>OW387025.1:113817916-116629194 GCA_936439885.1 Nowickia ferox
ACCATTAGAAAAGTTGCTGAGGACCTAGACATATCGATTGGCTCGTGCCATTCGATTTTTATTAATAATTTAAGCCGCGAAATTCGTACCAAAATTGCTCAATTTCGACCAAAAACAACATCGCATGAACATTACTAATGAGCTGTTGGACTCTGTCCGCGACCACCAAAATTTTCTACAGAGGGTCATAACTGGTTTATGGTTATGACGCGGAAACCAAAGCTCAATCATCTCAATGGAAGCTGCCGCAAGGACCAAAGTAAAGATCGAAGGCGAGCCGAAACACGTGCAAGCAAAGCAGCTATCAACAATTAACTGAACATTCAAAATGGCCGAAATTGTCGGCATAAGTGAGAGACATGAGAACCAACATAACGAATAAACGTAACCCGCGAAAATTCAAAATTCGCGATACGTTTTGAACAAACCTCGTGTTTTTCCACTTCAATACATTCGATTTTGCATG
The DNA here is from genome assembly GCA_936439885.1 of Nowickia ferox. Taxonomy (NCBI): domain Eukaryota; kingdom Metazoa; phylum Arthropoda; class Insecta; order Diptera; family Tachinidae; genus Nowickia; species Nowickia ferox. The sequence continues at coordinate 113,818,383 of OW387025.1, forward strand.
AACACTTAGTTGTAAAAAAAATTGTTCTCGTTGGATATCCCAAGCTGACGAATCATGGATATCTGCTTACGAGCCGGAAACAAAACAGCAAATCGATCGTGTGGGTATTCCAAGACGAGCTAAATTCAACAAAAGTTGTTCGTGGAAGAAGCACAGCGTTTTTTTCGGCCGAATGGTTCATGTGGTCACTGTTCCGCTTGAGCAACGTACAATTCGCAGAAATTCGTAACTCTACACCCCCAGAACGAATTATTCTTCATCATGACAATATGAGCTCTCACACATCTCGTCAAACAAGTGAATTTTTGAGCAGCCAAAACATCGAATTGATGACTCATGCCCCGTAGAGGCCTGGCTTGGCACCCAATGACATCTTCTTGTTCCTGAATATCAAAGGTAAACTGCGTAGTCAATGATTTACAAGCACCGAAGAAGCAGTTGAAGCGTTCAAAAAGCATGTTTTGGAGATGTCTCAAGAGGAATAGAAAAACTGCCATAAGAATGATCATCAAAGGGAATATTTCGAAAAGCAATAAAGCCATTTTAATTTAAAAATGTTTGTTATTATTTGCTATTCCCGAAATATAAATAGTAGCGCTCGTATTGTAACAAACAAGAACTTGGTCGAAATTTTGATCTCACTACCCTTGACGTGCTGAATTTTGGATAGAAACTTGGCTGCTGTGTTTTTCTAAATAGAATTTTGGAACATATTCAAGTCTTCTTTAATGTCTATGAAACTCCCCCTTGACAATCACAGAGATGAAAAATAAATATTTTCGCAACTAACAACGCGTCGTTGCATTACAACGCCGCGGCCGGTTGATTATGAAGAAGATGTTTGGGATGCTCAACATGATGATGATTGTGGTTTGGTTAGTTTTCTTCCTTTTAAAGTTATTTTTAAAAGAAAATGGAAATATTCATATTGAGTGTACAAGTACATGTACGAGTAGAATGTACGAGTACATGCATCAGGTATCACATTCGCCTTGGCTGGCTTGAGTTGTATTTTTGTCATTTTGTGCGTTGCTTGTTGTTGTTTTTTTTTTTGTATTTTTATACCAGAAATCGTTTGACATTTATGTATGTATGCATGTGTGTGTTTGGCTATTGCTGGTCGTTTTAGCATTTTTCCTATGAAAACTAATCAATAATCAATTAAATTTAGTTTAATTGAGAGAAATTGGAGAAATGCGAATATGGTGCAATTTTAGATGATGATTATAAAAGATTGTTTGTGGAAAAGTAACAGCCAGCCAAGCCAATGACTGGCTGGCTAGTCAGCTGGTTCAATTGGTTGGTCGAATGTTCGATGGAACGTTCGATAGATCGATCGCTCTATCTTTCTAACGCTGAATGAAAAGATGGATGGATTGGATGGTTGGTATGATGGCACTTAGGCGAAAGTGTTAATTGACATTTTTTTGTCTTTATTTGATTTGGGAAAGTATTTATTTTCATATTTACTGCGCAATATCTTTTCCGAAAAACAGTTAAAACATAATTGAAATGTGTTTAGTTTTTTTTTATATTAATTTTGTTGTTCATTTTTATGAACATAAACATATTTTAAGTGAAAATCTATGTGCATTATATATGTACATATATATGTACATATGTATATAAATGAAGAACTTGGAAAAAGTTGTGCAAAGAGGAAACTATATTTAGAGTGTATTCGCACCACAAACATGAAGAAAACGTAAGACTTGACAAAGACACAAATTGATTTCCATGCTGCCGCCATGAGCGTCGCTGTCAACTGTGCGTGCAACAAGTGCAACTACGAGTATTTACACTCACTCACAGCTGGCGGCTACACTGCGACGGAATTAATATCTATTTCTCTCGAAATTTCTTCAATTTTTCTTAAATCTTATTTAGTTTTAATTTAATTAAATGTGTATTAATTTCTTTTTCATATTAAAATTCCATAAAATGCGATATGTGAGGATAAATTGTGTCTAAATTGCATGCCATAGTAATGAAGATATAAATGAATGCGTTTTCTTTTCGATTTTACTATTTTAAAGATCAGTTCGTTTTTCTTAAGTGTAACAAATTCAGTAGGGTTCCGTGCGGACACTGCATATGCAAATTTTTGAATTTTACAATGCAATAATTGAAATTTATTTGCTTGTGATTAAGCATGTCTACATACGCATTTCATTGGCGCTTCAACCAAATCATCAGTATACTTCAACCACACATTTTGAACAGTCACAAACCTCTTACCTAATGCACAGACTTTCAAAAACTATTTGAGAATTCACAAATAATAATATTATATTTTTGAAAATCACCAAAGAAAAACCAAGCGAAGTAGGCTTTGAAACTGATACAAAACCCAGCAAATAATTTATATTCTGGTGAACCCATTTTGTTTTTCTACAATTAGAAATCCATTCGATAACAATAAAAGTATTTACAAGGCTAAATGAAATATAAAACATGAGTTGAACTTTGAATTATTGTGTTGTATTTTTTTTAACAATATTTTTTAGTTTTAGCGATTTTTGTTAGGTTTTTGGCGATTTTTTTCTACTTTTGGTGATTTTTTTTGCACTTGGGTGATTTATTTTATTTTTAGAGATTTTTTTCATTTAAGCGCTTTTTATATTTTGGCGATTTTTCATTTCGGCATTTTTTAACTTTAGGATTTTTTAGGAAGCCAGTTGTCAAAATTAGGGGTTTTAACTTGTTTCGTTGCTGGCTTTAGAATACCCTTTAATTTTTAACTGTCAGTCCATATTTACACTATGCAAGTCTTATTGCTAAGCTGATTAGTTTGTTAGGAAAGAGAGACGAGGGGAAAAGAAACTTTACTGTTCTCCTCGTCCCTCTCTCCATCAAACTAATCAGCTTAGCAATAAGACTTGCATAGTGTAAATATGAACTCATGGTTTTGTTGTAGCGGCCAAAATGTTACATACTTTGTGAAAATTTCGATTATGGATGGCAACCAAATTGAAGTTGCTTTGCCAGTTGCCAAATTTGCTATTACGTATGGCAACTCACAACTGTCAGCAGTTAATTGCAGCTGCCAAATTGCAATAATATTGGCAAACACAAATTTTTAGCTGCTGAACAGCTTTAAAGCAAAAAATTAAAATTTAATTAAATAAACTATTCCTGCTTAAAGGGAAGGTGAAAATATGCTTAAATAAATTGTTAGTTAAAACCCATTTAAATAAAGTAAATAATAAAAATTTGCTTCCAGAAGAGGCGATAATTTTAAAGGATTTGAGGAAACTACATTCTTAATCTGACGACTAATGGTAGAATTAGTCGATTCGTATTGTGAGTTTATGAATCAGCTGAGAAAATCTGTAACATAAGTAAAACATGTTGCTGTTTATTTAATAGGTGTGTTTCTTTACTCCACATTGGGATCTCGCGCGATCCCACTTTACACGAAAAGCATTCCCGACTCGAAAATTGGGTAAATGAGTGAGGTTTTGTGAGAGTTACGTTCTTCTTTTTCTTGCACGAAAAACAGCCAGTAATTTTTTTTCATGCTAGTTTGGGCACACAGAAAATCAATCAGCTGTTTGAAAAATAAACAGCAACAAAGAAAAATTGCAATTTGTAAAAAAAATATAAAACTAGTGGCGAACAAAGTTTTTATATGAAATAAAGGAAAGAAACCCTTATATACATGATGTATCATGTAAGTAAATACGTACGAGTGTATATATGTACATAAGTGTATTGCACACATGCATTGACGTTTCCTTTCATGTTAAAAATTTTGGCTTTTCGCGTTCCCGTATTTTTGTGCATTTTTGTATATTATTGAGAGAAATTATAGTTTACTCTCATTTTGCCGAACTTTACCCAAAAAGTAAAGAAACAGACCTAATATGTATCGTAAATAGATTTTTACGGAGCAATCGTTAACTTCTCTCTCACATACAAACACACACATGTAAATATAAAGCACCCATAATCGAGCCACTATATACTTTTTTGAAAGAAATTCATAACTTAAGCTTTAGTGAGTCTTTTTTTAAATAAAATTAGATAAACAATTTAAAAACTAATGAAGTAACTTTGAATATTACTTTACTTATTTAAAAAAAATTAAATCTTCCGAAATTCCATTTAATTATAAGAAAAAATTAATTTATTTTTCTTTACTTTTCTCTTTTGCTGCTGTATAATTGAGATAAGTCAAGTCACAGTTCGCTTGACCAATAAAATGAGATAAATTTCTTTTAGCAATATTTCTCCTGTGGCCTAGATTTTTCTTAACAAACAAGTTTTCGTTTTGGATAATTAAGCATAAATTTTGATTCTTTTCCATACAAATTTATTGTCGGTTGGTCTGCTTAAGCGACGACTTCTTTATAAACTACAATTAATTTTCCTTTTCAAACACCTTAAAATAGTCATGCAACAACAGAAGCTTAATTTCACCACACAAACCAAGTTTGAAATATGGGTCAGAAGTAAAACTTTTATTTATTTATACAATAATACGAGTACTAAAAAATTGAAAAAAATAAATGCTGATACTTGCAACAAATGACAACATTTTACATTTATTTCTATAAATCAGCACAAAAATATGGGTAATCATAATTTATACAACAACAAATAATAATGAAAAGAAGAAAAAAAAAAATAATCTGCCACACATCAAACACAACCACACAATTGATGCCATTAGAATCTCACAAAAAAATTATACGATATTAAGTAAAATAATTGCAAGGAGAAAGTCTCCACCACAAAATGCTGTGCACTTTTATACCCAAGAAACACAAAAGCAGCGATTTGAAATAAGTTGCTCTTATCACTTGATTTAAAAGTTGCTTTGATTCTGAAAACTTTTTCAAATTTCTCATCAAATGAAATTTATGTAATTTTATTTGGTTTTAAATGTATTTCTCAAAATTAAGCTCAAAATTAAGAATAACCAAGTGTTGCGCGTGCATCAGCAAAAATTCAAATTTAAGCAACACTGAAAATAAAATAACAACTGTGCAGGACTTTCGGCAAGCATTAACCAACCGTAGGTTAGCAGTACCTGTATTCAGTAACTTTTTGCGAACCGAAAATTGTAATACTTACCGATATATTTTTTTATTTTTTACTCATCATTTAATTGTGTATCATTTGGCATCTCTGCATACAAAATGTCAAAATAAAAAATAAAAATCTGATTCTGATTACTTCATCCGATAGCGAATATCGTTAAAATATATTGCTGAATAGCAAAATCGATACATTTTCGTTATATGTATTTATTAAAGATATACGATTATCGCAATAAAAGTTACTGGATCCAGGTACCGGTCCCCTTTTGTTGCCTGCGAGTAGTAAAGGGAAAGTGCAGGTAAAGACAGTGAAGTGACAGATAAATAGAGAAATGAGAAGCTTAATTCATTTTGTCGGAGTAATGTGGCGCTGTTAAATCAAATTTTCTTCTATAGCTTGCTTCATATATCTTCACTGCTTCTAAGCAGCTCATATTTTAAAGCGAGTTGGGATGCGCTTTATTGCCTTATTGTTTCAAAAATCATGAATTTTTTACTGGGAAGTTGCCAAAATTGCATATTCAAAATTACATTAACTGATAGAATACCCTTTAATTTCGATTTGTTTTTTAATTTCAGTGTAATTTGGTGAAGTTTACCTAAAAATATACTAACTTTGAAAATTTCAAGTGTCTTTATATAATTGTCTATATATTACATAAGGATTTCAGCATATCTCGTTGTTCGCTTTGAAACACCCTCTAATTTTTGCCTGTCATATATTACTATTGTTTTAGCTGCCAAAGTTTTACATATTGTGTGAAAATTTCAGGTGCGAAGCTCTTACCGTTCTCGAGAAAACAGCCTGTGACAGACAGACAGACAGACAGATGTACATTGTAGCGAAAACAGTACGTTTGTTTTTCACCTTTGATAAACTGAACCATAAAAAACTAAAAAACAAAATAAGCAAAGGCTAAATTATAATAAAAAGTGCTTAACCGGGACCTTTTTTTCTAAAATAAAATTCATAAAATATAGTTTGCGAATACTTGCTTATAAAAAAGTGTTAACTACGAGTACAAGTATCAAATCATTCTCAATTTAGCAAAAAGAGAGTTTGTTTGCTGGGATCATTGACTTATGCATTCTCACACACACACACACACACACAGAAATTTTATTGCATCCATGCAGATAACAACGCACCGGTACTTTTGTATATAAGAGTACATCATTGTCTGCAACAACATTGTGGGATTTATTTAAAATTTAGGAAAACGAGAAAAAAATATGGTTCTTAAGAATAGTTTCTGTTTAATAGGAGGAGTCACTCAGCCAGACAGTGTTATTTAAATAGTGAGTGTTTGGGAAATCATCATACTCCACACAATGTTGCCAGGAATCGTGATTTGTTAAATAGTCATTGCTAAAAGTCATCGTTTATGGAAAACCTAGAAATAAACATGTGATAAATATCAAAAGATGCTTAAGATTTCGCATGGATTAATTAAAATTTAATTTGAAGTTAAGTTGTTATTTCTTAATTGGTTTTAAAAATGCATTAAAAGCACATTTAAAAAAATCAACAAAAAATAAGCTGATGGATTATTGATGCTAATCATCCACTGTTGCGACTAAGAAGTCATCATGTTAAATTTTTCACGACTCTAATAGATGAGATATGTCTGGGTGTTTTTCCTTGTAAATTTAAGGTGTTTAATTATAATTAAATGATAATTATCATTATTATTCGTGTAACTTATTGATGGGGGCCAACACAGTCGGTCTTTGATACAAGCCAACTGGAACTAGAGGCGTGAATCTGCTTGGACAGTTGAATAAGTGCACAATATCGTGAATGCTCTAGAGACGTGATGAGCAGCTGTTTGGGATATCGGAGACTACGCGAGTTTCGCAACAGTTTAACATGCTACTGTATCCGGATTTTAGCAGCGCCAGAGTTGATCGGATCGGGTTTGCCTCGGCAGTAGCCTCTCTATAGCCATCTATTCCCCTCAGCAAAAAGAAGGAGAAAAGATGTCTTCCAAAAAGCCTTAGTATTCCTTATTTTGGACGTACAAGGCCTGCTCACTTCATTCCATAGTCATATCTTTTCTACACGTTGTCATTACGGTATAGGCTTTCCGCTTTTGTTTCTTTCGCCAACAAAACAAAACAAAAGATGTTACTCCTTCTCTTTCCCCTTTTCATAGAAGGAAAGGAAGGAAGCAAGGAAGTAAGGAAGAAAGGAAGCAAGTAAGTAAGGAAGGATGGAAGGAAGAAAGGACAGAAGGAAGGAAGAATAGAAGGCAGGAACGCAGGAAGGCAGGAAGGAAGGAAGGCAGGAAGGAAGGCAGGAAGAAGGATGAAAGAATGGAAGGAAGAATGGAAGGCAGGAACGCAGGAAGGCAGGAAAGCAGGAAGGCAGGAAGGAAGGAAGGAAGGAAGAAGGATGAAAGAATGGAAGGAAGAATGGAAGGCAGGAACGCAGGAAGGCAGGAAAGCAGGAAGGCAGGAAGGAAGGAAGTAAGTAAGGAAGGATGGAGGGAATGAAGGAAGGAAGGATGGAAGGAAGGAAGGACAGAAGGAAGGAAGAATGGAAGGCAGGAACGCAGAAAGGCAGGAAAGCAGGAAAGCAGGAAGGAAGGAAGGAAAGATGAGATAGATGAGCTTCATTTCATTCTTTTAGAACTTTGCTTTTTGCACGTTTTAAATAAAGCAGTGTTGCAGCGCCTCTGGTGTCAATGAGGCATATTAAATTTTCGAAGCTGTTCTTGGTAGCCATTTTATTAGTTATTTTACTTCGCCGATGATTCATCTACACAATACCCAAAAGAAAGCCACTCTGATGTTACGTTAGGATTGGTATCCGCCGAAGCCGGTATAGGTTCAGTGACCTACAACAACTGATTCCAAAGGACACTGATGCACAGCAGAAAAATTCGTGGTGTTGTTATTTAATAACTTTGACGGTGACCGGGCTCGAACGCAGCTAACGCCAACGCTGTAAGCGAACTGAAGCTAAAAGTATGACTGCTACTGCCACGATTCCATTGATATTTTGTTTCAAGGATTACATTTTCTGTGTTTGACCTTATGTCACCTTTCTGTAAGTCCCCTCTACATGGTTACATCCAATGCCAAGCAATTGCTAAAACAGTTTGAGTGCCACTGAATAAAAGCCACGATATGCAAACAAACCCACACAAAAGAATTGTACGTATTAAAAAAATTGCAACTTCAATGTCTACATGTGTGTGAATGTTCATAAATAAATTAATGAATGAATGAACGAATGTGTTACAACTAGACAGCAACAACGGCAATGAGTGGGGCTCAATACGCTTTTTCAATCACCCACTCTTTCTCTCTGCATTACTCTTTAACATTAGAACCCATGACTGCAGCAAGACACTGAAACGAGCAGAAAAAAAATTACAGTCAGCTTGAAGGAAATTTAGTGTTTTATTCAAATTAATGTAGGTCATGGAAATTTCAATTGAAATTTTCTTGCAGTTTCCAATTCAAAGGTCTCTTAAAGAAATACTTAACGCCAAATAGAAAAATATATCTGCATACATGTGTATGTATGTGTGTACTCGTATGTATGTGTTTGCTAACATACAAAAGATCTAAAATCGAAACTGGATAGCTGACTCCAATGTACTCGTATTGAAAATATTTTTTGGAAAGTCAATATGGAACAGGAAGTCAATTATATTTATGTAGCAAAAACCAAAAACAATTTCTAGTTTCTAATTCGTAAAAAAACCTAAAAATTGCTTAACACAAATAGAAGTTTTTCCCATTAGAGCGAGAGGAAAAAAAGTAACAACAGCAGCAGTAGAAAAAGAAGTCTTTGAAAAAAAACTCAACATCTGAAAGAATTATGAATAGCAAATAGCAATTTTATTTCATTTTACTTATTTTTCTTCTTCTCATTTTTCATTTACTAACGTATTAATGCAACTTTCTCGTTTAGGCAAAAGTAGAAAAAGAAAATATACATAAAGATTTTCACTTGAACTTTAAAGATGCAGTCGAGGCCTGTACGTTACGAGTCTATGGAGAAGTCTTCAAAAACACATCATCATATCGTTATTTTTTTATTTTTTTTGCTTTTCGGTATAGAGACTCTAGAGTTTTCCTCAATTTTCAAGACTTTTTTTAAAGTTTTGTGTGTGTGTGTGTGTGTGTGTACAACATGTAGTAGTAAAGTTTGTTTTTTCTTTAAGGTAAAGTATGTCAAGCATTACGTTTAAGATCAAGTACATCAGAGATATAAAAACAAGCAAATGGCCATCAAACTCTTGCAATTGCAAAAATAGTACGAAAAAAAACAAAGTAGCAGCAGCATTAAACAGCCTTTAAGCCATTGTGAAAAGAAAATCTCTTAATATTAAGGAAGCCAGAAACAAATAAAATGCACATAAAAAAAGTTAGTGAAACCCCTGAAGCTTTAAGAAGAAAATGCAAGAAAAAAATCTGCTAGTCAGATTTTACAAATTTATTGTTATCTTCTCTATGGCAATTATATATAAGTTTTGCACAGTGGGTTGCAGTTAATACATGGGGTGTTCGAATAAGACGTTTCTGACATAGTTGTCATAACTCAAGCTGCAACTACTTGACAGAGGAGAAGTAGAAACTAAGCTTTTAATAAAAATAGAACGAAATGACTTTAACAGCGCATTGAAACTATTAAAATTCTCTGAATAAAATAAATGAAAATTTCGCTTCAACAGTTAGCAAAACTAAAGCGCATTGTGGCTTGTTGCGAAGCACCTTTTTGGCCAGTAATTGAGAAACTGGTAGAAAAATTTGAGCTGTTGGTACAAATTAGTGACTTGAAGAATCGAACTCGTCGCGCACGTCGCTCAAGAACAACTTATTGTTGTGGTTGTTGTAGCCCATTGTATTGAGGAAAACCCAGGCTTTCCAAATGACATTGCTTTTAAAGACCTTTTACGCCTACTGATCATCACCGACATCATATATTTGCTGATAGGGTCCTTCAAATGCATCTAGATTAGGATGGGTAAGGGTGGCAGTCAGAATCCCGTACTCACCTAGATCGTTCTGGTCCATTATGATACTACGGAGACTCTGCTTATGCGGAGTCCCACCTTCGAGCCAACTAGAGCTCAATAAAAAGCTTCTAATACGTTGCAGTTTGACACTAGCAACGTCAGAAAGTTCCCGAAACTCAAGAGCGCTTATTTTGGCCACTCTCTTTCTTGCTAGTCCCGTACAGTGACACAGAAAATGTTCTACACTTTGTGTTTGACCTTTAACCTTTGTGCATGTCTAGCTATGAGACAGTGTCCGGTTAGCACGGATAATAGAATCGAGATTGGTTTCCTATTTCTTAAAATAAAAAAAGCTGTATTTTTCTTATTTAGATGAGTCCATAAATGCCTGGTGATCACGCAATAATTTCTTGTTGCCCAGCTTCTATTTGTTTCATCTTCTGTCTTGCGTCTAAGTCTGAGTTTGCAAGAGATTGGGGGTAAATTCAGACAATCCAATTCCGGTGGAACCTGTAAGGTTGTCCCAGTTCTCGCAAGCTCATCAGCCCTGGAGTTCCCCTGCAAGCCTCTATGCCCCGGCGTACAGATGATCCTAATATTAAACTTCCCTTCCATCTCGTCTGTCGAGGGCTGCTGTTGTTCTTAGAAGCGGGGATTCGAGGGCCATAATAGCAGCTCGACTATAAGTGTTATATGTTAATTAAAGTCGCTGAAGTGACATTAACTTTCAACTAATTCGCAACTGCCTTTATAGAAAGAATCTCTGCGTGGTAGACACTGCAGGAGACCATCCGTATAAAAATCAACACTTCTTCTTCTACCCGGAGTATCATTGCTCCAAAATTCTGTGGATGTCATCCAGGTTTTATAAAAACGTTCGTGGAGTAAAGCAAAGAAGATTTGGACAATCCTCCATTCCCAAGCTTCAGGGTCGAGTATTCTACAAAGACCGGTGCTGTTTCTGTTCCACAGAGAAGTCGGATTGCTAAGGTTATTGCTATCCCCTCCCTACCAAGTCCAATGGTAGCAGGTGCAGGAGCATCCCCAATGCATTCGTAGCACTGGTTATGTACAAGGATGCAAGTCCTTGAACCTTGTCTAACTTTTTCTCCAGGGACGGCCCATCCAGTACAGATGCAGTGAACTATTTTTGGGATGAGACCCCAGGCTTTTTCCAATGGATTTCTTACAAAGATAGAGTGAAATTGTTGCTTTCTTCACCCTCTCTAGAAAATTCGTTTTGAAGATCAGCTTAGAGTCAAGAATAACCCCGAGATATTTTGCAGTGTTTGACACTTTTTTCTCCGTGTTATTCTTTTTAAAGAGAAGTAATACTCAGGTAATGAATGCTTCCTACTACTATTACTAGGTGTTACCTTTTTTAGGAAAGGGATAATGATAGACAGGACAATTGGTGAAGGAAGAGATAGAAGAAAGCTTCATTCTTTTAAAACTCTGCTTTTTGCAGGTTTTTTTAAATAATGCTCTGTTGCAGCGCCTCTGGTGTCAATGAGGCTTATTAAATTTTCAAAGCTGTGTTTGGTAGCCATTTTATTAATTATTTCACTTCGCCATTGATTCTGCTACACAGTACCGACGAAGGAGGGTTCTCTGATTTTACATTAGGATTAGTATCCGCTGAAGCAGGAGTAGTTCAGTAACCAGTGTCTATGCCTTCATCATTTGAACTTTCCGCGCAACATCTGATGCAAATGCACATCAGAAAAATGGATGGTGTTGTTATTTAATGACTGTTTGAACTGGACTCGAAACCAGGACCTTCGGTTTTGTAGTCAACGTGGTAACTACTTCAGCTAACGCCACAGTTAAGAGTTATAGGCTGGAAATCAGCGATCTTATACTTCCTAGAGAAGAGGATTATTGGTATTAACGGCACCTCTTTTCTCGCTCATCTTGTTAAATATGAAAGTCTATCTCGGAAGATGTACCTTAGAGAAGAGAGGAGTTTTCCTGCGACAGCTGTTGCCACATCAAAGAACTCCTCCCTTTGGTGTAGCCCTATTTACAAACCGGGTTTGCGTAGAAGCTCCTAGAGCTGCAATTAGTGCTAAAAAGTCTCACAAACTCGCATGTTTATTTTGGAGATCTACTGTGCGCATTGGTGATGCTGCTGAGTATAACGATGATAATGGCGAGCGGTTGTTGGCGTTGTTGGCGTTGTTGTCGTTATAATAAATCGCTTTGGCTTTAGCACGAAGTGTTCTCAAATGTTAAATTTTTATTGCCACGATTTTTCTTTTATTTTTCTAAAATTTGTTGTTGTTGTTGTTATTGGTGTCGTTTTTGTGGTTGTTGTATTTTAGAAAATTATATACAATTTGATTACTGACTAAACTACTTTGGTTGGTGTGGCAGGCAGGCAGTAGCAGGCAGGCATGCTGCTGTATTTCACCGCAGTGAAAGTATTGTGTGAAAATATGCATTATTTTTTTTCTTCCACATTCGTATTTGCAATTTTTTATTTTTTTTGTAAATGATTTGAAGGAAGAGTCATTGTACAGATTAAATGCTTAGAAAGAAAATCACTAAGAAGATGAAAATTTTCTTTTCCTCTGCCTCAGTTAATTTTTCTTGTTTGCAAGTTAAGTTTTTAATAAATTTTTTTTCTTACTCGCATGTAGATGATGTGAATGTTAAATAAATTATATTTGAATATTTATGCATGTCTGTATGTACGAGTATGTATGTGTATTTCTGTGTACGTGTGTGTGTGTATATGGGAAGTGGTTAGAGATGACAATTTGAGTTGTTTTTGTTGTTGTTGTTTTATTTTAGTCATGCGCTTGTTCGTTTTCTGTTTTCTTTTTTTTTTGCATTTAGCATTTGCGCTTAGAAAAGAAAACGTAACTAATTATTAAATATGATCTTGGCAACTTTCTCGAACATCTTTGAAAGCTGGGTAAAAGTTTTAATGATTCTGAGCAGTTATTTGTTTAAGTTCAAGAAACTGAAAGTGCTAAAATTTATTTATAAGCAATTTCGTTTTACATATAACATTAATATTTGTTTTCGTGCTGAGATAAATTTCCTTGCTGCCAGCAATGCAGCAGTTCACACATCCACTATTGCGATGGCCAAAGTTCGAATTCCTTAATCACGTACTCGTACCTTATTCGTTAGGCTGAACTACCTCGAATTGTTTTCTATTTCCAAACTTAAAAAAATAGCTCGGTGACAAAATAGTTGTCAATAATTAAGAGGTGGGGTCTGCGGTTGCCGCCCGTTTTCGAGCTAAAAGGAGATTATGTTGAGAAATACAGAAAAATGTTGTGTCTGTGCATTTGTTTTCTTTGGTAGGTCGGCTAAGTTAAGAATCTACGAGTGTATATTTTCTTAAGTTTTCACTACTGAATCCTGAAGATATTCTCAAAATATATTTATAGTTTAGGACAATGTTGGATGAAGCACAATAGGGTCTTCCAGAACCCGAGTTTAAAATCATCAACAAATTTACTGGTGTTGCGGGTTTGACGGTACAAAATATTAAATTTTTTCTTTCCTGGAAATTCATGCGGACATATTTTAAACCTAAAATCGGTTCGTGTAAATTCTGCTTAACACGACACGAACCCAACACCCACGAAATCAGGTTATCTTTTACGATTACTTCGTGTTGAGTCGTGCGTGTTCGTGTTACGCAAGAAAACAAGACACGCGCCCATCTGTAGTCAGTACTTTGATTTCACTGCTAAATTCGCTACATAGCTTAAAAATAATGCGCCTACTTAACACTAGAGGCGCTGCAACGATGCTAGGACAATTAAAAAAAATCACACAATAGCAGAGTTGTAAAACGATTACTTCACCATCTGTCCGCTCTTAGCTAGAAGACTTGACTGCAACTCGTTCACTATCCTTTTTCTGCAGAAGGTAAAGTAAGCATATTAATAACCTGGGTGTTACTTCAATATATTCTATATCTGTACCAGGATTCAGTAACTTTTATTACGATAATCGTATCGCTGTAATAAATATAACGAAAACTTACTGACGTCGCGATTGTGGTTGTTGTTTTTATTTTCCTTTTTTTGTGCTTTCCGCTTATTTTAATATTTGGTATGCAGAGATTCTGCATGATATCATTATTTTGTATGAAAAAAAAAACACAGCTGTACAATACCGTAAAAAAACTACAGAATAAAATTGTGGCCAATGCTAACGAATAAATATGTCGATAAATATTACGATTTTTGGTTCGCAAAAAGTTACTGAATCCAGGTATTGGTATGTTGTCCAAACATAATATTTGCTTTCTGATCTAACTAAACGGTGGAGATTAACGATAGATTATGATCTCGGCTGGGACTTTCATGCAACTAAAAATTGATTTTAAGCGCTTAACAAATGCACCTAAATATGTTTTTACCCATAAAACAAGCACCAAAAATAAAATATGAAATATGGAAATATTTTTTAAAACTTTTTTATAATTATTTAAATGTGTGTGAACATAAATTCATCGAGTTAAATACATTTTAAAAATATATCGCATGCCATATTATTATTCTTCTTTTATTTGGTACGCATTTTGTACTGAAATCAAGGGTTCTCTTCATAACAATGTTCACTGTGGCCAAATCCTTCTTCATCAGCGAATCAAATCTAGTGAAAAATGAAGACAACAAATCATACATACCTGAATTGAATTTGTAAAAGTTTAATAGCATGATTCGTTGTCTTCATTTTCTACTAGGTTTGATTCGATGGAAAGATGGGTTTGGCCACAGTGGCCATTTCCCTCATAGAACTCCAAACTAGATTTGTTCACTAAGTAATATTTTTCCAGAGTTTCTAAAAAATAACATTTTTGTTTGTTTAATTTTAAATTTTTTGCATATTTGTTGAAAACTTTAAAATATATATTAAAAATGCTGAAAGTTGCAAAAATATGCATTTATTTCCAAAATATGCAAAAATATGCAACTACAAATCGATAGCAAACTATTTAAAATTTGATGATTTCAATAGATAATTACCCAGTAAAAAAGAGCTTCCAAGGAAGTCAATAAAATCCGGAACTTGTGATCCAGAAGTTATGCAAATCTGTATAATTTCCAATATTTTTTACATCCAATATTTTTTATCATTGGAAGAAGTTCTCCTTTTTGATACCTATTCATTGAATTCGAAGTTATTCTCATTATGTTAAGTAAATCTGATTTTTTGTATGTTCCATTTAATAAACATAAAGGAACTAATTTTCCACTACTTTTACAGAGTTGGAAAACACTCTCAACATAAATAATAATAAAAAATATTAAGATCATAATAAAAATATTGAGATATATCCAGCGTTTAAAAACTTCTCATTTGTGTATTTTCTTTTGCTTCTGCTCATACTTCTGCTTCTGAAAATTAAAGAGTCGCAGTAGAAGTTAACACAATAAACGAATAGCCATACAAAACGATGAGCTTAAGCTGGCGACATGTTCTACAAGTAGCAAAGGTGTTGTGTGTTTTTCTTTTCTTTTGATTTTACAGTTTCAATTGCGTATTTAACCGCTTGCAATAGGAAATGTTGTTGTTTGTTTTACTATTATATTTGCACATGCAGGAAGAACACTCATACACACAAAACACACATTCAAACACATACACACAAACATTTCTGCTACGTTATCGTTTGGTATTTATTTAAAGCAGCAGTCAGTCAAACCGAAAACTGTACGAACATGTCTACAGCTGCAGCTCTTCGTTGTGTACATCTATTCGTTTATTGTATTAACTTCGACTACGGCTCTTTGAATTTCAGTAGCAGAAGCATGAGCAACTGCAGTTTTTCCAACACTGAATATATCTTCTTAATTAATTGTCTGGATGTTGTTGATAATTACTTCCCGAAAAGTTCAAAATACACACTCATTGATACTTTGCAAGTAGAGAAAAAGTATATTCCTCAATAATTACTTCCAATTTGTTGCACTGAGTAGTTAAAACCTTTTTATTTATCGCCAAAAACTGTGCATTTGCATGGAAATCCAAGCCCGGTTTATGACTTTTGAAAATAATTTTTATAATCGCTATTATCAAGTCAGTTACGTACATAAATATATTGTTTCATAAATTAAAAAATCTTTAAAAATAGCCTTGACGAACTTAAACATGTTTAACTCATTTTTCTCAGTTTTTATGCGTTTTTTCACACAGCGGAGTGTGTTATTATTTTACGACTTTTTTTTACCACTTGAATGGTGAAAAAAAAGCAATAAAGCACAAATGCCAACAAACTTTAGCACATATTTTATAATTTCATTCGTTTTTTACATATTCGTACGTATGAACATGTGTATATTTTTTTATGTTTTGGAAAAAGTAGGTGAAGGTAAGCAATTGCCAACAACAGCAGAAGCAGCAACATTAACTGCAGCAAATAACTAAACATGTGTGTATATCTGTATGTATATGAGTTAGTATTTGTATATATGTATGTGTGTGTGTGTGTGTGTGTATGGGTACAGAGGGATTGCAAATGAAGGAAGACAAAGTGCAAATAAATTTAACTACTGACTGCTTGCTGCTTGTTGCTCTAAGATAGTTTCACTGTTTCACTGCCACTGACGGTGTAAACAAGAAGTAAAATAAAACAACAACAGCAATACTTTATTTTATATGTACGAACAAAATAAAGGTCGTTGAGCTTTTATGCAGCAATGTCAGAGAATGACAATGTGTGATATTTCATTCACTTGTGCTTGTGACGACATTGCACATAAACACACATACATACATTCACACATACACACATACATACATGCATACATGCATACATATATATGTATGTATATATTTTCGTATGACCATTGAATGCTAAAATAGCCATAGTTACTCGTAGCATCTCGGCGCATGTGTGTACTTCAAATAAAATAGACTTTTACGATACTCGTAAATAAGTTTTAAGGTTCACTGACTTTCATATGTGGATATTTTAAGTAGATCAGACATAATAAAAATGCTAACAACTGCACTGTCAGATTTGACAGCGCCAGCGGTAGCTTCAGCTGCAGCAGCCGCAGCCGTAGCCGCAGCCCGCGCATCAGCCGCATTAAAGCAACTGGGCTTTTATTTATAATAGTTCACATTTGTCTTTTTTTTGTTGTTGTTAGGCGGGCTATTGAAAGCTTTAAAGTTTTTTTCATTGTATTTATTCGACCATAAAAATCAAGATCTATTGAAATTTACAAAAAAAGTAGAGCTTATTATTCTTATTGTAGGCCTACTTGTCTTTGTCTATAATTTAATTTTTATTTAGAAACTCTGTCCTACAGCGAGTTATTGAAAGAAAGTCATTGTCAATGTTGAATGTTTAATGCTGAATACAATGATTGTGTTGTTGTTTGTCTCTGCTAATGCAGATGTTGTTGTTGCCTCGATTTGTGTTGGCAATTGTCTGTGATTGCATGTGTGATCAACAGAGAAATTCTTAATTCGGCCTTTCATAATGATTTGAATGTTAAATATAAATTTCTTTTTGATTGAAAGATTCATTGATATTTTTTATGAAATATTTTGTAGTTGTTGGTTTTACTTAAAAAATAGAAAGTTTGGCATTAGAAAATTTTTATATTTTAAACGTATATGAGAATTTCAGCATTTATAAATAATTCCAGTCAAAACATGTTAACTGTTTACAAGGAGTAACCAAAGGATGTTAATTTTTTAAATTTCTGATACTATAAATATCCATTATTAAGCTCATTTACTCGAAGAACGTTATAACTAAAAAAAAATTAGGTTTACAGAACGAATGTTTATTCAACCCAGCTGGTTGACTTGAGTAAAATATTTATATGAAAAGCACTCATATTTTTCAGTGGTTTTCATACAAATTTTCTAGACGTGTCGTCTGCCTGACTTCTGAAAACAGGGTACTAAAGTTCTTAATTTACACACACCTTAAAGCAAAAAGGTAATATAATTTCTCTCTCGCAATTTTTGAGTTATGACATTATTTAAGCAATATATTCTGCATTATTTATTAGTTTTCATCGAAAATAATAATAACCAATTAAAAATTGATCGTTGAATGATTAAAAGTTCAATTAAAAATTTAATCGATTCAATTAAAAAGTTTAATTGACACAATTAAATTTTAAGTTGATTTTTGGGTTTTTTCATTTGAAGGGTGTTCACTGGAAAATAATTTTTGTGTGTGTTATAATCAGGGGGTCAAAGTTCAATGAAAATTCCTTGTTTTTTTAATTGTTTTTCTTTTCAAAAATTAAAAGTTTTTTTTAGTAATTTTTAGGTAATTTTTAATTAGTTTACTGCCAGTTTATAGAAGACAAGTAAAAATTTTCGTCTGTCTATTTACATTGAAGACAAAAACAAAATGAGTGCTTTGTTTTTGTTTTCACGAAAATTTTTACTTGTCTTCTATAAACTGGCATTTAGTTAATTTTTTTTTGGTAATTTTTCCACTTTTCTACTTTTTGAGTAAGTTTTTTATTAATATTATTAGTCATGTTCACAAACTTTTGACAATGCTCCATTACAAAAGGAGCGATTGGGTAACATGATTGAATGTGCGTGCGTCTTATTACAAATATTTTGATAAAATTAAAAATGATGATACATTTGATGTTGCTGACAGAAGTACAGAAAAGGGAACTTTTTTCAAACAGAAACTTTGTCGCTAAAAAAGTAACATTTTACGGATGCAGCGATTGTGGGTGCCGATGTGTAAAGAAACTTTTCAGTCTACAAAACTATTTAACAGATAATCGTAGATATTTTTGCTTTGAAATTATGAAAATGCATTTAATAATAAATACAGTGAAAGCTCTCATAACGGACACCTATAACCGGACACCTCTAATATACCGCACGAGTTTTGTAGATCCAACACCTTCATTAGTTTTTCTATATAAAATGCATTTTGTTCTAAAGACCTCTCATTAGCGGTGAAACATGGCAACAAAGGCTGCATTTAAATAGTTGGTCTTTCTTTATTCAAATCGAAACGACAAAGAAATCGCTGTTTATTTCACGAATTTGTTGGCTTAGCTCGTGTCCCAACATGGCACAGGAAAAAATGTTCGATGCGTGAAATTGCGAAGATGTAAAGTTTCTAGTGTATTTTAACAATTCATATTGCTACTATTCTGATACAAATTGCTTTTAAAGTAAATAAATTGTTTTTAAAGTAATTTTGTCATAATTTTTGGGGGCATCTTTTTTGTATTTTTTAAGCTATTAAAATCCGAATATTCGAATATAATATTAACTGTCTTAATAAAAATGATTAATAATAATTAAATTCTAGGCAAATAATCGATTATTAATGGCAACATGCACATCTGAATATATAAACATTCAATGTCTTAATAAATCAGAAATATATGCGCGTAAAATGAGTCCCATCTGAACAAAATTTTGTTCTCGTTGTTCAATAAAACAAAAGACTTAAGAAACGAACTTTTAAAGATGTTTTCCAAAAATGGTTTCAATCGATAATTTTAATTGAAGTAGAATTTTCTTTCCATAGTATTTATATTATGCATTCTAGCTGAGCTGTAGGCTACCGGTCGTGTCACAAGCTGCAGATAGGGAAAGACCAGCAGTCAAGTAGGCAGTAAAACATGAAATCTCCTGTACTTAGCGTCTGATAAAGATTGAGCGGCTATAGACAGCAATATCAGGCGGCTGATATCAACGTCCAGCCAGCAAAGGGAAACTAACTACAGGACTAAACATATTCCCAAGAAAATCACCTTTATGAAATGAACAACATAAACTCTCGGTACTTAGTCTCCGGCACATCAATTGTCTTACGAATAAGGCCAGATAGACCTTACAAACCCTAACTTCAACAATTTAATATTAAATATATGTATATAATATATTTGATATTAAATTTCAACTTAAAAAAATTTACAAATTTGAGAGTGATTTGAAAGAAGACTCCTTGAAAAAAACTACTCTGCAAATTATTTTGCAGGTTAAAGTCAAAGTATAAAATTAAACCAAATTTCACTAAAAGAATTTCCTTAAAAAAAAAGCCAAAAACTTCTGTTCAAATACTATCAATATTTTCAATTTAATAGCAACAGAGTAAGAAAGAAAGAAAAAGAAAGAGATAGAGAGTGCGCCAGGGAAAAGAAAGCAAACTGCAAAACTAATAGAAAGGAATTTTGTTTGATCAAAAAGTAAATTAAGAACATGGAAACAGACAACAGACACATACTGGCTGGCACACTCAGCTCCAAGTGATAAAAGACACAAAATTCCAATTCGTCGCTCGTTTAAAAAATACTAAAAATTCTATTCATTCCAACTGATTTGATGATTTACTTTAACCAAAACATCAACTTAATTTGTTGGCCATGACTTTTGTGGTAGCAGTTTCTAACTCTCTACTCTTGTTTCTTTGTTTATCTCCTTCCACCATCCACTTCATCATTGACTTTAGGTTTGAGATCTTCTAGAGCTGCTGCTGCTGCTGCTGCTGAGGGTGCTCCTAATGCATTTGACTTTAACATGCTGAGTTTAGCTTGTTAAACAAAAATGGTAACAAGCGTATAATGAATTTTGTACTCTTAGTTATTCATTCGTTCCATGCGATAGACGTGATGGCAAAATGTACAACAAAAATAACAACAACTACAACTTCAACGAAAAAGAACATTTCAAATAACTAAAAAAATAAAAAAAAAAATAAATAAAATCAATGAGACACCATGAAATTTATGCAAACACTCTATATTGTAAACCGAATCTGATTTGTTCAGAGCAATAAATCAATGCTTTCATATTTTATGTATTTGGTTATTTTTTCTTACAAAAATGAGTTTTACAGAAAAAGGAAACTTTAGACTACACAATATTATTGAGCACTTTATTGCTTTTACTACTCACTCTTTATTAAGTTGCACAATATTATACACAAACGTATGGCGCAATATTTCTTACAAATTATGGAAAAGTGAACAGAACCGAAGACACATTTGTAAAATAAATTTTTCGTTAACATACATACATCTGTCAGAACTTAAACAAATTAAACAATTTGGAATTAAATAATTTAAAAATTAGAAAAATATTTATTAAGATGAATGGTGAGAAATAATTATTGTACAATCTTACCAATAAATTTTGCTTTTTAACAATATATTGAGCCACGTACTAATATAATTTGCATCATATCAACTATTGTATAATAAAATTGCAAACGTATGTCTAGTATCCTCATTAATATTATAAATGTGAAAGTGAGTTTGTTTGTTTGACAGGCTTTCACGCACAATGTAAAGCTACATTATCAGGCTCAAATATAGGATATTTTTATCCGGTTCAGAATCCGTTTTTTTTACATGTGGTACGGATTCTTTGCGAAAAACACATTTTGGGCTGATTAGGGTAATTTTCGTTTCGGGTTTGACTGTTTAATCAGTTTTAACACCGGTTTTTATGTTTTTTTTGTAAGCAAATCAACGCGAGCGAAGACGCAGTTACAATATAACTATATAACAATTTATAAAACCAATGAAAACAAAAAAAAAAAATCTGTAAGAAAATTAAAAATATATTGTTACGTTTTTACTTTTTAAGAACGTTGTTTTTTGGGTTGGAAGATTTTCAATTAAATAAAAACTTTTAGTGCACAATTCTTATCAAATCATACACTTTATTTACTCAACACAGATATTGACAGTTTTAAAACACATAATGTTAAATTATTTAGTGCTAAAACAACACGATGTTAACTTCGCTGTTCTCTATAAAATACTCAACTACTCAACTTGATTCGATTCCATCCGTTATTAGCAGGTGCATCGCCCTTTTTATACGTATAACAAAGCTTCGAAAAGTATGTTGCCAACATCAAGAAAACTTCACCGCATTCAGCATCTCTTAAACCATGAGCATAAACTTTGAATCCAATGTGTTGATTGCTTGTTTGGGGCATTCTTAATACTTGTCAACGAAGCATCGTTTTGAAAGGGTGTGCTTTCATCAATATTTTGTATTGCGGCATAATGAAGCACTCCACTTTGTTCAAAGAGAAACCAATTGATGTTTTGGAAATCAGCTTGGTTTTGTCTTTCATCTGCATCGGCTTATGTGTTTGTGTGGTTGCATGTATCTAAATAAACAGAATGTGCGTGTGAAACGGAATCACCCTTGTCACGAATCTCAAGGGAATAAATTCTAGGGAATCATTTTTTTATTCCCATGATAAATAAATTGGCATCTCAAAATGGTTAGGAATAAAATGAACATCTGTTGCATTCAGCCAACTGAACAACAACAGTATATCGCTCCGATTTACATATGTTATTAGAAGAAGAAAATAACATATTGTAAAAAATACAGAGACGAAATTTGATAGATGCATCAAATAATATAAAAACTATTTTAAAAATTGTTCTTTGTTTTTAACCGACTTCAACAAAAAGGAGGATGTTATCAATTCGTCTTTATTTTTTATTTTTATTTTGGCAATGTTACTTCATAACTCTGTTCATATTAGACCGATTGTAAACATTTTTTTTATAGTATGGTCCCCTTGCAAAAAAATATTGGGCAGGGAAATGCCCACAAGTCTTTGGTTCTTGTAATTTCACAATTTTAAAGTTAAGAAAATGGGTGGGGCTACTCCCATTAAAATCTATTATTATATTTCACGTGGTTCTACCTTGAGCTCAAAAATAGACACAATCCTTCATTTGAAAAATGGACGAAGTCACGCCCATTAAAATTTAATATTTTATTTTTATCAACTCACACCCTGAGCTCTGAAAAACACAAAATCTGTTTTATATCCCATACATTTTTTTTCGAAAATGTTCTATCAGATCTCTGCATTGAAGTCGATTTTTTTTGACAGAATTATTTTTATTCCCAAACAAAAAGTTTGTGAAAAAAACATAATATTTGGGGAAAAACTCGCGGTAATAAAAATCGGTGATGCCATATTTTTTTTCGAACATGTGACGAAATAATTCACGATTGCACGATGGGGAAAAGGAAAATATTTCAAAGGCAAATATACTCACAATAGAGTCGTTGAATAGTCGTTGTTAAGCTTTGAACGTTTACTTAAATCTTGTGTTGTTTTATTTATGGTGATTCCGTAAAAAAACACTTATATTAGGTCAGTGCAAATATCTTTTCGCAAGAATATTTTTAAGTGAACTTTTCTTTCCTTGACGGCTCTGTTCAAATTTAATTCAGTTTTATTAGGCGGATGTTGCCGTTGCGTTTGTATGCTATTTCTGCTCCATTGCTGTGTGTGTGTGTGTGTGTGTCAACGTTGTCTGTTTGTTTAATAAACTTTAACATTCAATTCAAATTTTAAGTGACTGTGTAGACGACAGCATGCAGTATGAGTATTTGTGCATACAATTTCAAAAAGTTGTCTTGTCTTATTGGAGAGAGAAATTGCAAATATTTTTTTATTTATTCTTAAACAAATCTATATGTACAACTTATGTATATAAATAAATAGTGTGCTCATAAATCTTTCGATAAACATACATACATATACACCAACTATTTAATGGGGTTTTTTTTAGTTAAAAGTGATTTTAATATTTTTGGTGTTCACAGATTGAATGTTGATTTTAACATTTTGCATTTTATTTTCAGGTAACGAACGGCTTTATTTAAACATAAGTTCGTTCTGCGGTAACATTGGAATGATGCACTTATAATATTAATAAAAAATTGGCCTAAACGTGCAAAATCCACCTGCTCCAACTGCACGTGAATATTCATATTAGGCTTTGTGGGTTATTGATGTGAGCGTTGTTTTTGGCTTAACTCAGCAACCGAAAGCTAAAAGCCAGATATGGTAACTTATGGTACAATTGTTCGGTATAATTCGGTATAATTAAAACTTCAAAAGTACTCGTATTATAGTATTTTAGCATTTATTCTCGTGACTGATTTGGTGCATTTACATATTTTTCTTCCAATGGGCGGGGGTGAATCTGTTATTGGAATCGAAAGAAAAGCCTTTCGATTTGAAATGTTTATACAATAAAAATTAAGTAGAGATATATGAAAACTATTTAAAATTTTTAATGGCGTAGTCCCCAACCGCTTTCCAAAATGCAAGAAACACTTTCTCACGTGGCGAGCATCTTTCTGTTTATTTCTTTCAAAAATCTCTTCATATTTGTTGAACCCTTTTTTTTATAAAAAAACACACACACACACAAGCCTGTGAATCCCTTAAATGAAATTTGTGTTCACCCAATTTCATTTACATTCAGCAATTTGTTGCTAAATGATCATTACAATTGTTGTTCTGTTGAATTTTGTACGTTGGTGTTGCAAGTTGCAAAGTTTATTAAACATATTTTTAGTTATTTTGTATTCTATAAATAATTGGTTGGCTGGCTTTCTTTAATGTACAGAGACGGCAAAAGAAGTTTCGAAGAAAAAAAATCTAAAACTGAACTTTCGCCAATTTGTACACAATTTATACTCACACATTTATACAAACAAAAAACCTAGATTTTATTTAAGGTACACTGAAAACATTAAAAAGGCAAATTAACATTTACAAATTTTTTGAGTGTTTATGGCACTTGGTTTTGACTTTTAAAATTACTTTGGCTTACACAAGATGAACATATCCACAATTTATAATTATGTAAATTATTTTTTTGTGGCTTAATATTTTTGGACAGTGTATATTCAGCTTATTTTCTTTTATTTTATTTAAAAAATTTCTGTCAATGTAATAAAGAATAATATTTCAAATTTTGGGTCAACGATTCATTAAAGAAAGTGTTAGTAAGTCAAGTAAATTACAAGATTTATATGTGTATACTTGTATTTATCGTAACTTCATTTTAACATTAAGTCCATACGAATACAAAATCAGAAAATTTGCACATTTATATGCATTTCATTGCATTACTAAGGCAACTCATCAGCAGGCCTCAAATACAAGTCTTACAACTCCAATGCTTATTTTAAACAACCTACAAAATATGACTGGGAATTACGGAAATATAAACGTAGTAAGCGAAATGCATCTAAACGAAACATTAAAATTTTGAACTGACTTCAGAGGATGTTATCAATTCTTCTGTATTTTTTTTTTGCTCTGTTACTTCATAAATCGGTACCTCTTAGACCTATTTAAAAAACTAATTTTTTGTCTGAGAGAGTATAGTTTCCATTTGGTCCCATTGTAAAAAAGTGGGCGGGTATATGCCCACTAATTTTTTCCTTTTGCTTTATAATATATCCGTTTGCTACGAAACCTAGCAACCACATTGGGCCCTCGCAATGATACAATCTCGATGTTGAAAAAATGGGCGGAGCCACGCCCATTAAAACTTAATACTATATATCACGTGATTCTATTTGAACGATTTTTATTTTTAGTTGTATTTATTTTTATTTATATTTTTTATACTTTTTACATACACTAAACTTTGATAAATACAAAGTCTTGCATTAAAAAAGTGGGCGAGGCTACGCCAATTAAAATTTAATATTATATTTACGTGCTTTAACTTAAACGATGATTACAAAACTTGGCACAGACATTGAGCTTTTAAAAACACACAAACTTGCATTCAAAAAAGTGGGCAAAGCCACGCCCATTACAATTTAATATAAAATTTCACGTGCTTCTACTTTACCGATTTTTACGGAAACTTGGCACACACCTTGAGCTCTGAAAAATACTTCATCTTGCGTTAAAAAAGTGGGCGGAACCACGCCCATTAAAGGTTAGTGGGTAATTCTATCTGATTATCCGATTACACGAAACTTGGCAAAGACTTTGTCCTCTTAGAATCACATACATAGTTTTGTGCTTAAAGAAGTGGGCGTAGCCACGCTCATTAACGATTAATATTATATTATATTTAACGTGCTTCTATCAGCCTGATTTTTTCGAAACTTTACACACACCTCAAGCTCTGAAAGTGATGCGATGTTGAGTTTAGAAAAGGTGGCGGACAAAATTGGGTCAAATTGACACTAAAAATTCCAAAACATTTTTTTTAATGAAGGACGTTAAAATAATAGAATAATGAATTGTAATCCTATTTATTTTTCTCATTGCCTTGAGTAGTATCACTTCATTAAATTTCAACAGTATATACAAGTTTTTAAAAAGAAATAGAATGCGAGAATTTTTAATGCAAAGAAACTAAAAAAACCAGAAGATTTGACGCTGCCGCTAAAATATTAAAATTCTGATTCTACTTTCGTGTGATCCTTCCTTTCCAAATGCAGGATTTTAACCACTGGAACATAAAACAGCATAATAATAATAAATTTCCTTAAGTATAATAATTATGTTATGGACCTTTTCATATGTTAAAGTAGTTTCTTATGAAATGAATTATAGATTTCCTGCTAAGTTGCTAGAGATCCTCTAGTTCCTCAGAAATACCATAACAAAAAGAAAGAATAACATAATATTATTCAAAAGTACATTTAGTATATACAAACTTTACACAAAATGTCATAAAATTTCAATAAATTAATATGACTACTGTCGAAACAAGCAAGAGATCTAAATATGTATAACTATGTAAATAAATAACTAAAACTATTACCAAAACTTAGTGAATGTAGATTATTAACACATCACAACTAACAGACTCTTGTAATGAAGTCAAAAGTCGGTAGAAAAACTGAAACGGTCAACAAACATTAAAAGCTCATAATGACCATCAATGTTGATACCATAAACAAACTTTACTTGATCATTTGCAGCACGTTACTAATACTGAATGGAAAATCTTAAACCAGACACAACTGGTCATCCAGTCAGTAATCAACAACTGCAACTCTCCTTATTCAATGCACCGCAAACACAAACAGCTTGCTAAATATGTCTTGCATTCTGTTTAAGATTGTGTGAGTGTATGTGTGTGAATGCCAAACCATCATCATCATCATCATCATCGTCATCATTATCACCATCGTCATAATTTCTTCTTGTTTTTCCTCGCCCAACTCATCCACCACAGTTGCATTCACACACACACACACACACACACGCGCGCGCTTGCACATCCATATGCACTCTAAAAAAAACCTACAACCAAACTCTAATCGTCAACAACGACAAAGCAACACACACGTGCAATCATTTCCGATCAGCTGTCACCCCAGTGTTCCACTTTCATAATGAAAATATGGGTCAAATGGTTGGGGCATTGATTTAAAAAAGTTCAACGACCCATGATCGCGTGCAATGAAACAAAAACTACAATAAAAACAAAATACTACTGCATACTACGTTCACTATAAGACATTAGCAGCATAACGTTGACGACATCAACGGCAACAACAACACACTCACTACCACAATAACAACAGTTACAGCAAAACGACTAAAAAGCCGGCTTTTTATCCAAGTTTTACGGCCTGAAATTTACTTTTTATTCTGAGCTTAATTTCAATTTGTTTGTAAACAGAGAAAATTTTCCAATCATATGTTTCAAGAGTCTGTGAGCGAATGAGTGAGACAGGGAGAGGGAAGGTAATGAGAGAGTTAGTTTCACTGGAGACAAAGAGCATTTTAAACTTAACTCAAGTTTGAGAAAAAACATGTTGTACAGATTTTAAAGTTGCGGTTGCTGTTGTCTCTGACACCAGTTTGATCGTTTCGTTCAAAATTGAGTTAAATCCATTTCTTTTTCTTGGTATGGGGGCCTGTGCTGAAAGTTGAATGTTAAAGCAAACGATTTAATTTCGTTAAAGCTCTCGCTGGAGCATGTTGTGCAGCGAGCTGTTTTAATTTGTTATTTAGTTTGTAAAACAACATCGTAACTTTGCTACAAAGCTGCCTTGAAATCACAGCAAACCTCTTCGAATTGCTGTTTAATTATCAAATGTATTTTGGATTTAATTGAAGTTTACAGATGCTTATAGGTTTTTTGTCATTAACACTGGAAAGGGAAGAATTGAGTACAATGAAATAAGTCCCAAAAATATTTATACAATAGACATTCAATGAAGACATACAAAAATATTCTTCTCTCCTCAGGAGCTGTTGGTAAGCTAGAGTCTGTTCGAAAATGCATCGCTGCGCTGCAAATGGAAATTTTAATATCCTAAAATACTTCGATAAAGTAGTTAATGCACAAATGAATGTAAAATATGAGGTACAAATATGGCTACTACGAGAAAAGATTATAAGCAAACTTGTATTGCATTTTAACTTTAATAAGTGTGCTCGTATGATGCAGAGAAGTGATGCGTTTCCACACAGGGCCCTATTTATATGCAATTTTTACACAAAATAAAATACGCAGTGTTGAATTATTCTTTAGCAGAGGAGGCAGATATCATCTGCATAATCGAGATCCAACGACCATTCGTGAAGCCCCGAAACAATGCATTGGATTTCGATGAAACTCCCGTGCCGACGTCGATATTATGAAAAAGCAGAGGGTCTACTCTGTAATTCGAAACGAAAGCAAATCCTTTAAAATTGTAATACATATTTTCTTTTAAAGAGAAGCAACACTCAGGCAATGAATGCCTACTACTATTACTAGGTGCTGTGCTACGTTATTTACAAAAAGGATAGTGATAGAGAAGACAAGTGGTGAAGGAAGAGATAGATAGAGGAAAGAAAGCTTCATTCTTTTACAACTCTGCATTTTTTCTTGTTTTTGAACGTTTTGTAATAATGCAGTCTTGCATTGTTAATTTTTAAAGGGCGTGGCCCCGCCCACTTTTTCGAATGTAAAATTGTGTCCTTTTTTGAGCTTAGACTGTGTGCTAAGTTTCGTAAGTATCGGTCAAATAGAAGCATATGAAATTTTATACTTTTATTGGGCGTGGCTCCGCCTATTTTTCTAACATCGAGATTGTATCGATGTTGGGCGTATCCCCGCCCACTTTTTTTACAATAGGAACAAATGGAAGCTACTATATCCTCTCAGGAAAAAAATATTAGCAATCGGTCTAAAATGTACCGAGTTATGAAATAACAATACCAAAAAAAAAAAAAAAATACAGACGAATTGATAACCTGCTCGTTGTTTTTAATCCGGTTAACAAATAAACGATATTTACTTGCGCGGTTGTGCACAGAAAAATTTGTTATATGGATATTTGATTGTATTTTGGTCAGAAATTGAAGTTGACATCCATTTCCTTTAATAGCATGAAATCAAAGCAGGTATGGGAATTTTTTTTAATAATAATATTAATATTTTTTTGGCGATAAGTAGTGTATTATTAAATTAAAATAGTTTAAATATATATGTATTTATCATTAAGAAGAATTTATTTATTTGGTGTAATATAAAAGATTTTTATAAACTAAGCTGACAAATAGAAACTGCCCAGACCTGGCCTTAATGCAAATATTTCAAAAACATACAAAATTCAATTGTGTGAAAATTACCAACACAAAAGAATCCAACATTAGTGCATACGACGTTAATGCCAGCTTGTAAATTGAACTAATATTTTTTTGAAACCTTATATGCTGCAGTCGAGAACCCCAACTCATACGAGTATAGGCGCCAACTTAATGTTCAAAATTTAAATAATCGAAACGTAAGATTTATTTATTTAAACAGCATTAAAAGTCCAACAATTTTTACGCACTTAAGTTCTCAATAATTGAAAAGTTTTCTTGTTGTTTCTTTTGTTGTAATCAGTTATAAATTATCAAAACATATTCGATATTACTTAATTATACATATTTCCATGCTCTCAAAACAAAATGCATGACTGTAAAAAAAATCGTTTACTTAATTTTTTTCTACACATTTTTATGTAAGTAATTTAAATAAAAATACACTTAATGCATACAATTTGCATTTTATAACAATTTTGAGCAAAAACAAATTGTGCAGTCATTTATTATTAAAAAAACCGAAAAAAAGAAACTGCAAAAAATTAAATAAATATAAAAGCAGATAAATGTTATAAACAAATTTTTGCTTAATACAAGCCCAAAAATTCCACGCCTTACACACACACCTTATTTTCAGCGAGATGCTTTAAGAGAGTCTTTTATTTTTGCCATTTTTTTGTAACGATTTAATAAATGGCTAAAACACCAACAACAGTTTTAAAACTTCTACACAAATGACGGAATGTAGTGTGTTAAAACTTCAGCAAAAATCAAATTAAGCTGCTACAGACCAGCGTTACCAGACCAGTTAATATTGGCCTTCGCTAGGGTGATCATAACCGATGCCGGACCGCATAAGTCGATTTCAGAAAGAATTTTTTTTATGAATGCTGCAGTTTTCTTTGAGCAAAATTTCATAAATCTGTGAAATCACCAATTCTCTAAAAATCAAAGCCATGTGCACTATGACGTCGTCTGTGCTTTCAGAAAGATGAAACAATAGCACGCATTCTATGCGAAATTATTGAAGAATAAGTATGTTTTGCATTCCAAGATTTTGTGTGCGAACGATATACGACGGTCATCTACACAGCAAACACACGAGTACATACATATTCCCATAAAATTTTGGATGGCTTTGTAGCTGCAGAAGAAGTGGGATCTATCTATCGAGATGGAATCTCATAATTCTAACGGTTCTAAGACGCCATTTGACAGTTGAAAAGTAAAAACTATGCCATTAATAATAAATTCAATAAAGTGCGACTTTGACACGCACACGGGGGGTTCCGAATGACGTCTGTTTTTTTTTACGATTTTTTAGTTTTGGTGTTCTTTTTGTTATGGCGATTTTTTTCGGTTTTCGGCATTTTTTTAGTATTGACGCTTTTTAGCTTTGGTGTATTTTTCATTTTGGCGATTTTTTTTTGGTATTGACGCTTGTTTAGTTTTGGTGCTTTTTTCGTTCTGCCGATTTTTTTTTTCGTTTTTTTTACAATACATATTTTTAGTTTTAGCGATTTCTTTTAGTTTTGGCGTTCTTTTCGTTATGGCGATTTTTTTTCGGTTTTTGACGATTATTTTATTTTTTTTTGCCACCAAATTTATTTAATTTATTTTATTTGCAGGAAACATTCGTGAATTCGCGAAGAAGGTATAGAAGATCCGAAACTGTGCGAGTTAGTGGAAAATGTCATGAGAAGAATATGGTCCTACGAGCGTAGCGAAATATTATTATTTTTTTTTTTTTTTTTATATAAACAAACACAACCCCGCAAAGCGATTAGCTTGTCTGCAGAAAACACCCAGGGTCTATGGCGGGAATCGAACCCACGACCTCTGGACTGAGAGGTTAGCATCGCTACCACTCAGCCACAGGGGCACCCATATATTTTCATTGATATCGTCAATGAATGTCAATGAATTAACTTCCTGCTGAAAAATACTTGTCTTGAAATGAAACCTCTCATTGGAGGACTCTGATTAGTTGTAGGTAAATTTTGTTTAGCTTTTTTATTTCCATGTTTTTCGAAAAGGCAGAAACATTTTAAATAATTTTGTTCAACCAACTGATTGTTGAAGAGAATACGATATATGTATGCAAATATATTGAATCGTATCAGCATTTTGAAAGCTTACATATGAATTTACATATTACAAAAGGAAGTTGACCGAAATTTACAGTATTGTCTGATATTTTGTGCAAATTTGCAGCGGCAATTAGTTTCATAACTTATGCCGTTTTCTTTTTCTAGAAAAAGTGCAACATTTTTAAATTTTTTAAGCGCAATAAATTTGAGCTTGTCTTTTTTCGACTCATAACCTCATACGGAATAACAGCATAATTTATTTTATACCTGGGTATTATTTCAAATTTAATTTATTAGTTTCAATGTGTAGAACGATGTTTTTGTAAAAAGAAATTTAAGTGAAAACCGAATTTCCAAATTTAACTGCAAAAGAAGTAAATTTCTGAAAATCGACTTGACAGTAAAATATGACTTAAGCACTTTTTCCTTATTGCCACATAAACATTATGATCATTGCTTGACTTTCTACGCAGCTCTTTGGACCTCTATTGAGTCTACGACCAAAGCATTGCGAAACTCAAGTTTCGTCTTGAGTTTTGTGGTTCGAATTTGTATTCTAATGGGCATCTTACATGAATATTAGCTGAATAATATATTTAGGTTGTCAGGTGATAGATACGCAGTTAGAATAATATGTAAGATGTTGCTCTTCATAACCGACTTTAGATATTATCAGAAATTTTTATTGGCAATTGGGAGCGATTCCTAGTAAGTTCATGAGTAGAAACGATATTAAAAAAACTTTCTTTCAGATCATATTTCCAAAAACCTTATCTTCTACTTGAGAGAATCTGCAAGAGATCGGATCATGTGATATAAAAATATATTAAAAAATAAAACGTTTTTTACCGCTTTGCAAATTATAAGTTTTCTCTCCGCTTTACTCGTAGAAGAACAATCGGCATATATTTTTTATGTATTTTCCCGAAATTTGTTACACGAAATTTAATCTATTTCAGCAGTAAAGAAAAAATGTTAAAGCAATAACCTTGCAAGTATTTTTGTCTAACCTGCTTCTAGACGAGTTCTATTGACAAATAAAGAAAGTTTCATGCAAATAATTTTTATGGCACTATTTTTGCTCAGTATATTATTTTACTTGTACAGTAAAATATCTTTTTTTTATTAAATACTCGTACACATTGAAATTGACTCAGCCATACCAGCAACACATTTTTGTATTATCACTAATTATGAATACATATAATATAAATATATTTTCGTTGTAATTTTAAGAAATTTACAAATGTTACAGCTTCACCTTAATCAGTAGCGGTGTTGCCAGATGGAATAAAACTCAAAATATTACAAAATTTCTTACTATGAAAATTCGCATTTAAATGGTTTTTATTTTAAAGAGGTTTTAT
Organism: Nowickia ferox; assembly: GCA_936439885.1. Lineage (NCBI taxonomy): Eukaryota > Metazoa > Arthropoda > Insecta > Diptera > Tachinidae > Nowickia > Nowickia ferox. Next base: position 113,851,176 of record OW387025.1, read on the forward strand.
TATAAATTGTTGTATCGTATATTTTTACTTTAAGCGAACGCTAAATTTCAATATTTTTAATAAACTACACAAATTAATTGAGATTTTGACCAAGGGCACTTTGGAATATTTAGATTGAGTCAAAATCAGCTTATCTCGACTTAAGCACTTTTTCCTTTTTGCCACAGATATTTATATTTGAAACTACCGCCAAGAAAAGATAATATTCACTCCCATCATCATATGCTCAATCTTTAAATTTATTTTGAACAAAATCATTACAAAAAATCAACCATCCAATTTAATATCAATGAACATCCTTGAATGCGAAATTTTTTAAAATTAATCCCTTTAAAGCTGATTAAGTTGGCAGGTATTTAACCATACGATACAATTTAGTACAATTTATTCTTAAGAGACAGTGTGCATAAAGGTATTAATACAATTTCATGACTTTCATTTATAATATTAACAATCTAAAAAGAAAAATCATTTGTAAGAAATGAAGTTAAAATTTGAATACCAAATAACAGCAGCAGTAACAGTAACAGCAACAGTAACAGCAACGCCAGCAGCAGCACCAACATCAGCAACAGCAAAATATTACCAGCTTACCGCCACAGCAAGTAGGTGAAATGTCATTGAACTCGCAGCTGAAGTTTGTCTTATTTTTCTTCATTTTTTTTTTTTTTTTTTTTCAAAAAACTTTTTTGAAGTTAATGTCGCATAGTAGACGCCTTGGCGCAGAATAATATCAAGATAAAGCTCAAGCTGCCAACAATTTCAGCTAGCCAGCGAACGATTAAAACAACTTATTTAAACGTAAACATATTCGTGTAAAAGTTTTCTTGACTTGACTGGGCAGCAGCAAAAATTTTACAAAAAAAAAAAAAATTAAAAAAATGTAAATTAACTCAACATGAAAATTATAAAAAAAAATAAAATGCATTCGTATTTAAACACACTGCCAAAGAAGAAATGTTATTTGTAATTGCCAAGAATTAACAGCCACAAAAGTAATCGAGTCCCTTAAAGAAATCAAAACCACAATCAATGTTAAAAAATGGCTGGCTGGCCAACAACTTTCAAGGAAAAATCTTGTTGCTGCTTGGTTTTCGATTTAGTTTCGAATGTTACATTTTTTAATATTTCCGAATGCTGCCTGCCGCAGTTTTGTTCTTTGTCCCTTGTAAATTTTGTGGCCTTAAATTATCACAGAGAAAAAGCAAAAATAAGAAATAAAATGCAACAAGGAAATTTTATTTGAAGCTGCATTTATATTCTGCAATTTAATTGCTGCTGTTTGGAAGCAATTATTACGATTTTATGCATATGCACGAAGGCAATCTGTTAATTTCTTTAAAATGTTCATACAAGTTTATATCATTGGCTCAATCAGCAGCATTTCCTTGAAATAAATAAATTGATCTACCTAAATTGAGATACCATTGTATTCGTAATCGCCCGAGTTCCAGCCTGTAACAAGTAAAAATTAAAAAAAAAAACCCGACTGCTACCAACTTGAAACCGTTAAATATCCCAAGTAAACATTTGAAATGAAAAATCATAAGAGAACGTGTCGAATGATTTTCAAATACCTGTCGAATGATACTTATGCCCTAATTCAGTAAGAAGATTTAGGACGTTTTAGTTTGAAAATACTTCTGAGTTCTTGTTTTTGAATTCACTAAATTATTTTCTTCAAAAATGGTTGTTGTCTTTGATAATGAAAAATAAAAATATTATTGCCATGTTTTGAAAACATAAAAATAAAATTAATTATGTGTTGGATATAATGTTTAGAACAAAATCATAAAGCAAATACACGAACCTTCTAGGATGGACAATGAACAATAATTGTTCTAGAGAATTACAACTGCGGCTTATTTTCGTCCATAGACGAGACGATACAATCGTCGAACAGAATTAGGGCATTATTATATTCTATATCAAATACTCGTAGATCGCCGACTTTTTATTTATTTTCGTATTCACAAAATGGCTTCCGTTGGCCGCTGATATGTGAAGCAAATATATTTATGGTAATGGCGATGGTTACAGGTATGCCATTATGGCATGTCTAATTTATCCTTTACACCCTTAAGTAATGCAACTTCGACAGGAAAAAAAAAATAAAAACAACCAGCCAAAACTTTTTAGACCGTCGTCGTATATTTTTTTCAAAATAAAACCGTGTTGCACATGCACTTTGAGTAAAACTGAAATAAAAACAACAAAACTAAAAGTTTACTGCAATTTTATGTTTATTTTATGTGTGCGAATGCATGCAAGTGTGTGTGTTGTGTGTGTTTGCGTTCGCGTGAGCCTTGGTGCAGTTGCATGCTTATTACTCTGTGTGTTTGCGTGTGTGTGCCTGCTTGTGTTTTGTTTATGCTACACTTGGGTTCAATGCACTCAATTTGGCATACATTTGACAATTTTGTTGTTGTTGTTGTTGTGGTTGGTATTGTTTTTTTGTTTTTTGTTTTTTACTTTTGCATTTGTTTATTTGTTTATTTATACTTTTTTATTTCTTTTATTTTTTCTGTTCATCTTAAGATTATAATATCGTTGTTGCTTTTCTTCTTCTTCTTCTTGCCTTTAAGTTTTCTCACTGCTCTCTTGTTTTTGTTGGTGTAGTTGTTGTTGCGGTCTTGGCTGTTGTTTACATTTAATATTTACTTATTAATGTTGCTGGCCTTTTTGTTGTTGTTGTTGTTATTTTTATTTGTTGCTTCGGCAAGTTAGCAAATGTTGTTGTGATTGTGTGTCGTGTTTTTCCTGCTTGCTGCCGCTGCTGCAATACAAAAAAAAAAAAAAAAAAACGAGAACGGAAACATAAAAACGTGTGCAATTTTAAGGTGAAAATGTCTGATAAGTATCGGTTCAATTGCAAATTGAAGTTCAGAGGTTGTCCTCCACTAAGTTTGGTTCGAAACTTAGATCGCGAATGGGAGACCATAAAAATTTCCTTGCTAAGGTCTAAAAGTGCGCTTCAAAGGGCATCACTGGTGCTGCATGAAGCACTTCTCGAACGGCCTGGGATATCACTATCCGTTTTCTGCCCATCCAAAACTTCGTTATGGGGGGTATGGCGGCAATGAGTTCGTTTAGGCTTTTGTAGTCGGGCTTATTGAGACTATAGAGCCACATGAGAATGCTGAATGAGGTTGGTCTGGGTGGACTTGCTAATAGGAACCATGACTGAGATTGACTTTAGTAAGATATCCTCACTGGTGATAACCGATAGGAATTTTTTGGGTTGAATCGGCAATTCGCTACGAGGATTGTGCTGTTTTTATTGGTGGGTCTAAGATGTGTATAGGAACAGTAGCTGGGGCCTAAATTGGGAAAACCAGAATTTGACATTAGTAGCCTAAAATGTAACTGAAGGCGAGGACGTTTTTTTTAACAAACTTAAACTGCGAAGCTACTTTGGCTTGTCTGCAGAAACACCTAGAATCTCCAGTAGGAATCGAACCTGCGACCATCCGGCTACTACACTAGTACACTGCCTTCTAGCCAAAAGGGCACTCAAGCAGCTTTAAAAGCTTTGAAGGGGCATATTTTCAGGTCAAAACTTGTAAGTGTCTGTATGAGAGCACTCAACGGACTACTGAATAGGTTTAGTGTTGTAATGTTGAGGCAAATGAGACAGCCGATGCATTTGGAAGATTAGTATCAGTATTAGATGAGGCAGCGGCAGAAGCAGTGAAAGCATCGCTTGGCACCTATTTTAGGGAACATAATTAAATTATAGGAGAAACAGGTCTTGTACTAGTAGGGATGATTTCAGCGTCTTGCTGGTCCTATGACCAAGGCTTGACCTGCCAAAATCCGAATGGTCTTTAAAAGAGTCTTGGCATTGCTCAATTAGAGCAAGGAACAGCAGCAGGTGGGTTTAAAATTATGGCATTCGATATCGAACCATATTATTACATTCTTCGATAGCGAATGCCATAATCTCAAACTGAAAAAACGTAATCGAACCAGCTCGTTATCGAAAGCGGCGATTAGACCCCTGGTTTAGGCCAATATGTTTAAATTTAAATTATAGTCGATCTTATCCAGCTTATGCATGATCCTCGGGCCGTTATCGCTTGCTAAGAAATGCCAGTATGCCAGTGACAGCTTTACGGAATCATAAATCAGAATAAAAAAAATCACACCTGTGGTAAAAAGTTTAAAAGATTATATACTCGTACACAAACACATTATGTTGGCGTACTTTTTGTTCTTCAACTCCTTAGTTCTCCCCCCTCCCCGTGTTGTTGTTGTTGTTGCATGCAAATTGTGCAAAAAATACAAAAAAAGAAGAATTATTTATCTACTCAAACGAATGGAAGATGCGAATGAATGAACTTTCAGCTGATCTACTTTTTGGGTGAAATTTGATGTTGATAATTTCTTTTCTCATACTTTTTTTATTTTTTCTTCTTAATAATATTTTTTCTTTTGCTGTTTAATGAAGTAGAGAAAACCGAACGAGCATTAAAGTTCTGTATCGAGTTAAAGAAAAAAAATTACAAAAAAACAAGAAAGAAATAAATGTTCAAGCAATTTGTGTTGTTTGCTTTTGATGTATTTATGCGGCTTAATTTGAGTCAATATTTATGCTGTAACTGGAGTTTCTGAAAAGGCTTTTAAGTGCTTGACAAATATTGTTTAATTTGGTATCAGTTTTGAAATATTTGAAGCTTATTATTTTTCTTTTTCGTTTCGTTTTTTGGCTACAAAAATGTAGGGCTTGTTTAATGCACTTGTTGTCAAAAGAATAGTTTTTTTTTTTAAATTGTATTTAATTTTTATTTTTATTACTCTTTTCATAGTCGAACTCTTTTTAATTAAGCGTATTTGAAGTAATTAAATCTGAAATGTGGGCTAGTGAAAAGATGGAAAAATAATTTTGAAATGAAATATTAAAAATAGATCGTTTCGACATTAATTTTGATTATAATTATACATTAATAAAAATGATGTATTTTTGCACTAAGGAAAAAGCAAAATTTATTCTAGAATCGATTTAAAACAATTAATTTATATTTTTTTGCATTAAAAATTATAAATTTAAAAAATATTATGAAATACTTAAATCCCTATTAATATTTTTTTATATTTTTCTTGCAGCTAAAATTGGATTCTGCCACATGTAAGTAAAATTTTTTTTTAGATAAACCTAAATGAAATTATATCTTTAATAAATTAAAAAAATTACCTGGAAAATTTATGATTTGATTATGCTAAAGTTCGTATCGCTCTATAAGTCAAGTTACATGTGGTAATTTTTAAGGAACAATTAACACCAAAGTTAATTGCAAATATCCTGACTTACATTAGCAGAACGGAACAACATGTTGTTTTCGTAGGGCGCTAACACCTTCATCATCAGCGTTCTTGTATTTTGATTCATCGTATTACAATTTGCTGAAAGCTTTTTTGGAAAGAAAGCTCAAAACAGCTTAACAACGTAGAAGATGTTTTCAAATGACCACAATGAAGTTCATTTTATGTATTATTAAGGCCCGAATTTAAAATATTTAGTTAGGTGGATTAATACACTGCTTTATGCCTTCGCATACATTCCCCTACTGTGGACGAAAGCTTACGTTGTGTTCATATCTAAAATGGGGAACAGGCCAGAAAACTTGAAAAAATCGTATAGACATATTAGCCTTATGTAGGGATGGAGAGAATAGATGGTCTGCACAAGATCAATGTGATTCTTTAGATGATGCAGAATATTTTTCGCAATTAATTGTCGCAGCTATTCAAGTCGCCCTTCTTTAACAATGATAACGTCCTTAAAGTCAATAAATGTTTCCTTACAAAAAAGAAATTATTCGACCATGTCACAGAGTTCAATTCCGAACAATTTCCGCACAATTCATCATACATGCGAGAACTATTATATATATATAATATCTGACAATCAAAAGGTGGCTGCAAAATTACTAATTGTTTCAATAGCAATGGCCCTGATAACATTCAAAATTTGGCTGCATTTCTTTCATTAGATCAATGAATTCACTCTGAAGAGCTGCTCTATTTCCTTAAAAAAATTCAAAAATTCTTCAAAACCACTGTGCAGTGTTAAACTTCTTTTTTAGTCATTAAGTTTTGACTGCTTGTATGCTTGGCTTGAATTTTTCTCTTCTTTGGAGTGTAGAGTTTTTATTTTTAACTTTTACAGTTCACTTTACACTTTAGAAAGTTTTATTGATTTTTTTGTAGGCTTCTGTTTTTTTATTTTATTTTTTTAACAACTTTTCGTTTTTTTTATTTCTTATTTTGTGGTGTTAATAACATTTTTTTGATTGATTTTTTTGCTGGTGAAATTTAATTTAATAGGCCTACTAAAAAAAATTAAGTGATTATAATATGAGTTCGCATCTCTACTTTAGTTTTGGCTGCATGCTTGTTGGTTTTTTTTAATCTCATTTACGAGGAATTGTTTTTGGGAACCCAACTTCGGGCTTGTAATTTAATTTTGGTTTTCTATTAAAGCGAAAGATAAGAAAAATAATTGCTTAATTTAAGAATTTGCTAATAAGTTGAGCTAAATACACTTAAATTTAATTCTTTTGAAAAAAACATGCATGGTATTTTCAATAAACTTTGTGAAAGTGTGTCAGGAAATGGTATTTGTGTTACGTCTAGATTTAGCAATTACAAAATTTCAAGCTAAATCTTTAAACAGATTTTTGATCGATATCTTGGATGTGAAAGCTCACAGCAAGTCCTTTATTAAAATAATTTCGCATGGTAATCGAAAAACTTAGGGTTAAATTGTTATTATACAAATAGTACGTGCAGTTAAAAAAAATACTCTGCCTTGTCGTGGTTGGCGTATTTCAAATACGACTACGACAGTTTGGTACTAGATTAAAGAAAAACTGTTGAACTCTTCTTTAATCTATTACAAAATCGTCGTAGTCGAAGTCGAAATACGCCAATCACGATAAGGGAGACTGTCTACATGACTAATTTACGTATTCACTCATCTGGAGTCGCTTGCAATCTCAGCCACCTTCTCCTAGTTATATTGTCGGATGCTTTAATATCAGTCCATCTTATTTTCTGAAAATAATTACTGTCAAAGCAATGTCTTGGCTTTCTTGCTACTTCAAGTATCAATATACTAAACTCAAATGGAAAAGACTTAACTAGGAATAAAAATAACTAAAAAATGATACATATGTATCAGATGGTACCATCCTAATCAAGACTCACCAACTGACGCCTCACATTTTCCTGGGTCCATGCCCATATCGTTGTATGTATAACATATGCATGTTTATGTCCATGTCCAAATTTGTGTCCATCTTCATCTCTATTTCAATGTCTATTTCAATGTCTATTTCAATGTCAATGTCAATCTCGGATGTCAATGTCAATGTCAATATCAATGTCAATGTCAATGTCAATGTCAATGTCAATGTCAATGTCAATGTCAATGTCAATATCAATGTCAATGTCAATGTCAATGTCAATGTCAATGTCAATGTCAATGTCAATGTCAATGTCAATGTCAATGTCAATGTCAATGTCAATGTCAATGTCAATGTCAATGTCAATGTCAATGTCAATGTCAATGTCAATGTCAATGTCAATGTCAATGTCAATGTCAATGTCAATGTCAATGTCAATGTCAATGTCAATGTCAATGTCAATGTCAATGTCAATGTCAATGTCAATGTCAATGTCAATGTCAATGTCAATGTCAATGTCAATGTCAATGTCAATGTCAATGTCAATGTCAATGTCAATGTCAATGTCAATGTCAATGTCAATGTCAATGTCAATGTCAATGTCAATGTCAATGTCAATGTCCATGTCAATGTCAATGTCAATGTCAATGTCAGTGTCAATGTCAATGTCAGTGTCAATGTCAATGTCAATGTCAATGTCAATATCAATGTCAATGTCAATGTCAAAGTCAATAGCAATGTCAATCAATATCAATGTCAATGTTTTTGGTTTTGAATTCCCTAAACCATTTTCTTCCAAACTTGATAATGAAAAATAAAAATATTGTTGCCATGTTTTTAAAACATAAAAATTAGATTAATGCTCTAATTCAGTAAGAAAATGTACGACGTTTTTGTTCGAAAATACTTTTGAGTTCTTTTTTATTATTTTGAATTCCCTAAATTATTTTCTTCAAAAAAGGTTGTTGTCTTTGATCATGAAAAATAAAAATATGATTACCATGTTTTTAAAACATAAAAATAAAATTAATGTATTATAGAATAGTTTGAAAAATATTTGAAAAAATATGTGTTTGACATAATAATTATAAAGCAAATACACGAACCTTCTAGCATGGACAATAAATAATAATTGTTTTAAAGAATCACAACTGCGGCTTTTTTCGTCCATAGACAAAACGATACGCTAGACCACTCAAATGTTTTGGGAGTCCATATTCAGTGGTAACAAAATCGCGGTTTTCAACTTCATACAACGTGAGTCGGTCTAATGTACATAAATTTATCAAATACTTTTTGTTCGGGCATAGAATCAGGAGTCGATCCCAGGATCTCCGCATGTTAGGCTAGAACACTACCTGACCTACCGAAGCAAACATATATTTATTTTCCTACACAATTCAATTAAAAAATAAAAAATCAAAACTCGAAGTAAAAATTTCATTCGCATCCAATTTTATATCGAGACGTAAGTGAGACCGGATTTACTGAGTATAAACAGCCAACCAACTTCGTAGTGTTTCGTCGTAAATTTCGTCGTTCACCGACGTCATTGCATCCTCGTAAGGCAGAGGGGATGTACTCTTCCCCATCTCCGAAGAGCTTCTTTTTGTCTTAGTGCTTAATTGTAGCAAATTTATTTTTGCTGGGATGAATAAGATTTTAATTGACATAATACACAACTTAATTCAACTCTTGTAGTTAACCCCGTTCGTACACTTATGCATCTGCTTCTTCTTGTGCATATAATTGAGCAATTACCCCTAAATAAGACTTCTACGAATAATATAAATAATGATTTTAAATTTCATAACCAATTATATATATTTATATAAAATACCTTTATTAAAATAATTCATCATAATTAATCGGTAGGAAGCAAAAGAAACGAATGCTTAAGAAAAAAAAATCAAAAAGAAACAACAATAACTTCATAATGCTTAAAATTATTTCTTTGGCCGGTATAAGAAAACATAAAAAAATCGGTGACTGTGGCACTAAGTTAGTAGTGCGTTAAGAAATAATTTATATTAGTGGCACCTTTTGCAGAACTGTTGCACACACTGCTGCTGGTGTTGGCGCTGAAATTGCTGTTAGTGGGCAACTGCTGTTATAGTAATGTCTTTTTGTGGAACACAGAAAGCATAAATTTTAAAAGCAATGACCTAAACCACTGCCTGCGTAATAACTACAGCAACAATGTCATTATCATCCGGCTAGCAGTGATCATCAAGACAACCGAGAACATCATGAACGTCATTAGCTGGGGAAGTAAATATCGCTGCACATACGAGTTTAAGTATAAAGTTTTAAGCTGTCAAAAAGAAAATATTCTTGGTGCTTAAAAATTGTAATGGAATCAACTGCGACTGACAGTAGCAACAGAAAATACAACAATATATATTGCAGGCAATAAATCACACATACATACAGCAGCCATCAGCTAATTCGAAATGACTGCAAACAACAGAAAGAACTCTTGCTCAATGATACTCGTATATTGAGGCCGTTTGTTGATAAACACGGCTTTGATATCAACAAACAAACGATGAAACAATTATATACTCGCACATACATCAGCACGATGGAATATGTCTAAAGTGTGTGTGTGTGTGTTTTCTATCTAAATGTCCTCTTAGTACATTTTTAAGTCGGCTAATTTTTCTGTTTTCAGTTTATGGCTCGATTATGGATGGCAAGCGAACATGAGTTGCATTGCCGGTTGGCAATTAAATTTAGTATTAATTTAGTATTATGTATGAACATTTTCTGCAGTCACGTAAAAGCTATCGAAAATATGATATAATATAAGAAACATATGCAAGTGCTAAAAAGAAAATTATAAAGAAACTACTAATCATTAAAATTATTAGTTCATCATAGTGGAATTACTTTTCGATGCAGAAAAGGAAGTACATAATGTGGCATCTAGAAAGCACTCAAGGGACAACTTAAATCCTTTGAAATTACTGCCTCCACTGTGAGTAAATGTTGTTTCTTAAAATAATTTTTAACCATCAATTTTGTAGCTCTAAAGCATATTGTCGCCTTCCCAAAGAAGGAGTAACATATTAAATTTAATTTCGGTTTTACGACAACGCCTCAACAACTAAATTTTTTAAATTCGTATTAATTTTGACACGCGTCAATCAAAACTAAAATATTGAAATTAAGTTTAGTTTTCTTTTTTAATTTCATCATCTTCTTTGCTTTAAAAGCATACTGGCATACTAGAAACTTGTTCAAATAGCTGAAAACGATATTTAAGATCACTGCCTTAATGTTACAAGAAAAGTATAATATGTATGCAGAGCTTCCCACGAATCAGCTAAATTGAAGCACACAGTATATTTAATGTTGATTTTCAAACGCAAGATTGTGCTCTCAAAAGAGTTCCATTTCTTACTAGATTAGATAGATTCTACGAGACATGGCTCTCGTGGGTCCCTGTAGGTTCCCTGTGTTTACGCAATTTCATGGAACAATGTTATTATTGCAGCAGAAGATGTGTGCAAATTTTCTTCAGAAATCGTTTGCTTAGGGGTGTAAGAGATATATATCATTAACTTAATATAGAAAGGCCCTAACTTATTATTTTTTATAAAGCAAGATTTTTGCATTTTTGGTTACATTAGATGTTTTTCTATCGTAATATGATAAAAACTCGATTTTAAAAAATTACGAGTTAGGGCCTTTCTATATTAAGGTAACGATATGTAGTGAAGGAAAATTTTAATGGGAGCTATCACGCTGAAAATAGTGGTGGATGCTCTCAATCCCAGTCTTTATTATAAAACATTTGCTGCGAAACTTTTCAGTTTATGGATAAACGGGGAAAGAAAAATACAAAAATGGAACAGTATACTTTGTTTCACTGCCTGTACGCAGTTCCAGTGGAGTATCACGTTCTCGTCTTTAAGAAGAGAAGATTAGGAAATAAAAATATTATAAAATATATTAAGCTGCAAAAAAAACCGCTCTATATATGAACAAATGCTTCATAGTATGGACGAGGACTAACAAATGGAGCCTAAAAATATATATTTATTCAGGGAAAGATTTAGGAGGTACTTGAGAGCTTATAAAAAATTTTAAATTCGTTTATTTGACATTTTTGAAAAGAGAACTTGTTTTATTACTTCTAGAGCAGGCAGCGCCAAGTATGAAGTGCATACGAGTAGTTCTCAGCTTTACATATAAATTATGCATAAAATTGAGAGTTATTAAAAGAGTAATTTCCGCGTGCGGGTGCCTGGTCAATTTGGATAGAGATATGGCTAAAGAAACGCAAATAAAAGTAAAGCATACTTTAAGGCAATATTAAATGCTATTTCGATTTATTTTATCTGTGCCCATGTTCTGTAAGTTTAGTGAGAGCTTTTCCAAACGAAAAGTTTGTTATCATTTGGCTTCTTATAAGCTCATATCTGTTAAATAACAGGACAACCAATTTGATTGTTTGATTTTACTCCGATCGAAAGCTTGTCACAAATAAACATTTACTGAAAATAATGGTTACATTTATTTCATGGGATGAAATGATATAAAATATTAGAATTAATTATTAATTTCTTTTATTATGTTTTAGTGAACATAATATGGTCGTCATGAGCATGCTGCAACTATGAATTTTCACTAGTTTCTTTTTTCAAATTAGTGCTAAATATAAAGACAATATTTGCTTAGTTTTAGTGTAAAAACAAATATAGTTAGTAAAACTTAAATGCTTTGTTAATTAGATAACAACTAATACAAAAAGAGCGTAAATCGCAAATAGCACAAACTAAAGAAATACACACACTCACACACATACACACACACACACATATATCATATGCATATCCAAACTGCTCATGGTTTATTTTATTATGTGGGCAGTATTACTACAATATTTTATTATTGTAGCAAATCACCGCCTTTCTTTTCTTTTTTTTTTGTGCGCGTATGTTTAACATTCATACAAATATGACAAAGTAGGGCTTTCACATATTTATGTACTTGACATACACATAAATATGCATTCATTACATACAATTGTATACAAAAATACATACATACATATGTATATATGTAAATAGTGAGTATTAATGCTAATAAACAATTCTCATTACGTGTTTGATTACAGGCCATGAACAAAGTACGAATATGTACTCGCATTCAGTCAGTGTCTGCCTACCTTGTCTATACTCTTTCTGTACGTATACGTAACATACAATTAACATGTACGCACATCCATACGAGTACATGCATGCATGCATATGTACATATTTATGTTCATGCATGCTTATACATACGAACGTGTGTGTGTGGATACATACGAGTGTAATAAGTGTATGTTGGCTGTAACGATGTGTGTATACATTAAATTTAAGTAGTGTTTGTGTCATTTTGTGGAACACAAACACACATGAACAGCTGTTAACTGCGGGTGTACAGTGATTTACTAATTTAAAATTATTTATTTGAATATCTTTTACTAATATTACATTTTACTTGAATTTTACCCATAGAATTGAGACTGAAAAAATATTTTATGTAATTCCGAACCAAATAGTGTTATTGCCAAAAGCAGGGCGCGTAAATATAAAAATTTCCATTGGCCCTTAACGTCCATATGTAATTCTGCGTTACCTTGAAAGATCCTCGTGACGCCACCTTCACAAGAATATGGTGGTGGTCATATATAAACTAGTGATGCGCGAATATTTGTATTCGTATTCGAATTCCCGAATAGTCGACCTTTTTCGGATATCTCCTGAATTTGTTAAATATGAATACGAATATTTCTGCAAAACAAATTAATAATTCCCTAATTATGTTCGACGATTGTATCGTCTTGTCTATGGACGAAAATAAAGCCGCAGTTGTGATTCTTTAAAACATTTATTATTTATTGTCCATGCTAGAAGGTTCGTGTATTTGCTTTATGATTTTGTTCTAAACATTATATCCAACAAATATTTTTTCAAATATTTTTCAAACCATTGTATAATACTTTAATTTTATTTTTATGTTTTAAAAACATGGTATTAATATTTCTATTTTTCATTATCAAAGACAACAACTCTTTTTGAAGAAAATAATTAACAGAATTCAAAAACAAGAACTCAAAAGTATATTCAAACGAAAAAAAACGTCCTAAATCTTCTTACTGAATTAGGGCATAAATGAATGCATAAATTCTAAAAGAAACTTTAGTGAATGGCATGAAAAAATAATTTGCAAAAATTAATGCTTCCCAGAAGCGCTTTTGTATGGGAGACAATGTTACAGAATCACTTGCTGCTGCGCATGAATAAGGCATGTTTTTTGCTCGTGATGAGCCAGCTAGCAGCAATACATTCAGCTTCCAAAATGCCATGAATTTTTTTGCCTTACTAAAGTGCTTCACAGAAGTAATAATTTATTGTTTTTGTGAGAGCCCGCCTTGCGTTAGTGCTTTTCAGAAGCTTTTTTCGAAGCTTTTGTTAGCAAGTAAGAAATACATGGCTTCCCTCAGTTGTTAGTGCTTCCAAATCAGATTTTTTCTGCTGGGTATACGAACTCGCCTATATTAGAATACATACATAGAATATTTTACCTGATGTAGACGTTTTTAAATAATTTTAAGTACCCGGTAAACTTTTTTTCGGTTTCCGGAGAATTTTTTGAAGTTTTGGCGCTTTTTTGGTTTTTGAAACCTTTTTCAGTTTGTTAATTTAATTTAAGTTTTTTGGGGTTTTTTCGTTTAGACGATTTTTTCGATTTTTGTAATTTTTTAGTTTCTTTTTGTTTTTACGATTCTTTCGGTTTTTTGCGATTTTTTTGCCGATTATTTTTAGTTTTGGCGATTTTAGGTTTTTTAGTTTTAGCTTTTTTGAAAATTTCAATTTCTTGCGGTTTCCATGTTGCAGGAAATTGTCAAAATTAAATAGCCAAAATTACATTAACTGATAGAATACCGTTTAGTTTTGATTTTTTAAATTTTAGTGTTGTTTGGTGTAGTCGGCATAAAAATATGTACATCAACTTTGAAAATTTCAAACGTCTATATGGATGTTTCCACAGTAAATGACCCCTTGCAGTAACAACCGTTACAATATAAAAAAATATTAATTAAACTTAATGAAATGATATTTTTTTTAATTGGCAATTAAAGGAGAAAACACAGACATAGAAAATAATTCAATTCAAAATCCTCAATATAAATACAAAATACATATTTTCTAGCACTTACAAACTTCGAAAGAAATGCCTTGTGAACCACTGTGCAAAGTTACATATTGTAAACTAAAGAATGAGAAGAGAAAAAGTTTTTATTTCATTGTGAAGTATAGGTTATTTTTTTTTTGGCAAACCTTAAAAAGTTTATTGAACTCTTTCACCGGGGTCTGTTTAATCTGTTTATTGTTTGTTGGTAACGTTGTTTTATAGTTTTTCGCCAGGTCTACAAGTTTCTGAAAGCTAAATAACACTAGCAGACTTTCTCCAAAGTTATTATTACTACTGCTGGTACTTCTTTTACTTACTTCTATGTCAGCTGTGCTGTAAATGAGTTTTTCTTTTGGTTTTTTTTTTGCGTAAGAGCAAACAAACAAACAAATAAAACCAAACCAATTCTACATCACAAAGAAACATTGCCATCATCAACAACATCAACAATATCAACGTCTACATCAGCTTTATTTTCTTGGTGATCTTGGTCGTTTTCGTCATCATTTAGGTCGTCATCATTAAGAGTATCATCACTAGACAGCCTGCCATTCCGACAGCAGCAGCACCAGCAGCAACTACAACAACAGCAAATATCGCCATCAGCTTGATTGCCTTTTCACATTTCATGTTTTATGCAAAGCACTTTCATTATAGGAAAAGAAAAAGAAAAGAAAAGAAATGCAACATCTTTGGGTTCATTATAGTTGTGATCTTTTCCAGCAGAAACAGCAGAAACTCACTCACTCATCAGGCAATCCAAAATTGGGTGCTAAAAAAATAAAGTTTAATTTAAAAATTATGCGGTCGTAAATAAAATGATATTTAGGGATAAAGTTTTTAAGCAAATTTATATTGTTTTCGGCAATTTTTAAAATTTTAAATGAAAGTTGAAGTTTATTTTCAGAAAACCAATGCATAATAAAAAAAGCTTGGTTAAGGCACATTTATATGAATAACGATAATTTATCTATCATACAGTGTTTCAACCGAAGTCTAAGCACTGCTCCAAAAAATTCCGAGGATGTCTCCTTGCGGCTACATCAGCCGGGAGCAACTTTCCATCACGCGATTGGATGATTGATTTCGTAATTTTTTTCTGTTTTTGACCATTTTTTATTTTAGCAATTTTTTCTGATGCCGCAGTTTTCATGCTGGCGATTTTTTGCCTTTCTTTCGATTGAGAAATATGATTTTTTCTAATATAAATTTTATCGGAATTTTAAGCGTAGATTTTGTATATACATTGATTTTTTTGTTTTGAAATTTTTATGGAAAAAATATTTTGTGAAACGAATTTTCGTTATTTTTCACACAAATCTGAAACGTGTGGAAATCTTATTTATTTACAATCGAAAATTTGCATAAGAAAAGTATCTAAATGGGGTAAAATTTGTACGATTATTTTTAGTTTTTAGCAAATTTTATGTGAAGTTAAACTTAAAATGCCGTATTCATAAAAAATATTTAAGGTTTATTGAGGGCTTATCTGACATATTTCTGAGCTGTTGGTCACTGTTTTATGTGCTTTCGTTAGAAATGTATGAATTTCGCACGTCATAACGTGCGAGTCATGCATTAGTCATGCGTGACTATTAGTTGTATTTATCTATATATGGGTATTTCCACAGAAAAGTCCACCTTTGGTCACGTTACATCACCATGTAATTAAGCTTGTATTTAAAGCTTTGCTGTTAGATTTGTTTCTAGTTTTTACCAAATGTAGACCTAATTGCCCTCTACACGGACATACAAAAAAAAAAAAAAAATATAAAGACGGTATCCGTCTCCTTACTCCTATGTCTTCAATATTTTGTGGGAACACGCAGTTTGTTTTAAGAGTCATCCATATAAAATTAAGTGACTCTCACTCTCTTTGTAGTTGTGGATATATAAATTGATCCGCGTAAAAAAGGCCTTTGGCCCCACTGTGCGACATTTTGAAAGGGTATGAATTGTCAATGTTTTATACTGGGGTGTTATAAAACACTGAAATTTGTTTGAGGGCAAAGCAGTTGACGCTTTGGAAGTCAGCACTTCTTTCATATTACTGAAAACTCATAGAAAAACTTAAAGCTATTTTTTGTCACTCACATGAAAATGATTCAATGTTACGAAAACTTAAAATTGCTTTCGTTCGTCGTTTTTACGAATGTACATTTATATTTATTCATTTTGGAAAAACAGGATGTCAGCCAATATAGAGAAAGTTGCATAAATTATATTGTTGAAAATTGTTTGGATTAAAGCTAGAAAATGTTTAATACGAGTAAATAATTAGGAAATGCTAAATACTAAATCGAATATTTTATTTGCAAAAGCTAAATTGGGCACACTGAGATTAAAGGGCTGCTTAAATTGTTATGCAGCCTCTTCTTGGCCAATGTGACAAAAGTGAGATATTCATGTTGCAATACTTATGTGTGTTTGCTTTTACAAAATGTTTCAATAAGTGGAGCTTATGCGGTGCAAATAACTGATAACGTTTCCCTGTTGCTGGCCCTTGGCCATCTCTGTTCAAAGTTGAGACAAATAATGATGATGAAAAATATTTAATAATTTCACTGCAGCTGTTGCCTGTAATTTATCTTAATTTTTTTTATTAAGTTAAATATAATTGTGATTTTGTTGAACCCTTTTCGATTATTTTTGGAAAATATAAAAGAAAAAAGCAATAGCAGAGAAGAGGAAACCTCGGAAAAGGCAAGTATCACCGATGAAGAAGAAGCAGGAATAAAGGAGAAGAAGAAGAGTTCAAGAAAAGGTTGACTATGCATATTTTACACTGGTGAGAGAATTTTGGGTTGGGTTGGGTGGGGTAGAAAATTTTTATAAATTAAAAAAAAAAAATTAAAGAGCTCAAAATTTGGTAGTTAATTTTTTTTTGTCTTTAATGTAGTAGAGATGTATTTATTTATTTACCAAGCAAAACGCCTTGAAGTTGCACAATTGTAAAAAGCACCTTTTTTTTGCAACATCTTGTTTGCACAAAATATTGAATATTCATATTTTCTTCTTCACCAAATGCGTCAATTTTAAATTCGAATTGTATTTGCATACAATTATTTGCAATATTGGTTTCTTATTTTTTTTTCAATTTTATTTTATTTTTTAATAAATAATTTGTATTTATTTAACAAACACTTGAAATACAAAAGCCATATTTAACAAGTATGTATCAATTACATAATAAATAAAGCTGTACGAGTTATTATTTTTTCTCTTCTTTTATATTTAGTTTTATAACTTAAATAAATATTGAAATACATGTTTGTTGTTTCTGCAATGTTGTTGTAGCCAACATTTTGTTCAAAAGAAATTTGTAGCAAAAAAAAAAAAAAAAAAAACAATAAAGTTTGTATGCTTTTGACCTATAATTTCAAAACTTTATTTTTTATTTTTTGGTGGGAATTCGCTGGCAGTTGGTTTGCATATAAATTTTTATATTGTTCAAACAATAGAAGATAAAGGCGAAAACTTCAATAGATATTTTCAAAAAAGTCGTTAAGTCGACTTTATTAAACAAAAATTTTTTTTTTGCTCTACTAGAGGCCTACTTTTGTTTTTGCTAAATGTTAATTTGTCAGCGAGTGTTGCAGCTCATTAATAAAACATTTCTTTTGTTATTTTTTCTTTTTGAGTTTGAGAAATTTAAATGTGGAGTTTTATAATGTTTGAGGAGCTATTTATTTTTTTATTTTTTAATCATTTATGGCAGCCAAATGTTTGACTTAAATTACCTAGCAACTGAATTAACTCCATTGAGCCTGCAGTAAAGCAAAAAGTGTGTGTTGGCAGAAATGTGTGTACATATGTATGTAAATGAAAGGCACAGTGGCGTAAAATGAAATTAATATGCAACTAATCTAAATCTCCGCATCAAAAAAAAAAAAAAAAAATTATTCCAAATTAAGACGGGAAAAACTCTACTTTAGATCTAGGCCTAGTTTTGCTAAAATAAATCTAAATTTATACTCCATTCAGCAGAGAACTCATGACAGTAATTCTGAACACACTCAGTCCATGAAATTTATAAAAAGTTGTTTGCACGACAGGTGCACAGTGGAGTCAAAATCCCCTGTTTCAACAACTGCAATACTGAGGGGTCACTAAATTTTATATGGGTGGCTCTAAGAACAAACTGCGCATTAAGCAGAATGTTTGGTACCCAAAGTGTTGGGGGAGACGGCTACGAACCATACAAAGTAATTATTATTTTGCCTGTATCTTCAGAACTAAATTTAATGTGAATAATTTGATGTGAACAAACTGCATGTTCCATCAAAATCTTGGGACTATAGGAGGGCGGAGGCGAGTACCCCACTGCAAAAGTTATTATTAATGGACTAGTAAACGATATGACCCTATGCACCTGATAGGAACTACGGGAACTAATATACAATATATAAAGGGTCCGCCATCTAAGGTTTTTTCTTCAACTAGTGCTTATTTCGTGAATGGTAACACTTAGCTCATGTCTGATTTGACAGATAATTAGTTTTATCCTTCCGCTGAACGAATATGGTTGTGTATTCGCTTGAACAACGCTGGGAAATATTGCGACATTACTTTTTTTATTTTGCCAAAAAAATCATCTTTTCAGATGAAGCTCATTTGTAAACAAGCAAAATTGTCGCATTTGGCGCACAGAAAACCCGCACGCATACATTGAAAAGCCGACGCACCCAAAACGAGTCACTGTTTGGTGCGGATTTTGGTCCAGAGGCATAATTGGGCCATTTTTTTTCGAAAATGAGCAAGGAGTGGCCGTTACAGTCAATGGCGATCGATCGGGCCATGTTGAACGAATTTTTGTTCACAAAAATTGAAGAGGAGGATATTGGCAACATTTGGTTTCAACAGGACGGCGCTACGTGCCACACAGCCGAAGCTACACTCGATGTTTTACGCCCTGTTTTAGAAGATCGCATTATCAGCCGCAGAGCTGATGTCGTTTGGCCACCTCGGAGCTGCGATTTGACACCGTTGGACTATTATTTGTGGGGTGCCGTCAAAAATAAGTGTTACGCCGACAAGCCAGAGACAATTGACGCTTTAAAGGACAATATTCGTCAAGTCATTGGTGAAATGCAGCTGCACACAATCGATAATGTGCTTAAAAAATTGGACCGATCGTGTAGGCTACTGCATGGCCAGCCGAGGCAGCCATTTGAATGAAATTATTTTTCATTATTAACCGGAAGGATTGTACTTTCAAATAAAAAAAGAAATTTGAGAAAACAGCATTTTCTAATAAAAAGTTATCTGGCGGACCCTTTATAATAAAAGTGATTTTATTTTATATAAAAAATACCGAAGCAGGAACAAAATGCATATAAAGGCTGCTTAACCAGCAAAGCAAGCAAAAATTCATGATTTTTTAGTCACGCAAACTCTCTGCCTTTGTAACACTTCGTATACGAATTATCCAAAAATAGTTTTTAACAAGCCTAAGAAAATTACCTAAAATCACGCACTTTAATTTTTTTTAGTATTTTATAATTATTATTAAATACTACCACTAGTCACGCGCGACCCGTGCGTGACTCACACGTGACTAATGCGTGACTCAGGCGTAATAAATCATGACATTTACATATTTCCAATGAAAGCACACAAAAAAGTAGTAATAAAAAAAAAAATACAAAAGACCCGCCTGCGGGCAACTTCGAACCGTTAAATATCATAAATGGTCATGATTTTAAAGTACCTGTCGAATGATACCCATTTTGATATAGTTCGCCGACTTTTTTTTTCGTATCTACAAAATGGCGTCTTTGGCCCGCCGGCTTATTGAGTTTTGACTACTACCATATCTTAAGTGACAATTTCAGGATTAAGACAGTCCGCGCTTTCGGTTTATGTAGTGCCGCAAAGGAACACACATACATACATAGACTGATAAATACAATACCCTTCCTTGCGTCGCGCGGTCGGGTAACAATGACAAAACAACAGCAATAAAAGTGTTAGAGGAAATCGATAAGAGCTTATTGTTGATAAAAAAAAACGCTTGAGCCTATTACTAATTCGCACATAACTTCTAAGGCGCAACGATCCGCAGCATAAATTCTTCCAAGTTGATCCACATTTGTTCAACCTTTAAAGGAAAATTTAAATCTCTGCTTACTTGGGACAAAATAATATCTTTATGTAAGCGGACATTTTTTTTGAGAAAATCCATATTTTTTTTGCACTTCCAATATAAGCAATAAAAATTATAGCACTTGCACAAGTAATTTTAGTAACTATTTTAAGCAAAACATTTGAATAAATACCTAAACTTGATGGTATCATGGTTTGTAAATTTAATTTTAATTTAATTAAATTTTTTTCTGCTTCCGTTTTCAGTTTTCTCTACAATGTGAAATTTTAACACGTCATTACAAATGTAACGTTACCTATTTGACATTTATTGTTTGCCTAGTGATGTAGAATTTTATGCACTTTAAGCGAGTACTTTTAGTTTTCATGGTGCTTGATTTTTTTTTTAAATTAATCCGTTTGGCCCCAATGTGCGATGCTACGAACAGACTCTCCAACTTAAACCAAAACTTTAGTTAAAACTTTATTATTAAAAAAGCCAAGGTAGAAGTTTATTTTGAAGTTAAAGAAAGAGAAAAAAGTAGCAACATCACAAGTCTCTTGCAACAATGAATTCTTCAAAATGAAAGAAAGAAAAAAATCTAGAATTGTGAGAAGAAAAAAGAAATGTATTGTTCGCTGACCTTAATGATCAATAGAAATTTTATAAAACAATTTAATAAATTCAAACTGTAGTGTATTTAGGAGTGGCATATTGAATCAAGCTGGAGTGATGGAAGAATCCATATTAGAAACGAATTTACTTTTTTCTTTTTTTTTTTGCAACAGCTTTCGTGGCTTGCATTTTATGAAACTTTTTTCTCCTGCAGAACGTTAGATGCTAAAGCAACACGCAAAGGGTTTCTTTGTTATTTGAAAGCAATTTGCAATTTTTAAAGTTTTTAATGACTTGACCCATATTTAAGTCTGCTATTTTTAAGCTTAACTAATAAATCAATTGACATTTGAGTGGAGTTTAACAAAACAGAAAAGGGTTGCGTTTCAATGAACTATTATTAAATATCCAATTTCCTAAAATGCCACAAAACTTCGACTACCTTTGGATGGTGGATGAAAAAAAAACTATAAACTAACCAAATTCCCAGCACAGATCATCACCACAGACAGCTACAAGAAAAAAGGTGAGATTCCTGGAATTTGTTGAGTAGATTTGATAAAGGTTTTTTAAAATGGTTTTACGGCCACTTGCAAAAACGAACGAACTATTCAATACGGCACATGTTTAAGTTACGAGTAACTTTTCAGCAGCAATTCATCGAAGTGGAATTAAACTTAAATGTATCTTTTGAATACCTGGAAATTCTAATATACGAATAACGGTACTAAACCGTTATTAAGAACAAACAAAAAATGTTTCATCTACAATCTTCATGGGTATGCCCAGCCACAGACACCACTTGTAGAAAAATAGGACGAAGCTATTAATCAAACTGAAAAAAGGTTCGAGTATTGTTTTCGCATTTTGGAAGTTTGCGTTTTTTTTTAATTTTGGACGTTAACTTCAAAAAAAAATATATTAAACGCTCGCAAGTGAGCACACATTGCAGACATGTGTCAGAGGCACAGATACGAGGGGTAATAGGCAATTTCGTGCACCTTTACAAATTATTAACATAAATGTGCCCTTAATTATGAAAATGGTCTAAG
Source organism: Nowickia ferox (assembly GCA_936439885.1). Lineage (NCBI taxonomy): Eukaryota > Metazoa > Arthropoda > Insecta > Diptera > Tachinidae > Nowickia > Nowickia ferox. The sequence continues at coordinate 113,873,306 of OW387025.1, forward strand.
TCATGTGCATTTTTGCTTCGAAATATTAAAAAATTATTGAAAAAAAAATTTATATTAATCGAGACTAGTACAACTTTAAATCAAAATGTTACCTAATATAAAAATATTGTTTGATTTGTGCAAATGTTTTCTACTAAATATCTCGAACAAAGAAATATGTGACTTGGACTAATTTCATAATTAAGGGCACAAATGTTGTGATTTATTTGTACAAGTTCATACCGAATTTACACTCTTCCCCTCCCAAAAGTTGAAATGTAAAAAAATATCAGCATTAACTGGATGATCAGAGAGGCTGTAAAAATATTTACCGCCTGGAGTAGTTTTATTGCGCATTGTGGAACTTATAGGAGCAAATCCAAATTTCTTTGTCATTAAGATTTAATATTTTTATCTCACAAAAATGAATAATCTTTTGGTACTTCTTATATGAAATATATTATTGTCACGTGCCCAATAGGCACTCATTCGCGGAGACAATTCACGGGTGTGCTCTTGACCCTCACCTGAGCCCGAAGACACGTCGCAATTTAATCTATGGACCTTAATCTTTACTCTACCTATCTCGTGACATTTTGTTGTTAGGGAAGTAAGATGACACTTCCAGCTGCCCTTGCCCTACCAAGGTCATTTCCGTTTCTTGGTACCTTGTTTTTATGACCCATTTTTTGTTTGTTTTACACACACATATATTCACACTTACCTTCACTTACTTATGCCCTTAAATATTTTTATTGTTACCCAATGGGCAACTAATTGTCTAATTTGTCTCTAAATGATAAAAACAACACCAACACGTTGAAGAAATTTGGGGTTACTCCAAATCAGACATTACAAATGAAGCTTAACATTTCATATTCCGTTACGGGATGCTAAAAGTGGTGGACGAACACAAATTACGTGTTTTTTTTTGTTTTATAAAAAACGAATGAGGCGAGTCATTGAAGTTGACATTCTCGGTCACCATTCGTATTGCAGAAGGCAACGACAAACAAGGTTTCCCTAAGAAACAGGGTATACTCGTATTGACTCATGTGCGTGTACCTTTGTTATTGAAGAAACGACACTCTTGCTGTCGCCCTTGCCGTACTGGTGAACGTAAAAGAAAATAAGTCCGTAGCTGCATTGTTGCTGCCAATATGTCTGTCTTAATTTTAGTAGTTGTCAAGAAGGGCCAAGATTAAATTAAAGGTCTTACTGACACAATACTTCCGCGTTGCTGGGGTTCTAAGGGAGCTAGTAAGATCCCCAAGTTGTACAATTTAAGTAAGGGAAGTGATGTCCGTCGCTTCGTTGCACGTCGCCCTCTTCTCGCCAAGAGTGGTAAGAAGGCCACGTCTTATCACCCCTGTTGTCTTGCAACGCAAACGTAGACGAGTTGCCCTCAAAAAGAAACGTCAAGTAGCATCCAAGGAAGTGGCACAACGCAAGAGGGAAAACAAAGCCATGTGTGAGTCAAAGAGCTCCATTTCCAGCGACAAAAAGTAAATAACATATTTAAACATTTGTTTATTTTAAAATAAAGAAATGATTTTAATGAATTCGGTATTAAATATGCGGAACAAATATCGCCGCTGTGAAAGAAGACCTCAATGTATCGTTTCGTCGTCGGTCGCAGGAATTGTCTAAATTTAGTGTAGAAATTAAATCCACAAAACCATCATATGCATCGTTCTTTCCCTCGCCGATTTGTCTCTAAAGTAGTTGGAAACTGATACGATGCTTTAGCTTATTGGGCTTGTTAATAAACATAAATTGCCGCATATGGAGTGAAACCAATTCACAACAGACTCAACATTACACTAAAAAAATTCACTTTTTGGTGCAATTTACACGCTGGTGGCAGCACCTTATTGAATTTAATTTAACTTATATAATTTTGCGGTTAATGGAGATCGTTACCCCACCATGATCAATATTTTTTTTAAGTATGGATGACATTGATCCGGGTGAGATGTGGACGACTAATGACTTATTCTTATTGAAATCAATGAATTTTGCGATAAGTTAATTTCCAAAAATTTACATTTTACATTTTACATTTGTTGTGGTCTCTATAATCTTAAAAATTTAAGATGAGGAGCTGCGGCTGTCAGCAACGTCTCCAGGCAGACAGTGGAATTGGATTTAATCAACACATTAACGATGCAGTCATGCTTCAGTAAATATTCACGTTTATTTACCTACTTGTCTGAAACGCTAAGATGTACCGTTACCATTCGGGCTACATGACTGAGCGCCTTCTCACAGTAGGCAGCTTTCAGAGAAATCCGAAAAGCCATTGCCCGGCATACGACCGGAAGTAGTGAGCTGCTTGGACAGTCAAACAAAGGAATCGTGCCGCACTAAGGGGCCATCCACATATTACGTAACGCTGTTTTCCCCGGTTTTTGACATTTTTTAACCAGGGCGCTTAGCGAGAGGGCTTTAAACATACACATGGTGTGGGGATGTTTTGGGAGATCAAATGACTCAAATGATGGCCATTCATTCGAATTCAAAGTCGCGAATATCAAAAGTATGTACATGAGTATACGAGTACATACATAGTATGCGAGTATATATGTAGGTAACTCGTATGATCAATTAAATAAATAAATAAATGAGAAAAAGATACGTATTTTTGTACGAAATTAGTCATTTTTTCTGTTACGTAACATTTCCCAAGACCCCCACAGACAATTTAACCATGACTGTTAAATCGTAAACAGTGCGCTGTTAACTTTAAAATGGGCTCTGCTAAATACATTTGTTATTGTCTTCGCTAGTTAAATTTATATTTACCTTAACACACATTCACCGCTTGAGAGGAAAATTGTATTCAATGTTATTTCGCTTTTAATTTTAAACAAACAATTTTCTTCCAATCACAGTCTAACTTTCCGCTAAAATAATGCTGCTCGTATTCTAGCCTGAGCACCGCATCGATGCAGCACCTTTTACGATTGTGCATGGTCACTCACTCACCCTTTTGCTTGTGTCATTTACGTGATTTGTAAGCACCATCCAATTTATATTTTTTAGATATTTCCTATTTCTACAGATAAGGCTAATTATTCAACTTCTCCGTTAATCTTTACTTCGGGATAATCTTATCAAAATACGGCAACAAACATGCTGAACATTATAAGCAGATGACGTTGTCAGATCGTTGGCTACCACACCCCGCCCTCTTCGTTCATTCTGTGCTGCAGCAAAGAATAAGTTGAATAAACTTTGCAATACATTGTAAGTCTGTTTAATTTTATATATAATAAAATGTTTAAATTGTCAATTTGAAGGCCATTGAGACAACGACGGTATCAAAGAATGGAACGGTTGGTTGTTGGGTGAGTGACACGTAGCGCAATACTCGTAAGTAAGTGTTGCTGCAACAGCAACAGGAACAGGGGTATTGCTCGCAACAACAAGTGAATGAAATTTACAGTGAATGTAGAGTTGAATAAACTTAAAACGAGAATAAAACAAGAACATAGTGGTACATGCACGCAAACGTCGATTCTTAAAATTTTGATAAAAAAATAAAAAAATTATTCCATTCAGGAGTTGTTAATGTTCGTGGCGGATTTTCCCATTAACAGTCCAGAAGATATAAAGAAAAGAAAAATAAACAACAATAAACAAATGTACTTGTCTCTTTGCTCTGCCATTGTCAGGCCAAGTGATCGTGTGGTGCAGGAGACAATTGTGACAATAATAATGAAAAAGTTTTGTTGTCATGATGGTGTGTAAGTGGACTACTGGTCTTGCTTGCACTATGGCAAAAACGGCTGGTTAAAGTCGTGGCTATTTTTAATGATTATCATTGCAATTGAGTAATATGTACAACAATGTATGCCTCGTGTGATCTTTAAAATTTCTAATGTGTTACACCTTTCTTTGTTTTTCAAACTTCATTCGTATTCGATTGAGCAATATTAACCGCATCAATTATATGGCAATTTCATTAATTTATAAATGAAAACTTGAATAGACAGACATTAACTTTACACGAGTATTGCTTTTTAATATTTTTGCTCTTCAGTTTTATATGCATTTTGTATACTCGTATATTTATTTTTAATGAATAATTAATCAAATCTTATTAACGAAAATTATTTCAAAATCTTTTTTTATTTTTTTATTTTTTTGTTGCCAGTTTGCTTTTGTACAAATATTGTTTCATAACATTTTTATTTCGAAAGCCTTAAGTCAGTCCATGTTCATGATCAAAGCGTCGAAAAACTTGTAAAGAAATTGAGAGCCTATTTGCATACCTGAAAAAAAAAATTCAATAAAAACAGGCCTAAAATTTAAATTAATAACAATTTAAATCAAAACTAATGTATAGTGTGTGCATGATAAGAAAGTTGACATTAATGGGCGACACGTGTAGCTTAAACTGAGAGGCATTTCAGAATTCATAAGCACATGTTAATAATGCAGTTATTTATTACAAAAATACTGCTTATTAAATTTTCAGTTGTGCATTCAGAAGAAGATACGAGTAGATACTTGATTGTGTAAATATATATTTCTTTACTACGATGATTACAAGCTTAAAAATAAATATGCGCTCTAAGGTCATGTAAACAAGAATCTTTTGTATGAAAAGCAAATCCAAAGCAATATTTAGCCATAAAATAATTTTGATTATTTTCATATTAACACTGTAAAACACAAGGAAAACAAACAATAGATTCAAACTTCTTATGCTGGCAAATGGGACCAAAAAGCTACACTTGCATCGGAGAAACTTGGCTGAAAAACCACACACTTCAACTCGCTTCAAAACTTGTTTAATGAATTCAATTTGTTAGATGAAAAGTGGATTAAAGAATTAAATCAATAAATTTGCTCCACCCCCTCCCCTCGCCCCTTAACGCCTTCCAATAAGAGGTTTCATTTTGATATACAAAAGAGAGGACTTTTTTTAAGCGAAATCATCGGATGTTTATTTAACTGTAAAGGGAACGAAGGCGTATTTCAAATACGACTATGACAGCTTGGTACCAGCTTAAAGAATCTTTAATATATTACAAAATCGTCGTAATCGAAGTCGAAATACGCCAATCACGATAAGGGGGAATGTCAGCCAAATGGTCGCCCGGCTATGCTTGAAGGACCATATTGATGTCCTCGATAAACTCACGAATTCCATCTTTGAGGTCTTGAATCGATTGACGGCCATTGGTATAAACCGTATCTTTTACACAGCCCCAAAGAAAAAAGTCTACTTCGGTACCAATTTCATTCTTCATCGCAGATCTTTAAAATGCCATCTGGCGGTGAGGAGACAATGCTTAACCACCAGCAAATAAATTTCAATTAAAATAAACTGATGACAATATGTCGAATAATAAATGAACCTTAATTATATACGATTTATAGGCTATTGTCAAGGTCGGTTTAATTTTTGTATTATTTAATTTCAAAGTTGGTTTTTTTTGTGTCCTTGTGATTTACTCAAAATTAAATCTATCAAAATCTAAAGTTGAATTCGACAGTCACAAATTATGAATAAATTATTAAAAAAAGAAATTAACTAAAATAGCTTTCAACATAGAAAAAGATGTTTCTGTCGTTCTTGCTTATGGAACTCGTTAGTAGATTTCCATAAGTAGGAATGAAATGCTTAAAGACGTTGCTTAACAAAAGAAAAAAAGTAGATAATAAATCCTAATACATTAAGGACAGAATGTCAAATAAATATAATTTGGCTTTTAATCTGTTGTTTAAAATAATATCAAAAATCAACAAAAAATTGAATTGTATCAATTAAACTTTTGAATTCATTACATTTTTAACAAAAGTTTAATTGACTCAATCAACATTTTTAATTAATCAGTTAAATTTATATTTTAAATAAATTTTAAATAAATTCCCTTTTTTTCTTAATTAAGTGAATATAATGTTTGGTGACAACTTTAATTTTTGCACAAAAATGTACGAAGCCAAACCACTGTGCAGCATGGAAAAATGTGCGTTTATTATACTTGCATACTGTAAGAAGTGGCCGCGTTACAAACTTGGGTTCTAATTAACTGTTTTTCTTGGCCGCTCGAGACAATCCTGCATGGTAAAGTGACTTTTGTGAAAATACAAAAATCAGTAACTTTTTGCAAACCGAAATCTTTAATGCTTATCTATGTATTTACTTCATGTGTCTATATTCATTTTGTTAAAAAACGAAAATCACAAAGAAGAATAAAAGAAAATCTAAATGAATTTGTGTTTGTGATTTAAATTTTTTACTTCCGCCGATAGCGAATACCGTGCAAATATGTTACTGAATAGCAAAATTGATAAGTTTTCGTTATATTTAACACAGCCATATGATTATCGCCATAAAAGTTATTGAATCCAGATACTGGTCCAATAGAGTTGATGAATATTTTCAAAAGACAACAATAACAACTCGCTATATCAGGGTTACATTTTCGAAAAGGTCATTTTAACATTAAGTATAGTGAATTATCAGTGCGATTACGCAGGTTGATAATAGTTTTTACCAGAGCGAAAGAAGAAATTTATACTCGTATACGCGTACATATAAGGTGAGCCAAAAGAAGTCATCCGTTGTTTGCTGTTTGGCTCCCATTTTTTTTTTCTAAATGAAAAATTTCGTTCTGTTTTTTGATTATGTTTATTTGAACCTTTAGAATTTTATTGGTAAAGTCGAGAAAATGATATCGGCCAAATGGGCGCCGTCACAATTGATTGCTCGTTTTATGGCATTTTTCATCACTTCGGCGAGAAGTTCGGGCGACAGATTCTCGCACTCGTGTCGAATGTTGTTCTTGAGGGCTTCCAGGGTCACGTAAATACGGGACTTCAAAAAATTCCACAAAAAAAAGTCTGGAATGGTTAAATTGCCGATCTTGCGGGCCAGTGTAAATCGCCAAAACGAGAGATAACTTTACCCGGAAAAAATAGGCACGATTATTCCGCGTTCTTAGCGAGTGTATCGCTCCATGGCTTGTTCACTTGTATTCTACATCTGTCTAGTTCACAAATGTCAAAACAGGTTTGACATTGGCCGCCATTTGCAAAAATAATAGCATCTTCCAATAGGGTGAGTTTCTTTGGCCCACCTTGTATATATAAATATATATGTTCACGTCATTCCCATAAGAAGCATAGGCCTTCAAGAAATAATAGATACATATTGGAAAAAACAGTTTTGCAACAAAGAAAATAATTGTCAGATACTAAAAAAAAAGTATTTACTTAAGATGATAATATTATGTAATGGAACTGTATCGTTTTTGGAGGGGACCTTCAAAAATATATAAAATATTTTCGCTAATAATTACCTTAAATCCTTATTAATTTATAGTAAATAAAAATTTATACACACAGAAAAGATCCCCTTTTCGAATCATACACAGTTGTTAGCGAATAACTTTTATGCAATAATCGCTTGAGTAGAATCTACGATGCAACTTCATTTGCATGGACTTTTTTGTTATTGCACTCGTACATATAAATAAATAAATAAAACTTTCTTACTTAACGAAAAACTTTCCTGAAACGATAAGATCTCACAGCAACCGGCTAAAGCACTCCCCTCTTTAAACTGAACTGAACATTTATAATTTTCAAAATACTTCCGCCGTGTTTGCTTTTCTACACCATGAATACATTTACTCGTACATTTGAGTTGAAGTTTTTTAACAAAAGAAAAGAAATGGCGGGCCATAGCAAATTAAGGTTTTTATTTTTGCTTTTTAGCAAAAAAAATAAAATAAAAATAAAAATCCTTAAAAGAAAAGTTCAAGCCAAGAGTTTGTGCGCCAGCAAAAGAAACTAAAAACAGCAACTGGGGAAATGGAATGAAAATAAAACCAAAAATGCGATCATATTTAATTACAAAACAAACTCATTTCACCTTTCTTATTTTTTTATGTACTCGTAACACAACAACGACCACAACAACAGCAAAAGACATCTGCAATAGTGTTGCATAAAAATACACAACGCCGAATGTAACGTTTTGCGCTGCTACTCTACTGATGGCGCTGGTGAGGGTTTTTTTTTGCTCTTCTGCTCATTTGTTGGCAAAAGACGCTTATTCCGGTGATGCTTTTACGCTGAAAACCGAAATTTTTGCGGTTTTCTTTTTGTTTAGTTTAATTTTGAGGAATAGGAGGGGAATTTCGAAATAGTATTATCTGCAAAATTCTACGTGTATGGACCACTGAATTGCGTGACAATATGAGTTATTTCTTTGCAAGGAATCTACTACAGTTTTTCAAAATTAAAATTAATGAATTAATTTTTCTAAAACCCTTAAATATACATTTCATATTTAAATATTTCTATATTTCTCAACAAAAATGCATCATTCCCGCTGTATGGCACGTTGGACCACCTCAAAAAAAAAAAAAAAAAAAAAAAAAAAAAAAAAAAAAAACAATGGAACAAGGAGGAAAGAATACTATAAGATTTACACACTCATCTTCTCGATTTGCTGTGAAAGCGCTTCTACTGAGGAAGAATTCATATTTGAATGAGAAGGTAATATAATGAATGAATTCCGAATGATGAATAATGAAGTTTTGAGTAAGTGCGAAATAGTATTGTGTGCTTATACTTTAAACCTCAGTATATACGGTCGAATATCAAGACACACAACTTAATTGGAAACTGCATATAAAAACTTTTAATGTATAGAGTGTGACAGTTCTATGTAGATATAACTTGCAGCTTTAGGTAGCTTATCTTGTTATTCCTTCCTATCTTAAATAAATGTAGTCTGTGCGAAGACTCAAAAATTTTTGATTTCAAGCTTCAAGCATTTTCAGTGCGGCGCATAGAACCGACTTACATTGAGGGCACACAGAAAAAAGTATTGACTAATTAATGTTTTCAATTAAGAATTTAATTGATTCAGTTAAATTTTTAATTGTATTAATTAATTTGAATGGAAAACCTTAATTAATATTATCAAATTGTTTATAGGTGAAAATTTAATTAATTTTTTAGTTGATACTACAAAATTATTCATATCACTTTTTTGTGTGCAATGTTGGACCTCTCTGTCGAAAATTTAAATTTAGAAAATGCTGAAAATGTTGTAATAATTTTGAATATGCCAGACTGCTTTAAAAATGCAAACAGTAGAATGGAGCGAGAGATGCGAGGCCCTTGTTTATTTCTGATGCATAAACTTTCATGGGATATATATTCGTTTGTTAATTACATTAGAATGAATAAAGAAATATATGTAACTTTATGATAGGAAAGAATATTAAAAAAGACAGACAAAATGTGCGCGAACTTAATACGAGCATCGTCGGCAAAAATTGGTAATTTTTCTTGATATTTAGAAATTAACAGCCTGGCCCACGATGTCGACAAGAAAGTTTCTTTCGCTTACTTATATTGAAAACAAAAACAAATTCTCTTATTTTGTTTTTGTTTTCAATGTAAGTAAGCGAAAGAAACTTTCTTGTCGACATAGTGGGCCAGGCCGTAAATTCTAAATTAAATCTTTTTCATTTTTTTTTCATTTATTTATTCATTATGTATACTTAGCCTGTGGGTCATAGTCGGTCACATCACATAGTTTTACTTTTTTCGAATTTACTACCAAAACACAGTAATTCCTTTTTCTTCACACCTCATTTGTCTTTAATATTATAACTGTTTATTTCATGCACTGTTGCCATAAATGAACTGAACACCAAATTGCCAGTCCAAAAAAAAATAGGTCTAACTGGCAACACTGCTCACAAAAGGTTGGCAAATTTAAGATTATAAAGTAAATGGTTTTAAACACTTTTTTTTTTCTTTTTTCATAAATTCATTTATATTGCTAACAATTTAAAGTAGAAATATGGGAATTAATAATGGAATATGATGTCCATCTCTAGAACGTCGCCAGACGTCCGGTCTCTGCACATTATTTTCAAGCGTATTTTGCGACAAAGCTTCGCTAACCTCAAATTTACCCACCCTTTGACTTTACTACACCTCAAGCGTTTCTACACTTGCCGCCAAACACACGACCTGCAAGCGACGTAACGCAGTGACATCACCCTTAATGTAAACAGCCTCACACAGGCAAAGTTTCACTAATACTACTATAATGCAGGTCAAGCATTTTGACCGTGTGTACTGCGCTTAAACACAATTCAATGATTCAATTTTCTATGTAAAGATCTGCGGATAGTTTCTTAAGGAAAGTCATATTTGAATTTGATGCACTGGGAATATAGCCCATGTAAACCGTTTCAAATAAATATATTTAAGGTACTTAGTCCCGGTCCAGACTTGCAACTTTTGTTGCAGCAATTCTTGAATATGTGTGAGAGCGTTGAAATAGAAATATAAACATTTTGTATTGCGCTCTCGCTCTTTTGCACTAAAAGACAAAAAGTTGCTGCAACAAAAATTGCAAGTCTGTATTGGCACTTAATAAGCTGCTGTAGAAAAGTTTGAGATATATTATTTTCTCTTGGTGAAAGTACCTGGGGTCTGCGTGCACATTTCCATGTATGTAATCGTATATGTAAATATATTTTTGACTTTTGAATTTATTGATTTGCAATGTTTAATACAAATATGATGAAAAAATAAAAGTTATTTCAAATTTGCTGGTTAATTATTTGCATAAAAATGTAATTTATTTATTTATTTTACTTTTGTGTTAAAGTTTTGTAAATCATCGATTTATTTATTTTATTAGTTGTTGACATCATACTTTTTTTTTGCTTTTTTGTTTCTCTCAATCTGTTGTATATGGTTTGTTTAAGCTGCACAATCAGTCCTCTAAGTCTTGCATACTTAAGTTAAAATTTATAACAACAATTTTATACTCAAAAATAATTAAAAATAATACAGAAGAAATTTAATTGTGCTGAAGGAGGAGGAGATGGATGTGGAGGTGATGTGGCCCACGAATTGGCGACACTATTAAAATATATAATCTTTTTTTTTATTTTTCTTGCTCTTTATTTCTTTTTTTTTTTGGAGTTTGTATGCAAACCCAGGCTACTCAAGCCATCCATCCATAAATATAAAATTAATAATAAATGTAAAAAATATTTAAAACAAGCGATTAACTCTATAAATTTTGGCTTTTTTGGGTTTTTTTACTTTTAAATTTTATGCCCAACTGCATGAAGAAATTTTTAGTTTGTTGGCTTTTGATTATCAGAAGTACACTGTGTTGATCTACTAAACAAAAGACTTATGTAAGACAAAAATAAAAAAAAATAAACGAAAATTAAATTATGAATACATACGACTATTTTCTCTTTTCACGATCAGTTTCGATAATATGATAAATAATAATCCTTAATTTTTTTTTCTTAAATTGCAAAAGTTTTGTAGACAATAAATATAAAAGAACACATTTGGGAAACGTAAGTGTTGCTTTTGAACTGTTTTTTAATTAAAATATTTCTCTACTTGGGTTGCACATTATTCACAAATCAAATACTCGTATGTACATATATGAACGGATTTTTTAAGAAGTCGTCCAGGAAACCTTTTGAACGTTTGAATCAGCGATGTGAAAGGAATAATTCTTCGTATATTATATCATAAACAAACCACCTTAACTCCTACCGCTCAATGCAAGGTGTAAATTCAAAAAATATATCATTTCCAAAAAATTTTGCATTTTTCGCAGAAAAAATTTTGCAAAAAATACCCATTTTCGGAAGAGTTAGAGGGTTAGTTTATGAGAGTAAAATGTTGTTTCTAATGATCTGAATAAATGTTCTGAAGACACTAAGTATCACACGATTTTCTAAATATTTTTACATCAGAAGTATGCAACTTTAAATAGGCCGTAAAACGGGTTTCAGATTTAAACTTTTAAAACGCCGATACACATACGAGTATATGTTTTTAGTCCCCTCTACAATAATCAGTTAACGGAACATTGTTATTTTGAAAAAGTTTTCATTTTGTTGTTGTTCTTATATTTAATAATAAATAAATACCTTGTCGCCTAAAAGTATGCAATATTAAAACAAATTTATGAGAAGTTTGCTGATTTTGACCAGAAATTAATAGTTTTCTTTCTGTTCCGAAAATTTTAGAGAATTTTTTTTGCTATACTTTTTAAAACCAAATGGTATTCAAGAAAATTATACATATCGTCGGCTGAAATGCAAAACCACGTAACTAACAAAATATGCAAAATTGCATTTTTTCAGTTATTGCCTATTACATCTAAAACTTAAAATAAAGAATCTTTAATTAGTGTTTTTATGGGAATTGTTACAATTTAAGTTTAACATTTGTTAACGCACTAATAGTCCCAAACACTAATTATTAACTTGACTGCACCCAGTCAAAAAAAAAACTTGAATAGCTGTTGTTGTTATTTACATTTATTCTCTTTACATGCAATTTACAACTACAATGCGAGCTGAAAAAAAGTCAGCCAATGTAGCAATGGTAAGGTAAGAAAATGAAAAAAAAAAAAAATGTTGATTATTGAGTTCGTGTTAAAACTTTATTATATGTTGAGCTTCTCATTTGTTTAAATGAAAGTTTAACACAATAACTCTAGTTGTTCTAAGCAATTTTTGGGTAAAGGTTCCCTGATGATCTGCATTAGCAACAGGATCCAGCTAAACCCCTCAATAATCAGTTTCAATGTATTTTTAATAAACAAATATTTTACTGAATAAGTAAATTAATAATTTGGGATTATTAGTGCGTTAACAAATGTTAAACTTAAAGTGCAGTCAGGTTATTTCCCATTTTAGCTCACGCTGAATTGCGTGAATGCATCTGCAAACAAATCATTTCTTGCTCAGCACCCTTGCCTGGTCTTTACTTTAATTAAAAAAAATAAAATAAAATTTTCCAAAAAACCATAAATGCACATTTTATGTTTAAAATATTCTCTTTAAAAAGGTTGCTATATATCTGTTTTTGATTATTTTAAAAGCTGAATGCAGTGCATCCTTTAACGGATGAGTGAAATACAGAAATCAGAAAGCAAACCAAAACATACTAAAAATATTTTCACTTTCAGTTAAGTTTGGAATTTAAAAATTGCAAAGCTACAAGGCTTCAAAGCATAAAATAAGAAAGAAAAAAATAAAATAAAGCATTTGAAAATGAATCGGAAGCTTAATGAATTTAATTTAATTTAATATGTACAATATTAATCTTTGACATTAACGTTGGTGATAATAAAACTACCATATGCACGTCGTCGTACCAGCTGCTTTCTACTCCAAACGTCAAAAAAAAAAAAAAACAGACAAATATAATTCGTAAAAAATTATTATGTTAACCAAATGATTTAAATGGTAATTTGTGTAAAATATATTCAAATTAAGATTAATCAACTATTATTTTTTTTTTGTACTTTTCTACTCTCGTAGTATACGAGTATCTTGGCCCTATCGCTTGCATTTCAGAAAATAAAGAAACAAAGCCGAAGTGTTAAAGAAAAACGACGTAAGAAACGAAAAAGAAGAGTAAAAATGTTTGAACCAAAAACCAAATTGTATGTGAATTTAATGTTACGGTCAACGACCGAATGACCGCGTTCATTTCAATATGCCAAATATGCAACCAGGAACTTAAAATAAACTTAAAAAACTAAAAAATTATGAACAAAAGTATACGAAATAAAATAAAATACTCGTACACTCTACTCGTCGTAGCGCACACCAACCAAATCAAAAAAGTTTTATTTTATTGTATCAATTCAAAGCCAACAGCCAGCAAACAATTTGAATAATCAATTCATTTTTAAAGCAAAAAACTAAATGATTTTTTTTTATATACGAGTATTTTTTTCATGTATGTATTTCTCTTGCATTTTTTTTCAGAGTCTTTCTTACCTTAAAAAAAAAAAAAAAAAAAACACGAAACGAAATTTTCTTTTATTTTTTATCTAAATTTTTTAATTTATTATTAATTTTAATTCTTTAAAAGCAATAATTGTGAATTTAAGTGAATGTGCGTGAATGTTGGCTGGCACGAAGAAAGCATGTGAATGTTGCAGCTTTTGGCAACAGCAACAAAAAAACCAACAGCAACAAAAAACAAACAATTGAATCACGTTTTAAACGTGATTAAGCAAATTGAATTTTACATTTTTGTTCGCTGTTTTTTTTTCTTTTAACTTTTTGTCTTTTTTTTTTTTTGGTTTTGCTGTTTTTGTTTAAATGTTGCTGCAAAAATTTAAATAAACTGTGGGCGCGTATGTTGTAAAAATGCTAAACGAAGTACTTTAGTAATTATAATAAAATATGTCAGAATCAGCAAGGTAGTTTTCCAAGGCACAAGAATGCAGCGTAATCTTAATGACAAAATTGTTTTATTCTTTTTTTCTTCATGTTGTTTATTTTTATTGCCAAATACAAGAAAAAAAAAATTGCTGCAGCTCTTTCAGCGTTTTCAAGTCTTTTCCCCCCTGAGAGTGCAAAGTGCGTTTAAGAATCGCAATGAAAATTAAACGTCAGTCAGGCTGTTGGCACTGAGTACGGAGTGAGTGGAGTGGGTCTTTTAATAAATGCCCGATTCCAAATGAATTCTTATTGTTTTGGTTTTTATTTTGTTTGTACAGCGAATTGGAAATTCATCAGCCATGAAGCTCATGATTTATTATTTAGTTAATGAATTGGCATTAGAATATAAAATTGTACGTTCACATGTCAGTAATAATTTTTGCAATATTCTTAAATAATTAACAAATATGTATGCATAGAGAAAGAGAAGTTGAAAATTCAGCCTTAAAAATAAATATACCTAAACTTTATCTTTTTTTAATGTTATTCATTTTTATTTTTTTGGCACGTTTTGCAGTTAAAAAGTTCAAATACATTTACATTACAGAAAAACGCAGGATGTGTGTGTGCAAAGGTTTGGTTAGAGTCCGTTACATTAAAGTAGAATCATGTCCTTTTGAGAGCTCATGATGTGTGCAAAGTTTCGTAGAAACCTGTTGGGAAGATTTCAATCTAATATAAAATATTAAACTTTAAAAGGCGTGACCCTGCCCACTTTTTATAACCTAATTTTGCTGCATTCTAAGTTGCCACGGTTTGTGCAAAATTTCGCTGTAACAGATTGGATAGAAGTACGTGAAAAATTGTGTTAGACTTAAAAATCATGGTCTTCGGCTATATTTTCAAGGATCGTGTTGATACAAGAGGCCCATATGCTTGCAAAGCTTCGAAAGTCTTTTTAGCAGCATGAACAATTTTGTTTGAGAGCACGTTTCCTTTCGGAACGTTCAAGTCAATTTAATAACAAGATAGTGCTGTTTAAAGTGCCCTGGAGACGATCAAACAAAAAAAAAAAAAAGTAGTTGTGTGCCTGCAATGGTTGATGAAAATCAAAAAATTTTGATACTTTCTTTGATGGCCGATTATTTTACCGTCGGATACGCTGATTGACAAAAAAAAATCAGTTCCTTTGTGAGTCTTATTAATGATGGAGAAGTGATCGAACAAACAAAAGTTTGTATTGCCCTACGAATTAAAAATACAAATGGTGATTGACTTGTTTATATGTACGTCTCTTTTTAAGCGACAAGCATACGACACTCACACATATGCACTGCTTGACGGTTTTATTTGATCGTCTCTAGGGCACGTAATGCATTTTACTATTTTCTATCGGCTTATATGAAGGTACTGGCTGCTGGTGCTGGTAATTCAGCAAATTTGGACGGTACAACATTTTTGCAATGTAGATGCGGTTTCAAGTGCTTAAAAAAGTGATTGAAAATTGCAATTAAAGAATGTGATTATTTAGGTTTCTAGCAGCTGCTTTATTTATATCTTTGTTAAACAAGAAAACGGTTGCCGAGGTACGTAACTTTTTTGCACTCAAGCACAAGCGTAGAAAGCTGGGGAGGCACTCAAAAAAAAATTTGCTTTTGCCCCCCTAGAATTACACAAATTTGTACCAGTCTCCCCCACCTTCCCCCCACACCCCGCAACCACAAATAAAAATAATAATTAAGGAACCATGAAGTAATTCCAAACTTTTGCAAAAATGTGTTTGAAGTTTTTTTTTTAGTTTTGCAAAAATTGTTAAAAGTTATAACCCTAATGCCGACGTCTTTATCATTTTAGGCTTTGTGTATGCGGTTTTAATCCAAAATATTTAATATATAATTTTAACATAAAATTC
This sequence comes from Nowickia ferox, assembly GCA_936439885.1. Taxonomy (NCBI): domain Eukaryota; kingdom Metazoa; phylum Arthropoda; class Insecta; order Diptera; family Tachinidae; genus Nowickia; species Nowickia ferox. The sequence continues at coordinate 113,889,410 of OW387025.1, forward strand.
AGACGCACCATCGTTAAAAGTATAACTCACTAAGCATTTAAATGAATTTTTATACTCATTTGAATAAGACGTCAGTAAATCTTAAACATTTCCTACTTTCTTAATTTCTCCAAACACTTTAAACTTTCTTAACGGTTTAACAAAAAAAAAAAAAAATAATAAAAATAAATAAATTGATAAAAAAACTGAAACATTTGTGGAATAAAACCGCTACAGCAAACAAAATATACAATAAATTAATTTACACATCGCAACCAAGCAGCGAGCGAGACATTATGAAATGATAAATCAACACAAAAGTAAAAAAATAAAATAAAAGAAAAAATAAAATTATAATAACCATTACCCACCCTAACAAAGCCAGATTTAACAAAAAGTCAATGATCTCCAGAAAAGTATTGTATACTTATGTATAAGGAAAAAAATAAAGTAAAATACTTTCAAGTTTTACAGCAAACAACAAAAATCACTGTTGCAAGGGTCACAAAACTTTCAAAAAAATTCAAAAATACACAAAAAAAAATCACATACAAAAAGTCAATCAACTTTATAACACACACACACACACACACACACACACATGCATACACTCATATGACAGGCAACAATAATTTATGATCTACATCTTTAACATAATTAAGTATGTGTTTAACCAAAAAAAAACAAAAATCAGCTGAAATCAAATACTAACACAACTGCTATTTATTTGATTTTGCTGTAGATTCGTGTGTGTGTGTGTGTGTATGTGTGTGTGTCACAAACTCATTTGTTCATATGTTATGTAACACATACGTTGCTCATTACGAATGGACAACGTTCAAACAACTGCAGCAACAACAATGATGAACACAGGCAGCAGCAAATGTGCGAAAAAAAACCAGCAACACATTCACTCACACTCATGTATGTATGTATGTGCTCGTATGTGTGTATGGATAGCAATTCAAAACAGCTGATCGTTAAACACCGACTCGCCGGTTAATTGATTTAAGTTTGTCAACCCCTCATACCGGCCAACGAAACCAAAAAAAAGGAAAGAAATAAACAAAAGAAAAAAAAATTATTTATTCAGAATTCCATCACAGGCTGCCTGGCTGGCAGGCAGCCACAACTTGAATGGCAAAAATATTCTTGAGAATCTCAATAAAACGGTCATTGATTCATACTGTTTGTTGTATTTCAATTTCATTTCGTTACCGGACATAATACATAAAATACGGGCATTTCAAGAACTGCTTCTTAATAAATTCCGGAAGAGTTATTTCCTTAGCGACTTTTAAACTGATAAAGAAAAAAAAGAAACGAAACATCTCATGAGGAGCGACCAAACAGTTCATTCAGACGAGACACGTTTTTCTGGCGAATACAAAAAGAAACGAAACGTGTAAACAAATCGCTGACAGCGTTCATTGATCTCTGTCAAGTTGCAGAGTTTAAAAGGCTCAAGAAAACATATCATACATTGTTTTGCTAATTAATCTGGCGCTGAAAAATGATTTCTTAATATAAACAATCTTTTTTTAAGTCCAGGAAATGTTTTGCTTTTCTCTCTCTCTCTGTAGGCGGAGGGATTCCCTCAGTAAACTCTTATCAGAGAAATTCCAAGACTTTAAGAGGAATTTCGCTAGGGGCAATGATCATAGATTTATATAATTTTTATAAGCAAAAACACAAATTTTGAAGTATTTTTGAAAAAAAAAATTAAATTAAATTACAATTGGCTGATTAAATACTCGCACCTCATTACACTGATGAAATCGTTTGATTTAATTTAAAAAAATACAGGGTGTCTTAAACAAAAGTATGCATGTGTTTGTGTGCACGACGCGCAGGGTATGCGATCTCTGGGGAATGCAGACGATATGTACCGTTTCTCGCAGCCGGACCGAGCATTATGCGTGCGAGAGTCTTAAAAATATGGTAATTCGATGATGCGTCGAGCATACCTTTCATTTGAAAATGGAAGAGACCTGCACAACATTAGAAATAAATTCTGCAAAGTACGACTTTCTCGCTTTCGAACACCCCTTAAATTTTTAACTGTCATACATACATTTGTTGTTGTAGCGGCCAAGGTTTTACATATGTACCGCTCAAGTACCTTAAATGCCTTTAGACTTTCATTATACCGAATCTTGCACGAATATGTAAAGCTGCATCTCCACAAAAAAAATCAGAATGTCAGACAGAGGGTTGGCTTCCCTGGAAAATTTATCTGCTGAAGAGTTGGTTTAAATGGCCTCCAAGCAGGTCTGACTTAAAACGTATGGACCGACTTCCTTCATATTCATCATAAAATGGGAGCCATCACAGATGGAATCTCCCCTTTGAACAGTCATAAGAAATTTCACTACTCCATTACGTCAGTGCCGCCAACGCCAAGGGTTTACATTGTGGAACATATTTTTTAGGAAATAAATTCCCAAAACATTTTCTTAATTTAGTGGGTTTACTTAAATTTTATTTTGATACTGCATATGCTACAGATTGTTTCAATAAGACGCTATTTCCAATAGACTGCCACCTTAACAGCTGTCTGGACTCAAACAGTAACTATTGGAAGGTGACAACTAAAAATCACACCCAAGGCGAATTCATTACATGTGACTTTGTTTCAGAAGATAATTATCAACTGTTAGATTCTCTGATTTCAAATCAAACAAAAAGTTCGTTCGTAACTGTTAATTTTACGGTACATTTTACACTAACAAATTTACATATACACACATACATACATACATACATACATATGTCTGTTTTTTGTGCATAGTTGCATTTTATATCGAAATGAATTCACCTTATTGAATTCGCCTTGACTACATTCATTCATAAAAATGTAAAGATATACGCTTCAGCTCCGCATTGAAATTTCACATTTCCCCCGCCTAAAGTCTGGTTAAATTTTTCTTCTCTTCTTTAGAAAATCACAAAATATTTCATTCTATAAGAATTGAAAAAATTAACTTTTGACTTACAATTGAATCGGTGGTTCAAGCGTGATCTTAATATGCGGCATAATTTTCTGGATGCCCAGCATCTAATTTTCAGCTACGCGTACCAATTTGTTGGATGGACTTACCCACGCTTCAAACAAATATTTGTGCGTGATCGCTGACAAATTAACAAACAGAGCGATGATTTGTGGACGTGTTCAAAATTTGTTTGTCAATAAAGTTAAGAATTCAAAGAAGATGCAATTTTTATGCTTCAAAATTTTCCCAAATGAGTGTTAATTAAAATTATCTTTACTAAAGTATTGAATTTCATATGAAATTTTATCGCAAATTGAGAACATTTGCAAAAAATTGCTGTCCATTGATTAGAAGTTTCAATGTAAACATTACGTTCCTGACAAACAATATCACGAGACCAATTAAAAAATTCCAATCATTATTCCAATTAACATTTAATACGAATATGATAATCAATTTCTTATGCCACTCAAACACTAATTTTAAAACCATAAAGCTCTTGCAGATAAAAATATATATTTATAATAAAAAGAAGAAAAAAATCAAAGAACGAGAAGCAACAAAAAATATGATTCAAACTTGTGGCGAAGCACTCTTAAACAAGTTAACATGACCATTTAGCCAACTCCATGTTTTAAAAGAAATAATAAAACGAAGAGAAATGAGTGGAAAAGAAGAACCATTTGAAAGGTAAATAAATAAATGTTTGAATGGACGTGTAGTCAGTCGTCTTCTAAATATAAATATAAGAAGTTCGTAAACCTTTGAAAGTGAAAGTAAATGCAGACCTACATATACATGCAAAGAATTCAAATATTTACACTCGCTGGTGTTCCGGCTCAAAGCCGGCTAGAACTGAAACGAGAGAAGAACATTAATGGCCAAAACCAGGCATGGAAACTTCGCTACACTTTGATTTGTGTAAATTACATTCACACACACATTCATCTTTACTTTATTCCAGTTGAAGTTGGCATTTTGCCAGCAAAACTTTATTGTGGTACTTCTTTAAAGGCGAAAAATGACATGATATTCTAAGTCATATATTAAAATATTTAATTTTTAAATTTTTAGTTGAACTAGAGTGAATTTTGATCAGAAATAATTTGTTAGTCGGGCTTAAGTTCAGTAATTTCAATTCCTAAATAGCTGATGCTAATAACCAGGGCAAGTTTTTTGCAGCACGAGTAATTGTTCAGAACGGCTGGCAAAAAGCTTTGACATATACGAATTTCTTCTAGGTTACAAATAAGGTATTTTATGGCAAGGTCTCGACTGAAAGTTACTTTTTATGCCAATAATTGAGGACATAGCTAAAATGAGAAAATTTGCACATTTCTTCTCTTTAGAAACTCACATTAATTATTGAAAATATTTCATTTAACAAACCAAATTTAATGGGCATGTAGATTTCTATATACAAAAACATGCATATTTCGCACTAAAGAGTGTGAAATCAAAATTAATAAAAAAAAATTTATGCATTCTTATATTAAAAACAATTAAAAAAAAATCAGACGAATTGATAACCTCCTCCTCTGGTTTAAAATCGATTAAAAAGAGGGAAAAAATATTTTTTTGAGAGAGTAGAAAAAATGATGTAGGATTTTTACCGTGAGTAGATATGACCACTGGTTATCGTTTTCTTGCAAAAAGTAAATACACTAGTGCCTCTAAGGAGGTCCACTTAGAGGCACTAGTGTGATATGTAATTCTGTCATCGAAAAAGGTCGAAGATGTGCGCGAAATTTCTCACGAGTTGGTTACGTAGAAGTGTGTTCTAGTTTAATGGCAGTGACGTCAACCACTCCACGCCAGTGAGTGAGCCAGCAGGTGATAAAGTATGCTTTCACTGTAAAACTTTCAAACATCATATATGAGGATTTATTTATTTTTTTATGTTCTAAGATTCATCATTTCGAGGGTGGAATACCTCACGGTGTGTGGCTTGGCGTATAATAAATAAATATAAGGCCTAACTACGAGTGTCGTATTTCGACTACGACGACAACGATTTTGTACTAGATTAAAGAAAAAATGCTGCAATGTTCTTTAGTCTAGTACAAAATCGTCGTAGTGGAAGTCGTAACACGACAATTGTAATAAGAGCCATTATTTCGAAACTTTGGTAAATTTCAGTGATATAGTGCAGATTCGATTAACGCAACCCCCGATGAGCGCAACACCTCGATATTTGCAACACCAAAAATCTTAACATTGGGGACTCTGTTAACAAGTTGCGTTCAAATAACAAGACCTCAATTAACGCAGCTTCGCAAACAAATTTAAGATTCTCTCTTTTGTTTTTTATTTTAGTTTTTTATAAATAAATTCAAAACTGAAACCTTTGTGCATGAAATCTTATACTTACGTAAGAAAATCATTTTGATTTGTCGCTATTCTAGGAATGACTAAGAATTTTTGCGAGCAAACGAGCGAAATTCTGATGAAACCTGAAAGTGGCATACCTGTGAAAACGATTTGCAATGAGTACAAAATTCATAAATAAACAGTATGTAGAATCAAAAAAAAAAAAAAAAAAAAAATGAGCAACCACTATAGAAGTTCGTGGCAAATGTATTATTTTGAAAGTTAACCTTTGAGTCTTTAATAAACCTTTTGTTTAAGCTTTTTAGTGGAAAACAGACATATCAATTTTTTACCCGGTTTTCGGAACAGCCAAAAATTTCTATGGGTTGCGTTAACCGAATCTGCACTGTATATACCATGTTATCATACAAACGTTTATATGCGAATATTAAAATCTCCACTTTCCATGTCTGGATCACATGCTCCCATCCATGGGCAAAATGAGAGTAAAGTAAATGAGAGTTTTATCATGGTAAAACAAAGATTGTTGTTATTGTTTTGTTATGAAAAAAAAAACAGTTAACAGAGGTGTGTTCCACACACTACCAACACTTGCTTATTTAACGCTTGCAATGTTGGTGTAAATGTATGAATTTAAAGTTTTTTTTTGTTTTGTGCTTGACTTGATTTTAGCTTTTAAATGTTTTATATTATTTTTTGTTTTTTTTTAACAAAGAATATCGAACTTTGCCTTTACATATTTCTTGAAATCTAAAATTTTAATAAAGTTGTATAAATATATTTAATTTTTCTGCTTTTTACTCTATTGCAAATAAATTGAAATGTTGCTGAAGATTAAATCTAATAGCCACTAAGTTCCTTGCTGGCTAAGGAATATCTTTGTGGGCCTTACTAGCCTCCATGTTTTCTAAGTTTCAATTTGTGCTTAAAGCAGCTTAATTACCTTAATATAATGTTTGCTCATATTTGCTAAATACACATATCTACGTCAGCAACGTCATAACTAAAAAAAATTCTACTTTTGAGTTAATAATGCAAAAATATTGCTTGTATCATTTTTCATATTGCGTAAAAATTTCATACTCAACTCTTGAAAGAAAAATAAAATTTTCTTTTTCCATTAATTGAAAACTTTTTAAACTTGTCTTCTGTAAAACTAGTTTTTCGAATTATGAGGTTGTTGAAGTAATTGAGCGATACGTACTTTATTTCTTCCTGCCATATTAGAATACTTACAAAAAAATTGTGAAAATCCAAAAAAAAATTTTTAGCTCTTAGAAATTAAATTTTTTATTATTACCGTGAAAGTACCGTGCGTGATGTCTCATATCATAAATACATATATACAAGGCGGCCGCAAAACTAACCGATCTGACGTCGGTGAAAATTTACAGCCTTCAACCAATTCCTTGCGAATGTTTCGTAGAAGGAGTGTTGTTCATTCTGAGCTTCTGTGGTCAGATGATATTAGGCGGGCTTCTTCAATATCTGTGCTGACTTTCATAAGGAGAGTCATACAGGGATTGATTTAACTTAATTTACAGATCTATGGCACAAAAGTTCCATCAGGTGTCGCAGTGCCGGTCTTGGGACCAGATCTTTCCCACTGTTCTACATCTTCTATCAGTCCAACCAATATTAAAGCCAAGCTGGATTCTATTCTGAGGATGGATAAGGTAATAAGGGTCCAACCATTTACAAAAGAAAGCAAAATACTGGAATAGAATAAGCGAAGACAGTTTCAACTCCATCATCTGCTTTAAGAGTGTGCGTGGCAGAATTTTTTGATTGATTACCTTAAAAAAGGCAAGCCAATCAGCGGCGACTGTTATGCCACCTTATTGCAGCGTTTAAGCTATGAAATTAAGGTAAATAACCCAATACTTAAGACTAGCGTTTGGATCCCTCAAATGTGTTTTTGTAATCTTGTTTTTGTTGCTTGATTTGACGTTCGTAAATAGTCGAATGACTGCATATTACCAGCGAAAACTTCCTCCTGCTGGCAAGTAGGCAGTTTATTAGTCTTATAGTCGAAGAGGCACATTTTCAAGTCCTTTATGTGCGTTTGTGTGTTTTTTTTAAACTACAAGTTAAATTCCAAATAAAGTTTTTGTAAACTATTAAATCATGTCGAGCTGAAATATAATTCAGGATGATATTTTTTAAGTGTGTATCTAAAAAATATTTAATATTTTATTGCTCACTATACACAATGACTTCAGTTAAATAATTAATAAAAAAATAAAATGACTACATTAAATTAAATTCATGTTGCTTCAACTTGAAATAACTTTGATTCACTATTTTTGTTCGTCGTATTTCATTATCAAGTTCATGTTGTTTCTTGTTTGTTTACTTTGATCCAATATTTTGATTTAACCATGCTAGAATGTTAAATTAAAATGAATTAAAGTTGTTTAAAAAAGAAATTTTTCTTTGAAGGTATGTATGTATTCATATCGCCTTTCTGTATTAACGATAAGTTTAATTTCTAACAAACTATTGGTAGTAAAATAATAAGTTGTTAATTTGAAATTTATTTGCTGGAGGTCAAGCATTGTCTATATATTTCATTGGTGCTTAGCCAAATCATCAGTAGACTTTAACCACATTTTGAACAGTCACATAATAAATTTCTTATAAGTTGTTAATTTCAGCTCATGATAATTGACTTCTTTCAATTAGATTACTTAGTAAAACAAATGATGTTTGTAAGCTTAATAAGTAAGCCCGAAGAGGAGAATGTGGATGCTGGTCAGATTTAAGTTTTATAAACTGTTTCATAATATTAATTTATTCATGTTAAAAAAAACTGGCGCCTGACAGAAATTATTCATTGAATTGTTTAAAGTAGTTTATATTAAAAATATTAAAAATATAAAGTAAATATTTGAAAACATGTTTAGAAAAACACACACCCATACACACAATCTGGTATAAATAAGTTCTATGATCTTCAATAGCCTTTTATCTATTCTATCTGTAGTTTCAAGGCTAACGATGGGAAAAATGATCTCATTCCTGTTATTGTTGTTGTTGGGTATGAATGTTTAGTTTTAGTTGAATTTAAATCTAATACTCTTTATCAATGATAACAATAGAAATAAAATCATACAGCGTGAAAATCAGTGTTAGCAATATTTTGTAAACATTTACATACGAGTACACACACACACACACACGCGTGTAAGCAAATTGTCTCCATGCAGCACAAGTAACATATTTTTATTAATCATTCTCATCATTGTTGTCAACAACATTATTAATTTCTTGCAACAAGAAACTCTTCTAATGCCGTTTATTATAATGTGTTTTTTTTTTATCTAGCATGTAGTACCACCTCAAACATGCAACATGTTACTGCCACACATCTTAGCATTCTTTTTGCTTTTCCTACTGCAGCATACTCACACAAATCCATTGACAGAAGGAAAGACGAAGAGAATGAAAAAGAAAACAAACAAAATCCAGCGACACAACTTTGTCATCTATTCATGCCAAAAAGTCAGTCATTAAGTCACTAAGTTTTCCGGCCACTGTGCCAACAACATTTTATTGAAGATTATACTTGTGCATGATCAACTTGAAAACTTAATGATCATCTGGATAACAATGATGATGATAATGATGATGATGAAGACTATTCATAGACACACGTTGACGATAACGATAACGATGACGATGTCGATGTCGATGATGATGTTGCTTGTTTTTTCTATTAAAGTCAATGAACTCTTTTTGCACATCATAAACAAAAAAAAAAAACATTTTCTACAAACATGGAATATTACAAGACCACTTGCCGCTTTCTATGTCTTACAGCAGCAACAATAGCAGCAGTCACTTCTGGCAGCAGCTGAGACACGAGATTGAAGCAATATCAGCACCAGCCAGCAGCAGCAACTTAACAGCGATAAATGTCAAACTAAGAAATTAAAAAAAAAAAAACAAATTTTACAACGTCCATGAAGCCATTGAAGAAGAAGTTACTTAGTTTGGCTCTTGACGCAGAAATGTTAGAAACCGCCTTTTAGGCAGCAAAACAGATACGATACGAGCGCTCGCTCGCTGGTGTGTTAAAACATATTTGCTGTTTGTTATTTGCCTGATAATTGCAGTTAGATATTGTCGTCAACATTTGTTGTGATGTTGTCTCCATTTAATGAAAATATATGTGTGTGTGTATATATTTATATGCGGGTATAATCTTAGAGTGGGTTACTTACATAGATTCCTGAAAGTGTAGAAGAATAAGCAGAAGCAGAAGCAGAGGCAGAAGAAGTAGTAGTAGAAAGACAGAATAACTAACTTTAACTAAATAGCAGCAAATCAACACGAAATTGAACCAAACCGAAAATGGAGTTGCAACAATCAAAACATCATTCAACATTTAGCACACACTTCAAACGAGACTGCTGGAAAGCCAATAAGACTGCAGGTAGGGTTTGCCGCTTGCGCCGTTTGCCGTTTGCCGCTCGCCTATTCGTTCATAAATAAATTATAGAGATATGGATTCATGTACTTAGAACAGATTCGCTTAAAGATTCACAGTATCGAGAAAGTGCAACATTTCTTAAAAATACTTTCTTATATAACATCCCTAGAAGAAACTTGCCTCAGTACACGTCATTTCCTAGACAGGTTCCCCAGGACTAGAATCGAGAGAGACCGGTAACTACATGTCGTTGTCATTGTAGAGGGTCAATTGACATAATTAAGATACTCGGAAAAGCACCTGCCTGATAGACCTATCCGAATAGAATTCTTCCAATGTGACGCTGAGTGAGTGAATCTTGTTGACACTTTTCTTCTAGTTTTGTCATATATCTCGTTTTCACCACTCACGACTCGGAGTTTCTTTATATCATTCAAATTTTCACCAGTCATAGAATAGGTATATTCAAGACAATTGGTTTAACATTTCCCGTAGCGCACTTCTAAGAAAACATTAAATTCGATCTACACCATCTCATCTCTTCCGATAGCAATCTTATCTTCAGAGCAGCCTCAGTGCCTGGATTTAGTAATTTTTATTACGATAATCGCATGGCTATAATAAATACAACGAATGTTTATCGACTTATTTTAACGATATTCGCTGTTGGGTGGAGGAAAAAAATTAAGTCACAAAGCTAAAATTCATTGAATTTTTCTTATTATTCTTTATACGAGTACATTTCGCTTATTTTCACCACATAATATTGAATTAAATTTTGAGTAAGATAAAGCTGGAGACTATCGTAAAAAAGATATCACAGAATCACATTATCGTTACCGCAAACGAATAAATATGTCGATAAATATTACGACTTTTGGTTGGCAAAAAGTTACTTAATCCAGGTACCATTTTTTTCATTTGTAACACTTTGTCTGAATTAGTGATGATAACTGAAAGGCCTCTGAGGATGCTTAACGAAAGATGTTGCAGCAACAAGCAGACACACACAGTTACTCCAATTGTGCCATTTATATTTGCTTAGGTCGAACAATACTAGATGAATTGTGATTTTAAACTCAAAAGTATCTCTTCTTCCTTTATTGCCAAGCTGTTTCGGTATTCAAGTGATTATAATTCAATATTCGTTTGCAGTAGCGGATAACATTCTTCGTAGCTTATCTGAAACTTTAGCATATATTCACTAACTCAGCCGTTAAGCAGCTCTGGGTTGAAGAACAGCTCTCGCGCCATCGTAATTATTTCTTAAGTGGGGTCAGGCTTGTGTTTGTTGTTTGTTACTGGTTGACTGATCTGCCACCGATGACCGTGTAATCGTGCGGTTCTTTTGTGGAGGCATAGGTCGTGTATAGTCAGTCATAAAAACTTTTTAAAATCCTTTTAATAACATCTTGGGCCCATATTTGTGCAACCATATTCTGCAAATTTACTTTGTAGAATATGTTTTAATAAATAACATAAATAAATAAATATTCACTAACTTTCTGCTAGAAAGCAGGAGTGTTACTTTTAAGCGTTTAACACGTATTGCATAAAACACACCTTAACTTTCACAGCAGGCTTCACGAACACATACATAACTTCAAATCCCGCTGACTGCATTTGCCGCCATGTAGCCAGCTACTTTATTATTTTGCAGATGACAGCATCAGCATAAGCAGCTGATATGATATTCAAATGTAATACAAATTTTAGTGGTGCCAGCTTCAAATATTTCACATTGATAATAACAAAAGTTAAAAATTTAAAAAACCCCGACATATCTAGAAAAGATGTCATCTCTTCTAGACATGTAAACCGATTTCCTTAAAACTAGCTAAGAACCCTCTCGATCAAGTCACCTTTCAAACAGAAGAAACCAAATCAAAATTCGTCCAGCCGTTTGATCTGTGCGTGGACACGGACATACACACAGACACACACTACAAACTTATAACACCCCTTTCTTTGGTCGGGTGTTAAAAATAAAATTACTCTTTTAAAATGTACATTTATCACATAAAATTATAAAAATTAATTAATTAATTTTCTTAAAATGAATTTTGGACGCTTTTTTCTGTTAAATAATATGGAATAATTGTATTGGCATGGACAACAATCTGCTGCCTTACAGTCAACAATATAAGGTGAATGCATCTCATAATTGATTTATGTTTAAATTTGAAATTAACTATAAAACAAGTTGTATCGTAAAGCTAAGATGTCAAGCAATAATTACGTGGGTGAGTACTAGAGATGAGCGATTTTTCGAAACCTGTTACTTTTTCACAGCAATTGAAAAATCAAGTAACAGGTTTTGGAAATATAGTTCTTTCATATAAACTGTGAATGTTCTTGTATGCTTACTTTACAGTAAATAAAGCTACCACATGAATTTTTGTATACCTTCACCGTTTGTCGAGAAAAAATCGTAAAATCGTGCTAAATCGTCTTTTCTGGACACTATATATAGCTCTAATATTTTTATATTTAGAATTTTACTGTCTCTCTGCCTCTTATACGACAGTTCTCAATATGTGGATGGGGTTGATTGCTAAGTGTTTGTTCTTGTCGCTTTTCTTATTAGTATTTATCAAAATACCAAATACTAATAAATACTTTTTAAGCAGAAGAGCTGATATGTGTGAAACCGTGATCACAGTCACTGTTTAATTTCACTGCAGCCAAAATAACACAACTGCTGCAAACAAAATACTGCTAAACTGTGATCACAGTCACAGAAATCACGTTCACAAGGAGTAACATTATTAAAAAATCACAGTATCGCTTAACACTAGTGAGTACATACTTTTTGTACTCGCCAATTTGCTTTGTTCTTCGTTTATTTTTAAGTCTTTTTCTTCGTTGCGTGCGTATAGATACTTCGTGATATAGGGAAAATTTATTCAAAGTAAAATTTGAGTGTGCCATAGGGGTCTTAGAAATTGTATCACATATTTACGTGAGCATATGTTGTTACGGCGTAATCTCACGGTCGTCTTAACATTCGAAAGCATTTTCTTTAATTTCTAATTACAGGGCGGCTTAGCCCTTGACAGAGAATTTTAAAGCAAAATAAATTTTTTAATTGGACCCAACGATTTTCTGAAACCAAATAGAGTATGACCGAGTGATGACTCATAGATAACCATATAGCATCTGCTGGATTATTGTTAAGAATATTTTCAAAATATGGCATATCATTTGATAGCATCAATTATGAAACGAAAATTGTATCCAAATAACTTTCTGCTTCTCTTATAACAACTGCAATATTTGGTTTATCAAGTATACGAATTTGACTTGTGATCTTCAGCATAACTCTGTAATACTAGAGCGCTTTAAAACTATAGTATTAAAAAGAAGTTACAGAAATGCCTTCCAATAAAAAATTGTTCACACAAACTGTGAGCAATTATCGAGCCTATAACTACCGGAGTGAATGTAATCAACTTGAATGGGAGATACATATTTCCTATCATTTCTCTTTTTGCAAATATGTAAAACCAAAATTCAAGCGTTGTAAATGAACATTGAATGCAAGAAAAAAATACAAGACACTTAACTAAACTAAACCAAATGAGCTGCTAAATTTGAAAAACCCATACATATAAATATGTAACATCAATTGGCAGTCTTAGCGCATAAGTAAGTGTTCCTTTCTACTGCTTTAAGCTTAAAAACCAAAACATACTTTGCGCACAGTTCATTGACTCCAAAACGACAGCCATACATACAGCAGCTGAAGTTTGCAGCAAAGCTTAATAGCTTTGATGGCGACAGCCAGCAGCGGCAGCATGAAGTTGTTGCTCATATATACATTTTCAAAACCAACTGGCTTTACTGCTTTGTAATTATTAATTTTGAGAAATTTTTATTATTTGTTACAATTCCAAAGCAAAGTGTTGCACGCAATTCAGTTTTATTTCAAATGCTGATTAGCACATTCATACGCACTCGTTTCTTTCTCAAAGATTTTGCTTTATTTAATCAAACCGTAGATTGGCTACATATTTTTTTTCTTTCTTTCACATTATTTCATTTCATTTGATTGGATTTCATTCATAAATTGTGTTGTAAAAGCTAGAACTCAGCTCCTTCTTCGATACATTTAAAGTGCGTGCGTGTGTGCATTCAAACAATAAACACAACAATGGAGAAGAAATATTTCTGCAATTGTATAAATGTACATACATACATACATACATATTTATGTACATGTGTACGAATGTATGTTAGTATGTGTACTATATAGAATACTAGAATAGAATTGTACTTTATATAATGATCTAAAATGACGGATTTAAATGTCATTAATACGAGTAGGTTTTCAAATCCGGCTGCTTTTCAGATTTTCTTCTTCTCTTTTTCTACATTTATTAAGTTAATGGCAGTAATTTGCTAAAAAAAAATAAGAAAAATTTATGCCTGTATGCATTCATATGTATTCGTACACACACGAAACATACAATTCCCACAACGTAGTAAATGTTTCTTTGAAAATCTACATACATGAGAGTTCAACAACCCGAAAGTCAACAAGTGGACCAAGTAGTTTAAAAATAAAAGGTTGCATAAGTTACTCACACACACACACACACACACACACGCACAGAGCAAATATATAATCACATTTTTTCTTTATTTCATTTTCAAAATTTTATGCGCTCTGTGGGAAGTTGGCGAAGTTTGATAAACAATAAACAATAATAATTAAAGTTAGACTTATGGCACACAGTTTTCTTTATGCTTTTGCAGACTACACACAATCACGCAAGTTAAGTAATGAATAAAATAAGATGACTACGTTAAATTGAATTCATATTGTTTCAATTGCTTCGTGTGATTTTTGTATAAAATTCATTTCGTTTCAACTTGAAATAACTTTGATTCAACATGATTCTGCATTTCGTTATTTCAAATTTAACATGAGACACATATGAAGCAAAATCGTTGCTGAAAATTTTTAAATTAAACTTGTTTTCGCACATTTCAATATGAAGTTTTTCTGTATGCAACTAATTAGACGAAACTTTAAAAGAAAACTAAATTTAAATTCTATTCCAATAAAGTTGTAGTTGAACCTCCATTATACGGGTATATATTAACCGACTTGCTGTCACTTTGTTTCTTAACTTCCATTTTATTTGTAATAAGACTAGCTTTTAGTTGTTCTGCTTAAAAATACATAAAACCCGGTTTTACAACTCGTAAAGCATTCAAACCCGAAACGAAAATTACCCTAACCAGCCCAAAAACGTGTTTTTCGAAAAGAGTCCGTACCAAACATAAAAACCGGTTCCGAATCGGATAAAAATATCCTTTATTTGACGTTGATAGTGTAGCTTTCCATTGGTGGAAGAATTTTTAAAATCGGTTTAGCACTTTGAGAGTGAAAGCGTAGCAAACAAACAAACAAACACACAAACTCACTTTCATATTTACAATATTAATCAGAATATACTCTTTTATGGTTTTATATAACCTCTATTAACCTTGTTTTTCGATTATACGTGCTCGGCTCAGTCCCATGCTACCCGGATAATCGAGGTTGAACAGTATTTCCATAGTCGTATTCGCATTAACATTTCTAGGGTTTTTTTTGGCGAAATAATCGTATTCTAAAAAATTAAAAATCAAATAGTTTCACAAAACTCATTATTTATGAATAATTTTTTTGGGAATAATTTTTTTTCGAATAATTTTTATTCGAATAATTTTATTTGAATAATTTTACTGTACAGTCATGCAAGTTAATTTGCGAGGCCTACTTACATTTTAAGTTTTTGTGTAGTAAAACAAAACATAAATTTATTGCTCTAAAACAAAAGGTTTGTAATCTTCACATACAAGTATTGGAAATTTTCCTTATGGCTTCCTGTTAATCATCAATTAAAAAAGACTTGTAGAAAAAAGTGCATCTTCATCTGTCATTTTTATACTTTCATACTTGCAAGTGGAACGCAGGAAACCATTCGATTAAAATTATTTACATAAAAATTTGCTCAAATAATAAATATTTCACAATTTGTGCTCAGACAATCTATTTAAATTTTCAAATTAACTTTATCGCACTTAATTATATAAATAAAAGTAGTCGAACCGAATAATTTATTTTGAAATATTTTTGCTGATTTACCAGATACGAATTTTTATCGAAAACAAATTCGAGTTTTTAGTGATTTTATTGGAGTTTAACCGCTTTTTTAAATTAAATGTGAAATTTTTGTTCCCATGAAATTTTATTGCCCATGAAGGGAAATTTGCTATTGTGAATCTAATGGGAACGCTTATTTTCCCGCTATCAATACGTACTTAATGTAAAAAACGGGAAGAAGTTTTGTAAAGCTTAAAATGCAATAAAACAGAAACGGTTTAAAACTTTGCCACATTTATTTTTTTGTTGCGAAGTACAATTGTTCCGGTTGGAGATGGAATATTATTTCATTGATATGGCTGCCGCGGGTGATCGCACAGTACGCTATTCGATCGGATTAATTTTCGAGCACTTTTTCGAGGGTATGGGGTAGTATCTTGGCAATGGCATCGGGAATGTTGGCCTTCAAATGCTCAATTGTCTCTTATTTGTCGGCATAACACTTGTCTTTAACGGCGCCCCACAAAAAATAGTCCAACTTTGTCAAATCGCTATTGACATCACCATTTCGACTAACTAAACAAACGGCAATAAATTGATTGTGGCATGAGATGTGTGGCAAGTTGCACGCAGCATCCTGTTGAAACCAAACATCGTTCACATCAATATCATGAAGAGCGGGCACAAAAGAATCGGTTACCATGGTGCGATAGATGTCTCCATTGATCGTAATGGTTGCGCAGTCCTCATTTTCAAAGAAATATGGACCAACGATACCTCTGCTCCACAAGCCGCACCAAACAGTCACTCGTAATGGCTGCATGATCTTGGCGCATCAACAATGAAAACAGTTTCACGAACTTTAGCACTGTTGGTCCTTCTCTACGACGCAATTTTGTACGACCATTTTGTGCAATTTCGACCAATTTTCTTTGTTTTGGAAATAAATTTCCAATAAATCCCAACGTTGCTGAGGCGTAAATCGATTTATTTCGTTAAGTGGAGATAATTTACTGAATTTTGTGACAGAATATACTGACACAAGTATAGCCAGATTCGAAATAACCGATAGCTCAAATTTAAACCGATAGATGGCCCGTCCGATATTTTAGGTGCCGTGGAAAATTTTCTTAAGTATACCAATGCCATAAAATTTACTGCATGTGAACCAAAGAGTTTCATATTTAATGAAAAAAAGGTATTGCAGGGAATATTTATTATTAATCGTGGGCATGATTTATTTATTTATTTGTAACTTTTAATATTTAATTGGAAGTATAATATTGAAATAACGCGATGTATTAATTCAGTTCGCCTGCAAAAATAAAGTGAACAAACCCGGGAACACATTTCTGGGGAAAAGTTATTCACGGTTGCGATTTGGGGAAAAGAGAAAACATTTCGAGGGAAAAACGGTTCACGATAATGTCTTTTTCTTTTTGCTCTCGGACGTCCAAAAATTAATATTGATTTCTTATTAACATTATTTCGTATGTTAACATATTGTTTTTTTTTTGGTTTCTCTAAAAAAAAAGAAATACATCTTCATGTTATAACTTAAAATAAAATGCATTTGTTGCACTGAGTTATCGTTCCCTGAAAATGATTTAAAGCAACAACAAAAGGCCACCTTACAATCTCTCACAGTAATAAAAATTGTACCAAATACATCCAACTATATTTGCACTTAAAACACACACACACACACACACACACTAAAAACCTTTCAAGAAACGATCAACCATCAAATGAATATTTCTCTTCTAGTAACAAACAAATAAACCTGCAAACAATTGCATTTGTTGTACAAGTAAATATAAATAATGATACTTATGAACAGCAAAAAAAAAATATAATAAAACTTATGAATCACGTATATAAAATACAAAATGTGCAATTTTTGTTTTGTTTGTTCTTCTGTTGCTCGCAAAGCAAAGCGAAGCAACAATGACTGCATAAAAGTGTGTCTGTTTGAACGTGTGGCAAGTAATAAAGTGATCGTCAAGCAACAAACCAACTCAAACGAAACTCTCAATAGCAAAAATTATAAATAAAAAAAATATTAAAAGACAACTTGTTGTAAATGTTGTTAACATACTAAAGCAAAAAAAAAGAAGAAAAAAATGTTGTTAACTTGCGTTGGCGTTTTGCAGCCAACAACAGAAGCAGTTTGAGCAGCATTGAAAAGAATTAACATTTGGAGTCGTTACGTCTACGCTTTTACGGTCAATGACCGACCGACTAAAGCAAGAGCAAACCAAATAATAACAAAAACAACAACTAACTCTCACACACACACACACACACACAAATACAACAACCAAAATACCCCACCTCAACATTCAACACCAGCAGGCAGGCAGGCGGCTTATTTATACTTTTAACCAAACAGCTTATGAATGAATGGCAAACAACTGCAGCGCAACAACTAAAGATCAACTGCTTTAAGATTTTGTATCTTGCTGAAGCTTCAGGCAACAAACAACAATTGTGGCAGCGACATCAGCAAATTCAATTTTAAACTTTTTATTTACAAATAATTGCCCCTCAGAGTTCAGCGATCACAGTTTCCTTGTAGAAAATTAGCAAATATTTTATTTAATATTTTTTTTTTGGGGGGGGGGGGGGGAGGGGCTTGCAGTCAACAACCCCTTTTTGAGGGTTCAAAAATGTATGTATGTATTTGCTGCAAGGGGGTTAT
The DNA here is from genome assembly GCA_936439885.1 of Nowickia ferox. Classification (NCBI taxonomy): domain Eukaryota; kingdom Metazoa; phylum Arthropoda; class Insecta; order Diptera; family Tachinidae; genus Nowickia; species Nowickia ferox. The sequence goes on from OW387025.1 coordinate 113,907,946, forward strand.
AACTAAAAGAAAGCAGTGCATCGTTTTATGGATGTTATATTTTGTAAAACTTTCATGCAAATGCATGGTCTACTCTTTTCTTGAGAGGAAAATTATATTCCAAACTTTTCAAACGAATTTTCGGTAAAACAAGTTTTTTGTTACATTATAACGAAACAATTATCAATATATTATCGCCAATATTTTACACAAGCGATTATCAGCAGGATACCGGCCAACAAAATCTTGCGTTGGGAACATCACCAACCTTGGGATAGTTGAATGGCGATCTCCACTCTATTTAGTCTTGAACGATTTTGAAAAAGCTTTCGCTACGCTTCAACACTCTGCAATCTGCGGTTCTCTAAGATGTAAAAGGATTCCTGAGAAACTCATATCTCTGATCCAGGTCATGTGTAATAATGTGTTATGCACGAACCTACCATCAGGAGCCCAATCAACGTCAACATGGGCGTTACACAGGGCTGTCCTCTCTCCCTTATATTATTTAATAAAGTTTTTGATAACATACTGACAAGAAAATCACTTGCGTTGGAAGACTTGCACTGTGCCGATGATATCTGCCTACTGTCTCACCGATTCGAGGCTATAGAGGCAAAACTTAAAGCCCTAGCAAAAACAAAAGTAATGCGAATCAACAGCGCCAGCACTCAGCAACTCCTCCTATATAACCTTTAGCTGGAAAACGTTGATACTTTCTGCTACCTGGCCAGTATAATATCGACAACCGGTGGTTCAAAAGAAAATATGTCGAATTGCATAAATAAGACCAGGCAATCCTTCGGTTAGCTTAATACACTCTGGCACTCACACCATATATCCAGACGAACTAAAATTAATATATTGAATAGTTGTGTCAAATCGGTGGCATTATATGGCAGTGAAAGCTGGAACGCGCTCCCGCGCGATCTCAATGCTCTAAACACCTTTATTAACCGTTGCTTGCGCTAAGTTCTAAGAATTTTGTAGCCAAACATCATCAGGAACCACCAACTATGTGCTGAGACTGGTCAGGTCAATTGAAACTGAAATAAAAAGACTTAAATGGCGGTGGATCGGACACCCTTTACGCAGACCCCAGGGTGACGTTACGAGAAGCGGCAGAGAATGGAATCCTCAAGGCAGCCGAAGAAGGGGACAACCTAGGCACACCTGGAAAAGACAGGTGTGGAACGAAGTAAGGAACGAATTCGTCGAGGCCCTATGCTCCTTATAGGAACAACAGGAACTAATATATTTATATATAATGAAACAACTAAGTTGTCGGTTGTAGAACAAGTTAATTTATTAATTGACGAACAGAGTTACAAATGCCTTCACCCGCTGTAGTGATATAGACCAGAGTATTTGGAGCTTCGCACATATCTAGCCTACAACACTACTCAATAGGCTGATGGGGCATCCAACAAGTTAACTAATAATTCTTAGTAAATCTAAATGCTTAACACTGATATAAAGGCCGAGGAAACTTATGCAGATCTAAAAGCGGGCACACCAATAAACTTAATCTCATTTTTACTGAAAAGATTGGAACGGATTCTGGACAAAATCTGAAAGGAGAGAATTTTAAATGACATAATAAAATTATGTCCCAAAATACTTTCACCATGACTTTGTTGGCAAACGAACCCAGCTGGGTTTTCTTGACTGCCGATTGCAGCCGATAAACCCACTGTTTCTTATTCCGTCCTCGTTCGTTCCTGCTGCGAAGTTGTCACACGGTTGCGTTTGTTTTCGATTGTGAGCAAACGCTACACCCATTATTCATATCCAAGTGATCATTTAAAATTTAAAATAAAGTGAATTTCTTAAATTGCTTCCAGATCCTTCAGCATCTTCCATACTGGTACGATCACAACGAAATTCAGTGAACCACTTTTTTAACATTGAAATTGATAGTGAAGAGTCCCTATAGTATTTATCCAGCTAAGCCTTAAATTTCCTCTCAAATCACTCCATAGATAGAACTATTAAATACAAACTAAATGACAGAGCTACTTCAGGAGTCAACTTACAGCTGCCTGTTGACAGAAGCAGTGCTACATTTTCACTAAAGAGGCGGGAAATTGAAGAACTCACGGGCTTATTAATCCTTATTATGGCTTACAGCGGCTACTAAAGATGTTATCCGACTAAGGACTTAAGGGCGTCTGTAATTCAGATGATTAGGAGAAAACGCATTCGAATATCATTTGAAAGAGCTTAAGAACTCTTTAGCATATCTTTTAATTGGACGAATGCGAGGTTCGATGTTAACCCGTCAGAATTTCTCCTTACGAATTTCTCACATATCAAAATAATTCCAGATCAGAGTGCTTTTTGAAACAAAGAGGCGGTTTACCTTGCAAAGATGGGATCATCAGTGAATAACACACTAGAAAACCTTTTCAAAAATGAACCAAAATAATGTCCTATAGAAAAAAGGACAGAAATTTTGCTGAGTTACACGATTGGAAGAGTGACCGAGATCCTCTGTGGAAATTCACATAGAGAAAAAACAAAAGAGATTCTGAGATTAAAAAAGCCAACACTACGGAGTTTGGCAAAAATAATAACCGTTTACAGAGATTTAGGGATTCACCTGATTCACATAATATGTAGAGCTGACTGTCCTTGCTGCTGGCAGCTTCACCAATAAGTCATTGAACGTTTAGCTAGAAAGTATTCCCAGATATTGTTAAAAACAATTACATTGAAAATATCACTTTTAGTTTCCCCAGAACATCCCTAATCAAATCCGAAAAGAATTTGTTAAGCCAGTTAGCAGCTCTGTTAATAACAGCAACGTTTTAACAGTCCACAATAATAACATTGTTCAAGAGACGCCATTTGTAGAGTGCTGAGTATATTTAAGACTTGGGTCGAACTCGTTCACTAGTGCATTTTTGACACAAACCTTTGATCAAACTCATGTAATTTAAATGGGTTTGATTATGGGTTTGTGTCTAACACGAGCTACTGAATGAGTTCGATACAAGTCTACAACCAGTAAATGCTGTTTAAGATGTACAAATCAAATGTCATGAAAATGATCTTTCATTTGTTTCCTCCCACAAGTGGTTCTTGAGTTACTGACGCTTAATCATATGGAGTAGCTGGAGATTTTATGATAAATTCAAAATGTATGTACTTAAGCTAACGAGCATGATAAAATGTCAGAAACTATGAATTGTAGAAATTTGATCATTAATAATTTAAAAATAAAAGCCACTACATCTGGTAGATAAACTGCTGTCTCGGCAACACTGTCCAATTGGCAGAGCTACGGTTACACGTCCAAATTATGTCATCGGTATGAGCTCAATACAATTTATTGTTTTGTTTTGAAAAACTTTACAAAAAAACTTACCTTATGGAAAGACTATTAGATAATTTCATCACTTGAAATTTATTTTGGTCCTTAGGCCGCCACAGAGCATTATTGTTCCCTTCTTCGTTACAAACACTTTGCAAAAGCCAATTGCACTTTGTATCCTAATGTGAAGTCTTAGAGCACTTTAAAAGACTACAGTTGTAATTCAATGACGAGGACGTAACAAACATTTTTATCATGCAGCTTTGACAACAACGCACGACAGCAACATACTTTTCATGAATCACGGAAAACCATGTCTTAAGCAGGGATGGCAAAATTAATGCAATGGCAATTGTAGCTGCAATTAACAATGTAAAGTATTATTAATGAGAATAATTGAATTGTAATAAATGAGAATAATTGTATGGTTGAATTTAGAAATTTCAAATGAATATATTGGATTTTTATTTTTTTTTGTTAAAAAATGGAAATCTAATCACGTTTTAAGCAGGGATGGCAAAACTAATGCAATAGCAATTGTAGGTACAATTAAAAATGCAAAGCATTGTTGTGTTTGCTATAGTTAAAAATATGTGATTGAATTGTTGCATTTAAGTTGCCATCCCTGGATTAAATAAGTGTTTGGCTCATTTCTCTATAATTGTGTTTTTGGTTTAAACTTTTTTTCTGCACAATTTGTTGTCTCTTGTCTCCTTGTTGTTGTTGTTGTTGATGGTTGCTGGTTGTGGCAAATGTTTTGTTTTCGTGCATTATGCGCGACATGGTCATTGTCACAGTTCAATACTTTATACCACTTTGAAGTTGCAACATTCAAAGCAGCTCGTATTATTAAGTAATTGCCTTGATGTTGTTTTTTTTTAAGTTTTTGCTTGTTTTTGCTTTCTGTGTGTTTGCCATGGCAGCAAAAGACATAATAAGATTTAAGGTAATTGAACTATCTTCGCTCCTACAACATGCAACAGTTGCAACTGGAAAATCGACAACAAATACACACACACACACACATACAGGAAGGAAGTGTAAAATTTTTTTCATATTACATATTTCTTTTGTGTAAACGGAAATAAAATAATATTATATTACAGTGAGTGTCATAATTGTCTATTACTGTACAGCAAGCGTGTGGGTGTTACTTTCTTTGCATTAAATTAATGAATATAATTTTTTTTGGAAATGAAAATCAAAAATCAAATCAAAAATATGTGATATCACTCTTCCTGTAACGTTAAATAGTAAAAAGGTGTTGTTATAAAAAGGATAATAAGTTAAAATTTAAAATTATTGAAAGTTGAGGTAAAAAATACGGAATTTCATTTAAGCTTAAAACTTTGAACTGGCTTATGCCTTTCAAAATACAGTTAAGCGGAAGCTAGATGGAGTTTATGAAGTTCAATCTCGTCAACTGATTTGTGAAGGAGATCATTATTTTATTTTTAAAAAACTTCACTTTCGTTAATTTTTTGCTTAAATCAGGGTGATATTCTCATTCGGACACCTCCAATGCATTCTCAGGAATAGGCTAAGTCGCAAAGAAAATACGCCCATGCTTTCACGATAACTGTTCAGAACAAATAGTAAGCAAAAATAGAATGGGCATCTGGCGCTTGATTGCGGTATTGAAGGGCGATTGACAAACATTATAATAGGCTAGATCTTCCCTATAATACGTTCTGTAAGCAGCTGTCAAGATCAGGACAAAGGAGAAGCAATTTCTTATCTGATCTATGGTGGAGAACAGATAGTAGCCGAACTATCGTACACCAAAGGTGAAAAGGAACACTATTGTTTTCGCTACGATGTCTGTCCATTCGTGCTAAACAACAAATATATGACAATTAAAAATTTAAGGGTGTTCTAAGGCAACCAACGAAACTTGTTGAAGTCCTAATGTAATATGAAATTTTTCAAAATTAGTGCATTTTATGCAGACTACAACAATTAACACTGAAATTTAAAAAAATCAAAATTAAATTGCATTCTTTAAAATGCAAACTCTTGAAACGAAAAAAATTCGCTAAAAATAAAAAACATCGCTAAAACTAAAATAAATCGCTAAAAACCGAAAAATTTTTCAAAAACTTAAAAAATCCAAAAAAAAAATTCCACAAAAAAAAAAACGCAAAAACCGAAATAATCCCAAACTAAGAAAAAGTACCAAAACTAAAACAAATCGCTAAAAAAATTAAAAAAAAATCGCCAAAACGAAAAATATCACCGAAAACAAAATAGATCTCTTAAATGCAATGCAAAAAAAAAAAAAATACTAAAACAAAAAAAAAAAAAAATCGCCAAAAACCGTAAAAATCGCCAAAAATAAACAAGTACCGTACGGAACCTTTCGTGTGCGAGCCAAAGTCGTACGGATTAAACAATTCGAAAGGCATCAGTTATAGAGAAAAATCCTTAATTTGCTGTGCATGCCATGTATTTTTTAATTTCTGATACTCTCTATAATTCTTGAGCAGAAAATTTTACAATTGTGAGTTAGATTTGACACCTATTCTTTTTGGTATTTTGCTGCCAGTCTCAGCTGGGGTTGCCAAGAGTACTACAATATATAGTATTGTTCTATATTTTGTGTTTACATCCTATATATGTAGTTTTGAAAAAATATATAGTACGCAATAATACTATATTTTGCTCCTTTCTTGTATTACTTTATTTTAAAGCAATTAAATTTTAATTCAAAATTCAAATACGTTAGCTTCCAGTTGTAAAAAATACCATTTCTTTGGCTATGAAATCAAAAAAGTTTTGCAACACATTGATGCCAGATCTCCCATGAAAGTGCTGAAATAAAAAAAATTCATATTATTCGTTGACAATTGTTTGGCATATCTAGAAAATTTTTCAGTTTGGATGAAACCAATTGTTATGCAAGATTAAAAAATTTAATTTAAAAGAAGAAATTTCATTTGATGATTGTGAGGCAATAGTAGTTCTTAATTTAAAAAAATTTTGTATTGATATGGACGAACTTTAACCTGGAATTGCAATATTAAATGATATAGATACATATTTCAAAATATAAAAGACTGTAGTGAGTTTACCGAAAAGCCAACGGACCAAAAATGGCAGCATATTTTAAAATATAATTTAACAAATTTACTTAACAGAATTCCATACCTACTCTCTATTCCTGCCACTTCCGCGTTTCCAGAATGAATTTTTTCCGTTATAAATTTGACTAAAAATGTTGAAAAGATTCAAAAAGTGCAGAAAATATAACTTTTATAAAAAATAAATACTTAATAAACACGTACACATCTTATGTTTATAGTTTTTCATTAACTACTATTCATTAAAAGTATATTATATTTTTTTAAAGAAATTTCTATAAATACTTTATTTAATAGCAAAAATGTGGGGAACCCTAGTCTCAGCTGATATAATATTCTCAACAATCACAGTGAGTGCAATTCACAACAGCAACATTCATTCGAGAATGCTCATCACAATAGCAAATGAAAATTTGTGGTATCAGCAAGTTGCTCATAAAAATTATTTAATTTCAAATGAAAATAATTAAAAAAAATATTTGTGCAATCAACAGCTTAAATGAGAGAAAAAAACGAAAACAAATAGAAAAATTCAATTGTAAAATTACTTTTTTTAACTGATTAAATTTTGAGGCAAAAGTTTAATTTATTCAATGACATTAATCAGCCTTATCGGGAATAAGAGGCGAACAATTTTGTTCACCTGAAATAGTCCCCATGAACGAAAAATGGTGAACAAAATTAGGATCAATAACACTGATACAACAACAACGCAAACATAGGCGATTGCAATTTTTGGGAAAGGGAACACATTTCACGAGAACATTTATTCCCGATAAGGTTGAATAAAAAAAAAATTAAACAAAAATTTAATTGACTCAAGAAAATGTTTAAACAAATGTTTAATCGATTATTTATATATATTTTTTCTAAATAAGAGAAATATATTTTGCTCTTAATTAAGAAACAATATCTAGAAATAAAAATGCATACATAATTCATAAGAAGGTAACGCAAATTGCGTTACTGTTTCTTATGGTAAAAATTGCAAAGAAATGACACAAAAGTTAAAACAAGCATATGCTGAGACTTTAAAATCTTCATTGCGAAGGTTTGAGTGAAAATGTCGACACTAAAAAAGATGCAAAGGGATATAATATTTGAAAATTAAAGCACGCTAAGGGACATTAAAAAATTTTTGGTTCATTAAAAAAAGTTTTTTGCAGGAAATACAAAAAAAAAAAAATCAGCACAGCTGCAGTGCGTATTTCTTTCCTTTATGCAAAATTTCATTGATATTGAACATTTTTTGTTTATTCTCTTTCCCCCCTTTTGTTTTTTTTGTTGTTTTTATCATTATGGCACTTAAAGTTGCATGATGTGTTACAGTTTTTATGGGTCTTGGGATCTAAAAATAACTCTTATTTTACAATTTCAACCAGTTTCTTTCGTTCCCTCTCTTCTGTTGCGTAAATAATAAGAAAAAAATTAAGTTTTGGCAACATAAAAAGAACTTTTTTCTTTTAAATATATTTTGTATGGATGCATGTACTCGTATGTACGAGTAGTTGGCTTGATCTCTATCCATCTCTACCATCATTACCACTGGGTAAAATCTTGTCTGCAACACATTTTTTATACGAGTACATGTGTAGATGATGATTGCTGAATGTGTTGTTGCATTGTGGGTCACAGCATGAAATAATAAATTGGTGAAATGCAATTATCATGATGTTCGTTGCCACCAGTTGATATGTTTGTATTTGATGTAAAACGCATGAATGGCTTCACAATAAACGTGCGCAGAAGCACCTGGAACGTTTTTGAAGTTATTAAGTTCCAGTTTAGCTTATGAAAGTTATTTTGTAGCAAATTTTAAATTTATTTTGGATTTGAGTTCACACGAAAATAGTTTGCTTGCCCTTATTATTCCTATTTACTCGTCCTCGTCTACAAAGTAGGACTTAATGCAAGAAAAATTTCATCATGTAAACTGCGGCTAACATGCATCATAATAAAATTTAAACAAAATAATGCTCAGAACCTATTTCACTTATTCTATTTAATTAATTAATTTATATTTAAAATTCGTTTTTAAGCCCCGACAAAAAAAGGGTTGTGTCTGTGTATCTGTACGAGTCCTTGTACAGACCAAAGGACTGGACCGATTTCGATTTAATAATGTGACTTGATCGAGAGTGTTCTTCTTAGCTATGTTTGAAGAAAATCAGTTCAGCCCTTTAGAAGATATCACATATTTTCTAGAGACATTCAGTTGAATCTGTATGTCCTTGACGCCGTAGTTCCCGAATGGCTACACCGATTTTAATTTTTGTCTTTTTTTTCGTTTGGCAGGTGTTTGAATCTTATATTTTCTCGCTTATACTTTAGGAAAATCGGTCCAGCCTGTACCTTGAGGAGTTCTTAAAATAAAATTTTTAATTTTAGTTATTCATATAATTTTCTATTTTTTTTTTCAATAAAAGCTACTTTTGACTTTTGAATTGATATTTAAATTGAATTGAATTTGTGAATCTTAATATTTAAATTTATGTTTGTGAAATATCTTTCTTTGTTACCCCATTCACCGTGGGCCAGTCTAATGTTAAGTGCGAAGTTCTTTTCCTTTGCATCTCCTAAAAATCCTACATTCACAATACAGAGCTGTTGAGACTTCTGCGTATGAAGAAACAAGAATAAAAAGGGTTTAATTTCTTTTTTTTTATACATATTTTATTACATATTGTAATTGCCTTGTAACGGTAATTTTGTAAGATGTAAAAGCCAAAATAAAAAAATCTTAAAAGGAAATAGAAAAAAGGTTGATTTTAATGATACATGGCTGTTTGCTTTGGCTGTGTTGACTTAAAGTTGTTTTATTTTTAACTCAAAATTAAATGAAATTCATTTCTTTATATATTAGAGGTCTGGGCGAACCTTGCCCAGCGCGCAAGTTGAATTGCCTCCTTTCTCCTATTGCACCATTTTAACTCTGAAGACTACAAATCTCGTATTGAAGTAATAGGAGGCGTTCGCCAAATACGCGATATGGGAATCGCTTTCGATAACGAGCTGATTCGATCACGTTTTTTCAGTTTGAGCTTATGGCATGCGATATCGGCACATATTATTACATTGTACGATTGCGAATACCATAATCTAAAACTGAAAAAACGTGATCGAGTCAGCTCGCCTTGAAGTGTACGTTACAACAAAATGTCCACTAAAAATTTCGACTAAAGCAGACCTGAAGTACAAATTATTTTTTACTTTTTGCATAAGGGGGTTAATGTTTTGCTTCATTATGGTATCTGTCTGTCTATAAGCCTGTGACTTTTTCTATTCCCCATCCACTCGCCAGCACACACACTGACAAAAACTGTATTAAAAATTTTACATATTTCTGATGGATCTGCCTTAACTCTCGTTATACATACAGTGCGGCTCATCAGGATAGAACCAAGTACTTGTTAAGCAAAAATAGTTTATACATTTCGATTACAACAAAAACAAAAAGTTAGATTTGCAGAAAAGAAGAAGAAGAAGCCTCAAATGACAGCTTAAAGAAAAATAATGCAGTGCAAATGCATTATAACGGTACTTCCGAAATCAGCACCACAAAAAACACACGCATTTTGTTGATAGACACAGACTAGTGTAAAAATATATAGATATAAACAATTACCTGTCAATTGAAAAGTTTCATTAAGGAAAAGAGAAATTTACATAAGAAACCCGTACAAAAGGGTAGAGGTCGACACACGGTACACGCGATTGCTGAGAATCCATGATCGTGGCCATGTTGTTGCCTTAAACCAGTGCAACAAAAATCAACAGCAATAAAACTCAAATCAACGAACATAAAGTTTGAAAAAATTTAAAACAAGAGAAGTATTTTCAAGTAACGTGTTTGCCAGTGAACATTTCTAATATAAAATTTGCAATTAATTAAAATAAACAGTTGATAACATTTGTATTAAAAAAAAATTAGTTGACAATTCCGCTAAAAAAACCAACTTAAATTTCACTTAAAGTTTCACTTTGTTTTCAATATCAATATTGTACTCGCCAGCGTTCTTCTGCTCACATACAGGGTGTCGGTTGCTCGTTCTTGACCGATTACAATTATTTTTGTTTCTTTTTTTTTTGTTGCTTTATATCAAGTTTCCCATTGACTTACATACTCAACGACCTTGACATATATATAATTTTTTTTTGTAATTTAAATTTTATAATTGTTATGTTAACAAAATAATTCGTATTAATAAACAAAACTGAAACAGAAATATGTCGCATCGTTAGCAGAATAGTAAATTAAATGTTCGTGCTTGTTGCCACAAGTCAACAATTTTTTTAATATTTTTTTACAATAGTAAAATACTTTTGCAGCTCTTTTGCATTGACCAAAAAAAGAAAGTAAAAAAAATATCAATGATGAGATAAGCAATATAATTGTAATGAAATTTGTTAAATGTAGCAAGAAAAATACACAGAGAAAAAGGCAAAGCCATATTATAGAAAGGGAAATTTGAAATATTACCAGCATTCCGGCCGGCATCGTACCATTGCCAGCAGTAATAATGTGTTCGAGGGGTGGAAGTGTGGCTGTCTTATGCCTGCATACGAGAGACTTCAAGTATTCGCAAAAAAAAAAAAAATAGTCTAGTCAAATCGCTTGTCATATGTTAACAATAGAATATTTATTTATTATTTATTAATATTGTCTAATGTGTGGGGGCAGCTTTAGTGTATTAATATTAATCTTATTTTTTTACAGTGTACTCTTTATCGCCAATAATTGAAAAAAAACTGTAACTGTCACAAACATAAAGTACATTTTTATTTTTAGTTCTTGCTGAAAGCAAAAATTTGTTTCTTACATTAATAAAATAATGAATGAATTAATTTAGATATTTATCATAGAACATCTAAAACTTTTTTTGTGAAATCTATTTATGTGCATATGAACGCATTAAAAAAATATACGTATCAATGTGATTTAATAATAAATTGAAATTAATACAAATACAATTTAATTGTCTATGACTTGTCAAGTGCAACTTAATATATCAATTTTTATCTGAGCAGCATAAAAAATGCGGTCACCCAAATATTTGTGTGCACTTAAAAATCAGGTGTGGATTCCAGCTACTCGCACTAGAGATGGGCGCGTGACAGAAAATCTGAAAATCGTTCGTGGTTGTGTCGTGTCATGTTGAGCACAACTTACGCAAAAAAAAACTCAAAATGATTTTAGATGTAAAATATGTCTGCATGAATTTGCACTAAAGAAAAAAATTGAATATTTTGTATCGTCAAACACGCACCAAACACCAGAAAATTTGTAAATACTGTATCGGTCATTTAAGCTTAAAGCTCTGAAAGGAAACAAACAGATTTGAATATAAAAAATTATATTTTTCTTTTCAATGTGATTTCGTGCGTGTTGCGTTGGGAAAATTTTTTGCCTGCGTGTTTCGTACGTGTTGGACATGTTAGTATTTGTGTCTGGGTTGTGTCGTGTGGAAAATTCGACACGCTCCCATCTCTAACTCGTAAATATGTTTCTGCTGTAAGGGGATGATCATTAAGTTTTATATTAAATAAAAACAAGTTTAAAATTAATTTTAGCAATGCTATTGCCATAATTATTATTCAAACTGTTATTGAGCAGAAATATCATTTTTTTTGTCACCCTTCTCGAAAGAAAAATCGTGCCTTGCCTTATAAAAAAAAATTTTAGTGCAACAAAGAAAGATATAACAATACCCAGTGAAGTATGTATTTGTATTTATTCGACTTTTACTACAATTGAATTTGCACATGTTAAGATTTTATATTTGTTGTTAATTAAGCTCCTTGTAGGAACTATGGGAACTTATATAGATATATACATATATATCAAATCTGTGTACTTTATTTAACGCCTAATAGTTGTGGAGTCAAGGACCATAAACAATATTCAAACCGCAATTGGAATTGGAATGGTTGTCTAACTGTGGCGGCACTAAAGTTCAGATAGTAATTGTAATCACCCCCATCGTGAATATATTTTTCCTCGCAGTATTTCCCTTTTGCTTAAAGTTGCAATCGTGAATTATTTCCACTTGAAAAAATTCTATGTTCGAAAAAATATGGCATTGCCGATTTTAATTCCGAAAATTGTTTAAAATAATTTTAAAATGTTTGATTTTATTTTTTAAAGGAGTGGAAATGCTTGAATTTATTCATAAACTTACATTTGTAAATACTACCAACAATTCTTTATGTTTTCACTTACATATGTATGTACATTACATCCGATAAACACAGTGGGATGCATCTCTCAAATTTCGTGTCTTTATTTTTCCAATAAGTCTTTTTCTTCTTCTAATAACATAAATCGCCATACATTTTGCAGAATAATAACAATTTATTATGAAAATTATAAAAATACGTGTAAAAAACAAAACTACATCAATTCACAATAGCATTTTTAATTCACAATAGATGTTTATTTTGTTCCCTTAGAATTGGCGATGCCAAGTTATTGTTCATGGGAATACAAAAATATTCCCTGGTATTTATTCCCTTTAGATTCGCGAAAAGGGTGTATGTATATTATATTTTGTTCAGAAGTTTCTGAATTCTAGTAATTATTACAATTTAAATATTCGTTCGGATATTAGATAAGAATTTCATATTATTCAATATTTCGAATAATTTTAAACTTGAATTATAGTTCAATCTAGTGGATATCGATGCATAGGGTTTTTCATTAAGCGCTTCCTAATTTTAAATTTAAATCAAATAAAGGGCATCTCTACTTCGTTTATTTGAAAAACTAAAATACGCTACAACTACAAATAAAAAGGCGTATTAAGCGTACTGACTCTCTGTCATACTTGTAGTCTGAGTAAGCTTATACTCAGACTAGGGATATTTAGCCGGATAAAAATAATACGCATGATAGTCGGGATATTTATATCGTCCCAAAATCTACAATTTTGTTTGTTGCCATACCCATTCATGCAGAAATTAACCTCATCGCTGAATATGATTTTTCAATGGAAATTTGGATCAGTTTTCAACTCCTCCATTGCCCATGCAGCGAACACACGCCGTTGTCTAAGGTCGTTTACCTTCATTTCCTGGCTCATTTTTTACGATAAAAGGCCCACCAAGTTGTGGTCGGCGAAAGGCAGAATCCGTGTGCTTCCTGCACGCTCTTATACAGCAACGATATTTTTGTCAGATCTTGTGTTATTGGTGGATGGTATACTGAAGCAGTGAATTTAAATTTATCTGAAATACTGCGAACTTGATAAGATATTGAAGCGGGCGGAATGTTGCCGAACATTACACCCATTTTGATAAAACAATTTTATTATTTGCACGTAATGTGGAATGCATCTATAGTGAATAAACGATAGCCAAATTGTAGCTTAAATAATATGGCCGGTATCATCTGTCAGTTTACGGAAGTCCCTATTTGGTTTCGATTTTACGACTTAAAGTCTATTCAACTTTATGTAATCAGTTGATTAAATGTGATTATGATTTAAATATTTGTATTTATATGTATGATCAACATTAATTTTTCTATTCAAGTTTTTGTTTTACATAACAGGTGTACAGATGGAGGTCTCCGATATCAGGTTTTTCTTGTAAGATATAAATATTGTTTAGTGAAGAAGGGCATACAACGATATGCAGAAAATATTTTCAACTTGAGGCGAGACAAATCTTGTGTATTAGGCCGAGTTTACATCTGTGGGCCATGTGAGAAAAAAGCGTAACCACTAATTACTAATGAAAAACTGATTGATTCAGACACGTATTTATTAAGTTAAACAGTTTCATATATATAGAGAGTGCTAAAATCAGTTAAGATTTTTAGTTTCTCTAATTTCTTAAGTGGCAATAAAATTGTGAATTTTTGGTATTCTATATCATTGCTAAGGTGTGTATCATATTCACAGGTGGCACAATACATTTTTTTTATAACTAAGAAACTAGAATTATACTGTGTTATATGTTGGCAAAATTATATACATTTTGTTAAGTTTTTTACTGTGAGAAAAATTTCGCCATATATTTTGATAGATTTGTTTCAATCATTCCATAATATTATCGATGTGACCAATAACATATAATATTGTATGTATAGGCCGCTTGCGAATGGAATACCAAGAAGAAAAAATCTTTAAGAATGGTTAATAGAGTAGATAAATCATAGATAAATCAGATGAACGTTGTATAGTTTTACTGACAAATAATCGTATAACCGACATCTAAAGTCTTGGGCTCACTTTAGCTTTTACTGGGCTTTTTGTCAAGCTGATTAATAACTTTATTAACACTATAAGCTCTTAAAAAGAATAAAACTTAAAACAAGTTTTGGTAATTTAATATTTCAAATGGGGTACTTTAATATATTTGTACCCATATGTGTATCTCAGAGCGGTTTAGTTATATGACTGACTCCTGTCATATTAATCACTTACGGTCTAATTCATAAACAATATTTTAGGTTTATTACAGGTTCATTTGAAATATTTCTTATAGAAATATGTCAAATAAGCGCTTAATAAATCTGAAATATTTTCTATGAATAAGGCAGTTAATGAAGATAAATAAATTTGATAAACATATAATATTAATTGGCTCGCAATTTCTTTTAAGCAATTATCTATTAAAAATATATAAATTGAATGAAATAAAAAAGTGCAAAAAATGCCAATTAGTTTTGAAAAACTGCTAAACTAGCACTTAGCATTATTTTCAAAATCGTTAGTGCTAAACGAAGAAAAACAGTGCTAAATCTAGCACTAAGAGTGCTAAAATGGCAGGCCTGTTGGAAACTGTTTAAATCAATAAATACGAGTACATGTCTGAATCAAACAGTTTCTCATTAGTAATTAGTGGTTACGCTTTTTTTGGCACATGGCACACAGATGTAAACTCGGCCTTATTAGTTACAGAATGTGTTACCTAATCAGTTCAGGTTTAAAAAAAGAGATTAACTGTTCCTTAGAAAAAATGAACTTGTCTGAGTTCCTATTAAACGAGACTCCTCTGAACTTTAAAGAGTTTAGACAAGTCGGTCTTTTACTTGTTTGTGTATACAAAAAAAAAATACTTAAACCATATTTGAACCAGTTTCCAATAATGATTAACTGAGAAATTTTCTAGCGCTTCAAATATGTATCAAACTGAGTTATACTCGTATGGGTAAGCTTAAATATTTGTAAAGTATTGCCCTACATCGCACAGTGGCGCAAACTAATTTTTTAAGTTATTCGTAAATCGCCAACTATAAGGGATGCTTTAAAACGTTATACAGGGTGGGCCAAAAGTTACCATGGGACTTAAAAGTTTAATAACTTTACTTTATTAATTTTTTTTTATTTCTTTTTCTCAGATTATATAATATACAAAATGGAAATTTGTTTACACTAAGTATGAAAAATAATGTCTCTTAAATGACCATCGTTTTCAGCTGCGCACTGATGGGCTCGTTTTAGAGCATTTTCCATAACATCTTTCAAAATTTGTGGCTGTAGCGTTCGAATTTCTGCAACAATGTTTGCCTTGAGTTCAAGGATTGTCTCTGGCTTGTTCACATACACTCGCTACTGTTATTTGAACCAAAGAAAATAGTCGGGTGCTGTCAAAACTGGCGATCGCGCTGGGCCAAATTATTTCCGAATTTTTGGAAATTATTCGCTCTCCAAAAATTTGACTTAAAAGTGCCATTGTGTCTCGGGCAGTGCGGGCAGTGGCTCCGTCCTGCTGAAACCACATACCAGGTATGTTTTCAAGAGCAAGACGTAAAAAATTTTCTATCATAAACCGATACCGCTCTCCATTTACGGTTACAGCACTTCCATCTTCATTCTCGAAGAAGTAAGGCCCAATGATATTTTCAGATGTGATCCCACACCATATTGTACACCTAATGGGGTGCAATTGGCGTTTATGAATGGCTCTTGAATTTTCAGAACCCCAGAACCTACAGTTCTGCTTATTAACAAAGCCATTCAAATGAAAATGAGCTTCATCACTCATAATCATAATCGCCCATCAGTGCGAAGCTGAAAACGGTGGTCATTTAAGAGACATTATTTTTCATACTTAGTGTAAAAAAAATTTCCATTTTGTATATTAATAATCTGAGAAAAAAATAAAAAAAAATTAATAAACGAAAAAGTTATTAAACTTTTAAACCCCCTGGTAACTTTTGGCCCACCCTGTACAAATAGAATATTTTTGAACTGATGTTCAAGTACGTACACGACTTGATAAGCGGAAAAAAACAAACTTTCTCTGCAAGTTCTTGATTTTTCAAAAATAAAATACCTTACCCTAACTTTTTTTTTAAATAAAATAAAAAATTATGTTAAAACTGAAGGGACGATAGTTTGCCTACTATTTGAACAGTAGCACTAAAAGGAGTCATACCTTCTCAAGCTAAATGGGTCGGAAAATGACAAAGTTCTGTCCTAACCAGCATGAAAGGAAAAATACGTTTACCTTTTTTAAATACCTTAAACTTTGATTAAGACATTTTGATGGTTTATTAAGTTTTAAGCACGACTTAACACAATATTTATCAGTGTCAATAAGGAAAAAGTGCTTAAGTCATATTGGACTGTTTTGCAGGAGAGCACTTTTAAGCGTCCCAGTCGAGTTTCGGAAATTTATTTCTTTTGCAGTTTAATTGGGAAATCGTCTGTTAACCTTTCAATTTTTATGTAAACATCGTTATACGTACTGTAAATAATACATTCAAGCTGAAATATGTATACCAAAGTATAACCTAAATTAAGCTATTTTTCCAAATGAGATTAGGAGTCTAAAAAAGATAAGCCGCAATTCATTTTGCTATAACTTCTTGAAAAATCGGACAAATGATTTGAGATTTTGTACAAGGGTTTTTTTCAAATATGCAGATTACGGCGGTGAGCACTTTTTCCTTTTTGCCACAGATATAAATTTAATATTTTTAACCACTGTACTTCAATACTTCTGCCATTTAAAGAAGGGCCAAAGTCTTGTAAATTATTTAGTTTTTAATTTTTTGCCCTTGGCATTTAAAGATGTCATAAATAAATATTCTCATTTCCGTATAATTAGACAATATCTTGGAATAATAAATATTATTTAAATACATAATAGTTTAATTATAGCATTATTAAAATTCCATTGTTGCTGAAAGTAGCCGGAAATTTTTATAAAAAAAACAAACACTGAGCATAATTATAGTCATGTAAATTTATTTTCTCATCACAGAAATATTTTCCAGCGTTTCATCAACAACCAGTTCTCGAATCTCGTTTTAAAACGTTTCATATTTTGTGATGGCACATGAAGGTATCTGTAAACGACTTTTACGCTATTTTGGCTTGAAAACTTTAAATATATCATCTTTATGTCTAAGAATTTGCTTCTGCAGACTTTCAAAGCTGAGGTCAAGCATTGCTAAGGATTGCATAATGGCAACTTACCACTTGTTTTACCTTTAATATTGTGCGCAAAAAATAGCAACATTTAAATCTAAAATTACGCCAACCAACAAAATCTGTTGAACTAACTGATGTGAAACAGTTAGAAAAAACTTGATTTAAAAGCTTGTTAACTTGGGGGCCACACGTTCAATTTTTGCCTTTCAATTCCATTAAATTTGAAATACACTCACAAGTTATTTACTAACACACTCAAACTTTTTAAATTGCAAACTAGAATGCTTTCAAATTCACCTATCCATTTATATTGCAATTTAATTTTCAATTAGAACAGCTAGTCACAGCACACCTTGGTTGAAGCTACAAATTTGAGTTGTATCTTCGTCGGTGGAATTTAAGAAATGAAATTGACTATCAATTTGTGTCACAACTATCAATTTCAAGGAATTTTGACACACAGTATGTGTGATGAAATTGAAAGCGATTTATTGAACGTGTGGCTGCAGCGTAAGTTACATGTAGTAAATGGTAAGACGTATAAGTTGTTTTAAATAGCACATATTTGGTAACACTCTTCATTACAAACCAGCATTTGAATCCACTCCTACAATTGCCGCACAATCCATATCAAGAGAAAAATAAAGCGTTTACGAATTACATAGTTCAATTCGAAAATTTTCACCCATAAAGGAATTGTTTATTTGTTTACCCTTATCGCGAATCTCAAGGGAATAAATACTAGGGAATATTTTTTTTGTTCCTGTGAACAATAAATTGGCAACGCCAATTGTTAGAGAATAAAATAAACATCTATTGTTAATTGAACATGCTATTGTGAATTGATGCAATTTTATTTTTTAGACTTATTTTTACAATTTTCTTAACAAATTGTTACAATTCAGCAAAATGAATAATTATTTCGCTGCGATTTGTGTTACTAGAAGAAGAGAAAAACTTATTTATATACATACGCGTATGAACATACTGCCAACATTTCTTAATATTTTCACTTACATACATTAATGCCGTTAAACCCAGAGGATTTGATGCATCTGTCAAATTTGGTCTCTTTGTTTTTTCTACTAAGTTGATTTTTTTTCCTTCTAATGACATAAATTGTAACGAAATGCTATGCACTTTGCCAAATGATAACAATTTATTAAAAAAAAATTATAAAAATACGCTTAAAAATAAAATTATGTACATCAATTCACAATATCATGTTCAATTCACAATATATGTTTATTTTATTCTCTAACAGTTGGCGCTCCCAATTTATTGTTCGTGGGAATAAAAAAAAATTATTCCCCAGAAATTTATTCCCTTGAGATTCGCGATAAGGATGAATATCTAATCCACAGTATATTATTATTTCGATTAAAGAAAGTTGTGCACAGCCCAACATCACACAAATTACTATTTCTTATAGTTGCAGCGAGCTTTTGTTTCTTTTTCATAAAAAAAAACATTTCTGATATTAATAAATTTTTGGCTAACGACTTATAATTAAAAAAAAAAATCATTTAAAAGTAGATTTACTCCCATGTAAAATTTCTCGCCTGTGTATTTATATTGAAAACAAAAACAAAGCACTCAAAATTTGTTTTCAATATAAATAGACAGGCAAGAATTTTTACTCGTCTTGTATAAACTGGCAGTTAGTAAAAACAAATCTTGCCAAATTTTTAGCTCAATAGTACACAAATATTCAAACAATTTGCAAAATATATATTTACTATTTATCTCAGTCAGAGTTGTTAGAAAAAAAGAAATCCCCAAGTACACAGAAATGCTTTTTACTCTAGTTGAAATATTGCACACGCGTTTTGAAATAAGTACCGGTGATTTTTTTTATATTTATTTTGCTTGCTAAAACGATTTAAATTTCGCAAATGCAATAGTAGATGTTGTTGCTGCTGCTAACGTTAGTTAATGTCTGTATACTGTATACACTCTCAAGGATTACATGCTTTTGACATATTGCGCGGTTATTGTCAATGTAATGTGATTGCAATTGAATCGAATGTAGTGAATAAAAAAAAATTAATAAAAAAAATCACAAAGTCTAATAAAAACGTCAACATTAGCTGACCACAATCGTAAGAAGTTGATTGAATTTGCATATACTGAACTGATATTTACATTTGAAGAAATACACTTAGAAAAAAATTTGTTTAGCAAATAAATATATTTTATATGTGAAATAAACGCGTAAGCCAAAATATATTCTCTGATGTAGTTCTGTATCGAAAAAAAATTATATTACCTCCAGCTTTCATAAGCCAGGCAGAGAATTTTTTTTATGAAAATCACTTAAGCAAACAGTTTTTTCATGTCGTCCGTCTGGATTGTGGAAACGGGGGGTTAAAGTTTAATGATAAAAATTAAATATTTGACAGAGACATCAGCTGGGTGGGGTACACCAGCTCAAGTTATACTGGCAACATGTGCCAAAAAGTATTTCTTTGAGTGTAGCTACATATCTATGGACATAAATCAATGAATACACAAACAAACAAACATTTTTATATATGTACATCTGACTATTGGCAATTGGCAATACGTTTTGTGTTTTACAATTTTTTTCAAACACATTTTGTAAAAAAAATTAAATAAATAAATAAGAGTAAAATGTCGGTGACTTTTAAAGTAAATGACATTGAATTAGCAGCAACGAAAAATGTACGAAAGAAAAAGTGTTAAATAAGTGTGAATTGTAAACGTTACTCTAAGCATTCTTAGAGTTAGAATAGTTCTAACAAAAAAAAAAAAAAAAAATAAATAAAGCCACACCACACAACAGCTTTTTCATACCGGTATCTGTGCATGCTGAAATTTTGTAAATTTCTTGTAACTAGAAACGATTTCTAACAGCTTCTCAGTCCATAAAGTTATTAACAAAAAAATTATTTAAATACAGAACGTATAAGAGCCGTTTTAGAGACAACTTCTACTTCTACTTCAACTTAAAATATTTATTAATTACAACACCTCGATAAATCAAATACAACATTTTAAATTGCACATTCGAATGCGCTGGAATGCATTTCTGTGTATGGCAGGTGTCATACATGAAACAAACGAACACAAAAAAATATCACAAACCGAAAAAATTTATTTAAAAAATTATAAAAATTTACAAAAAAAAATGCAAAAACAACTTGGCAAACCAGACAATTTCTTAACTTGAATGCAAAATATGCTTTTAGTTTCTATTTATTTTTAAAAGGGGATTTTTGATTATTTCTTGTTTATGTTGGAGATTTTATGTCATTCAAGAATTGTTTTTAAATCGTTTTGAAATTCATTTTTTTTTTTGCTTTAAAATTCTATCTTTATTTTAAGTAAATGATTTTGAAAGCCCTTGATGAGGGGATTTTATTTAAAATTGCTAAATCACGAAACATCAAAGATAATTATTTAAAAAAAAGATGTCATTGCAAAAAACCAGAATAATTCTGCATTCTGTTTATTATATTAACTAAATATGTATATTTCATTCCTTAACCGACTTCACAAAAAAAAAGTATTCACCAATTAATGTGTTCAATTAAGAATTTAATTGATTAAAAAAAATTTTTAATTGTATTAACTAATTTGAGTGGAAAAACTTAATTCATTCCACCAAAAAGATTTAACGAAGCTTTAAACACACCTTGAGCTCTTCTAACAATACGATTTTTTTTTTTTTGCATTTGAACAAATATTTCATGCGTTGCTGGTAAAACCATTAAGCGAAACAATGCACACATCTTGGGCTCGTGTCGGAAAATGCAGTCAATTAAAATTAAACATATTCCCCCGTTTCGTGGTTGGTGATTTTGTGGCAAAAATCAAACGTTTTGTACTAGATTAAACAACGATGTTGTTTGCTTTCTTTAATCAACCACAAATAGTTGAATTTGAAGTCGAAAAACGCCAACCACAATAAGGCCAAATTTTTCCCATTTTTCTACTCAAACGATTCTTATGAACCGTTGCGCACACCCAATTTGTTACGATGACACAATACCGCAAATTTGGCAAAGAGGAAAGAAATATAAAATAATATATCATGTGTCTTTACGCAACCGATTCTTACGAAGCTTTTGCTATTGCGAAGTTTTGTTTTCAGATATTTTAACGACCTCACTGAAGTTAAAGGGTGTTTTTTAAGCCCGATAGAAGTGTAAATTATAGAAAATGATAAACAAAATTTTTTTTGGTCCAAAAGTTTCTTTTATTTTAATTTTCTTTCATACTTTCGCTTAGAGCGGCGATACTCTTTTTAGTGTGCACATTCCTTCGAGGTGTTGGTGCTAATGTATTATTAAGCGAATATGTGCTGTAAAAAATCTATAAGTATGGCTTACTCAGATGCACAATTATGTTCGCCATCGAAATCTCTGTAAGTTGCAGAAATCCATAACTGATTTTCAAAGTAAATGGCTCTAATATGGTATCGGATTTAAAAAAGCACGTTTTAAATACTTTATAAATTATTTGTATGAGTGGACTTATAAATGCACTTTAAAAACAAAACCATTAAAAAATTAAACGACTTGAAAAACAGGCTGGAATTATGGGGTTGGCAACACTCCTTCCTGCTCATAGGCGAAATGAAAAACTGACTAATTTTCACATTTTTGCTCTGAAGAAATTATTATTTAAAAAATTGTAAATGTGAGTCCTCAAAAATATGTTTCTCCAATCAACACCTTAATTGAAAAAAAAATTCAAAAACTAACTAAAAATTTAATTGTGTCAATTAACAATTTTTATTAATTTGTGAAGCAAACGTTTAATTGACTTTTTTTTAACAAACCCGCACTTTGAAGCGACTTTGGCTTATCTGCAGAAACACCCAGTCTCCGGCAGTAATCGAATCTGTGACCATTTTACTACTAGACTAGACTGCCTTCTAGCCAATTGGGTACTCACACTTAATTAAATTTTTAATCAATTAAATATTTTCACAATGGGCTACTTGTATTGTTTTTCAACTAAATGTGGTAAGTGGATAAAACATTTTTCTGTGTACAAAAGAGAATATTACTCCAATCAACGAAAAAAAAAATTTAATTCTGTCAATTAAATTTGTCAAGAAAAGTTTAATTGACTCCATGAAATTTATATTTATTATTTCTTCAATCAACACCTTTAATTTAATTCTGTCATTTAAATTTGTAAAGAAAAGTTTAATTGACCCAAAAATATATTAAAAATTTAATTGTATAAATTAACATTTTTTATTAGTTAAACTTTTAAGCAAACGTTTAATTGACTCAATCAAATTATTAGTTAAACTTTCAATCACTTAAATATTTTAACAAATTAATTTGAATTTACTCAATAAAATTTTTAATTGATTATTTGTATTATTTTTCAATTAAAGGTGTTAATTGTAGAACAATTTTTTTTGTATATATTCCTAATATTTGAGACTTGAAACTATTAAAATTTCGTGCACTATATAAGTTATTCTAACTTAAATATTTAAAGTTTTTAATAATGAGTATTAAAAGTTTTTAATAAGGAGACACAATATACGAGTATTAGAACAAAAGCAAAGCTAAATTTTTCTTTTGCAGCTATTAGTTACAATCTTTTCTTTTTCAGCCGATACATGTGTTTTTATTTATTTATTTATTACGTATTAGCTTTTCCCTCGGCTCCGCTCGAGTTAAAAAAGAAAACATAGAAACCGGTTTAAAACTGGTTTAACAATCAAACCCGAAGCAGTCAATTACCCTCATCAACCCAAAAATTAATTTTTCGAAAGAAAAAAAAATCGTACCAAATATAAAAAACCGGTTCCGAACCGGATAAAAAATATCCTATAGTTGGCGTTGGTAATGTAGCATTCCATTTTTTGACAGTCGAAACAAATCTCTTAAGATTTCTTTGTCGTAAAGTGTGATGAAAGTTTTAATACGTGTACCAGTATACTAGTCTCAGTAGCCCTTTAATGATACAAACTCCAAAAATATCTGCCTACAAAAGATATACTCGTACAATGATCATCTCAATATTTCAAGTTTGTTGCTTGAACAATTTCAA
Organism: Nowickia ferox; assembly: GCA_936439885.1. Lineage (NCBI taxonomy): Eukaryota > Metazoa > Arthropoda > Insecta > Diptera > Tachinidae > Nowickia > Nowickia ferox. The sequence continues at coordinate 113,931,747 of OW387025.1, forward strand.
GAAATAAATTGAGAAAAAATGTCTTACTAATTAATACCCGTCTAACAAAATACTTTTGTATTTAGTACACAGCCATACATAAATTCATACATACGAATATGTACATGAACATGTGTATGTAATTAACAAATATCGCAGCAACTTTAATAATTATATTAGAAAATATTCTATTGCAATAAATTGATTACAATTAGATCCGGCCGGCAAAAACTCACGCACTTACACACACACACACGCATATACATACACGCACACACGTTCGCAAGCTATAGTGAGTGAGTGGGCCTTGAAACACAACTACACCTTTCTCTAACCAAAAACAAAGCCAGTACGGCCCTGTCTGTTCACAAACGAATTCACAACTATTCACAATAACCATCGAAATGTCCATGGATTCGTTCATGCGCAAGGTTTTTAACTACACGATCTCGATTTCAATTTGCTAATGCTGCGTTTCATTTCAGGCAACAATACAGCCAACAAACAAAAAAAAAAAACAAATGGCAACAGCAACTAAAACCAGACACTAATAACAACAACAACATCAACAACAGCAACCACATCGCATAATCATAATATTAACTGCTGCTCTATTGCCGCTTTATTTTTATTGTTGTAATTGTTTTTGTGCGATTCTTAAGCTGTTGTTGTTGCTGTTAACGCTGCTGCAACAACTTATTGCACTAGAAAAACAAAACGAAAAAGATCTCAAAATAACAACAACAACAGCAACAATAAAAGCAGCATTGGCAGCAGCAACAGCATAACTAGATTATGTTTTTGTATATTTATGGCTGGCTGTTGGTGCAACATGCTACACATTCACACATTGAAATGTGTATGTCAGCAGTATTAGTGCGAATATGATCATGTCTCTCAGAATGCATGTCGATATGTGTGCATGTGCACCATACTATATGTCAATATGTATGTGTATGTGTGTATGTATGTATGTTTGTATGTCTGTATGTAAGTTATTTAGTTGAGCTCAGGTGCATTGATCTCGAAATGGCTCAAAAGCCATTGAACTACGTTGTATAGCAAATTGTAAAATACAACAACAGCGCCATACTGCAACTGCAACAACAACAAAATATATATGTATAAGTATATTTTTTAAATAAATAAAATAAATTGTCTTTTGCGATGCAGAATTATTTATAATAAATTTTTCTCATTTAAACACGTTTTGGGTTGATTATTTTTCGTTTTTTTTTTTTTAATTTTTGCAAGACGCTGGCAAACAAATCTGTTTTACTAATTAAGCTGTGGTGCTTTTTGGTTTCAATCTTAAGCCGGTATTAAATTATAACATTTTTGTCTAAATTGTTTTAATCTTTATAATTCTTGTAGCTTTTTTTTCTTAAGTTATTTAAACTAATACTAAGAAGTTCTTTTAATTTAAGCACAAGCAAATTGAGTCTCCTAAATTTGTAAGCTGTTAGTTTGCAACACTATCAAGAGACACAGTGTGGGAAATACTAATTTTTTTCAGTTGGGATGCAAAATGAAATGCAATTTTTTTTTTGTCTGTCGAACAATGAATCTCCCAGATAGGCAGTCCACATCAGATAATCAGATGAAATTAAATGGTTACATTATAAACAGACTTTGATATTTAAATTAAAAAAAAAAATATATGTGAATCGGTTTAGCTTGCAGGCCATCAGTGAATTTGTAAAATCGATTTAACGAAAACTTTTGAAGTTATTAGAAAAACACAACATTTTCGAAATTTTCCGTCAACGATATCTCTCGAACGAACCTTTGTTTAGGTAAGAGTTGATTGGATTTTTTTTTAGAAAGAGAAGTAACACTCAGGCAATGAATGCCTACTACTATTACTAGGTGTTACCTTCTTTAGGCAAGGGATAGTGATAGAGAAGACAGGTGGTGTAGGAAGAGATAGAGGAAAGCTTCATTGTTTTACAAATCTGCTTTTTGCACGTTTTTTATAAGTGAGTGTCTTAGCGCCTCTGGTGTCAATAAGGCGTATTAAATGTTTGAAGCTGTGATTAGTAGCAATTTTATTGGTTATTTTACTTCGCCGATGATTCTGCTACACAACGAAGGAGGGCGCTCTGATGTTACATTAGGATTAGTATCTCCTGAAGCCGGTATAGTTCAGTGACCAGTGACTATGCCTTCATCATTTGAACTTTCCTACAACAACTGATACAAAGTGACACTAATAAACATCAGAAAAATGCGTGGTGTTGTTGTTTAATGACTGTAGGAGACCGGGCTTGAACCCAGGACCTTTGGTTTTGTAGTCAACGTGCTCACTACTTCAGCCAACAGCTTATAACTTTAAAATTTGTTAAGAAAATCCAATTTTGTGAAAATTTGATTTTCGAAATCTTCCGAACAAAATCGATTTCACTATATTTACGACTTCTGATCCGCTGAGCACTACAGTTATAAGATGCTTACATACGTACACACACATACACACATACTTGCATACATAAACATCGAGCCATAAACGCCATATTTTTTAACTCGTTTTTATGACGAAAATCTACTATTTACGATCGCAAATAATTGATTTTGGTAAAAAAAACTCAAGTTCGAAAATTATGTATCAGCACCTCAAAATGTCAAAATATGTTGAGAAGTTAAAAAAGCAAAAAGTTAAACGCCGCTGAGTTAATAATAAAAATTTGGCCGCAATGGTATACCTTGTACACGTCCACCCATTCATTTCCTTATAATAATATGAGATTATTTATATAAAATATTAAACTTTTATTGTTTAACAGAGATGACCACACTTTTTCTTTGAAACTGGAATTGAATAGTTTACTAACATTCCCAGTTGATCAGAAAGAAGTTAACTAGAAGAGTCAGTTGTCTCAAAAACTAATTAAAAAGCACCTTTTATAAGAAGATCTTTTTATCAGCAATACATATAAAAAGTATCTTTTATGCAAATTACCTTTTATAAAAGCAACTTTTATAAAAATTACCTTTCATAAAAAGTAACTTTTATAAAAAGTAACTTTAACGGCCTGGCCCACGATGTCGACGAGAAATATTCTTTCGCTGATTTATGTTGAAAACAAAAACAAAATAGGAAAATTTGTTTTCGTTTTCAATATAAATAAGCGAAAGAAAATTTCTAGTCGACATCGTAGGCCAGGCAGTAAAACACACCTTTTTCAAGGTGTAAGACGAATATTAGTACCTTAAATAAATTTTAACAAGACAATATTCTACACGATTATTTAGAGAAAAGTTCGCCACAACGGTACTTGTTTATATGTTCATTTTTTTTTATTTTATTTAACGCCACTGTGCAGCGATCTGTGATTATGAAATTGAGTCATCAAAATACAACGGCAAAATTAAACAGAAACTATTTTCGACTACGGATGGAACAAATTAAAGATAACGAGCAAATAATACGCAGTACTTGTCGCCGACTATTCTGTTCTCAATCATCACCAATTAATACTTCCAAATAATGGCTTTAAAAATCTATTTCTCGTCCAATACCAAGAATAACACTATTGCGATCAGTGTTCAATTAATTTTGAAGTGTTTCTTTTTAATCCCACCTGCTGGCTGGCGCAAAACTACATAAATGAATGTTCACGTTCTTAAAGGTATGTATGTACTCGTATGTATATATGTATATATGAGGAGTGCAGTGCGTTCATTTCCTGAGTATCTGTATGCGTTATAAAACGATTTTATAGTTCGCAAGCGCATCCTTTTCATTTATTAGTGTGTACATCTTCATCTGTTGTATCTGTTTAGCAGTTCTTTTTTGTCTCTTCTTACCCAAGTATTGTTCTTTCCTTAATTTAGTTTTCTTTTAGCCACCATAATTAAAACTGAAGTTTTTTCTTTCTTCTTATTTTTAATAAACAGGACATTGATCTTAAGCTTAAGTTAAACAAGTTGATTGAACTAAAAGCATTTCAAGAACGTTCACTGAACTCGATTTGTAACAGCAGCAAACTGAGAAAAAAAAATAGTAGAAGTTTTTGTATTTTACATTTTGAAAAGAAAAAAAAAACTTTATTTCGCACAGATGCAATAATATCTATCTCGTATGTGGACAAGTTTGAAAAATCATGCATTTCATTTAGCTCACACTGTTTTGTTTAGAGTAACTTGCTGCCACATTCAAGTGGCCATTACAGAGATTAGAAGCTGTTAACCAATTAAATTGTACCAACTTGAAGTTTTGATGTCATATTGGATTTCTAGAAGAACAAAAAATCACAAAATCACTGATACCACTGCTGCATCAGTGATTTTGTAATGTGGTGCTTTACATTGTGTGATCTAATAGGAAAGTGACTAAATTATCATGTGTCTAATAATAGCAAACAAGGCCAATGGTCTGCAAAAGGACCATTGATCTTCGATAGTTTATTGACTGTCTGTCTGTGCGCATCATCAGTTAAAATTCATTTATATATTTCACTCTATTTCTGCTTGGCTCCCGTAGCCCTTTTTCCTTGTTCTAATCTCCATTGGCCAATACATTGAACTTTTATTTTATTTTTTTTTTTTTTGTTGTTGTGAAGGATCTACAATCTTTCACACTGTATTGAGTTTGAATGAGTAGACTGGAAAGTCAATGAACGCATAAGAAAGTAACGAATGCTGTTCAGTTTGGTGCTGCCTGCTGCCAGTAGGGCTGTTGACTTTTTGCCATATTATTTGCACTTTTCTGCAGATTATATTTTGTAATTTTAATTTTTTTTTATACTCTAAAATTGTTAACGTATAATATTTACTCTTAAGGATGATGATGGCTGTTCATATACGAGTATGTGTGTGTATGTGTGCTGGCATTTCGTTCTAGAGTTGGTTGATCTGTTTTGTTGTCAGTCAATTGTCTTCTGTTTCTTAGAAGGTCCATTATTTTGCTCACAGTCTTTCTTTTTATTTCTCTCCTTTTATTGCCCGGCTTTTTTTCGAGATTTTTTGCTGCACGTTCTATAAGATTTTATATGGCAACATTAACAACAAAAATATTTGTGCTGCTGTTCGTTCTTGTTTAATATGCTTCATTAAATCCTCAAAGAGGCTTAAAGCATCAATACTAGTTAAAAAAGCACAGATTTGCAATGCAAACAGCTTTAGGGTTTTTTTTCTCTCCTCTGACTGCAGCCAGCTATAAATATACGAAACAGTCATTATGTCTGTCTGTTGTAGCCCTAAAAATAGAAGATGCAAGAACCTTTGTGAGATGGTGTAATTGCTATTATAAAACGTTTGCTACATTTAGACATTTTCATAAAATGAATTCTTATTTTTATTTCAACATGATTACCAAGTTGATTTATATGTATGTTGTTAAAAAGAAACAAACAAAAATTGACAGCCTGTCCTACTATCGATCGAATTTTATTTTATTTTATTTTATTGCTGTTTTCAATACAAGTTGTCGAACAAACGTTGGTAGGGCCTTTAAAGAATATTTTTTTGAACAAATAACGAAGCTACTTTGACTTGTCTGCAGAAATATTCAGAGTGTCTGGCAGGACTCGAACCTGCAACCCTCCAGTTATTGCCTACTTGGAAAGTTTGTTCAATATGTTTTTCCGAAAATTTCAATTACAGATAATTTTTTTTTATTGTCAACTTTTTAGTTATCTTATTGTTATAGATTTTTTCACTGATTTTTTTTTTTGCAAAATGTTAATTTCCATTAACTTGTTAAAAAAGTAAAAAAAAAAAATCTGGCAACACTGAACAAACTTTAACTAAACTTTAATTTTTAAAACTGTAACCCATGACATGACACAAACCTTGTGCTGTAACAGAGTTCTGTTAGCTCGTTAACAGCGCTCAGGTGGTGTTCTAAAAGTGTTTACACTCAGAATGCTTAAAAGTTCAAGCGTCAACGTGTTTTTTCCGCCTGATTAATAAATCAGATTGTACTCTGAGAACATTCATGCTCAGAACTTCTAAACACACAAAAAGTAATATGAATGAGTTTGTAATATTAATTAAAATATTTGTAATATTAATTAAAATATTAAATAAATTTTCACCTATGAACAATTTGATAATATCAATTAAGTTTTTCCACTCAAATTAATTAATACAATTAAAAATTTAATTGAATCAATTAAATTATTAATTGAAAACTTAATTGGTGAAAACTTTTTTCTGTGAAAGTTGGAGTTTGCACAAAACTTTACAGAGCTGTATTAAAGCACAAGGTTTGTGTCTAGGGTTATACATTTTAAAATTTAACTTAGTTGATTAATTTCCTGACTTCGGGTCTTAACACATTTTACTAAATTAGAAGAAAGTTACTAAAAAATGATTATATACTCGTATTAACGGCCTTATTTATGAAAATTATTAATACAGTTTTTTATAAAAAATTGTTATTTAAGTCTTTTTATTGTTAAGTCTTAATAATTTTAATAAAAAAGGCTGTATATATGTACATATCGTCACCTTAAATGCAAACGGACGTAAATACAATTTTATATTTTTTTTACAGGCGAAACAGAAAACGTTTCTAAATCAATAATAATAAAGTGTTCTTGAAAATTTGCTTCGAAACTTACTTGTATTATGGACACTTATATGTTTTTAACCATTTATTTCCCTTTTATATATATTTAAGATTTAATGTTTTTTACGCTCTTTGCAATAAAAAATAGATGCATTCGAAATTACGTCCGTTTCAATTTCTTTAATAAAGTCGTAATTTTTTATCGCAGAGCTCTAAATATTTGCGTGAACATGTAGTTTGATAAAATAAACCATAATCAATCAAAAACTCGATTTCGAATTTTTGTGTAGTTGTATCCATTTACATTTAAGGTGACGATATGACATATTTATAGACTTTTAAGTGAAAAAAAACGAGTATCTCTTATTTAATTTAACAGAATTTTGTTTGAATAATAACCCTGATGGATATAAGTTGGGACAAACAACATGACAGGGAGTTTATTTCAACAGTCAAAAGCATATTTCAGTGATACTAGATATACACATTGTTACCTTAATATAAACAGGCCCTAACTCATTATATATTTGGAATCAGGATTTTTGTATACTTTAATAGGAGAATATCTAATGTATCGAAAAATGCAAAAATCTCTATTAAAAAAAATATGAGTTAGGTCCTTTATATGTTAATGCAACGATATGTTTATCTCCCGTCTGTTTAAATTATTCCTTTAGAAATTGCTTTCATGTAGCTCAATAAGAATTCCATATGACCGAACAACTTCCCTGCAATATGTGTACTTCCTTCTCATTTGATGTGCTTTAAGCAGTTGAGTTAAAAAGCCCTCAGTGTGAATATATTTATGTAGTTGCAAGTGCATTAAATAGCCTTTTTATGATGGAATTCATGTTTTGTAACCTATCGAAATAGTTTCTTAATTCAGCTTCTTTTTTAAATACTCGTAATAATGCATTGAACTTGATCTTGAAATATATCTTGAATAAGGTATAAGGATTCCTTAAGGCAATAAAGATAAGGAACACATGAATTTTACAGTTGCAAAAAAGTTCCTGATAACTTTTATCACTTTATTAAAATGTGAATGGCTTGAATTTCCGTATTTAGGGCTTATGCAAAAATTTAAAAGCTTCTACACGCACTATAGCAGCTGGTAGTTCAGCTGAGGAATTCATTGAACTCTCGTTTGAGATTTAGAAAAGTTGTTTATGAAGCTGCTGTGTTTTTTATTAAACGGCATCGCTTAACTGTAGTCGTATCAAGGAAAAGCATAATAATGCTTCACCATCTGCCCCCTTTTCAGTATCCCTTTCCACATACACATGTACGAGTACGCATGTGGGTTAGTAGACCTATTAATTGACTGAGTTTTACTACTTCTCTTAGAGAAACATTGCGAAATGCATGTGTAGCACCCAAATATGCAAACATCATTTGTTGTTGAATGAAATCAATTTTAATTACATTTTCAGACTTAACTCTTTTTGACCGGTAAAGGACGCTAACGGATTACACAAGAAATGTCATTTCCTTTGACTATAGAGATGACAGTCGACCAGCTTACGCTCTCCTGGCCAATTCAGCCGCTTCCTGGTTGCACATATGTAGCCAGGTATCCAGTTAAATGGAAACCTTGTTCCATAACGATAGCGCCTGCAGTGAGTAAAAGTACTCCAAAACAATCTTGGAAACGAACTTCCATTCCATAGGAGCTGCTTGACTATCGGAAAGGCAGCCATTTGTGCGCCGTCAGTGCTCCTACTTAAATTTATATGAACACATTATGTAATCGCCTGCATTTCCGACTGAAATCCCATATGACATTTGGCCATGGTGGCACACATAGTTAGTCCAGCACCAGCTCCATCTACCATTAATATGGTAAACTAAAAAAAAAATGGTGGGCAAATTTAAGGTTAGGACGTAAATTTGCTTAAAAACATATTTCTTTAACAAACTCAGTTTAATTAATAGCAATGTAAAGTAGAAATATGGAAATTAATAATGGATTATGATGTCGGGTTAATGTGCACCTTAAGCACGTCGGCAGACATCCGCCCTTTTCACAAAATTTTGAACCCTATTTTGCAAACAAGAGAAAATAATCCAGCGGCGTTAAATCACAAGAACGAGGCGGCCAATTGGCATTGTCCAATAAAGAACTTACGCGACTGGGAAATTTCTCATGCAATAACTGAATTGTTTGACTTTCTTTGGATGTAATGGTTTTTCGAGGACTGCTTGAGGATTTTGTGAGCATATGGGGCTTATGACAATTTTGTTTGTTTACATAACCGTCTAATTTAAAACGTGCCTCAGCACTAAAGATGATTTTATTGAAAAAATTCGTTGTTTTCGTTCAGTTTAAATTTTGACAGAGAATTTTATTCTCTGTTCAAGAGTGTAGCGTTCCATGGTTAAAATTTCTCAACTGTTTACTAAATAAATGTCAAAGGCTGACAGCTCAATACTTGACATTTCATCATTTGACAGCTAATATACTTCATAACCTCAAATTTAACATTTACTTTAATTGAATTACTATTAACAACTGAAACAAACATTTTATTGATTTATAGTATTTTTCGATTGAAAATAGAATTGAATCAATTAATAATTACTTAACAAAAAAAATTTGAAACCAATTTTATGATCATATGTTTTTGTGCAGACATGTCAAATGGACGCAACAGTCGTTATTATGCTCATTGTTGCTTTTGGCTTATTGATATTTGTCACATAACATAATGTTGTCCCAATTGACACAATTCTCTCGAATACTTAAATCCCAAATAAGTTTTTGTGTAGCCACATATAAGGTCTGCCCTATCAGCGGTTCTTGCAACACGGACTTTTAAAGTTTTACAGTTAATAGTGAACAAAGTGTTGAAGCTTCATTTGACGAATTGGCTGTCATTTATTCAAATTGTTTTGCCAAATCCCTGTGGACAAATAAAGCGTTCAAATGTGTAATTGGTAAAATTGTTTCATTTAAGAGAGAGATTTATTAGCTGTGCGGTTAGATATCTAAATTTTAAACCATTGGCTAAAGGCTGTTCTACACAATCATGCGACTTTTGAGAAAATACAACCCTGGTATGATGGAGAACGACAACAAGAATTCATTAGATCAGGGTTGCATTTTTTTCATAAGTCATACAATTGTGCAGGATAGTGAGCCTTAGCTTGAAGCAAACAATCTACCAATACCCGAACATTGACAAAACGCAAGATGTGCCTCTCTTTTCAAGAGTTTGCAAAAGAATCGGAGGCAGTTAATTAACCGTCGCTCGCAAAGCGGGGCGTATTTGGCGTCCTGACTTGAACCTTCAGCCGTACAAAACTTAACTAAATCAGGAACTGAACTGCTCTACAGCAGTTGGAAACTGACACTAATTTCCATAAAAAACTATATTTAGCGATGATACCCATTTGTGCATGAATTTTTGGACAACTTAGAACGATAAGAATCCCTACGAGATCCCAGAGCATCCATTGCATTCGGAAAAAGTTACTGCTTGACGGCGTGGGCGGTCCATATTTCTTTGACAACAACATTGGCCAGGCTATCAGCGTCAGCTGGGAGCGTTATAGATCCATGACTGGCAACTTAATTTGACCAGAATTGGATGATAGGGAGACCAGCGACATGTGCTTAATGTGCCACATACATTTACATTAGTAAATTTTTCTTTGAAATCATGTTAAATTAACATGAAAGACATGTGAAGCAAAATCACTGCCGAAAAATTTTAAATTAAACTACTTTTCGTAGATTTTAATATAAAATTTTTCTATGGCAATAAGCCACAAACCACAGCATTCCTTAAAGCCAATATCATATAATATCTCACACGCCACACCTTGTTTTATTTTAATTTAAAGATAGCAAGCGCTTAATGGAGAACCCTTTAAATGTAAGAACTAAAACCCGAAGATAATCCAACATGCTTGTTCGTTAAAAAACAAACATGCTGCTCTTAAACTCGCTTTTTTATATTGAAAGTCTTAAAAAAATGCTGATTCTGTGATTTATGGAGCAAAGTTTTCTTTTTCAAATTTAAACTTCATCTACAATTCATGAATAAGCAATAACATTTGCAAGGGAAATATGCACATTTTTAAAAATACTTAAATATTCAGCGCGAAAGTGATCATTACAAGACGACTTGTGGCACCACTTCATGCGTTGAATGCTTAAGACGGCTTTAACACATCAGCATCGTAGTAGCGTTTATGTTATTTTATTGAACTGGAAGCAGCCTGTTTGGAAGCCTGATGTTTAATATTCCAATTTCTCATTCCTTTGCTAATGATGCTTAATTTACTTATTACAGATTTTTATTTGCAGTGAGTGAACGTTTGTAGAGTGATTTTATTTATATTCAGTATCAGCACTTTTTAAGCTGCATAATTTGTCAATGGATTTTTTTTTTTTGCACAATAGCTACACTGAAAGAAACGCATTTTTTCACAGTGCGAATATAAATGAAATGGAATTATGTATTTCTGCTATTAATTTTTTTTTTAATACTCTTACCTAGAAAGCTTGTTGCCGTCCCGTTCTTCTTTTCCTATTCCACACCAATTCAAAATTTATGTTTTTTTTTTGCAAGTGTACCGCGGCTAGGAAAAATTGTTTATCCCTACTAATTTTTATTCCAAACTTTGTAATTGTTTTTAGTGTTATTAAATGTTGCGGAATAATACCTTAACTCGAGACTGGCTGTGAATTTTTAAGTCGTATCAGTCTGTTTGTCAGTCAATAAGTGAACGTGTGTAGCAACCGAAGTTGAGCGTAGCAGTTCAATTTCTCAAAAAAAAAAAAAAAAAAAAATTGCTGCAATATTTAAAATTAAAGAAAGAAATGTGAGTATGTATTTCGTTGAAAAATATGTAATTAAATTTATAACAAAGCGTTATTATTAATATCTTTTTTCTTTAGCAAAATTTATAAAAATATGTGGGCTTCCATGGAGTGTTTTAAACTTTTTACTAAACTGGAGTTGACGCCATTGGTAAGTATTTCGTTTTAACTTTTCCATACTTGATGTACGAGTAAATGCAAGCGATGTTAGAAGTTGGTAAGCTTAAGTAGAGCTACAATTGGGTAAAACATTTTATACTCGTATTTGTTAGGAGAGCGCAGGGAGTGGTTGTCAAAGATTTTAAATATTATGAACTAAACCGATTTAGAAAATTCTTTCACCCATAAAAAGCTACATTATCAGCGTCAAACATAGCTTATTATTTTAATCGGTTCGGAACCGGTTTTTTATGTATTTGATACGGATTTTCAAGCCGCTAAACCGATTTTGAAAATCCTTACACCAATAGAAATCTACATTACCAACGTCAGACATAGAATATTTTTTTTCCTTTTCGAAACCGCTTTTTATATTTAGTTCGGGTCAGGGCAATTTTCGTTTCGGGTTTGATTGTTTAAACACTCTTAAAACCGGATTTTATTTTGTTTTTTTTTTCATTTTTATCGCATATGTATATGTAGTTTCCAAAATATCAGTTCATTGCGAGCGCAGCCGCGAGTAAAAGCTAGTGTTAAAACAAACCCAAAAATAGTAAATATTAATTGGATTTGAACCTTAAAATCAATTTAAATGCGCGTGGCTCGGAAAGCTTCAGTAAACAAAAATGGGTAAGTCGGTACGGTATCAAATGGCTCCAGAAATTGCACGTAAAAACTTAAAGGATCTTCTTCCATTAATAATGAGCAGCAATATCAGCCAAATGACTGCCATGGGTACGCTCGCAGTACAATATTATTTTCATGAAATTGTCCATCAACAATTCTCGTACCTTTAAGGCTTTAAATATAATTTTTTTTTTATTAATTCCATCTTGGATATCTTACATCGATTGTGAGCCATTGGCGTAAACCTTATTTTTAACGTAGCCCCCAAAAAAAGTCTAAAAGTGTGACATGATCGCCTCTATGAGAAATCACATAGTCAGATAAATTTTGACGTAAAAGAGCGATGGTAGCGTTACTTGTGCGGTATTTGTTGAAAAAAAGGTCGTCCGGATCAATATATCCCGACTCCGGTCATACAAAATCATTAAGCATCATGCGATCACGCTGAAAAAAAAACCGCACCCCACCGTCCCATGTTGTGTATGAAAGGGGTTTTAAATAACAATTTTTGGTTTTTCTGAGCACCAAATGCGTAAAATACCTCTGTAAGCTGTAATGAAAATGGGCTTTATCATTCAAAATGGGTTTTCCATGAAATTCCGGATCAGTTTGTGCATTTCAATGGAGCAATTAACAAAGACACGGCGTAGTTGATGGTCGGTAGTAGTGCGTTCTTTACAAGCCTTAATGTGAAGTCTCTATGCAAAATACGGTGTAACGATCAACGAGAAAGGGACAGACCTGTGGTTTACTTAAGGCCATGACTCACTATCCTACACAATCGCACGATATACAAAAAATACAACCCTGATGCTGATGAATTGTTATTGTCTTTGGAAAATTTTCATAGACTCCATCATACCAGGTTTGTATTTTTTAGTAAATCGTGCGATTGTGTAAGATAGTGTATCACGGCTTCTACCATTATGGGCTGCAACGGCATTATTTCCCTCAGTTCTTTTTTTTTATAACAACATGTATGAGTTTTATTCTTCACATTACTAACTTGTACCAGCAGCTCAAATTTTTCCATTAGTTTACCGCATGCGGGCCAAGAAAATGCTCCATGATGCGCCAAGAATGCTTTAGTTTTGCAAACTGTGACCTCGAAATTTTCCCTTCCAAAAAGGAGCAAGTAATCAATTCGTCTCAATTTTTTATTATTTTTTGGTTATGTCGTCGGCTGGTTATTGGTTTGCTGCAGTCAAAATGTATTTCGAATATACTGTGCCGCAAACGAATAACGAACCGACGATGTTACTTCAATACTCGTACCGATTGTAAAAAGTATTTTTATTGTCTGAGAGGGTTCATCATCAATTTTGTGCCGTTGCAAAAAAAAAAAAAAAAAAAAAAAAAATAGGGCGGGGACTCGCCCACTAAATTTTCAATTTGATTTTTATGGTATTTTACCTATTCGATTGCTACGAAACTTACCCAACACATTGCGCTCTCCTACCGAAACAAATTTCAAAGTTAAAAAAAAACGGCGGCGTAGCCACGCCTAATAAAACTTAAAATTATAATATTTCACATGCTACTATTTGACCGAACTTTATGAAACTTGGCACACATCTTTAGCCCTTAAGATGGCACGATGCTGCATTCAAAAAAGTGGGCGGGGCATGCCCATTAAAATTTTGCATTACATTTCTACGTTATCGATTTTTACGAAACTTGGCGCATAATCTTGTTTTCTAAAAAGTGGGCGGGGCTACACCCATGAAGGGTTTGATATTAAATTATATCTACTTCTACTTATCCAATTCCCACTAAACTTGGCAAAGAATTTCGTCCTTTAGAATGTCATGGTTTTGTGCTTAAAGAAGTGGAAGAAGGAGCCATGCCCATTAAAGGTTAAAATTATATTGTACGTGCTTCTACATGAGCGATTTTTACAAAACTTGGCGCACACTTGAGCTTTGAAAGGGAGGCGATCTTAAATTTAGAAAAATGAAGATTGCTGCGGCGAGCTTTCGTAAATCATCAAACACGCTTTAAGAGACTTAAATCAATTGCCTAAATATTTAAGTTATTTCTTAAGCATAGTCCTTAAGCTTCTTCTCTTTCCAAAACGACTTAAAAGCATGTGTATTCTTATTTGTAGCATATCTTCATCCTCTGCGCCATCACTTTAATCACTTGCGTAGCATTGCAATATTTCACATGTGAGCGTGATCATCCTCCGGGCCCCATTGGTCTGCCGATATTGGGCTATTTGCCATTTCTAGATGCAAAGGCACCGTATAAAACCCTACAGCAGTTGTCCTTTAAATATGGACCAATCTATTCGTTGAAGATGGGCAATATCAATACTATTGTCTTGACAACTGCTGCTTTAGTGCGAGATTTTCTGAGGCGAGAGGAAGTTACTGCAAGAGCTCCACTGTACATAACACACGGCATAATGGGTGGCCACGGTAGGTTTTTCGCGTAAGGAAGTTTTATTTTTGTTATAAAACAAAAGATTTAAACAAGGAACTTGAATTAAATATTTTATATTTTCTTAATTACATATAAACTCTTAAAACAAACACACATGCACACACACACACACACACACACACAAAGCCAGGCTTAATATGTGCTGAAGGTGCTTTATGGAAGGATCAAAGGCGTCGCACAATTGATTGGCTTAAAAGTCTGGGTATGTCCAAGAAATTCAGCGAAATACGTTGCGGCCTAGAACAACGTGTTATTAAAGGCATTAGAGAATGTATACAGGTACGAGTATGTGCAGACACAGCCAAAAATGAACACACATACATACATACATACATAATAGTAAATCCGACATACAGAAGCTTTCTATATGTGTTTGTACGAATATCAATTCAATAACTCTTGCTCGCCATCCTCTTCCTCCTTCTGAGTCATAAATATGAATGATTAATTCTTTTGATTTCAAAAGTTGCAACATTGTTGCAAACAACACAACATGTTACCAAGAACTTAACTTTATTGGTCTGTCTGTCAGACGCGTACGCAGAAGTGAATGTCCTTGTATACAATGAACTTTGAAACTTGTTCCTCTTATCTACAGATTGTGCACGTTTAGTCGTAAATCATTCATTCCATTTCAGTTCCTTCTAAACTAAATTATTTTTGTGGCCAAAGAGCAAAAAGTGCTTAAGTCGAGATAAGCTAATTCTAAGTTAATAAAACCCTTATAATCTTCCTATTCAAAATCATTCCCAAGCAAAATCTCAATTATGTTTTGAGATTTTTTACGAAGTTATAGCGCCTTCAATCTCATAAGCTTAATTTAGCTTATATTTTCGTACAATTAATATCCTGTTTCCACAAGTCAGACAAAGGATTCGTCTAGGAAATTTTTATGAAAATCTCTCAAAAAAATTATTGTTGTAGAAAATTAATAAAATAAAAAAGTTAACACCGAAATCAGCAGTTTAAGTGTAAAAGAAACAAATTTTTCAAAATCAACTTGAACGTTTTAAAGCACTTTAACTACAAATCTTTAAAATATGACTTAAGCACTTTTTCCTTATTGCCACAGGTTTGTTGCTAACTGCTTTCGTGAACAGTTGGTCGACGCAGTGAGTTGGCAGGCAGACAACATCCAACAGCCAGACAAACGGCGACGGCCCGTCAGATGGGCAGGCAGATTGACTGCCTTAGTTGTTTGTTGTTTGATCATTTAGCCGTGTTGAAGTATTTTCCGGCCATCCTTTTTTTATGTTTTACCCGCTGCGTTGCTGCTGGTGATGTGTCTTGGTCCATTTTACTTTCCGTTTTATTTTCGCTTTTGGTTTTCATACACATTTTTATTGCAAATGCAAAAAACTAAATAAATAAATACCAGAAGTAAAGCACTTTTATTCGTTCGTCCCTGCCTTCATAGCCCCTGAGTTTATTTACTTTTTTGCTCTTTTTAAATGATTTCTTGTGGTTTCCCGCTTGCGAAGATACTTTATGATGACGCTGCCAATTTATTAGACGGTGAAGTGAATCCTCTGCCTGCATTGCAGCATACCTTGGGCAATATTCTAAACGATCTAGTGTTTGGCATCACATATGCACGCGATGATGTCACTTGGAATTATTTGCAAGAGCTGCAGGAAGAAGGTCTAAAATTAATTGGCGTTTCAGGTGTCGTCAATTTTGTGCCATTCTTAAGGTGAGTAAAAACCACAAACTGCAAATATTAATTAAAAATAAAAAATAAAGAGTCTGTCTATTAGTCATCAAGAAAATGTAAATAAATTCTGTAATTCTGTAAAGTGTGCGACTTTGACTCGCAGATCACATCCATAAATCTAATATCTTACCTGATTTGGAAATTTTTTTTTCGTTTTTTGACGATACTTTTAGTTGCAGCGCTTAATTTTTAGCTTTGGCGCTAGTTTCTTATTGGCAATTTTTTCGGTTTGTGGTGTTTTTTTATTATTGACGCTTTTGGCGTTTTTTGTTTGTTTTGGCGATTTTGTTCGGTTCTAGGCTTTTTTCGGTTTTTTTGTGATGTTTTTAGTATTGACTCTTAATTGAGTTTTTGTCATATTGGCCTTTTTTCGGTTTTATGAAATTTTTTTACAATACATATTTTAACACAGCATTTTTTTTTTAGTTTCGGCGCTTGTTTCTTTTTGGTGATTTTTTTTCGGTTTTTGGCGTTTTTTTTTGTTGCTTTGATGCTTTTTTTATTTTTGGCGTTTTTTGTTTGTTTATTTTATAGATGTTTTTAGTATTGGTTTCTTTATTTAGTTTTGACGTTGTTTTCATTTGGGCCTTTTTCGATCTTAGGCGACTTTTTACAATATGTACATATTTTTAGATTTTGCGATTTTATTAAGTTTTGGCGCTTTTTTCCTTTTTTTTCATTTTTTTTTAGTTTCTTGGCGACATATTTAGTTTCGGTAATTTTTTTTAATTTTATCGATTTATTTTGTTTTTAAAGTTTTCATTTAAGCACTTTTTTATGTTTTTTAAATACATACGAGGTGTGTTCAAAAAGTATCGCGAGTTTTGAATTTTCGCGGGTTACGTATATTCGAATTTTAATTTTTTTGTGGCGTTATGTTGGTACTCATGTCTCTCACTTATGCCGACAATTTCGGCTATTGTACGTGTTTTGCTCGTACGTGTTTTGCTCGTCTCCCATTTTTACCTTGGTTTGTGCGGCAGCTTCCATTGAGATGATTGAGCTTTGGTTTCCACGTCATAACCATAAACCCACGATTCGTTACCAGTTATTCAGCGATTTTTTTAGTTTTGGCGTTTTGTTTCATTTTGGCCTTTTTCCAGTTCTAGGCGATTTTATTTTGTTTTGTTTTTTTTCACAATACCTATTGTTAGATGATTTGGCGATTGTTTCAGTTTTTTTGGCGACCTTTTTAATGTTTGTGATTTATTTTCATTTCATCGATTTATATTATTTTTGGTGATATTCTTCATTTTAGCGCTTTTTTTTTGTTTTTAAATACATATTTTTAGTTTGTTCTGGCGATTTTTTAGTTTTGGCGATTTTTTAGTTTATTAGCGACCATTTCAATCATTTATTATGTTTTTGGTGATTTTGGTGATATTTTGGCGATTTTTCGTTCCGGCATTTTTTACTTTTGGGAGTTTCTATTTTGAGCGTTTTTGAAAATATCAAGAGTTTGCCTCCTACGGCTTCCAAGCTAAAGCAAGTTTTCAAATTGACATTAACTGATAGAATACCCTTTAGTTTTGATTTTTTTAAATTTCAATGTTAATTGGCGTAGTATGCATAAAAATACATTAGCTTACAAAATTTAAAGTGTCTATATATAATTGTCTTTATATTACATTAGGATTTCAACATGTTTCGTTGCTCGCCTTAGAACACCCTATACTTTTTAACTGTCACATATTTGTTGTTGTAGCGGCCAACAATGTGCTGCTCTTTCACCTTTGGTGAAAGGAACCCTGAAAATCGTTTCGAAACTTTATTTGAATCAGTCAGTTCCAGCACGTGCTCCTGTGTTCCTGATATAGGATTTTTTGTTTGTTTTTTACGATATTTTTAGTTGGAGCGATTTTGGCGACTTTTTTTTCGGTTTTAGGCGATCTAGTTTTGTTTTGTACAATACATATTTTCAGTTCTAGTTCTTTTCGTTTGTGCGATTTTTTTCGGGTTTTGGCGATTTATTAAGTTTTCTGGTGACATTTTTACTTTTGATCAGAAATAATTTACTTTTGGTGATTTTTTTGCAATTTAGCAATTTATATTATTTTTGGTGATCTTTTTCATTCGAGCTTTTTTATGATTTTTAAAAACATATATTTAGTTTAGTTTACCGACCTTTTTTCTTTTGGTGATTTGTTTTGCATTTTAGCGATTTATATTATTTTTCATTTTGGCGATTTTTGGTTTCAGCATTTTTTTTCCTTTTGGAATTGGAAGAGGCCAGTTGTTCTGTAACTTACCTATCTTTTCCTTTTCTTTTTTTTTTCTTTTTTTTTGCTGTTTGCGAGATCTCTGTTTATTTTATTTCTTTACAAATAGGATTTGCTTAAGTATTTTTCACTTTTGGTTTTGCTCCAGATTTTTACCTGCGAACAAAAGAAACATTATATTTTTACTTGATGGCAAACGAAATACTCATCAAATTTATGATGAGATTATTCTGCGGAGTAAACAGAAACTTTTGAAGCGTCAAAAGCATGTGTTGAAAAACCCAACAGCAGGGGACGAGGAGGAGCAGAAAAACAGTCAGCCAGAAAATATTTGTATATTGGACTATTTTCTGCAGGAAAAAGAGAAACTGCGTCGCTTCGGCGATGACAAGGAACGGGAGATTGCCAAAAAGTTTTTTAGCCCTCAACAGTTAAGACATTTGTTGGCTGATCTCTTTGGGGCGGGAGTGGATACAACCCTGACTACACTGAGATGGTTTCTGCTATACATGGCCAAGGAACAAAGTGTGCAACAGGAGTTGAGAAAGGTATGCACTCGTATGAGTATTTTAAAAGATAAAGTGCAAGACCGCTTATTTTATATTTCTTTTTTCTACAATATTTTTCTAGCACTTAGTTAAATTACCCCGGGAAAATGTGACTCTTAATGATCTGGAGCATATTGATTACTTGAAAGCCTGCATAGCTGAAGCTCAACGCATAAGATCGGTGGTGCCTTTGGGCATACCGCATGGCTGTAGCAAGGAGTTCACTGTCAGTGGCCTTACTATACCCAAGAACAGTATGGTTATACCCCTACAGTGGGCCATACACATGGACCCCAGAGTATGGCCTGATCCAGAGCAGTATAGGCCTCAGCGATTTCTTAACGAGCAGGGCCAATACAATGCACCACAAAGCTTTATACCCTTTCAAACCGGCAAGCGTATGTGCTTGGGCGATGAGCTGGCAAAAATGCTTGTACTTTTGTACAGTGGCTGGATATTGAGAAACTTCAAAGTCTCTTTAGGCTCTGAAAGCCAACATATCGACATGGAGGGCGAATGCGGCATAGCCCTGAGTCCATCCAGCTACAAGCTGAAGTTTATTCCATTGCAATAAAAATTCAAAACTGCACAAGTTCTTTTAGAAAAATATTGTATATTTTTTGTTTGTTTTCTTAATAAAGTATTGTGTGTGTGTCTGTGTGTCTGTGTGTATGTGTATTTTTCTTCTTCTTATTGTGTTTTTTCTTCTACATCTTCTTTTTCTTAAATATGTTTTCTGTTTATAATTTTTCGAAAATCAGGGCGAAAAATGTAGAACTTAAAGTTAAAAATTAATAACTATTTAACAAACAAAACAACATAAATTAAAATACTACAATTCTTTTGCATGAAAAAGAAGACTTAATTAAATAATTTGTTAAAAGAATTAACATATTTACAAAATGCTTAAACTAATTTTTTTTAATTTTATATTATTTATGTGCTTTAATGGGGTTAGATTTTTGTGCATTTTAACTTAAAATTACATGTATGTAAATGAAATTAAAAAAAAAAAGAAAAATTAAATGCTAAACAATGTTGGCACTATGAATTTTAAAGATTTTGTTTTAAATATGCGAATTTAAATACTAAAGTTTTATATAAAAAAAAAAAATTATTTCGTAAATCTGAAAGAATTTTAAAGATTTTTTTTTTTTTTTTTTTTTTTTTTTGATAAAACTTTTATGAAATTATGAACATGTGATAATAATGATGGCGACGAAAATACTATTTACAAAATAAACTTTTAAATCAATATTTGGAGTAAACAGCAAAAGCTTTGTTTAAGCTTTTATCTTTAAGTTTCTTCCATTTTTTTGTTTATAATTTTTTTTCTTCATATTTATTGTTCATTCTCATTTACATGTTTTATGTTTTACTCATGTTTATAAAAACTAAACCACAGATTTGTTTAAATTAATTATTACTTGTATAAATATATTTTTTTGTTTTGTTGCTTACATGTGTAAAAAATTATAAAAAAAAATCAAACACATGTTAAATATTGAACACAGCTTCTAGGGGGTTAAAGAATAGAATTTGTTTAAAGATATTTTGAACTAGTTGAGGATTAAAAAAAATGTTTGAATTGAACTATTTCTTGCTTTTTGTTGGCTACAGAAACTCGTTGTTTATTGGTTTACTATTATTGTGCTATTTAATAGAAAAAAAAACTATTCCTTTTCTATACCATTCATTCTTTTCTTTTTCTATCAAAAGAAAAAAGAATTTTTCAATTCTGCGGCTTTTAAATTTGCAGTATGATTTTACTTCTTATTTTTGCGATTGCTAAAATAACTACTTTCTCTCTAGCGAAGACAAAGAAGAGTTGTTGTTGTTGTTGTTGTTGTTGTTGAAACGTCTCTCAGGAACAAAACCGTGCTCTGAATATTCTGTTTTCCTTTATGCTCTCGCCATTTTTCGTGCATATGTAGAAAAAGCGCTGCTCTAAATCATTTCACTAAGGCCGAGTTCTTTTTTCTTTTTGTTGAATTAAAATAAGACAGCTTTAAGTTTTTAAATGAGCTTTGGAATGATTTTGGGTTGTTGTACACAAAAGCTACTGGGCTACGTTTTTCAATTGCCTTAATGTATTTAGGTCTTCAGCAGTAGTTGCTTTTCCGAACTAATTTGATCCCACATTGCGCATTTGATGAGCCTCTATTGTTGCTGTATTCAGTTGCAGAGGTCTGGGTGTTAGACACACTTTAAAAGCTTCCGGTGTTATGGTGGCACCCACATTGCCCTTTAAACTGGGCAATGGCTGTCCTGCGGGCAGGGTTATGTTGAACGAATGCATGAATGAGGCAAAAAATAAGAACAGCTCCATTCGGGCTAAAACGTCTCCCAAGCACATGCGACGTCCCACACCGAAGGGTATAAAGTATTCTGGCTTGCGTACTTTGCCTTCGGAGTCTAAGAAACGGCGGGGATTGAACTCTTCCGGCTTGTCCCACAGATTGGGGTCCATGTGCACACTATTGATTAAGGGTATAACATGAGAGCCGGCTGGAATTTTGTAACCATTCACTTCCACATCTCTAAAATGAGCATAAAGGGGGAAAATCAAAGATTAGCAAAAAGTTAACAATTGTTAAAAAAAATTTAAATGAAAAAGCTTTTCTAGTGAACAATATGAATATGGATCTCTGCTAAATATTGGGCTTTAATATTCACAGTCTTCAAACGCTGTTGCGACTATTTACAATTCAGTAATAAAAAGCTTAAGTTTTCAATTTTAAGAGCTTTGCTGTAATAGTGCGCTAAAACAGCTACGTCCAAGTCATATGCACAATGTGCAAACTGTTACAAAAGAGCTTTTGTGCTTTCACACTGACGAGAGCACAACAGCCAATCAGATCTGATCTGTTTGCAAATATCAGAGTATGTGTTTTTGGGCATACCTGCTCTAAAACTTTCCTTTTTTTCTTTTGATTCACCACCTTAAAGTTAATCACATATTAAAGAAGCTTAGAATCTTATTTTGTTGCTTCACAAAAAATTTATATTTTTTTGTATTGTCAAATGGCTCTTGGGTTCAATAAACTTGACTTGTGTGATGTGATAAAAAAAAAAAAAATATAATTGAGCCATAATTTATAGACAAAAATATAATTTGTATATATAATTTAAAAGCCGGCCGGTAAAAGCTTGTTAAAACCTGAATGAAGTGCAGCGATAAAAAAATTATTTAATAAAAAAAAATGCAATAAAAAAAATTAGCAAATGTTTATTGATAAATTGCAACTTCACGTGTTGTTTCCACATTTGAAAATTTCCATATATGTGTGTACATAAAGTGTGCCTTTTGTTGTTGCTGTTCAAATGCACACAAAACAATTGAAAATAAAAAACAGCAAAAAAAAAATAAAAACAAAAGCAAAAAAAACACATCAAGTGCATTCATTAAAGGCCTGGCTTTATGGCTGGATTGCCTTGCTTCGAATGGTGAATGCATTTGTGTTGTGTGTGTGTGTGTGTGTGTGTGTGTGTTTGCTGCGCTGCTGAGAGTGTGTAAAAAATTAAACTTTTAATCTTGGAAACCATCTAAAAGCAAAACTGGGACAAATTACGACGCATCTTATAAATGCAAACTAGTAAAATGCAACCGGATCGAAACATGTGCGCTTCATGTACGCACTGGCTAAAGACCATCAGACTTATACTTTGACAGTTCACATACACGCCAATAATGGAAAATAGTTTTTCTAATATATTTTAGTTTTTTTTTCTTTCTTTTTGTTGAAGCTCTCCACTCAAAACAATAGTATTAGAATAGTGTTGTTTTACAATAAAGTTAATTAACAATGAATGATATTTTTCGTTATCGTTTAATTTGGAAGACAAGTGCATGCGTATGTTTGTGCTAAACGGTTTAATGAACTATTTCCACTGTGAAGGCGATTGATGGCGCGCAGATGGTCAAGTTTGAGCAAAATGCGAGAGAGTTAAAAACTTACCTTGTGGGTGAGTGAGTGGTGGCCAAAGGCACAATACTGGAACGTCTCATGGACTCCAAAATAGTTGATTCGGTAACGGGCAAATATTGCAAGTCTTCGATGGAGGGCAATCTTTGGCGGCCCACAACTTGATCTAACTCGTCTTGCACCCGTTTCATGGCCTCTGGGTTGCGCAGCATAAACACATTTATCCACAGTAAAGTGGTCTTAATGGTTTCCATGCCAGCAGAGAACAAATCAATTATCACTTGTACAATTTGTTCTTCTAAAATGAGCGAAAAGACGAAAGAGAAAAAATTATAAATAACATGTACTATTTCCTAAATGAGCTTCCGTTCAAGTTTGCAAGACTTTCATTTATAAGATAAAACTTACCATGATTTTTGCCATCGAACAGCTCTGCATCGCGCTCCTCTTGCTTGGCCTTTTCAATTTCAGCCAAATAGAAGTCCACCAAATCTCTGATATTCGAGCCATCGAACGATTTTTTGTGGTCATCAATCACATCTCGGTAAAACTTTTGCATTTCTTCGCGATTCTTGGCAATTTTATTTTTCGCCGTCAATATGCTGGGAAAATATTGTACAGTGGGTATATAATCAACGGTATTGATTTCGCCAAAGAGACGCATGCCCTCCTCAATAAGGAAATTGAAACGTCTGAACTTGGGATCATCTATGGAAAAACGCACCGACATCATTATGCTGCAAATGACATTGCTGACAGCCACCGAAATGGCCGGCGACATATCCATGGGCTGGCCATGGGAAATAGTCAAGTTGTGTATATATTCATGGACTTCGGTCTATCGAAAAAAAAAGAAACACACACATAATCAGTTTGTGTTTTTACCATTTCTATAAGTTTATGAGATAAACTTACCATTATTCTCTTTTCCATAACGTGTTTGCCATTGCCCATATAAGTCATGCCAAATTGACGTAGTTTTTCGTGCAAAAAACGTCTTTGATCTTTCCATAATTTGCCGGTACTGTTGATAATACCTGTAAAAGCAATAAAAAAAATGTTCTAGTGAAAAAAATGTTGATAAAAACTAATAACATGATTTGTTAAAGTCAGCAACATTTTAAAATTCCTGGCAACATTTTACATTTTAGCAGGCTTTTGACAGTATTTAATCATTAATTAAATTTTAATGTGAAGTCATGGTCCACACCATAGCTGGCCAACTTCAATCGGCTTCTTATACAAATGAATACACACACACGAATACATATGGCTCGGTGAACAGCACAGATCCACACAAGCAATTTTGGTAAGGCAACTTTTTAGTTTAAGTGCGAGAGAGCAAATATGCTGGCTACCCTATTCGTTAACTATTTCCCTCTCTCTCTCTCTCTCACATTAAATTTAAAAGTTGCTCGACATAAACTACTGTGAGCATACCACGCCTAGAATCTAATACTCTGCATAAATATGTGAAAAATGTTGAGCAACATTGCTTATTTAGAACGAAACATTTAGCATGTAAACATTATTGACTTGCCCTTGAAACTATGCTACAATTTTCGACGCTGGTAAAAACACTCTATGTGCTTGTGTAAATTCCATGCGTGTAATAAATGCCACTCATACTATTGCGCATGCAAACTTAAACCGTTGAAGATATATTTCATATGTTTTGCCCAAGATAAATACGAGTACAGTACTACCTCTGCAACATTTTTTCAGGAATAACTCATGGGAATATATTTGAATGCATTTTACTTTAAATTATCGAATAGAGTACCGTGCTTAACTGGCACAAATGCTTACGCCACCAATACAAACGAAAATATCATGAGCCAACCAACCTATGGCTTATTTTTATGTTTATAAACAATGTTGCTATACTATGTTGGAGTGAAAATAAATGAAATACGTTTTTATTTCTTCTAAATTGTTGGGAATTTAATAATGATTTTGTTGACTCATTTTTAAAGACGTAAATTTTATATTACTTTTTTTTATACGATTTTTGCACATTTAAATTTTAATTGAGGTAGGCTTTTTTATAATTAAAATTTATTTTTTATGTGCTTTCGCTTCCCTCGTCGTGCTTAAGTGTTTTTGCAAAACCATCCATAAACAACAGAAAATGACCACAAAAAAAATAAAGAAAAAAAAAATGTTTTTTTTCTTGCTTTAATAAAATCTCAAAATTAACCTACTTAAAAAAATTGTACACTTTTACAAGAATTAAAGTAAGTAAGAAAAAAATTTCTGGCGTTTTATTTTTCACAAAAAAAAACTTTATCAGAGTGCAAGGGAAAAAAGAAGAAAAAAAAGAACTGAAAAAATGTGAAAGAAATTAATTGTTTCTTAAACAGCATTTTAATAAAAGTTTTTGCTTGCGCAAAAAAAAAGATGCGATTATTTTTTGTTTTTCAGTTCAAGGAAAAAAACCAAAAATATCAACAACAATTAAGTTTTTTATTATTATTATTATTTTATGCATTGTAAAAGTGCAAAAAGAGTTAACAATAAAACTGTTAAGCAGAGTTTAAAATTATTTTTTATTTTTCAAAAAAAAAAAAAATTCTAAACAATTTAAACTTAAAATTTTAAATTTGTTGAAAACTATTAATTAAAAATTTTAAAGCAATTGAAATGATACGAAGAAAAGTTTAAGATTTTAATTCTAAATAAAAAATAAGAAATAAATTTTGAGGCTTTTTTGTCAAAGAAGTAATTAGTTGACAGTTTGCATAAATTTCTTGTCAACCATGCCGCCAATTTTGGAAATTTCAAATTTTTTTTTTTATTTCAAAATTTCTGAGAAAATTAAGGATTGCTGAATCAGCTAAACCAACAAAAGTGGGGATATTTAAACGCCACACACACATTTTCTAAAATTTTATTTTATTTTAATTTTGTTTTCGGGAAACAAAAATTTTTTCAATGCTTTAGTATAAAAATTAAAAAATCTTATATAATTTGTTTTTAGCAAATTAAATAATCATTTTCATTGTACTTTTAAGTAACAAAAATATTTTACTGAACAAATAAATTATTAATTTTGCGAAAACATGACTTTAAAAATGTTCACTTTGAAATTTTACCTTTTCTGAACTTATTTTCTTTTTTTTTTTGCTTTAGCTTTTCTGAACAAAATTTTTCTGAACAAAAATTCAAATAATACTTTTGATTTTGAAATTCGTGATCACTATCACACATGCAGTTTTATTCGCCGCTTTAAATTTTTTAATTTTACTGCATTCGTTATGCAAAGAAATTGAAAAAGATCTCCTTCCTCTTATTAAATATTCTTAAATTTTAATCGATGTCCATACTTTCCATTCTCAAACAAAATTTATTTGGCCAATTCACAAGATGTTATTTTATGTCATATTGTCATAATATTTGAAATATTAATCAGGCATTATTTCTTAACTATTTCAGTATTCTTGAATTATTTCCAAATAATTATTTTTGCTTTCAAACTAAAACTTTATCATGTTATGACAATGTGGCATAATAGAACATCTTGTGAATTGGCTAATTAAATTTATTTTTGAAATATTTATTAAAAAAAAAACAATTAAGAAAATCTGTTTTAATTTGGAAAAAAATGTGATAATTTCAAAATTGAGTTTCCGATTTCAAAGTGTTTAAGAAAAACTCTTATAGATAAATTTTTAAAAATTGTGTTTTTTTTCTTCAATTTTGTAAATTTATTTAGTTTTGAGAAAAATAAAAAACAAAATTTGTTTATCTGAAAATTTTATTAAAAGGATGTTCCCATAATCATTCTCTTTTTTCAAAGTGTTAAAAAAATATTAAAATTTCAAAGAAATATAAAATTTTACAAACTGAAAATGAAAATATTTTTTTTGCTCCTGAGCTTGCAAAATATTAAGAGACATTATAAGTTGCCAGTTAAACTAAAAAAAATTAATTACAAAAATGTTGTGGGCTAAAACTTACCGAAACCATTCAGTGTCTGCATAAACGGGGTATCTGGCCGACCGGTAAATTCTTCCCGGCGAAAACATTCTCGTATCATTTTATAATCACTCATCACTACCGTCAATTGGTTGCCCAATCTGGTGGAAAACAAAGAACCATACGTTTTGGCCAATTCCATGAAACGTGTGTGCTTTTCGTTGCCCATGAACAGCAGATAGCCGATAACGGGAAAGCCCCAAGGACCTGGTGGCAATTTGCGCAATTCGCGGTACAAATTCACCAGCCATTGCAAAAAGCTGACTGTCGTTAAAATGGTTACAAAAACCATTAATAGATGTGGCATGTCATTGGTTTTAAATTGGCGCACCAACAGTTTTATCAAATACGAATCGGTCATCATTTTAAAAACGTTAAAATTTTGAAATTCTTCAGAATTTATATAATTTTTTTAATACAAGTTTTAAACTTTATTCTTGACTTTTCTGGCTGTCTTTAGTTTTTTTTATTTTAACTTTAATAGTTTTTAAAAGCTGGCATTATTTCAGAAGCCTTGCTTGAATGTTTGGTTTCAAAAAACAATTTGCAGGACTTTAATGTTCTTTTTTGGTTTGTGTTTTAGACAATTTGTAATAATTTCTCTTAATTTTAAAAATGTATTTTGCAAATATTTTTAAGCTTTGCTGTATATGTGTTTATAAATGCTTATAAAAATACGCGCTTATATTTTTGTTTATTTATAAATATACTTTCTGTTAATTTTTATATTTATTTTTTGAAATATTTCACTAAAAAAAATTAAATTTTATTTTCTTTAATTTAAAATGTTTTAAAATATTTTTTTTTTCAAGTAGAGCAGAGTAGAGAGTAGACGACTTCGCACGTTGCGTTTATAGATTTCAACTAATGTCTCGTGGTATTGTCCTTGCGACTTTTATAACAACCGATAACACGAACGATGTTGTACGCGCTGATCGTGCGAAGTGTTCGATCTTAGCACAAGTCATTCTTAGCAAACCTTAAACCGAGGCGAAGTGTCTTTCTCATCAGTTGAGTTTAGTTGGGAATATTTAATAATAACCAACCAACCAAACATCGGCCGAATAAAAATCCCCATTCAAAAACCAATTTATGCAAGTGAGTACAGCGCACGATCACTGTTAAAAGAGTGAATGATTTAAGCGTTAAAAGAGATAGAGTGAAAGAGTGGCTGAATGTGAGAGTGTTAGAGTGAGAGAGAGAGGAACTTACTTAACTTAAAACTTTCTGTTATAACTCACTCATCAATCAAAGCTCGTTTTCAACTAAAACTTAAGTTGCTAGCAACATGTTTGTTGCAACTTGCAACTTGTATGATGATGTATAAGTTCTTTTGGCTGTGTTTTAAGCAAATACAATTTTTATAATCTAATCAATCACCTGGTTGTTTGCTGTTGCTGTTGTTTTTGTGCCACAAATTAACTCAAACTAACTATATTGACTCTCTGTTTACATTTTAAAGATGATTATTTAAATTTCCAAAGATTAATTATCTCTCTCCCTCTTTCTCTTTGTCTCTTCTCCCTTTCTGGTTTGGGGGCTTGCTTATCAAATTAATTAATATATTTTCGCTTCGCTTGAATAGTGAAGCTCGCGCTCCTTGTGCATGATTTTGCGCTTAAATACATTTTATAGTATTTCATTTGCTAGTAAAGCGTTTATTTTGCCTCGTGCGTAATACTTTACAGATAATAAATAGTAATAAAAGTTTAGTAAATGCCAGCGGCAGAATGGGAAGGAACAAATTACACGCTAATGACAAGTAACCGTTGATTGCACTAGTACCGATTACAAATTGTAATTAAGAATAAGTACTACAAAATACTTCAATATGAGAAAATATGAGACTGTTCCACTCTGCGCGCCTCTGTCACACTTGATGCAACATGGGTAATCTCTTTGTTTTGCCGCTTAATAAATGTCTAATCAAAACTGTTCAAAAAAAAGTTTAGAGTTCTGATAATGGTGCTCATAATAAATACTTTTAAAGTATGCAAACTATATTCGAGTTGCAAAAACGTATCAAAAGAAAAATTGTTCTGCATTTC
Organism: Nowickia ferox; assembly: GCA_936439885.1. Lineage (NCBI taxonomy): Eukaryota > Metazoa > Arthropoda > Insecta > Diptera > Tachinidae > Nowickia > Nowickia ferox. The sequence goes on from OW387025.1 coordinate 113,960,732, forward strand.
GATTTTTGTCTTGTTCTTAAATATTGAAGCAATTAGACCCACCATGCTTATGTTTGTATTATGCAGCATTCGAATATATTATTCGAAGAACTATTTAATCGTAAGTTATCTGGACATAATTATTCGCATAAAACTTTTATTATTGGCATAAAAAAATTCCAACGAAATTTTTTTTCAACTATTCGAATAAAAATATTTCGAATAACATTTATTATAATTTATATTGTTCGAATAAAATTTATTTGAATAGAATAATCATACTCCAATGAAGTTTTCGTTGCGTTTTTGGCACTATTTAAGCGAAAGTTATGTGGACATAATTAGTGGCACACTAATTTTGCTTGTAATATGTATGTATGTACTAGTGATGTGCCGAATGTCAATTTTTGATATTCGCGAATACGAATACGACTATTTCAAGTGATATTCGCGAACACGAATACGAATATTTCAAATGATATTCGCGAATACGAATACGAATATTATATGTGAAATTCTTAGACATTAAATTGTTGTCCTATTTACGGCTACAAAATCAAATATAAAAATTTTTAATAAAAAGAATTTCAGAGTACTGTTCGCGTACATTAAAGTAAATAAAAACTATCCAAAATTGTATCGTGGTCGTCATTAATTCTGTAAATTCTATAGCAGACTAAGTTCAAACTAAATTGGATAAAGAACAGGATTTTTAGTTAGTGTTGGTTTTATTTACACACCTCATCGCAATAAGTTTGATAGAGAAAAAGCTACTAAACTTTTAGTTTTGAAGTAAAACATTCCTCTCTTGAGGTGAAGAAAATTACTTTAACTTTTTTAATGTTAATTGTACAAGAAATTTGTAGTGTTTGTTTTGAATTGTTTTGTTTGAAGTGAAGAACTTTTTTTTTTGTTACTACAAACTAATATACAAATAATTTTATGCCATTTTTAAAATTTCGTTTAGGATTTATGCATTTATTTGTTTAATTTTTGGGAAAAAATATAGGAATATCTAAAAATATACGACTATTCGGGAGTTCGAATACGAATATTCGTGCATCACTAGTATGTACTCTGTAAAAGTTATTCGAATAAAACTTAATCGTTAAAAAATATTTTAGAAACAATTTGCTTAAATAAAAACGACTCGAATGTAAATTTTTTATAAAAAAAATTATTCGAATAAAAATGGTTCGAACAAATATTATTCGGATAAAAATCAATCTTTTGAAATTTTTTAAAGGCATAATGTTACAATAAAAACCATTTGAATAAAATCTATTAGCATACAAATTGCTGGAACTAAAAATACTCGAACAAATGTAAATCGAATAGAAATCAATCGTGTAAAAATATTTTAAAAACAAATTGTTTAAATAAATACCATTTGAATAATTGTTTTTTAATATACAAATTGTTCGAATGAAAAGTACTCGAATAAATGCTATGCAAATAAAAATAATTCGCTTCAAAATATGTGTTTTAACTAAAAACCGTTCGAATAAATTTTTTTTTATAGAAATTATTCGAATAAAACGTATTCGAATAAATGCTATGCAAATAAAAATCAATCGTTTCAAAATATTTTAAAGACAAGTCATTTATCGAATAAAATATTTTTAGCACACAAATTGTTCGAACTAATATTACTCGAATAAGTGTTAATCGAATCGAAATTAATCGTTTCAAAATGGCTTAAAGACAAGCTTTTTAAATACATATCATTTGAATAATTGCTTTTAAGCATTTAAATTATTCGAATAAAAATCACCCCAATAAATTTTATTCAAATAAATATCAATCGTTTTAAAATATTTGAAAAGCAAGCTGTTAAAATAAAAACCATTAGAATAAAATTTTTTTGGCAAACAAATTATTCGAATAAAGATTACTCGAATAAAAGTTATTCGAATGAAAATTAATTGTTTGAAAAAAGTTTAAATGCAAGTTGTTTAAACAAAAATCATTCGATTAAAATTTTTTTTACCATACAAATTGCTCGAATAAATATTACTCGAATAAATGTTATGCAAACAAAAATCAGCCGTTTCGAAATATTTTAAAAGTAAGTTGTGTAAATAAGAACCATTCAAATAAAAAATTTTTGGCGTACAATTTATTTGAATAGAATATATTCGAATAAATATTATTCGAATAAAAATCGATCTTTTCCAAATATTTTAAAAATAAGTTATTTAAATAAAAATCATTCGAATAAATTTTTTTAACATACAAATCATTTCAATAAAAAATTACTCAAATAAATATTATTCGAATAAAAATCAATAATTTCGAAATGTTTTAAAGACAAAGCCAAGCGTTGAACTTGAGAATAGCTGGAAGAATTTGGCTAGTTTTTTTTCTCTTTCAAATAATCCTGGACGTTCTGGGAAGATTGTTATCTGTCTAATCATGCCTTTGATATTCCAGAAAATTTGCCAGTTGAATTGAAGTTGCAATAAAATAAATTTTCTCTTTTTTATTTATATTTATTTTTATTTGATATTGAAAAACTAATTAAAAATGGAATAAAAATGAAATTAAAATTAATGTTTAGCATAAAAACAGTTTTATCACGCAACTGAATTTGTTGCTGATCGAATTCTGAATCAATTATAATTGCTGAATGGTGTTGATGGGCGCAACTATTTTTTTTATTTTTTATTTTATTTATCGATAAAGTTGGAAAACATGATAAAATCAATACTTTCAACAAACATGAAAAAAATAATAACAACAACTACAGCAACAGCAACGGGCTTATTAAAAACCGCAAATATTATTTAATATTTATATCAACTAGTCAAATTATATTTAGTATTGCTATGAGCTAATAAAAATATTGATTTATTTTAATCAAAATCATCTAAAAATAGACTTTTGAAATTAAAATTATTAGTGATCGTCATTCTGTTTGAGAAGTTTTCAAAACTCTGTAAACGTGACAACTAAATTAATGCAAATTCTTAAATTTGGTGGCTTTAAGTTTGTTCGAAGCATAGAAATAGCAGAAATTCTTAATTAATTATTTGATAATAACACGTTTTATTTTGGGGTACTTTAATTAAAATGGTGACGTTTTAAAGTTCTCTGGTATCGGTATGATATGAGCAGTTCCATAGAAAAGTAAACTGTTTGGCACGCACGATGAACAATGAGGTTCCATGTTTGATTGTCTTTAAGCAAAGAGTAGAGCTGCTTACGGTCTACAGAAATTCATAGGAAAATTAAGAATAATTCAAAATGTCTCTTAAGAAAAAAAAAACTTAAATGCTCATATCGTTCTGTGGAAACGCCCATATATAAAGTTAATGTTTCTCTTTTTCTTTTGCAATTTTCTTTGCAGTAGGCATTATGTATCAAGAAGAATAGTTTGAGTTCTTAAAGTTCCATTAACCAGTCGTTGGAAATTGCAATTTGTTTACACTTTCATAATAATATAATAGAGGCAACAAAAGAAGCCACTCTTGTGTTGTCTCGTTGTATTAAGAAAGAACACATTTCCTGGGAACCCAACAGAAACTGAAATGGGACTTCAAAATATCCAAAATTAAAACTGCTGTAATTCAAAATTTTGTGTTGCAAGCATAAATTTGAATGTTTGCGGAAGTTGAAATCGAAAAAAAGAAATATATATTTAACCAACTGATTTTAATTACTTGAAACAAAGGAGACATCTTCGAAGTAATTTTTATTTTGCTTTGCAAAAATACATATAAATAAAATAAAACAAAAACTATTAAAACAATTTGCATTTGAGGTCATTGACACAACCTTCGAGCAAACGTTTATTTCACTCAAAAAAAAAAAAAACTGAAGCAAAAAAATTATACAAATAAAAGTTTTTTCTTATATTTTTCTTTTATATTTGTGCAATTTTTTTGCTTTATATTGCAAATCTTTCAAAACAAAATTGTTTTTTTGTAAAGGGTCTTCCAATAAGAACTTCCGAACTTTGGGAGTTAGTAGAGGCCATATTATTGAAGCTGCATGGTTCGAATATCACAATGGAAGCATTAAGCTTCCAACAACACACGCAAATAATGAAATTTTTTATTTATATATTATTATATCTGAGGTTGGGGCGTGGTACTCGGGCAACGTTCTGAGCCCTTCTTCCAGTTTGCGGTCTCCATAATCATCTTATTGAGAAGACTATTCACCGTGTGGTGAATAAATTTGAGTCGACTGGTTCAGTAAAAAATCAATCAATACCCCGTTACAGTTTGCAGGAGTGCCCGAGATAGTCTAGTTTACGTCGCTGAAAAAAACTGTCTTTCGCACACTACAACTTGGCGAATTTTCCGTCGTGAACTAGGCCTACATCCGTTCAAAAATCAATTTACTCAGGAGGCGAAGAAAAACCATCATAGACAACCACACGCGCGCGCTTGGAGCAGTTGAAAACTATTTAACTTGCAAATAAAACTGTAGCACCCTTTGCCATGTGATAGACAAAACAAACAAGTGTCAACACTTTGCAAATTGTTTTCGTGATTTATTAAGTTACAATGACAACACTTTCCCCTTTTGTTTAGAAATACGATGCGCACAGACTGCCTTCACAAGCGGCAATTTTAGTTGTTCCTGTTTTAAGTTTAGAGAAGAGAGAGAAAAAGATAATCCTCTTTCGCCCCATGAGTTCAAGAATTGCTCAACTTAAATTGGCGTGTGTGTGTGTGTGTGAACACAGATGTACAAACACTGTAACAGAAAACATAGGTAACCAATTTAAAAACATACACAATATCGACCCATAACCGCCACAAAAGCTTAAGCGACACATTTTTTGGATTTCGTTTTTTGACGAAAATTGATTATTTACGATCGCAAATAATCGATCTCGGTAAAAAAATGAAGTCCGAAAAATATGTCGCTTAAGCTTTTTTGGCGGTAACAGCACTATATTAAGAAAAATTTTTTAATATACTCGTATGTAGTTTTAATCAATAAATGAAATTTATTTGCTGGTGCTTAAGCGATGTCTATATGCATTTCATTGTTGCTTTAACAAATCGTCAGTAGACTTCAACCACACATTTTGAACAGTCACAAACCTCTTATCTTATGCACAGACTTTCATAAACTATTTGAGAATTCACAAATATTAATATTTTTGAAAATCACAAAAGAAAAATAAGCACAGTAGGCTTAGTAACTTATACAAAACCCAGCAAACAATTTTTATTCGATATGACAATATGTCGAATAATAAATCTCTTGAATGTTTCATTAAAATATTATTTTTCATTTTGCCTATAAATACTTTTATTGTTATCCAAGGGATTTCTAATTGTATAAAGGTGTAGAAAAATAAAATAGATTCATATCGAATAAAAATTATTTGCTGGGTTTTGTATAAGTTACTAAGCCTACTGTGCTTATTTTTCTTTTGTGATTTTCAAAAATTTTAATATTTGTGAATTCTCAAATAGTTTATGAAAGTCTGTGCATAAGATAAGAGGTTTGTGACTGTTCAAAATGTGTGGTTGAAAGTCTACTGACGATTTGTTAAAGCAACAATGAAATGCATATAGACATCGCTTAACCACCAGCAAATAAATTTCACTTATAATATAATTATGACAATATGTCGAATAATAAATCTCTTGATTTTAATCAATAAAACTATAAAAAATTTATAGTTGAGATTTATTTTTAAGCGCAAAGCATAAAACATTTTCTGAAAGTACTTTTTGTGCGTTTGTGATTTTCTGCTTGGCATATTCATTTCATTAGTTAAATTATGAAATTCATATGAACCAAATCCCGAAAATTTGCAAATTGCTAAATTATGCCAATTAATGTGGTGCGGATTTAATGATTCTAATGTTCCAAGTGAAACAATAAGTTAATGAAAAAAGAAAAAACAAGTTGAACGAGTTCCAAATCGGTGATTTCAAATGAATTGTTTTCTTTGTACTGGGGTGCTTATTTTTTTGTTTATTATAACAATTTTTTCTCCTAAATCCAAGTACAATTTCATTAATTAATGATTAAATTATTTATAGCAGTGACCTTGGCAAAGTGAAATGTTGTCATCTCCGTGCAAAAAAAAAGATATGAAAAAAAGTTTATTTGTGAGTGCGCATAACAATGATAGCAATAATAATGATAATATTTTATCCATTAAAATAACTTGATTAAATAAAAAAAAAAAAAAAATTTTTAAAAAATGGCAAAACAGTTCGTTTGATTAGACAGCCAGACGTTTGTTCCATTTGACAGCTCTAACAAGTGTTTAAAAAAAGAACTCTCATTTCGTTTGCATTTGGCTATTTTGATTAAAAATTAAAAAGATTTTCCGCACATCTATAAGTAAATAAAAAATGGTAGAGAAAAATTTTGTATGCTGCTGCCTGCAACAAGAAAAAATATTATCTCTCTAATAGAATGCATTTAAAAAAAAAAAAACAAAAAAGTTTATTGACTTAAGGAAACATCGTGGTCAAACAAACGATATTTTTATAATTTTTTTTATCAATTGTACTAAATATACTTAATTATGTACATATTTATTAATTAAATCTGTCACAGTATACTCGTAAAATGCAAACAATTGATATTAAGAAACATTCTTGTTGTTATAGAAGTAAAAATTAAAAAAAAACATGGAATTGATAAAATGATTTAAAATTAAAATCCAAACCTGAACATTGCTTATGAATTTAATAAATATAAATATAAATATATGTACATATTTTTCGATGTGTTGTTGTCTTTTAATCGAATTTAGAAAAAGAAAAAAAAATACTTGTTGATTAAAATCTGTTGTGAACGTATACCGCCTGCGAACCGGCCGGCCAGACAATCGATTTCAGGTTTGGCCCTAAAAATGATCTAAAAGTAAAACAAAGCCTATTGGCGCTTTAACATAAAAGAAAACTGTTTTCGTTAGACACCAAGGGTTTTCAATTGTGCAGGTTTCAGTGAATGGGAATTTATGGGCGATTCGGAACATTTTTATTGCCTTAATTCGGGAAACTTTGTGCTTTACAGAAACGTAATAATTAGTTTCTTTGTTAATATTTTTTTTAGTAACAACACAAAACAAAAACACTTTTAACCGTTTTGACTTAATTTTTTTTTCTGATATTTCAAATGGTTTTCATTCGGAGGCGTGTACAGGCGCGTTTAATTGAATTTTAAGATAAACGCTTTTGTTGGGCATTCTAGGCTATATGATATGATACATATGTGGTCGCAGCTTGTATGGGATCTTTTTAGTTTTTTAATTCTTAATTTGTGCGCTGTCTAAAATATGAGGTTTGTTGACATAAATGCGGTCTTAAATTTTTAGCTCGATGCGACTGTGCCTTCTGGTGCATAGTGGGGCGTAAAGATCCCAATACACAGTAGAGAATTAAAAAAAAATGTAAATAATTCTGCAGTTTCTAAACGGGTGGTCCTACTTGTTGTGAAATTTCATACAGCATTTGAGGAGGTGTCACAGAGCTTAAGTCTGGAATTTGGACTATATATCTTTAAAGGGGGGCGGGGTTACACTGTGTCATAGAGGGTAACATTGGGTTAGTGAAACATTAAAACCGAAGCCAAGCTATTGTTTTTGATCTGATAAAAATGGTTTTTTGCAAGTGGATTTTTTTTTCTATACAAGAGTTAAAAAAAAGTCTGCTACATTTATGGGTTTTCGCTTACAGTTTAAAAAATATTCGAGAAAAAAATTAAAATTTTGGCTTTTTTTACCAACCTAGATCCACTTTGCTGCCGAAAATATTTATAAAATACATCACGACCTGTAGGATCATTTTCAAATACATACTCGTACATAACAAAGCTTGGTATGTGATGTTTTGATCCTTATATTCGCATTTATCAATATTTTCGGCTGATAATGCTCGTTTAGGTGGAAAGTAAGAACAGATAGAATTTGCTTTTGAGTTCCCGGCAATTCCCAAAAAAAATCGCAAAATCTCATAAATGGGATTTTTTCAGTATTTTTGCTGATACTTTGCGCAGATAATATTTTTGGAAATCTTAAAAAAAATATCTAGTCTTAAGGTGGCATAATAAATTTTTTGGTTCCAGCTTTGGAATTTGAGACAAAAGGACTTAAATTTGATATTTATAACAAAAATATGTCTATTTCGAAACAATCTGGTTCCTTCAGTAACCAAAATTTTGAACAAATAATTTGTTTGTAACATTTCTTATACTATTACCTTTTGAATAAGTAAAAATATGGGGTTGGTAATTTTGCAAAATTTTCTTATAATAGCGAAATAATTAACTTACTTTTTCTGCGAAAAATCTAATTTTTTTCAAAATTTTAATTCATACGCAAGTCATACGCAAGACTTTTGACTTAATTGTGTTTTTGATACCAATTTTTTTTTAATGGTACAAATGTTGTTCCTTATTCATAATGAGTTTCCTTTTGAATTCTGCATTAACAGAACAGTGAACCAAGGTTGGTAAAAAAAGCAAAAATTTAAATTTTTTTCTCGAATATTTCCTAAACTTTAAGCTAAAACTTATAAATGTAGTAGATTTTTTTTTAGCTCTTGAATAGAAAAAAATCCACATGCAACAAGTTTTTTTATTAGATCAAAAACAATAGCTTGGCATCGGTTTTAATTTTCCATTAACCCTAGTTTGCCCACATTAGGGCTTTGTAGCTCCACCCCCTTTTTAGGATATATAGTTCAAATCCAAGACTTAAGCTCAGCGACACCTCCTCAAATGCTGTGTGAAATTTCGGGTACCTTAGGCCCCACTAGGCACCGTCGGATCGAGCTAAAAAATTAAGACCGCATTTAGGGGCCATCCACATATTACGTAACGCCATTTTTTCCGATTTTTGACCCCCCTCCCCACCAGTAACAGATCGTAACAATTCTTAGACCACCCCCCTCACAATAACGTAACAAGAACTTTAAAAAAATTTAAATTGTTTTAAGTTTTTATTTAAAACAAAAATTAAATTTAATTCATACACATACATATGTATGTATTTTTAAATAACTTTTTGTTTGAATTGAAGTAAATTTCTTTACTTAGTTATTACAAACTAATATACAAATATTTTTATGGTATTTTCTTAAGTTTCGTTTAGGATTTATGCATATATTTATTTTATTTATGGGATGGAAATGCAAGTAATTGAGAATGGACGAATATTCGGGAATTCGAATCCTTTTGTTCCTTTATTTTTATTTTCTGTTAGACTAGCACAGTGCGTAGACAAAAATCAAATAAGCTTGCAAAATATAAATAATAACAATTATGTATTTATGTACATACATACATATGTATGTATATGCATATATTTATATCTATTTAACACTCATGATTCTTGATTTATTATGTATTTCTTTGATAAATTAAATACATAAATAAATGAAAAATCGAAGTGTGTTTGTACGAAATTAGTAAAATTTATGTTACGTAACAATTTTACAGGGCGTTACGTAATATATGGATGGCCCCTTGTGACAGCAAAACTCATAAATGCGACCAGTTTAATGTACATACATTTGTTGTTAGGCATATTGCCTGAAACAAAAGACATGTGGTCCAGGGTTGCATTTTTGTTTTGCGCCAAACTGTTTGTACTTCCATTTTATTATATCTATATATATATATATATATATTTTTTTTTTTTTTTTGCATAATACGAATGTATTGCTTGTTTTTTAAGGTGTTCCTAATTATCTGAGCGAATATTCTTTGCGAAGAATTATGCACTTGATTAAAGCTGTGCAATTCGAAATACTCGTAAAATATTAATAAAAATACATAAAACGTGTTTAGAATTTGTAGCTTTTTTATGCAATTATATGAATTTCAATTTGAAAAACCGAAATTAAACCTGTCTAATGAAACAAATAATTATAAAGTGATATACTCGTAGAATGCAAAAACTCACTGAGCATTTCTAATTCAAGTGTGGTTGACTGGCTGACTGGTTGGCTGGTTGGCTGTTATGCTGTCATTAATTCCAATTGAAAAAAAGTATTTTAATTCTATTTTAAATTCGTTACTTGATGATGCAAAATTTGCGCTGACGTTGAAGTATAGAATTTCAGTTTGGCCTTGTGTAGATACAAAAGTACAAATACTCATACTATGGACACTTTTTGGTGACAATAAAATAATTGTATTTGTCTGGTTTCAAGATCTAAATCGATCATTTCTGCTTACTATACACTACAGTGCAATGCAATCTCACTGCAGGAAGTCAGTGCCAGAACTCAGCTGATCTAAGCTGATAATCCAGGGCGGCGTCATAGGTAAATTGGCTAAAAAGAATTGAAATTTAATAAGCAAGCAAGCAAGTATGTATGTCTGTCACAGTTAACCGGCATCATAAGGTTTTAATCTCTTTGGTGTGTTACTTAATGACTTTCTACTTACTAATCTACAGTTTGAGAAATATATACGAGTACTTATTGTTTGATGGTTTGTAGGGGATCGTGTTCTGTTTAGCAGATGTTCAAATGCGAATGCTTATCAATTGCTGTTGTTGTTGTTGTTGTTCTTGTGCGTTTGTTGTTGTCTTTTTGTATGTATTCAACTAATTTCTTAGATTAAATTCGTGATTTTCATAAGGAGATTCAAATAAACTTCGCCGCATATTGCGTTTAGCCTTGAAATTTTTTCAATTAAAGCATTAAAAGAAAAAAACAGCCAAAAATTATTTTAATATTGGTTTTTGTGCAATTTGTATTTAATGACTTTTTTATTTTTTTATTGCTTAGGAAGTTTTGCATTCGTGTACATTAAGTCGCGTGTTTCTCATTAAATTTTTATAAAAATATTTGCCAAAGGAAATATCGTAAACGGAATTTAAAATATTATCGCATGTTGGCAAAATGTTTGTGATGCGATTTTACAATCATTATCTATTATCATAAAAATTTTTAACAATATTTTATTTCTTTCATGGAATTTATTTCATAACACCAGACCTTAGCGATTCATCACGTGGCTTGTACATTAATTATTTGACAGAACAAAGAAACAAATCGAGAATCACGAAATCGTTACATAAAAATATCTCAGTGATTTAGCCAAAATCTGCATAGAAATAAAAAAAAATAAAATAAAATGAAACACAACAAATTCAATGGAATGAACAAAATTTTGGCTTTATTAGCTTTATGTCTGTTATATCGAGCCATAAGCGCTAAAAAAGATTAAGCGACACGTATTTTGGACTTGGTTTTTTTTTGACTAAAATTTACTACTTACGATTGCAAATAACGAATTTTGATAAAAAGAAGAAGTTCGAAAATTATGGCGCTTAAGCTTTTTTGCCGGTTGTGTCACAATATGGTCTATGCAGCTATGCTTTATGATGAAAGCACTGCTGTCGGTCGGTCTTATTTCGTCAATAGTACGTCGTATGTAAGTCGATAGGTAATAGTGACCTGAGTTCTTTTTCGGGAATTCAAAACCGGGAAAAACAAAAATGTCGGCAACCCTGTTACAAATGGGGGATTTTGAGGATGAGGAGGATCATGATGAGATTTTGTTCAGGCTATCAGGCATCAGATCAGACCGCATAGGGCCTCAGTTGATTTAATGTGAGTAGCTAATTGGGCTTTCGCATCCGATCCCAGAAATGGGGCTGCTAGCATGGCCTCCAGGCGGGCTGGCTTAGAAGCTTTATATCACATTTGTATAGCGGGCCGCTTGTTACAATATCCGACCTGCTTTCAGACACTTCTAACGTGACAGTTTGAATGCGCCAATCACTTGCCTTGACGTTCCAAGTATGGTAATAATAATAAGAAAATCACATAACTAAGCAAAAAATAAAAAATAATTTAAAAATTTTTGTTAAATATTTGATTTTATTATTTATAATTCAATAATTTAAGAGCGAACTTTTAAAGCTCACCACAATTATTTAACTTCAATTCCCTTTTATGCAACGTTCATTAACACTTGCTCAAAGTCAAAGTTCTCTGTTGGCGTACGTGCCGGCAGGAAGACTTGCTGCAAAAATAGTCTCAAGGAATCTTGCGTATATATACTTACACACATGCTAAATAACTAGTTTAAGTTACATGTTTACACGTATAAGACACGTGGTTCTATAGCGATTTTTGTAAATTCTATGATTCATTTATAAAACTCAATGAAAAACCGTTCGAAAGGCAAAGGGACAAAGAACACAACGTTGTTTGCATTTTTTTTACTGCAGTAATGCAGTTTTTTTGTTTTATTTTTTATTTTTTGCCATGACTAAGATTGTGCAACAAAAGTTGCAACACTTACTAGCCACCACAACAAACAACTTTTGAATGAAGTGGAAAACTACTTAATTGTAAGATTCCTTCTGAGAGTAAGAAACAAACAATTCGTAACGATTACTATAAATGATAGCGATCACGAGATCATTATGTTCTCAGAGAAGATTCTATGCTGTTCTGGAAGTTGCAAGTTTTGTTTATTTTTTTTGACCTTGAATATTTCACTGCAACTAAAGAGGAGCTTAGGATTAATGACATTGAGATTTTATATAAATTAATATGTATGTATAAATAGATAAAAAAAAGGTGTTGTATGCATTCCGTTTTATTCAAGGCTACATGATGAAATTGTGCAAGTAACATGATGAAATTATAAATTCTTTTGTACATATTTTTGTTTTTTATCAAGAAAAGCTCTCCTTGGTTTCCTTGTTGAAAAAAAACAAGAGGTAAACGGAAATTCCTTTGAAGCAATTTTACGTCCAGTGATGCTGCTCTAACAAAGTTTAACGAAAAATTTGATTGTTTTTTTTAAATATATTTTGAATAGAATTTCCTTGAAACAAGGGTACGAGTTTCTTTAAAATTTATAGTTTTATATTGTGTATTTATGCTATTAGTGAATCTATATGAAAGTACAGGCACATGTGTTTTTTTTTCTTTCTCATCAAATGCTGGCAATGGAATATTTTCGAATGTTCAGTGTCATTAATGCACAAACGTACAGTGTCGCACAGTGGTAGTGGACCAGACATGAAGGTGTTGTCTTCTTTTATTATTATACATATGTATATACAGGCCAAGTACTGGGTCAAAGATTTTAAATTTTTTTTGCCAATTCAGATGGTTTTTTTATTATTTCAATTAAATTTTAAAAAAATAATTTCAAAAGCAATTAATCGTATACTAACGGCTTGTCCCACGACGTCCACAGCAAACATTCGATAGATTAATTTTGTTAAAAAAAATAAATTTCTTTATTTAGGGCCTATCCCACGACGTCGACAACTCTCGACTTGTCTCGCACTTACAGCTAAAATCTACATGGCAACACCTTAAATCAATAGCTAAACCACATTGTTACAATAAGACAACAATATTGTTCTATAAGAATTTAATATTAATTGTTCACAAGGCAACTTTGAATTAATATTATTCCATATTGAAATAAAAACATCAACATTACATTATATTTATTGTAAGTTGTTTTTTTTCTCTGGTTGTATAGTTGATTAAATCAAACTGTTTATTAATTTTTTTGCTTCAAACTTTATATGCCCTCCGCAACGTGGGATCGCGCCCGGTAGCATTCAACTATGCTTCCTTTTGGCCGGGAAATGCATATATATATATTTGTTGTTGTCTCAGCAATCTTTAAGCTGCGTTGTGAAGGTGCTAAAAAAAATATAAAAGCTTTTAAAAAGAAATTGAGAATTACTAAATATATTAACCTTACAAACTAAACTGTTTCAACAAATAATAAAATTTTAAACCGCGTTGAACGATTAAATAAATTAATAATTTTTTTACAGCATGATAGACCTTACCAAAGGCTTAACTGTCATACTGCGCTTACTTTTCAAAATTTGTGATCACTGTACCCTGGCAAATCATCGTAAATAGATTGACACTGCATTAAATTAAAAAAAAAAAAAAAATTACACAACAAATTAAATTTTAATACAAAAAATGTCTTTCTTCAAAAGATCAAGAAATGGCATTAACAATTACAATCAAAATTAAACTTGTTTGCCTGAACTCTCATTTAAAAAAAAATCTAATAATATTAAAAAATAATGTAAAATCATGAGTGCCACTATTTTCCTGTGACACACTGTCTCTGAATATATAACACATGTTGTTGTTGTTGTTGTTGTTGTTTAATGTTTGTGAATTCTAACGTGTCCTGTGTTTTTCTGTTTTGTTGCTTTGCTATCGATGGCAATGACCATTTCAAGGCTAAACTTTATTCTATTACTTGAGAGAACCAAAAAAAAAAAATTAAAATAAAAAAAAAAAATTACTATACAAGATCCTTCTAACAAACATCTTGTGTTCTTTTATTGTTATTATAAGAAAAGTGTGTGTGTACATGTGCCTGCAACTTCACAGGAATCCTCAAAAGGCCTTTGACCTCTGGCAAGGCAAGGCAAGGCAATTCATTGTTTGAGTCTTTCCAATATCTAATTGTTTCTAATTGTTAAACGTAAGGCCAAGGCTAAGTTTAGGTACCCAAAAAAACATGTTTGATTTCCTTTCTTCTATTTTAATTTTGATCCTTTTAAAACTACAAAGAGGCAATGACCGCTTTCAAAGACCATATTTTTTGGGAAAAATAATATTTAAGCAGTAGAGTGTGTGTTAGTTAGAGTATGCATTTTAGTTCCACTTCTGTGTGTAGCTATGTGTGCAACAAAATGTGTTTTTTTTTGTTTGTTTGTTGAATAGCCTTCGAAATAAAATTTCGTTTATGAATTTCTCAGGAAATCCTTCTTGAAACGCCATAAAGTAAGACTGTACATAAATTTTGAGTGATCATGTGCCGTTTTGAAAGATCAAAAGTTACAAAATGAAAAATATATTTCTTCAGATCAATACAAAGGCATTTATATAAATGAGATATTGAATGACCAAGAGGAGATCCCATGCTCCTTATAGGATCGAGGGGAATATATGTATATATATAATTGACCAGGAGAAATATCTCTGTAATCAACACTTTATAAGGGAATCAGTTGACCTTGCAGGCCATCCCTGAAACTTCCGCTAAGCTACAGATTTTGATATAATTTGCGGTATCCGATACACTTCTTAAGTCTTTAAAAACGATATCTCTCGAACGAATCACCCGATTTTATCTAATTGACAGCAATCGCGTTGGTAGAAAACAATTGACTACTATTGACGGGCCCGTGTTATTTTCTTAACCTTAGAGAATAGTATAATATATTTCAATACGTCCAAACACACAAACTCTGACAATTGCATTTGAGGTAAAGATGCAATTAGACCTACCATAGCCCTAACCAAACCAGAATTCAATTGGTTTTTATGGTAATTGCTATGGCATTAAGGCGAGTCATCTATAACCGAATACAGTGTTGCCCATTAGTTTGGTTCGAGCGGCTGTTTTCTATGGTTATGGTTATGGCACGTCTGATTGCAACTTAAACAGCTTTGAAAGCTCTAGCATTTGTTCTTGTTTCTTTGCAAAGAAGAGCACACATAGTTGTCACCGCGATCTTATTTTCCGTTGTGCTCTCTTGTGCTCTTTTGTAAAATTTTGCGCACTGTGCATATGGCTTGTAACTGGTATACGAGCACAGCTTCAGTTATTGTGCTCACTTCACATTATTTACAAAAAGTGCAATCAATGACTTAATTTCATACGTATAATGAATGGCATTATTTAATTTTTTTAATGAAATAGTTTCACGAAATCATGAAGTGTTTTATATGAAGCTTTATGAAAATTTCTTCATTACTACAATGCAATTTTACGTTAGGTCCGTATTAATAACAAATCTAATTGATTCAATGAAAAAACTCATGAAGATTTTCTTTTCAGTGTAGTTTTTAGAATCTGCTTAATGTGCTTAGATTTTCTGGATGTTGCTAACATTCTTCTAGAAGCTTTATGTAGAGCAGCTACGTCCAAGCCATATGCACACTGTGCAAACTTTTTCAAAAAAGCTTTTGTGCTTTCACACCGACGAGAGCTGGGACGTAGCCTATGTAGAGTATTATTTTGGAAACAGTCAATCAGTTGATTAAAAAACAGCAAAGTTAGCATCGTTAGCTCTTAATATTCGTGGTGAGTGAGGAAAGTATTTGATTTTATAAGTATTATATATTGGGACTTTTTATATATTATAACTGTGAGCGGGCGAAATCAAGTGCGTACTATTTTTAAACAAAAAAAATCTTTCAATGGTTTCCCCTTCCATAATTTTCAGTAGCCGGTGAAATTTTTTGAGTTCTTAAAAATTTCCAAGATTTGTCTCCATAGCCTCCCCTTGATTATGCCGATATAACAGCTCCACTTAATTTTTTTTTGCTACGACATCTACCGGTGGACCACACCAGCTCTATTAGTGGGTATATTGGTCTTTATATACATATATTTTAGTTAACGAATCTTACAATTGTATATCGTCACAGCAACTGGAGCTTCTAGTCTTTAATGGGTTAATATGATTTTGTAAGAAGTCAGGAATAAGTTCTGGTTGATAGCTCAGAAGTCAAATAAATGTTATATGTTCCCTTAAAATTACTTTTACTGTTGTCCTCTGTTAGATAACGATAATTTGTGCAATTCGGAAGACGAATTTTAAAACAAAACGAAGAACATTTGTATATTCCGAAAAGTACAGTTGTCGAGCATAAAACTACATATATTGCTATATAGAACTTTTTTAAGCTCATCTAACTTTTTTCCAGCCCTTTCTAAAAATCCCATCTGGTTATTTTCCAAGTCCAAGTTTATTTCCGAAATCTCCTTCACATGTAAATATATACAAATATAAATTATTAATAGAACCTTTCTTTTTAATATTAGACAGCTTTGTTTACGCTGCTTGACATTTCCCCTTAAATTATTTATTTTTTAATAATTATGGTAATTTATATTTTTTAGTAATTAAGTAATTGTAAGTATATTTGTACAACTATGGATTTATAAATATGTACGAGTATGTACATATGTATGTATGTAACTATATTTTAATTGCGATTTCCAATTCTCACGGAACATTACAACATAAAATGTCAATAAACAGTCTCAAGGTTAAATGGCCGAAAACAACAATAATAATATTTCGTAATCAACGCCATCATAATTAATTCAAAATAAAACTAAAACATTTAATAGAAGAGTTCATTGACATGCGTTGAATATACACACACACACACACACACACACACACACATATGTGCATAAATACATATGTATTTTATATTTATATTGTTTAAAAATCATTGTACAGAAGCCATTGCCAATTAATTTTAGACACAAAAATTAAAGTCAGCTTTCAGCAAGAACCCTTTACAACTTAAAGCATATCATAAGAAGTATGTAAGTTGTTGAAATTATGAATCAGCAGCGAGTTGAAAAAGGGCGATCGTTAAGATTGTTTTTGCCAACTTTAAATCAGTTTGAAGCCACCGCCTCCAACACATTCGCGGTAAAAATTCATACCAGCCAGCAGAGGCTGATTTGAATAATATTTTCTTACAATGATGAGACAACAATTTTACTACGATTTGTTTACATTGACGAATGTAGTAAATTTTTTTATTATTCAATCTTACACCCTACAGCCAATCTCTATGACTGTAAGGGCCATTTTCACAACGATACAAAAGTATAATAAAAGTATACTTTAAGAGTTATAAAACTAGTATTTCAATACAAAATACTGGTTTTAAATTCTTAAAGTTGTTGTTGCTTTGGGAATATGTAAAATTTTTCCTAGAAATGTACGCGTATGTACATAAACGATCCAACGCTTTCGGTCGACATTGTGGTTCAGTCAGGCTATTAATTTATTAAAGCTTTGATCAATTATAGATGATTTCTTGAACTTTAATTTATGCACAAAACAAAAATAGAAAAACGTCGCATTATACTGTCCTGTTGTTCATCACGAAGAATTAAAAAATTAAAACCGGTATTCTTAGGCCATACGAGTTGGCGGCAGAAAAATAAAGGGGTCGGCATAATTGAGAAAATTGATATTTTCATTACGCCTAACTGTCAAGTTTAGCCTTTCAATTCTTTTCAATTTGCTTGTCTGTCAATTTTGCTTTGCCGGTCACAAGATTAAAGGTTTCATTGGACTTTTGTGTGGTTTTAATGAAAAACCACATAAGTCGAAGAGCCAAAATACTATATATTGGAAATTGCCCCAGATAAAGATCTTTCTTATAAAAAAGAAACACACACATAACGGGTGGCCATTTATCGGCTTAAATTTAAACGACCGGATGTTTCAAATCTGGCAATACTTATGTCAGCGTTGGGATTTATTGGAAATTTATTTTTAAAACAAAGACAATTGGTTGGAAATTAAAGCTCATATTCATCTTGGTGTTTACGTTAATAAGCAAACTTGCCGTGTTTAATGCCTTAGAAAACCCACACGTGTTCTTACAGAAGCCAATGCACCCATTACTAGTGACTGTTTGGTGCGACTTGTAGAGCGGAGGCATCATTTTCCCATATTTCTTTGAAAATGAGGAGGACGCAATCATTACGGTCAATGGATACACCTATCGCATCATGATAACCGATTTTTTTTGTTTCGTTTCAACAGGATGGTGCAACTTGCCACACATCTCATACCACAATCGTTTTATTGAGTCAAACGTTTAATGGCCGTTTAATTAGCCGAAATGGTGATGTCAATTGGCCACCAAGAAGCTAAAATTTGACACCTTTGGACTTCTTTCTGTGGGGCGCCGTTAAAGACAAGTGTTATGCCGACAAACCAGACACAATTGTGAATTTGAGCCCAATATCGTGATGCCATTGCCCCATACACACGAAAAATTGCTCGGAAATAGGTCCGATCGAATTGGTGTGAAATAATATTCCATCTCTGACCGGAGCAATTGTACTTCACAACAAAAAAATTAATTTGGCAAAATTTCAAACCGTTTTCTTGCATTTTTAAATTTAAACTTTAATCGGCCCACCCGCTTTATGTAAACGATAAATATACAAAATGTGGAATGGTGCCTTTCGACGGATAAGTGGTATTTATTGTCCCGGTAAAAATCTTTGGATAGGATCACGGGGCGAAGTACTCCATACCCAGAAAATATTTATTATTGTTTTAACAAACATCTATTAAATCAAGAGTTTTTAAGCTTAAATCAGAAACCATTTAACGTGCGTACACTGTTCGTCCTCCAGTGCGCTCGTAAGTGCCCTCTCCGGATGCAAATGTAACATTGTTTGTTTGTTACGCTTCATCAACTAGCAACAGCTGCACCGATTTCGATGAATTTTCAAACATAAATAGATTTGCATATAAAAGAACACAAAGGCTATATATATTTTTAAATTTGATGGCAGAGGGGCAATACATGCCCTCCAAAGCTATCTATAGATACATTTATAGATGCATCTAAAAGGATACACAGGAAAACTAGGACCTTAACTTCTGTTTCTGCGAAACTATATAACAGGTTTTAAAAAAAATTGAAAACTTTAAAATATGACCAGTGTTGAATGTTTTTTTTTATTTTATCCACTCTTAATCGGTTACGGTTTTAAGTAAAAAAAAGAACTCTAACCAAGCAAAACATATCCATCAGGTGCCAATCTCTCTTTCTCTAACATGGCAGAGTTTAAACGAGGCCGTACGATCTGCCAAGTCAAACGCCGTTAGTGGTCGAGCGATTGAAAAATGTCTCTGTGGAAAAAAATTTCCCTACAATGAAGAGGAAGACTCCTCGTCTGTGTTATTTTTAAGCGTTTAAACAAATTTGTTGTTTGAGATAACTTTTTGAAATTGAATTACACATTAGATAAATAAAGCCGACATTAGCTATGTCAGCAGCCAATATTTCAATGTCAACGCCGCCGCTAAAATATCTACTAATATTATTAAAATCTAGATAAATGAATACAAAAGCGATTTAGACTTAAACATTTTACAAACTTCAGAAGTTTTATTGAACACCCTCAGATGTACATAATCTAAGTGTCAGGCCGCAATTTTTGTGCCGCCGCTCCGTCTTTAAACCTTGTCAGCACGGATTTCTTAATGTTTTGATTTTGCAAACAAAACAAAAAATAAATGCGCCTGCTTAGCAAATATTTGCACTTCCCAGTCTGCAGTAATTTCTCGTATTGCATATACGAATTAGTGGAGGTAATTGCAATTTCATATGATTTGCTACATCTGCAATATTTTTATCTGAACTCTGCAACTAAGAGAGATTTCCCCTAATATTTCTTAAAAAATAAACATGTAGCGTGTGCACTATGGCTTGTAAATGCTCCCTGCCTATTTTTATATGCTTAAATATGAATTTGCAAAAAAATTAATTTTTTTTAGCTTGTTAACATTTATACTTTTCAGTTTAAGCTCTACTGCGATGAGGTCATAATTAAGTATAAACATTTGTAATTATCTTGTTTGCATTTGAACTTTTAGTTTTGTTTCTACTACAAACTAACAGAAAAAAAAATTATTATTAAAAAATCATAATAAACAGTTTGTTGAACTTTAAATAAAATATTCTTTATGAAAATGAACATGACAAGATTGTTTTTGTAGTGTTTTTTTTTATTTTCTTTAAATAGTTAAAAACTTTGAACAAACTAGTTATGTTCTTTTTTTAAATAAATTACTCGCGTATCATTGTTTAAGCTTTTTCCAGCAAATCGACTGCAGAAAATTGATTTTTGAATATTTATTTTAGGCACATTAACAAAAGATTGCCATTACTTAGCAGTATAACAAAAATTGGGGCAAAAAAATAACTCTATGAAGGGGTTTCAAAAACAAGGATGTGGAATTTTAGCGGGTTGATGACCTGACAAGAGATCGACTGAAATTTTGTTTTACAGTTCTTTAGATATTTCACATAAAGTAAAAAAGGCGTAACTGACATTATTTTCAAAATCATCGTTTTGATAAATTATAAAGTACCAAGGCCAAAAATGTGGAATTTATTAACGAAAGCCGTAAACTACTGAGAACCAAATACTCTACGACTCTTGACTCATACATTTTTGTACTTCTTTATGTGAAATTTTCCTAAGAGATGAACTAAGGTCCGATAAAAGATCATGGCCAGCAGAACTTGGAAAGTCTTGTTGATTTGCCCCGTAGGCAGCACAATGGGTTTCGGACAGCATCTGTTGCTCAAGACATATCGATCCATGACTGCCAAAATCGCTCGGCCGACATATTTTTAGAACTTCCTTTTTTAACGAAAATCGATTATCTACAATCGTAAATGATCGATTTTCGTCAAAAAATTAAGATCGAAAATTATGACGCACGCTTAAGCTGTTTAAGCACAATATCTTGAGTTCTGCCCATTTTTATTCATGTGTATGAAAATCAAAGAAATGCATATAAATGCATACATAAAAAAATATCTAATATGTAAGACATGTTTTTCATCCTTCTCAGTCTTCTATAAATTTAATTAACGACAGATTAAAATTGAACGACAGAAAAAAATTAATTATTTGTTTGCATTTTTTCTTGTCATGCTGTTCTTCTTTACACAACAATTCATTCACATTTTAATTTTTGGCCAGTGTTATATAACACTCGTATTTAATTTTTTATTAATTTTTTTTTATATTTTAGTTCATTGCATGCATGCTTTTAGTGTTGTTGTTGCTGTTGTTGTTCTCACTGTGGGCATTTTATTGCGTTTGGTTGCTTGTAATTTGTTAAAGCAGTTTTTTATTTCACACGAAAAAGGTGTGTGTTTTGTAAGTTTTTTATTGTTGTTGTGTTTTTGTTTTTTTTTTGGTTAATTTTAGTTGTTGTTTTTGTGAATTCCCTTTTATGGAAATATTAAGGTATTATTAACTGTGTATTATGCCGCTGTTGCAGTTTTCTTTATTTTTTGCTGGTCCTTTATTTGTCTCAATGAATTTTTTGTCGTTGGTAGGTTTATTTTTTATTTATTTTTTGTTGGACATAAAGTGTTAATAAACTTTGAAACCAATATTTTTATGTTAAAAATAAGTGTTTGTATGTTTATAATAATAATAAACTTAACAAAAATGTTGTTATGAACACGCACCCAGCGAGTGAAGATATTTTTTTTTTTTTTGATAGTCGACACCATTGGTCGAGCTTTACTGCGCCTTGGCGGTTGTTAATGAGTAAAATGATACCGTAATTTAAAAATTTTCATTTCGTTTAAAGTACAACTTTACAGTTTATATGAAGGACATGGTGCTTGCACAAACAAATATGTGCATAAGACTTTTTTTAGTTTTCAAGTCTTACGAAATACTCGTACTACTATGGGCTAATCAATTCATTAAAAAAATATTTATGTATATTGCAGAAAGTTTGCTTTTATGAAGGGTTTTCTTATAGGGGCGGGTAGGCTGGATAAATGATTATACTGTGCAACACAAGAAAATAAAAAGCTTTTAATGACTTATTCGGCCAGAGGAGGTAAAAATACGTATACACGTACATACATGCGAGTACATATGTATTTAAATCTGAATGTTAGCAGGGTTTGCTGTTCGGTTTTAACCGAAATCGAAACCGCGGTTTTTTAGGCCAAATATTCGAAACCGAAAACCGACAAGAAAACAGTAGATTTTCTATTTTTACTTCCTGTTATTTTTACATTTTTTTTAATATATTTTTATCAATCATTAATAATGATTTGAGAGCGGTACATAATATTGGCGCCAACGTGAGATAAGTCCGTGAAGTCCGTGTTAACGTTAATCTGGGACACTTCTGTCTGTATGTATACAAAGGAAAGCAGGCGGATGCATATTTTCAGATGGAACAGCCATCTTTCACATTGCTAAGCAGCTTTCTTTTGAGACCGTGGTTGAGCAATTCGCTTCAGTGTGTTAAATATCGAAAAAATTCGGTTGTAGAGCGTCCGTAACATTCGACCATTCCAAGCAATTTGTTGTTGGAAAGTTTTCAAGGTTAGAGAATTTAAGAATTCTCTACCATTCCCTTGTCTATCGTATTCTTGGCACGTGAAAGTAAAAGGCAAAAAGTAAATAATTTCAAATAAAATGCGCATAAAAAAATAACTTTATTTGTTCTCAAGAAATATGTTCGTAAACAAACTCATGAATTACATAAGACGTTTTTTTCTTATTGTTCTTTAATTTTTTATTCATGTTCAAAACGAAATGTGAATGACTTTTAATTTATGAACGAAAAAAAACAAGTAAGGAAACAAGCAGCAACAACTACAACAAAAAAAAAACATGAATGCTTAAAACTGTTTATGGCGGGAAAAATTTAAAGAATTTGTTTTGAAAGAAAAGGGATTTTTTTATAAAACTAAAACGAAAACAAGCTCAAACATAATCATCGTTTATCTTCATCATCGCCAAAGTCACAAATCATTTCGGCCGCTCTGGCAGGTTGTTTACGACGCCATCAGTATAATGTAATGAGCGATGAAACACAATTACATACAGACACGTATGTACATATGTATGTATGTTGTATGTGTGTCTGTATTTAAAAAAATGAAAAGAAAAAAAAACAAAGTTTTGTTTCAGAATTCAAGCCAGTTATCGGTTTGTTCCCAATTTAAAAGTATATTTTCTTCTTTTTACGATCTGCAAAAAAAAAAAAAAAACGAAAGTATGTCGAAAGTGATAATTCAGTCAGTCGGTCAGCTTAACCTTGACATCTTCTCAACGCAGTTTATACTCGTAATTATAAGATGAATTGCAGACACAATTATCGGGTGTCTTTTATTAAAATTTTTTATTTGTAGGGTATGCAAACTTCTTCTTAGAGGCACCTTTTTCAATACGCACTTTAAAATATAAAATTAAGAATTTTAATATGTACATTTGCTTATACATACATATGTATATACATACATATGTACATACGAAGTGTGTTCAAAAAGTATCGCGAATTTTGAATTTTCGCGGGATACGTATATTCGAATTTTGAGTTGGTACTCATGTCTCTCACTTATGCCGACAATTTCGGCCATTTTGAATGTTCAGTTAATTGTTGACAGCTGCTTTGCTTACACGTGTTTTGATTCGTCTTCGATTTTGACCTATTAAAAAAAAATTGAACAAAGAACCTGTATCAAATTTTGTGTGAAAAACGAATGTTGACTGTGGCATACGGAGAAGCTACGTTGGGTCCAAGCAAGTACAAAATGTGGTACAAAATGTTCTCAGAAGGTCGAGAAGATGTGAACGACGAAGAGCGTGCCGGACGCCCGAGCACTTCAACAACAGACGAAAAAATTGATGAAGTGAAGAAAATGGTATTGATCAATCTTCGAATCACCATTAGATAAATTGCTGAGGATCTCGACATATCGATTGGCTTGTGCCATTCGATTTTTCTTATTGATTTGGGAATGAGACGGGTCGCCGCGAAATTCGTACCAAAATTGCTTAATTTCGACCAAAAAACAGCATCGCATGAACATTACTAATGAGCTGTTGGACTCTGTCCGCGACGACCAAAATTTTCTCCGGAGTGTCATAGGTGTCGAATCGTGGGGTTTTGGTTATGACGTGGAAACCAAAGCTCAATCATCTCAATGGAAGCTGCCGCACGAACCAAGGTAAAAATCGAAGTCGAGCCAAAACGTGTGCAAGCAAAGCAGCTGTCAACAATTAACTGAACATTAAAAATGGCCGAAATTGTCGGCATAAGTGAGAGACATGAGTACCAACATAACGCCACAAAAAAATCAAAATTCGGATAAATGTAACCCGCGAAAATTAAAAATTCGCGATACTTTTTGAACACACCTCGTATGTATGTTTTAAACCAAAAGAATTCTAATTTTAATAACGTATCACGGTGGAGCTATCGAGCTATCAATCTTGTTTCTAATTATGTTGTTTTGAATTCTTACACGCGGTCAACAACTTCTGGTTTTTTTTTTGTACAAGACTAAGTCTCCCAAAATTCGCGCTTTTATGATTGTATCTATTATTATTCTAGTTTGTAGCAATAACCTACGAGTATGAGCTGAAAAAGGAGCATGGCTTATATGATTTTGTCGCTGAGCGCGTGCCAACAGTTAAATTTCAATGACCGAAAAATTGCTTCAACATGGTTATTTTGCGACATTGTGGGCAACAATTATCGCCTGTCGCCGAAAAATAACCCATTGCTGCATGTAAAAAAAATTATAATTTGTTTCCACAAACAATTAGGGGAGGGAGAACATTTTAATTTTTTAATACAACGCGTGTCAAAATGTATACGAATTTAAACAATTTTGTTTGTTGTTGTTGATTAAGCACTTCTGGTTGCATTTCGTTCCCCAATATTACTATATATAGTTCAACTAAACATTTAAAATTGTTTCACTTAAATCATCATGGGCACCTGACAAAAATATATGTTCAGTTGGCAATCACAGTTTCATATACTGGAAAGTAAATCAACTGTAGAAAGCAAAAACAATGTAACATAATATCCACTAGAATAATACTTACATGTATGTACCGACGGTACATCGAATAAGTAAAAATAATTAATGTGATGATCGTAAAAGATAAGCAAGAATAGTTAAACATACTTAGGTAGAGTGACATGACTTCGTGCTAACCTGAATATAAAAATGAAAAAAACGGATAAACAGAAAATTAATAGTAATACTTACAAATGTATTTGCCAAAGGTAAATCAATAATTGTATACACAATATTTCTCATATTCCATTTCATTAAAAATTTGCGTTAAATAGCTGATGTTAATAACAATCTCTACCCTAGTAGATAAAATTGGGTGTTGATGAAGTGCGTTGCTGCACAGAAAAATATCGGTATTTCCCCCAGCTTATAGTCTAATTTAATTTTTCTTCTCTTCTTTAGAAACTCACATTAATTAATAAAAAATATTTAATTCAATAAGAATTGAAATTACTGAACTTAAGCCCGACTAAGAAATTATTTCTGATTAAAGTTCCCCAATATTTTTAAAAGTTTTTTAAACATCTAGACGTGCTTAACCAACAACAACAACAACAAAATTTTTTTACAAAAAATTAAATTTTAGTTTAAAACATTTTCTTGTTGGAATAATTAATGCATCAAGCTATAACCGCCAAAAAAGCTTAACCGACACATTTTTTGGAATTTCTTTTGCCATCGTAAATAATCCATTTTCGTAAAAAAAAATTAAGATGCAAAATTATGTCGCTTAAGCTTTTTTGACGGTTATGGCATTAAGATTTTAAAGTTGCGGCAGTTCTTGATGAAGCGTATTCTGGACGTCCGACTATGACTGACCGTGTGTCACTAATGACACTTATAATGTTGGCCCTCAAGGCGTCATTTGGTGCTGGGCCATTTCTTGAAATAAGCTTATAACCAAATTTTGATTTCGAAAAGTTTATTGTCGCGGTTGCCGTATGGCCTGAAGGTCTGGCCTCATTTTGGAAGAAATAAGCTCCAATGATGCCACCAGCATGCAAACAGCACCAAACGGTAAACTTTTCTGGATTAATGTAGTTTGTGATTGGTGTCATTCTTTATGAAGCAATTTGATCAATTAATAAGGCCGTGAAGCTGAACACAGTTTTGCGGTAAAACATCGGATCAGTTTCCAACTGCTGTAGAGCCCATGGTTGTCAGATATGGCGATTTCTCGCCAAACGTGGTGATTTTGAACTTGTTTGGCGACTAAATGTTTGATTTGGCGGCATTACAATTTTTCTGGCGATAAATACATTTTTTGCCGATTTTTATGTCTATTTCTTAACTTGAACTTCAGAATTTTTGTAATTCAGGAAAATTAATTTGTTGAAGGAGTAGTTTCAAAAAGAAATCCTAACAAAACTCGTCCGCAAGTAATTAACATAATTTGATTTTGATGATTTTTTTGTATTGACTATTAGAATTTAATGCGTTTTGAATTTGGATGAGAAAAATTTACAAAAAATTATTTTTGCCGATTTTATTTATACTATTGGCGATTTTCTGTTTAATTTTTGTAGGATTATTTTATAAAAAATTTAATAATAAAAAGGTGTTATATAAAAGCAAATATATTATCAATTGTGTATTCAGAAAAACTACATAAAACTATTTTTGGGGATTTTTAAAATAATTTTGGGGAAATGGGTCGAAAAAAACCTGACAACCCTGATACAGCCCAGTCGACGAAAAACACACATATGATGGTCTCATGGCCATACATCATTTGTTTTCCACCTAGTGGATGTACAGAGATCCAATTTCTGTGATCGAAGTTCGAAGGTCGATAAATTTAGACCTTCGTCGTCTATACATTCATTTACAGCGGCGATTATCTTTTCAGGATGCACATCCCGTCGACATCTTGGGTGTTTTTGCATCATTTAGAGAGTATATGGTATGAAATATTTCGACGGAAAGCTTGCTCAAAAAAAGCAGGACTTTCAAAGTAAGTTTGCATAAATTGGCACGGCTATTCAGGCATTAATAAATTCATAATGATTTGCCAAAGTACGATATGCTAGTCATAAATGTTAAAAAGCGAGTGCAGTTCGCCAGTTCTATCGCACGAAAAATTCTTTACAACAAAGTGGTAGCAAATGTTATATTAACTGGTTATAAATAACATAACTTTTTTATGATACGATTAGGCTTAAGTTCTTATCGCTTTGTGAGCGAAATTACATGTGATAATTTTTAAGGAACAAATTACGCCAAAGTTAATTATTAATATTCTGGCAAGCACTAGCAAAACGGAACTACATGCTGTTTTCGAAGAGATACACGCCTTTTGCATCAAAGTTCTTGTGTTTGGTCCACTGTGTGTGGTGTTAGTTGATGTAGATTTCTGCTTAATATACTCAGTTTTCAGTGCAAATGGAATATGAGAGTTGTTTTGATTCATCGTATTAGAATTTGCTGAAAGCTTTTTTTGTAATAAAAGCTCAACTTTACCATCTCTAATTTACTAATTTACAACAGTATTGCCATTGTTGTTTGCTCTTTACTAACTTTTATTTGTCTGGAAAAATTAACACCCTTATGCAAAAACGATTGTTAAGGTTAAATCATGCGTTAAAACCGGTTTTACCATACAAAATACATTTGTTAAATCAACTTTAAATTTTACAACCGTTTTTGCATAACAGGGTAAAACTTTAAACTAACTTTTTAATTAATAAAAGCTCTCTCTTACCTTTTTTAACATATGCAAATGCCTCGATGGAACCTAAGAAACAAAAACAAAAATTTATAATTATTTCATTTGAATTTATTTAAAAATCAATAGTAAAAGGAATGTAAGAAAACTAAAAACATATGCAAATTAAATAAAACATACATATTTCTTGTTTCTTATGACGCCTGTTGAAGATTTTTTTTTGCTTATTATGCTTGCATATTTAGTAGCTGTCAGTTATTTTTGGATAGTTTTTATATAAACTACGAGGGCGGATCAATAAGTCCGTGACTTTTGGAATGAAACACAGTTTTTTGCAAAACAAAAATTTATTTTTCAACATAATCACCTTTTAACTCAATACACTTGGTCCAACGTCTCTCCAGTTTTTGTATCCCATCCAAAAAATAGGATTTTTCGAGGTCCTTAAAATTTGTTTGGTCCATAATTTCATCGTTGGAGCTAAATCTCTCCACTGAGCCATTTGGAAATAGGAAGTAGTCACTAGGGCATAAGTCCGGAGAATATGACGGATGAGGTACCAATTCGTAACCCAATTCATAGAGTTTTGCCATTGAGACTGCACACGTTTGCAGCCGTGCATTATCTTGATGAAAAATACCTTTTTTTCTTGGCCATATGGGGTCGTTTTCTTTTTAAATCATAATTAAATCGGTTTTGTTGTTTTTCTCTTTTGAAGGTAATCAATGTGGATTATCCCGCGTGCATCCCAAAAAACTGTTTCCATCACCTTATTGGCTGACAAACTTACCTTGGCCTTCTTCGGAGCAGGTTCACCCGGAGGAACCCATTGTTTAGACTGCTGCTTGTTCTCCGGGGTTCAGTAATGGATCCATGTTTCACCCACAGTTACAAAACACCGCAAAAACTCATTCGGATTGCGGTTAAACAACTCCAAACAATCCTTTGAAATTGTCACACGTTTACGTGTGAGCAAACGCGGCACCCATCTTGCAGACAACTTTCTTAAATCCAGCTGATCACTT
Organism: Nowickia ferox; assembly: GCA_936439885.1. Taxonomy (NCBI): domain Eukaryota; kingdom Metazoa; phylum Arthropoda; class Insecta; order Diptera; family Tachinidae; genus Nowickia; species Nowickia ferox. Next base: position 113,989,777 of record OW387025.1, read on the forward strand.
CAAATCGAAACCACACTGCCACATGAAATGCCTATGGCATTTGACACTTTTACTTTTCGATCGGCCAACACCATATCGTGGATTTTTTCGAAATTTTCGGGTGTACTGACCTCAATTGGCCTTCCAGAATGTTCAGCATCATTTGTACTTGTGCGACCACAACGAAAGTCAGTTAACCATTTTTTTACCATTGAAATCGATGGTGCAGAGTTCCCATAGTATTTGTCGAGCTTTTCTTTGGTTTGATTGACGGTGTTTTTTTCGCAAAAAATAATGTTAAATGAGCACTAGAAATTCACTTTTTTCCATTTTTAGAAAAATGCACGAGCTTGTATGTTTTGAACAGCTGTTAAACGCAAAGTAAACAACGACACTTGCTCAAAATTTGACAGTAGTCTATTAATAGGTGGTACTTGATGGGAACAGTGTTGAATTTCATGTAACTTCGAGGGAAGTTCGAAAAGTCACGGACTTATTTATCCGCCCTCGTAATATCGGCTACTCTGGCACCAGCGAGCCGTACAAATTAATACACGTATAAATAAATAATAAACACATTTGATACACTGAAAGGAAAATCGTCGTGCCAGCTATGAGTTTTTTCATTGCATCAATTAATTCTGTCATTAATAACGAGCTAAGGTAAGATTATGAAAAGTTATAATAAAGTTTCATATAAAACACTTCATTGATTTCGTGAAACTCTTTCAGTCAAAACATGAAAATTCATGAAATTAAGTCATTGATTGTAACTTTTATGAATGTTGTGATGGGAGCACATTAACTGAAACTGTATACCAACATTTTATTTCACAAATTCTAAGAGCCGAAATATCATTTCAATAGATATTGCTAAAATAACTTCATGTTTGAGTAGCACAATGGGTTAAAAGTACGTTAGTTTATTTGTGGCCATAAAAAATGTAGCATTTTTGTGAGAAAAATTATACATGCATGTACATAGATAAATATTTTGCATGAATTAATAATGTTAACGAACGTTTTAATGAGCAATTAATATAATATGCATAATATTAAAATATCTCTTCTTGGAAAAAGAACAATAAGTTATGCAAATGATATACGTGAAGTCTTTTAAAGAATTTTTATTCGATAAACAGTAAAAGTAAAGTCTGTACGCGAAAGAATTTAAACAAAAAATAACTCGTCTGATAACTTATTTGATGAGCTGGTGAACAAAGTATACATCTATGAATTCACGAAATATGTTTCTTTCATTCCAATCAAGTTGGATCCTACCCTAAAAAAATAACGAACTGACTGACTTTTCCTTGCTAGTCTCTATGTACCTGGTTCAGTAATTTGCCTGTCTTGTAAAAAACAAATAAAAGGACTAGTATGGTCTTGTTCGCCAGCTCTTCATTTTTAATTTTTTCAATTTCGACTTTTTAGGTATTGAGAGTTTATTTTTTAGCTTCCAGCGATTTTCTTTTCTCTAGCATTAGAGATTATTTCCTATAAATTTTAATCACTTTTGGCATTCTTGTTATTTGTTATTTCGGCACAAACTCTTCTTAAGGATTGAGAAATAAAAATCTACATATTCTTGGTATAAACTCACGCCATTATTAAAATAAATTAGCGGCACCATTTATGTTTAACTTTTGTTTTTTATTTCACTACCGATCGATACTCCAATACAAACTTCTTGAACACATCAATGAATGAAACGTCATTGGCCGGACCATGTGTTGTTTTGATTGTTAGGAATTTTATTCCAGAATTATTTAAATTTTTTGCAAATCAACAAAAATTTTACCGATAGACGCGAGACTATTTGGATGGTTTGTGTTCGATTAGGAGTTAAATTTTTTTAAGCTGAATTTTAGCAATTAAAAGACATTTATCGGGATTATTATTTATTCCTCTGCGGGAGGTTCACTGAGTTCAATAATTTTGTTACAGTTCTATGACTTAGAACACGCTATACGAGTACACAGAAAAAAAATTCGTTTTCCCATTCAAACACAAAATTGTCAAAATCAAATATTAGTTTGTTCCATTTAGGTCCTACAAAGAAATTTACAAATTAAAATTTGTTTAAAAAAAGCTCTGATTATTATATGTACAGCATGTCATTTCCAGAAATCTCCTCTAAACATTCTTGTGGCAAATGTTACCTTATCAGCCTCATTAATAACATTTCCCCGGGAGTTTATTCCCTATTCCTTGTTCCCCCATTTAAAAATGTCGGCAAGCTTTCTGTTAAAATAAAACAACTGGATACAAAATAGCTGACTTCGAAAACTTGAAGTTCGTGCTCAAGTTTAAATTTGTAGCTCATTCTGTTTAACATCAATAGTAGTAGAAATATTTATAATAGCAATAATAGTATTAGTAATTGTAGGAGTAGCATATAATGGATTTCCAATAGAGATAATAGAAATGTTTTAGTACCAATAATAGTGGAAGAAGTGGGAGCAATAGTATCAAAAGTAGTAGACACAAATGATCTAGAAGTAGTTTATAATATACTTGTAGTAGAAAAAATTGGTGCATTTACAGAGTTATCAGCAGTAATTGGGATATATCTGCAATAGCAACATTAGTAATTTTTAAAATTAAGACATTATGAGTTTTTGAGCAATAGCTATAGAAATAGAAATAGAAATAGCAATAGCAATAGCAATAGCAATAGCAATAGCAATAGCAATATCAATAGCGATAGCAATAGCCTCTGTTACATCACTTTTTTTTGCCTAAAATGGAAAAGCTGGACTTTACTGGCATATAATTTCAGCAAGACGGTGTCAGATGCCACACAGGACCCGAAACAATGACCCAATTGAGAGGTGAGTACGGAGAACAGTTTATTTTACGTTTGGGTGCGTAACGCCTGTATACTAGTTTTTGTGGGGTTATGTTAAGGGTCATGTCTATAGCAATGGTGGACGCACTGGAAGCCAATATTGCAGAATTTATTGGTGAGATGCCGGCGGATATGTTGGCGAGACTATGCCAAAATTGGACTCAGCGTATGAACCATTTCAGGCGTAACTGCGGTCAGCATTTAGATGAAATCGTTCTATCCACTCAAATAAAGTTATCATACATTTCTCTAAATTTTATGTCTTTTTTTTTCAAATCAAATTCGAGAGCTCCTAAACAAATCACACTATGTTATAAGTTATAATATAAGAGGAGAATAGCATTAGTAGCAATAGTAAGAATAGCAATAATAGCAACAATAGTAGTATTAGTATTTATAATTACATATGTATTTAAATATGAATGTCATTAGTAGGGGAGATTAGTATTAATAGACAAAAAGAGTAAAAGTAGTAGATTATTTTTAAATAATTTTTTTTTTAATTTTTAATACGTTTTTAATTACGTTCACTTTTACCAAAAATGCGACTTTAAAAATCTATATAGTTATGTCATTACAAGCGATAACAGCGTAACTCGAAAAGCATAGTTTCGAGAAAAACCGCATTTAACGCAAATTTAGTTTTTAATATAATTTAGTGCTTATTACAAATTTCATTGAAATTTTTTTTTCAGACTTAGGCCAATATTGTTTTGTTTTTATCTTTAAAGTGAACTTCGTTAGAGGCATGGGTGCCCCTGTGGCTTAGTGGTAGCGATGCTAGTGGGTTCGATTCCCGCCATAGACCCTGTATGTTTTCTGCAGACAAGCTAGTCGCTTTGCGGGTTGTGTTTGTTTAAAAGAAAAACCTATTTAAAAAAAATTTCACTTAAATACCAAGCTTCATTTGTAGAATTTCGTCTTAAGTCGACTTATGCTTTTATCGCTTTTAAGCACAGAATTGTTTACTACTATATATTCTTATATCCACTAAGATATGCTTAACTTTTGTATTAGAATTTTTACATACATATATACATTTCATTAGCCAGCTTCGCAAATCTAAATCTAATCTAAATCTAATCTAATTGAATTCTTTAAAAATAGTTTTTATTAATTTAACTTTTTTTAATTATTTTGTTTACCTTAAAGAAAGTTCATTGTCTTCGAATAAATTATTTCTTGTTTGTGATTTACTATTATGCAAAAAGAATTCCTACCAACAGCTTTACTGCGAAATAATTTTTTTTATTTTTTTTGTTATCTACCAAAAAAAAAATGTTTTCTACTAAAGAACATTTTTTCAAGTGCCGTACAAGAGCGTATTCTTAACGAATAAATGTGTATTGTTAATGAACGTAATAAAAGTATCTAAGATTTTTTTCTTATTTCGGCACGTGTTTAAAAAAATATCTACTTGCTTTGCCATTTTTTTTATTGATTTTGAATTAATTAATTACTTCTTCACAGAAGCTGTGGGTATGCTACAAGTCTCGCTTCTGAAAGAAAAAAAAAATTAATGTGCAATTTATTATCATAATAAAAATTTCAATAAAACCCGCTTTTACAAATTACGACGCGTGTGTTTCTTAGGGAAAAATTTTATTTTCAAATAAAATCTTTTATATAAAAGCTGTCGTCGGCAAAAAAACTTTAAATTTATTATTAAAAATTCCCATGGGGAATCACGAATAATCGACCAGTGCTTAAACCGGACATATACAGCTAAACGTACTAAAATATGTGTGGCGACATACTAATTATGTGTGGATGTATAAATGTATTTACATACATACATAAAATACAATAATTAGCTGAAGCTGCAGCTCTCTGTAGGGCTCCCCAAGGCCGACCAAGATAAGAAAATTATTGCCTGTTTCAAGGTTATTTTTCTTGTTATGTCCATTGAACCATTTGGTTCATTGATTTTTGCTAATGATTTTTTGCCAAGAACTTAGTTACGTCTTTGTTATTTTAATCATTATATATTATGCCATTCTTTATTATATATTTTTGTTGTCTTTGCTGTTACTGCTGTCGTCATAATGAATTAGAGGAGGATATTAACCTGCCTAAAATATCACATAAATATTTTGCTAATGATGGCGTGTTATGTATGTGCGAAATTACACGCTAAAAACTTTTCTTAGAACAACAAAAGATTAATTATACTTAACGATCGAGTATACTACGTATGTAGCTAGAAATTCATGCGTCGTAGTTGTCTACAACAACAATACAATGGTTCGGCATGCAGAACAGTTTCTGTGTAACTATTTCCAATTCGTAGTTGTTTTTAATACACTTCACCTAAAATGGCAATAATATAAATAAGTTTGTCATTCCATTTGTAATTTGCACAATATTCATATGCCACCATAAATTTAAATGAATACCATAACTGGCCAAAGTGGCACCAGAGTGCCGAACTTCAGTCGGCTTCTGATACATTGTTGACTCTCTTGTTGACCAGCACTGATGTAGAGTCGAAATTTTAGACCAATACTGTCCACCGAGAGAAACACGAGAGAAATGTATTCGCGTATACACATACATTCATTTCTATAAGAAGCTGATTGATGTTCGGCACTATGGTGCTACTTTGGGCAGCTATGATTTAGACCGATCTCACTTGCATTCATTTTTTTCTCAATATTTGATTTTAAGATAGGAATGAAGAGGACAGGTATGCAAAATTTATACATTACTTTATCTCTCTATGTTTCTCTGTTTGTCTCTTTCTCCCATTCAAAACCAGAACTTTAACAGCAAAAAGAGATCCATGTAAAGCGGCGCACTATGAGCCGTTTTGGTAAATGAAAAGTAATATTTTTCTTTACACTTCACTGATACAGGAGCTGTTGCGTTTTGCAAAATAATTATGTTATTCCTTTTATTAGTTGTAGCTTAGAATAACAATCATCGAAATGAGTAATTTGAATTTATGCATTTTAACTTATTCTTATTTCAGGTAAACTCTAAAGAGCCATCAAATGCAAAAGGTAAGAAACAATTTTCATATTACAATATTAAAACAGACATGCTTCTTTCGATTTGATTCATTAATAAAAATTTTCAGTAATAAAAAATTAGAAGATTTTTAAAACTCTCGAAAATTGTTCATAGCAAACCGAAGAAAATTTAAACAAAAAAATTAATAAAAAATTTTTTTCATTCTCAACTCTTCCAAGTTACGGAAGCGAGGCATTTTGTAACGATGGTGAAAACTTCTCGTGTTGAAAAAGTTATTATCACCCTGTGAAACACGAGGTGAGTAAGAAAAAAACACACAAGAAAAAATATATGAAAAGCACTCAACTTTTTGAGTGATTCCTATACAAATTTTCTAGACAAGTCGCTTGCTTGCATTATGGAAATTCATTAATTTGTTAAGGGTTTGGTAATTTAATTTCACTTTTTATATGAATCACCCTCTAAGAAATCAGACAATCTATGCCAAAACTTCTCATAAGTAAAGAAATAGGAAACTGAAAAATAAATTTGCATACTCAAAAAGTTTTAAAGACTTCTTAAAAAACGAGGTTTTTGAAATATTTTGGGCGCAATGATTGCAAGTGGCATAAACTGTGCTGAAATTCCAATCAGTTTCCCAAAGGAACTATTGCCTGTTGCAAAATCAAGTTGGGAACTTCATAACAATGCTTTGGCCTGAGTTTTTTTTTAGTAATATTTTGCCTAACCAAACTAACTCCAATGCAGCCGAGAGCAGACAATTGGTCTATCTGCGCTAAAAATGTTTTACTTGATTTTCTAATATTTTATTCAGTGAAAATTCTTTTTTTTTCTCGTTTTATATAATTAAACAATTACATTGGTTATATAGGGTGTTTTTTTAGAGGTATAGAACTTCGAATTGAAATAAAACACAAGAAAATCGTTTTAATGTCCATCAATTTGGCTTTATTGGAAGGATAATTTTATGCCATTGACGTTTAAATATGATTTCGGGCATGTGGCCGCCGCGGCTGGCTCGAATAAAGCCAATTCTACAGGTCCAATTTTCAACCACTTTTTCGAGCATATGGGGCCGTATGTTGGCAATAACGCCACGAATGTTGGCTTCCAAGTCCCCTAACGTTTCTGGTTTGTTGGCGTAGACGAGCGACTTCAGCGGATGCGTATTATCACATATAGTAAACGTAGTGCGAAAACGATCCATGGTTAACCGAATTAATTGCTCTGTCGACCATAAAACGGACGGAGCTTGCGGTAAACTTCGCGAACTGAACCATTGTTTTCGAAATAAATTTGCATGATTTGCAAGCGTTGTTCTTTTGTCAACCTGTTCATGATGAAATGGCAAACCAAACTAAATATTAATCACTTGACAGCTGACAAAATGGCCGCCAGTTAAAAAAGTGATGCCAACTTAAAGTTCTATACCTCAATAAAAAACACCCTTTACTATTTTTGAGTTATTCTCAAGACCGCCATTGGCTCTAGTATTTTCAGTTCTCTATCCTACAACATGTGCTTGCTCAATTGACTGTATCTTCTGTGGCAGAAAGCTTCACTGTCCTGTTTCCCTCAATGTCATGTCGGTTGTCGGTACAAGATTATTTTTACTTAAGGTAGCTTGGTCCCAGCCATATGCAAACTTTTACAAAGGAGCTTTTGTGCTTTCATACCGACGAGAGCACAACAGCCAATGAGATCTCGGAGACAACAGTGCTTGCTCTTACTTTGAAAAGAAACAAAAAAAAATTTAAGAGCTTTCAAAGCTCATTATTTCAAATGCAAATGTCAGAGTATGTGTGATACTGAATTGATATATAAGGCACAGAATAGACGTATTGACATATTGACACATTGACTTGTGAGTAGTGTTTTTCATAAGGGATTTCCGGAAAAAAAATTCCTGGGAATTTTTTCCCGGCAAATGTGGGGGCCGAGAAAAAATTCCGGGAAATTTGTGGAAGAATTCCCGGGATCTTTTTATATTTTATTGTGCAAAATTTAGTTTGGACGCACACATCAATAAGATGAGTGTCATTATTCATTTTATGAATGCGTTGGTGCAGCAATAAGATAATGTCAGTAGTAGTTTTTGTAAGTACTTCTGTGAATTAAATGTACTGATACAATACTCGTACATGGCCTCATTTGCCACTTGAGCAAAATATGTGATGATCACAAAAGATAAACAAGAATAGTTAAACATTCTCAGGAAGAGTGATATAACTTCGTGCTAACTTGAATAGGAAATGAAAAAAAAGCGGAAAAACACAATCAAAACGGTATACGCAATAATCATTTCTCATATTCTATTTCATAATAAATTCATGTTAAATAGCTGATGTTATTGACGATTCCATTAATGCTATTTTTTGAACTAACCAAAGTCCTTTTTTCAAAGTAATATTTCGTAATATTTATTTTTATGTCATATAATTTTTTGCGGTATATCAATGCACTTGGATTTAGTTTTACTTTTAATATAGCGTCGGCTGAAATACAAAACCACGTAAAAAATTAAAAAAATAGTTAATTATTTATTGCGTTTTGTATCCTTATGTACTGGGCGAGAATTCCCGCTTTCCCGGGAAAGGAAAAAGTCCGTTATTTTATTTACTATTTTATTGGAAATTTATATTTATTCGTTGTTAGTTTTTTTTTTAACTTTTTATATTTGTCATCTGTAATTGTATATTTTGGAATTTTTTTTATATATGTTAGACATCCAAAACTTTGTATCCTTAAGTTTTTTTTCCCATTGTCTACGATTTCATTTCAATGTCAAACACTTGTAGTAAGCAAAGGTAGTGTTACAAAAATAATAATGCTATAATTTGCAGTTTAATTTTAAATATTGTTGTTATGTATTTATTTTTGTTTTGAAAAAAAGTCAATAACTCCAAGTGTGATTGTCCCTTGTCTAGAAGACTTAAGCATTTGTTTTTACTTAATTCACCAGTACACTAGTATAAACTTGTTGCTTATGATAACGATTTTTAATTTTATAAAATGTATCTTTAAAAACTTTTATGCTTTGTAGACACAAACATTTAGCCAAGCAGAAAAAAATATGTTTTCAACTTATCAATGTAAATCGCAACTTCATTAAAAAATATTCAAAATGAAATAATGATGAATAATGATGAATAAAGTGTCAAATGTTTTGTTGTTTACTCGTATTATTTGTGAATTTAACAACATTGTGGGAATAACTTTTTAAGTTGAGTTCTTCACCTAGACAAACAAGCATTAGGGTGGTATCTCTAGCTCTGTTAGGAGTACTCAATCTGAAATTTAGCTTGTGCGCCAAATTTAGGAATAAGAGAGTGATATAGACTGAGTGAGGTATATTGGGGATGCTAGATCTAAAGCAGGAATCCTAAAAACACCGCTCGCGGGTTTCAGTCTAAATAAAAGTTCTCTAGTGAGAGATTTATGAAATAGGTAAAAATAAAAAAATTATTTTATAATTTATGAATTGTTTTTTCGGGTTGCCAACATTTTAAACCACCTTTTGGTTATTTCTGGGTATTAAAGTTGAATTTTCGACTTAGTGTGTTTTGAGACCTATAGAAGAATTTCATGACCAAAATTTTTACAGAATATTTCAACTACACACATCGGTTTTTGCTTTAAAAAATAATTTGCAAAGAGCACTTATTTCCAGAAGACTTAGAGGATTAATGTGTTCCAACAAAATGTTGCTTGTAATGTTCTGAATAAATATTTTTAAGACACATTTCTACATTTTTCTACCACACAAGGGTGCAACTTTAAATAGGCCGTAAAATGAGTTTCAGATGTAAACTTTTTAAATGCCGATACACGTAGATCTTGTTATTTCTGTTGAGTTCAACAGTGTTATTACATGTGAGATTGTCCTATTGTTCATCTGGCAACATCATGCACTAGGAGCTGCCACCGAGATTAATTGTTCTCACTATGGGCCAAAAATCGGCTATAAGCCATTGATTTTGCCCAATTTTACTGAATTCCGAATTTTAATACAATGGAATCTCTAAAAAACACAGTTTGTATATTTTTCTGTCTGAATTTAGCGTTTGCATATGAATTGCGTATTAAAAATGAATCCATAGCCAGTTGGTCTTATATCAACAGACGACAGTCATTATTATTTTATGTGGTGTCAAAACCACATAAAATAATTGTAACTTTTGTTGCACATGTTGTTGAGCTCCATAACCGACCATGGAGATTTGTCTAAACAGACTTAATAAATGACAGCCAATTCGTTAAGTTTTGTCACTGTCAAAAACATTCGCATCATTCTCATTAAATGTGCAATTGATCGTAAGCGCCGAAAAAGGTTTCCTTGCACTTCCAATATACATACATACATGCATACATTTAAACTTCTGCAAAACAAGGTTTCGAGGACTGGAACTTAAATTGTATTAAGTCGGAGTGTGCAGCCATACTTTCGCTTAACCGTTAGAAAAACGTGAAACGTCAGCAAATCAAACATCTAAACTCTGTCAGTTTTATATTTCATTTCTGTAGAAATGCTTCCAGAGCAAAAAGCTTTCAAAACAATTTTCAATGCAAACAAATAGACAAGAGATCATTTTATTTCCAGTGGCTGCCCGGCTAATAACTTTAAATTCTAGTTAAACAAATTTTTTCTTTGCGCTTCAAAGAAGAATTTAGTTTCATTTGCTTGTTTTCACTTTTATTTTCAATGATGCAAATATATACAAATGTGTGTGTATATATGTTTGCTATCCATCACTCTTGCCTCTTTGTGTCCCATCTATCATTTCAGTACAATTGCCATTTATTTATTAAATAAACGAATACAAAAATGTTTTAACCTTGACCCATATCTTGAGAAGAAAAATCAGCGAAAAGTATAAAAACGAAAAATGCACTTAAAACAGGAGGAACAAAATTAATTAAAATAGAATAAATAAAATAAAATTGAAATGTTTAAAATGTTATCGACTGTAGCTTTCATGTGCAATGTTATTTTTTATTTATTTATTTATTTATTTATTTTTTGACAATGGAACACGAAAATCAGCTTGGTTTACTTACGAGTATTTCTTGTTTAAAGGTAGAACAAATGAAGCAATTTTATTTAGTAGTCAAAGAGATAAAGCCAATCTTGTGAGGTCTTTCAAATTCAACCAACTATCAAATAGACAACACAGCCAGGTGCATCGCCCAAGGTCCAAAGATCTATGTTGTATTTTTCAGTGATAAATAGGCCTCTTCAATGAAATGTTACTGGCATATGTGGGACTTTCAAATAAGGCGAACCTTTATCATTTACTACCAGGATTGCATTTTAAAAGAATCTTTACTAGTCACATTCTTTCATAATAATGCAGTCCAACTTCTGATGTATGCAAATATAAATGTGTATCAAAAACCGTTTACTGATGATGTGAAACGGGTCCGTCGTGTACATTTAAAGTGAAAAGGTAAAAATAACACGAACTTTATTACAATAAGCGTTACTTACAGCTTTAAAGTTAGCCCAATAGTTGGTGTTAGATTTAATTTTGGAAAATTTTTCGTTTTCAAGATAATTGCTAAAAACCAAGGCATTCGCATGTGACAAAAAAATGGTGTTCTTGCGGTCATCGTTTAAAATGCTTATTTCAGCAAAATCTAAAGCAATATAATGTGACTAATTTTACAATGTTGTGCAGTGATGTCTTTTCAAAATGGTTTTGATTTTACCCAAAAATTATTATTATATATATATATCTGTTTAAAACTTTATTTTAATCATATGTAGCACGTGACATATTTCCCATAATGATATTTATATTATATATATAACTATTTGTTTACTTGGTAAAATGGGACAATTTTCAACACTATTGTTTTTTCGAAATTTTGAAAAGTAAAAAGCTCTAAAATGGGAAAATTTTAAAAAGTAATATTTTTAAATTTTAAAATAAGAAAGCATATTGAAAATTTTCTCATTTTACCAAGTAACAAATAAAAAATTTAGTGTTAACTTCACTATTGTTGCTCACGCTCTTTTTACGAGATTATAAATATGAAATTATAAATAATGGACTTCTGTCTCTTAAGTATGCAGCCATTCTATTTTTTCTTCTAAAAAAAAATTAACACACATTCAATGAATGCCTACTACTATTAGTAGGTCTTAATTTCTTTAGGAAAGGGATAGTGGTAGAGAAGACAGGTGTTGAAGTAAGAGATATAGGAAAGCTTCATTCTTTTTACAACTCTGCTTTTTGCACGTCTATAAGAAGACCGTGTTGCCGTCTTTGGCTGCATTAGTTCCACAAATATACGAAAATAAGAGTTTTCTTTGTGTATGTGGGAAGTGCCACACATCTTCGGCTTAGAGTGCAAAAAAATTTTGGAAAAAATAATGAAAATTCGTTTCAAGAAATATTTTTTCTATAAAAATTTCAAAACGAAAAAATCTGTTGTACATACATATGTATGTACATATATACAAGAAATTATCATAATACATTAATTTTTTCGACATATAGAGTTTCAAACAAAAATAAAAATTTTATTCAGTCTCTTTCTCTTTCGAACGGCATTAAAATGTAATTTGTAATAAAAAGTGGATTTAGCAGATTTACACTCTAAGCCGGCGACGACGAAATTATGTCGGAAAGGACAAACGTTGCCACTGGTAAACACTACTGCGATGTCACAAATTGCCACAGGTAGTGTGTAGTCAGCATAAATATACAATGCACTAAATTTATTTTGAACAACTTAAAAGGCGTTAACACGGCCCAAAAAAATTTCTATTCGAGAACTCTTTGGCTGTTGCAAACAGTTCCAGTTGATGGTCATTACGCTTGTGAATGTTTGTAATCGTATTGCTTGAAAATTATTCTATCATTCACAATAACACAAGAAAAGGTTCTGTTCTAAGCTAGATTCACCAAAGGCATTTAAATTATTTTGCTGCAATTGCCGTTAGAGGTCAGCCATTTTCTTTGTAATTTATACAGTAGAAGTTGCTAACAGTAGCTGTTTTAAAGAGTTTCATATAAAATTCAAGCGTGTGGCGAATAAATATTTAACATTGAATTTAAGATTTTTGTTTTCGGTTTATGAAATATTAAACAGTTATAAAGAAACCAGTTCATATTAATGTTTTTTATTAAAATGTATAGATACAATGTTAAAGAAATATAAAATCAAAATCAAGGCTCCGTTTTCAAGTATGCATGTGCAAGAAATGCAAAGACGTCACGCAGACGATTTGTCTGTGTCCGTAAATTTCGAGAGAATTCGTTCAACTGCAAGCCGAGAAAATATAAAGTTTCAATTTAAAAGCGTATATTGAATATTTGAAAAGGGCACAATCAGCAAACGCAAGCACTAACTGACTGCTAGACTGATTCTGCTATTAAATTTTTATTTTCTTTGTTTTACGGTATTTCAGTGTGTGTGTGTGTGTGTGTGTAAATGTGGTTTTTGTTTATTTTATTAGTAAAAACCTTGCAGCACAAATAAACAATACGTGCGACAAATACCGCAAGTTAAGCTCAGCATTCATTATTTCAATGTATCTCTTCGCCTTGTGTTGACTTTTTGCATTATTAATGTACCGGCACGCTTCTTTTCTTTACGCAAATATACAATTTTTTTTAAAGTTTTTATAAATTTTGCTTATCCATTTAGTTTGTTGTATATTTCTATACTTATTTGTTAATAGTTAAAATTAAAATAACAAAAAAATTAAATGCATGAATGTGGTGAGCCCATAAAACTGGAAAGTAGAATTTCAGATGAGCAAAGTTGCATATTTTGCCATAAATGGTTTTTATTTCTGCTGAAAATTGCAAAACAAATTTAACGCTTCAAAAGTAATCTGGTCAAGGTTGTTTGCTCAAGTAAGAAAAAAACAATGATTTACTTTCCTGCTGAGCGGTTCGTATTTATTAATTAATATTTGTTTCTTGCTTTTGACTGCTGGATGATATTATTTTTTTTTTGATTGCGAAATTTAAATTTTATGTCTGTCACTTTAAGTCATGCACTAGTAGTGCAGGCATTTAAATATATGCTATGTTCATGAAGTAAATAAAATAATTTAAATGCGTAAGTCATAACAATAATTCAATACATTTGTACTTGTCAACCAATCACGATAAACAATTTATTTCATGCATAAATTCTTAAAAAAAAAAGAAAATGAGAATGGGTTGACTCGGCTATTCTTAAAAACTTGCCGGCATTTTTTTATAGTGCAAAAAATTTAATGTGTTAGAAAAATCGATTTGACAAGAAATCGCGACATAATAAAATGCTAAAAAAATTTCGCAAATTTTCGACAACGATATCGATATCTCGAACCATTTTGATCTTTAACAATCAGTAAATATTTTAAATCGATTTGACGAAGTCTTTTGAAGTTATTAGAAAAAGACAAACGATATTTCGAAATTTTTGGTCAACGATATCAACCCATAACGCCTATAAAAAAGCTTAACCGACAAATTCTTTGGACTTCATTTAAAAAAAAATATTTGAAATTAATTTCGAAAATTATATCGCTTAAGCTCTTTTGGCGGTAACGGCACGATGTCTCCGGCAGCAATCGACCTTTGCTTTTGAGATTAAGAGCTGACTACATTATATTATTTTGTCATATCGCAATAGTGTGCACTAGTGGCAATTTTTGTTGTCATTGCCGATATTTTTCTTTGTGTGGCATTGCCTTACAAATAAAAAACATAATGGCGATATTCGGTGTTTGATGCAAATGGTCTTGCGTTAGTGTAAATGCAAAATATCGTAGCTTTTCTATAGACTCTGTGTGCATTTTTTTTGTTGGATTTTAAAGGTACGATATATTGCATTTAAATGCCGAACACCGCCAGTGTGAACGGAATTGCAAATACTTTAAAAATGCCAAGTGTATACTCAGCATCAGTTAGGAGAAGTTTACATACATACACACACACACGAACATGCACACATACATACATATATGCATTCCCAGTTCATCTGAGATTCGATATAAACAAGTAATTAGGACCGATGAATTCATTCCTTGAGGGAACTGGCTAAACAATGGCAAAGTGTGTTATAGGTATTTATTTTACTGAAATGCTCTGGCATTAATAAATAAACTTCAACACGCTGCAACAGTCAGTCTAAAAAAAACATAAATATTTTCATTCATTACCGCGTTCGCATTTGGCGTCCTCAAAACGTGCGCTGGAATAGCAAAAGGGTGGCAGGTACTTAATTATTTTATTTCGTTGAATTCTTTTATGGTTTGCGATATTGCACAATATTCGTGTTTGTATGTTGTCATGTATTAAAAAGAATTTATAACAATGTACATACATACATTCATATATGTGCATATATAAATGTATGTATGTATGTAAATACATAAATATATATAATTTAGTATATGTATACGAGGTCTGATCAAAAAATAACCGTTATTTTCAAATTTCGTGAGTTACGTATGCTCGATTTGCGCATTTTTTTCTGTTATGTTGGTACACATGTCTGTTATATATGTTGGCAATATCAGCCATTTTGGATTGTCAGTTTGGTTTTGACAGATAAAAAGGTTAGTCGTGTTTTGGTGTGCTCCTCGATTTTTTACTATTCGAAAAAATGGATCAAAGAAACTATATTAAGTTTTGTGTAAAAAATGAAATTAAATGCGCAAGGACATTTGAAATGTTGACTGTGGCGTTTGGTGAGTCTACTATGAGCAGAACACAAGTTCAATTGTGGTATAACCGGTTTAAGGAAGGTCGTCAAGTTCGGTCAAATATGAAGGTTTTGCTCACTGTTTTCTTCGACTGCAATGGCGTGGTGCATCATGAATTCTTGCCACAAGGGCGTACGGTCAATAAGGAATAAATACTACCTTGAAGTTATGCGTCGTTTGCGCGAAGCAATTCGTCAGAAACGGACAGAATTGTGGAAAAAACAATCATGGATTTTGCACCATGATAACGCACCAGCTCACACATCGATGCTTGTGCGTGAGTTTTTGGCCAAAAACAAAACCGTTATCATGACTTTTTCCTCTTCCCAAAACTGAAGACACCGATGAAAGGAAAGCGTTTTGCTACGATTGAGGAGATAAAAGAAAAATCGAAATAGGAGCTGTTGGCGATACCAAAAAGCGCATTTAATAAGTGTTTCGAGGATTGGAAAAAACGCTGGCATAAGTGTATTATATCTGCGGGGGATTACTTTGAAGGGGACAAGATAGTTACTGATGAATAAATAAATACTTTTGGAAAAAATTTAAAATAACGGTTATTTTTTGATCAGACCTCGTACGTATGTCTGTATGTAAAACCTGGCGCGTGTTTAACTTGTTTTTTTTTCCTCTTGTTTCTATTTACTAAAACAATTTATATGCACTAATTTAGAAAAAATGTTTTGTTTGTTTTAATTTTAAAATATTTAACCTCTTTTTTGGTCAATAAAATATTTGTACTGACCTTAGCCAATGTTTGTTTTTAATTCTTTGATTGTGTTTTTACCCTCCAGTCATTATAAAATGAGTCATGGGCTAAACAAAAAAATAAGCGATAAAATGATGAGCAGAATTTTTATTTAACTAAATAAAATATAATATTTTTTAAGTAGACTTTGAAGGGAATTTTAAACACGAAAACAATTTTTATTTAAAAACAAATTTAAATTTGGTTTTATGTACTACGTGCGCATTTCGGTTTTAAATTTAAATGTATCATATAGTTGTTCTCACGGCTGCTAAAGTAATTCAAAATTAGTCAACTACAAATTTATTTATTCACCCGTATTACATCTGTATGTCGAGTCGAATATTCGTCCACGAGAAATTTGTAAAAACTTGTAAACGTTACCTTTAATCTAGTACGAAACTCTAGTGGACGAATATTCGACTCGACATACGCAATACGGGTGATTATTAATATTGATATTATAGTTAAATAGAATAACAATATAAGAGGGGTATAAGCTCCGGCTACTAAGGCCATCGGCTAATAGAAAAAATAAACTACACTTTAGCTGGGGGAAATGTCAGCATTTTTCTGTTCCGCCAAGCACTTCATCAGCACTCATGTCTATCTATTTGGGCAGAAACTGTTGTTAACATCAGCTATTTAACGTTACGTTATTTTTTTTTCTGTGTGAATATCTTGCGGAACTTGTCTCTCCATACTTTGTTTTTCTAGATATCTATCTGCCATTGAAAGCTTAAAAATAAGGAGATATAGTATTCGAATGATATAGATTTGTGGTATCCAACATAAACAAACGACTCTTAAGAAAATACAACTCTGGTATGTGGAAGTTTATGAAAAAACAATAACAAATCACTAGATCAGAATTGTAGTTTTTCTGGCACACATGTGCCTAAAAAAGCGTAACCACTAATAACTAATGAAAAACTGTTTGATTCAGACACGTATTTGTTAAGCTAAACAGTTTGATTGGCAACTGTTTAAATCATTATTAATTAGTGGTTACGACTTTTTGGGCACATGTGTGCCAGATGTGTACTCGGCATTAGTGTATATCTGTGGCAATAAATAATAATGGCTTAAGTTAACATAAGTGCTGTTTCATTTTATAACATATTCTTTATTATTCTCTTCTTCAAGAATTATCACTCAGCTAAATTTCAATTATAAAATGTTATTATTAATATCAAAAATTAAAATATTAAAAACCCCCGATATATCTAGAAAAGATGTGATATCTTCTAAACGTTTGGACCGATTTTCTTAAAACATAGCTAAGAACCCTCTCGATCAAGTCACTTTTCAAACAGAAAAAACTAAATCAAAATCCGACCAGCCGTTTGGTCTGTACATGGAAACATTTTATGTAAAAACTGAACACAAAAAGAGACAAAACCCTTAATATCTCAAAAGAAGAAATTTCGACTTAAGCCATTATTATTTATTGCCACAGATATAATCGAATATCTTACCTGATGTTCATATATATTTTTAATTTTTTTTAGTTTGGCGTTTTTTTAAGCTCTAGCGCTTTTTTAGTTTTGACGTTTTTTTTTGTTTTGGCGATTATTATCAGTTTTTTTTTTGGCAATTTTTGTCTGTTGCTTTTTAGTTTAGAGCTTTTTTAGTTTGGTGTTTTTTTATTTTTGGCGGTTTTTTTCTTTTTGTTGATTTTTTTTTTGGTTTCGGGCGTCTTTTAGTTTTTTCGCGACATTTTTATTTTTGGTGATTTTTTTTGGCATTTTATCGATTTTTTTAAAATATGTATTTCATTTAAGCGCTTTTTTAATTTCGATATATATAAATTTTAGGATTTTTCAGTTGAAACGTTTTTGAAAATTTCAAGAATTTGCTTCTTACGCTTCTCAAGATACAGCAGTTGCCAAAATTCCAGTCAAAATTACATTAACTGATAGAATACCCTTTAATTTTGACTTTTTATTTTTCAATGTTAATTGGTGTAGTCTGCATAAAAATACACTCACCCTCATGGGGAATGAAAGTTCACGTGAAATGTGTTCCCTTTCCCTAAAATTGTGCTCATCAATATTTTGCGTTGTTGTTGTGTCAGTGTCAGTGTACTATTTCACGTGCAAGAACTGTTTGCCTTTTACTCCCGATAAGTCTATATATAAAAGTCTTTATATAACATTAGGATTTGAACATGTTTCGGTGCTCGTTTTAGGAAGCCCTTTAATTTTTAACTCTCATATATTGGTTGTTGTAGTGGCTAAAGCTTTATATATTTTGTGAAGCTCTTACGGTCCTCGAGAATACAGACTGTAACAGACCGACGAATATACGGACAGCGTAGCGAAAACAATAAGGTTTTTTCACCTTTGGTATATGGAACCCTAAAAAGGAGTATCTATCTATCTATCTATCTATTTGTCTATCTATTTATCGTGAATTAAAACTTAATAAAGTCATGTTCGATAAAACTCAGACTAATCTTTTTTCGTCCCCACGCTTCTCCATGACGTTACACAGCAAATGACATTTTTTCGTCAATCAGAGCTGAAGACGATCAAGTAATCAGCCAGCAAATAAAAAATAAAAACTTTTTGATGTTTACCATTCACGGTGGCCAACGCGTTGTGCAGGCACACAGCTAACTATGTGCTTGATGAGCTTATTTGATCGTCTCCTGGGGACTCTAAGCAAATGAGGTTTGTATATAAATCTGACCAAATGTATGGATGTGTAAAAATTGATTACGTGCATAACTGCACATAAATATTAACTTTTAATTTGTGGCTTAAAGTAATCGCATTGAATAAAACCCAGAGTGTAAGTCTTACATTGAAAAATATAATAAAGAAGCGATAATAAAATTTTATTTATAAAAAGCAGGGGGCTCGACTTAGCAACAATAATTTGCGAGCGGACAAAACACTTTGTTGCTACCAGAGTACCGAAAATGAAATTAAAATATCGCAATGCTAGACTTCGGTTGATAAAAAAAAATACGATAAATAAAATGTTTTTTGCGTTGCGGTGACAATCAGATGGAATTATTTATGTTTAATTTTGTTTTTGCGCAATTGCTGATGACCATGAACTGATTAAAATTCCAAAAAAGTATTACGATCAGACTTAAAAGAAGTAAATGAAAAGGCAAATGAGACTTTTTTTTGCAAATATGTAAGACAGCTTCGATGCATCTTACACCTGCTTCATTTAGTAATTTTAGTAAAGATACTGAAGTGTTTTATTTTTCTAATCTTTTTATCAACTTCGTTGTATACGTTGCGAGTATAACAAAGTTTTGTACGACTTAAGCCTGAAGTTGGAATTTATTTACGAAGCACTTTATTTTACTGATTTTAGAATTTGGGGATAATATGACAAAAATTATCTCAATAGCCAAGTGGAACACACTTTGCAGCAATGAGTACATACATATGTATGTATATACATATCGTTACCTTAATATAGAAAGGCTCTAACTAATTATTTTTTTGAAATTAAAATTTTTGCATTTTTCGATACATTAGATGTTCTTCTCTCGAAATATGTAGAAAACTCGATTAAAAAATAAAAAATAAAAAAAATTATGAGTTAGGGCCTTACTATATTAAGGCAAATATATGTAGATGTATCATATAACTCAGAGCTTTTGGAATCGAACATAAATTTTGTACAAATTACAAAGGGAAAAGGGAATGGGAAACTTATGTTTGCAGAGATAGAAAGCCTGTGCTGAAGTGTATTTTAGGAAATCTTAAGAATAGAAAGACGAAAAGAAAATAGAATAATTACAAATGAGAAGCAAACCTTTGTTATAAGCAAAATAGCAAAAGAATAATAATACACTCCCAAAATAAAGTACATCATTTACATATCAGCTAAAGCAATTTTCCCCCAAATTACTTACCGATACAAAACCAAAAACCTTAAGGAATATTAAGAACTTGAATGAATACGAGTATGTACCCCAATCTTGTGTGTTGCTCAGAAGGCACAAGTTTTACTCATTTTAAGAAAATACCAAACCAAATAAAACAGAACATTCAATTTGGGTTTATGTGTAACGTGTGATGTGTGAAAATATTTAACGCCCGAGCACGTTTACATCCTCGAAAGCTTCTTTTATTCCTTTCCTTATAAATGCGTCTGCATAAAAAATTGGCCAACCTGTGACAATTGAATCTATTTCTGATGCGGAAAAAGGCAAATCGAAATAAAGGTTCTGCTCGTATACGAGTATGTCAGTGATTGTGGGTTGTGGATTGTCAATAAGTTGCTTATGTGCAAATCTTCACATAATGTGTCATTAGGTTGTGTGTTTTGTGTTAATAAGAAATATTATTTGAAATCAGTTTCTTTGACATTGATGTTGTCACTTCGACTTAAATTGATTAAACGAAAGACAGTTTGTTTAAAAAATATTCCAATTAAAGTATTTACTTAGAATTTAGCAGACTAGCTAACGCAGCGAAAATAAAAAAACTTATTCGAATCATAATTAATCGAGTAAAATTATTCGTATCAAAATTATTATTATTAATTTTGATGGAAATAAATTCAGTAAAGTGCGACCAACATAACGCCACAAAATAAAATCAAAATTCGAATATACGCAACCTGCGAAAATTAAAAATTCGCAAAACTTTTTGAACATACCTCGTATATAGTTTTAGCATTTTTTTTTTCGTTTTTAAGATTTTTTCGGTTTTTGCGTTTTTTAGTTTTGGCTTCTTTTAGTTTAGCGCTTTTTTTCGTTTTAGCGATTTTTTTCGGTTTTTGGCTTCTTTTAGTTTTGGCCTATTTTAAATTTTATTCGTTTTAATTTTCGGTTTCATCTTTTCGGTTTTATTTTTTTCGGTTTTGGCGATTTATTTTAGTTTTGGCCCTCTTTTTCGTTTTTAAGATTTTTTCGGTTTTTGCGTTTTTTTTAGTTTTATCGTTTTTTGTGTTTTTGGCGTTTTTTCATTTAACCACTTTTTCCGGTTTTGGCGATTTAATTTAGTTTTTTTTTCAACTTTTTCAGTTTTTGACGTTTTTTTAGTTTGGCGTTTTTTTTCGTTTTGGTGACTTTTTTCGGTTTTTGGCAATTTGTTTGTTTTTAGTTTTAGAGATTTAGTTTTAGTTTGGCGTTTTTTTTTCGTTTTTATGACTATTTTCGGTTTTTGGCGTTTTTTTTTGTTTTAGCGATTTTTTAGTTTTTCCAAATTTCAACGTTTTGTCTCTTACGGTTTCCAAGATACAGGAAGTTGTCAAAATTACATAGTCAAAACTGATTGAATTACCCTTTAATTTTGATTTTCTAAATTTTTTTTCTTCATATTCTGTGAAAATTTCAGGTCCGTAGCTCTTACGGTTCTCGAGAAAACAGCCTGTGACGGCCAGACAGACGGATTGACGCTTTTGCTTTAATACATATCCCTCATTTACTCCAACAACGTCATGACTCAAAAAATGGAATTTTTGAGTCAGTGATGCAGATTTTTTTTTTTTTTTAACAAACACAACCCCGCAAAGCGATTAGCTTGTCTGCAGAAAACACCCAGGGTCTATGGCGGGAATCGAACCCACGACCTCTGGACTGAGAGGTTAGCATCGCTACCACTCAGCCACAGGGGCACCCATTAATTAATTAATTGATCCTCATATTGTTTTTCATATTGTGTAACAAACAGTTTCATACAAATATGTTGTTTACTCAGCTCTTGAGAGTAAAATTAAATTTTCTTTTTCCATTTAGTTGTGTGTAAATTGAAAGCTTTAAAATGATTTTCTGCAAAGCAACCTATTGCAACCTTCTGTTGCAATAGAGGAGCGATTTGCAACAACTATTAGCATTTTATTCCCGAAAAGGGCCATTAAGTAACGGAGATTTATTACAGCGAAAAACTGTTAAGAGTGGCAACCTCATAAATCTTAAGCGGCACTTGAATATTAATTAATTTTTGTTGCATAGTTTGAGGAGTTGATTTAATTAATATAATTTCAACTACAACGTATTTATAGTGTTTTATTAAAGCAAGTTGCATAATCCATGCGTGGATGCACTTACTTCCGCTTCAATACGTATTTATCAGATACATACATATGTATCTGCTTGCCATTAGAGATCAAAATCATTTCAGTGACATTTTGATTCCTTTTTTTTCTATGAATCATTCAAAAGCATACGACACATATCAAAATCTTGTATCTATTGCTGCTTAGTAAAAAATCCCACTTAAACTCAAAGATAAATCAAAAATTCCAACGAGCAAAAGAAAAAAAAAATAACAATTTCTCTTATTAAAGTGGTTTGCCTTAACTGTATATTGATTTTCCTGTTGAAAATGTGATAAAAAGAAAAACAAATTGATTCCAGCTCTCTGCTGAAAGCAAGAAATTGCGTTAACATTAAAGCACTTTTGCTTTGTAGTTTTCTAATTTTACTAAAATGGAACGAATGCTTGGGCATGAGGGAAGGAAAATGTCTTAAATGTTATAGCAAGTAATTTTTGCACTGGAGCATACATGACCACATTCATTTAAATTTTTTTGTCACACATTTATGCCGGCTAAACTAAAAAAGAAAGAGACTGCACAAAGTCACGAAAGCTTGCACCCACGAACTACCCATGAAAAATGTAGTTAAAGCTAAAGTATGACTTATTTTTTTTACCATAGGGCTTTAATATAAATTATTGTATTTTAAGTAATAGAAAAGCTAAAAGTTAAAATATGACGCTTACATATTAAGCTTCAAATAGACGTGTGTTATGAAGTTTTTGTCATGCAATAAGATAATCTCCTGGAAGCTGGGAACCTCGGCTACTACTTTCTCACAAGTTTAAGTCTCGGAGACCGAGATTGTGTTCAAGAAACCCGCTGCAGATTTTGAGGTGAGGTGAGGTGACCGGTAACTATTTTAATTATTGTTCGTACTTGAATTAAAAATATTGGAAAAAACGAGTACATTTTTGAACAATTCAGGAGGCAAAGGATTTTCTTGAAATTAATATAATCATCAACCAGCCCTGGACTCCGCTGAGCCAACAACCAGCAAAAATTTGTCCTTTTTAATGAGAGCTGAGTGAGAGATTAATGAAATTAATTTCATATCTTTTGTAATTAAAAGATTGCACAAAAAAATAATAATCAAGATGTGATATGTATGAAATTTACGCAATGCAAGCAAGCGACTTTGTCTAGAAAAAATATATGAAAAGCACTAAAATTTTTGAGTGATTCCTATACAAATTTTCTATTCATGTGGCTTGCTTGCATTGTGGAAACTACAAATTAGACTAATTAAATCCTCATAAATAAATTTGAGCACAAATATTTCACACAATTCATGGTGAACAATTTTCAGCAAAACGTTAAGCATTTCCGTGATGTTTTTGCCCTTAGAGAAATGTGATTACGTTTCATTTGAAATGTTTACAAAGAAACTGTTTAGCACAGCAACAATATGTTTACATTAAATAAATTGTTCGCTGAAAATTTCATTAATGATAAAATCAGGAATTGTTATTGTTGAATGAAAAGAATATATATATTTTATCACTTTCATTTTCTGGGAAGCAATTTCGGCTATAACTACGAGATTAGGAATATGTATAAAACAATCTTCAAATGTATTTACATACACACATAAATGTGTGTGTGTTTAGGAAAGATGAAAGTTAATTTTATGCAGGCTCAAATTATAATTTTTTTTTATTGAGGAGTATAAGCATATAAAGTTAATTCTGAAAATGGTGAGATAAAAAAGCTTTTGGGTGTGAAACTAAATCAAATTTTTTTTCTTCAATTATTTGTTAATTCTTCTTAAATAAAGTGAAGTGAGTTTTTTTTCACTTTTATTAATACTTGTCGATTTCGGAGATATCTGAGCATTTTGCGGATGATTTATGTTTATGTATATGCTTGAACGTGTTCAGAACTCAGTTGATCGGAGAGAAAAAATATGAAACGTAAATATTGTATTAAGATAAAATATAAGGCGAAGTGATGTTAGATATCCAAATGAAAAGTCCTAAGTCCTGCCCACTAAATTCTCTTCCCAAAATAAGAATAAAAATTCCTAGTTTGGGGCAAATCCCCTTATCGGGCTACACTGATTTCATCATCTTAGTCCTGGTTCACACACCTTGAACTTTTGTTGATCTTGTAGTCTGCCAGAAAACGACTTTAAAATTTTCAATTTATACACAATTTATCTTCTTTTAAGAGTTGAGCAAACAAGATATTTGTATGAAACTTTTACGCAATATAAAGAACGATATGAGGATGATCATTATCATCATTAAATCAAAAAATTAAATTTTTGAGTTATGACGTTCTTTGAGTAAATAAGCGATATGTGCATATATTGATAGGACTAATGATTGATTGTCAATTGGATTTTAAGTCAGCAATAAATAATTAGTTTTTGCATAAATTTAAATACAAACATTTTTACACATTGACCAAAAACAAAAAAAAAAAAAAATTAATTCTGTTTGATTTAATCTCTTTATTTATTTTCAACAATATTAACTCATACTCGTATATACATACATACATACACACATATATACACGTGTTCCTAGTTTTATTTGATGTACATGTTGAAACATTTAATTAAATATTAAAATATAAAATATTTTACCTACGCAAACTTTCTATTAGCAGAAACCAATTTTGTTGTGGTCCCCGTTGACATTCAAACAATTCTTTGAGAATGTTTGCACAACAAATACACACATTTTATTAAATTCGACAAATCGTTGTCATTGCAGACATTTTATAAATAAATATGTACATATATTAAAATTATGAGACGGCACAGTGGAAGCAAGTGCTATAAGAAATCACATCTGAACAAAATTCCTGCTGCTCGTCTGCTCATATTCCATGTTTCATAAACTAAACTCTGTACTTTAATATACAATTTTTAATCTTTTGGGCAGTGCT
This sequence comes from Nowickia ferox, assembly GCA_936439885.1. Lineage (NCBI taxonomy): Eukaryota > Metazoa > Arthropoda > Insecta > Diptera > Tachinidae > Nowickia > Nowickia ferox. Next base: position 114,014,950 of record OW387025.1, read on the forward strand.
CTCTTAATCCTTTTTTTTTAATATTAATTGAAAACATTTAAATATACATTTATTTTTTAAATTAATGGCAACTGAAATGAATGAATGAATGAATTTATGGAAAATTAAATATATTGAAATATAAAATTTACTTAGAAAGAAATTATTTAATTTTGAAACTAACACTTTGCTAACGAAGGATTTAATTTAAATTTTTAACCTTAAAACTTACTTTAATTTGCAAAAAATGAAATAAAAATAATTAAGTAAGTAGAACAAAAATAAGCCAAAGAACAAACAACAATCTTAAGACTGATGTAAATAAAAGTTAGTAAAATTAAGCTTTCATTACAAAAAAGCTTTCAGCAAATTTTTATATGATGAATCAAAACAATTCACATATTTCATTTGCATTTAAAAATATGTATACAAAGCTGAAATTTTTATCAACTGACAACACACACAGTAAACCAAATGCTAGAACGCTGATGATGATGAAGGTGTATAGGCAAACATCATGTTGTTCCGTTCTGCTAGTGTTTGCTAAAATATTTACAATTAATTTTAGTGTTTGTTCTTTTAATTTAGGCTTACAGTGCGATGCGAACTTTAGTCTAATCGAATCATACGGCCCTGCTCTGTAAACCGACTAAATTTTTCGTTTTCAAAAAATTAATAATGGCCCTGCACACGTATTTAAAATCATAATTTTCTTTCAGATATGATAAAATATTTCTATTATGGAAGTTAGTTTTCTAAAAACGTGCGATATCAAATCGATTCGGTTTACAGAACAGAGCCGATAAATAAAAACTAAATAAATAAATAAAAAATAATTTGAACATTTGTCATTAGACAGACCAGACCAACCAAGGCACATTTGCAAGCTTTACAACACTCACTGCAAAGCAACTTTCTGCAACATTTTGCAGACATACAACAAAAGAGTGCTTCACTTTATTGTAGAATTTATAAACAGTCGAAAAACTAGAACAATAGTTTTAATTCGTTGTATTTAATTGAATATCTTGTGCATATTTCAAGCGACTCTTGTCTCGTATAACACGTAACGCATTTGCCAATTTGCAATTAAGTGTTACGAAACCTTATCTACAAACGCGGACTATCAATTACCGTTTGCACTGTGCAACTATTAACACGCACACTGCCAGCTAAATATAAATTGGTACCGTTGCGTGCTGTGGCACGTTTACGTTGAAATCGTTTGCCGCACCACTGCATACCCTTGAATGTTTCCAAAAATGCACGTCGAAAATTTGCATTCATAAAACAATACGTGATGGGATTACAACACGACGACGAGTAAGCCAGTAATTGTAAAACACTAATAGAGGTGTAATCTATGTACTCGTAAATAGCCGAGCCAATGTACATGGCCACCGTGTTAATGACGTAAAGTGGGGTCCAGCATATAAAAAATTCTAATACCAACACGGACAGCATTTTAATAACACGCTTTTTGCTTTCCAGGTTTTTAGCCATATTGTTTCTGCAAAGGAAAAAAAAGAAAAGAAAGAAAATCAAATAAATGGGTTGGTAAAATGAATTTCAATAATCTAAAGGCTCTGACGAATCTTAAGTTTGGTTTGGCGCATGTGCCAAAAAGTCGGGAGTTTAGAAAAATGACAGAGAAAGTTTACATAAAAATTTGTCAAAGTATACTCGATATATCCCACTGCTGCCGACATATCGATTACTTACTCAAAGAACGTCATAACTTATAAATTTACAGCCCTGACACAGAGTTCAATTCCGTTCGGAAACGGAATTAAATACGCCTCAAAATATATAGCCCTAGCCGGATCATACCAACAGTTTGGACTCACCTGACAAATTTCCGTATTTTAGTTTTCTTTTTTAGATGGATGGGATGGATTGAATTCCGATTTCAAACAGAATTGAGCTCTGTGACATGGCCGTTAATTATTTGATGCAGAATTAATCCTCACGTCGTTCTTCATACTGTGTTAAAATTTCATACAATTATCTTGTATACTAAACTCTTGAGAGAAGTAAAATAATTTCTTTTTCCATTAAGTGGTGTGTATATTCAAAACTTTAAACTCGTTTTCTAGCAAACTAGAACTTTTGAGTTAATGCGCGTTAAAGTTGAAAATTGTGAAAGAAAATTAAAAAAAAAGCAGAAAAAAAGCTAAAAACTTTGCCTAATTAAATCCTGTTTTAATAAATCTAACCATAAAACCATCAATTTCGGGTATTCCTTCAAATGTTTTGCTTTAGTTTGTTACCAAAATTATTTATGGAGGAAGTGCTTTAGTTTTTATTGTTTATAGTGTACATAAAGTTAAAATTGGGCTTAATTAGACAGAAATTTTAACTTTGTTTTAAAGATTGAACAAATCTGCGTTATTTTAGAAAAATTAATGCTGCGCATCGATTCGCCTCAGAAGTTATGCACGAATTAGTAAGATCCTCAGGCGTTGAGTTTACCAACAAGAAGCTCTCAGCGACTTGTGCTAACACCTTTATTGTTGTTGTTGACATTCTTTTATGTTTTTTTTTTATTAGAGATGTGCAAATAACGTGATTTTTTATGCCTGAGTCACGCGTAAGTCACGCATGAGTCACGCATGAGTCACGCGTGATCGTGGTTGTATTTATATATAATAATGATAAAAAAAATGACGTGTGTGTTATTAGCTAACTTTTTTAAGCTTGTTAAATAATCCACTTTTGTATAATTCGTATTCGAAGTCAGTCAATGGCAGGCAATTCATTAGGAGCGTGAGTGAATAAAAAAATCATGTAATGTTGCTTGTTTTGTTTGTAAAGCACCGTTTATCGTTGCTGCTTTGGTATTTTTAATATAAAAAACAATCACTAACAATAATTAATTAATAATCACTTTGTATGAGGGTACCCGATTCCCCACCAAGATTTTGTTGGAACATATAATTCATTCTAAAACTTATCCACATCAAATTTAGTGCGTCTCATTCTTGTTGTTCATCAGATATAGAAAAAGTAATAATTGAAATTTATTTGCTGGTGGTTAAGCAATGTCTATATGCATTTCATTGTTGACAATATGTCGAATAATAAATCTCTTGAAAAAGTAATAATAATAATTATGACATGTCCATAATTAGTAAAGAACAAACGACAGTGGCAAGACTGTTGTAAATTTAGAGATGGTAAAAATGAGCTTTCATTACAAAAAAGCTTTCAACAAATTGTAATACGATGAATCAATATAATTCACATATTCCATTTGAAAAAAAGTTGCGTATATAAAGCAGAAATCTACATCAACTGACACCACACACAGTGGACCAAACACAAAAGAACGCTGATGAGGAAGATTCAATGGCCTTCGAAAACAGCCGGTTGTTCCGTTCAACTATGTGTTTGTCAGAATATTAGTTGTAAATTTGGTGTTATTTGTTCATTAATAATTATCACATGTAATCATAAATATAGAAACAAATGAAGTTCGAACAATAATAATTAAAAATTAGCTAATAATTATTATTATTAATTAATATTGGGGAGAGCTAACCCTTTTCCCTCTCTTATACCGCCAAGATTTTGTCGAAACATGTACTTTGTGCTAAGAGTTATTCACATCAAATTTAGTGACCCTTACTATTATAGTTTTGGAGATATGAGTGGGGGTGATAATGCTTTTGCTTAAACCTCGCAACTAAATGTTTATTACACAACGGCATTTTCCTCTTTTGTTATTCATTTCTTAGAGGAAGAATCTGAAGCAATCGACAAACAGTGGTGTGTACATCAAAACCATATTTATTAGACCTTAAAATAGTTGATATGGAGCAATATGTATTTTTAATATTTTAGAAAGCACAATGGATTTCGCGAAACATCTTTTGGACTCAAAATATATATACCGCATATCTAACTAATTTTTTTAAATGGTCTTATATGGGTTTTCGCAATTGTTTTCCGTAAAGAAAACTAAAAATGGCCAGAAAGATCATAACTAAACTGAGGTACTCCAGAAAGCAGTGGAAGCCTTTAAGAAAACTAAGATTTCCTGCCTCTTAACAAAAACCAAAAAGATTTGGCTCCCTGGTGGAGTTCGGAGCTCTCTACGCTTTTCCCAGATCAATGTCACTCTCATTTTCAAACCAAACATCATTGATCATGCTGCGTTAAAGATCTCCATTGAACATAACGCGAGCTGCGGCTTCAGTTTTGAAGAAATAAAATCCAATGATGCCACTAGCATGTAAGCTGCACCAGACGATGCATTTTTCTGGATGTAATGGCGTCTCTAGGGCCTTCACTCCACATACACGTTTCTTAGTTTGAACTAACAAACGCGTATGACTCGCTTAGAGGGACAATTATATGAACCATAAAAATCGCAAAGTCAATAACGGATTTCAGAAGTAAATCTATATGATTTGGTGGTGTTGCTCAAGCTTCAATCTAAATACGATGATATGCCACAGTATACTGATCATAATTGTAAAAAAGTGAGCGCAGTATGACAGTTCGTTTTTTATGTTCTATGGGGCTTAAAAAACACCCTCTACCTCTCAACACCAATTATTTTTATTGTTATTCAAGCCCAATGTAAACTTCCATGTATAGCCTAATATCTTTTAAAATCTAGGTAGAGTTGCACTTCTCGAATTCTCTTTCAAAAGACCTTAAACTTTTATCTATTTACTGGTAATTTTTTTATATCATAGTTTATCCTAACAAAAATCTTCTGTTGTGGCACAATTTTAATTTCAAATGCTAAATTATATCTTTAGAAGGAACTTGTTTTCAATCATAAAAGTGTAGCAAACTTAAAGCAAGTGTAAAATTTTTGATGTTGTGACGACGGCTTTAAAAAAAAAAAATCACAAACTAATTTTCAAAACATACAAATTTCGAGGTATACATTTTGTTAAAATATTTGTTTTCTTACCTTCTCAATACGGATTCTGAGGCCTTTGAGTTCCTTTTATTATTGAGAGACTTCTTTGCATCTGCATTGTTATGGAATTGTGGCACTATCTGTTGCAATATGCAATAACAACGTGCTTCATTATGCTGAAGTGGTTGAGTGTGATGTTGCTGTTGCTGTTGCATATGGTAGCGATACATTGTTGAGGTTGCTGTTGTTGTTAATGCAGACGGTGATGGCGATGGTGACAATGCCACCAATGCTGATCTCCCATTTGAGCTGTTAGTATTAATATTTATTGTTGATGCGCCAGTGGCATCATTACTATCTCCCTCGCAGCAGTTTGCTGTGCAATTGCTGCTCGTAGAACTTCCTTCTTTGTCCGGTAGTGTCGTTTTCAAAGTGGCAAAACGCATGCAATATAAATGGGGACGCCCGCTGTTGGCATTTGCGGAAGTGGTGTTCGAACGTTTGCAGCACAAACGTGAAAACGGTTCTGCAATAGCAAAAGAAAAAAGGAACTTAATCATTTAATGCAATTTAAATGTTAAACAATACACTGTTTTTGTTTTAAAGTCTTGCATTATTTATTATGTGAGTTCATGTAGAAATATTTTGATTTAAAAAAATATACAAAATAAATTCTATATGTACATATCGCACACTAAGTTATAAACAGTCACAACTGAAAAAAAATCCAAGATGCTCAAAATGTAGCAAAAAAAATGTTGAGGCATAAAAACGAGCATTACGGTATTTTATTTTGCTCAAGAGGACTATGTTGCAAAGTAAATTTTCGCGGCCGTTGTTATTGAGCACTTCATTGTTATTATTACTGTCGTTTTGCCTCACACTGTTCAATAAATTGCAGAATATTAAAAAAAATATTGCGCAATATGTTTTTACAACATATGTAAAATTAAACAAAAGCTACAATTGATTAAAATTGATTTTTCGTGATATGTACATAAAAAATGCTACACAAATTAAATTGTTTTTAATTAAGTAATTAAAAAAATAGAAAGATGTTTAGTGATGTAACTGGAAATAATTATTGTACAATATTGCCAACACATCCATTACAAAATATTTTTTTCGCGCAATATACATCCAAAGACTTTTGATTTTATTAAATATATTGTGCCGCATACCAAATAATATACATACATGCAATTTTATTGTACAATACCAATTATTGCACAATAATGTTGGAAAAAAAAATAGTTTATCGCTTGGTCGATTGTACTTGTGTATTTGAGATATCAATTAAGTGCTTAACATTAAAGTATATGGCGCAATTTTTCTTGCAATATATCAAAAAGTAAATAAAAGCCACATCTGCGTTTAAGAAATTGTAATTTTAGTTTTCGTGATATGTACTAGATAAACGCAAAATCCTAAACAAATAAAGTTAAGAAAAAGAAAGATAACGTTTAGTGATTAACCTGGAAATAATTTTTGTACAATATTGCCAACACATTACAAAATATTTCTTTTTGCGCAATATAAATTCAAAGACTTTTGATTTTATCTAATATATTGTGACATATACTAATATAATATAGACACAGGCAATTTTATTGCACAATGTCAATTATTGCACAATAATATTGCAATTGTGCGGGTACCTTACTTAACAAAAAAAAATATATATGTATATATATGAGATATTTATTAAGAGCACAGATTTGAATGAATTATTTTGTTTGTAAAGCAAATATAAAATGTATTAATTTTTTTTCATCTTCGGAAGTTAATAGTGTGTAGTTTAAACAGTTTAATGAATTGCATTTAAATTTCACTCAAAGCATTCAGATATTTATTTGCACACTTTTTGTTACAAGTTGTTTTAATAATAAAAACAAAATTTTACATTCATTATTGTTATAAAAGGTTTTTTTTAGAAGCGCATACGTTTGTTTGTTGCTGCTGCTTTATAATTAATGGAAAACAAACACAGGAAAAACAATTACTTGTAAACAGTATCATGTGTAAATTGTAGTTTAATTTTTCCTTTATTGCACGAATCGTTTTTATTTTGTTGTTTCGAATTGCGTGCAATTTGTTTTCTATTAAAGTATTAAAAATGCACTTCATTAATCGTAAATAATCTGATTCTAGTTGCTGTTCCTAAAATGTCGTATATATAATTGCTTTTGCCTTTATTTAATCATACAGGGTGTTTTTTTAGAGGTATAGAACTTCGAATTGAAATAAAACACAAGAAAATCGTTTTAATGTCCCTCAATTTGGCTTTATTGGAAGGATAATTTTATGCCATTAACGTTTAAATATGATTTCGGGCATGTGGCCGCCGCGGCTGGCTCGAATAAAGCCAATTCTACAGGTCCAATTTTCAACCACTTTTTCGAGCATATGGGGCCGTATGTTGGCAATAACGCCACGAATGTTGGCTTCCAAGTCCCCTAACGTTTCTGGTTTGTTGGCGTAGACGAGCGACTTCACATATCCCCAAAGAAAATAATCCAATGGTGTCAAATCACACGATCTTGGTGGCCAGTGCGAAAACGATCCATGGTTAACCGAATTAATTGCTCTGATGGACGATTATGTCGACCATAAAATGGACGGAGCTTGCGGTAAACTTCGCGAACTGAACCATTATTTTCGAAATAAATTTGCGCGATTTGCAAGCGTTGTTCTTTTGTCAACCTGTTCATGATGAAATGGCAAACCAAACTAAATATTAATAACTTGACAGCTGACAAAATGGCCGCCAGTTAAAAAAGTGATGCCAACTTAAAGTTCTATACCTCAATAAAAAACACCCAATATTAAGCGAAGTGACTGATAGTCAGGGTATAATTTCACTTTACAGCAGCTTACAAAACTATCTTAAAAAAAATTTAATGAACAACATGCATGATGTCGTGCGGCATCTGTGTCTTTAGTTTTTATTAAGATGGTTCAGATTTCACTTGCAATGCATTAGGAACTGATACTTTTTGGGTTTTTTTTACTTAAATGGGTTTTAATAATAATAATAAGTTCAGAATTGCAAGTTAAAATAAACGTCGCATGTATACAGTTTTGATTTTAATTATAAAATTTCTTTAACGTAAGCTCTGCTATTATAAAGAAATCTTGCACAACAACGGCTTTGTTCACAATGTCAAATCATTCTCTAAAGTACCACAATGTTAACAAAAGAGTGACTCACCACTACTGCCCTTTCTATAGGCAACATAGGATTTTCAGAGCTTTAGCTTTTAAAAAAAATCTTTTGTTTTGTGTGTACGAGTATGTTTATCCAAGCTAATCAAATAAAACGAGTAATCACCTCATGGTGTTTAGGGTATTTTTTTCACCACAAAGCTGGTTCCAGTGCGAACTACATAATTGGTAACTGTTAATGTCAGCATGTAAATCAACAGCAAAGCAATATCGTATATTCTTTCATAATATTACGAGTATGTTGTCGTTATATTATGCTGGCAATTCCGTGGATGCAGATTCATTCTAGCATTTTGCAGTGTTGTATTTAATTTTTTTTGGTTACATTGAAATTTACCTTTTCAGTTAAGTAGCAACGTAGTCTTATTTTGCAGCTAAGGAAGGGGTCTGCTTCGTCCTAGTTTACAATTTGCAAGTCTTATTGCTAAGCTGATTAGTTTGAGGGAGAGAGAACGTTTCTTTTCCCCTCGTCTCTCTCTCTCTCTCTCTCTCTCCTCACAAACTAATCAGCTTAGCAATAAGACTTGCAAATTGTAAACTAGGACTTATTTTTAAATTAAAACACGAATATGTTTGGTGTTATATTATTCGTTTAACACAGTATTTTTTATTTACAAAATTTGACTTAATAATTTTGTGCTAAATATAAATTTCAAACTACGTACTAGGAATTTTTGCTTGTTTTATTTTTTATTTATTTTTATTAATCAATGTCTATATGCATTTCGTTCCTGCTTAAAGAACTCATCTGTAGATTAACCCCCTTATTATTATTGTGGGAATTATGTATTTAGAATATAATCGGCAATAGGTTTATATTTGTGCTAATGACTAGTTAAAGACTTCTATTTGCCACCAGCTGCTTGCACGTGCTATTGCCACCCCAGACAAGTTCCTACTTTTGGTGGGTTTTTTTTTATATGGCTTCTTATTACTTATACGAGTACACTCCACTCTTTTTTCACACGGCCTTTTTTTACACGATTTTGAAATAACACGGCTTAAAATAAGAACAAATAATTTTTTTGCATGCATTTTTTGAAGTTGCACGATATTTTTTTTAATTTTCACAATTTGAACCCTGTGTGTAACAAGCGTGCACGCCTGTTATCCAAAACCGTCGAGTAACACCTTATACACCTTATTTTTTTGTCTTGTGCAAATGAACTGTTTTTTATTTGCACGTTTTAAATTTAAATGTTAGAATTTTTTTCAACTTGCACGATTTTTTAAAGATATAGAACGTATCACTAAATTTTCCATATGTTCCATGTATTTTTTACACCAGTTTTTGCACGATTTCCTTAGGGACGCATCCACCGTGTAAAAAAAGAGATGAGGTGTAACTAATCAAGTAAAATGGTGAGACTATATTTTAATAAATAGCAGTCTACTCATCCGAATCCTAGTCTTTGAAAAAAGTCTGGATCCAATGCTTCATCCAATGACCAGTTGTACTAGATTGATCCTCTTGCGCTCATGAGATTACCAATACCAATTTGTAATACATCCGATGGTCGTTTAGTAATTGTTTTCTTAAAATATTTTGTTGTTTGTAGTTTTTTTTCGTTTGTTTTCGTAGAGCTGGTGAGAAACTGTTTCTTGCTTATCCTATTCTTGACAGCTGCTCACAAGTATATTATATAAATTATCTAGCTCACTAGCATGTCTGCCCCTCGTCTAGTGGCCCTTCAATACCGCGAAAACCGTGAGATGCTGACAGTGAATTCTAGGCATCCATAACGAATTCAATCTTGGGTACTTGCTACTTGTGTGCGGGAACCCAGATATCAAACGATCTGACGAAAAAGTCTGGGTAGCACATTGTTACATTGATTAACTAAAATTGAGCAGGTTTCAGTGATCATAGCGGAAGAAGTGCTGTCTGGCTACAGACAGTATTTTAGTCTAAAATACACTCTTTCACTATCGGAAACACGGTACGACACCTGTACCCCCACATCACTTGTGAAAACTCTAGACCCAATACCGCAAATCATTCTTGATCAGTCAGTGTAAATTTTGGTGTCATAATCATTTACTGTTTTTCATTTTTTATATTGATTTCTGGATGCCAGAAGGACTTTGAACGTTCTATCAGAATTTGTTGTGGGTGAACTGTAAACTGTCCGTTTGCTCTTGATCTCCAACATCCAGATGCCGCGCCAATCTTGCAACACTGCGTGTGGTTGTGGGCAATAAGTTTAATATTGAGAATATTGCCCACTAGAGCATTCAAGCCTTCCGAAGGACCCGTACGTAGACAGAACGCGATTCCGGTACAGGCGGGTCTTTAAAATCTGTATTATTGTAGCATGAGTCTTAAATACTCTTGGTCCTGCATTTTCTCTCAAGCAGTTTGGGCTATAGACGGTTCCAACGTACAAGATCATCTCTACTTCGCTTATGCAAAAAACTAAACTATGCTACAACAAAAAATAAAAAGGCACATGTGTATAAATCGTTTTCACTCTCTGTCATACTTATAGTCGGAGTATGCTTATACTTAGGGTATGGAATCGGACAAAAAAAAAATATGTGCATGATACTCGGGATATGGAAAATGTGTAAGTGTATGTATGTGTGTCGGTTTGAAAACATGTTTTGTGTGTGTGTGTGTGTGAATAAAATGGCACAGTAATTATGCATATATAGTTGATTAATACTCAGATTATTTGTTATACTCCTGCGTATGATTGTAGCTCACATAGTCTTTATATTTTATGTGAGTGAACATGGTCGTTTACAGTTATACGTATTCGGCTTAGAATTAGAATTTGCTCATGAACATGTTTTTATTTTTAGGTGTACGCATACAGATTTGTTTGACGGTAAATACTCAAAGAATACTTAAAACGTTAATTTTGTAATTCTGTGATTTATAACAAAGCAGTTTCATTATATTTTGTGTTAGTTTCTTTATATTTGAAAACGATTTTTATTTATAATCACCACAATAATCAATAAAAAAATACACAAATATTCACAACAAGTGAATGTCACGTACTGCATACATTGCGAAAAGTAACGCATATAACGATATAGTTTATATTTGATTAAAAATTATATGAGTGCAAACAAATAGTTTAAATTTAATTATTTTAACATATTTTATTAAGATCAAGTGACAAAACTGAACATGACATTAAAAACAGTGTTGGCGTAAAACTACATTATGCGCTAATTTTTAATGTCATATTGTATGGAGCAACTTGTCAACATATCTAGTTTTTCTTTGTCATTTGTGCTAACTTTATACAAGCTTGTCGTTATATATGAGGCTGTTATTTTATTTTCTTGCTTATTTGTATTAAATAAAGTAGAAAAAATGTCTCTTATTCCTCACAGCAGCCAGACACTGGAATTTATTTTAACATACTGCATCCTTCTTACTGCCATTTGATATAAAATAATTTAAGCCTGCTAATTTGCTAAACTGCCCCCCTAATGTTTTGAAAAAACGAAATTAGTTGCAAAGAGCATATTTCATATCGAAACGATTTACACACTTGAGAGTGTGGCATCAGTAATGATTGAATAACGTTGGAGGAATCATCACATTATTGCAAACTACTGGTGTATCGCAATGTGCTCGATTTCATTAATCCTTGTGATTGCCACTATAATCATAATGTCTTACTTGACTTGGAAATGTACGTACTGGCAAAGACACGGAGTGAAAGGACCCTTCGGTATGCCAGTCGTTGGCAACATGCTGGGATATATTATGGCTCGAAAGCATTACGGCGATGTGTATGAAAATATTTACAAGTGTGTAATGGAGAATTGTTATGAATTATTTAAGTGTAGTTAAAATATGAATTGTCTCTTGTCTTTTGTCTTTTGTTGCATGTCGTGTTAAGTAAATACCATAATTTATCCTATATTGGCATTTATCGTTTGTTCAGTGAGCCTTGCATACTGTTGCGTAGCTCGGAAATGCTTAAGGAGTTGTTGATACGTTCTTTTCAAAATTTTCAAGACAATGTCTTGTGGGTCGATGGCAAACGCGATGCGGTGGTGGCTTGTAATCCCTTCATAGCCCAGGGAGAAAAGTGGCGTATTATGCGAAGTGAAATTTTGCCCATTTTCACACCCAATAAAGTGTGTATGCGTTTTGTTTTTTTTTTTTTGCAATACTTGTGTTTGTAGAACAAGTTTGTGCTTTTGTTTTTCTTTAAGGTTAAATCCTCGTTTCCCCATATTGAGAATGCCTGCAAAAAAATGCATGACTATGTGTTGAATAATATGAACATAAATTGTTTTGAAGCAAAAAATGTAAGTACTCGTAATAGAAAAAAAAAAAATAAGAAATAATGCTTATGCTTATAATTTATAATATTTTTGTATAGAAATTATTGGCTGACATAACGCTATAAATAGATTTTATTCCAGCCTTATTTGTTAAAGTTATTAAGGCTTCATAAAGGCCTTACAACACGGATTTCCATACAAAATTTTGCTTATTAAGTCTTAATGAAGCCTTAATACTTTTTTTTTTTTAAATAAGGCAATTACTGTGATAAGGATGATTTTAATTAGTAGGTGGAAGCTAGTTTTCCCATGTGGCCTTATTTTTCCCAAGGCATGCTTCATGGCCCGAGATCCTTTGAACTGTTTAATTTTTTATATCCTTCTTCATGCACATGTGGTATCTCTCAGCACAGTTTTGCTATGAGTATCTATGGAGCGATTTCCACCTTCTTTGTGGATCAGTGGTGTTTTTTTTTAAATGTATTTAATACAAAACTTCGAAGCCGTTTTTGTTTGTCTGCAGAAACTCCCAGAGTCTGTGGCAAGAATCGAATATTCGGCTCTACGTTTACTAGACTAGTATACTGCCCACTGACCAGGAGGGGTCAGATAACCCCCACTTCGAGACACTGTGAATCACTATTAGCAACTCCAAACATATTTTGGAATTTTTTTCACATTCTAAATGCAGCAGGGTATTCAAATAAGACGTTGCATTTTGAATAGGCCGCCATTTCAACAGGTGTCATCGCTCAAGCTTTAACTACAAGTAAAATCTAAGCCAATAATAATAAAACTTAAACAAAAATTAAACCGACTTAAAAAATAAGCACTAAAAAGCTAAAAATGATTTAGATTCAGTGAAATAAAATATTTTTATATGTGTTATCTATAATGCTATTTAAATTAATCTTTAATGGGCATGCCCCGCCCACTTCCTCAAGCAAAAGTTTATGTCATTTTAAGAGACGGAACTCTATCCCAAATTTCGTGGCAATCGGATGAATAGAAGTACATATAATTTAATACCATGCCCCGGTCGTAGCCCCGCCAAATTCTTTGAAATCAAGATTAAGTATTTTTCAAACCTCAAGGTGTGTGTCAAGTTTCGTAAAAATTGGTCAAAGCAGAAGCCTGTGAAATGTAATATTAAAATTTAATAGGCGTGGCCCCGCCCACTGTTTTGAACTGAAGCTTAAGTGTTTTTTAAACCTCAAGGTGTGTGCCGAGTTTCGTAAAAATCGCTTATTAATTATTAAGTTTTATTGGGCGCGACTCCGCCCATTTTTTCAACTTCAAGATTGTGTTGTAAGTAAGTTTCACAGCAGTCGAATAAGTAGAATATAAAATCATATAAAAAAATTGTGGGCGTGTCCCCACTTAGGTTTCTATTGGACCAACTGGAAGCTATGTCCCTTAAAAAAGTAACGACGAATTGATAACCTTCTCCTTTTCGTTGAAGTCGGTTAAAAATGAAACGATATACGATTCAACAAATGAAGTGATTAAAATTTACTAAAATAATTTCGCGGTCACAGTTCACAAAATTAAAGCACTTTTGGGTCGCCTCCTCGGCCAGCAATTGTGAAACTCATGGAAAAAATAGAGCTGTTGGAACAATTTAGTGATGTGATGTGATGTGATGTGAATCGAAACCGTATGCACCTCGCTCAAAAACAACTGAGAATATTGCTGTTGTAGTCCATAGTGTTTTGAGAAAACACTCATGTGTCTACAAAAGACATTATGCCGCATTTTGCATAAAGACTTAGAGCTCGTTAAAGCCCTTTAAAGTTCAATTAACACCAGAACTCCTGCCTGCTGACGTTTAACAACGTCGTGTCTTTGCTGTTCAGGTCCTTGAAATGCATTAAACTGATCTCGAGTTTCATCGAAAAATCATCTTGATGAAGCTCTATTGCACCTTCGAGGCAACATTATTAAGCAGAATAGCTGCATTTGGAGCTCATAAACTCAAGAAATATTGTCGAAAAGCCTGTCCACTCTGAATATTTTACTGTTTGTCTGGCGGGCTATTGAGCTTTGATTTTTCCAATACGAGGCTGGAGCAACTATGAACTAATGAATGAACTATGTTGGATGTAGTGGTTAGTGTGTTGGCTACAAAGCAAATTCCGGTCTTCGTGAGGATCGAGTTCAATACCTGGTCAGACTCAGTCATATAAACATAATATTTTTTTCTCATATACGTTAGTGTTTATGCTAATGTCTACCATAAAGCTCTTATTCATACATATTTGTTGCAATGCATCGTCGGCGAAAAACAATGACTTTTACAATGGCTGCAAAGCTTAAAAAATGCGCCTACTTAACACCAGTGGCGCTGCAACTATGCTGTTAAAACTAATGAAACTTACAATAGCAGAGTTGTAAAACGAGTTAAGCTTTCCTCTCCTTACTTTCCATTTGTTACAGAACGCAACATCTGTATATTAGCGGGCATATAAAATGCTCTGTTACTTCTCTTAAAAGAGAACAAAAACTATTGTGTGACTTATCTTAGTGTATGATCCAGCAGCTTTATATTTATTTTTTCTGATGTACATTTATTTATATACGAGTATGTATAACTTATGTTTTTTCCCCCTTTGGACATCCTCAATATAATAGTAACGCTGGAAATATGAACAAGTTAAATTCTCGTAAAAAGCACATTTCAAGCATTCGTAAGTGCTTTTTAAATAAGTCATCTTCTCACAAAATTATTTAACAACAAACTTTTTACCATCTTTACGGTTAGACATACAGACAAACATACGAGTACTTGCATATACAGACAGCCATACATATTCGTACATAAATGCAGGCTTGTATATGAAACGTAGAGTTAAATATTTTCCATCTTTTCTCAATAAAACTTTTGTGCATCTCAGTTATTTTCAAAATACACTCTGGATGTGGTGGCTTCAGCAGCTTATGGCTTAGATGCACAATGCTTTACCAATCAGAATTCCGATTTTACTCAACTTGTAGAGAAGTTATTCCTTCCCAAACCATTAAGTCTTTTAGAGACAACAGCTTTGCTCTTTTCCCCAATGCTGGGTAAACTCATTAACTATACGTAAGTATTCCTCCCAAAGCCATTATACATAATTTTATTGGCTTTTCGAAGCAAATGAATGTGTTCATATGGAAAAGAGCTTGCCACACAATACGAGTAGTGACATTTCCATTTTAGCTACATGCCACCTGAGGTTACCATTTGGCTAGATACTGTCATAAAAAATGTCTTGGCATTACGCTTGGATAATGAGAAACGAAGTGCGAACAAGCACAAGGACTTTATTCAATGGTTATTGGAAAACAAGCAGAAACTTAATGAACCCATAGACCGAGACACGGTTGTTGGTCATTGTAGTACGTTTCTGTTAGAAGGCTTCGAAACTTCTTCATCTTTAATGGCCTTTGCCATGTATGAGGTAAGAGTTAGTGATGTTCAAATGCAAAATATTGTAGGAAACAGTTGTGAGTGAGTTGTGAATTTTTAATGCAGTATGCCAGAAACCCTTTGGAGCAAGCGAAAGTGTTGTGTGAAATTGATGATGTTTTGAAACGATACAGTGGAAAACTATGCTACGATGCTTTGCAAGAGATGACATACTTCGAGGCTTCTCTTTATGGTAATAGTGAATATACTTCTCTTTTTCGTGTGTTTGTTTAAACATTTAATCAAACACCTGACACTTGCAGAAACCTTACGCCTGCATCCGGCAATGATGGCTTTGTTAAAGCGCTGCACTAAATCAATGACCTTGCCCGCCCAAAAAGAAGGCGGTACTGGTTTTAGGGTACCGGTGGGCATGACATTTGTTGTGCCGGTAAAAGCTGTTCATTAGTAAGTTTAAACTAGAATTTATCGTAATGGCAATAAATCTCAGTATAAATTTCTTTTAAGTGATCCTGAGTTGTATCCCGATCCTTTTGATTTCAAGCCAGAACGCTTTATGGCCGATAAAGAAAAACGCTCGAACTGCTCGTTTTTGGGTTTCGGCGAAGGACCTCGCATGTGCCCTGGTATGATTGCAACTTACCAAAAGTCTTTAACACAATGCAAAATATATCCATCAGAAATCTTTTAATACTTTTATTTTTTCTTTGCCAGGCGGCCGGTTTGGTTTAGCTCAAAGTAAAGCAGGCTTAGCTTCATTGCTTTGCAAGTTTTCAGTGCATTTGCCTAAAAACTGTAAGAGCAAGCCTCTAAAAATATCAACAACCACATTCCTGACAGCTGCCAAAGATGGCATTTGGATTAAGTTTAAGCAGCGTTAGCGTTCATTAAATAATGTAGAATTCGCAAGTGATTTTTCACAGACAAAAATATTTTTTCTCAAATCAAAAAGACCTTTAATAAAAAAATTTTTAAAAATTTAATTGTGTCAATTCAACTTTATAATTAATTTAATTTTTAAGCAAAAATTTAATAGACTCAATTAAATTTTTAATTCAAGTTTTAATCAATTGAATATTTAAACAAAACTTTAATAAATTCAATTAAATTTTTCATTGATTTCTTTTTCAATGAAATGTGTTATCTTGATTTTTTTCCGTATTGTTGTTGTAATTTGCTGTGAAATAAAAACTTCTTTCACTGATTACCTTTGAACCAGTGCCGTAGTGGCTGTATGTACTTAAAGGTTAAATAATAATGCTTTATGTAGATTATAAATTACCTAAATGTAAATTCATTCACGCAAGCTTAGAAACCAGCTGAAATCCAGCAAGATTACAATTTGACTTTACAAACCATTTATTTTTCTTCCAAGTTCTTAAAAAAACCCCTTTAGTGTACATAAACAGTAAATAATATACGACCATTTCTGTTGACTTGATTGTACATTTGCGTAAAGATAAATTTTAAAATTTTTAACCCTAGACACAAACAGTCGTGTTTAACAGAGCTCTGTTAACAAAAAAAAAGAGATCTCTGTTAAAAAATAAAAATTAATTTTATTACACAAAATGGTCATGGTACGAGATTTAAGACAAAATGAACTAGCAAATTGAAACCGAGTTCCTTCTCTATGCTTCCTTTATTTATATATAACGGACGCATCTAGATTAATGTCTAATTAATGTCATAACAGTCTGTTCTTATAGAAATTACATGAGTTTCAAAAAAAAAAACTAAAATTTGAAAAAAAATTTTTGTAATTATTTTCAAAAATCATCATCGACAATAATCTAGAGGCGTCCAGGAGTCTCCTGCAATATTCTTTTTCTCCCCACTTTTTTTATCACGTGCGACAGCAAGCAACTAGGATTGTATTCCAGTAAAATGTGACTCGTTTTTTTAGTTTTACCTAATTTAGAGCTGCTGACAGCCTACACAAATACATAAAGAAGAAAAAAAAAATTCTCATTTTCTTAAAAAAACTCAATCATATTGGTATGTTGTCGTATGCGACAAAAACTTTACATTCCCGTGGAAATGCTAATATATAAAATACAACCAAAAAGCTCAAAGTTCCAGCATTTTTATAATTAACGGTCATTAGATATTCTTTACTTTAAATCTACTTCTTGAGGTTGATACAGGCCCTGTCTTTTATGGAAGAAAATTATAGATGGCATGATCTATAGGTCGGATAGAAATATATCATACAGCACAACCGTGAAATGTGTCAAAATAATTGAGTTATTTCATGGTTTATTAGTTATGTCAAAAATTTTTGTCTTTCACACTATCATTATACAAGAACTCGGTTATGGTATCACAGATCTTTAAAGCTCTGTTTAGGTATGTTTACAGTTATTGTTTCTGTTTCGTCATCACACGAACGGATTTTTATTGAATCGATCTAAAGCAATATGTTGCAAAAATTTCATATGAAATTCTAACAGCCAAAAACCTTCACTATTTGAGGAAAACTCTGTCTAACATCTAAGATGTGTTTTTAATTTGAATATGTACATGGGCATTTCCACAAGAAAGTTCACTTTTTAGTCGCGTGCGACACAAAGTAATTAAGCTTATATTTCAGAACAATGTTACTCGGTTATGCTTAAAATTGTACCTAATGTAAAGCTCCTGACGCCCTATACAAATATATAAAAAATTAAAAAAAAATTTCGTTTTCTTGGAAAAAAAATATGTTATTTGTTTGGTGTCGCACGCTACAAAAAAATTGACATTCCTGTGGAAATGCCAACATGTATTATTTCACTTTCACTGACTTTAATATCATTAAATGTTAATTTGAGGGTTTCCTTCCTTCGTCTTTTTCGTTTTCATCTAAATGGTAAATACCTTTATTAAGAATTCACAAGTGGTACGACTAATTCAAGGAACAATAATAAATATTTCACACCATTTCGCTAATTTAACACTCAAATTTCCAGAAGAAGAACAACAACAAAATTCTTAAAATATCTGCATGAGCTTTTGGCTTTGCTCTTTTTATACGTTGCAAGATTAGACACGTACATATAAAAATTCTAATTTCCCAGTGCTCTAATCTGTTACCGTCTCCTGGATGTGCAGCATGACATAAATAATCTTCACTTTTATTACACATTCTATACGTACAACATCTCAAGCAAGTGCGAAAGCAAAATTTAATTTAGCATAAGGAAATAAATGTGTATATACATACATATACTTACATATGTACATCTGTAAGGAAATACATACATATGTGCACATGCAAATGTGAAATCCACTTAATACAAGTTGAATATTTAAATTGGTAAATTTGCAAAATGTAACATTGATGCCTGTTTGATACGAGTATCATTTTAAATTTCACATACAACATGTATAAGCTAATTCATGTACATAATATATACATAAATATATACATATATGTATGTACATAAACATAAATACATACATATATACTTATGTAAATGCCTGCACACGGTTGTACATTTTAAATCTTTTGGTTGTATTGTTTGCAGTGTATGGAAATAAACAAAACATTTCACAAACGTTTTCAGCAAAGACAAAAACCTTTAAAGAGTTTTGAAGCGTTTTGTAGATGAGCAAAACAAAAATAGTAATTCATCACCATTTTCACCATTACAAAACAAAAGCTGAAAGTGTTTTGTTTACAAATATTTTTGAGTGTTTGTTTTTCAATTCTCTAAATCTAGCAGATTCCAATAAATATATTTATCTTTATCTAAATCTATACTGTCTACACCATGTTTTTTTTTTTTGACATTTATCAAGTGCAAAATAGCTAATTAGCACACCGTTTTAAGTATATCGGTATATTTTTTGGTAAAACTTTGAACTAAATTCAGTAAAATGCGACTTTGGCTCGCACACGATGGGTAGGTTCCATACGGACACTACATATCGTCATATAACTTCAAAATGGCATAACTTACAAAAAGTTCAAAATCGTCTTTTTGACTGATTATGATGTAAATCCATCTGCTCACAGTATTTTTTATAAGAGTATGCTCAAAAATGTCAAATTTAGTAACGAAATTCAAAAGACTACTGAGAACTAAACGCACTAAAACTTATAGTTTGTTCTGCTTCTGCTGTAAAATATCTTAAATATAACTTACGCCTTTGTTTTTAATTTATATGATAATATGTAATCTTATACGAACGTTAGCCTATACAATAAAATATCTTTCTTACCTGATGTAGCCATTTTTTAAAAAATTGTTTTGTTTTGGCTTTTTTTATTTTTAGCGCTTTTTTGGTTTTGCTGATTTTATAGGCATACCTTACATCACGTGAGGTATATACATATAGTATGTTTGACTTTGAAGCGTATATGTCCAAACACACATACGAGTACATACTGTGACATTTGCATTTGAGGTAAAGAGCTTTGAAAGCTCTTGCATATTGTTGTGGTATCTTTGCAAAGTAAGCAGTTGGGATGCCAATCCCGAAATCCCGATCCCAAAAATCCTGGGATTTTCGGGATTCACTCAATCCCGAAATTGGTTACTAAGTTTTGTTTGTTTTTTAAAAATAAATTCATCATGACCTTCCCCCATTTGAAAATAGTAATTATTTGCCAGTGGTTAAGCATTGTCTACTTCATTGATGCTTTGACAAATCACTAGTAGAGTTCAACCACATATTTTGCACAGTCACAAACTTCTTATCTTATGCACAGACTTTCATAAACTATCTGTAAATTCACAAATAATATTTTTGAAAATCACAAAAGAAAAGTAAGCGTAGCAGGCTTAGAGAAACTTTAACAAAACCCAGCAAATAATTTATACTCGATATGAATCTGGGTTTTGTTAAACTTTCTAAGCCTGCTACGCTTATTTTTCTTTTGTGATTCTAAAAAATATAATATGTAAATTTTCAAATAGTTTTTGACTATGTAATATGAAATAATTATAAAACTTTTGCTTGTGAACCTCTTTTGTACCGAAAAATCGCGAAATCCCGGGATTTGATTTTTTGAAATCCCGAATTTCGGGATCGTAAAAACCAGTCCCGATTGGCATCCCTAGTAAGCAGCAATCATTGTTGACGCCGCGATGTGATTGGCTGTGAAAGCACAAAACTCTTTTGTAAAAGATAGAACATTGTGCATATGGTTTGCTGCTTCAAAGCCAATTTAACAAAATAGGTGGCTCAAGTCAGAGGATGGAATTTCGCACAGTTGTAAAAGTTGAAGTGAATACCTTTATTGCATTTGCCAACGTTCGGTTGTTGCTGTGGCAAATCCTTATTTATTATAAGGGATTGCTTTACTTGTCAGAAGAAGCCACTGGCTTTTTTAAAGTTAATAAGTCAACAAAACTAATATGTATGAATGCGTTACATTTGTACGTACCACAACAAGGTTGCTGTTGAGACTGCTGCAGCTCCAGGTGGGATTGGTATAGTTGTTGTGATTGTTGTTTTTGTACACCTTCTTTGCGTAACACAATTTGATGCTCCTGCTGATGACTTTGAAGATTATGTTGCTGATACAAACGTTGGCCTGGTAATTGAATTTTATGCTGTTGGTGACAGAATGTTTCCGTTTCCTCTGCTGCACTGTTCATTAAATTTACTTGGCGATTGGCTGAGGCATTAGCATTACTGCTGATTTTGTGAGAAGGATGACAACGCAGTGATATATTAAGTCTCAGGCGTGATGATGTTGTTTCATTTGGTGATAAGTATAATGCTTTTTCCAACAAGCTGCTATTAGTAGATTTCTTGAAATTTTCCGTCTGTCCGCCAAAAATCATTGCCTTTTCAATACGCATACCCACATACAAAGTGCGCGTTATTAAGATGTAGGCCACGGACAGTATCATCAGTGGCAACACCAGTAGGACTAGATCGAGTAACAGATTGTAGGAGCGTTCGTAGGGCAGTGCATAACTGGGCCAGTGTTCACGACATTTGAAGAATCCTATAAAATGGGAAATACGAGTACAACGCAGATACATATAAATGAGCTATATATTTTTTTAAATAAATTTATTATATAATTCATAATAAACATTTCCGTATAAACATCAGCTCAGAAAAACTTATTCAATATGGCGGTAAGGGCTGGTATTCACTGTACCACACAGTCACACGAGTTTTGACAAAACTCAACGCTGTACCTGAATTCTGTAACGTTTAGTTCGATAATCGTATTGCTATAATAAATATAACGATAATTTATCGATTTTGCTATTCAGTAAAATATGTAAAATATTTTATTATAAAAGGTAAAATATCAAGATTAAATTCATGCCAGATGATATAGAATTTAATTGTGATTAAAATACAGCTGGACACTATCGTAAAAAAATATTATAGAATCACATTATCGTCGCCGCAAATTAATAAATAAATATCGATAAATATCACGATTTTCGGTTCTGCTGATGTATTGTCAAAAACAATGACAAATTAGATCAGGGTTGCATTTTATCAAAAGTCGTACGATTATTATCGATGTCATTAATGTTTGTCTTTTAAAAATAAACTTGAAAATATTTTTAATTCCAATAGTGAAACAAACGGAATTAAAAAATTCACTTTTCAGATTTCCTTTTTTGCCACTTGCATTTAAATTTTCTTCTTCTTTGCACACGTGGCAGTAAAACTCTAATTTAGTTGCGAACTCATTCATGCTGTTGACGTGGTGTAGTGAGGATTTTTTAAGCCCACAAACGAGGACAACATACATACAATATCATGCTTAGATATATGACGTGTTCGAAATCGAAATGTTACATGGTGCCGTATAATATTTTTAATATTTTGTACTTCCGTTCCACTTTGCCATAAATTTATGCACAAATGGTTTTGCTATCTGCATATTGCATGATATTTTATGTGTCTGTTAAATAATTCTGCCTCACTGGCGTCATCGAAGAGTGTAAAGTTGTATGCACGTTATGCAAATTGTGGCTGAAACTGAACTCACCTTGTCGACTTGTGGGTATCAGCTGGCTGAACATGGCAATTGGCGACATGCACAACATACTGCCGCACCAAATGAACGCTATAGTTTTATAGGCATGACTGCGTGTTTGCCAACGTCTTGAACGCAACGGATGGCATATAGCGTAATAACGTTCGCAGGATATGGCGACCAGAGTCCATGAAGAGACGGCAACAGATGCAGCTAAAATTATGGAATGAAAACGACACCAATCAATTTTAGCTAACAATTATAATTTCTTGTAATTTATGCAAATGTAAAGCCAGTCAAAGAAACCTGGTGTGGTTTCCTATAAACTTTTGTAAAAATAAAATAGGCTAAACATAAAGTTGGTTTCAAATCAAAAAAAAAAAATCCCTAATAAAAAGTTTTATGAAAAAAAGATCACAGATCTTGGGTACGATCCCTTTTTCCCCAAACTGTTCGATTTGCCATCAAATCCACCGTATAATAACGATAAAAAATATTCAAATAAGTAATTCCTCTGAGATCTATCAAATAATAATGCTTTTTTAAACACGTTAGTCAAAAAGTTACATAATTTCAGTTCTTTATACAATAATAATGCATTTAAAGCACATCGTTAGTTGAAATTTCAGAAAACGTAACTACACTTTTTAAATTATAAACAAAAAGAAGGGAGCTGCCCTAGGAGAGTTGGTTAGAGCTATGCTTCTTAGGTGTATAAAACAAATTTCATGAGTTAAATAGCAATGTAATGAAATTATATTATATGATGATGTCAAATCTGCCACAAATATTTCAAAACGTTCCCACTTAGTTCCTTTTATTTTCTTTCCTACTGCGTACGATTAAATAAATGTATTGTTTGTGCTCATGTGGAAAAGCAAATTGAGCAATCGTTCTAATTGTTTTTGTTTCACTAACTTCAAAGAACGAAGCAAAACAAAATCAAAAATTTTGTGTTGTTTGTTTTCGTTCTTTGGTTCAAAGTACAAAGAAATCAAAACAGAAATAAATTTATAACTGTAATAGTGTCGATTATTTTTGTTACGAAAATCACGTCTTAGTTTCTGTGGCTGGCATAAAGAGCTTAGCTCTAAAAATATTCACGTGACGGAAGTAATCACCCTTATTCCAGTTGTCGACATCGAAGTCACGTCAATACAATACCAACTAAGGTCTGGTTTAGTATGTTATGAAATGTTGTGCACTAGAAAAATGATTACCTGTTATTTTTTGTATTGATTTTCCGGCTAAAAATTTAAATTATTTTGTAACCAAACCTGCATAATTGCCTCTCTAATTTTTGTACTTTTCTGTGCAACAAGTGAAAAATAAACAACAAATGTCTCACCTGTCACTTTCTTCTCAATAACTCTAAGCTTTTATATTATGTTTTTATGCTTCTCGTATGTTTAGTAGAAAGAAAAGTCGTGTGTTTTATGTTATTTTTAGTAACTAATGATGGCCTTATTGACAAAATGTAACGTGTAACTTGTAAAAACAACCGTCTCATGAACATGACATTGACATCAATATAGTGCAATTATTCTTGTCTGCCTCGTCTATGTGATTTATTTGAATCTACAAATCGATAACTAAAGTCCAGACGATACTAACAAAGAATTATTTTCAATTGCTTTTGCTGTTGTTGAGCTAGACAAGAACGCATATTTCAGCACATTTCTGTGTCATGAAGAAAAAAATAAATAAATCAAATACACATTGTATCCATCCACTCGTTATAAAATGTTGCAATAGAAAACTAACATTAAGGTTACTAGAAAAAAATTAAAATAATAACAAAGCCTAAGAATGTTCTGTGCTTATCTTTTGTAAAAAATAATGATATACATGCACAGTACAAAATTCTCCAAGGAATTTTTAAATAAAAGGACACAAAGATTTTATTAAACTGAATTAATATTTTATGCTGTATTTTGGAAAAATTATTTATCTCTCACAGGATTGCAGAAAAATTTGCTAAAAATAAAGAGGGCTAAGAGAAGTTTAGAATTAACAACAAGAAAAAACAATTTCCTTGCAAACTAACTAACTATGAATAAAAGTATTTCCTAACAAAATAGAATAGTAATTCCTGGCAAATAGAAGAATTTTTTCTTTCATGTTTAAATAAAAATTTTATGTGAAACATAATAGTTTTTGTGAACTGACGGAAATTCGGTCTTCTGCATGATCCAGTCTTCTAAGTAATAAAAAAAAAGAAAAAGAGGCCAAAGAATAACTGCCTTATTCATAAAAAATATTTCAGGTTTGTTAACCGCTTCATTTCATTCATTTCTATGGGAAATTTGTCAAATAAACCTGTAATAAACCTAAAATATTTTTTATGAATTAGACCTTAAATATTTGTTCAAAAACTCGAGATTGGAAATATTTTGTTTAATGAAACACTGGCCTTTGGGCAAAAAATCATTATATTTTCCAATGTAGTCTGTATTTTTGATCCCGTCTAAAAAATAAGATTTGTCGAGGTCATAAAAATTGGTATTTGTTCGTAAGATGATTCTTCGTTGAAGTCAAAAGTCTTTCCACTGAGCGACTGGGTGCTATATCAAGAGAATAGTAATGATGAGACAGCAACTTGGAGCTTGTATTTATGGATTTTTATTATGGAAACAGCACACGTGTGCACCTTTGCATTGTTTTGGTGAAATAAAACTTTTTTCTTGCCAAATTCTCACCTTTTTTTTCAAATCCTCATGAAATATTTTCCATTTATTGGCTTTACCATTGTGAAAAACGATCGTCAGGATTTTATTGCGGACAAACCCACCTTGGCCGCTTTTGACGCCGATTTACACTGAAAGACTTACTGTTCTGATTGCTGTTTAACCTCTAGTGTGTCGTGGGAGACTCACGTTTCGTCTATGCCTACGAAACGGTGAAAAAATTCTACTCCTGCGAAGTTGTCACACGATTGCGTTTGTGGTAGATTGTGAGCCAACGCGGCACTCACCTGACGATAAACATTCTCATACCCAAGTGATCATTAAAAATTTATGCCACTGAGATAAGTGAGATGCCTATTGGTTCCACAATCCCTTTCACTTTCGTGAAAATTGTCAATTGCTTAGGGTGTAAAGACTTCAACGGACCATCCAGATGCTTGTACTGCCACAACGAAATTCCATAAACCACTTTTTTCCCTTCAAATTGATGGCGCAGAATTTCATTTTTCAAGCTTAGCCTTGGTTTGAGATATAGTTTTCTTCCGAAAAAAATACAGCTTAATGAGCACACGAATTGCATTTTTTTCCTTCGAGTATTTGTTTCTCAAATAACGCTTTATATCCGCAATTTCTACATACAGATTATTTTGCCTAAGGTTTTTATCTACGAGTTTATCTTATAAAATTTAACTTACAAGATAAATATATGTATACTAATAGATATCTATGGGTAGATGTAACGGACATTAGTCTGCTATCAATGACTGTCAAACACAAATTTTGACAGAAGTCAACTGACAGTCAGCGATGCCAACTTGGTGCTTTTGGCACAATTTTGAGTGCTTTTTGAATTCTCAAAACGCCAAATTTTAATCATTAGTGCCAAATTAAGAAAAAGCACTAAGTATTAGAGGTGGAAAGCTATCGATAGTGTCACTATCGAAACTTTTCGATTGTTTAAAAAACTTTATCGATATATCGATTCAAGACAATCAAAGTTAGAAAAACAATCGATATATTGACGATGCTATCGTGATAGTATCAAAGATTTATAGTTCTCGTACAATATACATATTTACTTCAAAGCAAGCTTAAGTAAGGCAGTTTTTCTTATGAAATTTTCAAAGAAAATGTTGCCAATAATTTGTTCTGCCGTACAGTAGTTTTAAAAAGTTTAAACTGCCTCCCAAAGACATCAAATTCAATTCATGTTAAGTTAAATTAATCTTCGGATTAGGGGATTAGGAAAAAAAAGAATATAATCTCGAAAAATTTGCTATAATTTGATTGGCATCACGTCTTGACACAAGGTTAACCCATTTTTTCATATGCGTGCTTTTTTAATTCTGCAGATAAATATTTTGTTTGTTTTTATAATTTTTTTTTCTTTGTAGAGTCAACTTACAGATGGTTGTTTTTGTTTTTCGAAGTTTTTTTTATTGAAAATTATTTTGTTCTATATATTATTTATATGTGTGACTGTGTGTATGCAGTAAAAATAGTTCTAAAGGAAATGAGTTGGAAAATCATTTAGAGCATAAATTTATACAACACATCAGCAGCATGTGCTGGGAAGCAAGCAAATTTTTGATTTGATTTGGTGACATTGAACCTTTAAATAAAGATAAGAGATATTTGTCGGGCATCCTTAAGTTGACAAGCATTGTGGCATGCTTTATGGATTATCAATTATGAGGAACACAATATAAAATATTCCATGCACGCATAAGTGATTTAAGAGCTTGCAAATGTATTCGTATTTCTGTTATTTCTTTGAGGGTAAGAAAAGACGGTTGGGTGATTTGGCATTTGGGGATATGGCAATATCCCAATAAAAACTTGGTAATGACTTGTTATTAAGAATAAATTTTTTTTTTTTTTACTGAAATATTACAAAAAGAATGTATTACTTTATTTAAACAAATATCCATTTGGTGGTAAGAAAACAATTTATTTCTGTACATTAGACTGGTCGCAGCTTGCATGGGATTTTTTTTAATTCTTAATATTTGCTGTCATAAATGCGGCCTTCATTTTTTAGGTCCAAAGTGGCCAACCTCGGTTTAATGAAAAACTCAAACCGACGCCAAGCTGATGTTTTTGATCAGATAAAAAAGATTTTTTGCAAGTGGATTTTTTTTCGAAGAGCTAAAAAACTCTTCTACATTTATAGTTTTTCTCTTATAGTTTAGGAAATATTCCAGAAAAAATTTTAATTTTGGCTTTTTTACCAACCTTGGTCCACTGTTCTGCTAATGGAGAAGTCAACTCTTGTTCGATTTAGAGAAGGAAACTAATCATGAATTAAAAACAAAATTTGTGACATTAAAAAAATTTTGTATCAAAATCAGAATTAAGTCAAAAGTTATACGTAATTTAAATTAAAATTATTAAAAAATAGATTTTCGCCGTTTTTTGGAAAAAAAAAAATTGGGCTAATTATTTCACTGTTATAAAAAAATATCGCAGACATACCAGCATCATAATTTTATTTATTCCAAAGATAGTAATATAAGAAACATTGGAAGGAAATGGTTTGTTCAAAATTTTCGTTTTTGGAGGAACCAGATTGCATTGAAATAGATTAGAATAGATATTTTTGTTATAAATATCAAATTAAGGTCTTTTTTCCGAATTCCAAAGCTGAAACCAAAAAATTTATTATGCCACCTTAAGGCAAGATGTGCTTTTAAATATTTCCAAATATATTATCTGTGACCGGCGAAAAATAAGAAGAGTACAGCAAAAATACTGAAAAATTCCATTTTAGGAAATTTGCAATTTTTTTTGGGAATTGCCGGGAACTCAAACTGTTTATTAGTTGCATACTTTTCCACCTAAACGAGCATATTGATAAAATGGATCACGAGCTGTAGGATAATTTTCAAATGCATGACAAAGCTTATAATAAGCTGGTATGTGATGTCAGTATCATATTATAATAGTATACGAGGGCGTGGCATTGCCCCCCTGAAATTATTAAAAACTGCATGTAACTCATGAAAATCATCATAATCCCCGCGCAAAAATATTTAAAATCGATTCTCAAGATATCGAAACATCCCAAATTTATGATGATTTTCGAAAATTGGAGGAAAAATAAAAAGTTAAAAAAAAAGAAATTGAATAAATAAGAAAAATTATTCCTTGAATCAAAAAAAAAAATGTTCTACATTATATTAAGTTGATTTTCACTATTTGAACAATTCAATTTGAATTTGCCTGTTCGTTGATTGCTCTAAATCATTCACGTGAGGCCACAATTTTGTCTTTTATGACTCATGAATTTTTATATCATTCCTTCCCATTTTCGCAAGCTCTTTTCTCAGTTCGTTAAGTGAAATATCTTCAGGCTGTTTATTACTATCAAAGTCTATTAAGTTTAGTTGTAGAACTTTATCGTTCTAACATAATTGTTGTCACTCTCCCAGCTTCTTAAATTTATTTGGAGATAATTTGATTACAATAGAATGAAAAGCGGAAAAACGAAACAACTAGAGAGTAATTGTCACACAATCAGCACCCCAGGTGTCGTATGGCAGAGCAAAATTATTTTTATTTCCTTGCGAATATACAACTTAAATGTAAAGAAAAGCCCAAAACAGTAACTTAAAAAAAAAATTAAATTAAACTTTTTACAATTAATCATGTGGATTTGTTTTGTGATCCAACTAGTTTATACCAAAATTTTGCTTACGCCATGTCAAGCCTTAAAGATGTATTTTTTCGCATGATTAGTGGATGTTCTGCCAGAGTAAATAAAACCTTAATACGACTTACGATACTTTTCCCATAAAATAAATAGCCACTGAAATAATATAAACTCATAAAACACCTTCACCGTACCAAATAAAGCCAAAACAAAATTTTGGTTTAAAACTTACGTGGTGTTTGAAATTATAAGTTAGACTAAAGTTCATATTCAGAAGTATATCTGATGGTTTTTTAGTCAACAAATCTAATTATTGACAAACACTGGCAGAACGTAACAACATGCTGTCTTTGTTCAGATTTAACGTTGCTAAAAACTTTTGTTTTAACAACAGAAAATAATTAAATAAATAAAACAAAAATATGTTTTATTTTTTCAAAATTGCAAACCTTCTTGTTTTGCGGAATTTATAACGTAAAGTTTTTCTTGAAATTACAGTGATTTTAATAAACTTTTTTATTTGCAAATACGAGGCGTTGAGAAGCAACTCAAACAAAAAAGTTTTCAAAACTGCTCTTTTGTTATCCCTGTTTATTATGTTATTTAAACAACTTCAAAACGTTATAGAACTTTACCAACTGTATCACGCGTGTTATGTTCGTATTTTATTTGTTAATTTTATTGTCTCTAACATAAATTAAGGCCCACTTGGAAGCTTGACTGTAAAGATATGCTTGTGCAATAAGGCGTGTTTTTATTGCGGTTATAAAGCAATATATTATTTTCGGCGTGGTATTTTGCATTTATTTAGGCAAAATAAATGTGACTTTATATCGTGCTAACAAGCAGTGTGCCCAAATTTCTATATCACATTAAGCTAAATCATATTTTAAATAATAACAAAAATGAAAAATATTAAGAACCCCCAATATATCTACTAAAAAAGAAGATGTGATATCTTCTAACCGACTGGAGCGATTTTCTGCAAGAAACCACTCTGGTTCAAGTCACCTTTCAAACAGAAAAAAAACTTAATATAAATCGGTTCAGCCGTTTAGTCTGTACGTGGACTCGTACAGACACACACTACAAACTTATAACACCCTTCTTTTTTTTTGTTCCGGGTTAAAAAATAGAAAATAAAGCTAATTTCTTTCAAAATCATTTTAAATAGTTTTGTATAGCTGAAATAACGTTAAGCATGTACATACGAAAAATAAGTTCAATTTAGCTCAAAATAAGCTGACATGGTCACTCTGCTCACAAGGCAAAGGGAGTAAAAAGCCAGATGACTCCCGTTTTGTAAAAAAAAACAAATGAAACATCTGTTTTGGATGTTTTCTTCTTTACATTAGAAATTTCCCCTGACCTATTGATGTGTGGATATATTTTAAATAAAAAATAGAGAACAGGCCCAGCAAAGAAAACTTTTTAAAACAAAAATAATTTTGAAAATCTGTTGGTTAAGAAGAAGTACGTGAAATAAAAAATTGAGTTTGAATGGGCGTGTCCCTGCTTACTTTTTTACAATGGGACTAATTTTAAGGTTACCCTCTCAGACAAAAAAAAAATTACAATCGGTCTAAAATGTACCGAGTTATGAAGTAACAATGAAAAAGAAAATACAAACGAATTGATAATTTCTTCCTTTTGTTGAAGTCGATTAAAAAAAATATACGTATTGATATTTTTATTAAAATTTAATTTTATATATCATATGTTTTCATCTAATCAACTCCTACTAAGTTGTTCAGTCCTAAAAGATTGCAAAAGCACATGATCTACTAAACCGATTCTAATGAAAGTTTGCATGCCCACCCTTAACTCTTGTCGCAATATAATCTCCCATTTGTAAAAGTAGTTGCAACAGCGATAATTAAACTCACATGTAAAACTTATTTCCCACAGTTGTCATTAAAGTATCGATTACTTTTCAAATATAACTACTTACATAGCAGTTTAAAAATATGTCATTACTGCACTACTTCCAAGCGGTGCAAATGGTATATAGTAAACTAATGAAATAATTGCAATTCATTACCTAGCTTTTGCTACATCTTAAAACAAATTCAACAATGCTCTCATAAAAAAAGCACATTTTATTTAATTCCTTTCAGTTAAATAAATTTGTTTGCCCACACCACATAATTGGCATTACATTATTTACTTTCTTTGAGCTTTTGTTTTTTTTTCTACACAAAAACACTATTTGACCATGACTTTGTACCTTTAACCACACATTTCCCCTCTTTCATTTCACTAACCTTGTGAGAATTGTATGACTTTGCAGAAGAACTCTCCAAATATAAAGTGGCGCAATAATGTGCCCAACAACGTTACTGGCATACAAAGTACACCCAACAGAATGTCGGAAATGGCAAGATTGAGCAGGAAGACATTCGTAATGGTACGCATACGACGATTCTGCACGAGCGTTGATATGACCAACAGGTTGCCAACAATGGCGCACAGTAATATTGCACAGTAACCAAGAATCAGCCATACGGGTACTTCAAATGCATTATTTCGCCCCGATTGGCGGTGGGTGGCATTGCTGTTGCTGTTGCTGTTGCCACTCGTATCGTGGGTGTTGGGGATGTGTTGTGAGCCATCGCTACTGTTAAAAGCTGAGGTTGATGTTGTTGTTGTTTCTGCTGCTGTTGCTTCAGCTGTGGAATGCGCAGTAAAGTTACTTTGGGTCAAGTTCGCAAAGGCCAAGTATGCATTGTTGAGTGCAGTCGTTGCTGCATCATCATTTATTTCAAAATAATCGGTGGGAGCAAACTCAAAAGCAGTTGTTTTACCGGGCCACGACGTTGGAGCCGCTAGCTCGGAATAAAGCGTTAATAATGCAATGATGAAGATGCAATTTCTTTCAGCGAACAAATTAAAATTTTTATTAAATTTTTTCTTTTCGATGAACACTATTTTTCGAAAATTACTTTGTTTGTGTTAATTCAAAATTATTAATTTTTTGCTTAGTATTTATTATTCACTTCATTAACTTATTTTTTTTTCACTTGTAAATCTTTTATTTTTATTATATTTTTTTCTACTTTTTTTAAGTTAATCGTTGCGTTTTGTTACACTTGTCGTTGTAGACTGATGTCAGTTGTTAGTGCGGCATCAACAAAAATGTAAAATTTCACAAAAGCAATCACTAATTCAAAAAATAAGAGAGAAAAAAACCGCATACATGTTTGTAGCTATAAATATAACCTGCCTTTTTTATATTCAACACACCTGACGAGAAAAAAAGAATTAATTCGCAGATACTTTGCTGCACGATTAATGTTTATAAACATATGATTTTAAGTCAACTCCGAAAAGTTGTCAAAGTACTTGTGTTTGTGATGAAGATATTTTTAAACAACAGCTTTTGTTGCAATTGCCTTTTCTATTCAACACACTTGACTAAAAAAAATGCCAGCATGATTAAGGAATTGGCAGATACTTTGTTTCACAATGAATGTTTATAAACATAAGGCTTTCAGTCACTCCGAAAGATTGACAAGTACTCATAAGGCTCATGTGACTAGAAAAAAATTGCTGGCGTATATTTTATTGCACGAGTACTGTTTATAAACAGACGGCTTTAAGTGATTCACTATAGAACAAGCCCAATATTTTATTAATAGATACTTTTTATAAGAAATAATTTCTTAATAAAGCCAAAGTTCAGAATTTATCGACTCTTTTTATAGAATTTAATATTTTATTTTTTAATATGATTTTTATACAAGGAAGGAAAAATTAGTTATTGTAATAACAATTTACCTTGGTTAGACTAACCAGTGAGATTTTCTTCGTGTGTCACATATGACATTTTTATAAATATCTGGGAGCACTAATTCTAAACAATTCTTAAATTATTTAACATTTAAGAAATTAACCATTCGACATATTGCCATAAGCCCATTCCAACCGAAATTTATTTGCTGGTGGTTAATCATTATCTATATATATTTCATTGGTGCTTAGCCAAATCATCAGTAGACTTCAACCACATTTTGAACAGTCACAAACCTCTTATCTTATGCACAGACTTTCAAAAACTATTTGAGAATTCACAAATAATAATATTTTTGAAAATCACAAATGAAACACAAGCGTAGTAGGCGTAGAAAAATAAAATAGATTCATATCGGATATAAATTATTTGCTGGGTTTTGTTAAAGTTTCCAAGAGCTTTGATTTGGACAACAACCGACCCAATTGAAAATTCAATTGAATTGTGTATGGGGTGTTTTACTGATTCAAGCATTTAATTTACCATCCGTAAAAAGATGATAAGAAATTTTGTTGACGGGAATTTAAAGCTTTGATTTCTACGGGGAAGACAGGGCCTCTAAAGCTGAAAGTTGTTGTAAATAAAAGAGTTGGAATGGGCTTCTTTATCATTGTTAGAACTTTTGGTAGTCTGAGTAGTTTAGCTTGAGTATATGATTTGGCTATTTCATTCCAACCTGAGTCTAGGGCTGTTAGCATTAAACTCCCTGGCAAGCAGACTTAGCTGTATATTCAAGGAACCAAACCCTTTCTACCAGTCGCTCGTGATATGGGATCAGACGCACTAGCAAATGGTGGCTATTGGTTATTTAAACGATCCAATTACCTATCTTGTCGTTTCAAGCATCACAGCCACTCAAAATTAAGGTCGATTCTAGTGATCCTGATTAGTGGGAAACTATTCTGGTGGAACTGGTATGGCTACTTGCAGTCGCGAACAATCGCATGTCCATGGGGCTTTCCACTATTCGCAACGCATCATTTGGACAAGTGCGGTTGCACTTAGCTGTGCTTTCTTTATTTATTGTGAGGCAAGTAATATAAATAAACATCACCTACAAATTTCTCATTTAGTATGTATATTGTCTGCTTCTCTATTCCAACGGCATGAAACACACCTGTATGTAATTCAAAGGTAAACTTAAACAGATGTTATTCAAGTATCCAGCCCACAGGAAAAGTCAATATTACATAATTTTAATTTAAACAATTATAGATTACATTTTTCTTCTTACAAGATTTGCTCAAGACGTCAAAGCAAGAAAATAAGCTCAAATATGTGCCAAGAAAAAAGGCTGGTCTATGGGTCGTTTAAGATTTTTCTTGCAGGAGAAGGACAATAGAAACTTTTGTATACTTCAAAACAAAGTAAAACCAAAATTAAATTTCTTGTAGAAAAGCCAATGTGTTCTGGCCAAATTTTCTAGTTTTCCTTAGGAAGGGTAATGGGATGAATAAATTAATTATAAGTACTAGCCACAGTGCGTATATACGTACGTATATGCGCATTTATTTGAAGTAGCAGCAATAAGTGTGCTTTCCTTGTACAAATATTCTTTCTGAGACGGAAGTTTTTTTGATTAAAAATCCTTTTTACTTCCTCCTGAATTTTTAAAGCACGCAGCAAAATCTTTAAGTTCTTCCATAAATGATATTTTTAACAAATTCTTTAAACTTCTAGTTTCTTCGTTTTATTTAGTTTATTTAAGTATTTTGTTCAATTTTGTTTTCTTAAAAAAATTCTTTAATACTTTCTTATTATATCCAGTTCTCTTTTCCTTGATCTCTGTAATATAGTTCCGTATAGTTTTCTTTGTTAAAGGATTCTTAACAGCTTTAAAAATAAGTTTTTATTATTGGATTGCATCTGTATGCAACACTTCACTTTCACTGCTTACCCTTAATCAGTGTTGTTGATTCGAGTATTCTCAGTTTTTGCAGTATTGTTTGTATTATTTATTGTGTTGTTTTATGCTGTTGTCGCAAAAAAGAAAACAAACAAGAACAATTACGTTCTTGTGTTTACAAACAATTAAATCTGAGTGAATGTCACTGTCACTAGAATAGACTGAAAATTTGAAATATTTGTATTTTCATTAAACAACTGCGTCAGATCAGTTCAGAACAAGGACTTCAGGCCTTTTGAGGCGAAGTGTTGTGCTAGAATTAAAGAAGTATTAGTAACTCGTTTCAAGGACTTCACACATACTTCGTGTAAAATTTTTAATAAATTGATGGCCGGCAGTTCTAATTTGTACGCAACTTGATTGTCAACTCTTTTTATTTTCAAAGATAATTTTATAAAAAAATAAGTATAAATTTTTTAAAAACAATACTAATTTTTTAGACAGGAGTTTTTATCAAATTTTTTGTTGCAATATATTTTTAATTTGTGATCAACTGTTATAATTGCACACACAATTGAAAGTCAAATGGAAAGATGAAATTGAAAGCAATATAGCGGTCAATTTAAGAAGTATTTCCAGTTCCATGTGGGGCTATTTCTTTTTGGCGATTTTTTCGGTTATAGGCGTTTTTTTTAGTATTGACGCTCTTTTAAGTTTTGGCGTCTTCTTCTTTTTGGCATTTTTTTCGGTTTTGCGCGAATTTTGTTTTGCTTGTGTTGTTTAACAATACATATTTTTTGTTTAAGCGAATTTTTTAGTTTTAGCGACTTTCTTTTAGTTTTTGGCGATTTTTTTATTTGTTGCGTTGTTTATTGTTTGGTTTTGCCAATTTTTTTATTTTTAGTGGTTTTTGAAGCGATTTATTTATTTACTTTTTGATGCTATTTTTCATTTAATTCAAAATATGGTTGCACATCAATGGGCAGAGTGACTGTGAGACCATATGCCCATGATGTTATTTACAATATTCCTATAGTTGTTTTAATGACTGACTATAAATGACCTAAATATGTCTTCACATAGAAAGCTGACGCGTGGTTGTCAACAAAATTCCATAAAAGAACCGCAAAACTGCACAGTTATTTGAGCAAATTGACTGAAATCTTTTTATTTTTAAAAAAAGCCACCCAAGAGCACGCATGTGCTTTTGATCGGGGCTATTTGTAATTGAATTCTTTGCAAGATAAAACTATGTGCATACATTTGTATTTGTGAGGATAAGGGAAAACATTTATTGACATGGAATATTTTATCTCTTCACTTTTTACCAATTTTTTTTTTCGTTTTTTCCTGGGGCCTTTGATATGGGATTTGGTATGACATTTTTATAAACCTTTTTGGCTGTTTTCTTTTTGTGTTTGCAAGTGTGCGGCTTATTTACTTTTCCTCTTTACTACTTCTTCTTATTTCGATTTCGTGTTCAATAAAAATATTATATTTATGTATCTTTTTTGTCGAATGCTTATTTTAAAAAAAGAGGATTTTTAAATTATAATGTGTTTAAAATTGTCCTTGTATTGAAATCATTTTAAAGCGTAGAGTTGAGAATATTGTCATAATATATTGTGGTGTTTTTATTTTAATGAACTGCGCCGCGCCCTGAGAATCTCACTATTTACCAAAAATATCTATAACGTTTAAGCAACCAATAACCAACCCACAATGGTTTAAATCACTAGATGAATGCACCCATTGTTTCGCAACAAAATATTTGTCAGGAGAATATTTTTTACTGAGAGTTTTTTGCAACACGATTCACCCATTTGGAACTATTTGTCCGGAAAATCAAAGCCACAGAGGATGCAGATAGGTGACGCGAGATGAAAGATAATTGTGCATTCGGACGGTCTCGCTCACACAGTCATCAAATCTTCTTTACTACTTCTTTCGCCTGGTATTATTTTAACTTAATTTCATTTTATACTTTGTAGTTCCATTCGCTGCGTGATTTTTCCAAATAAATGGCAAAAATTAATATTTGTTGATGAGAATGCTTAAAACGAAGCTTGTAATCATTTTTAATTTTTTTTTAATGCCAATAACCTTTTTCACATTGTGTTTTTTAATTCTTTAATTTAATTTTGTAAAAATACTCACTTATTCATTTTACAAAGTATAAATTTTCTATTCTTTCTTTTGATTAGTGAATAAATATAATATATAATAAATATTTTGACAAGCACATTATATTTGTCCTTTTTTTTTAACAGTAACCAAATCAGCGGATTTTAGTTTTTTTCACAATTCACTTTTTTCAACTCTGGTATCCTCTGTAATCAAAATTGCCGTATGTACGTCTACGTGTGCAGCTCACCGGCTGATGATTACAATTTGCTGATAACTCGGTGTCACACAAACTATTTCAATTATTTATTAAAAAAGATATAAATAAAAAATTCAATAATGAAAATTGCGCCAAAATAATGGCAATAATTGGCTGAAAAATTAAACTAGCTGGCAGCTGGCAGCAGTGAAGTGTTTTCTAGACAAAAATTAAAATTAAACTCATGGCAGCATAATATAGGTGCCCGCAAATCTACCACAAATGTACTACAATTAAAACAACAAGGCTTTTTATTGCTTTTTTGTGATGAAAGCTGTCAAAAACCAAGTGAAAACAAGAGACATGTACTTGCGTTTTTTCTTGTCTAAGCAAAGCTCGTTTGTATTAGCACAGCTTTAAAAGGCACTATACGCATGTATTGATAAAACATAAACAACATTTGGCAGATTACAAAAAAAGCAAATAAAAAACTGTTATCAGTTGGCACTTCGAAGTTACCCATGTTATTCTACCAGGTTTAAACCAATTCAAGCTGAAAATGTTTCGAGAAAAATTAGTTCTCTTCTTATCTCTCTCTCTATCTCTCTCTCACAGAAAGAGAAACGTACAAAAATTTTGTTCCGAACCAATATGTGAATCCACATTTACAGCCATAAAGCGGCAAATGTTGTGTTTTCTAGCTCTTAAGTGCCCTGCCCAGGAGACAATCAAATAAAACCATCAATCACATGGTTGTGTGCGTGCAGTCGTATTTTTCGGCTACACGTACGCATTGTCGTCAGTAATGGATAAGAATCAAAACATTTTTATACTTTTACTTGACGGATGGTTATTGCTTTTCATTATTAATGGAATACCCTTCTCTTTATAATTGAATAAATATCGGATGATTTTGTCTGAAAATACTCGTTCCTCTTTTACATATCAAAATGAAACCTCTTATTGGCAGACCCTTTATCGAAAAATAAATTTTATTTAAGAAAAAAAATTAAGATCTACCATTCGTCAGCAGAGAATGAATGATTGAATGTACATTAATTCGTATCGTTAGAAGACCAAACAAACAATGTTCCTAAATTACTTTTCCTTTATTGAAATAAATATGTGTTTCGTTTGTTATGATTTTCTTTTTTATGAAAATAATGCATGACAATATATAGGGTGTTTTTTTAGAGGTATAGAACTTCGAATTGAAATAAAACACTAGAAAATCGTTTTAATGTCCATCAATTTGGCTTTATTGGAAGGATAATTTTATGCCATTAACGTTTAAATATGATTTCGGGCATGTGGCAGCCGCGGCTGGCTCGAATAAAGCCAATTCTACAGGTCCAATTTTCAACCACTTTTTCGAGCATATGGGGCCGCATGTTGGCAATAACGCCGCGAATGTTGGCTTCCAAGTCCCCTAACGTTTCTGGTTTGTTGGCGTAGACGAGCGACTTCACATATCCCCAAAGAAAATAATCCAATGGTGTCAAATCACACGATCTTGGTGGCCAATTGACCGGTTAACCGAATTAATTGCTCTGATGGACGATTATGTCGACCATAAAATGGACGGAGCTTGCGGTAAACTTCGCGAACTGAACCATTATTTTCGAAATAAATTTGCACGATTTGCAAGCGTTGTTCTTTTGTCAACCTGTTCATGATGAAATGGCAAACCAAACTAAATATTAATCACTTGACAGCTGACAAAATGGCCGCCAGTTAAAAAAGTGATGCCAACTTGAAGTTCTATACCTCAATAAAAAACACCCTATATTTTAAAATTGTTATGCCTGCAGCGCTATAGTCAGCCATTAATGAAGTTCACTGTTTCGTCTGTACCCTCATGCAGTATAGCCAGATGAGGCTGTATTGTTCCCAAATCGGGGATGCCAATTTCTGTATGGGGACAGATAATATCTGTGGGAAAGAATTTGGTAACTTTTCATTTTCATAATATAATCATTAGTGTTTTTTTTTTATATTTTGGCTTTTTTGTTTAATTTTTATTTCTATTCTAAAAATTTTATTTCGAATTTTTTAGTTTTGGTAAATTTCACTTGTTTTAATATTAAACACTTTTGTATTTAAAATAATTATATAAGATAAAATATTTTTTAGAACATTGTATGACAATCATATTTTTTAATGAAAATAATAATTTCATATACATACATTGCAGATCCAACAAGGTGGCAAATACAAAAAAAGTACAATATCAATATCTTCGTTGCTTTTGATATACGTAATCAGCGGGAAAGGAGTACAGATGCCTTCTAAATGGTCTCAGTACTCCTTCTTTTGGATGTACAAGGCCTGCCCGCTGCATTCCGTACACTCTCGCTGCTTTCGCCAGCAATTCTTAAAGGCCTTTAAATTAATGGATTTTGCTCTTGCTTTGGTTAGTAAAAAAACAAATCAAAAAATGTTACTCCTTCTCTTCTCCCTTTTCACAGAAGGGAATGTTGAACGTCTATATAATCTTTTATGCGTCAAGAGTCAAGGCCTTCTATAAGGTCTTCTATAGCAGTTTGATAGAAATAGTTTTTGAATGGAAAAAATTGCTAAGCAGACCTTTATTTAATAAGGTCTGAAGTAAGTAGGTCTTCTTAGTTTTCCCGTTCGATAGTAGCACATTAGTATGCCTTCGCCTCCGTAGAACTCATTGGCAATATGCTTATACGATTGCAAAAAATATTACAAAATTTCTTATTTTTATTAAATGATAATGGTTCATATAAAAATATAGTTTTTGGGTACAAAATCAGGGACTTTAACTTTTTGAGTAAAGAGATTTTTGTTTTGTATTTTGGGACATGAGTAAAAATAGTTTTCTGGCAACACAGCTGCTCTCATGTCTGTGGCTGACAGGCCTCAAAGCTTATTTTGCATAGAAAATATTTCAAGCACAATGTATTTAGAAACACAAGTTACATAAATGTGGGTTTGAATCACAACAGCAGACAAGGAATAACAGTGAAGCTGAGAATCACTCTTATTACATGTGAATTTAGATTGTATTATTTGAAATGAATAACTTCTGATTTATTGCATAAATTGTTATGTACATATGTATGTATGTATGAGAGCTACAAATATTTTACTAGTCTTTCCAAAGAAAAAGTTTTAAGCTGAAATTAAAATGTCCAGCTGTCTTGGGCTCAAATTTATTATGCAGCTTTCCCAAGAGAAATTACAAGTAATTTGCGTGATTTGTGTGCTCCAGGCACTTTTCGCACACGTTTCGTCATAAGAGTGACAGTCATTAGGATTTATAATTGTTTGAATAAGATTCATCAAGAATTTATTTTATTTTATTTTTGTAAGCAATTTCAACTAAATTATATAAATGATTGGTTTTGTGAAAACTGAACTGATGTATAGCCTTTATAATCGCAGTGCAAAAATTACTATAAATATGTAATAGAGATAAAAAAAATAAATTAAAAAATATCAAAGCACAATAAATAAACTTAAAGGAAAAACGAAATTGATTTGTTGTTGGCTTAGAACCTCTAGATGCATTTCGTTGCTGCTAAATGCATCTGGACGTGCTAAGCCAACAGCAAATAAATTTTATAAATTCGTATTAATTTTGACACGCGTCAAATAAAAGTAAAATATTGAAATAAAATCATATCGCACACTAAATCTCAAACAGTCACAACTCAAAATGATCAAACTGGTTTTGTTTTTTTATAAACTTTTTCATTACAGTCTTCTTAGGTTAGCAGGCTGATGGCAAGGAAGGGTCGAAAATTAGAGTCCAGCTCGCTTGGGTCCATTACAATGCTACCTTTGTGCTAGGTTAGATTACGTTAGCAGGTCTTCTTGAAGAATATAAAATATCGTTATGCTTGTTTTTATGTTACATACTTGCTTCATTTGTACGTTATCAACAGTTGTTTGTCACTACTCAGCATCTAAAATTTTTGAGTTGTGACTATTTATGTTTTAGTGTGCGTTATGTCATATTTCATGACATGAAAAATTTATATTAAATAGCTTATGTTGTGCCCTAGTAGATAGACATGTCGGCATTTCCCCCAGCTAAAATCTAGTTTAATTTTTCTTCTCTTCTTTAGAAAAAAACATTTATTAATAAAAATATTTCATTCAATAAGAATTAAAAAAACAACTGAACTTAAGCCCGATTAGGAAAATATTCCTGATTGAAAATCATTCTAGTTCAATGAAAATTTAAACATGAATGTTTGTTATTAAAAAAAATTTAAGAAATGTTTTTAGTCTACCACATTATTCCAAAATAATGTTC
Source organism: Nowickia ferox (assembly GCA_936439885.1). NCBI lineage: Eukaryota > Metazoa > Arthropoda > Insecta > Diptera > Tachinidae > Nowickia > Nowickia ferox. The sequence goes on from OW387025.1 coordinate 114,056,222, forward strand.
TACAAATACATTTTTAATGATAATTAATTCTTAATTGATGTAGTTAGTCTACAACGATTAACAAGGATTTGTTTTTTTTTTGCTGTTTCAAACAATTTTAACCCCAAAACTAAAGTTAAAAATTTTTAATGTACTTTTTGAAAAGAAAACATTAATTTTTATTGTTGAAAAATTAAATAAAAAAAAATAAAACATTTTTAAAGAGAACCAAAAGCCCAAAAGATTTTATTAATTTGCTTGTATTTAAATAACAACAATGTTGAGAATTAGCAAATCATTTGGCTTAATAAAAAAACAATATAAATTTATATAAAGTACTTGCTCAACAATTAATTTTTTTAAGTATTAAGTCATTAAGGGTTATAAATTAAAAAATGCAGACATGCTGAACAAGCATGTCGAATGGATATTAAATTGCTTGTAGCTACTTTTTATTACTTTTGTTTTTAAATGAGCTTAGGAGGGTTTTTTAAATAACCTTTAGAGAAAAGAAAGCTTGGGCGTGCGAAAGTGTTAACGCAACTATTTGCCAACGTTTTGGTATTTTTTTGCGGTTGTGTTTTAATTCCGCGATTTTTTTAACTTTTGCGCTTTTTTCGTTCTGCAGATTTTTTTCGGTTTTTGGAGATTTTTTTTTAATTTTAGCAATTTTGTTTAATTTAAGCGACTCTTTTAATTTTAGCGGTATTTTAATTAAGAAATTTTTTTAAATTTTACTGATTTTTTTCGTTTTGGTAATTTTTTACGGTTGTATTTTAATTTCGCGATTTTTTTTAACTTTTGCGCTTTTATCGTTTTTGCGATTTTTCGGCTTTTGCGATTATTTTTGGCGACCTTTTTACTCTTGGTGATTTCTTGGCAGTTAAGCGATTTGTTTCATTTTTGGTGGTGTTTTTCATGTAAGTGTTATTTTTATTTTGGTGATTTTTCGTTTCGGCATTTTTTAATTTGGGGACTTTTTAGTTTTAGCGTTTTTTAAAATTCAAGAGTTTGCCGCTTACGGTTTCCAACATACAGCAAACTGTCAAAATTACATTAACTGATAGAATACTCCTTATTTTTAATTTTTTTTAAGGTTAAGTGTTAATTTTTGTGGTCTGCATAAACTTGAAAATTTCAAGTGTCTGTTTATAATTGAAGGTTAGCCACGAATAACGTTGTAAGTGACAAAATAATAATTTTCCAGCAGAGCCAAACAATTTATTTTAAAGCAAGATTGTTTTTTCGTTTAACACGTTCAGCTTATCGAGAGTAATGGTAATTAGCAACAGCTTTTCTTTCTGTATCTCTGTTGCATTTATAAACTATTTTCGATAATTTCGTTTGTGTGATTTTTTTAGTTACTTAAAAAGTTCTTCCACTGACTGACTGTTTCTAATTGTGTTTTTAGGCCGATAAGATGCATAATTTTTGATGGTTTGATGTTGTTTGAACAACGCAAGAGAGTAATGTTAACGTTAATCTGTGAGAAAACTGGTTTTGCCAAAATTGTATTTTACAACGTTATACGCCGCGGCTATGCTTCAATTGTCTGTGTATTACATTAGAATTTCAACATGTTTCGTTGCTCGCTTAAGAACATCTCTTAATTTTTAACTGTCATATATTGGTTGTTGTAGCGGCCAAATTTTTACATATTTTGTGAAACTTTCATGTCCGTAGCTCTTACGGTTCTCGAGAAAACATCCTGTCACAGATGGACAGACCACCGAAAAGAGGTGGCTGGATGGTTGGTTTTCAGTCTGGGCGTACGGAACCCTAAAAACGTTATACGATAAAGGGGATTATATTTCCTATTAGAAACAAAACGCCACAACAAAACTCTCTTCATTTCATTCGTTTTAATGAGATATGATTTATTTTTCTCCAGCTTAGGCGGCTTCGTCTAACTTCATTGGCGTTGGAGTTGGCGGCGCCAAGTGTGCAATGGTCGGCCCATTCTTCGATGGTTGCGCTGAGGGTTGCAATCAATGAATGGCAGCTCAAGCGATATCATATTCAGGCCTTCGTTTGCAGCGCGATTTCCTTTATTAGGTTAAGGCAATTGTGTAGTCCCGTTACGGTTTTCATGACAGTGAATTTTCAGTATTTTCCTTATCATACTTAATGAAAAATTAGTCACGATGCTTAATTATACAGACCCGTTGTTGTTTGGCGTATTTCGACTTCGACTACCACATTTTGGTTTAAGATTAAAGGAAAAATCCTGCCGAGTTCTTTAATCTCTTACAAAAACGTCATAGTCGAACACAAAATATGCCAACCACGATAAGGGGAAACAAAATAATAGTTTTGCCTTCAATTGTACAACTTTTTTTCATGACGCGAACAAAAGATCTTTATTAAAAAGTTTACACAAATTTAAACCAAAAACTTCCTCTCAGTAATAAGCTATAAAAGTTATTATTTTCTTAAATATTTTATACGTACATATATAAGATGATTTCTTCATGTACTCGTACATAAATATATTCTATACAGATGGTGTCTAAAACATATAAACTATTAAGCAAAAACTCTCTAAAATTGCCTTTAATAAAAATGTAGATGAGTTTATTTTGTATAGAAATCCGTACCTTTTTATCCAAGTAAATAATAAATTTTACTATGATAGTAAATTTCTATTTAATATTTCTTTTTTTGTGCCCATGGAAATGACATCATTTACGCAAACTAGACAGTTTCCTCTTTAAATTTTTTCCTATAACAAAATTAATATTCAACTACAGACCTCCTAAGTAAATAATGACAATAAAAATATTACGTACATATATATAAATAAATAAAATACAATTTGTTTGGGTTTGCTTTCGTATGTGTTAAGAATGCGGAAAATAATGAAAATTTAATGAAGAAATTGGGTTATTGGGACTGGATGTGAATGGGTGAACTTTCTCTTCACTTGTGTTGGAGAACTATAAACAGAATTATGCTACACGCAAAGAAAAAATATGGTTGAGGTAACCATAATCAAACAGCAACATACTATGATTGAATTTTATGTTTGCAGTCAAATCATATTATTGTCAATAGAAAAGCAAAGTTTTAGTAATATTATAATCTGAGTTACAATAACAATTAACTTTGTTAAACCTAATCTTAGTATTGTTCAAATTTATCACATTTTGGTTAAATATGACAATACTATTATTAGATGTGACTAAAATATAATTAAGATTAACTATACCATATTCTAATGTTATAATAATATTGTTAAATACGACCACAGTATAATTCTATATAATAATAATATTTTGTTTTTAACCATATATTGGTAGATCTTTTGCTTGAAACAGCCGTGCGTCAAAGCCGAAATAAGTATAAAACAATATTGTTGAAATAAAATGTATATATGTGCACGTGTACTTACACACAAAACGATAGTTTACAAACGAAGCACTCAACTGAGAGAAGATATTTCTGAAAAAGATTTTTTTTTAAACTAAATATAGTATGGTTTTGGATAACATTATATTGTTAGTTACATCATACTATTTTTACATAATAATACAAATTATGTTGTAGTCATAAATTTTTAACAAAACTATATTGTTAAATTCTAACCATATCACACTTTCTATGAATATAATAATGTAGTTATTAAATTCAAACATTACTTTGTTTATCGTAACGCAATTAATGTTTAAAATAACAATAACTTGTTTTCAATGACCACACATTTGTTTCGGAGAACATAATATTGTTTTCTCAACCATGCTACAACCATATCTTTTTTTGCGTGTATACAAAAGGAAATAGTATAAATTCAATAACAGAATAACAGTTTTAACAAATTTAACCATTTAAGTGAAGTGACCTTAAAATACAGGGTGTTTTTTTAGAGGTATAGAACTTCGAATTGAAATAAAACACAAGAAAATCGTTTTAATGTCAATCAGTTTGGCTTTATTGGAAGGATAATTTTATGCCATTAACGTTTAAATATGATTTCGGGCATGTGGCCGCCGCGGCTGGCTCGAATAAATTCAATTCTACAGGTCCAATTTTCAACCACTCAACAAAGCTCCAATTGCTGTGCACGGTGGCGAATCGATTCATTCGGGTCATCTTCAACACTTTGCTCTACAGCGGCAATTGTTTCTTCGGTGCGCACTGTTCAACGTTTCTGCGGATGCGTATTATCACATAGAGTAAACGTAGTGCGAAAACGATCCATGGTTAACCGAATTAATTGCTCTGATGGACGATTATGTCGACCATAAAATGGACGGAGCTTGCGGTAAACTTCGCGAACTGAACCATTATTTTCGAAATAAATTTGCACGATTTGCAAGCGTTGTTCTTTTGTCAACCTGTTCATGATGAAATGGCAAACCAAACTAAATATTAATCACTTGACTGCTGACAAAATGGCCGCCAGTTAAAAAAGTGATGTCAACTTAAAGTTCTATACCTCAATAAAAAACACCCTATAGTTGAAATAACGTAGAATATACAAGGCGGGCCAAAAGAAATCACCCCATTGGAAGATGCTCTTACTTTTGCAAATGGCGGCCAATGTCAAATCTGTTTTGACGGATGTAGAATACAAGTGGATGTAGAATAGAGTGATACACTCTCCAAGAATGCGGAATAATCGTGTCGTGGCGTTCCCGGGTCGCCTCAACTCTCGTTTTGGCGATTTACGACCGATTTAACCGTTGCAGACTCCTTTTGGTGGGTTTTTTTGAAGTCCCGTGCTTACGTGAACAACCCCGAGACCGTGGAAGCCCTCAAGGACAACACTTGACACGAGTGCGAGAATCTGTCGCCCGAAGTTCTCGCCGAAATTTGAAAAATGCCATAAAACGAGCAATCAATTGTGACGGCTCCCACTTGGCCGATATCATCTTCTCGACTTGACCAATAAAATTCTAAAGGTTCAAATAATAATCAAAAAACAGAATCGAAATCTTTCATTTACATAGAAAAAAAATGAGAGCCAAACTACATTGGATGACTTCTTTTGGCCCAATTGTTATAATTTATTTTCATATTATTTTTTCTGTGTCAATATACTGTTGGTAATAATTTAATTGTATGATGAATATATAGTATTTCTTGACTAAGCTTCCACGTTAATATCACTGCTGGAGTGACTTAAACCATAACCCAAACTATCATATAAAAAACGTTAATAAATCTCTGGCATTATGGAATAGTAGCTTAAGTACACCTAAAGAAATTTAGCTTAGTTATGCTGTGCTACATATCAGTTGGAATTTGGAAAGGTTAAAATGCTACATATGGAAAGAAAGGAGCACACGGAAGCTTAATCATGCTCTAGAGCCCTTTAATCTCTTAGCGCTAGCTTAAAAGCTTTCGAACAGCACTATGTACTTTGCTTAAGTCGACTTGAGCTGTTATAGCATATTGCCGCAGAAATATAAAATATGCTGCCTTTTTAACCTTCTTTCTGTGCTTTCAAATAAAAAATTTTTATAAAGCAGAAAATAAAGTCCTGTGCAATTCATACGTGCTTCATACGTTTTTGTTTGCAAGTTTATGTTTTCTTTTTTCAATATAAAACAATAATAAAATTTAACAGCGAAATTATTTTTATTGATTTTTATCTTTCTGTTTGATAAATTTTTATATATATAAAAAATTGTTCACATTTTTTAATATTCGCTTGCAACTTTATTAATAAAGTTTATAACATTCTGGTGTTGGCAATAACGACTCTACTCAACCATTCAAGCACGCACGCATGGAGCTGAACAGAAACACATTGACACACTCACTCTCACTTACACAAGCACACACGTACTCTGCACAATGTTGCAAATGGAAAATCTTTGAAAGTTTTTAAACTCTTATTCAATAGTGCTGCTTGCAATGGTGGTTGTCTTGCAATTTGGGTCTTTGGTTAAAATACAACTTTTATTTATTTCATTAATCTTCTTATATCCTCAGTTTTTTTGCTATTAAGGCAGAACTCGAATAGAATAATGTATAATTTTAAATTCTATTTCAACAAAGATGCAACGAACAAAATGAAAAACTAAAGCTCTGTGCAGATGTTGGCAGATCTTACAATATTATCAGATCTGTGAATGTACTGAGAATAAAAATTGCCAGCACATGGTAGATAGTCAGCTGACAACCTTGTATAAAATTTATTAGAAAATCTTACAATACATTGTGAGACGATTGTCTGGCAATAAGTTTGTCCAACACATTGTCAGTTAAAAAAATTATCAGTTTAGACGGCGTTACCAGACTCAAAACATTTTATAAATTTTTTCAATTATCAATTGTGTTTGTCTTACAATTGAAAAAGCAAAAATATAAATTATTTAAAAGGTACTCACGTCAAAAGTTACGCTATTGCGTACAAGCAACCAAATAGAAAATTATTTTTCACAAATGATGCCAAATTATCAGGGTCTGAGTAAGTGCAAAATTATGAGCGTAAGTTTTACAAACTATGGAACTTGGCAAGCCAAAGAAATGGACAAAACTTACTTATAAAAGCAACTCTTAACCAAACTACAACACAGAAATGCCTGTGCGTTCTATACAAATAAATTAATTAAAAGATTATACTAAAATTTAAAAAAATTCTTAACTAATGAATGATAGAAATTATGAAGTAATTTTTTTAAATCCGATTTTAGGACAAAACAAATATAATTTCGTTATTTTCTAAAGTAACGTCTATGGCTCAAATATATTTTATTAGACTTTCGTTATATATTAATACCAATATTATTACAGAATTAATCAGCAAAATTCTAACACTTTGTATCAGCATTTTAACAAAATCTTTTAATAATCAAGAAACATACCAGTAGAATGTTTGTATTTTGCACAGTTGCAAGAATTGACGTGAATACCTTTGTATTTTTTTACTTTACTTTTTCTATAAAAAAATGAGGTGTGTGACTATTGCCAATAGAATTAATTCTCTGACAATGATGTCATTGCCAGATGCATATACTTTGCTCATATGTTTAAATGAGAAGTGTCAAGCAAATATTTGGCAATAATTTGACAATTACAACGAAATTTTTTCCACACGATTGTCACATATCTGACAATTTGTTGTCAGTTAGTAGTTTTATAATGTAGCGGCAATGTCGGACAAAAATTGGCAAACAAACATTTTACCACCTTCGTCTATACAGAGCAGGCGCATAAAGTATAAAGTATAAAGTATAAAGTATAAAGTATAAAGTATAAAGTATAAAGTATAAAGTATAAAGTATAAAGTATAAAGTATAAAGTATAAAGTATAAAGTATAAAGTATAAAGTATAAAGTATAAAGTATAAAGTATAAAGTATAAAGTATAAAGTATAAAGTATAAAGTATAAAGTATAAAGTATAAAGTATAAAGTATAAAGTATAAAGTATAAAGTATAAAGTATAAAGTATAAAGTGTAAAGTATAAAGTATAAAGTATAAAGTATAAAGTACAAAGTATAAAGTATAAAGTATAAAGTATAAAGTATAAAGTATAAAGTATAAAGTATAAAGTATAACGTATAAAGAATAAAGTATAAAGTGTAAAGTATAAAGTATAAAGTATAAAGTGTAAAGTATAAAGTATAAAGTATAAAGTATAAAGTATAAAGTACAAAGTATAAAGTATAAAGTATAAAGTATAAAGTATAAAGTATAAAGTATAAAGTATAAAGTATAAAGTATAACGTATAAAGAATAAAGTATAAAGTGTAAAGTATAAAGTATAAAGTATAAAGTATAAAGTATAAAGTATAAAGTATAAAGTATAAAGTATAAAGTATAAAGTATAAAGTATAAAGTATAAAGTATAAAGTATAAAGTATAAAGTATAAAGTATAAAGTATAAAGTATAAAGTATAAGGTATAAAGTATAAAGTATAAAGAATAAAGTATAAAGTATAAAGTATGTTAATACATATCGCACATATTGCAATTTCCTGCAAGAAATTTCATGAAATTTTATAAAAAGTTTGATAATCTTTAAAAAGATATTTTTTCACTTTCATCGAAATCTCTTAATGCAGTCAAATTATAAATAAAATATGTATGTATAAATTAAGCCATCTCTCGCAAGTTAATGAATGAGATTCTTTTATAAAGACATTAATTTTTCTTCATTCATGTTCACACTTAGTTTACGGGTTTGTTAAACAAGATAACACTTAACAAATTGATTACAATGTGTTTCGTAATGACTCGGAAATGTGTGTGGTAAACACATCACAGAGTTTTTATTTGAATTTTCTTCTTTGTATTATTTTGTGTTTTTTGTTTTCAGTCTTATTACTGATTTTTTCACATATTTCTTTTATCGTCTTAAATGAAGAAGACAGAAAGACAATTGTTTCGTAAATTAAGGACTTTTATTTTAAGTAAAAACAGACATACATACACGGAAACATATGGTTTGTAAATAAATTTTCATTAAATATTATTTATTTTTAACAAAAAAATGTCCAAACTTATATCTAGTGTAATCTCATAGTAAGTTGGGCAATTTCAATATTAACAATTGTTAAATTTATTTCCTTATACCAGATGTTACCGTGCAGACTGTATGCATTTGTATTTTGGCACAGATTAGAAAATCAATGTTTTAACAGATTGCTGAGCAGCAAAAAAATTGCTATTCAAGACGTGGTGTTGTTTCAGAATTTTCCACTAGTATAAATATCTAAGAAACATTGATGAACTAGAAAAAATATAATATAATATACATAAATTATTATAAAATAAATTATGAACATATTCATGTGTTTTTGCATTATATGTTAGAATTTTTTTTTTCAAAACGCACACACTCTGACATTTTCACCCTGAATTGGTTATTGCCATAGTAATTTACACGCAACAAAGTGGTTGTACGTAAACACACAGTACGTGTTGTGGATCAAGGGTTACCTTATTGAACTTCCTTGCCCTGTAGCAGGAAACAATGCTTTCATTTGCAAATTCTCTTATTATTAATGAAAATATTTACTTAAAAATTCATTATCACTAAATAGTTTCAAAAGTTAAGCTCTTGCTTTATTGAAGAAAATTCGATGGCAAAAGTCTTGATAATGAAAATCAACATTCATCAGCAGACGTTTTTCCTCCTGCAGGGTTGCAAGCCAGGAACTCCGATGACGTCTTGGAAAGTTTTAAAATGTGCTAACGAGCAATTTTTCATTCTTAAGTGAATATTAATGCAAATGCGGTAAATTATGAAAATCATTTGCAGTGTTACAACACAAAGTGCGAGTAGATGCATAAACATCATTTTCTTGCTGAAAAAAATAAGATTTTTTGTTATATTTATTATTTTATTAATACATTGTGTACCATACTAAATAGTTTTCGCAGATTATCGTTAATTAAAATTGGTTGATGAAAATTTGAGGCATATTCAAGATATTTGTTTAATTATATTTCATATTAGGTATGAAAATAATTTTTATAATAAAAAACTACAGGAGGTATACAAATTTACACTGATTACCCAGCACTTTCAGGTTTTTTTCCTAAAATAATGTAAAACGAAATTTTTTATCGAACGGTGAGATGAGCATTTCCACAGAAAAGTTCAGCTTTTGTCACGTTGCATCACGAAGCATTTAAGCTTTCTCTTTTTTTCAATTTTTTTACTAAATGTAGAGCTAATTGCGCTCTACACCAATATAACAAAAAAGTTAAATACGAGTTTTCATTTGAAAAAAAAAACAAACTAAATCACAAGGTAACTTAACGTGACAAAAAAATGGAATTTTCTGTGGAAATGCCCATATTGTACTGAAGAATAATTCGGTACGAGTTTTGATGGCGTATGAGCGATGAATGTATGCTGTATTAATCATACGCCTCAGTGTAGTTAATTAAGTAGTACGAGCGCAAGTGCTGTAAATTTGTGCAGCACTTTTGCAAAGTTGGCTGCGTTTGCACGGTCAGCTATTGCAGTTATAAAAGAACTGCAGATTTGTTATGTTACCAAGTCAAAGCTGTGAACTTGAAAAAAGCACCCATTATATTTCTTATTTATGTTTAAGTTTGTGTATAAACTTGAAAAATTATATTTCATATTTGGCATACAAAAAGCTTTTTGCTCCACAAAAATGCTAAAATATTTCCTGCGCTAATGTAATCTATGCACAAATTTACGTCTGTGCCTTTTTTATTATGCCCGGCCAGGAAGTCAAATAAATTTGACATTTGTAGGCATGTGCATGTAAAACATTTAACTAATTTTATTTAATAATTTCATGCGCAGTTGCTTTAATATTTCTTTCCATTGCCAATATTTAGTATAATTTGCATGCATAACAATTATTTTTAATTGTTTTAGTAATAAAAACTGCTAAAGTGCGGTCGACCACAAATTGCGTGAACTAAGAAAATATTCTCTCAAGAAAGAGTAATTAAATTTAAAGACAAAGTAATAAGTATAAAGCATGAATAGGAGAATCAGAAGGTTTTACGAAGATGAAAAAGCACAGTATTAATTTTTTTTTGTGTTAGAAAAAAAAAAAGATTTCTTAATAAAAATTCATGAGTTTTGAATAAATTGCAATAGGAGATTTAATTTTGCTTTTTAAAATAATGAATATTTTTAAGCGAAATCATCGAATTTTTATTTGATTGTAAACAAGAGGTCTTGCCATTAATAATGGCAAACAATATCAAATGAAGGCTTGCAGGACCATATTATTTGCATGAAATTTTCCATCACCAATTCGCACATATGCTGCTGTATGCTCTCGATAACTTTACAAGTGCCATCACCTCTGCGAGAAATTACAGGGTCAGGAAACTTTTCAGGCGAAAGAGCGATGGTATCGTTATTTGTTTGACATGTTGTTTCAATATTAATTTCTAAACAAAAAATTTTCATTCAACGAAACATAAGATTTAAAAATGAATCAACCATGTTTGGTTTACATTAAAACAGATGCAAATGAACTTGAAGGCATGAAAATTATATCGATAAATAAGAATTTTCAATTTATTAACAAGAAAAGCATTTAAATTTTTTTCTATAACTTACCGTCTGCTGAAGAAAGAACTTTGTCACTGCATTCGTCTAGATTTAATAGAACTATATTTTACAATTAGATGTTCATATCTTCTAAAATATTATGCGCGTGTCTGTTAAATTTGATTTATAATTCATTATCGTCATAATCATTTTTTAGATACAAAGTCATCGTTATATGTAAATATTACTATTAAAACTTTTTGGTAAGAAACATGAGCTCAAAATTAGTGCCGGAATGTGTGTGAATTTCTGGAATTTCTCTCTACCGCCTACAACGAATTCTAAATAATTTTCTTATTTTTCAAACAAATTATTCACTCTGTAGTCACGTTAATGATTTGTAATATTTATTAAATCTTCTTTTATTTGTTAAGATTGATTTCTTTTCCTTTTTATTTTTATTACAATTGAGGAAATTTTGTCACGTTAACATGATTTCTTGAAAATATGAAATCATTTACTAAAACGAGCAGCAGGTGGCACAGGGGTTTGCTGCTGGTATGTAAATGTTTTTAAACAAAATATTTGTATACAATATGATAGTGTTTTAAAATAATTGACAGTAGCAAAATTTCCCAACACTTTTATTTGTATGATACATGTGACTTTTGCAGCGGTCAAGGTTAAAATGAAATTCATTGATAATAAAAAAATATTATTTTTAGATGAACAATGGCAGTATATACAAAAATTTCATTTTTATGGTTCCGTACACCAAAGGTAAAAAGAAACCCTGTTGTTTTCGATACATTGTCCGTCTGTCCATCAGTCTGTCTGTCACAGGCTGTATTCTGGAGAACCGTACAAGCTATGAATCTGAAAAGTTCACAGAATATGTAAAACCTTGGCCGCTACAACAACAAATATACGACAGTTAAATATTATAGGGTGTTCAAAAGCGAGCAACGAAAAGTGTTGAAATCCTTATATAATATACAGCAGACACTTGAAATGTTCAATGTTAGTGTATTTTTATGTAGACTACAAAAATTAACATTGAAATTAAAAATAAAATCACAATTAAAGGGTATTCCATCAGTTAATGTAATTTCGACTATGTAATTTTTGATGACTTGCTGTATCTTGGAAACCGTAAAAAGAAAATTCTTGAAATTTTCATAATCCCAAAATAAAAAAATGCCGAAACGAAAAATCGCCAAAATGAAGAAAAGCGCTTAAATGATAAAATCGCTAAAATGCAAAAATATCACCAAAAGCATAATAAAGGTCGCCAAAAACTAAGAAAATCATCAAATATCAAAAAGAAATTTCAAAAAACCAAAAAAATCACCAAAAAGAAAAAAAAACGCTGAACCTGAATAATGCCTAAAACCGAAAAAAATCGGCAAAACGAAAAAGCGTCAAATCTAAAAGACGACAAATAAAATATTTTTCTAAAATGTCTACATCAGGTAAGATTTTCGATTCTATAGGCTAAACTGCTTATAGTAGTACACATCGTGCCATGACCGCCAAAAAAGTTAAAACGACACAATTTTCGAACTTAATTTTTTTGCGACCGTAAACAAACGATTTTCGCCAAAAACAAAACGGTGTCCAAAAATGTGTCGGTTAAGGGTTTTGGTGGTTATGGCTCGATACGCAGTGGCCGTACGGAACCCTTATTGCGCAAGTCATAGTCGCACTCTAATGAACTTATTTACTAACTATGCTGTGTACGTAATTCTCAGTATTATTTTGAGAGTTTTTTTTTACAAAAATACTAATTTTCCTTAATATTTTCTCAAGAATTTTTGAATTGTTATTATTATTTTTTTTTTGGAGTTGGTGAAGAAATTTCATTACAAATTTTTTTAATAAGTTTTGCGTTTCAGATAACGATATGCTGGCTTAGGAAAATAAAAATTCATTTCTTTAAATCAATCTCTTCTATATATAATAAAAACTATAAAAACAAAATTTCAATAGCTACAACTTTTTATAAAGCTGCTATTTAATTTCTATTAATTAAAAAATAAAGTGTTTCAGCGAAATTAAAACGCTCGAGGTTATAATGCACACTTTTGTTCGTTATTCATTTTAATAATTCTCATCAATGAATAAAATGAAAACTGAAACAAAAGAAAACCATTTTCAATGAATTATTGATTTTTTAACAGCTTTTGTTTGAACTACAAAGTTGAATAAATAAATTTTGTTTAGGTCTTAAATGCGTATTTTGAACTAAATGAATGTGTGTGTGTGTGTGTGGTGGAAAATATCAATAAAATAAAAAAAGTCCCAACATAATTGAGTACATACATACATATAAAAGAAAGAATCTGCCATAAAATTCTTGTTTTTTAATTTATTGCTTCATAATGTTAAGGGGACTGTCTAGCCTGTTTCCTCGTAAATACATTTTCTCAACCATTTTTAATAAAAAACAAAATCTGTCAACAACTTTTAGGACAGATAAATACATGAACAAACTCAAATTTGTGTTAAATTTTTGTAATTGTTTTCTTTTTCATAATTCTTTACAATTTAGCCGTTCTTTTGGAAAGTGAGACAAGTTCAAACTTGCAAACTACTAGAAAATAATAAATCATAAAAAGTTTATTCTATACACATATATACTATGTATATAATTGAATAAAATAATTAAAAATAACACAGACTTGATTAATCAGTTTGATTTTGTTACCTTCATTGTTCTCTCGAAAGTATGAATGTTTCTCTTTCAAGTTTTCGTAAAAGCTTACATGAGCCTACAGGCAATCAAACATGCTCGTGCATGCACCACTATTTTTGTTTACCAAAGCAAATGAAAATAATAAAAACGATCTTTGATTTCATATTAAGTTTAGATATTTTTTTACTGAATTCCCCCAATATCAATATTTAACTAGTTCAGCAAAATTCGAATACGACGTTTTTGTAATAAATTAAAAAATAGCGCAAGTTTTTTTCTTTAATCCAGTACCAAAATATCGTAGTCGAAGTTGAAATACGTCAACCCCAATAACTTAAAAATTTGTGCATTGAAATTGATATCGAGGGTTTTTGTTTGGAGAACGTGGGCGTTAGGCTAATTCTGCCTCAAAGCTTTAGTTTGTTATTTAGCTTTGTTTTATTATTATAATAAGTCTCAAACATCATACCGACTCATAGTAGGTTTTTTGTTTCATTTATACTGCAAAAAAAAACAATTTGTACATTTAATTTTTTTTTTTTTCAAAGAAATATTTGATTGTATTATACTGAAAACATCTGTTAACATCTAATTTCAGATTTGCTAAAGACTACGGCCGACTGAATATGTTAAAACCAAACAATTGTGTGCAGACAAAACAGGCCATCAATTTATTCACACTAACACACACACACGCATACACACACAGAGACGAATAAATTTATAAAAATTTACTGCCGTTAACCCTGCAAACATTTTTTATCGAAATTGAAACCAAAACGCTACCACAATCTGATAATAAATTCAGTTACACTTGTATATATTCAGTAAATTCGAATATCGAATATAAATATATGTAGACATTTAGTAAAAAAATTTAAGTACCCGGTAGACTTTTTTCGGTTATTGGAAATTTTTTAGCTTTTTTTTCGTTTCAGGGACTTTTTCCGTTTTTGGCGTTTTTTTCTTTTAGCGTTTTTTATTTTCGGCGATTTTTTCGGTTTTTGACTATTTATTTTATATTTAGCAATTTGTTTTAGTTCTGGCACTTTTTTTCTTGTTGGCGATTTGTCGGTTGTTTTTTAGTTTTGGTGATTTTTTCCTTTCAGTGATTTTTTTAGTTTTGAAATTTTTTGGTTTTAGTGTTTTTAAAAATTTCAAGAATTTCCTTTTTACGGTTTCCAAGATACAGCAAGTTGCCAAAATTAGATAGTAGCAATCACATTAACTGATAGAATACCCTTTAATTTTTATTTTTTTTAATACCAGTATTGATTGGTGTAGTCTGCATAAAAATACACTAACTGTGAAAATTTCAAGTGTCTGTACATAATAGTTTGTATATTACATTAGGATTTCAAAATTTTTCGTTGCTCGCCTTAGAGTACCCTTTAATTTTTAACCGTCATACATTTGTTGTTGTAGCGATCAAAGTTTTGCATATTCTGAGGAAATTTCTCGAGAAAACAGCCTGTGACAGACAGACAGACGACATCGTAGCGAAAACAATAGCGATCCTTTGATGTACCTTTGATGTACGGGAAAACTTAAAAACTTTTTAAAACATAGCAAGCAAAACCTTTTGGTATCATTTAGAAGTTCGAAAGAATTCCAAGATGAAAAGTATCGCTATTGTTAAGAAAACGTACTGCATAACATACGCTCTATCGCTTACTTATAGAAAAGTGTTACTAATTTGACAATAAAAAGGCGACTTATTGTTATTGATGTATTTTGTGATATGATGTTGCCATATGGCTACGTACAATAAACTTTGCGTTACATGGATGCTATTTATAATATTTTATAGCAAATAAGATTTAAAAACTTTAATGAGAAGCACAAAAAGTGTTCTTATTAGTTCTAAACCGAAAGAATCTGTTTCGTTGCATGAGTGTTGCGGATAAGTTGCGCTTTAGAGAAGCAAAAAAAATGTTTGGTTGTCAATACGATTGCAATATGCCAATTGAAACTAAGAGTTGTTAGTTGTCAGCTGTCACACATAAAAACACTTTGACAACTGGCAACGTAACTAAAGTTCGGTTGCCAACCATAACCGAACCTTAAACCAAGGAGATAAATATTTGAATTTTTAAATTTATTTATTTGTTGTTGTAAAATTTACCAACTATTTATCTATTATTATTTATTTATTATTATTTGTCTATGGAATTGAAATTCTTATAAACAACTACTGAAATTGATGAACATTTCACAACATTAAATAAATTAAAAAAATAAAATAACAAAATAAAAAATGGACCGATTTTTCCTCAGCGCAAGACAAAACATATAAGATGAATTCACCTTTCATATATCGGTTCAGCCGTTTGGGAGCTACGGCGTTGAAGTCACACATATTCAACAGAATATATCTAGAAAAGATACGATATCTCCTCGATCAAGTCACCTTTCCAACAGAAAACCTAAATCAAAATCCGTCCAGCCGTTTGGTCTGTACGTGGACACGGGGTTAAAAAATAAAAAAAATTAAAAAATACAACAACAATTTGTTGTGAATTTATAAAATAGTGTGATATTAGTTACTTTTTTGTTCATGCCTGAAACAGTTGTCCTCGAAATGTTCGCAGAGATGGAGTACAAAAACCATATTTGGTCCTTAAAACAAATAGCTGCCATTTCACTTTTTTACGATGCAAGATTTTCTTTTTTCTAAATATAATAATCGTTTTGATGTCGATTATTTAGAGAAATTTATGAGCATTTAATATATGATTTTTTTTTAAAATTAGATAATTTTACAACGCATTACACAGAAATATTTTTTTTTTATTAATACATTTTGTATTTGTACTCCTTGAACTTTGGCTTGAATGTTGAGATCAGCTGTGCTGCTGCTTTTTTTTATGCTTTATGTAAATATATTTTTTCTCCAGTAAGCCTTTGCAAACGATTTTTCAAATATATTTCATAAAATTTCACACGTGCTAAAAATGTTCCTTCCATAATATCCAGAATATGATTCGCATATTAACTTCAACTTTTGGAAGGAACGTTTCGCATAAGAATAACTTTTCTTTATAATAATTTCCTTTTTGAAGTATTTACAAAACGTAGTAAATCATTGGATATCATTTCCATTTTAAATCACTGTATACAACCTTTTTTTGTTTATATTTCAATTCACGAAATTTGCATTTTTTAGGTATCATTATGGAAAAAAACTGCTTGGCTTAACAAGTCTTATAAGCGTATACCGTTACCCTTGGGAACTAAAAACTGGCAAAGTTAGAGGGTGTGTCTTAACGTTCTCAACATTTTTTCTCTTATAGCAAAGTAAATCGTGCCACCAAAAAACAAAGGAATTTCGCAACTTGAAATGTTTGGTTTTTAAATGCAAGAAAGCACATAATATAAATGAAATTTATTATTATTATTTTTACTTATCTCTTGGTTATTTACATTTATGCTTATGGCCAAAGTTGTTTGGCTTAATGGTCAGTTCCCAAAGAAGTTTATTATTAATATTAAATTCATTTTGTGTTAAGTCAAAATAGCAATTTTATTTGTTTCACTGAAAGACGGAACATTAATTATACAAGAAGAATATAAAAAGAGAAATAATTTATTAGTGCTTATAAAAGGTGTTGCAATCAGATGTTTCATTTTAGACAGTTGTGGTAACTCAAGCTGTAAC
This sequence comes from Nowickia ferox, assembly GCA_936439885.1. Classification (NCBI taxonomy): domain Eukaryota; kingdom Metazoa; phylum Arthropoda; class Insecta; order Diptera; family Tachinidae; genus Nowickia; species Nowickia ferox. Next base: position 114,073,495 of record OW387025.1, read on the forward strand.
TTATAGAATATTTTACCTGATGTAGACATTAAAATAAAATTAATACCCGTTTCAATGATTCCTGTAATAATAAATGTTAATTATAGAAATAAAAAATATGAAAGTATGAAAAACGTTTAAAAGATTACAAGAATTGATTCCAAAAGCACATGAACTTTTTCACCTTAAATGAGTTCATTGGAGATGTATTATTTATTTTCTAATAAATGGAAAATTAAAAACACTCACACCCTGCGCATTGAATTGCTTAAATATTTGCTCAAGGCATTGAGAGGAGCAAAGTGAAACTGTTTGTTAAATACTTTATGAAGTGCTGTAAATGAAGTGAATTATGGAAAATTAGTAAAGTCTTGTTACACACGTAAAATAATATGAGTTATTAAAGGATGAAGAAGACAGACAGACAGACAGACAGACACTCTACTGCGTGTGAGCGTCATAAGAAAGAAACATAAACTCATAATGAATTTTATTTAAATTTAATACTCAATAAAGATACAAACATAGAAACATACATACATACATACATTTTTTAGCGAATTCCAAGACATAATAAATAATGTAAAATTATTTGCGAAACAATTCAAGTTTGTGAAAAAACAACAATCCTTTTCATCAGTGTGAACAGTTTTAGTATTTCAAAAGCCTGCACAGAAATGAGAAAATGAGAATGAGTAAAATTTTTGACAAGTTTATGTTTATGTGACATTTGATACATTGCTTTAAAAAGAAAGAAAAAAGCCCTTGAAGACATTCAAAAGGCTTAAGAAGGCACACGCTTGATAATCCATGTGTAGAGTTTTTTTTCGTCTTATTTATACGTCATACAATAGAAAGCTTTTTTGCTTTGTTTTTTTTTAGCTCACGTGGCATTATTATTTTTGGTTTTCTCTTTCTTTTGTAAATAATTATCAGCAGTGTTTATTTTTAACAAAAAATAATTAACAACAAGAACTCATAATAACTTGAACACAAAGGCTGTTTCTGGAATTTGTTGTTTGTAGAGAAAAAAAGCAAATAATGAGGCTTATATTCATACAAAATTAAAAGGTATTTCAAATCTACTTTAAGAAAATTTCTTATGGAAAATTTGAACTGAAATAGATTTGAAACTCTTTTTAAATTTTATTAATATGGGGGTAATAATAATACTCATATTTAAATACTATATTAAGTAAAAAGCTTAGGGCCATTTTCACAACGATACAAAAGTAAACTTTAAGAATTTAAAACCAGTATTTTGTACTTTTATTCGTTGTGAAAATGGCCCTTAATATTCCAACTGGATTGAAAATTTTTGAAATTACGCTTTACTTCATTATTCACACATTTTTTTGAATAAGTCCTTAAATAATTAAGAACCCAGTTGATTTCAGAAATCTTGAACGACGGCTTCAATCAAGACATTAGAAAATATTGGAAGACATATTGACAACAGCTCAATTAAATCTTTGACGAAATTTTGGGAATCATGCAAGTCCACCACTGTATCGCCGACAGTCTCCTCCATCATGCGGACAATTTCTTGCACTTTGTCGTCGACGACTACATAAGCTACAAAATATGCATCTAATTGTTGACCAGCTATCTTTTCATTAAACACTCGTCAACGACAAAAGCGATTAAAGGATAATTCTGCCGGAGACAAAACCGCCGATCGAACAAACACAAACAATTTTTAAAAATTTGTTGGTTAAGAAGAAGTACGTGAATTACAAAATTAAATTTTAATGGGCGTGCCTCCGCCAATTTGTTTAAATGCAAGATTGTGTATTTGTCAGAAGTCAGGGTGTGAGGTAAGTTTCATAAAAATCGCTTAAGTAGAACCACGTGAAATATAAGAATAAATGTTAATGGGCGTAGCACCGCCTATTTGTTCACCTTTAAAATTGTATAATTACAAAAATCTAAGGTGTTTGCTAAGGTTTCGCAGCAATCAAATAAGAAGAATATCAAAAAATCAAATTAAAAAAATTTTACAATGGGACCAATTGGATGGAGCAGCAACGCATACTGCACGACCCACAAGCACAATTCTGAGGACTGCGTTTCTGAGTCGCCTAATCTATCGTTTAAACAATTTGCACTAGTCGGCAAAATAGCCCAATTTTACATTTCTAGACTTCTTCTTATTTGTTTTTTTTTTATCAGATTCTGGAAGCTCTGAAGGAGAATATCCGTAAGCAATGCGGGAGCCAATCGCCGGAATTTCTAGTGCGAGTATTAAAAAAATGCCATAGACCAGACCCGCATGGTTACCAATTTTGGCTGCGGCTACTTGGCCGATATCGTTTACTCTGCTTAAAAAAATAATTAGACCACAAATAAACACCATCCAAAATAAAATTAAAAGTCTTTGATTTATTAAAAACGAATACCGTTAAAGAACTTTGGGTGACAGCTTTTTTTTCTGCACTGTACATCACAAATGACAAAGGTTTTTATTAGTTTCCTTTGCAACAAATTTCCATCATACCACATTAAAGTTTTGCTTTATAAACTCACCGCATTTGGCCATTATTAGTTTGGATTTCTCCAAACGTTTATTTGCTTGCCTTGTTGGTAAGGGAATTCTTTATGAGTCTCCCACCTGTTGTATTTTTTAGTGCTCATTATTTATGTAATCAAAATTAATTTTAGTAGCGCATAATTTTGTTTAAGGCAAAAAAGCTTTCGCTATTTAATTTCTTCTAGTCATTTTTTTGTTTCAAAAACAATTTCCTCGAATTAAGTGAGTGAATGAAGCATAAATGTGCCCTTAATTATGAAAGTGGTCTAAGTCGTGTGCATTTTTTCTTCGAAATATCAAATAAATCTTAAAAAATATTCAATAAATATTTAAAAAATGTTAAATTAATCTATATCAATCGAGATTACTACAACTCTAAATTTAAATTTTAATATAAATATGGAATACCTCGACCAAAGAAATACACGACTTAGACCACTTTCATAATTAAGGGCACAAATATATTCAGCTATTTTATTTATCAGTAATGAAGACAAGAAAAACTTATGTTTCGCGCACACAGCTATAACTCCAAAATCAAACAAGATTAAGAAAACAAGTTTAAATTTTTCAAATTATACATGAAATACCGAAGTATATTTATTTGACATAAAGTCTTTATTTATTTCATTTGAAGATTTGGCTTGTTTTTATGTTTAAGCAATTGTCTATATGCATTTCGTTCCCGCTTTTGGAACTCATCAGTAGACTTCAACCCAAAACATTTTTTAAATTTTTGAACAATATTGTTGCCCAATGTGGCAGCTAATGGTAAAAAGGTGGTGGAAAATAAAATAGATGCACAATCGAATAAAGATGCTTGTTTTGTAAAGATTTTTGTTTGAAGCTTTCAAACTTATTATGTTTGTAATTAATAGTGAATTGTAATAATAAAGTTTTATCAAAAAATCTAAGAAAAGAAAAATTTTACTAAAACATAAAAAATTTTTTTCTTTCCAAGTCTATATTTTATTTTAAAGGAATCATCCAGATTCTACTTGAATGCCTGCGTGTAGTAGGCAGCCACGTAAACCAACCAACTTATATTTTTTTTAATGAATGTAAAAAATTCTTAGCGCAACTTTACATATTCTCAGGAAAGGGGATGTGATTACAAAAATTATACGTTCTTTGAATAAATTTTGTAATGATTTGTACAACACATGTCTGCTTCCGGCTGAAAGCGACTGTCTTTAGTCTTAAAGTTATAAAAAAATACAATAAAGCAGGACTCTGTATCTCTCTAACAGGTATTTGTGCTTGTTTTGTGAGTTTTAAAGCATAAAACTGGAAAACATAAATTTTTTTATTTGCACCATTAAAAGTTGCATTTGTGGCTTCTATTCTATTCTATTCTATGCTATTTACAACACAAAGTAGCGCTCTAGCATTTTGTTTACAAACAAAGCTCTTAATCTCTTAATAGTAAAATAAAAAGTACATCAAATAAATATAAAAAGTATAAATATTTTTTTTTTATTTTTAAAAGATGTTTTAAGGATTTCTACAATTTAATCTTTATTTGAAAGGAAATTTATCTCAAAGAAATATTTTACTTTGCTTTAAAATATAAAAATGTTTAATTAAAACATTCATTACACTTACAGCTGCAAAAACTCAAAATATTTTATTGTCAATACAAACTCCCATCCCTGATGTTAAGGAGAGCAGATTTTGAAGTTCTTAAAATTTTTGCAAAGGAGCTAATTAAGGCATTGATCATTCTGCAGTTTTAACCTGCAACTACTTGACAGGTGGCAAATAAAAACTTCGCCATTTATAAAAATGGCCCGATTAACTACAAAAAAATGGTGAAAATTTTTTGATCATCCTGAATCATCTTCTCGGGCAGCAATTGTGGCACTGGTGGAAAAATTTGAGGTGTTGAGACAGTTTCGTGATGGGAAAAATCGAACTCGTGCACTCGTTGAAAAATGTTAAAACTAAAATGTCCTAAAATAAATAAAAAATCGCTAAAACGAAAAAATCGCCAAAATAAGAAAAACCACCAGAAAAAGCGAAAAAATCGTCAAACACAAAAGCAAACGCCAAAACTAAATAAAACGGCATCAGCTGAAAAAAATCCTAGAAACGAAAAAATCCAGAAAAATTGCTAAGACCAAAAAAAAGCTAAACTAAAAAATATCTAAAACTAAAATAAGCCGCCAAAAACTGAAAGAACACCAAAAATGGAAAAAAATCTGAGAAACGAAAAAAAGCGCCAAAACTAAGAAAAAGGTCCAAAACTAAAAATATAACAAAAACGAAAAAACGTTAAGAACCGAAACAAACCCATAAACGAAAAATGTGCTAACATAAAGAAAAATCGCCGAAAACCCAAAAAATCGGCAAAACGAAAAATACGCCAAAATTAAAAAAATCTTTCAGACTTAAATAAATAATCAAAAACTAAAACACCACTATTTAAAAAAAAAATTCTTAAGACTGAAATAAATCGTCAAAAACCAAAAAAAAACGCCAAAACTGAAAAAACGTCAAAAACCGAAAAAAATCCCTGAAACGAAAAAAATTTTTAAAAATATTACACAAACGAAAAAAAAACGTCAGAACTAAAGAAAGCGTCAAAACTAAACTAAAGCGCCAAAGTTAAAAAATGTCAAAACAGCAATAAATTTATAAATACATTTTTTTAATAAATATATAGACTGAATAGAATATATAGACAGAAGTTCGCATAGTTTTACATATCGTCGGCTAAGGGTGTAAACGCGCTAACTGACTTCCAGAAAATTTTACAGTGGAGACAAAATACTGTTAATGGTTTTTATAGAAAGCTTAAGAGATTAGTGTGATACATTAAGTTTCTTCGACAAACGAGTATAGAGGTTCAAATTAAAATAAGTATTTAATCGATGAGGGGTCTCTTTTTCTTGCGAACAGCAATAAAATGTCATATGCTATAAAAAGTGGATTTAGCAGGTTTAAACTCTAAGCTGACGATATGCAGTATCCGTAAGGAGCCCTTCGTATGCGAGCAAGGCCGCACTTTGTTGAATTTAATTACTTACCTTATTTATCTTATTTATCTTAAAAACTTCAACCGATGTTACTGAAATGATTAATTCATTACAATAAGTTCTGAATAATGGAAGTACTTCAACGACTTTTTATGAATCTAAAATTGTTTTACTTTTAACGTAAAAATTATACAATCATACATAATTCATGAGTATACACACCCACGTGTACATTAACACGAGCTGGCTGGCTATGCGGTGAGCGACCACTGACATGCTTTCCGTCCCTTATCTGAAAATCATTGAGGGATAAGTAATTTATTCAATAACTTTCTTCACGTTCTTCCAGCTCAGTTTTATCCATATTCAAAAGAGAATTCTCAACAAATTAATCTAGTTACTCGCCTGAGCAACTTTGCACATAAAAATTAACAAATCATAATCATATATTTTATGGAGGATTTGAGGAAATCACTTCGTGGCAAAGTGAATAAGAAATTGTCGAGGAAAATATTAAAAGTTTTAGAGCCATTTACACAACGAAACAAAAGTAAACTTTAACAATTTAAAGCCAGTCTTTTGTATTGAAATACTAGTTTTAAAACTCTTAAAGTATACTTTTATTCGTTGTGAAAATGGCCCTTATTGCTTTGTTTGGAAAGAGAGGAAAAACGTCTGATTACAAGGATATAAAAAAGTAATCGTATTTAATTTCCTTTCTATAAACAGCGATACTTGAGGTTATATGCAAACATGAAAGCAAATATACAAATTACATGTACATTTAGTAATCTTTATAAAGCCGAAGAGACGTTTTGGGAAATAATATGAAAGAGGGAATATAAACAGACGACTTTAACTAAAATTTTAATGGGAAACATAAATATTTTTATGGCACTTTTAAATTAGGATTTCGCAAATATTTTATCCTTAATATTTATTATTTAATGCTACAATTATTGATTTACTATTCACAAAATCCATTTATAACTCTAACTATTCATTTTTGTTTTCGAGTTATTCTTACCAAAATATGTTCAATAATTCTTGTTTTGCAGAGGGAGTGCGTGGTGGCGCAGAAAAATGCGGCATTTTCACGGGGCAAAGATCAGTTTCAATTTTCTTGTCTTCGTTAAGAAATCACACTAATTAATAAAATGTATTATTCTTTAACAAGACTTGAGAATACTGAGCTTGAGATTGATTAATAAATTGCTTCTGATGAAAATATTTTATTTGCTAATAATAATGGACGCAATATACAAAAGTTTCCCCAAAACTAAAAATATTGCAAATTTTCAATTATTTTTACTCTAATATATTTAACAAAACATAACAAGTTTAATGTCTCTCTTTATATTTTTCCTCCACGTTGCTTTATTATTATGTTTTAATCAGCCTTATCATGAATTCCACATGTGAAAATTTCCGAATCAAATTTTTCGTTCACAAGGATTTTAATTTCGTTTAATCAATTCCAATAAAATTAAAAATAAAATAAATTTCCACTTTTTCTAACAGACAAATCTATGTGAATGATTTTTTTTCATAAATTGTCAGATTATTTCGCTATTGTATGAAGTTTTTTCATACAGATTTTTCACACGTTCGAAAATTTTAATGTGAAATTTTATTTAGGATAAGCCTGAATATGGTTTCCATGCCGTTTCTTAATGAGTTCACAAGCAGGGACTGACTGTTTGCAGTGAATAAATACATTACAAATTTCAGAGTTTATAAATTTCCCTATTTATGTGTAGTTTTCACAAGTCAGGCAGAAGACTCGTCTACAAAATTTGTATGAATGAAAATCACTCAACGAAATGAGTGCTTTCCATATAAATTTTATACTCAAGTCGATCGCCTTAATTGTAGAAGCAGGGAAAATAATATCGAAAGTGAAAGTAGGTTTTTTATATAGTATAACAAACTTTGGCTGAATTTGTTTATCAGGTCAAAATTATTGAAGTGATCTGTAGGTAAACTATTGATGTACTGGAAGCCAATGTTGAAGATTATAGCATCACAGTTCTCTAGGACAGTCGATTATCTTCCGAACTTGAAATAGTTCAGCTGCAAATATTTGCAATTGAAAAGAAATATTTTTCTGGGGAACTAAAATGAAATATACTTTGTAGGGGGCAGAAAGTGAAAATCTATCTTTTAATAATTTAATCTACCTTTTTTTTAATACCAAATCAGCAATAATAAAATTGAAAGGTCTCAAAAAGGAGTTTTTAAAAATGTTGCGTGAGTGAAAAAGTAACGTTACTTTGCTTTAATATCAAAATAATAAGAAAGAAAACGTGAGAGAACGTGGGCGTGAGTGATAAAAAAATTTTCTTCGTGAGATCAAGTGATATAAAATTTAAAGACATTAAGTGGGAGGCTTCCGAAGTTTGATTCCAAAAATCGGCCGCAAAATGGATAAAATTTTTTGTATCACTTCACACATTCACAGTCAATAAATTAAAGTTCGCATTCATCGTCATCACTCACCTTATTAGAAAGATTAAGCTCCCTTGGATTATTTACTATTCTCAAACTTGAAATATTGGCTCGCTGATAAAAGATTTTACCACAACGAAATGCAGGTTTCAGGGTATTTTAAAGAGGTGGAAAGTTGTTCACTATTCAACTCAAACGAACAAATTAATTTGTACCTTGCGCCCCAACCATGAACAAAATTTAGTGCTTCGTCATACAAAGTTTTGAGAGCGAATCACTTTGTTCTAAGATGTTTTATTTTGAATCCACTTCCGCATCATGCAACAACTACAATATTTTCTAAATCTTAACGCAAATTATCGCTGGCTTATCTGAACTTTTGACAGCTGGAAAACTACATAAATATGTGTATGGCGACTTCTTATTTAAAGCCAAATATTTGACTCACCAAAAACAACCTTTTTAAAAGGTACAAACGCAACAAAACTAAACGACATTCCTGCTTTATGTTAAATTGTTTCGCCAAATTGGAGCACATACAATTTATGTACACATACACAAATTTCTTTTCGAAAAAAAAAACTTTTATCAGCATCAGTGAAAAACAACTTTATTATTTAGCATTACAAATTTTGCTTCGAAACCATTTAAGAACTTAAATTTCTTTCATCAAAAATCTCATTAAACTTAATTTGTGTGGTTTCATTGTTAAATGTTTTTGGTTCGCAACCATAAATGCTCTCACTTTTTTGTTCACTGATTTCCATAAGTGAACATTTCCCCAAGTCCCTAAATTGTTTTGCATTTATTTTCTAAACCACACTTGTATTTGCAGTCACTACCATCACCTGAGACAATCACAAATAAAAATGTAGAAAATTTAACTTCAACAGAAATACATACTCACACATTTACTGTGCATACTTTAATTAATGAGTGCAGCAACAAAAGCATTTCAAATTGTGTAATACACATGTGTGCACTTGAAGTGTTATTAAGAAAAAGCTTAACATAAATACTCGTGATCTTATTTATGTTTTTAAGTAAAACTACTTAACAAGAAAGAAAAAAATAAATAAATTCACAAATGCTTCATCATACGCCATAAAATAATTCTTTTTTAGTTAATTTAACTTGGTTCAGTTAAAGAAGAAAATCCATTTGCATAAGTTTTTGCTGTTAATCAAGCTACAACTTAGACTTAGAATATTTTGTAAAAAACATTTTATTGCTAAAGCATTAAGCTTCCGATTTCAATCTATCAAAACTATTGAAACGCCAGCATACTCACTCAAGGTGGTGAGATGCAAGAGCGTCCAATGCATGCCAAAGAAATTGTTGCTTGATATCGTCTTTGGACTAGCTCTTTTTTATTTTTATTTTTAATTTATTAAGTGTTACAAATACAATTAAAAATTATATCATCACTTTATTTAAACGAGAATAGTATCAAGGAACTAAATTCGTTGTAGTGAAACACACCAGAGTCTATGGTGGGAATCGAACCCACAACCTCCATACTGATAGGCTAGCACACTACTCACTAGCCTGCCGAGGCACCTTCTTTTTTTACCGGTTACATATACGCATGAAAAAGTATCTACATTTTCAATATAAGATTTTTAAAACAAATTTCATAATATGTAATTGGAATTAAAGATAAATATACAGGGTGGGCCAAAAGTTACCATGGGGCTTAAAACTTTAATAACTTTTTCGTTTATTAATTTTTTTTTTTACTTTTTTTCTCAGATTATATAATATACAAAATGGAAATTTTTTTACACTGAGTATAAAAAAAATAATGTCTCTTAAATTACCACCGTTTTCAGCTTCGCGCTGATGGGCGATTATGATTATGAGTGATGAAGCTCATTTTTATTTGAATGGCTTTGGTAATAAGCAGAACTGTAGGTTCTGGGGTTCTGAAAATCCAAGAACCATTCATAAACGCCAATTGCACCCCATTAGGTGTACAATATGGTGTGGGATCACATCTGGGCCTTACTTCTTCGAGAATGAAGATGGAAGTGCTGTAACCGTAAATGGAGAGCGGTATCGGTTTATGATAGAAAATTTTTTACGTCTTGCTCTTGAAAACAGACCTGGTATGTGGTTTCAGCAGGACGGACCCACTCCCCCACACTGCCCGAGACACAATGGCACTTTTAAGTCAAATTTTTGGAGAGCGAATAGTTTCCAGAAATTCGGAAATAATTTGGCCCAGCGCGATCGCCAGTTTTGACAGCACCCGACTATTTTGAAGTAGCGAGTGTATGTGAACAAGCCAGAGACAATCCTTGAACTCAAGGCAAATATTGTTGCAGAAATTCGAACGCTACAGCCACAAATTTTGAAAGATGTTATGGAAAATGCTCTAAAACGAGCCCATCAGTGCGAAGCTGAAAACGGTGGTGATTTAAAAGACATTATTTTTCATACTTAGTGTAAAAAAATTTCCATTTTGTATATTATATAATCTGAGAAAAAAAAATTAATAAACTAAAAAGTTATTAAACTTTTAAGCCCCATGGTAACTTTTGGCCCACCCTGTAAATAAAATTAATAAAATTGAAATCGGCTTAGAAATATTTACAATTGACTCATCAAATATGAATTTAGATTTAATCCAGTTATTGTTATTTAAAACTTAGAAATTTCTAACAAATCTTAATTACAAAACTCAACATTGAAAGCTTATTTTTATCAGTAAACTTGCAATTTAACTGCAATTCATAAGTAAATAAGACTTGCAAGTTTTGAAATGAAAGTGTTAAGGCCTCAATGGAGCATAACATGCACGTGTATTCATTCTGCATCCACATTGTTGCACACTCTTATTGATTGATTGAATATTGTTTAACAAAGAAACACTATTTTAGTTTTCCGTCCGTTTCCATAAATTGTTAATGTGTTTGTTGCCTTTTAAGCAATTTTAAATAAATACGAATGAGTTTCTAGTTATTTACTCAAAACAAATTACTTTTCGCAGAATTTTAATTTGCGAGTATACCTGAAGTATACTCACATCACATTATCTAATCTTTATGTTGGAAAATATTACAACGGCATTGGAATTTTCCCAAAAGGGAAAAGTTTAATGTGTATTTCAGTGTTAATATTCCTGTATAAAGTTTTACATAATCAACTTTGTTGTAGAATACTTATGCTTGAATTTATTATTAAATGAATAACTTAGTAAAGTGAATTCTTCTAAGATCCTATTATGAATTTATATTTTGAGGGAATTGGGGAAAGCTTTAGTAAACCAAATGGAGAGTCACATAAATATTTACATATATTTAAAAAAAAAACAGGCCAAATTAGAAATTTGATCTAAAAGTAAAAGATCAATTACTTGCCAGTAAAAACAAACTACAAAAATAGTGTAACGTAATATAAGAACAATCCCTTAGTGTTCCGTGCACCAAAGATGTAAAAGAAACCTATAGGTTAGGTTAGGTTACGAAGGGTGGTGCTACACCGCACCTCCACTCGAAGACCCACTTGGGTCCACTGTGATTCCGTTCTGTTGCCCAAAAAAAAAAAGGTAATATTATTTTGGTTTAATAAAAATAAAATATTAAAGCCATTTAATCTTTTATTTTAATACGGTTTTGCAAAGAAATATCCCTCTTACGAGAAACAGAGAGAGAGAAAAAAGGAAAGATAGAGAGTATAAGATTATATGTCAAGCCAGGGTTGAAAGATATGGTGATTTTTCGCCAAACGTGGCAATTTTTCAACTAGTTGTCGTCTAAGGTTTTAATTTATTGATTTTGCTGGCGATTGGCGATTTTAATGGGTATTTTTGTTACAAAAATTGAACTCCAAAATTTTTGTAATTCAGGAAAATTAGATTGCTGAAGAAGTAGTTTCAAAAATAAATCGTACCAAAAATCGTCTGACTTTTCTTATGTTAATTACAATAATTAATGGATTTTGGATTTGGATGAGAAAAAGTTACATGAAATAATTGTTGGCAATTATATTACTACTTTTGACGATTTTCTAATATATCATTATTTTATAAAAATTTACATTAGAAGAAGTGTTAAGTATAGAAACAAATTTAGGAAAACTACATAAAATTGCAAAGTCTACTTTAACTTGTCTTATCTTCTTCAGATAAATCATAGATAAATTAAATCACAAATCAACAAAATACTTCATTCTATAAAAATAATTGAAAAATATTATTAAGAAATTATTATTTGGAATATTTTTGAAATTTTCATATATTTATATATTTATATATTTCATGTTTCATGGAAACTCTATATAGTCAGCAAGGTTTATGTTTTTTTAATATGTACTTAATAAAAAATAAATTAACAAAGCTTTAAAAGAAATCCATATTTTTTAAATTTACATGAACAATTCATTAATAATTGGCGCTTCAGGATATCCCCGAATTAAGAACTTACACGATGGCAGTAAAAAAAAAACGAAAAATATCTATAAAAAGAGACAAGTAAAAGTGCTATTTTCGGCTGTGCCGAATCTTATATACCCTTCACCTACATATATATTTGTTTTGTGAAAAAATGGTGTAAATATTGTCAATAGAGCATTGATTTTTACAGTGACCTGTAAAGAATTTCATTCAAAGATTGTTTTCTCCATAATAACAATAGTGGAATATTTTATTCTGCACTCGGCTTTCAAAAAAATTGCTGTACATTATGAATATTTTCTTTTCTTAAAATAAATAAAGTAGAAAGTACTTCAACAGAGATCAATCAGGTCTTTCGGATGGCAATTTATTCACACGCATCTACAGCAACTTGAAAACGCATATAGACAAGTTATAATTAAACAAGTAGGAGTTACAAAAATCAAAAACCCAGACTGCGACCCTCTTTGAACCGTTAAATATCCTAAATGGTCATTCGAAATGAAAAATCACAAGAGAAACTTAAAGATGATTTTGAAATACCTGTCAAATGACACCCATTTGTTTGTATTTATTTTTCCGTATTTACAAAATGGTGTCTGTTGGCCGCCATATTGAATTTGTACTACTGTCATATCTTTAGTGACACTCCCAGGATTAAGACAAATCGATTGATGTAAGAATTATCAAAATCGGTCCATGGGGCGTCGTTGACGATGTTCAACAGCTCCTGAGCGATGTCCATGCGACGTTGTTTTTGCTCAAAATTTAGTAAAAAATCGAAGAGCACACCAAAACACGACTAACCTTTTTATCTTTCAAAAACAAACTGATAATCCAAAATGGCTGATATTGCCAACATATATAACAGACATGTGTACCAACATAACAGAAAAAAAATGCGAAAATCGAACATACGTAACTCACGAAATTTTAAAATAACGGTTATTTTTTGTTCAGACCTCGTACATAATTGATTCTGCATGAATTTTTCGTTTTACAACTCTAACAGTTGTTTTAAATTCATGGGAAACCACTTGGGTCAAATTGAAATGTTCTGGTTTTTTTAGAATCATTTCTTTCCAACATATTGATAATTCTAAAAATTAATAAAAAAAAATGTTAGAAAAATACGTATAGACAAAGGAAATTCATTTTTCATTGCTAAATATTTTTACCCAGCATCAATTTACTGCTATTTTCTCTTTTAATTTTATTATTAAAAACTGTGAATAAGACTTCATTCATCGCTGTTAAATTGAGTGTGATTGTCAATAACTAAAAATTTTATTTAAAAAAATTAAAATTTAAAATAGATTTTTTTAAGACAGTCAAAAATATCGCTTAAATGACACGTAATATGATTCTGCGGCTCATACGAACTTCTGTAAACTAGATAAAGGCACTTCTACAGGAATGTCAACTTTTTGTCGCGTTCGACTCTAAACAAATATGCTTTCTCTTTTGTAAGGAAATTACTACATTAGAAAAAACTTTAAGAAAAATTTCATCACATTGTTGTGAAACACAAGCTTAATTGCCGGCTGTCGCATGTGACAAAAAATTTTAATTTCCTGTGAAAATGCTTATATAGAGTTTAGTTTACAGAGACTTTGCTCTCACTTGTATAAAAATCATAGTTGATATTGCATAATAAAAAATATCTGTTAAAAATATTTCAAAACGCCGAGATATCCCAAATAAATTTTTGGCCGTACAACACAATGGTATACTCCGTTTATTTAGAGATATTCCATTTTTAAGTTTGTATTGTCTCGCAGGCTATTTTTATACTATATATGGAAAAAGTCTTCGAAAACTCCTGCTAGCCGAAAAAATTTTCAAAGTTGTGAAAAATTTTCAGCACCATTGATTATTTCGCGTGAAAAATTTGACATGTACTAAATGTAGCCCAACTCGTTTTTTTTATAAATTTCTTGCTTTTATTGCTTGAAAGTATGCAACATTGTTAAAATTCCGTGCGAAAAAAGCACTGCTCATGTTGTTTCGCAGCTAAACTAAAATGATGCCAGACTAATTTTGCATGGAAAGACATGATTTTACGTGTTTTTCACAACTAGAACAGAGTACTACTTTTGCGAATTTATTTCGCAAATATTTCACACCAAATAATTTTATATGTAGTTTGACAGCATTTCGCACGAAAGTACCAGGCTTAAAACACCAACAAATCGCTTGAGAGACCACACAAAATTAAAAATGAAATATCTCTTGATTTTGACTTAATCTTTTGAAACGGAGTATACCATTGTGTTCTACGGCTAAAAATTTATTTGAGTAGTCTGGGCGTTTTTCTGTGTCATTTCGAAAGTTAAAATCTTACTTACAGTGAAATTAATAGAAAAAGTTTTGAAATTTTGTTCGATATCCACTACAAAAGAAAACAAATTATTTGTGCATAAAATTAGTTCGTTAGTGAAATCTGATAGTTTTACTTTTGAAGTTGTCGTATCGTTTAAGTTTGGATGTTATTTAGAAAAAACGTGAGGATGCCAGCGAATGTGTCAGCTGTTGTTGTATTTCTCTTTGCTTTGTACGTGTGTGTGTATGTATGTAAGCCTGAAGTTGACGTTAGAAAATAGAATTTTAAATGATACAGATTTTGTTAGCTGCTACGCAACAGCATGATACCATTTGACTAACGAAACCATTAGAGTTCTAAAGTTTAACGTTATGGCGTATATTATTTGATTTTTCTGGCACATCTTTGTATCTTATACAATTGATCATAATTATGTGCAAAGAGATTTGGAGTAATTTAATTCATTAACTCTTAAAAATATCTTGTGTGCATTAAATATTTGATTTGCTTCGCTCTCGTGCCTTTTGAAACAAAAAAATCCCAGCAAACTCACTCAAATGGAGAATGACTGGGAAAAAAATCAAGCATGAGATTCTTGAAAAATCTTTATACAACTACAGATATATTGCTTTCTTAAACTGCGAGATGGTTTCCACACTACCAAAGGTCAATTTATCTAGAAAATTGGAACTTGGTGCTGATGAAGTGCGTGGCTGCACAGAAAAATATCGGTATTTCCTCCAGCTAATAAAGTCTAAATCAGACTTTTTTCTTCTCTTCTTTAGAAACTCACATTAATTAATATAAATATATCATTCAAAAAGAATTGGAATTACTGAACTTAAGCCAGACTAAGAAATTATTTCTGATTAAAATTCACTATAGTTCAACCAAAAATTTAAAATTGTATTTTTAAATTTTTAAAGTATACTTCGTTTTTACTACAAATATGTGCGATAGTGTTTATCTTTGTCCTAGCAATCATACTTTTCCCAATATAACACATTGTAGCCTCATTGGCAGACAGAAAACAACTTCTTCTATTGCCCAACATACTCTTGTTGCTGTGTTATCGTTCTTGTGTAACAAAAAGCATGTTGCTAATGTCGTCTATAAATAAAGGAAACGTTTCATATAATTTCTTTTCAACCTTGTATTTTATTTTTTATGTTATTGTTTATTTTAGGAAATTGTCTGGCTTGTTTTTATTTCTTTATTCTAGTATTTGTCATGTCTGAATACGTGCCTAATGATTTGCATGCCACAAATATTATATCATGAGATCAAGGTCACAGGAGATATTAAAAGCAAAATATTGTTCTTGAGTATCACTTGAAAAAGAAAAGAAACCAAAAAAAAAAGATAAGTAAGTAATAAAAAGTAAGTGACATTTCCATGTTATGGAGTTTATAAAAAAATAGTTCAGTGCTGATAAAATATATTTAGACTTCTTAATTTTATATAAGTAATAATTAAAAATAATGTTATGTAGATTAAATTATGGATTTGATTAATAATATCACTCAAGCTGAATAAAATAGAAGCTCACGTGCTCTCTATTAAAGGTACATATTTTTCATACATTGCTTACTTTGATTTGAATAAATTGTTAAGACAAATTAGACTAAAAAGGCATTCTTGCATAAGACTTAAAAGTAAGAAATGAGACAAAGTATTGTTTCTAGTTTTGTACTGGAATTATAAATAAATTTTTCGTCGATAATTTTGTACAAAATTGCTGAACACAAGCTGTGCCAGAAATGCAAAGTGTTCGTTATTTTCTACGTATATTGAATCAACAATTATCGAAAGGAAGCAACTTTACCGCCACATTATTTGTATTAGTATCAGAATTAAACGTTCAAAACGACGCACAGTTACACATTTCGAGAGAAAATTTTTTTATCGATTATTTTCTTTATAAAAGTCAACACAAGAAAACCTCGAAACCCAAAAATGTAGTCTCTATACAATTTATATACAATTTATCTCAAGTGATCTAGATACGATGTATATACACTCATTTACAATTTTTGGAATAAGCACAAGCTGTCCAACACTTTAGGATATTTTCGAAAAAAAAGCTTCAAAAAGAAAAGAAGGAGAAAAGAAATAACCACCCCCCCCCCCCCTCATAGTGGTTTGCGTATTTCGACATGGTCTACGTCCTTTTTGTAATAGATTAAAAAACAACACATAATTTTTTCTTTAATCTAGGACTAAAATGTCGTAGCCGAAGTCGAAATTCGCCAACCAAGATTAAGCTAAATAATTAATGTAACAATTTTTGAGGTAAAAAAGTGGTCTGTAGCAGTTCCTGTGAGTTATTTTGAAAGAAGTGCACAACAATATCACTTAATTTTTGCCAAATAACAATTGCACGAAGGAATATTTTTTTTGTTACATTATTGCCATGTTTATTTTAAAGCTATCACTGAGTCCGAATAAGCTGTTGGCCAAAAACTGATGACACCATTTTTTGAGGGCGCAATGATTTTCGAAATCTTTCGAGGCCCATAAAATAATTGAGTTTATATTCACTATACTTTAGTAGTTCTATCAAACTTATACTGCCCAGTCGCCTCTTTTTAATAGAAATTAGTTGTTTCATAGCGTAATTGAAGGAATAGTGGTGTGATTCTTTGCAAGCGTTTGAGAACTGCAAACGCATTTGTTTTACTCTATAATGCTTAAAGAAATCTAGGCATCAAAAAGAATTATATAAGACATTTGTATTTAAACTAAATTTTTAATGCACACTGGCAAACAATTTAACGTCTGCGAAGTGTTGATAAAAAAAACATGAATTTTTCACGGAAAATGCACCACAGAAAATTGTTGTTCAGGGGGAAAGAAAAATTTGAAGGGAATAAACTGTTTTCTTCGCGATAAAGTGGAATTTTAGAATTTTAAAAGAAATTCTAAAATACATCCTTATATTCAAGTTTTGTTGCATTCATGCAAAATACCTTTTTAAAAGGTCACTTTACATTAAATTTCTATTTCAAGGAAAATAATATTTTCAACTGTTTCTTGCATAATAAAACTGCATTAAAATGAAGCATATTGACTAAGACAACAAAAGTTTAAGGAAAACAAATTACCACTCTACTGGAATAAAATAAAAAATAATAAACTTATGGCGATATTATTTTCAAAAGAAAGTAAAAGTTAGAAGATTTCTTTTTCTCATAACATCATTATCATAATAAAAGCCATCTCAATAATTCCGTCAATATGAACTGTTACATAGCTCAAAAATATATATACAATGAAAAGGGAACCAAAAACAACAGTTGCATGAGTGGAATACAATAAAAATACAATGGCGCTTATTCATAATCAAAACAAAGTATACTTTAAAAATTTAAATGTGTGTGAAGTTAAATTTTAAAATTTAAACCCTTGACACAAACCTTGTTAACACGCTAACAGAGCTCTGTTAAGCTATAAAAATTCGATTAATGCCTTTCCAAAGGACATGAATAAGAACTAAATATCGTCAAGTTTTCAACTTGGCATTTTCTAAGGGTTAATATAGTTGGGCAAATTTAAAGTTTTTCAAAAAATTCCTGAAAACTCCAACTTCCAGAAATTCTGAGTATACACGTTTCTAGAGTACAATGTGGTCTATAAAAGGTCACCACTTTTGTACGCCTACATCGCCTCCTTCCCAAAAAAAATTTTCGTAACCCTCAGAAAATGCCAAGTTGAAAACTTGACGATATTTGGTTCTTATTCATGTCCTTTGGAAAGGCATTAATCGAATTTTTATAGCTTAACAGAGCTCTGTTAACACGCTAACAGAGCTCTGTTTAAGCACAAGGTTTGTGTCAAGGGTTTAAATTTTAAAATTTAACTTCACACACATAAAATTGAATACCAGTATTTCCATACAAAATATTAGTTTTAAACTCTGAAAGTATTGTATAAAAATGTAAGCATCCTTCAATTTCTACGAAGGATGTCAGAGTGAGCCTTACAAGTGCATGCAAGGCCATCTCAGCTGATTTTCTCTTAGTGTAGGCGAGCTAAAATGCTGTCAAAAGTTATTCTTATATTTAATTTAGCTGATTAACTTGCAATTAATTTAATATACTCAGTATGACGCAAGTTCTTCATTACATTGTTTGATTTGTTTAATTCAAAGTGGATGGGACTAAATGTTATCTGCATAACAATAACAAATGAAAATAGAAGCCTAATGTGCAATTGTATTTCCAAGATAGAAAAAAATATACAATGTTCTGCTCAAAATAGAAATAACAACGCAACAAAGAAATAAAAAGAAAAAGAAAGCAAATTTGATTACATTTTCAATAAAAGCTTCCTTCTGGTTGAGCAGCAACGCAACACCAAAAAGATGCCAGTGGTGTTTTAATGCAGTCGTGAACACAGACGCCAAATATGAAACGGAAGAGGAAATGGAAATTCCTCAAAGAAAACGAAATGGAAATAAAGATATTGTATTTTCATTTGTTTTCTGGTTTTGTTTATTTTTATGGTAAGGTGGGTGCATATTTGTAATAAATCTGTTGGGTTGGGGCCTCTGTTGTTTTCTGGAAAAATTAAAAAAAAATCTTTATAAAACCAAGTGTTACATAACTACTTATGCTGTAATTCTGTACGACAATTGTGTCATCTTGTGTATGGACGAAAAAATGTAGCAGCTAATATTCTTTAAGAGAATTATTATTTATTGTATATTGCTATAGAGGACTTTGTGGTGAAACTTGTTAGTGACTGTAGGAGAACCCTCAACTTGTTTATAGACAAATATAGTGTCAGACTATGTTGGGTTCCTGGCCACAGCAGTGTTGAGGGAAATGAAACTGCCAATAAGCCTTCAAGAATAGGGTCGGCATTAGATGAGGGAATGTCAGACAGGTCGGTGAAATTACCGAAATTACTACTATAGGGAACTCAGTAACTCATGGTGAAGTAAGGAGGATTGTAGAGTATCGATAGGCCTGTGGCCAAAACTTGACTCATGAAACTCCAAACTGCTACTGGGCATGAATAGGAAGGCGATGCGAATCGCGATAGGCGTGTTGACTGGTCACTGCTCGGTCAGAGCAAGAACCAGCATATGGGAAACTGGCACTTCAGCTTTCTGTAGGATGTGCGGGGATGAAGAGGAACCAGAAGCGAAGCTGCAATGTCATAGGCTTAGATGGCAGAGCAGACGTTTCCGTGAAAGCATATACATATATTTGGGTATAGACTCGCCGTATAGCTTAGAGCTACCACCAAGTCTAAATTAGCTGCTCATTTTCAAAATCTGTAGTGGCCCATAAAAAATATGGTCTCAACCAAAATCGAAAAACTGAAGAAAATGCAAAAATTTCACAGCGATGACACTAAATTTAAACTAAATATTCACTGATAAAGCGTGACATTTTTTCATGGTTCTGAATTTTCTTTTCACACATTGTAATTACTTCTTTCTTAATTAAAAACATGCGCTATTTGTAGTTGTAGTTGTATTTGGAACAAAACTTTTACCTGACCTTTCGCCTTGAGCTTTATAAACGTTTTCTTTGTTAGTCGAGCTAACAAAAAAGTTTTATTTTTTTTTCATACTCGTAAAACATTGTTGAAAGTAGAAAATGTTGTGACAATGAAGAGAATAAAAGTACAGCTATGCCTCGGCCTGTATATTAATACACTTAGGCTGCGTTGCTTCAATTTACATATTGGTGATTCATAGTCGTCAGAAATAAGGGCCGGAGGGGGGTGGGGGCATAAATTTATAACCTAATCTAGGTATTCTCTGTATCTTGTATTCCATTTAAATAATAGAAAACGCTGCTGTCGTAAGCATATGATAAGTAAATAGTGTCAGCTGTTTAATAGCAGCAACACAAAATTTAGATATTAACAGTCAGGAATATCCAAGAAATTTATTATTCGACATATTGTCATAATTATATTTTAAGTGAAATTTATTTGCTGGTGGTTAAGCGATGTTTATATGCATTTCATTGTTGCTTTAGCAAATCGTCAGTAGACTTCAGCCACGCATTTTGAACAGTAACAAACCTCTTCTCTTATGCACAAACTTCCAATAACTATTTGAGAATTCACAAATAATAATATTTTTGAAAATTACAAAAGCAAAATAAGCGTAATAAGGCTTAGAAACTTAAAGAGACCTTATTCAACCGCTTAACTGAAATCATGGTTGCTGCTAGTTGTATTATACTGATGATGAACGGAATTCCAACACGCTGATGTTAAATAGTCCTTATTTTCTTTCCCAAGCATTAAAAAATCAGAAAGAAATACAAGAGAACAAAAAAAAAGATTCTCTTTAAAATACGGGTCATGGAACTTGTTCATGCTGCGTTTGTTGTTGAGTTTAAAAATGCATTATTTTACGTGTTGAATTGTTTTGCGGCAGTTCTGTTTTGTTAGAGTTGTTCAACACATTCCAACTAACATTTGCCAAGGGCCACAGAATTTGAAAGACATTTATTTTGCATTTGTTTCATATTTAGTTTCGTTATGCAAACGTTTAACCTTCTTTTGTATGAGTATTTACAAAGAAAGTTATTTCAATGTACGTGCGTATCGCTTGTTTGAAGAAAAGAATGAAAACTTTGAAGTATTTCTTCAAAGATTGTTTCAAGTTTTTCTTTTAATAAATCTTTTTGAAAGATATTGTTTAAATAAATTAAGATAAACATGTATCGTTTATGTTAATCCTGTAAAATTTGAAACATGTATTTTTTTTTTTTGCATTCTTAATCACATATTCTGTTAGAGTTTTTGACCTTTTCCGTATTTTATGAAGGAAATTTGGAAGCATTAACTTAAAGCTTATTATGCGATTTATCTAGGGCTTAATGCAGTCAACTTTTAAATAGCCTAGCACCAGCAAACTGCAAGATTCATAGCAGATTAGACAGCTACATCAATCAAAGAGATTAGTAGTGATCTTGTGAAATTTTGCATGTATATGTTACTACTTTCTGGGTTAATTTTTTTATAATAAATAAAATTACCTCGGGTCTCCATTACATCCACAAAAATGGTCCGATTGGTGCAGTTTACGCACTGGTGGCATCATTGGACCTTATTTCTTAGAAAATTAAGCCGCAGATGACGTTACCTTCAATGGAGATTGTTACTGCTCCATGATCAATGATTTTTTGCTGGAAAATATACATGATAGTTTAAGTGACTTTGTCAGACATTCCAATGCAACGAGTTGTATCTAGTAACAATTACCGTATACTTGGTTGACAACGACGAGTGGAATGTCCTGTCAAAAGGAAATCATCTAGATTCTACTTGAGTGTAAACCAGCGAACCAACCAATGAATGGCATTGATCCCGGCGAGATATGGTTTCAACAGGATGGCGCTACGGCTCATATGTCGACATTAACTATCACTTTATTAAAATCAGAATGAAGCGTTAAGTTGTTTTTGAAAGATGGGTCTGTCAATTGAACACCAGGGTCATGCGAATCTCTCGATTATCTTCCGTGGTGGCACTTCAAGTCACTGGCCTTGTGGTAATAATCCAGCAACATTTATCGACTTGGAGGCCAATAATGATTGTGTTTAAATTGGCCTAAAATTTGATTTCCAAAGTGCGTTTCGTCAAGAACATCCGCAATGACCATGGACTAAAGTTTAATTTTCGTGTTCTTTTTTAAAAGTTAAAGTTATATGGGTCTTGGCCCTTTATAATCTCTGTTTATAGACAATCACATGAGAGTTTCCAATTTTGCAGCCAGTATTATTTATTATTATTAGTAAATGCACTTATGCACTTGTGAATTGCCCTATTGTTTAATGCAATTCAACTTTACTTCTACCTTTAATTTATTTAAATTCTTTTGTTCATTTATTTGTATTCTTTGGCAAATAAAATGAGCTGTCAGAACAAGAAAACTTTTCTTGCCGCACAGTAATTAAAAACTGCCAAATTTTTAAACTACAGATTTGTAAAAGACACTGAGATATAAAGAAAAATTTAAAAGAAAAAACAACAAGGTAAGCAGCCATCAAATACTACATTAAATTTTTAATTGTATTTATTAATTTGAGTGGAAAAACTTATGCCCTAATTCAGTAAGAAGATTTAGGACGTGTTTGTTTGAAAATGCTTTTGAGTTCTAGTTTTTGAATTCTCTAAATTATTTTCTTCAAAAATGGTTGTTGTCTTTGATAATGAAAAATAAAATTATGCTTACCATGTTTTTAAAACATAAAAATAAAATTAAAGTATTATAGAATAGTTTGAAAAATATTTGCAAAAATATGTGTTGGCTATAACGTTTAGAACAAAATCATAAAGCAAATACAGGAACCTTCTAGCATGGACAATAAATAATAATTGTTTTAAAGAATCACAACTGCAGCTTTTTTTTCGTCCATAGACAAGACGATACAATCGTCGAACAGAATTAGGGCATTAATTGATATTATCAAATTGTTTATAGGTAAAAATCTAATTAAGTTTTAATTGATATTACAAAATAATTCATATTACTTTTTTGTGAGTATATAAAATTTTTTTTTTTCAAAATCGTACAAAACCAGCTAAAAGCAACCAAAATCCTTAAGTGAAATGAAACGAAATTTTTTGTCATATTTTCCATGGCGTTTCGTCAAATTCTTGTTGACCTTTTGAAGTTTTGTCATTGAACTTTAGTGTTCTCTATATATGATTACACGTTTAACTTTAAAGAAAAGCAATTTTTGTTACTTATCTGCTCAAATTGAATTTTGCTATCACAAACTTAATTTTATGACAACTCTTTGGCTTTAAAAAATATTCTCATTATATTATTTTGAATTTGAACGCATGACAGCAAGAAGGAAATTAATCCTGAAGTGATTGGAAATAAAAATGTTTCCACAAGGAGGAGAAGTGATTGAAAATGCAATAAAAAATAAGGTCAGACAACATGGAGTTTAAAGTTAATAATGAATTGCCTTAAAGTTTGAAATTTATGGCAATGAAAATGATTTTATAAAGATAAAATAACAACAAAAAATTTAATCAGGAATAATAAAGTATAGTTTAATTTTTCTTCTCTTCTTTAGAATTTTACATTTATTAATAAAAATATTTCATGCAATAAGCACTGAAATTACTGAACTTAAGCCCGATTAAGAAATTATTCCTAATTGAAATTTATTCTAGTAGTTCAACTAAATTTAATATGTCTCACTGTATTTGCAAAGATACGAGTATTAATTTGTTTATTAAATTGACAAATTCAACATGAAATTTTTATTCTTTTGAAATAATTTTATTTCATGCTAATTTAACGCTCCAGTACTGAAGAATCATGTTGAATCAAAGTAATTTCAGGCTGAAACAACATGAGTTTGATACTGAAATAACAAGAAGAGGCATGTTTAATCAAAATTATTTCAAGTTGAACGATCATGAATTTAATGAAATGTGGTCAGCTTATGTTATTGATTATTTCAACATATGTGCTTTGTGTTGGCTCAGGCATCAGGAAAATTTATGTGGAGTTTTTTTAGAGGTATAGAACTTCGAATTGAAATAAAACACAAGAAAATCGTTTTAATGTCCATCAATTTGGCTTTATTGGAAGGATAATTTTATGCCATTAACGTTTAAATATGATTTCGGGTATGTGGCGGCCGCGGCTTGCTCGAATAAAGCCAATTCTACAGGTCCAATTTTCAACCACTTTTTCGAGCATATGGGGCCGTATGTTGGCAATAACGCCACGAATGTTGGCTTCCAAGTCCCCTAACGTTTCTGGTTTGTTGGCGTAGACGAGCGACTTCAGCGGATGCGTATTATCACATAGAGTAAACGTAGTGCGAAAACGATCCATGGTTAACCGAATTAATTGCTCTGTCGACCATAAAATGGACAGAGCTTGCGGTAAACTTCGCGAACTGAACCATTATTTTCGAAATAAATTTGCACGATTTGCAAGCGTTGTTCTTTTGTCAACCTGTTCATGATGAAATGGCAAACCAACTAAATATTAATCACTTGACAGCTGACAAAATGGCCGCCAGTTAAAAAAGTGATGTCAACTTAAAGTTCTATACCTCAATAAAAAACACCCTTTAGTTGGCTTCGCCGGCCAAAGTTTGAATTCGATGTCATTGTCTGGTATTTAGCGTGCTTACTGCCGCAGCCACAGTAACGTCAAATATTCTTTACATATAAACTAAATAAATACTATCATGAATTAAATTTTAATTCAACATGATCTAATTGATCATTAAATATAAAATTTATTTAAAAAGTTAATTAAAAAAAGTTATAAAAAAACACAAACTTTGAAGCTGCTTTGGCTGTTCTGCATATTTCGAACCTGTGATCCTCTGACTACAAAAATAGTACACTTCTGCCTTCTGTTTTCGCTGGTTATGCGAAGTCTGTCGTATGTAGTTACGAACATCTAAACAAACAACAACAAAACAAGAACAATTTGCACAACTGAGCACAATACTGCATGAACAAATCAAATAAACATCAACACACTTAGGGCCATTTTCACACGATACAAATAAACTTTAAGAATTTAAAACCAGTATTTTGTATTGAAATACTAGTTTTAAAACTCTTAAAGTATACTTTTATTCGTTGTGAAATGGACCTTAACATATCATTTGTAATAAATTTAATATGATTATCAATCAAAATTTGTTTTTTTTTTTTGATTTAGATTCTATTTCAATTTTATTCGACACTTTGGCCGAAACTCTTTCTCACAAACTTCTCTGGATGTTCTCAGTTTAATTTTTCAGACAAACATAAATACCTTTTATCTTTATGAGCTTTTTATATTGTTTTAGTTTCATTTAATTTTTATTATTCTTACGTAATTTATTCGTACATTTTAGTGCAAAAGCATTCAACACTTGATAGCATCTGTAATAACTTAAGCTGTAGCATAACGACTGTAACCAAAACTTATTACTTCTGTAGTAATTTATGGCCTTAACCATAAAATTAAAGATGGTGTTATCTTTTATATTGTTAATTGCTCTACTTAGTCTCTCTTATTGATGATTCCTTTGTGAACTTTTACGCAAAGTTCCACAAGGTATTATGGTTAAATAGTTGTATTAATAGTGTGGTGTGCAGGTAAAAGGTTTTAATATAAATGTTGTAATACTAATTTATTTAAAGTTAGCTACGGGCATAGACATTTCACAAGAGTATTAGCAATTTAAAGTTCATAAAGCTGAAAGTTTCCTCAAGTGTTTCATTAAAGTTTTTAAAATGTTTCTTTTAAAGTCCTTAAATTAGTTAAACTCCTTGGGTATATTTATATAAGATAAAGATATTATTTATTTATCACACCATATTTTTCCTCCATTTGTATGTTTTTGATATTGTTTATGTAACTTTCGAACTGCTGCAACAGTGATGGAGAGATGCAAGCCCTCAGCAATTCAAACTGATTATTACTTCTATCCCATCAATACTCTTTCTGTCAAAACCTCGAAATTATGGCAACAATTATTTGCCCCTCAGGTAATTAATTTAGGTTTCTGATGTTAAGAAATAAAATTCTTTTAATTTAACGAATGATTTATCCTAAAAATATCAGGTTAATTCGAGAATATAACTTTATCTAGGTTTCGATTGGAAAAATTTTATAGAACTTCAGCCTCTTATAATTAAATAAACAATTGGTCAGGAATATTTACTTAAACTATTGTGGTGCCTCTTCGCTCCCTGCTACCATTATCATCAAAATCTAATGTCGTTCCTTTTCGAGCGGTATTATTTCTCTTGCAATCCACTTGATTGAAAACTATTCCATTCACGTCGACTTCGTGATTAGAAAACCTCTAAGTTGAAATATTGTGCACACATCTATTGTCGGAACTAGAAAGTCACTTACGGGGCCACACGAGACAATGGATACAACTTTTTGCTTACTGCTTTCTGCTTTCGGAACAGTTAAATAAGTTATCGGGTACAGAGACATAAAATCAATATCTCAACTAGCGTGACTAGCAAAAAACTAAAGTTATTTTAACTAAAGAATTACTTTAACATTTATTACACTACAACTACGTTACCACTGAATTTAAACAAAAGGATCACTAAACGACTTCTTGACTGCACACAAAAAAAATTTATATTAAATCTAAGAAAAGAAGAATAATTTAAAAATTTTCAGCAATGAATTCGCTTCATATGTGTCTTGTGTAAATTCAACATGATTTACAGTAATCTTCAAAGAAAACTTTTCCTTTTGAAATAACCTTATTTCATAATGATTTAACATTCTAGTGCTGTTAAATCATAATGAATAATCATGTCCAATTTAAGATATAACAAGTTGAAACAACGAGAATTGGATACTGAAAGAACACGAAGAACCATGTTGAAGTAAAATTGTTTCAAGTTGAAAAACATGAATTTAATTTAATATAGTCATTTTAGTTTATTAAATATTTAACTAAAGTGTAACCACACGTGTGTATTATTCAAAAATAGCTTTTGTTTATCTGTTTTTCATACGAAAAAATTATATATTCAACTTTAAAAATATCTACCCTATTCTTGTGCTAAAAAAAAACAACACGGACTAGATTAAACAAGTAAAATTCGGCTTGAAAAATTAGTTTGTTAAATTGTGTTGTTGTTTGAGGAACAAAAAATGTGACTTTTCTGAAAATATGTGAGACTTATTTTGCTACTTTTTTTAATACGACTAGAATTTTTTAATCGCCCATGTGGAAGTTTATGTAAGGTCAAAGTGTTTTTTTAATAACGATCGTCAACAGTCGCTATCTGAGACCCAAAAAAATGGCTAATATGTTATCGTTTATTATCAACGATTCGCGTTTTAAAAAAATGCGGTTAGAAAACTTTAATGAATGTAAAAATTTAAAAAGTTCCACAAATAGAAAACATTAAATTGGAAACTTATTTCAAAATTAAAAAAAAAATAAAAAAAAATATAAGTTGTTTGTTTAAAAACTAAAACTTTATTTTGGAAAATTATACATATATACTCGTATACTAGATGAGCCCGGCAAACGAGTTTCTTACCCTCAATTATTTTTTTTAACTACAAATTACTCCACACAGTGGTCACTTGTTTGGTCAAAAACAAAACGAAAACCTAACCGGTAGTGACCCGAACCCGTGTTGAAAATTTTAGCTCCACAGCTCTTATTGTTCCATAGATCATGCGTTAGGAACAAACACACACTGCGATTTTATATATATGGAAGAAGAAGATAACAAAAATAAAAAATTTTTAAAACCCCCGAATATATCTGGAAAAGATGTGTTATCTTCTAAACGGCTGGACAGTTTTTCTTAAAACATAGCTAAGAGCCCTTTCGATCAAGTCACCTTTCAAACAGAAAAAACTAAATCAAAATCGGTCCCGCCATTTGGCCTGTACATGGATACGGACAGACACACAGATACACAGACATACACTACAAACATATAACACCCCTTTCTTTAGTCGGGGATTAAAAAATAGACTCATATTTCCTTCCATTAAATATAACTTGTGCTTTAAAAAAATATCTTTCACTTGGCAGCCAAAGAAAACAATTCTTTTTATAAAACATACAATAGACAATGTGGAAGGCAGGAACAAATTTTGTTAAGCGTATAATCAAAGACCTTAAAAATAATAACAAAGTAAGCAAACGAACTAAAAAGGTTTCCTTTTTCATATGCTTATTTTTTATTTTGCTACGAACACATGCTTTAACATTTTATACCAAAATGATCCATACTCTGACATCGGCAGACATGTTGGGGTTTCCTTTTATTTTATTTTTTCGCATTATACATTTTTTTTCATGTTATTCGTATTTAATGCTCTCTTACAACTTTATTGAAATAATATTTTTTTTCATTGATTGTAAGGGTTACATTACACACAAATGGCAGGAAATTGAATATTCTTTTACATCTTAAACACATGCCCACCTGATTTCAATATTAAACTTAATGTGGGTGAAATAAATATGTTAATATAAAAGTGTGTGGCTTAAGAAGAATTATGCCTACTGTCAATTTGCTTATATTTTACAAATCACTTATATTTTTTACAGTTCAATAACGCAGAATTGCACAAGTCTCAAATTCAGACATGCATATTTGAACTTAAATATTTATTCAAAAATATATATACATACATATAAATTTATGGGCAGCCATCGAACATTAACGCTTGATTTGAAATTGATGATGATTTTAAATCAATTCCTCTTTCCTACGCTAAAAATTATTTGAAAATAAGACTTTAAAAATGTTGATGGCAATTATAAAATGTCATACATTTCCGAACATTTATTTTTGAAATGCCACATACTAGGCTTCGTGCCTGCTTGATGTTAAAAAAATTTGGCTTAAAAACAAGACAACAAAAAAATAGGGTGCAAATTAAATTAAAAAACTAAATGAAAATTCGTTCAATTTCGAATGCCATAATTTGGCCCCAGGTCGTAGATTGCAGATTATTGTTCCAGTGTTCTCTTCAATAGTGTTCACAGAACATTGGAGATAACAACTCATAGTCGGAATCAAAATTGTTGCTACTGGTGTGGCAAAAGTCTAATATCTTGAAAGCTAGAATTTCTGCTACAGTTCTAAGAGAGCTCTCGGGTGGACACAATATCAACTTGTCTGTCAATAGCCGTATTTACAGACATTTTGACGTCTAGTTCAAAAACCACGCAGGACAAAATTGAAGCTGTACTGAAATCATCTATATCATTTATCAATACTTTCTTATATTGACTGAAATGACCAATCAATAAACCAAACAATTTAAGCGTTGACTGTGGTAGTGATACGACCCCGTTGTTAAAGACAATTGCATCGATAACCTCAACTCATACACAGCCAGCACTGCTGAATACTGGCCCACAGCAAAAAACTATTTCAACAACGCGGTTAAAAATCATCTGGTTTACAATGCCCTGGACAAGGAAGTTAAAAAAGCGCACGTCAAGATAAGCTAAACTTTTGTATGGTTCAAACAATAGTCGTCCATGTTAGCCAATGCAACTGAGATCATTAATTGATAATATCTGCGAATGCCTCAGCCACTTCACTGGGATCGGTACACCTACCGACTGTCCTAATATTCAGGAAATAAGCGAGTCTATTAGACAACTAAAACACAACAAGTCACCTGTACCAAGCCACGTACCTTCTGAGTTATTTGAGGCGTACCTGTAACTCACAAATATAATTTAGATATATTGTAAATGCAGTCTAATATTCTGATTTGTTTATTTTGCATTAAGTTTGACTCGCTAAGGAGGAAGTTTTTGGCCGCAGTGGGCATTTCCCCAATAGAATTCGAAGCAAGATTTTTTTCACTAAGTCATATTTTTGCAAGTTTAAAAAAAATCGCAAATACAATTCAGTTATACTGAAATTCATTTTAAAAGTACAATGTGTTGTCTTTATCTTCCACTAGGCTTAATTCACTGAAGAAGAAGGATTTGGCCACAGTGGACATTTTTCTCATAGAAGTCGAAAAAAGATTTTTTTCCACTAAACCATATTTTTCAAGAGTTTCTGAAATTTAAAAAAACACAATTCAGAAATACTGTGAATGCAGTTTAATAGTATGATTTGTTGTCTTTATTTTCCACTAGAGTTGATTCGCTGAGAAAGAAGGATTTGGCCGCAGAGGACAGACTCTTCCATCATGGAACTCGAAGTAAGATTTTTTCACTAAATCATATTTTGTCAAGAGTTTCTAAAAAAATTCACAAATTCAATTCAGACGTACTGTAAATGCAGCTTAATAGCAACAGTTATTGTCTTAATTTTTCACTAGGTTTGATTTGCTGAAAAAGAAGGGTTTGGCCACAGTGGACATAGAACTCGAGGTGAGATTTTTTCACTAAGCCATAGTCAAAAATTTCTAAACAAAATTCACAAATTCAATTTAGTTAAACTAAAATTCAGTTTAAAAGTATAATGTGTTGTCTTTATTTTCCACTAAGTTTGATTCGCTGAAGAAAAGGGATTTGGCTGCAGAGGACAGACACTTCCCTCATAACTCAAAATAAAATTTTGTCATATTTTTTTAAAGAAATTTTCTAAAACACAATTCAGATACATTGTAAATGCACCTGGATGATTCAAATTGTTGTCCTTATTTTTCACTAGGCTTGATGCGCTAAGGCAGAAGGGTTTGGTCACAGTGAATATTTTTGTAAAAAAAACCTTCATTTCAGTATAAAATTCTTATCTTATAAAAGAAGAAAAATAAATATTTTATACGAAATTTTTGAAAGACGTATTTAACTCGAAGCATTTGTCTTCACAACGGGACCTCTAAGGACCCAAGTGGGCTGGTTTACTATAAATCGGCAGCCTGTTATAACCTATTTGTCTTCACAAACAAATTAATCAATTCTTTTTACAAATTATTTAGAATAAAATCTTTTCTTATGATTGAAAAAAATTTAGCAATCAATTTCTTTCCTAATTTTTCAAATATTTTTTTTGTGTATTTAAAAAGAAATCGACCTTATTAGGAAAATGAAAACATAAAAGAAAGATAGTCAAACAACATTTAAAATCTGAATTAATAAACATTTGTAGGTTTGTTTTTTTTTTTTAATTTGTAAAAAGATTGAGGATAAATCCAGCTTTCCGTTTGCTTTGCAAGGACATGTACGAGTATGTTTTCGATTTAATTTAGTAGGAACAAAATAATCAATTTTTTCCAATTTTTGTTTTGTATGATAAAACATTTTTTTAAGTATGTACGAGTATGTATTAAAGAATATTTAAATGTAAAAAGTAATACTGACCACACAAACTTTTGGAAGAGAAAGAGCTGCCATTTTAGTCCTTTACGAATTCCTAAAAAATTCTGCACTGCAGTATTTGTTGATTTATTTTACTAAAGAAATATAGTTTTAAGCCAAAATGAAAGCAAATGTTAAATGAGTATTGTCTTGTATATTTTTTGTTTTTTCTTTGTTTTGTGTAACCTTTAATTCATCATTAGCTGCAGATGTTAGTTTATATTATAATTGTGGTCACGTAGAAAGGAAATAAAAGTACATGACGCAACAATTTTTATTTCATTACTATTATTAGGCTCTGACTCGTCTCTGTTTCTATTTAAGGGTTTAGTATCCCACAACATACAATCATGGAAAATGCAAGCCACCCGCCCTAAATAACGTTTTCAGATTTTTAGAAGATGGGAAGAGAACTTGTGTAACAAATCAGCAAATAATTTGTACTTAAGTCATTTTATTATGTTAATAAAAATCGCTTGTTATTGTCACAGAAGTTTGAATTTTTGTTAGAAGGTGTGTTTTGATATTCAGGTCTGTCCGCTGGTTTGTTTGCCGTTGCAGGTGCTGATATTAATCTTGCTCACAAGAAACTTATGCGAAAAAATCTTTAGCCTGCTTCTTGTGAGACTTTCTTTTTATCATAAATAGAAAATAAATAGAAAATTTATACATACTCGTATGTACCATGTAACTCACTTCAACCAAACTTTAAATGAGAGACAACATATAATATTTGCTGTACATAGCTTAAAGCACAATCGCATGACTTACAAAAAAATACAACCCTGTTCTAATGTCTTATGAAAATGCTCATAAACTCCATCATACCAGAGTAGTATTTTCGCAAAAGTCTCACGGTTGTGTAGAATGCGGAGTACCGGTCTTTAAGAAATTAGCCCAACACATTAGTCTTGTTGACATGTAGAGTTTCAGTCGATGAGGGGCTTCTTTCTCTTTCCCACGACATTAAAATGTCATGTTTTATAAAAAGTGGATTTGGCAGGCGTGAGTTTTCGGAGCCTGTGATTATTCCAGCCAATCTGAAACAAATAAAATATGTCAATAGCGAAATAAATATAATCCCCTTTATTGTGGATGGCGTCGTCGACGTCACATCAAGACAAAAGTAAATATTGTTGTCTATTCTAGAATACGCGTCGAAAGCTACATGGAAAACAAAAACAAAATTTTTTTAAAAGAGAGAGAAACGCGTTGAAGTTCTCTAGTTTATGTCATTTTAGAAATGTATGGCAAACAAAAACAATTTTTGAAAATTAGTTTTGGTTTTAATGTAAAGTTTCACTTCTTCGACGCGTTTTCCAGAATAGCCACCATTCTCACCTGTCTACTCTTTATCGGCACAAATTAGCTCTTATTGACAATCTCTTACTTAACATGTTAATAGTAGTCAAATATTATCGACAAAGAGTAGACAAGTGACAATTTTTACTGTCGTCTTGGTGTCACGTCGACGACGCCATTCACAGTAAGAGGGATTAATTTTCTTATTAGTTTTGTATGTACGTACAAATATACCTTTCGTGTATTATTAAGTACATCATTTGGAAATCAATATTAAAGCTTTAAATAATCAAACAACTTTAATCATCACTATCATTCAATTTACCGCTGATTTTAATTGCAACACCACATTAAAACCACACACTTGTGGTCTTTATAATTGTATCACTATTAACTCACTTTATACTCGTAGATGCCAATTGATGATTTTATTTGATTTTTATATATTTATTTTAAACATTATTGCTCAATATTGAAGCGAAAAATAAGATTTGTATGGACAACATGAAATGGAAATAAATAAATAAATTGTCTCGAAACTTTTTCGTAAGTATTTTTGTATTTTATTTATTTAACTTTTATTTCATTAATTTTTATACAATTCTTATTAGAATAAGTTCCGCAAAGCTTACATTTTTAATTATTCAATAAGGGAAACCTGTCATAGTAACAAACAAGCATTCTTGCTCTCAGAAACACTCGCACATCAAAAGTTTTTCTTAATAAATTATAGCATTTTTTCCTCTTTATTATTACACAATTACTTTGAACAGTTCGTGTAAATTTACAATTGTAATTGATGCAAAAATTAATTAATAAGGGTTTTCATAAGAAGTTTGAAAATTACCATTTGTGCAATTGGGCAAATGTGCGAGAGTTGTTTAATAAATTTAATTATATATTTATATATTTGAATATTTATATATTTATACATTTATAAATTTATAAATAAATTCAGTAAAGTGCGACTTTGACTCGCACGTGAAGGGTTTCTTACGGATACTACATATCGCTCGTTTGCTCAAACAACGTCATAACTCAAACAATTAAATTTTGGAGTTTATGATGCGGAATTAAACTGGCAAACTAGTGTTTTTGAATATCTTACCTGATGTTGTTTTGGCGTTATTTTTTAGTTTTAGCTTATGCCCCTATCACGGTTTTCAACTAAATTTAGTTTGGTAGTCTAAGAGTAGACCAAAATTACACACGACCAAACTGTGTTTTAGTACTATGAACCACAACTTAAAATATCAAGTTTGACAGAAAGCAATTAATTTGTGTGAACATTTAAAACAAAGTTTTAGAAAAAATATAGTTTTAGTTCAAAGAAATCATACCAAATGGATACAAATCCGCAAATAAAGATGTGCTACGTATTAAAAGATAAATTCGCGATGATTCCAATCCTCTTGAACTACCCAATACAAGGTAAGGAGTAATCAAAATAGGCAACGAATTCCTTAAGAAATAATTTTGTAAGGTTTTTTTTAGTTATTTCCGGCAGAGCAAAGAAACGTTTTGTTATTTGTTGGATCACCTAAAACCATATTTAAAGAAATCTTTGTATGTGCCCGGTATACCGCGGATACTGAAACTATTAAGAATTTTTTGTTAATGAGCATAACAAATATTTCTAGTTACGATTTTCCATTTTTTTCTGATTTTTATATCGCACCAATCTGTAACTGAAAACCCAACCACAGACCACAGAACGACTAAAAAGCAGTTTTTCTCAACCAAACTTAGGCTCAGTTTACATCTGGTATTTCTTGTGTGTCATGTGCCCAAAAAAGCGTAACCACTAATTACTAATGAAAAACTTTTTGATTCCGACATGTATTTATTGATTTAAACTGTTTCCAATCATGTTGGGTTCTATAAAGTTGTCTATTAGTTTTCTATGAAACTAATTAACTTAATAAATATGTGTCTGAATCAAACAGATTTTTATTAGTAATTACTGGTTGCGCTTTTTTAACGCATGTGTAGCATATGGCACACAGATGTAAGCCCGCCCTTACGCAGAGTTGTAAATTACAATACCAAAACACAACTGAAAAGTCAACTGTTAATTTAGTGGAGAATAGCAATGCAAATTTATCAATCCCAACCAAACTTTTTTCAAAGTTGAAAACCATAATAGCCCCTATCATTATTATTAGTTTTAGTTTTTTTCGTTTTGCCGATTTTTTGGGTTTTTTCGATTGTTTGTTTGTTTGTTTTAGCGATTTATAAAATCTTGGCGCTTTTTTTTTGTATTGGCAGTTTTTTCGTTTTTTGGCGATTTTGCTCGGTTGTTTTTATGTGTTGGCGCCTTTTTTCGTTTTGGCGCTTTTGTTTTGGTTTTTAGCCTTTTTTTTACCTTTTTACTTCTGCTGATTTATATGCATATTAGCGATTTATTTTATTGTTTGGTAATTTTTTCATTAAAGTCGCTCTTTTCATTTTGTTGATTTTTCGTTCCGGCATTTTGTGAATTTTGGGATTTTTTAGTTTTAAAGCTTTTGCAAATTCAAAGAGTTTGCTTTTTACGGTTTCTCGAGAAAACAGGCGCCATAAAATAAAGCCCAAGTAAATAATGCTCAAATAAGAAAATTTAATAAGGCCCAATAAAACTAAGGAATTTTTAATGGGTATTTTTTCATAAATTTTCTTTTGGGTCTTATTTAATTTTTTGAAATTATTTTATTGGGGCTTATTTACTTTCCTATTCGGGCGTTTTTTTCCTTGGGCCTTATTTTATATCATCGAAAAAACATTCTGTGACAGGCAAACAGTCAGATGGTCATCATAGCGAAAACAAGAGGGTTTCTTTCCCCCTTTGGTGTCTGAACGTTTTCATATTATTCAATATTTTCTGCAATATGTTTCTTTTAAAGAGGTCGAATAACGACTTCACCACATACAATATGGCATTGAATATTTTGGTTTAGTTAAGCTTCAGGAGAAAGACTTTGTTGAATTAAAAATTTGTTTTTCGTGCAAAAAAAAATTAACTTTTAAAACATACTCACATGCATACAAACATGTATAAGCATATAAAATGTTTAAAAAATTCAACAAATTCTAGAAATTCACAGAATTTAATTTACATAAATGTAAACATATAATAAAAATATGGGATATTTTGTAAATATTCTATTTGCGTTCAGAAATTTAATTAAATATCCTGCTTGCCTACAAACGGTGAAAAATACTTAGAAATTTATCATTGTGTTTATTCATACAGTTTGTCAAGAGTGAGTTTTCACATTGACTCAAAATAAACGAACTTATTTTATATAAAAAGGCTCTTTTATTTTAAAACAAATAAAATAAAATAAAAATTTAAAACAGTATTTTCTATGGTAATACTGGTTTTAAATACTTAAAAGTACACTTTGTTTTGACTATGGTTATGCGCCAATATCTATATTTAGCATTTATTTTACTGGGGAAATATAATGGTTTTGTAGCCTTAGTACGTGGTGTGACTAGCCGTAGTCCTCTAACTTTTCGTTTCTGTGTACAAAAAGCTAAACTAAAACACAAAGAAAATCTTAAGAATTTTAGCAGTCAACAGTTTACGAGTTCGTTGTGAATGCCACTAATATGGAATCACTAATGAAAAATTTTTTGCATAAATCTTGTCATCTTTAAGCATTAAAATGAGCCAAGACATAAACTTAATAAACCTGAAATTGTTTAAAAAAAATTTACATAAATCATAATTAATAAAGAAAATTTAGCCTGCGTAACAAAATGTTTATTTCTCATCTGAAAATCTAGAAATTATTAATTTCCCTCCTGCTTTGTGTAACATCAGATTGTAAGATTATAAGGTAATTCCATACAACTTCAAATAATGTAACACAAAGCAACAACAACTACAACAAACATACATATACACACACTTCTGACAGTCAAAATGTGACAGTCTAGAGTCCTTAAGAATGAATTAAAAGAAAATTCGCTTATGACAATAAACGTTGTTTATGTTCACTGTAATATTTGCCACAATTTAAAATTTATATAAGCTGTGCAAACAGTATTTACTTTATTTATTGCAAACAAAAACAAAATAAGAAAATTTTTTTTTTTTGTTTTCAATATAAATAAGAAGAAAGAAAATTTGTTGTCGACATCGTGAGCCAGGCCGTTAATAATTAAGCATACTTATATTTCCAGACGAAATGAATATTTTGTCACTATGTCAGAAGAAGACTAAATTTAATTTTTGAATTATGATTTATTTGTTTCGACGTTGACATATTTCATTTCGGAGGTAAGTTGCGTAAGCAGATACTTCCTTTCCGCCTTAATGTCTCAGGTTGAGAGCAGAGAGAAAGAAGAAAGACAATTAATTTTAAAATTCGCTTAAAAATTAACTGGAAGTGCTTTTTCCAAGCTAAGTAGCAAGACGAATCCATGTTAGTTGGTCTCAACTGCTCAGCTGACTATTTTTGCCGCTTGAAATTCGAATATCTCTTAGTAAATTTTTGGCATTCCAAGTATGAATTTTTCTAAAGCATATTGAGTAGAGTCTATCTTACATGAACATGACTTGCTAAGTAGTTTATTAATGTTTTTATTAAAAGTAACATTTTCTTGTTGTCACATCTAACATGTGACAGTAATTTTTAAAACTACAACAGCGCAAAAACCAACATGAAACAAGGCGAACAGAATAAAATAAAATTCATTTAAGTAATAACGTGTGCAAAACCAAAAAAAGTGTTTAAGTCGGGATAGGCTGATTTCGAATAAATAATAACCCTGTTGTTCTCAAAAGCACCCTTGGGCAAAATTTCAATAATTTTGTGCAATTTTTCAGGAAATTATAGCGCAATAAATTGCCGCTTATCTCATTTCGGCTCTCGTGAGGATTAATTGTTTAATTTATATT
This sequence comes from Nowickia ferox, assembly GCA_936439885.1. Classification (NCBI taxonomy): domain Eukaryota; kingdom Metazoa; phylum Arthropoda; class Insecta; order Diptera; family Tachinidae; genus Nowickia; species Nowickia ferox. The sequence continues at coordinate 114,111,120 of OW387025.1, forward strand.
TTAAATTTAATGTATTATTTGTATATAATGATGTTTTCTTAAATAAATTTAAATTGAACACTGAAATTCCCAACTCAACTGTAAAAGAAATACGAAAATTGATTCGAAGTTTAAAAGTGCGCTCTCCAACAAATTATTGCCACGGAAAATAAAAAATAAGCGCTTCCCATTTTTAAACTTAAATAAAACAATAGAACCTGTGGCCGACTTAATTCCATTTGTTTCTTAATTTAGTTAATATAGTGATCGGAGCCAACCTTCAATGATCTACTACTCCTTCCAGGCTTTAAAAAAATGTTTGACGCTGTCCCCCTGAGCGGTGCTCGAAGCAAAGGTGTTATAATCCCTGGACTGTCTCTTTTGCAAATATTTGATAAACTTGTTTTTTTTTCGGAAGTATGTGAAGGCGCATGTCTTTTTTGTCTTTGGAGTTTTAAATAAAATAACAGATATTCATAGACAAGACAAAGTATACTTTCAAAATTTAAAACCAGTACTACCAAACAAAATACTGACTTAAAAACTTTAAAGTACACTTTGCTTTAACTATGAATATGCGCCAATAATTTTTTCTCATTCTTTAAAAATATCAACTCTTAAGCATTAATGAAAAAATAACTTTTCTTTTAATAACTCACCCAGTTTGTTCTGGTTTATTTTTAGCATTTCATGTATTCTTCTTGAGTGTTACATTTAAAATGAATTCGTATGTATTTAATATCCTTCAGGCAAAAGTTTTCGCAAGTACGTGACTAAAATAGAGCACATGCATTTGGAAAAACCACACAAGTTTGATTTATGATTCTATAAACGAGCAGATTTTTCTTACTGATTGAAATAAATATATTATAAGGGAAAAGGGAAATTTTTTTTAGTAATGTTGTTTAAAGATTTGCAAGAAATTTAAGCTAATATCAGATTTTAAAACATATAATTCCGAATTTGTGGAAAATATTTTGCAATGATTAATTTACTTTTCTTTTCCTCTATGGCCTGTATTACTTGGAAAAACAGTTGGCACAAATTGCAAATGACAGTGGAGACAGTGTAGTGTCAGAAGATTTTAGATTTGTCAATAAAATTCTATTAAATTCAATTAGTTGAAAAATTAGTTTCACTTATCAGTCATTGGTTGGCTGCTTTTTAGTATAGTGCTGAACTAAATACAAGAAAGGCTCCATGACAAATTACCCTAAGCCCAAAATTTTCCATTAAAAATTACAGCACGATCTTTATTTAATTTTTTTTTATTAATTTAGTTTTTAAATAAAAAAAAATAAAAATTCTAAAAAATAATTAAGAATTTTTTTACTCCCAGCAAAAAAATTTAATCTAATTCCAAAGCTTTGCCACTTTCACTGCATGCAAATCACTACAAATGCTGAATTTAATATTAAAAAATTGTTCTAGGCAACCTTTTAAGCGCTTACGATCATGCAGTTATTTGGATCACTTCCGTCCTATGGCAACCATGTGTTAAATTCATTCGTGTTTCGCCAGAAATAGAACTACCTGGATCTCAGCTCGTCAATCTTGTAAATAATGCTTTGTGTGTGTGTTTTTTTTTTTTTGCTGGGCTGTTTAGCGAATTGAATTTGTGAATTCTATGCAGGGATTAAGGAAAGTTTAGAAAGAGACTGTTTTGCGAAATAAAACGATATTTTGCACACAAAAAATATATCATTTTATGGAGAGACTCGTTCAATTATTAAAATGCTGAATCATTCAATTATACAATAGAATAATATTATTTCTATTTTTCGTACAATTAAATTATTTATGACCATAAAAGTTACAGTAAACTTTATTATAACAAAATCGTTTAAGTGACTCCTTTTTACATTTGTACACATAATGAAATTCAAATAAAATATATTTACAGCATCTGTTGTCATAATTCAGCAAAATCTTTGGACAATAAATAATTTTTCACGCTGATTTGGCGGGAAATAAAAAGGACTTTTTATGCCATTGACTAGCTGAATGTCTTAAGAAATTTCAATAAATTTAAAAAGAAACAAAATATCGATGCCTATAAACGATTTAATCGTAAGTGCCAAAAAATAAAGTTTTCAGGAAAAGGATTTTTATAATATCCAAATATCGCACTTAATCAACAAAAGGGGATTAACTCAAAGTTTCAAAATTTTCAGTAGAGACAAAAAACTCTTTGCGGTTACATTTAAAGAGAATTTTAAAATACGAATGCATCATAGTAAGCAAATTCACATTTGAAAATATATTTACATGGTTTTTATTTTAAAATCTTGCAATTATTGGGGGAGAATATCTCTGATTTGAAAAGAGTCACAACTCAGAAATAATTTGAGCAATTTTATCATAAAAACAGTTGCATTTCGAATTTAAATCATAAAGTAAAACAAATTTTTATCAACTAAAGAGTAATCAGGATAAGTTGAAATTTTTACAGTAGAAAAGTGTAATTTTAAAAATTTTGAGTTAATAATACCCTTTTTTTTTTAATTAAGTGCGATATGTTCAACATAAATACGTAAATTGTCGCTAACAACAACATTTTAAAGTCTGTATTTTAAAACTTGTCAACAATTTTAATATTTTGAAAATTCTTGGCCGTCACATTTTTATATCAATAAAAAAAGATTATTTTTTACAACATGTCGCTTACGATTAAATCGAAAATAGGGCTCGATATTTATGAGAACTTCAAAAAAACAAGGCAAGGCATAATAATAAAATTATTTAATTTTTTTAATAAAAAAAAAACTATAAAAAGAACCGATGCTAATTACGTAAAGCACATATGGCAAACATTTAAATAAAAGTGAATAATAAAGTTAATGAATAATAAAGAAAATGATGAGTTGTCGAGATGAGAGCTCTCTCGTCTAATAGTCTAGTAGCCGATGGATCGCAGCTTCGATTGCTGCCGGAGACTTTTTGTATTTCTGCAGGCAAGCTAAAGCAGCTTCGCAGTTTGTGATTGTTAAAAAAATACTGAAACAAAATAAAATTCAAATTCATGCTGGAAATAACAAAACATTCTTTAAATAATCACAAATTTACACAAATGAAAATCTTTAAACTAAACTTCAAAAATTTAAATTAAATATTTATCCTCGAACTTTTTTTTTAACCGAAGTAACACTCAGGCAATGAATGCCTACTAATATTACAAGGTGTTATCTTTTTTGGGAAAGGGATAGTGATAGAGATGACAGCTGGTGAAGGAAGAGATAGAGGAAAGCTTCATTATTTTACAACTCTGACTTTTGCACATTTTTTTAATAAGGCAGTGTTGCAGCGCCTCTGGTGTCAATGAGGCGTATTAAGTTTTTCGAAACTGTGCTTAGTAGCCATTTATTGGTTGTTTTACTTTTTCGACGAAGAAAGGCGCTCTGGTGTTACAATTAGGATAAGTATCCGCCTGAAGTCGGTGTAGTTCAGTGACCATTGTCTATGCCTTCATCACTTGAACTTTTATATAACTGATACCAAGGCACACTAATTCGCATCAGAAAAAATGCGTGGTGTTGTTATTTAACGACTGTCGGACACCCCACCCGGCTCGAACTCAGGACCTTCGGTTATGTAGTCAACCTGCTAAATACTTCAGCCAACGCCTGCTAAATACTTTGCGGGTGCAAATTGTGCGCCTATAATTTCCCTACATTTGTCTGACAAATTATTTTAAAGGTTCTAACGGATGTTCAGTTTTCCATAAGAGTTGTACGTTTCTAAAAAAAATTTACTGAAATTAAGGTTGGAAAAATTTCTTGAAGAAATTTTTGTTTCCAAAAGAAAAGCACACGTAGTTCCTGAAGCTTATTGTCTATTACAGGGATGTTAAAACTATAACTGAAGCTTTTTGAAAGTCAACTGAAATAAAAATTAATGTTCACACAATTATTTGGTCTTGGAATTTCTTATTTTTCGCAAATTGTAAATAATTTTTAGTGTCTTGGTGTGTTGTAAATTATAAAATAAATGAATTTATGTGCATACGAACATAATTCTATACAAAAGTTTACATGATTGTTTTTCCATGTAGAAATAAATGTAAATTTACAAACGTGAAATTTCGTAATAACTCCGTACCGAGCTTAAACGTCATTAAGTAAACATAAGTTGCGAGGCGGAGGACGCAGTTACTTTTGGAAACATTTACTTATGTACGCAAAACAAAAATGTAAATTTCAAATAAATTTAATTAAGAATTGCCTGCTTCATATCTCTGTTATACATTCATTTTGTCGTTTCATTATAAAATTAAAAAAAAATTACATGTTCGTCCTCAAGTCCACTGACAAATCGCACAAAAGATCTTTAAACACTTGTAATATACATAAGTATAAATTTAAAAATATTAAGCACGAATATTTATGTTTTATGCAGCGATATGTTGCTTCCAAGCACTTTTAACTTTTTATTGAAAGATATTACGACGTTAGGACTTCGCTACTTATGTGCTTATTTTTCAAGTATGAAAACAATCGCAAATAAGTAACAAAGTTTCTCATTCCATTGCCGATGCATCAGGAATAGATTCTTATTGTTGAAGTGTACTTACTGACCTATTTCTAATACCACAACAAAAGAGAAATAGCTGAAATTTATTAAATTTTCAAACAAACAAAAAGTCACTCAGAGAAAAACTTTTATTTCATTGTAATACAAATGTTACGAATATCTTGAAAGCACTGTCAACACAAAAATAAAATAATGGAGGCAAATATTAAAAGCAAGAAGACAGTTTAATATGGCTTAACTTTGAGTCAATGTAGGAAACTGTGAAAAGTATCTTTATACTTTGGCCCATTAATTTAATTACAGTAACAAGTCAGTCTAAGCTTATAGAATACCTCCAGAGACCAAAGCTTTTCCAGATTCTTGAAATATTCTTATTTATTCTTATTTACTTACATGCTTATCATAAACTGTCCGGTATAGAAATCTTTTTTAATTTCAAAAAAAAGTTATTGCGTTTTCATTGCGAAGAATAAGGATAGCCGTTGTTTATCAGTGTAGAGTCAGTCATCCGTAATTTAAGGCCTCATAATTTTTTAAATGCTTTTGCTAAATTGAAAACAAACATTCAACAGTTATTGCAACATAAACACGTTCACTTATGATTCACTTTATTCTTTGCTTGTGAGTTGTCAAAGCAAAGTTTCTTGTGATTGCTTTCTAATCGTATTTTTTTGCGAAATGTCAGTTTGCGCATAAGAATTATTGAGAATTACATGCTAAATTTTAATACGCGTTAAAAAAAAATTAAAGATTTTTATTTAATTTATTTAATAAGAAATGACTTACAACTTTTGCTATGAGAGGACAACTGACTTAACTCGATAAATGTGAAAACCAAATACTATCCCGTTGCCAGAGATTATAGAAGCATAGTGGAAGCCAAATATTTTTTGGGTGAAGTTTTTTATGTTCAGATTTAAAATGAGAAACTTTTTAAAATTGTTTCAGTTGTAAAATTTATACGTTTCTTAGAATTGTAATGAATTCTTATTCCAGTTAGGCTCAAATCGAAACTTTTCTGCAATTATTTTGATTAATGAAATTTTATTACTGATTAATGTCCAGTCATTGTGATACCAGGAATTTTATCTTAATAGGATTTATTGGCGTGAGAAATAAATAAATAATGTATTGCAACATTTTTTCTTTCTGTAAAGTAAAAGATAAAGTTGATCAATGAAATATTGAACAAAAAAGATTGATGTTTTGCAGGGAGTTGATTGTTAGTCCCTTAACAAAAGTAAAGTAAAGTAAAGTACAGAGGGAGGAGCAAAATCTTTTTCAATCGAGAAATGCGATAATGAATAAATATTTATTTATTTATTAAACTATATTACAAATGCAATTACAAACTATATTTTAACTCTTTTGACGAGTTTAGTAGAGAAGATCCGTTGTAGTGATGCAGACCAGAGTCTTTTTGGTGCATAGAACACATATTATGCTCTTCCATGCATATTATTTGGTGTCGTTAAAATATTTTAACCTGTTTACTGATATATGGCGTGGGTATGTTAAATACTTTCGTATCGTATTATTTTCTAAGGAGGGCTAATCGGCCCTGGTGTCCGCTATTTAAACAAATATAAATATCATACCGATTTGTTAAAACAATTTGCAATATAGCGTAACTTCAACACATATGAACCAGAGAATGACAAAAATATAGTTTTAAGTACTCTTTGAGTATTGGCCGTAAAACAAGTATGAAGGCATACATCTAAAAATAAAAAAACACGCTCATATGCAAATAAACACACACAAAAGTAATATGAATAATTTTGTGATATCAATTAAAATATTTATAATATCAATTAAAAAATTAATTAAATTTTAACCTGTAAACAATTTTATAATATCAATTAAGTTTATCCACTCAAATTAATTAATACAATTAAAAATATAATTGAATCAATTAATTTTTTAATAGGAAACTTTAATTGGTGAATACCTTTTTTCTGTGAACGCATTAATTTTAAACCGAATACTTTTAACATCCAACAACTATGTTCGTACACAATTCTTAAATTATGCAGCAGAAACAACTAAATCTAAAATGTATAGACTGTGCGAGTTACAATCATACGCATGAGGAAAAAAAAATACTCTGACTATTAATCGGCTACACATGCGTATATACAGGGATATATTATATATACACACACATAAAGCATGTTTTCAAACAGCCACACAAACACATTTTATACACACAAATGTATGCATACTACGGTGACGTATGATGAATAACTACCTCGCGTCTCATGTAAACTTTTTTTATCCGAGTCAAGCCATGAGTATGAAAGAGAGCCAATGCGTTTAAATCACATTTACATTTTTATTTTTAGTTGTAGCTTATTTTTGGTTTTTGCATAAACGAAGTAGAGATGCACTTGTATGCTTGAAAATTAAGAATATTTACTTATGTATATTTTTTTTTTTGAGTACTCATTGTCATTCTCTGATATGAACTAACGAAAATGCGATCAGCGTGTTTGTTGTTTTCTCTGCCGGAGTTGGTCGTTAAGTTTTATTTTTATTTATAAGTGTTATGTATCCATTGAAATAGAGATATCAGATATAAGATCTTTATATATTACATAGTTGTAAGGTTAGGCAGGCATTTTCTTTTCCCTTAATTGCTTAACCAATGACCCTTATCGTGAATAAAATGTGAAGTTTTTTTCCCACGAAACTTTCATTCCCATGAAGAGAAATTTGCGATTGCGAATTTCGTGGGAATGTTTGTTTCCGCTATCAATGCTCACTGAATGAAAATAACGAGAAGAAGATTTGTAAAGCTTAAAAATTAATTGAAAATCAGACAAGCCATAAAATTTACTTCATGCGAACCAAAGAGAATATGTTCAATGAAAAAAAGTCATGCAAGCAATTATTGTTATTAAAAATATTTATTTATAACTTTTAAAATATAATTGGAATTATAATATTGAAACTACGCCATGTATTAACTCAGTTCGCCTGCAAAAATAAAGTGAATAAAACCAATGCAATAGTGGAAAAATTCATGTGAAAAATATTATTCACGACAAGGTGAATCAAAAAAAAGAACACGTTTCTGGGCAAAAGTTATTCACGAATGCAAATATTTCAAGGGAAAAACTGTTCAGCATAGCAATGCATATTTAAACTAGTTGCCTTCACTCTAGGCTATAAACTTTGTCGAACTCAAGACGGGTTATTGCTTTCCTAGTTGGCATTTTTCCAGTCTAGTTCCCTCTGAGAGACATTTTCCATTTTAGTAAAAAAAATGGAAAAATGCTCTTGAAGACCCACTGCTTTTCTATATTTCGAATAATATTTAAGGCCACTATCATTGAAAGTTTTACTATAAAATTGTTTAGTTTCACCTTTATGTAACAAGAAATTCATTACATATAAAAGTACCCATGAACAAACAAAATTTAATTTGTAAAATTCAAACTGTAGTACAAAAAGTCTTGCTTAATTGTGCATTAGTAATAATTTTAAATTTTGCTACAATTTTAAATAGTTCCAGGATAATAAACGTTCTTCTTATATTTCCTTGGAAGCTGGTATAAACACTAAAAATAATCCATTTAATTTATGTTCTTCTCTTCTACTAAATTCTTGCTTAACTCAAGTAACTTTTATAGTTACTGATAAGAAAAATACAATTATATGAAAAACATGGCTGTTTTTAAGTTTTTCTTTATAAGCAGTAACATAAAACCAAGGAGAATTTTGTTAAAACTAACTTTAATTAATCGCAAGCAATCAAACTTTTATGTGAAACTTTTATTCATGTTCCATGCTGCCTCTGCGGTTGTTGCAAAAGCTTTTTTCTTTTTAATCAACTGCTGTTTGTAGAGGATATGCAGTCTGAGTTACTTAATTGTGTTTAAACCATAAAACTTTCGGACAACTTCAACCTTTGGGCGGCTTTTTATTGTGATTGTCAGTGGCCCAGTGAGCAGTTGCGACATAAAAATGTATTTCTTTTTATTGTCACGAAAGTGAGCAAATGTAAAATGTTAAAACTTAAGTTTTATTAGCTGTAAGGCAAAAACTAAAACATTTTGTCGCCGTTTGTTTATTTAATTAATGGATTTCCAAATGTGTTGAAAATTTTGCTCTTAGTTTGCATAATCGTAGTAATGAATCAAAAAAAAAATATCTTCAAAATCCATTTATTAATATTTAATATTATAATGTATATTATATGTACATTATATTGCCTAATTTAATTTCTAATTATTTTATTTTAAACATTTTCCTTGTAGATGACATTTATATTCACAGATATAAAATAAACTTTATTCAAAAGTAAATATTCATTTTAGTTAATTTTAATTATTTTTTCGAACTTCATTTGTTTCTATATTTATGATTTGATCAGGCTAAAGTTCGTATTGCTTTGCAAGCCAAATTACATGTGATAATTATTAATGAACAAATAACACCAAAGTTAGTTGTAAATATTCTGACAAACACATAGTTGGACGGAACAACTAGAATCGATTCACTGCCTAACGACGTTTAATTTCGCTCAACATTCGTTGACCCGTTCTTGAGTTCTGAGATGCTTAAATACATATACACATATATACGGTCACAGACACACCCTCACATGCATCCGTACGAATAACATGGCGAAAATAGTTTAAATCGACTCCCAGGACGTCAAAAGGTCGAAAAATGTTGAAAAATCGGTTTTCGAAAATCGGGATAAATTTAGTTGCGGACTTGAAATTAAAGTAAATTTACAAAATATGTATATAGAAATCACTCAGATATAAGTAGTTACTGATTTCACCCTCATTTCGAAAATCTAATTTAATCAGATATCCACATCGTGCCATAAGCGTCATAAAACGCTTAAGCGAATAATGGTTTTCGGCAAAAAGCCCTTTTGCCGGCCATGGGGATCTATTCTGTCTATTTCTATTACGATAACCGTATAGATGTATGGGTGTATGCATATATGAGAGTGTGTGTGAGTGTTTGTCTCTGTATGTTAGTCTTTCCAATTGGTGGAATTCTAAGGGCATTGACTTCACATCGATTTCGTAGTATAATGAACCGATTCGAAAGTTTTCGAAATAAAGTTATATTATTTTTTTGCTGAAAATATGATTTAAATTGATTGAATCGTTAGATTAAAATCATAAAATATCGCTTTATATTAATAACCCCAATTAATTTAGTTTTTTCAACTTAAGGTACTGCATTGAATGCTGTAAATTTGTTCCAAATGGCTTGAGTAGTTCGAGAGATATTGTTGTCGAAAATTTTGAAAAAAATTGTTTTCTTATATTTTTACAGCCTTATTTATAAAAATTATTATTAAGGCTTTATACAGGCTTAATAAGAAAAATTTTGTATGAAAATTTGTTTTAAAGCATTAATAATTTTTATAAATAAAACTTTTACATTTTTTTTTAATTTATTTGGGGTGCTTTTTAAAGGCCAAAATATATATTTTTTTATAAAATGCTTATGATGCAGACTTTCATTCAAAATTTGTTTTGTAAGCCCTTTACTTTTTTATGACTAAAGCAGTTAAAAACAAAATCAGTCATCTGGAAACAAAATCTCATCATTTTCGAAAGCATTAAGTGTTTCGCAAATATGTTTTAAAATTAGTGCAAAAATTTCGGCACCTTATTTATTATTCACTTGGCATCATTATTTTATTTCGTTTACTCTTTAATGAGATTTTACTCTACATTTAACAACTGCATGATGCATCAGCACTGTTTTATCTTCTTTGTTTATTTCTTACTTCTCATTAGTGGGCCAGACACTGTATTATCTTTAAAATTTGCCTCAAAATTATATGTATGTAAATGCATATGTACATAAACAGGAAAATATTTAAGTGTCCTTTTATATTTTCATGTCATGTGAATCTGCAAAAATATAAATGTTTGTATATGATATTCACTCTAAAATGATCCACAAAGAAAATATTTTTTGGTTGGTAAATGCCATTAGAGACTTCAGTACATTATGAAAGTATAAAAATGTTGAAAATGCTTTCTGCTTTTTTTTGTGGTGAGTGGTTGTTTGTTCAAATGTTTTTTTTTATCAATGCTTTACAAGGGCTGTTAGAATAAACTGCAAAATATTTAAAAGTTTTGTGTAACATTATTTTATTTTAAAAATTTGTGCTCCCATAAAAATTTAAAATATATTACAGTGAATTAAAGTTGATGCAAATAAAATTGTTATGAATTTTTAAACTTACATGTGGAATACAAGGTCATTTGGAATTTATAATGGAAATGTAAAAAAAAATTATTTGAATAATAAAAAATATACATAAATACGAGTTGTATATCGATTTAATAAGAAAGACAATAAAAATAATATTATATAATTGCAAAGAGACAAGAAAAAAATTGTCAGATAATTTATTTAAGAAGTTTACTATTCGACAACTTGGCATAATTCTATTATAAGTGAAATTTATTTAAGAGATATCTTACTTGGGGCCATTTTCACAACGATACAAAAGTAAACTTTAAGAATTTAAAACCAGTAATTTGTGTTGAAATACTAGTTTTAAAACTCTTAAAGTATAGTTTTATTCGTTGTGAAAATGGCCCTTAGAATTCAAAATGTTTAATTTTTTGCTTCGAATTTTATTGCAATGTTAACTTTTTTAATAATATGGCATTTACATCCAACAGATTTTAATTAAAATCTTTATGATCTACACCGTTTACACCAATTTATTTTGTTATTTAGCAAAGATCCTTTATCGAAAACAAAATCCATTAATAGGGCATTTGCATTGTTTCGAAATCTGGTACTTACGAGATTTCGAGCTAAGTCTTGCTGCTTTTTACTAGATTTTCTGTACAAAAAAAAAATCTATTTTGCCAGTAAATTTGTAGGAAATCTAACAAAAATTTAATATTTTTATTTATTTTTTACTACCCTGTACAACACACTTACACAAAAGATTAGTGAATTAGCTACGCTTGGCTTAAAAAGTTGTGTGAATTGTCTACATTGCAGTTGTTTGATTGTAGTTTTGAACATTTTTCAGTTAATGGGTTTTGTTTTAGATAAAAAAAATCTTGATAAATGTCAAAAAATCTTTATAAATATTTTAACTTAAATCTGCTAGATTTAGGGCAGGTGCAAATGCCCTATAACTGAAATTTTCCAAAGCTACAACCAAACAACTGCAATGCAGCCCTTTCACACAACTTTGTAAGTACACAGGCTGACTTTTTCGCACATAAAAGGGCATTAACATTGTATATTACTAACGGGATTTCGAGCTAAACTAGTTGGTTTTTACTAGATTTCTCATATAAAACGAAATCTGATTTTGCAGTAGATTTGTACGAAATCTACTTGAAATCTAAAATTTAAATTTTTTCGACCACCCTGTAAAACATATTTATATAAAAGGTGAGTGAATTAGCTACGCTCTATTAAATTTTCTATTGAAGGTGTGTGAATGCGCTAAGTCGGCACTTTTAGCGTTACAGTTTAAGACAACATTTTAGACAAAGGATTTTGTCTTGAATATGAAATCTGACAAAATTTCAAAAATGTTTAGTGTAAATGATATAGATTTCGATAAATATTTCAAATCAAATCTACTATGTTTCGAGACAATGTAAATGTAATATAAGGCGTAAAAGTGATCCAAAATCAAAATTTTTAAATTTCAAAAAGAAATCATTAATAGTTTTCCCCAATGTGTAGAAAATATTGCACAAGTGGTCTTAAAAATCCACGGATGACATTTGTAAAACATGGTTGGCATTGTCCCTGTTTCAAATGTAGACTTAATGACTATAAATGTGGCTACTGAGGCAAAATTAGTTTAAAAATACTCAAATTTCAGAAAGACAATTTTTATTCTATTAAAAAATTAACAAACAATTTTAATCTTTTAGAAATTTATTATTTGGTATATTGTCATAATTTTTTTAAGTGAAATTCGTTTGCTGATTTTTATTTTTTATTTTTTTGTTTTTTTAGTTTTTTTCTGAAATCTGTCTTTTGAATTTTATGAATATATCTTAAGTACGCGCTTGACAATTATTGTTACACATTTTACCGATCTTTAGATATTCAAGTTGCTGTGTAATTTGAATGCGAACAGTGAATTGAATAACAAATGTTAATTAAACTGAAATGAAGATATATGCATATAAATTTTTAAGGTGAATCAATTTTTATGTTTACATCTCCTTCCTACTGAGCGGACATACAATTACTTATCAAACAATTGAAAAAACTCCCCAGCTTTTTTCACTTTGAATAATTCATTGCAAGCAAATACGCAGAAAAGATTTCTTTTGAAACCTCATATTCTTATATGTATGTGTAAATGCTATTATAAAAGAATAAGTTTGTAACAAAATGTACAAGAAAATTCAATAAAAATCAATCATTGTTTTCCTTGATTCCTTAAAATTGTCTAAAGCATAAGTACGCTCCTAGAAAACATTTTATCACATTTACACGGAAAGAAATTTGGAAGGTTAAAAAAAGTTTGTTTGTGTGTGTCTTTGTTACAATTTATTAATTAAACATATTCACGACAGCCAGCCACACGCATAAGCGACTTCAAACGCAGCCAACTAGACACCTTGTAGCCAGAGACTTAATTATTTTCAAGACGGCATCGTAATCAGCTGATATTCAACTACTACTACAACTTTTAAATATTTCACATTTATAAAAATATAATTACTTCTTTCAAATATACATACTAATATGACGTAAAAGTATAAAAACTAATAAATTTATTATAGAGCCTAATCGAATCGTGAATATAAACAAAGCAAATAAAATTAAAATAGTTGTAAGCCATCATTCCTTTCTTATTTTGCATTATATTGGCAGCATGAAAAAATCATATTTTGTTAAAAAAAAAAACATCATTCTGGCAAGGCTGTATGCTGTATTTAACATTTTATATTATATTGGCAGCACTATATTTGCTCATTGTCGCCAACTAGAAATAAAAATCAGCATGGACAACAACCTGCCGCCATCTTGTAATCATTCACAATTTTCGAGCCATAACCGCCAAAAATCTTAAGCGACATATTTTTGGAACTTCGGTTTTTGACCATCGATCCACAATCGTAAATAATCGATTTTCGTAAAAAAATTAATCCTGAAAATCGATAATTTACCGAAGTTCCAAAAATATGTTGCTTAAAGTTTTTGACAATTTGTAGTCGGTAGCTCGCTGTGGTGAATATGCTTAATGCGTTAAACACATTCCCCACAGCAGGCTACCGACTACAAAATGTCAATTACAGAATACATATGTTTATATGAGAGTGATTCTTTTGAAGACAACAAGGCAACAGGGCGCCAGGTTGTTGTCTATGCTGATTTTGTCGTTGTAGTCCAATTAAACTAATTTCTATTTCTTTGGCTACAATGAGAAAATTCAGTGTTGACAGTATAATACAAAATGTTGAATGAATGATATCGTACAATTATTTCATATTATTTAACAGAAACAATATCCAAAAACTTATGTAAATCACAAATTGATTCATTTTTATACTTTTGTTGCACACAAGTACATTTTGAAAGAGTAATTTAATTTTTATAAATGCAAAATATTTGAAGCTGGCAATACTGAACTATCTATTTATACTTAAATATGAGGTGCAAAATAATTAAGTAGCTGGCTACGAGGCGACAAATGCTGCTAGCGGCATTTTAAGTCGTGTGTTCGCGTATCCTGCTGTGGTGAATGTGTTTAATGCATAATGCTTTAAGTTGTAAAAAAATAAATTTGCTTGGCACTCCGATGTAAACTGCTGCCACAGATATGATTATACAGGTCTCATCTGACTAAAGCAAGAGAAGTTTTTCTCCAAGTGCAACCTCACAAATAAGGAATGTGAAAATAAAAGTCCACAAATGATATGACAAGAAATTTTATAAAAGTTTAAACAAATTACAAAGAAATTTGTTTTATTTTTTTTTTTTGTAACTAAATAATTGGTTTTTGTGAAATCATATGACACTATTGCATAACGTGCCATAAGATATAGCGCCGTAACTTGAGAACTGATTTATGTATAAAACTTGTGATTGATTGTGATAAAAGTTGTTACAGAAAAGCGTGGCACTATGACGCCTGACACTGTGAATTAATTAATGTTGGGGAGGGAATAAAAATAAAAAAAGTCACATAGAACGAAAACGTGTTGAATTTAAATTTTGTGGGAGGGGTTAACTGTCACATGTCAGTAGATAATAAAAATACGCTGTCGTAATGTCTTCGAACACATTGAGCAAACAAATTCATAAGACTATAGCGGAAAGCTCAAAACACGAAACAGGCAATTGAAGCAAACCCAGGAATAACGTTGTAAAATACAAATTTTATAAAACCCCTTTTCATAGATTGCGGTTAATATTACTCTCTTGTATAAATTAAACATCAAATCACAAATATAAGAATATTTACGCCTTCAGCATACATTTACAGGGAGTCAGTCAGTGGAAAAACTTTGTAAGTAACTCACAAAATTACATCAACGGAATTTGCCGAAAATAATTGACAAATGTAACAGAGACACAAAAGAAAAGTTAATGTTCATAATCATTATTCTTTAAAACCAAAATCTTGCCTTTTAAAGAAGTAATTTTGCTCTCCTGAAAAATTATTAATTGGTCATTTACAACGTTATTCGCGGCGAAGCTTCAATTATATTGTCGTAACTATTTTTTTTTATTTAGTTAGAACAAATATGAAAAAGTGCTGCTCTATATGCAATAAACTATAACAATAAATTTAATTGCAGCCTTATTTAATAAATCCTAATTTTACTTGTTTATATCATTCACTGCCTATTACAAGGCTTGGAGTAAATAATTTACTTGAATTATGCCTCATGAGTCACATTTTTCTTGTGAAAAATATATGGCAAATTGTGTGTTTTCTGTATACATGACATGTGGAAAAAAATACTTTAAATTATTTGCTAGTCATTTATAAAGCAAAGCTAGGTTAGGTTAGGTTATAACAGGCTGCCGATTTATAGTAAAACCAGCCCACTTGGGTCCGTTGAGGTTCCGTTGTGCTACCTGGGCGGATTGAGGTGGACTACCCATCCTCGTTCCCTCTATTCACTATTTATGTTTTGTTAAAACCAACCCGAAAGGCGTATGAATGAATTCACATCGCCGATGTCACATTCCGACAGGCTCTCCAAACCTTGCAGTATCGGAGGCCCCATGCAGAGTGACCGCACCTCCGCGAGTGCTGGGCAGTGACAGAGAAAGTGCTCAATATTTTTCTCCTCTTCCTCGTCCTGACAGCTTCTGCAGAAGTCATTATAAGATAGATTTAATCTACCAGCATGTATACCTATATAGCAGTGTCCTGTTAGGACCGCAACCAAAGTACGGAGTTGTCCTCTTGGAATCCTCTCCAATATTTCGGACCTCCTCATGTCATGAAAGAGCCATGTCATTCTAGAGGCAGAGCATGTTACCCCATTTGACCATCTAGCCTGTGCAACTCTGAGAAGGTCCTGCTGTATTTGCATTTTGCAGCAATTCATCGCAACACCCACCAACCGATCAGTGTCCTCATCCTGCATTTGAGCTCCAGCCTTAGTCAGCTCATCCGCAATATCATTTCCAACATTATTCGCATGTCCTGGAAGCCATTGTAGCTCCAGATCGGCATGCATTCCCAGTTTGTTAAGAGATATCCGGCAATCATGTACCAGATTCGATGTCCTAAAGACACCCGCAATATTTTTAATGGCAGCTTTGCTATCCGTGAAGATACGGATATCCCAGTTGTATATCCTGTAATACCTCAACCAATTAGCCGCTCTATTTACTTTACCATGAGATCCGCTGGCAGCCAGTGCATCATCACGAAGAGCGCCTTGGAGGGAGTGGTTCGTGGTGCAGCTGCAGGGCTGCAGATCGTAGAATCCTTTCAATGGTTCCACGGTGGATGGCCTTCTGCAAAGCGGGCCACCATACTAACGCTCGATATGTTAATATTGGCTTAATAAAGCAAAACTAATGATCACAATTATTTTCCATTAAATATTAATGAAATCATCCAAGTGGTGTTTTCATCTAATTTTATATGAATTGTTTCTTTTTAATGTCATTAGGTCAATAAACTAAAGGAAAATAAGTCAATTAATTTAAAAAAAACTAAAAAATTAATTGGACACTCCGGTTTCTTTGAAATGCTCTTCCGTTTCCGTTTCACTGTTTGTTGCCAATCATCTTCGATTATTAAATCTATGAACATATCTTTACCACTATCATTAATCATTATTATATTACAAACAAAAACACTGCCAACATCTGATACTGCATGACACAAACAAAATACACAAAGTGTGTGATTTCATGTCTGTTTGTTCTTCTATGAGAATTACAGTATCATCTATGATTCGATTATCTCTTTCATCATGTAACAGTGTTTATATTCACACTTAATAAACCAGTATTTGTGTTTTAAACTCGTGTTGCATGTACGTGCTGTGCATCATTTGTGGCAACTTACATACATATATACATATCAAATATGAATAGTCAACAGTTATGTGGCATTTAAGCAAAACTTGCTTTAATAAAATAACAGTTCATTTTCTTTTTCGTTAAAAAGTTTAATAAAAGAAAATTTCACAAAACAAAACGGGCAAAAGATGCTTCGTTTCATTAATCTATTTCGCTGTACATTGTACATGGTAGTAAAACATTAATAAATATGTTAGATTTTCTGTGGATTTCCCACAAATCTACTGCAAAATTAGATTCTGTTTTGTATGGGGAATCAAGTAAATGGCAACGAGATTTAGCTCGAAATCTTGTAAGTACTACAATTAGAGGCCTTATATAAATAATACATTTTTTAAACATTTTCTGCTTGTAGCTATTTCTAAATGAATTTTATGACCCCATTATAACTGGCTACGTAACTTCAGTTCCCTAGTCAATTGGCAACGCAAGCAAAATTAATATTATAAACATATGGCAACTTTATCCAGTTACCTTAAAGCTACTCAAAAGACGTTAATGTCAAACGGTGTACTAAAAATAATGTAATCAAAGCTTCGCTACACACAAAAAAGTAATATGAATAAGTTTGTAATATTAATTAAAATATTTGTAATATTAATTAAAAAATTAATTAAATTTTCACCTATAAACAATTTGATAATATCAAAAAAAAAAAATTTAATTGAATCAATTAAATTATTAATTAAAAACATTAATTGGTGAATACTTTTTTCTGTGTATATAAAAAAATAATTTATACGATTCATTTAATTTTAATATATAAACCTTAAGTTTTTTATTTTACCACGCCTAAAAACTACTCGGCAACTATAAATTTGTGATTGCTAATTAATATTATTGCATTTTGCCAACTATTATTAACAACTATTAGTTGTCTGTTGCCATACGTAATAACATTCAAGAATTTTATTATTCGACATATTGTCATAATTATATTACAAGTGAAATGTACTTGCTGCTCAAAATGTGTGGTCGAAGTCTACTGAGGATTTGTTAAACCAACAATGAAATACATATAGACATCGCTTAACCACCAGCAAATAAGTTTCACTTATCATACGTAATAACATTTTTAAAAATTGGCAACGCAGCTTCCAGTTCCTTTGACATCCGTATTAAAGCCATTATATTACTTCAATTGTTATTGCGGCAGCAATTAGCGTGTTACGGCTATAATAAAACGCTAAGCAAATATACTCAAATTCGCTTTCTTTTTATTAATATCAGAGTTTTATTATCTAAAATTAAATTTAACGTAAATTAGTTCAAATCTTTCTAATCATAAGTACAAAAAAAAAATAAAGCTTACACAATTCTACTTCTCATACGAAATTTCTAGAAAGAATAAATTCAAGTCGAATCGTTGTTTTGCATTGTTGCCAATGTAAGATTTAAAAGGCCCGAAACAAACAATGAACGAGGCAACACTGGCATAAACGCATGCGATAATACTATACGTGTAAACACAAGAATTAATATAGACAAAATTATGTCCGCAAACATGTTACATCAACGTTCGTTATGACATAAATTTTAAAAAATCTCGATTATTTAATATAAAAAAATAAATTAATGGCCCATTAAATTTTCTCAGTAAGAGCAATATTAATGTAATATTTTGCGTTGTTATGCTAAGATAAAAGCTTTTTTCAAAAAAAGCATTATTTGAAATTTCCTGTTAAGAATTATTTTCTAATTGTTCTTTTTACGCTGCAAAAGGAAGGAACAACACAAATTTCTAAAGTTTTTGCCATCTTAATTTGCATAAACACAAACTTTGTCTTTTTTCTTAATTAAGCTAAAAATTATGCGCGCGTACGTTCATAATTTATGAGGGCAGCTGTGTTTGAAATTCAATTGCACAACTGCAGAAGCTATTTTAAGTTATATAGTAAAATTAGAACTATTGTTTGTTTTTAGTAAGTTTGAAAGAAATCAAAAATTATTTTCAGTTACTTTTAAATATTTTTATTCGTCATGTTCTAAAACATTACCAGCTCGTTGATTTTTCAGTGAATCAAACTGTCGATGTGTTGCCAATGAAACATTTTGTTATGGAAATATATTGTGAACTGACCTAGTGCAAATGTTTCCATTAAAGAATTCATTAACAATAATGGTGATCTAAATCAGACAATGACAATATACATATAATATGATATATAATATAAAAAATATACATAAGTAAAAAAGTTTCAATTTTAGTAACTGCGTATAAACATAACTCTACTGAAAGCAATTCGTACGCTCACATATTTCCTCTCAAGCATCTATAAGTAAAGTCGATTCCAACATACGCTATAACTAAAAATAAAAAGGCACATGCTTATTAAACCCATTGATTCTCTCCCATACTTACAGTATGAGTATGCTTATACTCAAGCTACGGATATTTAATCAGACAAAAAAAAATACGACCAAAAAATAGTCTGGATATCTTTTCATCATGCCCACATAGAATTGCAGTTTAATTAAAATTTTTCTTATTTATGCCCACTGTGTGTTTCTAGGGACTTGAACTTTTTTCCACATATCAAATATTTTAAGCTAATCTTCTCTTGTTACACAAGCCTTTCAAAGGCCTACACATTTTCGCATGCAGAACCATTAAAAGCTTTTACTCTAAAAATAACACAAAAGCCTTTATAATCACAGATGCGTGCACTTAGACCATTTTTGTAACATATGAGTACATACATACACTGTATGTATAATTTTTATTTTTATTTTTCTTGTATTAAAAGATAATCATAATTTTTTAGAAATAGATTTTGCAATAGAAAACGAAGTCTTATGAATTGAAATTAATATTAATAGAAATGTTAAGGTTAAAACAATTAAATTTAATGGCATAAGTTTAACTTGAAGGATACATTTTTATTTTACAGTCATTTTCTTTCGCTACCGATAGTTGGTTTTAGATTCGTCGCAATAAAATACAATTAAAATTTATTGAAAAGAAATTTTACGCACGACTTTATGAAGTGCAATTTGGTTTCCTAATGCGATGAAAAGGATAAAGTGACGCAGTGAAATCGCATGGTCACTAGACTCAGCTGGTAGATATACAAAGACTGCCTAATGAGTGCCACAATACCAAATAATATATAATTTTGTCCACTCGTTCGACCACAGCCGAAAATGAAATATTACTTACGAGTATATGTAATATATGTCTTTATTTCGCTTTAACAATGTTAATAAAAACATTAAAACATGTGTATGTTCAACTATTTTTTTTCTAACTGTTTTACCTTGAAAATTGCTGGAATATGTGCTCTTATTTGAAATTAATTCCTATTCCTATTCAAAGCACAATTCCATAAAAATTTTCCATTTACTACAATGCAAAAATTGTTTTTGTCACAGTTGGTGTAGCTAAAACCAAAACATTTGCAAAAAAAAAATTCCAGATAATTTATACCTTTGTAAATGGATCGTTTGAAAATATTTATTTTCTAGACGTATTGTGCACAATGAATTTGTTGTTTTTACCACATTTACATATTAAGCACACAAACATTCGTAGAAATATTGTATGTCAGACATTATTTAAATTTGTTTTTCAAATATTTGCCAAAGATACATGTACATATATTGTCAATGAATTTCTAATGAATTGTTTGTTCAAGAATTAAACAAAATTCAAAAAAATTCAGTGCTTACAAAAGGCCAAAATACACAAAACAACTTATTATAAATTATGGAGTATATGAGAATTAATATGGAAATTATTAAAAGAACCATGAGTTGTTATTGTCTCCTAAACTTTCCAAATATCTAAAAATTTCAAAGACCATATACTTGGTAATTCATTTAGAGAAATAAAATATTTAATTTAATTGAACTATAATTAATTTTAATCAGAAATAATTTCTTAATCGGGCTTAACTTCAGTATTTTCAATTCTTATTTTTATTAATCAATGTGATTTTCTAAAGAAGAGAAGAAAAATTAAACTTTTTTAAGTATTGCACTTATCTACTTGCTGGCGATATCATTTGACTACTATGGACAGTCTTTTGCCATTTTTTTTGGGCCTTAGTAGATAACAAGATGAAAGCTATAGTGGCCAATTGTTTACTACAACCGCTAGACATGACCACCATGATCCTCGCCCTTGGATCCGCGTTTGTCTTGTAGTGAAGCGACGTGGATAAATAGTTACAGTATAAGGGGGATTATTCTCAATTAACATTATTATAATGTGCGAGAGGGATACATTTAAAATCATCATCAATTGTAATTCAAGCTTTAATGCTTGCTGGGTGTGTACATATTCAAATCTACTCGTACAAGTGTTGCATATTGATTATTCCCTTATGTTCTCCCGCGGGCGTATGAGCGATATATAAATATTTATATAACGTATACGTAACCCTCACCACCAACCGCTGCATGCATACATACATACATTCATATACTAATGATCATATTTACTTTATTTTTTAGAAATATTATTCGAATAAAAATACTCTATTATTAAAGATTTAATTAGCAAAATTATTCGATTCAATATTGCTAAAAAAAATGTCATTCAAATAATTTTTTTTAAATGACTTGTTATCCATATCGTTTTTTAGAATTAACATTTCGTTTGCTTTCGATAAACAGGCTGTAAATTTTTGGAAATGTTGAAAAAATAGTTCGTTTATATAATAATATTTATGTATTTCACAAGGGCATAAAGCTCGTATCAGCAAATCCAGCAGCAATAGAACATCGTCTACAAGTCCCCTAAAAATCTATTCTTCATTTTTATTTCACACACCAGCAATTTCCTTTATTCCTTTGCATGTTAAAAGATTTCTATCATTCTATCTTTAATCTCGTTAAGCGCGTATTAAATTCTTGTGAGGAATACAGTTAAAATTTCTTCCAATCATTTTGTTTCTCTTTTTCTGTGTTGCTGCGTGCAAATTTTCCAATTTTCTTTGATAAAAAATCTTGTACTTTTTTACTTGGCAATTTCCATCTCTGACCTTTTAATTTATACAACTCAAATAATGCAATGTAGTTGAAAAAAAAATATTTTGCGAAATAATTCGTTTTTATAGCAAAGCTTAGCTCATTTATTACAACAACGTCATAACTCAAAAAGTAGCCTTTCGGCTTAATAATGCAAAATTAATATTTTCATATCTTTATTATGAATATTTGTGTAAATCTATATATACGACTTCATATTGTATTGTTCAGTAACGCATGATTTCTGGAACTATTGGAGCTGTGGAGTTGAAATTTTCAACACAGCTTCCGGCCAATATAAGGTAAGTCTTTGTTTTGTTTCTGACCTGTCAAGTGACCACTGTGTGGAGTTATTGTTGTTAAGAGAAAATAAGAGGGCTCAGCTAGTATTTCAGAAAAATATTTTGTCTGCTCAATTCATAAGAGAAATATATATTTTTTTTTTGTTAATTGTGTCTGTGAGTTATTATATTGTTAAAGTAAATGACCATTAAGCAATTAAAAAATTTTAATGAAATAATGCAATAAAGTTTATCATGACGCCATCACTTGTTCAATTTACAAGCAATTAAAAGTTTTATATGCAACACAAAAGGTAATTATGAAAATTATTTAAGGAAATTGCCAAATTTGTATGCCGTTTCAAAGAAGTCAAAAATAATGCATTTCAATTTAAAAATAAATACTAAATGCAAATTATTTAGTCTGATGTGATTTTAGTACGCAGCAAATTTTGAATAATATTATATTTTGTAGTGATATTTATAAAACTTCGCAATAATAAAAAAAATGCACCTTTTAAATGGTGTAAACTAATCTCTTAAGCCCGCTTTATCAAATCAAATTGACCTTAATACAAAATATTTGAACTGCCAAGTATTTGTGGAAAATTAAAAAAAAATTAAAGTAACTAAAGTAAAATTATTAAATATTTAGCTAAAACTTACGAAATCAATTAATTACAAAGTTGGAAGCATTAATTTGAAAACTTCTAAATAGAATTAAAATAACAATAAATATTAGCATTTGTCGCATGCTTCGCAAGAATGTTCGAGGTAGCAGAACTTTCTCGCTGTAGGTTTTTGAATGTCTTAACTTTACAAGAGATTTTAATAAGGGCTCTACTTCTATCAACAACAAATGACTTATTTCATGCTGCATAATTTTGGAAGCGTAAACTTATTCTCCAACATTCACTTTTACTTCTGGGGAATGTATAGTGCAGCAGTGATAACGAAAAACTTGTTAAATATTGCTGGTATCTGTGACTTCCCTAGACTGTATAACCTTTTTTTTTAATAAACAATATTCCACAAGCAACACAACTGTCAATTTAACAAGACGTTAAAACATACACAACTCTTCTTTGGCAAACATGGAGCCACAAATAAGGAAACAAACAATTTGCTTGTATTATGGAAAAAACAATTTTTCCTTTGCATAAAAATACAGCCTGTCATATTTTATAAAAAAAAAACGTTAAAAATATACGAGTATAAAAAAATGTTGACGTTTTCGCAATATGTGTCGTATAAATTTAAAATAAAATGAATGTTCTAAGAAATTGTCTGCTTCATTGCAATATAGTCACAACTTAAAAAACTTAGGTTTAAACTTTTCAATGAAAATATGTGAATTTGCCAGCAATTTGTAAAAAAAAGAATATTAAAAAAGAAGAACTATATGATAGATTATTCTAAATTGTTAGCTTGAAGTACGAGTATGATACCCAATATGTTGCAATAAGGAGTTACATTTATAAAAATAAAAATAAGAGCGCAAATTAGCACTTCGAACTCATCACCAAGCAGCCTCACAGCCAATTTACAAGTATTCACAATTTATCACATATCGATTTATTATTATTTTCTTACAAAATATGAAGAGTTATTCCGCACCGCAACTTCTCTCCTGTTTACACAAGTCAGACAGCCGACTCATTTGTATAATTTGTATGAATATCACTGCAACAAATAAAAGGATGTGTATCTTCCTTCACCACCTGTCATCCCTGTCATTATTCCTTTCCTAAAGAAGGTAATATTTAGCATTAGAAGTGGGCAATTATTGCCTGAGTGTTGTGTTACTGCTTCTAAAGAAAAATTTAACCTGCCTTAATCATACGCAGAGAAAACAGTGCCTAAATAATAAAATAATAATAATCATAAAATAAAACAAAATTAGTAAGATATCTCTATGGTTTCTTATTAAGGAAATCTTATTAATTTAATAAGGAAAACCTTTTTGAAAAAATCAAGAACAAATCTTGTAGTTTTTATTAGGTTATCTTACTGATTTTTTTAAAAAGGTTTTCTTCTTGTTTTTATTAGGCGACCTAATAAAAAATAAAATTAAAATTTATGTCTTCATGCTTTGTACTTATGTATTTTCATTTAAATTCTATACCATATATGTATGTATGTATGCAGTATATGTATATGTTATTCATTTATACATACATACATACATATTATATTACATTCTTAATTAACTCACCATACAGACATATTATTTACTTGAGAGGAGACAAGTATTGAACCAGCAACCTTCTGACTGATAGATAGATAAGCACTCTTACCAATATGCTAACAGGCAGCCTGAATCCGCATTGAAATTATTATACAAATATGCTTATGCAAAAACGATAAAGATCATGAAAAAAATTGTCTCTATGTTTATTTATAGATATAAAATAACAAGAAACCTAATAAAATCAAGAATATTGCCTTATTAAAAAATTAATAAGATGCTTTACACTTAATCATATAGGAACCTAATGAAAACAATAAGGAATATCTTTTCGAAAAAATCAATAAGGCAACCTAATGAAATCAATAAGAAATCCCTATAGTTTACAATTTATAAGAAAACCTAATAGGATCAAGAAAAGATTTTCTCTATGGATTGTTTTTTTGGTGCGAAAAATAACGGAAACTGAATAAAAAAAGTGTGAATAACAAGACTTCTTCTTGATTTTATGTAGTTTTCTTATTGATAAAATTAATAAAATTTATAACATAAAAATAATAAGAAATCTCTAAGGAAAACTCTTCGCTACTCTCTGCTGGGATGCCCCTTAGTCTAAAAACGTTTCATAGAGAAAATCTTCTTGATTCTATTAGGCATTTTTTTCTTTGTGTACAGATGATTTTTAATCTCACTCAAAGGTGTTTTTTTCTAGGAAAATAAATAAATTTTTTATTTTTCTAAACAATACCAATGTGTAGAATTTATTATTGTTATTCCTTTTCGTTCTAAGAATCTAAATATTGTTCTTGCGTCGAACGAAATTAAAACAAAATATTTGTTATTTGGCTTCAACAGTTTTTTATGTCTAGACTCTTTTTCAACCACACACGTTTATCTAATTTCCCTTCTCTTTGGTTGCTTAAAGCGCTGTTATAGTAAAAAAAATTTGTGTAAGTTTTAAAGTTTTTATTTTTATTTCTTTCTCTAAAACAAACAACGTTTGCGAGGGCTGTTACTTTTATCTTGAAAAAAACGCATGTACACAGAAAAATTTGTTCTTCTAATTGAATCAATAAATATTTGTATTAATTAAATTTTATCAAAATGTATTTCTCAAAATGTCTGGTATGACCTCGTATTTTTATAAGAAATAATTAAAATTGTGGTTGTAAAGTACTTGTATATTTTATTTGAACAAAAAAAAATTGTTTAAAAAAATGCAAAAAGTTTTGTAATTTAACGTAAATTATGAAATCAATAATCTTTAAATTGTTTAAATTTAAATTGTTTAAAAAAAATGGCAAAAAGTTTTGTAATTTAACTTCAATTATGAAATCCTTGTCTCAAAGTAACCTTGAAATATTTGAAGACTCAACCAATAAAACTTTTTAGTCTGGAAACAGAGTGTTCTACTTGGTCGCATAAGCGAGCTTACATTTAACTATCTGGTTATGAAACCTGAAGTTTTATATTTAAGCAATCGCTTAAGGCTCTTAATAAACTTTGTAACAAAATTGTTTTACACATTTTTATTTTCTTTTAATAATTTGATGTGTATAAATTAAAAAAGAGAATTTTTAGCGCGATAGAACTTTAAATTAAAAACAATAAAACAAAAAATATAAATTTTAGGCCAAAATTTTTTTCCATAGAAAGCTTAATACTTGGCATTAACACTGAAAATAATTTCGAGCATAAGGCCACCAGTGCTGTACTGGATGAAGTGCATTGTGGACATCTAATTTTTGTCCACTTTTCCGAGCATTGCTGGAAGGATATTGCAAATGTCGGTCTCCAATGAGTCATTGGCTTATCAATATAACACCATTGATTTTTCCTGACCCCACAGGAAGTAATCAGAGGGTGTCAACTTGCACTACCTTGGAGTCCTTGGACTTGAAATCAACTTTTCGGCAAATATTTATTTCAATAAACTGTTACTTGCGATCTACTACTTTTAAGAGCAAGCTTACTGATTTCCTTACTCCTGCCTAGTTATCGATTATCAGGCTTTATTTTTACTTTAATCTTTTTTTATTTATTCATCAGAGTTTTTATGAAGTTAAAATTGAAAATTTACTGATAACTTATGATATTTATTATCAATAACTTGATCTCAAGAATTTAATTGTATCTGCTACATTGTACATATGTATTTATATACTTACATACATAATTGTAAATATATCAAAAACTTGTAATATATTGTTAATTGGCCAATAGGTCATATGTATTACTGAAGAAATAAAATAAATAAATAAAATAAAATAAATAAATACTGGTGAAACCACATCACGCCCGGATCAAAGTCATCCGGGCGGCTTCAAACATAAAATTAGAGATAATTGTGCAATAATGATCATCATTAATATTAACGCAAGCTGCGGCTTCGTTTTCTTTTTTGTAAATAAGGTCCATTGAAGCCAGCGTCTGTGTTAGATTTAAACAGCTAAAATCAAAACTATTTTTGCAATAAAACATCGTCGATAAGTTGTGCGATTGATGACTGATTTTCAAAGTTAATCTGGATAATTTGGCACCGATGTTCAAGCGATAATCTTTTCCTGATAATTTATCAGAGCATACTGATCATAAATGGGAAATAAGTGAACGCAACATTTCAATTCGTTTGACAGTTAACTATTTCATAAGCTCCATCAGGCTTAAAAAACTCTCCGCGCTATTAGTTTAACATCCCTAGTTTGATTAATTCTGAGAGGATGTAGTGACAGTTGTAAAAAAAATGTTTTAAAAAGATTTGTCTCATTAGACGATAGAAAAACTACAGAATATAGTTCACAGTAAAAATAATTTCATAAATAACATAAATATCGTTATCATAATATAGAAAGCCTGTAACTAATTATTTTTTTTTAAGAAAGATTTTTGTATGTTTTGATAGAAGAACATCTATTGCATCGAAAAATTCAAAAATCTGGATTTAAAAAGCAAATTAGTCACGGCCTTTTTATATTAATGTAAAGATATGTAAATACATACGCACGCAAACAAATAGAACAATGTTGATCACAAGTAAAAAATGTAACAACAAATATCATTTTATTTATACCTTCTGCTTATTAAGAAATATACAACCACATGAACACATACATAAGACTCTCTGGATGTTGCTAACATTCTTCTGGAAACTTTATGTGTAGTATAAAAAGGGTCATGTTCTAGCTGAGGCAACAGTCTTGTGTTCTATCAGTGAATAATTTAACATGGTGTGTTTAAAAGCCCTTAACATCAATGTTGAGTAAGTAAAGTGACTTTGTATTTAGTTGCAGATATCTTAACCTGAAATATAACATTTTCAAAAAATAATAATAATAAAAATATAACAGTATATTAAATTTCTTCAAAGTGATTTGATCTGACGCAGCATAAAGTCTAAACTTGTTGAAATATTTAAATTATAGTTGTTCCTAAATAATTCCATTCACTACTTAATAGTTTCTATTTTTTTATTAACTAATATTTAAATATTACAAATTTGTTCTACAAGAAAAAATATTTGTAATATTATTTATGAACTAAGCCTCGTGTGGACTTTGTTGCCACAATCCTTATATAGCAAATTTTTTTTAAATAAAAATCAAATAAATAATTTTACGCTTTCAAATTAAAACCTCTATTGCTATTGGACATGTGCAGGGAATCCATAGAGAAATGCAAATGTATGTATATTGTTTGCAAACAACAACGAATAACAACAAATCCTCTTACTCTTTGCAATCGAAAGGTGAACTGTAGTTATTATTTTCATTGGCACAAATATTTTTATTGATTTTTATGTTCTGCAAATATTTAATATTAGCTTCAATCATTCAAAACAATCTTGAATCCTGTCAATTGCTTTGGTTATTAAAGTTATAACTGAAAAATTACAATAAAGTGATTTAGGACGACCCGTTTCAGAGGCGATTAAAACTTTTTTTGAAAATCACTAACAAATGCAAAACATCAGGTGCAATTAATTTTGTTTGTTCAAAAACAAAATGGGAAGGTTCGCTCAAGTCATGTTGAGGTACTCAAAAATAAATAAAATTAATAAATTAATACAGTAAATGAATATTTTTCCATACTGAAATGAGAAATTTCAACATGACTAGACTTTCGTTAATGTTTCTTATTAAATCGATATAGTTTTTATTGATTTTAAGCTGTTTTTTTTCTTTGGGTGTAGATGCATTTGGTTGCTGCTAAGTAACACTTCAGTAGAATTCAACCAACAAATAAATTTTGCAAATTCGTATTCATTTTGACACGCGTTAATTAAAAGTAAGATATTAAAACTAGAAATTGTAAATTTATTTATATCATGTTATATTAAGATTATAGAATTGATGTACGAGTAGCATGTACACAACATTTTGAATTGCCGTTTCGTATTTTTGTTAACAGTATTCGCTACTCGTATTTGGTTCATATTTATGTTATTTAAATTTTTTTTTTTGCATGCACATTTGCTGTTCAAGGCAGAAGTGCACGTGTGTTCTAAACTAACCTCTGGTGTAAATAATCCATTTCTGAAATTGCCTTGCACACATGCATCTCATCTTTCGAAAATTGCTTTGGCTTCATTCTCATAAAAACTTTAAAGTAAATATTTTCGTGGTAAATTTAACTTTTCAGAAAAATATGCAGTTGCACTGATTAAATGCCTGGAGGTTTGACTTTATAGATGTTTTTATTTTGTTTTATTTCATTATCATTTTCTTACTGGGTGAATTGCAAATTTCTGAGCGAATAATAGAAGGAGATTCATGTTATTTCTTTGGCTCAATCAACGATATTGTTACCTCCATATTTCCCATCAGCGATTCCGGTATTATATTTTTTAAAGAAACAATCACTAAACACCACTTTTGCTTTTAATATCCTTAATGTACATATATTTATAAATATAAGTCATATACATATGTACATATTATTTCCGTTGTGTGCGCTGCTTTTATGCAAAATTTTTCTTCCTTGAGCAATATTTGTATTTATTTAAATTTGATATTTATTAAATTTTTTGTTCTATTGATTTTTTCCAATGTTTACTTTTCTGAAATCATTGCAAGCAAAATATTATTTTGCATTACAAAAATAAATGTTTTTTTTTATTATAATTGGCATAAATAGTTTTTTCTATTGAAATTCGGTATTTGTGGCATTTACAAGCGTTTTTTATCTTTAATTTTATATTTTATTCGTTGTCTTTGGAAAAATATTCAAACGTATTGTACGGATTGATTACAAATTGATTATTATTTAAGGGAGGGAAGCAAAAAAAAATACTTCGTTTTTTATTGTTGTATTAATTTCAAAGCACTAAAATTAAGTGATTGAATTGGGTGCAGCGTTCAGATGTAAAAGGTAAAAATCTTTAAATAAAATTACTCGAATATAAAAAATCTCTTGTGTAAAGATCTTTTTAAAATAAAAAAAAAAACATTAATAGGTTTAATAAAAAAAATATGTAAATATGTTTAATTAATATAAAAAAATTGTTTTAGTTAGTAACTTTTAGATATAAAAAAATTAAATTTTCCAGCCCTGGCACCATCTAATTGATTTTGCAGATTTTTAATATATCTATTTAAAATATAGAATGTATTTATTTATTAAAGAAAAGTTAGATACTTTTATAAACCAAAATAAGGTTGCATTTTCCAACCCTGTAACTTTCTTTTTGATTTTTCTGATTTTCTAATCAAATGCTATCACACCAGTCCAAGAACGAAGTCTCTAGCTTTTGTGCGGGCTTCGAAAAATCGATTTCACGTACAGAAAGACAAACGTGACATTTTTGTTGAAGGGTATAAAACCATTTAACAATCTAAAGTTTACTTTTTGAATTCATTTTGTTTGAATCAATCACTTTGAAATTTATGCTTAAAATCTCTGTTTGAAAAAGTTTGAAACCCATATTTAAATTTTAATTTCTTTTTTTTTAAATGTCAAAGACAAACTAGTTTGATTGATTACTTTTATATACAATGTACAATGAATATTGCACAGTTTGCGAGACTTGTGAACATTCTCATGAAAACCATTATTGTCTTTATTTTCAAGATATATTTTAATAATAAAATCACAACATTTGGATATGATGAACAGAATGGTTTAATCAAATATGGAAATGAAATTGTCTGTAAAATTTATTCTTAATCTATATTTTTTGGCTTGCAATAATGATGATTTTGAAAACACAAAAGATTTTGCTGATTAGACTGCGTTTTATATAAATTAAGCATTCAATATTAGGGCGATTATGAAAAATTAGTTTGAGATGCTTTAAAAAGCTTTTATATAAACGTATATCTCGAAACGTCGGCCTGGTAGGACTCGCTCTTTTGCAAAAAAAAATGTTTAAACTAGATATATATAGAAGATAATATATGCAACAGAAATAGAAAGACTTCGGTTTTTATTTAAAATTACTTTATACTCTTCTGCTAAGAAATGTTTTTCTGACATTATTGTTGAAGTTTTTGAAGTAAATTATGAAAAGGTATTATAATGTCCTGCAATACGCAAAACTTTTACTTAAGGTTCGTAGGAGGAGTTATTCAATTTGACAAAACTTCCCAATAATACTGAATTTGATAAGAAAATCGTTGGCTTACATTTTATTGCGACTCAAAAGCATAAATTAGAATATATACATGAAATGTGTACAAAGAACATTTATTTTGTGGCAGTTTCTGCTCCATTAAATAAAATCAACTAAAAGCACTCAAAAGTTTCCTACTCTTGGGTACAAAAGTTGGTCCAAATTGCAAAATAATTTTAAAAATTAACAAAGTTTGTTTTGTGACTTCATAGCAGTTCGATGTAAATTATAACAAAAGCATTTCGAAGGTTCGAAACAAGATTACAAAAATGTATTTCCTATAAATTTTAAAAGAAAATTAAAACGAAATTAAAGGTGGTACGGAACCCTAAAAAATTTAGTGAATAAGAAAAATAAAATCATCTCATATAAAATGGTAAGCCACTATATTATCAAAAAAAAAAACTAAAACCATAAAATTTAAGCACTAAGCAAATTTTAAAAGTTCTCATTTTCAAAAGCAGCAAGTGAATATAATTAATTGTTACTCCTACAAATATTTTCACTACATTGAAAATTTCGATAGAATAGATAAATAATTAAAACAATAATGCAAATCACTTCTATGTATTTAAATATTTTCAATAGCAACAGCATAAGAGAGTAATTGTAACTAAACAAACAAGCTGCAAAATATAATTAAAGTTCATCTAAGCGTATTATTTATTATCTTTTAATTAATTAATGCTCATACTCGTGCGTTTGACGAATTAGTTTTGAGAATGGTCTTTTTGTTGGGACTCACAGGCATTCTCTTCAAAGTTTTTCTGATGTGTGTATTTAATTCTAAAGAATATCTCCATACATTCATAATTGTCTCATGTAAAAAGAAAATTAATGAACTATTTTAGATTTAAAATTCGAATTATGGTCTATGAAAAGCAACTGAAAAAATTGCAGATCATTGTTCAGTAATGAATAATGCAGGAATTAAGTTGTGAAGCAACCTTGTTTCAAGTACCCAATATTGGCTGCTAAACACTCTCTTACTTCTTCTGTAATAAGTTTGGTTTGCCATCTTTACTGATACATACGAGTAGTACTCGTACAAAAGTCTGCAAATAATTGCTTAATTCACAGAACATTTTGTGTCATTGCATCGATTGTATTTTAACATTAAATACAATAGTGTAAACTTTGTTGCTGGTAACTTTCATATAAATATGAAATATACTTTTACCTTTTTAAAAAAGTTGTATCTGTTCTTATTTTGCCCAACATTACAAGCGGCGCACAGTAGGATCGTTTGCAAAATAAATGGTAATAAATCTGGCACTTCGAAACTACTGATTGGATTTATATGAAACTTCGCACATCCTTAGAGGAGGACTAAGGCTCTATAACACATGTCTTAGCAGCCTTCTGGCTTAAGCTGGACAGGAGTTACAGTGGGCCAAAGTTGAGCAGCTGGTACTCAAAAGAACTTCAGAGGCTTGTAACTTTTTTTTAAAAATTTCAGATCGGATCACATTATCGGATAAAGCATTTAGAGCTAAGCTCAAAATTTTTAAGAATTGATCTCTCATAACTTAGAAGATATTTGACTTAAGACACAAAAAATATTATCAATTACATTTTTGACAAAATTCTAAAATTGGAAATATTGATAGATGCTCTTTTGAAGATTCTGAGACCACATCTTTGATAATCGTGGGTTGGATAGAATATTAATAAAGAACTTCAAAATAATATTGGCAACTATTAACAGTAAAAAGAGAAAATCAATGAAAAATTTTACGCTTTTGCTTATGAAACAAAGTACTTATAAAGAACTTATTTCCATGGATATTGATGGCGTCATCAACTGAGTATTATAAGGTATAATCTCATGGAAAAGAAATCATTGGAATCCACATCCTACATCTGGGAAATAAATATTTTTCATTACGGAAAGTGTACATAAACTTATTGTATAACATTCCAAATTAATTTTTGTTTTCTATTTAGAAATCACAACAGTGTGAAACAGCTAATGTGTGACTAAAGGGCAAGGAGTTAAGCGCGTTCTATAATTTTTTTGAATTGCACGCTGCAATCGGAATATCTCGAGATCCGTTCAATATATTGGAATAATTTTTTCAGGCACTTAAAATGTTAATTTCTCAAAATAAAATTATTTTAATATACATACATATATTTTTTATGGTACACAACAATATTTTTCTCAAATTTTGACTTTTTTCAGAAAATCTGCGCGCTCTTTGAAATTCTAATTAAAAATGTTTAAAACTAGCTACATAATAAAATGTTTTAGTTGAAATTTTCAATATCTACCATCACAACTCTTTATAAGCGCTTAAACACAAAAAAATATTTTTAAAATTCGGACATTACTGAATGTGGGGTGCATATGCAAAATACGAAATAATTAGCTCTAAGCACATTGAATTGTCCTTGGCGCTTTGTAGTTAAAAAGTAAATGTGTCAAAAAAAGTTTTTAGAAAATCGAAAATAATTAAGATACTTTTTTAAGAAAAACATGCTTTTTTCAGGGAAATTTTAAAATTTTGATTTTTTAGCATTTTCCCGAATGTGATGAGTTTGAGTACGTGTTGTGTCATTTGTTCTCTCTGGGTGTATGTATAAAGTTTTTCGTTAGCTTATTTTAAGCTTTTTTAGGATCATTTTTTTTTTGTTTTGATTCAGAAGAAATGCATATAGACATGCTTAACCAACAACAAACCAACATTACTCATATAAGTTTCTAATTTATCCTAATTCCGGAGTTGTTTAACTCAATCATTAGATTAATTGATTTAAAATTTATTTCAATTCACATATAATTGAAACCAAAAAATTAAAATAAATTTGTCCAATTCTAATGATTGTTATTGGTGCAGAATTTAAAAAATGTTTGATTGATTCAAGTAGCTTATTGTTTAAAAGCATTTTTAAATTTTTTGTAAATAAAAACCGAACATCGCGTATATGTTTTGTTTTGTTTTATGTCGTACGTTTCGCCTTCATGCAGAAAAATTAATTTTTTGGCCTGGAAAATAAATGTATGCGAACGTGTCAAATATTAAAAACTTGTTTATAAACTTAGGAAACACGATATTACTTAAAAATCGCTTTAAGGATGTGCAGACTTAGAGTGGCAATTCAACTGATATGTGACGAAAATTTCAGATGGTTTTTTGTAGCCAAATGGTGTCAGCAGCTAAAATTAGATTTCAAAGATCGTTTTAAAGACTTTTTTACATTATTGTTAAATTCTATTGTAGTATTCGTTTGTAAAAGTTCCAAAAAATATGATCTTAAATACCCTGTTAACGACTGCTTCTGTTTTAGTGTACAATTGTATTGTACTACTTGTACAATACAATTGTACTACTTCTACAATACAATTGGTACTAACTGTGTAATAGCTTTAGCTATTAATATCTGAATTATTCTTATGATTATTGTTTACAAAAAATGTATACGTATGTTTTCGTAACAATATTTATACACAGATAAAAATTGTCTGCCATTAACACATTTCAATTTGAAAAGTATGTACACATAATCTATTAAAACTTTAATGAAGTTAATTAAATTTTTGTTTAAAAATTTAATTAACTAAAAAGTTTAGTTAACACATTTAAATTTTTATTTGATTTTTGTTTTCTTTAAGCAAAGGTTTTTTCAATTGGAAAAATTTTATTTTGTATATCTTACTAGAAATAAGTTAAGTATTGTAAATAAATAAAATATCTAAGGAATTCAAATGGTAGTCTTAAGTGTCACAATGTCATTCATAATGTTTTAACAATTTTGTTTGATTTATATCTATTGAAATAATTTAAAACATTATGAAACTATGACACTTAAGACTACCGTTTGAATCCGCCAACTATATTACAAAGTTCAGTTATACTGCAATTCGTTTTAGCTTATGCATTACTTTAACACTTTTTAAAAATTTAAAATTTACATTTTTTAATATTCCTGCTAAACCAAGTGAAAATGTTAATCTGAAAGAAAAGAAAACGTTTTAAATATGAAAATGTCATTTTCAGAGTTCGAACTGAAATTTTAATAAAGATGCAAATTTCAATATCAACAGAAAAATACAGCGGTGTTATAATACCTGCAACTATTCAACTGTTGTATATGAATTATGCACCAACATGTGCATTCATATCACTTTCCTTTTTCATGAATGCATTAGTATTTTTTTTTATTGTGACTGTTTTTCTTATTTAACTTACTGGTTTCCTGGACAAAGTAGCAGATTGTGACACAAACAAAATTAAATTCTTTAAAATATTCTACAATTAAAAGCTTGTTAAAGTATATTAAATATATAAATAATATAAAGGATTTACGTATATAGTATAAAGTATATAAAGAATATTTTCAGTTGAATAATTTAAGTTCACAAAATTATATTTTTATTATAAGAGTCGGCTTAACAGTTCAGATTATTCGTGGTTAAATTTCGTGAATCCACCAAATTACACCACAGACAAAACAGCAGTTAAAGCAGTCCAAAGTGTGTTTGTCGCTACTAAAGTCATGGCAGCTATTTTTTTTATAACACAGTCTAGTTAATGAAGATTTGAAGAACAACGGGCCCAGTTTGCCAAAAAAAAAGGTTATTTTCTATCACGATAATGAAAAGATGAAGATATTACGCTTTTTTTATATCAAGCCATCGATATGGCTGTGGAATCTATAGAACTCCCTTTTGACAGACATATCGCTCCTTTATTGCAACACAGTCATATCTCGGAAAATTCATTTTTGTAGTTAATAATGCAGAAAAATTCGTTGTATCATATTTAATCTTGTGTAAAAATTTTATACAAAAGGCTTTTACACTCACGTCTTGAGAAAAGAAAATATTTTTGTATTTTCGTTGAAGTGTATGTATGTAAATTGAAAACTTTAAACTTATTTTCTGAAAAGCTAGCTTTTTTGAGTTGTGACTATGTTTCAATAAAGGAGCGATATGTATGAAACTATTTTTTTTAAATATAAATAAATTAATAAATCTTTTGAGCTACATATCGCATTTGTCCCTTTAAAGGCGCTCAGCTCAAAATATTTAAATTCTCAGAAGAGGCCAAAAACGTTTTTTTATTATATTTTATATCAAATCATATCATATCATAGAAGGGAAACAGCTGTATTTTCAATTTTTCTAATTTTGTTTCCCTGAAGAAGCCACACGAAGGAGAAACCTTAAGCTTAATAGAATTCGAGAATATTATTTTTGTATGTTTTTAAGATTTTTACTGTGGTCTGATATGAACACAACATGCAGTTCTTTACAAGAAGTGAAAATTTAAACATTTCGTGCTGACCCTTTAGAGGAACGAATGCGATATGGTTTAAAACAACGTTATCTGTTGTTGTTATTTTAATTAATTTGTCATCTCTAACTGGAATTCATGCCCAAAAACAAAAATCATTTCACACAATTATATTTTAGTTCACCAGCATTTCCCTATAGAATTTATTTTCTGCAGCTACCAATAATTTACTGCTATTTTGGCATCTCTTTTGAATACTTCTCACAGCTGCTGTGCAGTGTCTAGGTATGTGTGCATTTGTGTTTGCTAACCAACCACGTCAACCATTGTTGTTCTCAGTGTGATGCATGGATATTAAAAGGACATGGAGACAAATGCTTATACAAAGATTTTAGTTTTGTTTTTCAACAAATCTTAAATGACTTTGATTTTTTAGTAAATATTAAATATTTTAATTTAATAGTTTGAATTCAACAAAGACTCCAAGTGTGTTGGTGACTGTATCTCGCAGATCTAAGACATCCAAAGTCTTGGTGGGTAAATTATGTTATTGTCGTAAAATCTAACTTGATTTTTTGACCAAAATCGATTATATGCTATCGTAAATAATCTATTTTCGTAAAAAAACGAAGTCCTAACAATGTGTCGCTAAAGCTTTTTTACCGGTTATGGCTCGATATCATCAAAGTATACCTGCAGATCAATAAAACCGCAAATAACGTTGTGAAAAAAATTTGCAACATCTATTTTTTCGCAGATTATCGTTACCATTACTGTCTTGCATTGTTCAAACCATTCAGAATTATGCATCTTCTTGCCGTAAAAATACAGTAACGAAGTGAAATAACTTTGCAAGGAACTAGCAAAACTATATGAACGGAATTGTCGAAAGTAGTTGGTAAATATAACAGAAGTAAAAAATGAAAATTTTTTGTTAATTGTAATTATTTTTTCCATAGCTTAAGACAATTGGCAAAAAATATAGTCTTGCCTCTAAATACCTTTTTTTAATTATTATTTTGTCACCTATAACAATTGCCACAATTGCTCAATTCACAACCTATTGTAGGTTGAGAATATCTATAGAAATATTTGTTTATAAATAATGTTTATATTGAAATTACCAACAACTCATGTACGAACTACGACTCCTAAATAGGTTGCGAATTGCGCAAATATGTTTGACTTGAGAAAAACGAAATCTTTTATGATTTGTGCCTCACCATATGTTTTTGGGCGATAAAAATAACCAACGTGTCCGCAATGACTTGAAAGTAAAACCAGAAAAAACCACCGATTTCACAGTTATCAACAACAAGACTGGCACTCAGTAAGAACCTTATTAAAAGTTAATGAAAGGAAAAAGACTAAATTAGCTCAAGCTTACACATTTTCTAGGCAAGTTGACTCTTTGGAATTACAGATAAAAATATTTGAAAAAATTTTTTCAAAATGTACATTATTGAATATGGAAAAAGGTTTTAACTTCTTTTTCCATTGCTTATAAAAATTGCAAGCAAGTATTGAACTCTTTACGGCCATTTCTACCTTTTGTCGACAGCAAGCAATAAAGTTTATATTTCAGAACAATATGATACGATTTTTTTTTTAAATTTTACTTAAAGTGGAGCTGCTGACGGATTACACAAATATAAAAGAAAGTAAAATAAAAATTATATTTAAAAAACCAGCATATTTGTTTTGTGTTGCACGTGACAAAAAGCGGAAATGCCTTTATATGAACAAAAAAAAATTGAAAAACGTGACATTCATCTACACATACAATAACAATTATCAGTGAAAATAAAACTTTGCTCAACAACTTTTTTCTTTGATTCTTTAAATTTATTGATTGATTAAAAAAATATATATTAATAAACGTATACGAGTATACAATTTTTATTTATCAAATAAACAAAGATCGTCATCACAGAAAATTCAATTTTATTGAACCGGTGATTTCTTTGAATATGGATATGATAATAATTCATTTCTGTGAATATGAAAACAGTCGATTCGATATAAATTTTCTTCTCAGGTCGATCTCCCGGCTTGGGCAAACCGCCAGTAAAATTAATAACTGACTTTTTATTGAAGACAATCTCGTCTGCATAATTGAATTGAAAATAAAAACAGAGCTCACAAATTTGTTATTGTTTTCAATGTTAATCGGTAGAGTAGCCTTCGACTTAATTTTATGAAAACTGCTTAATGTTAATTATGTATTTCTTTATATGAATTATTTCCTCCCGCTACAACGAAAGAAAATGTAATGAGTTCATTACAACCGAACAATACTGTACGTACAAGTTAATTGGCATTTATTTCAAACATTTTAGTAAAGTATTCATGTAATTTATATGGTTATTAACATTTTAATTGACTAACATTTAACATGAACTTTGGCTTATTGACATGAACTTTGGCTTGTACGTAATTAGAAAGCAAGATTTTCATACCATACCCATAGGACGAGTATGTTTATAAAATTTGCTTTGTGTGCTGTCATGGAAATTTAACTTTGATTCGAAATTACTTCGATACGAAAGCTATAGGTATAAAAAGGAAATGTTAAACGAAAGTTATGCGAAGCTGGCAAGAAGTTTCACAATCAAATGCCATTCTGTGGTCAATGTAAATTGTATTGTAATAAACACCAACTACACAAAGTTTGAAAATGACTCAATAAACAAAGTACTAAGAACAAATTTAGTTCATTAGACTTGACGTCGAATAAATATCGATACTTTGGTATTATTAAACTTAATGAAAATGTATTATACATATTTCACAAACGTCCGTTAGCAACCCTCCATACGATGAAACATACATGTGCTACGAAACTTGGAAGGGAAAGAGGAGTGGAATAGAGTACTTTGCTTCTTGTCCATGCAGTTATTGTTGCGTTTCTCGTTCTCATGAGAGATATATGATAAAATAAAATATTAAGGTGCAGAACAAAACTTATTTTCTGTAGAAACGAATGCAGTTTCAAAAGAAAATTAAAAAAGGTATCGCAGCAAATGTTTCATTGTGTGGACTGGTTCTTACGAAACTATTCAGCAAAAGAATTAAAAAATAAGACTTATGCTTTCTTTTAAGCAAAAGTGCTTATTAGTTCCTTGGTGTTTTATAATATTTCTTTGTTAAAAATATATTTTTTCGAATTTTTGTTCTGTTCGTAAACTGGAGGTACAATATGCTGCAGGTACAAGATGCTATATTATAAAAATCTATGCCCCCATTTATAAATAATCTCTAGATTGGAGAATATTTCGCACGTCGCACAGTGGTTCCTAAGAAAAAGAAAAAGTGGTAATAATAGCTTCTGAACTAGTGGTCCAAAAACAAATTGCTGCATTATTGAATTATTGAATAGATGGAAAAGGACCTAAACTTTTTAAAAATGCATTTATTTGAAACAACGTATGTCATAATGGACCACTTCAGATTATATAATCTTTTCGAAGCTCATAATCATGTTTTTTCATGCATGTTTTTTCTTTTGAAACGCATTAATGCGTGGACAAGATATTTATCCGTTTCAGAACGTTTATATAAAAGTTTATTCAGATGTGACAGCAGCGATTTTTATTTGAAAATCTAGTTCAATATTTTGTTGTTTATTGCAATAAAAATTATAAATAAAAATCTTGTCTTGTTTATCCAGGATACAGTTCCAAAGTTTTAATTCTGATATCCTGATCTCCTTTGAAATTGAAGTTATCAAAAAAAAAATGAATTTCAATTATTTGCTTTAGTCAAAATTTTAACGGTAATTTTGTTTCAACGTACACTTTAAACCCAAATTATTTTTTTTTCATACGGCAGTTATTCTTTGTTAATTTTTTTGTTGTTTCCTATTTTTGTTTATTTTATTTTCGTCTTATTTTATAAGCACATGCTGTTGAATTTATTAATTAAAAATATATTTTCATTTACAAATAAACCAATTGATTTTATTATTAAGAGCATATTTTTTGAGTTTTTAGTGCATATTTTCAACTTTTTAGTGCATATTGAATGCGCGTAAAACCCTTTTTTTGAGCGCATTTCTGGTTTCTCTGCTCATAACTCATGCAAATCTGAACCGATTGATTAGTTTTCTTAATATAAATTATATGTAACATGTCCATATGTGTTGTTTTAAATAATAAGAAAAGTGGCTTCAAATCTGAGGGCAAATTACGGCATTCGATACGATTCGAAATCTTAAAATATTTCCATTTAAACTCTATTGAAATATTTCGTAATTTCGTTCGATAACGAGTGCCGTAATTTGCCCCCTGTAGCTATAGTTAAATTTGTTCTCCATTCACCCATTTTTGGTATTTAGTACGTATGAGCAATATATCATTCTTCATCAATATTACTCATACGCACTCATATGCAAATTGTGAATAACAAACAGCCTCTTTTTCGAAATGAATAAGTGTATACGTTCTTTAAAATAATGAACGAAACCATCTTTACGTTTTTGCAACATTTACAGCCGGTTTTTAAAAAAACATAAGCCTTTTCGTTTTTATGCCATTTTGAGCTTTTTTGTATAACCAAAAAATAAAAACTCACAAAATTATTATGATGATTAATTTTATAGTACATACAATTAATTATATTTGTTATTGTTCTTTGATCTATACTGTTTCTTATGGTCAAACTCTGTAGCTTTAGTTAAGTATTTTGATGGC
Organism: Nowickia ferox; assembly: GCA_936439885.1. Lineage (NCBI taxonomy): Eukaryota > Metazoa > Arthropoda > Insecta > Diptera > Tachinidae > Nowickia > Nowickia ferox. The sequence goes on from OW387025.1 coordinate 114,152,144, forward strand.
ATGCATTAGGCCATATGCAATTGGTTTAACGTATTAATACTTTTCGTTGATTTGTCTGCTTCACAAAATCATAACACTTCTTAATCAGGAAAACCAATCAAAATTCCAGTGGCATAACAATACCTTGGTAATTTAGCTTATACTGGCAACTATAAATAAACTTCTAGTCCTATAAATTACATTATCATCTTACTAACAAATAAAATTTATTAAAAGCTTTAAAATTAGTCTTTCCTAGATGGAATCAAATACATCAACAACAAAAAGCACAAACAGTTGGTTAACAAAAGAATGTTTCCTAATTTTATTACAAGTACATCATCTTATTTTATAATCGTAGTGTCCATTCAACTTAAAATTGTGACTGGATTTCATGTTCTTTTAAAAAGTGGGAGTGAAAAGAACTCAGAGAAATTCAAGTTGGTAAATTCCTTGAGTAATATTCCCTTCACTAGTAATGACTTGTATTACAAGGATCTTATAATAACAAAAGGAGACTTTTCTGTCAAGATGAAATAAAAATATTAATGTTCAGACAATTAGTTACGCAATTTTTACATTACAAAATGCTTTCGTCTTGTTATTAATATTTAAAGTTTGTACGCCTTAAAAAGAAGAAATACGACTATGAATGAGTTTGTGTGCCATCAACAATAATTCTGTACAGAGTTTTACACAATTACTTTTTTTCTATGTAGAAATAAAAGCGAGACTCTGCAGGCAGTTGTTTTTATCCTTTTTGACGTCTTATTTATTTATTTAACTTCCTGACAAGAATTAGGGTTTTATTCATTGTAAAAGAAATCAACACAAACTTATTTTAAAAGAAAACAAAATATTAAATCTATCTCTTCATTTGAAAAATGAATGATTTAAATATTGTGGAAAAATTTCTTCTGCGCCGAAAAAATTTTTCTTATTTTATTACATTTAATTAAAAAAATACAAATAATCAATAAAAAATTTAAATGAGTTTATTTAACTTTTGTTTAAAATTTATTGTGTAGTTTCTACAATGCAAGCAAGCGATTTATCGAAAAAAAAATACATGAAAAATCACCCACATTTCTAGTGATTCCTTTAGAAATTTTCTAGACAAGTCGCTTGCCTGCATTATAGAAACTACACATTAGCTTATTAAAATTTAAATTAAAAATTTAATTGGGTGAGTTGAATTTCTTTTAAATTTAGATAACTAAAATGTTTAATTGACAATTAAATATTTAGTTGATTATTTATAAATTATATATTTTTTATAATTAAAGGGGGTTAATAGAAAATAGAAAATGGAAAATAAATGCGTACGTTTTATGTTGTTTGTCGCCACATTTGCATAAAATTCAATTCTCTCTTTTTAAATGGGCCTTGTCTTGAATATTTCTTCTGCAGCAACAACCACTCAAGTTAATCGATTCCTTCACTAAAACCAAATACACAAAAGTACCGACAACATAAACATTTAAATTGCTTTGGCAAAAATTCCTATAATGTTGAGATTTTTTCTGAAGCGAGCAACCACTATAAAGAAAACATCTAGTTGACTTGTTGAAACCACAAACACCTCCTTTTCATAGAAATTTTTGCTTTATTGTGAAAAAAATTAATTTAATATTTCATTTTCTTATCAAAAAGAAAAATCACACATTTTCATTACATTTGTGTGCTGTCTTGTAAAAACAACAAAAAAGAAGCACATAAACAACTTACGACTGAGTCGATTAATAATGATTCCAAAAAATTGTTGGCAGGAATGATTGATAAATAAAACCATTCAAATAAAAATTTAAATAATGGACAATTTTTGTATAAGCTTTGTACCAAACAGCAGCGTTATTGACATTGAAATTCTACTAAAGTGCCGTAAAATTATACGGTTGTTCGAATCAAATCAATCACCCAGTGCAAACGAGACGCAAAACTCGCGAAGGCCAAACATACAGAACTGCTTTTCTACTGTTTACCTCTTTGTTGTAATAAAAGTATGGCTTATTTTACGCTGTGTTATGTCGTGTCATTTACAAGAATTGATGTAACATTTTATGATTTTGTTTCACACTTTTGGTATCACTATCAATATTAGTCGTTATACACATTTGTTTCATATTTTTGTTACATTTATTTTATTTATATTGAAATTTTTTTTACAATCCATACAACACGAAAATATTTTCCCAAGAAATTATAAATTACACACTCAAGTTTCGTCAATTGAAAGCCCCTTTTATAAAATAAATTTAAACGGTGTGACAATGACAATGACAACGCAATAACTGCCAAATCAGCTGTAATGGAATACGATGTTACCAGATCTACACAAAAATAATGTAGTTACAATTGAAAAAATATTATATATGAAAAATCGGTTTACTTTAACATATATATTTATTTATTGTATCTTCAAAAATGAACTAATAATAAGTATTCAAATCTTAAGACTGAATTTACTATTCTAAAGTTATTGTCTATTTAAAAAATTGTTCTAGACAACCTTTTAAGTTCATATCATTTAGTTATTTGAATGACTTCCATTCTATGACAACCATGTGTTAGATTCATTGATGTTTCACCAGAAAAACAACTACTTGGAACTGAGCTCGTCAATACTGTAACTAATGATTTGTGTTGTATTTTTTTGTTGGGTCGTATTAAGCACAAAAATATTTTTTTGCAGAAGTTTCATCTTGAGTGCTGAGTATTAGAGTCCTAGTGTCCCTCTTTTTTAAGCGGATGTGTCCAGTTAGGTTCAAGACAAGAGCAAGAGGATTCGGATGGCACTCGAGTTTTGTTAAGTATTTGCCTGCGTATTTTGCAATTTCAGCAGGCACTAGTGGCATATTTAGATCACAATGTAAATTTGAATTTTTGATGTACCATGGAGTCATAAAATATTGTCTTGCCTTCGTTGGATTTTCTCTACATTGGAAGCTGAAGCAGTGGCCCATAGCTGAATTCCGTAGCACCATAAAGGTTTCAAAATCGTCTTGTATATTAAAAGTTTACAATCTAGACTGAGCTAATTTTAGTTTCATTTATGTTAGTTTTGAGTCACTGTGCAGTTTCCATGTAAGCCGTCGATCAAGGTGTTTCACTGTTTCACTTGTGAATGTTGAGGAAGAACTTGGTTGTTGATTCAAATGGGCGAACAAGTATCTCTTCGTAGGGTAAATGTTACCTTAATCTCCATAAGTTCAAACATAGTTCCAGGAGGTTAATATGTTCCTGTTTGAGCTTTCGTGCATACTAAGGCAGGCTGCATCATCGGAAAATGTAGATGTATGGATATAACTGCTCACAGGCATATTACAAGTACGTATGTATCAAATTAAAAAATTGGCCTCAGTATATTTCCGGCTTCCAACAGGCATTAAATAACAACACCACACACTTTTTTAAAGTGCATTTGTGTCCCTTTATATCAGGTGTTCTAGGAAAGGTTTTAGTGCTCAAAACTTTCAAACTTATTAAAAAACGTGCAAAATAGCAGAGTTCTAAAAGAATGTAGCTTTCCTCTATCTCTTACTTTACAACCTTTCCTCTCTTTCACAACCCCTGCCCTATCGCCCTTTCTCATTATCTGCTCTTCAACTCACAGGTAGCACAAAGGGATCACTGGACCCAAGTGAGCTGAACTCTAAATTTCACGCTTCCTTACCAGCAGCCTGCTAACCTAACCTAACCATACTCCCCTGTACTGCACCGGAAGAGATAAATTCTGACACACTCATAAAGGCTCCTTCCATAACAGTGAACTTCTAGGCACGAATGTAACTTTCCAAAAGATTTACGGTGTAATTCATAAAAAATATTTCAGGTTTATTAAGCGCTTATTTTACATATTTCTATGGGAAATTTGTCAAATAAACCTGTAATAAACCTGTAATAAACCTGAAATATTTTTTATGAATAAGGCATTTAGAATGTTTATTGGCAGATATGTCTTTAATTTTAAAATTGAGCCTTCATGCCACACTTTATCAAATGCCTGAGAAACATCAATAAAGAGGGCAAAGCAATACTTCTTTTCTTCAAATGTTCTTCTTATAACTTGAACTAATTTATGTGTGCGTTTGTTCAATGATGCTATGTTGACGTCTTAAACCAAATTAATGGTCCGGGATGCATTCATTACCAGTTAGAATTGGGGAAAATTTTGTAATGAGCAGCTTTTCGAAAAGCTTTGACATTATTGAAAGTAAACTTATTGGCCTATACTCGTATGACCCAGCCTTGGTAAGATCTTTGCCCGGCTTTGGAATCATTTTGATATTGGCAAGCTGCCAGTGGTGTGGATAATACAACAGTAGTAAAATGGCATTAAAAATAAATACCAGAATTCAAATTCAAATACGAGGAATTTGCCATCAGTATCTTGTTATTAATTCCATCAAATCTCCCGATATTTCATCGGGTTGAGTTCAGCAATTAGTTTTTATTTAAGAAGGCGGTGTTCTCCTTTGTATCAGTTTTTGTACGAAAGTTCAAATGATGAAGGCTAGTCATCACCGACTTCAGCACATGCTAATCCTAATATAACATCAGAGCACTCGCCTTCGGCTGTATTTTGTTGGCGAGTTAAAATAATCAATAAAATATCTACTAAGCACAGCTTTGACAATTTAATACGCCTCACTGACTCTGGTCGCTGCTACTCTGCATTATTAAAAACGTGAAGAAAGCAGAGTTGTAAAAGAATAAAGCTTTGCTCTATCTCCTCCTTCACCACCTGTCTTGTCTATCATTATCCCTTTCCTAAAGAAAGTAACAAACTAGAATTAAATCTTATATGTACGTACATTGTGCCGGTGAAAATGTACTGCTAAACCAATTGACTTGCGTTAAATTGATACTTCCGTCACACAAAGAGATCGTGTGATAAATGATGTGCATTCAATGTGCACGTGTGTGAGGTATTCACACTTGATTACAGATAATCAAACATTTAAAAAATAACTACGATTTGTATGCAGCAAACATATTTGTTGGTACGTTGCTAAGCAACCATTTCTTTTTCACTTGTCTCCGAATAAATGAGATTAAGCACCTATTTTTCTTAATATTCGTTGTGAAGCAACAAAGGGTAAGAGGATGTTGCTCTTCCCATATGCGGCTGTAAATAATGTCTTCATATTATCATCAGAATTGTTGTAGTTGTCTCGTGCTTGATTTTGCAAACTTAACAGAAAAACACCAACCAACATGAATTTTTGTTTCCTTCAACATCGCATAAAGAACCAGAGACAAATAAATTAAGGAAAAAGGAAAACAGATACTCGTATGTGCATACGTTAAAAAAAATTTAAATTTGTGTGTTATTTTGTAATCATGTGTGAATATATGCATAAATATTTTTTTGTGTGTACAAAGACTGTACAACTCATGATGCTGTCCTTTATGCATAAGGAAAATAGGAGGACATTTGCCAATTTTAACAGCGAAAGCTGAAAACTGCTGACAAGGAATTTCCTTAATTAAATTTATGTGCACATGGATGTCATTTACATAAAAATTTGTTATGTGTAGCTGTAGCATAAATAAATTGTTATTGTAAGCTTGAAAAAAATATGACAAGCAGGATTATGACAATAACTTTATTTAAGCAAATTTTTTACAAAGTGGCACTTACATTTTGGATATCAAAAATGACTGCGTGAAAGGCTATAGAACCACCACTTGGATAGATAATTAAGTAATTTTTTAGAAATTCGAATACATCTTCAAACTGAAAAGTTATCTATAAAGTACGATGTTTTGAGACTTTCAAGAAAGTCCTATGAATTTCTTTCCAAACAAAATTTTGCAATTCAGAATCCGAATTCTTATGTCTTGTACTTTAGTAAATCAACAACCTTAACATAAAATAGAAGTCGTAAAATTTTCTCGTACTCTTACTTAATTGAATTAAAACGTGCTTTGTTCATAAAAGACTCCTCTACTCTTGTATATTGAGTTGACTGGTAAAACTTCAATTCATTAGAAAGACACAAAAAAACTGTTTACTTGTCTTACATTTGTATTTGCTTTAAATACTTGTTTCTTTCTTTACTTCTACATTTGCTTTGTGCACTATGGCTGTGCAAACTATTTGCTTCTGACCAAATTTAACCACCTTCCAAATGACACAAACTTATTTCTCAGAAAAAACAAGGTTACGAAATCATTGTGCGAATGCTGGCTTTATTTTACCACCTTCTGCGGCTGTGGCTACGAATAGATTAATGAAATAGTAAATATGTAAGTCAGAGATAATGTTCCTTCTTGTTTCTGTCAGGTTAGTAAAGGTCAAAGAAATTGTTTAAGTGCCGGCCGTCTGAGCGACCCTTAAGGCATAAAAACATAATTTATTACCCAAGATAAATGAAAACGACACCCGTCTACTTCACTACTCTAGCACTTAATGTTTTCGATCATAAACACAATTTTTATTACAAACTTATTTTTATGTACTCATGATTTGTAAATAAATTTTTCTTCTCTTTAACTCGAGTTGGTTGTATTTTTCCTTGAGTTTGCCGGTAGAGGAGGCTGAGGCCTGTTAAGCTGTTAAGGTCTCAACTGAAAATGAAATGTAGGTCAAGGTTAATGTTCTTCTCTGCAGTTTCCTTTTAGCCGCCTTTTCTCTATTCACCATATTTGTTGGAGTGAAAAGAAATGTATACAAACATGACCATTACATTCATGGATTCATGTTTCTAAACAACGTTTCAAATCTTATGTTGATAACAACTCAAAAGATGTGCAATTATGGATTTGTTTTAATTTTAAAATTTAAAATCAATTAAACATATGGGTTTTTATAATTCGCAATAGTAAGTTTTTGTATTTATTTAAAAAAATTTCTACGGTAGAGAACACAACTACTGAATTATCTTATCTATCCATTAATTGTTTGTCTTTATGAACAATAAAATTTCTTATTTGTTACATTATTTTATTTGAAATATGCAAAGTCAGAATATTTGATAATGTAAAAGAATTATATACATTAGAGTGGCATCTTAATCTCTGTGCTAATTTTACCTGCATAAAGAATATAAACATGGGGTCTCACAGACTAGAATTTTGTATGAGCATAACTTGCATGAAACAAATCGAAGCATGTAACTTTCTTTCAACACATTCGTTCGGTATTTAAAAACACAGAGAATCTCGGGAAAAAGGGATAATTTCTAGAAAACGCAGCGTTTTTCTCGATATCTTCCCTCTTTTCTAAAAATAAATCCTTAAAAACTTAAATAAAAACAAAATTTTTACGACGACTTACCTTCATGACGATAAACAAAAAATAATCATCATAATATAAAATCATTTACGTATTGTCTATTAATGTATATGAATAATGGACATTTACTCTGCAGGCGTAATATTTGATATTTTAATATAAATTCATCAGTTATGGACATCAGGTTTTCGTCCAAAATTACATTATCTTCTAAAATAATTAAATTTAAACCCAATATCATGGCGAAATTATATCAGGTGGTAGCATAAGGAATTGTTGCACAACAATACAATAATCACAGGAATTATTTGTTTGCACCGAAGCACATCAAAAATATTAAAACATAAATGAATAAACAGAACATATTTATAATTGAAGCATTTTTAGAACACAAAATATAATTTAAACAAAAAATAAATAAAAAATGCATGGGAAACAATAATAAACAAATGGGCAGTCAGTTATTTTAAATGTGTTAATGCAGGAATAAATATAAATTTTATAATATAAGCCTTACCCATGATCCAATCATTTTACTCGAACTTTCTTTTTGTCTTATGAAAATAATTTATTCTCTTGAAACTTTCAATGTGTGTGTGCGTGTGACTGTGTTATTACCCACCAAACCAAATGCTCCGAATTCGTAAAGAATTTGTAACGACTAGTCGATAAAATCTTCCGATTTCGGAACCGAAATATTACCGAAATCGTAACGATTTTTGTATGAAATGGCTGGCATGACCTCGCAACGATATGTAGTTACGAAATCGTAACGACATGTCGGTACATATTCGCAACTACATGAAAGTACGGTTTCTTCTTGTTTATGCAGCATAGTAACGCTTCACCGTTGTGTTGCTGCTTTTGTCGAAATAATTTGCATATAATTATGAAAATATTTATTACATACTTACATTTTTGATATATATTACAATATTTATTTATTACATTTATTTAAAACAAAACTTATAAGTCAAAGATTGAAAGATTTAAAAATTGTTTATAAAAAAAATTGTTCAGAGCAATAGCAAAATGTCTTAGAAAAGTCGAAACATTTGGTTTGGAGGGTAATGTTTTTATTGTGTGTTCTGTTATTACAATAATCTTACTTGAACTTATTAGAATAGAAAAGAAAATTGGAATGGCATATAAGAACTTTTAAGTGCAAAATTTGGTTACTCAAGATAGATGCAACACATTTGTTGCAATATTTGAATAAACATGGGCGGTATTCGATGTTTGATGCAAATTGTCTTGCGTAAATGCAAATGCAAAATATCGTAGCTTTTCTTTCAAATCCCACAACAAAATACCCACACAGGCCAAAGAAAAGCTACGATATTTTGCATTTGCACTTACGCAAGACAATTTGGATCAAACAGCGAATACCGCCACAGTTATACCTGATTATTAGCAAGCACCTTGTTGTGGTGCTTCAGGATATCTAATCTTGCACTGCCCCGAACAATGAGACCATCCGCCGTCATCGGGAGTAGCATCTGTTGAATAGCAGCAACACATGGAATGGTATTTGGCAACCACAGGCTGTAGTACCACTACTAAGCCACAGGTTAGATTTCGAAGTTCAGTCCCAAAAGGCTTCTTCAAGGCAATTGAATTTGATGCTGGGCCTGTACCAGCCATGTAACAAAGTGACTTCCTGTAAATAAATGCCTTTCTACGATATTTGAGAGATTGAGTAGTAAAGCTTCGTTTTGCGGATAACCAGCTAAAGGAACCCATACTCGGAATCGCTATTTCAAAGAGGGTTATTCAAAATAGTGAAGATCGAAATTAATATCTTGTTTATTTCGCAGTTAACAATTATTCTGACTTAAAAAAGTTGTAACTAAATACTTAAATATACTTCAGTATTTCTTATAAATACAAGTTACTAATATTTTTTTATAAAAACAAACACAACCCCGGGAAGCGATTAGCTTATCTTACGGAAAACATCCAGGGTCTATGGCGGTAATCGAACCCACGACCTTTGGACTTTTATGGCCAAATAATACCGTTCTTACAAGTTTCCATATCAAATAAGCTTAGGGATTTCTTATCTGTTGGCTAATTTAGCAGTTTTAAATATCTTTTCATTTAAAGTGAACTATTTTGTGAGAAATTCGAACATTTATTCATACATACGATGGCGTATAGCCTTCGATCTCCAAGTGTGTCCGAAGGAGGAGGAGGCCTTAAATTGACTTCGATAGTAAAAATGTATCACTTTAATTCACTTCCGGTACTTTTTTAAAATAACATGTAATTATAAATGAATATTTCTATACGTGCATAAAATTTACAAAACTCGTTTAAACTCAGTGTATGCTCACTATAAATTAAGGGAGGAGTATTGACATTTTTGAAAAATATTGTAGTCAAATTGGGAATGTTTTATTTGAAGTTATTAAACTATTACATCATATGCCCTTAGCCAGAAAGTATTTGTAAATGATTTGAATTGATTTGGAATATACTGATTTAGTTCGGCAATATCCATCAACTATTTAACACGTTGAAAAAATATATGCTTGCTCGTATTTCTTTTATCAAACTTCAATGCAACACTGCAACAATACTCTGTATAATGCTAAAACTTTGTAATTAGAAACAGTAACACTTACCCTGGTTTATTTAATTTCATTAAATATACTTATCTTATTCTGAAAATAATATGATTTTATTCACATTTTAGTTGCCGAAAACCATTTATGTGCAACCTCTTCCTCTAAATTCTGCTATAACATGCAGCTTAACTCAATAAATTAGTTTTAGATATCTCTTCAATGAAAGCATTCAGTTTACAATTTGTTGAAGGAACACTTCATTCACTGTGATATTTGCTGCCACCCCATCTGCAGTTTGTTAGTAAAAGGTTGTTTCTACATTCCCAACGTTCAAATGGAAACAATGATTTTTGTGTAAGAGAAGCGCTCGAATAACTCGTGGAATTTAAACAAAATTCATCCTTAATTTTGTCTATTGGGAATAAAAACTAAAGAACAATGCATTTAGAGGTACTGCATTTTGCATTTTAATTTACTCATCGTTTACATACAGTTTCAAAACGTTAAACAATTTTTAGAATTTTTAATGCAGCTGCATGCAGCGGAAGAATGTTCCCTCGCTAAATGTTTAAGTGCAAATCGAAATCAGCAGAACCACACACAAAAACCACCCGTCCACGTTTCGACTTTTGCAATAAACTGTTTTAATTTAAATGAATTTTAAATGTGGCATCAATACACACACAATATCTCGTACATATCACTTATTTACTTGAAAAACATCGTAATTCAAAAAATGAGTTAATAAAGCAGAAAAAGTCCTCATTCACATTATTCATATTATTCACATTTTGTAAAAATGTCATACAAATTTTTTGTATACTCAACTTCTTTCCTTTCTTTCTTTTCCTGCGAAAGAAAACTAGTCGCTCGAATTCTAATAAATTTCCATTCCACTAGTTCGTCAGCTTTCCTTCGCTTATGATGTCGTATGTAATTTTTTGTTTACGTGCCAATTTGTAAAATTCTTTGAACATAAATACAACTATATGGAACAGTTGAAACAAATGAATTCAATAAAATAGTCACACAGCAATATTATCTTATTTATATACGAGTACAACTACATTCGTCCTGTTCGAAATGTGCGAGAACTTTGTAAAATAATTATAAAATTGTAATCAAAACAAATTTTTTCAATAATATTTGTACTCTTGTCTACAAATAAAAAATAAATTGTGAGAATGTGAATAAAAATAAATTGAAAAGTGATGAAATAATATTTCTAAAAATTTTATTGGATTGTTTGCAAATAAATTTTACTAGTCGAAAGTAAAATAGCAAGTGCTTCACTTTGACATTGCGTTCGCTTTGTTGACATCTCATTCGAATTACAGGTATGAAAATTTTTATGAAAACACTTACATACGTCTTCTTGCGACTTGTTGTTCGAATCAAACTTCGTACAGAAGTAGGATATAGAAATGAAAATGCGCATGAAAACCTCCTTTCGACATAGTGGAAGAGGCAGTAAATATGAAATTTTGTGAACCACAAAAAAAAAAATGCTATTCATTACCAACATTCCTCCACATTTTCACAAAATAAATCTAAATCTAATCCACATAAATCCCTAATATTAATAATCATTCTTTTCTCCCTTAAAGCTTTTTAATTAAGAAATATTTCAAGTATGGAAAATTGATTGCTTTCTTCCATGTTGCTTACGCGACAACATATTTGAAATCCCATCCCATGTAATAGCAAAATGTTCTTGGGTAATGAAAACAACACATGAATTTCTTGCATGTTTGCCTTTGGCTTTGTAAAGACACAGTAAAAATATTTTGCAAAGTATTTTCGATTCGATACCAGTTCTACTTGTAGCAAATTAATCATGTGCGATTTTTACACACACGCATACATACGAGTACATGTGTATGCATGTATGTGTATGTACGCATACACATGTATCAAGTTCTGGTATTTGCTATAGGACGAAATAATAAACCACTGCTGGATCAGGAATATTTGTTTTGTTTGCCAAAAGTTCATTACATGAATTAAAAAATTAGAAATAATTTCCTAGTCAGGCTTAAGTTCAGCAATTTCTATTCTTGTTGAATGAACTATTTTTATTAATTAATGTGAGTTTCTAAACAAGAGAAGAAAAATTAAATTAGACTTTATTAGCTGGGGGAAACACCATTCCATTCCATTTCTTTGAAAATTTGCGTTAAATAGCTGATGTTAATAACAATCTCTACCCCAGTAGATAGACTTGGGTGCTGATGAAGTGCGTGGCTGCACAGAAAAATATCGGTATTTCCCCCAGCTAATAAAGTCTAATTTAATTTTTCTTCTCTTCTTTAGAAACTCCATTAATTAATTAATAAAAATAGTTCATTCAACAAGAATTGAAATTACTGAACTTAAGCCTGACTAAGAAATTTTTCTGATTAAAATTCACTATAGTGCAACTAAAAATTTAAAATTGTCTCACATAAATTAAAAAATTTATATGACATTAACAATCACTCATGCCATAGCCGCCAAAAAAGCTTAAGCGACATAACTTTCGAACTTAATCTTATGACGAAAATCGTTTATGTACGATCGCATATAATCGATTTTCGCCATAAAACGAAATTCAAAAAATATGTCGCTTAAGCTTTTTAGCGATTATGGCTCGCATTGTTTTGGAACGGATCTGAAGCCGGAGGTGAAATTTTTTTTAACAATTTTGAGTGAGCTCTTGATAGAAATGGCCGGGACTAATAATAAGTTGAGCGTATTTTTTATTTGATTCTTCAATGATAAGTACTTTTATTTACACCATCAGTTAAAGTTCCTATGAAACAAAAGTTTCCCCGAAATTTGAGCTTCATTCACAGTGGGCTATTGATAAAAACTCTGAGTATACAATAAAATCATAATGGGTGTGTTCGTAAATGCATCACTGCTCTGCATCATATGTGCAAACTTTTATTTAAAATGCAATACAAGTTCGCTGATAATTTCTTTGTATAATATATTTGATCATGTTTGTATAATATATTTGATATTTATTTGTGCATTATCTACTTCAGTGAACCAGTTTAGAACATTTAAATTTCCATTTGCAGCGCAGTGATGCATTAACGAACACACCCAATATCTGTTCAACTTCATATTCTATAGAATTCTTAACCAGGAATAATTTCTTAATCAGGTTTAAATTCAGCATTTTCAATTCTTATTGAATAAAATTTTTTTTATAAATAATGTGAGTTTCTAAGGAAGAGAAAATAAATTAAACTAGAGTTTATTAGCTGGGGCAAATACCGATATTTTTCTGTGCAGCCACGCACTTCATCAGCACCCATGTATATCTACTAGCGTAGAGATTGTTATTAACATCAGGTGAATTTTTAATGAAATGGAATATGAGAAATGCTTATATTGTGTATACATACAATTATTGATTTACCTTTGGTAAATACATTTATAAGTATCACTATTCATTTTCTGTTCTTCCGTTTTATCATTTTCTATTTCAGTTAGCACGACGTTATATCACTCTAAGTATGTACGGGAAAGTAAGAGCAACTATAGAAAGCAAAAACAATGTAACATAATATCCACTACAATAATACTTACGGTACATCGAATAAGTAAAAGTAACGAATGTAATGATCGTAGAAGATACGCAAGAATAGTTAAACATACTTAGGTAGAGTGGTGATATAACGTCGTGCTAAACACTTCACGTTTGAGTGAAACTCATTTGAACAATATGTAAACTTTCAACTATCATAGTTGGCAAATTATTTTCCGAAGATTATTTAAATGTTGATTCAAAGACCACAAAAAGTGTAGAGCTTATTAAGCAATTTGCAGTAGTTTGCAAGCTTTATCCTCAAACATTGCTTTCCAAAATCTTCGTTTCAATTCTAAGCAAGTACTTATTTAAAACAATTTTTTAATTAATTTTAAGAAACCAAAGCAAATTATAAAATTTCATATTCTCTGCATAAAAATGTGACAAAGGAACCTTTTTCTAAAGAAACATAATAAAGAAACATAATGACACTGAGCAAGAGTGAAATTATACACACGAAAATCTTTTAAGGTAAAAAGTCTGAATCAGGTATTTAGAGTGCCCAGATAAGTTTGGATTGTATTGATATGTTTACAAAAGTTGTCAAGCTTTAACGCAGCTACAACTTTGCCAAATATTTTTATCAGAAAACTAGAAGTCCGTGTAAGTTATTCTGAAAGAAGTGAAAAAATTGTTTGCTAAATTTTGGAAAGAAACGAAGTGAAAGAAGTGAAAAAATTGTTTGCTAAATTTTGTAAGAAAAAAATGGCACGAAATAATAATTTTTTTGGAAGAAAATGTTAACAATATTTGTTTAATAGACTCTTAGCTACATTATAGTAATATATAGTTTAGCGCTATCACCAAGTCTGAATAAGCTCTTGGCCAAAAACTGAAGAAACCATTTTTTGAGGGTCCACTGATTTTCGAAATCTTTTGAGGGTGCGAAATTTTTCGAAATAGTCAAACTGTGTATAGGCTCTTACTACTCTTTGGCTGGTACTATCGAAGCTTTACTGCCTAGCCCTTGTGTTTTTTCAAAGTCTGCATTTGTTACATAGTGTAATTGATGCTTGTTCTTTTTTACAAATATTTCTAAGAAAAAATTTTCAAAATATTTCGAATTACTTAAAACTAATGGCTTCCTTTCACTGCCAAAAGATTTTGTTTTTTTTTTGGAAATTAAAACAAATGACAAGAGTAAAATTTCTAATAAATAAATAAAAAGTTTTTTTTTGCAAAAAGGTCAACATTTAATATAAAGTTTGCTCAAAGTCTGCATTAAGAGTTTGATAGAACAAAAATTGTATGAATTTACAGTGACATATGTAACAATTTTGGTAATTTTTTTTTATATAAAACCAAAATCTAATCAAGAATTTAAAACAAACTAAGCAAGTATTTGTGTTTAATTTTGAATAAAATGAAATAAAATAAAATAAAATAACGTTTGTTGTGTATTTAGAACCACATTTAAATTAATTTCAAATTTATTAATTTGTTGGCATGTGTTCGTACTAACAAATTCTTGAATTCGAAACATATGTACATACATATTTGTATTTAATTTAAACTCAAATGAATGACCTTTGCCAGAAATAAGTATAACAAGACATGCATAGAATTACCAAAGAAAAAAAACTGAACTTTTTCATTTGAGTTGGAAATCACAAATTAATATCGAAGACAGTTTTTTATATTTATTTTCTTCTTCACTACTTTAATAGATATTTTCTGCTTAGTCAGATCTTAACAAAAAAAAAAAAAAATACAGATATACTTTCATCATCATGAGGAAAATTAAAAAAAATAGCAATTAGAAATGCATAGAATTTTCACTTCTTTGGTATCTAAAGGTTGTACACTAAATGCCACACCTGACGCATGATGCGAATCCGGCAGTCTAACAGTCATATGAAAAATACTTTTAAATTCAGCAGAACTTTTAAACATTAAGCGTAAAAAAACTGTAAGATTGGAGCTTTGAAACCACTTTTAACTTAGATAATCAAGCTAAACATTATTGATTATGTATTAAATTCTACGTAAAGTCCTTAAATACAGCAAAGCTCTAAATAAACTTTAAGAATTTTTTTTAATAACGGAATGTTTTTTACCCACAACCAAGTGCTTATGCAGTATGACAACAATTTAGTTGAGTTTTTTCTTTCTTCTAAAAGTAATCTACTCTCTTTCTCGTTCTGTATATTTGTTTGTGTGCAATATACTCTGAATTGAATACTTAAGATAAAAGCATTCGAATATAAAACACTGCCAGTGCTATTTTGTTGAAAAGACAAGAGAAAGCGGCAGAAAGGATACAAAGTTAAAGATCTCTTTACTTTAGCTTAAGTGGAAGTATCAGATTAAATAGATGAGTGTTAGCGTTGGCTGATAACAATTAAATCTGAGGATTGCAAAGGTGCTTAAAGCTCATAGAGTGTAAAAGCTTATGCATGAGCAACTACAAAAGAGTTAGTTTTTGTTGTGGTTTAAGGATTGGTCAACTGCATTAGATTGTTGCAGAGGCAAATCATGAGTAAAGTTCAAAACAAAGTTTTTGAAAAGTTAAAAAACTTCAGATGCTTACACAAAAACAAAAGGCACAGAATTTAATATTCTGAATTTATTATATTATATTCTATTTCTGTTGTATCAGACAACCTTTTAAGCGTATATTTGCATCACTTCCGTGCTTTGACAACCATGTGTTAAATTCATTGATGTTTCATCAGACATAACTAATGATTTGTACGTTCATTTTGTTGCTGGGTTATGTTTGTGTAAGTTTTTCTATAAGCAATAAGGGTTGTTTTAGATTTTTTAAGAATTTGTTGATTCAAGTCTAAGATGATTCAAGTCTAAGATGAAGACTAAAATATTGCGCCGACATGATGTGGCCAATTTTTTCGCGATATTTGTTTAAATATAAATTTTTTATTTTAATAAAAAACTTTTTATTTAAACTTAAGAAAAATATGCCATTCGCTACAGCATTTCGTCGCAACCGATTTGTCACAATAATAACATTTTCTACGTTTTGAGCTTACGGTTTCACGGTTTCCAATGGAATCGATTTCCATCATATATTATTTTAGTGAAAAAATCCGCTAGCTTGTGGGTTTTACTCGTAAAAATAAATTAAAATAGCTTAATATTAAATATAGACTATTTGTGCAGATATCATCCAAAAGAAATTAAGTTTATGGAAACAGAAATATGTTAACTCACAGCTTTTGATGAGAAATATACTACTCGTATGTGTAGGGCTTATTGTGCTTTTAGAAATATAGATAAATACATAAGGCATTATTTATAAAAATTATTAAGGCTTTATAAAGGATTAGTAAGAAAAATTTTGTATGAAACCCTGTTTTATAAAGAGTTCATAATGCCTTGATAATTTTTATAAACTTATCAGACTTATTTAATAACTTACTGCAATGTTATATTAAGAGTAAATATTTTAAATTTAAATTAAATAATTTCAAAAGTATAATTTTTGTTTACCTGCAGAATATATATTCAAAATAATTGCAAAAATATTTATACACACACAGGCATTCAATTATTTGTATCTCATGCTTGTAATACCTGCCAAACCAGCGTGTAAGTTTTAACAAATTCATACTGACAGTGTTTATTGGCTTTATTTTGCCACCATCCATGTATGTATGCTTTTACTTTTGATACAAATTTTATTAAACAAACAAAAAACAATCATCTCTAAGCTGCCAGTAGCGCTAGTAAATTCCACGATGAAGAGAATTTCATGAAAAACAATAAGCGGTTTCAAGAATTAGAACAACTAAACCAAAACGTGGCTGTAGATGTACAAATAAACTTTTGTGTTTTGAGCTTTAGAAAATTGAGAAATTACATAAATTTTGGAAGAGAATTGTAGAAAATTCTAACTCAACATTATCTGGGAGTTTAAGAATATT
The DNA here is from genome assembly GCA_936439885.1 of Nowickia ferox. Classification (NCBI taxonomy): domain Eukaryota; kingdom Metazoa; phylum Arthropoda; class Insecta; order Diptera; family Tachinidae; genus Nowickia; species Nowickia ferox. Next base: position 114,169,397 of record OW387025.1, read on the forward strand.
TTCGGATAAAGAAAGCAAAAGCGAAAAAGCTTCATTTACCTTTTCCAAAACTTAGAAGCATTCATCATGTCAGCGGAGTATGACTTTTGTGTTTTTTTTTTAAGAAACACAAACTGCAAATCTATTTTGGCTTGTGTGCAAAAGACATGGAATCTCCAGCCGGAATCGACTTGTGACCCTCTGACTACTAGACTACTTTGCTGCTTAGTAAACAAGAGCACACTCCACGATTATAAGAGTACGCAAGCAATACCACAGTGTTACCTGCGTCTTCACGAGCCATCGACTTTAACATGACATGAACATGAAGAGCAACGATAACAATTACCCTTAGCGGAAGAGGCCAACAATTTGGTTCACGTGAAATATTTCCCATGAACAAAAAATGGAAAAGGTATACTGACACGACAAAAATTCTAAAATTGGCAATTGCAATTTTAGAGAAAGGGAACACATTTCACTTTATTCCCGATAAGGGTTAATATATTCATGATTTTGTATGTGGCGAATACGAGATATTCACGCTCTAATTTTTAGTTTGTCAAAACGTTCGCATATTTGCTATTTTTCGGCTATACTTTATGTTTTGTATATTTTTTTAAGTGATTCTGTTACTTAAAAGTGTTTTTCGTAGCTTGCGCTTTTTGCTTCTGCAACCTTCTGTGTGAAACAATATATTATTATGAGAATGAAACTGTCAAACAGAAAATGACATTTGATGGCCAACCTCATAGTGAACATTGATGCTCAGCCATATGTTCGGGCATCGATGGCAGAGCATGGGCGAAACATAGACATGAGCGGTCTACATAAGCCATTTGCAATGTCCAACATGATGCTCATACTGAGTTCATGGCTAGTGGAGATCCCTAGTTGAGAAATAATCAGACTATCAACAGTATTGCCAAATAAAAATAAATCATAGTACCAAACTTACCTTGTCCTTCTTCGGAGCAGGTTCACCCGGAGAAACCCATTGTTTAGACTGCTGCTTGGTCTCCGGAGTACAGTAATGGATACATGTTTCAAAAACTCATTCGGATTGCGGTTAAACAACTCCAAACAATGTTTTTAACTTGTCTCACGTTTACATTTATGGTCAATTGAGAGCAAACGCGGCACCCATCCTGCAGATAACTTACTTTCATTTTCTTTCTTTCTTTCTTTGTACTGACCTTAATTGGCCGTCCAGAACGTTCAGCGTCATTTGTACTTGTGCGACCACAACGAAAGTCAGTAAACCACTTTTTTACCATTGAAATCGATGGTGCAGAGTCCCCATAGTATTTATCGAGCTTTTGCTTGATTTGATTGACGGTGTTTCTTCGCAAAAAGTAATGTTAAATGAGCACTCGAAATTCACTATTTTCCATTTTTAGAAAAATATACGAGGTTGTATTGTTTTGAACAGCTGTTAGAAGCAAAGTAAATGACGACACTTGTCAGTAGTCTAATTAACAGGTGGTACTTGATGGGAACAGTGTTGCATTTCATATAACTACGTGGGAAGTTCGAAAAGTCATGGACTTATTGTACCACCTAAAACCTCATAATATTAATTATATTTAAATTCAATTTTAAAATTTTCCATATTGATTTTCGAGGTATCTATATTCATTTTATTTTCGCACTAACAAAAATTTCATTCTGCGAATGAAAAATAGTGTTTTAGTTTCAAAAGAAAATACAAACGTCTTTTTTCATGTCACCCAAACAGCTGATAGATAACAGCAAAACTGACAGATCTGCGCAAAAGGTAATCTCATTTATTTCATTCATGTTCTTCCTCGTGCATACTAAGAAAGAGAACAGTTTATAGGCTTTATGCCAGCTGATGAAAATTTGGCTCTCTGGTGCCGGTGTGAGCGACTTAATTTGACACAGCATAAGCACATATGAACATATTTTAATTTTTTATTGTGCTCTAAGCGTGAAGCAGCAGAATAGTGAAAATAGGAAACACTTTTCTATATTATTGCACGTGCAAGTTAAATAAGTAAATTTTCAAAACTAATTTTTCTTTAATATTGATTTAATGAAATCTATTTCAGCACGTTTCGTTATAAAATAATGGAAATGATGTTTGTATTCGTAATTTCAAAAGCATAAAAGTATGTTTGACGTATTTAGCAATCACGTTTCTGATATGTTTATGTTCTCATACACATATACATAAATACATACATGCAAACATACATACATACATATTGTATAAAAACAACATTGATTTTTTTATTATAACCTTATAGAAAAAAACAGCCATTCGATTCTAGCTGAAGGCAACTGTCATTAAGTTGTATTTGCCACAAAAGCTGTTGCATTTAATATTTGTAGTGCTTTTTATTTGCGTCCTCAACATCCTTTTCTATCAAAATCTGCAGTACATACAATCTGCAATAGATACAATACAAATCAAATGCTTTTTAAAACAACTGATGTGGATTAATCATAATAATGATTTGTATCAAGGTTAACTTAATAATACAAATGAAGAACGAAATCGCTTTCGAATTGAAAATATCAATGAAATGTTGCTTGATGGTACTCATACATCTGCTTAAAATATACAGAAACAATTTCCAAATTTTATTAACTGAAACTCATTTGTTAATTTATTAAATACATAGTGGGTCTTATTACGAGAGTCGTATTTCAACTTCGACGATTTTTTACTACATTAAAGAAACAATGTTGTCGAAATACGACACTTTTAATTAGGTTCCGTTTGTTTAATTCAGTAAGTAAAAGAAAAGAACAAAATCGAATTTCTTTTAAATTAAGTTTGGTAAATTGTTTTGTCTAGATTGACAAATTTTTTTATTGATTCGTATATCTGACTTCTATATCGAGCCATAAGCGCCAAAAAAAAGCTTAAGCGACATAATATTCGAATTTATATATTTTTATTTTTTTTATTTTTATTTTTTTTATATTTTTTTGTACCAAAATAGATGATCTGCGATCGTAAATAATCCATTTTTGTAAAAAAAACGAAGACCAAAAAATGTGCCGCTTAATCTTTTTTAGCGGTTATGGCTCGATATGCTCTCGAAACTTACAACCACCTCAGCAAAAAATATTCCCCCTTATTGTGAATGGCGTCGTCGGCGTCGCATCAAGACGACAGTAAAAATTGCCACTTGTCTGCTACCTCTCAAATCCATATTTGATTGGAGATGTAAAAAGAATTTTGCAAATAACTTAAAATATAATGAAAGTTATGCGTTGTTGCAAAAAACTAGACAAAGTCAGAAAATTTCTTGCATGCACATCTTCAACTATGACTTCTACTTGTTTCACATCAGGCAATTATCTTTCACTTATTTAATATGGTAAATCAATCTATTTATTACACAGATTCATAATAATTATATAAACGACCCTCGTGAAAATTTTATACATAATGTATTAAACAAATAATGGCCTTCAAATTAATAAAAAAAAGAACAAAATTAAACACAAAATTTTGTAAAACAAAAAATAAGGCCGTAAGCATTTTTATGCACAGTATCAAATTTGTTAGATAAATATCATGCAATAATTATCCCACACTGCAATTACACTGCTCTTTCCATTCATCCAGTGTAAAGGTTGAAGCATCTGTTTTGTTTGGCAGGATCGCCATGTAATGGTTGTACTATCTGATGTTTGAGGATTGGTCCTAGCGTGGGTCGTGTCGTGGTGTATATTGCCATATAGTTCCTTGTTTAGTTTTTACAGTTGTCAGGGAGACCAGCTAGTCAGTAGGCGCTCAAAAGAGGTGCCAAAAGCTTGGAGAATTCAATTAAAAAATAAGGCAAGTTATTGCCAGTTTGCGTTTAGAAATTAAAGTCTGATTTATATACTAGTTTTACAATTCTTAATTAGCCCTTCTTACTTACGTTTGCATATTTACAATTATCTTTTGTTCTTTTCTTTACTATTACAATGGTAAACATTATTTTAAGCAACCAATCAAAAATAAGGGAATTTGATAATATTTTGACTCAAAAGTATTTCACTCAATTTCTTGCCTTCAGCATTCTTATTATTTTGGGCTGTGTTGCAATGCTTGTGCATTGAACTGCTATTAAACTTTAATAATTAAAGCAATACAAGTAATATATGTTACAGTGCACTACTATAAGTGTGGTACACTACACCTTCTCCATTGATTCATTAGTACTTTATTTAAGGCAAAAAAAATATATTATTTGCTGTAACATCAAAAGAAAATTTAAATAGCAATATTTGTCTTTTCAAGTAGTCGTATTTAAATTGAAAGAAATTATCATTATCTTTTTTTATATATTATTTAAAATTTTGTTATTTATTGGGTATTAAAATTGCTCAACAGAAACTTATCCTCAATTTGACAGGAATACGTACAGCAGGCTCATCATGGTCAAAAGCGTATTTTTACTAAAATAGATTTTTAGAGTTTTTTATTAAATAATTCCTTATTTTTATTTAACAGGGAGTATAAATGAAATGAGAGTAAATAAAAAATAAGTTAGGAAACTATTTGACACTGCCAGGATATAATTGCAACGTTTTTTTTTACCTTTATATTGAGCTCCGGCTGGTTCGACAGTGGACTTCGCTTAAGTAGAGTCTTCGTGGAATTATAATGGGTCTAACCTAACTTTGTTTTATGTGGCTTAATCTAGCAATATTATATTGGTGGTTTTGCCGAATCATTTGTTAACCCTCAACCAAATTTTTTAAGTTTTTATTATCATTTTATTTAAATAACAAATTTTATGTGTGTGTATGCGTGTGTGTGACTTTTTAGCACAACAAATGATATAATTTATCAGTTATCTGCAGGAGTAATTACAATAATTGTAGTGCTTCAATTTCATATTTTTTCGGACATCTGGAAATACAGATTTTTTTTTTTACTTTTGCTTTTCCTAACGATGGTGCCAAGGCTCTTTACTTGCGCGTTACGGTCTTAATTTCTTATTTTCTCATCAGTTTTACGCTTCATAAAAAAAATACCAATATTTGAAATGAAAGGCGAAGAAACAACATGGCGTAATAATTAACTTTTATCTTATTCAAAGAGAAAAATTTAAATTGGAAATTGCGGAAATGAATATGAAAAATGTAACAAATTTTAATTTGCTTAAAATATGTTTGGTATTCACATCCACGAACAAGCCGCCATGAGAATTTGTCAAAGCAAAACCACTTGCACGATGATTAACACATAATGAAAATGATCAAAAATGGTCGGTCGTCCATTTTCCTCTACTTCTGTTGCCACTAAAATAAATGTTTCCTCTTTCCCATAAAAAAAAACAAAATGATTTCAGAATTCATTTTAATTCTGAAATATAATATTTATGGAAAATGTAAATTTACATAAAAGAAACCTCATCAAATAAATGTGTAGGTAGTAAATTAGTTTTCATGTCTACACTTATTTACCCCAGCATAGAGAGAAACGAACGCATCAATTTTCAGTAAAGTGCCCATTTTAATTGAATAAATTATTTACTAATTTGTCACATTAATCTTTTTCTAAGCAACTCTTATTGGCTAAAAATATGCAGACAACACTTTGTGTCAATATTTTGTGGCATTTTTAACAAAGCAACTAAAAATACTCGTACTTTATGTAATAAAAGCAAAATTTAGCGGTATTCGGGTGAAGTATTTTAATGGTCTTTGTCATTTATTTATTTCACTTTACATCAGGATTATTTAACTTAATTTTTACTACTTTATTTAAAATAATTCTGTTTTATAAAGAATTTATAAAACAAATTTTGTTGTATGGAAGACCTTTTATAAATCAAACATATTTTTTATTTATAAATGTCTTTAATACAACACAATTTTATAAATCTGTGAAGTAATTTATGTAGACTTGAAACTCGGGATATATTCCCATATTGTGCAGATCTAAGGCTGAATACGGTACAAATCAGTGCAGATTAAGTGCAGATTTATTTCGATCCTTCGTACACTTATTATTGAACTTCTTATTGAACTTTTGTTTGAATTTCTTCTTGAAATATTTTAAATATTTGCAGGTCTAGTAGAATATTTTCGTTTTCTTTGTTGTTGACATAAACAGCAAAAGGTCACCATTGCTCATGTGGGCGGACATGCACAGAAATCGTTTCCTTTTTTAATAAACAACAACTTCGTACATATTTAACGAACCCAGCAACTTGTGTCTTAATTTCATAATTTCCTTTATCTACTGTAGAATTTTTTAGTCCACCTCTTTTTCATGCATAAATTGTATCATCATTAACAGCATGAACACATTTTTTGCCCTTTAATTACTTTCACTATTAGCGTCGGTTGTATGCGAGCCGTTAGTTTTGAAAAAGTGATAAGTGGTAGATTTTTGAAAACATAAGAATAGTTTTAATTGTTTAAGTTTGTTATAATCTAATTATCCTCAAAGAATTTAAAAAATTTACTTGCCTCGGTTTCAAAATTAACGACTTGCATACAGAAAACAAAAATAGCGACAGTAGTTCAAGGTAAAAACAAAATTTTTTATACTTCTATACATACATATCATTCGTTTAGTTTAACAGAAAACGAGGTTGAAGTTTTCAATTTCACACAATTTAATGGAAAAAGAAAATTTAACTTTTCTCACAAGAGTTTAGCAAACAAGATTTTTTTATGAAATTTCAACACATTTATGGCGTGTTTTGAGTAAATGACCGATTGTATGCGTTCTTGCGTTATTTTTGTTTGCTCGCGGCAAATATTTTATGAAGAACATTTGAAACATTTTATTAGATAATTCTTTACGTAAAACTTAAAACAAGAGAAAAACAATATTAAGTGTTTTCGTAAATTCTTCACACTTAAGTTTCCTTCATCAACGTTGCTATTTGAAATTTCGTATTTGCAAAAGTTGCGGAGTAAGGCAAATAAAGAAGTGATTGTTGATTACTTGTATGCTTCTTGCTGCCTAAATCAATTTAAAGTGCAAAAATTTTAAAAACTTTACAAAATAATGCTCAAAATATGTGAGGCTTCGAAATTACTTCAAAAATCAAAAAATATCGTAATTCGTTCTTTAATTTACATTTAAAAAAAAAATACGCACACAATCTAAAGAAACGCTACGATATTTTGCATATACTCTTTACGCAAGACCATTTGCATTAAACACCGAATACCGCCAACGCACTCGTATGTATGTGCTATATTGCAAAAAAAAAAAAAAAAAAAAAAAAAAAAAAAAAAAAGCTAAAGTAACGTAAAATTTGCAAAAATCTTCATGAGAAGGTGAAAGAAATTTATTTATATTCAAGGAACAGGCGACTCAACATTTTTTGAATTTGAATGAATAATTGCCAAATTTTCTCAAAATGGTAAAAAACCCAAACAAAACTTTAGACGCAATGAACAAGCACCCAAACACTTCGGGCGATTATTCATTTTACAGTTTTGGATTATTCTTAATTTTTTTCGGCGATGGGGCTCTGTGTTTTTCTTTGGGTGTTTCTTCACAATGACTAATCATCCAAAAATTGTCGGAGTTCCTTCATTTAGCTTTTCGGGCGATAATTCGTACAGCCGCTCGATTTGACTAAAACTTTCAGTACTTTAATTTTAGACCTAGTGGCACACTTTTAAATCAAAGAAAAATTTTGCTGTTATCGTAACCTTTATACGCACAATTTTGCTGTTATCGAGAAATTTGCCAGTAAAAAATTCGTTTCTAAAAGCTTCAAATTTGTATGAGAAATAACGAAAATTCGTTTCAAAATATATTTCTTCCATACAAATCTTAAAACGAAAACTTCGTTTGTATTTACAAAAATTTAAGAGAAAATCTAAAAGAAAAACTCCTTGTGTTTATGGAAAACCCCTTAAAATATTACTGAGTAAGAATTATTGATCAGCAATGAGTAGTGAAAAAGTGAGTAGAGTTGAAACATGACTTGTAATTTCTTTTACTTATGCGCACTCATACTTATTGCGTGTTGTCCAACTTCATATTCACTCGCAGGTGTGAAGTTCTCATCGCACTCATACTTAGCAAGATTTATGACGTTGTTGATTTCGACTCTCCTTGACTCAATGTCTATAGACGATGCAAAATAAGTATGATTCACAATGCGAACTTCGCATACGAACATTAAACATAAAGCTCTCATTTTATGAGGTTGTGTGTTCTTCTGTTGCTTTTTTGTTTGTTTTTTGCTGGAATTGGAAAGCAAACCTATTTACTACTATTGTATACTACTTGCAAGCTGTTTAATCATTAGAATTTTTTAATGACTAAACTTTTAAATAAACATACATGCATGAGTTGAGTGAGCTGAATCAGCGTAAGTAGTATAAGTATTTTTCTGAAATTAAAGATCAAACTGAGATGATTTATGAGTGTGAGTGTGGTATGAGTGTGATGTCGACATCGTATTCATATTTATTGCAACCTATACTTATGAATCAATCTTATCGTGAGTGTGCGTAAATCAGGGTAGTTGAGTTTAAACGATGTCTACTCATTTATATTTAAAATTTCATGAGTCAGTATGAATAGCGAAAAAACGATGCATTACAGATCACTGGTAAGAATGTACAATTTATACAGCGAAAGATACAGCGTCTTCTACCAAAATGTCCCAAGAAATAATTTTTACATTTGTATGATTTCCTCTATTGAAAGACATCCATTTACACTTTTTCAATTTTAGTTCCACCAAATTTGGCTTACAGCTTTAACAAAAAGGGTCCAACTTTTGCTGAGTTTGGATTAAAGCTTTGCAGTTTATGTATATCTTTCTTCTCCCTGGCGCATTTGACCAGCTCGCTTCGGTTGAAAATAAACCTTCGATTTATTGTGGTCACCTTTTTAACATGGAACATGGTGCACAACTATATTCCATTTAAATACATATATCCCATTTTAATATTTAAGATTAAACATCCCATCCAACTTATTTAGAAACATCTCACAAAAATTAAAAACAACTTTTTGTTAAGAATTGTTATTAAAGCGTTTAAGTAAATAGTTTTGCTGGCATTTACATACATTTCTTAATGTCAAAATTACAAACCAATTCAAGAAGTATTTTATTTTTACTTTTCAACTAAAGTAAACCAAAATATTTTGCTCAAATTTGAAGTTCAAGTCAAACAAAAACTTTATGCAAAAAGTTTTCGGTAAACATAACATAGAAGATTGTTCGAAGTTTCTTAACATTGCTTAAATTTCACGCCAAATCTGATGTGTATTTTATAAGAATATTAAAAAGTAAGTTTCAAAAGCTATATAATATAATTTTCTAACTTTTGCTAAACAGTTTTTTAAGACAACATGTATGTAACATCTGCTGAATAGTGTCTTAATTAATTAATATTTGGGAGTGTATTTGTATTTCTTTCGTTTTGTTAATTATTAAGTCATCCCAGAAAATTAAAGAAATCAACTTGAATTATAAATAATAAAAAATAAATTTAATTCAATAAGAAAAGTAGTGAACAAAATCGGAATAGACAGAGAAAAATATTTAACTGGTAATAAGCAATTTAATTACTTGTTTTCAACAGGTGTATTTAAAGAGACATAATTTGGCCCATAAACTTGTAATTATTAAATAAATTGAAGCAAATTAAATTGGGTAAAAGTGGTGAAGTGTAATAGCAACGATTAATGCTACAAAATAATATCTGTAATAAAACTAATTTTTAAGGTCTGGCGAACCGTTTGTGATTCAAATATGATGAATATTTTCCATCATTAAAAAAAACTCCTCTGTGAAAAAAATAATTAAATATCAAATTTACTTTTGTGTAATTTTTTCTGTAATGTAATGCACGAAATATTTGTCAGTTGCTTTTCGCAGCGCTTCAGAAGGGAGCAACATAGCAAACATGAACTAGCATGAATCTCTGAAGCATTTTCGGCAACTGTTCTTATTTTATTTGATTTTTAACTCCTGCGATTAACAAATCGAAAATGAAAAATTTCATAATGTAAATTTTCTAAGAAATTAGTCGCATGGGAATCAAACGAATCAAACAAAAGATCAAAGATTTATGCAAATTAATTTTTCATGAAATAACTCATGTAGCGAAGTCGCTAAATTGTGTATTTTTAAAAGTGAAGAATATGATAAAAAAAAGTTGAATAAAAAACCTACAAAGCTAAAAAATTATGCAAAGAGAAAGAACAATATATTCAGTTTCGAAATTTCAGAGAAAAAATTACAGAAATCACATCGATAATACTGGATGAAATATATGTACGAGTATGTACGTAAACGTAAAAGTACGAATGCTGCCTTGACTTACGAGTAGTGTTTAAATTTTTTTCGCAATTTATTATAAATATATTCATTAACACATTTTTTCCTTTAATACCTTAAACTGGCTTTATTGATTAATTTCTTGTGAAAGCCGCGGGTACACTTCCCCAACCATTTGCTGTAATAAACGTATTGTTGCCTTAACCTTAACAACTTTTGTTGTTGTCCAGGTGCTTAACTTGATTACTGTTCTAATGGTTTGTTTTATGATTTACGAAAGATAAATTATCGCCCGTTTATTGTGTTTCTCAGGTAAACCTCTCAAGAGTATAAGAGAATGTCTTAAATTGTTTTCTTTAGTTGTATAAACAAATAAATGTATGAAGCTCAGAATATTTTGTATACAGCAACGTCTATTTTTCTTACTCTTACTTCCAAAGAAGCAATGTTACAACAAAGATATTTTTCCGCACTTGATGTTAAATAAGACTATGCTACGTAATAATATACATATCGCTCCTTTAATCAAACAATGTCATAAATCAAAAGAACCAGTTTGCCAGAAAATGAGGTGGAGTTTTCAATTTAAAGAAAATTTTATTTTTCTCTCAAGAGATGAGTAAACAAGACACCCAGTGGGAAAAGGTATTGAATAGTAAAGGAGAAGATACTGCACAGCATGTGTAATTTTCATTCCATCATTCATTACTGTTAACACAGAACATGTCTTAGGAAAGTAATGAATTATTTTAATGCGTACATTCCTTCTTCTGCAGATGTGGCAATGCACATGGTAATCAATGTGAATTTATTGTGTTGGATCAAATACCCTCTCGTTTCTAAGGGAATGCATTGTCTTGCTTAGGAAAATAATACATTATTTCTCCCGTTATTATGTAATTAATGACCACTTCTCTCACTGGGTATTTGTATGAAATTTGTACACAATATGAAGAACGATATGAGGATTTATTCTTAAATTTTTGAGTTATAACGTTCTTTGAGTAAATGAGCGATATATACATAAGAATATGTTTCAAAGAATATTTTTTGTTTTAGTATGTAGAAATTTAGTAAGGCCGGATATGCATAATTTTGTTTTTAAAAGATATTGGCTTAAGCTTAAACAGCAACATGGCGTTTACTAAACTTGTGCAGAAAAAATATAATTAAATGCTCATACATACTTACATACATATGTACATTAAATTTTAGAAAAAATTACTTAATTTAAGTAAAAGATTTTCTAAAAGTACAACTTTCATAACTTCTGGCAAATGAGCAAATGAGTTTTAAAGCTCAAAATATTAAGAAAATACTTTTTTCTGATGCTGTTTGTTAGCTTGGTTGTCGATTAGATTGGACTTAAGAGTTTTTTCCTACATTTCATTTTGAGCTTAAATTCTTTAATATAAATCGATGTTACAGTATTTTATTACGATATAAATTATGTGGTCATTTGCTCATTTTACAAATTAATTTTATTTAATTTTGTTCAGCCTTTGTTTTAATTATTTAGGACTTATTTCATTAACAATTATATCATTCCTTATTGATATAGTCAGTCCTGAATATACACATAAATAAGTTTACACATCCCAGCAAAAAAATTGCTTCAAATAAAGCAGGTTTTTACTATGAGAGAGTAAAAGTAGAGCTGACAAACCTGCTGATATCGCTGCTGATTTTTGTATGGCGAGTTCCCGTTTTTGAGTACTACATTTTTTGCTCACAAAAGCGTTTTTTTGAATCTAACAAAACATGCAAATATAGCAGTTATCTCAAGCGCTCTTTAAAGGATTAATAATACAAACGTACGAGTATTTGCTTTAAAGCCTGCATTGTTGTGGCCCTGTTAAATCATTCTATAGTTTGCTCACAGCTCATATTTTAAAACCTTATTGCTTCAAAAAACATGAAAATTTCTTACTGGGATATAAATATTTTTGTAAAAATAATGACAACAATAAACAAAATTACTGCACATTAAAGCAAACGAGTCAAAAAAGTTACTCAGTATTTATTTGCTGCATGTAAATATTTTTGTGTGCAAAAGCAAAGAGTATGAGTATTTAAAAAATGCCCGAGAATAAATCAAAAACCTTTTTCAGCGCTTACAGTCTTAAATATATTGCCTTGGAGGCTCTGTGAGTAAAAGCGTTCTTGTTGCCTTTCATTGCCATAGAGTGTGTAAATTTTTAAACTTTCATCTTATACAGACATGTAGATATGTATATTAATTGTGTGTGTAGCTTTGTTGAACATTTAAATTAAAAATTGTTCTAGAAGGACGAAAAAGTCTAATCGGTTTTTGTTTCCTTCTTTCTTTACTCATATCCTTGCAAGATTAATTTTCTTTGAGAGAATTTAAACGCTTTAACAAGTTACCAAGAATTTGAAGAATCTAATTTTTACATTAAATAATATAAAGGCAGGTGACGAAATTGTTGCCTTTAATTTTAAAAGTTATTAATTTCGGTAATAAAAAGCGAAAAATGTGGCATAATGTTATGGGGAGTTTTATAGCTAGTCTTTGGAACGAGACTACAAGCAATTCTTAGTCTGTGAATTGAAACAGCTCGAGTATGAAGAGCAAATATTTATTTAAAAATAAAGAGTGCACCAAATATCTTATTTGCTTAAAGAAAAAAATTTCTTAATTTTTCAAATGACTTTGCTATTAAAGAACATATTGATAGCCTGTCCCACCATGTCGACAGAAAACGTTTCATCGATTATTTACATTGAAAACAATAACTATAATACCTTACAATTAAAATCTTATTGCATACTTTAGAAAATTTTATTTTCAGAAATTAATTACATTCCAAAATTATTTAAGACAGGATAAACCTGTGTTGTTTTTATGGACTCACGTGTACATACACAAATACAATGAATGAGCCCCCCAAAATTATGACAGTGATATAAATCATGCGCTATGAGATTACGCCGAAGGATATAACCCCCAAATAAAAAATTACATATGCCCCAGTAAAACAAATCCCTGAGAAATTAAATAAGGACCAAAAGAAAATATATGAAAAATCAAAAAACAATATAAATGGAATAAAGCCTAATTGAAACTCACAATAAAATAAAGCCAAAAAAAATTAAATTAAGCCCAAAATAAATTAAATAAGCCTAATTAAAAATTCTTTAATTTTATTGGGCCTTTATTTCATAAAATTATTTTTTTAAAGAAATATTTTCTTTATTTAAAGCTTTATCATTATTCCTTTAAGATTCTAAAAATTTTCTTCAAGAATTGTAAACACGCACAATATCTTTGTCATACATATTTAAATTCAATTGAACTAGAATAAATTTTAATCCGAAGTATTTTAAATTTTTATAGAATATGTGAAGAAATTTTTTGATATGACATATTGTCAGAAAGGTTTACAATACAATTATTTTATCAGTTTCAAAGTCTACTTCGCTTGTTTTTTTCTTTTCTCAAATAGTTTTTGAAAGTCTGTGCATAAGATAAGAGGTTGGTGGCTGTTCAAAAAAATGTGTGGTTGAAGTCTACTAATGATTTGGTTGAAGCGCCAGTAAAATGCGTATATAGACATGCTTAATCACCAGCAAATAAATTTCAATTATTCTTATAGAATAGATAATAAAAGTTATTCATTTTATAAGTATTTAAAATACTGGGCTTGAGTCCGATTAATAAATTATTTCTGATTAAAGTAACATATTTGTGTTTTTTTTTCTTTTGTTATAGATCGACTACTAGTATATAATGGAAATACATATATAGTTAAATATTTTCATATATTTTTTGCTTTTACATGAGAGATCTGAAATGCGGAAATTCAAAATAATCCTAAGAAGTTTCCATAGAATATTCTAAAAGTTTTTTCTTCAAGAATCTCATCTAAACTCTCAAATCTGGCTTGTACCTTCATTGTAGTGATGACACATTTCTTCTTATACACTGTTCTATCAATTCACTAATGCTCAGGTATGTAAAAGTTGTTTTGTTGTTTTCCTTATTTTTATATAAATTAACCCAAAATCACTGTCATTCAGTAGAAATGAGTGACCAAACACCAAAAAGTTGTGTTTTCAACGTTATACATATAATTATTATCGACCAAATTTTAACAACTGATGATATTAAATTTTCTAAAATTGTAGACTTAGACCATTTTCATGAGTGGCATTTTCATGTAATGCAAAAAAAAAAATTAAAAAAAATTGTGAAACACTTACGCTACTTTACAGATTTTATAATAAGAAAATAGTGAAAAAATACAATTCATATAGTCGTATACAAATTTATATACAAAGAGTAGCCACGCTCACTTTAACAAGTATGAGTATTATTTGAATACACGTTGATCATACGTACTGAATACAAAATAAATTACCATGTTAAAAATTAAAAAATGTTGCATACCTTCCAGCATAGAAAACAAAAAACCTACCACCACTAAGCAGAGCGTATGAGTAATATATTTACACTCTCAGACAGCGTTGCCGTTGTTATTATTTCTAATCAAATGGATTAAGGCTATATATATTAAACTATTTGTAAAAAACACATGCGCATGTGGCTATGACGTCACGAGAAGTTTTTGCATATTGGTTGAGTTTTTAAATAAGTAGTAGTGGCTATATGACGTAAAATTTTTATACATAATTAGTTGGTCCGTAAATTCAAATGTGACACACATACACATACATAAAAAATACATTAATAACTTTATCATGTCATTGGACAGTTCGCATATTTTTCACATGAGTTTAAAAAAGTGCTGCAAAAAATATTTTGCTTGTGTGTGTGTGTTTTTTTTAATTAAATTCTGCTGATCCCAAGAAAAATAGCCAGTCATTTGTATTAAAGTATTTTGGCTGGTGAAGTATTTATTTTTTTGTATTCATTTCATGTTTTTTTTTTCTTATTAAATCTTATTTATATATAAACTTCTAAGCGCGTTTTATAACAAAAATAAATTTAAAACTTTTTTTTTTCAATTTGGGTTTTCGTGTTGCATGTAATTTTTAGTGTATGAGATGTTTAAAGCGATTGGGCTTTAAGTTAAGCTTTTTGACTTTCGACTTATGGACTAAAGCCCAAACGGTAATTTCTTAAATGGAAGTTATATTAAAGCAATAAATTTGATTTTATTTTATTTTGAACACATCACACTCATTAAAAATACTTTCATTCGCAGTATAGAATTAGAAAAAAGAACACAAGTCCATATAAAAATTTTTTATTGAGCCACAACTATTGTGTGAACATAAACTACATCACACACCATTTGCTGTGAGTTAAAAAATAAATAAATACAGATACCATATGATATTTTATTTTTCCAGCCAACTTGCATAAAAATATTAAAACTACTGTAAGACTAAAATAAAAAGTGATGAATGGTTTCTGTGAAAGAAAATTGAAGTGAAAATTTGTTATAAAATAAGGAATATGGACATTTTTGCTGCTCTGCTTATGGAGCTCATCAATTCTTTAAAAAAAATAACAATAAATTTAACACCAACGAAGGATGCTGTAGCTAGTGAAAATTGCAAATAAACTTAAGAAGAATCCTTGGCTGGCATTAATATTATGATAGTAAGGCAAAGTTAGTACCAGATAATAAGTCCTTTGACCTTTTAAGAAAACTTTTATTAAATGCCAAATGGCCAAAATAATTTCCAAAAGAAATGTATCCTTAAAAAAGAAAAAAGAGCTTTTGCTCAATTTAAAATTCTTTAACTCAAAAACAACGTTCATTGCATTTCATTGAGAAACAAACAATTCTTGATATTTGCAAAAAGTTTGTTTGCCAACAAATTTTTTTTTTTCCTCAACAAGAAATTCAACCCGAGTTGTTTTCAACTAAATATTAAAGCATCCTACTTTTGTGTCATAAAACAGAGACAACAAGCAAAATGTTGAGTACAAAAAAGTTCTTATTTGTTTTGAAACCAACATTAGTGGAAATAAACAAAATATATCTCCATTAAATGAAGCCGCAAATTATTTGAAACAACTTTTTCATTAAACTCTGTAAAGATGCCGACTTCTTTTATTGGTCTTTTGCAGTGAATGAGACTCAAATAAAAAGGCAAAAAGTTTTTACAAATAAATAAGCAAAAACTTAATTAATATTAGCTTTTGCATTACTTATGTAAAAGCAAATGCGAAATTCAAACCACAAGCATTTTTTATACAAAATGTACTTTACAGGGTTCTCTTAACAATCACAGAAATTAAAAAGGTCTCTAGGCTTGTGTTGATGGTTAGTCACTCTATTTTTTTTTTATTACTAAAAACTGATAGATAAAATAAGCATCAAACAAGAATGAAAGTGGAAAAGGGCTACATTCTCTTAATGATAAAACAAATATTTTATTTCTTTTAAAAGCTCTTGGGCTACTTGGTGAGTTGCGGCTGAAATAGAGGACTCACATAACATGTTTCTATACTATTCTGTTTAACTGTTGAATAACAATATAATTCATTCATTTTAATATTTCAAGGCGTCAATTAAAAAATTCCATAAACTTAGAGCATATTTATTTTATTTTCCACCACCTTTTTACCATTAGCTGCCACATTTGGCAACAATAAAAAGCAAAAAGAAAAATAAAACAAAAGAAAAATAAAACATTTATTTTCATATTTGAAATACCGAAGTATATTTATTTGACATAAAGTCTTTATTTATTTAATTTGAAAATTTGCTTGTTTTTATGGTTTAGCAATTGTCTATATGCATTTCGTTCCTGCTTTTGGAACTCGTCAGTAGACTTCATAGAGCATATTTTTAATTTTTTTGGTATGTTTTTAGAAATTCAGAACATATTCCATAAAGCTAAATTTTGCAAAAGCTTTCAAGTACATTTATTTCTTTATATATATGTTTAAAAAAAACAAAGCTTTATTCTGCTTCTAAAACATAAAGGCTTATCTGCAGTATATTATTTATTATAACAAACTAATTACAAAGCTAATGAACTGGTATTGACGTTGTAATTATTTTTTTTTTCTAATAACATTTATCTGATAATTTATCACATTTAATATATTTAGTCTTATCATCCCTCTCACACATGTTCCAAGCTCATGGCTTAAATAAAACTTTGCCTAGAAATGTGCATATGCATGTGGTAATAGAAGTAATTTATTAATCTTATTAATATCCATTGTAAAGAGCCTTAAAACGAGGGAGAGAAGTCTCAAAATTCATGTTATTTTATGTGGTTCTTTACAAACAAAAGTATAATGATACGTATGGAGAAAATATTTGACAAAGTCACTTGTCTGGTAAATAGCAATTAATTGTTACTTTATAAGACATTCATATACAACTTAACATGAAACTAAGCTGAGTAATATAACAATTTTCGGCAGCTATGCACGAATTAATCAGACCAAAAGTTATCTTAAATGTTTTGTTAAATACTGTATTCATTCATTTAACAAATCTTGATATATTCGAGTACATGTGGATATCAAAACGAAATAGTCAAAAAAAAATCACAGCGACAAGCATAAGCATATCTGTTTGTATGTATGTATGCACACATGTGAAAAAACAATAGAAGAATCAAAAATATATAATTGCTGTTGGCCGCAGTTGTTAACACGTTGACTATACACACGAGATTAGAAATTGGTTTCAATCCTGCACTTTCATGATCCATCAATCCGGATCATGAGAAATTGACCAAAGTTATCATAACACCAAAAAAAATTATTAATTTAGATAGAATTTGTCTTTAAAAACAATCACCTGTAATTTGACTTTATCAAATGTAAAATGTAACAATCAAGTGCGCTAAGTATTCGACTTGCGATTCAAAATTCTTATTATCGTTATTAATGATAGTTGAATATTTAATTCTCCAGTCTGCACTTAAGAAACTGTTTAGTGTTAAAAAAAAAAATGTCGTAAAATTGTGCTATTTCTTCCATTTTTTATTTTTTGACTGCCCAATCGCAACCTGTTGCTCATACTTCTGCTACTGAAATTCGTAGTCGAAGTTAACACAATAAACTAATAAATATACTCAACGAAGAGCTCAAGCTGTCAACATGTTCGTACTGTTTCAGTTTGACTGACTGCTGCTTTAAATAAATACGAATTTAACGAAGCAAAAATGTTTGTGTGTATTTGCTTGATTGTGTTTTTGTGCGTACGAGAGTTTTTTCCTGTATGTACAAATACAATAGTAAAACAAACAACAGCAACATTTCTTCCAGCAAGCGATTAAATACGCAATTGAAACTGCAAAATCAAAAAAAAAAGAAAACACATGACATCTCTACAACGTTAACTTCCGAATTTAATAAAAGCAGCAGGCAGGCCAACAGAAATCCTTTCGAACATGTCGGCAGCTGAAGGTCTTAGTTGTGTATAGCTATTCATTCATTGCGACTCTTGAATTATCATAAGCAGAAGTATGAGCAGAAGCAAAATAAAGTGCACGAATGAGACGTTTTTAAAAGCTGATTTTGCCAGCCTTTACCATATTAATACCGACACTGAAAACTGTATAAGATAATTATTCATGATGATACTAGATACCTTACTTATATTACCACAAATTCTATTATATTTTATGTAGTTTTTTAAGTATGTGCATCAGTATCAAAACGAATTATTAAATGTAAGAAAATATGAAATATATTAGACTCTGCAGAAATAAAATATTTTTTTTAAACAAATCATGTCTGAAATATAACTGTTGTTAACAATAAAATTTCTTGTAAATGAACATCCGCCCTCAAAAAGGTTTATTATCCAAACGGTATTCGGGCTTCCTTCCAAAAGTTCGTATGTAATAATCTAAAGCATTAATTTTCAACCCCAAGAATATAAAATGATTTAGTGGACACTATAATCTGTAATAGATGTATTTTTTTTTTGTGATTTATTTGTTTACTTTTTGCTTAACTATGATTTTGTCGATGTACATACATAAAATATGTCGCTTTAAAAAATAACGCCATCAGCATTTTTTTATTGCTTTTGCAATCTGTATTGAAAATCATGCAGATAATCTATATAAAAATCATTGAAAAATCTCCTCCTGTAAATTTGCCAGACGCGGATTAGTTTTGGTAGTAAGAATTGATTTATGTTGCATATACGTTTCCATGGCTCATTGGCGAAAAGAAATGTTTTCATGAAAAAGAAAAATCTTTGATTTACAAATGTTCAGTAAATTGCTGATGGCTTATAACGAAAATATAAAGTAGACATGAGTGATTTTGATATTACACACAGTAGCCATCCATGATATTTTGTAGTCAGACAAAAGCTTATCAAGGTAGTGAGTGAACAGGAATTCACCACATTCTAATTATTTAAGCACTTATTTCTAGAATCGATTTTGCTCCCTGGGTTACTCATCATCGAAACCATTTGTTCATTTGAAAGGCCTGTCACTGTGATTATGTGATTGGAATGCCACAATGTTCAAATGTACGCCACGGCTTTGCTTCATAAATCAGGCTGAATTTCACCCATAACATATGTAATGTTGACTTCAAAGTATGTGAATTACTCAGATGGACCTTCGATTTAAGAAACCCCAGAAGAAAAAGTGTGTATCAAATCGAAAGATCTAGGTAGTCAGTTTATATCACCTCCACAGGCTCACAAATCCCTCTACAGAATATCAAATGTAACATCATCTATATCACACGTAGCGATGTCTTGTTGAAACCAGGTGTTGATGTCCACATCACCAAATCTAGCCTAAAGAAACTGGTAGTCATCGACGCTGCTGTCAATGGTGGACTGGCCAATATCATATATAAAGCAATGACGTCGTCAACCTAAAATCCTTATTGGATTATGTTTAAGTTTCGAAATGCCTTGGACGATCTCGACTCGGATCGCGACATTATTGATCATTTATTTAATGCATCATTAAGGAATGTGCCTCATTGCTGAACATGATTTTTCGATGAGAATTAGGGACAGTTTTCTACTGCTCTAAATCAACCAGCCAGGGAACTAACATCGTTGTCTATGATCATTTACTTTTAGCTCCTGAGTCAGTTGGAGTTTGTACGGCTGCAGGCTTAGGTCACCTAAAAACTTCTGCGAAGGTCTATATTCTTGAGAACGCCGCGAGATCAACTGCATCAGCGGCAAACTTTTTGGCAGATCTTGCATTTAGTTGTTGATTGTGTACTGAATCAGTGAACTCAAAATTTATACCCCACACTACTGATATTCCTCTCGGTAGGACGATGTTGGAAACCGTAAAACTTTCTGAGCGCGAAGAACGTTGCCTGAACAGAACACCCATTTTGATAAAACAATGTTACCATTCGCGTGTATTCGTCCATGGTGATTATGCAGAACATTCTTAATAATTGACATTCAATTTGACAGATGTTGTTTCATTCATATGACCGCCATCATCTGGCAAAGTTACCATATGGCTGCAAAAAATTGTCAATGTTTGTAAGTCCTTTTTTTGGAATACCCTGTAACATATTGTAAAAAAAAATATTAAAAATTCAAGAAAACCGTGTACAAAAAAGCGTAATAAAAAAGATTTCTATTCAATCCAAGCCTTGCGTAAACACCCTTCAGGGATGATAAACAAAAAAAAAACAAATGAATGAATATTTAATTAATATTTCTTAGAAATAAGTAGCTGTGGAGCAAAACATTTCCTCTTTTGATTTCATAATTGTTCATTAATAGCAGCTTCATTTACATGTTGTGCTAATTGGACAGGACATTTTTCATGTCATATAAAATAAACATTTCAAGCCGTAGGCGTGCGCATGTATTTGAAATCAGAGATTTATGATAATTAAACCTTTTAAAGTGAAACGATTCTTTAACTTTTTCTAGTTTGTTATGAATTTAAAGAACTGAAGACACATCTGCTGCTACAAAATATCATAATCTTTTACATGTTTTTTGTTTAGCCTGCTTTGAAATTTGCGGTTATGAAAATAAATTCATTTATTTAATTTCTTTAATATTTTTATCACAGAATACAAAAGATTTGTTTTTGAATTCCTGGTTATTCATGGTTAAATAAAAATAAAAAAAATACATAACTCTTGTCAAAGTTTGATTAGGCATAATATTTTTGGCAGCATTTGTGTTGCACAACCACAAAGTTTAATTATTGCAGAAAAGTTTTGATTACATAATTTTTTTTTTTAAATAAAAAGCAAATATTTATTTCTACTCAGGTTGTGGACTATACGAAAAAAATACGAAGCGAATGTAAATATTAAACAAAGAAAATATTGATTCAAGAGTAAGCAAATATGTATATAATACAAATTTTTTATATTTTATTTACTTTTAAATTTGATAATTATTTAAATTTTAAATAGAAGATCCCAAACTTCAAATGTATCCAGTGGAGAAAAATCGCTATAAACTCTTTTGAATAAAAATGCAATCCCATTAATCCCATTAATCAATCCTTTTTCAATTATGGTTGACAACATTTACTTGTTGTGTACGTCACAGACTTAAAGATTTGGTTGTAGTAGACATTCCCTGCGTGCCAAAAATGATAAAGTTGAAACGAAAAACCAATAAAAAAGCTCCCAAAATATACATATCTCTCATTTACTAAGACAACGTCATAACTCAAAAAATTTAGTTTATTGGGTTAATTATATAGAATTATTCCTCACATTGTGTAAAAATGTCATACAAATATCTTGTATACTCAACTCTTGAGAGAAAAATAAAATTTTCTTTTTCCTTAAAGTTGTGTGTAACTGAAAAACTTTCAACTCATTTTAGGGCAAACAAGTGTTTTCGAGTTATTTCATTGTTTTTGAAAATGCGCGATATGTACTCGTATGTTGTTAGAATAAAAAAATAATAATCAGGGATGTTAATGTCAATCACCTTTTGGATGATGATGATGAGGAAATAAGTTAATGCTTCATAATTTTAATTGAATAAACATTCTGTATTATTTTAATCATATTCATTGCTTTAAATTCATTTAAGTACATTTAAAAAAAAAACATAATTGAAAAGGGAAACTTAAAATATAAAAAAAAATTCACATGTGATTACAATAGGTTACACTACTAAGGTTACTAAGGGCCTCATTTTGTAAAAACCAAGGCTGAGCATTGATAAATTTTGCTGTATTTTGTTTTTGTAATATAAATTTTTCCATATTAAATTTCTTAGCGCTTAGCGTTGCGTTTTACAAAATAAAGGCTTAGTTAGCCGAATGCAATGGAATGTAACTGCAACGGTACGAAACAGCTGATCGATACTGTTATGTGAAAAGTAATGAAAATGGGTAAGAGATGTAACCGGAATGTAAGAAGCTGTGCATTACTTTTAATATAACAATATCGATCAGCTGTTTCATACCGTTGCAGTTACATTCCATTACAGTCGGCTAATTGAGACTTAAAGCTCTAATCGTCATTTAGTTTTTTTTTCAAATCTGTTGATTGATAACATTATTTTGGCTGTGGGTGAAAAATTTTTAACTTTTTATTGATTTAATATTTGCATACAAAAGTAAATTTTGTATTAGTAGATGTTTTTGATTTAATCTCAGAACGTATTTGAATACATTTTTGTTAGAGTATTACACCTGCCAGCCAGAAACATTGGCTATTATGCAACAATGTCAATTGCATTTTCAGCTTCCCTTTCCCGGCAGCTCATATGCCCTGAAGCAACTCCCCACTATACAACAGGAATTACAAGATAAGGCATTGCAGTCATGTCAAACCAATGCCGAACAAATTCAAGCTCCAGGAAAAGCAGATAGTTGCAGAAGTAATAAATGAAAAAATATAAATCATAAAAATTTTACAATCCAAGTTATTAATAATGGCAAAATAAAAGTCACTTAGCTCTTTACAACCACGCTAAATCAATTCAACACTTTCAACTAATAAATAGTGCATTGAGACATATTTTTATTGCTCTTTTCGAATATCGTCTATTAAAATCTATTATAAATGTATCTATAGTAAATTTAAATTTTATCAAAAGAAAACAATCTTAAATCACTTGTGTATTTAAGAAAGGTCGTTGTTTGTTATTTTCTTTTGCTACCATAGCAATAAAATAAAATTTTATGAACCATGAAACTGTTAAAACGATGACAGTTAAAAGTTAAAATTTATACTACCAAAAGAATTTGGCGAAACAGATTTTCTTGTGCAAAGAAATTTTACTCAAATAACATTTTATTTCAAAAGAAAAAATCAAATTAAATACTTTGCCAAAGTTTCAAATGCTATACTCGTACATTTGAACTGACTTCATACATAAATCCATACATACATTCACATATACATATAAACACAAATATGTATGTTGGATATACATTTTCCAAAAAGAAGGTTAACAAACATGCAGTTTGTAGAATATTAACACAACTTCAAAAATCAATGAATGCATCATTGAAACTTGTGTTATCGACCTGTTTCGGCTCACGAGTGTAGTTGTTTTACTCCGCTACTTTATAACAAGTCTAAAACATCTGTGGCAAAAAGGAAAAAATGCTCGAGATAAGCTGATTTGAGTTAATGGCACTCATGTGATCTGCACATTTTGAAGTAAAGTTCAGAAAGTTATAGCACAATGAATTGCAGCTTATCTTTTTTCAACTTATAATCTCATAGAGAATAATAGTTTAATTTAGCTTACGCTTTGAAATATATCACACTAAATGCATTATTTATAGTGTGTGGAAGGATGTTTTTCTAAAAACAAAATTTAATGAATACCGAATTTCCCAATTTAACTGCTAAAGAAACAAATTTGTGAAAATCGACTTGAAGGCTTAAAAGGGCTCTACTGCAAAACAGTAAAATATGACTTAAGCACTTTTTTCTTTTTGCCACAGATATAACACTGCCAGCCACAATTGCAGCCCTCGAAGACACCATTACAGCCTGCATTGTAAGATATCGGCCATGCCAGAATTGGAGCTCACATTTACATTCATTTATCGCTTCAAATAAATACTTCATTTACTTTTGCAAATTCTCCAAGTTCTATTGTTTAATTTTAAAAAGCAAACGCTTAAAATATCACCCACTTACCAGTTCTGTGACAGACCTAATGGCAAAGTGTTTTATATGTTGTCAGATACAAACAACAACAACTATACACGCAAGCTCTATTGACAACGAACAAAAACACAAGCCAACAGAATGAATTGTGACACGAAATATGAACGAGTTCGAAATCTCTTATTTGAGAATCTGTTGAATATGGTGTAATGTTGCGAACATTCATTCTGCATTCTGTTGTCAGCAATATGTTGAGTGTGAAAAGGTCAATGTGTCTGCTAAACAGACAGACAGACAGTATTGTGTAATGAACAGCGAAGTTAACATTGCGTTATTTAACAGTGAATAAATTTAACATTGTTTGTTTTAAAACTTTTTAATATCCGTATTGGGTAAAGAAAGTGTTTTAAGATAATAAGAATGAATTATGCACTTTTTATTTTATTTGAAATATTCGAAAAATAAAATTTTTAAAAAGTTAAAACGTAACAAAACAAACGGTGTTTTGTCAAACTTCTTAAACATGTGAGATTTATATTAGTATGTGAAAATGTATATCATCCCTACCATGTCAAATACTCGTATTTACAAACCAGTACTTTTAAAAGTAGTACGAACACTCTCATTGTATTCCTAAAAATTCAAGTTTTAAAATATCTCTCAATGAGTTTTCAATATTACATGAGAAACGTATCGTTCCAATTGCAGGATCATGGTAAGGAATCCAAAAAATTATTTTGCATATTGGATACTTTGACATGGTAGGGACAATATGCCTACGATATAATTTGCATGAAACGGCACTACAGTGGGTCGAAATTCAACATACGAGTATTGAAAGTGCAAAAATGCTAGTGTCCTTTGCAAATCTCAACCGATTGCTTTTAGGTTGTGCCAATAGTGTTTTGACAATGCAAAAGAAAATCAATCTTTACACATAAAAGCTTTTCTACATTGAAATATGCTTTCCAACAATTGTAACTTAACCACTTCTAAGCCGTTTTTTATAAAATTTTAAGAAAATTAAAAATGGAATGGAACTTAGGAAAAAGTTGCTAAAATTAAACAATTTGGAATAAAGATTTTTTTTTAATTTTTTCCATCACATTTTAGGAAAAGTGCGCATTTAATCCAGTGCTTGCTGCCAGGTTATTTAAATTTCAGTTTAATGTATACAGTTTATCAAATAAAATAAGATGCGAAAAGAGTGTTTAATGAAAGCTTTAATGAAAGCTTTTTGTTAACAAAAATAATTCCATGACAAATAAATTTGGTTTTTCTTAGGGGCATTCGATATCGTTAGAAATTTTCAAATATTTCCCTTTAAAGTCCAACGAAACATTTTGAAACTTCGTTCGATATGGAGTGACTTTGCCCCTATATTTTATTTTTAAGCAAATATTTTAGAAAGTCTACGAACTTTGTTTTTATTTTACATAATTAAATTTTATTGTTTTTATATAATAAACAGCAAAACTTATGCCACTGCGCACTTCAGCAGCAGAATTCTGTGGGTATGAATGCTTATTTACTTTTACCACAAAAAATAACAAATTATAAACTTTTAATGGCACATGAAAAAAAAACATTTAAAAAAACTGAACATACTTACTCGCACATAATTTTTTATTGCGCATTTAAACATTTTGGTGTGACTTGTGAATCTTTTGTTTTATAAATAAAAAATGAAAATGCGTTTTGTACTGCGCTAAAATGCAAAATTTATAGTTTCTGCCATTTAAAAAGTTTTTAATAATTTGTATAATAAATAGAAGAAAAAGCAATAGCCCCCCTCCCCCATCCTCTAACACAGACCATTAAACAATTTCACAATAACTTATCGTTTATTTAATTCACATGAAACATGTTTTTAGTTTTTCGTATTGCTGTGTCTATTTGTAATGTGAAACAGTTTAAAGTGTTTCGAATATAAAACAGAATATACACATGTGTTGTATGTCTTAGATCTGAGCACGTGATCAAGCAGTGAATCCTGCAAAGATAAAGGTGTTAGGACATGTTCGTTTTAGCTCTAATCACATGAGTACTTATAAATGCAAATAAAGGTAGATAAGGCTTTGCACTGATTGGAAAGCTAATTGGCAGCACGAACGAAAGTAAAAAATTTTTAAGATAAAAATAAATTATGGCTTTTTTTGGCTCTCTTCGAATATGAAATGAACGTGAGCGATTAGAAACTCTTAACAATCTCATCTCTTGTATGCAAAATCCCATTTCTATACTTATTCGCACAAGCAACTAAATATTACTCATACGCCATATTTATTTAATACGATACATACATATGTACGTACATATACTCGTATATCAGAGGTGGCCAAAACGAGGCCACTATTTCATTTCTTATTAAAAAATTTAAACAAAATTATACAATTTATTTCTCCCCAGCAAACAATTTTCAAGATTTTATAATGGGTAGTACTCTTTTAATGGCTTACAAAGTAATGAGTGGTACTTATTTTTCTAATTATTTTATGCGTATAATAATGACTGTCCTGTAATGAATAAAATAACAACTTATTTATGTCATTACGGGAAACTACTTATTGCAGTACTTTCCAGTTAATAATTAAATATATCTATAGAACAATTTACTGAACGTGAAAATGAGCTACGAAAACAATAAAATAACTTTGGTTTACTATAATTTTTATTACAAAATTTAAGTATTTTCGCATATTTTTCAATATATACTCGTATAATCACATATTTTCTTTGTAAAATTATGGTTTTTTAAAATGCCAAAAAAAAAGATACAAGTTTTATAATTTTGTTTCAAAATTTTATTTATTTTTATTAGAAAAAATTGCCAATTAAGTTTTGAATAATTTTAGTCAAAAAGTAAACTACAAAATTTTGCATATTTGTAAGCAAAAAATAACCCATTAAATTTTGAATACTTTTAGGCAATCAATAATTTATTAACTTTTGGGTGTTTGTAGGCAAAAAGAATAGTATACCGCATATTTTTGGAACTTCTCAAACTAAAATAATGGGTTATGCAGTGAAATTGTAAGTACTTACACTTTTTTGCATTCTAGTAGGCAACCTTTTTTACTGGGTTGTTACAAAACCTAAAAAATTAATAAGAACATTTTAACAGTCAGCCAGTTAAATTGGGTTGATGGCCGCTTTTGCCAGTTCGCACCAGCTCAGTGAAATGTTTATGAGTTAAAAGAGACCGATACCTACTTTTAACAAATTTAAGTGTTGAATACAGCGACTTGCAAGAATGCAAAGTACAGTATCGAAATAGAAAACACGCAGGCTTGATTTGAAATCAAAACTTTTATAAAACTACAATGGTATGAAAGTTATTTGAAGAACACAGCATTCTCAAGAAGGGTAAATAATTTTCAAATTGAGTAAATCATTTGTTCTCACCTCACTTTCAAACGTTATTCTCAAATGTGTTTCATATTTATTAAAAGATTTGATTTCGTATTTGCTGGGTTGTTGTCGCCAAGATCTGATTTGCTGTTGCACTCTTCTCGGTGTGAAATCACAAATCTCCTTTGTAAAATCTCGCCCTTTAAACTGATTCACTTCAAAATTGGATTAACAGATAAATGGAAGAAAAAAGTTCTATGCGTAGTAATTAACAAAAAAAAACTTTTTTACTTTAAATTATAAATTCAAACTGATTCACTTAAAAATTATATTAATCGTATATAAAAATTAAATTATTGGATCTTTAAAATGTAAATTCGTAAATGTGGCGCCTGAAGTTGGTATAGCTGGCCACCCCTGGTCTATAACCATGTTATTATATATTTTAATAATAATTATTTGTAGGTCGGGCAATTTATTTTATGACATAATTTTTTAAATTTAAATTATTACCAGAGTCTCAATGATTGCACTGTGTGACAGTGAAAAAATGGGCCTGATTGCGAGTGTCGTATTTCGACTAAGACTACGACGATTTTGTACTAGATTAAAGAAAAACTTTAGCAATGTTCTTTAGTCTAGTACAAAATCGTCGTAGTCGAAGTCGTAATACGATACTCGTAATAAGGCCCAATACTTTTGAGAGACACATCGTAGATCAAATTTCGGATCACTTTTGTTGATCACGTGATATAAAATACAGCTTTCTTTTTTTCAAAACAAAAGTTAAAATAAAATCATGAAAATAAAAAAAAACAAAAAACCAATATTAACAAATGCCCATCTCTGCATCGGTAAACAGTTGCAAAAGAAACAAACTCTGCTAAGAAACTGAAGAGCCAGCTGGCAAGAACCGTACCAAGAGCAATTTACTTATTTTGATGTAAATGGACTTAGTAAGATTATTGCGGTTTGAAGTTTTCCTTGTGGTTTTTGTGGTAAAAGTTTAAGCATGAGACTAGAAAGTTCTGTAGCAGCTGTAACAAATTATTAAATTTAATAAAAAATTTAATTTATTTAAATTTATTCAAGTATACGATGCGTACAGTAGCATAAATAAAAAAGCCTAAAACTTGTCATATATTTGCTGTTGTTTTGACTATTGAATAACGAAATTTTAAGGTTTAGAAAACCAAAATGGAAATGTTTGTCACACATGTTGTTAGTATTGAAAAGTCTTGGCCATAAACTGGGAAAACAGCGCAATAAATAAAACAACATTTTGCTTGTGTCATGTTATTAATTGTGTTCGAGCAATAATGGTAAACCGCATACATCCTCTTACGGCTGTACGAATTATCGCCCGAGTTACTATCGCCCAAAAAAGCTAAATAAAGGAACGCCCACAATTTTTGGATGATTAGTCATTGTGAAGAAATACCCAAAAAACAGTGCCCGATCGCCCAAAAAAATGAAGAAAAACCCAAATTTTTTTTGGGGTTTTTTAACATTTTGCGAAAATTCGGCAATTATTCATTATGAACAAATACCCAAATATCTAAAAATGTTGAGTCGCCCAAAGCCGATGAACAATCACCCAATTTTTTTACAACAAATTTTGGGCGATGCAACATTTTTGTTTTTTGGGCGATAGTAACTTGGGCGATAATTCGTACAGCCATCCTTTTACACCTAAGTAGTTCTAAAATGAGATTCAGATGGCTTCAGGTGTGGAAATACAGCTGACTGATGTCTCTGCTCTTTGCATTATAATTTTAATGCATGTGACACAGTATAACGATATAGTTAAGCATTTCTGCAGAGATTATTGTGCTATGTAAGTGACTCACGGAGCAAGACTCTCATTATCGACTAGAGATGGGCGCGTGTCGTGTTTTTTTCGTGACATGAAAACGCGAAGTGTTTGTGACAGAAAATCTGTTTTCGTGCGCGTTCGTGTCGTATCGAGTTGAACAAAATTGACACGATGAACATGAAACGGTTTTTGGTGTTAAAATATGTATGTATGAATTTCCAGTAAAAAAAAAAAATTATATTTTGTATCGTCAAACACGTGAAACCATCAAATTTGTTGATAGTGTAGGGGTCTTTTAAGCTTAAAGTTCTGAAATTGAACAAAAATATGTATTTATTTGAATATAAAATATGCTTTGTGTTGTGCAGTTTTGTGTTTTGAAAAAATTTTGCGTGCGTGTTTCGTAGGTGCTAAACAATTTGGCATTCGTGTTCGTGTTCGTGTTGTGTCCTGTTGGAAAAATTCAACACGCGCCCATCTCTATTATCGACATTAAATAATTTATAATGTTTAATTTTGTTAGTCCATAAAAGCTCTAAATCTCTCTTATTTTTTAGTGAAATAAAATAGTTTGCATCAAAATTTCAAATTGGCGGATTTATTATTAAAGCAAGAAAGTGCTACTGCATCAATTGAAATTTAATGCCAGATGCGAGCGAGTAGTCTTACAATTGAGACTAATGTTCGTACACAGCTACACATGGTTGAACGACATGCTTTGAACTTCATGACATTCACTCTTTTCGGGCTATTGTCGTATTTGGATTCCTTTAAATTGCAAACTATACTGTAGTTGAAGTTAATCCTAGCATAAGTCAGTTGTAAGCCGCCTGTTTTCATGTTTTCTTTGATTTGAAGTAGATTCTCAATGATTAAATTCTTTTTCATAAAATATGTTTTTATTTAAATTGACATACCAAAAGATTACTTTTACTCAATAAGAGAAAATATTTCAAATAAATATGAAGCTAGTTACTCTATTTGCAGAAAGAAACCCGAGTAAAGAAATTTAGAAAATATTTTTTAAATAAATATAAACACATACATATGAGGTTAGTTGTACTATTGCAAAAAAAAAAAAATAATATGAAACTCAACGCATGAAGGTATTATTCAAACAATAAATAGATAAGAAAATAAGTCCGTATTCAGCATATGAAAAATTAAAAACATCATGAATACATGTGGGCATTAACTGAATGAATGAAGATACTTTCAAAGAAATCAAGTGCACTAAAAGAATTGCAGAGAATAAAATAAAAAAAAAATTCAAATAAATTAAACAAATACAAGTATGTACAAATCAAGAACTTTTCATTATCATTAATTCTTTGAGCAATCGACATCTTTTGCTAAATTACTTATAGTTCTTTTGTTAAACGATTAGCAATTACGATGAAGAGTTTATTTGCCCAAGAGGCGTGATTACATACATATACATTTAATTATATATTTAAGCAAATTAAATATATTATAAGAAATATTCCAAAGGCAATAATTGATTTTGTCTTCATCTGTACTTAACCCATCAAACACACAGATTTTTATTCCAAATTTAAAATTTTTCGTAATTGCAAGTTATTTCAAAGGAATACAATTAATAATTTTTATAATTATTGCTCTTATTTGATCGACTGTAGGGCCTACAGTGGGATTTTGTTGTCAAAAAATGTGTTTCTCAATCACTCGATTTCCAGAATCGCATAATGTAGTTTTCTAGAGAAATTTCTAAAAATGAAGCAAGCATTTATGTTTTTTGCAAAAATTTAAGTGAATTTTATGGAATTAAGGTAAGAAGGATATGAATTGTGTTTTCACGTAATTCACTGGTCCATGTATGTATAAAATGTTTGAGAATACCATTTGAGGAGCTGGCGAGACAAATAACTGAACTATCTAGATGGAGTTCATTAATGAACTAGAAATTTAGTAAATATTTTACTGGTTTCAAGTAAAAAACAGCCTGGAGCTATACGGCATCTTTTTTTACTCAAATTTATCAAAATTTCCAGAGGTTTAGTTAATTATTTTTTTTAATGTACGTTTAGGTTAATATTTTCTAGGAAATGCAGAGTTTCGACAAACACTGACATTTTTCGTCGCTTACTGATTTCATCAGACTTCTCTATAACTAACTTAAGACATAAGCCAACCAAACTGGATTGGCAATGTAACTAAACCAAAGAAATAATAAGTGAAGAAGAAAAAAACTTTTTTTGTGAAACGATAAGAGGGTGGCGTTGCAACGCGTTGGCTGAAGTACCGAAGGTCCTGTGTTCGAGCTCGGTTCTGACAGTCATTAAATAACAACACCATATATTTTTCTGATGTGCATTAGTGTCTCTTTGTACCACTTGTTGTAGCAAGGCATAGACACTGGTCACTGAATAACTACTCCTGCTTCAGCGGATACTAATCCTAATGAAACATCAAAGCGCCCTCCTTCGTCGCTATTGTATTCGTATAGCAGATTCATCGGCGAAGTAAAATAACAATAAAATACTTACAAAACACAGCTTTCAAACTATAATACGCCTTATTGACACCAGAGGCGCTACAAAAGAGCAGAGTTGTAAAAGAATTAAGCTTTCCTCTATCTCTTACTCCGCCACCTGTGTCCCCGACCACTATTCCCTTCCTAAAGAAGGTAACACCTAGTAATACTAGTAGGCGTTCATTGCCTGAGTGTTACTTCTCTTTAAAAAAAAAAGTAACATTTAAACCAAATTCGTATCTATATTTTGTATGGGTTTAATGGGTTGTGAGCGCGGCCGATTTTCAAGAAGCTTGCAATCAGTGTTAATTCTATTTTAGAAAGTGTATGTACCGAATTTTAAGACTTCAGTTTGGTGAGCAAAAATTTTATGCAACAAACAATATTAAATAACAATAATAATTAAAATAACAATAAATTCGTTCGAATAAAATTTATTCGGATAAAATTTATTCGAATAAAAATTTTTCGAATAAAAATTTTTCGCAAAATTTTAATTTACGTTAACTTATTTAATTAATAAAAAAAATATTGAAGAGAGAGAAAGCCACCATGTATTGAACGTCATTGCGCATTTTGAGCAAAGAATCCCACTTAATAGTAAAAATTTTTTATTCAAATTTAGATTTATTAAAAATTATTTAGCAAAACAGACAGTATACTCCTATGTATATCTTCCGGAAAAATTTAATCAAATATTTATATATAATGCTATTATTCAATACTTAGAAAAACAAAATTACCCTGGGCTGTAACTACGGATTGCAGAAAGACATTGAGAAAAAATAAAGCTTTGTTAAAAATTGTGCTCTTCCAAATTACATGAACTGACCTTATGTGTTATGCCACCATGAGTGGTCTACACATTTAAAATTATATTTTTGTCTCATTAAAAATTCCTTTATGCCTCTTCAATGATCCCCGGAATTTATGCATCCATTTATTGCAATTGCTTAAGTTCATATTTTGTAAATCAAATCTTCGATTTTAAAGTAATAAATATATATCGAGAAAGAAGCAATATCGTTACAGTTTTATTAATGTATTCATATGGAACAAACTGAACCATAATCTTTTTATAATTTCCATCTATGTATATCTAAATTAAAATCTCTTTCCATGAACTAACATTCCTTTTTGTGCACAAAAATAAATGTTCCTGGTACTATCCTATTTATTTTTTAATTCATAGAATACATATTTTTAAACTATTGTGTTTTATTGCTTCTAAGTTTTTAGCATCGTAAGTATTTTTCAAGGAAATTAAAAAAAATAGAATTTCGTTTAAAAATTCTTTTTTAGCATTAACAAAGTGCTTGAGGAACTGCCACAAGTATCTGCTGCACAGTTGGTTGTATCTTGCAATGTTTTTTGGTTTCATATTCAGGCATTTTGCTACTTAACGCTGCAGGGCAGAATTCTTGTTAACTGAGTGTTAACATGAATTATTTCCTCTCTAATGCCTTAAGATTTGCTTAAAATTAGGCAGCCACTAATGCTTAGTGTTTTTTTTTTCTTTATAGATTACATTATTATTCAAGAGCATTCTCTTTAAAGCTTAAAGTAACTATTTGAGAAAATATTAAAATAATTAAAAAGAAGAATAATGTAAGTTGTCAGTAGTTGTATATAATAAGTGTGATTGCATTTGCTTTAAACTGAATTAATAATTAGTATATATGTACGAGTATTCCCTTTTTCTAAAGGAATTTTAAAAATAAAATAGTCTCCGTACAATACATAGAAAGTAATAAAAAATAAATAAAAATAATAATAATATTGAGAATTACGTATGAAAACATAATAAAATAAAAAACCTCAAAGAAATATTAAAAATTCACAAAAAAAAACATTTTTACAGCTTTATGCTAGGAACACAATGTCGACGAATTCGTCGGTAAGAGTTCGCTGCGTAAATTCGTCGTGTGAAGCACAACAACGACGAATTTACTCAGCGAATTCCTTTCTGATATTTGATAAAGGTGGTTATTGTGTGTGCAAAGACAGAGAGAGAGAGAGAGAAAAAATTGTTTTTTCGTCGTTCGCCGGCGTACGAAATAGAAATAAATCTATTGCTACTTTCGCCGCGTATGACGAATTTCGCCCTACACCATGATTGTGTGCATTTTCATATACACCAATGTGTTTTATTTTTGACGACGAATATTCGCGACCAAAAGTTCGTCGTTCGTCGCAGTTGTGTTCCTAGCATTATGTATAGAAATTATTAAAATTCTATGAAGGGTTTATGAAACTTATTTTTATGAAAAAATTTTAATAATTTTTATAAATGAGGCCTTTATTTCATATTAAATGATAAAACGTCAGTTTATTACTCTCCTTTTTTAATTTTTTTTAAGAAACAGTGACATCACAAAACTAAACATTGCGAAGAGTGACAGTAATGAAATGTGAAAATATTTGAAAAAGTTAAGTTAAGCTTGGTGTACGAATTTTTTATTTTATATAATGATTCTTTCCAAAGCATTCTGATTTGAAGAGGAAAACGATGCGTTTGATTAAGTAATTTCAAAAAATTTTTAATCATGGAAGAAAATCTTATTGAAAAGGTTTTTTTTATATAAAAAAGGAATTGAAAAATTTCGAAATTCCTTTTCAATGTACAAATAAGTAAATAAACAAAAAACAGCTGATAGAAACTTGCAGTTTTTCAGGCACGATAGTCCTCGATGAACAAAAGTATGTTTTATTCTTCTACCTTAACGGTATTCATAACCGATTATTAAAGTTAATGTTGGTTTCACGTTAGAATTTTGTTGGAGAAAACCGGTTTAACGAATGCTTCAACCTTGACAAATCGTTCATGAATAACGATATTAAAGTATTAAGAAAATTAACAAAACCGTTTCTTACTTTCAACATCAAATTGCTTTATATGATGTTTTTCTAAAAAAAAATTCCAATATTAAATTTAAATTTAAAATTTTTTATAACAATTTGCAAAACATACACATGTGGCATGAACGCTTTTGCCTTTCGTTTGTATTCATATTTTAAACTAAATTAAAATCATTGCTTTATTGTCAAAGAATAGAAAATATTAAAACAAAATGAAATATATATAAACGCGTATATGGCGGCATATCGATATTCCCATCTTCTGCACTCATACTCGTATGTATATTTTTTTATTTTTTGAAATTCCTTTATAATTATATTAGATTTATAATGGTTATTATATCTGTTTTCTTTTAAAAACATGACAATACAGTTGTTCATAATAAAAAAAAAATAAATAAATGAGTGATTTTATCATGATTTTAAAACACTCCTAAAACAAAAAAAGAACACGCAATAATTTTAATTTATTCAAATCATCAACAACACAATAAATCTGTTAAAAATTGTTTAATATAAATTTTTTTATTTGCACGTGAATATAATTGCTTTTTGTGGATTAACATAAATCAATAAGTCAATCTATAATTATATTTTTATTGTAATTATAAATAGCTGTTGGTGAAGTTGAATTAGAATTATGGGAAGAGGAAACAAATAGATATTAATATAATACTTAAGTTGTAGGTTATTTTAGAGTTGTAGTTAAAAATCAACTAGCTAACTTCTCCTTTTAGTGTACTTTATTGATTAATCATTTCATACATTAACAATAATTTTAATTAAGTAAGAAATTTTGATAATATCGGGTGGGTCATTTAAAAGTTTAAATTTAAAAATGCAATAAAACAAAAACGATTTGAAATTTTGCCAAATTTATTTTTTTGTTGTGAAGTACAATTTTTCTGGTTAGAGATGGAAGGGCATAAAAAAAATCGATTATCATGGTGCGATAGGTGTGTCCATTGACCGTAATTGTTCCGCCGTCCTCATTTTCAAAGAACTATGAGCCAATGATGCTTCTGCTCCACAAGCCGCACCAAACAGTCACTCATAATGGGTGCATTGGCTTCTGTAAGACCACGTTTGTGTTTTCTGAGCCCCAAATACGGCAATTTTGCTTATTAACGTATCCACCAAGATGCAAATGAGCTTCATCCGAAAAGATCATTTTTTTGGCAAAATTATTTTCGAGCATTTTTGACCAATTGTCTTTGTTTTGGAAATAAATTTGCAATAAATCCCAATGTTGCTCAAGCGTAAATCGATTCATTTCGTTTAGTGGACTTAATATACTGAATTTTCTGCCAGAATAGAATGATATAAGTATTGCCAGGTTCGAAATAATCGCTGGTTAAAATTTAATCCGATAGATGACCCACCCGTTAGAATATTCATAAGCGCATTGCAAATTGACATGCAAGCTTAGCAGAAGCTCCGAGCAGAAATGTAGTAAATTTTGGTAATTGTTAGTAGTTTTTTATTGAATTACAACGTAATGTGTTGTGCTTATGCATCTCAATATCTTGGAAGATATGAAAATTCCTTCCTTGAAATTAATAATTATAATTTATTTATATTGTCGTCTGAAAGTAGTTCTTCAGCAACAACAACCTTTTATAATAAACATGATTAGTTGAGGGGAATTATTTTTTGATGAAGAAAAGAAAGTACTAAATGTGGCAGCCATTAGACGGCACTTGAGGTACAATGCAAATGCTTTAGAATAACCGCTTCTTCTGTTAGTAAAGTTTATTACTTAAAATAATTTTTAACTAACAATAGTTTTACCAGCTTACCGACTTATATACCTCATCAAGAACTATGCAGCAAAGAAAAAAAAAGGTTGTCAATTAACAGCTGTTCGCTGTCAGTTGCTTTACGTAATAACATTTTGACAACTCGCACAGCAGCTAAAATCTGGTTTTTCTTTTTTCGCAAAATGTCCAAATTTATCGATATAACTCCTTGATCTTAAAAACATCTAAGTATAGCATATTCTATGTTTATTGATTTATTTATTTAATTAATAAAAAAGCATACTAAAAGCTCTCATGTTCAGCACACAAAAGGCCACATTGTATGAAATATGCTAAATTGTAAACCCCTGAAAACAACTACAATGTCTTTAAATTTCTTAAATAACCCGTCAAATTCTAAAAAATAATGCCTTGTGTGACCTTTATTCTTATTGTGCACGCTTGCAGTCAAGCAAACAAAAATTCTTTTTTTCCAACATTGTTTGGATAAATACTGAGGAAATTATTAACATACAAACGCAACGCACAAGGGTATTAACGGCAACCACAGCTCTCTCTCTAGTTCTTTAGAAAACAATGTCTCAGTATTTGTTTCCTACATCAACATCCCCTTCCCATTGAAGGCGATGATGTTGTACATCCGTATATTTTTCTTGCATACTCGTATCACACAAAATAGTGAAACCCATTCATATACTCGTACATATGTACATAAATATTTATATGTTTTTTCTTATTTCTTTAATAACTTAACTTTAATAAATATTTAAGAATTTTTTTTTTTTTAAATTTTATACTTTTTAGCACGGGTGCATAGTGTATAACAACAGGGAAGTAGTTGTAGTTTATTTCCCGATATTAGTTCATTCGTCTGTATGAGGACGCCTACAACTGCTACGAAGTCAATTTCACGATATTTATGTTTGTGTGAGGACACATACAACTTAGGCGACAATTTGTGCAATCAGTCAAAAGAATTTATCTCAAAAATAATGAGCCTCGATAGAAAATAAAAAGCGGCGGATATAAAAAGATGTTTTTCTAAAAATAAGAAGAAAAAATCTAGATTCTCATATTTATAAGAACTCCATACGAAGAATTTGCCATGAAGAAAACACATTAACATAAATTAATCTTAAGCTTTATTTAAATATTTATTGATAAAACAAAATATTTCATTTAATAATTAAACTTTATTTAATTAATTTACAGTTAGTTATTTAAATTTTATTAATTAAATATTAAAAGTATTTTTTATTTTAATTTATTTATGAAAAAACTTTTAATAATCACAACTTTTCTTTTAAATAATTTCTGTAGTTCTTCCGGATGATTTTTGAGAAGTTCGGCTGCTCCAAAAAAAAGCATTTCCCTAAGTCCCAGTCCAGACTTGCAGTTTTTTGTTGCAGCAGTTCTTGAACATGTGTGAGAGTGTTGAAATATAAATATATCTTTTTGTATTCCTCTCTCGCTCTTTTGCACTGAAAAATAAAAAATTGCAAGTCTGTACCGCTACTAACATGAACTGTGCTTAGGGCTGACATTATGGCTTCACTTTGTGTATTCAAATATTAGCGCTAGAATTGAGGAGTGGAGTTACTTTTTATATTTTTTTGGGGGATCTTTTTTGGTTCTGCTGTTTTGTCCTGTATGCGACTCCAGGTTCATAAATAGAACTAAAAGCACTTAGTAAACAAATGTCTTATTAATTCGGAATTTTCTTGAAAAATTAAGATTTCATATGGACCTTAAAATTTAAAAATTTCCAAGTACCCAAACAAAATTCTCATATTTTTCAAATTCAAGGGATGTTTTGTTGTTTACTTCATCTCAATAAAAATATAAATATTTTAGAAAGCAAAAGCTAAACCAAAACTCACTCACTCACGGATTGCAAGTGAATACTACCAGAATATATTCCCCCTCTGCAGCAATGTATTTGTTTCTTAATTTAATTTAATTAATAGATTTATAAGCATATTGAAGTTCATCAAATTTCAAAATTATAATGAAACTATTTGTGCTAATATAATATTAAGCTCTTCCTTCTTCGGTTGTCTGATGAATTATTGTGCGCATGGCCTGGAATTCTCTTACAAACTTCAAAAAACAATTTAAATGATCTTTAATTAAAGCGCATGCTTCTTGGCCTTTGAGCCTCTGCTACAATTTCAAAGCCTTGGACTATCTAATAAGGTATTTGCAGTCACTACCGTACAACTATTGGCTAATGCGATTGAATTGCCTACAGCGGAAAGATTTGTTGCAGATTTTGTGTTTTTATGCCAAAAACTGCCGCCATTCAAACGCATCCCCTTAAAAGTATCAGCAAATGCTCGACGAAAACTGGCATTCATGAAGCAATAAGTGATGGGATTACAGCAGCTGGATGAGTAGGCCAGCAGTTGGAAGAAACTTATCGTTGTATAATCCACATACTCGTAGATGGCAGGACCAATAAACATGGCCACCGTGTTAATGACATACAAGGGTGTCCAGCATATGAAGAATTCCAGCACTAAGACGAACAGCATTTTAACGACACGTCTTTTACTCTCCAGATTTTTTTCAAGGTTTGATCTGGAAAAAAATAAGGTAATCAAGTGGAAAATAGAACAAATGTTATTTTAATTAGAAATATAAAGTTATTATATTTTCTTCATTATTTTTAATAAATTTATTTAGAAAAGTAGGTGGCGCCACTTATGTTTAAAAACATGGGCTAGAATGCACTTCTTTGCATTTAACAGTGGCACCAAAAAGCTAAAAATAATACTTCAAAAAAAATATTTTTACTTGCTTCAAAAATAAGCATTCGACAGTGAAAAATAGTTTAGATTCAATTACATAAAATATTTTTATCTGTATATGTGACCGAGACTCAACTTCAACAAACATCACTATAGGTAATAGAAATAAAAAAAATAACTAAATCTAAATTGTTTTTAGATCTTTAGTGTTTGTTTTTTTTTAAGTCGACTAAATTTTTTTAAATTTCAGTAATATTCTGTTTGCAACAAAAAGTAAATGTATTTGATTATGCAATCTAAAGAAAAAATCTGAAACTGACAAAGATTAAAAACAAATGCTGTGACTATGTTAGAGCAAAATGTATATTCAGAAAAAACAAGAACTTGAAATCTTGACGGTAATTGGAGACCAATAGTTCTTATCAAATTTCTGAAGCAAACGAATATTTTAAGAACAACAAAACTTTGACGTCAGTTAAAATTTATTTTCGAACCAGAATCGCTATCAAATGTTCGTTGGGTTATTCCTACATGTCCATGAGTGAAATATTACGCAGATATATTGTATTTAATACCTTTTGTACGCTAATGGAAGCAATTCAAAATTTTAAGCCACTCGTACATGTTAACAATAATTCGTGCGCCTTTTGTCTCACAGTGCAATACTGCATTGTGTTTGGTTTACAAATACTTTTAATCATAATTGTTCAAACTCACCGTCTTAATGCTGATTCTGTGCTCCGTAAACTGGCCACTGGCATTAATTTGCGCTTTTCAGCAAATTCAGCTGTCCTTTGTTGCTCACGAAATTCCATTAGTTGGATATTTTGTGGATTGGTTTTTGTTTGGCTAAAACTTTGTTGTCTTTGTTGTATTTTACTGCAGTACGTTGTGGGCATGGCATTCAATGAGAAAGACGATAAAGATGCTGGTTCCTCTGCATTTTGACTTGACTCAATACAATTTTTATTATGATTTAGTGATTTAAATGATGCCGATCGCATACAATACGATTGTGGACGTTGGGTGTCCATCGATTTAAATGCTAATGCATGTGTTTTAGTTGCAGGCGATGTTGCGACCACAGTGTTGGCCGCTGCTGATTCTGTTCCATTTGAATCACATGCATTAGCTAATGCTGCAGCATCTTGAAATAAAAATAAAATATAAATTTTATAAATCTATATATAAGAATTCTGAAGTATTACAATAAACGAAGAGATGTCATGACAAACTTGACTTGGACACACAAAAACAAATACCAACGTAAAATCAACATGCAAAAATTTTGATTACAAATCATATTAATTTTATTACAAATAATGGGTCTAACTACAAGTGTCGTATTTCGACTATGACGACAACGATTTTGTACTAGACTAAAGAGAAAATGTTGCAATGTTATTTAGACTAGTACAAAATTGTCGTAGTCGAAGTAGTAATACGATACTCGTAATAAGGTCCACTATGTTGTTTAAGTGTGTTGGTGTTTATTGGCCTTGCTCACAGCTACACAGTGCATGTGCTCAGTTGTGTAACATATTGTTGTTTGTTTTGCTGTTCGTAAATAGCCGACAAACTTCGCATTACCAACGAAAACTTGCTGCTGTTGGCTAGTAGGCAGTATACTAGTCTTGTATTCGCAAAATCGCAGTAGCTTCACAGTTAGTGTTTTTTTTTAACTTCAAATCATGTTGACTTAAATTTAATTCATAATGGTATTTTTTTATTGTGTATCTAAAGAATATTTAAGGTTGTTTTGGCTGCAGCAGTAAGTGCTTTGACTACCGCGCGATGGGTTTGAGCTCAAGGTAAACTAAAAATACAACACCCAAATATTTTACTGATTTAAATAACTAATAAAATAAAATTAGTACCTTAAAATGAATGCATGTTGTTTCAAAAAAAAAAACTGTTCTTCGTGTTTTTTTATTTAACAGTACTCCAATGTTAAATCAACATGAAATAAAGTTATTTCAAAAGCAAAAAGAATATTACTCTAAATAATTTCAAATTAACATGAAACACATATGAAGCAAAATCATTGCTAAAAAATATTAAATAAATCTTGTTTTCGTAGATTTTAAAATGAAATTTTTCTGTGTGAACAGCCTGCGATGTATTCTTATAGACTAGATATCATTCTCAATAAACTTTAAGAGTTTTCAATACATTTTAATATTATCCACATTAGTTTATTTCATATATACCATCACAATGTTGGCGGAGCGTTTGTCGATTATTAGTTTGTTCATTTGTTGCTCTAATGGAAAGTTCCGTTTCCGCTTGAGTGTTTTCTGCTGAACTGAAGCATACACCTCTTCTGCCATACACTGACCCAGCCACTGCTGAATATTTATTGTCTACGCCAGTGCTTGAAAAATACTTTGTTTCTCCGTTTTTGTTTGTTGTTGCTTCTTTGGCTCTTTGCAATGTTTCTTTATTATTTACACGACCAGCGAAAATATTTGATCCACCAACAGCATTTTCAGTCCTTTTTCGTGTGTGATAGCGAAATGACATATTCAAATGGAATATAGATGGGGATTTCATTTCAGCTTTAAGTTGTGTATAAATTTTTGCATCACCACCGCCGCCACTATTTGTCATATTATTATTTTTGCTACCATATATTAATGCCTTTTCATCCTTGATACCCATGTAGAGAGTGCGTGTTATTAAAATGTAGGCCACACACAATATGGCCAAGGGCAACACCAGCAATACCAGATCCAAAAATATATTGTAAGAACGTTCATAACCAACTGCTTGCTCTGGCCATTGCTCCCGGCACTTACGCAGTCCTACAGAAAAAGAGAAAATTTAAGCAATTTGAAAATATTAAATAAATTTGTTGTACTTTCAGAAAAACAAAATCCGCACAGTGGGTCTCTTTTTAAATTTAACTTTCAAACTGCTGGTGTAATTTCCAGTTTAGGCACAAATGAAGACAACAAAGATCACTTCAACATAATAAGTACTCGTAATTATCAAAAAATAGTTTTCATGAACATGAATGAAAATGGGAAACGAGATATAAACAAAACTATTTAGAATTGCAATTTCTCAGTTTCGGTAATTCATTTCTTGTAGGGAAGTTTAAACAATCACCCAAAAACACCAAGTTCAACGAGTTTTAAATTCAAGTAGTTTTTCGGATTGTTTGATTAGCCAACGAAATTAATTTCAATGTTGCCCTGAAATCGTTCAAATGGGCCATATTTTGACAGCAGGTATTTTTCTTCTTGTTCTGAACAAGTAAATTTTTTTTTAAATTTGGAGAGTTCTATAAAATTAAAGGCTAATAAATCAGTCAATGATTATATGTACTCGTATTTTATTTTTAAATCCTATTTAAACAAAAAATTTAGTTTTTCACCTCAAAATTAAATGAAACTTAAATAGCCAATATTGTGCATTTAATTGTTGTACATACCATATGTTTTATGCATGTGTGTGTTTTTTGAATGCATGTACATGAACAACATGTGGGCGTATTAAAAAGATTTTCGTTTAATTTTCGCAAATATACAACAAATGTAACACATATTTTCATATCATGAAATATATAAATAGAAAAATGCATTCCGATGCTCTTTTTCATATCATAAAATATCAACTTTCCTATTTATATTAAACAGCTGTTCCTTGGAAAGCTTTCCATAACATTTGGAAATCTTGTAGTGCTACCGTACTATCAACGTAATTTGATAATAACTTTAATTCGCCTCTGAAAGAATGAAAGTGTATTTAAATACATTTTAATTTTGTATGAGAATTAACTTAAACTACATTTAAGTTTTCACTGGTTTATTAGCCATAAAGCTCATACATTTAAAGCTAAAAAGGTCTGCAAGTGCATTTTATTATTATTATTATTGTAGTAAAGGTGAAAATCCCATTGGCATTCTTATTCAAATATTCGTATTTTCCATTGAAGTTTTGTTCAATTTATGCTGATTTAGCCTTTTCAACCAGAGGGCGCATATACAAAAGGAAAATAAATGGAAGAAAATTCCATGAAATCAATTGAAATAATAAACAACATTAAACAACGATTCATATCGTCAGTTGTAATGCAAAACCACTTAACTAACAAAAATTCAAAATTCTGAATCCCATTTTTAGTTAATTATTAAGCACAATTAACATCGAAACACATGTTCCTACAAATTTTTAAATTCTTGTCATAACAACAGCCGAAGAAACTTCAGTTAGTTGAAGACTTTTATTTAATTTTTTCTCTCTCCTGAAATTTTTAAAAAACGGTAGTTACGTGTTATTTACATTTTAGCTAACGATATGTACGTATTAATTCTCTTTACATACTAAAAGCTGAATTGGAATTCATTTGCATTTTATTCTTTGAAGCAAGTGTTTCAATCGAAATAATCTATGAAATCTGGGAATATGAGAATAACAAGCAAGAATCATTTGAATTTCAGTAAAAAATAATCACTTTCAAGTGCTCAAAAACACAAGTGTACTTACCCTGTCGACTAGTGGGTATCAATTGGCTAAAAATGGCAATCGGTGCCATACAAATGATGCTGCTACACCAAATACATCCAATTATTTTGTATGCATGATTTATAGTCTGCCAAGTCCTTGAGCGCAATGGATGACAAATGGCATAATAGCGTTCACATGATATTGCCACCAAAGTCCAAGATGACACAGCAACAGAGGCAGCTGAAACAAAACAAAAATAAATTAATATTAAACCACTGACATGTTTGTTGTAAAATACATCAAACGAATGGAATGAGAATGTAATTGATTGCCTGCATGTGAAGTTCTGAAACACAGTACAACAGTATTTTGCATTCAAGAGAAGTTCCCCACAACACCCTCATAGTCCCTCATTTTGTTGCAGTCAATCGGCACAGGAGACTGTAATAAACTTTCGGCCTGTCCCACAATGTCAACTGTAAACGTGACATTGTATAGAAAAGGCTGTGGAAAAGGGGATTTAATTCCCTTTTTTTTCATAACATCAGACGTAAAATTGTAAAACTCTTATAAGCGTATATATTTCCTTATTTTGGACTTCTCTTCCACACTCATTTGTAAAAAAGTCTTGTGTATTGTTGTACAGTTTAATTAGTTTTAATGCTGTTTTCATAATAATTCATAACTTCTCTTGGAGGATGCAACATATTTGTTTGTGTAATACTGTGTTATCTGTAAATACACAAGATATACAACAGAATACTTGTTGTTTATCACTTTAATC
The DNA here is from genome assembly GCA_936439885.1 of Nowickia ferox. Classification (NCBI taxonomy): domain Eukaryota; kingdom Metazoa; phylum Arthropoda; class Insecta; order Diptera; family Tachinidae; genus Nowickia; species Nowickia ferox. Next base: position 114,213,900 of record OW387025.1, read on the forward strand.
ATCCGGCATTATTTAGAAATTATCAATCTTATGAAAATAAAACTCAATTCAATGAACCTGTTGGAGGAAAAATCCAGAGTTCTTTTTAGCTTGATATTAAATTTTAGCTGTGCTCGATCAAATCATAAAGTTAAAGTACAATCAAATTTCAATGGATTTTTACTTTTTGAAATTATTTTAAATTCTAATCAAATTAACAATTCAAAATCTACAGTTGTTACTTTAAAAAAAATTAGTTTGTTAGTTTGTAGTTTTCTGATTTTTAACATCAATCTATTTCTTTCTAAAATAAAAAATATGTTTAAATAATAGATACAGAAAAAACTAGTTTCAGTCAGTTACTTTTATATAGAAAAAAAGTTTACATTTTCCAACCCTGGAACCATCTTATTGATGGACAGACAGACATCCTTTATTCGACCATATTATTTAGAAGGATTCAGAATATTTATACCTTATGGGGTCGCCTATGAATATCGTAGAAATTACACACGAAATGCCAAACTTATATACTCGTACACATAAACGTGCAACTTTTGGTAAAAAGGTTATAAAAGCACACACTACAGACAGGAGCTCGCTTATGCTTATGATGATGAAAGAGATTGCTGTTAATGGTATACAATGAAATCAAGAAAAATAATTCCTAAAGCATGATAAAATAAAATTAATCAACAAATCAGATCAGAAAGTAAGCAAAAATGCTTTAAAGACTAATGCTACGCCAGTTGTTCTCTCACTTTTTCTTTAACAAATTTCAAATTTAACAAATTTCATAGAAATTCCAGGAAATTTTTATAAATTCGGTATTAGTTTAATAAAATTTTAAGTTTTAGTTCTCCAACAAGAAATAACTACATTAAATTTTAAAACGGTTCTTGGCACTTCTCGTTTTGATGAAGGTAAAGATAAAAAAATATTGATAATAATACAACGTTTTATAGAAACGCAAAAATACATACAACAGCAACAAAAACAAAAGCGAAATATGAAAAACAAGGAAACGGATGCTCAGTGCTTGCACAGTTTTCAAATTAAATTTTACAATTCAATGAATGAATATTAGAGGAACGAGTGGTAAAAAGGAAGCTATTGCGCATTGAAATAAACGGAAAATGTTTGTGGCATTCACACACACGCACACAGACTTTTGTGTTGGCAAGCCACAATAATGTCATTGAACAACAACTAATCGAGTTCTAAATAAAGTGTCTTGCATTAAGCGCCTCTTATCTTTAAGTGTAAATAAAACAAAGTGTGTGTGGGGCATTATTGAAATTTTGTATTTTTTGAAGAGCCTATCGAAGCCATTATTTTTGAAATATAGCATTGTGTAAATATCGTAGCGAGGATTCTTTCGGTGGCGCGCATACGAAATGTTCAATTTTACTTGACTCTTGTACATAAATCAGGCTGAATTTGACGGGTGATATGGCTTATATTGTTTTTTTGGGCCACTGTGACTTGCGATTTATTTATGTTGACCTGCGACTTAAGAAATCCTTACAAGAAAAGATCTAACGGGGTAAACTTTTACGATATCCAAATGGTCATGGTATGACCAGGTTTTCAAATCGTTCCAATTTTGCCTAAGCTGCTTGGCACGTAGTGCCGTCGTGTTCAAACAACATGTCATTTTGTTCATATCATCCAATTCTGGCAAAAGAAGTGGCCTACCATCAACGAACCTGCCTAAGCGATAATCTACGAAATTATGGAGCTGAATCGAAAATCAACGAACCGAATCATTGAGTATTCTTGAACGCTGCATTCGTTCGTTATGCTTAGGCAAAACATATTGAATATGTGAGAGCCAATTTGACAGGTGTCTCTTCAAAAATGTGGCCACATTCAACCGTCAATGTCAGTACCAGAAGTCCCTATTAGAAGACTCTTTGTGTGTATGCTTATATTAAATGTGGACTACCAACTTGAGCACATCTGTTGGCATTGTACATTTAATATCTACTCCAACTTTCTCATTTGCATCCCCATAATTAGATTATACTTGCACCGATAATTTCTGACACACGAGGGTTATTTGAAAACTTTGTGATTAATGGATCTTTCTTTGAAAAAATCAACGCAGCTAACAAGCATTATCAAACTACCTTCTTATTTGCCTTAGAACCATTTCGATCACAAAAATCCTAAAGGATTAAATGAATGTCATGACGTAAATTGGCAGCATGAGAAAATTCCATCGAGATCGTAACTGCATAAGTATCGCCGATCGTTCAAATCTGACACCCTTAACTTATTCAATAAAATATCTTTTATTAAAAATACATTGAAATTGATTATAGAGGGGCTTAGCTGGATCCTATGAGCATTTCACTGTTGCTAATGCAGATCATTGGGAGGAACCTTTAGCCAAAAATTTCTTAGAGCAACTAGAGATATTATGTTAAACTTTCATTTAAACAAATGAGCAGCCCAACCAATATCAAAGTTGAAACAATAACTCAATAATCAACATGTTTTTTATTTTCTTACTTTACCATTGCTACATTGGCTGACTTTTTTCAGCTCGAAATGTAGTTGTAAGAAGTATGCAAAGAAAATAAATGTCAAAAACAACAACAGCTATTCATTGCTTTAGAAAGAATAGAGTATTGCCACACAAGTATTTTTTTTTTTGGGGAGTTGTTACAATTTAAGTTTAACATTTGTTGTTGTTGTTTTTTTATGGTTAGAAGCTCAAAATTGAAAAACTTATCTAATCTGCCACATCTTCATTCAATATTTGGCTGATTTTAAAGTTTGCTTACAATTAGCTCGGCAAGAATTTAAAACGTTTTTCGCTAATCAAATACTTTGCATAAAGTTTACTTTTTTCTTACAAAAAAGCAGGTTATTGCCAAGCTGCAGCAAAGTCTATACTGGCAAATAATTTAACCTACATTTTCAGTATTTCAGTATCTTTAGACACCACATTTGTGGAGGCAGAAAGTATTAAAGAAAATATAAAATAATTTCCTGCCTGTTTAAGCTTCGTAAAAGGAAATTTGTTGAGCACAATTGATGCAGCTTAAAATGTTTTATTTCTTGAATAATAAATTAATAACAGAAGAAAAAATCTGGAATAAACTCCTTAAAACATCATAAAAAAGAGAATAGAAAAGCAAGATAAGAAAGTTTTTATGAATTTTAATTCAAGGAATAATAAATTAGAAGTAAAATTCCAGAAAAAATGATAATAGTCTCCATAATTTTTCTGCACAAGGCGAGCTAAAGAAATTAATTATTCATATGAATTTAAAGTAGGTACAAGAAAGAAAATAAATAATAATTTGACAGGCATAACATTTATTTAACTCAAAGTTATAATATCTCTTAAAAATTCTTACAGAACTACAAAACTTACACACGCTTCTGACACGAAGCCGCAGAAGACTAAAAACTTCTTCATAAACTTCGCACAAACATCTTCCATTGAAAATCAGAAACTGACTGATGAAAAAAATTGTAAATTACAAAAACAAATTACATAGAAAATTTGACAAAATAAGGTCGATTTATGGATTTTCGGGTTCGAACATAATTTTCCAACGTGTATTGCTGAGTCAGGCAATCGCTTAAAAATGTAATTCGCCGAAATTTTAGTGTTTTATATTATTGCCAAAAATGTTTGATTTTCTTTTTGTTCAGCATTTTAGCGATCGAATTTAGCTTTAGTTTTAGTGAGTTACAGACTACGAGAGCTGATCTCCTTTGAAAATTCTGATTTTAAAAACTTTTAAAAGAATATTTCACCAATTACAAAGTAAAAAATCAGAAGGAATGTCAGTCAGATTTGTTTTCGCATAATACTAATATTTTTTTACCCTTTATTAACTTCAAAATTATACCAAAATGTCGTTACGAACGCTTAAAAAGTTTTCCCCAAGAAATATACACACATATTTAAATTTTTATTCATTTTATATCCGCAATAATAGTAAATTGCTTGCTTAGGCAAATTTCAAGAATTATAATGAGTTCTTGGCTTAGATGCACAAACTAAAAACTATTTTAATCAAAATAAGCACGTGCGAGCATAATTTGAATTTTATCCATTAAATTTATAATTTTTCCTTATTTGCTCTTTTCATTCAGTTTCAAACGCGCGAATATCTTTATTAATATAATGAATGTTTTTTAAAATATTTTGCGTATCTTCCTTATTCAACTTTCGAGGATGAAAACATAATGGAAAGACAAATCAGAATAAAATTAGGTCATGGAATTATAAAAAGACGCGGAAATTTTCACTGTTAATTAAGCTCAGTGCAAGAGTTGCTAAACATTCGCATTTAAATGAGAACAAATAATTATCAAGGCTTCAAAAGTAGCAGAAGTGCCTTCCGTCGACATTAAATAAATAAAAGCAAATAAAAAAATATATAATAAATATAAAAAATGATGTAGTCAATGAAGTGATGGAAGAACAGATGAAAACCAGGCCAGCCCCATGTATCGAGGATATAACTAAATATTATACTACACTTGATGGAGCTCGATTGAATTAATTTTTTTGTTTTTGTTTTTGTTTTTGTAAATCGCTTACATATATTTTGTATTGCTTTAGAATAAATTTCAGAGCCATTAATATCACTATATCGCTCCCTGCAAGAAGCAAATTTCTGTCAACACACATACATTTATGCAGATAATAATGCTGAATTCATAAAAGATAAACAAGAATAGTTAAACATACTTTGGTAGAGTTTTTACTTCTTTAAGAAAAGTAGTGTTACTATTAATAGGTGTTACCTCCTTTAGGAAAGGTATAGTTAAAGAAAATACAGGTGGTGAAGGAAGAAATAGAGAAAAGCTTAATTCTTTTACAACTCTGCTTTTTTGAACGTTTTTTTAATAATGCAGTGTTGCAGCGCCTCTGCTGGCAGTGAGGCGTATTAAATCTTCTATGCTGTGCTTAGCAGGCATTCATTTTATTTATTATTTTATCGATGATTCTGCTACACAATACCGACGAAGGAGGGTTCTCTGATGTTACATTAGGATTAGTATACGCTGAAGCCGGTGTAGTTCAGTAACCAGTGTCTATACCTTCATCACTTGAACTTCCCTATAACAACTGATACAAAAAAACACTAATGCACATCAGAAAAATGTTGGAGACCGGGCTCGAACTCAGGACTTTCAATTTTGTAGTCAACGCGCTAACTACTTTATTCTGTAATTTCTTTTTTACGATAGCCTTCAGTTTTATCTTACTCACCATTTAATTCAACAGAAATATGTATAGAAAATGCGAAAATTAGCGAAAATCTCAAAGATTATATTATTATGTGATTTTTTTCTCCAACCGACAGCGAATATCGCTAAAATATGTTAATGAATAGCAAAGTCGAAAAACTTTCGTTATACTTCTTATAGCGATACGAATATCGTAGTAAAAATTACTGAATCCAGTAGTGCGATTCACTAACTGTTTTTACCGACAACCGTATCGTTAAAATAATTATAATTTGCTATTCAGTAACATTTTTAACGATATTCGCTATAGGTTAATGTCAGCTGTGTCGTTATTTAAGCGACAATAATTTATGTACTGTTAATTTTATGGACAAAAATCAACAGAAAATATCTGCTGCGTACTATCGTTAAAAAGAAGTTACAGAATCTCACAATCGTTATTGCAAGCGACATAATGTATAGACTAAAATTACGATTGTCGGATCGTTAAAAGTTACTGAATCGCACTACAGGTACAGGTACAGGTCAGTACCTACAACCAGCGTTGCCAAATTTGCAGACTTGTCTATATTTCTCAGTATTTTGAAGTGTGGCCCAGTCGTGCAGTTTTTGTCGAAAGATCAGTTTTTTTTAATATATATTTCAGTTTTTACAGCTTATGCTTTTGTCTTTTTTGTTTTTCAGTAACACACAAACAAGTAATATGAATGAGTTTGTAATATTAATTAAAATATTTGTAATATTAATTAAAAAATTAATTAAATTTTTACCTATAAACAATTTGATGATATCAATTAAGTTTTTCCACTCAAATTAATTAATACAATTAAAAATTTAATTTAATCAATTAAATTATTAATTGAAAACATTAATTGGTGAATATTTTTGTCTGTGAATGTTTTCAATTCCAATATACGTACATACATACATACCCGTAAATGTGTATAAAACTATCAATAATTATTTTTTTTTTCTCCCGCTGATACACGTTCATGTCAGTGACAAGCTCATATAAACAAGTTTTATACGAAACACCTCATCAAAGTGCAATTTGTGTATATGGAAAAGAAATAAAAGCGTCAGAAATATAAAAAAAGATGTTATGTTTTTCATACAAGTTTCCAAGGTACATTCACCCGATATATAAAAAATTATTTACGAAAAAAATTAAAAAAACTTAAAAAAATCAAAAAATTTATTATTAACAAATATTCTATGTAAACAAATTTAAAATTATGATACGTTAAATTTTGTTAGCGGTAGCCGTCATGGAGAAATTTTTAAACCTTTTTTAAATAATTTTTATTTTGTTAATAAACAAGTTCTATTTTTGACATTTTCGCTCAACTAAAAATTTAATTTTTTTTTTCATTGTTGTACTTTTGTAATCTTGAGATTATTACCTGGAAATGAATGTGCCTTGGGCATTTTTTTTTTGATTTCCTTCGTTGGAGAATTTGTATGTAAAACACATACTCGTACTCGTATATACATACTTACCGCCTTATTCATAAAATATAATTTAATTTTATAAAAGTTTTATAAAACAATTTTGTGTGAAAAGCTGTTTTACAAACCTTTCAAAATCTTTATTCTTCTCCTTCTCAATATATACAGATATAAAAATTTCTATTGAATATTTAAAAACATAGAAAAATCAAGCCTAAAATTAATTCAAGAATTTTTATTCTACAAAACATACTTACATACGTATACATACATGCATACATTTTTTCCTTTAAGCAAATTGTATAGTTTTAGCATGTTTTCCTAATGGTTTCTAAAATAACTCAGACAAAATAAAAACATTATACATACACATAAAAAAATAATTTAAATCAGCTGGCATAAATTCAATTGTCGTTAAAAATCCATTTGAGAGATATGAAAGTTTTTGCTCCTATTTTTTAGGTTTAATTTTTTTATTATTTGAAGATACTCTGGCTTATTAATTCTAAATCATTATCTTATATAGACTGTAAAAGCTCACTCTATATTTGAAAACCGTAATTCCAAAATCATTTGATAACATTCCTTAAACAATATTTATGTGAATTAAAAAAAAAATCTTTATGAGGATTGCCTGTAGCATTAAAAATGTTGCCTTGAATGGAGAAGAATAACCACAATGTCAATTAGGCAGAGTCTGGTGGTTCTGCAATTTTCTAAGTATTAATATCAGGAGTTATTCAACTTGATTTTAAATATGAATTTTACTTACACGAAAACAGTCTGCAACGGCTTTTATCCTAGAGCATAATGAAGAATCTCCATAAGCATATGGATGCCTAATCTGTTAATTTAAGCTGATGTAGATAAAGGGTAGATTGGCTAACATCTTTGTCACCTGCAATACATCCATACAACTCAATGCCATGGAGAGAAGCAAGAGCTGTCCTCATCTCAAAACCAGACAAGGAAAGTTAAGCAAACCCTAAAGCATACAGACCAATTAGCTTAAGCTTATTCTTGCGAATTTTGCAAACATTAGAAGGAAATCGGTAAAGACAGCCTTACAAGAAATTGTGTGTCATGTACTCGTATAAAGATCGTTCAATTTAGGTATTTACACCCTGACTATATTCATCGATAAAGAAAATACTGTCGACAATGCTTCGATCTGGGAGACATACTATCTCCCGTGTTGTGGTTTACCACAATAAACAGCCTACAAAGCATTCTATACGATGAAGGTCTTAAGTCCGTCTGCCATGCAGGCAACGTCGGGTTATTAATATGTAAAACACATTTTGGAATATTAAGTGACAGGCCTATAGAGCTCTCAACATACGAGTATTATTACGAAAAACATTTGTAAACAAAAATCCTAAAAATGACGCAGATATTAAAAGCTGAAGAACATCATACACCAGCACACACAAACATACAAGACGATGTTGAAGTGAACATTCAAAGCATAACAATGATGTTTTAATTTCAACTCACATTCACACAAATGAACAGAATGAATTGCAACACGAACTAATGACGTGATCGAAAGCTTCTATGAGAGTTTTTTTAATGTAGTGAGACATCATTCTTCAGGAAGCTTTATAGTTAGTTGAGACAGTCGATTTGACGTGAGTTGAGTCGAGTTGTGTGTGAAGAACAGCAAAGTTAACATCGTGATATTCTAGCAGTGAATTATTTAACATTGTGTGTCTTAAAAGCTCTCAATATCTGCGTTGGGTAAAGAAAGTGTCTTTAACCTACAAAATTTACGTTTTTAAAATTAAAAAAAAGAAACAATATCTTATAACTGGGCCAGAGAGAGAACTCTGTCTCAGTGCTATCCAGGGTAAAACGGAAATTTGATTGTTCAATAGGAAGCAGAAAATTCCTGCTTTTGAATCTCCTGTATTTCAAAATAAAATAAAACAAATAACTAAAAAGATGGAACAAAAATCGAGGAGTGAAACTTGATTGATGATTGTCCTAGAAAGGCCATATTAGACAGTAGAGTAATTAAACCTCAAGCACTTTGGGTCTTTTGCAGAAAACAATTGCTTCCAAATCGGATATTAATTCCAAGCTTACACACTGGCTTAATACGAGTGTAAAATCCGTTCAAAAGATACAGAGACTTTGCTGTATCAACATCTGAACTACATCAATTAAGGCAATGGAAAACATTGTGTTAATGTGACCATACGTCCTCTTTTTAGAGGACAATCATCTGTTTTAACTCGCTGTCATCTATAAAATGTGTGCCCTCTTTTTGTCATCTTTTTTTATTATCAGTCATCTTTTGCCATCTTTAATATTAAAAGAATGATTTACGAGTATATATGTGAAACAATGTATTCTCAATTTCATTTGCATTTTTTGTTTATTTTGGTTTTATAAGGAGGTTGACTTTATGGGCTTATCTGGTTTGATTGTACCCTGGTAAGGTTAATATTGTTGAGATTTTTTCTGTCTTTATGCTTTGCTACAGCGTCAACTGCATCGGGGGTTTTTACAATTTTTAATTTTTATTATTGAATGTATGTATATTAGACGGACTCACGTTGTATGGAGGTGAGAACCGCGACTTTGTTACCCTCTCAAATCAAAGATCTGTATTTTAATGGGGTCTTCCAAAGCATTTGAGGGGTCTAGCGATGACCGTTCGTAAGCTGGACCGTGTCTAAAAAATGTCTTTTGAAGTGAAGGGAGTGATAAATATTATTTTTTTATATATTTTTGTCAATCATTTAAAGCGGAAAAAAATTATTTTACGATTAAAGAAGAACATTTTGTTACAACTTCACAATTTGAAATTTGTCATTTTAAAAGTTCTTCCTCTTGTATTTTTGTATTGTAAAATAAGCATAAAAAGTATAAAAGATTTCAAATAAACATTTTTCTTTTACTTTTCTTTTAACAACGATGGTTTCTAAGTGTGGAAAAAGAAATGGTGCTGAGAAATGGTTATGAGATTTGCAGAAATGTTGAGATTCGTGTCAAGTTTGGTAGATAATAAAGCTAACTTTTTAAGCCATAAATACTTTAAATTTAAAAGGGTGTTGCAACAAGATGTTTCATTTTGAATAGAACGCCATTTTAACAAGTAAGAACTACGCCATTAATAAAAAATTCATTGAAATAATGAAAATTCACTATAAAAACAGTGAACTGTTCGCGTTTAAAGTCAGCAAAATTAAAGCATTTTTGGGTCGTCATGAAGCACCTTCTCGGCAAGTAGTTGTGAAACTTGCATACAAATTTAAGCTAATGGGACCAGTTAGTTAAGTGAAGAAACAAACTGTGCCAACTCTGTGGCAGTCATTTGGCAGATATTGTTTTCTAATTGAATAAAAATCCAGTGATTTCGCTTGAAAATACTCATACTATTTATTTAAGCTGGTAAAGAATAAAAGCATAACAATAAGTAAAAATCTGAAGAAAAAAAATTAAAAAAGTATAAAACAACAAATCCTTCAAATTGTATATAAGCTTATAAATCAAACAATAACAATCGGTGCAAATCTCAACAGCAAAATGTAATAAGCAAATATAATGAAAAAAAGATTATTTTTAATGGAATAACTTTTTTTTAGGTTTCACGTTTCACGTTATTTTTCTTCCAAATCTGTATTAATAATTTTCATTCTTCCAGAAAGAAGAATAAATTCACAGAATAAAGATTTAAACTTTCTATCTCATCACTAGCTAAAAGAAAACGTAATTTAAGACATAATTTTTCAAAAGATTTAATACTTCTATACTTGTATAAATACAGAAATACAAAGGAAAAATATTTTCTACAGAGCAGTCACACTCTTGTAACCGACTTGAAAAATAGCAGGAAGTTATCAATTCGTGTGTATTCCATTTTCCATATCGAACAGTTGAACCTGCTACATATCGTCCATTTTTCATGTGGAAAAATTAAACGTGCTATATACATACGAGGTTTGTTCAAAACGTATCGCGAATTTGGAATTTTCGCTGATATACGTAATATTCGAATTTTAATTTTTTTGTTGCGTTATGGTGGTACTAATGTCTCTCACTTATGCCGTAATTTCGGCCATTTTGAATATTCAGTTAATCGTTGACAGCTGCTTTGCTTGCACGTGTTTTGGCTCGTCTTCGATTTTTACCTACTAACAAAATGGAACAAAGAACCTGTATCAAATTTTGTGTGAAAAACGAAATTAGGTGCGCAAACGCATTCCGAATGTTGACTGTGGCACACGGAGAAGCTACCTTAGAAAGTTTGTGGGTGGTACAAAATATTCTCAGAAGTCCGAGAAGATGTGAACGACGAAGAGCGTACCGGACGCCCGAGCTCTTCAACAACAGGGGGAAAAATTGATGAAGTGAAGAAAAAGGTATTGGCCAATCGTCGAATCACCATTAGAGAAGTTGCTGAGGATCTAGACATATCGATTGGATCGTGCGATTCGATTTTTATCAATAATTTGGACATGAGAAGGGTCGCCGCGAAATTCGTACCAAAATTGCTCAATTTCAACCAAAAAACATCGCATGAGCTGTTGGACTCTGTCCACGACGACCCAAATCTGCAAATCTGCTCCAGATGGTAATAACTGGTGACGAATCGTGGGTTTATAGTTATGACGTGGCAACCAAAGCTCAATCATCTCAATGGAAGCTGCCGCACGAACCAAGGTAAAAATCGAAGACGAGCTAAAACACGTGCAAGGAAAGCAGCTGTCAACAATTAACTGAACATTCAAAATGGCCGAAATTGTCGGCATAAGTGAGAGACATGAGTACCAACAAAACGCAACAAAAAAATAGAAAATCAAAATATACGTAACCCGCGAAAATGCAAAATTTTTGAACAAACCTCGTATGTACATTGTATGAAAAATTCACGATGTACACAGAAAAAAGTATTCACCAATTAATGTTTTCAATTAATAATTTAATTGATTCAATTAAATTTTTAGTTGTATTAATTAATTTGAGTGGAAAAACTTAATTGATATTATCAAATTGTTTATAGGTGAAAATTTAATTAATTTTTTAATTAATATTACAAATATTTTAATTAATATTACAAACTCATTCATATTACTTTTTTGTGTGTATGTATGTATGTATATAGTAAATTTAATTTTTTCCATGAAAAATGTGTGATGTATAGTCTACTTAATTTTCTGCATGAAAAATAGACCATTTATTTTTTTTTGAGGAAAAATTGACGATGTACATATACTCCATTATATTTTTTTCATGAAAAAATTTGTATAGTTCATTTAATGTTTTTCATGACAAATGGATGATGTATGGTTGGTTGGTTTACGTGGCTGCCCACTACACGCAGGCGTTCAAGTAGAATCTAGATGATTCCTTTTTGACAATGGATAATGTATAGTGGATGATGTATGATATGGATGATGTACAGTCCACACAATTTTTTGCATGAAAAATAGACGATGTAGGAGTATAGTCCATTTTGCATTAAATAACTTTATGTGTGAAAAATTAACGATGTGTAGTGCATTTAATGTTTGCATGAAATAATTTTTTCATGAAAAATAGACGATGTATAGTATTTTTAATTTTTACCATAAAAAATGGGTGATATACTCGTATATAGTCCATTTATTTTTTTTTTTTTTTCATGAAAAAATTTGTATATTCCATTTAATATTTTTCATGACAAATGGATGGTGTAGTTCACACAATGTACGATGTATACCATACCATTATATTTTTTGCATGAAATAATTTTTTTTTTTCATGAAAAATGGACGAAGTATAGTCCATTTAGTTTTATAGTGAAACGTGCTATACATCGTCCATTTTTCATATAGAAAAATTAAATGTGCCATACATCGTAAATGTTTCCTTTATATAAAACATATGTTTATGAAAATGTTTTATTTAGTTTAATGTAAATTCCTTTAGCTTTTTGGTGTTTTTTTTTTCGTTTAATGTTAACGCTTTCATTATACCCAAAGTTGACTAGGTCGCATCATTTGTTAATATTTTTCTTTTAATGTCATACTTTCTAAGATAAGAAACTTTGCTAACAAATGTAACAAACTCTAAATGAATGAATGCGCTGGTTTGCTGATTTGGCTCATTTGCTTGTATTCTAAAACCATTTGAAACACATTCATTTTTATTGGTAATGAAGCGTTGTTTATGGTACACTGAATGCTTATCGTAACTTAAGTTATTGTTAACATTTTTGCAAATAACACTGTAATTTTTTTGCGCAATCATATTTTGCTGCAGAAGACGGTATAATATTTTTCCGCATAAAATGTTTCAAGTTCTGCTGAACAAGATGGAGCTCCATATGGCAATAGATAGAATATCTTTAAAAGAGATACATAATATAGAAAACTTTTCTGCACATACATATATGTATGTACATATGTGCCTGCTCATAATTGTGAAAGTGGTCTAAGTGATTTATTTCTTGTGTCGGGATATTATGCAGATTAAATTTGTACAAATCAAAAACTACTTTCATATTATGCAACATTTTAATTTCGAGTTGTACTATTTAATATTTACTAACTGCCTTATTATTAAAAAATATTTCTGTTTAATAAGAGGTTTATGAAAATTTGATTAATTAAAAAATTGAATTAATAATAATTATTTTATTAAAAATAAATAAATTATAGGCCATTATTATAACTTGGCTTAAGGTAAAGGTAGGATTTGACTGTATGGAGAAATACTTTTTCATTATTACAACTTCACTGTAAACTAAAAGTCAGCGATAAATTAAAGGCAAAGCTTGTAGTTGTTAAGCTGAAAGTCCATACCATCCGTTCTATGCGTATGCGTTATATGCATTTCTGTACATACGTTTTATGCGCCAGGTATTTATCAAATAAACATAATTTTGGGGAAAAAATAGACAGTGAAATAATGACTAAAAGAGTTTGTGAAATTTGAGGAATATTTTGTAATAAAAATAATACATAATATTTTCCACAGCTTCAATTAGCTTCTCCTCCATTACACTTTCTTAAAAAATAATAAACACAACGGAGGTGACACTCAGTACAATCGACAACTAAAATGTAAATTTTGTTCGTGAAATAACTATATTAAGAACTGATTTTAATGTATTTTATTCTTGAAAATAGTTGCAAGCTTTATTACAAAAGCTTTTTCTTTTATTAAAACCTTTTTTATGCAAAAAAAAAAAAAATTAAATTTATATCCACCACACGAACATTTTTATCGATATCATTGAAAATACAATATACTCGTAACTTGCCATCTTTGGCGATCAAAACCAGCTGCCTGACCTTTTCTCATGATGCATGCGACGGATAAAAAAGTAGAAAGTAAACCTACTTTATCCCTCCTATGCGTCTATACGTTCTATGCGTTTTGTTCTGTAACTTCCACATACAATTACGCTGATTCTACTTTTTTGACATATGCATAAAACGCAACAACGCATGAAACGGATGGTATGGATCGTATGGACCTTCAGCTTTATCGTGATGTTTAGTCATTTGAAGTTGCCATGATTTCATAAGTTGCCATACTTTCTCCTTTTTAAATTTCAGACAAATTGAAATTTGTTTATTTGAACAAAATATGACAAAATAACCAACAACTTGTCACATTTACCACCGCCAATACAAAAAATATTCATTTTACTTTTAATCTGTTGATGTGAATCTCTCTAAAGTATCAAAACAAGAAAAAAATCATAAGAAAATAATTTCTCATTGACCTTTTGAAGCATTCGTAAAATAGATAAATAAAAACAAATTGAATTTCTTTATCTCTGCTGCAAGGCAATAAAAACAATTTGAGTAAAATCTTTATAAGACTCCTTTGATGTATGTATGTAACCTACTCACAAGTACTACTTGATCTCAAAATGCGAGTGTTATTTTATTCTTTTTAGTTTAGAACATTTTCCATAAGAAAAATAATAAACAACTTGATCCGATTAAATTTTTTTTTTGCTAAACATTGAAAAATAATATAAAAGTTACGTGTTTTAATAATAACAGTAATATTTTACCCATAAGTGTACTTGGCCCTTTTTTTTTTGTTTGCTAAGAAAACTTTGCAGTGAATTTCTAAAAATTGTGAAGGTGATAAAAATCCTGCAAGCAGATTCGTGAGCCTCTGCTCTTACTCCTACATACGAGTATAAATAAAATAAAATAAAATGAAATAAAATAAAAATAAGTATGTATGTACAAAGGCAAAATGCATTAAAATACTCACTCGTGTGCAGATTATATTATTTTGTATTTTTATGAAAAAGTATCGCTGCCATTTGCCACATTGCAAATGGAAAAATAAAGAAATCGATAACAAACAACATGTTGTTTTGGGTCAATAAGCAATTTCCCAAAACTGCAAATTGAAATATAAAATAAAATAAAATACTTGTGCCACACTTTGCCATGATTAACATTGAACACATTAAGATCAAAATCTATTTTAAGTTCTTTATACTTTTGCTGTTTAATATGACAACTTTTGTTTGTTCATCTTCTATTGCACATAAGAATCGGGTTTTTTACGAAAAGTCTTATTTCACATTTTGGAAAGTAAAAATAAACTGTTTTCCTCCGGAATTTTTACGACTTCAATAGTTGCAATAATTAATAACAAAGAAAAAAATACCAAAGTACGTAATTTTCAATAATATTTTGAGAGCTTTTCTATAAACATATGAACATTTTGGCAATGAGTGGCTGCTTGGATAAAATCATGCATTTGTTGGATTTGGGCGGCAAACTTTAAAAGTACGAAATATCATATTAATATATTTCTACAGCCAGATTTTTGTTTTGTAGTTGCCTGATTTATTCACGAAGAGCCTCTTGTCAAGGCAGCCTTTCATAAATATACAGAAAATTAAAGTGGATAAAATTCTATTAAAAATAAAATCTTTCAAACGATAATTTTGAGAAGAAAAAACTTTTTAAAAAAAGTGACAAGTGGCCTTTCACAACCAATCATTTCATGTGTATTTATGTATGTAAAGGGTATTTTATTTTTTGAACTTTGTACGGGCGCAGTCTCAAATCACGACGGAAAATTCTCCAAACTCTGGTCTGTAAAATTCGGAATCCTTGTTAGCGACGTGAAATTGATTGCCACGAATTCTCCTGTACATTCTCGCGCTCAACGGCGATGTTTGATATTTTTTGTTTGATTTTTGTTACTGAAACATTGGACTCAAATTTATCAACCACATTGCCAAAAGTCCTCGCGGTAGGTCGATTATGGCAACCGTAAAATGGCTAAAGCGCGCAGAACTTTGCCCGAACCGAAAACCAATTTTTATTAAGTAACTAAATGTTATCATTGTACGTGATATTGGATGCTATATCCGTCCATTGGGATTTGGCAGAACGGACTGAATAAATGGCAGCCAATTCGTCACATGTAGCTTTAACAATGTGGCCACTATCAGCTGTCAAAGTTCGTAAGTCCCTATTGGAAGACCCTTTATACAATATAATAAAATTTCAAAATCTATATTTATCTACATACATGCGTGAATACGTTCACTCATATGTGTATGTACATACTCGCACATATGTTTGTACATATGTTTTATGTTAATCTCATAATTTTCAGCAAACACTTCCAATATATTCTTTTAGTCCCCAGAGACTTTAACACAAATGATTTACAAACAAACACACGTGCTGTGTTTCCATGACCTGGATCCCCCTCAGATGGCTATCGGAAGCAGGCTTTGTATAATAATGAAAAACTGTTTCAGATGACAACTTTGAAATTCAATTCAAATAAAAATATTTTAAATTTATCTGTTGCTGCTTTTGTATGAATTCCATACTTCTTATTCCCTGCTGAAATTGAAATCTTAAAAATTGCTTTTGTTGGTCTCTACCATAATAAATGCTGGAACAAAAGTTTTATTTGCATAATAATTAAGAATATAATGAAGATTATTGATAACAATGCAATTGGGATTTGTGGTCCAGCGTTTAATAAGGCGAATAATAAAAAGTGGTAAATAAAAAAAGATCCATAACTCAACGCCAAGTCAGAAAGCATCTAGAAAATATTTAATTTTTTATTTCAATGAGAGTTGAAAGTGTGTGAATATTTTAAGAAAATTTTCAAGAAAGCTATTTTCATTCTTCACAATATCTCAATTTGTATACCCTGAATTTATATTTGTATTACTGCAGAGGCACAGTGAATTATGGTGTCAAAAACCCCTATTTTTCGACCACTCAAGTATAACAAGTAAATAACGGCAGGGTCACTCTGAGCGATGTTATAAGTAATATAATAATTTAGGAAAAATAGTTCGATAAAAAATCTTAAGATTAATTTTAATTCAACATACTAAGATGTAATTTACCATTCGATTTTTGTTTTTATGGCTATTTTCATATCACGGGTGAGTACAACATCCAATCAAAATATACCAGGGGTCCGTTTCTTAAAGCTAAAAGTTACAAATCTACAAATACATAGAAAAAACAACAATAAAATTTGTAAAAGTGTTGCTGTTTTGTGTATATTTTACTTGTAAATTTGTAACCTTGAGAAACGGGCCCAGGGATCTGTTTCTCAAAACTTACAAGTGTTGTTGCAATACAAGTAAAATAGTTATTTTCATATAAATAATTTATTTTCACGACTATTTTATTTGTATTACAACACTCGTATTTTTTGAGAAACAGGCCCCAGAGCTTGATTCTCATGTAATATTTCCTACAACCAATAAATAAATGAACTAATGGTAATTGAGAAAATCAACACATTTCAAATAAAGTTAAATACCGTATAAATTCAATAGGTGTTAATGCAAATAAATTATGGCACACACAGGTGGCAAGTGTATGTGTAGACTAGTTGCAACGAAATACAATTTAAAAATTTTCGTAATTGCATTACAAATCTGCAAAATCAAATAGCCATTTATTAAAAGAGAATGAAACGTTTTTGCATCTGAATAAAATTTCCAAATACCACAATATCTACAACAATTGCTTCTGCACATGCATTTGCTAGTGCCGTTTCATATGCACATACCTTGCAGGAGATCGAACTAGTATACAACTAGTATTTTACTACTACAGCAATCACTTTCCTATACCATCTTAATGCTCAAATTAGCATTGGTACTAGTTTAGGACTAGTTTATTACCAGTTCTTTTGTAAAGAAAAATTCTATAAAATTGATGGTTTTATTCCTTTGTTACCAGGTGACAACTGCTAGTTAAAATTCGTCATTATTTACTAAAATTCAAAAATATAAAAGGGTAATTAAATAATAATAATA
Organism: Nowickia ferox; assembly: GCA_936439885.1. Taxonomy (NCBI): domain Eukaryota; kingdom Metazoa; phylum Arthropoda; class Insecta; order Diptera; family Tachinidae; genus Nowickia; species Nowickia ferox. The sequence goes on from OW387025.1 coordinate 114,231,832, forward strand.
ATTAATTAATTATAATTATTTTTAGATGAACCTAAAACTTTAATAATCTTATGCTACGAATTTTCATACAGTGCAAGGAGTCTGTTAGACAGTCAAAATTTATTTTGCAATGTGGGCCTTGGAACTACTTCATATACTAGTACTCATCAGCACTAGTATGAATGAATGAATGAATGACTTAAGTCTAGCGGGAAGCACAGGACACTGCGACCAAAGTAGATCTATTGTATCCCCTGCCAGGTGCTAGAGCACCTCATCTAGTCCTACTCCCCTGATGAATCTCAGGATTGGCAGTGGGTCTAGTGTTGGCAGTTCCCAATCCTCCAATAGGTGCTTGTCCAATTGGCTATATCTTCTGTGGCTTAACGCTTCACAGTCCTTCAGAATATGCTCTGAAGTTTCATCTTCGTAATCACAGAATCTGCACAGGCTGTTACTCTCAATGCCAAGTCTGTTGAAGTGTTTTCTGAGTATACAATGGCCTGTGAGGAAGCCTGTGAGCATTCTTAGATTGTCTTTACTCAGGGACATGAAATCTATGAAACGATTTTGGTTATACGTTCCAATCATTAGTTTTGCATGTCTCAATCCTGGGAGATTGAGCCAGAGGTTTTCTCTATTACTCTTAATTTCCGTCGATATATCTTCCCGTATTTTGTCCACTCCGAGTCCACAAAACGGTTCTGGTCCGACCATGGGTGTACTAGCCCCCTTCTGGCCATTTTGTCTGCATTTTCATCAGCACTAGTAATTTTACACAACAACTTTAACCCTTTTTGCACTAGTTCTTGTTCCTATTCTAGTAATTATACTAGTAGCTTTTATACAATTATTGCCTACTCTCCTGCAGGGTATTTATGTATGTATATATGTATGCAGATGTAAACACACATACATCTGCATACATTTAGGAGCCTTCAAAAATTTTATTTTCTAAACGGTTTTAAAATTTAGGGTCTGTCCCACGATGTCGACAGTATTCGACTTGTCTCACACTTACATTCAAAAAAAAACAAATTTTAAAATTTTGTTGTTGTTACCAATGTAACTGTGCGACGAGTCGAACTTTGGTGACATCGTGGGACAGGCCCTTAATTGTCATTTACACATGCATACGTATGTATTTGTATTGTATTGTGTATTTGTGTATTCATGGTTGTATGTATGCAATGGCCAACCATTTTATTTGCATTGAGTGCCAGTTATCCCATAATATACTTGTATGTATGTATATTTACATACTAGTTGTACACATACACACAGAAGCTCATGTGCGTATAACCACATGACTTGTTGTTGGTTCAACGGATGGCGACACATAAATCATAATGGCAAATACTACAGACATACATTATTTTTAATTCGTAATTACTAATTTGGCATTTAGTTCCTTGTGGCAGCATTTAGAAAAGCGGACATAGATCACTATCTATGAATTGATATACATACATACATATCGCTCATTTACTCAAACAACGCCATAACTCATGCGTTTCGATGAAATACATACGGCCTTATGCATAATGAAAAACTAACATGAAGTTAGCATAAGTGGCAAAATTTAGCATGGTCTTAATGAGTTTTGCCGATAGGGCCGATAGTATTAATTCAAAATGCGATTTTGAATTTTTCATTAGTTGCAAAGCCAAGTGGATTACATTACAAGTTTTACAAAATATTACTTTTTTAAATAGGACTAATAAAAGAATATGGATTAATAGAATCATTTGATTTTATTTTAAAAAAAAAGTCCTATCAATGAATAACGCGTTCACCTTCTACGGTTGTAGTCAAAAGAGCGTTTTATAATTTCTAGAGACTTTCGATTTTAATATTATTTTCTTGAAATCAAAATAGCGTTTTCTTTACTTATTTTTGTATTCAAAATTTCCCCAAATATTAATTTTTCACGGTTGTTATCATCTATTTCATCAATAGTATTTACTGCATTTTCAGAATCTAATCTTATTTAAAATTTCGGTGCGATAGCTATCGAATGCAGTAATCCATTCGATACGTGGCGAAATTTTATTCGACACGATAGCTTACTCGATATCGAATGCCATAATTTTCCTCCCAGCTTTTCTGCATATGAAATCATCCACTTGTTAGAAGGAAGTGGAATCTGTGCCTCGTTTCTGCAAGGAATGTGAGAACTTTTCGAGTCGAAAAAATTCTTATCATCCTATGAAACACAGGGTGAGTAAGAAAAGAACTGCATTTGCTACAGAAACGAGGCACTTGATTTTCTGTTTCCGTACACATTTCTATTTTTACTTTTATTAAAAAGCCATCATTGGTGACTAGTTTAGAAATTAGGATATTTAAATCTAGTACTTTATTGGAATATTTTTACAATGTTGGCTATTTTTTACAAATTTTTTTATTTAATCATTTTGGGGATTTCATACTAACTAACTAAGTTTTGCCCCAGTGGACGAATAAGACCACTAGAACACTTTTCGCATAAATTGCAGTTTCATTTGTTTTCGAAAGTTAGTTCACAGAAATCTACTACTGTCGTCATCTTATTATTGCATTAAAATGAATAACGCACTCATAAAAAAAATGTTTAAACAAAGTTAATTTTCCATAATAAAGTTTAAAAAATTTCGGAAACAAATTTCTCGGAATTTCTTTGCCGGAAAATATGCGGAATACGGAAAATTTCTTCCCGCGTAATCCCGAACGAAAAACACTTCTACCGTTATATTCATTACAATTAAATTTCTTCTTTTTATCGGCATATTTTTGTAGCGCCTGTAGTCGTGTCTTTTTATCTTTAATCTAGTACCAAAATGTCGTAGTCAAAGTCGAAATACACCAATCACGATAAGGCCCATAATTTCGTATATATTTTGGACTATATTGTGCGGTGACGACGTCTTTTTTTTTTTGGGCGTCATTTGTCTTGTGTGTTATTATTCTAAATTTCCCAAATAATGTCAAAATATACGTACATATTTGTTTTTGTTTTTTATTGTCTGTTTGATTGCTTTCTTAACATTTAGTCATTAGGATTTGTAAATTATATATGTACGTACGTATGTACTCGTATGTATAATATTTAGAAGAGTAACTTTGTTAAAAGCATTTAGTTCAAGATGTACATATTTATATGTACATAGGTACGAGTATGTATGTATATGTGTGTTTTCTTTTTTAATTTCGACAACAAAAATGGTGTTTTGTGGTAAATGTCAAAGAAAAATGTAGTGTGTGGAGTACTCGCTTAATTATACCATAATTAGACGTCTCCTTTTTTAATGTATTTATTAGAGGGAAGTTCCAATTGTAATTAGGATTTGTTTAGGGCAATTATGGTGCAAAGAACAACACTTTCTCTACAATATTCACTGTGAGACAAAAACTCACGAACAAGAATACAAAATAGTGCGTGTGTTTTTCTCTGCATTGTAAATTCAGCTGTGCTTTTACACTTTTTTAATATTATAAGGCAAGTTGCAAGTTGGCATGTTAGTATGTTTGTAAGAGGTAATCTGCGGTACCACTAGTCGTAGTTCTAAAATTCTTTCAGCATAATGTAGAATGTAATCTCCAAACGGACATACATAGAGTACTTCTTGTGTTAACATCGTGGGGGTATCATAAGATGGTTTTAGCAGAGATCTATTAATTGATTTTTGGTTTTATTTTCAATTAAAATTGTTTATTGCAGGAATATTTTTTCTGTGCTGCTGGAAGTATTTAAATGTTGCTTTCCCGGCAACGACTCAAAATGGGTGGCATAGTGAACCAACGTGTTCCACAGCAAGAACATTATAGCCATTTACAAACAAACGAAGGACCTTAATGTGGGAAATAGTAATTGCTAATACCGGACACTATATTTTTGGTATCCATACTAAAAGAATATGAATCCTATATAATGACTATTATTTAGAATCCCTAGATGAAGAAGAGGAGGAGTCAATAACTTACCTCCTATGCATCTGCCCGGCACTTGAAAACCAACGCTTCCGAGCTCTAAGAAAGGGGTTTTCAGTAGCCTTTCGGAACTTTCAGCGATTGAGCTTAAATACCTGAGAACAAATTTCGGCATACGATATCGTTTGAAATTTCCATACAAAAACGATTAAAATTGCATAAAAATTTGTTCGATATAAAATGGTGTAGTTGACCTCCTGCATTCCTTTATTAGGCGCAGTGGATGGTTCAACCGCTAGCTACAGCTGCATGAACTTTTAGCACGCTCATAAACGTGCTCTCTCTTCTTCATTCTAACGCTCTCTCCCTAACAAGCAACACAAAGGCATAACTCAAAACAAAAAAGATAACACAATGCGCAAGTGTGTTATTTTGTCCGTTTGTGTAACGTATCTATAGAATATGTATGTGTTGTAAACAAAGTACATTTGTGTATGGAAAGTGCTCTGTCTCTCTTTCTCTGTGTCATACCTTTTACAGCAAACACTCATTTCTATTCTGTGATGACGTAGATGAGCAGTAGAATTTTTTTTGTGCGACTAAGTGAGCAATATTGTTTTTTTTTTTTTTTGACACAAAGGTACCTAATTGCATGCACCTAAGTGAGCCGAACACTTTCTCTTTCCTCGGCAACCTGTTAACCTAACCCAACCTACTCTAAGAAGCACGTATTGTGCATAAAAAGATCGCAGATTTCATTAGAATACATTGTATTATAGTAGCGATGGAACAAGTAAATGCTAACCACATTGCGCCGATGCTCCTGTGAATCAATAGAGCTGGATAACCTACTATCATCGATCCGATTCCATTTTTAGAGGAATACAGTTGGTATAAATCGTAAGGGAAGTATCTCTTACACTCTTTTAAAAAACCAAGGCACTTGAATGCTTCTTTTGTGACTTCAAAAATAGTATCAGTCTAAATTTGCATGTCAAAGACTTCAAGATCGCTTAGTACTTATATCACCCATACTTACAGATGTAGCAGAATTTGTAACAGCCCTCCTCTTCTTTCCATAACTTTTGTAACTGTTTTTGTACTCGAAATAACTTGCGTTTTTAGCAAAGAAACCACCAGCCATAGAAGAATATCTCCAGATAATAAATCACATTTGTAAAGTCTTTGGTTGCTAACGGCGTACTGCCCTTGAAAAATTGAATTTCTAAGCTATTCTACGCCAAAGAGTATCTCATATTTGCAACAACTTCTTGGGTCACTTGTTAACTACAAAGTGATTTTGTGCTTTAGACAGAAGATGATAATCACGTTGCACTTGGTTCTCTTGGCATGGTTAGCAAAATTTAAATTGAAATGTTTACATATGTTTGTTATGAAAATAAAGTTTTAAACTTCATACTACACATGTTAATTTTTTCCCACTGCAAAAATTTGTTATATAAATAAACGTGTCTACATTTGCATATCCGTATCTGCGTTTGCTGTCACATTGGTACAATATCTTAGATAAATACTTACCCTGAGCAAATTGTATAAATTTGCACACCAATTCACCAAAGATAAAATGTCGCAGATAGGTTCCGACCAGGGTGATTGGCATGCAAAGGACACCCAGTAGCATATCAGAAATTGCCAAATTGGCTAAAAAGACGTTTGTTATTGTTCGCATCCGGCGATTCTGGAACAGAGTCGAGGCCACCAACAAATTTCCCACAACGGCAAATATCAATATAATGCTGTAGCATGGTATTAGCCATATGGGTATTTCCGTACTAATCCTTGGCCTCGCATCGACTCTGCTATGATTCGAAAACTTAGCATTGGTAACGTATGGTACCAAGGAAGAAGAATTATCTAAGTATTGGTTAAGGAATGATGAGTTTTCTGCATCAAGCGAATCCCAAAATGGACGCTCGAATGAAACGCTCTGCTGTTTAGGTGCCACAACTGTGGAATCATTGGCCGTTAAAGCCAATGAAATGATGTTATTGGACACATTATGTAAGGGGAAAAATTTTAATAAATTGTTTAATTCTTTATATTCTAGTGTCATAATGTAAGCATTTGATTAATTTACGATGTTATTGAACAGACACACATACATATATAATTTTTTAAATTATATAATTTTTAAACCTCTTCACAATTATGTTGCACCATAATTTATTTAATTATATTTATATGCTTATTACTGTATTATTGCCATTATTATTATTTTTTTTTTATTTTGTATTTTTTATATTTTTCTTATATTTTTTTATAACTTTCTTCTTTTAGTAAACCATTTTTAATCCATTAATTTATGTGTATGCGTGTGGATGCTATTTTATCTTTTTTCCCGCTGAACGCTTGTTAACAATGTGATGCAGTGCTTTAAACTGCTTTTGCTGTGGCAATACACAAGTTGTTTACTACCAAGTTTAATGTTCGCAACATTTTGTCTCCCTAACGAGCATGCGCCTATTTTGACTTTTCGGAATATTTATTTGAATGAATTTTATTTTCACCACTATTCTTTGCTTAAACTTAATGAAAACTTTTTTATTCATTTTACTTTTCATGCTGCAACGAATTAGGAATACTTTGCAACATGCTTGAAATAGAAAACTTGTTGAAATGTTCAATTTCAATTTGTTGCTGTTGTTTACTAAGCAACAATTGATTTTTTCTTTACTGTCTCCGGTCCTCTGTTCAAAAATTAATTAAACAAACTTTTATAGTATGAAGGAAGTATGCAAAAAGTTCTCAGCATCACAGGCAAGTCAAAACTTTTAAGTTTCAGGATTAAAGGGACAAAACGAAAAAAAAGCATTAAAAAAATGAAAAAATCAATGTAAAAGCAGCTTTTTTGGCTCACTAAAAAGCCAAAAACCTGCCACATTTTATTTAAAAAAAGTGTAATTTTCTGTTCATTTCCAAAAAATGTTTTGCATTCTCCAAGGTTAGTATGCTTTATACTAAAAACGTTACAATTACATCTGGAGCAATGCCTTGCACTTTACACCCGGTATAAATCGATATGTACAATGTTGTGGAAAAAGTGCTACGAATCAGGATAGAAAAAACGAGCAAGTTTTTGGTTTACATTCATATTAAGGGTTTTCATGAGAACTATCAAAATTTCTATTTGTACCATTAGGCAAATTCGCGAGACTTGTTTCATGAAGAACCTTTTCAACTTTTGCGCAAACAGTTAATGTCAATTTGAAAGAAACGTCAAAAAAATTAATTGCATAAAAATAAAACAACAAAAATCTAGACGCAATGTGTAAATTTATATATTTATATATTTATATATTTATATATTTATGTATTTGTATATATGTATGTATATAGGAGGCCAGACCACTGGACCAATCTTCCTGAAATTTTCTCAACATTTATCTGGGACTCTAAAGTGAATAATAGGCTCCTTTTTTTTTTGAATCACGCCCACTTTTGTGCCCAATATTTTAAATTATGTTTCTCCTTCCACATAGTTTTTAACAGATTTTATAATATAAACGAGTATTACTGCAGCATTTGGTGACCAATTTTAAAAATTATTTTTGCCTATGGAAAAACCCCACAAATGATTTTTTTATTTTTGTGTGTTTTTGTGGGAAGGGGGGGGGGAGGAAGCAAAGTGCCAGCTCCAAAAATTTATTATGAAATAACTGTGTCATGTGTGGACCAATTTTCAAAAAAATTTATTGCATGTGGAAAAAGTTAGCTGAAATTTTTGTTTATTTTTTTTTGAAAATTCGGGGGGGGGGCGGTTTTTAAAGTGCTCGCCCCAAAAACTGACCATCAAATATTTTTGTAATTTGTGGACAAATTTCCAAAATTCTTTTTGCATATGGTAAAGATCCACAAATTTTTTCTTTTTTTTTTTTTGATATTTGTGGGTAGACGAGGGTGGTGTTGTAAGCGCCCGCCTTTAAAAAGTGAATATCAAATAACTTCGTCATTGGTGTACCAATTTCCAAAATTATTTTTTTATATGAAAAAATTCCGCTTAATTTTTTTTTAATTGTGGGGAGGGGGTGGAAAGTCAAAGCGACCTCTCAGGAAATTTATTATCAAATAACTTCGTCATTTAAGGACCAATTTTTTTGGAAATTGTTAAGGTGGAAGGGGAGCAAAGTGCCCGCCTTTAAGAAGTGAGTGTCGTTAATCAACAAAATGGAAAAAATTACCAGAATGAACTATGTATTTCTCACACCAGTTAAATAGTCTTCAACACAAAAAAAAACTTCAAAAAGAAAAAAAATTGTCAACTTGAATAATCGCCAAGAAAAAACACCAAAACGAAAAAAAAAACACGAATAATTCAAAAATGTAGTCATTAAAAAACAAAATTTTTGCTTTTTGCCAAAAGATATTGTAAAAGAAATTAAGTATAATTACTTTAAATATTTCTTCTTTAAAAGAGTTTTTTAAATACAGTTTTTCAACCATTTATTTTTTAAAGGAATTTATTAAAAATTACTTTTCCGAAAATGTAATTTTTTTTCAAAGACAGCTGTTTGCTAGCAAAAAGTTTGCTAATAAATAGCAAACATTATGCTATTATAAGTATTTTTTTAAACAGAACTTTCTTTATAACTTTCAAAGTGGAAGTTGGTTTTCTTTATTCTATAAGATAATACGTGCTTCCCACTTGTTTTTTAAGGGGAGGAACTGTTTTTGTTATGGAATCATGAATTTTCGTATAATTTTGAAGTCACCTCAACTGGCAACACTCACTCGAACGTTTATACTCGTACTCAGCGATTTGTCAAGCATTTCTATTTCTAATTTTAAAACCCAAACAATACGATATACAAAAAGCTTTTATTGGCCGTTATGTAAAAGCTTTTTTTAATTTATTAATTGTTACCGTAACTGTTTTTTATTTGCTTTTCAAATAGCGGAGGCAGATGCTCAGGTGACTATTTTCGCCGCTTATAATTTGAATATCCATGTGATGTCAGCACACATTTTTCAGTACATAACTTTCACATTCAAGTATAAATTGTTCAAAGCAAATTGAGCCGAGTGTATTTTACATGAATTTGCCTTGGGAGGTACTATTCCTTAAAGCTTTATGACAAATCAGTCCCAAAGTTATTTGCAGCACACAAATCCATGTTTATTAAATGAGGTAAAGCTTTTTGTTTTGAAGAACAAACAAAAACTGATTCAGGCCCTCACTTAGAAACTTAGTTTTGATAATATGGATAACACAAAATTTAATTGCTGGAGAACTTCACAATTTGTATGTAATTAATGTTTCTAGAGGAAATAGAACTTACACTTTCAATCGGAAAAATTGCTTTGATCTCACTTCATTGCTAAATAAATTTAAAAAATAAAAAATTTATATTCGCATATTTGAATATACAGCCGCCGTTACTTTAGCGTAGAGCCGAAATAAGTTCGTTTTTGAACATCGCAATTTTATTTAGCGTTTTCAAGAATGGCGGCTACCCTGTGGCTTCCATTCTTTAACTTCTTGATTTTCGCAAAGCATGACCTATCAAGGACCATTTCCGCTTGTGGATTTCCTGTTGGATAAACTGTTTTTAAGTTGAAGATTTTATGAGGACATTTGTTCATAACTAACAAAACAATATCATTCTTTTTATGGCATACCTACAAGAAAGATATTCATAACAACAATATCTTCCATTTTCCATTGAATGGAGTGTTTCATTAGCTCCCAGAAAAAAAAGACAAAAAGACATGCAAAAGAAATAGTTAATGCATGGATTCTACTGCAAATGAATTGATTCAACTTAGGAGCAGGACGCATGATTTCAACCCAGGGATGTCATTGACGAGCATAAGTTCACATTTAACAAAACTGCTCATCATTTAAATGAGTGCTTAGAACCCATGCAAGTTCCCTGATTCGATGACGTTTTTTCACGTAAATACAAAAACTAAAAAAAATTATTGTCGCAGCCAGGATACGAACCGCGTTATTCAGACTGTCATGACATACTCTCTACCACTGAGCTATTGTATGCTTGACATTTGTTGGAGATAAATCTTGTTTTATGAAAATGTGTCAATGTGATGATTTAATTCCGTTTTTGCATGGCTTTTTTGCTGGATATTTATTTCAGTATATTACTCAGTTTGTCGCATGTGTTTTTAATGAGTTCAAAAACTATATCGTTATTTTCAAATTGCGATGACATTCAGAATGCATTCGAAGAAACAAATGCTCAAGAAATCATTGAACACTATTTCATTTTGAACGCGTTCATTTATTTTTTGCTTTGCTTAAATAATTCAGGAAATTCATTTGCCACTTCAGTTTATGCTCTAAAAATTTCCTGATAAATAAAAATTTCAGCAAAAATTAATAAAAGTTACTCATCTACAGCTCGATAGTTTGCTAAATAAAACTTCAATGTTCTTAGTTTATTTTTAATATATTTAAAGATTTTACTAATTGTAAAGGACTTGCTGTCTGTTTATTTTCAGACTTAATCAAAAAAAAAATAAAAATTTTTTGAAGTAATAATTGAAATAAAAACTTAAAAACCAATTAATACAGACTTTTACATGTTAAAATATTGAATGTTTGGATTGGGCCACAAGTAAATTTCTTATGATAAAATTTCTGTTTTATAAGGTACACAAGGACACATTTATTTATTTTTATTTTATCATACTTTTTATACAAGAAAATAATTATAATATATTTAGTATAATAAATTGATAAATGTATAATAGTTACATACATATATGTACGAGTATACTAGAATAAAGAGGAATCTTGATAACAGTCTCTTAAGGATATTGATTTTATTTCGAAATTCAAGGATTGAAATTGTTGTTTAATGGTTTAATTTTATTTAATGAATGAAAACTTCTTATATTCGTTAAGGCTAATTGAAAAAATTTTATTTTATTGGTCAAAAATGCTTAAATGTGTATGTCCATACTAATGTACAATTCGAAAATTCAAAACTTTTCTTCGCTCTTGAAAATATACAATACTGTGCACTTTCTAATGCCTTGCGCTCACCTCTAGTTTGCACACATATTCTCCCACTTATAAGTGTATGCAGTGATGAGCATAAATGTAACAGCCATAAAGAATATTTGCAATAAAGCCCTAGCTATGACAATCTTTTGATTGCATTCTTATTGAAAGACATTGAGAAATCAAACATTTTGCAACAGATAAAGCAAATGCACTTTATTCCAAACAAACTACATATGAGATAAATTTTGCATTCTGTTTTTGGAAGCTCTTAAGCTTTAAGACAAGAAAGTGAAGCATTATGTGCTTTCTTGGTATGCATAGAGGCGGTGGCGTAAGTAAGTTTATGTATTAAATGTTTTTAATTGATTTAGTTGTACGAATATAAAAGATGGGTTTTGTTGCTTACACTTCTAAAACAGTTTGGAGGTCTAGTCTTAACCGTTCATAAGCTGAACTACGCTTTGCATTTTGTAATTGTTTCTTCCGAGACAACACGCAAAATATGATACATTATATGAAAGCTCTTTTCACCAAAAAATTGCTCAACTCCCACACACCAGTGAAGTCGATTGGCTGGGTTTCGGCTAATATTTTTTTACATTTCCCTTAACCTCCAAAATGTTCTGTGCAGTGTTTAAAAAGCTTAAATCGAAGTATCAAAAGTCGTAAAATATTTACTTTTCGCTGCTTTGGTTTTTTCCAACTGTTTAAAATCAACCAATACTTTTGCTTGTGCTTGTAAAAATCAACAACAGTCGCAGTCGAATCAGAGGCAGCAAACGATTTATGAACAATTGCTCAGTACTTTCAACAGTCGACGATTTCAAAAGATTGAATTTGATTTGCTGTTGCTTTTGGTTAGTTTCTGTAGTGAAAGCATAAGCAGTCTGTATGCTTTTTGTAAGTACCAAACAGTCGAAGAAACAAAAGCTCTTAATTTTAGAAGCTTTCTGCAGGTTCAATCAACTATTTTGTGGTGTTTGTCATGTTTTTGTTGTTGTTTTGGCACATCAGACAAGAGGCAAAAACAAAAACAAAAACCACTGTAATGCGATTGCTTAAAACTTCTAAAAGCAAGAGTTTGTACTTCTTCGACTGTGACTGCTTGCAACGTCCAAAAGCAAAAAACAAATCAAATTCAAACTTTTCAAATCGTCGACTGCCAAAAGTACGAGTACTGCGCAATTGGTCATAAATCGTTTTGTGATTTTGCTTTGACTGAAACTGTTGTATTTTTCAAAAGCGAAGCGAAGAAGCAGAATCAAGTGAAATTAAAATCATTACAGTTTTTTAAACACTGGTTCTGTGAATTGTCATAATCTGACATGGTTAACAAGGTTATTCTTTGTGAGTAGCGCAGGTGTTTATATATGTATGTATGTATGTATTTTACTTGTTTAGTTTGTAAAAAGTACTTGGGTTTTTAATTGCAGTTGTTTAAATAAATTCTTTGTTCTCTATACATGTATAGTACTTTGATATGAGAGGCTGCCTTTGTATCGAATCCATAGAGTTTTTGCTAAAATTGTACATTCCTAAATTGAGCAAGTTGTCTTATATTCTAGCTAAGGACAACAAATATTTCGGTTTAAGATTGTTAAAAAGAATCTTAACGAGACTTTAAATTTCTTTATATATATATATATATATATATATATATATTTTTCTTTTTTGTTTTTTCATTAATAAGATGAAAATTTTTCTTAATAAACTTAATATACTTCTTAAAATGATTGTGATTTACGTAATGTGATATATATTAGTTGCTTGAAGACATTTATAAAAAATATTCAGTTTCTACCACGACAAAAGTAACAAAAATATGTTTGAAATAAATTTTTTATTTTGCTTTAAACTACATCCACAGGAAGTACGGGATTTCTTTGGTTTTGGCCTCTACTTGTGAATTTATGCTAAATGTAAATCTAATTTACGTGCTTTGCTTTAAAGTTTTAAAAATTGTCTATCATTTAAATTTACTTATTCTCAATTATCATTTGCAACTGCAGCACCAAACTGCGAGCCAACTGCAAAATAGACTGGGCATTGTGTCTTTCTGCCATTTCTGCATTTAAGAAAATTTTATTTTCCTTATTATTGAATTAATTTTCGTAAAAGAAAAACTTTACTTACCATTAAAGAATTTTATAACATCAGTGAAATCCATGCTGTTTGATAAAATTATGTCTCGATAAGTTTCCAGCAAAGCCAATGCCAAAAATAGTACAAATTGACCAGAGGCAATGTGTTTTGCGGCCCAGATTACTTCCCAGGTTGCAAATACATCATCGTAAACCAGCTCTCGTTTGAAATCCAACAAAAACCAACGATAACAAAAATAGAAATGAGTATAATCACCATTTGAGTTCATGAGATCGTACATTTCCGAGTCAAGGATCTGTATTAAGGATCTGAAAATTCATGAAATTCGATGTAATTTTAAAAGTTATTCAATGTAAATTCAAATTTTGCTCTCTATACCTCATATTGGCGAAATGCATATCCATAGCTCCGCCATTCGGAAAATTATCAATCATGCGTTCCATTAACTTGCAAAAGCAGCTGTATGTCAAAGATTCATCATCGAAAATGACTAGAAGTGGAGCCACCAAATCACACATGCCCTGCATGTAACCAATATCCAAGTGCTCCCAAACATAACTGAAAAGTATAATTTTGTTACCAATAACCAAGTAAAAAGATCCTAAATGGTCATTCGAAATGAAAAATCGTAAGAGAAACCTAAACATGACTTTCAAATGCCTGTCGAATGATACCCATTTTGATATAATTCGCGAACTTTTTATTTTTTTTTTTTGCATTCACAAAATGGCGTCTGATTGCCGCCACATTTAGTTTTGAGTATTGTTATATTATCTGAAGTGACACTCCTGGTATTAAGAAAAATCAATTGACGTAAGAACCATCGAAACCGACCTTCAAACTTATATCATTTTGAAGAGGGATCAGGTCCTCAGGAAATGTAGCAATATCATACTTGCAGGAAACGTATCAAAAATTGTTCTTCAAAATTTGTCTAATATGTTTTATTTTAACTTATAACGACCTGTAATTGTACATCGAACTTTTTATTTTTCTACTTACGTTGATATAACATTCCGCAGCTTATCCAAGTTTTCATTGGCAAAGTAGGGATAATTTCGATCGCAGCGCTGCACATCCTTTTCAATGCGATGCAAATTTAAGCCGAATTGTTCCAATAATTCACTCTGCCGGGAATAAAAAATAAATGAAAGAAATTAATTGAATCAATTTTTGAAATAATTGTTATAAATGAAAAAAGAAAAACTGGGAAAGTCTTATTAGAACATTTAATTTAACCGGTTCCATTGAAATAAAGTTGCCTCATAGACGGCTCTAATGCAAAGTTAATTCTGCAGAATGCAAGAACAGATTTGGTGTGGAATACAAAATCAAATTATAGAAATTTGTATCTGTTTTTTAGCGTTACTTCAGCTGACGTTTCGCAAAAATAGTTTCTTAGACATAAGTTGAGATTGGAAAGAAATGTTCCATTCAACCCAGAAAGTTGATTTGAGTAGAAAATTTATAGGAAAAGCACAGATTTTTTGAGTGATTTTTTGAGGGATTTTTTCTAGACGAGTCGTTTACCTGACTGACCCTTACCTGACCCTGTTTCCACAACCGAGAAGGTTGACTTGAGTAAAAACTTTATATGAAAAGCACTGTTTTTTTGAGTGATTTTTCTAGACGAGTCGCTTGTGAAAACAGGGTGTAAGTACATGAATGCATTGACGTTGAGTAATTTGGAATGGTGGAATGTCTTAAAATTCTGCATAATTTTTGGATCAACTTACACTATAAACGCCACCGTTTGAGCTGGCCGGCGATACACAAGCAGATTTAGGTTCTTGTAGAGCATCAAATACCTTTTGATTGGTCTGTTCATCTAAAGGTGACATGGGCTTATTACACATTTTAGCGTTCACCTCCCAATTTGCAATATCCACAGAAGCCTTGGTCACAATGACTGTTTTCGGAAAACTAATTTCTTTGTTCACAGCTTCTGGCTCTGCTACGGCTGGAACTTGATCGATTAAATGCTCTTGCAAGTCGTCAGCGCTCAGGTACTCAGGACTTAGAATGGATCGGTTTGTATCGCTTTTCAATTCCACATGACCATTTCCTACGGTGTCATAAGATGACGTGGAAGGCGTACTTTTGACACTTATGTTCAGGTTGGCTGAGAAATCGCTCTTAAAGGATGGCTCATCCTTCAGAAGATGAGATGTGATAGGAAATTTAGACTCTTCACGTTCTTCTTCAATATTTAAATCATCAGTGGTATCATCAACATTGCCTGAGTCTGTGCTGGTTTTCATAGCGCGTGGTATCGGTTTCACCAATAGATGACTTGTTACATTAGTGGCTGCTGCTTCTAAAGATTGTCCATGCCCATCTTCCTCAAACTCCAAGTCACCAGGATCAGACATATCGGAGATATCTTCGAACACTTCGTTTTCCAAATCTCCAGACTCTACATCCACATGACGTACCGTTTTCTCTTGGCCACTATTACTTCCTGAGCTAAGTTTTGCCACTGCCCTGGCTGTTTTCTCTTTATCTTTTTGCTGTACTATGGCCTCGACAGCCAACCATTCGCTCATTGTGGTCTCGTAGTAGTGTTTGCATGTTTCATCTAACTTTTGACGTTCTTCGGGGGTGCTGCCAAATGCATAGTGCCCCAAGAGATAAGGCCAGATTTCTTTCCGCAGCTCGGGAGCCACACCACCAAAATAAACCAATCGAAACACTTCATTGCCATTGTCAGTGCAACCGTTTTTATTTAAATCCCGCCATTTTTCAATTGTTAAACCATCCTCGTCAGCTTTCACTTGAAAAAGTAAATAAAGTTGTTAAGAATTTAAATTAAAAAAAAAACTTCTACTGAAACTAACTTTCTGGGGTTATGCGTCCATTTACCAAGCCCGATAGATGAGTTCGCACTGTCGATAAGTGTCTGCAATAGGCCAACCAACCATAAAATGCCCTCGAGATAATTTGCCTTCTCATCGTAGAGCAGACCATTTCAATACTTGCACTTTGATTAGCTGACGGTAGTGGTGACTCCAAGGGATACTGATCAATAGAAAGGCTTTTACTCGAACACTCGCTGCTGCCAGTTGTGGAACAACTACTCAATTGCGCACGCCGCGGTGCACTGCGCACAAAATCCAAAATAGAATGTGCAGCCGCTGTAAATGAAATGCGAATCAGTCTACGTTATCTTAACAAATTAGACTCAATTTACCAAATTCTTCGTGTTTACTTTTGCTGACAATGCGAAACACATAATCAATGGGCGTCTCGTCAAAAGACTCCATAACTGAAGGCAAAATACGCCGCCTTACACTTTTTGGCCAAGGGAATATTTTGCCGATGCCCCTTTGAGACCACAGAGGCGGATCCAGTTGGCCATGCGGTAAGAGCCCCGTTTCTATGCAACTTAAGAACTGTTGCATGTGTCCGCCTTCGGGAAAGATAATGGGAGGCCGTTGCAAACCATCTTGACTTACTAAAATTATAGTGCCGCCACTATCCTCTCCCTTGTTTTGATGGCAATGCACGTAAACTATATCGTCCACATTGATGTTTAGGGCATAAGTCCAGTAGTGTTCCTTATCAACTTCTTCCTCTGCTTCTTCTTCTTCAGACTCCTGATAGCCATTCATCAGTTGATTGGGTGTCCATTTGATGGTTAAGCTCTGCACGTTCTGATGTAGACTCAAATAACCCAACATGGGCTCACTGCAATCTTTCTGTGGATGAATTATGAAAAACGCTCAGAGAAAAATAAGTAATGTATATTTTCTTTTACACTGACCGGCAAGACTTGCACATTATTTTTTCCATACAAGAGAGTAGCTCGAGAATTCTGATGCAAGGACTCAACATAATCCTTGGCCACCGTACAGGAAGCCATTGACTTGAATGTGCCGGTGTTGGCTTCATCTGTGCTTGTGTTCAAACTTCTTTTGAAATTTATTATTGGAGGTCTTGAAGACACCGATGACGATCTCCTGCCCGCACTAATGCGATGTCTTTGAACCAATTCATCTGCATGTGGATCTGTCCAATAGTGATCAGGTGTTTTGGCTTTTGTAAACTCCAAGGCGCACGGTCCCACCAAAAGTGAACTTAGAATGCAGCCATAGTCTGAGTCAGCAACTAACGAGTCTCGGTCATAATACGCTGAGGCATTTTCCACAAGATATTCTATGATTTTGACTAAGCGTTTTTCGTACAAGGCCAAGCGAATCCATAAAAATCTTGAAGTGAGAAATAAAACAAATATTAGTAATTTTTTAGTTTTAGTTTTTCAATAGGAAACTAAATAATTTCGTGTTGTATTGTACAAATTTTTAAATTATAAACAATAACTTATACAAAAAATACTTTCCTCCCCGATTAGCTCGGCTCCAAAGAGATGTGCGAAGAAAACAGTGCTAAGGGACTGTTCGCATACTATGCAACGATCCAAGGGTGGCTTAAAAATTTTACTAAGAACCCGAAAATAGCATTATGTAATAATTGAATGGCTCCTAAAGTGGTATTTTCACAAAAAATTTACTCTTTTTCTCATACCAAATGCAAATATGCGTTCTAAATGCATTTATATATATAGTCCTTCGTGTATGGGAAAATTATTTGAAAAAAAAAACTTACGCCTTAAAAGAAATTCTTCTTATTTAATTCCTCCTCTCAAAAGCAAATAAGCAAAAGTTAGTTTAGAGTTAACCTTTTTTAAGTTTATTGAATATGTCCTGAGGTTAGGTAAGGCTTAGCAGATTTCTGAGAAGAAAAATTTTTAGCTACCTGGTATTAGGAAAGGTATAATACAAGTACAAATTGTTAAATGATAGATAGATAGATAGGGACAAGAGAAGCTTAATTCATTATACAACTCTGCTATTGTGGATTTTATTAATTTCCAAAGCACTGCAGCAGCGCCTCCAGTGTTAAATAGAATCATTTATTATTATGACAATCATGTGTCACGTTAATAATGAGAAAAATTTATCAGACATCTCTCAAGTCTCATCTGATACTCTGTTAGCCGTGTTCATAATGAAAACTAAGTCTTGTCACAAATCAAATTATAGTGTATTTGCACCAAAATATATTGTTCCTCATACCCGCAAATAAATACATACTTAAATTTTAAAAAATGTATTAATGGAAAAAAACTTACTTCATCGAAGCTAATGATATGCTGGAACAACTTGTACTAATTGTACTGGTAACAGAGCTGCTGCTTCCTTTCTTCATCATTGGCGGCCGATTGAAGCTTTCACTGCTGGATGACGAGCGTTTATTTGGATCATTTGCCTCGATCTCCTGCACCATTCTACTAATGTGCTCTGCGTCTGGGCAAAGTTTGGCAATTTTATGCAACAAAGCAGTGGTCGAGGAGGTTTTGAACAAACCCAAAGCACGGCGTCTCAAACCTTGACTTAAGCAAGCTTCTACTGCACCACACAATTGAGTCACTGTTGTGCTTTCCTCGTGTACATATTTCTTGGTGACGGCTTCTTCCATCAATTGCTTTACCTCTTTCTTAACTGCAGATATTAGATGCTCCTTAAAATCCGTTTCTGTAATGTACGCAAAGCATAAATAAATATAATACTTTGTTATGTGTTAATAAGGAAAATGTTTTATTTAAATATTTTAGTTTAAATGTCAAGCTTATTCACAAAACTAACTCATCGCTAGGGAAAAAACAAAATGATGGACAGAGACACTCAAAACTGCACGCGATGCTTTCATTAAAATTGATAGAGTGCTAAAAACTTTATTACCAGCACTTGCCCATAAAAGCAATGACAAATAAATTTCATTTACGAGTCAATAACACAATAAATTACTTTTCACTTTACTCACAGTGAAAATAGTCCCTCCAACCGTTTTCCATTGATGAAAGGAAAAAAAATCTCGTAAAATTCACAATGGCGTAATGGGCTACCACGGGGATGCAATTGTACCAAAGTTATTGCAACGAAGGCTGGATAAAAAGGGTTTTCTTATTATAGCTTACATTTTACATTTTTAGTTAAGGACTTTGCTTCTAATTCAGCTCATGAAAGAAGCCGGCAAAAACTTATACTATAGAGTATGTGGTATAAAGGCATTTATCAGTTGGTTTAAGATGAGTAGCTATTTAGGATTCCACATGCGATCCTGCGACTGTCGCTGCCAGCAGCACTTCAGGTGATCTAATTTAAAAGACTTATTTCACGTTGCATTTTATGGCCGCTTCGAGCCATCCCCAGCATGAGGGGCAGAAGCTGGCAGTAGAGAACTATTGGTTATTTTAAGACTTCTATTACTCGATTTGTTGTTTCATATACACTCAGAACTTGTTTGGAGATCGGTGCCACTCGCAGACCGTCTGAGACTATTCACTCGGAACCGCTGACTGTCCGCGACTGCAATAGCACCTGCTCCGCATATCTACGTAGGCTTCCACTATCCGCAACCTATGGACGCCCCCAAAACATATAGCCTGTCTTAAATATAGGACACTGGCCCTTACACATATCAACCGTACTATAGGTGAAATCAAGACGCAAATTATTTTTTGTGGTAATGAATGAAGCATTCCTTGCAGAGTGTCACATCACATTTGACGCAAAATGAAAGAGGTTTGGATGAACAGTTTTTTCCTTGACATCTTCGCTGTTTCTCTCTTTTTTCCATAAAATGACCTTGGTTGTCATATCTTACATCTTCGAAAACTTTTGTTGCAGACGTTCTAGGCCTACCGACAAACGGTTTTTGAATAATTTTTATGTATGGTACGGCAACAGATCGTCTGTACTCTAGCAAACTCAAATCAATATCGTTAACTAGCTTGTAAACGAGCCATGAGTTTACCATGGCCATATCAATACATCTAATAAATAGAGGCCAGTACCATTTCTTGGCTCTAATATTTGTTGCATACTTGCCCACCAACCAGTCGTGTTGATCCACTCCACCCATGTACGAGTTGTAATTCTTCAACAAAAGCGGTTGTGGTATGCTTCGCTTTTCTTTGGCATTTCGATCCCACCCGCCTGCTTTATGGAGAGGTTCTATTGAATCGAAATTGGTGGCAATTGTAACGCACTTGTTGTCGTTCCATTTCACAATAAGTATCTCTGCATTTGTATCGAATCTGAAATCATACGAGCCTCTTTCTTCTTTTCCAAGAGATTTGGAATCTTTTAAAGAGCATGAAGATAGTCTACTCTCCCTTAAAGATGAATGAGTAAGTCTCTACTTGTAAACAAGTTGTCAAAATATATTTGATGACTTGCGGGTTCTGATACACAATCTAACATATCAAGTACTACCCTGGATCCTAAGGCGAAATCTTCACGATCATTTCTTGCAATTGATTTTCCAGTATACAGGTCAAAGTTATAGCAATATCCACTAACGCCACAAAGAGCCCACAATTTATAGCCAAATCTAATAGGCTTTCCACGTATAAATTGCTTTAGGCCATGATGTCCATAATATTTGACAATCATTTCGTCGATTGCTAATTCTTTCTCAAATACGTGAAATTTTTTAAAGTATTCGTTTATCATTTTTAGCAAAGGTCTAACTTTGAATCCTCTATCATCCTTGTCAATTACCAAGTTATCGGCAAAATGTATATATTTTTTTATTTTTAAATATTCATTTCTGGACATACACAGGCCTTGACAATATTTATACCAAGATCCTCTTCCTCGCTCCAATAATTTCTCTCAGATGACAATTGATGATATCCGCTGAACAATAAAATACCTAAAAACGATTTTAGATTGTCTATTCTGACGGTGAAATCTTGATCATTTTTGCTTCTAGCATATTTCAGTGTTTCGTTAACAATGAAATCAAAAACTGTGTCAGTAAAATATTCTTCAAATATTTGAATTGGCGATTTTCCCGCTAGATGATTTTTAAGATTATCTCTATTTGAAGTGGCTGTTTGCAGTGTATCTGGCAATTTTGTGTAAACGGGTTTCACCTTTGTCCAGAAAAATGTTTGTTGAGTAAGGCAACGTCTTTTCTTAGGTCTCTTTGCATTGACATGAGTACGAGTATTTTCAGCAGATGAACAACCAGGTAAACTTACTTCCTCTTGCTCATATGTTTCTGGAGCCTCAGAATTAAGAGGTAATTTATATTGCAGTACAAGTTCTCCTGGTACATCACTGACTTCCACATTTCCTAAGTTGTTATCATCAACGTCATCTTCATCAGTTAGTTCATCTGGTTCCGGTGGAAGAATGACTATATCGAGATCTTCAGATGTCAAAAATGTAGGATCATTTACAATTTCCTCGACTTCACGTAACGACAATGCTCTTCTGTACATCTTTTGAGTAAATGTATGATATAAGGTCATAATACCGATGATTTTTGTCTCTTAAAACACAGGTTCGAACATATCGAGAACAAATTAAAAGCTCTCCAGAACAACGATTTCAAGGTTGGTTTACGCAAAAACTTCTGCAAAACCAAACTACAGAGAATAAACACCAGCAACACAACCTGTCTAACGTTCAACAATAGCATCATAGATGATGGCTCAATAATTCTGCTGTCTTGGCTGCACAATCGCAATAAACAGCGGTGAAAATGTAAAGGTTTGTGCCATGCATTGTTTAAATAATATACGATAACGTACCGATATATCAACACATTTGTATACTAAATTATTTAACACTTGTGTGAAACCCATACTTCTCTAGGGATGCGAAACTTGGGGACTATCTTTCCAATCCAATGTTTTCGGTTTAACACCATAACTAACGCCGAGCTGCTGCGAATCACGAACACATAACCAATCCAGTACAACATACTGAAAAGGAAATTTAGATGAATTAGTCATACACTGCTGCCAATCCAGTCTTGCAATACAACCCCTAAGGGTCTCGACGTCGTGGAGGGGTGCATAGCAACCGTTCATGGAAGGGGGCAATAAGAAAAGCCCACAACAGAGTTCGTTGGAAGTCATTAATTGAGACCGTTTGCTACTAAACTGGAGAACAGCTGATGAGCAATTTCTATTGAATAGATTTGCCAACCATTAGGTTAGTTCGTGAGTAACCTTGAGCGATACCAAAAAAAATCCATTTGTATGAATGAAACGTAAATGAACGCTCTTTCTGAAAGACTGATTTATCTTCTCAATATTGAAATTTTCTGATTAATCACCAAGTTTTGTTATGGTAAGATGTGCTGAGTCTTTTGCTCAAGCTTTTATCAATCAAAATTTGTAGACATCCAGTGATTAAATTCTTTTAAAAAACTTTTAGGATTGCCCTCATATAACAGAATAATAACAGCCATATGCTTAAATAAGTACAATATCCAAATCATGTGCAACACTGTATGAAATAATAAAGCAGACACACAACGTATTCATAAATACATCCGTTTCCTCTGGGTCTCTCTCACTCATCCTTTCCCTTTCTAGCGCATTGTACGGAACCTAACAATTTTCTACAATATTAATATGAATGTATATTATTTATGTATGTATGCAAGTGTTTGTATGGATGTACATATTTATGTATGCAAGAGACTAAAGAAATAATTCAGTATTGAATGAAACCGTAGAGATTCTCAAAAAAAAAGTAGTCAACAAAAATAAAAATACTATGCAACAAGCTTGTGTCTTGTTTGCTTTGCCATGGATTGGTTTATATAAATTATACATACATACACACATACATAGACATGGATTTGTTTGTTGGATGAATGCATGTATGGAGACATGTCAGTTCGTCGTTGCAGGTGTGTTTGTGTAGCTGTGTATTCTTTAGTAGACAACCGGCAACGCCGGATGTCGTCTCGTTTGGAAATTATTGAGTTTAATGCTGATGGTCATTAAGAAGAAATGAGCTCGGAGATAAAGTGATTATAATAATAGTGCAATATTATTAAGCTGCATGAAGATTTCCAACACATTTTTAAACGATTAATTCTAATCTTTTTGTGGCTTATCACTTCAATCATTACTATTACAAGTAAGACGCCTGCTTTAAAGGTAAAAGGGAATCGCAGAAAACATTTACATATGGACATATATGAATATTGATGTTTAATAATGATTTTTAATATTTCCGAGTTGAACTTTTTCAATGTTAACAATTTTCAGTTTTCAATTCTTGCGAAAGCAATAAATACTTGTTACTGCTTTTACATTTATTTTAAATTTTCATAATTCTTACAACTATAATTCGAGCTGAAACAAAGCCAGCCAATGTAGTAATGGTAAAGTAAGAAAATAAAAAAAAACAAATACAGCCTTATCATGAATTAACATGTGAAAATTTCGGAATCAAATTTTTCGTTCACATGGATTTTAATTTCGTATCATCAATTTCAATAAAATTAATACCTTGCATACTTTCACTTTTTCCAACAGACAAATCTTTGTGAATAATTTTCTTCATAAATTGTCAAAATATTTCGCAATCGCATGCAGTTTTTTGATACCGATTGTTCACACATTCGGAAAGTTCCATGTGAAATTTTATTCATGATAAGCCTGATTATTTATTGAGTTCTTTTTCAACTATGACATAAGCTGAGCTTCTCATTTATTTCAATGGAAGATTAAAAAAGTATCTCTTGTTGTTTTTATAAATTCTTGGGTAACGGTTCCCTAATGATCTGCATTAGCAACAGAAAAACGCGCAGAGCAACTACCAACCCCTCAATAATCAATTTCAATGTACTTTTGAGATACAATTAATATTTTACTGAAACGTCAATAAATAAACATGAGTTGCAAAGCGTATGACGCAATTACTTTTCTGTCTAATTACAGGCTGCCCCAAAATTAACTCAAGCTTTGAGTTTGTTGCCATTTGTGCAGTAAAGTGCTATCAACCCAAAAAAAAAAACAATTCCACAGCTGACAGCCTAGGGCTAGTCAAAATAGAGCTTTACACGATAAAACAACGGGTATTCATTATTGACTAGTATATAAAAGAAATTAAAGTTTGCTGACACAATTCGAAAATTTCATACAAAATTGTTCAGAGGGTGCCGTTGGCTGAAGTAGGTAGCACGTTCCTGGGTTCGAGCCCGGTATCCAACAGTCATTAAAAAACAACACCACACATTATTCTGATGTGCATTAGTTTCTCTTTGTATCAGTTACTGTAGGAAAGTTCAAGTGATGAAGGCATAGTCACTGGTCACTGAACTTTACCGGCTTCAGGAAATACTAATCCTAGCAGAGTCATCGGCGAAGTAAAATAACCAATAAAATTGCTACTAAGCACAGCTTCAAAAAAATTTAATACGTCTCATTTAACACCAGAGGAGCTGCAACACTGCATAATTAAAAAAAATCCGAAGAAAATCAGAGTTGTAAAAGAACAAAGCTTTCCTCTATATCTTCCTTCACCTCCTGTCTTCTCTATCACTATCCCTTTCCTAAAGAAGGTAACACCTAGTAATAGTAGTAGGCATTCATTGCCTGAGTGTTACTTCTCTTTAAAAAAAAAATACAAACTATTTTCAGAATACTGTCTTAACTTCGTCAACTGTGAAGAGATTAATTGAAAAGTTCAGGGACTCTGGATCCGTTGGAGATGCCAAATACACTGGTCGACCAAAAATGAGCCGTTTAAATTTCAATATCGAAGCAGTGCGTGAGAGTGTCGATGACAATCCAGGAACCTCAACTCGACGTCATGGACAAGAATTGCTCAATATCACGACATGATAACACAGTTCTTTCTGCCGAAATTGTATGATATTGACGCGGAAAATATGTTGTTTCTACAAAACGGTGCCTTGATTGTATGATTTAACACCATTAGATTTCTTTTCACAGGGTTATTTGAAATCACAGATATATGTACATCAACAAGGCCACAACCACCTGTGCCTTAAAGGAGGAGACTCAAAGCTGCATAAACCAAATTCAGCCACATGTAAAATTTCAACAAACGAGTGCGTATGTGCATGCAAAGCCTTGGAACTTGGACTTGACCGATGTTTTATTCCATAGATAATCTTATGTACTTTATGATTCAATAAGAAAAATAAGCATCAAAAGACTTAAAACTGTTTTTTCTATTTAATTCAAATCTTACCTTAGCTGTACGCAAAAAATATAAATGTTAAATAAATTCATCTAAAAATTATTTGGCTACATTCTCGTATATCTGATCTGTTAACTATAACAAAAATATATCAAATGTTCGCCCACAATCCCATTTACACATGGCACAGATCCCGCAAGCATTGGAAAATGTTCAATTAATTGTGATTGTCCGATTTAAGCCCAAGAGGAAATTAGCGTTATTTTGGAAGGCGTAGTTTGAAGGAATACATACAATATACATATTCTTTACATTTTATTTACAAATTATTTTCTTCGGGATCATTTATATAACTGTTAAAAGTTTTTAACTTTTGCCAAAATCGTTCAAGGATCTAACTCCAAAACCTGCCTAAATTCGCCCACCTCTGGTAATGTCTACACACCGTTCAGTTCTTGTGCGAATTAAAATAAATCTCCTTTTAATTATTAAATATTCTAAGAAGTAGCATGTAAAGAACATATTTTTTTATACCACTTACAACAAAGCGGCAACTTTCTACAGGTCATTGTAACTTACAGAGTTGTATAACCCTGCCCTAATTACTTTGCAAGACTTTTGCACACAATATTTGTCTTGTAATATTAAACTGACGCCAACTGCTAGTTAATACTTATGTTTCCAGTTATTTCTTTTAACTATTTAATTTTAAATGACTGCACAATGTCCTTCAGTCTTTGTATCCACTGCAGCTACCAAGAAAATGTACTCGCACAAATAAGCAATTGTGTCTTTACACATTGTATGCACATTGTCTCTTAAACCCAAATGATATTTCCTTGACTTAAATGCATTTTATTTGCATTAGACGCATTACGCAACTGCAGTTTTTTTCTTTTGGCATCAGTTTTCACTACTTGTGAACTCCAAAGAACTTTGCTCATTTACACACACATACACTCATATAATCTTTATGTGCACAAATTTGCATAATATTCAGATGAAAGAATGTATGCGGGATCAAATAAAGTCGTTAGTGTTGCAAGCAGCAAGAGAAATAACACGCTAAATTGGCATTCAAAAAAGACGAAGAAAAAAATTCGAAAAAAAATACTCAACTTCAATAACTCCGAAAGTTCTTGTCAAATCGATTTTCAGGATGCTTTTAATTTTTTGATCTGGATAAGTTGCGTGAAGTTCCTTAAATTTGATCTCAATTGGTATAATGGTTCGAGAGATATCGATGTTAAATTTGAGAAGAAAAAAATTATTGTGTGCTCCAAATATGCTATGGATTTTCCGGCACTTTTCCAGGGATGGAGTGCAAGCTCAACCGTATGCATGAATGAAATTCCGGGAGAAATTTTTCCCGGGGAACAATTCCAACTAATAGCAAGTAATAGGGAAAACAAAAAACTCTAATTAGAAAAAGGAGAAATTCCACGCGGAATTTTATTCATGATAGCCCTGAATAACAAAAATGTTGCTAGATTGTGTCCCTAACAAATTTAGGGATTATTACAACATTTTTTTCCCCAATCCCAAAAAAAGGGATTTTTTGTTTGTGTAGAAAGAAGTCCCCAAAACTTAGAACACTGCCTTCGCTAAGTCTCATTTGCACTAATTATCTGTAGCTGGTTTAGTTTTCCCGTGTATCTCTAGTATTGTCTATTTATGTATATTTATAATTATATAAATGTGTTTGTTTTACATGTTAAGCATGTGATTGTAAATACAGTAATTTTTATATTGTTTTTTTTTTTTTTTTTTGTCAAGACAACAAATGTCGTCGTTACGTGTTGATGTCATTAGAAGTTTAATGATAACAAAAGTTATTTTTAATTTCTAATTGTGTTAGCATGAACACTAATAAAAGTTTACTTTAAAAACTTTATAAAAACAATTTATAATTGTACCCCTACCAGTCAGAGAAACATAGTTAAACGTCATTAAATGAACATACATACATACAGTACATACTCGTATATGTATGTATATACATATAAACACGTCTATGGACATACATACATATATATATACATAATTGAAGATTGTAATGAAAACGTTTGTGATTCCAGTATACTAAATATATTTTAGTATCATTGTTATTTTTCTATTTGTAACATATTCCAAAATTAGTATTCAACAAGTTCACACACCAAAACTAACGGCTCGATGACATGTGGCAACCGTTGTTAGTTGCCAAAATGTTATGACGTATGGCAACTGTCAAGTGTAACAGCTCTTGCAGATCGAGAAAAGATTATTATGCAAATTTAATTTGTGTACGAGTAACTGTCAACCATATAAAAAATTTCTTGCAATTCAGTTGAGATTTTAATTTAGGGGCATTTAAATTATGGCAACCACAAATAAGCAACCACAAACTAAGTAATGGTGAAAGCACAACGACAAATTTATGGCCGCGAATATTCGTCGCCAAACATAAAACGCATTTGTCCTATGAAAATACACACAATCATGTCTTCGGCGGAAATTTGTTATTCGCAGCGAATTCTGGCAAAAGATTTGTTTCTATGTCATACGCTGGCGAGCGACGAACAAATCAATTTTTTATAACAGCTGTTATTTTATTCGTCGTTACTGTCCCTGTCCTTTTGTCTTTTTCGCACTAGATTTAGGGTATTTGAGTCATAATAGTACGGCAGTGGTGCTTTTTTTTAAATTCACTAAATTGGCCAAAAATACTTAATAAAAAAATATTTAATTTGTTTAGGATTTTGGTATGTAACGCGAAAAATAAATTTTAATATTTCTTAAACGCACAGACGTTTGCTTTTACATGAAAAACTGTGCCATATATTTTTTCATGCTGTGCAATTTATTGAGTAGTGTAAAGCAAAACGACAATAAAAATATGAATAAAATACTCAATAATGGGTACCTTTATCATTATGTTAATAAAATGCAAATTTTAAAGCATTTTTTTTTCGTTTTGAATTTAGACACAAATTAAGGCAAAATTACGAAACATTTCCTCTTAAATTTTACTTGGGCAAAATCTATATCCCGTAAGTATATCGTTACCTTAATATAAAAAGACCCTGATCATTATTTTTTTTTATATCGAGTTCTTTATATATTTCGATAGAAAACATCTAATGTATTCAAGAATGCAAAAATCTCGATTTCGAAAAAAAAAGAAAAATAATGAGTTAGGGCCTTTCTTACTTATTTACTGAGTTACTGACTTATTACATTTAGTGTTTTGATCTGAAAAACACAAGAGTGGAGCGCTAAGCGAAAGAGCAACAAAGAAAAATTTTCTTTAAAGTATCAACGCACAATTCGCAGTTTTTATCTTCACTTTTGAATCAAAAAAAAATTGTTGTAAATGGATATTAAATCCATGCTAGAAGTACGAGTATTAAAATTCAACAGGAAAACTAATAATTTTCGTACACAAGATCTACATACATGCATAGTATCTAATTGCATTTAGAATGCTTGTTTAGTACACATGGATACGTGCATTTCAAATACATATAAAAAAAGGAAAAATAGCATAAAACGTATTTACATATACATATCGCACAATAAACTATAAACAGTCACAACTTAAAATTACCAAAGTGGCTTTGCTTTTTTTATGAACCAGTTAATTGAACAAATCTCTCTCTCAATACAGTTTTTTTGAAGAATATAAAATGCCATTAAGCTTATGGTTAATTTACATACTTGCGTCATTTGTAAAGTATCAACAGTTGTTTCCCTCTACTCAGCATCTGAAATTGTTTGAGTTGTGATTGTTAATGATTTATTGTGCGATATGTACACACATATTTTACTTTTAGCACACAACGGGAAACGTTGACAAGAACATGTGTTTAAATGCAATGGAAAGTGTTTTTACGTGTTTGAAAGTAGAAAAAAAACTCGTTTGCACACTTCTGCCATTTGTGACGCATCCTTTGGCATCATCATCATTTGTGCTCCTCATCGCTTGGTCTTAAGTCAATTAAAAAAATATTGCAATAAAAAAAAAGCAGAAGCAATCTCATGCATGAACTTTGACCTTTGTTAACATTGGGTTGGACTATAAAAAGGCTGGCAAAGAAATAAAATGGATGACTTACTTAATCAAGAACTAAAAGCTGTCAAAGCAAACACTCAAGCATAAAATGTAATTCCACTTTATTACAGAAAAGTCTTTCAAAATGTTTTCCACGTTATTAATAATGAAAGCCATAGCGTTTTAAATAAATGCACAAATACATACACATATAAATAAATATATATGTATATGGTTGTATGTATTTTCATAAGACTATAAAAACGTTTTACTCGTATTAGCGTTCTAAGCATATTGATAGAGTTTTTATAGCGCTTTACTTATATCCAGCTGATGGTAAACTCCTTGAAAAATTTAATGCTCAGTAATAAAATATCATTATGGAAAGGTGAATTGATGAAACGTGCCAAGATTATTGAAGCATTTAAATTT
The DNA here is from genome assembly GCA_936439885.1 of Nowickia ferox. NCBI lineage: Eukaryota > Metazoa > Arthropoda > Insecta > Diptera > Tachinidae > Nowickia > Nowickia ferox. The sequence continues at coordinate 114,261,257 of OW387025.1, forward strand.
GTTTTTGTTTTAATGTATTCACCTTAAAATCTCTGAACAAAAAATTAGTCAATTTATATTGTCCAGCTTAAGGAACTTTGAATTTTTATGTTTCCTATAGAGTATCTATTGTGCAAAAGTGAAGAACCCATAAACCACCCAAAGGAGAGTAAAACCCTATATCCAGTTTGACGATTTTGGTGAACAATTTTTTTATGGGCGCCCTCAAAAAATGGTATCATCAGTTTTTGGCCAACAGCTAATTCAGACTTGGTGATAGCGCTTAATTATATAAATTGTATATGACATTAAAGTATATGACATTAATGTAATAGTTAACTAAATAAATCTTTTTAACATTTTATGCCAAAAATAATAATTTCGTAATGCACTTTTTTCAGAATAACTACCAGGGACTCCTGATTTTTTGCTAACAATATTTGGCAAAGTTGTAGCTGCAGTAAAGCTGGACCTTTTTTATGAACATATGAACACAGTCTGAACGTGTCTAGCTCTTACAGCCTACTTTTTACCTCAAAAACTGTCGTTTTCACAATTCTTCGAGACTAATTTTTTTTTCCGAAAATCATGTAATTTAATGCGCACTTCTCTGTTGAATTTCAGTAAAAAAAATGTGCAAAAAAACTAAATTTTTTCCTGCATTTGTTTAAATAGAGCAAAGAATAGTTTGTTTTTACTTTTTTCAGCATAACTTAGAAGGACTAATAATTTTGTACTAACAACATTTAGCAAAGCAACAACAAATTGTTTAAATAGTAAATACCAAAATTTGCAACACAACAAATGCAACAATAACAAAGAAAGAAAAAATGCAATAAAAGTATAGGCTAACTAGTAAAAAACGAAAATGTTTAAGGTACAAATTGGTCTTAATTAGGTATGTAGGGTTTTCGACTTCTCGAGAGTGGGCAAAAATGAGCGTTATTCCCGAGAAATAGCAATTCTTATGTAAATCAAAGTTATTAACCGAAGCAACAAACAATTAAAGTCCCTGGTTTTTTTTAAGTACAAAAAAACAAAATAAATGTCTTAAAGTAAAACTAAAATTCTTCGCTCCTTAACAGCAGGATGAACAGCAAAGTGTTATAATCTTTTAAAATCTTCAAAACTGTTAGGACGCTAAAAACCACACAAAAAGCCGCTTTTATTGCGAATTTCGCAAAAAATTGCGAAAATTTGCAAAATTTTACACAATCCATAATATTGATTAAAAATCGCCAAAACTGTAAGGAATGCAAAAAATTCAATAAAAATTGCGAAAATTCGCAATAACTTACTAACAGCGGGATGATAACAAAGTCTAATATCTTTTAAAGATAGGCAAAACTATAAGTAGCCTGAAAGCATGCAAAAAGTAGCTTTTATCGCGAAGTTTGCAAAAATTCGTGAGAAGTTGCAAAATCGGAAGCAAGCTGGAATAAGAGTGATTGTCTTCTTCAGATTCGCCTGAAATTTTTGGTTCTTTTTATGGAATTGTAATTTTCCTTATTTTCTACTCACCCGAATCCTACATTAACATTTCTGCAGTATAAGAGTATTTTTCGCATAATAAAGAATTTTTTTTTGTTTTTTGCTTTTATCAATTTCAAACTAATTTCGTTATTTTAATATTTATTTAATATTTTTATTCTTTCTCTTCTTCTCTTTAAATGTTCGAAATTTTTAAAAGTCTAGCAACACTTACAACAGGCCGTTCACAACTACCACAGTTGTAGTTAGGTTAGGTTAGCAGGCTGCCAGTAAGGAAGGGTGAAATTTAGAGTCCAGCTCACTTGCGTCCAATACAATGATCCCTTTGTGCTACCTGTGCGTTGAAGAGAAGATAGTGAGAGAGGGTGATAGGGAAGGGATAGTGATAGAGAAGACAGGTGGTGAAGGAAGAGATACAGGAAAGCTTCATTCTTTTACAACTCTGTTTTTTGCACGCTTTTTAATAATGCAGTGTGTGTCAAATGAGGCGTATTAAATTTTGAAGCTTTGTTCAGTAGCCATTTTATTGGTTATTTTACTTCGCCGATGATTCCACTACATGGTGAAGGAGGGCTCTCTGATGTTACATTAGGATTAGTGACCAGTGCCTTATGCCTGCATCACTAGAATTTTTCCCACAACATCTGATACAAAGGACACTAATACACATCGAAAAAATTTGTAGTTTTATTTATATATATTTATATATATATATAAAGTTGTAGTTAATACAATCTACAGTGGGTTCTGAATTGAGTAATTAATTCGTTGCTATCAAATGAGACGAGTATTGTATTTTGTAAATTTCTTTTTAATTCTAGCGAAATTACAAATGGTTTCATTTCCTGGAAATATATTCAAATTTTCTACGGAGATTAAGCGTGCTGTACTGTTCAATGAATGCAAAAAAAAATACAATGTGTTGTTGCCCTTGTCACCTTCAACAGCTGCTGGAAGTAATTTACATTTTATTACACTCTTTGACTAAGTACAAAAATGTAATATTTAAGAAATTAAGAATGAACAACATAAGACAAAAATATGCCAGTGTTTATGTTGTGTTTGAAGAATTACTTTAAAACTTTGAAAATTTTTTAAGCAAATGCCAATAAGTGGAAAGTATTTAAAATTGCAGCAAAATGTAGACATATTTAAAAATATATTGGTATTATAACAATATAAAATACATGTTCATTCATTTTCTACCATATTCGCAAAATTTAATATGAGTTTGTAATGCATTTTCTTTACATTTTTCGTAAAAAAAATTTTATATATATTTAAAATATATTGAGGTTCGCATTTCTCACTAAATCACTCAAAAAACTGACTTTGTAATCAAATTGCAGTAATTTCATAAAACTCTTCGCAATTAGAGTAAAATGATAAGAAATTTAATTTCTTCTTCACATTTAATATAAAATAATAATCAGAAAGGAAAAACGAAATATTAATTCCAACTAATTGCAAAGCCACAAGGCAAAACATTGAAATTAAGAAAGAAATATTTTCCATTTAAAATTTTAGCAAAGAAAGTAATTTATATTTCAAATTGTTGAGTTGTTGGAAAATTTTTGGCATTGCTTTTCTCTTTTAAGTCTAACAGAGAAAAAAAGCATAAAGAAGATTTTATTGTGAAATAATTAACATATGTTTATACCCCTAAATATAAATGATGCTCAGAATAAAACAAAATACATGAAACTTTTTTTGCTGGCCTTATCAATTATTAATTTAGTTCCAGAAAAGTTTTGCGTAAAACGGAAACCTTGCAACCAACAAATGGCTAAAAAATTCTTTGAAAATAAATATTTAGGAAATGATTTTATATTTTGGAGTTTATCTTTTTTTTCTCATTCAAACCTTTTTGATAAAGAACTAAATTTTAAGCAGCTACTGCGCTGAAACCTCAGAGCATATTCTGAAGGACTGTGAAGCGTTATGCCACAGAAGATATATCCAATTGGGCAAGCACCTATTGCAGGATTGGGAACTGCCAACACTAGACCCACTGGCAATACTAAGATTCATCAGGAGAGTAGGTCTGGATGAGGGGCTGTAGCACCTGGCAAGGGATACAAACAATAGATCTACTTTGGCCGCAGTGTCCTGTGTTTCCCATTTGACTTAATAATTCATTCATTCAATAAGCAGCTACTGCAAGATTCCTCGGAAATTAATGTATAAGTGCCAAACGCTTAAGACATTTTAAGCATTTAAAGGTCTTTCGAATAATTTTTTGGGAACATTTTTACTTCAAAATCCAGCTCAATCAATAAAGAACTTTTGGTAGTCCTATTAATAGAGCGAAATTATCAGCTGTTTAATAAATTTAAATGGGTGCTCCTTTGGCTGAGTGGTAGCGATGCTATCCTCTCAGTTCAGAGGTCGTGGTTCGATTCCCGCCATAGACACTGGGCGTGTTCTGCAGACGTGCTATCGCATCGCGGGTTGTGATTGTTAAAAAAAAAAGAGCAGGGTATGCCACTAAAAATTTAAAATAATATCAGCCAAAAGAGTGCCAGGGCTGCGATTACAGGGCCGCATTCTTTTCATCTTCAATCGATGCTAGGTGGACTGACCATTGGAATAGACCTTATCTCTCGCGTAGCGTCAAAGAAAAATGTGTTAAATTACAAGATCTTGGGGGTCAATTGCAAAGTCCGGATACTTTTCACTCAAATTGTGTCTTTTATGACACAAAATCGTTTGTGGAACTTCCAATTTTAAAGATCGGCGAGAAATTGGCAAACCTGGTTTTTCCTCAGCACTTTAGGGTGCAACAGCAATATACTCAGCTGTTCTTGAGCGACGTGCTTGACTTCCAATCCCTCCATCACGAACCTATCCCAACAGGTAAATTTGTTCTACCCGTTTCTCAATTGCTGGCCGAGAAGTTGCTTCGCTACTGTTAAAAAATGTTTCAGTATTGCGAACTGTGATCGCCAAATTTTTAAAATTTTTCTAGTGAATTTTAATAATTTCAATGCGCTTTTGAAGCGTTTCCTTTTACTTTTATTAATGTTTCAGTCTTAACTTTTAGTCTGTCAAATAGGTACAGCTTCAATTACGGCAACTGTTGAAATTTTTGGCTAATAAAAATGAAACGTCTTATTGGAAGACCTGCTATATAAATAGGCCACAAACTGTTTTATCGTGCACTTTGAAGTATCTTATTGTCTGCCAATATTGACAAAACATTTATAGCTTGAAAAGTACTTTTCTTAGATATGCATAATATATTTTGTTGGCCTAAAAATCTCCAAAATCCCAGAGCCTTCTGAAAGTCTCCAGCGGCAACGCTGAACCTTAAACACAAATTTAACTTTTTGTATGTGTGATTGTTGAAACTCCGCTGGGAAAAACAAAAGCTTTCTCAACTTTGGATGTGAAAGTCCAGTAGAAAGGACAATTTCGGTTAGAGATTCAGCGTTGCCGCTGTAGTATTTTTACGTGTTCAATGTTGTTGTGGTGGTGTTCGAGGAAGTTTTGGGATTCTTCGGCAAAAAATAAATATGTATTGTGCATATAAAGAGAAAATTAGCTTTTAAAAAATGTTCCTCAAAATTGTTAGAAATTAAGATTCTTCAAATCGTACGACCGAACATTGTTTATAGGTGACACAATAATAGTTTTGTTAATTAATCGGCCCAGTTCTGTAAATCGAATCGATTTGAAATCTCACAATTTTAAAAACCTAACTTCGATAATAGAAAAAATTTTTCAGATTTTTTTTAATTCTTCTATTATATAGAGCCTCAAATATCATATCTAAACGAAAATTACCGCATATGATTTTAAGCAAGTTTATAGGACTTTTATTAATCGATTCGATTCATAGAACAGGACCGAATGTAATTTTTCTGTCTTCTTTAGAAAATTACATTAAATTCTTAATTAAAATTAAGTTAAATGATAAATATGTATTAATGTCTGTAAAATAGAAAACAGTTCATATGTATATTCACTCCACTAATCCATCAATTTTGTTGTTTCTTTTTTTTCTTTCATTTTGTTGAGAGATTTTTTTATCTCTAAGCAAATATAAAATAAGAAAAAGTATGAATGCGAATTAATTTATTTATTTTTATGCTTGTTTGTTCAGGTCATTGCTTGTGTCCTTTAATAAAACTTTCTATATTAACATATGCTACATACATACGTACATACATACATACATACAAATACACACTCTTACATATGCGCATACATAATAGATACATGTGTTATGGGATGCTTGTGTTGTATTTTTATAAACACACTTTACAATAGTGTAAGCTGTTGGCATATGTTTTTTTTTTTCAAACTTTATGTGTTTGGCTGTTGATCAAACAACGTGCGGTTAATACTACAAAATACTTTAAGGATTTTGTCCGATGGCGCCTCAGTTTATTTATAAACGTTTTGACCAAAATGCAGAAAAAATTATCTAAAGTTATTTTTGTTACATCAAATTTTGCTCATCTTAATCACATCTTGCTTTTCGTAACGTCTGCTAATTACTTTTTTTGGGCACAGTACATTTTTTTATACTCCCCTTAAGGGAATACATAGATCATTTGTTTTTAGCCGTATGAGTTATTTAACTTCTTATATTAAAACTTCAACAATCATACGCCACCACCCAGGGAACAAGCCAGTTCACAGTGGTGCTTAAGACAAAAATAATGTAGTAGCAATAAATCTGTATCTGCTTAAAATATAATCGAATTGCAAAGAGATGTTATAAGATGTTTTAAACTTTCACAAGTGGAATTTTTTGCGCATGGGTTCATACATGTTTGTGTTAAAAAAAAAACAAGAGTAGTAAAAATAGATCATTGAAAGTTTTCACCGAGCATTATACATAAAAAATTAAGAAAACTGGAATTTAAGTTTTTCTAAAAACCCTAAATGCACATTTCATATTTAAATATTTCTCCAGAAAACTGCATCATTAAAAATAGGGCTTTTGACATCAAAATTCCACTGTGCATCGTGTTGAACTACTGCTTGTCAAAACTGGCCACCTCTGGCTTTGGAAACATTTGCCAGCTCTTAACTCTTACTACTGGGGTCCGATATTAAAAACATATTAAACTAGGGTTTCCTGTTCGGTTCTAACCGAAATCGAAACCTCGGTTTTTTAGGCCAAATATTCGAAACCGAAATCCGACAAGAAAACCGTCGACTTTCGATTTTTTACTTCCTGTTATTTTAACATTTTTTTATGTATTTTTATCAATCATTAAGAATGATTTGAGAGCGGTACATAATATTGACGCTTAAAATAGGCAAAGTTCATGAGGAAATTGTTGAAATCTCTTTACAACGTGGACAAAAAAACTGTGCTAGTTCAAAAATGTAACAAGCCGGGGACCCGATGAGTAAACCTAATAGATCTTGTTCAAAACTAATTAAGTTAACTAATTCGTTAAAAGTATCTAAAAATCGTCCCACTTTTCTAAAATTTATTAATTTTTATATCGATTAAAAGAACATGTTATTGAGGAACATGCGTCCTAAAGAAATTTTTGAAAAATAATTTAAACTATTGCCCAAATTAAAAATAAAAAAAATTTAAACTTCCAATTTTTAAATATTAGAAAACTGGGAAGAATGCATTTTTTAAGTACTTTTAACCATGTTGTCAATCTTAATTAGTTCATATTTACACTATTCAAGTCTTATTGCTAAGCTGATTAGTTTCTTAGGAAAGAGTGACGAGGGGAAAAGAAACGTTACTGTGCCCCTCGTCTCTCTCTCCATCGAACTGATCAGCTTAAGCAATAAGACTTGCATAGTGTAAATATGGACTTAGTTTTTAAACAAGAGCTAACCTCAAAAAAAAGACAGTTAGCACCAGTGAATTTAGTGTACTCGAATCAGGTTTATGCACCGGTTCCCCGGCTTGTTACAAAAAAGTTTCCGATTTGAGCACAGTGAAATTAATAGACGCATTTGTAAAAACTGATTCAGTATCGAAGCCCGCAATGGGTTGATGGGTTCTCCGTTAAAAGCATAACACAATCTCAATTTATAAGATAATCAATTGTAGTTAAATGTCTTTGAAGGCAGAAGACAAATTAAAGCACAACGTCTGAGTTATAAAAAATCAAATGATCAAAAATACAGTTTAACAATAGTTTGGAATTTTTTAAACATGTTATTCCGAAAAAAAAACTCAAGACCTAGTACGGCAAAAATTAATTAAGTTCCATTTCATTGGGTTCGGCTATTGTGGCTTGTACTGCCAATGAAGCACCAGTGAATATCAAATTTGGATTAGAAAAGTGAACAAAACTGCAGTTATGTTTGGCTCACAAAATCAGTATTGAAGTGATGGATGTGGCATATGAAAATAGTATTCATAAGCCAGAGAAAAAGCTTTCGAATTTCTACGCTAGAAGCGTACAAATTCAAACAGTTTTACTTTCGAATCGAATTATACAATAATTTCCAGCCCCAGGATTAAAAACCGAAACCGCTCGCTTTAAGTATATTTGAACCAAAATCGCGGATTTTGCATTTTATCGGCTTTAGCAAACTCTATACTAAACTGTGCATTTTTACACTCTTGTAAATAAACTGTCAAAAATTATATGGAAATTTTTTTACACACATCTAGTAAGTTTGCTGAACAAGTTAAACTGAGTATTCGTTAAGTCGGGATACCACTGTACTCAAATGCAAAAGCAGTTCTGTATATGAAAAAGGATATAAAGAGACTAATACATAAATGCTTTGAACTTTGTATGTACTTGTGCATATATGTTCATTAGGGTGATCACTTTTTTTCTCGCAAGGATCTATCTTACAGGCGATATTATTTTGATATTAAAAAACATTTTTTTTTTGTTCAATTCAATAAAAAAAACTTCACGCACCAAAATCGAGCACTTAGTTAGTATTTTGTTTTTATTTTTTTACATAACTTTTATTTTCCAATATGGTAAATATGTATATGTGTGTATGTACTACATATGTTAAAGGCAAAAAAAGTATTCGGTCATAAATATTACATAATATCACTAAAAATTGTCATCGCGTTTGGTGCGTGAACTTCTTTAACGATCTCGAAAAACTAAAAATGTAGTTCTTAATATTTTTCCATGTCCTACAGGATTTCACCTTGGGAGGTATGATATTTGCAAAAAAAAAATGCAAAAAGTTATCACCCTAATGTACATTCTTCTAATAATTTATTACTATATAATTGATATGATTTATGTGAATAACACATGATGTTACACATGATGAGACCAATGTACTTGCTTGGTTACGAGCTAAAAGATTAGAGCTTACATAATACTCGTATATAAGCTCTTTGGTCTTTCGGCCTTGGAATAAGTTTAGTCGCAAAAACAGGCAGTACTCCAAGCATGTTAATGAAGACGCGCTAAGGGCACAATTTTTCTAAGATAAAATTGAATCGCATATTTTTTTTTATAATATTGCTTAGTGCCCACAAATGCTTGATTTTGTATTTTTGTGCCAAGTTGATTAAAGCGTACAAAATTTTTGAAATTATTTTTAAAAGAAAGAAATTTTCAAAAACGATTAAATGGCTATTTGGTGTTCTACAAATTGGTTGACTTGTTGACATTCGAAATGGAAAATATTTGAACGTCAAAGTCAGCTGGTAATAAAACAAATAATATTTCAGATTATCTTGAGTTACAAAAGAAAAATTGTTTTCATTGATCCAAATAATTTTTCTGCATACATACTTGCAGCAAAACTGTAGAAAAATCTTGAAGATTTTTTTCAAACCATTCTGTTTACAACTAAATATATTAAACTGCATGCAATTTGAATACAATTGATAATAAAAGATCTCAAATATTATTTGATGCTAATTATTTTTTTTTCATATTTTTTCTTATTATTATTTCTTCGTTCTTGCAAAAAAAAATTAATAAATCTTTGAGGAACTTAAGAAAACTCAAAATAAAATTATTAAAAAAATATTTTATCAAATTGTGCTAAACTTAAAGCATTATCAAAAAAATACATATTTTTCAAGTTAGTTTAATTATTGAATAAAAAAATTTAAGTGATTTTTAGCAAATGGAAATTTTATCTCTTTAAATAAATTCAACTTAAACTAAAATTAAATTTCACTTGGCAAATTTAAATTTTTTAAATTAATGTCTATGTCAAAATCAAATTTCAAGGTCACCGTTTAAATTTTTTTTTAAGGGCAAAAGCAATTCTTTGTGGAAGTGCTCGTAAGTCTAGAAACAACAACATAAAACATAACGAAAGTAAATTTACAATTCAGGCAAATGAAATACAATCGATTGGCTAAAGTTGTTTGCCTGCCTCTGTGACTGTCTGTCTGCTTACCATAGAGACCGAATAAAGATTCATAATAATAATTTGTAAACAAACACCCACATATTTGTTGACACAAAATTGTTTGTATCAATTAAAAGAAATTTAATGCATTCAAGCGTTCAAATGGTGATAAAGTCTTGGCTTAATTTTTTCTTCGTCTGCTCACAAAATTAAATAATTTTACATATTTAATTTGCATATTTTATGTTCTATACTACCATTCCACTCTTTTAGTTTTCTAATCTACAACCAGTAAGTCTAGAACACACAATTCTAAATATTATCCAGGAATGGCAAAATGTCTTTATCAATATGTTAAAGATGGTGTGGAACTAAAAAAGTTTACGGAAAATATAATGGGATTTACATACATATCTGCTATATTTCAAATTAAGCAGTCATACAAAAAATTAATCTTTTATGAGGTAAAGTTTTTAGCATTCTTATGAATATGTGATTATATTTTCAAACTTTACACCGTAATTTGAGGTCTACATCTAACATAAATTGACTTTCTGTTCTGTTACGAATCAGCTGACTCTTTTTGTTTACAGAAATATTTGGTATTTCTGTTCTGTTCTGTTCTGTTTCGGTTCAACCTATGAAAATCAAAAACTTGTTAAGTGACAGCAAAATATATGAAATTATTTCTTAAAAGGGCTTAAGTTCAGTAATTTCAATTCTTATTGAATGAAATATTTTTATAAATTTTTCTCCTCTTCTTTCGAAACTCACATTAATTAATAAAAAATATTTCTTTCATTCACCATTGAAATTATTTCTGATTAAAAAAAATACACTATAGTTCAACTAAGTTTAAAAGGTCTCACTTATATGAAATTATTTTGAAATAAACTGTGACTGTGCTCTTAGAATTAAGTAAGTAAAGACTAATGAGGTCTTAACTTTATCATTAACTTCAAATTAATGTTAAGTGTAGGCCGTTAAAGTTAATGCTTCTTTCAAGTTGTAACATCATTGTTAGTGCACTTGTGTTAAAAACGCAGTCATAACTTCCAGTTGAAACAGCTTTTTATTGCACGTGGACACGTAGAGTAATGTAATTGAGTTTGAAGGGGCAAAAATTTTGCATCGGCTTCTTTTATTTTATAAAATACATAACAGCTGTCATGACTCAACCTGTAACTATTTTACAGCTGAAAAGTAAAATCTACGCCATTATTAAAAAATTTAACGAAAGCATTTTTGGGTCGTCGGAAAGCACCTTCTCCGCCAGCAGTTATGAAACTGGTGGAAAAATTTCAGCTGTTGGGACAATTTAGTGAAGTGAAGAATCGAACTCTTGCACTCGCTGAAGAACAACTGAGAATATTTCTGTTGTAGCCCGTAGTTTTGAGGAAATCCAAAGTTCGTCCATTTCTCGACATTATTTGGAATAAGCCGTTCCACTAATGACTTAACACAGCATTTTGATTGTGAACATAGGTCTTGAGACTTTTAAAGTTCAGTTAACGCAAGAGCTCATGCATACCGACCATCAACAACTAAGAGCTAAGATCATTGGAGCCAGAATTTCATTCAAAAATTACCATCATCATGATCAGGCCCATTTTTATCTTGGAGACTACATTAACAAGCAAAATGCTCGCATTTGGGGCTCGGAAAAGCCAAGTATTATTTTTGAAAAATCTTGCCATCCTCCGTATATGGCTGGTTAGTGCAGCTTTTGGTCTTCCAGAATCATTGAACCTTACTGCTTCGAAAACAAGGCTGAAGAAGTTTTAAATAGAAGCTGCTGCATAGACTGATTGATCTATTGAATGATGATTAATGACTTTGCATGAAATTGCAACGAAATTGGAAATATTGATGTGGACGAAATTTATTTTCGATCATACTTGGCCAACGAGATCTCGTGATTTAACACCTTTTGTTTAATAATTTTTTTACTAAACTTTCGAAAGCATTTTTTAGATATTTTACAAATTTTTTTCTTTATAAAATTTGTCTGATATCTATTGCTTAATGATTTTTGGCAACACTGATTGCCGTTTACATTCACATGTACTTGTATGTATGTTTACATGTAAGTTAACATGTATACAGAGGATGGACAGCCTTAAATTCGGAACACAAACTTCACCACAACCATAATGATGTGAATTATGTATATATATTCGTTTATAATAACAGAGTGTTTGAAATTGGCAGGTCTTAACTAAGCCGGCCTTTATTTAAGGCGTAATGGACTTTCGCAGGACTGCATTTAAGCCTGCCTTTTAAGGGGAAGACTAATTTTACTTAGTCGGCTAGAGTTGCGTGTAGCCAAAGAGCTCAATAATGTGTTTCTAGAAACGAGTTTTGGGCCAAAAATCTACTTTTTTCGTACACCAAAGGTGAAAAGGAACCCTATTGTCCGTATGTCCGTATGTCCGTCTGTTCGCTTCTCCATCAGAGCCGGTTTCCTCGAGAACCGTAAGAGCTACGAACGTGGAATATATAAACATACCGACGCTATAACAGAAAATATATGGCAGTTAAAAATTAAAGGGTTTTTTAAAGCGAGCAACGAAAAATTTTGAAATCGTAATCTAACATACAAACAATTATATATAAACACTTAAAATGTTCAAAGTTAATGTATTTTTATGCAGACTACACCAATTAACACTGAAATTAAAAAAATTAAAATTAAAGTGTATTCTATCAGTTAATGTAATGTTGACAACTTGCTGTCCGAGTATATTGAAAACCGTGAGAGGAAATCTCTTGAAATTTTCAAAAAAGCTAAAACTAAAAAATTCCAAAATAATAAAAAAATTGACAAAACGAAAAAACCGTCAAAAAGCTAAAAAATCGCCAAAAAGAAAAATGCGGCAAAATTTAAAAAATCGCTTAAACTAAAATAAATTGCCCGAACTAAAAAAATAGTCAAAAACGCCTAAACCAAATAAAATCGTCAAAAACCGAATAAAATTTAACGGACACTTAAAATTTGTTTAAAAAATTTTTACATCAGATATTCAATTTTATAGGCTTAAGTTCGTATAGTATTACACCCTGCGTGTGCGATTCAAAGTCGCACTTTACGGAATCTATTAATTTTGTATGTGAGCAAAATGATCCCAAAACTATTCAAAATGATTTGTTCGATTCTCACTAGTTCAACCAACATTGGGTCATCCACTAAAAGTGATTGAAAATTTAAAAAAAGGGACTTCCGTTTGCCAATATTAACCGACTTTAATAACTATTTTGCAAAAACTAAATGAATGACAATGTTAACATAAGCGTCAAATTTAATTTCCAATATTCGTGCACTCAAAACACTTGCAATATAATGGGAAACACTTTTAGAGGTTTTGTGCAAAAACAACCTGATTTGCTCATGATGGAAACATACTACAAGTCTGAAGAAAAAGGCCTTTTAGAAGGCCAATTTACTCAGTCTTTTCATAACTTCGTGCACTCTGCACTCCTACAAAAGTTGTTGTGATACACACGAGTTGATGTAAAACAATGTGTGAGCTGCCATTAAAACTTTATGAGGGAAAAGGTTATTAAATAGTACATGAGTAAAAAAGTAATCAAAAACGTTATGGCTGGGTTACAAAAAATAAAAAGAAACTTTACTTTCATTTTCAATGTTATACTAAATACACACATACATACATACAGTACATACATACATATGTATGTAGTTAAGGTACGAGTATACTAACAGCAAACATCGTGTTACTAGCACTTATACTTTACATGGATCTTCAGAAAAAAGGGGCAGCACAAGAGGGGAAAAATGCTGGAAGTTTTCGTTACCTGGATTATTCGTTTGTATCATTTTCATGATTATTTTGTTTTAATCAGCACAGCTCTTTCGAAGTATGTTTATTTTTCCCGTATTAGAATGTAATATTTTTTTTATATATTTTAATAAGTACTGGACCCCATGTACACTTCAACACACGCACAAAAACACACATACACTCAAAACTTTCAGTATTAGGAATTTAATATGGTTTAATTTTTAGTCTATTTTGCATGTACGTGTTCACGGTTTCAACTCTCGCCAGCAACTGTTATAAATGTTTCTAAAGTTACCGTATTGTTAACTCTGTTTTGAAGTTTATCACGCTTTATTATTTTTTTTTCTTTCCTTTTATTTAGCACATTTCCTTTCGCTTTTAACTCTCATTTTCATTTTGTACATGATTTAACGCAGACTCTGCTTCCATTTGCTCTCTCAATGTTTATGTTTTGTTGAAAGTAGGTTGGTTGGCAAAGGGATTATTGCTTTTCCATTTGGGTAGGTTATGCATCGGGTATATGGTCTGGTTTTTTGTGAAACGCTCTAGTCAAAGAGCCAATAATATTAGTGTTGGTGCCGTCTTGTGAGTATATCCAGTTTGTTTATGTTTATCGACGTCATTCATGAAGCCCAGTATAATTTTTTTTTTTATTTCATAAGTATTTCAAAATGAGCACACAAAGAAGCAACATTTTTGGGTACTAGAATATTAAATCATTGCTAGATAGTATAGTGTTAACGTAAACCGTGATTATGCTTTTGTTATTATTCTAAACTCTGTATCTGTGTACTTGTTGCACAGTGGGTAAAGGTATCACATAGTATTATTATAAAATGGGCTTTTATTTTTTATATTTGCACACATATCGCTCCTTTGTTGGTTAATAATGCAGAACAATTAATTATATCATATTTACTCTTAACTAAAAATTTCACACACTCACTTGTTGAAAGAAGATAATACGAGTATATATTTTTTTTAGTTCTATGTAAATTTAAAACTTTAATAGGGCATTTACATTGTCTCGAAGTCTAGTACTTACGGCTGCTTTGTACCAGATTTCCCATACAAAACAAAATCTAATTTGTCAGTATCTGATATTTTTATTTATTTTTTACTACCTTGTACAGCATATTTATATAAAAGGTGATTGAATTAGTTACGGTCTGCTTAAAAAGGTGTGTAAATTGGCTATATTGTAGTTGTTTGGTTGTGTTTTGGAAAATCTTCATTTAATGGGTTTTGTTATGGATAAAAAAAATATTGATAAATGTCAAAAAAAAAACTTGGTGTAAACGATATAGATTGTCATAGAGATTTCAATTCAAATCTGGTAGATTTTGCGCAGGTGTAAATGTCCTATAAACTTATTTTCTGTAAAACCAGTTTTTTTGAGTTATGGCTATTTCGCAATAAAGGAGCTTTGTATACCGTAGTGCATATGCAAGGAAAAACTATGAATGAACTAATTATAATCTGAAAGCACTATAATTCATTCATTCGATAATAGAATATTCTATAACTATCTGTCTACGTCACGTACATATATACAATACCGACAAATTGGCGCTTACGTACTTGCTGGTATAAGTAACTATCTATCAGTCTCTTATGGACATCATGTAATCGGAGACTTTCGCTATGTTTGGAGGTAGCCGACTTAAGATTTTTGCGTGTCTGGGCGTTCTTGACCTTTACTAGCAATAAATTACAAAAGTTAAAAACCTTTAGCAAAATATCTGCACAGAAAAAAATATTCTCCAATCGTGATATTTAATTCAAAAAAAAAA
This sequence comes from Nowickia ferox, assembly GCA_936439885.1. Lineage (NCBI taxonomy): Eukaryota > Metazoa > Arthropoda > Insecta > Diptera > Tachinidae > Nowickia > Nowickia ferox. The sequence goes on from OW387025.1 coordinate 114,276,603, forward strand.
AAAAAAAAAAAACAAATAATAAATAATAATAAATTAAAAATTTTTAATAAATCAATTAAACTTTTGCTTACATATATAATTGATGAAAAGTTTAATCAAACATTTAATTTAATATAATTAAATAAAAATTAAAAGCTAAATTAATTAATTGATTAAAAAGTAAGTCAATTAAATTATTGTTTAAAAATTTAATGCATTATAGAGTTTAAATGATACAATTAAATTTTTAATTAAGTTTTTTTTTATGAAAGGTGTATATTGGAGAAATATTTTTCTGTGTAATACCAGGATAACGGATATATATATTATATTTTTTTTAGGGCTTGGCCACTTTTGCTTTCGTAGCCTTATGATTTTTTTTTAAGACAAATAACATTCAGATAATGAATGCGAACTTCTATTACTACGTGTTACCTTCTTTAGGAAAGTGAAAACGATAGGGAAGACAGTTGGTGAAGGAAGAGATAAAGGAAGGTATCATTCTTTTACAACTCTGCTTTTTGCACGTTTTTTTATATATTGCAGCATTGCAGCGCCTCTGGTGTCAATGAGGCGTATTAAATTTGATGATTCTTCTACATAATACCGACGAAGGAGGGCGTTCTGATGTTACATGAGGACAAGTATCCACTGAAGCCGGTGTAGTTGAACGACCAGTGTCTATGCCTTCATCACTTGAACTTTCCTACAACAACTGACGCAAAAGAACACTAATGTACATCAGAAAAATGCTGTTATTTAATGGCTGTCGGAGAACTGCGAATTTGACTTTTATTTTATCATGGGAAAATAAAACGATATTTTGTTTTATCTATATAAACAATAACATATATTTTCCACACATATCAATTTTGTTCGATTTTATTTAATTGTTTAGTTTTCGTATTTGCATATGCATACATACATGTAAATATAAATAATTTGTATGTATTCTTATAATAATTTATTTCCTTACATAATCAATTGTGTGTTTATGTTTTTTTCTGGGTGGGCGGGGATGATGTGAATAAATTAAATAATATCCGGGAAATATATTTTATTAGCATGTTTGTGTATGTACGTGTATTTACTACTTTGTCTACTTCTCTTTTTGCTAATAAATATATATTTTTGTATATCTACTGCATAATTTTAAATATTAAATTGTATTCAATTATTAGCTTTTTAAATAAATTAACTGCAAAAAAATTCAAATTAAATTTATTGAAAACCTTTTTTTCTATTTTAGAACTAGTGAAACTCTTAATTGCTACAGGTATGTATAATAATATAATAATAAATTAAATTTATAAAAAGGTTTTAGTTTCGTAGCACAATTTTTGTAAAATTGATGTTTTTATCACACAAATTGAAAAAATCAATAAATAGTAGTAAAAGCTGTTTACATTAAAAAAAATTAATTTGGAGTATTATTGGTTTAAAAAGAGAAATAATGTTCTTATAAATACACAATTGTTTTAATAAAATATTTATTTCAATATTTTATTTTTATTTAACGCGTTTGAAAAATTAATACAAATTTAAAAAATTTATTTATTGTGTTTTAAATAAAAATAAAATATAATACTTAGGAAATTTATTATTCGACATTTTGTCATAAGTTTATTTAAATTAAAATTTATGTGCTGGTGGTTAAGCCATCACCAGTAGACTTCGACCACATTTGTGCACAGAGTTTCAAATACCATTTGAGAATTCACAAATAATATGTAATATTTTTGAAAATCACAAAAAAAAATAAAATTTCAGTTGGCCTATAAACTTATACAAAACCTAGCAAATAATTTGTGTTCGATATGAATCTATTTTATTTCTATACACTTTTATCAAAGTCTTTGCATAAGATAAGAGGTTTGTGACTCTTCAAAATGTGTGGTTGAAGTCTACTAATGATTTGGTAAAGCACCAATGAAATTAATTTTAGACATAATTAACCACCAGCAAATAAATTTCACTTAAAATAAAATTACAGTGCAAATTCGGTTAACGCAACCCTCGATACGCGCAACACCTCAATATACGCAACACCCGAGTTCTTAATAATGGTGACTCTGTTAACGCAACTTTTCAAAAAACAAGACTTCAATTAATGCAACTTTGCAAAGAAAGTTAAGACTGTCTCTTTCGTTTTGTTTTTGTACTTTAGTTTTTTATAAAGAAACTCAAAACTATAAACTTTTGTGCATGAAATCTTATGCTAAAGCGGCCCACCACTTGCAATATAATTGTGTAATTTTTCGTATTGTACAATGTATATGTCATATTCGAAAAAGACTTTTGATTTTTATTGTACAATCAAGACAAACGGCGCTGCTTGTTAATGATTTCTGCACAGCTCTTAATTGATTCAAATATTGACCCATCACATTCAGAAATACAAAGAGAAATCACAATCGTCTATGAAAACTTTAAAGGGCAATAACTGAAGAAATAAGGGTCGCAGCCGATTTTTTTACTTGATTTTTTTTATTTTTGTAATTTCCTATCAGATAAGCTATTAAAATTTTTTTTTAGATTTTTCGCAGTTTCCTATAGAAAGTTCAGAGCCTCATAACTCGGAAAGTAGGCGTCGCCGCAAACTTTTTTATTTAATACTTTTTTTTTCTTATTTTTCAATTTTCTATCACATAAACTCCTTTTTATTTTGTTTGGAGCTGCTTCACTAAACTGCAGTTTTCGCAACGGCCCAAAATTTCTATTGGTTGTGTTAACCGAATCTGCACTGTATTACAATATGTCAAATAATAAATTTCTTAAAGGATTAATTAATAATAATTTTTTCCAACGAAAATATAACTGAAAGTTAATAATTTCACATAAAACATATTTATGTATATGTACAGTCACTCCAAAAAATAAGTGCTCAGTAATTTGATTTGACTTTGATCAATAGTTTAATAAAACTCTTAATTTTATAAACTAACGGCTTGTCCCACGATGTCGACATAAAATGTTTCATCGATTACTTATGTTGAAAACAAAAACAATTTTTCTTCTTTCATTGTTGTTTTCAATACACATTGATCATTTAAATTACATGGGTTTGATCATCGTTTTGTGTGTTAAAATGAGCTACTGAAAGAGTGCGATACAAGTCGACCTTTAAATCTTTTACAACAGAATCGAAAGAAACTATCAGCGACATCAAAAGCAATAAATTTTGGCAGAAGTCCATCTTGCCACACGCCATCAAACATCACGGTCACCTGTATGGCGGCGTCTGCGAAACTCATACTGTATGTCGTTAAGTACGCTGTTTGACTGTAGATACTTCACAAGATGGAAGTTTACCATACTTTCCGTCACATTTTGCGATTGTGTGGTAATTTTCAGGTTAATTAGCTTCTCCTCTTAGGGATTGACGTAACATTGGCAATTCACCAGCAAAAGAAGAGTTTAGCTAATTTATATGCTAGTGTCATTGACCTAGAAACGGGTAATTTAATTTTATATCACTTTTTTTAGATTGTTTATGTTTTGTTAAAGAGGATATTATTTTGGTTTACTTAATGATAAATTTTTTCAGGAATTCTCGAGAAAAAGATTTCAAAAAGGAAATTCCAAAACCCTAGCATATATGTACATACATTGGTATGAGAATATATATACCGATTTTGTGTATCCATAGATAGTATAGATACCTGCTAAACTATTGCTAGCTGAAACTAAATTATTTATGTTTAAAAATATAGATTTTTCTCTAAAATAGTGATTTTATCCAAGCATAAATTTGTTTCGGGATTAAAGTTCAAATTCACAGTCTATAGTTAACTAACGACCATATTTTAACTAACAATATTTCTTATCAATTTCATTGGTTAAACAACATTCATTAGTTAACTAAAGACTGCGAATTTGAACATAAGTAATATTAAATTGGCACGTTCAAATATTAAATATTTGCCAAATCATTTAGGCCACCAAATACAGCAGCTAAAAACTATAAACTTTAACTTAATAAAATTTATTTGAATATATATTTGAAAATAATTTCATTGTTAATAGAAATTAATTAGAAATTAAAATTTTATTTTTGTTCAGACTCTTGATCAATTATTTTAGTTAAATAAAAATTTTATAGCATTTGAAACTCAAAACAAAAATCAAACCGTTGAATATAATACTGCATTTACATTGTCTCGTAATCTAGTATATTTGATTAGAAATCTTTCACGAAATCTATATCGTTTACACTAAGCTTTTTTGACATTTTCCAAGATTGTGTATCCGAGACAAAATCCTTTGTCTGAAATTAAGTCTTAATTGTAACGAAAAAATGCCGACTTAACTCATTCATCACACACCTTCAATAGAAAATTGTGTAGAGCGAAGCTAATTCACTCACCTTCTATATATATTATGATGTACAGGGTAGTAAAAAATAAATAAAAATATTAGATTTTTAGTCGATTTCCTACAAATCTATTGAAAAATTAGTAAAATCTAGTAAAAAGCAACTAGATTTAGCTCGGAATCTCGTAAGTACTAGATTTTGAGACAATGTAAGTGCCCTATAAAATATTTCACAAAATACAATAAAATAAGACATACTCGTACATATAAAATATTAATCAGGAATAATTTCTTAATATGCCTTAAGTTCAGTACTTCCAATTCTTATAGAATGAAATATTTTTTTAATTAATGTGATTTGCTCAAGAAGAGCAGAAAATTAAACTATACCTTAGCTGGGGGAAATATTTCATGCTCTGAGAATTGGAAATACTGAACTTAAACCCTATTAGGAAATTATTTCTGATTAAAATTCAATCTAGTTCAATTAAATTTCAATATGTATCATATATAAAATATTTCATAAAATACAAATAGCTTTGCCATTTTCTTAGATAAATGCAAAAGCGTTCCTAAGTTAAATTCAATAAAAAGTCTATGAATAGAAAAATGTTTTTACGTTTTACTTTTCATAGTTGTATATAAAAATCATAAACAAACATTTTTTGTATACATAAATATATATATTTTTATATTTTTTTTTCAGTATATAAATACATGTGTATATAGTATATGCTTGTATGTATGTATGTATGTATATTGTAACTTCGTTCATAATTGATTAATTTAATATATATATATATATATATATATGTATATTAGGGCGGGTCGATTTCAAAATCGCTCAAATCACAAGGAAAATCGTATTCTAGGGATCAAAATAAGAAACTTTGCCGAAGGAACCATACCTCTAAAATGTATTTTGATGTCCCGACTTTTGATCCGAAGGGTAAAATTTTTACAAGAAAAAATCAGCGAAATAGCTATGTTTTTTTATTTAGTCAGAATGAAATGAAAAAATTAATTTTAATTAGTAATAGAAAAGAAAATCAAAACAAAATTATTGTTTGAAGTCTTTTTTACTTTCAAGTCTGGGCAATTTCGCACGCTCTCTATGGGGAACCCCCCAGGGGTGGTTGCAGGGGGTGTTCGACTGACATAGGTGGGTTGGCCCTCCAAAATTAGTGGGGGTCGGTCATACATTTTGACTCGATTGAGGAACTCTAAATGGGTCAAAGAGAGATTTTTCAAAATTTGACCCTTAGGCAAAGTTTCTTAGTTTGATCAATAGAATACGATTTTCCTTGTAATTTGAGCGATTTTTTTGCCTCCATACAAATCGACCCGCCCTAATGTATATGTACTCGTATGCATGCTTGTACGTGTGTATGTATGCATATTTGTAAATAATTAACAGACAATTGTTTTTATATATTGAGTTTAGTTTTTTTAATTTTATATGTAATTATATGTATTTATTTATTTTGATGAATAATTTTTATTCATCTTGGTAAAAAAGCAACAGATTCCACATTTACTTCATAATGCAGTTATATATGTATGTTTTATATTTAAGTGTGTGTGTGTGTATACATATACATGCTACACAATATTTTATATAATTTCACATATAAGTATATATGTGTGTGTATATATTTATAAAAGTAGAAAGGTACACCATTTTGTAACAAACAATAACAATAATATATGTATGTATATATTTTTATAAATTTATTTCTATATGTATGTATGTATGTATGTATATAATTTTTGTTTAGTTTTTATTTTCTATCTTTACTCTATCGATTATTAGCTGCCTGCTTTATTTTCACAACTACATATTCATCTTTACAAAGCTTTAATAATTACACTAGTCAACAAAAGTAACGTACTTTGTACTGAATTGAGACAAAATTGTTTAACAAAAGTAAAATGTTTTAGGGTTATGCAGCTTTTCATGCTATTTTATTTATAAAAAAATATTTTTTTTTATTATGTTTATGTATAAGAAAAGTAGAAAATGTGTTAAAAAGCAAAGTAAATCTACTTTACATAAGTATATGAATATGCCAAGGAGAATCCAGACTTAATTGATCTCAATAGCTCACGTGACTATTTTCGCCGCTTGCAATTTGAAAAGCAAATTCATATAAGGTGTATTTGGCTCAATTCGCTTTGTGAAATTTATACTTTTAAGCCTAGTACTCTGTTCGAAGTTGTGAAAATTTTTCAGCAACAATTATTATTTCGCATGAAAAACTTGACACGTAACAAGTGATGCCCATATTACTTTTTCCAAAAAATAGTCTTTTTTATTCGTTAGAAATATACAACATTGATCGACTTTTGTAAACATCAGATGTCAATATTTCACGCGAAATAAATGCCAGCCACATTATTTCGCAGATTGCAAGAAAATGTTGCCAAATACATTTCATACATTTTTCACGAGTTGAACAGAGTACAAGTCTTGCAACATTTTTTCATGAATATTTCATGTGAAATTTTTATATATGGATTGTGTCAACGTTTCCCGTGAAATTTCGAACAGATTACCTACCAAGCTTTAATTGTACTTTGTGCTTTAATTTAAACAAATGTGCTGAAAAATGATCCGTTACGATCACCTAGTATTTACTCGCCTTGAATTTGCCTTGTGCATGTGCCTGGTTTACAACTTTGCTAAACATGACTTTTCCTTCAAAAAATATTTATTATATTTACGTTTGTATGTATGTATGTATTTATGTACATACATATGTATGTATGTATATTGTAAGCTAAGTTGCATCATACATACATTTGTAAATGTTTTAAGAACAAAATTCACTGAAAGAGGACATTTTTATTTAGGAATATTTTTTTTAATATTTTTTTACTAAAAATAAACAGAGCGTACTTTTTTTTATTTAATTTTTTAATTATTCACTAATTGTAATCTTTTCTTAGTTTAATGTTTTTAAAAATTTTCAGCTTCATAAGCTGTACCAAAGCTTTTAAGCAATTTTTTTTAGTTTTCTTCTTAAACTTAACTACTGTAAACTTTTGATACTGGGGAGCAAATTAATTCAAAATTAAAAAAAAAATATTATGATCTCCCAAATATCGTGCGTAAATTTTTGGCAACATTTCTTGCAAAAATTGACTGTTCGACAATATTTTTAGTAAGAAGTGACGAATTATGCCCTGCAGTGCATGTGCAGTGTGCTCCTAATAATAGAAAGTCCAAGTCATTCTTAACTTGCGGTCTGATTGTAAATTGTACACCGGATGCAACAGATAATCTTCTACTATGAAACCCGTAATTGTGTTTTAGCATCTCTTGCTTGCAAAAATTTATTTTCGTAAATAAAATATTTGAATAATTTATGTTAAACATTTTCGATTAAACCTTGTACTTTTTGGATAACTGATATTTTCTTTCTAAATTACACCGCAATTATAAAAATGAGGAAAGCTCAATTACACTGTGTGACAAAAATTAATGAATTAAAAATACCTGGTAGATTTTCTCGAGCATAACAACAATCTGCTCTTGAAATTTTCCAAACACTCCCAAACTCTTCAGTTACGGGTAAAACCCCAATTTTTCTTACCCGTCTGCACTTATCAACCTGTAAATAAGTTGAATATCAACCGATTTGAAATTCATAAACGGGTTTGGAAAGAAGAGATTTAGGCCTTTCTAACAATGTATATTTTATTTCAGGAAATTTCAGAAACATGTGGGTATTTTTTACCAAATCTACTTTTTTCAGTTTTCGTAATTTTTCTACTTTGGATTCGTTTTTACGCAATATTTTTGTATAGGAAACATACTAATTTTATTAATAAAACATAATTGTTTACGAGAAAACGTTGGTTTGTATTAAGAAATTCGATAGAAATTGACTGAGTTATTAAATGTTTCATTAGAAGACTTTTTGTTAAAAAAATTTCCTGCATAATGTGTTTTGTGTTCTATTTATGCGTTTTCAAGGTATTTAAGCTTCCAGGATAATAAAAGTACAACATAAGAGTAAAAAAGTGTTACAACAGTGGTCGCCAAATTTTTTTGCTTGAGAATCACATTTTTCAGATGCACCAAGCCCTATGCTCCAGTGGGAATTAAAGGAATATTTTTATTATATCTTCATATGTATGTATGTACATATGTATATAAATATGTATATATTCATGTGGGACTCATTGGTGTCTGTTTAGAATTAGTTCTATATATGTAGGTATTCGTTCTGTGCTGCAATAACACTACATTTTGTACAGTTTATATTCGGAATGATTTCTTAGTTGGCATATTCATAATAAATTCTTCTAAAAAAATTTTGTTGGCTAGTGTTATACAATATATATTAATTATTTCCATGTATATCTGAATTAGGTATTTATAAGTGAAGAAGTTCCTCAGGTAACTTTAGATTATTAAAATATGTTTTCACGTATGTATAACGTTTCCAAGTTTCATCAAATAAATCCAATCCCAACTGTTTGTTTGCTCGACTCGAAATCCCACTTGTTGTGGTTTAAACAACTTGTGTTACTTTTTAAAATTTCTTCCAGTTGCCTTCGGTTAAATATTTATTAAGTGATGTGATGTGATGTAATGTGATATGCCTGCTACTGCGTGAGAGAGATAGAGAGAGTGAGAGTTTTATGTTATTCACTAATTTGTTTTCATTTAATTCGTGCTTATATCGCTTGAGTTGATACCTTATGTTTTTCGTAATTTTTTTTTTCTATTTAATTGTTGCATCTACATCGATTGTGTATTTTTATAAATTTTATGAGTATTTTAGATTTTTTTGCTTGTTTAACATTTATTTATTTATTTTCAATTATTGTCTGCAATTGCAACACTAAACTACGTGACAACTGCAAAATCGATTGGGCATTATGACGTTCAGCCATCTCTGTTAATTATACAAAATAAAATACAAATTTAAGCTTATGAAGCGTAACAGCAAAAGCAAACAAAAAAAACTTACCATTAAAAAACTTGATTACATCTGTAAAGTCCATACTATTCGATAAAATAATGTCTCTGTAAGTTTCTAATAAAGCCAATGCCAAAAATAATACAAAATGTCCCGAAGCGACATGCTTGGCCGCCCAAATGACTTCCCAAGTGGAGAAAACATCATCGTACACTAGTTCACGTTTAAAATCCAACAAAAACCAACGGTAACAGAAGTAAAAGTGTGTATAGTCGCCATTTGAATCCATAAGATCGTACATTTCTGAGTCCAAAATTTGTATAAGGGACCTAATTCGTTAAATCATTATTAAATATGTACGTGCGTCACATAATGTCTTCACTCACCTCATATTGGCAAAATGCATATCCATGGCACCACCGTTGGGAAAGTTTTCGATCATTCGTTCCATAAGTTTGCAAAAACATCCATATGTGAGGGCTTCATCGTCGAATATGACCAATAAGGGTGCCACTAAATCACACATGCCCTGCATATAACCCACATCCAAATGCTCCCATACGTATCTACAAGTGTTTTTATAAAGAGAAATTTAAATTTTTTAATTACTTACAAGTCAGATTCATTTTTAAAACTACTCTAGTAGAGATCGTTTAGTAAAATATTTTAACATATTTGGGGTATTCAAATGGTACTCATAAATTAACATGTTTTGAAGTAATAACACGAAAAAATATGACTGCTTTGAGCACCCCTCATAATTTACCTATACAATTATAAATATTGCACTTTTTTGTATTTTGGTTTTAGCACCTTTGTGCATTGCTTAGTCTCTCTCTCTCTCTCTCAGTTCCTTTGTTAAACTCTCACGCATTTCACTAATGACAAACGATAAGCATAGCTGAGAAAGTCTTATTATTTTATGACGTTTTTCTTTGAGTCACAACAACAATTTTTTTAAACTATGTTAAAATGTTAAGACATTATCACACTTAAGGCCGGGGCACAATGAATCCGTCATACGTTAAACTCAGTTGAAATACGTTATTTCTTATGAGGTATGTTACATTCATTACGTGTCCGTCAACGCAAAGTACAAAAATTGGTAAACTTTAAACTTTTTCCGTACGTTGAGTAGTTTGACAGATATTGGTTAGTTTGTTTGGTATGTTCTGATTTAAGTTTTTGTATTTTGCGGCTGCAAAAATAAAATAAAACAAAAAAAATAAACGAAATAAATAAAAGAAATAAAAGAAAGAAATAAAAGCTGATCAAATGCTTCCGTATATAAAGTACTCATTGTGCTTAACTTCTCCGTCGTTGCGTTAATGTCAGTTGAAAAAGGCACTGGTGTGAATACCCCAGTTATATATTAGCAATATTTTGTTCAAAAATAAAACAAGCGAACACATAAAAAATAAAAATAAAAATATTTCAAAAAAAAATATAAATAATAGTCACAAACCTCTTATCTAAAATAAAAGTATGACAATATGTCGAATAATAAATTTCTTAAATGTTAAATTTAGATTTTATTTTTCATTTTGTCTTATAAATACTTTTATTGTTATCCAATGGATTTCTAATTGTATAAAGGTGTAAAAAAATAAAATAGATTCATATCGAATATAAATTATTTGCAGGGTTTTGTTAAATTTTTTAAGCATACTACGCTTATGTTTCATTTGTGATTTTCATAAGATAAGAGGTTTGTGACTGTTCAAAATGTGGTTAAAGTCTACTGATGATTTGGCTAAGCACCAATGAAATGTATAGACAACGCCAGCAAATAAGTTTCAATTAAAATAAACTTATGACAATATGTCGAATAATAAATTTCTTAAATGTAAAATTTTAAATTGCAAATGAAAACTATTTTATATCTTTCTGTCGAGAAAGCAATTATTCTCCAATAATTGCTTTATGTATTGAAAATTTTTCTTTGTTTTATTGTTTAATTGGTCTAAACTCATAAGACGGTGCTTAACCAACAAAACAAACAAAATGCCTTAATAAATTATTCCTCGGCATTTTTTATTCCGCAATAGTTGTTAAAACATTTTCAAACTATTGTCCTATGAGAGAGACAGATTGATTTCAAATCATCACCAGTTTCAAATCAAGCATTAATGTTTACTGTTTAATCATCAATCACAGTGAGCCGTCAAACAGCCAACCATGTTATAAATAAAAACATTATTATGCACGTTTATGTAAACACTTACGTGGTTATGATATTTCTCAGCTTGTCCAAATTTTCATTAGCGAAATACCAGTAGTTACGATCACAGCGCTGAACATCCTTTTCAATTCGGTGTAAGTTTAAAGCAAAGTTTTCTAAAAATTCACACTGGAACAAAAAGAAAAATGTGTCAAGTTAAGTTTCCCACACAGGCTTGACTGACCATTATTTGACTTACACTGTAGACACCTCCATTCGAACTTGCTGGCGAGACACAGGCCGATTTAGGTTCCTGCAGCGCATCCAAGGAAGCCACTACCGTTATGTCTTCATTCAAGGGTGACATTAAACTTGTTTTGCGTGATGTATCATCGGTGGGCTCATCAGCACATTCTAAAGCATCGTTTGAGGCGGCTTCTGTGATTATCACAGCATGTGTGACCTTACTCAAGTCTCTGACATCCTCTACGCTATGATATTTGCGTACATTATTTTCGCTTTCGCTATTCTCATTTATATCATTACTCTCGTCAGCTTGAGTAAGCTCTAAAGCTTTTATTGTTTGTTCTTCTTCCCCTTCTTCTCCCTTTACCTCATCCTTTTCGTCTTGTCTATTTTCTCTTAATACTTCAGCAATTTCATCAGCATTTTCTTCAAGAGGTATTCCATTGTCATGGAACATTTCTAAAATTTCTGCAAATTCATTGCCCACCGTTTCATAAGAAGACGTAGACGGAGAACTTTTTACACTCAACAGTAATTTGCTGCTTTGCTCGGGCGTTAGTCCTGCATCGAGCTCAGTTTCAGTCTCAGCAAAGCAATGTTCTTGTAATGAAAGTGGCTCATTGTTCTCCAATTCCAATGTTACTCTACCTTGCTCAGTTGTAACATGTTCCTCGTCTGGAACATTTACTTTATATTTTTTATTCGGTAGATTTTCATTTCTTTCATTATCGCTCAAGTTCACATAATCGTCGCTTACATTCGCTTTTGAAACTTTATCTTTCGGAGTAGTTGGAGTTTCACTGGCTTCCTTTAAAGCGGTATTGATTTTCTCTTCTATTTCCGAATTTGTTTGATTTGTTTCCATATCTTCCATTATTGTCTTTTTCAAGCTATCTTTTTTCAAATATTCCTCTTCATTTAATTCAAAGGGATCTTCTTCATCTTCACAGTTGCCCGAATCTTTTTCTTCCTGTATATCCATTATAATATCGTCATCAAAGTCCATACCGGGATCAGATATATCAGAAAAGTCTTGATCATCGAACACATCATTGTCCACATCACCAGTTTCTAACTCAGTTGGCCGGCTGACGTTCTTAATAATATTATCAGTTGCATTACGTTTATTTTCTGCCGAAATTTTCGCTAACGCGTTGGCGTTCTTCTCTTTCTCTCTTTGGCGTACTATCGCCTCTACAGCCAACCATTCACTCATAACAGTTTCATAGCAATGTTTACTAGTTTCATCCAATTTTTGTCTCTCCTCAATTGTTGAACCAAAACTGATTTAAACAAGATTTACATACATATTTTAAATTAAATTAAATACTATTCGCTATTACCTATAATGACCCAACAAGTATGGCCAGACTTCTTTGCGTAAATCATGAACTACGCCACCAAAATATACCAAGCGATATAACTCCTGCTGGCTCATGATTACACCATTTTCGTGTAAAGCCTCCCACTTGTCCCTTGTTACACCGGATTCGTTTGCAGCCACTGACAACATTTTCATTTAGAATTAATTATATTTTAATAATATGTTAGAGATAGAAGTTTTTTTGTGACTTACGGTCTGGGGTTATTCGACCATTTACCAAGCCCGATAAATGTGTTCGTACGGTGGATAAATGTCTGCAATATGCCAACCAGCCGTAAAAAGCTCTCGATATTATCTGACGTCTCATTGTGGAGCAAACAAGCTCTATACTTGCCGTTTGACTCGCCTGGATCTAAGAAAGAATATTTTGTATTAAAATAAATGGAACAATGTCCACTAAATATATTTATGATGGAGTTTTTTTCACTTTAATGTTTTCATGTTCATGAATTTCGATGGTTTGATGCAAACGACAATTTGGCCAAAATCTAATTGTTTTTTTGGTTAGGCCGCCACTCGAGGAATAACCCCTACTCATACAAACAATTTATAATTAAATATTCACCCTAATGGGGAATAAAAGTTCGAATCAAATGTTTTCACTTTCCCTAAAATCGTAATCGGCAATTTTTGCATTGTTGTTGCGTCTAATTTTGTTCACAATTTCTTGTTCATCGGAAATATTTCATTTGAACGAAATGTTGGAAAATTGACAGAAATGCATATTTATAGATAAAATAGTGCTTATACACGGTCATCCATTTAGTGGTTTCTAAACCGTCGTTTTGGCTATTAAATATACGAGTATATGATCTGAAGTGTCATTTATTTAGTGAAAGATTTGCCATTTACGAATATGGGTCGTTTAACGCATAAAAATAGTTAAAACTTACTACAAAAATAGAGATTCAAAAGTGGTGGCCACTTTTCGAGCATTACGGGGTAATTATCGTTGTCATAATCGACCTACTGTGCAAGGAATTGGCAAGATTAAAAAGAAATTTGAAGAGACTTGTAGTCAGACTTGTGCATCATCGCAATGTTCACACTTCCGAAAATAGTCCGGATAATCTGGAGAACCGTTACCGTCAATTCTGAGCACTATGGTCGTATGGTAACCGACTTTTTTGGCCTTCAATTAAAACTGTGAACTGGACGATATGTGGTTTCAACAAGACGCCCCACAAGCGACACAACATGACCAATTTTGGCTTTAGTGCATGGTAAGTTTCCTCGTTGCCAGATGTAAACTCAGCATTTTATGTGTTGTCATTTTGTGGTGTCATTTTCATATGTGTGCAATTCCGATCCTATCAATTTTTCGATAACACACAATTTTGTTGTGTTATTGTGACAGGAAAGTTTCCCATCCCTAAATAATGGCAATGCGACATCATTTTGATATAATGACGTTTATTGTCATTTGTTTCATCATTGTGAGACTTTGTTTTACGTATTGTTTGTTAATTAATATTTATACAAATGGCTAATCGCAAAATTATTCAATTGGCTAGTGCCACTGTATGTTTATCAATAAGAAACAAATTAAGAAAATCTAAAAAATGGCAAAGAAAGTGGTGGGATAGACCAGGGCTTAATATGCACGCCACCAAAGGATTCCATTTTACTCCGCATTCCAAGCATGATTCAAGTTAGTTTAAAAATTTCGCGTGCATGAAGCCTAATTCCACCGAAGTTTCTACCCATGCAGTTTCCCATGCATTTCTATCCTTACAAATGTCACATAGATGATTTCATACAGCTTCACGAACCTCCACAAGTTGAATAATCTGTATAGTCATGTCATGCGTCCTGTGCTTTTCCACTTTCTTTTTCGTTTGTCACACTTTTAAATTTGTATACATGCATACATTTAAAATTGTTTTCTTAATGCGAGAAAATATTTTTTTTGTGTCTGCAGTGTTGCCAACTTATTCTCACAACTGTCTACATCAGATGCATAAACAGTTTGTGTGGTGTGTGGCATTAACAAAAAATATTGGAAACGACAAACGTTGCCAGTAGTTCCCACTTTTATTTTTGCTTGTGATATCATAAAATGCCATAGTGTGTACTCGGCACTACACTTTTCTGCGGGACTACGCCAAAGACCGTGTCTACGCCAATAATCCCCTAAACTTTTAGGATTTGAAAACCAACATTCATTCGTCTAGTTAGCGCCGGGATACCATCTGCAATGGGCAAACAAGTGGTCGAAAACTACTTCAAAAGGATCAACTGTTGTTGTTGTTTATTTCGTACGTAAAGGCAAGGTCCAAGCATTATAATCAAATAAAAGTTTAGTCGAAATCATAACCTTATCGTGTTTTATTTAACTTAAGTTTTGAAACCGAAAAATGTGTAACCCGTTACTAAATATATCGCTCATTTGCTTGAAAAAGGGCATAACTCAAAAACACTAGTTTTAAAGAAAATAGAAAAAGGAAATGTTATCTCTCAAGAGCTGAATATACAATACATTTGTATGAAATTTTTATACAATTACGATGGAAACGTTGACGCTTCTGTAATAGATTGAATAAAAGTTGTACAAGTTTGCTTTAATCTATTACAAAAATGCCAAGATTTTTTATAAAATTTCATAGATTTTTTCTATTTGCTGAAAGCAGCACCATTGAAGAGATTGATATATAAAAAATAACGTAGCATGAATCTCTATAGAGTTTTTGGAAAATTTTGTGTCCTTATTTTCTTCTGCAGGCCTCCTATTACAAATTTAAATATTTTCATGCAACTAGTTGCATGATGTAAATTAGGTAAATGTGAATAACAATATGAGAATCAATTCTGCATTATTAACTCGAAAAATTCGATTTTTGAAATCGATATGTGCATATCATACTTGTTTCTCTCAAAAGGGATCAACTCAAAAGGTGGTTTTTGCTTTTTTAGAAAAAACTTGCACATAAGACCTGTTTCCAGAAGAGTTAGGGTGTTAATAAATGCCAACAAAATGTTGCTTGAAATGTTCTGAATAAATGTTTTGAAGACACTATACTCGTATATCAAAAACTTAAGTATCGCACGATTTTCTAAATTTTTTACTACGCAAGCGTGCAACTTTAAATAGGCCGTAAAATGAGTTTCAGATGTGAATTTATACATGTATATCTTTCAGTTGGCAGAACATGTTATTTTGAATAAAAAAATTCATTTTGTGGTACAGTGTTATATACAGCAAAAATTAAAGTTTCAGTAACTATAAACTCGAGCTGGCCCAGATAGATATATAGTTGGGTTCATAAACAAATCGAGAAATTTTTAAAGGTGTTCGCTTCAAAACTTACCAGTGGTGGTTCCGTACTGCTTTGATCCATTGAAAGACTTTTACTAGAGCAGTCACTACTGCCCGTTGTGGAACAACTTCCCAAGTGTTTACGTCTTGGACTGGTGCGACCTAATTCTAGAATGGGATGTGTAGCCACTACAATTGAACGACATAAAATATTTTCCTGCTAAAATATTTAGTAAAAGCAAGTAAAACTCACGAAACTCTTCATGCTGGCTTTTGCTAACAACTCGGAAGACATAATCTATCGGTGTTTCATCGGCAGATTCCATTACCGAAGGCAATATACGACGTCTTACACTCTTGGGCCAAGGAAACATTTTGCCAATGCCTCTTTGCGACCACAAAGGTGGATCCAATTGACCGTGCGGCAAAAGACCAGTTTCTAAGCAACTCAAAAATGACTGCAAATGGCCGCCTTCGGGAAAATGTATGGGTGGCCTCTGTACACCATCCTGACCAACCAGTATTATTGTGCCACCTGTATCTTCCCCACGGTTTTGGTGGCAATGTACATACACAATATCATCTACATTGATATTGAGCGCATATGTCCAATAGGAGTTCATGTCGCTGCCATCGCTGTCTGTGTACCCGTTCATCAATTGATTTGGTGTCCATTTAATAGTCAATGATTGCACGGTTTGATGTAAACTCAAATAGCCGGGCATTGGCTCAACAACGTCTTTCTACAAGGCAGTGAAAAATAGATAAATAAGTACAAAAACTTTTAAGTTGAAACAAACAAACAAATAATTACCGGTAATACGAGAACATTATTTTTGCCGTACAAAAGGGTTGTGCGTGAGTTTTGATGAAGTGATTCAACGTAATCTTTGGCTACGCTCGCTGGTGAGCTGGCCTTAAAGGAACCGCTGCTAGTGTCCTCGGAACTAGTGTGTAAGCTGCGCTTGAAGTTAATTATAGGACGATGACATGTTGGCGGAGTGCGATTACCCGAACTTATGCGATGTCTTTGTAACTGTAAGAAGTCAACATTAACATAAATAATGTACTTGACAAGTTCGATATCTAATAGTTTGATAGTTACCAATTCATCAGCTGGAGGATCAGACCAGTAGTGATCTACTGTTTTGGTCCGGGTGAATTCTAAAGCACAAGGACCCACCAACAACGAACTCAAAATAGAACCATAGTCGGGATCTGCGACCAGCGCATCTCGATCATAGTAGTTAATGGCATTGCTAACTAAATGCTCTATAATTTTGGCCAAACGTTTCTCGTACAGAGCCAAACGTATCCACAAGTACCTAATGAGTAGAAGGAAGGTTTTTTTTAATTGAATTTTCCTTTCATTAAGCAAAATCTCTACTTAAGCTTTCAATACTCATAATACTCACTTGACCACCGACCCAACTGAGGGTGAACTTATGGACACAGTATTAATCGTTGTAACCGAATTGCTACTGCCTTTGCTCAGCAGTTTTGGTTTGATAATACTATCGCTGCTTGAGGAAGAACGCTTGCCAGCCACTGTTGTACTCTCAGCGACCATCTCAAATTCCAGTAAACGTCGACTCACATAGTCTGCCTCCGGGCAGGTTTTGGCTATTTTCTGTATCAGAGCGGTCGTGGATGATGTCTTGAAGAGACCCAGGGCCCGTCTGCGCAAACCATGACTGAGACAGGCTTCCACAGCACCACATAACGATGTAATCGAACTGCTTTCCTCGTGTATGTATTTCTTTGTAACCGCTTCTTCCATCAGTTGTTTTACCTCCTTCTTAACGCAAGCAATTAATCTTTCTTTCAGTTCAACATCTATAATTAGAAAATTTATTAATTTTCTCTATCTCTTCATTCTTAACTTGCCATTGGAAATGTAAAAGTAATTGAATTTTATCCTTATTTAATGCCATTTTATTCACAACTAATTGATGCCACATGCGCAAGAAAGACCACACGAACGTTCACATCAAAAACAAGATTAAACGTCGGAAATGTGGTATCAACTTTTTGAGATTTTGGGAGTTTAAAATTTTAATTGGAGTTAATGTTCATTTAAAAATCTGGACAAATCTAGATGTTTGTCGCGTTCAATTCGTGCTTGAATTTTTTGCATTTGAGTCTGGTTTAAACGAAAAGTTAGCTTGTGCTTATTCTTGGTTAAATGAAAGTAAGATATTGAAAAAGATTTATGTTAAGAAATAATATTTAAATGCTAGTGGCTACTACGCGAAATAAATAAACTTTTCTTTATTTTTTTAGAAAATGAAATTTTTTTTTTGTTAGAAAGGAAAATTAGTTTAGAAGCCATTGGGGGCTATTCTGGAAAATTTCCAGAATAATAAAGTCTCAAAAGTTGTTTTGCTTGTCATAATAAACGTAAGAATTTCAAAGCGTTTCTCTCTCTCTCTCTTTTAAAACGGTAAATTTTGGTTGATAAAAAAAAACAATTTTTTTTACATTTATGAAGTTTGTTTTCCATGTAACTTTCATCAAGTCCGTATTCCAGAATAGGCACCATTATGTTTCAAGACGTACCGCACACTGCGTAATTGGTATATATTTTTTCCCAATGCACTATGGTGCAGACAGCGTCTTTTTTTCGATATTCTCTCTTTAAGCTTTTTTTAATTAAAATCCATCAAAGTTTAATTTTTTCTAAAAAAAAAACTATAATTCTAATAGGAAAACAAGATTGTTTAATTGTTTAATCTGCAATTATTAGCTAAACATGTATACAAATATAGAAAAAAATATACATGTATCATGCAAAAAAGTAAAATGTTTAGATTGTTTAAGAAGAAGTTTAAACGAAGAAGAAATGAATCCAAAAAATCTTTGTGTTATTCAAAATCCTAATATCAATTTTTGACTAAAAATGTGCTTAAACCAGCAAACCAATAAATCAGTACAGTGATTTTTTACCGCTTGTAATTTAAATATCCCTTAAATTTCAACACACAGTTTTCAGTACATCAAAAATACATCGGATCTCGGGTAAAGTTGAAGTTATTTCATTTTTGTTAAACGTTTACTTGTTTGTATGTACTCGTAGAGGGCGTATGAATATTGTAATAATTAAATTATAGCTAAAATACACACACACACTGTGTCAGTTGAATTGCCTGCCTGACTATGAAAGCATGTTCATACTAGAAGTGAGCGCAAGCCATGAAAATGTGCACAGTATTGTATTTTTTTCTAGAGCAAATATTGTTTGTAGTGGTGATCGTAATTGAGTGTAAATCAAAATTAGAGAACAAGGAAACAAAAAACACACAAAACTATTGTATAGGGTGTTTTTTAGAGGTATAGAACTTCGAATTGAAATAAAACACAAGAAAATCGTTTTAATCCATCAATTTCCATCAATTTGGCTTTATTGGAAGGATAATTTTATGCCATTAACGTTTAAATATGATTTCGGGCATGTGGCCGCCGCGGCTGGCTCGAATAAAGCCAATTCTACAGGTCCAATTTTCAACCACTTTTTCGAGCATATGGGGCCGTATGTTGGCAATAACGCCACGAATGTTGGCTTCCAAGTCCCCTAACGTTTCTGGTTTGTTGGCGTAGACGAGCGACTTCACATATCCCCAAAGAAAATAATCCAATGGTGTCAAATCACACGATCTTGGTGGCCAGTGCGAAAACGATCCATGGTTAACCGAATTAATTGCTCTGATGGACGATTATGTCGACCATAAAATGGACGGAGCTTGCGGTAAACTTCGCGAACTGAACCATTATTTTCGAAATAAATTTGCACGATTTGCAAGCGTTGTTCTTTTGTCAACCTGTTCATGATGAAATGGCAAACCAAACTAAATATTAATCACTTGACAGCTGACAAAATGGCCGCCAGTTAAAAAAGTGATGCCAACTTAAAGTTCTATACCTCAATAAAAAACACCCTATACAACAGTTGTATCAAGTTTGCAATATTTTTATTGTACACTTCATAGTGCACCATACTTCATTTCACAAACTCAAACTTTTTACAATTATATCCATTACGAAAAATATTATTTTTATAAATATTTTATTTTTCAGAGTCTTAAAGTATCGCATGCGAACTAACACGCTCAAATAATCTACATTGTTTGGCTTTTCTTTTATACATATACATATTTTTACACTTGTGTGCTCATTTTACAATTGTCAATCGGTGTGCAATAGTGAAATATGCTTCGGCACTACAATAACTAATGCCCTCGCTTGTCAGATAAACAAAATGCTGTTGCATACTTTTGATAAAATTGAGTACCAGTTTTAGTGTTATCATAAAATCAAGAGCACTAAAAAGAGAGAACAATTCAATAATGCACACCATGAAGATTAAGCAAGCAAACTGTTTGTGCTCAGCTCCAGTTCATACAATGGAGAGTACACATTATGGCATTTTGGCATATTACGATAGTGTGTACTAATGGCAACTTGACGAAATCCGCTTTGAAAAATTCATACTTGGGATGTCGAAAAATTTACCGATAAATGTGTGATTCACCTTCCTGACTATATTCCATACTAAATCGGACAGTGTTTTGACGTATACCAATAACACTGTGTAAAAAATGTTAATGAAATCGAAATACCTGGGACGTGTTACTATTTTTTTAGTAGATATTGTCGAGCATAACAATAACCTGTATTTTCAATTGACCAAATGCCCCCAAAATCTTGAGTTACGGGTAAAAACCTGATCTTTCGTACCCGTATGCACTTGTCAACCTCTAAGTTGAATATCAACTGATTTTAAATTTATAAACGGATTTAGAAACAAGAAACGAAGACCTTTCTAACCATATATATATCGTTTCAGTAAATTTCAGATATATGTCTGTATTTTTTCACCAAACATAATTTTTCGGTTTTTTTCGTCGCTTTTCTGTTTTGAATTCGTTCTTAGACAGTATTTTTGTACTGGAACCATATTGTTTATGACTTTATTTATAAAACATTATTGATTAAGATTAATTCGCAGGTTTGTGTTAATAATCTCCTATTAAAAGAATTTTTGTTAAAAAAAACGACCTGCATGATGTTTGCTGCCTTCTATTTATGCGCTTTTTGTGCGCTTTAAGCTTCCAGGATGATTAAAGTACAATTTAATAGACGTATATCAACACAAAGTATAAAACTGGTGCGACATTGGTCGCCAAACTTTTTTCCTTTATACATATATGAAAATCCAGCTCAAAACTATCGAAAATATGCACTTGTGCTCACATTTTTTCTTTGAAATTTTAATTATTTTTATTATCTGAACCTGGAATGTACATGATATACTATCTTAAATTTCAATGGTCATAAACGCAACCATTAAAATGTATGCTTAAAGTTTCAAATATAAAGGTAGTATAAACTTGATTAAAAAAAGTTCCACCCAAACAGAAAAGACATAAAAACTTGATAGAATGAATACAATGTTCTCAAAACAACTGCTTGTGCAAAAAAATTATCTGTGATATTTATTGAAGTATATAAGTATACATACGCATATATATGTATATATATGTATATATTTACAAACATATGTATGTACTTACAAATGTATGTATGGCCCCAAAAGTAAATATTTAACAACACGAATTTTTTTTATAAAACTAAACTACACGCCAAAAGTTCATAGTTATCATAATCTATAGTAAAATATTTACACGTATGTACATATGTGTGGGTACATATGTAAATATGAGTGTTCATAAGAGAGTACTCACTGTAGTGAAAAAAAAAAATTAAATTTATACAAAATTAAACTGTTTAGTAAAACTTAATTTATTGTCCTTAACTAACTCAGATGCATTCATACAATCAAAACAAGCCAACTCACATACACATGTATCTAGTACATATGTACGTACATAAGTACATATGTATGTATGTATGTTTACAGTAGATACATTACATTTCCGATGAAAAAGAAATCACATCCAATTTTATGTAATTTGCGTTTTAAATAATAGTGATGAAAGCTACAAATAAATATGTGTGTCAGAACCCAGAAATGGAAAATTTAATTTAAAAAAAAAAAAATAGAACCAAGAACAACAATAAAAAATACAAAACTCAAAATCACTGCCACAGTCATTAGGGAGGAAAATTCAAATACACAAAACCTTGACTTTCACAACAAATAAAAGAACGTGTTGATAAACTCCCTTGAATAGAGAAATACTAAACAATAAAAACTTTTAACCCTCATGACAAAGAGAGCAACGGAATGAGAATAAAGACGCCATTACATTTTTTTCTCGGGATATTGGTGGCAGTGATGCCAACTTTTCATTTATTTTAGCATTGTTCAAACAAAATTGTTAGCTTCTTGTTTCCGTACATGATAATCCACAACTTTATATATTATGTAAATTCATATTAGTCTTGTGCTTTAACATTTTATTTTTATTTTGCATATGAGTGCATGATATGTAATTATCTCGGATTTTTTCAAAAATAACTTGTAGTTCTTTTGTGTATTATTTAGATAATAAAAAAATTTCTGTAATATTAAACATGAATTTAGGTATTTAAAACATACTATACCAAACAGTTTCAATAACAAAAACTTGGTTTGTTTCTTTTTCGCCAGCATATAAAAATACGAAAAGACAATTTATTTTCATTTAAAATCTTATAATCGAACATCCATTGACCTATCCTATTCTTTTCTCACTTTTACACTGCTTAATAAGAATAATTAATATTTGGGCCTGTTCTGTAAACTGAATCAATTTGAAATCGTACGATTTCCCAAATTAATAATGGTTCTGCAGACGTGTTTAAAATCATGTATGCTAATTTTCTTTCAGATATGATATTTGAGGCTCTATATAATAAAAAAATTAAAAAAAAAGTGCGAAAAATTTTTCTATTATCGGAGTTAGTTTTCTAAAATCGTACGGTTTCAAATCGATTCGATTTACAGAACAGGGCCGAATGTATTTTTTTTTCTAATCATAATTGTGCAATTTGTATCTTTAAACAGGAATTAGAATATGCGGCAGAATTTCGAGAAGTTAGAAAGGTGGCAGAAGATGGAAAAATAAAATTATAAAATTGTTCAAATAAGATATAAAATTCCAAATGATTACCTAATACTAACATAAATAAAGAGCGGATAAAAATCTTAAAAAGTTCCAAAAGCATCTAACTCAAGCCAAAAATGTGTGATATATATACAGGGTGTTTTTTTAGAGGTATAGAAATTGAAATTGAAATAAAACACAAGAAAATCGTTTTAATGTCCATCAATTTGGCTTTATTGGAAGGATAATTTTATGCCATTAACGTTTAAATATGATTTCGGGCATGTGGCCGCCGCGGCTGGCTCGAATAAAGCCAATTCTACAGGTCCAATTTTCAACCACTTTTTCGAGCATATGGGGCCGTATGTTGGCAATAACGCCACGAATGTTGGCTTCCAAGTCCCCTAACGTTTCTGGTTTGTTGGCGTAGACGAGCGACTTCATATCCCCAAAGAAAATAATCCAATGGTGTCAAATCACAAACGTAGTGCTAAAACGATCCATGGTTAACCGAATTAATTGCTCTGATGGACGATTATGTCGACCATAAAATGGACGGTGCTTGCGGTAAACTTCGCGAACTGAACCATTATTTTCGAAATAAATTTGCACGATTTGCAAGCGTTGTTCTTTTGTCAACCTGTTCATGATGAAATGGCAAACCAAACTAAATATTAATCACTTGACAGCTGACAAAATGGCCGCCAGTTAAAAAAGTGATGCCAACTTAAAGTTCTATACCTCAATAAAAAACACCCAATATATGGGGATGCCTCAAGAGGTATCCCCATATCTTCAGAAATATATTACCCAGCTGGAACTATGGTTGAACTTATGGAGAATAAAAGTAAATGAATAAAAGTGCGTTCAGGGGGTCTAATCTGCATTTCGAAACGAAAGCAAATGCTTTCGAATTTACATGTTATTAATATTGCATTTCGAAAGCATTTGCTTTCGTTTTGAATTACAGAGTGAAACCCCAGGTAAAATTTTCCCTACGAAGAGATACTTGTTGCCCCATTAGAATCAACAATCAAATTATTCCTCAACATTCAAGGATGAAATACATTGGTATACACATTGATCGACGACGGCTTACACGGATACACCACATTGACTAAAAGCTAACACACATGAAACTTAAATTAAAATAAAATATATTGGCTGACGGGGAGAAATTCAACCCTCAGTCTATAGTGTAAACTTTTATTATTTACAGTAGTTTTCCTGTTTAACGAACCTTCGATTCTGCGAACATCGCATTTAGCGAACACACAAGTGTGCTCCATAGAGTACCTTATATAGCGAATAAAAAATATTTTTTGTGCTCAATTTAGCGAACAAATAAGATTCATAATTTTAGTTTAAAAAGCATAATGTGAAGTAATTCTTAACTAAAAACAAAGTGAATAGCAAAGAGTACCACTATTTTATGTAGCATTTTTGTTTGATTATGCTACAATGATCAGTTACGCATATTCTTTCGTGGTGTAAACATAAAAATGAGTACAAGAAAGAGACTTTTTTTAAAAGAAAAACTAAAAATTGTGCATGATTACCAAAATGGATTGCGAGTTGTAGATTTGTGCAAAAAATATGGCTTAAGAAAATCGACCGTATATACAATTTAAAATCAGAACAAAGTCTTATAAAATATGCAGGAAGTGCAAACTTTAAAAATATGAAAGCCGTGAAATTCCAAGAATAGAGAAACAACTTTTTTCTTGGTTTCTACGACAACAAAATAATGTTAATTTTTCAACTTAATTGCTTTTAAAAGAACTTCGGGAAGATGTCACAGAACAAATTTTATTTGTTCCCAAAAAAAAACCAACATTACTCAACAAAATTTGTATGTAAAATTTTCAAGGAAATTCAAGATGAATTTGAATCTTTTTTTCATTCAAATTATTTTATGTTTTATGCTACTAGTGTAATGAATTGTACACTGTTTAATTTTTTTAATATATTATACAGATCTCTAAACATATTTCAAAATAAACGACAAATAATACAGCTCTAGTTATTTATTTATTCATAACATGGGTACTAGATATAAATATGGCATATAACAAACTTTTCAGTTTAACGAACAGGCCTGACAAAGTACTGGTTCGTTAAACCGGAAAACTACTGTATATCGCTTTTGAATCTCATATGGTGTTACGAATTTCAGCTATGTGCCACTGTTTCAGCTTCTAATGTAGAGAAAATCTAACGAAGACAAAATAAAATTTTAAGATTAATAACATCGGCTCCATGCTACATCAAAAATTCAAATTTACATCGTGATCTAAGTATACCACTTGTGACTGCTGAAATTGCAAAATATGCAGACAAATATTTAACAAAACTCGTGACTCGAGTAATCCACTTGCTCGTAATATCTTGAACTTTACTGGACAAATCCGCTCAAAAAAGAGGGACACTAGGGCCCTAATACGCAACATTCCAGATGAAACTTCTTGAAAATTTTTTTTGCTTAATACGACATCTATATATTATATATGTGACCTGCTCCACGAAAACGGACTTTTTTTAAATTTCAAATATTATATTATATTATCTGTTTATATCACATTTTTAAATTTTTTCATTAATTATGTTCATCTTTACAGGTGATTTGTAAAAAAACTAAAAGACATAGAAACTTGCGGTTTGCGGCATTTGAAAGAGCGTTTCCTATAAGAATCACCCTTTTCGTGGAGCAGTTCACATATATGTATATGTGTTTATATCTGTATGTACGTATATATTAATGAGTAATACTAAGTTTATGTTCGACACTGGTTGGGGCTAATAATTATATCTAGACTTAAGATTTGGATACTTATTGTTAGTTAATTTTTGGAAACACAATAAATAAATATACATACATATGTATTAAAAATCTTTATGCAGCACATGTTATTTTCTGTCATGTAAAAGATCAATAATAATTTAACTTTCAAATAGTCATAAAATCCAGAATCGATACATAAACATATAAACAATCCCTTAATCATAACAAAATCATCATAAAGCTATAGAAGGTATAAAATTTAATAAACCTTTATTACTTAATAAACTACGACTTCTTAAACGTCCATAAGAAATATTTGCTAAACAAAATAATCCAGAAGAACATAAACCATGAGCGGTTATTAATCAAAGATGACTGTAAAGTTTTAGTAAAATACAAGCAAAAAACATAAAAAATCTAATAAATTAAAAAAATCCTGCGAAATAATGATCCAAAAACGTTATTTTAAATTATTTAATCGAACTATGGAAAGTCGATTAAAACGAATATATTCTTGATTGATAGGAAATGTCAGCGTTTTATTGCAAATTTGCAGCGAAAATCTTTTTCTCTTTTTGTGCTTGGCACCCCTAAAATTTTGAATGTATGAAGTGGAAAAGAGCGGGTTCAAACAGCTGACATTTTTTACATCTTTTGTTTTGGTTTAATTTTATTTGTATGTATTTACTGTGTATGTGTATATGCAGCAAATATATATATGTATACATATGTACATGCATGCATATGTATATGTAAATATATGCACATAGATTTGTGCTCCTTGCTTTTTATACTTCAAGTTTCCTGCTGGCACCAATTCAACCTTAGTTCTTATTATTGACCGTTATTTCTGTTTTGTTTTTTTTTAATTGTTTCATGACAGTCAACCATATGCTTGACATTAAAAGCCGTTACGTATTAAATTCGTAAATGTTGCTATACATACACGCAGAAGCCTTACAATGTACATAGTATGTTGGTATGTATGTATGTACCTACTTACAGACACATACATATGTATGAAGGTATATACATACGAGTACATATGTTACATGCCTTTATATAATCAAAGCTACTTAATAAGTGCTTAGATAGGTACATACATACATACACATGCATGTAAATATGTAATGTTTTACGGATGTGCAGACGTACGTACATAAGTACATAAGAAGAATGTAAATATGTATAATCATAATTTCTGTTTGATTAAAACTTACCACCATCACCAACGCCGAAGGAGTTCATAATATTCATATTGAAAATACCTATGTTGTATATTGACAAAGTATTATTCGAATTTAAACAAAAGTGCGTCGAAACGGTTTTCTTTTCAATATCTGTTGTAAACAGATACCTAATAGTTTATTAAATAAATTACTTTTCGTTGTATGTAAGTTTTCGCTTCACTTTGCTTTTATAAAAAGAAAATGCATACATACACATACTTATGGATGTATGTATGTATGGATATTATTATAGTACCAACATCAAAATATACACACTTTTTCACTTAAATTTCATTTTTGTCATTATTCTTTAGGAAACTGAAATATGCTTTTAACGAACAAAAAGAAAAAATAATGTCACAGTAGATGGAATTAAATTTAAGCAAAATTTTTATTTATTATAGGTATTATACTTTTGTACTGTATAAAAATTACTTTTCCACTTGAACTTTTTTCATTAACACAACTATTAATGTCTCCCGTTTTTTCTGTATTACTTGGTGTGTATCTTTGTGTGTTTGAATGTGTCATATCCTTTCTCAACCAAAATATAAAATCCAACTTAAGCAACAACAGCAACTGATAAAATTTTACATCTGCTTTGTTTTAGTTTGGTTGTGGGTGAAGCACCATTTATTATACATATGTATCTTTCTCCGTTTATCTGACCGTTATCTTTGAGTTCTGTTTCATTACTACTGATTTTCCGCCGTTTCTTTTTCACTTTCTCTTGAAAATATGGCAGCCAGCTGGTTTTGTTCACAAGACTACCGTTATTTTTTTTTATATCAGTCTTCACTGTTTGTAGAGTACTTGACATTTATTCTCGTTTAGCTTAATGTCAATTTTAAGAGTTTTTCTTTGTGTTCCTTTCCTTACCATATTCTATTGACCTTTAAATATATGCACATATGTATAAGAATATGGTTTAAACTTTAAAGAATTTTTTAATGGATTAAAATTGTGATAAGCTTTTCAATAAAAACGCGTTACTCGTGCACGCTCAGGCCGAATTGGATTTGAAGGCAAATAGACTTAATTCAAATATTTATTGCATAATTTCTCGAGCGCTAAATGAATTTAATAAATAAGTAACATTAGTAGAAACACGAACATATATCGCTAAGGGCCTGTTTCACGATGTCTACAACGTTCGACTTGTCGCACACAGGTCAGGCCCTTACATTTGAAACAACAACAAAATAATAAAATTTGTTTTTGTTTTGAATGTATGAAAGTGTGCGACAAGTCGAACGTTGTCAACATCGTGGGACAGGCCCTAAATGTTCCATCGTTTGTAGCAATATTTCCTATTAAAACTCGTGTTTCCTTTTTGGTTTCCCAAATAGATATCAAAACTGTTTCATATTTTCGGCCTGTCCCACGAAGTCACTCGAAATCGTTCGATCGAATACTTATATTGAAAACAACAACAAATTTTCTAATGTTATTGTTGTTTGCAATACATGTTGTCGATCGAACGATTTCGAGTGACATCGTGGGACAGGCCGTTTATGTTTCCAAACGCCGTTTTTTCTGTCTGTGTTGTTGTGTGCTGTGTTTTGCAATTCGCTTAGTAAATAGAAACATTGATATACATATATGCAACCATAGATTTGTTAGTGCTACATTCGTCTGTATTAAAAAAGGAAACATTACTAGGAACACATGTTTATTAACATATTCCTTCATCTGTGGGCACCATAATGATATGCGCAAATACATGTACCTACATACATATACGCATACATGCATGTGTACATATACATATGTACATATCGAGCCTTATTTTCGATTTAATCGTAAGCGACAAAAATTAAATTTTTCAGGAGAAGGTTTGTTTAAATATTCAAATATGTTTTTGTACGTAAAAAGGCCCTTACGATAAAATTTTACAGCCCGTAGCTTAGAAGTTATCAACAATTTTGGCATTTTGATAATTTTAAACTATGGATAGGCCCATAAAATTTTAATTTCAATAAAAAGTATATTTTCGATAACATGTCGCTTACGATAAAATCGAAAATAAGGCTCAATATGTATGTATTGAAATGCATAAATATGAAAATTTATTCAGATAAAAATTGGTATACAAAATCCGTAGCTCTGCAAGATATTGCAAGCTTTCGACAGTTATAATGAGGTTTGTGGAAATTACTATAATTCTAAATCTCCACCCGACCAGAAATTCTGTACTAACTGCAAGTTATGACTGCGTTGTTAAAACAAATGCACTAACAATAATGTTACAACTTGAAAAAAGCATTAACATGAGTAGTCTACATTTAACATTAACTTGAAGTTAATGTTAAAGTTAGTCATTTTGTGTTAGGTGTAGACCGCTTCGCTTCCTCAATCATGTTTATGAAACATGCTGTTTACACGGCGCATTCGTGCTTCGTTTGGATTTTTTTTTATGTATATTCACACATACATACGTATCATACGCACGTGCGATTTTATTTGTTCACACACACATACACATATACCTATTTGGTTTTCATAGCTAGTTCAGATAAGCTTGCGATAAAAGTTAGAGGAGATACCAATTTTACGTCCTTCGCAAGTAGATTCATATTAAATCTATTTTATTCGCTCTCATAATTTTGTATGTCGAAGCAAGTTGATTCGCTCAAGATTGGAGTCTGAAGCATGAATAGAGAGCGAAGCACGTATAGTGGAAACATACTATAAGGATTGATGATAGCGAAGTGTTTTTCCATTTCCTAACATTAGTGCCTCATAAACAATATTTTGTTCTGTGCTGTTTTAGAATCTGGTCACACTATTCATAACATAAATTCAATAGAAACGTACAGGAATCTGGCAATAATGAAACTAGCTTTGAAAACATATTAGGCACCCTGTAGAAAAGCTCTTTATAAAAACATGAACACTATAACCATCTCACTTGCTCTCATCTTTGGAAAGGAAAAGATATCATATGGGTATCAGTGATGGGAAATAAATTTTGCATTTCGGTACCAAATAATTTTTTTGAGTAATTTTTGATCCCGAGAGTATTATTATTATTATTATTATTTTTTATTTAAATTTTATTAGCAAATATAAAATTAATTTACCAAGAAACAAAAAAAGAATACAAAGACACATAGTCATATCTCAAAAAATGAATTTTTCGGGTTATTCATATTGTCTAAATATTTCATACAAATATCTTGTTTACTCAGCTCTTGAGAGAAAAATAAAATTTTCTTTTTCCATTAAGTTGTGTGTTAATTGAAAACCTTAAACTCGTTTTCTGACGAACTAGTTTTTTTGAGTTATGACTATGTTGCAATAAAGAAGCTATATGTATATATGTATGTAAGTATGGCCTGAATAAGACTTGATACTGTTGGAACATAAAGTATGTTCCTTTGTTTTGTTTTCATGAGATTTTGGTAATTCTGCAGCCAAACGTTCAATAAATCGCTTTCAATTTCATCACACATACTGTGTGTCAAAATTCCTTGAAATTGATAGTTGTGACACAAATTGATAGTCAATTTCATTTTTTAAATTCCACCGACGAAGATACAACTCAAATTTGTAGCTTCAATCAAGGTGTGCTGTGACTAGCTGTTCTAATTGAAAATTAAATTGCCATATAAATGGATAGGTGAATTTGAAAGCAATCTAGTTTTCAATTTAAAAAGTTTGAGTGTGTTAGTAAATAACGTGTGAGTGTATTTCAAATTGAATGGAATTGAAAAGCAAAAATTGAACGTGTGGCCCCCAAGTAACAGAAAATGCTTTCGACATTTCCAGAGGAGAGGTATGAACAGAATTCCGTACTCTCGATATATCAATAAACATGTATTCATGTAATGCGTTTTTAGTTTTAGCCATTGCACGGTGGGGACTTTTGGAAAATAAATGGTAATAAATCTGAAACTTCTAAACTACTGATTTGATTTATCTGAAACTTCATCTTGGCCGAGGACTCAGTCCTTATAACACATGTCTTCTGGCTTAAGCTGAAGAGGAGTTACAGTGGACCACCTGGTACTCATTAAAATCTGAGGCTTGTCACTTGTTTTTAAATTATAGAATATAAATATAAGTTCCAGTTTTATTACCATTAATTTTGCAAAAGACCACTCTAAGAGTGCACTCTAGACCAGAAACTGCATATATTTATTTATTTATTTATTTTATTTTTATTTATTTATTAATATCAATACAATGTAAGCCTTCATGGCCAAATAAAATGTATTGTAATGAGAAAAATATCACTATGTAAGTAATTACAAGGATGAACTAGTGTTATATAAAAAGGATAATTTGATATAAATTTAATATAATTATGTTTATGTTTGTGTTCTGTGTTTCTGTTGTTAATGGTTTCCGTTCTTCCATATCAGCCAATGCTCTATATTTTGGCTGTTAATATTTTGAAAATTTTGCTTTTCAATGGGTAACATTTTAATTAAAAGTGGTATAATGCTGTTGGTTGTACCAGAAACATTTTCAGAGGAAAACTTACTAAACCAAACTAACATTTCATTGTCAAAGTACACTTTTGCCCTTAGAGCTTGACGGAATTTGATATAAAACTTTTTACAATTTTTTTTAAACTGGCTTAAGACAGTTTTTTCAACATGATTTGCGTTTATATGTATATAGATCAACTACTGTGCCACAGAAAATATCATTGAGTGAAAAATGGTTTTCGTTTATCTTAGTTGTGAGAGATAACACTTTTCTGAAATATCTTTACTAATAAAGTTTCGTGCTATTTATCGAAAAAGAAATTTAATTCTTGGCAAAAATATATGCATTCGCCCGTCTTCTGACTGCATTTCTAAGTTGGCTGTGAAAGTATCAAATGTGTTTGAGGAGTACTACTACTAGTACTTTTCAAGTTAATTAGTATCCAAAAAAGTACGACCGTACCAACTTTCCCATCACTGATGGGTATTTACCGGCTTTGCGCCATGTAGAAATATTTGTCATTCTTCAATTTTCATTTGCGTGAGACGGACGTAATAAAACGTAGTCGCGTTATACCAAAAGTTAAATAGATTTTTGCATTTCAAACAATATACATAAATTAAAAGGTGAGTTCAACAAAATTGTGAAAATTACATACATATATGTATATATGTGCATACATGTGTATTATTGAAAGAGTTGTTTATTTGTTAATCATGTACATACATATATTGCGAAATTAATTGGTTTGTGTAAATTGTTTGAAGTAAGATGATAATGGGTTTCATCTTGTGTCGGTTTTTAAGGTTCGTAGAAATTTTTAGAACTGTGTCGAAGGCACACACATGGGAATGTATGTATTAGTTTTTAATTTATAAAATAAAATTGCATTATCATTATTTCGTAGTAAAAAGTAAAAACAAAGAAATACCGACATTAAACAACTGTATTTACAGCAATTCTTTCGAAGTGGTTATGTACATGCATCTGTACATACATATGTATGTTCATATTCGTATCTACTATATTATATACTACTTAGATAACATGTATACTTATTTCCGCAAACATTTTTTTAATGTAAATCTTGCGTGGCCCTAAACTAAAACTTATTTTCTTAGTTAGTAAATTGTGTATTAGGAAAGTTTATTTCATTTCTTGAGTTAATTACAAATGTATGTATTGTTACTAGAGTATGCAAAACGAGTTCCAAAAGTATTTTATACATATTGGTAGATATGTACATCCATGCATATCTATTTACATACAGTGGCTCACGGCTTGGTAGTACATGCTTCTATCTTGAAAGTTCTGAGGCAGTCCAATAAAGGAATTGAAAAAAGAATTTGTATCATTTAGTAAAGAAAAATTTATACATATAAGGGTGACCGATTAATCGAGTTTTATTATGGTAAGCCGTTATTCTGAATACATACCTATTAGGATTTTTAAAAACCCCGTTCGCAGTTAGCCATTAAAACATAACCGGTCAACAGTTTGCATGTAATAACATTCATATCGTTACCTTAATATAGAAAGGTCCTAACTCATTATTTGTTGAAATCGAGTTTTGTGTAGGTATATTTCGATAGAATAACAATTCAAACAAATAATGAATTAGGGCCTTTCTATATTCAGGTAATGATATGTATGTACATAAAGAACGTCATTACTCAAAAAAACTAGTTTGCCAAAAAACCAGTTTGAAGTTTTCAATTTACACACAACTTGATGGGAAAAGATAATTTTCTTTTTCTCTCAAGAGTTGAGTACAAGATGTACGTACCTATGTAATTTTTACACAATATGAATAACAATGTGAGGACCAATTCTGTATCATTAAAAGTATAAAGTACCCAAAACTAAATTGATTTTGAAAACAAAGGTTAGAAATAAAAAAAAATAACGAAGAATACCTATTTATATATGACTCAGTCTTATAGTGTATGGGTTAAGCATATAAAGAGTTCACGTTCTACTATTATTATTATTTAATTTTTCTATTTTAACTATATTTATTTGACCATTTTAGTTTATTTAATTATGTTTATTAAGCTCGAGGTCGTTTTTGTTTAATTGTAATCAATTTTTTTTCGATACTTCGTTAACAGTTTGTTAACATCGTCAGGAAATAACAAATTAAACAAAACGACCTCGAGCTTAATAAACATAATTAAATTAATTTTTCTATTTTAGATGCCTCAGTTGCAAAAGCCTGCACCTCAATTCAAAGGTACCGCCGTAGTAAACGGTGC
Organism: Nowickia ferox; assembly: GCA_936439885.1. NCBI lineage: Eukaryota > Metazoa > Arthropoda > Insecta > Diptera > Tachinidae > Nowickia > Nowickia ferox. Next base: position 114,310,623 of record OW387025.1, read on the forward strand.
TTTTAAGGAAATTTCATTGGCTGATTACAAAGGCAAATATGTTGTATTATTCTTCTATCCATTGGACTTTACTTTTGTTTGCCCCACCGAGATTATTGCCTTCTCCGATCGCGCTGCAGAATTCCGCAACATTGGCTGTGAACTTATTGCCTGCTCAACTGACAGTCAATACACTCATTTGGCTTGGATAAATACAGCCCGCAAACAAGGTGGTCTTGGTGAAATGGACATTCCATTGTTGGCCGACAAGTCAATGAAAATCGCTCGTGATTACGCTGTATTGGATGAGGAATCTGGTATTCCCTTCCGCGGTCTCTTCATCATTGATAAAAAGCAAAACTTACGTCAAATTACAGTCAATGATTTGCCCGTTGGACGTAGTGTTGACGAAACTCTTCGCTTAGTGCAGGCATTTCAATTCACCGACGAGCACGGAGAAGTCTGTCCAGCTAACTGGAAGCCCGGTCAAAAAACCATGGTCGCTGATCCAAAAAAATCTAAGGAATATTTTGCCGCAGCTTCGTAAATATAAATTCTGTTGCAACAATCGTGTTTATGATGATCATCATTTGCATTAATGAGTATACCTGAACACGTATACCGCATCCGTAATGTACTATTAAAGGGAAATGTCAGATCTGCATATAATTCAATACAATTAATGTGTACGTTTGGCTTTTAATTACACCCAACCAAATTTTTTAATGTATCGATTTATTCTTATATCACAACAAATAACATGCCTAAACATAGCAAAACAAGTATACCTATATAAATATAATAATGTATTAAACCTAAAAGAGGCCCTACGCAAAGTATGGCATGAAATGCTTCTAACTTTGCTTAGGTTTAATTTAAATTATTTATAAAAACCCAGTCTCCAATAATACAAACAATAAACTATTATTCCTGTAGCTGCTTTCACATATTAAAGAAAAAGTTAAAACCCCATGTAATTTTCCATGAATTGTTTTTATGTATGTTGTTTAAATTGCAAGCAAATTCACGAATAAAAAGTTATTGAAAACTACCACCTGCATTGTTGTTACTTTAAAGAATTTTTAATACATTAATTGATCAAAAACTTAATTAACTTTAATTGAATTGTGATTATTAGTCTTTTTTAATTGATTATATGTATATTTATATTTTTTAACATGATTCAATAGACTTGAAAGGCAATGCGGAAACAGGAATTTGTCTTTGTGACTAACTAACATCATTAAGTTTACATTTATTCAACAAACTGCCACACATGCCAAACAGTACTAAATTGAGTTATAAGCCTCCCTATCGTGGTTGGCATATTTCGACATTGACGTTTTTGTAATAGATTAAAGAACACCGCAACGTTCTCTAATCTAGAACTAAAATGTCGAAGTTGAAATACGCCAACCACGACTGGCCCAATAATGCCTCGGATGAGCGATACAACTGTGCCTTTAATTATGAAAGTGGTCTAAGTGATATGCATTTTCGCTTCGAAATTTTTAATAGATCTTAAAAAAACTTCAATAAATATTTCATAAATATTAAATAAATTTATATTAATCGAGACTAATACAACTCTAAAATAAAATGTTGCATAATATAAAAACATTTTTTGATTTGTTCAAATGTAATCTACTAAATAAGTCGACCAAAGAAAAATATGGCTTGGACCACTTTCATAATTAAGGGCACAAATGAACATACATACATATGTACATCAAAAATCGTATTCCTCATAGGTACACGTTGATAAAGGAAAAACGTGAACAACAGCTATAATGTTCATTACTTTTCTAAATGAATTTGAACTTTTGTTTTGTTTATTGTTTCTAATACCTATAACACGAAATGCTTTATCAGTTAATACCCTCTTAGCTGATAACTAGCGACGTTCTGTTCGCAAGTTTATAAATAAAAGATTTACTGATACCTACTGCAAAGCTGGTTGAAATATTTAAAAGTTTTTTTATATTCGCCCTCGTGGGCGTTGTACAACTAAAATTCCATACTTTCGAAATAGGCATACGAAATCTGATTTAAAACGTCTGCCCTAAATAAAGTCCATTCATGCATACATACACACATATGTATATAAATATACATACATATGTACATATCGCTCATTTATTCAAACAACGTCATAAGTCAAAAAACCAGGGGGCAAATTTTAATTTTGACAGAAAACGAGTTGGAAGTTTTCAAATTACACACAACTTAATGGAAAAAAGTTTATTTTTCTCTCAAGAGTTGAGTAAACAAGATATTTGTATGAAATTTTTACACATTAAGGCTCAAATTCACAGTCTTTAGTTAACTAATGAAAGTGGTTTAACCAATGAAACTTATAAGAAAAATCGTTAGTTAAACCACGGGCGTTAGTTAACTAAAGACAGTAAATTTGGGCCTAAGAAGATCGATATGCTGACTAATTCTACATCTCTAGTTAAAAAATTAAATTTTTCAAGTTGTGAAGTTCTTTGAGTAAATGAGCGATATGTACATACATGCATATGAACGAACATTCACAAGATACGTAATTTTTTAAGGGAAAAAGTGCATAAACAGAACTTTATTATTTCGAACATTTTCCAAAAATTTAAAATACTAAATTGGAATTTTCAACGTAAAGAAGACCCATACATATGTATGTGTATACTACATCTGTGTAATTTACTTATGTTACGTTCACTTTTAATTTTTTTTCTAATGAGAGTGGCTTAGAGACCTATAAACAAACTACTGTTACAAAAAGTAGTAACAGATTGTGTTGTTGCATTTTAATTTCCTTTTTCTTCTATAAAAGAAACATACGACTGTGAAAAAGTTCAATGTTAAATGCATGCTTATTCGTAGTGACTAGACACGCTTCGTAGCAAAAGTAAAAAACCTGTTTTTGAACTGTATGTAATTCAATTTTGAAATTAGAAGTTGTATTAAAAATGCTAAAGCCATTGCAGCAAACTCGAAGCAGATATATACATACACATGTATATATAGTACATACCTAGTTTGTGCACATTTCCAAATTACACACATACAAACCTTTCAAGTAACATTTAAAATGTTTGTCATTTATAGGAAATGTTTGGAATCCGAAATGCATCGAGATGTATATACTTAATTAACAACTAATAAATTTATTTCAAATTTCCTTAGTTTATTGTTGTTTTCAATACAAGTTGTCGATCGAATGTTTTCTGTTGACATCGTGAAACAAGCCATACAAATTATAAAAATTATGTTTGCTTTTCTTACAAATTCATCACCGAAGAAAATCATTTAAATTAAGTTTTGATTGAACTTTCATAATTTTTAGAGTTTGTATTTTGATTCCATGTAAAAACCACTTTGGTTACGTTATTTAGGCAATTATGTACATACATATTGGTTAAAATGCATTATTCATAAGTCCTGTATATCTAGTGTACATATATGTATTTACATACATACATATCGTTACCTTAATATAGACACTTTTTTCATATCGGGTCTTGTGCATTTTTCGATAGATTAGAAGCTCATTTATCCATACATATCGTTACCTTAACATAGAAACGCCTTAACTCATTACTTTTTTCAAATGTCATTCTCCATTTTGTAGCTTTTTTTGTGCATAATCCCGATTTATGGATTTGAGAATATGTATTCGTTATTTTATTTTTTCAGGAAATGCCAATAATAAAAAAAATTAAAAGTGAATTCGTTTAATAGGATGATTGCCTACAAAAGTGTGTGAAGAGCTGCTTAAAATAATATGTCTAAAAATTAAAAATTTAAGGCAGTGATTTATTTTATTAATTTTGCACAACACTGTATGCATATACATACACATGTATGTACGTAATCATATTTACGATTAAATTCTTAAATAATTGTTAGAAATACATACATATGTACATATTGGCAAATCAAGATTTTTATATTATAGGTACTATATTGCTTTACCAACATTTATTGACAGTAACAATCGTTGTAACCATTACAATAAAAATTAAGTAACATGAATTGAGTCATTTACTAAGCATCTTTTAATAATAAAATCTTTAAAACTTCTTTATACTTGAAGATGATATTTTCAAAGTGGTGACTTTTATTTATAGTTATCTGTTTGATTTGATATTGTTTCATGTCTAATTTAATGTTCTTTAATGTTATTTCATGAAAAAAGAAATTTATGCTGTAGGGCGTTTGTTTTATTTCAAAATTAGTATGAAATAGAAAAAGTTGAAAAAATCTATTGATTAATTCTCATTTACCTACACTTCATCGCTTTTTTAAATATTTTTTATATATATTTTGTTACATTTACTTCCACCAAGCATATACTACATATGAATAATAGTTATTGCCGATGAGGACATACACATGAATGTATGTATTGCTTATTTTGATTCTCAAAATCAGATTTTCGTTATTGAAACCATAATAGCCTCATTTTCAGTTTTTTTTTATAAGATTTTATCTGAACTTTCATACACATCGATATAATTACAGATTGTAATTTATTAGTCTTACAATTATAATCAAAATAACATTAAGAAATAACGTTAATATAGGTATTTATACGCATTTATAAATACATACATACATACATATGTACATGACTTTCCCTACACCCATAAATATGTATTCAATAAATGTATAGTTTCTGAGTAGCACAAAATACACTCAATCCTGTTTTTACGCGGATTTGAAGGCACGCGGTTTTAAATTTGACCTTTTCCCGATTACAGATTGCTTCTTTATTGCAACATAGGCATAACTCAAAAATAAGTAGTTTCCAATTTACGTACAACTCAATGAAGATATAAAAATAGTACTTTCTTTTCTCAACATGATAGTGTATTATGTACAGTGTATGTAGCCTTTTGTACCTATGAAAATTCAAATTCTAGACACGACTTCTGAAATTCTAGATTACTTTCCTCCAAATCGCCAATGTTTGCCAAGCCAGCTGAAATTCCACTCAAAACTATACATATGTATCTATATCGCCATGTTCTGGAAAACACAGCGCTCCAAATCGCCTGTATTTCGAAAAACGCATCCGGCATGTTCTAAATACCATGCGATTTGCTAGCGTTTTGGTATTTTTGAAGGTGTATTCCAGCAATCGACAAAAATCCAAAAAAAAGTTTCTAAGGAATTTTGAAATTCCGATCTATGGCGAATTGCATAATTTATAGTATACATTCTGTACTATTGGATTTGATAAAAAAAAAAAGTGTATTCACAATTGTTCCGTATAACAAGCCAAGAAACAAGTCGCTGAATGATTCATTCTTTTAATAAATTTTTATTCTTGCTTAAAATAAAGCAAATCCGTTTTATAATTAATATAAAATTTTTCAAAAACAACATACAAGATCATGTTGTTTCTTAATGCCGCCTTCCTATTAATTTAAATTTATTTAGAAGAAGAAACCTAAAATCTTTCCTCCTAAATGTTTTCTTCTGGCCTCTTCGTGATCCATAATGCCGCCAGATGTTGTCAATACAACATATCCAAACTGACGGGAGGGTAATAAATTGTTCGTCCATTTTTCTATATCATTGATGGGAACATCGAAACGGGGAGAGATGACTCCGCACTTGTTCAAACGACCAGTAAGATTAACTACAATCTTGCCTGAACGATGATCATCGACAATTTCGAATTCACCAATGTAACCATGTTTCATCATGACAGTCAAGAACTTAATGATGACTTTTGAGCAAGGACGGAGGAGTACCTGACGCTTGCCGCGCTTTTCAGCGTTGTTAATGCATTTCAAGGCATCGGCCAATACGTTCATGCGCACCATGGCTGTAATAAAAATATAAAAAAAAGACTGTTAATAAAACTAATAAATAATTAACTATTTTACAACTAATAATTTTACACATATATTTCCAGCAAGTAACTAACATTCTGACACAGGACAACTTATTTCATTGCATGGCCATCATGTTCCATGATTTAAGGCCTTGTATTCTTGATGAGTTTAACCATGTTTCTATACACATGTACTATGCATTTAATAAGGCATTTCAATTCTAATTTTAAAACGGGATATTTATGTAAATGTACAACAATTGCAGAATTCCACAAACAAAATTTTAATTCCAAAGTAAATATGTAATAAGTGAAGTACTCATATTCATCTGTACACTGTTGACAGTTGAATTCAAAGTCCATGTAAATAAATACATATTACACCGGCTTTCAAAACATAAAATACTTCATTGCACAAAAGTTATACATTTATACATGTTGTCCAACGTACAAAGAAACTTAAATAATCAACTTTTATTTTAGCAATGATACAATTGTTGACAGTGGCCGATTGGACTTCATTTCAAAACATCAAAGTTGTACACACATCTGACTGAAATCCCACTAAAATGTTGTTTTCTTGCTAAAGAATACATTATGCTGATTTAAATTCTCATAATTTCACTCAAATTTAATGGATTTTCACTATGATTACCTAAGATTTATTTTGTGAAAATTTTTAACAATTTTACACGAACAAGAACGTATTGAAAAAGAGGAAGTCCATTGCATTGGAGTTGTCAGTACTGCTTTTTGCCATATTTTTTATGTCAAAAACATCTGTTACGAAAGCTCCATCTGTACGTGAAAAACATAATTAGCAGAGGCAGCAACCCAGAGATACAACAAAACAGCGTTGTTAAAATAGACATCTCTTTGCAACGCTGTTAGAACATAACCCAATTACCAAATGAGCAATTTTTTGTGTCAACAAGCAATACGCCAGCAGAGTAATGGTGTCAAATTGCCTTTGTTCAACAATGTATCTAGACTCTAGATTCTAGAAGTCGAGAACACGTAAACACAGCTTAATATATTTGTTTTATGCATACTTATGTTATGGGTAAAAAAGCGGATTTTCATACCCGCATGCGCTTATCAACCTCTAAGTTTAATATATGTAAGCCAATTTTAAATTTATAAACGGGTCTAGAAAGAAGAGACTTAGTTAGACCTTTCGAAAAATGAATGTTTTATTTCAATAAATTTCAAACATATGTGGGTATTTTTTTATCAAATCTATTTTTTCGGTTTTTTCGTTTTTTTCTACTTTGGATTCGTTCTTACGCAGAATTTTTGTAAAAGAACCATTCAATTTATAACTTTATTTATAAAACTTAATTTATTTCAAGTAAAATGCAGGATTGTTATACAAAATCCGTTAGAAACTGACCTAATTAGTAAACATTTTAAAAGAAGACCTTTTTTTAAAATAAAACTATATGCATAATGTGTTTTGTGTTCTATATATGCGTTTTCAAGGTATTTGAGCTTACAGTATGATGAACGTACAATTTAACAAACAAAGATCAACACATAGTACAAAATTGGTACAACAGTGGTCGCCAAATTTTTTTCCTTGAGAGCCACGTTTTTCACATACACCAAACACGAACGAATTGTAAATTTATCCCGCATGACTATATTTTACAATAAGTTAATATGCTACCGATCAAAACACCAGTCAATTAACTGTCACTGTTCCATTTGTAAAAAAAATTGAGTTATTGTCGGTCATAAATTTCTTGTAGAGTACATATGAGGTGTAGTTATAGTTGCGGTGCACCCATGCAGTTCTCTGCTATGTATGTACTCGTACATAAAAACTAGTTTTGCAGAAAACAAGCTTAAAATTGTTAATTTACATACAACCCAATCAAGATACGGAAGAATATCCTTCTCTCAGGAGGTGGCTTTTTACATATATGAAATTTTTACACAAGATAAAATACTAAATGCCAAATTACTCTTGATTTTGCTAAAAAAAACCGTTTGTAATGAATCTACAAACATAAATGTTGCGGTACAGTGAATGAGTTTTTAACTTATTTATTTTATCGTTACAAAAAGTAAAATATACATACATATAAATTATGAGTTTGAAACATTTAAAGATAAATAAATAACATTAGAAAAAGAGAAAAATAATATTTAAATTAATAAAGGGATTCAATTAAATTTACAAACTACTAAACATTTGTTAAAAGATGTTTATTATTAATAAAAACCAAGAAATAAATGTAAAGGTAAACTGTTAAAAATCTTAGATTACCTACATATGTAATTAATTTAAATATTTAATATTAAGTAGTTCAGTGTATTACATTATTTTGACTTAATTTTGTAGTATCAATGACTGTTTTCTTTGTTTTTTTTTAACTTTAATTTGTAATAATTAATAAACATTAAATGATTCAACAACACGTCTACTCAGTGCTTAATTTTAGGGATACTCGTACATTTGATCCTTTGATTTAATTTTAATCTATTCCACGGTTACACAATTGTTGATATTAATGCTCGGTGTACAAGTACAAATGTATGAATGCGCGCGGATTTTAGAAATATACCTGCCACTATTTCTGTGCGAATGTTTGTTTGACTATTGATTTTTGAACTTGTTTTTCTTTGTGGATTACAGTGGAGGGTTTCTTTTGTGCATCGATTAGACTGTAGCACCATTCTTGTGTTCCAAAAACAAGAAATAAGTTCCAGCAGCGTACGCTAAAAAGTTTAACAAGCCAAATACACCAGCAACAATAGTTGAACCATAGCCATAATAACTGGCCAATTGTACGACAGATGCAATGAAATAGAAAACTGTTGCAATGCCCGTATTGATAAGTTCCTAAAAGAGAAAAAGAAAATATATATGTGAAAAAAAAATTTTAAATTTACTTAAATTTCATTATTATTATATATTGCCAATAACACCTGAATATTCTCCCGTATACTTGTAAAAGGTATATTTTCAGAAGGTAGTCATAAAGGTAATATTGCCATAATGTTTTAAATTATTAAAATACATTTGTTGTTGCTTTCAAACAAAAATTTTAGATAACAAGATTATTAAAATCCTCATAGAAAAACTACCTTAAAACTATTAGACCTTCATAACAATGCTCAGGCTATTAGAGAATTTAATATTATATTTTCAAAGTGGGATTAATTATTTGGAGGATTCAAACGGTAGTCTTAATGTTTTAAAATTTTTGTTTGAAAAATAACAAAAACAAAAACAATTACATATATTAAAATAATTTAAGACATTATGACACTTAAGACTACCTTTTGAATCACCCAATTTGTTATTACATACATACATACACATGTGTATGTATGTGTATGTATGTAAGTCTAATTGTTAGCTATCATTCGTATGATAGATAGAACCCCCTTTTTATAATAAAATTGAGTTTTAAGTAAAAAAAAAAATAAAGACAAACCAGTATATATGTACATACATATGTACATAAAAACCTTTAATATGTTCTAGCCTAGCGACTTAAAACTCAGTTTTTGGACCTACTTTTTTTTAAGAAAACCGATTATTTACGATCGCAAATGATAGATTTTGGTCAAAACAGTAAGTTCTAAAATTATGTCGTTTAAGCTTTTTTTTGGCGGTTATAGCACAATATGTCAATTGTAAAGAAACCAACAATTTCTGAACTAAAGAGGTTTACTTTAAAATGTAAGTCTTGTGTGTGTTACCATTACATGATAGTAACAACAAGAATCTTAAAAATTAAAAAAAAGGTTAGCTTGAGACCGCTTGATTCTCTTATACACATTAAAATGGTGATGAAAAAAATTCACTGTTTATTTCAGTCCTAAGTAATTAAAATTAAAAGCGATTTACAGCTTTTTTGTATCACTTAAAGAAAATTGTAATTATTATTTCTACATCGCCATTATTTGATATCTTATAAAAATGAAAATGATTTATTTTTTTATTACATTCAGCATCAAGTATAGCACTTGCTTTGGTAAACTTTGGCCAACACATACATGTTCGGTTCAATATTCAAATAGTTTTATAATTTTTTGCAGTACGTTTGAACCGGTTCAACAATAAATGAAATAAAAAGAACTATTGTAAAAGATAAAATTGTTTGCGTTTTTGGTCAATGTGTTTCATTGACAGTACATTCAACCAAAATGTAGGCCACCATTAATTCTTTTTTATAACATTAAACTTGTTCAATTACACATGGGAATGCAATTGTTTTGTGTTGTAGATTTATAAAATCAATTGATTTTCAGGTTCTCGGGCGTTAAATTAATTTTAAAGACGCCTGAATTCTTGATGTTTTCTTTTTAATACAATATTCAAAATTTTATTCAAATGGTTATAATTTTTAAGGTTTAATATTTTTATTGCACTTTTTCTCAAAATTAACATTTTACTAAACAAGTCACATAAATATTAATTTTGTGAAAAAGTGCAATAAAAATATATAACCATTTAACCATCTGAAAAATTCCCAATAAAGCACAACAAAGTTTATAATTTTTACCTGCGCTATAAAACGTATTATTTATTTTTATCATACTTTTGCACAAATCTTATCTTATCTTTCTATGAGATTAATCGTTGCACGCAGAATATCAACAACATTTTAAGTCTCCATCTTAATACACATCTTGGCATTTTATAAATAATTTTTGTGTATGTGGAATATACTACAACATGTATGCAGGTATTACGACCCTGTCGGAAATTCCGTTAACTTTAAACTAACTTTAAGCTAACTATTTCGCAACTAGTACTGACTGGCACTTGTACTACTTTGCAATGTAATCAGCTGACTAGGCAGTAGTCAATGGTCTCACTCTGCATTACTTTCAACTAACTTAAAGTTGGCTTTTTTAAATCACCTGGAAGTCAGTAAATTTAAAAAATTTTTCTGAGGTTCGAACATGCATTAAATAATAACAGCAAAATGTTAACATAAAACTGACATGAGTTCCAAAGTAGCTGAGAATAAATTTGTTGGCTCTCACCAAATTCGATTACGTACTCAACTTAAGAATTAATTTTGGATTTGTTCTGGATGACATTGCAGTTAGCTTTTAGTCAGTTAACTATAAGTTAACTATTTTTGTAGTTCTTCTATCGAAATATACAAAAAACTCAATTAAAATAATAATGAGTAAGGACCTTTCTATATTCTACGATAATGATAAGTACCTATGTATGAATGTATATCAAAATGTTTTTTAAATTTAATCACTTACGGTAAATATCCAATTGATGGCAACGTTTAAAGCCTCTCTAATACCAAAAAGATAAGCAAAGATCCATAATGTTGTTGCTATAAAAGAGAGTATCACAACAAATAAGAAGAAAGATGCAGCCGCTCCGAATGCAGGTGCAGCGCAGCTCATACAAATTATCCCTAAGATCTGAAAAAAGATGGAAACTATTGTATAAAAAAGCTTAGATTAAAATTTATTTTACATTAATAATATCGTGCCGTAACCGCCAAAAAGAAGCTTAAGCGACACAGTTTTTGAGCTTCAATTTTTGACCAAAATCGAATATCTGCGATCGTAAATAATCAATTTTCGTTAAAAAAAAACGAAGTCCAAAAAATGTGTCGCCTACGATTTTTAGCAGTTATTATATTATAATTTACCACTCTTTTTGGGTTTTGCAGTGAGGATGTATTAAATTGATAGTCATTTTAACTACTTTTCATTCAAACATGGTATATTGTGGACATAGGCGGGGTAAGTTTACTGCACGCACATTAAAATTTAATTGTAAGTTCATACTTTTATTTAACAAGAATTTTATGTTAAATTTACCAAATGTAAATTTGTCTGAATTCATAAAAAATTGGTGGCATCAACTTCAAAATCTTATCTACATATATTTTTATCTTGTTTCAAATATAAAACTTATAAGCCAAAAAGATATTACTTTGCTTATGAAGTTTTGATGAAGTTTTTTGTGAGACAATTTTTCAACTTGATAATAGCACCGCTAGATAAAAGAGTGACATAGAAAAAAGGCAAAGACTGAATCTCTGAAACATTGCTGAATTTTTTTTTGTCCTGAGTTCGAGCAATCGATAGGAAAATAAGAAAAGTTTCATTCAACTAGTTTAATAAAAATTTCGTCTTAAGTCTATAGCGCCCGATATATAAAAATCCACATGCACATGTGGCTATAACATCACGAGAATTTTCGGCTTGTTTGTTTAATTGTTTAAAGTAGTGTACATACAGTGTAGTGGCTACATGTCGTAAAATTTTGATAGTATTTTTGACCCAAAAAATTTTGAAAACGTGTATCCGAAGTTTGTGGATTATTGATGATAATGGTGTGATAATTGTAAAATGCCACGAGAGTTGCTTTAGTTTTTTCTGGTTCAATTTTTATACTCTACCCCTTACATATTAAATATATCGGAAAATTTGGTGATCTTTCTCTTTAAATCTTTCGTTAGTTTCCAGAATTTAGATTATATCCTTTAGGAAGCTTTGAAATAGATCTTGACCACGATTCATTTATACTATGTAGACATACATATTTACATATGTATGTACATACATACATCCTTATCGAGGTAGAAATCATTTAGATTATATTCCTATGATTTTGTACCTTACATCTTTCAAATTTAAATTTATTTCTTGTATAATAAGCATGTTAGATGTACATATGTACATACGAATCTATTTTAAACTTCTCTATGCCATCAGTTTTTCCTCTTTACTGGAATCTTTCTTTACACTTTTTTAAAATTTATATTAATCTATCTAATAACAAATCTACGTTGCCAAGCGTGAAATCCGTTTGGTCAATGTTTTGACGTCCAATTTCCATCGGCAACCAGGGCCTAATTTTTGCCAGTCTACACAATTATACAAATGATATAAGGTTAATTTTCTTTGTTGAAACTGTTAGTAAATGGAACATGGTCTGACTATAAAATACATATTTAAATGAGTTCGATAACAAATTGTATACTGTGAAGGGATCACCATGTGTTAAATTATATGTACATACATACGAGTATATGATTTACTAAGTTATTTATAAAATAAATTACATAGGTATGTGCTACTTTTTCTTCGTTGTATCAATGTTTATTTTACATTTATTTTTTGTTCCTTCAGGATTTTGAAATTAAACCAAAACTGTTCACTGTATGGTTGAAAGGGCGTTAACAAATCTCAAATTTCAATGATTTAGCATTTGGCTGTTAAAACTTATGCATAAAAAAGCAAATATTTTTGCATTTACATACATACATACATAATTCTCGATGAAAAATATAAGCACACATTTTTTAATAATTTAATTAAGCATCAATAAAAAATTACGTCATATTGCTTTTATGTATCTTTAAGATTTTAAAAACAATGAAATCAGCAAATATAAAAAAATTAGTTCATACATATGTACATATGTATGTACATATATACGCACATTGTATAGGTATGTACCTATAATTATTTATGTACATCTAAATGTACATAAATATTAATATTAAGAACAGCTTCTTTAGGAATGTCTTTAAATATTCTTTAACTGTAGGTTGTTCTTATTTATTTATGTATGTACATACATACATATGTATGTATGCATGTAATTGTAGCTTTGTAATATACAGTGTATATTAAGGAAAGAATGAAACTGTGGGTGTTTAAATAAAACTTCTTAACGATATTTTTAAAAGTAACAATCAAAACAAAGTTGATTTCTCATTTTTATAGTACGAATAGGTAGGTATGTACATACATATGTATAAAATGTAAAGAGAAAGAAAACTTGTTAAAAAGCTTAGCTCATCTTCTAGCAAAAACAAAACATCATTCATTTCACATTGAAAAAAATTCAATTTATTTTATTTTTTTCTTCTTTGCTTTCTACTGAAAACCTGTTGATTTTCTACTCGCCATATACATATATACATACATATGTATGTATTCGCTTGTTCACAATTCGATTGTAATTTTGTTTGTAAGAGATTGTTTACATTTGGTTTTATTTTTTATACTTGTTTTTGCTGCAACCCAGCAAACCATTGTGTTCAATATCAAATTGTTATTGATTTACGGTCTTATTTATTAAAATTATTAAGGCTTTATAAAGGGTTTTAAGACAGTATTTCATAAAAAATTTTGCTTATAAGGCTTAATAATTTTTATAAATAATTAAAGTCCGTTTCAATAAAAAATTTAATGTATCCTATGTATTTATGTAGTATATGTTATTATATTTGTTCATGGAATAAATTTTTAATCAGGCCTTTCAGTGCAATATTTTCAATTCTTTTTTACACAAAGAGAAGTAACACTCAAGTAATTAATATGACCACCAAAATATATACTATGTATGTAACTACTTCAGCCAACATCACCCTCTTTTCTTTTCGTTATAATGAAAACGTTTGTTTTTTTAAATTTACTTTCATATTACATATTTTGTAAGCTGTATATTGTCTTTTTGTTAAACCAAAACATGAAAAAGATTGCAAATTTAAAATAGGTTATTTAACTAATTTTATTCAAATATATAGCCAAATACGCAGTTCTTTCAAATAGAAGAATGAAAATTTAACTTTTTTTCAATTTTCACTATTTTAGAAGGAACTAAATTCATTATACTTGATTTTATACCCTTCCTCTTAAATTCTAATGTACATTGATGTTTTAATCTGTCTTATAACCCTTTCACACTATTTTAAAAATTGAATTTCCAAGAGGGAGTTACATTTGAAACGTTTAGAAACAAAATATTTTACAAAATCTGCCTATTATACTATAATTTTTTGAAAAAAGAAACTATTAAAATTACTTCGTAGAACAATGCTATTCGGGTTGATAGTAATTGTTTTCGAATTGCAATATAAAAAATTTACACATTCATAATCCTACTTTCGAATCGAACTCAGGTGCTTAAATACCTTTTATTAATGCTTAATTTTTTTCTAAATTATTTTCCTCGTGGCATCAGCAATTGAGCAGCATTTGCTTGTTGGGTAGAAACATAAATGATTAAATTACTTTTATTTTTTTATAAATACATAATTTTACTATTTCTGTGTATGAGTAAACTTAAAGTATGTCAGAGTTTACGTCACACCTGTTGCACTCTTAGCTACTAGTAAATTATACAAGTATAAAATTCTTAAGAGGTTTTTGAGTATAATTTTTAACCGAGCGCTACACATCAAACATAAATATATAATGGATACGATGAGTTTGTGCATAAGCTATTTTTCTACCGGTTTAAAGGTTGTTTTGTTTGCTGTTTAATTTTTTTTTTACAAAAACAAACCTTATGGAAGTAATATGTAAGTAGCAATAAAAAGAAATGTTCAGCTTTGTTTCCTCCCTAATAAGTTATTTATATATAAGAATTTATACCTACGTTGGTAAAGGGTAAGTGAAATTCGTTTACTTGTCACTTTTTTAATGTAATCACACGTAGGAATTCGCAAGCAATGTTTGTGGCAAACAAACCCACCTGATATACTAATTTTATTGGAAATTGAAAAACAAAAAAAAGTAATACATAACTCATAGAAAATAGCAGCATTTATCTAATAACCAGGGATCTCAAAATAATGATTATTTTTGAAGTTTCAATCAAAATAATCGAAAAGAAAAATAATTCCTGCAAGATTAAAGGTACACCGGTGTATATAGGGTCTTATGATGAAGCCTGGTGGTATTAACTGCTACTCCACACGTACATATGTATTGAAACCCCGCTTTTAAGGCGCGTTAGATTCGCGTTAGTGTGCTCCGAGTGGCTTTACTCTAAGAAACTGAGAAAACATTCGTCCCACTACCACGCACGTTGAGGTTCTACGCATATAAACTTTGCATACCATATGTATATAAACTTTGCATACCATATGTATTTTTATAGATTTCCAATTCAATAGTGATACAAAAAGAGAAAAAGATCGAGTAAATAAAATGCAAGCTTTTTTGAATTCCAAATACGATCTCATGTGACATACATATAGGTACATCTCCATACACATTTTTATATTGCTCCATATATTACATCTTATTTCTATATATGGATCCACATATGAAGAGCTTCATAATTAAATTTTCATATATGGACTCATATATTGTGATACATTTCATATATTAGTCCATATATCAATTCATACATATATAATACTTTTGACATGTATGTATAACCCCATATTCATATATATTTATATACATTCATATACTAAAAATATATGGACCATACATATTTTTTTTAGCTGGACAGGAATAATTTCTTTTTTTCTTTTTAATTCTTATTGAATGAAATATTTTTATTAATTAATGTGAGTTTCTAAAGAAGAGACGAAACATTAAACTAGACTTTATTAGCTGGGGAAAATACCAATATTTTTCTGTGCAGCCACGCACTTCATCAGCACCCATGTCTTTCTACTTGGGTAGAGATTGTTAATAACATCAGCTATTTAACGTAAGTTTTTAATGAAATGGAATATGAGAAATGATTATATTGAGTATACAATTATTGATTTACCTTTGGTAAATACATTTGTAAGCACATATCACTATTCATTTTCTGTTTTTCCGTTTATTTTCATTTTCTATGCAGGTTAGCACCTAGTTATATCACTCTACCTAAGTATGTGTAACTATTCTTGTTTATATTTTACGATCATCACCTCAATAATTTAAAAAATGGAATTTTTGAGTTAGTTATTCAGAATTAATCCGCATATCGTTCTTCATATTGTGTAAAAATTTCATACAAATATCTGGTTTACTCAACTCTTGAGAGAAAAATAAAATGTTCTTTTTACATTAAGTTGTGTGTAAATTGAGAACTACAAACTGTTTTTTTTTAGTTATGACGTTGTTTGAGCGATATGTATTCATATGAATAAATTTAAAATGAATAACACTTACAATCTTATCGTAGATAAAGCACACCTGTGTGAACTTATTTATTTCAGGCAAACAACGATTTGGTGTTTTAGAACCTTCAAAGTTTTTTTGCAATATTACAACAAATTAGTAGAATTCTTTTAATGCTATTAATAGCCTTTCAAGTTGGGATCTGATTTGTAATTGAAATTGACTACTTCGGTTATACCGTATCGAAAATATACATATGTTATAAAAATTAAATATTTGTAATATTTTTTCCAAATTTGTTGAAAACATTACTAAATACATAAATCGATCCAACAAGGATTATCGTAAACATGAAAATCATTCATATATCGCATACATTTATGGAACGACCTTGATAACTTTAATAGCTAAGAATGGTGGCCGAATTCTGATTTTTATGTTCTTGATAAAACTGATTTCTAGTTCTGATTTAAATAGCATCAAAGAAATTCCTAAGAACTTGGCATTTTTTTAAATATAAAAATCATTGTTACGGCATGATATTTCGGTATATTAAACAATCATAAAAGCAACTGTAGAAAAAATAAGATTACTCTGATTATCCAATCAATAAAAGAAATGATTTGAAAATATTTAATAAGTAAAAATTAAAAAAAAAAAATTAAAAAGTAGGCTTGGTAATAATAAGTTAAGGTCTGCTGATCAAATACATTTTGTATAACAAAAAGCTTTGTATCTGTTCATTGATCTTCCTCAATAATACTTGTAATATGAAAAATTTTTTCTAAGCCAGCATTTCTCCAAAATAATGAAATAAAATAAATATGCATTGTATGCATATTAGCGACCAAGAATTACTTTTCCCTCTCCTAGAATTATTAATAATTTCCCTTAATTATTTATTTTAATAGTACTCATGAAACCGCCCACCCCCACAAGATTTTTTTAGCTACGACAATGATTGTATGTTTCTTTTCGAAGAAATTATTATTTCTTCAAAAATCATTTACAGATGTATGGAAGTACGAGTACTCGTACAACTAAAATTGTTGAAGCGTTTACATTTGATAATATGTATGTATGTATATAAGTATGTAATTCACAAATTTTTTAATAACATATGTTTTTAATGAACATAAGTTAGTATGACTCGACGACCTGTTAACCTAACCTAGTGTGACGTAATTTTTAAATACCCTGTAGGAAGCTTAGGGATAAGTTTCTCCAAGACACCACATTTGTCGACTCTCTTGATAACTTTATTGCGGCATTGTTAAAGACATACATATTAATTTTTGCTTTTGATGACTGTTATGCATTAGTTCATTTTTATCGTTTATCATTTTTTTTTAATAAAACGCCAAATGTGATCAAAATATGCAGTTTCATTTTCAACATTTGCTCCAAAAAGAGTACCAAAAGTGTAGACTAGACCTACTAAGATGTTCTAGTGAATATCTGTTTCCAATGTCTGCATATGGTCCCAAAAAAGAAGTTGGCCAACAGTACTAACGTTATGACTCGTCAGTAGTAGATTTTCAGTGACACGCACATGTTAAATATCTATAGCAAAAAGTATTGGGTTATAATTCGTCAGTAGTAGTGCTGGTGATAAAGTCAATTGTAAATGAGTAATGTTTTGCTTTTGACACTTCCTACAGGGTATGTATATGTATATACATATGTATATAACTTTTGGTTGCATTTGGGATAGGAGACAATTTTTAAAAAGGCATTTATCATACAAAATTTAAATGATGTACATTCATGTATACATACATATGTATATACAAATGTACATAAGTATGTTCATTTTGTTTTTTATTCTTATATAAAAAATTTATTTGAAAAAAAACTAACGAAGTCGTAATAAAAAATTAACCAAAAATATGAAATATGTACATACGAGTACACATGTATGTATGTACAAAGAAGTATGTACATATGTATATGTGCGTATGTCATTTGCTGGCTTTAGGCCAAATAAGATCGACCTTATAATACACTACCGAACAATATCAAATTATAAATATCTTAAAACTATGTATAACCAATTTAAAAGTAAAAATAAAAATATGCTTTCAAGTTGCAAAAGAAAATGTGTGTATAAGTTCATACATACATACACATATTATATGTATGTGTGTACACACATACATATGTACATAAATTCATATAAATACATATTATTAAATAAACTATTTTTATTTCCTTATTAAACGATCATCTGTCATTTTAACTTGAAAAAAAATAACTTCTAAATTTCTTTTAAATTAACTTGGTAAAAAAAGAAAGAAAAATTGCATAAAAAAAATTTTATGTTCATAAAAAACTTGGAATATACAGTTGTGTTTTTGTTTTATGACAAGTGTTTTTAATTTTTAAACAATTCTGCAACAATGCAAGCAAATAAATTTGCGAAAAACTATCAAACAGTTTTGGATTAATAATTTGTCAACAATATTTTTTTTTAATTTGAATTTTTGACAAAATATGACACAAAAACCATGCCTTTATACCAAAATATGAGACAAACTTAAATGCATAAGTTTTATTATGCAAAAATATGCATTTTCAGCAAAATATACAAAATTATGCACTAACAAATATACGCAAATTCATTGTTTCGTAAAGATATTCTTGCCATAATCACGGTTAAGGGGGAAAAAACGTATTTGCATGAAACCCCTGTCCCTGGTAATATTCATTGCATAATTTTAGTGTTCCGGTAATATTCCGGTTTTGATGAAAGCGACCGGAAGGTAAAGAAAGAACTTCAGACAAATTCTAGTAAAACGGATTACTTAGTATTACCGTTCAGTTGTACATATACCCACAGGTTTTTAACTACTATAATGGATGATTAATTATATACATATGTACATACATACATACTATGTATGTGAAAAATGTTGTATATACATAGGTATTTATGGGCTTATTGTTGTTGCGGTTATTGTCATAACTACAGATTGTTGTTTAGTCTCATACATATATAAATTGTTTGTACATACATACATACATATACAAATACAAAAGACATTTTGCTACTTTCCCATTTCACCTATTTTTTCGCTTTTTCTTTTATTTTGTAGTATCTTTCGTTTGTATTTTTTACAACTTAGCCTAGTCCAATTAATTATTCATAATGAAAGTTGTCAAAAAATTATCTAACAATCGGTATTAGTTGGGAAGGGGGTCAAATGAAACAATATGAAGTTTGACGTTTAGGTGTTGCAATATGACAACGCAGCACAAAATATATATCTACGTAACTTTTTACATCAGAATTTAAAAATGTTATGTATGTGTACATGTGCACATACATATGTATGTATATTTTCATAAAAAAGGATTGTGCATAATTACTTAGTAGTCACTATTATCTCATAAAATAATTACTGATCATGAATGTTTTAGGCAAACGTCAAAAATACAACATTAATCACCCACGTCATTTTCCCAAAAAGCTCAAGAAAGAAATTTGGCTGATTGTGCATTAACCTTTTTTAATACAAAACGTTGCATACTTTGTTGCGAAAACAGCTGAACAAAGGAAAATCAACAAATCGCCCAATATTTAAGTTTTCCATATACATATGTACGAGTATGTATAACGAATAAGGACCCAAAAAATGGTGAGTAATCGCCCAAGTAGCTAAATTTCTCAGATATACCTATGTATTATGAATAATCGCCCAAAAGCAATGTACTAAGTACATACATACATATGTATGTACATATCGCACACTAAATCATAAAGAGTCACAACTCAAATGAAGCAAGTATGTAACATAAAAACAGACATAACGGTATTTTATATTCTTCAAGAAGACTGTAATGTAAAATAAATTGTTGCGTTCGTTAGAGATTTCTTCAATTAACTGGTTTATAAAAAAAAACAGTTTGATCATTTTGAGTTGTGACTCTTTATGATTTAGTGTGCGATATGTACATATAATAAAAAAATATATTTAACTTACATAAAATTTGTAGGAAATACTATGCAAAAAGTCTCAAGTAGACAACGCCGTTATAGGAAATACCATAGGGGATAAAATCCTAAAACTCGGCCAAAGACCGGCTATGCAGAAAGTCTTTAATAGGCAGCGCCGTTAAGGGAAATATCATAACAAAATATTTATGGTCTTTTAAAATTTTTAAAGTTTGCGTGATTGTTCGTAATAAATAACTATCAAAAATATGAATAATGTCAAAACATCCAAAGCAAATGAACAATCACCCAAGAAATTTTTTTTTTTTATTTCATAAGCGTTTGTTAATGTCATCATTTTTGGCGATTTTTATTGGGCGATTGTTCATTTATCATCCTCATGCCAAAATTGTTGATAAATTTTTATGACACAACCTGCAAAATTTTATCGTAAGCGACAATTTACGTATGTAAAACAAATTTGAATATTATAAAAAAAATTCTACTGAAAACTTTAATTTTTGTCGTTTGCGAATAAATCGAAAATAAGGCTCGATATGTATATACATACATATGTATATGAAATACATAATGAATATACACTATATTGTCCACGCGATCAACTACATAATTCCTTTAACAAGTTTGTATGATTTCTATGACAATTTTCTAGATGAGTTAATTTTACTTATTGAAAACAATTTTTAAAGACTTACAAAATTGCATCATCTCACTTTTATAGAACTGCTTTATATACACACATACCTACGTATACACATGCATTAAATGTATATATGTATGTACATATGTAAATAAATTACATATTTAGAAAAAAACGTGATTTGGATGTCTGTTGCCATTTTATTACTGTTACTATAAATGCTTTTTAATCACAAAATATTCTCTCTTAAATTTATTTTTATGCATGCATGAAAATTCTTAACATCATTTTATAAAAACACATACAAGTATTCTTTCATTTAAGATGTAGCTCAGCAAATCATTTTTATTATGTTGTCATATTTGGTTTTGAAAAGTTTCTACCCAGCAAAAACGTTTGGTGCTATCCAGCATTTACAATTGACCAAATTATCCATTATTTTTGTTTGAAAAGTTAAAAAAATATGTGTAGATTACCCCTTACAAATCTATCTTCCAAAAATTAATGGATACTTTGGCAGACAAATACCTACTTAAATTTTTTTTAACAAAAACTACAATCCATTGAACGTAAAATAAAAATTAATTTAATGAAAATTAAAGTATGAATCTTCTTTGTTCACAAAGTTTATTTACAAGATCAATAAATTTTTGTGTATGCATACGAGTATGTACATGTTTCACTGATATCTGGAAAGTAATGAATTAAGTGCTTTCACATAAATAAATTGTAATAATAATTAGATAAATATGTACCACTCACTCATTACTTTGAAAGCCATTAAAAGAGTACTATCCACTACAAAATCTCAAAAAGATTTTGCTGGGTAATTTCTGGAAAAAACTTTTTCTTTGCAAAAAAATTTATTTTACAATCAACTTTATCACCAGCTGGATTGTAGTATCCAGCTATACTACATACAAATCTGTGGCAATAAGGAAAAAGTGCTTAAGTCATATTTTGCTGTTTTGCAGGAAAGCCGTTCTAAACTTTCAAGTCGATTTTCAAAAATTTACTTCTTTTGCAGTTAAATTTGGAAATTCAGTATTTACTTGAATTTTTTTAGAAAAACATCGTTCTAGTTATACATTGTAACAAATTAAATTCAATTTGAAATAATATCAAAGCATAAGCTAAATTAAGCTGTTATTCCATATGAGATTAAAAGTCGAAAAGAGATAAGCACCAATTTATTGTGCTGTAACTTCCTGAAAAATAGCACAAAATATTAGACATTTTTGTCACAGGTACTTCTGAATATGGAGATTACGGGGGTGCCACTAACTCAAAATGTGCTTATCTCGACTTAGCACTTTTTCCTTTTTGCCACAGAAATAATGCAATTAATGTGTAAAGAAGAATATTCAGGCTTTCCAGTCTCCTTATTATTTAGGGAATTACAGAATACGTTCAGTATTTTAAATTCTTTTTCATTAGAAATAAAAAAGTTTTTATTGATTAAAGCTGACAAAGACATTTAATTTATACTGTCACCAAGAACTTTACGAACACACATGTCTACTTATTTCGGCCGAAGTCAATTAATAACATCAACAACTATATTTGTTTATAGGGACAACTATTTTTAATAAATGTGTTGTAGGTACATTTGTACATTTGGGTGGGTCGGTTCGCATAAATAAGAAAAATAAATACAGTGTCGTAAAGGGGAGTAGATGGGGAAATGATTATATGAAGAACGGCCAATAGCGTGGCAGTTAATATTTTTTTTTTTTTTGATTTCTTATATTCTGAACAACATTAGTCTCGAAGAAAGTTTTTTGCTAAAACTAATATTTTAGAAAATAACCACCAAAATACCAAAAATTTTATATAAAAAAAAATATATTTATATCGAAATTATTTATATGAAGAATGTACAATAAGAGCTTATATCCATTAAATTATTTCATACATATACTTATACTTTGCAAAGTATTAATTCAGCTGGGAGAAAGACAGAAAGATATATTTTTCCTCCCTCTGTCTTTCACACAGCTGAATTAAGACTTTGTAAAGTAAACTTTGCGTGTGTAAAAGGTGTAATAATTACATACGTACATACATATGTAAATTAAGGAATCATTTTGCAGTGAGCTCATTGTGAAAAACACTTGGTCACACACGCAAAGTTTACTTTGCAAAGTCTTTATTCAGTTGGAAGAAATACAGAAATATTTCACCCAGCTGAATTAAGACTTTGCCAAGTGAACTTTGCGTGTCTAAAAGGGTCTTAATTAAAGTAAAAAGTCTTATAAGAGATAACATTATTATCAATGTGGCTTACGAACTACTTTCTAGAACAGAGCAGGGGAGTTCTGTAAACCGAACTCACATAATATTACTCTTTTTAAATTAATTAAATTATGGTGCTTAAATGTTATTTGGTAATATGTATGTATGTATGGTATGTACATATGTATATGTGTATATATTTTAATTAAACGACACTGATAGCCCCTGGAGCAAGAGCATGTCATTAAAAAATACTTTATTTGTTTTAATTTTGTTCTTTTTATTGTTTTTGTGTTTTATTCAAATAGTCAAATTTTGTATTGACTATTACATACATATGTACATATAGACTACTACGTATGTACATATTTAAGACTTAACATTATAAAATTAAATTTTTGATCAATTAAGACAATTTTAAATATTTAGTTGAACTATAGTGAATTTTAATCAGAAATAATTTCTTAGTCGGGCTTAAGTTCAGTAATTTCAATTCTTGTTGAATGAAATATTTTTATTAATTAATGTGTGTTTCTAACAAGAACAAAAAACCACCCATATTTAATATTTTGAAAGAAATATAATATCTAAATATCTAACATTAAAACAAATCTGATGCATAACTGGCAAAGACATTACAATATTTTTAATTTTACAAAATGGGTACAAAACTTAAAAAGGGTATAACTTTGGAACGCTAAGAACAAATTCAATATTTTTTTTCTTTAAATGATTCAGAATTTATCCACTTTTTAAACTGAATCATTAGTTTTTTTAACTTTAATAGAAATCTTAAAAGTTACAAGGCAATATTTTTAAAATTTATGCTAAATTTAAAAAAATAAATTCATAAAGAGTACCCAAATGAGGAAAAAAAAATAACTTATCATATCTGCACAGAGAAGTAAAATTTAAACAGTTTTCTTTTGGAAATATTTACTTAGTACAAAAAAAAAATCATGCTAATGGGCCGCGTAATGAACAAAATTTAAAAAAGTCGAGAAAACCCGATTTTTGGGTTAAAATCGATTTTAGCGACCTCTAAACCTCTTCCGAAAAATCTGAAAAAAAATCACAAAAATACTGTACACTATAAGTTTTGAAAAAATGCTGGGGCACATATACATACATATGCATGTAAAAATCGAAAAAAATTTTTTTTGGGACACACTAATGTACATACATATTATCGTTTTATCATTGTACCTAGAAAAACTATTAAATTAAATCATATCTTATGCAAGCTAAAAAATTTTACCTATAACAATTTTACTTCTATCCACGGTAATTCAATGATTTCTTATCTGATCAAAGCAAATTAGCCATTGTTCGACACGTATCTTAATAGCCTTTCACACAAGACCGTCGAAATAAGATAAAAATATACATATGTATGTATACGTATGTTTGTATGTATTTGTATGTATATAAATATATATATGTATATTTGTATACATGGGGTATGTATGTATGTATGTATATATGTATGTATGCACTATGTATACGCCATTGGTTTGAGAAAATATTAAATTATTAAGTTCTGAGTTTAGCCATACAATTTTACTATTCACGCTAGGATTTAGTTGTTGGCTACATCTGCATTATGCGCCGATATTTAATGTCAAATTGTTTGGAGAAACTCGTTAAGACCATGTTCAATTTTGCCACTAATGCATGAAGTTTGTCGTTATGCATAAGGCAAGTTGTTAGCAGCTGTTGATGATTAAGAAATTAATTTCATGATTAATTTATACATATGTACGTACATACATATGTACATTTATTTGCATGTACCTAATGATTTTAAGGTGGTATTTCCGCAGTATCAACGGCTAAATATACATACATACATATGTATATATACATATGTGTCCTTAATTATGAAAGTGGTCTAAGTCATATATTTCTTTGGTCAACTTATTTAGAAGATTACATTTGAACAAATCAAAAAATGTTTTTATATTATGCAACATTTTAATTTAGAGTTGTAGTAGCTTCGATTAATATAAATTTATTTAATATTTATGAAATATTTATTGAAGTTTTTTTAAGATTTATTTAAAATTTCGAAGCAAAAATGCATATGACTTAGTCCACTTTCATAATTAAGGGCACATATGTATGTGTGTATGTATGCATGTATGTACTTCAATAATTTTTGTAACCTAATAATATAACTAAAACTTACGAACTGCACAAGTTTTAATATGCCAGGAAGAGTTTGGAAATATCCCACATTAATCCTTATTGCACTTAAACCACCACCACCTGTTGTTGTAGGTGATGTAGTCTGAGTGTTTGTTGTACGTTCAACGGTTACCACGGTTTCCACCATTTTTATTATTACTTTTTATTTGTTTCAATGAATTATCTTGAATTTTATTTCAATTAATTTCTACTTATTTTGCTTTTTATCTATTTCTATTTGCTCGTACGTAAATATTTACAAAATTTATAGATTTTTAGTCGGTAATTGAAAAGAAGTGCACATATGTACATATGTATGCTTGATTGTGTATGTATTTAGAAACGGTTGCTTTCTTTTTTGATTGGTAAATTAATTAATTTTTTTATCTATTTCCTTCCGCTACTTGTGAAACCAGCGACCAATTTGAGCGACGCACGTAAAATTACTAGTGTTGCGTATAAAAACTTTAGACGTCTTGATAACTGCGCACGCAATAAGCCAACAAATTATTCGTCTTAATCAAAGCTCTCTCTCTCTCTCTCTCTCTCTCTGTTTTTATTTATTATCTACTGAAAGTTTACTCATCAGTAGAACTTTTTGCTCCCCACATTTCTTTAAAAGATTGTTGTTGACTAAATCATTACACATACATACATACATACATATTAACTTGGCAAATTAAAAAAGAACACTTTTTATTACTTACAAATACTACATAGACAAGCACTTAACCACCCAGAGGAAAAAAGAAGAAGTACGGATGCCTTCTAAAAGGCCTCTGTACTCCTTCTTTTGGATGTAAAAGGCATACTCGCTCCATCCCATATTCATATCTTTTTTACACACGTTTTCATTGCGAGGTAGGCCTTCCGTTCTCGCTTCTTTCGCAGATATTCTAAAAGGCCTTCAAATTAATGGCTCTTAAAGGCCATGGCTGTTAAAAGGCCTTCAAATAAAGTTTTTTAATAAAGATTTCCAACTTATGGGGCATGTATCTCAAAACTTACAAGTGTTGAAATACAAGTAAAATAGTTGTGAAAATATATTTTTTATATGAATATAAAATATTTTCTCAACTTTTTTACTTGTATTATTACAGCACTTGTAAGTTTTGAGAAACAGGCGCGAGGTATTCAATATACACATTCATACATATAGTGTTTTGACGTATGTATATTTTGTGATCAAAAGGGTCGAACATATTGAAAGGAAACTTCTGAAAGTAACAAGAACCCACATTGTATTTATATACATACATACATAATATTGAACGAACAAAACAACTGTCTTATTCTCAACTCAACTAAAATGATTTAGGGTTTCTTTTCCTTAATCGTTCTGTATTTGGTATTTTATATGGTATTTTATTTCTTATAACGGCGTCTGAGTTATTTTGCTTTTGGGAAATGAAATTTAATATTCGATTTAAAGCGCTCAGAATTAATGTATGTAATATACCTACTTCGACTTCGAGAATATCAAAACTCAACTTTTTTGTTGCTTTGTTAAGGGTGTTAAATAGATCTGGGTCCAAGTCGTTCATTCGTTCATTTTTGCCACAAACCTATGATCAAACCCATGTAATTTAAATGGCATTAATCATAGGTTTGTGGCAAAAATTAACAATTGAACGAGTTGGACCCAGCTCTAGTACAGACTTAGCAACGTGTTTATACAATCAGGCAGGTTGTATTGTCGGTCGCATAGTGTGTAGTCTTGTTTATGGTTGCGTTCGAAGTTTCGAAAATATCAAAATGCTTTGATGTTTATAGGTTCCACAGACTTTTGCATTGCAGGTTGCAGTGTTGTGTCAAAATATGCAACTTGTAATATAAACGTGTTGCGTAAACAATAGTGTGTAACCACTTTAAAATTTTATCGTAAGCGACAATTTAATGTACAAAAGCATATTTGAATATTTTAAAAAAAACCTTCTCCTGAAAAATTTAATTTTTGTCGCTTACGATTAGATTAAATCAAAAATAAGGCTCGATATTCAAACACGTTTTGTATTCATAGGTAAATTGTCGCTTACGATAAAATTTTACAGCTTGTACCTATCTTAAAAGCTATCAACAATTTTGGCAGGCCCGTAAAATTTTAATTTCAATAAAAAAGTTACTTCTTTACTAGATGTCGCTTACGATTAAATCGAAAATAGGGCTCGATACGTATGTATGTATGTACATACTAGATATTACATAGTAATTACATACATACTTATGTGCATATTGGTTACTTATAATGGTCATGGAGAAACTGAGGCACAACAAATTCGGCGATCAAATTTCCCATGTCTGATGAGAATTTATTTATTTGCGCTGACTTTACCTCCAACCATTTTCTGTTGAGAATTTAAAAATGTGTTTTGTATTTTACTCTTTCTAATCCCTATTTAATAGGAATGACTTTTTGCAAGAAATTTCAAAAAGCTTTATCAAATGCAAAGTCCACATAACCCACATTTGTTTATGAAATAGCTTCAGACGGCACTTCTACATAAAAAGTTTACGTTGCAGTCTTGAGTTTGTCTGAGAGAAGGGGAAAAGGGAGATCCCATTCTCTCAAGACTGCAAAGTAAGATTTGCTCGTGGAATGGCCGTCTAAGCTCGGGATAGTATTCCGACTTTAAACTTTTTTTCATGATTTTGAAATTGCAAGTACTTATGTACAAAAAAAATCTGCCCTAGAGCAAAAATAAACACAACTCTAAAGATTACCAGGCTGTTCGTTGGCGATGAAAAAGCTTGACGTTTCTGTAATAGCCAAGTGAAAAAAATTTGAATTACAATTTTGATTTTATCAAATATTATCGACATGAGGTAGAAAGAAGGGATGATGGTGAGGTTTTAAACAATTCTATACTACGGGGAGCAATTTAAGCTCAAAATCTATTATTCTACAATAAATAAAAAGAAAGAACAGATTGTAGAAATTTTAAATGATTTCATTAATTTTCAAATTTTTATTGATATTTTTTAGTTATTTTACATTAATTCTTTTTTTGAATATTCTTAAAGAAACGAGCATTATTAAATATATTTTTTGTTTGTTTTCTAACAATTTTATAAAAATGAAATAAAAAAGAAAATATTTTTGTTTTATAACAGGTTTACAAAACTAGTTTTTTATGGAAATTTGATTAATAAACCTTTTATAAAACCAAACTATTTGTTATTTTTATGCATGATTTTTTATATAATTAATATTAAAATAAAAATTCAAATCAATTTTTACAAAGTTGTTAGAAAGAAACAATTAAGTTAAAATTTTATTTACTTAATTTATATAAATAATTATTTATTTTAGTTAGCTTTGCAAATATGTATTCATAAATATTTTAAAGAGAACACGCAAAAAATTTGCTAGTTTTAGTAAGTTAAGCAAACCGTTTTTTATTGTTAAAAAAACTAAACTTATTAAAATAAATTAAAAAAATAGTTTTTATACTAATGTTAAAGAAAAATTTTTGTTTCCTGCAATTCAACAAACATCTTACAGTAAAATAAGGCCTTGGACTCTTTTTTAATTTAATTATGCAATTTTTAGCATTTATTTATTAATTTTGAAAAAGAAATAGAAACAAAATTAAAATTTTGTGTTTGTAAACATGTTGCGTTTTAATTAAAGATTTAGCAAGCACACATTTAATTTAGATTTTTTTAAATAAAAATTAAAAAAATGCGAGTAACTGCTCTTAGTTAAACGTGGCGCCATAACTACGAGTATAGTCATTGTATGCAAGTAATATATAATAAAACAGTTAAAAATATATTTTTTCATTTTATTTAGTAAGGACTTTTATCATTTTAATGTTTATATATTTTACAAATTATGGAGTGTCTTTTATTTTAATGAAAAACTTACGACGGTTATATAACATTTCCTTTTTTTATTTAAACATCTTTGAGCAACTTAATCAAATTAAAAAAAAAGAGAGAACAAATGAATGTCTATTAAAAATACTTTTAATCATTAAACCATATTAAAAAAAGTTTATGTTTCAAGAGTTGATCCCCTATTTTATTTATTTTTTTTATTATTATAAAGATGTGTACAATACTTGATATTTTCTTTGCTTATTAAAAATTAAAAAAGAAAAAGAAATAAAAGTAATAATAAAATATTTAATGTTAAAAAAGAGCACAACTTTAAAAGTGGACAGCTTCAAATGAAGAAAGGATATTTGATAGATACATGGAGGGCAGGTAGAGAAAATATTTTGCAATTATAAATAAAAACCTTTCATAAACTTTTGATTATATTAATCATAGTTTCTCTATTATTTTTAAGGCCATAATACAGAGGGTGATTGATGTAGAGGCCTTAATATTTTTAGTATTTCTTCTGCTTTTTCTGCCTTTTACCATACAAATTGTATACTCAAATTTAATTTCTATAGCTTGCTATTTGAATTGATACAGTTCTAAGAATTATTAAGAGTGCCTCTGGTATGTGATACGAGTAATTAATGCGACTTATTTAACACTCGCTCTGAGAGAAATCTACATCCTTCTTTACACTTCTCGCTAGACGATCGAGTTCTGCGGCAGCATCTGTGCGCACGGATAATTTATCGGGAGTTAGCATGCTATCAGAACCATTAGTCCTTGGGGAGCTCATGGCGCTAGGTGGTGTTGCTGGGGAACCTGATTTTTTGTGCAACAATGAATTGAAGAAATTCGCCAGAACACCTTCACCTCCAGGTGTAGCCGGATTCATTTTAGTATCGAGCTATTTAGATGAGTATTTAAAGAATTCACATTTTTAGCTTTTAATTTATGTAATAAATTATAAATTTTTAAATTAAAGATTTTAATCATTTTATATATTCCAACTCAGTGTCAATAATATACAATAGTTCTATATCTGTGAGGATAGTGTATTAAAAAAGGATCAAAAAATTTAAGGATATTAGCCACTTTGTAATATCTCGAACTTTTAACAATTTTAAAAACTGTGTACAAACAAATTTTTTTTAAACAATTAAAGTTTTTTCTTTTAAATGAATTAATTCCATGGGAAACATTTTAGTAGCAACAATTGCCCGGATTCGTTGGATAAATTACTAAAATCAGAATTTTGTTTTTATAATTTAATAATAATTTTTTTTTAGCTTTATATATATTAGCGCTTTATTTTGAAATTTATATACTATGTAAATCTACTTGTTACCTGTTATTATATTCTTAATTGAACACAAGTTATATTTTTGAGTAGAATATAAATCATATTTGGTTGGCCCTAAAGGATTATTAATTTATAAATAAACAAAATAAAAAAACGGAATGACACAATTTTTCGAGAAGATATGATAAAAGCGAAAATAAGCCCTAACAACTTGAACACAAACCAACTTATCGTCTTAATATCGAACCTCCGCGATAAGTTATTACAGAATTGTAAAAAGAATGGCTGTCTTTATAAACGCATGTTTGGATACAAATAAACATGCGTTTAGGAAGCCAGCCTGCGTAAATATAAAAAGTATTATTATGATACAATATATTTGATTTTACCTTTCTAGTTGGTGAGTTCTGGTTAGCAGAACCTGGTGTGCGAGGCAAAGCTTTACTAGCCTGTGATCGCAAAGGCGATTCACTACGTTCTTGTCCACCTGACTTGAGAACCTCCTGTTGTCGCGCCAAAAATGTTTGTTCGTCTTCAGTTTGAATTTCAATTTCTCGGTTTGAAACAGCCTGGAGTAACAGTGAAACTTATGTTAGTTTGGAATTTAAATACAAAAAATAAACATAATTACTTTTCTAGTAGGTGGTGCGGTTATTATATCTGTGTAATAATTTTCAGCTTTGCAAGAATGCATATTCTCATATAAAATACTTATTTTCTTTAAGCTATCCCAACCGACAGGACTACAAGCAAAATAAAAAATTACATTACTTCACCTACAGAGGAAAAAGAAATCAAAATAAATAAATATATATATATACATTAAAACCGCATCTTTTTCAACGACTAGGGCAGGAGTACGGAATGGTAGATCGTAGATTCGATGTGTCAAATATTTGTAGAGGAGATCACAGTTTTTATCTTCTTTAACACTTGTGTAAAAAAGTGATGTGCCATGCTGTAAACAGAAACGTCTTATCCACTGTTGAATAAAATCGAAATGTTCATCCCGATAATCGTATTCTTTTTCCAAAGTTGTCATGTAGTCAGTCTAAAAAATAGGAAAAATATAATATTTAAATATAACATGTAAATATGTGTATGATGTTCAAGAATTTATAAAATATAAGAATAAAAATTTTTCATTACTATTAGAAATTTTTTACATTTTCAACTGAGAATAATTATCAAGTCACATCTACAGGAATTTCCACAAATATATTTTTTTAAATATGTTACGAGTAAAATAGAAAAAGTAGTGAACTTAAATGTTTAATTAGATGTAACATACTATATTTATTATTTATTTACATATTTGATTTCTCATTTAAAAATGAAATCACATGAAAATTTTAAAATGGGAAAGCAAGAAAACTTCAGAACAATAATAATCGGGTACATTGCTACAAATAAAGTTGAAAAAGAGAATAGAATAGAATATTTGTAATTAAACTGAATTTGCAATCGGGCTTATTCTCGTTTGAGTATTGTTTTAAAAACGACAGACAATTTACCGGGTTAACCTACACCGTGTTACCATTTCAATACCAAACGATATTTCAACGAGGTAGGCTCGATTATGATACTTTTCATAAAATTTGTTGCTTAAAACTTTTTATTTATTTTTCAAAGCAGGCATAGATAGGGAACCAAATCAAATGCAAAAAGTCTCCAAAAATGCTCCACAGATTCATGCTTTGCTATATTTTTCTATATCACTCTTTTTCGAAGCCCTGCTATTAGCCAGTAGGCAAACTTTCATGCAACAAATTTCATAAAATTTCATGAACAATTTTATAAAGTAAATTAAGTATTATTATTATTCTAAATATACTAACCCTTTATATTTTCTACTTTTGAAATGTATATTAACTTTAATTATCTATCCTGGGAAGAAATTGTGTGTATAATATTAGCGTGATATATTTTGTAATTACCTTTGTAACAACGACTACAATGTCTAAACCAAGATTTGTTAGCAATGCTCCTTCCGTTAGCGGCAGCAAGTCGTCATCGTCTATGGAATTATTTCTCATCGTGCGTTTCACTGGTGAGCCAGGATCTAAGTCATCTCCTACTTCACAATAACTTTGCCAAGAAGTTATTAAACGCTGGCGGGCTTCTTGTTTCTCTTGAGGTTCTAATTTCAAAGTTTCAATGTGGTCGGATAAAACCTTTATCCAGTGATTAAGCTGTTCCAACCAATACCATGGTTGTGTCATTGATACTGTAAGTATAACCAAGGTGTGGGCATAGTTTGTTTCATTTAAAGCAAAATGCAAAAGATTTTTATGCCCTGGATCACCATCTAATACCCAAACACTTAAGCGCGTCATATCTAAAATTTAATTTGCTACTTATTCGCAATTATAAAATCACTTTGGTAAGCTTACCATCTCTGTATTCATCTTTAACATCTATATAGGCATATTCTAGACCTGATCCTTTCTTGGGATTTTCAACACCCTGCAATTTAGCCACCAACGTAGTCTTTCCCGTGGCATTATCACCCAATACTAATACAGATTTATTTGAAGGAAGTTTCGTGCTGCCTTGTTTTTGTACTTCACTTAATATTGAAGTCCTGAAAGCATACAAAATGATTTAAGCATACATATAAGCAATATGTACATATTTTTTATATAAATCATATTTACGGACGAAGTCCGCCATTCGGCGTTTAATGCTCAGCAATCAACAACAATGGAAAGCTTTACACAATAAATGGCTTTGCCTAACATAAGTAAATCGCTGGAGTATTTTTAGATTTATTGGGCCAAATTACATGGGACATGGTACAAATGTATTGCACAGACACTCAGTCAATGTTAACTACTATTATTAGGGTGTTATCTTCTAATTTGGAAAAAAAAGAGGACACCCATTAATAGAAACCCTGGCTTATACTCAGATATAGTACTTTTATATTAAATGGACATTAAATTTTATTTATGCATGCAGTATATTATTTTATTTTCTTGTATTTTTAAAGAAAATAATAAGTTTTCCATGTTTTCACTTACGAGTATTGATGAGAGTGGGTTTGTTGTTGAGACAATTGTATTTTAACTACCCCTTTGTGCAATAATTGAAAAACGTTTAATTCTTCGATAGCACTTTCATCACTGTTTCCAATTGAAATAGTCATTATTGAAATAAAATATCCACAATCCTAATGTTAGGTATTGAAATACAAAAATATATGTATGTATGTATTATACACATAGTAAGTTAAAACAATTTCTTTTAATTTAATTAAATTGTCAAGTACATCATTGCAACTTCACAATTTTATTACTAATGTATTACTGGTGGTTGATAGTAAGACCAAACCATATTTGAAAATATTTTACGTTTCAGGTTTTTAGAGACAACACGCAAAACCATGGAGGGTTAAAATGGTGATACAAATTTCTATCGAGCAATTCTTTAGCCAGTTTCGTTTCGTGTTAGAGTAAATTAAATAAATAATAATTTTTGGGAAATAGTCTGGAACATTTGTTTTCTCACTTTAAATAAATTGAATTTATTGATTTTTTACTAGTATGTATGTATGTATGTATGTAGTTTAAATGTCCGAATCATTTTCAAAGAATGCGAAATTCTCCCTAAATTATATATGCTTGTAGTTGAGAGCAGAATGTTTGTCTAAAATATTCTAGTTCAATATGTCTAGAGTATTGTGAAAGCATAAAGTACATATAATCCTGTCGACCATATGAGTGAGTCTTTCCTTTTTATTTAACACAAAGAGCGGTTGTTATGGCGTCAATTAGCCCAAACGAAAGACTTCTATGTGAATTTCCTAAGTTGGGATGAATTATTTTAAATGTAACTACAAAAGTGAAAAGAGTTCACAAGCAAATAAATTTTGTGTTCAAATATAATCAATAAATTACTAAAATTTACTAAAATTTGTTCTTTGATGTAAAACAACAGAATGGAATGGAAAAATGATTCGAAAAATATAGCAAAAATACGATATAGTAACCAACTTTCACAATTGGAACATTCAATGGTGGGTTTATGCAGACGTAGAACATCAGCAGAAATGATAAGTGAAGCGAAAACATTTTTAAACGATGTCAGTCCATCGAGGAGTAACATAAACCCTAACCAAGCAGCAAGTGGTAAAAGCAAACTTCTTACAATAATTACATACATACATATACATATGTGCATGCATTATTAAACATAAATTTATTTGTTATACCAAGCAGTTGGTGGAGTTAGAGTTGTCAGTACAAGGCGCCCCATAACTCCGCGAGAATCCGGCAGGGTTTTATATGGAAAAGTTACTTTACCTGGAAGACCACCTAGTGCATTTTCGTACGAAATTATTAAATTTTTTTCTCGTCATTTCAATATTTGAAAATAATATACTTTTAATAATTTCAGTTTGCGATATTTGCAAAATGTAGACTCACGTGGTTCAACACCTAAGATTCCCTCACTAGAACCATTGGCAACCACAGAAGAATGTGAAACAAATCTGTCACCCTCAAAGCAATCGTTTCCGGACAAAGAGACTGATGATAGTTATGGAGGCAAGTATAATTATGACATTTTGCCAAGCCGCTCTCAGTCTCTTGAATCACGTTTTGAGTACTATGAGAATAAAAGCAATAATAACAGTACATTAAGCGGGAAATTAAATAATTCACTTCAAATGCAAGCAAAATCTCAGTTGGTACGCAAACTACCCGCACTTGAAGTCAAAGGAGTTTCGGTGAATGTAAAAGGTAAAACAAAAACAATAAAAAAACAAATGCTATTTTAATTTCCATATGCTATTACAATTAATCAGAAAATCTTAAGCATACCATGGAACGAGCGAAAACAGCTTATCACAAGGTATCTATAGCAAAGAATGCTGATTCATCGATTATAATAGGAACCGTCCCTAACGATAATTGCGCTGTTAATCTGCTGAAAACAAGAAAAATTCTAACACGTAATAACGACTTGTTGGGACAATCATCTACAGAAAAATTAATAGAGATGTTGAGAGAGCATTCAGGTCTAAAAGACTGCACTGAAGAAACTGCAAATCACATTAATTCGGTATTTTGTTTTATTATTTTTAGGAAAAAAGAGTTTTAGGGAATATATTTTGAATAATTTTTTGCAGATTTTAACGGAATTATACAACAGAGTATGTAAAAATGAAAAACATTTCAAAAAAGGATTTATACTAGGAGGAATTTATGGTCTTGTAGAGTCTACGTCGGCCAAAATTTTACATGCTGTGGCCAGAGTTGTTCTTGCGGTAAATTTTAAATCAGATTGTAAAAGAAATATTTTAACTTTACACATTTTTGTTTAGTTACGAGTTTCAGGCAGTAACTTAACGGGTGCTTGTAAACTTATTTTTAAAGTAGCTCGCAATGAACAAAATGATAATTTATTTTACGACAGCGACCTGTTGGAACTACTTATTGATGGATTAGGTCGTGCCAGTCCTCTGGAAGATCCTGAAGCTTGTATTTACGGTTACGGTTCTATTCGTTTTCTTACCTGCAGCACAGTACAAGAAAGGGCCGAGTTAACAACCATTAAAGACTTTAATCGCATTTGGTCAGAACAAGTTGATTTGCCACGTAAACCGAGTACAGCACCTAATTTGGGAGATTACAGAACTTTAGTTTCCGAAAGACAACAAAAGGAATATGTTGAAAAATTGTCTCGGCAAGATGCTCTTGTATTGCGTTTATCAAAACACGGTGCTGTACAATTGATGATATTACATTTGCAAATATTAAATGAAGCAGGAGCAATACAAAGGTTAGCTGGACCACCCTTACACTCTTTATATCAACTTTCAGCAGCCTTAAGAGCATTGGCGGATGTAAGGCAAATTTCTTCTTCGTTTGAACAATTGGAAAATTCAAATCAAAGCTTCAATTCAACCAGTATACAACTTGAATTAGCTTGTCCTCATCTGATTAGAGCTGCTGAAGTTACTATAGGCGAAATAGAAGTGCAAGCTAATATTGTAAGAACTTTAAGGTATTTGTTAAAAAAATTATATATTTTTTTTTTCTGAAAAATCACGGGTCGTTAATATGAATGTATTTTTAGTGTTCTTTCTGAAGACCCAAATTGCTGTCATATTTTAAAAAATTTTGCTGGACGTATCGGTATGCTGTTGGGTCCATGTTGCGCAAACTTTAAAAGTCAACAAGCTGACAAGCTTATTTCATTAATAAGTCGTTTGGGTTACATATTGGGTAACATTATGGCCAAATACGATAATGCTAGAATACAGGTAATATCATATTTAATAATAAAATTGGGCAATAGTGCTTTTAAAATGTTTTTCAGTTCTATCGCAATGATGTCGCGATGGAGTATTTATTAAATGTCCTAGAAATATATTCTAAAGAACCCTTGACACTGCATAACTCATTGGGAGATACGGTAGTGGATGTTTTGATTAAAATTACTAGAGTATTGGCCAATATGAGTGTTAATTCTGAAGTTGGCTTTGGTATGGGGAATACGCCATCATTGGGTGCTATATTAATGGTGTTATTAAAAGCTTCGCAACATGTTAAAGGCATGAAAATGGTACGATTGTATTATAATCAGACATACAATTTATATTTTTAATACAATAATATTAATATTAATATTCCTTATTTTTAAAGAAACAAGAACTACAAGAGCTTACTCATGCTACTTTGGGAGCATTACACAATCTTTGCTTTTACCAAGACCAAATTACCACAGCACCAGCCTATATAATTGAAACCAAGGGCAGTCTACAATCTATCTTGCCTGAACTAGCGACTCTGTTAGTTTCGATATTGAAAAATAATCGTGAAGAAATAACACAAACTGAAATTACTCGAGTTTTGGGTAATTTAACCAGAAACGAAAAGGCGAGAAAAGCATTTTGTAAGGCCAAAGGACTTAGACTTGTCGTTGAGATTCTCAACAATAGTGTAACTTCTCCTTTATATGACCTTAAAGCATGCTCAATTGGGATATTAGTTAATCTTTTGGGCGATGTAGAAAATCGTTCACCATTAATACAATTAAAGGGCCCAGAAATTTTATTGGAATTATTACGTGTTACCTTAGAACAACATTCCGATTTCTTTTTAGCCAGTATTATATCTCAAGCATTTTGGAATTTATTTATCGACTCTCCCCACATGGACGATATATGCTCGGAGACCACATTAGACGAATTAAGTGATATATTAGCTGAATATCTAGATGAGGCGAAAGTTTTAAACAACCATACTAACCAATCAGTCCGAGATATGTGGGAAGACTTCGCACTTGTATCAACCGATTTATTGGAACGTCTACAATCAAATTATGACCAACAAACTGATAGTGTGCACTCTTTGGAGGCAAGTGATTTTGAAAATGATGAAGATGACGTTTACATAGAAGGAATGCAAATTTAAGAAGTTTTGTATAAATATAAAATTTGAAATTAATGCCTCAATAAAACAATACATACTACTTAATATAATATATTGTTTCAATTCGAATTCTTCTTTTACTTTATAATTTGTTGTGAAAAGATTTCCACCTTAAGTTATTCATTTTTGAAAATTGGTATTGATATACATACATATACAGTCACTACCTTTTTTGAATTAATAGCACAAGAATGACAGCATTTACTTGTTCCGTTTCTCTTATAGTTGATTAAAATATTTTTATTCAAATTCGTTTGCTGAATACTAATGAAAAATAGTAAATATACACGTTTATTATTAGCATTAGCTGAATGAGAAATGGTTAGTTTAGCAACTCCCATGAGAATCAATTGCTATGCTTTCATATGAATCATTGTAACTTGCGTTGTTATATTAGATGGATATCGTGTTAAAAAGGAAAATTTTAGTGCCTTTATTATAATAAATACAAAGTTTGAGACAAATTTTTTATTTTTTATTTGCAAACTAGGTCCGTAATAAATATATAAATACATACATACATATGTACATACGTACTTGAATTTGTATGCATATTGAAAAAAGCATTTAATTTGGAGTATTATTTAATTTTATTTTATTTTCTTTGTTAGTCAAGTTCAAAAATAAATAACAATTTTAAATAAGAAATACAAACGTATTTTTAATTATTTAGGAATTATTGCATTGCTTTGATTAAGCAAATAGGTATTAAGAACATGTTAAATTTTTCCACTCATGCTACCTGCCATGAAGTTTTGCCTTATATCTACATAAAGCTCTTGAATATAACTAGTGATTACTAAAGAACCATTAAAAATCATGGTTTCTATGAAATATCTCATTACTTATGCTTCAAATGGTCAAGGGCAAACACACCATTCGAAAATGATTTTCAAATAATGCAGTTATAGGGACGTTGCCTTGTAATCAAATACGTCAAAACACAAAAGCTATAACAGACCTTTTTAAACGCTATTTAGCACACATAATACACCAAAATATTTTGCGAATCCTCATGAAACAAATCAGTTTATTATCTGAGGGGGTAACAAAAAGGTTTATTCATGAGATGGTCTAACGTGCATACATTATATGTACATGTATATGTACCTGCATACTTAAATAGATATCTATGTACTATCCAAAACTAAACACAAACTAGCGTATGTGCTTAAATGTAGATAAACATTTAAATAAAATAATAAATTTCCCATGGTCGCAGTAAAGATTTTTTTAAACAATATAAGA
This sequence comes from Nowickia ferox, assembly GCA_936439885.1. Classification (NCBI taxonomy): domain Eukaryota; kingdom Metazoa; phylum Arthropoda; class Insecta; order Diptera; family Tachinidae; genus Nowickia; species Nowickia ferox. The sequence continues at coordinate 114,350,124 of OW387025.1, forward strand.
GAAAATATTTGCAAACAAAAGAAAGTATAAACGTCAGCCAGCCAAGCAACTGTATATATTTGGTACCGATGACACATCGTATCAAGCCACATAATAGCATTTAAAAATATGTATTAGCAAAAAACGGAAAGAAAACCAGATAAAACCAACACTAAAGGTATTTTGAAGCAATAAAAAACAAGTTAAAACTCATCTAAATTAGAAAAAACAATCAGGAATTTTTAGGGTTAGAACTTATTTTGTAAGATTCTTTCAAAAAGAACCTGCTATAAATATACACCCACACTTATGATCACTTGTAATGCAGTTGTAAATGTAAATGCTGGGCGGAGAATGTAATATTTATAAAAATTGGATAAGAAAAATATGTGCATATGTATGATGAGTAATATATATTTTTCAGACCAAAAGACTTCAAAACATGTATTGTTGTTGTTGTTTAGTTAACTTACCAAAGATTTTCCTTCTCGGAATTTCCAGCATCTTTTTTCTTAGCAGTGAAAGATGATGTCAGCGCATTACTACCATTCACTTGCATACCCATTTCCAAAGCCATCTTCACCAATAAAGGATGAAGATGAATAATGGATGTATGGTATGTTATACAGTAACTTTTATTTTAAGTTTGTATGTTAATTGTATCCAATATTATTGCTTTTTCCAATAAGAAGCAGTATTTACTGACAATATTTCTGTTTACCAATTATGTATTTAAAAGCAGAACTTAAATTAGAAATATGTGAAAATATTTTTATTTATAAGTAGTCACTAAATTAGTCCCAATCTTAAATTTGGTTATATTATGGCTTTTTACGGACCTGTCGGTTTCTACTCCCTTTTTTTCTTATTGACTCAAGCTAACTAATTTTTTATTGTATTTTTCAAGTCAAACTGGGAGTATTCGCTTTTTTCCTTTTCTCTTTGTGTTACTTTTTATTGAACAGTTTGATCACAATGGCTTTTTACTGGCAAACTTGTTTTTATGATAGTAATTATACCCAAAATAACACTCAATAATTATAAATTTTTGTGAATTTTATTAAAATTCGGTACATTTTATTTATTTTTACACACGATGAAAATTACGTTCTCTTTTTCGTATTTCGTTGGAAGAAGATGTAGAAAAATTGCAACTATTATAAGTATTAAAATAGTTGTCTCGTTTTCTCTCCTGTAGATAATACATACCTACGAGTGCTGTCAGATTTATTTTCAGCCTCCTCGCCAAAATATGACTTGTGGAATATCGCCAATATAATAAAACATTAAATTTTAGCTAAAAAAATATTTTTGATTTAGCCAATTTTAAATTTAATTGATCTATAGTGAATTTTTATCAGAAATAATTTCTTAATCTGGCTTAAGTTCAGTAATTTCAATCCTCATTAAATGAAATATTTTTAATAATTAATGTGAGTTTCTAAAAAAGAAGAAAAATTAAACTAGACTTTATTTGCTGGGAGAAATATCGATATTTTTCTGAGCAGCCATGCATTTCATCAGCACCCATGTCTATCTACTTGGGTAGAGATTACTGAACTTAATCTCGATTAAGAAATGAATTCTATTTTTATTTTGTGATAACAATACATATACATATTGTTATATTCAATTAAACTAATTTTTTGAGCTTTAGGTCAATGTTTATTATTATTTTAGTACTTCGATATTTCGTTAACCTTTGGTTAACTTCTTCAGGATATTTTTATTTTATTTTTTTTAAATATAAAAATATCCTGAAGAAGTTAACCAGATTTCGTTAACCTTTGGTTAACTTCTTCAGGATATTTTTATTTTATTTTTTTTAAATATAAAAATATCCTGAAGAAGTTAACCAAAGGTTAACGAAATATCGAAGTACTAAAATAATAATAAACATTTAGGTCAATGCTCAAAAAATTAGTTTAATTGAATATATTGAAAAAGGTCGAAAAATTAGATAAAAGAATTTGATAACATATTGTTATATTTTAAATTCAGTAGGTAAACACCAATATCAAAATTATTATTTAAATCTTGTGATACAACTGAATTGACGTTAATTTAAATGTGTTTTTAAGTACACATATCATAGCCATGATATGTGGTAAGTACCAGCATCGTCGTAATCATACAACGCGCAGGCTTTTTGCTGCTTCATTATCAAAATGTTGGTTCCAATTTATAAAAGGAAATTTACCCGTGTGTTTCATAAACACCAAATGAGATTTTGTGGTCCACAGTTACAACACTTACAACTTTTTGCACGAAATATTTTATGTTGTAGAAAAAATTCCTTGCCTAAAAAATTTAATGTTAACGGGACCTCTAAGGACCCAAGTGGGCTGGTTTACTATAAATCGGCAGCCTGTTATAACATTATTCTATTTTATTGAAATCCAAAAATATCGCCAGGGAGTTCAAATATCGCCAAGTAAATCGCCAATAGCCATTTCAAAATTTTCATCGCCAAAAACAAATTTTTGTCGTCACGTTTGGCGAGATATCGCCATATCTGGCAAGACTGCTTCTGACCAAGAAATAAATGAACACGGCGCGGCAGTGCTGCCAGAAAATGATGATAGAGAATTCTAAATCGGTCAAAAAACTCTGCTAAAATGTTCCACGGAAGAAAAGTATAATACCAGATTTAAATGTAGAAAAATTATTGAAATAGCTTTGAATTTCATGTTTATACAAACTTATGATGAATTGTTATTGTCTGTTGAAAATTTTCATAAACTCCATCATACCAGGTTGTATATTTTTCGAAGATCGCACGACTTTGTATCATAGTGTATCACAGCCTTTATTAGTATTTACAGGTATTTTTATACTACATACAAACATAAATTAGTTGATAATTGGTGTTTTTTGGAAATGTTACAATTACGTTTAAAATTTTTTTAAAGCACTAATAATCCCAAATTATTATTTTATTTATTCAGTAAAATATATTTTTATTAAAAATACATTGAAATGGATTATTGGGGGGTTAGTTGGATCCCATGCGCATTTCACTGTTGCTAATGTATATCATCAGGGAACCTTTACACTGCAAAGAAGAAGAATTTTTTTAAGATATTAATTAAAATTTTTTGTTTTCAACAAATTCTGCTAGAAAGCATTTAGCAAAATTTTTTGAAAGTTTAATGCTTTTTAACTAATGAAAATGCCAGATCTAGCATTGAAAATGCTAAAACAGCAACAATGCGGCGCGGCGGATTCCACAATAATTCTCTCCTCTTCTATTTACTTATTGACTATCTTCTTTTTGTATTCACAACAACAACATGAAAATATCTAAATTATTTTATTTTAGCCGCGTTTGCGCAAACATGGTCTCAGGCCCTTACACGTACAAACATTAAAAAACATCCAAAATGTGAACGTGTAACGTTCAAACCTTGAACATAGCACCATTGGTGCGTCGAAAAAATGGGGTACGGTGAGACATAAAAGTAAGCGCCAAGGTCTACATTAATTTTTTAAAATCAATGTAAATTGATGATATTATATTTCGGCAATTGTTGCAAATTGTGTACACAGTGCTTTTTCATCTGCTTCTTCTATTCCAGTTGGCTTTCGCTTTATTTTCTGTATATATTTGAAATCTTATTTTATTTTATTTACGTCGTGTTTCACGCACGACCGACCAAGTTCGATGAAAATCCATTTCTGTAGCTCGTTTCTGTATTTCTCGCGTCGAAAAATTTTCCGCATGAAACAAGGGAATCGTAACCAAAACAGTGTAAATTGAAATACAAAATGGATTTTCTCACATAAGTGTTTCTGTATCTTTACTTTGCGAGAACTATCTGTCATTTAAATAAATTTTTAGCAATTATTGGAAGGATGTGAGAAAAAGTGTTTCTGTAACAATATTATGTGAAAAGTTTCTCCCCAGAATTGTCAAAACAACTCGCATCTTAAATTGGTGCGAGAACAATAAAATTTGTACAAAAACATATGAACTTTTGTGTAAAAATATGAAAAATAAATTAGTCGAAAGTATATGCAACAAATTATGAAACTAAAATATTATTAACAAGTCGATATATTTATTCAGAGTTTTTTTTGTGTAATACTGCATTCACATTGTCTCGAAATCTAGTATATTTGATTAGAAATCTTTAACGAAATCTATATCGTTTACACTAAGTTTTTTTTACAATTTCCAAGATTTTGTATCTGAGACAAAGTCCTTTGTCTGAAATTTAGTCTTGAATTTTAACGAAACAAATGCCGACTTAGCTCATTCACACACCTTCAACAGAAAGTTGTGAAGAGCGTAGCGTAGTAGATAATACATACCTACTACTGACTAACAAGACAGCTATTTCACGTTAGTTCAGGTATTGAACGCTCCTGTTTTAATTATGAAAGTTATGCCAAGTCCAAGACTTGGCACCAATTTTATTATAGCATGCAAATTCTATCGCATGGCTTAACTAGTCCTAAGTCTCCACGAAGCAATTATTATGTTCGCTATTGTCAAGTTTTCTTTTACCATACTTTTAGGGCGTGTTGTTTCTCTGGGATATACAGCCATATATCATCCGTTTTTATTATGTTGTGAGTGTACATTGAAAACTTAATCGCGGCAATCATGAATAAAATTCCACGTGAAATTCTTTCCGGGGAACAATTCCAACTAATAGCTCGTAATAGGGAAAACAAACAATTCTAATTGGAAAAAGGACAAATTTTACGCGGAATTTTATTCATGATTGCCCTGTATATGTATTCGGTTTTCCTTAAAACTAGTGTTTTGAGCTATGGCTTTGTTGAAGTATATTAGCGATGTGTCTATATAAAAATAAATCAATCTAGAAGCTGCAAAGCAGAAAGAATATTAAGAGATATTTTTATGCATAATTCCAAATTTCTTTCTTATCTAGTCCTAAAGTGGCCCATACATTATACAATATTATTGCATATGTTGTTGTACATATTATTGTCATTTTGACCTATACTATGCAATAAATGACATAATATTTTAAAGAAAATATTGCCCAATTTTCCTGGCAGTGAAAAAGTAAACAACATTAAACATTACACAATTGCCTTGATTCTACAATAAAAATCAAGTCTTTTGATATTTGCCAATATATTGTGCCACCTTCGAATATGACATACACATTGGCGATATTATTGTACAATACGAAAAATTGAGCAATTATATTGCAAGTGGGTGGGCCGCTTTAGTCTGTCTCCACGAAGCAATTATTATGTTCGCTTTTGTCAAGTTTTTTACTATACTTGTAGGGTGTGTTGTTTCTCTGGGATATACAGCATATATGCATAATTCCAAATTTATTTTGCCATAATTCTCAAATAACAAACACAATGTAAAAACTCTTTAATAGATTTCCACAAAAATTCTTGAAAAAATTTCGAGTAATTTTGCTGGAAAGTGTAATTCAAAATTGTGTTGATATCAAAACTTGGCAGCATATTCATATTGTGAATAACAAATTAAATAGGAAGATCTCAGTCATATGACAGGTCGATAAAAGAAAAGAAATAGAGAAAAGTTAGTTTTTCATTCATCCCTACCAGCGATTTTTGGAGGAAAAATAATCTTCCTTTACATAGCGATATATCAAAATTTAGCAAGTTTTAATTCAAAAGAAGAAACCCATATTATAAATTTGTATTTTTAATAGAAAAATGACTGGATCAGGCTTTATGTTCAACATTGATGGTGGTTACTTGGAAGGACTGTGCCGTGGGTTTAAGTGTGGAATTTTAAAGCAATCTGACTATTTGAACTTGGTGCAATGTGAAACTTTGGAAGGTAAGTAACTTTTTAATAACAATAATTTAAGTTCTGGGAAAGAATTTTTTATTTTTTAATTACAAGGCCATGTCATGTGACATACGTGCATACATATTTACATAGTATGTACATACTTACGCCTTATTGATACCATTATGTATTTGCTTGCGTTCCCTGTAATAAGAGAGAAAGAGATAAACTCTGAAAGAAATTATTCATTAAACATCTTGTGATTTATTTTCATTTGTTTGTTTGTTAATATTGCCAATTCCTTTTATTATAGATTTAAAATTGCATTTGCAAGGTACAGATTATGGCAGTTTTTTGGCCAATGAACCTTCCCCTTTGTCAGTTTCAGTCATTGACGATAAGTTGCGTGAGAAGTTAGTTATTGAATTTCAGCATATGCGTAATCACGCTGTTGAACCTCTGGCTAGCTTCCTGGATTTTATCACATATGGTTATATGATTGACAACATAATTTTATTGATAACTGGCACGCTTCATCAACGTCCCATTTCCGAGCTCATTCCCAAATGTCATCCATTGGGTAGTTTTGAACAAATGGAAGCTATCCACGTTGCTGCTACTCCAGCAGAATTGTATAATGCTGTATTAGTTGATACTCCATTGGCCCCTTTCTTCGTTGATTGTATTTCTGAACAAGACTTGGACGAAATGAACATTGAAATAATTCGTAATACTTTGTACAAGGCCTATCTGGAAGCCTTCTACGATTTTTGTCAGAAAATGGGTGGATCCACCGCTGATGTTATGTGCGAAATTTTGGCTGTAAGTATTTCGTATATGAAACTTCTTATGGTAAATATAAAATGGTCTGTTATTCATGCAGTTTGAAGCAGATCGCCGTGCTATTATCATAACCATCAACTCTTTTGGTACAGAATTGTCTAAGGATGATCGTGCCAAGTTGTATCCGCGCTGCGGAAAAATGAATCCTGATGGTTTGGCTGCTTTAGCTCGTGCAGACGACTATGAACAAGTCAAAACTGTGGCTGAGTATTATGCTGAATACGCAGCTTTATTTGATGGTTCTGGTACTAATCCAGGAGATAAAACATTAGAAGACAAATTCTTTGAACATGAAGTCAAACTGAACGTATACGCTTTCTTACAACAATTTCACTTTGGAGTTTTCTATGCTTATCTTAAATTAAAGGAACAAGAATGTCGTAACATCGTGTGGATTGCTGAATGTGTTGCACAAAAACACCGTGCGAAAATTGACAATTACATACCAATTTTCTAAATTTATAAAAACTAGTCTGTTTTGAAGAAAGAACGGGAGAAGGTTAAAAAAACTTGAAATCTTTATGTAATTGTTTTTTTGTTTCTGTTGTTCTTGAATAAGATCGTTTAAAATTTATTGATAGTATCTTTGGGGGGCATCACTAAGTTTTTTATGCTGCTGGTAAATTACTTTCTGAGAATTTACCCGAAATTTAAATAAATTTATAAATTGTATACATATTGTTAACAAACTGTATTGTAATTATGTAAAAAATCTAAAGTATTGTGCAAATAATATATAAAATATATGAAAAAGTTTCCAAACATTCCTTTACAAAAAAATATATTTATACAGTGTGTTTTAATTGTCGATTTTATTTGATTTACGCAATATTACACTTTTTAAGCGCCCTTTTTTTCTTAATTTTTCGGTATGACGTGAAAGCATTTCTAAAAATTGAATTCTTGTCCACAATGTTTTATATTTTTTGCTTTCCTAATCTTGTATCGCATTCGCTTACTTATAAATATAATTTTTACACTACTTGCTACATACCCTTATCGTTATTAAAGAATGAGTTTTGTCAAATATTGGGACTTATCACGATTGGCGCATTTCGACTTATAATACGACAATTTTTATAAGAGGGATTAACGTACTGTACCCATAATAATATTTGAATGCCTAATGATATCTTACGAAAAAAAAACACCAGCTTTTTCGTTTTATAATTTTTATTTATTAGAATATACTGTAATTAGCATAAATTTTTTAAATATTAGACCATACACATTCACATTTTATTTCCTTTTTTTTTCTTTACTTTTGAATTTCTTTTTTTATCGGCTTAAAATAATATTTTTATTTGCTAAAAAAAACATTTTCATTTCTTTTTGTCAAATTCCGCATACAGACATATACTACAATTAACAGATTAATTTAATTTTCATGTATTTGATATTAAAAAATTGGACAAAAATTTTTTGTTTTTGGTTACTTTATATTTAAATGGTAAACTCACATATACATATAACGTTTTAATTAAATAAATCTGGAATGGATGTTGTTTGGTTTCCTTTATGCCTTAACAATTACTACATTCATAAAAAAGTACGCACAGTTTGAAATTAATAATTCCCTAAAGTTTTACGAAATTTCAATATTAATGGCAGTGAAAGTTATGAAAGTTCATTTTGTTAAGACATATTTCTCATTTAGCTTTGATTTCTATGTATTTATTCATGTATATTAAAATGTTGATTAGATTTATGTTTTTGATGCTAAAATAATTTCGTTCATTGACTATTTTTAACAAATCACATCGACTTGTATGTATTACATAAGTATTTATTTTAGATTTTGTATCGTTGTTGTTTTTTTTTGTTTGTATGCATATGCATTTCTCTTTTAAATTGATTAATTAATTTTGTAAGTGCAGTAAATGAATACGACAAATGATTGATTTCCTTTTCAATTTTCAAACTCTTGTTTTAATTTTGTATTTTGATTTATTAACTTTTCATTAATTGTACTGTCTCTCACAAACTTTGTTAAATAAATCAAATATATTATTCAAGTTGAGTTTCATGTCTGAGCGGTAAATGTTGAATTTCAGTAAGTCCCTTTTTTCATTTCAATATTCATTCGTTGGGATATGCGTGCAGATTTTGTGTTTAGGAGTTAGAAGGGATCATGTTTTTTTTTTGTGAAATAGTTTGTATTTTCTTGTATACATATTTTTTTCTTATTCATATATATTTTGCATAAATCCTATTTGAAATTAAGAAAAAAAAATCATACATTATCTTATATTTTAAAAAAGCCTACATAAATTTTTACTAAGCGAACCCTGTAATTAATTTCAATCGTAAAGAAAGGAAACTTTCTCAAAGAATAATTTTATTCTTTAAGTTATAAAATTATACATATACATTCATACATATATATTCTACTATTATATATTAGTTAAATTAAACCAAATCAAACAACAGAAACAGCAACTGATTTATTTTTCAATAATCAAATTTGTTAATGGTCATGAAACTTGTATATAAATGTTATGTTAAATCAATTTGTGGTGAATATTTGTTTTATTTTATATAATTTTCATTAAATCCTATAACCAAAACAATAAATTTAAGTTAACTAATTATTAAAAATAAAATATATTAAAAAAAAAATATATTAAACTATTGGACGAATTGGAATTGAATTTATAAATGCAAGAGAATCTGTTCCTTCATTCTTTTATGTTCATTCGTGAGGGAAATTTTAAAATAAAAACTAAAATTTTTATTTTGCATTTAACAAAATTATTGAAATCAAAAGAAAAATATATTGAATAAAGTAAAGAAAAAACTAACTATTTTCGCCAACATAGCAAACTAACTTTTATTTTTAAGCGGAATTTTCAATATGTACATATGTGCTATATTTGAAAATAAACTTTTGTTATTACTGGAAAACAAGATTATTTAGGATGCCGATTGCTTTATTTTCAAAGTGGGACTAGCCATTTTTTGACAAATTGCATGAGATTTCAGTTTAATAAGGTTAAAATAATATGCATATATACACTGTATATACGAATTAACGTACAAATAATTCAATTAATTAAATCACAAAATCAGAGAACATTCTACTTCTGGATATTCAGATTGTTTTTGTTATCGTATTCAATAGAATTAGCAAAATTGGTCAAATTGCGGCACTCAATATCGCTTGAAACTTCCATTAAGCAAACGCAAACTAAACTACTCCAAATACATTTTTAAGAAAACAGCTGGTCCGTTGAATATTACAATGTGTTAAGGACCACATGGTTCACAATTGCATTACATCCGTCTGAGTTTAAAACACGAATCCTTACGGTGGGCGATTTACGTGTTTTTAGCAGCTACCAATTTACTCGAAACTGTTGAGATTTTCAATTTAATAGAATACTGATTATTGGTATTTTACTGTATTTAACCAAGTAAAACATTAAACATATTTTATGCATACTTTTAGGAGCGATGAATTAATATTTAATAATTTACATTAGTATGTTAAAATATTTAACATGCATACCTTTTCTTTTGTATAACTAATGTAATATCGAGTCTTATTTTAGATTTTTAGGAATTTTCTGATATGCCATATCAAATTATTTATATGAAAATTTATATGAAAAAAGATGTACCTATGTATGTATTTTTTGTCCAATACTTTTATTTTTTATCGGACCTTCTTTCAATTTCTCAAATTATCCCCTGTACTACGCCTTTTTTCTCAATCACCTAAACCATGGAATGAAATAAATCTAAATTTTTCTGGAATGTCCTCAGTCTCATTTGCTGAATTTTAATACAAATGCTTACTCTCGGTTTAATAGGTTTGTAAGTGCAATTAAGTTTACTGCACATCCAGATAATAATTTTTGCAATAGTAAAGGTGGGAGTACATAACACGCGTTAGTGCGCGTGGGAGCTGTAGCCTTCTGTCAAAAAAAAGTTGAAATAGTGGGCCTTATTGTGGTTGGCTGCAGTGTTGTTTAATCTATTACTGAAACGTCGTATTAAGAGTCGAAATACGCCAACAACAATAAGGGGGAGTGTTTTTGCATACGACAAGTTACATGCAGAAAGTTGGTTAACTTTCAACTTTTTAACGCGTTGTGTTGCTTTGACAACTAATCAGCCGACAATAAAAAAGAAAAAAATTAGAATCATTCAGTAAAAACTTATTGAAGAGTTTAAAAAAAGCTGATAGAAAAGGCGTTTATCACGCGTGTTGTGTAACTTGCCATTTTCATGTGCTAAAGTTTGCAAACGCACTATACTTGTAGACGAACTGACGCATGTTATGCACTTCTACCTTAAGGGCTAGTTTTTTATACTTGAGTTAACCAAGAAACAAATATAAACGGGGTTTAACCGCCATTCTCAGTGATGGATTAACAGTTATCAATTTATCTAGAAATGCCATACTTTATTTCCAATATAGTTGTGGCATTCTTGAAAATATTTTATGTAAATAGGGCAACACTTAAAAAGCGATGTGACAATTAAAATTTATTTAAAAAAAACTTCGATAACTGAATTCTGAATTTAGCACGTTGATTACGTAAACGAAGGTTCTGGGTTCGAGCCCGGTATCAGACAGTCATCAAATAACAACACCACGCATTTTTCTGATGTACAGTAGTGTCCCTTTGTATCAGTTGTTGTAGGAAAGTTCATGTGATGAAGGCATAGTCACTGGTCACTGAATTATACCGACTTCAGCAGATACTAATCCTAATGTAACATCAGAGCGCCCTCTTTCGTTGTATAGCAGAATCATCGGCGAAGTAAAATAACCAATAAAATTGCTACTAATCACAGCTTCAAAAATTTAATACGCCTCATTGACACCAGAGGCGCTGAAACACTCACTTATAAAAAACGTGCAAAAAACAGATTTGTAAAACAATGAAGCTTTCCTCTATCTCTTCCTTCACCACCTGTCTTCTCTATCATTATCCTTTTCCTAAAAGAATGTAACACCTAGTAATAGTAGTAGGCATTCATTGCCTGAGTGTTACTTCTCTTTATAAAAAAACTGTATTCTGAATTTTTGGAAATCTAAAAATAAATGACATGGACTTAAAAAATAGTGACGCTTCAAAAATAAAACCAAAAAGATCTTCAAATTTTTAAATCCAATTAATTTTAATATTATCATACACACACAGACATCTTTGTTAAACGAATTCTTTACAAGAATTTCAATTCATTATACAAATAAAAATGATCTGGACGTGTTTTTATCTCTCTTATTCTTCGCCGTCATAACAAACATCCATTTTATTTATATATGAATGCATTTATTAACTTTTAACTTTTTTGTAAAACTGTTTTTGTTCAATTGCGTAATATTTATTTCATATATTTATCATTTGATAGTTCTAACTTGAGTTTAAGTGAGCAGTGTTGCTCGTTTAAGCCTAGATTATTAACTAGATAATCTTAAGCTTAAACTACAGTTAACTGACAACTAGAGTTTATCTTTATTTTAAAAACTCGCTCTAAATAGCTGAAGAACCCATCGGTGACAACAGAATGATTAATCGGCACAATTCCCTACACTCAGTGAAAACCAAAACAATTGGAAACTTTAAAATTTGCTGCTACACATGAGGGTCTACTCTGTAAATCGAAACGAAGGAATATGCTTTCGAATTCGCTTGCTATCAACATACAAAATCGAAAGAATTTTTTTCGTTTCGAATTACGGAGTAGACCCCCTGATTAATTTAAAGTTGTCATCCTCGAGGATGAGAAATAAATGTTTGAAAATTATCCTTTTATTCGTTTAATATTAACGAACGTTAATCTTGTTTTCACAAAAAAATTATTGGTACAATTTCGTTCAATTAAGTTTTATAAGCATTAAAAATAAAAGTACCTTCCTACTTAAAATAGTATATTCATAAACTAAAAACTAAGTAATTTTATAAAGAAAACAATTAGAACGTTTCGTCTGTTCGATATTTATTAGTTAATATATTTGTTTTTGTAAGATTATAATCATATTAAGTATTTTATACAAAATGTTAAAGATACTATTTCTCCATTTATGTAATTTACATTCGCTTACCTAAATACTCCTTATAAAATAAATTATTTTTATAATTAAATAATAAAATAAATTAATAGTTAAAAGTTTCAGACATTGCGAAAACATATTGAGTTAAGATAGCTTGTAATTATAATAAACATAACGCATATATAGTATATATATGTACATATATTACATATACATATATGTATATAGGGCATAATTCATAAAAAATATTTTGGTTTTATAAAAGGTTTATTACTCAAACTTCCATCGAAAATTTGTTTGAAAAACCTCTTATTAAACAGAAATATTTTTTATGAATAAGGCAGATAGTATATATATATATATTTTTTATATATATTTTTTTTTTAAAGAAATTTGGTTTTTGATTTTACGTACTTTTGAGTAAATATGTATGTACATATGTATGTACACATGCGTCTTATTTCGAGTTATTTTTGTGTACTCCCAAAAAGTACTGGATTTAACCAAACTTGTGGCATGAGAATATATTTTGGTAAAATTGTTATTTATGCATATCTTATTGAACAGATGCGATATGCATTTTAATTTCTAAAAATGTTTAATTTTTCATTCTATTAAACTAATAGAATCTACTTGAACCGAACACGTAAGCACATTCTATAAAAAAATTTGTTTAATTATTATAATTTACCTTATTTTATAATGATTTTTATATATTATTAAAGGCGTTTGAGTTCTTGTTTTCTCTATTAAATTAAGTGGACATAGAAAAGCTGCATATTTGAAAATACTGCCATAAATAAATAAGAAATAAAAAACAATTATTTTTTTAATGAAGCATATTTAAGAGAAATCACTTTTTTTAAATAAATTTTCCATCTTTCATATTTTCTTGTTAAAATTGCGCTTGATTTTTGTGTATTTCTTATACTATAAGAAATATTTTTAGGAATTGTGTTTAGACGTAAGTTGCTACGGCAGCTGTGGTGTTGCCCGTAGCATTTTGCTGTGTTGGAGCTGAAGGCGCTGTGGGTGTGTGTGCAGCAGGAGTATTGTTGACTGGTTGAGGACTGACAGGAGGTTGTAATTTACCTGGTACATATTGACCGATAAATGAACCATCTTCAGTAAATTGACCTGTAGAAGAAATAGCAAGTATATGAGAACAAGTTAATATGTACATATATCGTTGGAGAATATTTTATAATTCCAAGCATACAGGTCAATTATGAATAAAATTCCCCGAGCAATTTCTACCGTTTCCAATTAGAATTTTTTTGTTTTCCCTATTACTTCCTATTGTCTGAATTTGTTCCCCGGGAATAATTTCTCGCGGAATTTTCTTCATAATAACATTGAATAAATTCTTCGAAAATACCAAAGCATACTTTCAGGCTTTTATTTTCCTAGAGGTTCAAGTTGGCAAAAATATTTATTAAAATTCTTCAATTGGCGGCATGTCTTTTAAGTCTTTGCAACTAGCTACCCAACAAAATGTATAATGAAATTCGAAAGACTTAAGACAGCAACACACAATTAGTGAATTTTTGCATTTTCAAGTTTTTGGCATTTATCTCGGAAACGCGTGGCCGAAAATGGCTGTTTGACCCTACACGTACGAATTCCACCCGCTCAATCCGAAAATCACCCTTAAATTTTGATTCGATCGAACTTTCATATTTTCCGAGTTTGGGTATTTTCAGATTTTTCTTCGAATACAGACACAGCATGAATTCAAAAGACTTAAGACACATACATGAAAATGAGGGAATCAAAGGAAAATCAGCCTTTTTTTTTTGAATTTTTTTAATCTCCTCAGATACGGACAGGTAAAACTATCAATAGCGGTATGTTTGTACTATCGTATTTACTCAACAACTTAATTAAAGGAGCAAAAAACAATTATTTTCTTAAGAAAATTCTGTTTAGAATAATAGGTGGATTTTATTTTTGGAAAAATTCCGTGGGAATATTTAAAATAATGTTGAAGTATGTATTGTAATGTATTGTTACTCAAACGGTGTGTTGGTATAGGATTACTAAGAACTCGCAGTATTATTTTTGTATTTGCAATACTATGGTGGTGCAACCTTTTTGAAAGAGTTGTGATTTTGTATTTACAGCAGCTACGTCCAAGCCATATGCAAACTGGGCGAACTTTGACAAGAGTTTTGTGCTTTCACAGCGACGAAGGCACAACAGCCAATCAGATCTCGTTGAAACCAATGCTTGCTGCTTATTTGTCAGGGTATGCGTGTTTGGACGTAGCTGATTTACAGTGTTGTGGGGGTACATATCACAAGTCAAAATTTCTGCATTTGGTTTCTGTCTTGGATTATAAATTTCGAAATTTATCTTCTCACACGTGACGAAATTTCAGTTTATTTGTTATTTTTTTTATCAAGTTTATGAAAAAGTTGCCTTTTGCTCATTTGTATAGACGGCTGTTTGCTATTAAAATGGAAAAATTTCGTCTTGCTGATTTTAATACGCGAAAAAATATGCCGAAGTCAAAGTAGGACTAGGACTCACTTATAATACTTGAATGATAATTTTTTTAAATAACTGATGAAGCTGCAGAAAGAAAACTAATTAGAAGAAATGATAAAATAACATTTCAAATTTCATTTAATCGGTTGCCGTACAAAACTACGTCACAAAAATAAAGGTTTGTACTTCGATTTTTAATTGTTTATTTTGTGTTTTATATTCTTTAATACGAAAAGAGGTACACATTTAACTTAACTAAGTTAAATTTACATAAAAACATTACAAGATATTTATTTTTTATTTCATTATAATTAAAAACTAAAAATTATGTTATATGTTTAAGCTTCGTTATATAAAAACTATATATGTATTCATTAAAAAATAATGTAAAATAAAATAAAAGAGAGCGTCATTAACATTATTAACGAAAGGAGGGAAGGACAAAACGAATAAGAGTTACATTAAATACTTATACAAAGACAATAAAAAGTAATAATTAAAAAATAAAAATAATAAAAACTTAAATTCAATTACATATGTACGTCACGAGTTAAAATAAAAATAAAAAAACATAATTAAACTTCTGGCGTTACAATATCCAATGATTATTCGTTCCTCAACATTTTCGAACTTGTTTTCATTTCATTCATAACATCATTTAATAATAAACGTACTTATTTATGTGTGTAGCTGCTGGCAGTAGTAATATTTTTTCTTTCTTTCTTTTTTTTTGTATAAATAATTTAATTTTGATAGTGATGATTTTTTGTTTAATATGTATGTATGTAAGCAGTTATTTTGGAATTTTCTCTTTTTTTCACATTTATTAAGTGAATGTGTTGATGGTTGTAGAGGGCTGGTGGTTTTTATTTAAACTTATTGTTTTTGTTTTTTAAATTCATTTTAAGCTAAATCAAAGTCCTTTGCGTCCATATTGACCTATAAAAGAACCATCTTCATTCATGCCTACAACACCAATTGTTGAAATAGTTTCCATGTGACATTTGATTTCATATTCAAAAGGTGACAGACAATTAAACGTTGTGTTTTTCCGGTGAAGGTTGTTTGGTTTTAGGGTGGTTCAAATCGTAACAAAACACACATAAAATAAAAAGTAAAAAATAATTAAAAACAGAACTTAAAATTGTTAAGTTATAAATTAAAAAACAAAAAATATTTATGTTAAAAAAAAACACTAATAATAAGGGCTTAAGCTTTTTGCATGATGATGAAAATGAGCTGGTCTTTTCAGCATTTTTAAGAGTGATATTTTAATGCTTTTCAAAATTGCAAAATTATGTTGCTTCAAAGCTTAGGTGTTATTTAAAATATTCCAGAAACTAAACACAAATAATAATAAAAATAATAATAAATATTTGGAGTATTCAGAAGGCGTGCTATTATGTTGTAAAAGTTTGAGGTGTTTTAAATATTTTAAATGATCGCTATGTAAAATGCTCATTGCTGTATGTAAGTCGCTAAATTAACAACCATACGGAAAAATTTACCAAGGTCATAAATAAACTCGAAAGCAAACAAAGTTCAATAAAACTGACTAAAACTGTTAAGACTCGGTTAAAAGTCAAGCTATCTAAAAAATGGAATTAAACTTTGGAGGAGAGATGTAAAGGATTAAAAAATTAAAAAACAAAATTTTAATTCTTTCTTTTTTTTTTTTGTTCAAAATCACTACCAAAAGTGAAAAAGAGCCTGGACAAGATATGTGGTATATATTATTTTTCGAATGTTGACGTTCTACGTGCTTTTACTGCAAAATATTTAATTCGTTGAAAGAAATAGAAGAAGAATGATGAATATAAAAATTATTCCTAAGACAAAATGTTTACGTCTTGTTTTGTTTTAAAGAAACACGACAATAGACATTAAGAGCCAATTTCACCAACTCTATTTATATATCAATTCATATTTAAATGTCGATTTTCATTATTTTTTGCATGGAATAATGACTTTTAAAAATGAATTGATATTTAAATAAGTTGGTGAAATTGGCTCTAAAAGTAGTAAATTAAAAAAATGAGAACTAAGTTATTATAGGGTAACAACCTATCTCTGCCCAAGTGGATAGACATGCTCTGAAAGAAAACCTTCTTTGGATCAATGAATTTTGTCATTAATAACGAGCTAACGTAAGAATTCATTGTACGAGTATTAATGAATAATGATTTGTTGAGTTTCATGTATATTATGAAATTTCATGCATATAGTGAAAACTTTAAATTTTCATTCATACAATGAAGAGTTATTAATGGTGCTACTTCATTAGCTGAATGAATGTTTTTTCTCTTAGTGTGGGTGCTTATGAAGTGCGTGGTGGCACAGAAAAATGCATTATTTCTATATAGTTTAACTTTTTTGTCTTCTTTAGAAAATCCCATTAATTAACAAAACTATTGCACAAGAATTGAAAATAGTGAACTTCATTCAGCCCGATTAAGAAATTATTCTTGATTAAAAGTTCTTTATCATTTGATTTTACTGGGCCCCAGTTTAAAATCTCTCATTACTTACTCATTTACTTGCATACGAAATTTCGGCTTACTAGCTGTAGTCGAAGTGCACCATAATTGTGGTGAGTGCGTGAGTCGCTAAGTCATATCCAAGTTTTACACATTTTTTAAAAACTTCCTTCCAAACTTCACTTGTTGTAATGTTGCTTACATGTGATGCTTTTATGTTTTAAGTTTTGTTATTTTGTAATTAAGGGAAACTAAATTATTAAGGGGGACGAAAATATAACAAATGGTTTCGTGTAATGTTCACACTATAAAAGAGAACTTGGCCTGGGCGACTAGATAAAATCTACAATTTAACATTTTTCATACGTATAAAAAGCTTAAAATCATTCGCGAAACGGGAATATTTTAAGATGAAACTTAAAAAATTATCAAAAAAAACTTACATCCTGTTCAACGATATCGAAAGAAAACCTAACCGAACAAATCACTGAAATTCGAATCAATTTGGATTCAACTACGTCGACAATGTTCCTTCGCATGCATTTAAGGTTAGTAGTTGATATTTCTTAAGTGCCCTGGGTAACATCAAATAAGCCCATGCATATGTGTAAGTGTCGTATGCTTGTCGCTTAAAAGAAGACCACAAATAAACACCTCAATCACTATTTGTATTTTTACTTCGTAGCCTTCGCATAAAAGCATGTTGGTTCGCATATTTCTCCAACATTAATCAAAATCACCAAGAAAGTGATGTTTTTTTTGGCAATCAGAGTTTGCGACGATCAAATAATCAGCCTTTAAATAAAAACTTTTTGATTTCCAACATTTTGAGTGTCCGAGTAGTCGGAGAGTCGCAGGTTCAATTCTTGCCGTTGACTCTCGGTGTTTCGGGAGACAAGACACAGTAGCTTTGCAGTTTGAGTTTGTTAAAAAAAAGCGTTTCCGACAACCCGAAGTGTGGCCGAAAAAACACGACTGCACACACACACAAGTGATTGATGAATTTATTTGATTGTCTAAAGGAAAGTATGGCCAGATAAGAATTTTCATTACATTTAACCGTTTTCAATAATTTGTATGAACAATGAAAACAGATTCCACAATATAGTCGTAAAACAACAGCTTGTTATTATGGTTTTGTTATTAACAACTATACGAGTATATATTGGTTCTGTTGGAAATGTGGGAGTACCTTGTATGACGAACATGAAACAATAACCAAGACGAAAGTGACAAATAATATTTTGATGCATATTTTATGGCTCTTGTGAGCGAATAAAAAATAAATTAAAGTAAGTAATGTGAATATAAAATACAATAAAGTGATAACATATTTTTAAAAACTTTGTTGGCTTCGTGGCAAATTAATTTTAATAGTCGAAAGCAAAACAGCAGCTGAAATATATTTTATATGAACACACTGACGTTTTGCCGTTCGAGTCAAATAAATTTTCATTCGCTTAAGGTATGGTCACACTTGGGCAAAAATTTGCCCAAACAAACCTAACGTGTCTGAATCAAAATATTTTTTACTAATATTTAGTGGTAACGTTTTTTTGGGCAAATGTTTGCCCAAGTGTGGCCATACTTTTAGAATGCCAATGAAAACATAGTTTCGATATCGTTGAACTGCCTATTATAGGTTTATTTCATCGCCGTTTTATTCTTAAAATACGAATTTTTAAAACTTCTTGATGTAGGTAATGTCACGGTCTACAAGACGCAATATTATCTGTGTTATTTATTATACCATTCAATGATTAAATTTATGTAGTAAAATTTTGAAAATTTGTCAAAACATTTGACATAATCACCCCTATCGTGAACATTTTTCCCCTTTTCACAAAATTGCAATCGTGAATAATTTTCATCCGGAAATTTGTCCCTTTTCTGATTCCCCTTATCATGAATATTTTTCACGTGAATTTTTTCACTTTTCCCTTGGTTTTGTCCACTTTATTTTTCAGAGGCGAACTAAATTATCGCATTGAATAATTTCGATATTTTCCTTCGAATTATATATTAAAATCTATAAATATTTATTTTTAGGACAAGATTAGTAAGTAAAGTTCATGATTCTAAGCAATAATTCCCTGCAAAACCTTTTTTCATGGAGTAGGAATCGCTTTGGTTCACACACAGTAAATTTCATGGTGGTGCACCACGGTGGTATACTAAAGAACATTTTTCCACTGCATCTAGAATATTTAGAAACACAACTTTTAATTAAAAAAAAAAAAATTAATTTGGTACCTAAAATTTGCGTATTTCTGATTATTAAACTTAAATTTGTCTGATTTTCAATTAATTTTTAAGCTTTACAAATCTTCTTCCCTTTTTTTACATTCACTGGGACTAATAGCGTGAAAAAATTTTACGGGATTTTCACAATAGCATTTTTCCCTCGAGGGGAATAAAATTCCACTTGTTATTCACGATAAGGGTGAATATTATAATATTCTTATAACTACGAGTGTGTGCCACACTTTATACATGAATTACTTCGTGAATGAAATTTTTTTGCTTTAGTAATTTGCTAAGGTGCGCAGCAGCAGCATTGAATTGTTAGTTGACAAGGTGAAAAAAATTAACATATCTTTGTTACTTGTTAAAAACCGTAAGTGAATTTCGTCACATCACATTTTCTTTTTTTAATTCCACATGCAAATTAAATTTTTAACCAATATGTATTTATTTTACCTTACTATTTTTTTTATAGAAATATCTACTAGTTTTCAACACCGTACGATGAAGCCTCATCTAAATGCTCTGATAAAGTGGGTAAAGTCTGATTTACTTTACGTGCACCTGCTGAGCTCATTTTCAACATAAATGCATAAACATAAATAAAAATATAAAAAAATTATGAATAAATAAAAAATTATACGAGCTAAACATCAACAAACTCCATAAGTACATAAGTACATGAAGTATTTCGTTAGTTGCAATGCAAAACCAAGTAACTTTGATTATATCATTTAAATTCTATCATAAAAGACAGCAAAAATAATCACTTCAATTGATTTACATATTAGGTCGGTTTCTTTACTTTTTGGGTAAAGTTCGGTCGGTAAAATGAGAGCTAACTATCATTTCTCTCAATAATATACAAAAATGGACAAAAGTACGGGAACGCTAAAAAACCATTTCAACACGAAGGAAAATGTCAATGCATGTATACATACGTATACACATAACTAAACACATACTTATGTATGTGTACACACGTACTTATTTACTTACATGATTCAGCATATATATGTAGAAGGTTTTTTGTCTTAATTTCATATAAAAACTTATAAAACTTTGTTCGCCACTAGTTTTTAAATATATTTTCATAAACTTTTCCACTAAACACTAGTTTAGATATATGTAATTTTTCTTTGTTATTGTTTATTTTTGAAACAGCTGATTGATCTTCTGTGTGCCCAAACTAGCACGAAGAAAAAGTACGGGCTGTTTCGTGCAAGAAGAAGAAGAACATTACTCTCACAAAACTTCTTCCATTTACCCAATTTTCGAGTACGGGAACGCTTTTCGTGCAAATTGGGCCCGCGGGATCCCAATGTAGAGTAAAGAAACACACCTATTATGTATTTAGTTTTTCCTTCTTATGCAAAGAAGACAAAATTTACGTAGTTACATGTTTTCCATTAAAACTGACGATTTATGTAGGTAAGCAAAATATATGTATGTACATAAACAGTAAATGCATAATAAGAACACAAGTAGTCTGCAAAAAACATACCTGTATCGCCATCGCCATATTCTGCCATCGAATCTGTATCACTTTCCAAACCGGGCTTTGCCGAACTAACAGATTGACGACCAGCGCTCTTATTGTCCAAGCTATAAAAAAACTTGCAAAGTATAAGAAGTTCTTTTTTGGGTGTGTGTGTGACAGCATTAACTTACGGCTGTGAGTATTCGTGGAAACCACCCTCTTCGGGGTAATCCCGTCTGCCATTGGCCAATTCACGATCGTGTACATCATATTTGCCACCACGATTGCGACGGATAATACAAATTATAATAAATAGTATGATAATGATGGCTAATGCCAGCATCATGCCGATAAACCAGCCGGCATTCGCGAGATTCTCGTTGCGAATTTTGATGGGACCATCGACACCGTCGGTATCAACCTCTTTCGTTGCACTTTCAGTCATGAAATGCCCATCGACGGCCACAACGTTGAATTCATAGACTGTATCGGGATCTAAGCCTGCAACCTCTTGATAATCACGGTTTTTCTCTTCAGGAGTCTTGTTCCATTCTGTTTCACCCTTAATTCTAAAGAAAAGAAATCTTGCTTTATTACGAGAGGCTGTACTTTTTCCGTAAAAAATAGTCTTTCTACGAACCTGTATTTTGTAAAGAAGTGTGTACCAGCATGTCCTTCAGTATTTGGTATCCAATTGACTCGGAACTTAGCCAAACCATTGTCGGAGGGTAGTTGTTGGTATTCAAAGTAGGGTACAGCAGGCATTTGCGAATCCTCGGACAATGTGCGTTTTTCAATGAAATGTCTGCAAAAATATTAGTTATTACAAATCCATTTTGTTATATTTTGCTAAGTATTTACATACGTATGGACGTACGTACTCGTATGTATGTACTTACTCTGATCCTTCTCCGACTTTAGTGGTAGCAGCAATGGATATTCTATATTTTGTGTTTGGTTTCAAGCCGGCCATTTTCATACTTGTCACATTGGGGTCTGCAATATGGGGATCATACTCACGTCTTTCGCCTACAAAACTGCCTTTCACTTCTTCATAATAGATTCTGTACCCAGTTAGTTTGCCATTGGGATTGAGCGGTTTTTTCCAAAGCAGCCAGAAGGCTGAAGAGCCCATAGGATAAGCCTCTAATGATTCCACGGGAGACGGTACGCCTTCAGGTGTATCAAAATCAATAACAGCACTGGCAGGACCATTGAATCGTCCGTTATAGGCAAGAACACGGGCAAAGTTTTTAGAGTCTGGTTTGAATTGTGTTACTAGGGCTTGGTTTGAGTCGCCTTTGACATGGATTTCGCGTAAACCTTCTTCACCCTCTTTTTCAGTCCAAGTTTGGATTTTGTAGCCCTTGAAATGGCCGCGAATTGATTCTAGACTAACCGGATTCCAGCCTAAAATGGCCGTCGTGGCTCCGGTTACTTGTATCATGCTGAAATTGGTGGGTGCTTCCAAAGGACCTGCAAACCATTGAAATTTTAATAAAAAAAAACATAAAATTTTAATTAGCTTCTTAAGACAAGACACTTACGATCTTCTCCAGAATAACCAATTATTTCCTCAGCAGCAACGTTGGCTTCACCACGTTCATTAATGGCTGCAACTTTGATGACGTAGCGCACAAATGTTGGTTGATCGGTTATAACCAAACTGTTTTGCTTCCAGTCGTAAATGTCTTTGTTTTCCCAAGAAGCCGCTGGGATATCACGTTTCCAAGACACGCGGTATTGGAAGTTGGGAGCATTATGTTCCAATTCAGGCATGGGGGTCCAAGTGATTACCAAATTGTTGGGCTCTGTTCCTTGACCGGCAACATTGTCGGGATTTTTGAAGGGAACATCAGGTTGTGTTGTGCAAGTTTCACTATGCCCGGATGGAGGGGATGGGCCGATTTTGTTAAAAGCAATCACACGGAACGTATAATTTGCCCAAGGCGACATATCCACTGTGAACGAGAAATCTGTCGAAGGCACCTTTTCGAACGCCACATCCCAGGAAGCGGGAGTAAACGACGTGTTATATTGAATGGTATAGTGGAGAATGGGAGAGCGATTGTCACCTTGAGGTTCCCAGTTAACTTCGGCATGACGTGCCATACATTTAACACTGGACAAGAGAGGAGCATTTGGCACGTCTTGCACAATAAGATTTGCTCTAGCCGATGCTTCATCTAACTCGGTTCTCGCTATACAAGTGTATTCACCAGAATCTAACTCAATGGTCTTGGGAATCGTAAGAGAGTTGTCATTTGTCTTTACAAAACGAGCTTCAGCTTCGAAATCGATTTGTTGAGAATCTTTCCACCATTCAATCGTCAAATTCAAAGTGTCGTCGTGAGCTTCGTTACAACGGAATGTAGCCGATTGACCTGCGGCTACTTCGTAATTTTGTGGCTCTTGAGTGATACGCGTATGTTCTTTTACAATCAGCGAGCCGTTTGCACTTTTATCACCAAACTTATTCTTTGCATAGCAAGTATATTTGCCAGCATCGTTGAAGCTAACTTGCTGGATTTGTAGATCTCCCGATGGTAACACTGTATAACGTCCACCAGTCAATTCGAGACCATTACGAAGCCATTTAACTTGAGGCTTGGGAGCACCGAACACGCGACAACGCATGGTTATATTTTTGCCATCAACAGTAGCTTCTTTTCGAGGAGGCTCTTCAATCTCCGGCGGCAAGGCCAAGACATTCAAGTAGACATCTTTGTAAACATAGCCCAAAGAGTTGGTAGCGTTACAACCATAGTTACCAGTGTCAGACTTAAGCAAATCACGTAAAATAATACGATTTGTTTCAACTACACGTCTTGGGTTGGGAGGAGATTGGCTAATAGGTTTACCATTATGAATCCATTGAATTGTAGGCTCGGGAGATCCAGCAGCTTCACAACGGAACTCAACAGTCTCATCTTCGGCAGCATTTTGTATTTCAGGTTCAATAGTAAAGTAAGGGATGGCGTTTATTTGTAAATTTATCGAATAAGATTGAGCGTTACCCACACCGTTCGATACATCACAGGTATAAGTTCCATTATCATCGAAATTAACATGACGAATTACCAACGATTTACCATAATGTCCTTGTGTTATCCGGTCACTCCAATCTATCGGACCGCCATTCTTTCTCCATACTGTTTGTGGTAAAGGTGTTCCTCCGTATATACAGTATAATTCCGCTCGCTTTCCTCTTAGAGCCACTTCATTTTTTCGTGTAACATATTGTCTTCTCGGTGCAAATTTATTTTGGGAAGCACTTATACCAGTTTGTTTAACATCTAAGAGCACACGGTTACCGATCTTATACTCGCTACGGAATACCGAAGTAGCAGAACAAGCATAATAGAAATCATCACTGGCATCTTCGCGTGTAACATTGGAGAACCATAATGTGCCTTCGGGATCCAAAGTCATGCGAGAGTTATTTATGGACTTTATATTTCCATCAATGGACTGTTGAATCAACCAATTTACAGTGGGCTTTGGCCAACCATCAGGCGCTTCACACTGTAGTGAGAAGGGCTCTCCTTCATTCGCTTCAACTGTTTTTGCAGCTTCATCTTTGAATGCATTCAATTCAGCCTTACGGACAAACACCGAATTTGATGTGGCTATACCAAATTCGTTTTCAGCAAAACACTGATACTGACCCAAATCTTCGTCCTTCGGAGAAGTTATAACTAATGTACCTCGTCCGGGTTGCTGTAACATACGATTGTCGTATGCTTGCCAGTCGAATTTTTTGCCGTTTTTCACCCATCGGTATCTGAAGCACATAAAAAAGTATATTAACTCAATTGTGTTGTAGTTAAAAGTTTCATTAAAAAGTATTTTTTTTAATCTCAGAAATAGATCTTATAGTATCGGTCCAGTGCTTTGATATATTTTAATACACGTTTTCGTTTTTACAGCTTTTTAAAAACTTTAGCACATACATACTATCGATACAACATTATCTCTTTCATATGCATGTACACTGTGAACTCAAGTAACTTATGCGAACGATTACAACAAAAAAATCTTTCTTTCATTGAAAACCAAACCAATTTTTGTTCCGGAATATTGCTAAATGCTCATAGCCTTATGTATCTATGTATAAGAAAAAATTGGCATGAAGTTAGCATAAATGGCAAAATTGAACATGACACATTAAAAATCACTCTAGCACTTAGTAGTGGGTTAAAACTACGTAATGCACTTATTTTTAATGTCAAATTGTATGGAGGGACTCGTTGACAACTAATTCAATTTCGTCACTTATGCTGGGTTCATGCAAAATTTTTCCTATACGAGTACATAAGGTGTTTAATAGATATGGAATCATGTGTAACATTTCGCTCACGATCACGAACGCTTTCGAGAAAAATAACTTATTCATGGAAATGACTGACAAATAGGGGAAGGTGGTGGGAAATTTACTATTAATTATGATGATCCACATCAACCTCGTGAGGAATGTCCATCTCTAGCAATTAATGCATATTCACGTTAATTTGATTTCAACTCAATAAAAAAGCAATTGAATACTTATTTGTAAAATAAATTATTAACTCAAATTCCTTCACCTAATGCTAATTTTTACGTGACTCTACACTAACATACATACACCAAAGAAAGAAAACAATTACATATTAACACTTACATACCAGTACAAATAAATGTAAGTTGGTTGTATTTTATAAGTACTTGAACTCTATTTATCCGGTCAGTCTAAAAAAAAACACATCGAGTATACATAGATGAATATTGCTCAACAACAAAATAATAGTGGTTTTGCCGCCACAAGGCATGACGACCCCAATTTAGCCTTGAGCATAAAAACAATTATATATTTATGCATGTATGCGCTTTTAGTACATAATATATACATACATATCTATTCACATACGTACAAATAGAAGTCGTGCTTATTTGAAGATTTCAAACAAACATTGGTTTGTGCAAATAGGGCAAGAGCAGTGTTGCCAGAAAATGATGATGGGAGAATGCTAAATCGTTCAAAATATCTGCTAAAATGATCTACAGAAGAAAATGTAAAATGATACGTTTTAAATTTACGTAGGGGTTTTAAAAGATTTCTAAAACCTTGAATGAAATAGTCTTAATTATGATAGTTAACTACGTATAATCGTAATTCTAGCGCAAACAAACATTTAAAAATAAAAATGCACATGTGTATCAAGTGCATTGACTCTCTCTCTCTCTCTCATACTTATAGTATAAGTATGCTTATACTCAGGCTATGGATATTTAATTGGACAAAAAAATATACGCATGCTACTCGGGATATTTACACATCATTCGTCACCGTATACATACATTTGTGTCTATAAAATGCAATGGAAAATGTGTGGTTGTGTGTGGCTGTTTGAAAACAGTTGTTGGATGTTTATAGTCATACGTATTCGGTTTAAAATGCATGCGTGTGTTTGCATATGAGCGTATTTATTATTTTTAGCTGTACGCATTCATAGTAAAACGATACTTTTGTCATTTTCTGATGCTAAATCTAGCAATGAAAATGATAAAACAGCAACAATGAGCAAGAGCAGTAGGGGATTACATAATCGTAAGTGGCTATTAGATGGTCACACTTGGTATGTGAGCATCGTGTAATAGTGCAAAGTTCATTTGTCAGTTTGGTTTGGTGGTTTTCAAAAAATTTTGATATTTCGTGATAGTCATCATACCATCATACTCGTTTAATAGATATTCTGTCAAACTCAATGCAAACTTTATTAGTGTTTTGGCTTGGTTAGAGCGCCCGTTTTCAAAGGAGTTTATTGAAATGTAGGAAAGTCACCATTCAGTGTTTGCTTGTACTCGTATACTGATGTTTAGCATACTTGGTATGATAGTCTAATAACAAAACAATCTATCATCACACCATGCTTACATACCAAGTATGACCTAATAGCCGCTTTACTAAATAAGATAGTTGAGCCAACCAGCGTTGCCACTTTCTGAATAATTATATAAAAAAGTGACTGCTCCGCTTCACAGGAATTGTTGAAACTCGGCACACAGATTGATGCTGAGTTTCGGTTACACAAAAACAGATATGATTAAAATTAAATTTTTTTATTTTCAGATCACTGACTAAAGTGGAGACAATCTGTTGACGCCCTTTCTTCTACGTGAACTTATATTTATTTGGTATCACCAAAGTTTTATTATACTTTAAAAAATTTGTGTGCGTATACTTCCCAGTCTTTTATATATGCAATACACAGCGATTTCCTCTATGTGCAATAAGAAAAACAGTAGAATTGTTGCTTAAACAATAAACGAATTTGTTCAGGCGGAGACACTACGTTAAAAAATATCATTGCACTGAGTGCAGACCTTCGTTTTCTTTTATTTGTACATGTGATCATTTTAAAAACTTTTATTTTCAAATAAGATTTCAATACAACCACTGATATACGACGTTTTCGTTTTGAAGTGTGTCTCATTAAAGTTTTATACAGATATAATATTGTATTACCTTTAATAAAAATGCATGCATGTAATGTTAGTTCTTTTACCACAAAAATTTTCAACACTTTCCTTCTAAATGAATAAATAAACCAAACAGAATGGAGTTTAAAACCACATTTAAGCGTAACCCAACTCTTTCATCGATTTCATTTTACAATCGTAAAACTATTGAGTCTTTGAGTATACAAATGAATATTCATTTGCTATTTACTATGATTCATTGTCTATATTCATACGTCATTTAATCCATGAACCATTAGGAAATGATTTATTCAGCATTTCGTTGCAACACAACCCAGCAAAAAAGGTGATGAAAAAAGTAGAAAAAGCGCCACAACTACTAATACGAAGCACTCCAAACTCCGAGCAAAAAGTGGTGAATTTTACATTAGCGTGTCATTGGAGCAAAGTGGTTTGTTTTTGCCAATCCGTGTGAGCATAAAATTCACTTTTTATTTGCTATAAAAACTCAAAAATAAGGTGTGATTTTTTATTGGTAAAATAAATCCAATATATTTTACATTTAGGATGTGGTTATTAACCACTTTTCCAAAGCAGTTAAATTTATGATTATGAAGTGGAGCTTATTCACTGCTTTATTAACCCACTTGGATAGCCTTTTAATTCGATAAAGTATTCTACTCATTAAAATAATTATCTCACAAGAAAAAGGAAGGAAACCCTGCTCTAGTTTCCATTCATTTTTGAAGTTGAAGAATTTGTAGTTTTAGGCATTTAAATCAGTCAATTTTATTAGCTTACGGGCTCGGAGTTTGAAGTGGTTCGTATCCGTAGTTGTGGTGCTTTTTCTACTTCTTTTTCATCACTTTTTTTACTGGGTTTTATTTTAGAGAATAATAATAAAAAAATGCGTAACCTACTTTGGAAGTAATTAAGAAGTGGTTTCTAAAGAAGTACTCATTTTACTTTTTGCTGGGAAGCGATTCAAGCAAAACACAAAAAATAAATGTTTTAATGCAAAGTCCAGAGCTAAATATTTTTTGTCAGTATAAATGAATGGATGACCACAATGTTGCTCGCGTGCCCCTTCTTGTTTACGGAAACTTTGTCTACTCTTAAGCATTAATTACAATAAAAGGGCCCTTGTAAATATGTCTATTGGTCAATCAGCTGAATGAAACATTTTTTTCTGTATGAATATTTACATACATATGGAAGTAAATATGTAATATGAAATTAAGAAAAAGACACCACCGTCATTCGATTTGGCTTACAATTATACGGTAGAATTTATCACAGCGTGAAAAAAGAATTATTATTTTGACACAAACGGTCACGTATACATACCTACTTACACACACATTCGTACACATATACATACGAGTACATATGTATATTCTTTTACATACATATTTTAAAATTTTTTATTTTTTTAAATAAAATATTTTAGATAAACACTTTGTAAGTGAAAATCGTCTGCCAAGGCCTGTCAAGCATGTTCTGAAATCGCGGTGTTTTCAAACCACGAACGCTTCTAATATCACGCAAGTGATTTTTGGGTGTTCTGATAATCACGAGATATTCAGTTTTGTTCTAAATAACGAGCGAATACTTTTTATGGTGCTGTGCTGCCACAGTTATTTAGTATTTATTTTTGCCATTTGCACTCATTTTTCAGAATTGTATATGAAATATTAACCAATGGAACTTTATCAATTCACTGGAATAAATTAGTCATAATCTGCTAGGCGACTTTAAAAATTTGTTGTTCCGGCAACCGCAAACGTCTTTTTGATAAACAATATCAGCTGACTACTAAAACGGAAAAGTAAATCACGACGAATGTTGAGTCCACAAAAAAACATAGCGGTTTCATAAATTTTGAAATTTTAAGGTTCTTTTGTGTAAAATAATTAATTTTAAATATTAAAAAAAAAAAAATAAAAAACAAATCATATTGAGTGTATATACATAGTTGTTTTATTACCGAATTCAACGTAAAATGCTTCAAAAGCCACCAAGTGATTTGATATCGTCAGTGAGTTTCAAATCACGATATCTCAAATATGTTTGTGTGCAGAACATCTTTTTATTGAAATTTCATATAACTTTACTATAAAGTGATTTACAGAACATGCCTGTATGTATCGACAGTGGGAGTCGATTCGACGGTGTTCGGCTATTTTAGACTGGATCGCTCTACATTAAAAGTTCTCCAAATAATTTAAATTTACTCTTAAAAACATGGGTCATATATTCGACATGTTCTTCCCAAAGACCAATTTTAAATTAATGATATACACACATATATTTTTTTGAAATACATACATACGTTTCGGGATTGGAATAAATGATTTATGCTTGTATGTACGTCTTCTGTATTAATGCAATATGATTAGTTAAAAATATGAAAGTTCTTTCAAATTAAGTTTTATTTTGTAAATTTTCTATGTAATTTCTTTATTTATTTTGTTTTGCTTTATTTTGCACTTGCAAGACCAACTTTTTGATGCACTGTATTTTGTATGTCTTCAGCTTTTCATTTCTCGAATTTATTATACTCAAGTTATACGCAAATCATACAGCTTTTTCACCAAAGAATACGTACATAAATATCTGTGGTTGTTGTAGAAGCACAACTGTTTCTTAATCGTAAACCGCATTGTGGACCAATTTATAAAATTTCATACGTTTTTTGTAAGAAAAACTATTTTGCGGTTAACCGCTTCACTGATAATTAAATAACATTCAGTTGTTGGAAAATGTATATTAATATTGCATATTTTCACGGAATTTTGCATTACATTACATTACATTATGTATGTAAAATCAACATTAAACAATATTATCAGTCATTCAGTTCATAAAATTCCGTATGTATAGGTTTGATACATGAAATCCGCCCATAATTATGAAAATGGTCTAATTTATATGCATTTTGCATAAATCTTAATAAAAAACTTCAACAAATATTTAATACAACTCTAAACTAAAATGCTGCGTAATATAAAAATATGTATTTTTATTTATCTTTCCCTTCTCGCCAACAAAGTAAGACTTTCGGCCAGACGTTTTTGAACTCGTTAGTCCTAGTTTACACTATGCAAGTCTTATTGCTAAGCTGATTAGTTTGAGGGAAAGAGAGAGACGAGGGGAAAAGAAACGTTTCTGTTCAGTTTTGTTAAGTAGTGCTTTATTGCGGTCTGGTTTTTTTTTGTTTCTTTATGATTTAAATTCATATGTAGTCGTATGTATCTGCATTTCGTCATATAAAATGCAAAATAACGCAACATCACTTTTCATAAGTTTACAGGAGAAGCAAAACAATTTTTTTTTGCATTTTATTTATAAATACTTAAAAACAACATTCAAGTGCAATTGGATCTTATTTAAAAAATATATCTACTTTTGTTTATTTTAAACAAAAAAAAAATCGTATTTATGCCTGTGAACATTTGGTATTTTATGGGAACGCTATTTTTTGTTGATTTTGAATATTAAACATAAACATTTGTTATTTATTATATACACATCTATTAACTTGTACTATGCGCTAAATTTTTACCAAATCTACAATATAAAAACACCCTTGCGAATTTCGTTACTTTGATAACTTAATAACGAATAATTCTTATTTGAATAGTAATAGTGCATTTAATGAATAAAATATTTAATAAAACAATAATTGTTTTTTATTATTGTCTCAATAATCAGAGATATTCTAAAATAAAATTATTGGAAATTATTAAAAAAAAAGATAAATTTATTCCATTGAAATCGAACTCCAGCCAATCGACAAGTTCATCATTTTTTTTGTATTCTGTTGGTTGATTGTATTTCTAACGTTGCAAAGGAATGTGTTTTTCATGAAAGCACATATTTATAAGTTTATGATGTGTTTTGAATTATTAATAAATATTATTAATATTGGTTTAAAACACCCTACGATAAGCATGCATAGTTATTGTTTTAACTAAATTAAATTTTAGTGGCGGACCGAGCACTCCACACATGCGTGTGTCGCGAAAGATATTTCGAGCACCTTTAATTTAAAATTTGTGTTAAATTTTCAGAAATTCACTTAAATTTTTGTTAAACGGATCATTTTAAGTAAAGAAGAAGGCAAATACCGTTATGAGGCTTTTAAACAATGAGAGTAAACATAAACACGGTTTGATACTTGCCAGTGCTATCATGTGATATGTGCGCCTTGTGTACGTACAAACGTTTGTCACCTCTTTCTTTTACCCTTTTTTGCAGTGCGATTATTTGCCTACTTGACACACTCAAATTAAATTACTTTTCGATGAAATTTGATGTATTGCATTAAACACATTCACGACAGCAGGCTACTGACTGCAAACTGTCAAAAAGACATGTGTGTATACGGCTACACGACTACACAACCACATTTGTAACTGTGGCCAAATGAGAATAATTTCTATTTTTGTAAGCGACCGACCATGAGCAAATACAAAATGTCAAATTAATGATATATAAAGATATAAAGCAATAAATTGATTCGATTTTATGTGCGATGTAAGTACATTTTAAATAAATAATTTT
Source organism: Nowickia ferox (assembly GCA_936439885.1). Classification (NCBI taxonomy): domain Eukaryota; kingdom Metazoa; phylum Arthropoda; class Insecta; order Diptera; family Tachinidae; genus Nowickia; species Nowickia ferox. The sequence continues at coordinate 114,382,421 of OW387025.1, forward strand.
ATTTTTATAAATGTACATATAGTCATATAAATTCAAAAAGGGCGTAACTTCGCATTTTTGATTGATTATGATGTAATTATATAAAACCACAGTCGTAAAGCAGCTCTGGGCGAGTCAACATCAAGCGTCGTTGGCAATTATCTCTTAAGTGCAACCAGGCCACTGTTGTTTATTGGCCTTCGAGAGTTTTGCGTCTCACTCGCACTGGTTGACTGATCTGCCACGGATAACCGTATATTCTTGCGGTTCTTTTGTGGAATTTCTTTAACAACCACGTTGCTACTTCCTATGTGAAGGCATAGGTCGTGTACAGTCAGTCACAAAGCCTTTTTAAAAAACTGTTAATAACATCTTGGGCATATGGTCTAGCTACCCCGCTCATATTTGTGCAACAATACTTTGCAAATTTACTTTGTAAAGTATTTCTTAAATAAATAAATAAATATATAAAACCATTCTACCCACAATATTTTTATCCGAGTATACTCAAAAACATCAAACTTATTAACAAAATTCAAAAGACTACTGAGAACTACATGCACTAACTTATACCTTTTTTGAATTTATATGACGATATACATACATATGTATGTATATAAACTTCAATATCAGATCCTTAATTTGTCGGTGCCGCTTTCAAAATAATTAAATAGCTGGCTACTGGGCGACAAATGCAGCTAGCAGAATTTGAGGTTCTGTAGACGTGCAGCCCGCATATGTTTTAATACATAGCACACACTTATATATAAACGTATGTACTTTGTATGTAGGTGTGTATGTACTCGTATATATGCATCTACGCGTACTTGTGCGATTTTATTTAATTCCAAATAAATTTTGACACGTTTATTACAATAATGAAAATTTTAGGTCTTGAAGGCACGTGTCTGAACGTTGTTTCATTGTATGACACAATGAAATTGTTAACAATAAAATGGTGGTAATGTGTATTTTTATCCTTAAAGTATCTAAACAGATAGAATGCAAACAAAAAACATCAATGAAAATGTTATAAAAACAAAACTCTTCTATTATTTACACACTTCAAATATACATACATATATGTATACTTATCTAAATACTTCTATCAACTTCCTCTAGTGGAAGGAAAAAAGCGGAAAATTGTCCTAGTTTGAAGTTAGAATTATTATATTCGACATAGGAATTGTATTTGCAAAATAAATTTCTTTCCTTCACAGTTTATGTTTATTATATTGTTAATAAATTCATGCATTGCACACATCGTTTGTTAAAAACTGATTAATTGTGGAGGCCCATAACAAAACACAACTATTCCAGTTTGCGAATTTTCTGATTTTTTGACTTAGTACAAATCTACACCTTCAAGGTCAATAGTTCTATTGTAACTGCATACCTGAACTAGGTATTCAGTCCAAAATTAAAAAATTCTACTGTCTAATTACAGTTATTCGTTTGTTCAAAATATGTATTGCTCAAATGGAAGAATTGTTATGGACCTCCTGAATTTATAAAATGCCACGAAGAAGATAATCATATTGTCGGCTTAGAGTGTAAACCTGCTAACTCACTTCAACCAAATTTTACAGGAGAGACAAAATACTGTTAACATTTTCTATACATGCGTTAAGAAAGTTGCCGAATATATTTAGTGTTTTCGACCTGTAGAGTTGTAAATTAGAATACACATTTTAGCCAATCGATGAGGCGTCTCATTCACTCTCGAATGGCATTAAAATGTCATTTGTTATAAAAAGTGAATTTAGCAGGTTTACACTCTAAGCCGACGATATGTCGTATTTACTACAATCACCATTTAAGTGAAAGTGAGAACGAACTAAAAATGTTTCCAGTGAGTCGTAAGACAATTTATTATAGGTAGGTATGTACACTGCAGTGAAAGCAAGGTACAAGAGTGAGGGTGGCGTTGGCTGAAATAGTTAGCACGTTGACTACAAAACCGAAGGTCCTGGTTTCGAGCCCAGTGTCCGACAGTCATTAAAAATAACAACACCACGCATTTTTCTGATGTGCATTCGTTTCCTTTGTATCAATTGTTGGGGGAAAAGTTCTAGTTATGCAGGCATGTAAGGCACTATACCGACTTCAGCAGATACTAATCCTAATGTAACATCAGAGCGCCCTACTTCGTTGTATAGCAGAACCATCCGCGAAGTAAAATAACCAATAAAATGGCTACTTAACACCAGAAGACAAAAAAGCAGAGTTGTAAAATAATTCAGTTTTCCTCTATCTCTTCCTTCAGCACCTGTCTTCTCTATCACTATCCCTTCCCTATCACCCTCTCTCACTATCTTCTCTTCATCTCACAGGTAGCACAAATGGATTATTGTATTGCACCCAAGTGAGCTGGACTCTAAATTAAACCCTTCCTTACCAGAAGCCCACTAATCTTACCTAACCTAAGGTACAATAGTGATATACATATAAAAAAAATTACGTTTCCTGAATCTCTGAAGCATTTTTGACAAACTTTTTTAATCTGATTTGCTTATCCAGGCTTAAATTGCTTAATGTTAAATTAGGTACATATAAATCAAATATATTTGTATGAATAAGAAAAGCCTTTAAAAAATTATAAACAAAACTGGCACTCAGTATTCATTTTCCTTATTTTAATATACATACGTACATATTTATCATTTTGCATAACTACATACGAGTATATGCAAATGCATATTTTTTAATGTAAAAATATGTATAAGTAAACTGAGTTATCTGAAACTCTGTCTGTATCGTAAGGGTAATGACACGGTAAAATGTCTCTATTTTCCCTCTATTTTCTAAGTGCTAGGAGGTGAACAAGAACAAATTTAAATTATTTATTTTCTAAATTTTTTTTAGTATAACACTTTCATTAATTGGGTTACATACAAACATACGAGTACATACATGTGCAGGTAAATCCCTTAAATCATTGAAGTGTGCTCCAAGTATTTGATGCATTACGTATGTTCGTGTTATTATTTTTGCCATTAAAAATAAGGGATTTTGAACGATTGCGAAAGATAGTTTTCTTGTTATGTTTATGATTTCTTGCTCATTCTAAATATTATAAAAAATTATTAGTTACAAATGAAAAATGGTCGATGTTTGCCTGGCAACTGTATGTTTGTCCCATTCTCAGGCAGTATGATAGTAGTGGCATGTTATGCGGAAGGCAACACCAACAACCCAGCCGGCACACCATTTTATGCAATATTGTAACCGTCTTATGTTGCATCTAATTCTCAAAAGCACATCACTTATAGTTGTTGTTGCTGATGTTGCTGCAATCGTTGAAATATTTCGCTTCCCTGACTTCATGAGCCTTGAGAGTTTTAATTTTATCACAAAATTCATTCTGTCTAAAAAAAAAAACGAGACACGCAACCGGAAAATTAATTTACTTTGTGAATCCTTCTAAAATTATGACAGTTTTTCTTAGTTTTTTGTTTTGTTTTGCATTTAGCGTGTTCTGCTTTAGGAAGCTTCATGAAAAGGGAGTTTTCACAGAGTTTAAGAACCTTTCAGCAATATTACTTTTTTAAACATTATTGTAGTTGATACATACGTACAAATTTACAAATGCACAACTTTAGGTAAGGCTTTAGGTATAACATACATTAATTGTCACACAGACAGACATTAGTTTCCTTGTTCACAATATTACATACTTTTTTTTCGTCATTTTAAGTTTAATGTTCGTTTGCCGTTACTGCCTTTTTTAAAAAAGGTCATCGTTGTTTTTTCAAACGACATTTTATCACGCCATAAAATAACAAACAATAAATAACCTACGAAAAATTTACATCAAAGAAATCTAGTTTTCACAACTATAGCGAAAAGGAATTTATTTAAAAGCAGAATTAAGGCCTCATTAAGGCATAGTTAGCCGATAGTAATGGAATGTAACTGCAACGATAGCAAACAGCTAATCGATATTGAGAAAAGCATAACAATATCGACCAGCTCTTTCCTACCCTTGCAGTTACATTTCATTACAGTCAGCTAACTGAGCCTTTAGTCTTTACTTTCTACTGCTGTCCTGTTACGAATCAGCTGACTCTTTTTTTTACAGAAATCTTATACAAGTCGTTAGTTTGTCTCTTACGTTATGTTCTGCTGCTGTTCAGTCTGTGAAAGTCAAGAAATTGTTAAGTAATTGGAAGTGAAATAAGCTGTGGTTGTTCTTTTAAAATTTAAAAAATTTAATTTTTACAAATTTATATCAAATGAAATATATAAAATTATATTGAAACATAACAAGGGACAATGCAAAACTCATAATTTTTCTTTTGTTTGTCAGAAACAGCTGATAAGTTATTACAGAAAAAGTAGCTATTAGAATTTAGCAACAGAACGCCACATCACAGAACAGCAACCAAAAGTAAAGACAAATGAGCCTTTTAGAATATGGAAATAATGTTTTCCTTTAATTTTTCCTTTAGCAAAAAACTCAAAACATTAAAAGTAAACCTCAATAAATTACATTAATTTTATTTTTAGCTTGTTCAACCAGGAGGAGCACATTTCTTTTTAGGGTTCCGTACACCAAAGGTGAATAGGATCCCTATTGCTGTATCTTGGAAATCGTAAGAGGCAAACTCTTGAAATTTTCAACGCTAAAACTAAAAAAATCTCAAAATGAAAATAATCGGCAAAACGAAAAAATCGGAAAATCACTAAAACGAAAAAGGGCCAAAACTAAAAACATCGCCAAAACTAAAAAAAAAATCGTAAAAAAGTTTACCGGGTACTGAAATTAAAAAAAAAATCCACATCAGGTAAGATATTCGATTAAATAGGCTAAAGTTCGTAAAGTATTACATATGTACATAGGTCGTGTCTATGCAGAATCCTTCGTGTGCGACTCAAAGTCGCACTTTACTGAATTTATTTAAACAGTGTAGAGTTGCCGGTAGAAATTTGCAAGCAACGAAAAAGTAATTCCATAATTTTTTTTTTTTAGTTTTTATATTGGTAATTTGCTATACCGTATTTATGATTTCCTTTTTTCAAACGCATTCTTGAAATAAAAATTATAAACAACAATTACAGACAATTAAACAAAAAAAAAATCAATAAAGGAAAAGAAATTTAACCCAATAACTTTTTTACATTTTGATCGCATGGGAATAAGAAAAAATACTTATACCCAATTGAGAGAAGTCTGTTGTCATTTAGCATTTATACAGATTTAAGCCCTTTCAATTATGTCTTCATAATAATAAAAGCCAGCATGAATTTGCAATTAAAAATTTATCCATCATTAGGGCAAAGTATGTATAATAATTGAATAAAATACTGTCATGATTTAAACAAATGCTGGTAGTACATACATAATTAATTTATGGTTGTAATTTATCACAAATAAAGCAGAAGTCAACCAACAGCCGACAATGTAATCGAAAATCCACATAGACTCAAGTATTTTTTATAATTAATTTGCACATAATTTTGCAAACAGGAATAACAATTGAAACAATTGGAAACTTATTTTGTATGCAAAAGTAAATATTTTTGATGCGCCTGCTGTGATAAGCACTTTAAAGCTCTTTAAATTTTACCTTATAAATAATATGAAAAGCAATTGTTTTAATTATGTTTGACATCCGCCGCTTAATTTATGAATTTTGAATTCTTAAATGCTCAACCAGATATTAAACTTATTTATTTCCTAAAGTGACTATTACGAGTTAAATATATGATATTTTTATATCATTCGCTCAATATGTACATACTTATTTATGCATGTATTTTTCGGTTTTCGGTATCTTTTATATTCAAAAAATTCAAATAAACTTGAATGTGTGCAATCAATAAACTTCCCGAAACGGATGTGTTGTACTACACACTCACTTCACTCAATGACTTAAAATGCGAGGTATGTATGTATGTATGTACTCGTATATTAATTAATTTATAACTCGCTCCTATTCAGCAGTTACAATTTACGTTTTACACATTACGAATTTACAAGTGGTTGCAGCAGTGAACAGTGTTTGTTTTAATGGGTTTTGAGAAGTTGTCTTTTTTCCATTCCATACAAAAATTAACACTTACCTGCAAAGACATAAAAGAAGAGAAAACAAATGTCAGGAAAATGTGCGTATTTTTTATTGTTATAAAATAGCATTTTATTTATTAAAGTCTTCAAGTTTAGAGAGCTTAAAGTTAAATGATTATTTTTTTTTCTTTTTGTATACTGTATGGTGTAATAAATAAAATAAGGGTTGTTTCCACATTTGCTTCACAACTTACGGAGGCAAATGAAAGGGACTTTGTTCAAATAACAAATGGAACTAATTATATCATTAGTTACTGTAAGTACAATACAGTGTGTATGCTGGTGGTAACTGACTTAAGGGCGTATTTGACGTATCAAGAGTTAACAAAAAAAAAACGATAAAAATAAATACAAGTGTGCCGAATCTTATATACCCTTTTGGAAGTGATGCCAGAATTTCTTCACCAATAATGTAAAAAATGGCTAAAATCATGAATTTTCAACAAAAATAAGAAGGGGCCTATGCTCATAAAATAAAAGTTTTCGAGAAAAACGACTTTGAAGTTAACAAGTTGATTTTGATGGGTCTGAATGTATTTCGTAATCGCTGATTACAAATCTGGTATTAGATTGCAAAAATTCAAAATGGCGGATCTAATTTTTTGTCATATTATTGGATTTACTTGAAAGTCGTCAATCAAGTGTTTACGGAGTCGCTGATTACGAATCTGGAATTCGATTTTGAAAATTCAAATTGCGGACTATTTTTTGTAATATTATTGATTATGAATATAAGGTCAAGCTTTTAAAATTCAAAATGTCGGGATTTTTATTAAGAATTGAGCGAATTTGCTTACATCTAATTACTCTGATGTTTCGAGGTTACTGATTAGCAGTTTAGTGTGTTTAGTTCTATGTATCAGTTTTTGCAAGTGTTATAAAAGTGAAAAAAAAAGAAAATAGTAAAAATTTAAAAAAAGGAAGTTTTGTTTCAAAAGTTAGTGAACTGAATTATTAAATCTTTTAATGCGCGCTTCGTTATCTACCCGTTTAAAAATTGCTGTTTTTATGTATCGAAATTCTATTTACTGGTAAAATGCGTTCAGATGATGACAAATGCGTTCACGATGATTATAGAACATACCTCAGATTACTTTGATCATACCAGTTGAACCCCTCCAATTATAGGGCCATGAAAACTTGACTGATGCTTTTCATAAACTGTGAGAGCTAAAACTATATAGGATACATTCATGTGGGCAGTTTTGTGAGGGAGGGCTCTCTTGCGAAAAGATGGACTTGAATTTTATTGTTGGAGTTACAAAGTTATTTATGTAAATTTTCTTCTCTGGTAAAGGACACCACAACAAAATCATGGATACACTATTGATCTATTTATATTGATCTCTATGTCACTTTTTATCTTTATGTTTGCTTTTAGTTTTATATTTTTTAAAAAAGAAATGCATAAATTTAAAAAGTTAATACTCTTTCATTATTTACTGCGAAATGTGAATTATCGATTTTTTTCAACAAACAACTGTTAGAAAACAAACTCCTACAATTTGTTAACATTTTCCCTTCTTTCATTAAACGAAAGCAAATGCTGAGATTTTCTTTTTTGTATTTTTTTAAGCGTAGCATAGCAAATGCCTTTACAAACTTAAAATTTTATTTGCTTTGCCTTCATGGATATGTGTACTAGTACAAACATTCATTTATATTTAAAATAATTTTCCAAAGGAATTATTAAAATAATAATGAAAAAAAAAAAATAAACAAACAAACAGAAAAAAAAACACTTAACCACCAGCATGTTGATGCATAAGCTCCTCAGTTCTACAACATATTTGACGGCATTGTTCAGGAATTTTGTAAAAAAAATTCTATATTCATGTATAAATATGTATGTATGTATGTAGTACATGCATATGTATTCGTAACTTTGCATAAAGCAAAGAATATGAAAAAAATCTAAAATTGTAGAAAAGTTGAGCACACAACCACCCCCTTTAAAAAGCGAAAAAGCCAGACAATGAGCAACTTTACTCAACAATTTTGTCAATAAAACAAGCAATAAGAGAGTTCTTTTATTTTTCGTTTTTCGTTTTTAATACTAACGTCCTTGTCCTTTAAGGATGGTGCAATAAAATGAATCAGAGTCAGAAAATTTCTCTATGCGCCACTCACGATGACTCATTCGTATCTACAATGTATGATGCTTGCTACTAGCATTTTTTAAGGGTTTTCAAAGAATTGGAGTAAAACACACAACAGACTTGATTTAAAAAGTAATATTGCATGATTTCAAAAATAATTTAAAGTTTGAATATGATTTTGGGCAAGACATACATATTTATATCAAAGGCCAGTTACAAGTGTTGTAATACAAGTAAAATAGTTGCGAAAAATACTTATTATTTTCACATAAATAATTTATTTTCACAATTACATATTTTAGTTCCCAACAAAAAACGTTGAAACTACGAATAGTTCTAAAGGTTTACCAGTTTCATTACATACGAACCACAACAGGTACTGAATTTAATATTCTAAGGGCGGGATCCCACTATCGGCACAATGTGCGGATTTTCGTCGGCTCACTGCAACAAAGTCATAAGTAATAAACCAAAATTACCTTATTTCTCAAGTAATTCCGGAATAAGTCTATATGGCTCTATTACCAATAAGGACAATTTAGCTTATTACTTATACTTATAACTTTATTTCAATGAGCCGACGAAAATCGATACATTGTGCCGATAGTGGAATCTAGGCTCAATTAAAGCTGTGGTTTATATTAAAAATTGTTCTGGACAACCTTTTAAACGCATATCATTCAGTTATTTAGATCCCTTCTGTCCTATGACAACCATGTGTTAAATTCATTGATGCTTCACCAGATATATATAACTGCTTGGAGCTGAGTTCATCAATGATGTAAGTAATGATTTGTTTGTTCATTTTTGCTGGGTTACAACACTTGTTCAGCTTTGAGAAACAGTGCCTAGATAAACCAAGGCATATTCCATATAAGGTAGGCTCACCTCAATTCGCTTTATAAAATTCATACTTGGAATGTCACAAAAATTTAGTGATAATCTAAATGAAATCGCGAAAATAGTCATCTGGGCAGTTAAGACCACCTGATATGAATTCGCCTTGATGTATGTATACTTTACCCCAATTCACCTTGAAACTTGTGTTCTTGGGATGTCAAAAAATTTACTGAAAAATGTGTGTTGACATCTAAAGGAAAATTCAAATTACAAGCGACGATGCGACCTGGTGTGTAGCATATAATATTTAGAAGTCCACGCTTTTCGCTATAAATCTGGCAGAATTAGTCCAATAATGCTCTGCGACAAATACATATAATCGGGTTACACGAGCAAGGTGGCAGTTATTAGATAAATTATAAAAAATTAATCGCATAGAAAATGCTTTTCCAACATTTTACAAACTTTGGCTCAAAACTAATTACAAAAAGTCGAATAATTAGCAACTTTGTTGCCCGTATTTAGCTTGTTTTTCATGCCATTGCTTTTTGATTTGCTTTTAATACACACATCTTCTATACATACATACTTCCATACATAAACATGCAGTATGCATGCAAGCACTTGCTTTTCTCACACATGACCCTGCACTTAACCTCCCATTCAACCGTTACACTCATGTGCCTATTTTAAGTTTTGTCTATTACAAATCATTTTATGCTGCAAAGTTTGTGCATAGACATGTAATTTTAAGTAACTCTTATCGATTTTTGAAATCTTAAGGGTAAGCGAGAGATTTTTGCTTTAAGCCCGGTAACGTCATTAGTTTAATTTGGTTTGATGTTTGAGGAACATGACATGACTTGCTACATCTGCAATGTTTGCAAACAATAAATTATTTCTGAATGTTTTCTTTAGCTACCCTTGAAATTACGTATTTCAAAATATATTATGTAATTTATTCTATACTTTTATTTTATAATTTTTAATTGTTAACTATTGTAGCGATTTTTTCCGTTTTGGTGATTTGTTTTTCAGTGCTGATTTTTTCGGTTGGAGAAAATTTTTCTTTTCTTTAAAATTTTCCGGTTTGGAGTGGTCCAGCAAAAAATTAGTCTTTACCATCGGAACTACTTCCCATATAATGACTTAATTTTTTTGATTGCCAAATTTCATTACTCGCTTATGCCGAGTACAGAATATGGCATTTTGTGACATCGCAATAGTGTATACTGGTGGCAACGTTTGTAATTTCCGATATTTTTCATTGAGTGTCATTGCTTTCCATATAAAAAACATAATGGGAACGGCGTTGCACACATTTTGAAAATGGCACCACTACAAATGCCAGATGTGTCCTCGGCATTACAAATCACATTACATAACATTAAAAAAAATATGTAGAAATTGATTGATGATAAGAATGATTCTTTTAGTTTTAATAGATTACCTGAACATGTTGCTAACTAAACAAAGTAAGTAGTTGTCAAGAATCGATTATTTTAGTCTCACGCTTTGTTAAAATCATTAATTTAGTAATCCAGTAGGGAAGAGCTTCCCTTTTTTTTTTGCCTTGACGATTTTTTCCATGTTTACGACTTTTTCCTATTGGATTTTTTTTTTTTTTTTGCTGCTTTGAAGACTTTTCTGTGTTGCACATAGGAAAAACAATAAAAGTGGGTACTAGAAAAAAGTTATTTTAAATATGAATAAAACACATAAAACAGAATGCATTTTAATCACATACTTTCACATCTTCCACTATTATTAAATAGAAAATGTATGTGGAAAACTTGACAACAAAGTTACTGCACTCCAACTGGTAATAAACTCCAACAATATCAAGCCATCCATATGCAACGAAATAAATTAAAAGTTTAAGACGAGTTAGTCGGTAGAAAATCACTTGCAATTCCATTACGGACGAAAGTCAAAAGATACTGTTAAGGTTAACTAAATAAATCAAAATAAGCTTAAATTGAAATTGTACTCGATTACAGGTGTGTATTGTGTGTTTGGCGTGCTTATGTTAGCCAGAAAGTATATAAGTATGTAATTGAAAAAACGGGTGTGAATAAAATGCAACAGAAAGAAATATGCAGGTATATACATATTTATAAGAGACTTAGTTTTGCTAGGATTGTAACAGACCACGAACATTTTGAGTTTTATGCTACAAAGACAAAACAAGTATATATGTACATATATACTACGTTTATACGCGCACTATTTGCAAATAAATTAACTCACTGTTTATACGGCATAGCATATGTATAAAACTTCGTAGCACTTCTATAGAAAAGTTACTTATGTTTAGAAAAATTTTTTTCCAAATGTAGGTATAATAAACAAATAATTATTTGTTTTTATTGTTTTTATTTTCAACTTTGAATGTCTTTTTTTTTTTTTTTGCAATATTTATGCATTTAATATTTTTTATTAGCAAACATTTGTAAGCGTGGCAACCCCAAGCATTTTATTTGCAAATAGTGCGTTAATCGTGAATAGATTTCCGAGTTAGTAAGTCACAATAAAACAATTCTGTGGCGCAACAATTTACAGTTTCATTTGCAAATAAGTCGTGCGTATAAACGTAGTAATAGTTAATACAAACAAAAAATCAAATCATAAAGAGGTAAGTAAAATAACAGAAACATATCGTCATATAAAATAAAAAAAGTCGGAACTTCCAAATAATTCAGTAGCATAATACGAGTATATATCCAAATTATCTCAAAAACATCATGATGCAGATTAAGTGACATTAAATCATATATAAAAAAACAGTAAACCAAATTATAAATTTTTTTTTCTATTTTTAGGGTTCCCTACGCAAAAGGTGAAAATTGATCCTGCTGTTTTCGCTACGAAAGTTTAAGTCGAATGTCCACAGACACTATTCCGTCTATCCTCCTCTCCATAAACTATTTTCCTAGTTCTAGCAAAATGCATTGCATGAGTAGGGGTTATCCTCTGAGTGCTGGTACTATCATAAAAAATCACTAAAAATAAAATAAAACTGAAAATAAGAAAATCGCTAAAACCCAAAACGAAAATCGCCAAAACAATAAAAAATCGCCAAAAAACGAAAAAAGCGCTAACTAAAAAAGTCGCACTTTACTGAATTTATTTAATTTGTGGCCTGGACCATGATGTCGACAGAGAACGTTTGATGGACAACTTGTAGTGAAATCAAGAAAATTTGTTTTCGTTTTCAATATAAGCAATCGATCGAACGCTTTCTGTCGACATCGTGGGCCAGACTGTCTGCCCTCGCGAATACATATGTACAAATGTATTTATGTATGTATACACTTTTGGTGTTAGCTCAGTCACGCACTTCACAATAAATAATAAGAAAACAATAATAATAGTAAATTAATAAATGGATGGAATGAACAACGAAAGTAATCTTATATTTGTCAGCTTAAAATTTTAAGTCAGTAGAAAAACCTTATAAAAAATATTGATTTGCGTAAGCAAGCAAGCCAGCCGACAAGAAAAGAGGTGAACAACAAATCAATTGACATGTTTCATATGGTTTTTAAAACGTTAACGCATTTATTTAGCAGACAGGTGTTCATTAATACTTAAACACGTACACTTAGAGGGTCAAAAATTCCAAGAGAATATCAACAAATAACAAATCAAGAAACTAAAAAAAAAAAAAAAAAATAGGTTACAGTATTGTATTACAAACCATAAAGTTGGTTTTAGCAAAAGTGAGGGTGGTGGTGTTTGTAGTGTCTGCTCCCCAAAAACGTGCTTTCATTTCCGAACGGATGTTATACATACAAATCGATTTGTCACTCTAACATTGAAATCGATTTGCTTGTTTTGGTCGTAAATATTTTTTTCCTGTCTCAGATGAGTCATGTCATGGAAAACAGGGAAATTTTAATGCGTTTTATACGAGTATGTAAGTGTGTAATATTCACAGTTATAAAAGATGACAAGTAAGTATATCAAATCTGTGGCAATATGGAATAATAGCTTAAGTCGTCTTAAGTAAAGCAGTGCTTTTTTTAAGTGTTAACGCTACCGCTAAGAAATTACAAGGATCTAACGCATTATCCTACTAAAATATCAATATTTTGAAATTGTAATGATGATAGAAAAGTAAATAATAATAATAAAAACAATTCTATTTTATCTATTATCACTGCAAACTCCAACTGGAGTATAATACAGCATAATAAAGCTAAAATTTTCCTAAGCCTACTTAGGCCCATTATTATAACTTGTCGTTAGTTAAAGGTAGGATTTTATTGGATGGATAAACACTCTTTCATTATTACAATTTCACTTCAAAGAAAAGTGAGCGATAAGGTAAAGGCAAGTTTGCCAAACCAGTAACTTTTATCGTGAGGTTTAGTCATTTGAAGTTGCCACGTTTTCATAAGTTGCGTTCTACTTTATATATTACAGACAAATTTTATTTGAACAAAATATGACACAAAACAAAAACAATATAATACAAACAAAATTAAAGAATTATCAAAAATGGTTTTATTTTGTTTGTAATTTGGAAAATAAACAAAACCAAGTTGCCACTAAGTATTTTTAACAATCAATATCCATAAGATCCACAGAAATGTTGCCACCAAACAAAAATTTTATTATTTGATTTATCGGACAGTTGTAATAATATAAAAATTTTAAAGGTCACTTTATAGTTTACTTTAGCTAAACTTATGATTAACTATCTGAGAGCTTATCGTCAAGTCATAATAATTGCCTTTAAGCTACTATTCCATATTGCCACAGATATTATCATCATATATCGCCAACTTATGAACTTACAAGCATTAATCAATACCGAAAGTATTGAGGTTAACCACTTTTTTTTTTTTTAGAAAAATTAGAAGGGCGTCTTGAAAAAAATTCAGTGGTCATTATTTGTGCAAGTATTTTTATATGGATTGTGTTTTAATAATATGTACTTTCTAAATTCGACTGTATTATTTTTTATTGGGTCTTATTGTGGTTGGCGTATATATACCATCCATGATAAAGAAGCACATTTCTATCTTTGTGTTTCTATGTGTACACCACATTATATAATGATGAAATGAGGGTGAAATCGGACTAATGGAAACAGGTGGCATATTGCAGCATTCGATATCGATTGCAATTTTTTAATATTTCCATATAAATTTCATCAAAATATAAATGCCGTTCGATATCGAGTGCCGTAATTTGCATCCAGGCCTTTTGCTGATCTTTAAAACACATTGTAATTACAATGGTAATGGTAATTATTGGTGTATTTCAACTTCGACATTTTGGTCCTAGATTAAAAAACAAATCGTGCCGTAACGTAAAAGTGGTTTATGAAAGTGGTCTAAGTCATATGCATTTTTGCTTCGAAATATCAAATAAATTTAAAAAAACTTCAATAAATATTAAATACATTTATATTAATGGGGACTACTAAAACCTTAAATTAAAATGTTGGATAATATAAAAATATTTTTTGATTTGTTCAAATGTATATTTCGAGCAAAGAAATATATGACAAACACTATAAGGGGGAATTTATTATCTGATATCCCAAATTATTCTGCCTTTTTACCCTTGTCGAATTCTTCGATTCGACTTCGACATTTTGCACTAGATTAAATATAAATATTCCGTGATTCTTTAATCCAAGTCAAACCGAACAATTTGGCAATTGTAATAGGCTCATTATCCTTTTGCAGCGACACTAAATGCCTCTTGAAGTTCGACAGCATTGACAGTGCTTGTGGCCTAATTATTTTTTAGTATTTGATATATAGACATGCATATGTACATGTGTATGGGATATACGTAGGAACATAGTTCATAATTTTACCTATTTTAATTTAGTTTATATTATTTGTCACTAGTTCTGTATGTTCCACTTTTAAATTTTTTTCTGTACTATTTTGAAAACGGTTATTTGCATACATAGAAAACTACCTCAATCAGAGCGCACCCACTCGATGAGTTTTTTTTTATATAAAATTGCCTGCTATAAATTTAAAGCCATCACTCCTTCTGGCGCCAGTCAACATTAATTTAGAGCAGGAAAAACAAAAGGATAAAATATACAAAATATACCATGACAGCTCGGTAAAGTGACTAACATATGGTGGTTGTCTAACTACCACTTTCAATGCAAAATACATAACAGTATACACACATAAGTTCATAACAGTATTTGTATTTGTTGTATGACAGTAACAGAGATGGGCATGGTTCAAGTGATAAGAGTGAATCATAGAGGGGTGGAAGAATTTTTCCCACTAATGTGGCTGAACATAAGCAGAATTTTGTAGAGATTTTCCGTATTTGAGAAATTTCGACAAACAAATGATGGCGCGTTATTTCACAAGTTTTTATTATTTACATTCCTTCCACACTCACGTGCATGAATTAGAAAAAACATTTTTTGGTGAGTACGTGTAGTTATGTATGTACATCACGATACCATCTCTAACCGTTGCGAGCGTATGAACTTTTTAAAGTGTCTGTGTATTGCTGTTAAGCATCTTATATTCTTTTATGTAGCATTCCTTAGAAAGTATTAACTTGGTTTTATTGTTTGCGAAATGAAAGTGGAACTTTTATCAGCAGACAGCTGTTTTGTATACATTTACTTTTACACACAATTACACAGTCAGCGACAGAAACTCGAGTATGCAAGTATGAATACACACGTTTCAAACATTTCATGCAGAAATTTATAAAATCGATAACGAGATAATAACAAAATAATAAAAAATTGTCCAGAAGAAATAAAAATATGAGAATATAAATGCATACACATACATATGTATGTACATATCGTTGGTCAGAAGTAGAAAAGTCCTAACTCAAATAACTGTAACTTTGCAGGAGAAGATAAAAACATAATGGCGGTATTCGATGTTTGATGCAAATTGTCTTGCATAGGGGCAAATACAAAATATCGTAGCTTTTCTTTCAAATCCAACAACACACAATCCAAAGAAAAGCTACGATATTTTGCATTTGCACTTACGCAAGACAATTTGCACCAAACATCGAATACAACCAATAATAAACAGTACAACTGCTTGTAAAAGCGTTATTTTTTAATTTATTGCAATAAATTTTTGTGACGAGGTGTATTTGTGTGAAATTTATTGGAATCATTGAAATACTCAATTTCGTGAAAATATGGGTTAGGGCCTTTCTACTTGTGACCATCGATATGTACATACATGGATTTTTTTTACTACATCGATCCTTTGAATTAGAACAAAATCAAAATGTACTTCACAAACAAAAATTTTTATTTTCTGTTTTGCTGTGGCAATTTTGTCACAGGCGTAGAAGGTCTTTTTGGGCCTCCAAGAGTTGTTCTTGTCCCCCTAGAATTATTAAAAATTGCATGTAATTATTTATTTTGATATTACTCATGCAAATCACCAGTGTGTCCCCATATCGATTTCCAAACCAGTTCAACGCCCACCAAATGATCCATTACCAGTCATTTCCAGATCGACGAACAAGGGGAGCGTGCCCACCAAGATTTAATGAAAATTTAAAGAAATTATCAAGGATTTTGGGACAAAATTTTGTATACATTTACTTTTACACACAATTACACAGTCAGCGACAGAAACTCGAGTATGCAAGTATGAATACACACGTTTCAAACATTTCATGCAGAAATTTATAAAATCGATAACGAGATAATAACAAAATAATAAAAAATTGTCCAGAAGAAATAAAAATATGAGAATATAAATGCATACACATACATATGTATGTACATATCGTTGGTCAGAAGTAGAAAAGTCCTAACTCAAATAACTGTAACTTTGCAGGAGAAGATAAAAACATAATGGCGGTATTCGATGTTTGATGCAAATTGTCTTGCATAGGGGCAAATACAAAATATCGTAGCTTTTCTTTCAAATCCAACAACACACAATCCAAAGAAAAGCTACGATATTTTGCATTTGCACTTACGCAAGACAATTTGCACCAAACATCGAATACAACCAATAATAAACAGTACAACTGCTTGTAAAAGCGTTATTTTTTAATTTATTGCAATAAATTTTTGTGACGAGGTGTATTTGTGTGAAATTTATTGGAATCATTGAAATACTCAATTTCGTGAAAATATGGGTTAGGGCCTTTCTACTTGTGACCATCGATATGTACATACATGGATTTTTTTTACTACATCGATCCTTTGAATTAGAACAAAATCAAAATGTACTTCACAAACAAAAATTTTTATTTTCTGTTTTGCTGTGGCAATTTTGTCACAGGCGTAGAAGGTCTTTTTGGGCCTCCAAGAGTTGTTCTTGTCCCCCTAGAATTATTAAAAATTGCATGTAATTATTTATTTTGATATTACTCATGCAAATCACCAGTGTGTCCCCATATCGATTTCCAAACCAGTTCAACGCCCACCAAATGATCCATTACCAGTCATTTCCAGATCGACGAACAAGGGGAGCGTGCCCACCAAGATTTAATGAAAATTTAAAGAAATTATCAAGGATTTTGGGACAAAAGCATACTGGGAGACTATTGCTGGACTCTAATACGTGAAACCGAACCAACAAAATACAGACGACGTTCAAATAACGCCATTCACTTTTCAAAAAAACGAATAAAAACATCTTTTTTTTGTATCTCGAAAACCTGACGTGATAGAGAAAAACCCATTACAGATTCGAATTCAACCCAACAAATTACACTAGGAAAGATATTTGGTTGCTCCAGTCCAAAATCTTGTTGTTGAGAAGAAATTTTATTTTATTTTTCTTCAATGCTATCTGTCGAACGCATCAATCAATTTTTAATCAGCTTTTCATTTAGTTTCAGAGATGAATAAAATTTGTAATCGATCAGTTAAGTGGCTTAAAATTTTATTGAAAAAAGATTATTGCTTCGAAAATTTTATTTTTCGAAAATTCTCAAACTCTATCCAATAAATTTGATTCCGATCGGTTAAGAAATTTCTAAGTTATAAAAAGTTTACATACACATACACACACATATGTATTTACATCCACACTAATATTATCGTAAAAATAGTCAGAGTAGATTCTCCTGACTTCAAAACGTCGGGATATCTAATGAAAACTCGATTTTCAAAAATCGGAGCGAAATCAGTAAATTCCAACTTTTGATAGCGGAAAGTTAAAAATATACAGCATTTTTTATAAAAAAAAATTGTATGAAAATCATTTTTATAAACCTTTTATAAAGCTTTAACAATTTTTAGAAATACATAAGGCTGGTAATATTTATTCCTTCAAATATTTGTCTGGTTTGACATTATCTTCTTTTTTACACAACAGTTTTCTTTTACTTTATGTTATTTTATTTGCTAATTGATACAAAAATAATCACAACAGACATTTTTACTCAGGTCAATATAAATTTTTCATTTATTCGAAAGAAATAAAAAAAAACGTGTGAACGATCGAGAGAAAACCAATTGAAAAGAAAATATACGAGTATATGTAGGCTTCACTTAATGTGTGTCATGATGTCAATAAAATCTTATTTATAAAACAATTTCTATTTCACATTTAATTAAAATTCTCATTACGACAAATTAACATACACACACACACATTCACAATTTATTTTCTATACGTGTGTATGTTGATTTCAAAATATCCCTGCAGGAAATGCGAATACTAGTGACATAGTCAGTACTACTACTGACCAGGTGTACCTCTAAACTAAAACATTTGCTATTTGAAATGTGTAAATTGATATTTACATATCGCTTACCTCTAGAACTAGTTCACTCATCCATTGTTAAACTGTATTTTTGATCATGCGATTCTTTATAACTCAGACATTCATTGCCTGCTTTCAAAGACATTTAACTTCAATACAATTGATTATCTCAAAAATTAAGATTTTATTATACTTGTACTGGAAAACCCATCAACCTATTGCGAGCTTTGATACAATAGTTTTTACAAATGCGCCCATTAATTTTTGTTCACGTTGTAAAGACTTTGGAACAATTTCCTCTTGAGCTTTGCAATTTTTGATCGCTAATATCATTATTAATGATTGATAAAATAAAAAATGTTAAAATAACAGGAAGTAAATAATCGAAAATTGACGGTTTTATTGTCGGTTTTCGGTTTCGAATATTTGTCCTAAGAAACCGCGGTTTCGATTTCTGTTAAAACCGAACAGCAAACCATACTGTTGACATAGACATATGGTTCCAGGCTGACTAAAGGGATTTAATACTCGTACGCACATAGATAGATACATACATATGTATGCGTACACATACTCATCATATTGTGCATTTTTATTTACAAAAATATTTATTAAATACAATTCTTACGCCAAGTTATGCACATTTTTCTTTTCTTTTTCAAATTGTTTTTTCCTACTTTAATATTTTTCCCTTTTTATGAAAAAAAAAATAAAAATAAAAATATTACACACACATACATTATGAAATTATTAAAAAAAAAACTAGATGATAAAAGATTCGAATAATAATGAAAATAATTGTGTCATATGTGCAACAAATGATTTGAATTTCGAAAAAACGGTTGAAGTTTAATTTAAAAACCGAATTCCATTAAATATATTTACATACATATGTATGTGCATATGTATTTATCAAATTAACTTATTTAGGGCCATTTTCACAACGATACAAAAGTAAACTTTAAGAATTTAAGACCAGTATTTTGTATTGAAATACTAGTTTTAAAACTCTTAAAGTATACTTTTATTCGTTGTGAAAATGGCCCTTAAGTTACTAACCATGATACAATTATACAAGGTTCTTGCACAAGCCCAGCCTGTTAATGTATACAATGCAGAAAGTTGACAAACTTTGTTTACAAGCTGCAAAAATGTTAGTGTATGTGTGTGAATAAAATGATTACAGTGTTGCCAATGAATTTGCACATTGAAGAAAATTACACTACACATGCTTTGTGTAGATTAAAATTAAAAGAAAATTAAATAAAAATAGAACCCAAAGTAGAATTACACACATATTATACATGAATCTCATTACATGGTCTACATATGAGAGTAAAAATTACACACTGTGTATTACACACATATTGGCAACACTGAATGACTATAATCATGCATGAATGCCGCCTCTGCAATTGTACTTTAGTTACCCTGTGATTGTTATTTTTAAAAACAAAAGACATCTGCTTCTGACAATTATAGGTATGTTTCTACCAACAAAATACGTGTGTTTCTTGGTGTTGCAATTTTGTTGTAGTCGTGCAAGTACCTTGTATAATTGTATCATGGTACCAACTTTGAATACTGACAATATTTGAATGAAATACTCGTACATATAAAATTATCTTCCGACATTTATTTTGCATTTAACCGTACAGCCACCAATCGATGGAATATACATCATACATACATACATACATACATATGCATGGATATGTAAGTCAGCAAGTTTTATGTGATCTGTGGAAAATCCATTATAACTTTTCACAATGAAAAATTGGAGTAGTGCAAAAATATTTTTCAATTAATCTTCTTTTTCTGAATATCAAACTTTTCGGCAATTCGGACGATGAAGACATGAAGCATGTATCTATTTATAATAAAAAGAAAATAAACTAAATAAAATGCCTCATGAAGAAGAACTGGTTAGAAAAATAATGATCTATTGATTTTCTTTTTTCCATTAAAGAAGATTTTCAACTATTAACGAAGTAACATGAGATGATGATGATCTCAAACAACTAAAATTCAACCTATAAAAAAATTCGCTTATTTTAAGATACACACATCCATAAATACTTCCAAGCGAACGTTAGCTACACAACTGCTTAGTTTACGAAAAAAAAACATTTATTTAAGTATTGCGGGCAAATATAAGAGATACACACTTGAAGGTCAAAAAAATCATATGGAATAAAATAAATAAAATAAAATTATCCTAATACAGCGTACATGCTTCTCAAAAAAAAAAAACAAAAAAAAAATGCTTAACGTTGTTTAAATTCATATGAAAAACGTGAAAATCAGAATAAATTTATACAAATAAATAAAACACGTTTTTATAGAAATCTACTCGAAAACTAAAACACAAGCGCCCACTTCAAATCACTATGAAATGCAATTTTATTCAAACTCTTTCTATGAATACAAGTTGCCTAACGAGTTTTTAAACATTGATGAACGCGTGAACACTTCTTGGCTCACCTCACGCACAATCACGACAAATATTTTTCACTTACGTGCTTTTGCAGATGATGAATTTTTACATTTTTGTGATCACGCAAGTAGCAATGATTCACTGCCACGCCTATTAAATAAATAAACTTCACATTCACGGCAAAATTGATACAGCCACAATATAAAAAAAAAACACTGCACATATTCAATTTAAAAATACGTGCATTGTTTTGTGAGAACGTATGTATGTATATTGGGAAATACATGTACCCATAACTATGAAAGTGGCCTAAGTCATATATTTTTTAGAAATATTTAATGGTTTACATTTTAACACTATGGAACACTTTTATAATTTTATTAGTCTGCGAAACTTATATATAAATATTGTTTTCAGAGGTTCAATTGGCCATTAAATCAATAAAAATAACATCCGTCCTATAGGGTTAAACGGCGTATTTTTCACTCTTCTAGTGCTTTAAAGCAAATCTGTTGAGATAAAATCAGGCTGCGATATTCGTTGAACGGAAAATGTGTTTCTTCTTCTACAATTCATAATAATGCTCGGGGATGTACCTATAAGTACAAGTTTTCTGTATCTGGTCGTTCGGCAGAAATGAATGGGTAGATGCCAAAAACTTGTATAATCATTGTTATAATCGTTATAACCATCGTATGATTTTTAATAACTGAACTGAGCTTAAATTATCTATAATTTTTGACTTAGATCACTTTCATAATTAGCAATAAATGAATTCCATATAATGATGCAATAGCAACCAGCATCTGCCTAATGGTTAATTTTCGAAAGTCACCCCAATCGTGGAAATTTTTCCATCGAAATATTTTCTCTTTTTCCAAAATTGCAATCGTGAATAATTTTTCCCTAGATTTTTGATTCCGTTTATCATGAATAATATTTTTTACGGGGATCTTTTCACTTTTCCCCAGAAGTGTGTTCCCTTATATAATACTTTTCAAGGGGATTTTTAAACCTTTCCCTTGGTTCTGTTCGCTCTATTTTTTCATGCGAGCTGAATTAATACATTGTGTATTTTCAATACTAATTTTTAGGACAATATCAGTAAATAATGTTCCCGCGATTGTTAACAATAATAATTTCCTGCAAAACTTTTTCAAAAATTTTATGGCGGTGGTATACTGAAGACGTTCTTTAATTATTTATTTAAAAGCATTTAATTTGAAACCCAAAATGAGTATATATTTTATTATTAAACTTAAATTTGTTTTATTTTCAATTAATTTTCTAGCTTTACAAATCGTCTTTCCATGTTTTACACTCACTGAGAACTGACAGCGGGAAAAAATTTCACGGGAGATGCATGAATATCGTAAAAATTGCATCGAATCAATTTAGCTTAAAAAGTTATTATATTATAATTACTGTATTGACGTAAAGTCGATGTTGACAACTGGAATAAAGGTGAATAATAAATAAAAAATCCCCCAAGACTCTTTTTGGTATACGTAGGACATACTCGTATCAAATGTATTTTTATAAGGAGCTCAAATAAAAAACTTAAATTAAAAACTAATTATTAAATAAGTTCTGAATTGCTTCCTACCGAACATTGAGAAAGTTGTACATGAGAAGCAAAAACCTCATTTAATGTCGGGCGAATCTGAAATTTTGCGATTTAATTGTCCAAACATCAGCAAAAATACGGTTTATCAAATAATAAAACTTAAACTTGAATCAATTTGATTTCAAAACTAACTATATATACTAATATATGTAGTACATTTTATCATTTAGGTGAATCGACGCTGCTAAATCAAATCTTGAAAATGTTTATTTCACTGACTTCGGTTTGCGTGATTTAATTTTTTTTTCATTTAATTGAATAAAAATGTTCATATTAGCAACGATCAATATGTGAGCTGTACATAGTAATTTATGTCATCAGTTATTAACACAAGCATTTGATTGTTTGTTTGCCTGTTTAATGTTAAAAAAATAGATAAATAAAAAAAAAACTTAAACAAGGTTGCCTCTTTCCGCTAGGCCATTACAAATAATTATAAACATAATTGAAATATTTTCAAAAATTCAAGCACAATTATATATGAATCTAAAGATTCTGTGCTGTTTTGATTTTTAATGCAAAATTTATTAACATAAACAAAAACTTCTAAATACACATGAATCATGCGTGTAATACAATATTGCAATGTGCGAAATAAAAGCCAAATAAAGCATCTTTAATATTTTATTAGTGAATCACTTCTTTTAATAAAAAAAAACACAAGTACCCTAACAAAACGACTGATTTTGGTTAGAATTAAACTTGCAAGCAATGTTTCTAGCTTAAGCACAATGACGGTATTCGGAGTTCGATGCAAATGTCCTTGCGTAAGTGTAAATTTTCATATCAAATTCAAATTCAAATTCAAATTCATATCAAAGCTTTTCTTTGTGTTGTGTGCGTGTACGATATTTTCCATTTACACTTACGCAAGACCATTTGTATCGAACGCTGAACACCGTAATTCTTTAAATTAAAATAAATATTTTGTTCGTTTGAACGCTCTATCGATGTCATTATGTAGAGGATATAATATAACGCAAATTTCCTCGTGCAGAATTGTCAATGTGGCTTGAGCTGTAGCTGTCTCACGTAGCGCCATCTTGTTAAAACCACATGTCGTTGGTATCCATGTTATCCAATTCTGGCCGAAGGAAGTCGGTATTTATCGACATATAGCGCTCGTGAGCGTAAAATTCCCGAATATATTATCTATTTTGATAAAAACAATTTTATCATTTGCACGAGTTGTTGAACGGTATATCCATCCACGCTTTTTTTGGGCAAAATAGACTGAATAAATGGCAGCCAATTCGACAGATTTTGTTTTAACCATATGGCCGCGAACAACTGTCAAAGTTCAGAACTTCCAATTGGAAGACCCTTTATTTAATTTTTTTTCCAAACTAGACTTTAATCATACAAAATAATATAATACAAAATGCCTTAAATTTGCAATTTTTCTGTAAAGCATTTAAGCAAAAATCAGCTTAGAATTGTGACATAATTGAAGTTAAGAGATGGAAATTACGCTGTTGTAGCCAAACACAGAAACTGTCATTTTACGTAACGAAATTTACAATGCGAACGAAGCAAGGGCATTGTAACATACGGAATCATTTTTCGTATTACAACGATTGTGGGTTGTTGACTACTATTCAGTTGTTGTTTCTTCCCTAGCCGAGGATTCTGTTGAAGTGGAAAATAAAATGTTGACTGTTTCAATTTGTTTCAGAGCACACTGCAAACGAGACTCCCAAGAGCAATGTACTGCAACAGACTGCGGCTTTTTTTACTTTCCTCCACAGACGAGGACAGGGATAAAAAACAAATATCAAGATATTTTTGCTTTTTTTTGTGCCACAATCAGTTCATACATATTATGAATGCAGTTCTAAGCAACTGCAATTGTCATGAAGCTTCTTTTTTATCTGGCTTTTGTTTAGTCTAATCCATAGCGTAAAATGGGGTATGGAAGGCTTCTTGCGGTAAATAACCTGCGATTTTTTTTTTCTTTTTTTTTTTGTGATAAAATATATATTGCTTCCTTTCAAATGTAAATCTGTTTTACAAATACAAATTCTTGTGAGATTCAGGAATTCATTAAAAGGTTAACTAATCATGGAAAAATATTTAAAATCATTGAAGAAGAAGAAGAAATGATCAACTAAATATTAATTAAGTTAAGTGATATTTTGTATCCCTATTTTCAAATAAAATGTCCAATGTTACCACGTTTTTTATTAGTTTTGGCGTTAGTGATGCTCTGGTACACTGTTTGCTGTTAAGCCGATTATGCAGAAATTTATTTCTCTTTTGAATTAATTGCATTGCAACTAAAACATTTATTTTATTTTTTGCCATTTTTTTAAATGTATTTTTTACTATCAACTGGCACAGCAATGATGCCACCTAGCACACTTATTTCACCATGAGTGTTGCCAAATGACTTTATTTTCGATGTCCGGCATCATGAAAATATAAGAATACTTATAAATGTTATCTTCGTATAAATAGCGAGTAAAGTATTTGCAAATAGTTTTATTTGCAAATAAGAAATGCGTATAAACGAGGTCTCTATTTGTCTTAAGATGTTGCACAAATTGCCATTAATTTATGAGACAAATTAGACCAGCCTACAATAAATTAAAAACAATTAACATTAACATCAATTTGGTTTGGCAAACTTTTACTATGAGTGTTCATGTAAATAGATTATAGAAGTAAAACTATAGATACAGTTTATTTATGTATTTGTATATTATGTTACCAGTGTGTATCCGTTTTAAATAACCATCACATGCAAATTTCTTATTCGAGGCATAATTTTAAAGAAAAGAGAAAAATAATTGAGGAAGTTCAGTTTTATAATTGCTACAACTTGTCTTAATAAATAAACGTGGTTCATAAAATAAAAAAGTATACAGTAAAGGCGATTATATTGTGACTTCCTCTCAGTTCTGTTTCAAACATGATTCAAATCGGGTTTGTTTTCTTCTATGCAGTAGTTGCTGCGGAGTAGAAAAAAGAGGACGCCTCTCTAGATCTGCAGTAGCGCCGGCCTAAAGGCTCAGTTAGCCAACTGTAATGGAATGTAACTGCAACAGTACCAAACAGTTCAAATACCTTTACAAAAACGTACCTTTTATGAAAAAGTACCATATTGAAAAAGTACCTTTTTAAAAAGAGTATTTCTTTAAGAAAGTGCATACATACATGTACCAAATATTTTACTTGAGTGAAATTTAATTACATATTTTTATCTGTTTGGTGTCTATTTGTAAAAACATTTCAATTACTTTTTTTAACTCTTTGTTCTTAAATAATTTGCGACACACCACCTCTCTGGGACTATCTTGAGCTACAACTAAACTTTACTATTACGCTAAAATCAGTTGTTAACCCATTTTCTAGTGTAGACATTCAATCTTCAAGTGCTTGTATCCTCGTAATAGTCCATTAACACACTGAATAATGATTTTTGATGCAAAAAATATTTGCAACTCTCAGAAAAAGTTAATCTGTAAGGGGAAATAAGCCAGCAACACCCTTTTGCAATAAAAGAAATAAAGTATAAAACGACATTAAATTTAGCGGATATAATAGTGGAAATGAAAAACGGAAATGGAAATAGTGTTAGAAAATAAAATAAATTATTAAATCATAATTGTAATATAATATAATACAGATATCACCGTTTTCAGTTCAAATAAAAGGCATATAAGGTCGAGTCTTAATGAATTATATGTAAAGAAAAAATTAAAATGGCAACATTTCGCACCAATTTACCAAAACGTTTAATGCCATTCGAAAATTTCCTGGCCCCAAATTAAGCGAGATCCCCAAATTTTCGACTATCACAGCGTAATTACATAGAGTCCGAATGAGTATTCGGTTTCGAATTATATCAAAATTTTGGTTTCGACTTCTATTCGGTTTGACCAAATTTTTCCCAAATGCAGAAACCGAAACTTTTTATTCCGAAGGGGGTTAAATCCTAAACAACTTTTTGCTACTTTTGTATAAAATTTTTTGATTGTTATATTTTTGAAACTAATCTGATATTTGATGGAAACCGATTGATTTCAAAACGCGCGATTTTGCAAATCAAGGATTCAAATTTAAATTCGATCGTGTATTTTAAGCCATGAAAACAGTAAAGAAGCAGCAATAAACCAACTATTAGTGGAATTAGTTTTTCTTTTTTAAATCGAGCACCTTGAAATCCATCGATTTTCATCTTCTACTAAATATAAAGTACTATGTATGTTATTATTTTCTAAGCCAAATAACTAAAATAACAATAAACAATGTTACAAAACACTTTAAATTAAATAAATAAATGAGTGTCTTTCTTAAATTCGTACAAGCTTTTATAACTTTCAATGTTATTCAATACTAAAAAATCTCTCGGTTTCGGCCCAAAATTTATTAATTTTTTTTTTCCAGAAAACTGGTTTCAGTCGACCTCTACATGTCAAAAAAAAGAACTCATTCGCGATTTTGTCTTGCTTGTTTACTTTACTGTCCGCTTCGCAAAGTTAAATTTATGACAACATACAAAACTTTTTTTCAGCCTTTCCGTTTTATTACGTAATAGTCTGACTTCATCTTAACCAGTTTCTTTCGGTTCTATTGTTTTTCATTCCTACGTTTTGTTGTTATTTTTCGTGTCATTTCAATTTAATTGTTTATATGTTTATATGTTTATATGTTTTTTTTTTTTTTTTTTTTTTTTTTTTTTTTGCAAATATCAAGTTTCTGTTTAGAGACAGAAAACCTTAAATTGAAATTAAAACACGGACAATCTTTAAGTTATCAAGAGATTAGTTTAACTCTAAAGATAATTCTTAGACACTAACGTTTGAATATTGTTTCAGCCGTTTAAACAAAATTAAGCTCCATCACTGAAGAAAAATTTTGCCAAATGAGACTTTTGAAACTTTTGAATAGTTTTTGAAGAATTCTTGAACCAACCTTAAAACAATTCAAAACTATTATGTCGGTTGTCACAGAAATAATCAATACAACCAACTCAATGCTCTCTGCTTTTCTAAAACGATACCTAAATACATAAATTTACTACCCAGTGAAAAAAAAAGTCATGAAAATGTACATAGTTTGCGATCCGGAAATAGTGCAAATTTGGAGAATTTCTAATGATTTTTACATACGGTTGTCATTGCAAAAAATTATCTTTTTCGATGCCTAATCATCGAATTGGAAACGATTTTAAGAAAAATGTCCTTTTTGGCGTTCTATAACAATATTTTCCCACACAAAAAATGAAATTTGTTTCTTTTTATACGCGAAATAGTGTTTTCATGTAAATTTAGGTAAATACATTTTAATTTTTAGGCCAAAATTAGTTTATAAATTTTTTTAAGAAAATCGATTTTTTTAAATCATGGTGAGTATTTTCTAAACCTATAGAGGAATTAAAAGGATTTGTGTGATTGAAATAAATTTTAACTTGTTTTCCTGCTTTTTTTGAAAGCAATGAAAATGTAGTTCTTTCGAAATGACTTCCAATTTTTTTTACTGGGTAACAATAGTATTATTCATACTAGAATTATTATGGTCTGACCTTAAATGCATTTCAGTTAAAGTTTTGGTCCGAACATTGCACATTGGGTAATTTGAGCTACTTTTTAAGCCGAAGTTAATTTCAGCCAAAATTTTGGACCGATATGACTGAAATTGGGAATTTAAGAGTTTTTTATGAGCACGATCAGCTGAGATTTTTTATTTCTGTAATAGTTTAAATTTTTAGGTTTGCCACCATATGAAGAAAAGTTGAAAAACAAAATATCGCTAAAACTAACGGAAAACTTTTTTTTTGAAATTCGGCGCGATGGAAATACGCAAGGGCGCTAACAAAATTGCATATAAGCCATGTAAATAAAATCTCGCTTGGAAAAGTCGTTGATTTTCCGAGTGACTTGTGCCGCCCGCCGTAATGATAAATTTTTAAGAAAATTTTGTACCTTTTACTTCAACGAAGACAAATCTTGTTTTGAAACAAATTAACCTCACTGATAATAAAATTGTAAACAACATAATTTTTTTCCTTTTTATCCTTTTCACAAATCCAAATATTAAAAAGATCACCATATTTCAAGCTGTAATATATCGCTAAGTTGTGTGTAAATTGCAAACTTAAAACTCGTTTTCTGGCAAACGGGGTTTTTTGAGTTATGACGTTCTTTGAGTAAATGAGCGATATGACAGCAGCCAAAATTCAATATGGCGGTCAACAGACGCCATTTTGTGAATAAGAAAAAATTAAAAGTCGGCGAAATATATCAAAATGGATATCATTCGACAGGTATTTGAAAATGTTCTTTAGATTTCTCTCATTATTTTTAATCTCGAATGATCATTTAGCACCTTTAACGGTTTAAAGTTTGTCGCAGGCGGTATTTATTGATTTTTTTTTTTAATTTTTACTTGTTTACAAAATTTAGTTTGCCACGTTATTTTTCCAATTATTTTTAAATTAGGCAACACGCATGCTCATTTCTAGTTTCTTTTTATTTATTTGAAGCTTACAATATTTTCGGTTTTTTTTTCTAGTTTTACTAATAAACAAAAATCTAAAAATGATCATGACCATGAAACCACAAAATAAGATAATGATTTTTTTTTTAAGATTATTATTGAACAAAAATGCATTACATATACGCATATACATATATGTATGTATGTATGTACAAATAAAATACATCAGTTTATTAACTATGCTGTATTTACATATTTGAAGAAATTGTTTACTCCAGCCCACAGTATGCAGTATAACGGCCCCTTCGAGCGAAATTGTCATAACCTCTAAGACGTACAATTTAATTAAAGCTTTTTTAATCAACATTTTGCATACTAGTAATTCCAGCACTTAAAATTATATACATACACATATAGTTACTTAAATAATCCATGGCATTTGTGTCCGCTATGGTACATGACTGTCTTACGTCATGTATTTTCAAAATTATCAACAACACCATCACTTGGAAAATTTCAATAAATTAAAAAGTTTAATAGGGCATTTACACCTGCAGAGATTCTAGAGGATTTCAATTAAAATCTTTATGAAAAACTATACCATTCATACACTTATAAAGATTTTTTATCTTAAGCAAAACCGATTAACTGAAGATTTTCCAAAACTAAAACCAAACAACTGTGTGAATTGGTTACATACCAATTCACACACCTTTTTATGTGCACAAGCTGACTTTTTAGTACAAATTTGAAAAAACCATAGTTGCATGACTAAGTTCTACTAGATTTTAAGTACATTTTGAAAAAAACTAGTTACGAAGTATGGGAAATCTACTAGATTTTAAATGTAAACGCACTATAACATTCATGCATATAGTCAAATAATTTAAATCATTCCAATAAGACGTTTCATTTTGAATAGTCGGACATTTTAACAGTTGTCATGATTCAGATGACAAGTAAAACTACGCGGTTAATATAAATGGAATGACGTACTCTTCAACAACGCTTTGAAATTACTAAGCTTCACTGCAAAAATTGTGAAAAATGGCGAAACTAAACCATTTTTGGGTCATCGTGAAGTACCTTTTCATACAGCAATTCGATACTGGTGGTAAAATTTGAGCAGTTAGGACAACTTAGTCATGTGAACAACCGAATTTGTGCATATGGCTAAAGAACAACTGAGAATACTGCTGTTTTAGCCCATAGTGTTGAGGAGAACCCAATTTTTTTTTTATTTCTCTTCGATCTTTGGAATAGAGAATTTCACAAACGACATTACACCGGTTTTTAAAGTTCAGTTAATATAAGCACTCACGCCTACGGATCATCAAAAACGTTGTGTCTTTGCTCATTGGGTCCTTTGAATGCATCATTGAAAAGTTATCTTGAGTGATGAGACTCATTTTCACGTCTAAAGCCGACTTGTGTGTGGCATTTAGGGCTCGGAAAATCCAAAAAATATTATTGAAATTCCTTTGCACCCTCAACATGTAAATTTTCGACGGTGTCTGGTCTGGTGGAGCCATTGAACCGCAAGTTATAAAAAATTGAGGCTAAAGCAACTGAATAATGCCTAATGGTTTTGTATTGCCGGAATTGGAAGACGAGGTTTATTTTCCACAAAGCGACACCACGTGCCACATACACAGAAAAAAGTATTCACCAATTAATGTTTTCAATTAATAATTTAATTGATTCAATTAAATTTTTAATTGTATTAATTAATTTGAGTGGAAAAACTTAATTGATATTATCAAATTGTTTATAGGTGAAAATTTAATTAATTTTTTAATTAATATTACAAATATTTTAATTAATATTACAAACTCATTCATATTACTTTTTTGTGTGTAAGTAACAATAGAATCGTTCTTTTGGTGAAAAGTTTCCTGACCGTGTTATTTCTAGAAAGGGCAATAGCGATTGACCACCGAGATCCTGCGATCGATTCCAGACCTCTAAAGTAATATTCGTGAAGATATCAAGGACATATAGCCGCAAATGTACGAATTGGTAACGGAAATTTT
Organism: Nowickia ferox; assembly: GCA_936439885.1. Taxonomy (NCBI): domain Eukaryota; kingdom Metazoa; phylum Arthropoda; class Insecta; order Diptera; family Tachinidae; genus Nowickia; species Nowickia ferox. Next base: position 114,413,649 of record OW387025.1, read on the forward strand.
CGTGAGAAGAATATCATCCATTATTTTAATCAAAATAAAATCAGGTTTGCAATTAATGAAGGGTTTTTTCCATACCCAAATGAAATCTCTTATGTGAAGGCCCTTTACATATAAATATTATCAAAAATCTTGGAATTCATGTAGACAGAGCAAGAACAGGGACATTTACATTTGAGTAATAAACTAAATTTTGAATATACATAATTATGCCGCTTAGGATAATTCGACACTCAGGGATCGTTATTTTCACACAACTTTTTGTTGTTGCTTCAAATTTTTGTATGTTAATTTGTTTGTGGCAAGAACAGACATACGAGTACGTACAATAAAATATTTATGCATTTTTGAAATGTATATTAAAGCACTTGAGATTCGTATGGGGTACGATTTTATTAATCTGAATTCACAGACTTCAAGTGAGTTCTTTTTGAATGTCTGTCTATCGGAATGCCACTTGTTACATTTTCCTTTTTCTTGACAGAAGCAACTGAGCAACAACAAAGCTGCAATAATCAATTTTAAGCCCACCACTTGTTTTTTCTGCAAGTTATTTTGTTGCAGAGAAAATTTACTTGAACATTTTAACTACACTTAAAGAAATTATTCTTCGTTTTATTCTAAGCAAAAAATCAACAGCTAATTTAATACTTCATGCACTCTAAAGCAAATTTTTAGGATAGAAAAGGATTACGAAAGAGTTAATATTCTCCATTGGGAATAGGTTTATTTTTTTAATTCTGATAACTTGTAACGAAGACAGTAAAAGTTAGATAAGACGGCAAACTTATTATGAAATTAAACAAAAAAAAAAATAAATCTCAATTTTTGTATTCCATGACTTCTCCGCAATTTTAGTTTATTAGCTTATCTCTAAAATAAAAGTGTTTTATTTTTTAGCTATTTTTAATTATTATTGTTCGAACTTCATTTGTTTCTATATTTATGATTTGATCAGGCTAAAGTTCGTATCGCTTTGTAAGCCAAATTACATGTGATAATTATTAATGAACAGATAACACTAAAGTTAATTGTAAATATTCTGACAAACACGTAGTATAACGGAACAACTAGCTGTTTTCGAAGGCGACGAAACCTTCATCATCAGCGTTCGTTTTTTGTGTTTGGTGCATTGTGTGTGGTTGTCAGTTGATGTAGATTTCTGCTTTATATACTCAACTTTTAATGCAAATGGAATATGTGAATTGTTTTGATTCATCGTATTACAATTTGCTAAAAGCTTTTTTGTAATGAAAGCTCATTTTTACCATCTCTAAATTTACAACAGTCTTGCCATTGTCGTTTGTTCTTTACTAATTATGCACACACAGTGGACCAAACACAAAAAAAAAAAAAGAACGCTGATGATGAAGGTTTAGTGGCCTTCGAAAACAACTAGTTGTTCCGTTCTACTACGTGTTTGTCAGAATATTTACAACTAACTTTAGTGTTATCTGTTCATTAATAATTATCACATGTAATTTGGCTTACAAAGCGATACGAACTTTAGCCTGATCACATCATAAATATAGAAAAGTATTTTATGTTTAATGCTATTCTTTTAGTGTATCTTTTAAAAAGAAGAACATCATATACATATGTATGTATGTATGTATGTATGTATGTATGTGTACGTAAATATACCTAGAATTGTTTGCTGCTTGCATATGTAATGCGACACTTAATTCAACATCATTATGCCAAGGAAATGTTACAACATTCACATTGCCACGACACAAGTGAACAAACAGAAGAGATCTGTCAGTCGACGGGCATAAAAATAATAATGTTGCATCACACAAGCAGAAGCAATAGATCAGACAGATAAAAAAAACAAATAAAGAATTAAATAAATTTATACTCTGCAGCTGATGTGTTTGTTTAACGTGGCATTACAACAACTAAAATTAACTTTTAAATAATTAAAGAATAACACTTAAAGAATATTGCATGAAGTCACTTTCTGGAAATGTGTTTCCATTTAACACAAATTTCGGCAAATTATTTAAAAGATAAGATAGATTTAATTAAATGAACTTGGTGAGAAAGAAGTGAAATATTTGAGTAACAGTTTCATACATATTTATTTTTGCTAAAAATGTTGCAAACGCATTTCGTATGTACTTCATTGTCCATTATAAAAAAATAACAGACAAACCTAAACAAGAGTCTAACAAAAACTTGTCGCTCCTTTTTAGGTAGGGATCATGTATTTTCAAACGCTAATTCATTTCAAACACTCTGAAATTAGTCGGTTACTTACATTTACTTAGCACGAGCATCAAAATAAACGACGAATGAGAATAAAAATTTAATTAAATTAAAATAGCTCCATTGAAAAAAAGTGTCATCAAAAATGTTTTTTTTTTTTTAAATTGGACTCTGTTCTATAATTTCTTAACTAATTAAGACTGCAGAAGGAAACAAGGTTCTAGCTGAATTCTGCAGTTTGGCTGTAGGAGTATTAAACACTTTTACGTAAAATTGTACTTGGAATATTTTTATGGAACATATTAACCCTCTCCTCTAACTCTTCTCCTCGTCGGTTCTTTTTGTATCTTTAAACAAGGGGAGCAAGAAAGTTCTCTTAAACTGGAATATAACACAAAATTGTCCTACAAAAATATTTGTCATAGAATTCTACCCTAAAGTCTATGGCACATAAACATAGAAAACAAATTATACTTTAAAAATTTAAAACTAATGTTAACATACAAACTACTGGTTTTAAACTCTGAAATTATACTTTGTTTTGACTATGAATATGCGCCTATGAATACAGGAATAACATCAGAAATTAGCCATCCGTATTAATCATCATAAGGGATCCACGTGAAGAGCCGAAAAGACAGTCTTTTTATTTTCATTCTACTTACTTTTTTGTGTTTTATTTAATTTTGTTTTTAATTTATATACTGTAAAAATCTTCAAACACAAACAAATATAAGTGGGAGCTTGACTCCTCACTGCTTAATATAAAGTATTCCGGACTCTGCACCTGACTGTACCCTAGACTTACTGCCATCACTATCAAAAACAGCTGATATTGTGTTTACTGTTATTTTATTTAATTTGATAGAATGTGAAGTGAATCTTAAACATGTCAAAGAAGAGACAATACTTTGAAGATTATTAAAAAATTGGCTTTACATAATTTAAACAAACAAAAATTTAATTTTTAAACAAATATTGTCAATTAATTGAAATTCATTTGCTGGTGGTTAAGCATTGTATATATGCATTTCGGTGGTGATTTGCAAATCATCAGTAGACTGATCAAATAAATTTCATATTTATGAATTTTTATAACAAAATTTTTAAGCAAAATAAAAAATTAGTTTTTTGTTTTTCACTTTTTTTTAATTCAACCTAAAAAACCTGGATTCAGTAACTTTTATTACGATAATCGTATCGCTATAATAAAGTTAACGAAAATGTATAAACTTTGCTATCCAGTAACATATTTTAACGATATTCGCTGTCGATTGAAGTAAGAAAAGTAAAATAAGCTTAAATTCATTTAGTTTTTCTTTAATTCTTCTTTGTGCTTTTTACTTATTTTGACACTTTGTATGCAGGAATGCCACATGATATACAATTAAATGGCGAGTAAAACACAGATGTATACTATCGTAAAAAATTATATCAAATATTGCGATTTTCGATTCGCAAAAAGTTACAGAAGCCAGGTACGTACAAGTTTCACATTGGGTCCACGGCAAAAAAAAAAGTTGTAGAAGGTCGGTGAACAGGATTTTGGGGGAACACCTGCTCTGAGAGTCATTATTACAACGCTAACATTATCGTTTAGTTCATATTTACATTATGCAAGTCTTATTGCTAAGCTGATTAGTTTGAAGGCGAGAGAGACGAGGGGAACAGTAACGTTTCTTTTCCCCTCGTCTCTCTCTCCTAACAAACTAATCAGCTTAGCAATAAGACTTGCATAGTGTAAACTAGGACTTATACGAGTAGTTAAACTTAGCTTTAGCTAAAGTGAACGATTATGCAACCTTTAAACTTTTTTCTATTTTTAGAACTGTCTGATAAAACTGGACAACGACATAAAATGTTTGCATATTTACTTCAACAACTTCATAAGAAGAAAAACCTGCTTTACTAACTTATAATTTCAATTATTAGTTAATATAATAATAAATAAATAAGAGAAACTTATATTAAAATGTGTTTCGGCACATATCGAATCATAAACGCCAAAAAAGCTTAAGCGACATATTTTTTAACTTCTTTTTTTGACGAAAATCGATTATTTACGATTGTAGGTAATCGATTTTCGGAAAAAAAGGAGTTCGAAAATTATGTCGTTTAACGATACGATATGATAATTTGAATTAAAAAGTAAAAATATAAAATATTGTAAACTTACGTTGGATCCGGTTGTCCTTCAGCTTCGCATTCGATGATGAAGGGTTTATCACTCTCTTTATTTTGTTGAGCAACTTTGAATAAGAGTTCGTCTGTGGGCGGTTGTTTGATAATGCGAGGCGGTGAGTTGACTACAATAAACAAAAAATATATGTAATCAACAAATAAATAAATCCTTAAAAAAAAAGTGATTTGTTAAAAACCAGTTTTGCACATTTTCCAAGTACATGGCTTATTAAAAATAAAACAACAACACTAGATTATAAATAATTCAAATTCAATTTATGACAACCCTTTTATAAGAAAATTCAAAAGAAAATACGAAGATTTAAAACAATTGTTAAAAAATTACAACTAATTTACAAATTTCTCTATAAAAAACATGAACATTAGAAAGTCATCAGGTGGTTTGTCTAGCAACTCTTTTTTTCTTTTATTTTCTTGAAGCTTTGATAACATTTGCTACCCAAACACTACACGTACTCGTATCTATGTGTACAGATTATTTTTGGGGGATATTGTGTGCACATTTTTTATTCAATGAAAAGTGAATAAAAAGAAAACAAGGTAACAAACAACATTAGTACAAAGCACAATAGACTAATTTTCCAAAGTGCATCGTAAACTGTAAAATTCAATAAATTCAAAAAGTAAAAAAAAAATATGAGCAACAGCAAGACCACAGACAGACAAAAAAAAATAACATTCCCAAAGATGAATACATGATGATGTCGACGAGGATGATGATTATGCTGAAGACGTTTAGCGCAGCGGCCATAAATCCAATTTAAAAAATTGTTTTACACAAATCCACACACATACTCGTACATACATAAATATTCAAAATGCTTGCGTGCATGAGAATGTTTGCAGCTTCCATCAAAATATTGCTGCCTTCTATCTGTCTGCCTATTAATTGGAACAAAGGGAAAAAGTGGTTGTGTATTTTTAGACGATCTAAATTCATTGACATGTGCAGGTTAAGTAGACAATCTTTTTTACTATCGGATCGCCAAGGAATAAGACTTTCTAAAAAAACAACGTATTGTGAAAATACAAATTTCAACAACATAAAAAATAAAGCAGAAATTAGGAATTGGTTTTTATGTGTTTGAAATTTGGACACGCTGTACATTAGGGTGGGTCGATTTGTATGGATGCAAAAAAATATAAGTGTATGTATAAAAAGTTCGAAGAGGGTGCGTAAAATTCCGAGAAGCTACAGGTCTAAATTTTGGTCAATATAAAAAATGGGGATAATTTGTGGCGATTAAAACCTAAAATTGCTTCGTTTACGTCAGCATACATTTATATGAAAGCATTTAAAAATAAAACCGACAGTCTGGCAAGGCTACGATAAAAATAAAAAACATAATATATAATAAAAATAAAAATGAAATAAAATTCATATTTAGATTTAGAGATCTTTAAAAATATCACGTACATTAATAAATATATTTCTTATTTGTACACTGTTTTATTAAAATTTAAACGGCATAGTCGTACATTAGAGGGAGTAAACACAATTAAACACTGTTGCAGTAAAAGGAAGTAAGAAAATATAGCAGAAATATAAGATTTTATTGCATACAAGCATCATTTAATATTTTCATCCAATATACTGAGAAGTTAAGTTATGAATTTTATATTCAAAAAACTTTTTGGCATCTCAAAAGACTTAAAAAAAGGGAAAACTTGACAAATGGTAACGCTGAATATCTGTCATCTGAAGTGCCATTCATTTAGTAAAAGATTTGCCACTTGCGAATATGAATCGTTTAATAACCGAAGAACGCGTAAAAATAGTTAAAACTTACTACAAAAGTGGTGCCCACTTTTCCAGAATTACGGTCGTCACAATCGACCTACTGTGCAAGAAATTGGAAAATTATAAGGAAATTTAAAAAAAAAACTGGAAGTATTACAGTTGTGACCAGGCCTGTGCATCATCGCAATGTGCACACTGCCGAAAATATCGCGCTGTTAGTGAAAGTGTGGCGGATAATCCCAAGAACCATTACCGTCAATTCAGAGCGCTATGGGCGTATGATAACCAACCCATTTTTTTTTTGGCTCGCAATTGAAGATTATGAACTGGACGATATGTAGTTTCAACAAGACGGTCCCAGAGCCACACAACACAACCGTTGTGGGCAAAACGCGTAATTTTGCGTTTTGGCAACGTCTATTGACCAAGATCATGCGATTTGACGCCGCTGAACTTTTTTTTGGATAATCCTCTGACCTTGGAATATTTGAAAATCATCATTCGTTAAATCATCACCGAGATACTGCCCGAAATGTGCGACCAACTAGTTTAGAGGCGTTCTTTTAAATGATATTGAGCCTTATCGCGGTTGGCGTGTTTCGACTTCGACAGTTTGGTCCTAGAGTAAAGAAAAATGTTGCAATGTTCTTAAATCTCTTACTAAAACGTCGTTGTCATTGGCGGACCTCAACAAAATTTTACTAGTGATTTTCATGATTAATATTAAAATTCATAATTACAGGCAATTTTTAATCATTTCCGCGGGAAAGGGTGCAAAAGTAATTCTTGGCTCAGAATGGACTTTCTATGCATATGTTGGAAGAAGCGGAGGAAAGTTGGCGTGCGACGAAAGCTTGCAAAACTTCTAAAATCATGTGGAGCTTCTATGATCCTAAATCGACTAAATTCCTTTTATCACTAACCAAAAGCAACTGTAGACTTCTAGTGGGGATATTAACTGGACACTGCTGGACGGCTTCGTATGCCGTCAAAATAGGACAAATACTTGACGGTAACTGCAGGAAATGTAAGGAGCCCGGGGTAATTGAGACAGTAGAACATCTACTGCGCCACTGTCCGGCTCTAAGCTGCACTAGATATGACTGTGTTGGTGATCACACTTTTCGAAGTCTTGAACTTGTATTGGGAATGGAAATGTGTAGACTAGTAAGGTTTGTTAAATCTGTGTGGGAGTCATTCGATACAGGCACCACGAACTAGGCTGCCATACTTACAATCAATCAATCAATCCTGGTCTGTGGCGAGGTCCTTGACCAACCAGACTAACCTAACCTAACCTAACGTATATGTTCGTAGTCGAAGCCGACATACCCCAACCACGATAAGGGGGATTGTAATGGCAACGTCCAAACATTACAATGATATATAAAAAATTTGTTTTATTTCGAGAAAAATGCTACATAAATAAAAAAATAAATAAATGGAAATACTTACTCATTGCCGTTGTGGTGCTCAAAACAGCAATCAGCAGGACAACGGCCAGCGTTCTAGACGACTGCCGCCCCATTTTATTGATTTTTGTGTGTGTATGTATGTGTGTGTAACTGATGAGTGCAAAGAACTTGCGTTCTCAACTGATGCTTTAAAACGAAGCCCCTTCCTTTAATGAGGGGGAATTTAAGTTAACGGAATGCAGTTTTTGTTTGATTTAGTTTCCTTTTTTACTTTCACTTTTTTATTCCTTTTTTATTATTTTATTTTTGTTGACTAAAACTTAGTAGACACAAACATTACGATTTTGTTGAAAATCTGAAAAAGAATAAAATATCCCTTAAGATTTGAATCTAAAAAGAAATAAAGAGAAATAAAAAATTATTTATTAATTTGAATTGATGCAAAAATGTATTCTTAAAATGTAAATTGAAACTATGATTGTATTTTATTATTGTATTTTCATTTTATAATGTGATTGAGTGCATACACACGATGTTTTTTGTTGCGGTACCGGGAGGTCTAATTGCTTAGATGTGTGATGTGAAAAGTGTGACGTACCTCATGTGTTTTAAGTTCAAAATAATATTCAAAGCAACTGCTGTTGCACTAGATATCTAAGCAATCGAACGAATACACATCGGCCTAAAACACGTTGTGTGTATTTAGCTAGTCTATCAAGCTCAAAAGCAGAGTTTTAATTATGTTTGTTTTAGAAACCAAGAATTATAAAAACAAAAATATGCTAAAATGCATTTTTAATTGTGAAAGTAAATAGCTATCAAAGAATTAGTGCTGGCAAATTGTATTACTTTTCATTATCCAATAATACTCAATACTTTTCATTTGGGTACTCAATACTACTGGATACTTTTAACCGCTTTTTGAATTTCCAACCCTTTTAAATTAAAATTAATTTTTTTAAATTAAAAATTAATTTTAGTTCAGTATTTTTAGTGCTTAATTTTCATGAGGCATGAAAACGTTTTTATTAATTCATTAGCTGACCCCGCAAACGTTGTTTTCCACATAAATTATTTCTAGGGTAGAAAATAATGTTTTCGAATTAACTCATACCAAAATTTAAGACTTTTGTTATTATAGCTTTAAAGATTTAACAACATTTTAAATTACTTCGCAGCTTGCTCTCAAAAAAATCTCTACAAAATTTGAATCCTTTGACACCAATAGCATTCAAGATATAAGATATTTCGTTTGTATGGGCGTGGCACAGCCCACTTAGGGGTATGAAATATAGATTAGTACATATTCTAAGACCTATAGAATACACATAAAACATTTCATGAAAATCGGTGAAGCCGTTTCGGAGGAGTTCAATTACAAACAACGTGACACGAGAATTTTATAAATATAGAAGAATGTAATTTTTTAAAAAGAGACAAGAAAAGTTGTATTTTTAAGTAGAGTTGTATTTTGTCATCTAAATCTTCCATTCAAATTCGCTAAAAAAAAATAAACTCTGAAAATATCGAGTAACTGCAGGCTGGGGCAAAAATAGTCTCCCGATGTTTTTTTATTGTTTTATTTTTAATAAATGAAAAACAGTATTCGCCATTGCTCCATGTTGCTGGAACCACGTATTCACGAGAAAGTCGTTGAGCATCACTCTGTAGCGCTCGCCTTTCACAGCAGTCGTTTCGCCCGCGGTACTTTGGAATAATAAAAATAATGCGCACCATATACCATACAGTAATTTTGAGCGGATGTAATGAATGGCTCTTCTTGTTTTACACGCGGATATTCACGTATTCACAGAGATGAAAATGGGGCTCGTCGCTTATGATAATTTTCGATGAAAAGTTGTCGCAAAACAATCGAAACAATGATTCACGTTCTTGAGGAGTACAGTTGTTGACATCCACGTCACTTATTTATTTGTTAGATATTCTATGCACAAGACTTAAAGTCGACGTCACTTTAACAGAATTGGGGTTTGTTTACTCGCTCTAGAGAACAATTTTGTGCTGCTGACAATCTATTTCCGTTCCCTAAGGTCTAGAAAATAGCATAAACCTGCCAACAGGAGTTAATTGTTTTCGACAACGGGTTCACAAACCCCAATTTTTTTGTATTGTGTTAAAGTGACGTCGATGTCATTGAAAATGGTCATGAGCGACGAGCCCCTTTTTCATCTCTGTGAATACGTGCATGTCGACAACTGGAATAAGGGTGATTTTGTTTTTGTTTGCTCCACAAATGTCAAATGATACTTTACCTCCATTTGCAAAAATTAGAACATCTTCCAAAGGATGACTATTTTTGCCCCACTTTGTGCTTTTGAGTATTGAGTACCCGAAAAATATTCCAAATAAGCCATATACTCGACACCCACTACTCAATAGTTTGCCAACACTACACATGATAAAAAAATACTTGTGTTGTGGCTTAAGGTCGTCTAGTTGCATTTAATTTTCAAACAAATTATTACCGAAGCCAAATGCGGGAAATTTAAATTTGTCCATGCCTTTCGTTCGGAGGAACCAGTCATGCGATTATGACATAAAAACCAAATTTTGACTCGAATAAAATTGTTCCCTGAGTTCAAATCCGTCTTTGATTAAACTACAATTGATGCAGCACAACTAATTTCTAAACTAATGGCCAATTAACTGGAAACAGAGATATCTGGTCATAAATAATGTAACGTAATAATTAGAATTCAATTCCGTCGCACCTTTCCATTGTTCTTCACATATTTGTGTTAAAAATGAAAACGAAAACAAACTACTGCTTGTAAATATTTAGTCTAGAAGAGCAAAAAAAAAAAAAAGAAAAAAAATGCAAATGAAAAAGATCTGAGAACAAGAACAAATATGTTAATTCAATTAGTATTAGATACCGAAAACAGAAATCCAAAAAATGCATTTCAAAGAGACGCTAAAAACACACGTAGAAGAGGCACAACACTCAAGTGTTATTTTTCTTTGAATACGGCTCGTAAAATGTTATTAGATTCCTCACAGAACGGTAGTAGTAATACAATCGGTATAATTTTGGCATTATTAATAATTTTAAATATTTTGATGATAATTAAAACTCTTACAAAACAAACTAAAATGAAGTAAAACTATCTAAAAGTTGCCAGAGAAATACATAAGAATGGATTTGCGTAATTTATGTTCAAAACTCGATATGGATGCACTACGAGGTCAGTGTTGCAAAAACAAAAAAAAAAAAAAAAAACGTGCAGTAGTGTGCATAAAATAAATCAATAAATTAACATTAATTTTAATGTCACGTTGAAAGAAACCCTTAAAAAACATTGAACAATTAAAGAACCACTCGTAACTATTTACTTGCAATTATTTTTCAAACAAGCAGAATGATTTTAATTGCCATCTTGCTATTTCAGCTAAAATTCCACCTTTACCACAAATCAAATTACCAAAATCGATATCAAAACTCAAGTCTCGTAAAATTTTTCGCAGTTCGCGAGAAGATGTCAGCACGGTACAACGACGTGTCTCGTCAAAGCGCAAACCCATTGATTGTGAGAATTTACCGCTACCGTTAGGGCCCCCGTATACAATACCCCCTTCAGAATTTATTAATCGCACGCCAAATCGAATCTCGACAATATCATCGTTAATGAACAAAAAAGAGGACGGTGGTGGAGTGTCAACAAGATGGAAATCAAAAAATGCTGAAGATGAACATTTTTATCGTAGTGCAGGTGGTATAGAGGATTACTATCCTTCCCCGTTGAATGAACGTTTTGAGCGGCGTATATCGCGTCCCATAAGTCCGGTTAGGGCGCCGCCTACCACACAGGAATTTCGTGCACAATCTGAGCAAAATATTAAAATGTCATTTGGCGAAAGATTACAAAAGGGCTACAAAGATGTTGCAGACTTCAAACTAAAACATTTATTTGCAAAGAAAACCGTAGTGCATTCAGACAGAATAGAAATTACCGAATACATTCATCGATTTGATGAAGAGCGCCAGCGGGAAGAAGTGCTGCAACAAAAAATTGATGAAGACGTAGCAAATAACTACAGATTCCAGTTCAAAGTATCTCAACAAAAATCTGATGAATCTTACGTTGTTAGTCCCGACACCACTCCACAAAATAACAAACAAAAGAAAAATTATAAAACTGTAAGTGAATTGAGCGGCGATGAGAGTGGAATGGAATCGTCACCTCCACCTCGAAAGGCAGGCATTGCATCGACAAGATTTTCTAGAGTTCGCCATACTCCTCTAAACATGTCACTGGAGGAGGATAATGGCGACGACGATTATAGTATGCTTGCGCCAGAAGAATTGTTATCCGAAAAAATACCCAAAAAGTCAAGCGATTCAAGACAAAGTACTCAACAGCCTACAAAAGATATTGGCCCGGGTAAATTATCTCAAGTCCGTCATAGTTCACTAAATAGGTCGATGGAAGAATATAAGGACGAAAAAAGCGATGAGGACATCGAACTTGACGTAAAAGATGAGAACTCACCAAAAGTAAAACCGAATGTCACTAAAAAGCATCAAACACCTGAAAAGTCCAGAAATTCAAATCAAAGTCCTCTCAAGTCTAAAAGTATTAAAGAACGTATTGGACGTTTTACAAAACAAAAATCGGAAGGTGATGAAAAGAAACGTAGAGCTCCTCTCAGCCCACAACAGTCTGAGGAACTTGACCGAACCGCCTCGGTGGAGCCATTGAAATCTGATAAGCCATTTGAAACCATTAAACAAAACTTCAAGCGTTTCCAAAAATCTATTAAACTTCCACAACAAATCCAGTCGGCAGCCGAGTCAGAAAACGACGAAGCTAATCAGGAAAATAAAACAGTACTTACAAAAACCCAACAGTTTACCGAACGTCTTAAGCGTTTCCGTTCCACCGATCAAGTCAATAAGACTCCCGAAGATGATGAGAACAGAGAGTCGCCTATTCATAGATTTTCAAATAAGTTGCAGGAATGGAAGAAGAGTATAAAGAAGAAAGTCGACATGCATAACACGGACAATGATGATGATTATGAACCTGGTTCGCCTCAGAGGCCGGTGGGTTCTCTGATGAGGAAAATTAAACATATACGATCACGAAAGCGTGACAGTACCGATGATCCCGATGACGACGAGGAAGGTGGAGAAACATATAAGGAAAGTTTGGCCGCAAGAGCAAAGCTTCAGTTAGAAAAAGGTGTAGTAGTTGCCAGTCAGATGCCACAGAAAACTATGAAAAAAATATCTGAAACTAAAAAGTACTTCAAAAAGAAACCAACAACTGATGATAAAAACAAAACAGATGATGAAGAAGAGAAGGACGCGCTACCAAAGACGTCCACCAAACCGGCAGCGAAGAGTATTGCTAGACCACCACCACCACGGCCGCTATCCATTCCCCGACCATACATCAACAATAGTTCTGAAGAAGAGGATAGCGAGGAAAGACAAAAATTTATTGCAAAATCTGTTGCCGAATCACACTTAATTGCAATGCCAACAGCAAGAGCCGTTTGGACTACAAAACCCATACTGTCGGATGATACAACCGACTACGAAGACGAGTTGCCTAGAGTTCTTCTACACCAAGATAACTCCGATCTTTTTGAATCTACATTAATTATAGCTGTAACACGTCCTATATCTCGTACTACAACCCCAATTATTACTGAATTGCCTCCCGATTCTACACAGGAGTCTACACCAGATACAAAAACAGACACTTGGGTTCCAAATCGCTACACAACAGCATCACTTTCCCAACGAACATTTTCCAGGGACTCCAATGCAACATCCAGTTCTAGAGGTCATTCTAGGAAACAGTCTCTCGATTCCAGTTCGGACGACTCTTGGATTAAAAATATACCTAGAGGTCCATCCATTGCTGTTCCAAACAGTTTACATGCAAATGAAGAACCTTGGAAACTTCAAAAAGGAAATCCTGAAGATAGTTTATACAAAACAAAAAGTATAGACCTATTCGAAATGCAAAAGAAACATGGCGGAGTTTTAACTGCGTTTGCAGATTTTGACGATGAGCTCAAAAATACCCCTGTTGTTAAAATAAGCAACGAGGGAACACGCAAAAATGAATTTTCTCGAAATGCAGACAGTTATGATCGCGAGAGCAGCGAGGAATTGGAAAATCCTGATGATGATAACTCATCTAGAATAACAAAAATATCTGTACATCATCATCCAGTAACTAAAGAGAAAGAAAGTGATAAAACTGATATACAATTAAAAGCTCAACCTTACAGTAATAGCACCGAAAGTTTAACAGGAAACTTGGACGATAAGGATATCATCGATAGCGGTGCAGAGGAGGATGACGAAGAAAGTGATGAAACCAAAGTAGAAAACGAGCGTCCACCCTCAATAGCTCCCTCTCCGCCACCTTCTATATCACCAACGCCTCCACCTTTACCGCAAAGACAAACATCTATAATGTTATCAACTCTAAGCCAGTCATTTTTGGATCTTGCTTGTCCTTCGGAGCCACCACCACCTTTACCTCTAACAAAACCGCCACTTCCACCTAAAAGATCAACCCCAGCACCACCACCCGAAATACCAGATCGAAATTCTTCAGCAACTCGCATTTCAAAACCTCTAGTAAAGACCGCTTCACTACGTCTTGCCTACAGTGAACAAGTCAAACCTCAAGACGTTGGCAAAGTAAATAAGCTTATATCACGCTTTGAACCGGAAGGTCCCAAACAAAGGCCCCGACTAATTCCTCGAAAGCCTTGGATGTCAAACGAATCGGACGAATACAGCGATGAGGAGGATTCTTTCGAATTATTGCCAATAAAACAAAAAGAGAAAGTCAAAGACACGACACTGACAAATCGTCCGAGAATACAAAAATCATTTTCCATAGATTCAGTCGACTTGCCGAATAATAACGAAAAATTATACACACCCAACCCAGAAATTCTAACGACACTTTCACGCAAAGCCACTTCACAAATTATAATCGATAATGTTGAATGTGCTACGCCCATACCCAGCATTTCTATATCCTCCAGTTGCCTGGATATCAACTGCAATTTTAGCCAACCAAGTTCCGTATACGGTTCACCTCTAACATATCCATCGAGTCTAGTCGGATCTACAGAAGTCACACCGTTAACAAACCGAAAAGATGCGGACTGTCTTGGCGCACGACGCAATCGTCGTAGTATGGCACGTGATGATGAACATTTTTACTCCTTCGATAGCGATGAAGGTAAGTGGAAACCTTTTAAGATTCAATCACACATAAATATTGTTCTAAATTTTAACTTTAATTCTTTACAGAAAACAGTTACTATTCGATAAGTTCAACAACTAGTAATCGTTACGTTGTGGAGTTGTAAAAAATGCCTAAAATTGTAAGATTTTATTTAAGATTAAGAGTTTTTGAAAACAAAGAATAATGTTATTAAAATTATGAGAACCATTGAAAAATAGCGGTTTTTCTATTATTCAATGCATTGAATTTGTTTTCCACTATCGGAGTAAATCAAAGAAGCAATTTATTAAATTGGAAATCTCCAATTTTCATGTTTCAGCATATTTGAATTAGCTTCATCAATGTAATGACCAGGCGCTGAAAAAGCATCATGAAGTTTCTGTATGATTGAAATCCGTAGTGATTATGAACTAAAACAGAGATTATGATGAAAGTATAATTGTTACTTGCATGTAGGTACTCAAGGGTAAGAAATAAATCAATAGTTCCAAAACGTATCGGTCCCCTCGTCAGTTCGTAGTTTTTTTTTAATACAAAAGGTCCTGGTTCGCTTTATGCCAGTTGTTGTAGGAAAGTTCAAAGTGATAGATAAGCATAGACACTGGACACTTAAATACACAGAGCGCCCTCCGGTGAAGTAAAATAACCAATAAAATGGCTGCTAAGCACAACTTCAAAATTTAATACGCCTCATTGACACCAGAGGCGCTGCAAAAAGGCAGAGCTGTAAAAGAATGTAGCTTTCCTCTATCTTCTCCTTCACCACCTGTCTTCTCTATCATTATCCCTTTAAAAATTGGTTAAAGTGAGTTAACATGTTTACACACCAAGCCGACGATATGCATGCGGCTATCTTAACCAGTTTTTTCAACTCGTACCTTATTTAAGTATAAACTAACTTCAAATCTACTTGGCTTATCAAAGCAAACACAAACCCGCCGCACCAACACAATTTGCTGGCAAGTAAGTATCTGGATGATGTGTTTGTTGTTGTTGAAAATTGGCAACGTAGCAAGTATTTAGGTATTGCATTAAAAATTCCCACAAGTTAAAATACCAAAAATTTCATGTCAATTTTAGAACTGCAACACTCACAGCAAAAGACTTGGAGGTGGAAAGAGGTTCTTGTATAGCAGAGAATAAACATCATATAAATGAAAACATTCAGTGAAAATTATGTTTACATAGCAAGCTGACAGGTGGAAAATTATGAAGCCACAATTATCTCGGCCGATTCTGACATACCCTCCCATCTACATGAATAAGGAATACAAAAATTACAAATTTAAATTTAAGCGTTCAAAAAGTGAACCCTTCAAATTTTAAATGAACTAGGCAAGACTTGTTAAAAGAACTCATTTCCAAACCAAACTTGTTTAAAAATGTTAGCAAGCCTCCGTTTCTATAATCCGAACGATCGACTTTAGTAGAAAATGTAAAACAAATGAGTGATTTTCATACAAATTTTTTAGACGACTTGTCTGCCTGACTTGTGGTAACAGGGTGTAAAACTATGTACAAGGTCTTCCAACAGGGACTTCCGAAATTGGACAGTTGATAACTGGCACCTTGTTGAATCTACTTCTATCAAATTAGTTATCATTCATTCATTCAGTCTGTTTTGCCAAATCACCATGGACGGATGTAGGGTTCAACAACACATACAAAATTGTTTCAAAAAAATGTGCGTTATGTTCGAGCAACGTTCCGCGCGCTTCATTCATTTTACGATGAGGATCATTTCTGGAGAATGGGTATGTCAACAAGCAAAATTATCGAGTTTCGGATAGTGCCAATCCACATGAGATACAAGAGAGTGCAAAGCATCTCGAAAAAGTTACTATTACATATGGATTTCGGGCTGGCGGCGTCATTGGCCCCTACATATTTGAGAACGGCGTTATCCTGACCATCACCGTCAACGGCTAGCGATGATTGCCATTTTCTGGTCAAAATTTAATCATATGGACAGTTCACGCCACATTGTATACTCTGCAGGAGCAATTTGAGGGGTTTTTTGTGGGATTTTCTTAACTGAATACATAACTAATAAGTAACTGCGACTAATCTATCTGAGGCTTTTCACAGATTTAAAATTATTACTGACATAAGAAAAAACATTGCGAGCAAATTTTTAAGAAGCATTAAGTAAAATATGCGTTCACTTTTAAGTTTTTGCCACTTCCTTCATACAAAAATTTAGTTAATTTTTTTTTTTTTATAGAAATCTTCTAAGTAATTTAATGGACTTTAAAATACGAGTATTGTTAATATCCCAGCAAAAAATGTCAATACAAATCATTAGTTGCTGCATTGATGAACTCAGCTTCAAGTACTTCCATTTCTGATGAATCATCAATGAATTTAACACTTAGTTGTCAAAGAACGGAAGTCATCCAAATAACTGAGTGGTATTCGCTTTAAAGGTTGTCTAGAACAATTTTTTTATATAAACAACAGCCTGAGAATATTTGTAGTGATTGGTATGCAATGAAAGTGGTAAACCTTTGGAACTAGTACCGATTTTTTTTTTTTTTGCTGCTACACAAATATTTCAACTCATAAAAACTTCGAAAATTGGGTTACGTAATAAGCGAATAGCTGCTGGCCAGCCTTTAAGCCAGAAATTATCTCAGATATAGAAATCCAAGTTAGAACATAATTTCCTTCAGAAAAGAAAACTAATTTTTGGATAATTTCGCATAAATTGTATTAGAATGTGAAAAATACGCGTCAAATCAATCAGTAGTTTTGAAGTTATAGAGTTACCAACAAATGTCATTTTATTTTCATTTATATAATCATAAAAGTTTCACTTCGATATGTAAAAACAATGAGTGTTTTTAGAGAAATCGTCTTTATTGAATTGTAAAGAGGAGGGTAGCCCATTTATAATGGAAAATAATATCAGCCAAGTGGCTGCCCTTGAATATCTGATAACAACAGAATAACTGCGAGTGTACAATGCAGCGATGTCAATTTAGTGCTTTTTGAGTCATAGCAGCGCATTTTTTTTTCCAACATGGTGCTTTTTTAAAAAAGCACTGAACAAAACATGTCAATCAGGTACCACCACAAGCCCAGCTGGTTAATGTGTACAAGGCAGAAAAATTTCAAATTTTGCAAAGGCGAATTGACGCCAGGTGATCTCGATTTGCAACATTTCCTGCTGTCAGAAAATTTCCGAGCGGTTTGCTTGATTGACATCTGGGATTTTTTGAGTTGTACATACGCATACGCTAAGTTTTAAATTTAGTTTCGTTTTTATTTCACTGATAGATTGAAAAGCATTATACTTGACTGACCTTGGCTGAAAATTTTCTTTTACACCTCTACTTTCTGCTTTATTTTTATATGTTATTGCATTTGATACCTATTATTTTTCCAGAGCTTGAGAGAAGCCTTTGAATATCTTAATAAGATATTCCCTCTTTCCTTAATTATTAAATTCATTTTTATTGCTCAATAGTGCAATGTTTAGTGTTACCCACTAAAGCCAAAAAATATCGCAAAAATGTATATTTAACATTCAATATACAGTAAATTAATATAATTTAACTTACTTCCACTTTATTCTTCAAAATTTTTTCTTTTTGCCATAAAAATTAAAAGAAACATTACTGTCGTTTATAACTGCTATTCAATGTTAACAAAAATACTCTTTAAAAATATAATTTACCGTTACTTTCAGGTATACCTTATATATGTACTTATTCCAAAAATAATTTATCACAAACAATAAACAGAGCTGCCAGATTGCTATGACGTATACAATTTTATTTAATATTTTTTAAGAATGCAGTACAAAATTTCATAAAAATGTACTAGTGGTAGTGGGCATACACCCAGTAGATTGTCAATGTTTTATTGAACCGTGAAATAAAAAAGAAAATTTTTACTATAGCTTCACTACACATGTAATACGAGTACTTACTTATTAGAAACATTAAAATAAAATTTAAATATTATTGTAAAAAGATATGCCCAATAACGTTCCATAAAGTGGACCAAAATCAGACCTCCAGATTGCGTTTTGTCAAGAGCAACCGGTGTTGCCATATGCCCGACATCATTTTCAAATGTTAATGTCATGTACACACGAGTATTGATATTTCGAATAATAAAAATCATTTGAAATTTAAGTTCTTTCTTTACATGCAAAACAGAGTGAGTATGTGCATATCGTTAACATAAATGAAAAAATAAATATCAATCTATATTAATATCAAAATTTATCGTTTCTAAAATTTAAACTTATTTATAACTTATGAAATTTCGCTATTGTAAATAAAATATATGTGACCTGTTCCACGAAAAGGGGCATTGAACTTGACATTGAACTTTTTTTAAATATCAAATATTATATATATTATCTGTTTATATCACATTTTTAAATTTTTTCATTAATTATGCTCATCTTTACAGGTGATTTGTAAACTTGCGGTTTGCGGCATTTGAAAGAACGTTTTTTTCCCTATAAGAATCACTCAAAAAGTAAAAAAAATTTTTTCGCCGCAGAGGTCCCTTTTTGTGAAGCAGGTCACATATGTAAATAGGCATGAGAAATTAAAAAAGTGAAGTTACACGAATTTAGCTTTAATCTGTGTGTGTGTGTGTGTGTGTGTGTGTGCGCGTGTTTGTTATTTTCTTAGGAAAGCAAAATATCTTCCATTAAAGTTAAACTACATTTTATTGCACTGACTCATTATTCCTGTATTTCAAACATTAATTAACATAAATTAAACATAATAAAACCATTGAAATTTATGGCCAACCAAATAGTTCATACAACCGAGTGTATGCCTGTCTGTCTCTCCGTCTGACCGCTTCAGTTACAACTTTATACTCCCTATGGAGCCGTGAAATATACAAAAAAAATAAACAGCAGGCCATTTCCCATATTGTTTGCATGCTAAAACAGGATATATCAATGAATTTATTTTAGATCGAGCCACACACACATGCATAAAGCATGTGTGATGTAATCGCATGAAGAAATTCATATGATGAAAAAATAAAAACACACCCTTGTTAAATGTTTTGAAAACTCGTTGAACAACTGAACATTTAGCGTGTGTCAGCTGGCACGTTACATTTTATGTTGGGCGAAATATTAATAAATGAAAACAACAATAATAGAATTTGCGCCGGCGTAAAACACCCCTGTGTAAATTGTTATATTTTTTTTTTCATTAAAAACCTTGATCAATCTCTTTTAATCAGGTAGACGACAGACACCCAGGCGAATTGCTTCTACTATTTGCTTTAGTACTCAGACAGCTTGGAGAGAGGGGTTGATTTATTTTTCTTGCCACTAGGGCTGAAATATTCATTATTAAATATTTTCCTAAAAATTTCAATGGAACCATGTGAAAAGAAAAATATTAAAAAGGCAACCATTTCCAAAGGGTGTTATATCCGTTTCCTTATGATGTTCGATCGTGTTAAATTTGCCGTACGCACTGGCATAACTAATAAAATGAACACTTTAGTTTAATATTCTTATTGAACTTTTTTATCGAAGTTTTCCCCAAGATTAATATTTTACTTGTTCAGTAAAATATTAAATTAATATTTTACTTGTTCAGTAAAATATTAATTGTCCTTCAAAAATATATTGAAATTTGTTTATGAGGGCTATAGCAACTTGATATGCTATACCCATCAATAATCATTATACATGTAAATATTTTTAAGAAACAATTAATATTGTTCTGAACAAGTAAATGAAATATTAATTTTGTCTCAGCGGATTTGACAGTTGAATGTTGTATGAATGTTGGTCATACTCATAGACCGTTAATGCTGCGAGTATGCTTTCACTATAGTTTATCATGCTTTCTAATTCTCCAGTATTACCGTTGGTGACAATATTTCTCATAACCCTTGTATAAATAAAAAATGTATTTACAACTTTTGAGTTAAATTTAAAACTATGAACAATGAACAAATTAACATGAAAATATGAAACATGGAAAGAGTCAACAATCGGCATGAGTTTGAAATGTACAAATATAAAATTAGGAATATCTGTTATAAAAAAATGGTATATTAAAAATTTTATTTTTCCTGATTTATTTTAATTTATCTTTTTAATTTTGACCCGTTAATTTATGTGTTTTAATCGTGTTCTTTTCTAGGCGCTGTTTTCTTTGAGTGGCTGTATTCTATTTTTCTTCACAATTCTTTTTGTGATTTTCATAAATAGTTTAATCTTTTTCAGTCTAGTCTGGGGTCGAATCGTCACATCCGTGACCGTACAACTCGTCACGTAAAAACACAATTTTCGGATTATGGCATACGCGAACGTACTGATACGATTGACGTATCATTTAATTTGTTTTCGTACGATTGTCGATACGATCACGGATGTGACGATTTGAGCCCTGATTTTAAATGTATCGCCCACGTTTGTTGGTGCTTAACTGCGTTATTGCAATAACACAATGCGTATATAAAGTTTCGAAGAAATCGATCTGGAAAAGTATGTGAAGAATAGCTTTCAATTTTAGTGAATGCGGGTGCGTCTTATTAACCGACTTCAAAAAAGAAGAAAGTTCTATTTTTTATTTTTTTTTTTATGTGTGTTTCTCCTTCATTTGTAGACCGATTTAAAAATTATGTTTTGTCTAAAAGGGAATAGCACACATTTGGTCTCACTGCCAAAAAAGTGTCGCGCGTTGATATATACAAAAATTTATTATTGGTGAACACTTTGAGGTCTTGGAATGACATACATAATCTTGTGCGGGGCCACACTCATTAAATCATTTAATATTATATTTCATGTTTTTCTAATTAACCGATTCTTACGAAACTTGGCAAACCTGTACCTATATTCAGTAACTTTCATTACGATAATCGTATCGCTATAAGAAATATAAGGAAAACTTATTGACTTGGATAACCTATTTTAACAATATTCGCTGTCGGTTGAAGCAGAAAAAGTAAAATCACAACCTCAAATTTATTTAGTTTTTTCTTTGTTCTTCTTTGCATTTTTCGCTCATTTTGACATTTTGTATGCGGAGATGCCACATGATATCGAATTAAGTGGTGTATAATTCACAAACGTGAAAAATAAATTACAGAATGAAATTATCGTTACTGCAAACGACTATATAAATATATAAATCTAGGTACTGGAGCTCGACCCCTAAAAATGTCTTTCTTGAAAAAATTTTTCAAAAAATTTATAAAAATAATTTAAATACTTTTAGTTGATCAAATATCATACAAACAAAAAAGTAATAGGAATAATTTTGTAATATCAATTAAAAAATTAATTAAAAGTTCACCAATTCCAATTTCCAGCAATTTGATAATATCAATTAAGTTTTTCCACACTCAAATAAATTAATACGATTAAAAATTCAATTGAATCAGTTAAATTCTTAATTGAAAATTAATGGGTGAATACTTTTTTCTGTATACATTAAAAATTTTATTATTAAAGGCCATGATTCACTATCCTACACAATCGCGCGATCTACGAAAAAATACAACCCTGATCTGATGAATTGTTCTTGTCTTTTGAAAATGTTCATAGACTCCATCATACCAGGGCTGTATTTTCTCAAAAATCGCACGATCGTGTAGGCTAGTGTATCACGGCCTTTACTGCCACTTTATATAAGACAAGTAAAAATTCTTGTCTGTCTATTATGTATATTGAAAACTAAACAAATTTGAGTGATTTTTTTCTGTTTTCAATATATGTAAATAGGCAGACGACAATTTTTACTTGTCTTCTATAAACTGGCAGTAAATTATTGAGTTGAATAAACAAAAGTACTCAAATTACAGATGATATCCTTGAGCCACAAGTACTGCCACATACCACTCACATGCATACATATAACATTGTAAAATATCTAAATGGCTCAAGTATCTATCAACAAACTATTTAAAAAAACTTTATTAAATAATTTATGGAAAATTTCATCAAAATCTAGCAATGAAGAAAACTCACTAGAAGTATACTCGTAAAAAAAATTTGAATGACTGCGATGTGTAAGAATTTATTTATTATAAGGGCTTGTCTGTCTGTCCTGCATCTCATAATGTTACTTTATTACAGTTACATGGCAATTTAAGAATTTCTTTTTTATTTTTAATTATTAGTAATAAAATTAAATTATAAGGGTCAAAAAGCAATCAAATGAACGCTCAAGTAACAAAGAATATCAAAAAAAATTTTCTCATCCAAATCAAAATGCAAAATATAAAAAAATTAAAAAAAAACTCATTGATTTGATGATATGTATACTCTAATGACGATGGCGATGACGATAACGATGAATGGACCTGCAGAGAACAAAAACAACAGCATAATATAATGCATCATACTCAGTATGTATGTATATGTATGTTTGTATGTATAAGTATGGATGCTAAGTTTTCGGATGGTTTGAATGGAATTAAAATTAAATAAAAAATGTGGTCTTTGTTTTTAACGAACAAACCAAAAAATGCCAATCGCGCCACAGCACAAGAGGTCACACAAATGGTGATTTACAAAAGGATAAGCCTTGCTCGCATCAAGGATGCCCAGTCAATGCAACAGAATGCAGTAGGGTCTTAGGAACAAATCATAATTTAGGTCAAGGATTTCATAACTGAGTATGTATGTATATTTAAAATTTCAATGCAAAGTATGAATATCTATAAACATTTGAAAAAAAAAGTTAAAAAATCTTTCAACTCTTTTAAAACGATGCTGTAGTAAGTCCAATCAAAATACGAGCATTATTAATTTTTTGTTATTAAAAAATTCTTGTACAAAAGCTGAAAGTATTTTACAAATAAGATACATTCTTCTAATGCATACATACGTACTTCGTTTTAAACCTATTTTATCCTATTGTAATCTATTCGAAAAATTCCACTCTTAAAAATATATATTTTCTAATTTTTATCTTCAAAAACAAGTAATAATCCATGCGTATTTCTAAATTTTTAGAAGGTTTTTGTATCTTGTGAACAAACGAACTAAAATAAAGAAGCTGATACTTTTTTTTGGAATTGTTACAATTCAATTCAATTTATTAACGCACTAACAATCCCGAATTATTATTTTACTTATTCAGTAAATTATTTTTTATTAAAAATACATTGAAAAAAAATTTTTTTTTCTGAAATGCATATGGACATACATATGTATATGTATATATGTAAACCTGAAAACGCAGCTGCCATAATTTGCCGCTTTATCTGTTTATTTGAAAAATTTTTCAAAAGGAATTTATTACACCAAATTCAATTGAATTTTATATCACTGACAATCTGGCATTCGCAATGTTATGTTTTCTTATGTTCGTTTTTTAAAACATAATGTATGGCTCATTTACTCAAACAACGTCATAAAACAAAAAATGGAATTTGTGAGTTATCGTTATTCATATTGTGTAAAAATTGCATACAAATATATATTTTGTTTACTCAGCTCTTGAGAGAAAAATAAAATTTTCTTTTTCCATTAAGTTGTGTGTAAATTGAAAACTTGAAACTTGTTTTCTGGTACACTAGTTTTTTTGAGTTATGACGTTGTTTTAGTAAATGAGCGTTATGTAAATATAAATTAAAATCATACTCTCTCTTTCTGTCCTAATACGAAGCGATGTTTTCCCAAAATTGTCTGGTAACCCTATGCATGAACAAAACTCATTCTTTTACAGGGCAATAACAGTGTCGATTTATACGGTGCGTAATGTGCAATGCCTTCCACAATTAGTGGGGGTGATTTTTTATTAATATTATTTTTAATTATTTAATTTAATTTTTTAAATTAAGATTTTTCAAATTGCACCTTTTTGATAGAAATGTAGAATTTTTTTGTAGAAAAGAAAACACCATATGCCATATTTTGGCATTATTATCAGGCAAAACATATGATTTTCTTTTTTAATCTCTAGACTATGGAAAAATATGCCTTAACGAAACACAACAGATTCCTGATTGTTAGCAAAAAAATTTGGTTCACAGATGGACGAGAGAATGTTTAAACAAAAAAAAATATATGTGTGAATGAAAATGGTCGAAGTATTAAATTGAGGTACTTCATGTATGCATGTCTGAATTGAGAAGTGCAAGGGGAAAAATAACTGTAACAAAACATTGTAAAATAACACACATACATACAGGCATATATTTTTTTACAAATTGCTGACAAATGACTTCGTCCAAGGCAACAGCAACTACCCGCCCACGGATTATTCTTGTATTTTGTTAAAAAAAAAACACTTCAATAGATGATTGGGTGTTATCAAATTTCTGCCCCACATTATGCTCTTATGTGCTTTACAATTTTAGAATTAAAGAAATAAAATTTAGTACTTTTTAATGTTTTTAACTTTAGACGTGGAGAAATAAATTATCCTGCAAATTCAACATCTTTCAGTGGTGCATGTAACCCAATTTCTTTTTATTGTTATAATAAATAAGTACTTAGTTTTGCCTGGTTAAAAAACAAACCACTTATAAAACAAAAAGTGGTTGCCGCAATTGTAAACACACAGAGAAAAAATTCCTGCAATAAACAAATTAAATTGAAAATAAAACCAAAAATCAATTAAAAACGTAATTTGGTCAATTAAACTTTGTAATTAATTAAATTTTTAAATAAAAGTTCAATTGACTTAAATAAATTTTTAATTGATTTTTCGTTTATTTCAGGAATAATTTTTTCTGTGTACAATGAATGTTTATTAACAATTAATAGTCCATTTCAATGGGATAAATGAAGTAGTTATACTCGTACTCGTATACAGTCATTATTTTCAGGATTTACGTACAAGTTTTTGCCATGTTGCTCGGAACAGAAATTGAAGGCACATTTTTTAATTGTTCAGTAAACAGAGAAACAGTAGAAATTCTGATAAGCTCAGTAATTTAAGTCTAACTTATTTGTGAAATAGTATTAAAAGTTTACAATGTTATTATATATTTACTTTCAGAAGATAAAACAAGTTTCACTTACTTAAATAAAACAGTTGTAATTTTTCCAGGTTTAATTATGATGTCTTACCTAAAATAGAAAATAATAATTGTTAATTAAATTTTGACTATAGCATTATACGAGTATACTACGTTTATACGCGCACTATTTGCAAATAAATTAACTCACTGTTTATACGGCATAGCAAAAGTACAAAAACTTGGTAGCACTTCTATATAAAAGTTATTTATGTTTACAAAAAATTTGTGTAAATGTATAAAATATAAGAAATAATTATTTGTTTTTATTGTCGTTATTTTCTTTTTTCAATGTTTTTTGTTGCAATATTTATCCATTTACTGTTTTTTATTAGCAAACATTTGTAAGTGTGGCAACATCAAGCATTTTATTTGCAAACAGCGCGTTAATCGTAAATAGATTTCTGAATACGTATGTACTTTGTGGTAAGTATGTCACAATAGAACAATTATGTGGCAACAATTTACAGTTTTATTTGCAAATAAGTCGTGCGTATAAACGTAGTAATATGCTCTTATAATTCTATTATTATGTATATTTAAAGTGCTTAAAATAACACGAAAGTTCGATTGCGATTAGTCTTAAAAATTTCAGTTTAAAGCCGAGTATTTGTATGTTGACAGTTCGGATTAAGATTAAGATCCTGGTGGCATGATTACGTAATTTTTTCTGATTCAATTTCACGATACCTTCCTTTTCAGGCCTTGTAATAACCCATTTTATTTATTTTTCAGACTCAAATTTTTATATCTATGAGCTTATGCACCCTACAGCAATGAAATTCAGCCTAATAATAATAAAATTTTTGGACAAAATCAGCGGAAGTAATTTTTCATGTCAACCTTCGATACATACACATGTATGTATGAGGACACTCCCAAACCTGGGCGACCTGACGTATAAATGACGGCAGAAGTATGAAAAAAATACTTGGGTGAAAAGTGGCAACCTTATAAAACAAGTGGTTTAAGTTCCACGGAACCTCCCTGTTTACATTTTTTTCTTTTGAGCTATCAAAAATAAACGATCTCAATGAATTTGTAAATATTATAAAAAATTATAAAAAGGTCTGAGTCCAAGCAATATTAAAGCGGACCTAGATTCTACGATGGGGAAGTCTGCAGATCGCTTACGACTATAAAATTTAGAATGGCAGATTTTAAAGGAGGCCGTAGGAGCTGCCAAGACCATCAGCATAGTGGTCGACCAATTCAGGAGGTCTACTCTGAAAGAAAATGTTTTTGAATTTACATGTTATAAGCATACAAATTCGAAAGCATTTTCTTTCGTTTCGAATTACGCATTAGACCCTTTTGTTATTATCTTTTGGCAAAAAATTAACGGACATATTTAAAGAATATTGCAGTTCGTCAGAAAATGAGTTTAAAGTTTTAAATTTGCCTACAACTCAGTGTAAATGTTCTAAAAAACACTAGCAGAACGGAACATCCAGCAGTTTTCGAAGGCCCCCATACCTTCATCATCAGCGTTCTTGTGTTTGGTTAACTTTGTGTGGTGTCAGTCGTTGAAAATTTCAGCTTTATATACTAATTGTTCAGTGTAAATAGAATATGTGAATTATTTTAATTCATCGTATTACAATTTGCTGACAACTTTTTTGTACCGAAAACTAAATTTTGTCATCTTTATTTGCATTTTATTACTCCGCAATTTCTTGTAAAATCGATTTTCGATACACAATAATATTTTTGAACTTGAAAACTGGCGGGAAGTTTAAGGGATGTCCTCAAGCTCAACTGATTTTAATTTAGTTCAGTTCAAGTTTGTTTTAGAATCAAACCACAATCTATTGGAATGAACATTTATAACTAATCTAAAATGTTCAAACTAAATTTAGATCAACTCAAAAAATACAAGTCAGTTTGATTAAATTATTTCTTTCAGCTTTTTTTAACGAGCTTGTATAATGATTCTTCGCATAAAGTTTAAACAGGTTAAAATTAAGAATGAACATTAAGCTTTCCCATTGTTGAATTTTTCAACCCTGTCAATTATACTCGTATACTATTTACTCAACTGTCTTTAGGCTTCCAGTTAATTTTATGTTTATCATTTATTTAACATACATAATATACATACTCGTATATATGTAAATTTTACTTTAATATACGTACGAGTATGTACATAGATGCATATTGCACTTACCAATAAATGTACAACAACTGGCGTAACTGATTACTAATGCCAACCGTTTTTTGGGTGGGTCTCTCAAAAGTATGTTCTAAATACAAAACAAGCTGGCAAGCTACAAGACCTAATAGAAATACGCTTACTACCCTCTAGTCAGCCTAGAACCATATGTCTCTATGTCAACACTCTTTTCTATAGCGACAATTGCACTAGTTGAAATGTCGTTAGAGACATTGTCAATGAACGCGTCAATAGTTTGGTTTTCTTTTTTGTTATGTTGTGCAATACTGTCAAAATACACATGTATGTGTGTGTTTAAGTTTGTGGCCCTAACATTATGAAATTGTAGATTAGGGTCACTAAAATGTAGTACTGAATCTTTGGTGCCAATGTCTCCATGTGGTCCCAAAAAAACTACTTAGTCAGTAGTGCTACAGTCCAGTGATGGATTTTCAATGACAAGCTAATGTTAAATGTCAATAGGCGATTACATTGGCTGGGGTACACCTGGTCAGTAGTGCTACTGACAATGTCACTAGTAAATCACTACATTTTCACTATTCGCATTTTCTGCAGGGTAGTTCCAGATACACACATACACACATACATATGTATGGATGTGTGCACTGAAAAAAAGCAATATTAAAAATAATAAGACAGACTTAAAAAAAGTCTTGAACTTTATTAAAAAAGCAAAACTAGTTACATATATACGAGTAGTTGTCTGTAACATGAGAATGTTTCAATGAATTTGTTGTTTTTTTTTTATTAAGAGTCATACTTTAAGTATGTATAGAAGTGAATGATGTTATAGATGACGAATGTATCTATAAGATACATACACAAATATTTTATTATACAAATAAAAAAAAAATAAATAAAAATAGCAACCTCTTAAAAGGTCAACAAGTTGTTATTACTTTTTATGCTTACGAGTATTTCTGCCGTTTTACGAGTATATGCAGCTTTTCTCCATATTACAAATTTGCTATGGAAATTGTATATATATTCATTCTATTAGAAACTTTAGTTGAACAATTTTCTTTACAGATACAATTTTTATTAGTTTTTCAAAGTCTTTCTCTTCGAATTTACAAAAGCACATTCGGATCATACTCGTACATATGTACTCTTACATACACGTACATAAGTATGTAATGTTTATTCACAATTTTCGTACTCGTAAATACTTATAGCAATATTATTATTTCTATAAGCTGTCATGGCAACAAATGACCCACATACTCGTACGAGTATGACGAATGAATGGGTCAATGCAAACACTTTTTGCACTGGCGCATTTGTTCTAACTTTTCTGTACCTGTGCCTGGATTCAGTAACTTTTATTACGATAAACGTATAGCTATAATAAATATAAAGAAAATTTATCGACTTGCTATCCAGTAACGTATTTTAACGATATTCGCTGCCGGTTGAAGTAAAAAAATTTAAATCAAAAGGTCAAATCCATTTAGTTTTTTATTTTTAATTCTTTTTGTACCTGGATTTAGTAACTTTTTGCGAACCGCAATCATGTTATTTGTCGATATTTTATTCTGTAATTTTTTTACGATTTACCATTTAATTGTGGCATCTCTGCATACAAACTGTCAAAATAAGAAAAAACCACAAAGAATTAACTTATTTTACTTCAACAGACAGCGAATGTCGTTAAAATATGTTACTGAATAGCAAACTCGATAAATTTTCATTATATTAATTATAGCGATATGATTATCGTAATAAAATTTACTGAATCCATGTACAGAGGATATAGATTTATTGCCATTTTTACTTAATGCGCCACTGCGGAAAGGAAATAAGTTTCATTTTAAATTTTTAACTCGAATTTAAATTTCTAGCGCATATAGCCTACCTTATTAAGGCTTCGTTAAGAAACAACCCGTTTTAGTAGCTTGAATTCCATCAATTCGATTACTTTCGTTTAGCTTTTTTTTTTATTTGAAATATAAACTCTCTAATTCACAGTGTTTTTCAATAACAATTTCCTTTATGTTCGTATGTGATTCATTTGTGCTGCTAATTACAAAAAATAAACAAGTAAGAATATTTTCTATTAATCATTAACAACAAACGTGTTTAATTACAAATTTATTTCTTAAAATATTTTTTTTTTTTTTTTTTAAATTATAAGAGTAAAATAAAAAACTCATACCAATTTATCGTTTTATTGCAAACGAGTCATTGCACATAAACTCAAAAAATGTATGCACTGAATAAATTTGAATAATTATAATATAGTTTATATTTTAAGTTTTTATAGATTCAATTGATCTTAATGGTTTTTAAATCTTATATACTAAGAGCCCTATGCATGTAGAACAAATATGACATGAAGTTAACATATGATAATATACATATAAGGCGCTGGATAACAGCCATACACCTGAACAAAAGCGGCAAAAGTTTTTATCTGAAAGACAACACGGCGCAAAGTGGGCCCAAAGGCTCTTTTTTCGTGGATAAATTGATATCTCCACAACTAAAATAGTGAGGGTCACTAAATTCTATATGGGAGACGCGTGCCGACCACTCAAAATAAATACTATTTTTCTTATATCTTTAAAACTAAATTTGATATCGATAACTCTCAGAACAAACTACATGCTCCACCAAAATCTTGGTGGTATAGGAAGGCAGACGAGTACACGCCATACACAGTAATTATTAATTAAAGAATAAACACGAATTTTTTATTTTTTTTTCTAAAGGAAATACCGACGCAGGAACGAAATGCATATAAACTAGGGTTCGCACTGCGATTATAATCGTAATATAAAACGTGATCAATCGCACCTTTTAATCGTAATCGTAATCGAAGCCATTAATCGCTCGATTACGATTAAAACTTTTAGCCTTTTTCATGTAAAGAATTTATGTCAAAAACTTCGCCAATGAACTTTTTTCTAATCCAATATTCATTTAAACTGTTTCAATTTTCATACCGGGCAAGTTTAACTCACAAAAATGTTAAATTTAAAGTGAAAATATAAAATATGCATGTAAAATACGTTCAGATCATATTGCAACCAAATTAAACTGCTTATAGTCTAAGACAAAGTTTTACCGTCTGCAAATCGCGTATAATATCTTTCGTATCACTTATAAAATACAATTAGATTCTGTCTGTCCTTAATTTTTGGTCAACTTGTTCTTAACTTTTCACTCATTTGGTAGCCAAACAAAATACGAGTATTTTCCAATGAAATTTAAATAACGTTGATTTGCCTATTTTTCCCGGTCACTTCTAAAGTGTTTCCATATTTTAAGTACGAGTATGTAGGTGGGTTGATATTATAAATAAGTTCATAGCGCTCATTTGCTGCAACGTCGTTCTATTTAAAAAATTAAATTAGGATTAATAAACATATTTTTCACTCGGTTGGCAGATAATTGCAGTTTGTCTTATTTGGGGATTTCGCATTACAAAAATTATAGAAAATATTGAAAGAAAATAAGAAAAACAAGACTTTAACTGTTTTAACAAAATAATAATAATCGCGATTATCGGTTAATCGCGATTATGAAAATCTGCGATTATTTGTAAGCCGTAATATAAACGGTGCTTAACCAACAAAACATGCAAAAATTCATGATTTTTTTATTCAAGCACACTCCTGATTAATTGCCTGCCAATGACTGACTTCGGATACGAATTATCCAAAAAGATATTTTTTAACAAGCCAAGAAAGTTAGCTAAGGTCACGTTATTTTTTAAATCATTATTATACATAAATATAACCCCGATCACACGTGACTCATGCGTGACTCACACGAAAGCACATAAAACAATGACAACAAACAAAACAGCATTAAAAGTGTTAGCGGAAGTTGTTAAGCGCTTATTATTGGTAAACTCAAAGCGTGAGGCTGCTATTTCAGTGCATAACTTCTGAGGCGCAGCATACATTTTTTCTAAAATAACGCTCATTCGTTCAACCAATAAAAATAAAATTAAAATTTATACCTAAATGAGTCCAATTTATAACTTTATGTCCACTTAAACTGAGAAACTTCTTTATTTTAGTGCATTTCAAATATAAACATTAAAAACAAAAGCACTTGCACAAATAATTTGTATTGCAAAACATTTGAAGAAATACCTGAACATGATGGTTTCATGGTTGGATTTATTACTTTTTTAACTACTTGAATTATTATTACATAATTAATGGGATTTAATTATGCAAAGTTTTTAGATTTTATGTGCTTATTTTTCCAGCTTTCTCTCACAATTTTCAACTTTAGCGCGTCATTAAAAGCTCAGCGTTACCTATTTGACATTTATTTTTGGCCTAGTTATGTCCGAGTACTTCACTTTTCACGGTAATTGAATTTTTGTATTAATCACCTCCTTTGGCCCCTATGTGAAGCGGCAGCGGTTTGAAATTGGAAAATCCGATTTTGATACCGCGTTAAGTATTAAAGTTGGCTACTAAAAAGTGTTTTGGTTTTGTTATTGTTAAGAACTAAAGGTCAATCTAGCGCTTTTTTTAACTCCATATTTTATTTATATTTTGTGGGTTTTATTAAACAAGATAAGGTAAAATTACTGTTCATGATGAGCGTTTAAACGTGTCATAACCATATAAAACAGCTGTTCGAACTAAAACTTATGGGCAACACTGTATTTGTATTATAGGTGACTTTGATTTTAAGAACTTGCGTCCATATTTTTCAAAAATTTCCTAGAACTTTCTAAAAAGCATTTAAAATATAACAATTTGATATCATAAACTGTACTCGTATATTTTTATTAATGAAAACCACAGATTTGTTGTTGCACTTTTAAATTAATAAACAAATGAGAATATAAACAGCTGTTTATGGCTATGGCCAGCCCTAATAGACGAAGCAAACATATTTACAGTTATGGCATGGCACGTCTGATTAAACCTCAACGCTAAGCGTTATAAAACACAAGGCATGCCGCTTTTGTTTAGGTATGAATGTAAAGAATGGCCAATAAGCTTCTAAAGTGTTGTTGATGAAATTTCAAGCCTTTGTTAACTAGTAAATTATAAGTTTAATTTTTTAATATGACTACGCTGCAATAAAGGCACAATATGTATAAACCACCTTGTTCTAGTTTTTAGCCAAATAAATGTTTTGAATTTAAAACATATTACGTGTAAGAAAACTTGAAACAAAGACGGAAATTTTTTTCGTTTAACTAATTCTTTTTTTTTCTGCTTTTACATCCGGTAGATATGCAAAGCAATTAACCTGATTTTGTTTCTGTAAATGAAAACGTTGTCTTGTCTTCACATTAACAGCCATTCATTCATTCATTCATGTTCGCATGTCAGATATTATAGTTTTAAGATACATATTCAAATTTTGTAAGAAACTATACTTTATACAATGAAGCGAAACACAAACAAACACACTATAGCTACATATGCACCGAAAAAAAGTTAGTATACAAAAATTTCGGCCAATATATGTATATAGAGATCAAAATGTGGACCATGTGCATTCACTATATCATAAAATTTTATTTTACCACCCAACTTTCTAACATATAAAACGTCTATATTTACAAAAGAAGACAAAGATACGACCATAGAGTGACTCTTGGCTGGTTGGCAGTGTACTAGTCTAGTAGTCGGAGGGTCGCAGGCTCGCTTCTTGCCGGAGACTCTGGGTGTTTCTGCAGACAAGGCAGAGCAAAGCAAAAATAAACTTAAACACTATATTCCAATTCCTAATAACTAAATTTCTGCGACATTAGGTCTTAAGTTTGACGGTTACGTATTCCTGTTTTTACTACATATTCCCCCTTATTGTGATTGGCGAAAGTCAGGCATATTGTAATAGATTAAAGAAAAATATAGCTTGTTTTCCTCAATCAACTACAAATAGTCGAATATGAAGGCGGAAAACGCCAACCACGATAAGGCCCATTATTTAGCTCATGAATACATCGCAAAAATGCTGACGAAACGTTGAGGAAAAACATGAAATATGGTTTTGTAAAAAAAATAAAAATAAAAACATACCTCAACTATCCTAGTTTCTTCTTTTTATATAAATTGAACATGATTTTTTTTATTATTGTTTCATATTAAATTCTTTTTTTTTTATTTTATTTTTTTCAATAATTTTAAACTATATTTCATTCATTTTATATTCTTCATTTCACTATATTTGATCAAGGTCGCTTACAAAAATAGAAATTAGCCTATTGCATTAAGCAAATTCACGACAGCAGGGCACAGCCTACAACCTGTCAAGAATACAAGAATACATGTGTGCATTAGGGGTGGAATAGTGCACGATTCTTTGATTTCGATACGCTAGGACCCCTAATTTTGTAAAGTTTAGAAAAAAGAAATGCATGAGCCAAAAAATTATGAGGTCAAGGTCAAAACTAGAGAAAAATGAGGCAAAATCCACAAAAGGCTTCACAATTGTCCCTGAGTTTCTCCTAGAGGGGTAAAACTTAAGACCGACCACCACTAATATTTCACCTCTACTTTTCTAGCCCCAGAGTGCCCCTAGAGAAGTCAAATATGTATACGACCGACCCCCAATATTTTTGTAGCCCCAACATTTGTTCAGAACGAAATTACGTCTAAAAATTCAAATAAAAAAATTAATAGATTCGCTGTTATATTTTTACGTGAACTAAGTATATTTTAAATAAGTAATTTTATTTTTATAAATATGAAATACTTGAATGTGTTATCACTGAAATATATGGTGCTTATGATGTCGCTGCCGTTTTCGAAATAGTTAAGTAGCTGGCTGCAGGGCGAAAAATGGCAGCTGGCGACATTTAAAGTCTCTGTGATGGTGTCGAAAATAATCGTTTTCATATAAACATGTGTGTTATATTTTTGATGGATTGTAGTCGGCATATTGTGGTCTATATGTTTCCAAACATGTTGGATTCGGAAACTGTTTAACTTAATAAATACGTTTCTTAAGCAAACAGTTTTTCATTCGTAATTAGTGGTTACGCTTTTTTTGGGCACATGGCACACAGATGTAAACTCGGCCATATGGATTAAACACATTCACCACAGCAGGCTACCGACTACAAAATGTCTAGGAAGGAATACACATGTTTATATGGGAGTGATCCTTTTGAAGACAGCAAGGCAACATGGCGGCAGGTTGTTGTCTATTTTTCTATTTCTTTGGCTACGATGAGAAAATTCAGTGTTGCCAGTATACTACAAAATGTTGAATGAATGTTATAGTACAATTATTTCATATTATTTAACAGAAACAATATCCAAAAATTGATGTAAAGCATAAGTTGATTCACTTTTATACTTTTACGTCATATAAGTACATTTTGAAAGAGTAATTTAATTTTTATACTGACTATGTTTTATACTTAAATATGAGGTGCAGATAGTGCTGCTGCCGCCTCCAAAATAATTAAGTAGCTGGCTACGGTCGTGTGTTCGTGTAGTCTGCTGTGGTGAATGTGTTTAATGCAATAGTCATATCGACTCCCAGGTCCTCAAAACGTCACACATGATGAAAACTTGATTTTCGAAAATTGGAGTAGAATCAGTAACTTCCTATAGCG
Organism: Nowickia ferox; assembly: GCA_936439885.1. NCBI lineage: Eukaryota > Metazoa > Arthropoda > Insecta > Diptera > Tachinidae > Nowickia > Nowickia ferox. The sequence goes on from OW387025.1 coordinate 114,449,152, forward strand.
GGAATTTAAAAACACTTCAATAATTAAAAATCAACATCCTTACAATGTTATTGGTCCTTTGTAACATAATAAGCACTCACACACGAAATAGTTTCCTTCAATAGAAGTGTAAATTATACAAGTATCATATTTATACATAAATGCACACATGACTACATAAATAAACCAACATACATAAGAAGGAAAAACATTTCATAATAAAAAAAGCATAAAGCTCTAGCCAACTAAATAAAAACAAACAAACTTACCTACGAGTAGATACTTTTCAGTGCAATAACCTGAGAAGCAAAAACAAGAACAAAAAAAAAGAAATCATACCACAAAATAGACCCAAGCAGCAACTAGTGTAAAGTTGTATTATTGACGTTTTGAAATTATGAATGTACACATTATGTATATTAATGTGAATGAATGAAGAAACAAAGAATTAAAAAAACTAGTACAAAAATATCTTGTAAATAAATAGTTTCATATGAAATGTAAAAGCAAAAGAAACCAAACAACCACATAAAAACCACCTAAAAGTGGTTAATACAATATAAAAAGTTATCAATTGGGAAATGTATATCGAAGGAAAACAATAAGAAATATTTAAAAAGGAAATGTTAACAATTAATTAACCCCAGCAAAACCTCTGTTTTTTATCAGCATTTAAGTCGCAGTTCAAAAAAAAAACTAGGAGTGTAACTCTTACAAATTTGCTTTCAGTGGAATAAACTGTTTTTTTTTACTTTAGCTAAAAAAAACTACTACCCATTAGCCAATTTCCTAAAGTGTTTGAATGGAAGCTTAATCCTACAGGCGCACTGTGGACCGTTTCGCAAAATGGCGGCCAAACTATTTAAAAATGTTTGTATATCACTGACAATTTTTCTTATATGTCCATATTTTCTTTCGTTTCGAATTACGCAGTAGACCCCCTTATTTATCAATTTACGTATTAGCCAAATTGAAATATCATTGCTTGTGTACACTGAAAGAAAAACACTTCGTTACGGGAATGAAACCATTACGTTTCATCATCAATACAACGACAAATTTCATTAATAAAATTAAACATTATATTATATTGATGCAAATTTCATTAATGGAATGAAACATTTCTAGTGCTTAATATTTTACATTTCGTAGAAATAGTTTTCATTCGCATAATGAAAAACTTAAATACGAGGTCTGATCAAAAAATAACCGTTATTTTCAAATTTCGTGAGTTACGTATGTTCGATTTTCGCATTTTTTTTTTTGTTATGTTGGTACACATGTCTGTTATATGTATATGTTGGCAATATCAGCCATTTTGGATTGTCAGTTTATTTTTGACAGATAAAAAGGTTATTCGTGTTTTGGTGTGATCTTCGATTTTTTACTAAATTTTGAGCAAAAACAACGTCGCATGGACATCGCTCAGGACGACGATCCAGATTTCCTCAAAAAGGTCATAACTGGTGACGAATCATGGGTGTATGACATTGAAACCAAAGCCCAATCATCCCAGAAGAACCAAGACCGAAAAAAGCACGTCAAGTTCGGTCAAATGTGAAGGTTTTGCTCACTGTTTTCTTCGACTGCAATGGCGTGGTGCATCATGAATTCTTGCCACAAGGTCGTACGGTCAATAAGGAATACTACCTTGAAGTTATGCGCCGTTTGCGCGAAGCAATTCGTCAGAAACGCACAGAATGGTGGAAAAAACAATCATGGATTTTGCACCATGATAACGCGCCAGCTCACACATCGATGCTTGTGCGTGACTTTTTGGCCAAAAACAAAACCGTTATCATGCCTCAACTACCGTATTCACCGGATTTTTCCCCCGCTGACTTTTTCCTCTTCCCAAAACTGAAGACACCGATGAAAGGAAAGCGTTTTGCTACGATTGAGGAGATAAAAGAAAAATCGAAACACGAGCTGTTGGCGATAGAAAAAAGCGCGTTTCAGAAGTGTTTCCAGGATTGGAAAAAACCCTGGCATAAGTGTATTATATCTGAGGGGGATTACTTTGAAAGGGACAAGATAGTTATTGATGAATAAATAAATACTTTTTGAAAAAATTTAAAATAACGGTTATTTTTTGATCAGAAGAATTCATACAAAAAAATATTTTAAATTGATTAGGTGACATAAAAGAAGATCAAAGTATCAACCCACAGTTGTGGAAATTATAGTTTCGTTGAAACTTTAATGAAATATTTTCGTAACTACAATGAAGAAAACATCCTGCTGCTGGCTAGTAGGCAGTGTGCTACCCTTGCAGTCGCAGGTTCGAATCCTGGAGAGAAGCCAAAGTAGTTTTTATTTTTTTAAATATATATTGTTCTTTATAAGTTATAACTTTTCAAATAATTAAATAATGTTGAATTAAAACTTCATTAGTGATGGCATACATATATTTACGGTATAATTCATAAAAAATATTTTAGGTTTATTACAGGTTTTTTATTTGAAAAATTTCCCATGGAAATATATCAAATAAGCGCTGAACAAACCTGAAATATTTTTTTTTATGAATAAGGCAGTTAGTGTGTATCTAAATAATATTTGAGGTTGTTGTGTCTGCAGCGGTAAGCGCATTAACTGTGCCAATATACATACATACATACGTAAGTTAAACAATTAATAAAACACAATAACAACAATGAGTTATGTTGTTAAACACAATGATACGATATCATCAAAAAATGATTTGTTACGTCTAAGTAATGAAATACTGTAATGATATACATGAAAAATGTTGTTAATTCAATGACAAGACAAACGTCAATTCATTGTATTAACTAAAATGTTTCATTGCAATAATTACATTTTTCATTTAAAATACGAAAATGTAAAAAATATGTCGTTACATGAGTGAAAATATTTCGTGGTATATGTGAAATTTTTACAGCTGATGAAACAATTTTCGTAATGCGAATGAAGCGTTGCATTGGTTGAAAAACAAACAATGACAAAATCATAAATATAATGTAAAAAATCATTGTATTTACGAAGGTTTTTCTCTCAGTGTACATATTTTTAATCTTATCACTTATAGTTGATACCTTTTCTATCAAATTCCCCATAACTGCGTTCATTGTAATTTTTTATCCATTTAGAATTGATTGGTTTATACCCTCATATCGTTAGCTAAAGTGCAAAAAGGTGTAACTAACAAAACACTAAACACACTTTTAGTTACGGCGCTTTGTTGTTTGTTAATAAAAGCGTAATTTTTGATCGCAGAAGTTTAAAATTTTGTCAAGACATGTAGTTTAATGGCATTCATAATAATCAATCAAAAAATCGATTTTGTTGGTTACGCCTTTTTGCATTTTAGCTAACGATATGTATTTATGTATAAAGCTGAGTACACATTTGGCATTTCTTTTGTTATCATTTTATGGTGTCATTTTCAAAATATTTGCAATGCCGTTCACGTTAAGTTTTTTGTTTGCGCCGCAATGCCACCCAACTAAAAATATACGAAATGGGAAACATTGCCACAAGTAACCGTTATTGCGACGTCACAAAATTCGATGCGAGCCTTGTTTTTCCTCATCCGTTGTATAGTTTTATTTGTAAAGTAACTTCCATTTGATTACCGAATAAGGATGATGGAAATTAAGTTTAAAGACTACTCTATACAAACAACCAAATCCATTGGTTATTTTGCCAAGTGCCCTTGGGCATCTTCTTCACTGGAGACAGTAAATCAAAAGTCAACCAAAAACTATTTTAAATAAATAAATAAATAAAGGCATTTATAAGCAATAGATTTTTGTTTATTACTGAAATAGTCTTTATAGAAAATGAAAGCCAAAGCAAAATTAGGCATCATTTTATTTCACTTCCACCAACTTTTATTTTCAATTTTCTTCATATACATACATACGTATGTATATACATTTATACTCGTATATACATACAAATATACATACATATGTAAAATAAAGTTCCTCATGTACATACATACATACATATGATATTTCATCTATTACAAATTTGCTTAAATTTAATTTTACGAAATATACAAAGAAAATTCACATTGTTATTTTAGTTCCAACTACAAAAAATAAACCCCCAAAATTATAATAAATAAAAGAAATTGCATACAAATGACAAACAAAAGTGGCTTTCTAGGACCGGTTAGTAGTCAAAATGACGTCAGCTTTTTCTTGAATTCGCTTGTGTATCCTGTAACTGAGTGGAGAAAATTTTATCGATTTTATTAGTCTGTTGTTAGTTTCCCTTAGAGCCTGAAGGAAAAAAGAAACTTCCTGCACCATTTCACTATTATTCCATTAAATTCGCGTTCAGGTTCATTTGTACGCGGCAAAACGTTACAAATATCACAGAAATACGAGTAGAAGTGCTCTAAAAAGGATTTATTTATTTTTTTTTTGGGCAAGGAAACACACACACCCACCCACAAATATTTAATGCTTTGAAATTAAATTTTTATTTGTTTCTTACGCCGTCAAAATGACATCATTTTTATGAATTGGAATATTTTTTAAATGCAAGCACATAAAATGCGTTTCAATATGGTGTGTTCGGGTATAATAACTTGTTTAAATTATTTAATTTTAACGAAATAAATTGTTTAATTTAGCAATAAATGCAGACCTTGAAATTTTATAAATCTCCTTCACATCTAGAGAGAGAGAGAGAGAGAGCTTTTAGCGTTAAAATTCAAGTTTCGAATTTTTAACAAATGGAGATGGAATGCGTATTCGCCGCTTGTAATTTGAATTGTCCCAGATGTCAACACACACTTTTCAGTACATTTTTCACATCACAAGTATGCATTTTTCAAAGCGACTTGAGGCAATGTTTCTTCTCAAGAAATTTTATATAACTATCAGTATTATCATGAATCCCACATGTAAGAATTTCCGAATAAAACTTTTGGTTCGTATCTCCAAATTCCATGAAAACTAAAAATTTACATACTTCCACCTTTTCCGGTAGACAAATCTTTGCGAATAATTTTCGCATAAAGTTTCTTTGAAAGCAAACAAATTCACAAGCAATTTTTTCGGAGTAGAAAAATTTTAACATTCGGAAATTTTCACAGTATATATACTCGTATACACTTTATTCATGATATCAACTATTCACACGTTTGTAAATTTCCATGTGAAATTTTATTTATAATAAGGCTGAATGTTTCAACGCAATTTTATTTAAAAAAAAAACATGGAAAAGAATGTTTATATTTAGCCGATTGATTAAACCGTATATCAACACAATAAATACAATATTACGTTTTGTTTGACCTGTTTTTGTAATATTAAAAAAATGTGTTATGGAAAAAAATAAGCCATAAAATTGCAAAAGTAAAAAAGAAAACTAAATCAAAATGAATTAATAAAATACATAAATAATTTCTTAGAACTAGAAGGCACAAAAATTATGCATATGAATGAAGTTTTCCCTAGCATTTAAATATTTTTCTCTAAATGTACGTTCTCATTTTCTTTATCATATTACGAATAATTTAGTACTTTAGAAATAAAAATACAGTGAATTCTAGTAAAGGAATACATCCAAAAGTATGAACTTCAAATTCAAACTATTCAAAATCAAATTCAGGTTTTTAAAAAACAAATTCAGGTGCAAATTACGGCATTCGATATCGAACAAATTTTCAAACAATTTTAATTGAATTTATATGGAAGTTTCCATCGATATCGAGTGCTGTAATTTGATCCCAAAATTAGAATTGTATTAAAAAAAGCTGGGGCACTCGTTATCGAACGAAATATTTCAGTAGTTTATATGGAAATATTTTTAAATTTCGAATCGTATCGAATGCCGTAATTTGCCCCCTGATTGTTCTTATGTTTGCCAACTTTCAAAGTCTTGGACCTTTTAATCTTAGAATCTCTTTTGTCTTTTGGCTATTTGGGTTTCCCCAGAGAATTTCGGTGACTGTTCCAACAGTAGAGTTCTGACAATCTCTGATGTGTTGTTCTTTAGCCCATTTTTTTAGTTCGTTTTTGAATATTTGTTCAGTGATGAATCCCATCCTCGCCAGCCATTGTTGCCATTTTAGCATTTTCACTGCTAGATTTAGCATATTCTTTCTTTAAAAAGTATTTAAGTTTTTCAAAAAACTGCTAAAAGAACCTACATACATATATAAATTTAAAATCTAGCATTTTATTTATCTTCTGTAAAACATCTTTTTGAACCGATTCTCTCATCATTGAGGCAACACTGTCGCCAGCTTACTCGCCTGTTCCAGGGATACCCTGATGTCATGGAATCCATGTTATCGCGATGTTTCTACATTTGGATTTGTTACGGATTAGATAGTTTATGATGAAAATTTTATTTTAATTTTATTGTAAAACTCCAAAATAGTGTTACGTAACATTGCAACATTTTTTCTTTAATCTATAACAAAATCGTCGCATTCGAAGTTCAAATACGACACTCGTAATTAAGCCCATTGGTTAGTTCCAATGTGGAAACTACACCTTAATTAAGACAACATATAGATTGTATTTAATCATTATGCAATAACTATAAGGTAGTCTCAATAGCCCAGCTGTCTTTTGTTGTATATATACATACATATGTATTTCTGATGTCAAACTTTTCCTAACACCCTTAAACATATCAAATATTCAATAAATGTGGAATAAAATATTTTTTTTTATAAATTTCCACTAAAAACTAGTTTCTCCATTGTTTCCACAACCCAGACGGTCGGCGTGTATAGAAAATTTATAAGAAAAGAACTCATCTTTTTTGAGTGATTTGCAGACAATTTTGTGGAAACAGGGGGTTAGTCTTTTTGCCTAGAGTGATATTATTCTCAAATTATTTGTAAGTCATTATCAAAAGCTTATCGTGTGAGAAAAGGATTATTTTCAAATCATTATCAGTTTCAAATCAAGAATAGTTCCTTCGTGCCTACGTTTCAAATTTTTTTTATGAAAAATTTAATTTTAAAAATACATTTTTAAATACACAACATATGTAAATATAAAGAAACGTATTATACGTATTATTATATCATGGTATTTAATATAAACAAATTTACAGATGGTATTTATTTGCAGAACTTATAAGCTTATATTCACCCTTCAGTGGCTTACATTGGCAATCTTTTCAAATTTCCGCGTTATAAAATTAATACCATTTTTCACAAAAAGACAATTCTTCTAAAATTCTAGTTAAAATTATTATTTGGAACACACAGATTTATTATAAATGACAAGTATTGTTTATTAAATTTAACAGTTGAGAAAGTAGAACAATTAATTTGGAATTCCGTGGAAATTAAAATTTACTTGAAAGTAGACACAAGGTAATATACTCGTAGGTAGTAAAAGATTTGTGCAAATCGCTGCAAAATTATTCGATATTCAACTATTTAAAAGTATGTCAAATTGCAGCGACTAAGTAGTTGCAGGCATGTAAATATACTCGTACATATAATCTTTGCAAACTTTTACTAGTTTTGCTCACATGTGTTTACAGCAGTATAAAAGTATTTTCTTATAAATTTTAATCTTTTTCTTTTTTCAGAAAAACTACAAATTCTTTAGAGTTTAAGGGCCTGCCCTACGATGTCCATAGAAAATGTTTGATAGATAAGTAATCAATCGAACGTTTTCTGTCGACATCGTAGGATAGGGCGAAGTTTTGCATTAAGAGCACTAAAAATCGAGCTACATATAGTGAAATGTACTGATGTGAATAGCGGAAATTTTAGACATGCCCATAAAAAAACCTATCGGAGATTAAAAAAAAACTTAGGATACAGTATTAAACTCCTTACTGATTTTATAGTTTTTCTCAAAACTAAATTGCACTTTTTCTAAAACAAAAACATAAAAGACAAGATTTGTTAATGTAAGCTCCTAATATTTTACACAAGTATGTATGAAAAATGGGTTCATTATATATATAAAAAAAAATAATTTTTTTTTTACAGAGCGATACAAACTTTAGCCTGATCAAATCATAAAAAAATAATATTTTTCTCTTTAACAATTCACACATCGTTTGCACGATATTCAAAATTATGTACATGATTCACGTTTTTTTTCTGAATTAAAAAATATTTGGTCGCTGTTTTCTTTTTCTATACATACTCGTACATATGTATGTATGTATGTACATATTTAAAAGCTTTATAGAAATAGAATCAATAATAAAATAAAACACAAATTCTACATCATATTTTCAACAATATGACGTAATCTTTTTAACAACATTAGATCAACAACTATCAAAAGTAGTAAAAACAAACGCTACAACAGTGGTCGCCAAATAGTCCAAAATGTATCACCTGTTAAGCCTCCAGTTATTGAATTATTTAAAAGAAAACTCAAAAAAAAAAAAAAAGCTGAGGAAATAACAGCCAAAAAAGCTTACGCTACATTTTTTTTTTGGATTTTTGACGATAATAGAAAATCTACAATCGAAAATAATCGATTTGCATGAACAAAAGTTAAGCTCGAAAATTGTGTCGGTTAAGCTTTTTTTGTGGTTATGACACCGAATATGCAAACCAGCTGTTTATGGTCATAGCGAAAAACCAAAATTCAATTGGTTTCCATGGTTATGGTTATGGCTTTGGCGATATGGCAAGTCACCTATAATCAAATACAGTGTTGCCCATAAGTTTGGTGCGAACATATGTTTTCTGTGATTATGGCACGATATGTAAATATTTCTGAGTATATTTGTGCGACTCGTGTTAAAACCAAATGTAGTTGAGTTTTGAAATATAATCCCTTCTTGTTTAACAACAAATGCAAATATGGTAATGTGTGTCCATGTGTAAAAAATCTCTAAAAAAAAATAATTGTTTTTCATATAAATGTTCGACTCAAGTCGACCGTCTGGATTTTAGAAACTGGGGGTATATAAATTTGTATCTTTAATTCGAAACATACGAATGGGCGCGTTGAGCAATGATTTCAGATTGTGATTTGAAAATTTCAATAGAATTTTTATTTATACCTAATAATTTGGGGTCAAAAAGTTTGGCGTTCTCTGTACTATAAAAAAAGAGAGACAAAAAAGCAAATACTCGTACATTATGAGGAGAACAAAAACTATGCTGTCGAAATAAAAATTCCGAAAAATTAAGCAGAAGAAAAAACAAACGACGAATACAAATGAAAAATAAGTATCATAAATTTTGTATAAAAATTAAAATTATACACAAAAATAAAAGCAACAAGAAAATGAATTAAGAAAACATTAAGAGTGCTGAAATTTATTTAATTTTGTATAAAATGGAATCACCAATATATTTTAAGCAGTCGAAAGATACATACATACATACTTGTGTATAATATAACTTACGAAAATTATTAAATACTTATGTGCGAGAGTGGCTAACAAAAAATTAATAATAAAATCATGCAGGCATTGTATTGTGGTCGAGTCTATGGAACTGACTTAATGTATACATGCTTTATTTAAAAACCCCGTACATACATACTACAAAATTAAGCTTCATTGTAACTTCACGTCAATTTTTCGTTAGACATGAATCTGATAGTGTTTAAATTTAGGAGGAATAGTTAAATGAACCAAGTGAAACGTTGTTTTAGATTAACAAAAAAGAAACAAAATAAAATTATTGACACTACTGATTATTTATATAATTTTGTTCACTTTATTATGACTTAAAAAGTAAATACGAGTACTTATGTACAATCAAATTGATACGTATTCAATAATCATCATGAATTGTATTTGCATAAATAAAATTTCAAAGCTTTTATATTGAATGTGATACACGAAATAATCGTTTAAAAAAATTTGCATGTTCAATATGCAAACTTCATATTCATACACCCTCAAATAAAAAAATATGCACTGCTTTGGAATAAAAGGAATTACTAAAATGGGCTATTTTCTTATAAGATTTTCTACATAAAGTTTCTCTTATTTAAAATAGAAAGAAAAAACAAAATTTTCACATTTTCACACAAAATTTATTAAAAAAAGTCCGCTATTCTCTACCAAAGTATTGATTGAAATGTATTTTTGATTATTTGAGTTATTGAATAGGGGGGTCTCTATATTATCTATAATCGTACAGGAAAAATGGCAGTATGCTATGTTATTTATTCTATAAGAAACTTTTTTTTTAATGTTGTTTAATGTCGAACATATGTAAACGTTGCATACTGCTTGTAAATTAGAATTGTTACAAATTTTTTTTTCTTTAATTGATATAAAATGTATTTGTACTATCTAAAATATGAGGTTTGCTGTCATAAATGCGGTCTTAGTATTTTTAGCTCGATCACACGGTGCCTAGTGGGGCCTAAAGTACCCGATACACAGTGGGGAATTTTGTTTAAAAAAAAATTAAATAATTCGGGCAGTCTGATTGTTATTGAGGAGGCGTCACAGAGCTTAACTCTGGAATTTGGACTATACATCTTTAAAGGGACAAAGCCCCAAAGTGGGCAACCTTGGGTTAATGAAAAGTTAAAACCGATACCGAGCTGATGTTTTTGATCTGATAAAAAATTATTTTTGCAAGTGGATTTTTTTCTATCAAAGACCTAAAAAACAGTCTGGTACATTTATGGGTACATATTCGAGAAAAAAATCAAAATGTTGGCTTTATTACCAACCTTGGTCCACTGCTCTGCTAAATGGCTAAGTCAAATCTTGTTCGATTTAGAAAAGGAATCTTATTATGAATTAAGAACAAAATTTGTAACATAAAAAAATGTTATCAAAAGCACAATTAAATCAACAGTTAATTGCAATTTAAATGAAAGTTTTCAAAAAAGTAAATTTTCGCCGCTTTTCGCAGAAAAAAATACCAACCCCATATTTTTGCTTATTCAAAAGGTAATACTATAAGGGCCATTATTACAACTTAAAGGTAGTTAAAAGCAGGATTTTATTCGACGTATAAAAAGCTTTTCATTAGTACAATTTTATTTTAACCTAAAGTGAGCGATAAGGTCAAGGCAGGTTTATCCTACCTGATAAGTTAAATTAATTTTTTAATTATGAACAACTTTTTATACGCCTGATAAAATCCTGCTTTTAACTATCTTTAACTTGTAATAATGGCCCTAAGACATATTAAAAAGAAATTTTTTGTTAAAAATTTTCGTTATTGGAGGAACCAGATAGTTTCGAAATAGACCTATTTTTGTTATAAATATCAAATTTAAGGAGTTTTTCCTCAAATTCCAAAGCTGAAACCAAACAAAATTTATTATGCCACCTTAAGACAAGATATGTTTTTAAATATTTCCAAAAATATTATCTGCGCCCGGCGAAATATCAGAAGAATACAGCAAGAAGACTGAAAAAACCCATTTTCGGGATTTTGCGATTTTTTTGGGAATTGCCGGGAACTCAAAAGCAAATTCTGTGTTCTTACTTTCAAACACCAGCTTATTATAAGTTTTGTTATGTATTTGAAAACTATCATACAGCTGGTGATCCATTTTATCAATATTTTCCGCTGAAAAGGCTCGGTTAGGCGGAAAATGATTTTTGTTAAGCATATGGAGAGAATAAGAAAGCATACATACATATGTATGTATGTACGTACAAAGATTTTAATTTATTAAAAATACTAAATAATTGGATAAATAAAAAAGAAAGTATGTAATTTGCTTGTTATGCCTAAAAATTTACCAACTTTTATAAAAATAAAACACAAATGACCCCAAAAATTAAAACAAAATGTCACGCAACAGCACACACTCAAACATATACATACATACACACATGCATACACATACATACATACACATGTTCTACAAACATGCCAAATTTTTGTATTTTTGTCTTTTGTAGGTTGAATGTTTATTACTTTTTAATACTCTTCAAAAGCTTCTTCTAGACGGCTCGATTGTCAACACACATTTACAAATGTATGTATGCCCAGCGTTAAAACTCCGAAGGCTTTCTTTGTGCAGGCCTGCTTAGGAATTCTTTTGATTCACACATTCCACACTCCCTTCTGTGAGAAGGGAGAAGAGAAGGAGTAACATGTTTTGTTTTGTTTTCTTTACCAAAGAAAAATTAAAATCCAACTATTTGAAGGCCTTTCAGAATCTCTGGCGAAAGAAGCAAGAACAGAAGACCTACCCGTAATGACAACGCGTGTAAAAAATACATGAGTATGGAATGGAGCGAGCAGGCCTTTGTACATACAAAAGAAGTAGTGTAGACGCCTTCTAGAAGGCATCCTTACTCCTTCTTGTTCCCGCTGGGTGTATGTATGTATGTATGTAGTTAAAATTAAGCGATTTTAACCGAACTTAATGCAAATTCAGTGTTGCCAGTGCAGGAAATTTGCTTGCCGTATTGTGAATTTATTTTAAAAATTATATAATCAGGAATTTCACAAAGTAGAGCGCTCTAGGCACTATCACACTACTCATCAATCAATTAAAGTAAAAATTATGTAATAATGAAAAACTCTTTATAGATACGAGATCTGTAAGTATATACGTCAAATAAAATCCTACTTTTAACTACTTTTAAGTAATAATGTTTAATTTACACACATTTAAAATGTTTAATTTACACGCAACTTAATGGAAAAAGAAAATTTTATTTTTCTCTCAAGACTTTATAATACACAAGATATTTTTGTGAAATTTTTACACAATGTGAAAAGATTAATTCATTCATTGATTCATTTGTTTAATTTCATTTAATCGAGCCCAAAGTGCCATATACCATTAATAATTTTATACTGCATTATTAATTAAAAAAATTGTAGTTTTTTCAGTTCTGACGTTTTGCAGTAAGTCAGCTTTATACCTATACTTACATAGATAAATATTTTATAGTTTCTATGCGACTATGCTAAGCCGCTCTCGTATTTATGCTCTAAAGTTTTCACAATTGAAAACATGGATAAATTTAAAAAATTGAAATGCATTTATGTTCCTGCACCAGTTAAACTAAGTGGTCTATTTAATGCAATATAGACTTATTGCGCTGAGGTACCTAAAGTGAGGAAAGTGGACTTATCTAAGGAAATTCTTACACTTTTCTAGATGTAGTCCAATAAGGCTGTTTTATGCTGTTTCCCAGTTCAAATTTTGCTAAACTCCAAATACCAATCAGTAAATCATGCTGCGAATTTTTAGGGATGGCAAGTGGAGAGTTGGTGTTAAAATGCATGTAGATACATATGTATATATGTATGTATATATACATACCGCTCATTTACTTCAATAGTGGCATAACTCAAAAGATGCGTTTTTTTAGTTAATAATGCAGAATAATTCGGTCTTTCGAATTTTATCTTGTGTGATAAAATAAAATATAAATAGCTTGTACTACCACCTCCTGAGAAAATAATATTTTTTCATGTCTTTATTGAGTTGTATGTTTTTTGCAACACCATTTTTTATGGAGTTACGACACTATTGAAGTAAATGAGCGATATGCACATACATACATACATATAAAACTGCTGGTAATTATGTGTAAATTCAATAAACACTCATATTTATACATAAATATGTATGCATCAGCACAATAAACACAATCATTCGTGCAGTTATAGAATTTTATAAGCACATCGAATATTATTCAATTTTATTAGTGTTTTCATTGGTGCCTACTGCAAAGAGATATTAACCACTTTGAACCACTTTTTTCAGCAAATGATGCCTGCCTGTTATCGAATTTCTGGTTACATTCTAAAGCTTATGGTCTACATATCTATAAGCCATAAACGTTATAAACAATGACGACTGCCTGCCCCACCTTAGTTCCAATTGAGTGTGAATTAGTTTTGTTGTATCTCTATCACTCATTGTTTTTTCACTTCTCTTTCAAAGATTTCAAAAATTAAACTCAAAATGCTTTGTATCTATAGATAATTTAGTTTGTATTGTTAGAAAACCTGTTTTTTTAATAAAGAATTTCACCGCTTCTATGGCAATAGAAGAAAGGAAGGAAGCTGGTTGTTATTTTATGCAATGAAAAAAGCAGAAAAAACACAACAACACAACTTGTTTTCATGGGAAAATTTTTCACTTCAGACTCATACCACCACCTGTTAGAGTTTGCATACAATACATTTGAAAATAGCACAGATAATACATAAATACATACATACATACATATTCATGTATTTACGCATGGGCTTTTCAAGAGTAACGACGTAAGTCGATTTTGAGTTATTGATGCCAAATTAATTATTTCAACATTTTTTGGTAAAGGCGGAAACAGGACCAGGTATGTATTTTCATAAAAAAAATAACACAGGCAGGCACATGCACTGTTATTTCTGAACACGCTCAAAAACGATTCAAAATTTTGTTCAGACACCAGGAACTTATAATTCCTTATGTGGTTTTAACCGCCTTTTACTGCTTTATATACGAGTACGGGTGGTTTTACTAGCAAAATTTATGCTCAACAAGTTGACATCAATTTTTCTAACAGAACCAAAAAAATCTTATGTATATTCACAAGACGTGCTGTGCTGTGGCTGTATTGTTTAAAGTTGTATTTGAAAAGAATATTTCAATCAAAATGTCTCTAAACAAAAACAAAATATTTGTAAGATGTTTCTATTTTGAGAGATTACCAAAATTTGGTAGAACATTTTCGTCCCAAAATGCTCAAAATGTATGTCCCAGTAGACCAAAATACGATATAATGACGAAAGCGGCATCACCTTATGAAGCTTTTATAACAATATAGACGACTCTTCTTCTTTAATGTAGTACGAAATGTGTGTCTTTGCCGGCGTCGAAATATGCCACTAGCAAATAAAGCTCAATATATTCAATATTTTTCTTACTATTCCCACATAATTCGATATTATTTAGCAAAAAGATAAAAAATATGACAGCAAAAACGGTTATGATAATTTTATACAAGCGATATCATAAGGAAAGGTGCGGGTTATTACGAAAACACTTTCTCTTATGAATCTAAGACAATATACATATCTATGTAGGTAGCTTATGATTATTTGCATCTCCTAGGTGATATCGCTTCGATATCATCACAATATCGTTAGGTTTATTGGGATTTTGTCATTTTGGCTTCGCTGGCTATCGAACATCGAAAATGGAATGTCAAATTCATGTTATGAGCAAAGAGAAAATGTCGTTGAGCGACGAATTTTCAATCCAACAATGTATAAAAATATATACATTGTAAACTATTTTTGTCGATTTTATATAGATCTAAGGTCGTAAGGACTAAACAATTCGAAAGGTTTCACTTATGTGCAACACCACGTGCATTTTCCATTCCATTTCCTTGTATGATTCTTGAGCACAAAATCGAATCGAAGTCGAATGCTCGTCATAATCCCAAATGAAAATTCGTTCGAAGATCGAAAGTTTCTCCTAAAGGCCAAAATTTTTTAAAGAAAAAATATGAAGTTATGAAATAAAATGTTTTGGTAGTTTTTTTTATTAATTTTATTTTTATCATTGAATTAAATAGTTATATTTTGATTATTTTGTATAGATTAATTAAATTTCTATTACATTCAGAAATTATCTCTGTAATATATTTTAATTGGCCGATTGCCTTCCATATTACTTTTTTCAAAAATAAATCAATATAAATGTTAAGACAACTTTTTATTACAATAAGACAAATACATTATTCTACCTTTTTTTTAACCGACTTCAAAAAAATCAATTCGTCTCCATTTTTTTTTGGCAGTGTTACTTCATAGCAGACCGATTGTAATTTTTTTTTCTGAGAAGTTATAGCTTTCCATTGGTCCCATTTTTTATTTGATTTTATGATACTCTACTTGTTTGATTAGTGCGAAACCTAACAAATAATTTGTTCCTTGTAATTATACAATGTAAGAGTTGAAAAAATGGGCGGGGCTACTCCCATTAAAATTTAACCGATTTTTACGAATCTTCCATTTGAAATAGGCGGAGTCGCGCCCATTAAAATTTAATATTTTATTTTAAGTGGTTCTACTGTACCGATTTTTACAAAACTTAACACACATTGAGCGCTGAAAAACACAAAATCTTAATTTTTAAGAATGGGCGGGTGCACGCCCATTAAAATTTAGTTTTATATCCCATAAATTTTTTTTCGAAAATTTTCTATCAGATCTTTGCATTGAAGTCGGTTTTTTTGGCAGAATTATTTTCAATAAGTACTTTTTTTTGGCTCTACTGAAAAAATTTGATTTTGGGACATGATTTATGATGATGATAATGAATTGAAATTATTTAAATTAAATTAATAAATTTACTATATCGGTGTGAGATGGAAATCGATTTTTAAGATCTTTTATAATTGGGTTTTAACGCATTACGTTACATTTTTGTTGAATTTCTTTCCGAAGTTGTTTTATATGCTTGTTTTTAGTTTTAGTCCACTTTTAGTCATTTAATACTAAAAAATTTGCATCATCTTGCCGTCACATACGTGATTATAGGAAATCATTTAAAAAATATCTCTTGATGCAAAAGTCTAAATTCACAAGTCATTGGCTTCATTAAAAAAGATTTTGTAAAATTTACTTAATTTGAGTTCATATTCATATAGCGTCAAAGTCGTGTTTACAGGAATTCAATTGAAAAAGGAACAAATTCCTTAAACCTAATAAGCATTTAATAAATTTTAGTATAATCGGATAATTTAGTGCACTTAAAATTAAGTTCGGATGAAATACGAGCTCAAATATCTCTCTGAAACGTTAAACCTAAATAAAAACCAACAATAAGAAAGCTTTCTAGTTGAATTTTTTTCTGAAATTTTTCGATTTCAGAACGAAACGATTTTAAGATCATCGCCGTATGACACTATCACCTGTATGACTACCGTTTGAATCCCCCAATTATATATGTATGTATGTACATACATATATGTAGGTTAGGAAAGGTGGTGTTATAACGCACCTCCACTCGGAGACGCAGTTGGGTCTATTGTGATACGTCAATTTTAAATTTATTAAAATTTCAAAATTTTAAATTTTTTTCATATTATGTTACATATTTATTTTTGTCTGAATGTTCTGTTATCTTGGAAGAAACCGATAGATAATATAATTTGAAAGAAGTTTACTATGAACATGAAATAAGGTCGGAACCGAAAAATTTCATTACAATATACATATTTTGAGGCAGCGAAATGATGTCGAGAGAAACCATAAAGTGATTTATTGTAGGTATATGTTCAACCTTATTCCAGTTGTCAACATCGACGTCACGGCAGCACAATGCCAAAAAAATTGGGGCTTTTCTACTCGTTCTCGAGAACAATTTTTTCCTATTGACTGTATATTTCTGTTCACTAAGGTATAGAAAACAGCAGGAGTCTGTCAAAGGTACCTATTTCCCCGATTTTTAGGAAATTCCCCCGATAATCATATTTTATGAAAGAATAACAACTAAAATTTTGTAATCATTTTCACAATTTATAATGTTGGCGGACAAGTGTATTCCCGCCAATTCTTTTAAATTAAATATTTAATTTTAAGACGTAGGTATAAATTGAGTAATAGACAAATTTCTCTAAACTGTCTATTAACAGCCGTATGTACTTACATACATACATATTCACCTATAAAAAAAAAGCTGCCATAAAGTTAGAATAACTGAGACGATATTGAACTACATACTAGTTCCTCCATACAATTTGACATTGAAAATTGGCACATAATGTATTTTTAACCCACTTTTAAATCCTAATGTGATTTTTAATGTGAAATTTTATAGCAAAACTCGTTAAGATCATGTTTAATTTTGCCACTTATGCTAACTTCATGCCGGTTTTTCGTTATACATAAGGTTGCTAATATCTGTCATCTTTAGTATATAATAATCTCTTGGTTTCCTAAACATCAAATTTTATAATTATTCTTATAACAAAACAAAACAATTAATACATATTATTTTCTCTTACCTTGTATGTTAGTATATAATTAGGGTATAATTATTAGACCGTCTGGATAAATAAGAAATAATTTCTTCAGGGAAAAGAAATTCCGATAATGTTTATTATATATGGCAATGCCTTTACTAAAGAGTGACATCACATCAAAAAAAATACAAGCAAATACACTCGTTTTTATATGCACACACACATAGATCTTCATCATCATTTACTCACTCAAATAACATAACAAGAACAACAACAATAAAAATTGCACAACGTTAAGTCATCATCGTGCATGTCTCTCAAACAAAATGATGATTGTTTATTTAGTTAATATGAAGTTGCCAGTTATGAATTAAGTTTAAATTACAATTTAATGCACAGAGTTTTATTAGTATTTTCCTAATTTTGTGTACATATGTATTTATTTGTGAAAAAATAGTCTTTTACCAAAAACTAACTCACACACACTATTAACTTTTCCTCTTTTAAGTAAATAAGTATATATATGTCCATAAATTCATATATATCCATATATACATATACATATATATGTATACCATATGAACATAGAAATGTATTTTTTAGCTGTAATTTTATACAAAGTAGACGCAAGCCCACTGCTGATTATTTTATTTTAACCAGATTAATTCAGGAGGTTCATAACAAAACGCAATAATTAATTCCACTTCAACAAATTTTTGCAGATTCTAATAAAGTTTTTTTAAAGCCAAGAGAAAATATGTACTACATATCGCTCCTTTATTGCAATAAATTCAAAAAGGTAGTTTTGCATAATAGGTACATAGGTATAAGCTTTTGCATACAACTAAATGGCTAGTCACATACGAGAACAATTGTGCTGGCATAAAATGCTAGTTTGTAGGTGAGAGGGTCAAAGAGAGAGGTTTTGTGTTTGGCATAATTTTTCAACCAGCTACAACCCCGCATCAGCAGCACAAAACCAATCCACAAACAACTTAAAAAACAGCAAATGTAAAATGAATAAAAAACACCAATACACACAAAGCTGTGTGCACATATACATTTTTATGCCAGATGCATTATACTCGTGTGTTTTAAAAAGAACAAATATTGTGCAGCATAAAATTAGTCTCGTGTGTGAAAGGCCAATGAAAATATAAAAATGTTTACGTATGTGTTGTTTGCTGCAATTGTAGAATTGCGACTACTCTGTAAATACATACATTGTGGTTTTTTAAATTTTAATACACAACAAAACAGACGAAAATATAAAGCCACGCTCAGGCGAGCGTGAGAATTGTCTTTTCAATAAAAAGAGAGTAGTTGATTGCTTTTTTTTTAGTTTAGTTCGCAAAACTACAACAAAATAAATTTTTAATTTTTTTTTCTTGTAGGTACATAATTTTTCAACTTAATTTATGTTCTGCTTGTTCAGTACACCGTTGTATGTGTGTATTTTGTGTTTGTTGTTTTTTCTATGTTTATTAGAAACGTATAACGATGATGTTCATTAATGCATATACATATGTAAACATGTGTATGTACGTACTTAAACTTGTGAATTTAGCCCGTTAACGAAGTTATTTTATTATGTTTTATTGATGATTTTTTTCTTATTTCGAGTACAGCCACATGCAATTGGGATATGTATTTAATTAAATATACATTTTTATTTAAAGATGTATGTAAGCTTTAAACAGTAAAAATTGTCTTTTTATCTAGGATCTTGTTTTTTTTGTTTGTTGTACATTTTTTAGGGTGCGGTGCCCCTCAATTTTCAATAATTTATTTTAATTAATGCCACTATTATTGTACACAAGTTAAATTAACTCACTTTAGTTTAATCAAAACGAAAATTGAAGAAAAATTTTGATGTAGTACACTAATTTTTGTTTTGTTTCTTTACACATACACTATACACATTCTTAACGCGCACACATTTCAACGAGCAAAGTATCCCGACAAACAAATCCAACACGTATCACTGCCAAAAACGTAATGAACAAACCGCTTTTATTTCACTCATTATGATTTACTCCTCTCCAATTTTCATGTTGAATTTCCTCTCATGTACAGAAAGCACTCAAACAAACAACATTGAATCTGGCAAGTTTAGCAGTACTAGTGTTGATATGTTGGGGATTTTCATCCAAATGAGGGATTTTCGGAAATAGAGGATTCTTTAACGGCCTGGCCCACGATGTCGACAAGAAAGTTTCTTTCGCTTACTTACATTGAAAACAAAAACAAATTCTCTCAAGTTTGACAAAATTTTGAATGAAAATTTTAAATTAAATACATTTTATAATCATTTTAAATTTTATGAGTATGGGGAATGGTTGTTGCACATATGTACTACCAACCTTATTAATAAAAATTATTAAGGGTTTATAAAGGCTTAAAAAAAATTTTTAATTTTTTTTAAAACAAATTTTCAACATTTAATATCTTCACTTCGTCAAATGAATGGCATCGGCAATCCCTATGTCAAGATAGTTTTTGTATATGTATGTGCAAGCGGTATACAGTGAAATTTTTAATTCGCACTGCAATAAACTACAATATATTCAAGCAACTGTTGATACTGTACAAATGACGCAAGTATGTAACATAAAAACAAGCATAACGGTATTTTATATTCTTCAGGAAAACTGTATTGCGAAAAAAAATTGTTGTGCTCGTTAGATTTGTTCAATTAAATGGTTTATAAAAAACAAAAACACTTTGATAATTTTGAGTTGTGACTATTTATGATTTAGTGTGCGATATGTTTATATGAGAATGATTATTTTGACGACAGCAAGCAAACACGGCGGCAGATTGTTCTTCGTGTTGATTTTGACGTTGTGGTCTAATTAAACTAATTTCTATATCTGTTGGCGATCACGAGGAAATACAGCACTGGCAATATATTACAAAATGTGAAAAGAATGATAGCTTACAATTATTTCAAGTATGACCATCTAATAACCGCATCTAACAGTCTGGTTGTAGAACACGACTCATCGATAATAAGCGCTAAAATGTTAGTATTTTTCTTTTTTTAGGTTTTGAATCGCTACTAATGACGATTTTCACTAAAAACGTTCCAACGGTCAATTTTTTTAGATTTGCCTCATCTTAAACGTCAAGGTGGGCGATTAAAAAATTCTACTCGTGTTCAAAAAATTCTCAAATTCACATACATTCGAATAATCTTTAAATTTTTTCAGGAAAAATAACATATTTGGTCTTTAAATAAACACAAATTTTTAAACACAACTAATTTTTTATTACAAAATTATTTTTCAAACGGAATTTCTCTCTAGTCAGTTGTGTTATTTTTAGAACAAGAATGGGGTTACTATTTTTCAAATTGAATATATAATTTTGTATGAAAAAAGATTAAATAAAATTATTTTTGTATACGTTGGCAAACAAATGATTTGACACAAAGTTGATATATTTAGCGAATCAACGTAAGTCGCACGAATAAATCGCACCGCTATAGACGCTATTTCTTACGTAGTCGTCTGTGTATCGACTCTTCGGAATTCAATATACTCGTTTTCTACTAACCGAATAATACTGAATTTTACGCTTATGCAGTTCTTTAACTGCTTTTTTACCAACTCTTGCCTATTTAATTTTAAACCATGTGGCATCTTTATTAAAGAACGGAGAAAACACAAAATTAAACAAACAAAACAAATCAAATTGTATGTAGTCAATCTCCAAGTAACTTAAAACCAAACAAAACAAATTGTAAGTCTTCTACCAATAAATAAATTATTTATATTTATTATCTATAAACAAAGTACTTTATATTATTCTAGAATGTCGACTAATGCTGTTGCGAAAAGAAGTCGTGCCACAAACGAACAGCTAAGCCAAATGGTGGACTTTATGATGTGTACTCCGGAGCTTATAGGAGGCAAATTTCAAAAGCTCCATGGATCAGTCGAATACAACAAAAAGTGGAACGAAATGGCGGAAATTCTCAACTGTCTAGACGGGGCAAAGAAAACAGTCGAACAGTGGCGTACGGTAGGTAAAAATTCTTGTGTACATGTAAATGTATATTCTTCAAATGTATTTTTACTTTAATACAATAAGATATTGGATTATGGTTGTATATTTATATTATTGTATCATGATATATACATATACATAATTTTTGTTATACATAAAGGTATGGAGGGATCTAAAAAGCCGTACGAGTCTGAAAGTGAAGAACCGAAAAAGGCAGCAAGAGTTGGCGGTAAAACAAGAAATATATGAAGAGCCTATCACGGAGCTGGAAAAGCGCGTTATTACAATAATCGGGAGCGAGTATATCGAAGGCCACAATTCTGTTTTTGAAAATGTACCAATAAAAGAAGTTAGTTATAATGGAGTCAGTTTATTATTATTATTATTATTGTTATTCTAATCGTTTTATCTGCTACTGTTAGGAGCAACAACTTTTGATTGAGGATGGAGAGGAACTTATTAATGATATTCCCCCATCCCCAAGTATGACGGAAAATTCATATGAGTTGCTTTGTAATAAGTCAAGTAATCCACAACGGACGTCAAGAAGAGCTCATAAAAGGAAACTTGTGCAAGAAGAGAACGACACAAAAAAACGATTCTTGGAAATTGCTGACAAGCAAGCTGAATCTTTAAAAGTAATTTTTCTGTTGCATTAGGCATATACCATGATATTATTTTCCGAGTATCATGGCATGTAGCTATAAAAATTTCAATACTTGATTTTTTTAACGCAATACATACATACATTTTTTTACAATTTTTACATATTTATGTACACTTTTAGATGCTAGCCGCATCAAGTGTTGTCAGTATGGAAGCTGCGAAAAATCAAGCAGAAGCTCTAAGGGTAAGTTGTATGCATATATACCATATTTTTAAGAAGGTAAAAATTTTTACATAAAATATGTAGATATTGGGAGAATGCAGTGCAGCGAATTTGGAAATAAGCAAAATGATTGCGGAATCACTTGCGACAATGGGAGAGAGCTTAAGAGCGACTTCAGATGTGTTAAACAAATGCGTAAATACATTAAACAGACTGTCCTAAGAGCAACTTGACCTTATAGTATTATATTGAAGTTTGGGTTTATTTTCATATTTGATGATATAATGCATATTTTTATCTCAGAAGACTAAAGTAAATTCATCTACATATATGTGAACAACAAACATTTTGTATCGAACAAATTTTGTAGATATGTACATACATATGTATGTGCCGTGCCCTTAATTATGAGAGTGGTCTAACTTATATATGTATGTATGTATATGTATATTGTTTAAATATAATTAGTAGATTACATTTGAAGAAATTCAAAAATGTTTTTATATTATGCAATATTTTGATTTAGGGTTGTACTAAATATTTTTTCACTCTTTTTTTAATTTTTCCATTGTAAAGAGCATTAAATATAATTTCTGGAAGAAATTTATAGCATATGGTTATAAAAAGGTCTTCAGGACCGTTATTGATTTTAAAATCACTTGTGATTTGAAGCCATTTCGGAACATGTCTGATAATAAATAAATAAATCTATACAGTATAACTAATATACAACTATTTAATTAAAATAAAAAATAAAAAGAAAATTTCTTGAATATAGTTCGAAAAATTGAGTTGCAACAGTGGGCAGAAATAAATTAACACAAAGATAGAAAAAACGAAATAACAAAATGGTGAATCAATCAATATTTATTAAATATTTATTGAAGTTTGTTTTAAGATATATTTAATATTTCGAAGCAAAAATTCATATGACTTGACCTCTTTCATAATTAAGTTATGTAGTATGTAGGTTGTACTTCCTCTATGCTTTCTCTCACAAAGAATGTGATCAAACTAATATGTTTTTGCGCATGTGTATTCATTTGTATGAGAAACCGATTAAAGCTCGGCTGGCTGTTGTCGGTGTGAGCGACATTGATATAAAACTAAATGTTTGTCTGAACAAATTTTTTAACGGCTGAATTTAGTGCCTCATTCCTGTAGCGAATGTGAGAACTTTTCTAGTCGAACATTTTTTAGCAATTTATGAAACGCAGTATGAATAAGAAAACAAAAATTTTTTTTTGCAAGATTTTTATATGAAAACCCTGTGTATTATGTAAATAGGACGATAACTAATATAAATTACTTAATTGTTATCGATACGAAGAAAACTTTTGTACACCTGTACATACATACTCACATATGCACATATCTAGGAATAAATATACATATTTAATAAATACATATATATATATATATATATATATATATATATATATAGTATATATATATATATATATTTATATATATATATATAAATATATTTTTTATTAGAAAAGAAATTAATTATTGGGTATATAATGGAAACCGATTGAAAAGCTTTGTTTAAGTTCGATCGTTTTGGGGAAATTAGTTTTGCACCAATCTAATAACATTGACTGACAAAAAATTAGAGCATAACTTAAAATATAAAATTTAATTGGTACAAGAAATGCATGAACAGAAATTTATGTAAAATTATTTAAGCGTTAAAAATAAAAGTATACACAAAACGAATTAAATGAACTCTTCGTATACATATCAAGCCTTTTTTCTATTGTATCGTAAGCGACGTTATAGAAAATAACTTTTTTTTATTGAAATTAAAATTTGATGGGCCTACCCATAGTTTAGAATTATCAAAATGCCAAAATTGTTCACAACTTTTAAAACACTGGCTCTAAAATTTTTAAATTTACATACAAAAACATATTTGAATATTTTAAAAAAACCTTCTCCTGAAAACTTTAATTTTTGTCGCTTACGATAAAATCGAAAATGAGGCTCGATAAGTTGCTTTTGAATATGTTTTGTGTCTAAGTTCATTTTTATCACGTACCTGTATGTAGGCAAATGCTAATTATGTAAAATAATTGGCAATTAGACAGTCTTGGGCATGTTTGGCTATTGAGGATGGCGTATCTTGCGTTACCAAATTACTGGCAGTTTCTGGCTCTGTGAATGCATAATCGGTTTCTGTTTTCTTTCTTGACTTAAATTAATGTTATGCAACACCGAGCATGCATTTACAACTTTTCCAGCAAATCCTGGATCATACACAAGGGATTTTTGCTTCGATAAGCATCGCCATGTTCCTTTAAGGACACTAAAAAGCCTTTCAACTACGTTTCGAGCTTTGCACAATGCCTCGTTGTAGCGAAATTCAGGGCTCCCTTCTGGCTGGTTTAATAGAGGAGTCATCAGCCACGGTTCTAATGGATATGCGGAACCTCCTGCGGACACATATGTATGTATACACATGTTCATAAATTACTTTTTTCTTCGTAACTTTGAACTGAAG
This sequence comes from Nowickia ferox, assembly GCA_936439885.1. Lineage (NCBI taxonomy): Eukaryota > Metazoa > Arthropoda > Insecta > Diptera > Tachinidae > Nowickia > Nowickia ferox. The sequence continues at coordinate 114,474,309 of OW387025.1, forward strand.
CAAATTACCAATTAATAACATGTTGTTTCCATTCTCGAAACTTCGCTCCATAACTCTTCGTACTGCAGAGGAGCTCCAAATATAGGAATTTTGCCTTGCTCCTGGATATTTGGCATTTACGTTTAAGATTTTTAGATTTGGGTCACATATCTACAAGTTTAAGCAGTATTTGTTATTTTTTAATCTTAATTCTATAATTAATTTTCCTACCATTTGTACATTGATGGAATGAAAGCCATGTTGATTGAAATAAGCCCCTTCATGTATTTTCGGGGCTAAAATCGATACATGTGTGCAATCGATAGCACCGATTGTACCTTCTACAAAAGGTGAGGATGATGAAGCAAAAGTTGCAGTTGCAGCCTCACGCTCTGCTCGAGTCATTGGAAACTTAACTTTTTCAAAAAACATACTTTCATTTATTGCATCCGTTACGCGGTGCAGGCAACGGCTTATTGATGATTGACTCATGGATATTCCCCATTGCTCGCCAACCGGCCTTTGGTAGCAACCGGTGGCATAAAACCGCAAAGCAGCGAGCACCTAGCAAATACATATGAAATCAATTGAATCTTCAAGATGGTACACAAGTTACCTGTTTTTCACTAGATATTGCTGTTATTCGGGTACCTTTTAATTGCCCATCTAACTGAAAAATTAAATCCTCAGCCAAGTCTGGCGTTAACCTGTAAAGTTTTCGGAAATCAGTCGCTCTCAAATCAAAAGGGTTATCTAAGTCACGGAGAGCACGCCGGTCGACTCCTGAAGTGGTGGAAAAGGGACGATCCTTCGATAATTCATATGCTAAATATTCAAACGCCATTTGAAGGAAAAATTAAAAATATCTGTTATTCTGTGCGAAACACTACCAGTGATGCCAGTGATTATTTTTGAAATTCTCTACACGTTGGGAAAAATCCCTTTTTTCCCTCCAACCAAAAATATTTTCCCTACGCTGCATTTGTTACACATATCTTTTTCACATCGTCGGTTTGTTATTGGTTTGCTGCAGTCATAATGTATTTTGAATATACTGTGCCGCAATCCAATAACTAACAGACTATAGTCTTACGGCCTTATGTATAAGAAAAAATGAACATGAAGTTAGCATAAGTGACGAAATTTAAGCAGTTGTTAACGAGTTCCTCCATACAATTTGATATTAAAAATGGGTGCATTACATAGTTTTAACCCAGCACTAAGTCCCAAAGCTTTAAAAATAAGTTTCTTATGTACTCGTACCCTGTGTATATGTACATATGTATATTTTATTTTTGCGATTTGTCGTATTTAACTGTATACATATGGCTTTTGTAAGTGATTTCCAAATTGTTAGGATTTATAATATAGGATTTTCTGCAAACAAATTCTAAGCTATATAAAAAATTTCATTTTCATTCATTCATTTTTCTAAAGAATTGAAAAAGGTGTAATTTCTAAAAATTCCCTACATCTGTCCTCTTTTTCCCTGCGCTCAAAATTGAACCGAAAATCCTTACAAAAAGGGAAAATTCCATACTCTTGGCAACACTGCCTTCGATTTATTAATAACAGCTGATTTTACCCCTCCGCGAATATTGGTTAAAAGTACTGAAAGTCCCCTTTTACATTCCGGCAATTGAAAGTCAGATAGGCATGTTTTTTAATTCAAGCGATTTTCATATCGAATGCGACTTCCAAGTCGCCAAACTTATTTATAAAATTTCTGCGATTTGCCAAAATTAGATGTTAAAGTCGCCAATTTATAAGAAATCAACATATTTGTGTAGCAATGATTACAAGCAATAGTAGCGTTAGGCGAAAAATACAGTTTCGCGGAAAAGCACTTTAACTTATGAACGTTTCTCCGAAAAATTTCGAAATGGACAAATTAATATAATTTTGTCTTAAAGTAAAAATTTCAGTATTAACAACTGCACTCATGATTTTCTGAAAATGTAGTTTTAGTATAATTTGGCACTTATTAAGCCCAATTTTAAATATTCCCCAGGGAAATAATTCCCACGGAATTAATTTTTTTCTAAAAACAAAATCCACTTATCCTAAGATTGAGTCAACAATTCAAATTTCAGGGAGAATTTTCGAAGTCAGCTTTTTTGTTTCCAGTTGTTTTATTTTAACTGATAGGTTACAAATCATTATTTAAAATGGAGAAAAAATTAATAGGGAGTAAGCCCCCGGGGAGATGCTATTCAGAATAAGGCTCATTAAAAATTTTATTGGACTTTTTTTGAGACTTAGGTCAGTATTGCTTTGCTTATATCTTTAATGCCTTATTCATAAAAAATAATTCAGGTTTATTAAGCGCTTATTTGACATATTTCTATACGAAATTTGTCAAATAAACCTATATTAAACCTAAAATATTTTTTATGAATTAGACCGTTTGAATAAACTTCGTTTGTAGAAACTTGGCTTCAGGCGACTTATGCTTTTTTAGCTTTTAAGCTCAGATACATTTAATTTATATTTAATGCATTTTTCGATTTCATATTTTTGATAAGGCATTGTTTTGATTTTGGTTCAATATACGATGATCAGCTGTTGTAATACGTTTACCTGGGTAAGTCTACTTTGACTTACTGCTACTTTAAATTAAATATTTTCAAAATATTTTTCAAATATTAATTTTTATTGATATACGTACGTATGTTTTTTTTTCGTTTTATTATTTAGAACAATCAGTTAAGAATAGTTAAATGTATTTAATATTTATTTTACTAATTACGATTTCAATTAATTATTTAGAATAATAACACTATTGTCAAATAAAAACTGTTTTTTTTCAACTTGAATTTGGTTGAATTTGTTCAGATACCTTTTCTCCAGGAAAAGTTGAAGCAATTCTTACTTTGTAAAATTTTTTAAGTAATCACATTAATATACATATGTACATACATATATGAACAGGTTAAATAAAATATTAAAACTGTAACTGTATACATGTATATATATGTATACACGGAACTATACGGAATTTTCAACACGGGTTCGGGTCAGTTCACGTAAGGTTTTATTTTGCTTTTGACCTTGTAAGTGACCACTGGGTTGAATAATTTTGAAAAATTATATTTGTAGTAAAAAAAAGTTTTATAATGAATGAATGAATTCTTAAATTTAGCTGACATCAAAAATAACAGTAAATTGTCAATTCTATGGTCAACTTTTATTTGAGTGTGTGTAAATTAATAGAGTCTTTATGTACATACATACGAGTATGTACATAAGTATGTAGGTATGCACTCAAGAATGAAAGCAATTCAACATTCAACAACAGTGTTATTATTAATGGAATATTTTTTAATTGTATTAAAAAAACTTACACATACATATACATTTATTGCATAAATTAATTAATAAATATAAGCACGGAAATAATATTTGTTAATTATTTCCTTCACAGATATTGGGCCCTTAATGCCAAAAAGACGTACATATATAAATGCCATCAATTGAATGACAGTCAAGATGCCCTTACAAATTTACTTATTTCAAAGTTAAAATTATCCTGAAATATAAAGTTTTTGGTTCTTTGCGCCTTTTTGGTGGTTAAGGCTCAATATCTCTTTATGTATTAAATATGTACACTTTTAAAAATTCTAAATATAAAATAAATTTGTATGTACATATGTATTTTGGAAAAACTACAATGTTCAATAGTCTTATGTGATATACGGGTTTATTTGTGATTTTAGTTTTCTTTTTCATTTAATTCAAATAAACAAAAACAAACAAACACACACATGACATACTACACTAATAAAGAAAGACAAAAAAAAATACTTAAACTAGCCTCACACTAAATAATGTCTTTTATTTGAATTTGTTATACAATTTACTAAAAATTGTTTAGTTATTTTAAATAGTTTATAAAGTTTTGGACTTACAAGCCTATTTAACTAATCTTTTGAATACTTGTTTCCTTAAAATTAATTAATTAATTAAATTCATTTTATGTACAAAATAGATATACTAAATGAACAGACAAGCGAAAAAAATTTATTTTTTCATTTTCGCATTAAAAAATTTGGAGGATGATGTGAAAACTTTTTTCATATTTGCGGTCGTGTCCAAAGTTCACTTAGATCTTTTGGTCTTAATTTTCCAATTTCTTAAATAAAATAATGTATTTATATTAGAAATTCATAAAACTCGTTCGCTTTAAAATCTACCTAATTGTCCCGGCTTCGGTGAGGGCCATGCAATATCAAATCTGGGTTGTACACTTAAAGAACTGCTTTGTGATGGTCTCATTGATGTACTGCTACAAAATGAAAATAAAAGAAAAATTTATTATTACATGTTAATTATGAATAGGAAAATATAATATAGTATAGAGGGAATTCTTCAATCACATGACGTCTCAACATTGGTGGCTCAGCGTATTACAATTGATTGCCTGACTTCTTTATGTTCATACCATACGTGTACAACTGTTTTTTGAAAGAAAAAAAAATATCTCTGCTAAAACTAAAATCAATTTAAAGACAAATTAATCGGCTTTCTATAAAAATCTTTCATTTTATTTTAGTGCTATAAAAGAACAACATAAAATAACAATATTTTCAAGATCCAAAAAAACCTGTACACTAACGCTTCCTTTAGAAAGTAGCTATGAAATCAGTAATACATCAAAAATTAGTATTAAATGTAATACATTATTCTCATAGAATGAACTGGGTTTTTGGTAATAGTGCGAGGCATATTTTCCACTATGCCTTGGAGAACACTTTTGAGTTAATTTTGGTCCCTAATCTACCAATCGTGCAATTTCTTCTCCATATACGCCCACGTAATCTCGTTAATACTATGACCAAGGCTCTAGGGAGGATGTGCCAGCAATTTTTTTATATTGTGTGGAAGCCATTCTCTCACTATTAAGGACGAATGCGTCGGCTATTTATCTTGAAATAATCAGTCATCTCCACTTATATTTAATTTGATATCTAATTTAATAATGTTTTGGTATTTTTAAATAATCCATTTTATGCGTTGTACGTTCTATAAAAACTGGACTTTTTACACCATTCGGCCCCATTCCGATCCATACCACCACATTGCACACCCATGCTTCAACATTTTATTCAGGTTTTTATCATTAAGGCTGGAGCTTCTCTTTGGCACACAAAAAATATTATATTAATCACTCTGATGACTGTTGGGACACCGACGAATCCAAATTTAATTTGTGATCGTTGTAATTTTGTGTGGCATACAAATTTATTCACTCATTCCGATTTGTAACTCTTTTCCACATTGTTCTGGAAATACTTGTAAGATTCCCAGCGAAAAATGTGAATATTGGCCGCCAAACAAACTAAAAATGCCTACAGCTTAAAATAAAAAAATACGCTCATATGCAAACACACGCATTAATTTTAAACCGAATACGTATAACTATAAACATCCAACAGCTATGTTTATAAACATTTTTTAAATTACGCAGCACAAACAAATACAATTACAATTTATAGACTGCATGAGCTACAATCATACGCATAAGTATAAAAATACTCTGACTATTAATCGGCTACACATGCGTATATACAGGGCTATTTTATTTACACACACACACACACACACACACACACAAAGCAATGTTTTAAAACTGTCAAAAATGTACATACACACATATACACAAATGTCTGCATACAGTGGCGAATGATGAATAAATATCCCGAGTATCATGCGTACAATTTTATTTGTCCGAATAACTATCCACAGTCTGAGTATAAGTATACTCCGACTATAAGTTTTACAGTTATAGTTATGCCCAGTTACTAAAATTACGACTATTCACTTATGTAAGTATATTTTTTGAGTACTTATTGTCATTCTCTGATTTCATTTTTGTTATGTTGATTCAAAATCGTTGCGTGCCCTTCTCTGGTCTTATATTTTACTTTATTAATTTCATGTCTGTACCTTTTAACTATATGTCGTGCATCATAGAGCGGCTTTTTTTCTAGTACATCACTAATATTTCTCACTGGATTCCCCTCTCTGTTCAATGTATGAGCTGTCTTATTTCTACCGTAGCTTGGTTTCTATTTTTTGCCAGTTTTGATTCGACTGCACTTCGAATTATACTCATAAAATCTAGAAAAACAACGGAAAATAAAAACACTATCAAAGTCTATTTATACAAATATAAAATCGTAGCCCAATTGTTATGCCCGACGATCGCTTGAATATCAAATTTAAATATCCGTTATTTGTAGCCAGATTTTAAAAATAAGGACTATTAAAAATTATAGGTGTGCGCCCCAAAAACTTTGTGCAATAATCGCTTTGATATTTAAAAAAAAATACGTACTTTATTAATTGTTTGTCTGATTATGTTTTTCACGAGTACGAGTATGGCAACAAGCGCAGTGACAAGACTTTCACACGTTGTGGTGAAGCACAAAAATGTCTTTGGTGGGAATGAAAAAAAAATTACAATTTAAACTTTTTGATTAAAATTCTAAATTTATTGCTTTTTTCGGAAAATTTCGCTTTTTCTTCTTGCTTCCATTGCAATTTAAAATTGAAAAGCCTACAACGTTAGTCTGTAATCTTTAAAATTAAAAGTACTAAACGATGAAAATGGACAGAATTAGTGATATTTCAAAAAACAAGCAGTAAGAGCCCTTTCCACACGTAGAGCTTATTTTTTTTTTGAAATTCTCTTGAATTTTCTTTTAAACTTTCACTATACCACAATTACTTCGTGGTATAGTGAAATGTACATTAAGAAGGAAAAAACAAAAGAAACGAACGAAGAGCAAAGCAACTTTGCGAGTATGTACATCCAAGTCTGTACTCACTCCCATTCTTTTTTACCTTCTACTCGTATACCACAAAGCCAAGACCTTGGAAAGTAAACTTTGCGTATGCAAAAGGGATCTAACTTATTTAAAACATTTAATATGTACCTGTACGGATGCTTGAGACAGCCGTAAACTTCACGATAACGACCATAAAGTGTGCCATATGATACACCTAAAATACGAGCTGCTTTCTTCATTTCAAGTCTTTTATTTTTTATAGCGTCTAGAACCTACAAGAAAAAGAAAAATTTTAGTTAATTACTGTTTGAACTTATTTTATTGTTTTTATTTTTGGTTTAATAAGGCTAAAATTTTTATTTTTAAAGAACAAAATGCGCACCAAATACAGTTGTAATTATTCTGACAATGGGCACTAGACCTTCATTATCAGCGTTCTTGTCTTTGGTCTATTGTAATTTAAACATTTTTTTATGCACATATATAATCAAACTGAATATCGGTCAAGTTATAGTTTACATACCCTTCGCGTAAAGGGTTCTTCCCAGAACTGTGGTCGCCTGCCTTTAGCTAAATAATCATCCATTTTAATGACATCCTGCCACTGAGACATTTCCTCTGTTGTCAAACGCAATTCGGCCTCATTGTATTCTTCCATTTTGATGTCAACATATTCATCGGGAATATGGCCGTTAGAAGCTGAAGTCGATGATGTGGGTATTGAGGCAGTAGGTGCATGTATGAAGTCATGGGTCATCAAAATGCCATGTTCATTGATCAAGTAGCCTTCGGGTACATATTTACCATAATGATGCGGGTGGTGCAAGGACGATGCCGCAGAGGAATGATGAGAATGTGAGTGGGAATGGTGAGAGTGATGAGAATGATGGTGGTGAGATGAAGCTGAAGATTTGTGAGCTGCGCTTGTAGATGGCGACGAAGACGAAGAAGATGATGTGGCTGACGATGATGAATGATTAGTTGTTGCTGAAGAAGATGCATTAGTTGTACTTGATGTTGACTTTTCTTTTGCTGATGGCTGAACTGTTTCAATTTCGTCTATAACTTGCGGCGCATTAGCAGCGTCTTCTGTCTCGAGTTCATCTTCGTGCTCAGATTTGTGCTGGAATGTTTCCTCTTTCGAGCCCTTACGTTTAAGCGTCTTTATTCTGTGGTAATCAGAAGCTGGATCCTTAGCACGTTTTTCGGATGTCCGTTTCGGGATAAGGAGTTCATCAGTTTCCTCTTTCACGTCTTGCAGTTCCTCTTCATCTTCTTCTGCGTGTGCTAAAGGATCTTTGGATTCATTTTCATGCTCCAGTGAACTAGTTATCCATTCTGGTTCTGTGGCCGATTCGTCATCCATTTGGTCATCGTCGTTTTGTACTCGTGTGGGCCGATAACGTAAGCGTTGTTTCTGTTGCTGGATATGTTGTTGATAAACCACTGATGGTGCTGAAGGTGAGTTTGGTCTGGAACGTTGCGTTGTTGTGCCATGATTGTTTTGCTCATCATGGTACTGAGATCCTTCCAAGTAAGCGCTATTATCGCCCTGGTCGGAATAATGGCCCAATTTCCTACTACAAAAGAATACAAGAGAATTCACTAAGCGTTTGTAGTTAAGCGTCATAAAAACCTAATGTAACTTACACATTAAACACATCGTAGGCATCATCCAGAGGTGGTCGACCACGTTTGCGTTTTGGCCCCAAGTAAGAATCTATTGGAGAACCGGCTGCCGTTACTATAGACACTGCTGATGTTGGTATTGGTGTTAGTGTGGGCATGCGCGTAGATAGGGCCGAATGCTTGGGAGATGGTGTTTTCCGTTCACGTTCTGTGTCCGGCGAATGAGATCTGTGATGTGATTCGTGCCCATAAGGGTCATAGTTGTGCAAGTCTCGGTTACGGGACTGTGATGGTGAATGGAATTCTGTCTGTGGCGTTGGAGGCGGAGGAATGTCGTCATCATCTCTCCAAGTGACTTCAGCTAAACCTTTTATTTTGAGATCATCAGCAGTTTTGAGTAAGGACGCTAAATTTGCCTTAAGGAACAAAATAAAAAAGTATGAAAAGATTAAAATGGTGAAAATCTTGTTTATTTCAATTTTTTATTTATTACATGTTCCACATTTATTTCGCCCTTGTACATAAATTCAATTAAACATTTGATATCGGCAAAAGTAACATCCTTCATTATTATGATTGGATCTCGTTCACTGGCATAATTTGTCAGGACTGTGTCGAAAAACGTGCTGCACGCACACAAGACTACTCTGTGGGCTCTTATCAGTTGCCCCTCACAGGCCAAAGTGACATCACAAAAGCAACCGCGATCCAAAAGTTGGGAGAACATTGTCTGTAAATTACTGTGGTGGTATTTCCACCGCAAGCAATACTGTTGCGGCAACATGATGATCAATTTGAATTAATTTCTAAAAAGAAAAACGATATACATAATTATAAATTATTTTTAAGAGAATATCACTTAGTTCAAAATCATGATACAATAAGATATATTCAATGGATCACGAGCTGTAGGATAATCACCAAATACATATATAATAAAGCTTATAATTAACTGGTATGTGATGTTTTCATCCTTATATTATTAAATGATATATATTTGGTCCAAATGTATTGGGGCTACATACATATTAACTACATATATAGATTACCTTTTAAAATAAAGAAAACGGATTATAATTATCGCCAGCCAATTTTTAGCGAGAGCCATTGAAAAAAATCTTTCCAAAAAACTTAGTTTCATCCCATTAAAGGACCACGATAGGCCATAGTTAGAACAAAATTATGTAGAAGGAAAATGTTGTGCTATTTATTCTACACAAAAATGGTTTATACAAAATTTTTCGAAAAACGCCGCATTTAAAAGTTATGGAGCCAAAAGTGTTTACACTGAAGATAGGTTATTATTTAAGAGAAAAGTGCAATGCGCATGGCCGGTTTACACGATATCAGCGCAATTTTTACATACATACATATGTACATGTGATTTCTTATGGCCACTCTATCAGAAACTGCCGGTGGAGCGACTAAAATACTTTTGGTATCCCATATATTTTTTTTGGGTGGTCTTGGAAATTTAAAATGAATACGTACAGTCCACAACAACGCATTAAAATTATCGATTTTTATTATTCTTCTCAGCGATCGATCAATTGTTCTGACGCAGCGAAATTATCGCCGTTTTTTAACGTAAGATCAGCGCCCACATCTTCCAAGATTACAAGTCTAGTTCGCCGTTTTGAGGAACTGGGTTCAGTTGCCGGCCGTCCAGGAAGAGGTGCTCATCGAAATATTCGTACTGTAGACAACGTGGAAGCTGTACAGCAGAGTGTTGCAAATGATCCATATGTCTCAACTCGTCGCCGTTCCGGCCAATTGGGTATACCCAGAACAACATTACAGAGAATTTTAAATCTGGATCTTAAGATGTATCCATACAAAGTTCAAATTGTGCAACAGCTTCTACCGCAAGACCCCCAACAACGACTACAATACGCTATTCGCTTTACACAATTAGCCACACAAAATGATTCTTTATATAATCTTTTGATGACGGCTGAAGCGCATTTCCATTTAAGTGGTTATGTGAATAAACAAAACTGTAGGTTGTGGGGCTCCGAAAATCCAAGGGCAATATATCAGCATCAGTAACACCCAATCAGATGCACTGTTTGGTGCGGTGTTTTGGCCACAAAAATCATCGGCCCATATTTCTTTGAGAATATGGATGAAACGCCAGAAACAGTCTCCGGGGCTTCTTACAGAACAATGATCGACAACTTTTTGCGGACAATGGTGGAGCAACAACCTAATTTGTGGTTGCAACAAGATGGAGCATACTGCTAGACAAACTATGGACATGCTGCGTGAAATTTTTGGTGAACGCATAATTTCAAGAAATTTAAATTTCCCTTGGCCTCATCGTTCACCAGATTTAACTGAGCCCGATTTTTTTTTTATGGGGATATTTAAAAGACAAAGTGTATGTTAACAAACCACAGACACTTGGACAGCTCAAGCAGAATATTCGAGACGAAATACGGCGCCTGCAACCAGAAACATTACGCCGTGTAATGCAAAATGCGCTAAAAAGAGCCAATGCCTGTATCGAGCAAAATGGTGGTCATTTGTCTGATGTCATATTTCACACATAGTCACGTTAAATTTCCATAAAATGTATTTAACATATAAAAATAAATCATTAAAAAAATCGTTATTACAAGAGTTACACGTGTTTAACATTACTAGGTCTCATTTGGGCCACCCTGTAGTTGCTGTATCCACCAAGTTTCAACTTTTATTTTAAATTGAATTTATTTTTATACCCCTTGTAGTGGTTGGCGTATTTCGGCTTTGACTACGACGTTTTCGTAATAGTTCAAGGAACACCGCAAAATTTTTTCTTTAATCTAGGACCCAATTTGTTGTAGTCGAAATCGAAATACGCCAATCACGATAAGGACCAATATAAAAGTAATTTTAAAGAATACATTTTACCCCAAACAAACTCTCAACGATCTCATAATTTAGCACTACTTTTTATTAAAAATATATATTAAGTTTTACAACATTTATCACATTTGCATAAAAAAAATTAACAAATAATGGCCACATAAAATTTAACTGTTCTCTTTTGGAAAAAAAAGCAGTCATTAAAGATGAAAAAGTCCATCAACGCAAATTTCAATATATATTTTTTCAGGATGTTTTTTATACATTATTTTCTTTAGCATTATATACATACATATGTGCATACATACATATTTTCATTTTAATTTTAAAGTAAAAAATATCTTCTCGTTAAAAATATAAAATAGGATATAAAAAACTTTCATAAAACCAGAGAACGAACAAATATGTATGTATGTATACAAAAAAATAAAAAAAAAACTGAGAAAAATATAAAAAAAAACTGAGAAAAATACTACATCCATCCATATTATATATAAAAAACCTTAGTACTCGTTTAATATGTATATGTGTGCTTTTGCTACTCCATTCATACCTTGGAAACATTCATCTACTCAAACCTAAATGAAGAAAGAAAAAACAGACCCAACCAACGATTTCCCCTAGAAGCCTCATTCGCCACCCACTCGTCTTAAAATATATGACAATGGGTTAAAAAAAATTCACATAATTTTTATGTTCATTTTACTTGTTTGCTTTTTGAAAAAAAGGGGTTGGTTGCTTTTTAATAAATAAATGTGATGCTGAATTTGTTTAAAAACGAGATAAAAAATAACTACTAAAAAACTTGAAAATTATTGCGAAAACGTAGTTATAAAAAAAAATAAGCATTAATAGGAACCGACATGTTATTCTGTTCCTTTTTTCCAAATTTGATTTTTCTCCTTTCTTGTTTAATACAATTTTTTATATTTTTTCTTCTTCGTGGCAATGTTAATGGCAGCGCGATGATATTGATAAAAAAGAAAACAAACGTTAACATTTCATGACATCATCTCGTTTTTAGTTTTTCGCCCTGTTACAGTATTAAAGAAATTAAATTTATAAATTTATGTACGTATTTTTATAATTACTAAATTTATTATTTTATGTTAGAGCATAATGAACATTCTAAGCTGAACATTTTCTTTGTAATTGCAAGAAGGCCTCAACTATTTAATAGTTTTGTAGTTTTGTAGTTGTTTCCAAAACAACTATAGCTTTCGCTATGAAAGAATGATCATAAAACAAAATTCAAAATTCTATCGCGCCTTTGTTTAGAATTAAAAAGATTTGGATAATGTGAAAAATATTTTAGGGTAAGAGTATATAAAAGCTTACGAGGACAGTCCAAAAATTAAGCGAACTAACAAAGACAACACAGCATATTTATTTATTTCTCAACATAATCTGCTTTTCGCTCGTTGCACTTTTCCCAGCGATATTCAATAGTTTCGATAATCTGTTTATAGACAGAACTGTCTACCTCCTTAAAGTAGCCATCGAGCGCAGACTCCACTTCTTCATTGTTGGCAAATCTTTTACCACCCACAACCATTTTTACAAGTTTGGAAACACAAAAAACACAAAAGGAGGCTAAATCTGGCGAATAAAGTACGTGATGAAGCAATTCGAACTTTAATTCATTGATTTTGGCCACCGCAAAAATGCTTTTAATGAAACGACACATTATGTTTCGCCAACTGATTGATGTCTGCCTTTTTTCCTTAATTGAAAGGCCTATTGTAATAAACATCATAAGCCACCGGAAGTGAAAAACAGGGTTTATGTGGTTTTTCTATTGATTCTAACCATCCCAACATTCCTTCAAATTATTTAAGCTTTTTTCCAATTAGTTGCTGATTTACATTTCAATGTTTTTGCTGAATTTTTTTCGTAATGACATCATAAGCCGACCAATTTTTCATATCTTAATTCAAATTTTTGAAGAAGTTATGTATGAAAGTCATAATTTTTTTAAATCACACATAAATGTGTGGGTATGCAAAGACGTTCTGTGAAGGAACGATGAATAAATCTCAAAAAACCCAGGAGTATGATCTTTTTTAATTTTGGTGGCATAATTATCATAATCATAATCATAATTAGTTTAATTCGCTTTGAGAAATTTATACTTTAAATGTCAAAAAATGTACTGAAAAATGTGTGTTGACATCCAACGTATACTCGTATACAAATTACAAGGAGCGAAAATAGTCACCTGATCCCTTGGGGCCACCTAGTATGGATTCGCCTTGGGCAAAATGATTTTATATATTTCAAAATACTTTTCTTTTTATTATTCATAGACTAATGCTAGGAACACAACTGGGACGAACGACGAATTTTTCGTTGCGAACTTTCGTCATCAGAAATAAAACACATTTGTGCATAAGAAAATGAACACAACACCGCCTTCGAACGAAATTTGCCGTGCGTGGCGAACTTCCCGATAGATTTATTTCTATTTTTTACACCGGCGAACGACGAAAAAACAATTTTTCCTCTTTCTTTGCACAATCAGTAACCAATTCGATGAGTAAATTCGTCGATATTGTGCTTCACAAGACGAATTTACTCAGCGAATTCTTATCGACGAATTCGAATTCGTAGACGAAATTCGTCGTTCATCCCAGTTGTGTTCCTAGCATTATATGTACCTATATTTAAGTATGTACGAGGGAGGCTCAATTCCATTAAATTTTGAATGGAACACAGTTTTTGGATAAAACATTTTATTGTGCATCGTAGTCTCGTTTGAGGTCTATGCAGTTTGTGCAAAGTTTCTCCATTTTTTTTACATCTGTCAAGGTCACCAAAATAAGTATTTGTTTGTAAGTTGATTTCATTGTTGGAGTCAAATCCCTTTCCGCCGAGAAATTTCTTCAGGTTTGGGAACAAGAAATAGTCACTCGGGGCTAAAGGTACTTTATTGCTATTATTATTGTATCGTTTTGCTCCACACTATTCAATAAATTGCACAAGATTAAAAAACATGTATATCGCTATTTTTCTTACATTATATGTAAAAGTAAACAATAGCTACACACACATGTGCGTTTAAGAAATTTTAAAATTGATTTTTCGTGGTACATACTAGATACATTCAAAATTATAAACAAATTAATTAATTTTTAATTAAGCAATTAAAAGATGGAAAAATAATTTTTAGTGATGTACTTGGAAAAAATTATTATATAATGTTGTCAGAACATTACAAAATATTTCTTGTTCCGCAATATAAATCAAAAGACTTGACATTATCCAATTTATTGAATTTATACAATATTCACACAGACAATTTTATTGGACAATAATATTGCAAACATGTGAATACCTAGGCCCAGTTCATGGATTTTTGTCATGGAAACTACACATGTGTGCACCATTGCATTGCTCTGCAAATGCACTCTTTTTTATTTTTGTTGTCGTGGCAACACTGTTTAACATTGACATGTTGTTTGAAAACAGTTTTTCATTCAAATGTATTTCGAAAACCAATTTTAATCCAAGCGGCAACAGTGGACGGAAATGCACTTCCTCTCTCTCAAGAGTCACTGACAATGAGAGTTACCAGAGAGAAGAAAAAACTTAATTTTTTTCTAGAATTATTCCTTGTCCTTTATTTTAATTTGCACGGTAAATTATTTTGAATTTATTTAATGACTCTTTCTGTTTCTATTTACTCGTATTCTTTATTTTTTTTTTAAATATTTTTTTCCCTTTTAATGTGAAGGACCTGGAAGGTATGACATTATTTAATATAAAAAAAGGAACATAAAATTTTACATTTTTATAGATGTCTTTTATAAGTGAGAAATTTTTTTTTTCTTTGTATAAGTACATACACACATACATATGTTACCTATGTATGTATGTATGTGCATACGAGTATACACATATAAAAGTAATTTTGTATTTTTATATAAAAAAGGGTATTTTTTCATAGGATTTTTTTTCTTCTTTTTTAATTATGCTGCAAAAAGTGAAAAAGAATATTTGTTGCATTAAAATAAAAATGTGTATGTGTGTTTGTACGAAATATAAGATACAGGTGCACATAAAACTACAAAATCTAGGTATGAAAACTTTGTTGGGAAAAAAAGATAACTACAAAGTTCAGTAGAACAAGAAATTCTTTGGGCGAATATAATTTTGAATAAATGTGCCGGTCCAGACTTGCAATTTTTGTTGCAGCAACTTTTTATTTTTTAGTGCAAAAGAGCAAGACAGAAATACAAAAAGCATTTATTTCTATTTCAACACTCTCAGACATATTCAAGAATTGCTGGACTGGGACAATAGATGATAACATACAATATATGTGAGAGATTCTATAAGAGATTCCTTAAAATGTAATTACATATGGGGCCATTCGTTGACTTTTGGCATAACTATGTATACTTCTAGTAGACTTGAATATGTAAGACAATTAATTTTTTTATATTATTAAAGTTATTTTTCGAGTTAGTGCCGCTCCAGACTTGCAATTTTTATTGCAGCAACTTTTTATTTTTTAGTGCAAAAGAGCGAGAGGGGAATACAAAATGTACATACATATATATTTCTATTTCAACACTGTCACAAATATTCAAGAATTGCTGCAACAAAAATTGCAAGTCTGGACCGGGACTTATGGGATGCTTAGCTGTTGCGGTTTTTTTTAATTTCATTTGCAAAACCGGAAATGATCAATTCACCTTAATATTTCTTTTTTTTTTTAATTTACACCCCTTTTTATTTTTTTTATCAAATTTAGTTTAGGGTGTTTTTTTATACTATGAAATCTTGGAAAAGGGATCTGAAAAAATTTAACAAATCTAATTTTTTAAACTATGTCCCAATTTTTATTTTTTTTTTAATTCGAAAGTAGTTAGTTGAAGTGGGATATACGCCATTTTAAAAGATATGTAAATAACTGTGCAAGGTCGTCGCTCTGAGCAACAGAAATTGAATAAGTTTCAATAACAAATTTTCTAAGACTTAATATTTTAAGTTTTTTGTTTAATTGGCCGCACTTCAAAGCCGAAAGTGACGACATTGAATTCCAATTTTTCTAACTTGTCCCTATTTTCGCCGCTTGAAATTTGAGTATACGTTGGATGTCAACACACATCTTTCAGTATATTTTTGTAACATTTAAAGTATAAATTTCTCAAAGCGAATTGAGCTGAGTATACCTTATATGAATTTGCCTTGGGTAGAAGTTATGCCAAAAAGCAAGGCGAAAAGTATAAAATTTTCAAATCGTGTATACCTTATATGAAATTTTCCTGCGAAAAAGCAAGGCATTTCAGCGAAAAATGTTTTTGTGTTAGCCGCTTCACGAATAATGGCTCATATACTCGTATATGTATGTTATTATGTACATACATATGTATGTATGTATGTTCACTGAAAATATTCCAATTTTTTTCTTTGAGATTTAAGTTTAACTACCCTGTATATTTTTTTATTAAAGCAACTTTTATGTAATCCCGTAAATAAATGAACATTTTTTTAATATAAATTTCTTTTTTCATTTTTATTTTATGTCAGAATTTTTTATTTTATCACATCGAAACATCCTTTTATCCTTACCCTATTAAAAGAAGTATGTGGGTGTGTGTGCATGCATATAAAGGAAGAAAACTCGGTGGAAACGAATTTTACAAAATGAAATTTTTTCCCAGTTTGAAATTCCTCTTAACATTTTTGTTGATTTTATATGGTATTTTTGAAAAGCTGCCAAGCAAAATTACAAAAAAATAAGTAAAAAGAAATAAATAAAAAGGCACATACATACATACTTTTTCAGTAAAATTGGAGAAAAAAAACCAAAAAGATATTTCAACTTTGCCAAAAAAAAAGAAAAAGGGAAAATATATTTTAAGCTATAAAATGGCTTGTCCCTTTTTATAACCCAAACTAATAAAAAATATACACCCACAATATTTAGCCCAATTTTTTGTTGCCATAATAAACCAATATTTGTTAAGAAGTGCTACGAGGAACGTGTGTGAACTACCGCATGAAGAGGAAGAAAAGGGGATTGCACACACATACTTGTACATACATGAATTTCCAGCAAGTGCATAAACATACATACATACATAGATACATATGTACATAAATATGTATATACTACTGTTTGGAATTTTAAGATTTTTTTAAATTTAAAGGGAGTTGTTACACGTTCTCTGAAAAATATTTATTTAAAAATTTCAGAATTCACATGCAATAAAAACACATGGAATAAGGGAAAAGGCCTCAGACATAAACTTAAAATTTTCGCAAAATAAGTTGTATGAAAGAAAAAAGGAAGAAAAAATATGTACATACGCGTGCATACATATGTATGTGTGTATATAAACGATATTGCTGATACACATTCCAACAAATGCCACTCAGCCGTTTTTTTTCAAATTTATTTATTTTTTCCATCTAAAGCTTTTGTTTTTTTTTTCTTTTTGGAATCGCGTGGAAAATATTTTCTTTTATATTTTTCCATCACAGCTTGGATGGTTTGCTTGGGGTTTTGTGTTCATTTGTCGTTAAAAAAATGAAAAAAATTATAATAGGTACATATATACTGAGAACGACAAAGATGGTGATTACAAAAAGGTAGAAAAAAGTGGGGGCAAGAGAGGTTTTTTGAGAAAAAAAGTTATAAAAATAAAAATGCTATTACAACATACAAACATACATATGTATAAAAAATGTAAATATGTACATACAAATGCATGTACATACATATGTACGAGTATGTATGTACATATGTACAATATAAAAAATTACAGCAATAACTGCAACGACAGAAAGAAAAAATTAAAAGAGAAAAAAATATAAGGACCACTTTTTACAAATTTATTTTTGCTTAAATTTTTTCATTTTAATTTTTTTTTTTTTTTGCTTAAAGATATTTGTTGAGTTTTTTCAATATGTATTTATTTTTTTTATTTATTTTAACCATGTTTTATTTTTGCAATTTTATACTTTTTTTAATATTGATTTTATGTCATGATTATGCTGGAAAAAAAGTGCAATTGCTTTATTTGTTGTTTGTTTGGCAAGCAAATTTACACTGAAAGAGAGAACTGGCAACGATTTCCAATAATTTTTGAAAAATTTTATTAACCGTGTATTCTTTTACGAAGGAATTCTTGAGCCTACTATAGCGTTAATATGTAAAAAGAACGTGCTCGACACCTTGTTGCAAGTTAATGAGGGAGTATTTGAAAATTTTTACGGATTTTACTTTTGTCCAACACACAAAAAATAAACAATGTTCTGCCACCCAGGGTATATCGCGGGAATCGAACCCACGACTTCTGGACTGAGATGCTAGCATCGCTACCACTCAGCCACAAGAGTACCCTTAAAAAATATATACATACATACATATATCGGCTTTTTGAAAGTTTACATCTGAAACTCATTTTACGGGCTATTTAAAGTTGCGCCCTTGCGTAGTAAAAAATATAGAAAATCGTGTGATACGAATTTTTTTGTTTATAGTGTCTTCAGAAATTTTATTACTAACATTTCAAGCAACATTTATTGGCATTTGTTAACCCTATAACTCTTCCGGAATTAAGTGTTTTATGCAAATTTTTTTCAAAAAAAGCTAAAATCACCTTCAAAACAGGAATGTATGAAGTTGAAATATTCTGGGAAAATATTTGTCATGAAATTTATGAAATTCTACTATAGCTCTCAAAGTCGAAAATTCAACTTTAATAGCAGAATTGATTTTATAGGGCTTTCAACACTTTACTGCCAACACTTTAACTATATTAACTCTTAGGGCCAATTTCACTAACTCTATTTAAATACAGTCGACTCCGCTTTACTGGAAATAACCAAAACCCACTTTTTTTATTTTTTTATTTCGGATTACTGAAATTTGTTACAATTAAGCGTACTCCTCGAAAATGTATAGCCACTTGCATTGACAACATGTATAATAGAAAAATACAATAAAGTACGTAAGAGCGAAAAGGAAAAATACATTTTGCCATTCAATTTTTTAACGGACAAAACATGCAAAATTTTTTCAAACTTAATTTATGCAATCGATTTCTAATAAATAAATTTGTCATTTCTTATTTTTTCACTAAAGCGAAGAAGTTTCATACAAAACGTAGTTGTGGGCTTGCTTTGGTTTTCAGTAATACGATATTTTCAGTAAAGCGAAGTGAATAAGACTAGCTGCGTTTAAAATCAGTGCGGGGAATTGTATCGCTTTCAGTCATCCGATTTTTTTCAGTAAAGCGTGTTGCGCTAAAGCGGATTCGACTGTATCAACTCATATTTAAATGTCGATTTTCATTAATTCTTCTGTGGAAAAATGACTTAAATATGAATTGATATTTAAATAAGTTTGTGAAATAGGCTCTTAAGCTACCTTTTTTATTAAAGTTTAATTTTCGACTTAAGTGTGTTTATTATTTATTTTTTCAAGTGTGTAATAGATAGACCTAGTTTACACTATGCAAGTCTTATTGCTAAGCTGATTAGTTTGTTAGGAGTGAGAGGCGAGGGGAAAGGAAACGTTTCTGTTCCCTTCGTCTCTCTCTCTTCCTAAAACTAATCAGCTTAACAATAAGACTTGCATAGTGTAAACTAGGACATTGTTCTTTCACACAGAACTTTTTTAATGTTTGGAAAGAAATTAGCAATTTTTCATTAAAGACATAAATTACAGTTTTTTTATTTATAATACTACATATTAGTATGTAGTAAGTTTATACAGGCATACAATGTGTTAAATAACGTAGAGATATATAAAAAGTAGGAATTCGAAATGGGCTAAAGATTAAATAATGCTTTACTATTCGGAAAGATAAAAAAATTATCAGGTATGTTCTGTATTCCACGTGAAATTAAAACGTGAAAACGTGCGGAAAATGATATTAAAAAATTTTTAATACGTTGCAACGACTTAAAAGTCAAATGGTGTGCTTGACTGCTAAAACTTTTTAAATCCGTTAACTAACAAACATCCAAGTATCGCGTGGAAGATAGCAATATTGGTATAAAAAAAGGAAAACTAGAATTTGAATTTCACAAAACTACGAGTATTTAAATATATTAAAAATGTGATTTAAAAAATATCTTTCCATATCCTGGAAAGGTTCCACACAAAACTAGTATTGAAGTTAAATGTTGTAGCCTTAATTCAACCCTATAAAAAGCTGTGATGTTTTTTCTCGCAGGGCAAGTTATTCCTATAGAAATTTCATATCGAAAATTAACTTCCGAAAAACAATCATTAGTTAATTAGACTAATATTTAGTAAGTATGTACATTGTATGTATTGAATTTTATAAAAATGATGTACCGAATGTCAATTTTTGATATTCACGAATACGAATACGAATATTATATGTGAAATTTATAGACATTAAATTGGGATTCTATTTACGTTGGCAATATGAAATATTAAAAAAATTTTTAATGGCCGTCATTACATAATATTTGAAAATGATATAAAGCACAAATTTCTATAAAAAAAATTAATGGATTCATACACAGTACGACAAATTTAATTTTTTATTTCTTGTAGAAAAGTCACTTTAAGCCAAACAATCTAAAGACAAATTGTAGTCAAACTGTTTAAATGGTTTTCATTTCCTCATCTCTTTTCTCTGTACATTTTTAAATATTTTTAATATGAAACTACAACATACAACATTATGAAAATATTTATTCCGATTCTCATGGACAAAAAAGTGTTCTTTTAAAAAATAAAGAAAATCTATCTTCTTCTTCTATCTTCTATATATACATATGTATATAAAAACGCAGTATGTGTTTGTTACTAACGCATGATTTGTGGAACTATAAGACCTGAAATTTTCAACACAGGTTCGGGTCAATACCGGGTAGGTTTTCGTTTTGTTTTTGACTCAACAAGTGACCACTGTATGGAGTAATTTGTAGTTAAAAAAAACTATTGAGGTTAAGACAACGTTTGCTGGGCTCATATAGTATTTTGATAAAACAGCAGTTATCTGGGAACTAGAGCGTTGGCCCATTCAATATATGTATGTATTTAAGGAATACTTTATTATATTTTAATATGGAAAAATAATTTTCGGACAAATATTATCTAAAAAAGTACTTTAAATTTTTTAAAGTTAATTGTACAAGAAGTTGTTTTATTTGTTTTTAAGCTTCATTAATTTTTATATTTTTTATTTAAAATTCAATGAAATTAAATAAAATTTTAAAAATAAATAACTTTTTCTTTTGATTTTTCTTCAAGTTTTTTTGAGTTATAACTCTATTTTAATTTAAGTACATACCTATGTATGTATGAATAGCTCTGTTAGTTAGCAGTAAAACATTTTTCCTCCAAACACACAAAAAATCTGAATATTTGTATCTACGAGTATTGCATTTAAACTTACAAAAAAAAATTAAAAATAACCCTTTTACGCTTTTTATTTATGTTTTATTGTCTTGTTTTTATATGTCATTTTGTAAATTACAGAGTAGACACAAACAAAAAACTAAATTAATGTCAACATAATGAAAATGCAGAAACCAACCAACAAATTTAACAAAAAAAATTACATATTTTTCTTTGTTGTTTTTGTTATTATTATTATTATTTTATCTGTAGTAGCACACTTTACAAAAAAAGCACATATTTTTATTGCCAAACATAAAGAAAAAATTGTCTACAAACTTGCCAACCTCATACTCATACTCTCTCACTAACTCATGCACACGCATTCACACTATCTCATAAACTAACAGCCTTTCCCTGCCGCCCTTATTATACTATAGTTTATTTGTTTACAAAAAGTTTACATATAGCGCTTTTTCTTCGTCCTTTTTTCATATGGAGTGTTAATCCCTAAAGCACTTAAGTTATTTTTTCCTAAAATTAAAATAAAGTTTAATTTTATTCTAAGAAAAACGAAAATTTGTGGTACATGCAGTGTTGCCATATTTTATTTTCAAAAATCTTCGAGTCGACCAAAAATAATCTTTTTTACCTTTTGTTTTTAATAATTTGACTAAAATAATATCATTGTACCTCGAATACACTGCATTTAAATTCAGATAAAATTTATTATGTTTCAAGTAGAGATGGGCGCGTGTTGAATTTTTCCAACACGACACGAATGCCTACGAAACACGCACGAGAAATTTTTTCACAACACGAATAACAAAAAGCATTTTTTATATTAAAATATATACATATTTTTGTTTAATTTCAGAACTAAGCTTAAGAGACCCCTGCACTATCAACGAATTTTATGGTTTTGCATGTTTGACGATACAAAATACTAAATTTTTTCTTTACTGAACACCAAAAATCATTTCGTGTTTATCGTGTCAATTTTACTCACCACGATACGACCCGAATACGCACGAAATCTGATTTTCTGACACCAACACTTCGTGCTGAGTCGTGCGTGTTCGTGAAGAAAAACACGACACGCGCCCATCTCTAGTTTCAAGTGAACTAACATAACAGATATCACATCAAATCCGTCATTCGTTTATCTACTTACATATCTCTCATTTACTCAAAGAACGTCATAACTCAATAAATGGATTTTTTGAGTTAATGATGCAGAATTAAACCACATAACGTTCTTCATATTGTTTAAAATTACATACAAATATCTTGTTTACTCAGCTGTTGAGAGAAAAATAAAATTTTCTTTCTCCATTAAGTTGTGTGTAAATTGAAAACTTCAAACTCTTTTTCTGCAAACTAGTTTTTTTTACTTATGACGATGTTTCAGTAAATGAGCGATATGGGTTACGCATAGTAGGTACACAAATTTGTGATAATTCATAAAACTTGTGTATGTTCATACATATTTATTTAGCAAAAATTTTAGAATAAAAATTTTAATCTTGCTTTTGTTCAAAATGTTTATTTCGAAATGAAAAAAAGACAAAATAATATTTTTTTTGGTTCACATATTTGGATGAATTTTTTACTTTTTGTTCGAATATCATAAAAACGGATAAATTTAAAGGCAGATTCCAGACAAACTTAAAAAAGCTTCATTCAAAATGAAGTGCAGTTGAACCTCGATTAAGCGGCCTGTTGTCACTTTGTTTCTTATGGCTTCGTTAATCAAATCGTATCGTCTTACTTTGGAAGTTGTATCGTTTAAGTCTGGATGTTAGTTATTAAAAACGTGAGACTGCCAGCGAATTTGTCAGCTGTTATTGTGTTCTTCTTTGCTTCTCTATTTTCTGTAGATTTTTACGTAGCAAACGTTGTCAATAAGTGTCAACATGCTTGGTAAATGTTACGGATTTTGTCAGCTGATACGCAACAGCACGATACGATTTCAGTAATTCTACCATTAATCTCAATTATCCGTGCTTACATTTTTTAAAGCTCTAATAAAATTTCGTTTTTTAATTTAAAAAAATTTGTACTTTTTGGGCTTTTACATGACCTCTACTAACGGTGTTTTTCGATTATCCGTGCTAAACGCGGTCCCGTGCTTCCCCTGTAATCGAGGTTCAACTGTACATACATACATACATATCTATTGGGAAGAAAACAACTCCACATTCACAAAATATACATATGTATAAAATTTAGAGGATCTTGTTTACAACAATAAACTGACCGACCGTCAAAACAATACATAGTAACCTGCAGTTTTATAAGTAGAAATTGACTCAAAATCGTTAGGTAATTCCCTAACGGAAAATCGACTACCTACTACAGCTGCCACAAGTAATGCAAGAGTTTGCCTTTTGACTCTCTCCCTGATGGATATGTTAATGTCTTCAACCTCAAATTTTTTTTTGGGAGTGAAAAAAACTGTGCTGCTAATGTTGCCATTTTGGTGATTTTCGGGTATTTTTTGGTGCTTTTTTCCTTTCTAAGTACCCGAAACGTTATTAAACACCCGTTTCAGAAAAAGTGGTATTTATAGTGCTTTTTACAATTTCTTGCAGTGCTTTTCAATAATCAAAATTTTTTAAACTTAAACAAAGTAAAGAAGCAAACGCTTCGACTTTTCTCAATAAATCTTTTTAATTCCTTATAAGAATTTTTTTTATTCATATGTTAAGCAACGATTTTACTATTTCAATTCGCATGCGTGAATACAGTTAAACAACGTAGATTTGTCACTTGTGCAAATTGAAAAAATAACAAAAAAGTGCCTTAGTTCCTATGAAATTAAACTTTTTTTAAAGTAAATTTTGCATTAATTTTTTCTTAAATCTTATTAACTTATTATGGCTTTCTTTAAGATAGAAAAACAACAATATAGAAAAAGCTTGGAAGAATTATCGGGCGTTCAAAAGGTGGCTTAGACCAGCAAAAGTAGTATTCAAGGCACTATGCATTTGATGTAATTTTAAAATAATTGCCCGCTATAGCGATTTAATATGTCATAGTCAAACATAAAATAAATATTTATTTATATAAAACATATTTAGTTATAAAAACATAAATAACAGAATATTTAGCTTAGTGCTTTTTTAACCGCAATTTTTTTTAATTTTTACCCTTTTTTGTCTTATTTTTATGCTCGCAGAGCTTTTGATGATTCAAGTGTTGTCATCACTGGCTGATATTCCAAAGAAAATCAAGAAGAACAAATTATTTTAAGTATACTAAAGTTATTTTGATTTTATGTTGGCGTCAGTTACAATTTTAAGAGAAAAAAGTGCTTTTTTTAGAAAGGTAAACTGAGCAGAAGAAGTAAATTAAAACGTTGCATAAAATAAGAAAAAGCACAATTAATTGAAAAATGTATTAATAATTAATTGTTTTATCAATAGAACAATTGATTGTATTGACTAGCGAAATCACTGACGAAGTGTTATGCAGATGGAGGCAACTGACTACCGTCAATGTCATCCCCATGTTACAATCGTCAGTCATTTGCATTGCTAGCAGTTAGGCTGGTAGTTAGTGGTAACGATTGGTAGTTAACGAAATAGCTAGACATTCGCTAGCTACGCCGACTGCAGGGTACGTCTGGATGCACATACACATACATGCATGCGCACATCTGTACAAATGTATATGTACGGTGTACATATATGTATACACTACCCTGTCGGAGAATGTGTGGTTGAATACAAAAATAGTTCACTTATAGCTAACTTTTCGTAGACTGTCTAAAAGCTAACTGTAATGTCATCCAAAACAAATCCAAAATTAATTCTTAAGTTGAGTACGTAATCGAATTTGGTGAGAGCCAACAAATTTATTCTCAGCTACTTTGAAACTGATTTCAGTTTTATATTAACATTTTGCTGTTATTATTTTAGATGGTACCTTGGCTGTGTAGTTAGCGCGTTGAGTACACAACGTGTGATGATACATGTTCGAACTCCAGAAAAATTTTTTAAATTTACTGACTACCAGGTGACTTAAAAAATCCAACTTTAAGTTAGTTGAAGTACTGCCTAGTCAGCTGATTACATTGCAAAGTAATCCAAGTGCCAGTCAGTACTAGTTGCGAAACAGTTAACTTAAATTTAGTTTAAAATTAAATTAATTTCCGATAGGGTATGTTCATACCCTGAAGGAAACGTGGGGTTAAGTGTCACCAAGCCACCACTTTTGTCGACTATTTAGGTGACATTGTCAACAGAGCGTCTATTAATTTTGTTTTTAATGCGTAGAAAACATTTTTTCGTATACACACAATTATGTTTCTTCTTAATTTTTTATTGGTTTGTTGCAAATAATCGTGACGTCAAGCAAAATTTAAGTGTTTATAAAAGTTATTTTAAGAAATAAAATTAAAAGGTTGATATAAATGTATTGAGCAAAAGTTAAAAATATAATACACAAAAAGAAATTAAAAAAAATAACAATTTGAAATTTGAAAATAGAAAAATTTTAATTATGGAATTTTTTGTTTGACCCTGTGGAAGATTTCGCGACATCAGGTAAAGATTTGTCACATACTTAAAATTTTTGTACATATGTTGTTAATAGAAATGACAAACAATATCCTGCAGGTGGTGACAGCGTCTATAGTGAATCAGCACAGTTTTACTACGGACATTTCCCACAGTGTTTTGATATCGTCAATAGTAAGTCAGTACAATCTTACTATTGACATTTTCGCCATATGGTCCCACAAGAACTACCTAGTCAGTATTGACGCAGTCTACTGGTAGATTTCGTAGAAAAAGTCTGTGTTAAATGTCAATAGTAGACAGTATTAATTGGGGTATAATCTGTCAGTATTACTGGTGACATCGTCAATAGATAATCAGTATAATTTTACTATTGACATTTTCTGCAGGGTATATGCATATACATACATAGACATACATATGCACACACACACACACATAAAAATTCTTTAAAAAAATAAAAGATAAAACAAATAAAAAATTTTGCCGTTTTTCATAATTTGAAATGAAAAAAAAAATCAATAAATATCTAGTGCATACATACCTACAAATACGGCATTTAAAGAATTTTTACGAATTCTTTCTTATATTAATTTATTTTTACAACAGCTAGAAACGAAATTTTTATAAACATAGAGCATTGTTTGAAAATATATTAAAAATTTAGAGACACAGCAAAAAATAAAGAAGAGTGCCGGTCGAAACATTTGGTTTGGGGGGTACTTACATATACTTATGAATGGTTGTATGTATGTATGTACATACATATCGCACACTAAATCTTAAACAGTCACAACTCAAAATTTTATAAACCAGTTCACTGAACAAATCTCTAACGACCGCAAAAATTTATTTTCAAACACTGTCTTCTTGAACAATATAAAATATCTGTTTTTATGTTACGTGCCTGCATATGTATGTATCTATGATTTTTTTAGTTGTGACTGTTTATGGATGAATGTGCGATACATATGTACATACATACATATTTTCGACCATGCCAAATCTTATACACACTTCATCCAAAAACAAATTAAAATTTATGATTTCAAGTGAAATTTAGGTAGATGTATTTAATTAAATTACCAGTCCTTTGATCGATTTGTTACTCAAACTTTTATTTCATCAATTTCGATTTTTTGGCCCTCGAACAAAAAAAAGGGTTGTTATAGGCTTCTAGTGTGCATCTGTGTATCTGTGTGTCCGTATGAGTCCACGTGCAGACCAAACGGCTGGAGAGATTTTGATTTAGGTTTTTCTGTTTGAAGTGTGATGTGTGAAGAAAATCGGTCCAACCGTTTAGAAGATATGACTTCTTTTCCAGATATATTCTGTTGAATGTGTGTGTTTTTTGGCGCCATATCTCAAAAATATCTAGACCGATTTTAATTTGGTTCTAGTCGTTTGGAACATCCATAAATTTTCTTGTTGGTGAATCGATAATATCATTTTAGAGGTATTTTTGAAGAATGTATGCAATCATTTCTGATAGAGAAAATTTTTTAGATTCTGTTACTTAAATAACATTAGTGGGGCATAGGGTTCTTAAGCTTATGCTACAGCATCACACTCGAAAAATAGTAAAAAAAAATACGCATATCTGTAACAATCGTAATTACGGACAAAACGTAGAAATTTGGCTTCACGTTTTTAGTTAAATTTCCCCTTAGCAAATTCCATGAACACTATACCCAAGCATGCAACGCTTCAGAAATTAGACTCTATTTACATACATGCATACATAAATATGTAGTTTTATAATTAACAAGTTTTTACCCGCGACTTCGATCGCCCCTTGCTTCCATTTCGACTTTAATCTTGAAACAATACACAATCTATGCGTCTCTCTATGTTACAAGGAATTGCCCTAAGGGTCGTACTTCTAAAAGGATATTTAGTACCTGCCTCCTTTAAGACACAGGTCTGTCTAACTATGGTCATTAAAATAAGTTTCTTACTATGGGAGGTACTATGCCCTCTGATATATTCAAAAAAAAAAAAGATAGCTTAGGTATAAACTTTCTGCAGGTGAAAAAATATAATTAGATGAAGTTTTGCCACAATAGAATACGAGCATACAAATATTAATTTTTATATATAGGTTTTTACTCTCAAATTAACACTTTTTCCATTCAAATTAAATTTTTTACAAATCAAACTCAATTTTTTTCAAAGCAAATTCAATTTTATTCAGAACAAATTAAATTATTTTCAACACATATTAATTTTTTTTCATTTCAAATTAATTTTTTTTCTTTTAGAATTAAATTTTTTTTTTCAAATTCAATTTTTTCCACTTCAAATTAATTTTTCCACGAATTCAATGCAGAAAGATTTAAAAACTTGTTTTTTTTCTTTTATTCGTGATTCCTTTTCTATTATTGTGTTATTTATAATACTGGAAAATATTTTCCAGTACAATAATGGAAACGCCGGTTAACCCTTTCACGCACAAAACTGGTACGCAAACATTTTTGAGAATGTAAGTGAAATTTGTGAAGTATTATGAGCTATTTTAAACAGTCTATAATTACCATTCCAGCGAAATCAATCCAAAATCTCATTTGAAAACTGCTCTAATATACTACAAGGTGCTTTTTTATTATAAAAAACAACGGTTGAAACTGCCAAGAATAAAATCTAATTCCTCGTTTAATTTTCAGTGATTAGTGTTAAAAAACTTCAAACAACTTAAAGTTTAGTTTACAATGAGTCGGTTAATGACTACTGAGTCAATTAGTTGGCAGATAAAGTGAAATTAAAGTTCTTACAATTTTAAAGAAGTTCTCATTTTGTAACTTATATTAATACTAAATAAATAAAAAAATGTCATCTAGCGAAGAAAGTAGTCGCGCTGCTAGTTCTGGTGTATCGAATGTACGAAATTATCATCGGCTTCAGTTTGTAACAGATAGTTCTTCCGAGGAAAATATATGTGAAATATCATCGCCTGATCGTCATCGCAGAAGACGTGGAAAATATAACCATATTAGCGTAGATAAAAAAAATATTTTGATCAAGTTTTATAACGAAGGAAAAACCATTGCTGAATCAGCCGAAATAGCTGGTATAACCAAAAACAGCTACATCCATTATAGCAAATAATTGAAGCTTATTTTAAATTTAATTTTGTATAAATAAAAATTTTTTTTAAAGTATTTTGCGTTTAATTAAAAAAAATGAATTTGAAGTTAAAATAATTTAATGTAAAATGAAAAAAAAAATTATTTTGAAATGAAAAATATTCAATACGATTTGTAAAAAGTTTAATTTGTGTTGAAAATAATTTAATTTGTTTTGAATAAAATTGAAATCACTTTGAAAAAAATTGAGTTTGATTTGAAAAAGTTTGAATTTGAATCGAAAAAGCGTTAATTTGAGAATAAAAACCTATAAATATTACATTTAACGATCGTTTAATACCTAAAAAAACACACTATTTTCACGCTTTTTCATCTTGTAAATAATTAGGAAAATGAAGAATTTAGTTCAAGAAATTTATATGTACATATACATATGTACATATCTACATGTGGACATCTGTGTTTTTCACGAATAACAGCGCATCTCCAAAAATTGAATTTTTTCAGTACAGCTAAAAAAAAGTCAGTTTTGAAGCTTATTTAAAAGAAGGTAGTGTGTTCTTGTTTTAGAAAAGAATGATGTACATATGTACGAGTAAGTACATATGTATGTCCATATTTTAAAAAAATTTCTTAGAACTTTTTAAAAAGCATTTAAAATGTAATAATTTGACATCATAAACTCGTAATAAAAAATATATAACATACGTTATTATTCATGAAAACCACAGATACATATGTACGAGTAGATATGTACATATGTATGTATGTAACATATAAAATACAATTCATGTGGCAACTTTTCAGAAATCTTTTTGTAGCTAAAAATTTTTCAAGCCCTCCATACACATAAACATTATTTCTCTTATGAGTTCTTAAAGATACATATTTCATTTTTTTCATTCTCATTTTTATTATTTTTGTTGATTTTTTTTTAATTTCGCAAGAATTTTATAGAAATATAAAGCATCTTTGAATCTTCTTTAGATGCAACAAAAAACTGATGGCAAACGCACGGAAGTAGAAAAAGTAAAATATAAAAACAAGAAACTGGTCAATACGTAGAAAAAAAACAAAATCGGCAATTACTGGGACTCTGAACCTCCCGCCATCACATCCCAACAATCCCAAACGAATTCTACTGTATTGTTTTTTTTTTTTTTACTTGCATCCACAATTTCCTTTCATTTCCTTGTACCAACATTTTTTTATAATTTTTTTTTCTAAATGGTTAGAAGTATTTGCTATTTTTGAAAAAAAGAAGAAAAAAAGACAAACGCAACGCATTTGCAGAAAATCAGAAAAAAGTAGTTTAGCAACATACGTTTCCATAACGATCAAGGGGAATGGACTTCGAAGATGATGACGGCGATGAGATGTAGAAAATAAAATGTACGTTTTTTTTCATAACAACAAATATTTTTTTTTACTTTTTAGTGAGATAGGTTATTTACTTGTTGTTGTTGATGTATGAGGATTTAGAAAATTGTGTTTCCTAGCAAACAATCTAATCTCAAACCATCAGATTCTAAAGTTAACAACTCGAACCAACTGCAGGGGCAGTGTGCTGAGGCAACTTGCCTGCTATTAATGCAACCATCGCAAAATATTAAAATGTTTTGAAAAAATAGTAAAAATTATTACAAAACATACAATACATATTTCATATACTTAGGAATTGAAGTTGGTTATTTGGAATTGTTGTTGGTTAAGTATGTCTAGATGTTTTTCGTTGCTGCTCAAGGCATTCATCAGTAGAATTCAACCACAGTTCAAATTCAATTCCTAAGAATTGTAGTAAACAATGCTTAGGATTAAACTTCGACCATTCCCAATGAATCTCTGTTATTTAAGGGAGTCAAAATTATGGGATTATATTATTATAATATGTAAAGGGTGGGAAAATTTAAGGTTAGGATGTAAATTGGCTTAAAACACACTTTTTTTGACAAATTCAGTTTTATTGATATGATGTTTTTTTTTTTTTTTTTTTTTTTTTTTTTTTTTTTTAATAAACAAACACAACCCGCAAAGCGATTAGCTTGTCTGCAGAAAACACCCAGGGTCTATGGCGGGAATCGAACCCACGACCTCTGGACTGAGAGGTTAGCATCGATACCACTCAGCCACAGGGGCACCCCTGTGGCTGAGTGGCAAATGTCCACCTCTAGCACGTTGGCAGACGTTCGCGCTCTTTTTACAAAATTTTAAACCACATTTTGCAACAAAGCTTCGCTTATCTCGTCAATGCAGCACAGAATTTTATCTTTCAGAGCGTCTGATTTGATCACGTAAGCCCGGTCTTTTAAATTAAAATTCACAAATTTCACAATTAAAATTCTTTGTTCAAGACTTTAGCGTTTCATGCTTAAAATGTCCCAACTTTTTACCAAATAAATGTCAAAGGATAACAGCTCAATGACATTTGGCATTTCATTATTTGACAGCCAATTTACTTCCTAACCTCAAATTTGCCCACCCTTTATGTGTTTATTTATAAATTAAATAAAAACGTCTCTTTTCATCACTATTTTCAAATTTTCGTTATTTTTATCAAACTTAAAAACGGAAATAATACAAATAGTTTATCTTGCAAAAACAAAATCATCACTGCGCCTTCACGAGCCATCGACTTGAACTTGACTTGACTTGGCAGAGCAACTGTCAAAAGTTCATGCAACTTTTTGTTGTTGTGAATACGTTCGATGTCCATGTTACGCCCAAGGCAATTTCATATATGGTATACTCAGCTTAATTCGCTTTGAGAAATTTATACTTCAAACATAAAAAAAATTTACTAAAAAGTGTGTGTTGACATCCAACTTATATTCAAATTACAAGCGGCGAAAATAGTCACCTGATCCCTTGCGACCACCTAGTATGAATTCGCCTTGGTTACGCCTTATCAAATTATTTTGCGTTAGTGCGTGCAATAAAGATGGATTATTTACCAATTTTGTACTGTCTCTTTCCTTTCTATTGCAAATTCATACCAAGTTCATGGATAATGGAGACCCCTCAGTAAGGTCGAGTCGCCAACCCCTTGGGATGTCAAGAAGGAAAATGTGAGTTGACATCAAAGGAATAATCAAATTAAAAGCAGGGAGAAAACAGTCACTTGACCTGTTGAGACTAGTTGATATGGATTCGCCATCGTTTACAAATGTTTAAAAATTTTGCTTTCAAAAATCAATGTTTGCTGGGACATTATAACTTCTACCCAGGATGTGCGTAAAATATCACATTCTTACATACAAACTATATGCATACATGCACACATACATATGTACATACATACATATGCACATAAATAATATAGAGAGCATAGAAACCAGATTTCTGTTTTTTTATTTTGGAAAAAGACGATTTTTTAAAATTTAAATACATTTTATTATAATAGTTTGCTGTAAGAATATGAAACACAGTAGTAGAATTATTCAGTTTCTAACCAAGATATGTAGTTCTTTTGCACAAAATTCGTACCTATTAACTTATTCTAGTTTCGTTAAAATATCCCTTTTATGATCTGTTAATAAGGACGGCTAATACATGCAATTTTAAGTTGAAGTGCAGTTGCAGCTGCAACCAAACCACAAAATAAATTTTTGAAATATTTGTATGTATGTATTAGAATATTATATAAATATGTATGTACATACATACATTTTTAAACTTCAAAAACTTTCATATCGTCATATAAAATCAAAAAAGCCGTAAGTTGCATTTAAAAGGCCTTCCTTATTCACTTAAATTATTTTAAAGGAGAAGCAAAAACTTTGTAAGTTTTAGTGTATTTAATTCTCAGTAGGCTTTCGACTTTCGTTAATAAAATTTATATTAACTCAACCCCCCCACAATTCGGCTTCGCTGTTCAGCTGTTTCTCAATTCGCCTTGGTGAGTATCATATAAATCAAAAAGACTATTTTGAATTTTTTTCTTCCAGTTACACCTTTATTTATTTATATGACGATATACGAATTGTTTATAGTAAACTCGCTTTTAAAGTGTAATTTAGCTTCAACATTCAGCTTTAGCGAATGTGCTTCAGTTAAGATTTGAGTTTGTTGTCATTTCTAGTCCAAAAGAAGAACAGATTGACAATTTAGAAAGCGTTATGCTAAAGTACAAACAGTGATGGTTTGGCTTCGTAAGTTCCGTGACAAACGCATTGCCTTTTACCCTCTTTGTACCTACCGCAACGATTTGTTTCTGTTTAGAAAACTTATACCGAAAATTAAAAAAAACGTTACTAAGGATCGGGGAGGGGCAGGGGCAGGGGGTTAAAAACTCCAAAAAATAGCGTTTCGTAGTATGTGAATAGCCCCTTATGAAAAAAACAAAACCATTTTAATAATTTTGAGTTTTGACTGTATATGATTTAGTGTGCGATATATGTATGTATATAAAACTTTGAAAAGTTTCCTTTAATTCAAGAGATTTATTATTCGACATATTGTCATAATTATTTTATAAGTGAAATTTATTTGCTGGTGGTGGACATCGCTTAACCACCAGCAAATAAAGTTTCCTTTAATTTAAAACAAATTTCCCCTAAACCAAAATTTTCGGTACTTGTCGTACCGATTTCGTTAAGACATTTCGGTAGTGTCTCGGTACAATTTTTTAAAAAAAAATGTTAAAAACATTAAAACTTTGATTTTTAAGTACATATGTAAGTAAAAATCTGTGAATATTTTTGTTTTAAATTTATATATTATACATATTAATAACAAAGAATTGTAATAAAATGTAAGTACAACGTGCAAATTATTTCGATAAAAGCAGCAACATAATCCGGTACAAACAATAAGGAATCGTATCTACGATTTCGTACCGACATATCATTGAGAAGTCGTGCAAACCGTTTCATAAAAAAATCGTAATGATTTCGCGTAATATTTCGGTTCCGAAATCGGAAGATTTTGTCGACCAGTCGTTGGTTTGGTGGGTTCTAATATATTTTGTACTAAGAAATTGTAAAGAAGACACATATTGAAACAAAAAACTGCAGCTGGAAAGCAGAAACAATTTGAATTCTCAACTTTTTCCCCCAATTATACTTTTTACTTCTCCCGCAAGACACAAGCAAAACAAAAACTAAAAAAATTAAAAAAAAAACAGAAGAAGCTTTTAAACATGCCCACACCACATATCGTGAGCTTAAATGAAAAACCATACATCGAACAAAAAAAATCTAATATCGGTTTTCTATTTTAGCAGGTGCCTCTTATATTCAAATATATTCTATTATTTTTGAAGTATTACAGTACGAGCTCGAGTTGCTTCTCCCGAAAAGTTGCAATAATCGACCACTAAAAACTTTATATAAACTATAATTTCACATAAAATAATTTATTTTTAAGAGTTAAACATAAAAAATTCACAAATGTTATTAAAAAATTTATGAAATAATATTTTATAGTCTGAGTGCTTTGTTTTTGCTTTCAATATAAACAGGCAGCCGAGAATTCTTACTTTTCTTCTATAAACTGGCACTAAAACTTAAAACCGGTCTTCATATTTTGTTTGTACTTGCGTATATTTGAGTTCTGCTCATTTTAATTTTTTTAGAAACACCATCTAGTTTGAGTACAAGAATGTTGAAATTTTGGTTTAAATTTTTGGATCCGTAATTTTTCGAGATATTGCCGCCTCTTTAATTTCTTGAATGGAATCAGTACTGTTTCACTAGTGACATTTCCTACAACGCATATTGTCGTTATGTTTCCTCAAAATTTATTTAGTTAAATTTTTAGCATTCCTGCCGGCTTAGATTTATATGTATGTCCATAGATATGTAAAGGGTGTTTTTTATGTATAACACTTTAGGCTGGCAACACTTTTTTAATTGGAGGTCATTTTGTCAGCTGTCAAGTGACTTATGTTTAGCTTGGTTTGGCATTTCAACATGAATAGACTGACGTTCCTGAACAACGCTTCCAAAATGTGCAAAATTGAAAAAAAAATGGTTCTGTTCGAAATACGTATCGCGCACTACGTCCATTTTACGGTCAACATAATCGTCCATCAGAGCAATTATTCGATTCAATATGGAACGTTTTCGCACCACGTTACTCTAAATGACGTCGTACAGTGCGTACAGAAAAATTCATTGTTGCTGTAGAGCGTAGTGTAGAGGAAGGCCCGAATCAGTCTATCCACCGTTATAGAGCAATTATTACTGACTTCTTCGTTCATGAATTGAACAACTATGATGCGCAGGAGCTGTGGTTTCAACAAGATGGCGCAACATGTCACGCAGCTCGTGCCACAATTGGTTTATTGAAGAAAACGTTTGGTATCCGCATAGTTTCACGTTTCGGCCCGTGAATTGGCCTCCAATTTTTTTTCTTTTATTTGCTTTTCTAGATTATATGCATACATACATATGTATTTTCTTGTATCAATTTTTCCAACTGTTTTTATTTAGCATTAGTGTAAACACTTACGTACATACATAAATATGTACATACATACATATGTACCCCCTTAACCAAATGTTTAGGCCTTTTCTGAAGTCAGAAAATATGTAAATGTAATGTATCAAAGAGAATTGTAATAAATATTAAAAAATGTAAGTATGTAATAAATACGTGTATGCAAATTATTTCGACAAAAGCAGCGACACAAAGAAACCGTGCCGACACGTTATCGTTGCGAAGTCGTGTCAACCATATCACAAAAAATCGTTACGATTTCGGCAATATTTCCGTTCCGAAATCGGAGCATTTGGTTTGGTGGGTTACTTTATAATTTTTATTTATTAATGTGTGTATAGTTTTTTTTTTTTTTTTTTGCTAAGAATCTTGACGTCAAATGCCAAGTTTTTTCGTTACTTTTTTTAAACAACATTTTCTGCAAAAAAAAAAAAAAAAAGAGAATAGAAACATGTTGAAGAGGGGAAAAATTAACTACTGCCTGCTTTAACTTGGCTTGCCACACACATGCTCCTTTCCTCTTTCATTTCGCCCAGCAATGGTTCTTTCTAAAACAAAAAAAGTTGTAATATTTTATTTTCTTTTTTTCTCACCTTTTTCACATTTTTTTGAAAGCAAGTTTTTCGTTTTGTGTTTTTTTTATCTTATGATATTTATTTTTTTTTTGTAGCTGAGTTGGGTTTTTTATTATATTTACAATTTCAGCCTCTGAACGTTTTTAATTCTAAAGCAACCATGTTAGATTTTTCAGTTTGTTTGTTTTTTTTTTTAGCAATATAACGATTATTTTATTTTTCTAAATAAAAAAAAATCTGGTGGAGAATCAGCCACAGTAGTAATGGCGACGTTAGCCTTTCCTTGAAATCTTTTTTAAACATTTTTTGTCTTCAAGCTTACAACTGCAATTTATTTATTATGTACATATGTACATACTGCATAAATGTGTGTAGCTGATTTAAATGAAAAACCATGTAACTAATAAAAATGCAAAATCTATGGCGTTATTCGATTTGTTCGGTGCACTCTTGGCTAGATTATTGCCATATACTCGTATAGTTAAGCGCTATCACCAAGTCTAAATTAGCTGTTGGGGCGGGGCCAAAAGGTGATGACACCATTTTTTGAGGGCGCACTGATTTTCGAAATCTTTGGAGTCGCATAAAAAATTTGGTCACCAAATTCGCAAAAATGAGTATAGGGTTTTATTGCCCTTTGGTAATACCATCGAACCTATGTATACTGTACAGTCCGTGTGTTTTCCAAAAGTCTTCATTTATCGCATAGTGCAATTAGTCAATGCCTTCTTATCTTTGAAAAAAAGACATGCGTGTGCATGACAGTCCGA
Source organism: Nowickia ferox (assembly GCA_936439885.1). Lineage (NCBI taxonomy): Eukaryota > Metazoa > Arthropoda > Insecta > Diptera > Tachinidae > Nowickia > Nowickia ferox. The sequence continues at coordinate 114,511,280 of OW387025.1, forward strand.
GCCCTGACAATAATAAACGAAAACGTATGCGGTATACTCTTCGACCTTATCCTTTTCTTGACTAATTATTGTTTGCGAACATTTACGTTCCAGTGTAGCTTATCATAATGGCAGAAGCAAACCACAATTTTTCTTTTCTATTAAATTTTTCATTTACAGTCTTTGCCATAAAAACACACAAAAAATACCTTCATTGTAAAAAATTTCCTATTTTCAGTACGATCCAAAACAGGAAAAAAACCCAACGACCGACAACTACAAACAAATCTTATTTGCAATAGAAAAAATAAAGTAAAAAAAGAAAAGGCAGTTTTACCGTCTGTAGATTATAATTGTAATAAAAAAGTTGGTGGGTTTTTAAAGTTTTTCTATGTTAATAAAAATATAACCACGCATATATGTATGTATATGTATGTACACATGCATAGTATGTACATACATACATAAGCATATACATATGTAAGTACATATCCATATGTACTTATATTTATGTACATATTTATAATAATAATGCCTTCGCAACGCATGAGATTTTGGGACTGAAAATTTAGAACCAGCAGGTACACAAGCATTTCTTTGCATATACATACGAGGTATGTTCAAAAAGTATCGCGAATTTTGAGTTTTCGCGGGTTACGTATATTCGAACTTTGATTTTTTGTGGCGTTTTGTTGGTACTCATCTCTCTCACTTATGGCGACAATTTCGGCCATTTTGAATGTTCAGTTAATTGTTGACAGCTGCTTTGCTTGCACGTGTTTTGGCTCGTCTTCGATTTTTACCTATTAAAAAAATGGAACAGAGAACCTGTAGCAAATTTTGTGTGAAAAACGAAATTAAGTGCGCATCCATTCCTAATGTTGACTGTGGCATACGGAGAAGCTACTTTGGAACGTTTATGGGTTGTACAAAATGTTCTCAGAAGGCAGATGTGAACTACGAGGAGCATGCCGGACGCCCGAGCACTTCAACAACACGAAAAAATTGATGAAGTGAAGAAGACGGCATGAGACGGGTCGCCGCGAAATTTGTACCAAAATTGCTCAATTTCGACCAAAAACAGCATCGCTTGTACGCGACTTTTTCGCCAAAAACAACACACTAATGATGCCGAAGCCAACGTATTCCCTAGATCTGGCCCCCTGTGACTGTGACTGTGCGAAACGGAGCAAACACCTTTGGTTCTTGTAATAACACAATTGCAAAGTTGAAAAAATAGGCGGGGCAACGCCCATTAAAATTTATTATTATATTTCACGTGGTTCTACTTAACCGAGATTTACGAAACTTATCACACATCTTGAGCTCTATAATAGACACAATCTTCCATTTAAAAAATGGGCCGAGTCACGCCCATTAAAACTTAATATTTTGTTTTAACAAAACACTCACCCTGAGCTCTGAAAAATACACAATCTTGTATTTAAAAAAATGGGCTTCAAGTTTAGAAAATGTTACTCTGAAAATAAATTGCACAGTCAAGCAGAAAACTGGTGAGTTAGCAGCGGGGGAAGTTTAAGCCCCTGAAGCAAAATAATTGTAGTTGTCCTATGTCTGGAGAACCGCAATTTTATACAACTTTGAAATTTTGTTACGCAGTACGTCAACTGCAGTAATGAGAACCTTTGTGAGGATAGCTTTGAAGATACAATTCATTGGTTAAAATTAAAAAAGATTCATACACTGAACGAAAAGTAGCAGAACATTATTATATAACCAACTAAAGAAACGACAACATATGTACCTTTTGATCGATGCGTTTAGAAATAAAATAATTAAGTAAATGAAGCCATGTTTTCCGATATTTCAAGAATTCCTAGAGGAACAGTATCTCTTCTAAAACTCCAAATGTGGGAAGGGTATTTTCGTAACGTAAAAGAAAGAAACATAATATTTACTTCGACTGTCTCTAAACGCATCAAAACAAAGTATGGAAAAGTATATTCAGCTTTCAAAAACTGATGTTCTTGTGTGTACCTTCTGAAAGGATTAATATTAATTTTAAACACATACATTACGTACCAATGAATTTACATGTGCGTTTTTAGTTAATTAGACAAAAGTATTAAAAAAATAAAAATAAAGATAAAGAAATTTCGGTAAAAATAGTACTGAAAAAAGTATGTACAACTTCTCTTGAAAAATAGTACAATGTGTAAGTCTGATTTCTCATTCCTGCTGTAGTCACTCACATTTTTCTTGCTCTTCTCCCATACAAATTCAAATCTTTCCAAGGTAAAGTTTGATTTTGAAAAAGATGTCAAAATTCGAACACAAACTTTTTTATTAAAACTTCTTCATATCGATGCCAATTACTCATATTAACGCTTCTTTCACATGTCAATTTGAATAATCGCTTTTGTTATTTCAAATTAACGTTTTTATGGTTTATCGACCGATTAAATAAAAATATAATTTTTAATAAAGACTTCTTTCTGCTGATTTAAATAAATTATTAGTAAATGTGAATATTCCGAATATTCCCGAGATTTCAAACTACAAATGCACATGTGTCAAATTTCAATTTTCTATAAATAACAGTCGAATTTTTTCGCGGTTATATATTGTTGAAACAAAAGAAAGAAAGAAACTATTGCAAAAGCTTCTTACGGACTGCTTTGTTATGTTAAATGACTGACTTAGTTGCCAGCAAGAAACAAATCAGTCGATATTTCTAAAAATTTCATGAATCACATGAATTATTTTTTTCATTTATAATTGTTTTCTTATCTCGTTTCTTTTCTATTTTCGAAATTGTTTTTTTTCTAATTTTTTTTTATAACATAATTATGCAAAACCGCAAGGTAACAAAAATAAAAAACAGGCGAACACATTTGTAAAGTTATTATTAAAATGAAAAAATAAAAAATAAACTTTAACGAAACATGGAATAAACTTTGAATAAAGTATTCGACTTTTTTCTTTTTATGGTATACCATATGTATACTATATACATACATATGTTTATATATACATACATATATACATATATGTATGCATATATATTAGTGTTGTTAATTATTCGTGTTTTATATTTGTTTGAATGAAATTTCATGATTTGGAACTTTTGTTCGAATATTCGAACGAACAAAGAATAAAAAAATGTATTCGAATAATTTTAAAAAAGTTTGCAAAAAACGACACGCATGTGTATGAGTTTATTTATTTTTTATTAACACACAAGAAATAATTCATTGCACAAGGAAAACAAATAGTTTTAATAACAAACCTAGAAATATTATTAAAACCGAAAGGAAGCTAATTAAAAAAGTTATGATTTTATACAAATTCACAAAAATTTTTAATATGTCATTTAAAAACAGCAGATAACCCCTTTCTTTTTTTACTTTTGATAATTATCATTATGATGGAGGGCAGTCTAGGAGCAACGTGCCTGTGGACGCTATAAGTTCTGAATCAGAGTCAGATTCGGACGACCATTTGGATCCACAACTTAAGAGAGTGCGATTTGCAAATCCAGGGCCATCAACATTATAAACATAATACATACGAATATTTTTTTTTTATTTTGTATCTCAATGATCAAGTAAGAAAAAACAAGTGAAATTAAAAAAATTTCGGGAAATTTTTCACTTTTGCGGCTACCTAAGCGCTACCTAAACGGTATTAATAATCATTCCTAAGAAGTTCATATGTTATAGAAAGTGGTTTATTGAGATCTTAGGTACATTTTTGTGGTTAATTGTTTCCTTGAGTTTTGAACGGTTTGCTACCTGTGGACCTGAACGGGGGAAAAAGGTAAAAAAAATTAATTTATATTGAATATATGTATATACATAAACAAAAAATTTTAATTGGAAAAGGGAGAAATTTCTAGCGGAATTTTATTCATAATTGCCCTGATTATTTATTTATAACAATAACCAACCGAGCCCATAGGGCTTTTGATTAGATCTGTAGAAAAGCAGTTATTATTTTAAACTCTAATTAATTAAGGAATATTTAATCTAATATTTTTTTTATTCTAAATTGAAACTTTTTGGCCCTTATTATGAATGAGTTGCATTCAATTTTCGATCTACGCTGGCTATCGAACATTGAAAATCGAATGTTCAATTCATATTATGAGCATCGAAAATTTCGTTGAGCAACGAATTTTCTATCGAAAATAATTTAGCTTTCGATGAAGTATTTTAGTGTAAAAAATTATTATAGACGATTGTTTTTTATTTTTAGTTAAATTTGTTGCAAATTTTAAAAATCACTTTGAGTGATATTCACAATAAGAACATTCCTTGTCAAATGCTCGTCATAATACCAAATGAAAATTCGTTCGCTCAGTACCTTCTACTACAGTCGAAGATCGAAAGTTGCTCATAATAAGCGCCTTTGTTTGTTCGGACAAAAATGAAAATAAGTTGTTCGAATATTCAAATAATTTTTGTTCGAATGACAACACTAATATATATGTATACTATTCTTTCTTTGAGATTAGTGAACTAAATTTCACTGAGCGGACTAACATTTATTAATATGCATTTCTACTATGTAACTAGTCAGTTGCTGTTTAAATTGCAAAATTTATTTTTATGATATTGTTATTCGTTCTAGAAGGGACATTATTTTTTTCTCGAGGAATAAATGCGAACTGGTACAAACTTCTATATTGTCTGTCTTTACATACGTTAGTTTTCGTTTGAATGGAATAGCTAAAAGTGAAAGTGAAAAGTTTTGTTCCTGCATATGTATGTATGTAGTATGTATAATAATTGTGTACCTTTTGGATCGGAAGCATAGCATTGGCTCTACACCCGTATACATATTAGTGATGTGCCCAATGTCAATTTTTGACATTCGTGAATACGAATATCTAAATATGACCGCATATTCGGGAATTCGAATGCGAATATTCGTACATCACTAATACATGTGTACATACATTCATATATACCTCTAAGGGTGGCGTTGGCTGAAGCAGTTAGCACGTTGACTACGAAAACGAAGGTCCTGGGTTCGAGCCCGGTAACAAACAGTCATCAAATAACAAACACCACGCATTTTTCTGATGTAAATTAGTGCCCCTTTGTATCAGTTGTTGTAGGAAAGTTCATGTGATGAAGGCATAGTCTCACTGGTCACTGAATTATACCGACTTCAGCAGATACTAATCCTAATGTAACATCAAAGCGCCCTCCTTCGTTGTGTAGCAGAATCATCGGCGAAGTAAAATATCTAATAAAATGGCTACTAATCATAGCTTCAAAAATTTAATACGCCTCATTCAACACCAAAGGCGCTGCAACACTGCATTATTAAAAAACGTGCAAAAAAAAGCAGAGTTGTAAAAGAATGAAGCTTTCCTCTATCTCTTCCTTCACCACCTGTCTTCTCTATCACTATCGCTTTCCTAAAGAAGGTAACACCTAGTAATAAATAGTAGTAGGCATTCATTGCCTGAGTGTTACTTCTCTTTAAAAAAAATAAAAAACAAAAAAATTAAAAATATTGATAATCTGTTTAGAATATATTTAATTATTACGTTCACAATCGTCATTTTGCTATTTTCATCCGTATCTTTGTTTAAACACTAACGAATGCAATAATATACAGAGCTATGAAAAATTAAACATTTAAATCAAACTGGTCAACCAGTTACACGAAAAGAAGAATTTTTGTTTGTTTTTCTAATGGTAAAATTACGGAAATCGTATCGTAATCGTATTATTGCACATATCGTTCATTTACTTCAACAGTGTCATAACTCAAAAAATGTTTTTTTTGAGTTAATAATGCAAACTAATTCTGCATTTCGTATTTTATCTTGTGTGTATTTTATCTTGTGAGATAAGAATATTTTTTAGTTTCTTCATTTAGTTGTATGTAAATTGAAACTAGTTTTTTTGAGTTGCGACACTATTGAAGTAAATGAGCGATATGTGCAATAATTGAAAAACAAAATTGCCACGATAGCCTTGTTTATGTGTGTGTGTATGTGTGTGCGTCTGTTAGAATGGAGGTACCGTTTTCAAATCCTGCAGCGTAAGTTAAGCAATTAAAATGAATAAATAAAATAAGTTTAAATAAATAAAAATTAAAATTACATACTTTCTTTACTTTTTCTGCTGCTTTTATTGCGATACCGAAATTAGTTCGATATTCTCTCATTTTTGATAGTGGTAGCGAACCTACGAGATCAAATGAAAGTTTTACACGATAAATGTTTGACATATGTACATATAAATATTCTAAATCGATATCATTAACGAAAGTCTTGGTCAACTGGGTAGTGCTGAATTACCAACACTTTCGAAAATAGAAATATAAAATAATGATGGCTGTTACTCATGAATCAAAAAAAAACAAGATTGCGCATCTACGTCATTATAGAATACACAAGTGTGTTTGTTGTAAAAAGTGTGTGTGAGAGAGAGAGAGAGCACATTCCACAAGCTAATGTATGTATGCACTTTGTTTACAACATAATTCTATGTCTACGTCACAAGCAGAAAATAAAATAACGGACCTGCACAATGCGCAATCTTGTTTTCTTGATTCATGGCTGTTATTAACCCTAGAATCTAAATTTTTCAATTTATAAAGCGCTGAATAATTGCCAATACTTGGAAAGAAATACTATAAAATAATTATGATGGTTGCTAACCACAGACACATACATATGTATGTAGTTGTGTACATATGTTTTCATGTATAAACAGCTGCTAATATTTAATAAATTTTTTTCCTATTTGTGAAGCAATACAATTAATTTTTAACTCTAAACTTTATTTTCCCAAAATATGTTGTATGTTTTTTTTATTGACCCAATAATTCGGTGAGTACATATTCTAACACCTTCACGTGTTGTTTTTATAAATGTTTGTATTTACTACCTACTTACTTTTTTTTCTATAAAATTGTGAAGAGTGATATCGTTAGTTTGATATCGTTTAATTAAGAAGTGGCATACTACATATCGCTCATTTACTAAAAGAACGTCATAACTCAAGAGATAGTAATGCAGAATTAATCGTCATATCGCTCTTCATATTGTGTTAAAATTTCATACAAATATCTTGTTTTCACAACTCTTGAGACAAAAATAAAATTTTCCTTTTCATTTACCTATATTTTGTGTAAATTGAAAACTTCAATTAAAATTTCATACAAATATCTTGTTTTCACAACTCTTGAGAGAAAAATAAAATTTTCCTTTTCATTTACCTATATTTTGTGTAAATTGAAAACTTCAAACTCGTTTTCTGTCAAACTGTTTTTTTTAGTTATGACGTTGTTTGAGCAAATGATTGATATGTTAATTGAAAATTTAAAAATTATTTTCTGCAAGTTTTTTTTGGAGTTATGTCCCACTACTTATCAGTTTTTGTCTTTTAGTTTTATTTAATTTTTTAATTTATATTTTTCAAAAGGTTTAAAATATTCAATTAAAATATTATTTATCTGCTGCTTTTGTTACTATTCTTTTTTCTCTCTGTGCTGCTGCTACTTCTAGCAAAAAGCTTAAAAAAGTAATAATTGCCTCGTGTTTTTTTTCTTATTAAATTTTTATTATTTTCCATTTAAGTTTTTTTTCTATGACATACTCAAGGGGATTTTGTTTTGTGCGAATTTTTTTTATAAACAAAAATAAATTTGTTTAAATTATTCTATACTTTTTTGTTATTATTGTTGTCTCTGTTTTTTATTATTAAAATAAAAGTAAAAAATTTCAAAGAAAGAAAAAACAACAGCAATATAAAAAAAAGATATGAAAAGCAATAAAACTAAGTGTGCATGTTTGCATATCGGGTTTTTTTTCTTCTTGAGGAGGAAAATTTTCAATTGCCAACACTATCTTCTGTGACAGTAGATTTGACAGTTTTGTCGGTTTGTCTTTGACTGGCCAATTAATGTTAAAAATAATCAATAAGAAGAAACGTTTGCAAATTAGTCAAACTAGTTTGGCAAACCATCGTTCGATAACATGATCTTCGTTTATGCCTCAAGAGTCCAACCTAAATTAGAGCGTCAAGCGTTGCGTTTGCAGCAGGGTACTTAGTTTCAGTACATTCAAATAATATTTTATAAGTTTAAGTGGGGATCAGAAAAAATATTGCTTTGCCGTGTCTCAATTTATGGTCATCAGAGTGCAGCAAACATTTTCCCCTTGGTTGGCGTATTTGGACTTCAACTATGACAATTTGGTAATAGATTAAAGAAAATATATTGAATAAGGTATGCGTTAATGTATTACAAAAACGTCGAAATACGCCAACCACGATTGTTTCAGCAGGACTCAATCACATGCTACACAGCGCAGTATTTCGACGTTTTCTTTTCTGGAAAAGTGCAACAGTTTTTAACTTTTTATTAAGAAAAATTAAATTTTACGCTCGTAAAGGATGATACAATAATTTCTAATAAAATCTCTATTTCAAAAAACCATTTTATTGCGCGCATTTTCATTAAAAAGTGGAATAAATGTAACATATTTTCCTAGAAAAGAAAACACCATTAGTGTCACGCAACACCCAGTTACTTGTATCCCCTTTTTCGAGCGATTTGGTATAATTAAACTGTTTTTTCTGCGGATACATAAATTCGTATGTCTACAACGAGGAACCATAATAATTGAGCAATTAATTGTAGATCATCAGAATTTGACGTGTTACTCGTATTGCCGAAATACAGCAGGACTTGCTGCCAAGATTTAATAAAAATTTTACCCTTTTTAATGCCATGAAATTAATTATATTTTGCATAAATCCGGTTTCATATTAAATAAGAGAGAGTCTGAACACAATCTAACGATAATTTATTGAGATGCGGTTTTTCATACGATTTTGAAGTAAAAAAACGCAGTGCGGAACGGCATAAAATTAAAATTTATTTTATTTTCATTGCGGACTTTTTTATTGTGTCAATTTTTGACTCTTTTTCTCTTTCTGATGTTGCCATAGTTTTTGAATAATTGACTATGTTCACAACATTATTGTAAAGAAAAAACATGATGGCTTCTACCAAATTAACAATTTGTTTAATAGCTTAAATTTTTTTATTTACTGCCATTACAAAATATTTAAAACAAACAGTAAATTTTGTAGAAAATTTTATAAAAATTTATGAACAAATAAATTATTAAAAATGTAAACAAACAATGACAAGTATTGCCGTCGCCGTCTTCCGTTTTATTATATTTATTTTTCTCTCCCGCAACGAGAAATCGCACCGCACCGCAAGCATTGTGTTCAGACGCATATACATATTAAAAATATTTTTCTTCATTCTGAATAAGCTTGAAATCCTACTCTTTCAAAAAAAAAAAAACACCCGATATATTTTTCACTATAGTTGCTGTGTGTTTTTTGAAATGATTCTTTTTTTCGCTGTAGTTCTTTATATCAATAATTTTAATAAAATTGAGGTGATTTTTTTTGTATTGTTTCACTTTTCTGTTGTTGTTGTTGTAAAAAAAAATTAATTAAAAAATTTTATAATGTTTTTGTTGGTTTTTCTGTTGAGGGGCGATAAAACTTTATATTCATTATTATTGCTTTTCGTTTTTTACTTTTGTTGTTGGTTTTTTGTTATAGCCCATGATTATTATTTGTTTTCAAGGAAAATCTGTTTTTTCAGTTTCGTTATTTTTTTCCAATATTTTTTATTAATTGTTAATACACAACATGTATGTACTCGTATATGTACATTTATATATACATACATATATGTATATACTACATAAATTTTATTTAATTATTATTATATTTTATTTCAGAGCTAATAAATATTTCCTGTACATAAAACTCAACAACAACTTTTTTCATATCGTTTAATATTGTCAATTTTATGTATTGAAACGTTCTTAATTAATAAAAGGGCGTAAAAAACTTTTTGTAAAAACTGAAATGAGTAATTATGTAATTTGATAATATGAAAAGTATTGGCGTAAAAACAAGGCCAATATTTCATTTCTACACTTTTACTGAATTTTGTAGCTTGTACGCTATTTGAACTCGAAACTCGAAAATTTGTCGTATGCCCTTTTGAACTAAACATTTCTGACGATAAGAAAAAAAAACAATTGTTCAATCCACCAGGTTGTATCATTGTATCGTTTATTAAAATACAGTAGTGTAAACTAGTTGTTGGTATTTTTCATATAAAAATTAAATACAATTTTTCTCAAGTAGAAAGGCCCTAACTCGTATTTGTTTACGACAATGTGTTTTTCAGTGATTCCAATATATTTCCTTCTCCTGTAAAGTTACAATTATTTTAGCTAGGGCCGTTCTACTTGAGACTAACGATATCTTTGCTTCACACTGGGTGATACAAGATAAACGATATAAATCTTGTGAATTCAGTAAATATTCTTAATATATGTTTGTATGTAGTATGTACATTAAATTTTTTTTATAAATTTAAGTTCATTGTCATTTTATTTAAAAATAATTCCGGGAGCGATTTTATGTGTATGTATGTACTCACACATACATTTTTGATGTAAATTTATTCCAAAACCACCAACTCATCACACACATACATATAAATTTAAATTAAGTTGCCCAGTTTGATGTCTTTCAGACATCTTGCAAGACGGATGCACAGAAATGTTAAAGCGTATAGGACCTGTTGGCGACAGCTCAAACAGATCATTGAGGATATTTTCGAACAATTTGCCGCTAAGTTCAAACATTACAACAAAAGCGATACTTTAGAACTGACAATTTCTATAACATTTATTTTTATATTGTTTTAAAAGAACTTGTAATCGACAAATATCGTGCATGACAAATGTCGTTGATGATAGTGCTTCTTACTGCTACTCTTTAAAAAGATATAGATGATATACTAGATGCCATATATCACAAATTCTGGAAAGAAATCAACGAATAACCAACATAGATTTTACTTACATAGAAACATACACAGAAAGCAAAAATATCGCAGTTGGCCATGTCTTTAAGACATTTTAAACGATGGGTACAAGACAATAGAAAAAGGTGGGAGATATACCTATTCACTACAGCTCAAATAAATCGTTGACGAAATTTTCGAACATATGGCCAAGAAATGATGTACGATTACACAATCGACAATGTCCACCACCATATCGTGGTCGTTCACAAAATTACAGTGTGAGTTCTTGAGCGACAAAAAACATGCTTCTACAGTTTAAAAATTAAGGAAAAAATAAAAATCAAAAAGTAACTGTTATTTGGTGAGGAATAAATAATAAAAAAAATTACCTTTATTTTCTTAGGAATAATATTTGGAGGATATTGTGAAAAATATGATGTTTATAGTCACAATACTTCTAATTTTATTGAGTTCCTTATACATACATACATATGTATATCCAGCTGCTCTATTCTATAATTTGAAACGAACTAATATTTTTTGGAATTAGTAGGTATGTTAATAACGAAAGTGTTGATTGGCCTTTTGCATTTCAGGTGACGGTATGTACATCTACATACAATCATATGTAGGTACATACCTATACAAGTATGCATTTTAATTTCACTTTTGTATGAACCTTTGCCCCTTGTTTTGTTTTGATCAAATTGAAAAATGAATTGAAAAAGCTGTTGCGACGTAATTTTAGATCGTAAATTTATAACATTTATAAAACAACATGACATCCTTGCACCCCAACATGCTGTTTATCGTTTTTGAAATTTTAAATAAAAATCTAAATTTTTGTTTTATTATTGAATATTATTTACAAATGTACATACATACATAAATATGTACATATTAGACCCCTGCAAAAGACCACTTACAAGAACTTTTAAGACGAGGGATTTTTCAAAGTCTTCTAAACAAACGCTAAAGAGCACTGTTTGTTTCAGTTATTGGAGGTATAGGAGTAAAGAAGAAAATACTTCGTGGCGGAATAATTTGTGATGCTTGTTCATACGCATGGGCGCGTATACAAACTTCATGCATGTATTTACATTCGCACACACGTTATGTGTATGATCTTATTTTTCTGCGCATTCATTGACATTAGTTGTGTTAACTTTAAACTAACTTTAAGCTAACGATTTCGCAACTAGTACTGACTGACAGTTGGATTACTTTTTAATGTAATCAACTGACTATTTTAACATTGCGATGTCCTAGGCGGTAGTCAATTGTCTCACTCTGTATTACTTTCAACTAACTTAAAGTTAAAGTTGATTTTTTTAAATCACCTGGTAGTCAGTAAAATTAAAAAAATTGTCTGGGGTTCGAACATGTATCATCACACGTTGCGAACTCAACGCGCTAACTACCCAGCCAAGGTACCATCTAAAATAATAACAGCAAAATGTTAATATAAAATTGAAATGAGTTTCAAAGTAGCTGAGAACAAATTTGTTGGCTCTCACCAAATACAATTACTAAGTCCATATTTACACTATTCAAGTCTTATTGCTAAGCTGATTAGTTTCTTAGGAAATAGAGACGAGGGGAAAAGAAAGATGACATTGCAGTAAGCTTTAAGTCAGTTTAAGAAAAGTTAACTATTTTTGTAGTCAACCACACATTCTCCGACAGGGTTGCTTTAAAAAAAACCTCTCTTAAACACAATCATAATAGCTTACCACCTACCACCCTGCAGTTTTAAAAGTAGAAATTGACTCAAAATCGTTAGGTATTTCCCTATAAATTTTTTTAATTTCTTATAAGAATTTTTTTTATTCATTTGTTAAGCCACGATTTTACTATTTCAATTCGCACACGTGAATACAGTTAAATAACGTGGATTTGTCACTTGCAAATTGAAGAAATAACAAAAAAGTTTCTTAGTTCTTAATTATTTCGGTAGTTTGTCTGAACTAATAAATACATACTTACATGCTGGAAATCGAACTAGTGTCTAACTAGTATTTTACTAGTACAGCATCAAATTAGCATTTAGTGTATTTAGAAAACTACTAGTAGCATTGGTACTAGTTTAGGACTAGTTTATTATTTCTTTTGCAAAGAAAAATTCTATAAAATTAGTGGTTTTATTCCTTTGTTACCCAGTGACAACTGCTAGTTAAAATTCGTCATTATTTATCAAAATTCAAATATATAAAAGGGTAATTATAATTATTTAACTATAATTATATTTTAAATGAACCTAAAATTTTTAATAATTTTATGATAATAATTTTCATACAGTGCGACGAGGGCTCTGTTAGACAGTCAAAATTTATTTTGCAATGTGGTGCCTTGGAGCTACTTCATATACTAGTACTCATCAGTACTAGTAGTTTTACACAACAACTTTAATCCTTTTTGCACTAGTTCTTGCTATTCTAGCAATTATACTAGTAACTTTTAGACAATTATCACCTACTCTCCTGCAGGCAGTGTTGTCAGATATGGCGATATCCCGCCAAACGTGGCGACAAAAATTTCTGTTTGGCGATGAAAATTTTGAAATGGCGATTGTTGATTTACTTGGCGATATTTGAACTCCTTGGCGATATTCCTGGCTATATTATATAATGTTAAAAATATGAAATTTTTATCTAAGGAATTTTTTATACAAAATAAAATATTTCGTGCAAAAGATTCTAAATGTTGTACTCTTTATCTCAAACAAAATTTTCTGAAATTCAAGAAGTGTTACAAAAAAATTATGTACCACAGAATCTCATTTGGTGTTTATGAAGCACAGTGGGGAAAACTTGCTTCTATAAACATTTTGATAGTAAAGCACCAAAAAGCCTGCACGAGCTCTCGGCTATACGACAATGATGCTTGTACTTACCACTTCTACGATATAATATGTATGTGTACTTAAATACATATTTAAGTAAACGTTAATTCAGTTTTATCATAAGACTTAAATAAGTTCAATTTATCTTATTTAGATTTATCTTTTGTAATAAGTTATTTTTAAGTATTTTTTAATAAGTTATTTCTTTATACGCCAGTATTTATATGTTAATGTAAACACTTCTCTTAATTTTTCTTAAACAACATAATTTTTATGTCTTACGATAGACGTTACCTACTGAATTTACATATTTTTTAGCTAAAATTTAATGTTTTATTATATTGGCGATATTTGGCGATATTCGACAAGACATTTGGCGAGGAGGCTGAAAATAAATCTGACAACACTGTCTGCAGGGTATGTACATACACAAACAGGTACATATTTATGTTATGAATGCTAGAGTACGTTTCATCTAATAAAAATTTAATCCAAACCTATCCTACTACTACATATTACTAGGTGTTACCTTCTTTGGGAAAGGGATAGTGGTATAGAAGACAGGTGGTGAAGGAAGAGATAGAGGATAACAAAGTTGCAGCGCCTATGGTGTCAATGTGTATTAAATCCTCTAAGCTGTGTTTATTTGATTCTTTGAATTATTTTTTAATACTAATTAATAATAATTTGCCTTTTAAATGAATTTCGTAAAATAATTTTTATTAAAACTTGAATTTTGCTTGACAAAAGTTGTATTTTGAACAAACCAATGAAACATTAAGAGGAAGAACAGTTGTTATCAAAATAGTCGACAAAAGTGGTGACTTGGGGACACTTCACCCCACGCTTCTTTCAGGGTATTTATATGATCATGCACACATATGTAGATATGCATGTGTGTAAGTACACACAGATGTACTTATTTACATAACGAAATATAGTAATAATGAGACAAATAACAACAACAAATGCTTAAAAAAATTTAGAACAAATATATACGAATAAGGATGGAGACATAACTAAAGAAGAACAAACACTTGTTGTATGCAGGGCTGCCAGATAAAACTATTGAAAAATGCCGATAAAATATAAAAAAATCGTCATTTCATACCTGAAAAATCTCTACAAAACAATTGCACAATTCAAAATTTAGTTTTTTAACATGTATAGTTACATATATTGTATTTTAAATATATTTATTAGTAAACAAAAACATATCTATTCGTCTCTACTTACAACAGTCTCGTCATTGCCGTTTGTTCTTCCCTAATTATGCACGTGTTAGTTAATTTGCTAGTGGTTCCGTTCTGCTAGTGTTTGTCAGAATATTTACAATTAATTTTGTTATTTTTTCCTTAAACATTTTCACATGTAATTTGGCTTACAGAACTATACGAACTTTATCCTATTCTAACCATAAATATACCAATTCATTTTCATACATGCATTTTATCTAGGCACACGGTAGTTTTGCTAATGGGAGCTTGGACTCTTTCTTGCATTTATAATTTTGTGAGGAAATCAATTTACTACATACATATGTAAATACATACATATGTATTCGCTATATACATAAAATTTCTTTTACTGAACATATATACCTACATACATATCTCAAAATTGAATGAAGGTATGTCTATGAAAATGTAAATTTGAATAGAAAATAAATTTTATTAAGAAAGAGTATGTAAGGCTACACCAAAATCTTATATAAATTCTAGTACATAGTAAATATTTCTTAAAAAGCTTCAATATTTATAACAATGAAAATCGTCAATTTTAAAACAAAAATCGTCATATTCTCATTTTGTTATTTTCAGTATCAAAAATCGTCGAAATGCCGATAAATTGTCAGATCTGGCAGCACTGATTGTTTGCTAGATGCAAAAAATGAGAAAATTATAAATAAACATAGACACTTGCTTACGTACACGTTTATGTACCATATGTATGCAAGTAATTATGTATATGTATATGTATGTACAAATTTAGCTTTTTTATAAAAATACATTTTTACACATACTCTCCCAAATAAACATTAGGTAAATACATTCATATCTGAATACATAGAACCACGAGTTACAACGTTCATGTCAAGGTACTTTAATTCACTTGTAAATATCTGGTTAATCCACCAAATTTTTATTTTTATAAACTTACATATAACAATACAAATTATTTCACTTCACTCGTTTTTAAGAGACTATTTTCCTTTTATTAATATACATACATACATATACATACTCGTATGTATATTTTCTCAATTTCACTAATATTATCAAATATCAAACGCAATACAGAAAAGTCGAACATAAATTAACACGAGTTTGACGTTTCATGTTCGCAGTAATTGTCAACGAAAAACTGTTGACAATTATTGCCGCAATTACTGCCAGCACTGGCAATAAGATGTCTCCATTGGCAATATCAATATTTTGACATTTGCTGCAATATATGTTAATCAATTTATTGCCAGGCTAGCCCCGTTATTTTTTAAACTATTGCAATAAATTTTTGTGACGATGTGTATTTGTGTGAAATGTATTGGAATCACTGAAAAACTCAATTTCGTGAAAATACGAGTTAGGGCCTTTCTACTTGTTAATAGCGATATGTACATAGGTATATGTATATACATACTTATAAACAAAATTCAGATATTGTTTGCCCCTTTTGAAAATAATATTTCTATCATTTCGTATTATTTTGTGCCTTTTCTACCACCGCCTTTTTAAACAAAATTATTATTATTTGTTTTTAGGTTTTGCAGAGTTTTCAGAAAATAAAGGATATTTTCCAAGTGCAAAATAGGTATATAATAAAATATGAATATACATACATATGTATGTATGTATGTATCTGTAAATTTTCAAAATACCTACCTAACTAAATTTAAGAACTTTCTTATACTGGATTCACGCTTTTTTGTTGAGCAACTTTTGAGTTCATGGGCTAGAGAGGAAAAGGGGCTTAATTTTTTGGGATTAGACAATTTATAACAAAAATTTTGTAAAAAGCCTTACTAAGCGGGTGGGGATAAAAACTCCGAAAATAGTGTTACGTAATATGTAAATGGCCCCTAAACAAAGCATCAAAATATGTGTAAGATGTATGTACATATATGTAATCGCAATGGACCTTACTGGGTCTCCCAGTGGAGGTGCGTTATAGCACCACCCTTCCTAACTTGCATGTATGTACATATGTATGTATGTATATGCAACTGCTAGGAAAATTTTTATGATGATTATTTCTGTGGTTATAGGTATATTTTTTAGCATTAAATACGATTTTGGCCTTCCTAAATAAGGTAGTTGTATTAATTTAAATATGAATTTTAATTTTAACACCTTTTTGCTTTAAAAACTATGCAGCAACAAAAAATTAACAGCTGTTAGTTAGTTTCCAGTTTCTGCCAGTAATACAATTTAGCCACTAAAGTTCCTTTGCCAGCCATACTAGAGCTTAAGTAAAGTTTCTTTGAATTTTTCTGTTAAACTGTTTTTTTCTTTTAGAAATCCGCTTTTAGTTATCTCTTTTTTTAAATTCCCAATTTGTGCACTTTTTGAAAATTGTCAACGGTAGTCTAGTTTTTTTATTTCCTGCACACATCCGGATTCCGAAGGGTTATTATGTAATTCGACTAATAACATATAAATTCGAGCAGTTTTCTTATCGAATCGAACTACATAATAGCCCCCCAAGTCAAGGCGAATTCATATTATGTAGTCTCAGCTGGTCAGGTAACTAGACATTTTCCTCGCTTGCAAATTGTGTCAACGCACATTTTTCAGTACATTTTTGTGACATCATTTTTTTCATGAAATTAGTTGCATGAAAATTTTTCATTTATCAATAGGAGGCCTGGAGAAGCAACTCATATCAAAAAACTTGCCAAAAATGCATCAGAGATTCTTTTTACGTCCTTTTTATATAAAATTCTCTTCTATAGCGCTGCAATTATCAAATAGAAAAACTTTTGTGCAACAAAATTCATGAAATTTCATAGAAAAATGCTAATGTAAATTAGGTATACATATGTATATGTAAATATATAAAATCGAATTGAGCTATAAATATGAATTGCATCAGGGCATACAATCCATGACAAGTACATATATTTTCGTATATTTTTTGTCAATAAATCCCTAGATAGGTATGTACCTTCAAAAGTTACTAAATTCTAAACAGACATTAATTACACTAAATTAGATATTTTAGGGTGTTTATTTTCAAATCGTTGGTAGACTAATCTTTAGCACAGTGTCCACATACCCATTGTGCTTGAAGTTATTGATTAAATGTGTGTGTGTGTGAGTGTGAATTTACTATATATACCTATATATGTATGGATGTAGTAGTTCGTGCAAAAATCGTAGCTGATGGCGCTACTACAGTCAATAAAAATACGTGCATCCATATGAACACATGTCCATACATACATATGTATGTATGTATATATGGAGTTGTGATTGTAATTCGTTTTTAAATCATTTCTATTTTATTTTACCGGCATAAACAAATCACAACGAAATGAGATGTAAAAACAAAAACGAAAATGAGATTCATATAAACAACATAAAATAAGCAACAAATATACATACATACATATATATGCATATGTACACATGCATATGAACATACATATCTATGTATATACAAAAATACAAATGCATATATATACATAGATGTATACGTCTATTTCTAAGCAAAACAGTTGATACACAAATGTGTACATATGCATGTTCATGCACAATACGTGCATATGTATGCATGTACATATGTGCCCTTAATTATGAAAGTGGTCTAAGTCATATATTTCTTTGGTCGACTTATTTAGTAGATTACATAGGTACATTTGATCAAATCAAAAAATATTTTTATATTATGCAACATTTTAATTTAGAGTTATAGTAGCTTCGATTACTATAAATTTATTTTATATTTTTTAAATAGGTATTTATTGAAGTTTTTGTAAGATTTATTTTAAATTTCGAAGCAAAAATGCATATGACTTAGACCACTTTAATAATTAAGGGCACATATGTACCCTGTAGTTTTAAAAATAGAAATTTACTTAAAATAGTTAGGTATTTCCCTAACGAAAAATCGACTACCTACTACAGTTGCAACAAGTAATGCAAGAGTTCGCCTTTTGACTCTTTCGCTCATGGATATGTTAATATCTTCAACCTCAAACTTTTTTAGCGAATGTAAAAAACTGTGCTGTTATCAGTGTTGCCATTTTGGTGCTTTTATCCTTTCTAAGTACCCGAAACTTTATTAAATACCAGTTTCAGAAAACCCGGTATTTAATAAAGTGCTTTTTACAATTTCTCGCAGTGCTTTTTAGTGCTATTTCAATAATCAAAATTTTTTAAACTTAAAAAAAGCAAAGAAGCAAACGCTTCTCAATCAATTTTTTTAATTCCTTATAAGAAATTTTTCAATTCGCATGCGTGAATACAGAAAACAATTTGGATTTCTCACTTGTGCAAATTGAAGTAATAACATAAAAGTTTCTTGGTACTTTTGAAATTAAACATTTTTTTAAAGTAAATTTGGCATTAATTTTTTATTAAATCTTATTAACTTATTATGGCTTTCTTTTAGATAGAAAAATCGTAATATAGAAAAAGCTTGGAAGAATTATCGAGGGTTCAAAAGGTGGCTTAGAACAGCAAAATATGCATTTCATGTAATTTTAAAATAATTGCCCGCTATAGCGATTTAATATGTCATAGTCAAACATAAAATAAATATTTATTTATATAAAACATAAATAACAGAGAATATTTATGTACATAGTTATAAAAACCTAAATAACAGAGAATATTTAGCTTAGTGCTATTTTAATTGCAATTTTTTTAATTTTTACCCTATTTTGTCTTATTTTTATATGCTCACAGTGCTTTTGATGATTCAAGTATTGGCATAACTGGTTGTTATTCCAAAGAAAATCAACAAGAAAAGCATTATCTTAAGTATGTTATTTTGATTTTGCGTTGGCGTCAGTTACAATTGTAAGTTCGTGATCAGTGAATGTGTAATATTAAGTGAAAAAAGTGCGTTTTTTTAGAAAGGTAAAATGAGCAGCAGAAGTAAATTAAAGCGTTGCATAAAAAAAGAAAAAGAAACAATTAATTGAAAAATGTATTAATAATTAATTGTTTTATCAATAGAACAATTGATTGTATTGACTAGCGAAATCACTGACGAAGTGTTATGCAGATGGTGGCAACTGACTACCGTCAATGTCATCCCCATGTTACAATCGTCAGTCGTGTGCATGGCTTGTAGTTAGGCTGGTAGTTAATGGTAACGATTGGCAGTTAACGAAATATTTAGACATTCGCTAGATACGCCGACTGCAAGGTATGTACATAATAATATGTGTCTATAATGGAGATTTTATTTCTTTTGTAAATTAAAACCCTAAAATACCTGCATACTTCTTTATCTACACATAAGTACATACTTATGTATATATGTATAGGCATAAGTTTAAACACTTTTCATAAACAAATAAGAAACTGAACTTTTACATACACACGTATGTACCTATGCATGTACATACATACACAAATGTACATAGATACATTTATGTAACTGTATACGAACCATCAACGATTTTTTAATTTTCTGCTTTTATTATTACGGGCATTATTAAAATTGAATAAGGAAGTAAATTGTAATAACTTTATTTTATTATTAACGATTATTACTCACCTGCTCTGTAATGATGTTTTTTTATTGTATGTAAGTATGTACCTTTTATAGGTATGTAAGCAGGTATATATTTTTTTCAACAATTAATTAATAAGCTTTCAATTAAAATTATTTTATGTACCTACATACATATGTATGTATTTATTTTTTTACAAACCGAAAAATTTAGCAGCTGTTCATATTTGTGAACCACGAAAATATTTTGAGGTGTAGGTATTAAAATTAACAACAAAAATGCTTTTTGTGCTTTTTTATTCCATAATTGCGAACGAAATAAAGTGATATGGTGATTTCTTGTCAATTTGTTATTGTGAAGGTTTTAAATTGAAATCCGAAAATATTAACAAAATAAATTATACATACATATGTATGTATGTATGTATTTCGGAGTCATTAAACCCGGAAATGTGAAGTAAAAACGGTAAAAATGCGTTTTTATTTTGTGATTTTATGTTAATTCACATGTATACACACATATACACCCATACATATCTGTTTATAACTTTTTATTTTAGCAAATATTTGTTATCTTCTATTTTTCCACTAAAATTTTCTTTTCGTTGCTTTTTTGCAGTTTAAATTACTAAAATGTATTTTTGTTGTTGTTGTCGTCATTCATATTTTTCGTATTTCCGTTTTTACTTATGACAACAAAAAATAGGGTATTTTTTTATTAAAAATACAAAACCACATTCACATACACACACACATATATGTAGATGTTTTTTTACGGTAGTAACAAGTGTTTTTTGTTTATGTTTTTCTTTCCGCAAGCACTACATCCGTTTCAGCAACCGTTTCAAACCACCGCATATAATCAACTGATTTTTAGTATCCAATCGGAGTTTCGTGTATATGTTCAGAATTTCTGTAAATGCAAAGATGGCGTACATTTTGAGAGAGCAGAATGAAAGAGAAGTCCATTGTTGCCATTGTACCGTTTTCGCTGCTAGATTAGCATGTTCTTTCGTTAAAAGCACTGAAGTTTTTTTTTAACTTTTAAAAACGAGTGTACATTTTCAATCTAGGACTTTATTTTTTCTTCTGTAAAACATTTTATCAGATTAAGCATTCTCCCATCATCATTTTCTGGCAACACTGGGACAGACACAACGTTGCTCAGCATTGTTGCCAATTTATCCTTTTAATTCTGTGTTGCTAGTTCTAGCATATTGTTTCGTAGAAAAGCATGCAAATTTTTCAAGAAAGTGCTAAAAGAAACTATTTGTGTACATAAATTTAAAATCTAGTATTTTTATTTTTCTTCTGTAGAACATTTTATCAAAAATTGTTAACCGGTTTTGTATTCTTCTATAAATCAATTCCTGGCAACACTATTGCTCAGATTTTGTGCAAAGTAGTTATAGAAAATAGTAGTATGTATTACCAAATGGTTTTGAGAAGTTAAAATTAAAGTGAAATGTGATTATAACATTTTAATAGGTGAAACTTTCATTATCAATCACTGTTGGACATAACCAAAGCATGTAGTGAATAAACAAAGACTATCTGCTTGTATAGCGATTATTTTGCAGTTGCCAAGAAGTGTTTTACCGACGGTGGCTGACGCATAAAACTGTAATTTCCAGCAAATATTTAGTGCCTTCTGACAAAAAGAACTTTTCCCGTACCGGAAGTCGTAATTCGTGGATGGCGTATTTCCACTGGTTGGCCGTTTTCCTAATAGATCAAGGAACAAATGTTGGAATGTCCTTTAATCTATTATAAAAACGTCGTAGTCGGTCTACAAACGCCAACCGCGAGGGGGACGAATTATTCCTTTCCGGCAACCGAATAAAAGATTACTTGCTATCCTTAATAGAGTAATTACTATTTTCATAAAAGTAAAGAGCAGGACCTATCAATGACGTTTATGCGAGGTTACAGGCAATCGAACTGTCAAATGATTTGTGTACGAGTGTGCATTCCATATTTATGCATGGGTGTGTATTCGAGACTTTTATTTAAAGAAAAGTAGCCTGCACACATATAAAAGGATGTGTGTTAAATTTTTAATGAAAATGACAGGGAAGAGAGAACAGGTGGAGAAATAGAAAGTTGTACAAATTTGATTTCGTTTAATTTCGACCTTATTACCTTAATCACGTACCTACGTGAAATTTATATCAAAACAAAATTTTAAAAATATTGGATTTGTTTTTCGCACAAATTTATCACCAAGAAAAGCAAATAAATTCAAGCCGTTCATAATTTTTAGAATATGTACCTACAAAAAAAACAAATTTTTTTTGGCTTCTATGTAAAAATCACTTTGCACATGTGATTTATAAAACTAGGCCCATAATAGTAGATTTCTGTTATTTAAATACTTTTTAATATAAAAATTAACAAGTAAATCAATAATTTTTTTCTAGTTTTTTAAATATTTGATTCTATTTATATGAAAATTATATTTTTAAGAATAATCAAGGCGAATTGATACTGATGATGTGAATTCGCCTTGAGAATAATACAATTTATATTTTTGTTTTTGTCCTGATTCACACACGTCAGGCCTGACTCGTCAAGTCTTGAGTTTTTAGGAGAGAGAGGAAAAGAGAATGGAGAGGGGTACAGACTTGGCCGTATCACTACGATAAAGCAAATTGATGAAACCTGATGAAACAAACTGGACGGTGTCTATGAACGCAAATGCAGGTTCAAAAGAAAATTGATAGAAAACTAATCAGGTAAACTTGATGTGTGTGAACCAGGACTAAGTCCTGTTCCAATGCTCTTTAGTCTAGCACAAAATCATCGTACTCGAAGTACGACACTCGTAATTAGGCCCATTGTCTGCAGAAATATTACCAAAATTGCTCTGATGTGTGTAAGAACTGGCCACCGTTGATTGCATTCACCTTGTGTGCACTTTATATATATATATATTTATTTGACATAAAGTCTTTATTTATTTAATTTGAACGTTTTGCTTGTTTTTATGGTTAAGCAATTGTCTATATGCATTTCGTTCCCGCTTTTGGAACTCATCAGTAGACTTCATTTCAAAAAATTTTTGAATTTAGCTAACAAAAATAAAATAGATGCACAATCGAATACAGATGCTTGTTTTGTAAAGATGTTTGTTTGAGGCTTTCAAACTTATTATGTTTGTATATTGTGATTCTCAATCTAGCATTAAGAGTCTTACTATAAACATACGAAGTTTGTTAGCTAAAATGAAAAATGTTTTGGGTTGAAGTCTACTGATGAGTTCCAAAAGCGGGAACAAAATGCATATAGACCATAAAAAGAAGCAAAATTTTCATCTTTGTTTTTATTTTTAGGGCCATTTTCACAACGAATAAAAGTATACTTTAAGAGTTTTAAAACTAGTATTTCAATACAAAATACTGGTCTTAAATTCTTACTGCCTTATTCATAAAAAATATTTCAGGTTTATTAAGCGCTTATTTGACATATTTCTATTGGAAATTTGTCAAATAAACCTGTAATAAACCTAAAATATTTTTTATGAATTAGACCGCTAAAGTTTACTTTTGTATCGTTGTGAAAATGGCCCTTAGACTATTTACAACGAACTCTTTACTCATTTAGTTCACAAAACTCCTCGTACATATTAAATAAATAAATAATTTTGCAATGTTCTTTAGTCTAGTACAAAATCATTTTAGTCGAAGTCAAAATACGACACTCGTAATTAGTCCCATTATTTCTAAAACTAAAATTTGTGAAAACTGTGTATTCAATTACTAAATAGAAAATGTATTATTTAATTTTTTATTCAGGACTTTGCAGTTCAGAAATTTTCTCTTGTAAAATGCCAATTATATTAACATTTATATATTCAGTAATCTGTAAATAAAAAATTCTTTAAAATTTAAGTTTCCATATTTTATAACAATCTAAACTCACTGTCATTTTCAATTCAAAATGATTTTCTCCCGAAATATTGATTTTCAGTAAGCTTGTCAAGCGTTCAGCAAACTTTTTCAACTTCTCCAATTCTCGCTGGGTATAACTAAAATAATTTCTATAGCCTGCCTTTTTAAAATCATCATTTTTACCAAAAACCACTGCATTAATTAGAAATCCAAGGCATTGTACAAGAGTGTAAACAATACGTATGTTGTCTTCCATTTGCAACATTTCATCATCTAACTCATTAAGCATTTTATTTAATTCATTGAACTCATGGAAAGAACACATTTCAATTTCAGTTTCTGTAATCTCACAAATCAATGTCCATACCAAACATATAGCAATGGCCCGTCCTGTTTCAGAATGTAATGATATATGATGACTTATTGTTAGAATGTTGAAAACAAATTCTATGCCATCTGTTTGGAAGGCATTCCAAATACGTTTTGTGGCTACATGTAGCTGGAATTCATTTAATTTGTATTTTTTTCATAGATTTTTTACTCTTGATTTATTCTTACATGTACTGGACTTAAGGTATCAACATATTGAAATGTTTTCTGCAAAAGATGAGAACGCCATTCAAAGTTCTCGGGAGTCGCATTCACAAAATAAACCATAGAAGCTGCTACAAAAAGAGCTGTAATTTCATCTAGGTTTAATTCATAATCTTTCAAAATATAGCTGAATTGTTTGCAGATCTGTTAAAAGCGCAAAATAAACACACATATGCATAGATATTAAACAAATATAAAGTAATTTAAACACTATTTACATCTTCCACGTCCTCTGAATGTTGCAAGAAATCGCATTTATCTGATAGACAGGATTCTTTTACATATTCTTGTAACCTTAACAATGGGAATGATATTTCAACTATTAAATGCATTCCATCATTTTTATCTTTAAAGTCTTCGGGATTCACGACTTCCATAATTTATAAATTTATTTATCTTTTTCACTGCCGCGCAAAACAGAAAAAGTTTGTGAGAAAAAGTAGGAGTATGTAAAACACAGGGTAACTTTGTGATGTAAAAGGTAAACATTGAAACAGGGTTACCAGGCATTGTAATTCAATGAAATCTTCGTGGTTGCATAAACATGTCGCAAAGTGTGTACCTATCATAGTGTGTCTTAAATGGAGTCACACTTTCAATTCACAATACACAGACACACTTTTTTACTAACCCACTCAAACTTTTTAAATTGACATTTATATGGCAATTTTATGTTTAATTTCAACAGCTGGTCACAGCAGCACATTGAGCGAGCTACCATTTTGAGTTGTTTCTTCGTTGGAGTTATTTATAAAGTAAAATTGACTATCAATTGTGGCAATCAATTTCAAAAAATTTTGACACGCAGTATGTGTGATGAAAAATTTAAAACGATTTATTGTACGTACTGCCAAGGCGAATGCAGTATCAGGTGACCTTATCACTAAAGCCCATGATTCACTATCGTACACAATCGCTCGATCTACGAAAAAATACAACCCTGATCTGATGAATATTTTTTGTCTTTTGAAAATGTTCATAGACTCCATCATACCAGGGCTGTATTTTCTCAATAATAGCACTATCGTGTAGGCTAGTGTATCACGGCCTTTAGCAAAGTGTGGCTGCAGCGTTACTTAGCAATATTATTGGTACGAATTCACGCAGCTGAATTAGTGCTGCTACCGGAGAATCTATATATATTAGAAATTCTCGATTTACAACTCTGCATATTCGTCTTGTATATTTGTTAGTGTGAAATTTCCTGCTGTCAAAATATTTCCAAATGTTTTGCATTGATTAACATCGATGTGAAGAAATCGTACTTTTACATCATACCGGGACACAGAGTTGCATATATTGGTACTTAGTACTAAATTTTTTTTTTGCTATTATGGTGAAAAAAGTAGCAAGTACGCACATTTGCAACCAATTAGGTGAAAAATTATGCAGAAACAAAATTTTTGCAATAAATGCAGGTTTTTTTGATATATATATTTTTAAATAATGAAATTAATTTAATTATTTCATAATTGTGTTATATTTGCAATAAATTATATTATTATTCGTATATAACTATAATGTATTGATATTTTTACAGTGTATGTGTGTTGAAAATCTGTTTTATTCCATTCGTTCTTAGGAATGTGTGGCAGCACTCGAATTCAACATGGCGTATGTGCTTGTGAAAAAATAAGTAAGAAAAGAAAAGAGGAATAATTAATGTTTTTTGAGAAGCACAATGAATGCATCATTAAATGAATGGGAAATGTGTTGAAAGAAAAATTGCAGGTGAGGTTTTTATTTCAGCAAAAAATGCTTGTTATAATTGTATGCTTTCATTATTATTGTGCAGGAGATGTCTTTAAATCCTGTACGTGTCCTTAAAAATGAGGCACAAGAAGAAAAAGCCGAGATGGCTCGTCTGTCTTCATTGCTAGGAGCTATTGCTATTGGCGACTTAGGTCCCAAAGGTATGGATAAAATCCTAGTGAGCCATGGTGGCGAATCTATTAAAGTGAGTGTTACCACAAGAAGAAAAAGCCGAGATGGCTCGTCTGTCTTCGTTCCTAAGAGCTATTGCTATTGGCGGCTTAGGTCCCAAAGGTATGGATAAAATCCTAGTGAGCCATGGTGGCGAATCTATTAAAGTGAGTGTTACCAGAAGAAGAAAAAGCCGAGATGGCTCGTCTGTCTTCGTTCCTAGGAGCGGCTTAGGCCCCAAAGGTATGGATAAAATCCTAGTGAGCCATGGTGGCGAATCTATTAAAGTGAGCGTTACCAACGATGGAACTATTATATTGCCTGCTGTGGGTGTGGATAATCCAGCAGCTAAAATCTTAGTAGATAATTCCCGCGTCCAAGACGAAGAAGTCGGCGATGGCACGACTTCGGTCACTTTTTTAGCAGCTGAACTTTTACGTGAAGCTGAAAAATTAATTGATCAAAAACTACATCCACAAATTATTATTGCTGGTTGGTGTCAGGCTCGTGAAGCCTTAACAGAATCATCGCAAGATAACTGCAAATGATGCAAAATTCAAAGAAGATCTTATAAATATTTCCCGCACTACATTGTCCTCATAAATTTTACATCAACACAAGGATATCTTTGCCAATCTAGCTGTTGATGCAGTCTTACGTTTGAAGGGTTCTGGTGAATTGCTCGCGATACTAATCGTTAAAAAGAGCGGTGGCACTTTGGAAGACCCGTTTTTGGATGAAGGTTTCTTGTTGGACAAAAAACCTGGTGTACACCAGCCTCAGAGAGTAAGAAATATATTTATAAGCATAACTCGATTAAGCATGAGAAATATATCAAATCATATTGTTTGTGAATTATGTTTTTTTAATATTTAAATTATAGCCATTTTGAAGAGTTTCGAGGTGTATTACCAACTATAATATGTGAAAATGAATTGGGTATTAAAAATAAAATGGAAACGTAAATTAAAAAGTGCGATAAATATATTAAATTCCCCATGAAACACACATTTTAAATTATGATTAATACAATTCCAGATTGAAAAACTCAAAATTCTCATTGCGAATACGCCAATGGATACTGATAAAATTAAGGTTTTCGCCAGTACTATCAAGCTAGACAGCTTATCAAAAATTCCTGATTTAGAGTTGGCGGAAAAAGAGAAAATGAAGTACAAGTTCAAGAAATTCTCAATCACAACTGTAATGTGTTCATCAATCGTCAGCTAATATACAACTATTCTTAGCAATTATTTTCTGATGCAGGGGTAATGGCTATTGAACATGCCGACTTTGACGGTATTGAACGTTTGGCTTTGGTCACAGGTGGTGAAATTGTATCGACATTCGAAAACCCCCCTTTATTGAACAAGTAATGATTGTAGAAGACATATTTCGCTTTTGTGGCGTTAAGTTGGGTGAAGCGTGTACCATTGTTATACGTGGAGCTACACAGCAAATTTTGGATGAAGCAGATGGTTCTTTGCACGATGCTTTAAGCGTGTTGGCTGCCACAGTTAAGGAATCGCGTATAATTTATGGAGGTGGTTCATCTGAAGCACTGATGGCAATCGCTGTACTGAAAAAGGCTGCCGAAACTGTTGGCGAAGAAGCTATTACTATGGAAGCATTTGCACGTATGTTACTATAATTTTGTTTTTGAATTTAATCATATTTTCAATTCCTATTTGAATTCTTTAGGCACTCTTTTCGCTTTGCCCACTGCTATTGCTGATAATGCAGGTTACGGTTCTGCCCAATTAATTTCCAAGCTAAGAGCAGCTCCTGCTCAAGGCAAAACTTCTGCAACCTTGACATGGACAACGGTAAAGTAGGTGATATGAAGAAATTGGAAATTACCGAATCATTTGCTGTTAAACGTCAAGTTCTTTTATCAGCAGCTGAGGCCGAAATGATTTTACGTGTAGATAACATAATGAAATGTGCTCCTAGAAGACGTGTTCCAAATCGTGGCTACTGTTAAGCTTATATTTCATATATCATTTCCTTACATAAAACAACTCATGATTTTCCCTACAATTCAAAAATTTTTGGAATCATATTTTGTTAAACAAAGATTTAGTTACTAGACACTTCTATCCCCACAGGGAATCGTTTTATAAATAAAATTTGTATTGATCTTGTTTTCAAATAATTTGGAAATAAAACAACTTAACACAGACTTGTAATATTTGAGGTATTCACACGGGTGTCTTAAGTGTCATAAAGTCCTAACTTTTTAAACCAGTTTGAATTATTTTTATTTTCTTTCATATAAAAGGTGTACTATATTAATACAATTCTTCAACCTATGTATTTGTTATGTCATAACCAGGGACAAGGACTTCATGCATTTAAAAAAGCTATTTTAGACGCCTAAAATATAACATAACAGACTCAAATATGAGGGGTTGCTCACAGCAGTCATATTTTAAACTAGTTTAAAAGCTTAGGACATTATGACTTTAACACCATCGTGTGAATACCCCAATTAATTCAATAAATCGAAACTGTATTTCAAAGTAAAACTAACAACAAATTTAAATTCATCTGAATAAATAAAAAAACTAATAAAACAATTACTAAAAAATTTATTTTCTTTAAATGGATAGTTTTTATAACAACTCTCAAAAAAATTAAGATGTTTATCAAATTAAGGAGTTAAAACAATATCACTTACCTTACCAATGACCAACGAAATATATATGATGGTAGCAAAATAATTATTTTGTAGTAATGTAATAATTTATAACTGAATATCAGGCATGTTCTGAAAATCACATGTGATTTTAAAAGTAATAATGGTCCTGCAGACGTTTTTAAAATCATTTACGATAAATTTCTTTCAAAAATTAAAAAAATTAGTTAAAAATCATTGCGTGACAATTATTAATTTTAAAATCACAAGCGATTTCAAAAATGTGATTTTCAGAACATGCCTGTATCTCGCTCATTAATGTAACAATTTACCACACGGAAATCAAAATTTGAGTCCTTTGTGCAACTAATACAACTTTATTTTTCATGTGAGTGAAGAAAATTCGTGACTCGGTTATAATATGGGATACTTGGCCCTGTTTCGTAAACCGAATCCCGAGTAAATTTCTCGTTTTCAAGTCAAAAGTAAATCGAAAATGCAATTATTTTAATAAGTCACTGAAGTAACATCAAAAACAATTGGAATTAACAAGAATTAACTGAAAATTGCATTCATTCTGTAGATTTGAGATAAAACGATCACGAGCACATCGCTATCGGCAGATAAGTTAAATTATAAATTCGGATAATATAAATATAACTTGTTGAATGTGCATATGTTTAAGTAAAGAGTCAATCACGTTCCCTTCTCCATTAATACCATCTCTATTGGTACTGATGCGTCAAACTACTAACGAAAATAAACACAATAATAATCTCCTTTTTAATATGGAGTTTGACAGTTGACACATAGCTGCAACATAACTGAGGTAACCTTGCTACTTTTCCTTAAATTTAATCGTGCTGCCACATGTTAAATCAAGAACAGACGGAATGAAATAAGATATTCACCATACACTTAAAAAAATATATTTCAGTTCTAAGCACAAATAATTAAGCAAAAAATAATAATAATTAAACAAAACTAGTGGAAAATGTTTTAGAAACATATAATTCTCCAATCCAATCGCATAATTTTCATTATTTTTCAATTGAAAGCAGAATAATTTTGCACAAGTTTTAGCAAGAAAAACCTAATGGTATTATATAGGCATCTGCTT
The DNA here is from genome assembly GCA_936439885.1 of Nowickia ferox. Taxonomy (NCBI): domain Eukaryota; kingdom Metazoa; phylum Arthropoda; class Insecta; order Diptera; family Tachinidae; genus Nowickia; species Nowickia ferox. Next base: position 114,541,789 of record OW387025.1, read on the forward strand.
AATTTTTTTTGTCGAATTATAAGTCCAATTTGAAGTAATTAGTCAAAGCATTTTTAAGAAGTGCCTTAGCCGTTTAGAGGGCTCTTTCACCTATCCAAAACTGGTCTTATTTTTTTGGGCACTATAAATTTACAGATTTTATTCGAAATCGTACTTTGATATTGACCTAGTATGAAATTTCACCTAAGTGTGGTATACCCTCTAAATGGCTAAAATGCCAGGAATGACATCCCTATAGCCGTTTAGAGGGCTCTTTCACCTATCCAAAACTGCTCTTATTTTTTTGGGCACTATAAATTTACAGATTTTATTCGAAATCGTACTTTGATATTGACCTAGTATGAAATTTCACCTAAGTGTGGTATACCCTCTAAATGGCTAAAATGCCAGGAATGACATCCCTATAGCCGTTTAGAGGGCTCTTTCACCTATCCAAAACTGGTCTTATTTTTTTGGGCACTATAAATTTACAGATTTTATTCGAAATCGTACTTTGATATTGACCTAGTATGAAATTTCACCTAAGTGTGGTATACCCTCTAAATGGCTAAAATGCCAGGAATGACATCCCTATAGCCGTTTAGAGGGCTCTTTCACCTATCCAAAACTGGTCTTATTTTTTTGGGCACTATAAATTTACAGATTTTATTTCAATAGCGTACTATTTATAATTAAAATAATTTTCTTTATATATTTTCATAATTATGTGACAGTTATAATTATGTTGCAGTTTAAGTGCAACACTGTATGGAAAATTATGCGGAATGGAACAGAATTTCTCTTCTCCACCACGAATTATTGCCGCAGGGTTGAAATAAATTGGATTTTAGTACTTTTTTTTCCTACTACATTTTTTTTCAACTGTGGGAAAAAGGTGGGTGAATTAGGTTTGTTTACGGTGCGATTTCTTCACACGCGTTTGATTAACAGCAGAAAAGTTATGTCAGCTGGTGAATTAAGACCACTTGATGTAAAAACGCCTTGAGATGGATTTTGAAAGGAAGGTATGTATCATGATACAATAATACAGGTAACCTCGAAGCGCCAGCTGATAGTTTGTTTCGTAATGTGATCTGCCAAATCACGCGCATATTGCCTATTAAAACTGTACTAATACAAATAAAGCTTTGCAAAGATAAGAGAAAACGCAAGTACATGTCTCTTGTTTTTCCTTTTGTTTTTTTGACAGTTGTCATCACAAAACAGCAATAAAATCCCTGTTGTTTTAAGCATTGTACATTTGTTGTAGATTCGCGGTTACCTATATTATTGTATCATGGTATTATGCGCGTGTCGTGTTTTTTTCGTGACACGAACACGCACGACTCAACACGAAGAGTTCGGGACAGAAAATCTGTTTTCGTGCTGTATCTTTTTGAGTAAAATTGACACGATAAACACGAAACGATTTTTGGTGTTAAAATACATATGTATGCATGAATTTCCAGTAAAGAAAAAAATTTAATATTTCGTGTCGTCAAACACGTAAAACCATCCGTAGGGGTCTCTTAAGCTTAAAGTTCTGAAATTAAACATTCAAGAGATTTATTATTCGACATATTGTCATAATTATATTATAAGTGAAATTTATTTGCTGGTGGTTAAGCGATGTCTATATGCATTTCATTGTTGCTTTAACAAATCGTCAGTAGACTTCAACCACACATTTGAAATTAAACTAAAATATGTATATATTTGAATATAAAAAAATGCTTTTTTTGCTATTCAATTTGATTTCGTACGTGTTGTGCAGTTTCGTGTTTTGAAAAAATTTCGCGTGCGTGTTTCGTACGTGTTGGACATTTTGGCATTCGTGTTCGTGTCGTGTTGGAAAAATTCAACACGCGCCCATCTCTAGTATGTATCATGGACTGTATCAGCTGACGTTTGCTATTGCGTTTAACTTTCCAGTTCTGATGTATGTGTATCATGGGGGATGTATGGTATGTATATGTATGTAAGTAAGTATGCATGTATTACGTATCTACAATTCTAATATTAAAGATCAAAGTTTATCAATGAAGACCACTAGCAAACATTTGTGATGTCTTATCAATAAACATACAAGAATATTGACTAAAATGGAGTGAGTACACATATGTAGGTATTTTGTCTTTCTATCAACACATTCATATTTTGTAGTTTTAGTTGTTCTGATCTCTCTTCGCTGTTAAGAATCCACCATTAGAAGCCCTCTGCAAATAAAAGCGAAATAATAAACAAATAACATGTTGTCTTTAACATTGCGTCAAATACCTACATCTGTAACTAACAGAGCCTATGCTTTGCTTCAATTTAGATATAACAGCTCTGCCAGTGTTAAACATAGAGCAAGTATTTTAAATTTTAGTAATCGTTTACTAAATCTATTGGATACCGGTCTACATTCTTGCAGGTGTAACTTGGTATTAGCACGCAGTTTATCTGGAGGAATATTTAATAAAAGTCAATCTGCAGCTTGTTCTACAGTAAGTGTTATATTTTAATACATATGTACATATATATTTAATTCATAAAACAAGAGGCTAGCGGACACTTCAATTTATTAGGATGGCTCTCATTCAATACGCTTTGGAATGAAATATAAAGTGTTTCACAATAGACTGAAATATTGAATATTTAAAAAATATTGTACAAGAGCACCTTGAAGAACTTTCGGAAAATATTTTTTAAAAATCCAGGGAATTAATAAGCATGGACTTAAGTATGTACAAATGTATATAAATGTGTGTGTTTTTATGTAGTCGAAGTTGCCACATTCACCAACAGCAGCGAAGACGATTTTTGTCCTAAATGCAAAAATGTTTTGAAATCAATGAAAACAGAATAAATTCCTCTTATTTTTCAATAATTAAAGAGAAAAGAATGTAAGTGAAATTAAAATTCCAAAATTGATTAGGCTGAGGTTTGCTTTTGGCAAACAAAATTTGTTTTAAAAAGATAAAATTAAAAGAAACCACATTTACAATAAGCCCAAAATATAACAATGAAAATGCAAACGGACGTATGTAACTACACTTTTATATATTTTACAGGAGAAACAAATAATAATAGTGTTCTTGAAAATTTTCTTCGAAGTTTACTTGTAGTATGGATACTTATATGTTTTTAACCATTTATTTCGTTTTTATGTATATTTAAGCTTTTATGTTAGTTACGTTATTTGCAATAAAAAATTGATGCACTCGTAGTTACGTCCGTTTGAATTTCTTTAAAAAAGTCGTAATTTTTGATCGCAGAGGTGTAAATATTTGCGTGAACATTTAGTTTGATAAAATAAATCATAATCATTCAAAAACTCGATTTCGAATTTTTGTGTAGTTACGTCCATTTACATTTAAGGTGACGATATATGTATACTTTTTGACAATTTTATGCAGCTTACAGTTAAAAATTTTTTATTGTAACATATTCGGGTATACATACAATAGAAACTGATTGATTTAAAAGCGATTCATTCCTTCAGGAAAAGTGTGATGAATTTTTAAATATATTGCGAATTATGCGCAATTTCAAATTTGAGCTCTAAAATGCAGAACAGAACAGTAGTTGAAGAATAAACAATATGTGTATAACAGTACTAAAGAGAAATTTAACAAAAGTAATTTAAAGAAAACTAAAAAGCAACCTTTTTAATTTTTTTTTCATTTCGTTATTCTATTACGTATACGTAGCCTAGAGGCTCAAGAACTATACTACATACAATTTTAAGATAATAAATTGTGGTGAAAATAACAAACAAATTATGTACTTACAATCAATAAAATTTTTTTTCAAATCTGAATTAAGTTGGCGGAATATAATTTTCACAAACTACCAGGTTCAGTACAATTTTAAGGTAATAAATTATATAAATTTTAAAGAATATTAAATATTGTGCACAGTTAAAAAATAATAAAATGTAACAATTAAATTACACAAAGATGTATTTTAACAAAACCAAATCACAAAATCACATTTACCATAACACCAACTCTCTACACCTAACCAGAATCTAGAATTATTCATAACCGGTTAAAAGTATATTGAAAGCACTTAAAAAAGTTGTCTTATTAAAATCTCTAGCATATACTCACATTATTGCAATTCATATATTGAACCGATTACTCTTCAAAAATCAATTTCCATCATATGCTTAATTTTCGTGAAAAGTTCCGCAAAATAATTGCAGTTATAATTTTCATTCTTATCTGAAAAATCAAATTTTTCTTAATATTTTTACTCAGTTTGCAAATTTATACATACAATTGTGAAATTTACAGCAGCGTAATTCTTGTTAAAAAATTAATTAAAAAGTTGTTTGTGAAGATGAAATAATAAATGTCCGCTACAATAATTGTTTGTCAATGTCGAGAACGTTTTACTTGTCGCACACTTACATTCAAAAGAAAAGTAAATTTCAAAATGTTCGTCAAATCGAAAGTTGTCGACATTGACAAACATGACTTAAAATTTCACCACAAGAATTGTAATCGGTCAGATTTTCAAATACTTACAGGCCTGTTATGAAAATCATGTGAAACGACTTGAAATCACGCAGACAATGTTATGCTGTTCTGCAAATCACGTGATTTTACGGTTTTCGGCGAGGTTTAAATTTTTCGAAAACAGCTGACTTTATATTTATGCTTTGTTTGTTTATTTTTTGACACTAAATTAAAATAAAAACTAAGTAATTAAAAATTCCGGGAGCTGCTATATTGGCCGTAATTGCTATAAAGAGAAAAAGTAAATCACGAACAATTGTAAATACAGCAAACTGATTTTTTACTAAATATGCAGTGTCCTTATAAATTTGTTAATATTCATATTTTTATGTGCATAAAAGCTAATTTTATTACAAAAATTAAAAACACATCATATTACATATAGAATAACATTTTTAATAAATTCAAAACAAATATCGTATAAAAAATAACCAAGTGATTTCAAATCGGTAGTCATATAGCATATCGATCTTAAATCGCGTGATTTCAATATTTTTTGTGCGCAGAACACCTTTTGCGTTATCTGAAATCACTGACAAAAAGTGATTTTCAGAACAGCCCTGATACTTTTATCGTCTAATTAAAGATTTGCTATTTTTATCTGGCATCACTTGGTGATAAGTAGAAAAACATGTGCTGAAATTGAGTCGCTGGTACAATTAATTGTACCGCTTATGTATGATGGTACAATTCAGAAAAGTATCCGAAACATATCAACAAAATTATTCTCAAAATAGGTTTATGGAATAATTTTGTTGGCGTGAGTGGGAGAGAGAGGAAACAAAGAAAAAACCATATCCGATAGAAAATTAATAATAAGGACAAAATAAGATAAAAAGATTTAAAATAAGAATAAGATAAAATATTTTTTAAATTATGACAATACTTTGTATTTGTATGCATGTGTGCATCCACGATATTTTAATTGCATCAAAACCTGAAAATAGCATAAGAACATCTTGAATCCGTATTTTCCCGTTTTCGAGAATACGGTGCCGTTATTAAAGGTTCAGATTTATTGTTAAAATTTGCGGGTTATTAATTAACCCATATTTCATTAAACTATTAGATTATTTTACACGTGATTTGAGAGGAATATGTATATCTAACGCTATGTTTCTTCCACATTCAATAGAATACATTTATAATTTTTTCTTAATACATAGTACTTGTCATTTATCTATTTCCTTTAAAACACCCAAAATATTTTACTTGTTAAAATTGAGCTAAGGCAGTTTCTTTCTTCTTCATAACAAATTTGAAGTGCATGCAGGTCTGCCGGCACACCCTTTCTACTCCCCTTTCCACTCTCTTCCACAAAGCAAGACTTGAATGCTTGTGAATGAACATGGACACCTATCTTTTTAAATTAACTTAATAAAAATAAAAAAATTAAAAAATAATTATTTGTACAGATAAGAAATATTTTTGGGCACAATAAAATTAAATTCTTATCAAGTCTTTAGAAAATGTAAAAAAGTAAAAGAATCAAGGAAAAATATTTAGTTGCAACTCTCCTCGCAAAATAATCGTTTGCACGTTTATTAATACTAGAAAACTAATTGAACTTACAAGGTAGTAAATTGCAATATAATTTTTTTCTATGTATATGTACATATACTCGTACATACTTATGTACATGTAACTATAATTAATTAAGATGGATGTCTAGTGACAGAAATTTCATATCCATATGAAAACTTGGACAGATAAGCATTTTTGTGCAACTTAACTTGACTTTTTTGAAAAAAGGGGGTGAAAAAGTACCCTTAAACAGGGATATCGCGAGGTAAAATATTACCTACATTACATGGTTTCAATTGCCTAATCAACATACATACATACTCGTATGTAATAATGTGGAAAGAGGGCGGAGGAAAAATGTTTGACCCCCTGTTTAAATAAGATTCAGGCTCAATCTTTTAAAACGCCGATACATACGAGTATGTATCTGAACGTATGTAAATTTTTTTTGTTCTCTACCAGAATCAGCCGTTCGTTGGTTATCACTTTATTTGAATTTGTTGTACAGTGTATTGTTAGACGCAATGAATTTCGTTTCTAACCAGAAGCACGTTATCAATTCAAAAATAATTTTGGATTTAACCTCTGATCTTAGATTGAAAATTGATGTCATAGAAAATGTATTCCGCAAAATGCAGTTGTTTACATTAAAAAATCAAAATAAAACGACAAATAGAAAATATGATTTTAAGCAGTGGAAATATTACATGAACACTATCAATCCGGAGATTGCAGAGACAAGACAAAAATATAGATCGAAGAAATGTTCGAAAAAACAAAATCTAAAGTAATTAATTTTATTGTTAACTTAAATAAATGATTTTTTCTATTTCCATTTTTTTGTATATAAATTTACAGATGTCCGGAAATTCTAAACTTTTGACGTCATCCATAAAAGAGATTGATCCTGAACTTCTGGAGTTAATCAAGGATGAGAAACAACGTCAAATCAGAGGTCTTGAAATGATCGCAAGTGAAAATTTTACTTCATTGGCTGTGTTGGAGTGTTTAGCATCTTGTTTGCATAATAAATATTCGGAAGGTTTACCTGGCAAACGGTTAGTGCAATTAATAATAATTTCACACAATTTACAGCTTTTTTGCTTTCTTAAATTTTTCATCATGATTCAGTTTTAATTAATTCATTATTTTCAAGAAATGAGACTTTCATAATTTGGTTTCTTTTAGCTACTACGGTGGTAATCAGTTCATTGATAAAATTGAACTGTTGGCCCAAAAGCGTGCTTTGGAAGCATTTGATTTAAATCCCGAGGAATGGGGTGTGAATGTACAGCCTTATTCTGGTTCCCCAGCTAACTTTGCCGTATACACGGGTTTGTTACAGCCACATGATCGCATTATGGGTTTGGACTTGCCCGACGGCGGCCATTTAACTCATGGTTTCATGACTGCTAACAAACGCATTTCAGCCACCTCGATATTTTTCGAATCAATGCCTTACAAAGTTGATCCAGAAACTGGTCTAATTGATTACGCGAAATTCGAAGCCAATGCAAAACTGTTCAAGCCCAAACTTATTATTGCTGGTGTTTCTTGTTACTCAAGATGTTTGGACTACGCTCGCTTCCGTAAAGTTTGTAATGATAACGATTCCTATTTGTTTGCTGATATGGCTCATGTTGCCGGTTTAGTGGCAGCTGGTCTCATTCCTTCGCCGTTTGCCTTTGCCGATGTTGTTAGCACTACCACACACAAAACCTTAAGAGGACCACGTGCCGGTGTAGTGTTCTTCCGTAAAGGTTTGCGCAGGGTTAAGCCCAATGGCGACAAAGTTATGTATGACTTGGAAGATCGTATTAACAATGCTATTTTCCCAGGACTCCAAGGTAAAGTTTTTCAATTATTTGTTTTTTTTTACTTAATTAAATTAAAGTTTTTTTATTGGTTGGACAGGTGGACCACATAATAACACCATTGCAGGCATTGCTACTGCTTTTAAGCAAGCGAAATCTCCCGAGTTTAGAGAATATCAAGCTCAAGTAATTGCAAATGCTCGCCGTTTATGTGATGGTTTGATGAAACAGGGTTATAGTATAGCCACTGGAGGCACCGATGTCCATTTAGTTTTAGTCGATTTACGGAATGTCGGTTTGACCGGATCCAGGGCAGAATATATTTTGGAAGAAGTTAGTATTGCGTGTAATAAAAATACTGTGCCTGGTGACAAATCAGCCATGAATCCCTCTGGAATACGTTTGGGTACTCCTGCTCTAACTACACGCGGCTTGGTGGAATCTGACATTGATGCTGTGGTCCAATATATTGATGCTGCTTTGAAAATTTGCGGAGAAGCCGTTAAGGTTTCTGGTCCAAAATTAGCTGATTTCCATCACACCGTTCACAATAATCCCGACATACAAGCTAAAGTTCAGGCTCTACGTGCCGATATCGAAAAATTCAGCGAGAAATTTCCTCTTCCCGGTTTTGAAGAACTTTAAATACCAATGGAATTTGGTTTTTAAGATGCCATACAAATTATGTTTTTTTTTGCAACTGCTTTTGCTTTAATTCAAATCCTTAGTTGATTTGACACAACTATTCCTTTTAAACTTAAAGTTAAAAATAAAAAATATATATTTTTTAATAAAACCTTAATTTCAGATATGATTCTTTATATTTTATTCCATGAATTCCATTTTTATACATTCTTTAGTGGGTTTCATATCACGATGAAACCTTGAGTTGTGTGTCGATAGTGACCATTTTGTTTTGAAACACTTGTGGCATAAAGAGCAGTTAAACTCCTTACCCATTATTTTTGAGTGCTTTGAGGCAATGTGGCGTCGTAGAGCATTTGGCGAATTGAGTTTTCGTTTACAAATTTTGCAAAGCAGATATTTACCTAAAAAAAACAAACAAACAAAAAAAAAAAGGAAAATATTAAAGCGGAAATATTTTTGTTTCTAAAACAAGTTTTGCATAACATTTTCTATTTAATATTATTTGCAAGAACATCGTGTAACATCAATTTTCATGAGTTTACCGAAGAAGCTAAAAACGGCATACAAAATGAAAACTATTTGAGCTATTGAATTCTTTTTCAAATCTGAATCTGTTATGAATTGTTTCGTGAAACAAGCTAAAGCAGCTCGGAATTAATTTTAGGCTAACTACGTACAAGAGTAAAAGTAAAAAAATAGAAAATACCATTTACTGTGTTTAAGCAGGGTCCCTTGGAATATTCAAAGAATAAATGGCTTATAGACGGAATCCAGGAATCCGGGAACCAATAAATACCTTTGAGCCATATAAATCATCGGGCCCGGATAATATTTTTCCGGTCATGTTGCAGAGTGCCCTGAGTGCGTACTACTGTCTTTAAGATATTCTTGTTTAGTAGGTAAGTAGATAAGTCTTTTGTTTATTTACCTATTAGGAGCCACCTAACGATAGTAACGGGAAAGTTTCTTCCAACTATCAGTGAAGTCATGCAGTCGGCACTACTCCCGTTTACCAGCAGATACAAAATATAAACCTTTGTACTGCCTAGAATGAGAGGGGTGGAGTTTTCCTAGAAAAGAAACACGCAGGAAAGGCTAAAGAAAAGGTCCAATGCCTAATGCGCATGCAGGTACTATATTAGATGGAGCTGGTGTCTGGAACCGAAGGTGATAAACTGGATTTACATATTGGTTTTTAGGCCCGTTATTTTCTATGGATGTGTGGTATGATGAGAGGCATTGAGGAAGTAGTCATAGGAGATTACTTGCTAAGGTCCAGATGTGTGCCTCGCTAAGCATCACAGCTGCCCAGAGAAACACACCTCAGGGAGCCTTGGACGTCGTTCTTCACCTGCTTCCCATAGAGGACTTTGTGGTGAGAACGACGGCGAGAATCCCCTTAGAATCTTAGAGGCAGGTGTGGTAAGGATGCGATTAACAGGTCACACAACAATCTTGAATGAGATCAGTTCAGTCAGGCGGGTCTCCGTAAGCCCTGGGTTCACGGGCGCTAAGGTCGTTGAAATTAATTTTAGTAGGACAACCTCACTGGTCAAATCGGGATAGGCACGGATACTGGCGTCAACATCTCGGGGTTGGACATTTGTAGTTCTCTCAGACTATCGAATGAATGTATCGCTTTCCAAGCTCATATCTTGACGATCCTCAGGGCCACGAGCTCCGTGGTGACAACAAAGTTGCTGAAGGCAAAATAGTTACCTTGTACGTCGACATTTAGGGTGGTGTTGAACAGGGTCAAATGGGGAAGCAGGGATGATTGCAGACTCTGGAGGGCTATGTGGCCAAAACTTGGTATAGGGAGACAAACTGCTAGTGGATATGAATAGGAAGGTTGCAAGTCTTGATAGACGCGCTGATTTGATCTTTCATAAAGCAACACGGTCAAGATCATAGCGAAAATTAAGTGAAACTGAAATGTAGACAATTGGCAACAATATGCATTTAATGGTTAGCCATTACTTTTTAATTTTAATTGAGTTTTTGAATACAATTTGATACGTTTTACCAGATTCGATATTAAAAAACAGCTGGATATAGTGGTGATCCCTTTCAGAACCTGAGAAAACTTTTCAGTTTTATCTATATGCAATTTTGTATTTGGAGTTTAGAAATAGCTTATCTATTTTCTAAATATGTATTTGTATGTATTATACCCCAACAAGCAGGCTGAGAAAAAAACAGGATACATAATTAGGTTTATCCTTGGACTATTAAATACACAGCATTTTTGTAATTATCCCCGATTTGCTGAACATTTTTAAATAATAAAATCATTTTCATTTTAATTATATGTAGTATGTATATATCTAAATCTTGATTAATGATGTAGTGAAGATTATAAAGAAAGTTATAATAAATATGAGAGTAAGATTGAAATAAGTACAAATAGTTTTCTTTTCAAATATATGTTTACTGCCTTATTCATAAAAAATAAATTTGTTTTATAACGGGTTTAAAAAAGAAAGTTTTGTATGAAAAACTGTTTTATAAAACTCTCATAAATCAAAAATATTTTTCATGTGAATAAGGCTTTTTTATATTTAAAGAGTGCTGTACATTACACATGTATTTTCATGAATTTTCTATCTTTACTAAAATAATACTTAAGGGAATTCAAATTCTTAAACAAATTACATATTTAAAAAAAAAGTTGAATAGAAATATAATTTTGTATTTACATTGAACTACTTAGGTCTGAATGTTATGCATGTATGCATATTTAAATTAATTCTGATGATATACATTTTATATTAATATGTTTTCATTTTCATAAACGTATAGCAATAATTCATAATTTCTTTAATTGTTCGAAGCTTTGTTTCTTACTTGTTTAATTCAAAATTTTCAACAATAATTCTAATTTATTGGATTCGGTAATTGGAGTGTGTTTTTTTGGGAAACATTTCCTGTTTTCCATGTTTGTTAAATAAATAATCTAAAAGTATGTATGTGTATGTACATACATATGTATATATGGCGACTAGGTTGTGTTTTCATGAATTGATGATGAAATATTTACACTCTTTAACTATTGATCAGTTTTCCGTCTTTAGAGCCAATTTTTCGTGAGAAATGCGTATGTGCTCTCGTAGACTGTATTTGTTTTTAAAATTTTTATTACACAATTCACATTTACGAGGTGGCTGGGGGGTATGCTGAGTACGAATATGTCTCCAAAGATTAACTGTTGTTATAACCATTTTGCAAAATTGACATTCTGTCCATTTGTTATTTGGTAAATCTAAAAATATAGAAAGAAACATCAAGAAACAACCAACATTTTTAATTCACTTTTTTTTAAGGAAAAGAACAGCTACTTCGAATGACGAACAAAATGATGTCTAAATTTTTTTTAGATTCTATTTGTTGTTTAATTATTTTCGTCTTATTTGTATTAAATTTTGTAAACAAACATTTTTTGGGCAATTCAAATCATACAACACATAAAACAAAAAACTTAAAACGAAACTGTTGAAAATATTGCTAACATTTACTTTGGAGACATATTCGTTGTAAGACAAAAAGAATGACTAAGTGAGACAAAAAAAATATAAGGATAAAAACAAAAAATATTTACACATATGTACATATAATTATAATGATACGATTTAACTAAGAAAACAAATACACTGAAATTTTAAATTTAAAAATCTATAGAAGAAGTTATTAAATCAAATAGGAAAATGATTTAAGCAAATATGTACACACAAACAAAAATACTGACCTGTGGGACACACTTTGTTTTCGGTTTTAATAGCTGTCAACAGATTTGAACTGGATGTTGATTCATCTAATTGATTTTGTGAAGTACTGCTTGTTGTAGTCGTTGGATTTAATAAACGGCCTTAATAGGAAAAGTTTTCTCTATATTATGTAACTGATTCAAGGAAAAAGACACATTTAATAACATACCCATTTCCAACGTTATTTCTGAATTATCGGCTTGATGGAACTTATCTTCTATTTCAGATTCCGTTAATATTTCATACTCCGATGGATATTGCGGAACGTTTTGACCACTATTTGCTGAATCCTGATTATTTCCCGGTGTCCCACCATCATCCGAAAGGTGATCATCAACTTCATTGACAATATACTCTGGTATATCCATCTTTATGGTTCCTCTTAAAAGTGTCATGTCTGCAGCTGCAATGCAAACAAAATTATAAAAGTTAATATTCACCGTATTCTAAATTAAAATATTTCCTTTTAAGTTAGATAATTCGAAATGCGGAACACCTGGAATAAGGGTAGATCCTATTCAACAAAAATTAATATGCGGCCTAGTATTTAATAGTGGGTTAAAAAAAAAACTTCATTATGCGCCGGTTTTTAAAATCAAATTAATCTAATAACTTGGAGTTAAAATGCGTATTGCATGTATAATAAAAATAGAAACGGTTATATTTAATTAAGTAAAACTCGCACAATTTTTAAAGGACGTCGAAAAACTCTTTATAGAAATATATTTTTAAAGCGGATTAATTTTCTCAGCTAAAATTAAGATAAGGCTGTTTTGCTAAGAAATCTTCCAAAATTTACAGGCCACGCCTGATTAATCCTAAATAAAATATATACTCACTCTTTACAATAGCTTGATCATCCACCGTGTCCGTTGCATAAATGTTGTCGTCGTCATCGGAAAATGTTATTTTTCTTTTTTTCATGGAGTTGCTTGTATTGGCAGGAATTGTAACAATATTTGCACTTAATTGGGTTGGTTGCGTATTCACTTGAACTTGAGTTGATTGCTGCTGAACTTGATGTTGTATCTGCAGTTGCTGCTGGTGGTGTGTCGCTGCATTAGTAACTTGATGAGTTGTCGCTGGAGAAGTATTTTGATGAACCTGCATATGTTGGATTTGTGTTTGAACATGATGTTGCTGTTGCTGAGCAACCGGCGCAGTTTGAGTTTGTGTTTGTAGGTGTGGAATTTGTATTTGTTGTGTGTTAGTGTGAAGTAGTGGAATATCTATTGTTTGGGTAGCTGTTGTGGCATCGTTGACAGCTCGTATGGTACTAGGTATAGATTTCATTAATTTTTGCTCTTCAATTAGAGGAGTTGGTGGCTTTGGCTTTTCCTTTTCTTCAGCCGTAAGCCCTTGGACTGCCAGCAGTTCGGCGGTTTGTAAAAATGATTGTAGAGCCTCTTGTTGAACATTAACCTCTCCCTGAAATCAGTCAGTTCTAAGTATATAAGGCCAATGACCAAGTTTAGATGTTGATACATGTACTTACTTGATACATAAATTCTATAATAGAATTGAGATCGTCGTACTTAATAAATTTAAATATAATAACTGGATGTGGATGTGGGTTTTCAGTGAATATTTCCTTAAAATAAGAACTACAAGCTGATAAAACGACTTTATGGGCTTTAATTTTACGACCATCGCACAATAAACTGACATCGACGAAATCATCGTTGACCCGATGGTTGTCCAAAGCGTAAGTTAAATGACGAAAATAGTTGTTCCAACGCAATGAATATTGCTGCGGCGCAGACATTGTAAAACTTATTAACGTCTTTTGCACACTTTTACTTTATTACCATTGATAACTATACAAACAAAAAGAAAATCCAATTACCCATTGGATCGAGATTCTATTGGAACATTGGTCTTTGTATTTTTCACTTTAAAAACTGTACGTATATTTTATATGCAAATGAATAGAGCACAATAATATACATATATTTTTGCTCCCGGAACAAATTTTCTTTGAATATTAGTAAATCCTTTTCGTTACAAAAGTTTAATTTGTTTATTTTGAATCTATTACCAATTTATTATTATTATTATTATATTATATTATCAATAATAATACATAAAAACTTTCTGTGATGAAAATTCTTCTCTATGTACACAGGGCTGCCAGAAGATTTTGCTGAAAATTCTGCACTTTTTTGAAAAATCATCGGCATTTTCGGCATATTAATTTCGAAAATCGTCAAGAAAATCGGCATGAGTTTTGCATTAATTTTTATTAACAATCATATGTAATTTCACGTTTTTTATAAAATAATAATACATAATTATTACATTTATTATTATATGTTTTAATTTAGACTTCAACCACAATTTCCAAAAGCTTACAAAACCCCAATGTTAATATAAAAAATCTCAATACATTATTAAGAATTACAAAATTTCAATCATCGCTGGCTAAGAAACTTTTTCTAAAAAAATTAAATTTAATTAACTTGTTTTAATGTTTTACACACATCAGTTTTTCTTGAAACAAGCCTCTTCAATTCTCTTTTAAAACTGTTCATTTGTTTACACACAGACAGTCTGTTTGTTAAATATTTCCTATTGTTTTAAGCAGCGAATGAAATAACAAACGACTTTTCGCTGCAAGTTGTAGCCCTCTTCTTTCTGGCTTCCTCAGGCTTCCTTCAAGAAAAACTGCCATGTCTAAAACATGACTAACATCCCACTACATTGTTGCCAAGTCACAAAAATGTGGTTTGAAAACAAAGTTGACGGATTTAGTTGGTTTGATCAAATTTTTAGCTTTTTTTACCAAAAGTCGGAAAATCGGCATTTGTTTGTTTTTAATAAAAAAAAAAATCGGCAAAATGTCGAAAAATCCACACTTTTGGCAGCCCTGCTTGCAGCGCGGCGGATTCAGCAATAATATTCTCTTCTTCTTACTTACTTATTCTCTCTCTCTCTTCACATCATTTACAACAAGAACATAGAAATATCTAAATTTTTGATTTTTTCGCCCGTGTTTGCGCAAACACTGAGTCAGGCGGCCTGAGTAAGGCCCCTCCACGTACAAACCAGTTTTAAGTATCGAAAACTTAGTAGGATTTGGGGTTGTTCGGTTATGATGGGGAATGTTTGCCTAGAGGCATTGACGATTTCTTAAAAGGAATAAATTAATTTTTTGCAACAGCTCACGTTGAAAAGATAATTTTATATATTTTCGGATGTACACATTCCACTCAGAACTTCATCTAATTTTTAAGTTTATTCTAAACAAAAAAAAAACATAAATTCTGTTATACCGATAGAATGTTTGTTGGATTAAAATAAAAAGCTTACAATTATTATTACTTTTACCGTGTACAAGTTTATACAACTTATCAGTACATATCGCTCATTTACTTCAATAGTGTCACAACTCCAAAAAAAACTAGTTTTGCAGCTATTTAGGTATATGAAATTTTTACACAAGATAAAATACAAAATGCAAAATTGAAGTAAATGAGCGATATAATTACCATATACCTAACAAAGCAAAAACTATTTACATATATTTGTGACTTAATGTATGTATATGTACATCTGATTAGAAAAAGTTAATTTATCTTTTAATTTAGTTTAGAGTTATTATAGCTTTACGTATGTACATATTTATGTATGTGTGTCCTTAAGATTAGACATTAGTGTTGAGCGATACTGTGATTTTTTTTAATAATGTGCTCCTTGTGAACGTGATTTCTAAATCGCTTTTCTTTTAAACTGTGACTGTGATCACAGTTTAGCAGTATTTTGTTTGTAGCAGTTCTGTTATTTTGACAAACTCTAATAAGAAGAGCAGCAGTGGAATTAAACTGTGTCTGTGATCACGGCTTAACACGTTAACACGTTTCAGCTCTTCTGCTTTAAAAGTATTTATTAGGATTGGTATTTTGATAAATACTAATAAGAAGAGCGACAAGAACAAACAATTAACAATCAACCCCATCCAAATATTGCGAATTGTCGTATTGCAAATACAAAAGAGTGAGAGCTATACATAGTTGCCAGAAAAGACGATTTGACGATTTTTTCTCGACAAATGGTGAAGGTATAACAAAAAATGCATGTGGTAGCTTTATTTGCTGTAAAGTAAGCATACAAGAACATTCACAGTTTGTATGAAAGCACAATGTAGACTCTGTCTATAGAAATTCTATCATGTTTGGGGAACTCCAGTTGAGCAAAAACTAGCAATAAATACCACTGCCAACTTTAGGGCAACAATTGTCCTATTCTCGGCAGGTCGTAAAGAACTCATTTCAAGTTATGCCGACTACTGGGTAAACTTGTTTTAAACTAATTTTTTTTATTGATCCAATGGCATTCAAAGTAGTTTGTGAACAATTACCTCAAATTTGAGCTAAATTAGAAATAAATTCTCATTCCCCAGTAGTCGGCATTGAGATGCCGTTCCGAATGCCGGCATCGATCAGAATGGGAAAAATAAATAAATATATTTTATTTTTTCACATTTATAGCATTATAAAGACAGTTTTCTAACTTTAGAAACCTTTTCCCATTAAGAAAATACTTAATTTACTGCAATTGCTTAGCTCAAAAAGTTGGCTTCGCCACTAATTTTCCACTAAGAAAAGCTATCAATGCCGAGCGTATGGAAGGCAGTCACTCAATAGAGGCAAACATTGCCAAACTTACTCATTTAATTAAAATTTATCTTCACATATAGAGAGTTGAGAGTATATATAATGCTTATTTGGTCTTATTTTAATACATAGTTGCCTTTATCCTTATTTATTTGATATTAAAAAAAACTGTCGACTACTGGCTTATGCCGAACTTAGGAGCACTTACCTTACCAATCACAGTGCTGCCAAGCTTGCAAAATCATTTTAGTCAAAACACGTAGAAATATGATCACTGCAATATCGACACCGATAATTTTGAAGCAGTATGATGTCCCAGAGATGTGTTTTAGTTATTCTCTTATCAAGCTTCCAATTTTTATTTGACAATTAAACGTTATTTATCTTCAAGTGTTATTTAAATACGAAATTAATTTTTTTCAGTACAAATGTTTCTGCAATTTTACATGTCTGCATGTTCTGCAAATGTTCCCTAGTGTGCACGACGACTTACTTATCACAGAGATCCTCCGTCACAAAGCATACTTGGCTTACTCTGTGTTTCTAATGTGCAAGCCACAAAATATAGTGCAAGTTAACAAGTATAAGAAAATTCAAAAGTTTATTTTTAATAAGTGATCAATTATTAACTATAATAATAATAAATGAACGAGCATTTGTAAAATCAAATAAACTTTATCATGTGTTGTAAAAATTGCCAGAAATACTGTCATGTCGGATGCTGATCCAACGTACATTCATACATACATATGTATGTACATACATGCATATGTACATGCTGTTAAAGTTTAACGCATTTTTGTATGTATTCAAGTTACTTTTTCATACATTATAGGTATTACTTTTATAATTTACACGAACTTTCCAATGCAAGTTTACAAGACACTGCCTCATGACGTCCAAATCACAAAATATATCCAAATGGTCATTAACATTACGACTTACATATACATGTACCCATGTAGTTCCGCAAACGCAAATTGGACCAGACACTGCATTTCTATTGCCTCATGACGTCCAAATTTTGTGGTCCAAATGGCCATCAAAATTACGACTTAGATATGCATGTACACATTTAGTTCGGCAAACGCAAATTGGGTAAGTGATATTTAATAATAGCACATCAAATAATTAATATATTTAGGTATATACATATTTTCTTATGTTTGTTAAGCTCGAGCTCATTTTTATAAATTTTAATGTTTCGATAAGAGTTTGTTAACATCGTCAGGAAATAAGCATATAGGATATATTTATTAATAAGTTGCTAAGCTCTGATTATTATATTTATACCTATATTTATTATAAGGTTTTTGGGGTAGATTTTATTACAACTTAATAACGAACTACCTTTGAATTATCTGAAAAATTTTGAAATTTATGTGTCATGTGATATAGTTTATAAAATTAACTACTTTTGAGTTGCTTAGTCCATTACTGGAATAAAAAAGCTTAGGTGATTTTTATGCCGCTTGCATTTTGATTTATGCTAATATTTATTATATCTGCATTTTACTATTATCGTACATCTTGTATGTTTCAGTTCCTGAATAATTTAGCTTCGAACTTCATACTGCAATATACATATATACTTATGTAGCACATACATATACCAGTAATGTTTTATTTAATTGAATATAAATTATTTCTGACTGTTTAGTGCCCATTGTTGAAGTCAGTTAATTTTTTAGAAAAGTTTTATTTTTATTTATTTTGCGCTCACATATTGGACTCAACAACAGCTTAAAACAAAATCTGGTAGCACTGCTGATATATATACAGTGAATCAATATGAAAGTGGGACATTAGCAAAATTTTCTTAGAACGTATAAAAAAATTCGGATAAAATACCAAATTTCAGTCTTAAATATTTCTCAACTAATTTCAGATTCATACTTAGCTTAGCTTAAGAAAACTAAAAATGTGAAAGTGAGCCTCTTAAGGTAAATATAATTTATATATAACATTAATACTTTGTTGGGCCACATTTTGACGAAATACTGCTCACAGACGTTTAGGCTTCGAATCCAGAAAATTAATTGTTAATTGTTTTTTTTTTGTAAACAACTGAAGCATTATTAAAAATATGCTTAAACAATTTTATGCTTACACAGCGTGTACCGTTGTTTTAACAAACAAAATTAAGTAGCTCACTTTAATTGCGACACATATTTATGCAGTTGCAGTTGCAGTTGTTTAGCTTTTCGTATTTATTTTTCCTCCGATTGAAAACATATGTATACAATTAAATGGACTATAATATCAGATGTATAAACTAAGCAAGAGCAAAAGAGATTTGTGACGCGTCTAAAAAATATGTTTTAATATAAATTGTTTAATAATTGGCTGCATCACTGTCACTCTGATTCACGGTATATGACATAAAATGCATTCAAGTTTTGTCGGAATCGGTTGGGTAAAAGCTCATGAAATATAAGAAAATGTTATGTTGTCTTAAAAACACAAGTTTCATAAGAAGCAAATTTTAATATTAAATTTTATTGGGCGTTGTTCCGCCCACTATTCCTAAAGTTAAATTTGTTGTTATAAGAGCCTAACGTGTGTGCCAAGTTTCTAAGCAATCAAATAGGTTAAAATGCATAAAACTGTAGAACAAATTTTAGTAAGCACGGTTCCGACCGCTCTTTTGACAGTGGGATCAAACAGCATCTATATCCTCTTGATAAAAAAAACCAATTTTGAAATTGGTTAACAACTGACGGACCTGAGAAGTACCACACATAAAAATGCAACATAATTGAGAAGCCCTTATTTTTTGAAGTGGGTTATATAATGTGCTTTTCTCTCTTCTTCGTAACAAAATTTTTTTATATCTTAATATATAAAAAACAAAATTCTCAGCAAATAAACTTGAAATCAATTAATTGAAAGAGTTAGAGCATTTTTTTTAGAAAAAAATTTAAATTAATTAGGGCTGTTTTAAATGGCTTTAAGTCGGGTACTTTCAACTATATCTCACTTAATATTTTATGGAAGCTTTGTTCACGAGTTGACTATCGAGAAGCGCCTTTTCTATATTGATGTCAAATTTCACCAATTCTATTTCAATATAAATTCATATTTAAAGGTTGTTTTTCATTGAAAAAAATTAAATAAAATATACATATGAAAAACGACTTTTAAATATGAATTAATATTTAAATAGAATTGGTGAAATCGGCACTAACCCATCAATATGTGCATATACATATGTATAAATACATACATATGTACATTTGTACATATACTAAAAACTATTGCAAAACCTTATAATCATAGATACCGACATTAAGCATTTAGTTTAAAAATTATATTCTAAGTTCTAGTTCAATAGACCTTCAACCATTGTAGTGAAGCAGGCCATAGTCTTCGGCAGGAATCGCATCTGAAATTCCCAGACTGATAGGCTAGCGCACTAATAAAATTTATTTCTAGAAATATTTTCGCAAATAACGAATTAAAAATCTTCCAATAAAAAATATGGCTACAAACTGTATTAAATAATGTAAGATATACATTATTTTAATCCGCATTTTGATTTGTGGTGAGGCTTCTGGTGCTTCATTCAGAAGGAACTGCTTGGCCCCTTTAAGTCCAATTGAAAGGAATTCCGCATGGTCTATTTTCGAATAGCACATGAATTCCAATTTTTTTCTAAAATCAAAAAGGATAAAATTATGTATGTATGTATTTGTACATTTCTATGGGGCTTACTTGTCTTCAGGGGGTATTAGATCTTCCAATCGGATGAAGTTCTCGTTGCAGAATTTCCATTCGGTTGTAATGAAAAGATACAAGGCAATATTAGCAGCATGAATGCGTCGCTGTAGTTTTAAGATGCTTTAAGCAAATTGTTGATGTTAAAGATTTTAATAAATTCAAATTAAAAGCAAATTATTTATGTACATCATATGTATGTACCTATATGTATATGTATGTACATATATAGTATATATGTATATATAATATATGCATGTGTACTTACAAAGGTTTTTTCTTCGCCAAGCGCAAAAGTACATCAACGATTAATGCCAAACCAATTTGTAAGGTGAAAAACTGTAATTGCAATTAAATCTTTTGTGTTTTTCATCAAATTCTTAATCCGAGATCACACTATCGGTGCAATGTACCGATTTTTGTCGGCTGACTACAATAAAGTCTTGAGTAATAAATCAAAATGGCCTTATTTCTCAACTAATTTAAAAATAAGGAAATGGTAATAAAGCCATACAAAACTTATTCTGAAATGAATTGAGAAGTAAGGCCATTTTAATTTATTACTTATGACTTTACTGTAGTGAGCCGACTGAAATCCGTGTATTGTGCCGATAGTGAGATCTTGGCTTTAGTCCTTAAATTACCCGTATATAATGCCAAACTGCACACTTTGTCAAACTTCCTTCTGGTAACCAGAGACATTTCTCCATTGGATTCCTTAAAATTTCTTTTTTACCTAATTCGATAATTTCACCAATACTTATGCAGTTTATGGAAGCGTTTGCGCAGTTGATGACGTCCACTTCGCTTGTTTCTGAAATCGGTTGGGAACTTGTTGCCAATTTATAGGCAGCTAAAAGAAGACATTTAGCTGTGACATCGACTGGTATAACATCCGATATTATATTTGGATCGGCATGATTTGTACGCAAAAGACCAATGCCACATGCCACTAACATGCCAATTGGTCCGTTAAAATTGTCAACCCATCCAGGAATAGGTTCTTCAATAGTAGAAACAACTGAAATATAACTTGTGTAGTGTCAACTTCTAGTTTATAATTTTAGTTCTAACACACAAAGAACATCATAACTAAAAAAATGGAATTTTTATATAATGATGCAGAACTAATCCTCATATCGTTCTTCATATTGTGTAAAAATTTCATACAAATATCTTGTTTTCTCAGCTCTTGAGAGAAGAATAAAATTTTCTTTCTCCATTAAGTTGTGTGTAAATTTAAAAATTTGAACTCGTTTTCTGGCGAACTGATTTTATGGAGTTATGAGGTTATTTGAGTAAATGAGCGACATGTACTATTTATTACTTACCTATAGAGGGTCTAACGATCATGAGTGGCAATTCGTTGCGATAATCATTTATTACGTGCTCCGCTAAACTTTTTGTAAATGTATAAGTATTTGGCTGATACGAACTATATTTCGAAAAGTATATATTCAATGTTTCCACATCATAAGTTTCTGCCAATTTGATTGTAGTGCGCCAATCAGCATACGCTGGGTACATCTAAAGTTAAAACATATTCATACATGTGTAAATTTTATTCGAAAAAAATTGTATAGCAAAAATTAAATCTACTGAAAATTATAAAAAATTGCTTTATTGAAAATATTTGCTCAAAATCCACTTGTTTATAAAAAAAAACAATTAGCAACTAACAATTAGGGTGATTCACTAACAATTAAGTTGTCAACATCAACGCCTCATCAATAAAGTACCAAAAAATTGAGGATTGTTCACTCGCTCTCTACTGACAGTCTATTTCCGTTCAATAAGTTCTAGAAAACAGCATAAACATGTCAACAGGAGTCAGTTGTTTTCGACAACGTGTACACAATCCCCAATTTTTTGGTATTGTATTAATTATGATATTAAATTTTATTGTTAATTTTTTGATATAAAAAAGTGGACCTTAAGGTTATTTAGGGCCATATGTATAAGAAAAAACTGGCATGAAGTTAGCATAAGTGGGAAAATTGAATATGATCTTAAAGAGTTTTGCCATAAAACTTCACATTAAAAACTTACTAGTGGGTTAAGTAGTGGGTTAAAACTACGTAATGCACCCATTTTCAATATCAAATTGTATGGAGGAACTCGTCAACATCTAATTCAATTTCGTCACTTATGCTAATTTCTTCTTAAAAGAAAGTGTTTATTATTAATTAAATTGCTTTGAAAAATTCTTTTTTTGGTTTAAAAATCACTGTTTTTTTAAAATTTATGAAAAATAGAAAAATATAACAGCCTGATCAACGATGTCTAAAGTTTCGTTGGACACTTTATATTGGATATAAAAGCGAATTTTTATATTTTGTTGTTGTTTTAATAAAAAGTGTCGAAAACACACGGATGGGATAATCCATGCCTAGACTACTTCATTCTCTTTTTTGTCTAACGTACTCGTATTTCTACCCAACCGATTCCTACGATACAATTTTGCAGTACTTAAAGTACGCAGTACGCCCACGCCCATTAACACTAAACATAATATTACATATGCACAACGTTGTATTTATAAAAGTGGGCAGGGTCACGCCAATAAAACATTTCTCATACTTTTTTAATTATTTTTTAATTTACATAAAATACAATACAACAAGAACATTAAGTATTGTGTACAATATCAGCATGAATGTTTTGGTATAAGAAATCAATTGAACACGCCCATTAAACGTCCCTATTGCCATTCTCAACTCAAATCTGAGAGTCAACTCAACTTTTACACAATCCAATTTAGTGTTGTGAATCACAACTAACATTTATTTGAAAATATTATGCCGCAATACAACTTCAACCATTATTTAAGTTATAAATGGGTTGACTCTCAGACAACCAAACTGAGTTGAGATTAGAATGTCAATAAGGGCTAAAATTTAGCATAATATTACCATACAAAATACTGGTTTTAAATTCTTAAAGTATACTTTGTTTTAACTAAGAATATGCGCCATTGAGTTCATCACAGATAATAAATCAGGCTGTGTGCAAATCAAGGGGTATACTATTTATTTCGAAAAGAAAGAAAATGCGTTGGAATTTGTATATTATTAACATTGCAATTCGAATAGCATTTTCTTTCGCTTCGAATTACAGAGTAGACACCCAGATGGCTCTCGTATAGGCACAAAAGAACACTTATGCGCAATTTTTAACTTAAAAATTAAACGGGTTTTAAACTTAAGTTCCATTTAAGTAAAAAATTCATTTTTACAGATCCTATTTAAATATGACTTAAATCGCCGACCCCATCCATTTAAGTGAAAATTAAGTTTTTCATACTACCATATGATTTTGACAGTTCTGCAAATTATTAAATTTGCACATTGAACTTTTTCATTATTTTATAAAAATATACAATAAATAAACTCGTGATTGTGATTGTGTTATTATTAATATCAACTAAAACAATGAATTCAGATGAAGAAGATATGAATGATGCAGCATTCTGTGCAAGATTAAGAAGACAAATTTTGCGGCGTCCACGTACAATAAGATGTAGACCAAACCATTTTCATTTTGCAGCTGTTAAGCGAAAAAGTTGTTTATATTTTTTGACATTTAATAGTGGTACCGTACTTTTATTACAAATATATACACAATTTAATAATGCTACCATACTTTTATCACAATTAAATACCAAACACATTTTCACACTGAAAAACTGAAACCCTATTTAAATAAAACTTAAGTTTTAATAAAAATTAGCTAAATACGTACTTAAATATTAAGTTAAAAACTGCGGGTTATAGGAAATTATAGTGATAAGTATTGTACCCAGCAAGATCATTGTCCCAGTATTTAAATAGTGGGTGAAAAACTTGGATACAAACATTGTCCCCAAACACAATTCTACAACATTCTACCTTTTTTAAGCGTTTTATTACTGCGTTTTGTTTAAACGATCGAGCCATAAAACCATTAATTTAGTTTTGTTTTCAAAGAATATCATTGCTTTTTCCATTTGGCTTCCGGCCTTTCGTAAACCACAAAATTTTAAAACTTTATACTTCTAGATATTCAGATTGTTTTTGGCCGATTTCAAATCATTGGCCACTTCTTTTTTTACCCGCCTGCGCGACGAAAAGGGTATTGTGTTTATCAGTCTTATGTCAGTTTATGTATGTATGTGTGTTCCTTTGCAGCACTATACAAACCGAACGCGTGGACCGATTTTGATGATTTGCCTTAATCCTGGGAGTGTCACTAAAGATATGACAGTAGTCAAAACGCAAAACGGCGGCCAACAGACGCCATTTTGTAAATACGAAAAAAATAAAAAGTCGGCGAACTATATCAAAATGGGTATCATTCGATGGGTTCATTTCGATTGACCATTTAGGATATTTGACGGTTCAAAGTTGGTCGCAGTCGGGTTTTTTGATTTTTTTAATTACTACTTGTTTCTATAATCAAATGCTGCAACTGTGTTTTATTTTTGTAAAACTTATTTGATTTGCTTTTGTAAATCAAATAACCAACTGAGCTTAGGAAAATTTTAAAATATGTATGCGTAAACGCAGCTTTAATTTCTGCTGCGGTTATGTACAAACATACAAGTACAAATGTACATTGTTTTTTAGCTCTTGAATTTTTTTTTACTTTGCATTATAAATTATAAGCAGTTGCCAACAATCAATTACGATTTATAAAAGATTAAACCGAAATGTGTGGAATTTTACGATTTAAAGCTATATATATATTTTTTTTTAAATAAATAACGTTACGAATTATCGTAATTCCGTTGTATTATTATGATCATTTGCAGTACCTTCTGCAATGGTTATAATCTAAAATTTTAAGTAAACTTACCTTCTCCTCGACTACGTGCCTATCAGGATTCGAGTAGGAAGTTGAAATATGAATAAATGCCTTTAAATTTTTCAATGTTTTTGCAATTTTGACCAATTCGTGCGTACCTCGTGTGTTTAATAAAATGGCGGATTTTAAATGATCATCAAAGCGAACACTTGCTGCTGAATGAAATATCAGAGAAACATTCTTCATTTTCTCTAAATCCTTACTACTTATACCCAGTTGTAATTCATTACAATCTCCGCTAATGGGAATAATTTTTGAAAACGTTTGCGGTTGCTCATTTCGTGCACGTTCAAATACGGGAGTTTTTAATATTTCTTGTAATCGTTCATTAGCCGATTTACCATTTTTGCTGCGTACCAAAACGAATATTTTTCCCACATTTGGAAAACTTCGCATAAGTTTTTCAATCAAAACTTTGCCAACAAAACCTAAATGTATCAAAAGGAAAATTAAGTTCAATCGAGACTTTCGAGATTTTTACTGAGTGACAGACATACCGGAACCGCCAGTTATGAAAATTTCGTGATTTGCATAAAAATTTGTAATAGACATATTGCCTTAAAATCAATTTACTTTCTTTTTATACGAAAAATCTTTTACCCTCTCCTCTATTATACCAAATGTTAAAATTTTTCGATTTTGAAGATATTGTTCTGTGCCAAAAGTTAAACAATGACTGAACTTATTTTAAATAATTTCTCCCCACTACAAGTAAATTAAAGGTAAATACAGAGCCTAAATTTATTCCTGTTTTCGATTATCATTAATTAAATAAATATATTTAATTTTTGTTGTGCTTTTATCCAAAATTTTAAATACATAGTTTTATGTTCTTCATTGAATCAAAATATAAGCTAAATGAATAAAAATAAGTAATTAACCGATCCAAAATATTTTTTAAGAATAGTTTGCATTTAAAACTACATACATACATATGTACATATATGTGTTAGGGTATTCATTCGGTTAACCGGTTAATTACGGTTAAGCCGCTTAATTTCAGTAATTTAACCGACGTAAAATAAATTTTTCATATTTTTTTAGTATTATTTCCCATGGTCGCAATAAAGATTTTTTTAAACAATATAAGAGAAAATATATATTTGCAAACAAAAGAAAGTATAAACGTCAGCCAGCCAAGCAACTGTATATATTTGGTATCGATGACACATCGTATCAAGCCCCATAATAGTATTATAATGTATTTTGTGTGTGTTTAATTATTTGTTTCGTCTCAAAGTCTTCGCCAAAGACTTTGGACGTGGCTGTAAAAGATTTTAGTAAATACTTCACTACTCTAACTGAACGAGAGGGAATTATTAAGTTTTTGTTTTTTGAGAGACTAATTTAATTCTGAAATACAGTGGAATCTCTCTTGAGCGGAATTGAATTGTGTCCGTACAAGGGGGCTGTCCGGTCAACAGAAAACTACCAATTTAAATGAGTAAACTTTTTCTAAGATCATTAGATTTTATTTCAAAATACTTTCGTTAAAAAAATAAACAATTCAATTCTGTTTAATAATAAAAGTCATTAATATGTAATTTTAACAGCACTATTACTTGAATTCTAGTTATGACGAACTGGCATGTTTTTGGAGATCATGTGTTTGTACGGGAATTAAAATGTGTGCACATTTCGAATAAATGAATTTGTATTACAATACATTGCTCCACGAAATGAGGGCAAAACTACAAAGCAAAAACTTATCTAGCCTTTGTAATGGCTAGTTCTATTTTAATGGCCTAAAAAGTAATTAGTGGTACTTATTTATCTAATTATTTGATGTGTGTAATAATGGCTTTCCGTAATGAATAAAAGAAGCACTTTTTATGTCATTATTTGAAAGTACTTTTCAGTTATTAATGAAATATGTAAGTACGTTTATTGATCGTTGAAATAAACTTTGTGAAGAAAGAAGATTCGTACTTTAATTTGCAATTCATAAAATTTTTACTTTCAACTGATTATAATTTTTCTTAAAAAAGTGAAATATGTATTTGCAAGTTACCTGGGTGTTTTCCTAGATAGCAAGCAAGAAAGGGCTCAATGCCTACTACGCATGCAGGAACTCCATAGGAAGGAACTGGAGACTGCAACCGAAGATAGTAAACTGGATTTACACATCGGTTGTCAGACCGGTTATTTCCTATGGTTGTGTGGTATGGTGGGAGGCATTGAGGAAGGAAAGTCACAGGAGATTACTGGCTAAGGTTTAGAGGTGTGCCTCGCTGGGCATCACAGGTGCTCAGAAGAGCACACCTCAGGCTGCATTGGACATAATTTTTCACCTACTTCCTATTGCGGACTTTGTGGTGAGAACGGTGATTAGAAGTCTCGTTAGACTCGTAGAAGCACGTTTGGTGAGGACAGGAATAACATGTCAAGCATCAATCTTAAATGAGATCAGATTTAGTGATCAGAGATCCGTAACCCCTGGGTTCACCGACTATAAGGGGCTAGTGTCTATATCTTGTGAACGAACATTCGTAGTTCTTTCAGACTGCCGAATGAATGCAGGTTTTTCCAAGCTGAGGTTTTGGTGATCTTCAGGCCACGGAACTGGTGGCCAGGAATGTAGCT
Organism: Nowickia ferox; assembly: GCA_936439885.1. NCBI lineage: Eukaryota > Metazoa > Arthropoda > Insecta > Diptera > Tachinidae > Nowickia > Nowickia ferox. The sequence continues at coordinate 114,569,781 of OW387025.1, forward strand.
GAAGGTGGGAAGGTAACCTTTTACCTCGACAGCCAGGCAGCGCTAAAAGCTTTGAAGGGACACAATGTCAAATCGAAACTTGTTAGTGACTGTAGGAGAGCTCCCAACTTGCTTATGAACAAATATAGTGTCAGACAATGTTGAGTTCCTGGCTACAGAAGTGTTGAGGGAAATGAAATTGCCGATGAGCTGGCAAGAATAGGGTCGGCGTTAGATGAGGGAAAGTGTGACAGATCGGTGAAACTACCGATATGTCATTACTCTAGGGAACTCATTAATTGTGTAGAGGATTGTAGAGTCTCCAACACTTGACTCAGGAAGATCTAAACTGCTACTGGACATGGATAGGAAGGCGATCCGAATCGTGATAGGCGCTCGGTCAGAGCAAGAACCAGCAGGGAAGGGAACTCAGTAATTGAGTAGAGAGCAGGACCAACAGTTCATGGCGAAGTAGGGAGGATCGTAGAGTCTCCGAAACTTGACTCAGGAAGATCCAACCGGCTACTGGACATGGATAGGAAGGCGATGCGAATCGTGATAGGCGCGTTGACTGGCCACTGCTTGGTCAGAGCAAGAAGCAGCATTTGGGAAACTGTCACTCCAGATTTCTGTAGGATGTGCGGGGATGAAGAGGGAACAGAAACCATTGAACATATTATCTGTCACTGCCCGAAGCTGCAACGTCATATGCTTAGATGGATGATCAGACGTTTCCATGAGAGGATTAATGATATCGTTAAGTGTAAACTAAAGGACATCAGGGGGTTCATCATGGGAATTCAGTGGCTTAATGACGGATAGTATTGCGCAAAATCTTTCATTTGTGTAAATCTTTCATTCAGAAAAGTTAGGAGAAGTAATTCTTTCTTTTCTTTCATCTTTCACTCTTCCTATCCTAACCTAACATAAGTTTTTTTTTGTTCCTAACATAAGTATTTGCAGCCAAAAATTAATCTATCAATTCTTTTGGGTATTTGTAGGTAAAAAATAATAAATTATTGTAATCCTATGATTTTACTTTTTTGCAGGTGGATCTGCTAAATGATGAATTGTTATCCAATTTAAGCCCAGTACGTTAAAGTGTAAATATGTACATGCATGTATTTAATAGATGCAATTCATTTGACAAATTCATTTGAATTGGAAACGAATTGCAATTCATTTTTACCAAATTCATTTGAATTGATCAAATTTGATTCAAATGAGTGATTCATTTACAGCCCTGATATCTATTACGCGAATGTCAATGTCAATGTTTAAAAATTATTAACTTACCTTTAACACACTGCGTAAAATAGTTTGTGATAATAATTTTAATTGTGCGAAATAAAATAATAGTTACAATTACACCTACCCTCAATCAAAAAGAAGTTTCATGAAAATGCCTAATAAAACGTTTCACGGCATTTTATTCCAGCTCCAAAATCCGCTCAGAATGAAATGCTAAATCAATATCAAATGAACATAATTATATATTTACAGCCTTATTTATAAAAATTATTAACGTGTAGTTTCCACAATGCAAGCAAGCGACTTGTCTAGAAAAAATATATGAAAAATATTAATTAATTAATTAATTATAAAAATATTAAAAATATTTGAGTGATTCCTATACAAATGTTCTTTAAAAGTCGCTTGCTTGCGTTATGAAAACTACCCATAAGGCTTTATAAGAAAAATTTTGTACGTAAATTTGTTTTAAAAACCATTAAACGGCACAGTGGTTGAGAGTCACTGGTCTATATATTCGCGAATACATTATAATACTAAAAAATAATACAAAATTTTAATGCATGTCATTCAACTGCCTTAAGAAGCGATTTAAAATACCAATTTCAACATAAAGTTTTTATCATACATACTCGTACATATGTGCGTTACAAAATTTATTTGCTTTAAGCAAGTATCGTATTTTATAGTATGTGCACTGAAAATAAATATAACATACATACATAAGTATTTTTATGTAAAACGATTTTCGTAATGAAAATACATGTCATACAAATTGTAGTCATTTAAGCTGAAGTTCAATAAATAATTTTGTTCTCAACCGATTGAGTTGTTCCCAACGCTTTATAAGAAACTAGCTGACACCGGCAAACGTTGTCTTACCCTCAATAATTTTTTTAACTACAAAATACTCCACACAGTGGTCACTTATTGGGTCAAAAACAACCCGAACCTGTGTTGAACATTTCAGCTCTTATAGTTCTACAACGATTTTATACATATCTGTGGCAAAAAGAAAAAAGTGCTTAAGTCGAGATAAGATGATTTTGAGTTAATGGTACCTCCGCTGCATATTCGAAAGTACCCCAGGGCTAAATCCCAACTAATTTGAGCGATTGCGGTTTATCTTTTTTAGACTTCTAATCTCATTTGGAATAATAGCTTCATTTATTTTATTTTCAACTTGAATGTATTATTTACAGTGTGTAAGAACGATGTTTGCTTAAAAAAATAAAGGTTAACAGAGAATTTCCTAATTTAACCGTAAAAGAAATAAATTTCGGATAATCGAGTTGAACTATGACTTAGGCACTTGTTCCTTATTGCCACAGATATGTATGTATGTATATCGATAGTCTCAAGTAGAAAGGCCCTAACTCGCACACAACCACATATGTATATTGAAGCTGTATATTGACGAGTCTTACACCCACTTAACTACCCCATTTTATTCAATTACTAGACCTTTTATAGGAACAATTTCCACCATCATCTAAGCCAATTCTTATTGTAAATTATAAGCAATACCTGTTGCATAGTTTACTTTTGTTTTTGTTTTTTGTTTATAATGTGATTAACGATACAAAATTGAACAAGTTATATTGTATTAAATAATTAAATTAATTAATTATTAATTAATTGATATAAATGCAAGTATGTATTGATATGATATTCATTAATAATTAATACATACTTAAATATACTACATATGTATGTATACATAATAATATTATATAAGTACATACATATCTATATCTCTTGTAAATATGCAAGTTTTAAAATCGTGTACTCGTATGGCATGTAAAAATTAAGAGCTGCGATTTCATTTTTTCGCTAAGATGAGGACTGAAAGGAAATCTCGAGAAATGTTGTATCTTTGCTTGCATGCAATCTATACTTAAGGTGAAGGGCTTATGAGATTAGTTGATATCCAATATTTTTATGTGTTTAATGCTCGTACCAAGTTCAACTTCAAAAGTTCAAGAAAAAAATTCGATAGAGAATCAAATTCCAAACGGTGTGTCTGCCTGGCCTGCAATGTAGGCACTATTGTATTAAACACGAAAATTCATAGTTCAGTCAGAAGTTCATACTATGCAAATTAAATATTCTCATATTTGTATTACTTTCATGTGCATTTACAAACATGCAGACATGTACATTAGGGTGGCTAAATTTTTTTACAGAAATTCTAAGCAACTTCTCATTTCCTTCCTTCGGAAATTGCAAAATAAATTGTAAGTGGTGTTTCTATATTTAATGAATTGAAAAGGCTAATGTTCGTATCGCCTTTTAAGCCAAATTACATGTGATAATTATTAATGAACAAATAACATCAAAGTTAGTTGTAAATATTCTGACAGCACATAGTTGAACGGAACAGCCAGCCGTTTTCGAAGGCCACTAAACCTTCATCATCAGCGTTCTTCTGTGTTTGGTCCACTGTGTGTGGTGTCAGTTGATGTAGATTTCTGCCTTATATACGAAACTTTTCTGCAAAATGGAAAGTAAGTGTTTATTTTGATATGTATCTGCCTAAATTTTGATATCTGCCTAAATTAGGGTGATCGATTATTCGACATTTTCCAGAAATCGGGTTTCGAATAGTTCTAATATTTGAAATTATGATAAACCCGGTTTCGGTTTTTAAAATTCAACCGGTTTTATAGTGCGAAAATTATTATACAAAATTTTTGAGCTTAAATTGCTTTATTAAAAAAAAGAGTTAACAGTTCATATAAATATGTACTATAAAATAATATAAAAATTAAACGTCATAACTCAAAAAATGAAATTTTTGAGTTAATGATGCAGAATTAATCCTCTCATCGTTCTTCATATTGTATAAAAATTGCATACAAATATATTGTTTGCTCAGCTCTTGAAAGCAAAATTAAATTTTCTTTTTCCATTAAGTTGTGTGTAAATTGAAAACCTCAAACTCGTTTTCTGGCAAACTAGTTTTTTGAGTTATGACGTTCCTTGAGTAAATGATTGATATGTAAAGTACATATCGCACACTAAATCATAAACAGTCACAACTCAAAATTATCAAAATGGTTTTTGATTTTCCATAAATAAGTTACTGAACAAATGTCTAATGACCGCAAAAATTTCTTTTGCAATACAGTCTTCTGGAACAATATAAGATATCGTTATGCTTGTTTTTATGTTACATACTTGCGTCACTTGTACTACAGTATCAACAGTTTTTTGCCACTTCTGTACATCTGAACACTTTTTATTGCCATCCATTGTACTTAATTCGCATCTGCTACCACCTCATAAAATCGCTTTAATCTCATGTTGCAGTAAGAGTTGCCGTACCCATAAAAACGCCTAGAACTTTTACACTGAAAAAAAAATTAGGAAAATCAACAGAAAACGTTCGCCTATGTTTTAATGTTGTGAAAACTAATTTTATTGCAAAATCTACAAATCGACAAGTATTCCACTGAGCCAGTTTTTTAATTACATATAAAAAAACGGACTATTCGACATTCGAAAAATTCAAATGTTGAAAAAAATGACAACAGTATTGTAAAAAACCAGGTTTTAAAACCGGTTGAAAAACCGAATCGTTCACATTATAGGTAAATATTGTGAACATGAATAGGGATTCTGTACTTTATATTTTTTTTAATTTTTGATCCATAGTTTCTTGATAAACTTTTCTTGGAATTCTTCGCAGAATACGTTTCTGCTATACAAATTTTGACAACAAAATAAATAATATGTATGTATGTATATTTGTAGTATGAACATACATAAGTATAAGAAAAGCAAAAAACTCGATTTGAAAAAATAGTGAGTTTTAAATTCCCATTTCCAACAACAATTCTATGGCAATTCCGCACGTTTTAATTTCACGTGGAATACAGAACATACCCGTATATCTTCACCTTAAATGCAAACGGACGTAACTACGCAAAAATTCAAAATCGAGTTTTTATATTCTCAAACTACATACATACGTCTTCACGCAAATATTTAGACGACCTCAGCGAACAAAAATGACTACTTTATTAAAGAAATTCAAATGATAAAGGCGAATAAGAAGTGGTTGTTATCTCCTCCCAGATTAAAGATGTTTTTGTTTTATGATAATTCCCAAAAGTTTGATAAATATGTTACTGGAAATGCCGCACTTCATGTGCATGGATGGACATGGATGTCTATGTACTTGGGCAGAGAGTGATTATTATTAACATCAGCTGTTGAACATGAATTTTGAATGAAATTGAATATGTATGTAGTAATAGTATGAAGTGTTTGCTATTTTGCGAACTCAGGCTGGAATCGTAAAAGTTAAGCGAATTGCTTGCATTTACTTTTCTACACGAATTAGCTCCAATTACGAAAAAAAAATCCCCTTTTAGGAGAGCGCAAGGTATTGTATTTCTTAATAAATAAGAGTTCCATACGAAAATTAAAAAAAGCTGTTTGTATTTTTTTTTATTGACAAATTATTACAATTTCATTGATGTTTTTCTTTTCTTTTTTTTTAATTTAATTTTTCTGATTTTGATGTTAAATAAAACACGATTTTTAAAGTTATTACAATGAGAGATCGTGTGTTTGTTTTTGCTTTTTAGATGTTTTATAAACTTTGTTTAGTTTGTTTCATATTAGAAAGTTTTGGCATTCCTCTTTTTCTTGTGTGTGCGATTAAGGTTTTAAATAATAAAAAAAAAGAGTGCTCTGCGAATATAAAGACATAGATAGTCCTTAAAAAGTTCTTTTAGTTGTGTTTTCTTAAAGGTATGAATAAAATTGCTTTTCAAGTCTTGTTTTCCTTAAATCTTTGTAAGAACTGAATTTAATTAACATTTTCAAGCGTAAATTATATAAACACATACGCATGTAATTAAACAAAAAAACAGAACTATAGTAGAAATTATGAATAATGAAAAAAAACAACACTAAACGAACGAACAACAATGTTGTTGGTGTGTCCATGGAATGTTGACTTTTTTTTGAAAACAACTCTTCAGATGTAGATGGAAAAAATCAAGATGTCTTATTTGAAATTCACTAAAATTTTATTTTACATTCCGTAAAACTCTCCCGTGTTTAGTTTTTTGCTTCAATGCAAAATATTTTAAACTTTCAGGATTTGAAATTAAAAAAATGGAACGTTTGTATGAATAGTGAGGGTGGTGTGTTTAATGGAGAATGAATGAAGTGTATTGCATGTATGTACGTGTGAATGAAATGCGAATGATTAGTGAGTGACTTGTTTTCAGACTGAGAAAGGAAAGACATGTTTTAAGGATTTTTTCATCTTTTTTTTATATAATTATATAATAATAATTAAGAAATAATAATACATTTGCGAGTTGTTTTCAAAGAAAAAAAAAAATAAAATAATAAAAGAAATAAAAATGATGATTACAATTTGCAAATTATTTTTGGATGTTCCGTTTTTGTAAATGTTGTTTGTATTGTTTGTTCTTGTGTGTAATATAAAATTTAAGTTTTATGTGGTATGGAACGAACGCATATTTTCATTTAATAAAAAATATTTTAATTTTCCATTGTTAAATACTAGACCAAAGTAAAATTTTCAATAAAAATGAAAACTACTTTAGTAGAGCATCTTCTCTATAGTTATATATTTATATATGTATGTATATAAAGTTGTTGTTGTTGTGTGTGAGTGTAAACCTCCTCTTCTCTTGTTGACGAGTTTTTGTTTGTAATTTAGAGTTAGATGATCTGCTCTACTCCTTATTACTAAGACTAATACGGCAGCTACATAAAAATGGGTTTCAATGTTGGTTTTGTGGTAGTTAACACGATGCCAACCAAATGCCTAAACACCTTACAAAAAGGTGATTGAGCAGATGGATGGCAACAACGTAAAATTTAAACATGTGGTGGTGGTGGTAGTAGTAGTAATGTAATGGTAGATGAAACCGCTTAGAAGCATTTTCTGTGGACAATTGAGGGGCCAGATTCGTCGTATTCTTGTTTGGAGATCCACATCTGTTGGAAGGTGGAAAGAGATGCCAAGATGGAACCACCGATCCATACGGAGTATTTGCGTTCTGGAGGTGCGATGATCTTTATCTTCATAGTGGATGGAGCCAAGGCGGTGATTTCCTTTTGCATACGGTCGGCAATACCAGGGTACATTGTGGTACCACCGGACAATACGGTATTGGCGTACAAATCCTTACGAATATCGACGTCACACTTCATGATCGAGTTGTATGTAGTTTCGTGAATACCGCAGGCTTCCATACCCAAGAATGAAGGTTGGAACAAAGCTTCAGGACAACGGAAACGTTCATTACCAATTGTTATTACTTGACCATCAGGCAATTCGTAACTCTTCTCCAAGCTGGAGCTGGAGGCGGCGGTAGCCATTTCTTGTTCAAAGTCCAAGGCGACGTAACATAATTTTTCCTTGATATCACGCACAATTTCACGTTCGGCTGTTGTGGTGAATGAATAACCACGTTCTGTCAAGATCTTCATCAAGTAGTCGGTCAAATCGCGACCAGCCAAATCCAAACGCAAGATAGCATGTGGCAAAGCATAACCTTCATAAATTGGTACTGTGTGGGAAACACCATCACCAGAATCCAATACAATACCAGTGGTACGACCAGATGCATACAACGATAATACAGCTTGGATGGCCACGTACATAGCGGGTGTGTTGAAAGTTTCAAACATGATTTGTGTCATTTTCTCACGATTGGCTTTTGGATTCAATGGAGCTTCCGTCAATAAAACGGGATGTTCCTCTGGAGCCACACGCAATTCATTGTAAAAAGTGTGATGCCAGATCTTTTCCATATCGTCCCAGTTGGTAACGATACCATGTTCAATTGGGTATTTCAATGTGAGAATACCACGTTTACTTTGGGCTTCATCACCGACATAAGAATCTTTTTGTCCCATACCAACCATGACACCTTGATGACGTGGACGACCGACAATTGAGGGGAAAACTGCACGGGGTGCATCATCACCAGCGAAGCCGGCTTTGCACATACCGGAACCATTATCAACAACTAAGGCAGCCACTTCTTCGTCGCACATTTTGTTTGCTGCAAAAAAAAAAACAAAAACATTTTTTACAATTCTGTACATACTTGCAATATTTGCATTACATATTTATATAAAAAAAAAAAATGCCCAAACTTTTTGTGATTTTATGCTGCACTTTCTATTTTCTTTTTAATACAGTTAAATTTTTCTTATTAATGAACAATCAGAAGAAATGTATATAACGATCCGTTTAGAACAATTAATTTTGACAAACTATATTTATATTTATTTAAATAAAAAAAAACGACTTAAATTTCAACGAGATGAAGTGTATGTATGTAGTAGGTGTTTTTCGAAAAACTAACACGAAGGCTTTTCAAACACCATGAAACCTTTAAACAAAGGCCAACGCCCTTGAAAGCACTTAAATAGCCGGCTTAATCAAATTTAAAAATGGCGTATTACATAAAAAATTAGCTGATGGGTTCTTGAGAATATGTACATATATAAAATAAAAACCCAGCGTTCAAAAATTGCTCACCTTTTAAATTTTTCGATTAAATGACACAAAAAGAGAAACTTTATTTCTTATGAAAGAAAATTGTATTATACTTCAGCAAAAAATTAATTCAACGAAGTTCACTTTAAAAGACTTTTATTTTTTCTAAGCCACCAATACAAACTGCAACCAAAGAGCTTGAAAGCCGAACTACGAATGAATTTGCAAAGCAAATGCCAGTTAAAATTTTTATTATTTTGCTGTATGGTAGTGTGTGAGTGTAATTTTCTAGATAAAAGCATATACAAAAACTACTTGCCCACGTTTGAAATTCTTTTGAATTCCAAAAAAAAAACTATACAACTGTCTCTTTCTGTTATACAGATTTGAATGCTTATCGCTTTTAAGGTTCTTTTTATTTTAACTTTATTGTGAGATATTTAACCAACATTTTGCCCATATATGGTCATGTTTTGTTCGAAAACAGACTTTATTTTCCCCTTATACATTTTTCTGTTTTCTTCTTTTTTTTCAAGATGAGCAATAAGCTAAATTGAGAGTCGTAATCTCTTTTAAGTACATGTACTTATTGAAGAAATAATATGTATGTATTAGGTAGGTTAACACCCATACCACTACAAATGTAGATTTATATTATTATAATTTTTCCATTTATGGTGTTGTTTTTTACATTAAACCGGCGTTTTCGTCTACAAAATATTAAAAACAACTTGCGGAAGCGTAAAAAATGAGTCAAGTTCAAATTTAGATACACAGTATATGCGTATGGATGTACATTTGTATGTATGCAAGATAAGTAAATACAGGAGCATTTATGTACACACCCATGAAAATTTAAACTTTGATATTGAAAAAATAGGTGCATGGGTTAATATGCCTAAATATTCTGATCATAAAAGATTTTTTCGGTTGAAAATAGTACCCTACGTGCTACTCTTCTTATCAGTGTTTTATTGCCATTTTTCAGATCAGTTTTGCCGCAGTTGAGCCATTTCTTATTGTAGGTACATACATACTTATTTTAATAAGTAATTTTTTAATACTTGGTCATCAAAAGTACTCGAAAAAGACATTTATGCCAAAACAATCACCAACGCATACTAATGTACATATGTACATATGTATGTATATACTTGTGTTCATACTTATAGATTTCATTGTAATACTATCAATTTTGACGAAATGTTAAGGTACACACCTATCTATACGATTACGTACCCATTCTACTTAAGAATTGATTTTAGCTTTTAGTTAGTCAACTACACATTCTCCGATGTGGAACAGACTTAGCTTTTGCTACTTTAAAAGTTGTGAAAGTTTTTAATATACCTATATACATACTATTTTTTGAACTAAGAAAAAAAAAAGAAAGTGTGTGTGAATTTTACACTTGAGTATTTTTCCGATATACATACATACATAGTTATACCTCCATGCATATATTTATACATGCACAAATGTATGTAACTGAAAACTCTTGTTTGCCTTTTGCAAAACAAAAACACCAGAAATTGCATTAATAAAGCATAAAATGAAACTACATTCATATGAATGTGTATATGTACATACATATGTACATATGTATACGTTTGCATAGTAGATGCATATTGGGAGTGAATGTATGTATGTATATTTAAATAGGTATGTACCTATTTGAAAATTTCACATGATGAAAAAATAATCTTTTGCAACTTGTTTTATTTTGAAAGTCAGACATCAAATTGTTAATATGCATATGCATCTACTTACACATGTACATACATTATTACTTATTGGTTTCACTGAATTTTTAATATTGTTTTGTCACCGAAGATAGGTAGGTATCATAATAAAAAAGTTATACATATTCATATTTATTTATGTATGAATACTATTTACACAGTAGGTAGTTCTTTTAGAATTATTTTTGTCAAGCACTTTTTGAGATTTCAAAATTTTTTTTTTCACTTTTTGCCAAGTAGTTTAGTTAATCCAAAAATTGTTGTTATTTTTCCATTAGTTTGATAGGTATGTACATGCTCGAATGTGCACAAATATACATATATTTTAAATCACAAAAAGTTTTATTTATCTTTTTTCACTGTCTTTTTGATGCGTTTGTTAAATAAATACTTACTTTGTGTTTTATTAAATTACTAAAATTAAATAAATAAATTAAGTCTTTTGTTTATTTGGGAGGTCTCGCGTCGTTATCCACACAGCACAAGAACGCAAACTTTAATGATAGCAAAACTCGTTGTTACAGGCGTTTATAAAGCCGTCTACCCTTATCAAAACGCGTTTCATATGGATTCTCTAGCTATTTCAGACATTTTTACCATATATGGATATGGATGCACAAAAGCATGCAGCATTGTTGCCATATTTCCGGAGAATTTTGTATATTTGAGTATTGAGAAACGAAAAATGAGTAAACCTGCATTAAAAACACGCACACACACAACCACTGAGAAACACATAACGCAAAAACCTACAAATTTTATTACCTTATCAGCGTTTCACTGTTCGTTTGTGCATGTGTGTGTGTATCTATGTTTGTGTTTATTTATTCTCTTTGCACACAGTCAAATGCAAAGCCACTTTTATTCAACAAATAATATACAACAACAACAATAAACATTTTTAGGCGAGTCATGTTAAAATATGGGCTTGCTCATACTTTGTTTTGAGTCCACATTTTATTTCAACGGTTTATTTTCACTTCTTTCTTTTGAAAAAGTGAGAACGGCTATTTGATTTTAGTTGTACAGCTATAGATGTTTGTATGGATGTAACTATGTGTTGTTGCTGTGACTGGGACTGTTGTTTACATTATATACTTATGTGCATGCATCAATATACATACACATACATATGTACACATGTAGTGCACATTCATAGATATTTATTAGACTCTCTTAGTTGTTTAAGGCTTTCTTGTGGTTTAAATAAAATACAAACATGTATGTACATACATACATATGTATAATAAAAGTATCTACTGTGTATGGATCAGTGGCCGAGTATGGTATGGATACATGCATACATAAACATATTTACATATATTACCAGCATACACACATATTATGTATGCATGCATGTATGTATGCATGTGCCAATTCAAGTTTATTCATTTCAGTTATTTTTGTTTTTATTAATCGTCTGTGACTCAGTTCGGTTTGCTGATACAAGTCTACAAATCTTTCGGATTAAAAATTTTAAAATTCTCTTTAACGAAATTAGCTGGAAAGTTTTTAAAAATTTTCGTTTTTCGTACATAGCAGCAAATCAGTAGAGAATTATGTACATATGTTTGTATATTAGGCATATAATTTACATATGTACATACATACATATATATGTATCTAATTAAGGGTATTTCGTTGAATATGTCAACCACGACTGGAGAAATAAAAATTCTTGAAATTTCTTTCAAGATGAGCATCAAATCAAGATGAGAGTCAAATTTTACTATACCGGAGGTATTTACAAATTATAACAACTACGGAAAGCAAAAACAAAAACTTAAATTCAATATCTCTGTGATTCGACTTAATTACTCATCATCAAATACATACATATGTATATGTACCTATTCTGTTTTACTACCGACTAAGTTGAGGTACTTCCAACATTACAAGTATGCCATGAAATAAACATTACAACAATAATGAACAAAAAGTTTGATTAGCGGTACTTTTTTGATTTACTTTGGATGTTATGCTTACTCGTATGTCACGTCCATAGTGCAAAAATGTAATTTTTCCTCGTCATTTGTGTTTGGATAAGTTATTCGTATTTCAAAATTAAAGTAGGTACAAAGCAAGTTATGGTCGCAAAAAAATATCAATCAAGTTTTTACCTTAATTTGGCTTATTAAACATTTTATCAGCTGTTAAAGTTTGTCTGTCACGTACTTACAGTAAGAACTATAAGTACTATAGAGGCAAGTGGTACCTAGATGGATACATTCTAAATTTTGATTATTATAAATTTTGCATAAAGATGTCTACAAGTAGCTACGAGTCTACAGGGATATGGGGAGAAGAAGAGAAAAATAACAAAGAAAAAATGAAGGAATACCGAAAAAGAGAAGCTGAAAGACAGCGTGCTTATCGAAAAAAGATTGCAGATGCAGCCAAAAAAGACAAAACGATTCTTGACGAAAAAAGAGCTAAAGATCGCATTCGACAGCACAGACGAAGAGAAAAAGCGAAACAAAGTATTATTAGACCTGAATCGTCCTATAAATGTAGACAAACTTTGGGGAAGGCTGTAAGAAAAGCAGAAAATGCATTGCCAACAGACATAAGAAGAAAGGTTGAAGTTATTACGACTTTGTATGAAAAATATGTAAAAAACACAGATCTTGAACAGGAAAATAATCTTTGCTCAGTTGCAAATACTAAAACAATGGAAGAATTCTATTTTTGCGAGATCGAATAAGTGTGCAGCTCCTGCCTGAAAAGACACATTCATAATTAATGGTGAAATTAAGAGCAAATTTACTACAGAAAGTATTGTAAAATCATACTCATTAAGGGAAAAAATTAGAATTTAGTTAGTATGTAGTGTAGTGCGCCAAACTCCAAAACCAATTATGTAGTATGTATGTAGTAACAAATAAATTTGACTTTATTGCTATTATTAACTTGTGTTCTAAACCTTTCTTTGTTTTTTTTTATAGTATTGTTGTACATATTGTGCCATAACCGCAAAAAAAGCTTAAGCGACATATTTTTTGAGCTTTGTTTTTTGACGAAAGTCGATTCTCTTCGAAAAAAATTAAGCTCGAAAATGATGAGCGATAAGCTCGAAAATGATGAGCTATTCCTCTTCTCAAAACGCGCTAAATTAAATTTTAATAAAATTCGATGCTTGATGTTTTATTGATTTTTTAGTAACTCTTTCAGATTTTATAATATTATTTCTTCGAAATTATATCCTGAATAACTAAAATCATTTAATATAGAATCAGAATCGCTTTCCAAATAATCGAAATCCTTAGTTTTTATTTTAATTTTATTTGTCAAATCTTTGTAACAACTTACATACATATATAAATTGTCGATTAGTTTTGCGATTCAAATGCTTTTTGTACTTCAGCTAGAATAGATGCTTAATAAGTTATATAAATTTTTTTGGTCGAGTACGAATACATATTTTTAGTTGTGAAATTTCAAACAGGTTTATAGGTATTCGAAATACCTACCGATCTAATATTAAATAAAGCAAGTGCAAATTCAATTTAATTTCAACTTGATTTGTTGAAATTTTCTTTTAGGTATCGAATACATATATATGTATGTATACCTATACCTACAATTTAAAGTTTAAATTTTAAATGGATTTTAAATTAAGTACAATACAATACCTATTATTCATCTGAAATAATAATTTGCATAGCAAAGCATTTTTTGAACCGTATCTAATGAATGGTATTTTCCCATCTAGCTCAAACTGTTACATAGTTACATACATACGAGTACATACATAACATTATTTAAAACCTTTTTGTGGCTCGATGCGTAACAGGCAAGAATAAATGATTTCTTATAAGAAAAATAAAGAGTGAAGTGGAATGAAATGAAAAACTGTGTGTATGGATCCCGGTCTGTTAATCCATCCAAAATACATCTTCTTGCAAAACTTTAAAATCTTCCGACAATAAAGAACAATTTTATTAGAATAAAGAAAAGAAGTTTGTGGTTGCATCTGCTGTTAAATTTTCGAAATGTTAGATTGTTTTGTTTGCATTTTCTGTAACGAAATATTTTCTTAAAATATGTAATATGCACCTACATATCGTCCCTACCACGCCAAACTATCCAATACGCAAAATTCGTTTTTTAGATTCGTTATCTTGGTACCCTAAATTTATGCGATATGCCTCGTTTCAATATGCTAAAATTCTCATGGACGATAGATAATTCACTAAAAAAAATATTTTAAGCCTGGTACTTTTAGGAATTAGCTGACTTTATATTCACAATTGACGGGTCTTCTCGATCTTCTGAAAAGTACAAATTTGCATATTGGATAGTTTGACATGGTAGGGTACATAACATGTACATATGTATGCAAAAGCTTTAGGAAAACTATAATTTTGTTTTTACAAAAATAATGTTCATACATACATACATATTTGTACATATACACCATGTATGAAGATGAAAAACGTGATTTTATTACCCCTCTCAATTTAAAGATCGATCTTTGTAATGAGGATTCTCAAAATATGTGAGGGGTCTTTAAACAAGTGTGAGGGGTTATTTAAATTTTTGTCTACTTTTTTGGACTTATTTCATTTGAAATTCAGTTCAAGCATTCACAATAAATATCTTTCCAAAACAAAAATGAAATACTTTCCGAAAATTGGGATCTTATTTCATATAAAATAAGTCCCCTACTTTTAAAATGATATAGTATAGGTAGTAACTTATAAAAAGAAATAACGATCCATGTTAAGGCCTTATTTTATATGAAAGTCGATTAACCCGGTGTGCTTTGCTCCCATCATTATAAAATTAAGGGCCTAATTTTGTAAACTGCAACGCCTAGCGTTACATTTTACAGGTTAGATATCTACATTCATATGTACGAGTATGTACTACGTATGCATTCACAGCCATATGTATGTATTGGGTGTTTTTTTATTGAGGTATAGAACTTTAAGTTGGCATCACTTTTTTAACTGGCGGCCATTTTGTCAGCTGTCAAGTGATTAATATTTATTTAGTTTGGTTTGCCATTTCATCATGAACAGGTTGACAAAAGAACAACGCTTGCAAATCGTGCAAATTTATTTCGAAAATAATGGTTCAGTTCGCGAAGTTTACCGCAAGCTCCGTCCATTTTATGGTCGACATAATCGTCCATCAGAGCAATTAATTCGGTTAACCTGTCAATTGGCCACCAAGATCGTGTGATTTGACACCATTGGATTATTTTCTTTGGGGATATGTGAAGTCGCTCGTCTACGCCAACAAACCAGAAACGTTAGGGGACTTGGAAGCCAACATTCGTGGCGTTATTGCCAACATACGGCCCCATATGCTCGAAAAAGTGCTTGAAAATTGGACCTGTAGAATTGGCTTTATTCGAGCCAGCCGCGGCGGCCACATGCCCGAAATCATATTTAAACGTTAATGGCATAAAATTATCCTTCCAATAAAGCCAAATTGATGGACATTAAAACAATTTTCTTGTGTTTTATTTCAATTCGAAGTTCTATACCTCTAAAAAAACACCCTGTACATCTACACATGTATATGTTGAAAAAAACTATGTTTGAGTTATACCTATTTCTATTACTTTTCTGTTTTGGTAAGTCCCGGTTTACACACTTCAACTTTTGTTGATCAACTCGTAATTCAGCTTGTAGAAAAAAAGAGATGTGTGTATTTCTTTCTCCATCTTTCTTACAGCTGAATTACGAGTTGATCAACAAAAGTTGAAGTGTGTGAACCGGACTTAGACACATACTTTAACTGCTTTTTGCCCATATTCTCTTCTAAAGTATGTATGTACACGTGTACATAAATGCATGTGTATGCACATATTTGTCTACAAATAGAAGAAGAAGTTCTAGCAACACTGCTCTGGAGTTGCATCCCAATTAGGGTGATCGATTATTCGACTTTTTCCAGAAACGGGGTTTCGAATAGTTCGAATATTTGAAATTATGAAAAACCCGGTTTCGGTTCTTACAATTCAGGAAAAACCGGTCAACCGGTTTTTTAAGTAAGAAAATTTTTATAGAAAAGTTTTGATTTTAAATTGCTTTATTAAAAAAAGAGTTAACAGTTCATGTAAATACTATAAAACAATACAAAAATTAAAGGTAAAACATAAAAATTACATATATAATATATACATACATATATAATATATGTATATACATATGAATGTGTGGACAAGGTGGATATCTACCTCTATATAAAATATGAAGCAAAATGTCAAAAGACTTTTTGCAAATAGATTTTGACATCCATTGCACACCATAAGGCGAATTTAGTTCGCCTCTGCTACCTCCTCATAAAATAATTTCGCTTTTATTTTATGTTCCAGTAATACCTGATTTACAATTAGCATTTTTTCATGAAATTTCATGAATTTTGTTGCACGAAACTTTTTTATTTGCTAATTGCAGCGCTATAAAAGAGGATGTTATATAAAAAAAGACGTGGAATGAATCTCTGATCCATTTTTGGCAACTTTTTTGGTATAAGTTGCTCCTCCAGGCCTCCTATGGACAAATAAAAAATTTTCAAGTAACTAATTTCATGAAAAAATGTGTAATATAAATTAGGTATAATTGTTGCCATGATCAAAAAAATACTTAGGAAATAGAACACGTTGGTCTAAATTTTGACATACCTATGTAGTAAAAACTAATTTTATTGCAAAATATACAAATCGAAAAATATTCGACTCAGCCGGTTTTTAAATTGTAAAAAACCGGACTATTCGACATTCGGAAAGTCAACCTTCTGAAAAAACCGAGAACCGTATTGTGAAAAAACCGGGGTTTAAAACCGGTTGAAAAACCAAGTCGATCACCCTAATCCCAATTAAGAAAAAAATCTCATAATTTAGTAATTAACTCGTATGCAGTTAGTTGTATCTACATTTCAAGTGTTGCGTGTTTACTCAAAATAAGGCTTTAAACAGCACAATCCACTTCAATTTAGATACATATGTAGGTACTGCTTTTTATGCGCTACTTGCAATTTGGTGAAATTATATTTTTTTTTATTTTAACATCTACTGTTAATGAAATGTTGAATAAAGAAAACAACCAAAAGAATAATAAAGACAAACAACAATAACAACAATCATACTTAATAAAAAACTAGTTCCAGACACTCTCAGCGTATTTAGTATGGATTTACTAATGCGAGTAAGGCCGATTTTATAGATGCACATATTTACATACGTGTATACAGAGGTATACTAGATATATATATATATGTATATATTTTTTTTTGCAAAAAATAGCTGTTAAATTTTTTGTTAATGATTAAAAAATAGCAGCTGAATAAGTAACATAAATATGTATCTATGTATGTATTATGTAGATGTAGATACTAGATATACATAAATACATACGTATCTCCCGTATGTATGTATTTGGTTATTAAAAGCATGCGATGAATGACCTTGACAATTGCTTCATTGAGTGTTGTAGGTAGGTATATGAGAGTATTTCTGTGGGCATTAAGACAAGTGCGTCGTAAATTTTGCATATTTTCTACTATTATTTTACTTGATGTAACGCGAAGAGTGACTTGTTGAACTAGCAAAAAAAGATAGATATGTAGGTATGGACATATTTTTATGGTAACTCCACTAGCACCACCCCTGGACTACTTCAGCATTTCATCAGGGTGGGTACTTTTATCACAATGATGCCTACTTCCTCCTTGCTCTATTAAGTAATGTGCTCTTTACAACTTTTATGTTCATGGACGCTAATGCACATCGCAGCGTCCTCCTTTGCCGATACTAAAAACTAACTTTCTCTTCCCATCAGACAGAGACAGTCAACCTAACCTAACCTAATTATATTTTTATTTTTATTGGTACATATTCTGAGGTTAATAACAGTATTCTTAAAAATGTTTTTGTGGCTGACTACACCCGACCTATTCCTTCACATAGGAAGGAGCAACGTGGTTGTCAACCAAATTCCACAAAATAACCGCAAGACTATAGAAGTAGTAAGTAGAAAATATTTTCGTACAAATCAAACAATTTGACTTTTCTTTTTCGAAAACCGCTGTATTTTGGATTAATTTTGATACTTCTGCAAAAGTATTTATAGAAGAGATTTCCGCTAAAATTTTAAAGCTTTGCTTAGAATTATGTTGTTGTCTTAGTAGATGTTTGTTAACCGTAAACTATTCTCATGGAAGATCAGGAATAATTTCTTCATCGGGCTTAATTAAGTTCAGTATTTTCAATTCTTATTATACAATCAAATATTTTTTTATTAATTATATTATGTTAAATTACACTGTGTAGGTATTGTTGAATGTAACAACAATTTGTTTTTCAAATTTCCCATTCACCCCCCAAAAATCTCGAGTTACGAGTAAAAAACCGGGTTTTCGAAACCTAGACCTTTGGAGCAATGTACACTTTATTTCTGTTAGTTTCAAACATATGTATGCGGGTATTTTGTACCAAATCTATTTTTTCCATGTTTTCGCTATTTTTCTATTTTGGATTCGTTTTTACTTAGTATTTTTGTACAGGAACCATACTTACATATGTATAACATTATTTATAAAACTTAATTGATTACGAGTAAAACGCAGCCTTAAGTTAAAAAATTCGTTAGAAATTAACTGAGCTGTTAAATATTTTATTAGAAGCCTTTTTGTTAAAAAACTACCTGCATAATGTTTTTCTTGTCATATTTAAGCGCTTTCTGTGCATTTAAGCTTCCAGAATAATGAAAGTACAATTTAATAAACATAGATCAGGACATAATAAAACATTGTACAACAGTGGTCGCCAAACTTTTTTCCTTCAGGGTCACATTTTTCACATACACCAACAATACAAAAAAAAAACCAAATCCAGAATGAAAATGGTTACATAGATTTTGAGATTTAGAATTGTATTTTCGAAAAGTGGAACTGATGCGTTTTGTTACGGACCTCCACAACTCAACAACGTTTGGTCTTAATTATTTTAATAAAAGCTACGAAAAGCCTAAATTACATTTTTCTTAATTTCGCTCAATAGTTTCAGACATATTGTATAAATTGTAGCGGGAGAACATAACTTTTTTGTTGCACAGTGTAAAAGTTTTATGTAAGTAATAAATGTATCTCAAGGTATTATTGGTAACATTAAAAAATCACAGTGTGTTGTTGTGGGTTAAAATATTATGTACATATGTACATACATACATATGTACGTATCGTCATGACATCAAGTTTTTGTATCTTGAAAAATATTGAGAATGCTTATTTACTTTTGATTTTTTCAATGCCTTGGTCAATGGCATTTAGCGCAAAAACGTGTTAAAAGTGCGCTTTAGGTATTTATGATTTAGCGATATTTTTTACAATATATTAATTTGCTTGTGTTAATTATTAATTTTAAAGTTCTTAAAAAATGTAGGTACTCGTATGTATCAATGTAAAATTATTTTGAAATATACATACTTATTTTACAAATTAAAAATAAGTTTGTATGAATGAAATCTCTCCACTATATGACACGTTATTTGAGTAAATGAGCAATATGTATACGCACTACATAGAGTACTTGGCGTAGCTAGATATTTTTCTAGGGATCACTATGACTGGTGATTTTCATGAGTAATATTAAAAATAACAACATGAAATTTTTAACAATGCACCTCCACCCCCCCCCCCCCCCCATGTCCTTTCTACTCCTATGACGATATTAGCCCACATACGATATGTATAAAATATATACATACATATGTACTTTAATAAGTCGACTTTGCCTTCTTTGCTTTAAACAGGTCCTTCATAGGATCGTTTTCAATATCACGATAAAGATCAATTTAATTTATTTTATAGTTTATTAGTTTGAAATAATTTTTTTAAGTTGCTTATTAAGAAACAAACACACATTTGCAAGAGTTTGCAGAATTTTTTTTTAATATGTTAATTTCTAAATAAATTCAGAAAAGTGAGACTTTGACTCGAACACGAAGGGTTCCGTACGGACACCTCATATGTACTATTATACCTAATTTACATTAAGCATTTTTTCATGAGTTTTATTCCGCGGAACCTTTTCTATTTATTTGCTTATTGCAGCGCTATAGAAGAGAATTTTCTATAAAAATGGACGTAGATTGAATCTCTGATGCATTTTTGGCAACTTTTTTGATATGAGTTGCTCCTCCAGGCCTCCTATTGACAAATGAAAAATTTTCATGCAAATAATTTCATGAAAATTAAGTATTATACGAACCTTACAAAAAATGAAGTATATACATATGTAAATGGAATTTTTTTTTGGTTTGTGTAGTTTTAGCTTTTTTTTCTAAATTTTGGGCGATTTTTTTTTCATTTTTGGGATTTTTTTCGGCTTTGGCGTTCTTTTGTTTTTGCCGATTTCTTCAGTTCTTGGCTATTTATTTTATTTTAAGCAACTTTTTTAGTGTTGGCGCTTTTTTTCGGTTTGGTGATTTTTTTCGGTTTTTAGCTACTTTTTCGTTTTGGCGATTTTTTTATTTTGGGATTTTTAATTTTAGCGTTTTTGAAAATTTCAAGATTTTGCCTCTTACGGTTTCCAAGATACAGCAAGTTGTCAAAATTACATAGTACAAATTACATTAACTGAAAGAACACGCTTTAATTTTTATTTTTTTTTGAAATTTAAGTGTTAATTGTTGTAGTCGGCATAAAAATTCAATAACTTTGCAAGTTGTACTTATGTATATAACATTTTTAGGATTTAAAAATTTTTCGTTGCTCGCTTGAAAACACCTTTTAATTTTTAAAAATTTCAGCCCCGTAGCTCTTACGGTTCTGAGAAAAACAGCATGTGCGGGACAGACGGACATCGCACCGAAAACAATAGGGTTCCTTTTCACCTTTGTTGTACGGAACCATAAAAAGTGTCCTCGAATGACTTTTTACCCGCCTGCGCGACGCAAAGAAGGGTATGGTGAATTTTGGGAGAGATGAAAATTTTCAAAATTTTTGACTTGTGACGACTAGAGGTGAAAGACTCGAAAATCATGAACTCTAAGGGCCTGTCCCACGATGTCACTAACGTTCGACTCGTCGCACACTTACATTCAAAACAAAAACAAATTTTAAAATTTTGTTGTTGTTTGCAATGTAATCAGGTTTGCAATTTAAACTCAAGCTGAATCTGATGTGGAGTTTCGTAAATTTTTTAATTAATTTTAAATTTTTGCCTTTTATAACATCGAACAAAAAATATGGAAAAAGCATTAAAAATTTCATTTTCTCAGTTTTAGTTTTAAAAAATGGTTAGAGGGTTATTATAAATAGTCTATGACACAATTAAAAATTTACGATTTTACTACGCGTATGCCTATACATATATATGAACCTTTTGATAACTATTTGACGTAAACTTTTACGGCGTTTTTTTCCAAGATTTGTGAGTGTGTTCGCAGCAATTCTTTGAATTTTTACTGCCAAGATAAAATAATTTTTAGAAATGAGTGAAATAGGGAATAATAAATATACTTACGTATGTACCCATTTTTAAAATTTTATACATAGTATTTAAATATACTATGTATATATGCATATGTACGAGTATATGTCTAAGTATGCATGTACTTATAAATACAAATACATACTTATACCGGAGTATAATGTGATAAGCTATTTATTTGTAGTTGTTTTAAAAGTCTTATCAAATGAATTGCTTGGCAATCTGGAGGTGGGCGCCGCTCAAATTATTAGCGGGATCATGAGTTGTTGATAGCATATGATTACTTATGATCGTGAGCAAAAATCGATCATTTGCTATCGTAAATAATCGATTTTCGCCAAAAAAATACAGTCGAAAAATGTGTTGGTTAAGCTTTTTTGTTGGTTAAATAATTACTATTAAATATGTTGCATCTCTTTTGGAAAAACTTCGAGATTTCTAGTGAGCGTGAGTTTTCGTGATTGTTTGTGACTAAAATTTTTTTTCATACGAGTACACGTGAGTGTGCATGAATGAGAGCTAAAAAGGTAAGTCGTGCATGAGTAACGAGTAGGAAAACGGTATAGAAACAGATTAGAGAAATTGTAATTCTTAATTTTTCTAAATTTGTTTCATCAAAATCGGACAAGTGGTTCTCGAGTTATGTTAAACTACGTTTTTGCCAAAATGTTCCAACTAAGCGAAAAAACATCAAGATAAGGAAAAAATTTAAAAGGTCATAAAAAAAACTGACACATACGAACGCCAAACCCTTTGAGGGTTTTACTATACTGACCTAGTACCATCACCCTGACTTGGAATTTCTCACCCCCCAGATTGGCTGTTGTACTGTGTTATTTGAATCATTTTGCTGTCTAAAGGCGGACATTACAGATTTTAGAATAAATATCTCAATCAAAATGTAAAGTAGTCGAATTTAAAGTCTTATCAAAATTATTTTTTTTCACAAGCCATTCTTTCTTTCTGATAAACCAAATTACAACATTCGAGATAGAACGTATTATAAAACAGATAAAGTTTTTCATTCCTAAAGAGCAAAAATCTAGAATATAAAAAAATAAATAAATAATAAAAAAATAGAATATTTAAATACTTACATACGAGTATGTATGTATATTTAAAAGCCAAATAAGAATAATAATAAACAAATAACGGTTCGCTGTTCCTTTCTGGCGGTGAATTTTAACAATTTTTCTTTTTGTTTTTATTTTTGGCTGTTATCGTTGCTAGATTTACATATTTGCAAATGTTTAAGTATCTAAAGCTAAACATTAAACATGTATTTGTGGCTTATTTGAATAAGATGACCTGCATTTAAATTAGTACAAGCATTGTTGCAATACTCTTTTTGTTACAGATTGTTTTTTTTTACACTTTTACACATACAACAAAAGACTGTTGGATAGAAAGTTGTTTCTCTTATTTTATTTCATTTTATTTACTGGTTTGAATTGCATTGTCTCGAAAATATGTGGAAGATATAATTTAAATGAAGCGTTGCAACAAAATTTCTTTTAACCAATTTAACAATGATGAGAAATGAAAAAATTAAATTGATCGCACCAAAGGAAGAATTATTACCCAATCAGTGTTAAAATATTTGTATGTACGTATCTTTATAGTACATATTTACATATATATGTATGTACAGAAGTACAAGGACGACATTCAGGTTGATTTCCTTCCCAAAAAAAATTTTACTTATCTGTGTTCAATTAGAGTGCAGGTTGAAGCATCTCAACGGCCAAAAAGAATGTGCTTTAAAAATTTTTCTTTTTAGAAATAATAACAACTGCTGCCAAGTTTCAGTTGCAGTTCAGGTTCCCAAGATCTGGCTTAGAATTTCTGCATTAACACTCTGTTGTTTTTGTCTCGACTTTTATTGACAAGTGGAGTTCAAAAAATCAAACAGAAATAATAAAATAAGAAAAAATTTAAACCTTAACACACTGCTTAGTATTTTGTTTTTTTTTTCTATTGCAAACTGCTCAAAACAATTTCGTGAGCGATGAAAAGTATTTTTGCAATGATTTACAAATATATTGAACTTTAACATTATAATAATATGGAATTGAGGGGTAGCATTCTAACCACCCTTACATCTCTAATGGTTGAAATTTGTGCAAAAAGTGTTGCTTAAGGTACGGTCACACTTGGGCAAATATTTGTTCAAAAATGCACTACCAGATTCAGGCACGTGTTTAATAAGTTAAATAGTTTGCAATAATATTGGACTCATGCTATTGTCTATTATTTATGTATGTATGAAACTGTCTGAATATAAAGATTTTTCATTAGCAGTTACGCTTGTTTGGGTAAATATTTGCCAAGTGTGTTCGCACCCTTAATCATTTATTCTAATGTTATAAAGATCGAGTTGGAAAGCATAATTCCTCTTTTGGGTTGATTTTATATTATAAATATAGCATCTGCATTAGACCGGCTCACGAAAAATAGTTTTTGTTATAGATTGCATTGTTTCATGATAATTCCCAAAACCGAGTTAGAATGATTTCAAAAAAGTTCTATTTTGGTATTTTATGCATTTTTAATTTCTTCCAAGGCAGCGAATAAAAAACTTTAACCGAAATGTACTCGTATTTTCATGGTTTTTATCGAATATTTGGATCATCATGATAATATTGTGCCATAACAGCCAAACAAGCTTAAGCGACATTATTTACAACCTCATTTTTTTATGAAAATCGATTTCTGCGATCGTAAATTCGTGAAAAAACCAGGTTCAAAAATTATGTCGCTTAAGCTTTTTTGGTGTTTATGGCTCGATATGGTCAAATATAATGGCAGGTACACACATTGCAACGTGTTTACGCAATAGGCTTATATTCCATTATTTATATTTATTTTATGTTGCATATCTTGACACACACACATTGCAATCTATATTTAAACCATCAATATTTTTGAAACCTCGAATGCAAAACGAAATGAAAACACAAACAAGACTATACATATGCGACCAACAATGAAATCTGCCTGGTTGCATAAACATGTCACAAAGTGTTTACCTGCCATAATATCTATAAGAGTACATATCCTTGCAGTCGAAGTAGTAAAACTGAGAATTTGAAACAAGTTCAAAGTTGCCAATTTCATTGTATGTAATTCAATATTTATTATTGTTCACTTAATCTTTCTTCAATAAAGCAATCGATCATTGCTAAATATTTCGCTTGAAAATTAAAGTGAATGTAATTTCTTATCTAAAAAACTTTCGAAAACTTAAAAACTATTTCTTAGAACTTATAAAAATAGTATAAATCTATTAGATTATTAAATTTGTGGAATGTATTTATGATTTAAATTGATTTTACAAAATTTGTTTTAACCCTCTGTTTCTACAATACGGACGGCCGACTTGATTATAACACTTATATGAAAAGCAATCATTTATTTGAGTCTGCCTGACTTGTAGAAACTGCACATATCACTCATTTACTACTACAACGTCATAACTAAAAAAAACAAGTTTTATTGGAAACGAACCTTACTGCCACTTTATGGAAGACAATAAACAACTCTTGTCTGCCTGTTTATATTGAAAACAAAAACAAGACACTCAAATTTGTTCTAGCTTTCCATATAAATCGAGGCATAACCGCTAAAAAAAAGCTTAAGCGACACATTTTTTTAACTTCGTTTTTTTTTACGAAAATGGAGTGTTTGCGATCGATCTCAAATAATCAATTTTGGTAAAAAAATTAAGTTCGAAGAGTATATCACTTAACCCTTCATAGTCTGGTGGTACCTCAAGGAACCAACTAACAATATTCAAAATTTTGTTAAAAGATTATTCTAAAGTGATGCAAACGCTGCAGTTTTTGTTTATTCCTACTTGAAAATAACATTATTTGAAGGTGGTGTGTCAACCGAACTGGTCCAACCTCACAAAAGAGAAATTGTGCGCACATGCTTTATATAAAAACTTTTTTTTGTTGTAAAATACGTTGCGTTGTTTTCATTATATTGTTTAAAAAGAGTTGTGAGTATTAACATAAGAGTATTTTTTTATTTGTAGTTTTTGTAGTCATATTTCTACATGGTCCTTTGAGAAACCATCAGGACCTTGTGGTTAATATTGTTATGGTGCTTTGAGGAACCATCAGAAGCTTATGGTTAATATTATTTATATGGGAAATTACATAGAAAGTTACTTTGGTGGTTCTTCTTAATGGATTTTTTTTTTTAAATTTCATGCCAGAATAATTATTTTAAAACGGAAAAAGAACTTTCTCTTTTTCATACTATGTCATGGACCAAATCTTTAAAAGAAAGCAAGCCGCCTTGCGTAAATCAGCAACGCACATCTCGTACAAAGGTCACGTGCCAAAAATGCGTAGTTAATTTATGTTTCTCTAGCGAAAAATAGTTTTCACAGAATTTTACAAAAATAAATCTTTTGTAAACAATATACATATATACATATATATTAATGCTCGATCTAAGTTGGTAATAAAATTTCTTTATTTCTAATAAAAATTATATCAGTTATATATAACTTACTTAATCCTAGAGAGCCTGTTGGTTCCTGTAGGGACCAACTAGGTTTTTTCTATCTCAGTTAGGTAAGAAAATCATGTAAACAAAACCGTAGAATAAACTTTGTTCAGAATCGCAAACTTAATAACATATACATATTTTTTTTTCAACAAAAGGATATTAAGGGTTAAGATTATATATTGAATTTTTGACTGTTTCCTATAAACTGGCAGCAGAGTTGAGTCCGGCCAAAAACGTTAATGTAAATTAAATGGGTTTGAAACAACTTTTGATTCGAACGCGAACAAACTAGTGCAAAAGGAACCAGTAGACACAATTCTAACTGGCAGTTAATAAATTTAAGGTCTGGCCCACGATGTCGGCAAGAGAGTTTCTATCGCTTACTTGCGACATTGTGTGCCATCGTTTTCACAATATAAAATTTATAGAATTAAACGAAGCAAAAATCAGTGGCATACGAGAATTGTAAACAACGTTTGACAACTCCACAAGAAAAATAAACGAGCAAAAGTCAAACACAATTTTTAGCTGGAAATATAAGTTGTTCATTAGATGCAGCATGAGCAGTAAATTAATTTATTTTTTAAAATTAATAATCACTTATTTCAATTATAAACCGAAAAAATATAACGCAATTAAACCAAAAATTTTAAGACCTAGAACGTATCTAAAAGCAAATTAGTCATTTTTGTTTGTAATTTTTTTTTAATTTTTAATAGAAAAATTATTTACGTATTTATGCATGTACACATAGTACATTTGTATATGTATGTGTTACTGTATTTGTATTTACATTCAGTTTATTTATTTAAATTTTGTTGTTGTTTGTCAAGTTTCGAATAATAATAAATTAAGTGTAATGAATTCTACTAATTGGTGACGTGTAATCGAAATGAAACTTTGAATTTTAACTAATTTGAAGAATTTGATGATTCATAGTTCAGTTAATATATTGTTTGATTTGAATACCGAAGAATATTTATTTGACGTTAAGTCTGTAGACTTGAACCAAAAAATTCTTGAAAAAATACCGGAGTATATTTATTTGACATAAAGTCTTTATTTATTTGATAGCTAAATTCAAAAATTGCTTGGGTTGAAGTTGATGGTGATGATGATGAGTTCCAAAAGCGGGAACGAAATACTTATAGACAATGCTTAACCATAAAAGCAAGCAAAATTTTAAAATTCTTGAAGAAAGCTAAAAAGCTTCATAAGTTTATAGAAAAGAAAAATTTTGAATTCACAACTTTGGGCGTGTAAAATCCGCCTTATTTTTATAAAGTCTTATGGATCATATCGCACTAAGCGACAACTGAATTACGCGAAGCAGCAGTTGCAGCTAATGGGTTCCGGAGACGATCAAATAAAAGCGTCAATCAGTGAATGTGTGATAGTGTCGTTTAATTGACGTTCAAAATTAAATGTTCATTCCGAATTTTAATTTTGTGTTCTTCCGATGATGATTTTTTGTTATAAGCGGCAAGTGCAGTTTTGTTAACAAAAAAAAACTTGAAATGAAATCGTGGTATAAAAAACTACATTAAACAAATGTTATACGTAGTTAGTATTTATTTATTTAATGATTTAAATTGCGACCAGGGCTGCCAGATAAAATTTTCGAAAAATCGTCGAAATCCCGATAAAATATAAAATTATCGTCATATCATACTCGAAAAATCGTCAGAAAAATAGGACAAAGCAAAATGTACTTTTTTTTTTAACATGTATACATATGTTTTATTTTATAAATGTATTTATTAGGAGAGAAAAACATAACAATTCATTTTAATACATGAATTCGCATTGCCTTTACTCCCTCGTAACTTTTGTCCCCTCAGTGGTAAAATTATGAAAAACACTCCCAAGTCAGCAGGTCGAAGTGTTGGTCTCAGTACTTTTGATGGCCGAAATTTTTGATAGGAACTTGGACTTTTTCACATTTATGTTTTTTGAGGATATCAATTTACTCATTGCAATAAATTTTGTGTGACAAGGTGTATTGTGTGAAATATTAGAATCACTCAAAAACTCAATTTGTTAAAAAATACGATGTGTACTTGAGACCATCGATATGTATGCATGTATCTATACATAAAATTTCCTTTTTTTAATAAATTTTTTTAAATTAAACAATAAATTATTAAGAAAGAAAATCGCTTATTGGTTATGCATATATTAATTTTAAAGCGGCCGATCCATTATACAATATTATTCCATATGTTGTTGTACATGTTATTATTATTATTATTATTGTCGTTTTGACCTATACTATTCAATAAATGGCACAATATTTAAAAAAAAATATCGCCCAATTTTCCGGGCAGTGAAAAAGTAAACAACATTGAACAAAAAAAAAGTATTTTGATAGTTGCCAATATATTGTACCACCTTCGAATATGACATACACATTGGCGATATTATTGTACAATACGAAAAATGGCACAATTATATTGCAAGTGGGTGGGCCGCTTAACCGTAGATTTTTCATAAAAAGCTGCCCTATTTGAACTATTGCAAAATCGTCAATTTTAAGGAAAAAATCGTTAAATCGTCATTTTGCTATTTTCGGCACCAAAAATTGTCAAAATGACGATAAATCGTCACATCACGTGGCAGCCGTGATTGCGACCATGCACAACAAGACAATATCTTATAAATGATAGTGCTAGTGATTTTTTCGATTTTATCGTAAGCGACATGTTATCGAAAATAGACTCTTTTTAATTGAAATTAAAATTTAATATTTCTCCCCTTGGTTTGGAATTATCAAACTGACAAAATTGTTGATAACTTTTAAGATACTGGCTGTAAAATTTTATCTTAAGCGACAATTTACGTACAAAAACTTATTTGAAAAATTAAAAAAAAACTTCTCCTGAAAACTTAAATTTTTGTCGTTTACGATAACATTGAAAATAAGGCTCGATATAAGTTATATAAAAAAAATTAATATGTAGAAAAAAGCATTATGAATAAAGTAGGAAAAACAATTTTAATAGCAAAAGAATATAAATAATAGCAAAAATTAAAAATTTTAAAAACTACCGTTTTTTTCTTTCGAGCATTTCTCCACGTCATTACAAAGCAAATTACATTTTTTCGCCAATCAGAGTTGGAGACGATCAAATAATCAGTCATCAATTAAAAATATCAATATTTTTTTTATTCTCATCAATCACTGACGACAACGCGTTAGTGTAGCCGAAAGAATACGACTGCACGCACCAAAACTATGTGATTGAAGATTTAATTTGATCGTCTCCTGGGCACTAAAGTTCGATATGGTAAAAATGTCGGGTAGTTCCGATGCTGTGCCACGTCGGCCAGTGCGGCCATACCTTTGGAGAGGAGGGCAGGACAAAACAAAAGACGTGGCGTGGATACTTTGAGAGCTTTAGACAACATTTCCTATCTAATTTGCCTCTCTTCATCTTCGTCTTGGTACAGTAGACTCTTGAGAATTTGAAATGTTCCCCTGGCCCCTTGAAAAACATAAAAACATTAGTGAGCTCTCGGTAATTCGAAATAATGTAAATGGGGCATCTTGATCGGCGACATGCTTTGCTTTGAATTTTTCGGCTGTACGCTCTCTAATTTGAATTATTTTAATGTGCTGTGTTTTACGAGTATGAAAATAATAATTTGTTTTAGTTTATATGCGTTGCCCTATACAGAGGAATGTCGATTTTGTTCGCTGACGTTCTATAAATTGAAGTTTGGTTTTATTACACGGTATAATTGGAACTGGTAACGTTAATGTGTTGGAGTTTTTGAGACAACCAAAAATTCAACTCGTTCGTTTTAGTTTCTGTGCCATATACGAGTAATTGATGACTTCTTCTCAGCTCTCGTCAAAGTTGAAAATTCATTGAATCTTCCTCTAGATAATTTGAACTATTTTTAATAAGAAAAATCTTTGAGTTTTTTTCTATCTCCCTCTTGATAATTTGAAGTCTTGTTAATATGAACTCTCGATTATTTGAACTTTTTTTGCGATCCCTTGAATTTATAGAAAAGTATAAAGAAGTGTAAATGCAGTCCATATCTGAATGCATGAGCACAATTCAATGCTATTGCCTTTGAATTGTTAACAACATTTAAATGCAAACTATTAAAATTGATTGAAATCTTAAAACAAAGCCAATTAGTTATACATATTTTAGGAAAATTCATACTACTTTGCGTAAACATGTTTAATGAAACTGTTATCTTT
This sequence comes from Nowickia ferox, assembly GCA_936439885.1. NCBI lineage: Eukaryota > Metazoa > Arthropoda > Insecta > Diptera > Tachinidae > Nowickia > Nowickia ferox. The sequence continues at coordinate 114,600,437 of OW387025.1, forward strand.
GGTAAATTCTCCATAACTTGACTTGCTTGCATCTCTAAAAGGCTCGATCATTTAGATGATGCTTGAGTATCTAACTATTGACCATGATAGTGTGCAACGAAGCCAATTTGAAAGCTACCACTGCGCAGCGCCTTTTCTCTGTTCAAGCCATAATAAATTGGAAATTTTTAACCGCTTACACATTTCATTTATGTCTACTTTGCAGATACATATTTATGTACATACGAGTAGATACACAGCTAAAAGTAATAATTTAATTAAATTTCATTTAAAGAAATGTTTACGCGATTTTGTATTTAATTAAAGAAACCAAAAGGCCAGCAGTAGGCATAACAACTAATTTAAGTTTTATTTTCGTTTAAACTATTTATTTTTTTTACTCGAACGTCTATTAAGAAAGTAAAATATGCGAAAAACAGACAGCTTTATAAGCTTTTATAGGATTTTTCACAAACCATGAAAACTTTTCACACGCTTTTGAACAGTATTAAACAGACCGTAGAAAATTTAAAAATTTAAGCAAATATATAAAATATGTACCCGTATGTACAACAATGCTGTTAAAGTGTTTAGTTAATTTTGTAAGCACAATTATCATGAAAAGATATGAATTTTTAATTTCAATGATATTTGTTAAGTTTCCAACAAATCAAAATATACAAAATAACGAGCGAGGAATTGATAAACTTCATAAATACTCAAACTGCATTTGGTTTCTAAATTTTTTATCGGTCTAAAACATATAAGATAATATCGATAATGAGTCATTTTACAATTTGAGTAGCATAAGAAACAAATGAATCCTTTCTTTGTTTTATTTTTTAATATTAATGTTTAATGCAATAAGAAAGTGGCAAATGACTACCCACCCAAAATTGCAAATTTAATAAATAAAAAGAGGAATGGAATGAATGAAAGGAAATACAAAGCTATACAAAGTTATTTATATACCAAAATGGTTTAAACGGATGTCTGTGACTCATTCGTTGGATTTATTTTCTATACTGGGTGGTGCAAGTACATAAATGAAGGGAAATAAAAGAAATAATTTTTATATTTTTATACCTACACATACTCGTAGTATATGTGTGTGTATATAAAAATATGTTTTTTTAATATACTTACTCGTATATGCACATAAAAATGATTAATATTGCTTGCAACTAATAATAATGGTGTGTTTTACATCTTACTGACATTGTGTATATTTTAACAAACATATTTTCTTTTCTCTGATAAGAATGAACTTGGAACGAAAGCTCTCATAGACTGGCTTAACAAATCGTCAGTAGACTTCAACCACACATTTTGAACAGTCACAAATCTCTTATCTTATGCACAGACTTTCATAAACTATTTGAGAATTCACAAATAATAATATTTTTGAAAATCATAAAAGCAAAATAAGCGTAGTAGGTTTAGAAACTCATACAAAACCCAGCAAATAATTTTTATTCGATAAAAATTTATTTTATTTTTCTACACCTTAGAAATCCATTGGATAACCACCAGCAAATAAATTTCAATTACAATATAATTATGACAATATGTCGAATTATAAATTTCTTGAATATAAGTACATATGTATGTATGTATGTATGAATAAATACACACTGGCATGTGTACGTCCAAAAGTGTGAATGTACATAAATACATCAACATTGGCGTAGATAGAATTTTTTTTTAGGGGCGGCATTATGACTGGTGAGCTTCATGAGTAGTTTTAAAATAAATAATTACGTGCAATTTTTAACAATTCTAGGGGCGACAACAGCAACCCTCGCCTCCCTACCAAAATGGCCTTCCTACGAATGAAAGTGAATAGTTCAAAGTACATACAGACTTTTGAAAAAGGAAAGCTCACATTCATATTAGTCTGATTCTCTCCAAAGAGAGCTTTATTTTGAAACCAATTACAAAATGTGTACAAAATAAATCGGTATGAATCAGAATTGGCTTAAAAATCACTATTATTTCTACTTTCAAAAATGAACAGACCTTTGCTCTGTTTTATTTTTGCCACTAAATTCTGAATAACTCCGAAATCGTTGAAAAAAAAAATTATATGGGTTCCGCATCTCTGTGTATAATTTATTAAAATCTAACCAGCCCTTATCGAGTTATATTGAAATGAGTTAGCGTGACCGCTTTAATTATGCGGTTATATAAGTCACGCCCATTAAAAAAAATCTGTACGTGATAGAGCAAAACTGAAAACAAATTTTAATTAAGGGCATTAATGTCCCTATATATAATATATTTAAGATACATTTTTTGCAAACCAGTGCAATATTATATCCCCTTTCAAACAGGACAGAGTTTCACTATTGCTTCGTATTTAGTAGTCAAACGGTTGGCTGGAACGAAATGCATATAGACAATACTTAACAAAAAAAAACAATCAAAATTTAAAATTTTATGTAATTTATCAAAGACCCAACTCATTTTTTTTTGTCAAAAATAAAAAAATGTGAAAATTTATTAAGTAAAAATATTTTCCTAATGGCAACATTCCAAGCAATGAATAAAAAGAAATTTAAAAAAATTTTTGATGAAAAATATTTGCAAAGGAAGTACAAGGGAAATGCAAGCTGAATGCAAGTTAATATTTCAGTTTATTGCATGCTTGTCGCTATTTATTATTGTTTATAATGAAATATTTGGATATAAACTTGCATACAAACAAAAACGTAAAAGCGTTCGTTAAATGTAAATACTAGTTATATCTAAATCGCCAGCATTTCAAGGCAAAGTCTTACATCCTTATGCATAACGTGGTCTTAACGAGGTTTTTCATACAACTTTATATTAAAACTCACACTAGACTTAATAGTGGGTTAAAACTACATTATACGCCAATTTTGTCAAATTGTATGGAGAAACTCGTTAACACCTAGTCCAATTTCTTTACTTATGCTAACTTCATAACTGTTTATCGGTAATTTAATTTTTTGGGAATACATATTATGTATACTAAAATACTCTTTCCGATTGTACTAAAATTTTAGATGCCGATAAAAAAATTTAAAAAGGCATGACGTACTAAAAATAGCGGTTCTAATCATCTGACCGGAAGTGTAGTTATATTAATAAATTTTCAATGAAATGAAACTTAAACATTTTGCGGAGATTTATACGTTTTTTATTTATGCAAAACACTACAACAATCCTAGAGTCAATGCACACGTTTGTTATTTTGTTGTATGTATTTGATTAAAATTCTGAAAACTTTCATAAAAGTTTACTACTAATTTTTTATTACTCGTGAGTTGCTTTTTATACGTTTAGGAAATTCAAATTTAAAATCCATTTTTGTAAAAAATTTACATGTAAGTAAATACTTTCATAAAAACATTAATAATCAGTGCTTTCACAACAGAAAAAATGCTTTATTTTGAATTTTTTAAATATTTTCTACCAAATAACAAAAATAATTAATAAGTTAGAGTGATAGATATTACATATGAGAATAATTTTGTTTTACTGTGCTATGTGAAAAAACGACAGAAAGCACTTTTAGCTAATAGAGTATTCAATGAATCGGGTTTTTGTTTGAATCGGTTAATCGCTCGATGCATTAATCGAGGATTCTGTTTGTTAGAAAAAAAATTAACTTTTAGAGACATTTCAAGGCAAATTGACATCAGGTAATCTCGATTCAGCAAATGGTGATCAGCTGTTAATTTCTCATGTGTCAAATCAAGCAAAACGTTCGGAAATTTTACAATAATAAACGTACCTGCATTTTATGCAGAGTTGCAAATCGAGACAACCTGGTATGAATTCGCCTTGAGAAATTTTTACATTAATACTGTGAAAAGTGGAAATCATTTTTTCTAGGAAAATGGCCCAAACTTCAGATTCATTAAAACTACGGTCATTAAGAATACGGTCATTAAGAATACGGTCGCTAAGATTGAAAAACTGCTATCAGCATTGAATTCAGCGTACTCGAACTAGCTTTACCAGCAACGCACTCAGTTTGTCACAATTTGCGACTAGCACAGTGTGTTGTTATAGAGTCTATGTTATAGACCGTACTAGTATGAATGATTGTTAGTTTGAAGAAGGAAGCACTCAGGTATGATTTTAGATTAAGAATATTTTATAGTAGATATGTATGTATGTGTGTATGTATTTATAAAAGACTGCTAGACAAATCAATATTCAGCTCAATATTCATGTCTATGTACGATTTTTGTTGCCAATAAATAATTATGCATAGGTACCCAGCGGGAAAACTCAGAAGACCTTCTTAGTTCTGACCTTATTAGCGAGAGACCTGCTTAGAAATTTTTATTTTGGACGTGCAAGGTTTGCTCGCTCCATTCCATACTTAAACCTTCTCCTCACGAGTTGTCATAGCGGGGAAGGCCTTGCAAAAAAAAAATTAAAACAAAATTAATATATTAATATGTTACTCTCTCTCTTCTTCGGAAAGTGAATGTGTATTTTAATGCGAAAGAGTCGAGACCTTCTATGAGGCATTCTTTAGCAGCTAGATAAGAATATTAATTGAATCAAAAAAATTCCCAAGCTGGCCTTTAAAAAGGTCTGCCTCTTCCCGCTGGGAGTACATACAATATATATGTACACATTTACATATCGTCGGCTTAGAGTGTAAACCTGCTAACTCAAACTTGACAGGAGAAACAAAATACTGTTAACATTTTCTATAGGTACATAGCTTAAGAAATTAGGCTAAACTTTTAACTAAAATTTTTAAGAAAATCTCTACCGTAGACACCAGCTTTTTTTTGACATTTCATTGGGTGGTTACTGGTTTGCCGCACATTTATTAAGAATGCATTATTGCTGCGGCAAACCAGTAACCACCCAACGATTTATCAAGATTTGTTTATTCAAAACAAATCTCATTAAATGAAAAATGTCCAAAGCTACAACCAAACAACTGCAATGTAGCCAATTCGTACACCTTTTTTAAGCAGACCACAGCTAATTCACTCATCTTTTTTTATAAATACTTTATACAGGGTAGTAAAAAATTAATAAAAATATTAGATTTTGATTAGATTTCCTACAAATCAACTGGCGAAATAGATTTTGTTTTGTATGGGAAATTTAGTAAAAAGCAGCAAGATTTTGTTCGAAATATTGTAAGTACATAATAGATTTCGAGACAATGTAAATGTCCTATTAAGTTTTTTCGACATGTAGAGTTTCAAAGTAAAGTACATTTCAGCCAGTCGATGCAGAGTCCCTTTCTCTTTCAAACGGCATTAAAATGTAATTTATTTATTTATTTAATAAATACTTTACAAAGTAAATTTGCAAAGTATTGTTGCACAAATATGGGCGGTGGTATTAACAGTATTTTAAAAAGGTTTTTGTGACTGACTATATACGACCTATGCCTTCACATAGGAAATAGCAACGTGGTTGTTAAAGAAATTCCACAAAAGAGCCGTAAGAATATACGGTTATCCGTGGCAGATCTCTCAACCAGTGCGAGCGAGACGCAAAACTCTCAACAGTGGCCTGGTTGCACTTAAGAGATAATTGCCAACGACGCTTGATGTTGACTCGCCCAAAGCTGCTTTACGACTGTTTAAAATGTAATATTTTATAAAAAGTGAATTTATCAGGTTTACACTCTAAGCCGACAATATGTTTATGGCCCACGGCCACTTATAGGAAAAATATACTTGGTTTGAATCACAGTCAGGGCTGCCAGATAAAATTATCGAAAAATCGTCGAAATCCCGATAAAATATAAAATAATCGTTATTTCATACGCGAAAAATAGTCAGAAAAATCGGACAAATCAAAATATACTTTTTTTATGTATGCATATGTTTTATTTTATAAATGTATTTATTAGGAAACAAAAACATAAACATAACAATTCATGTTCATATATGAATTTTGAACGAAGCCATTCGCATTGTTTTTACTCCCTCATAACTTTCTTTCACTCAGTGGTAATATTATAAAAAATATTCCCAAGTTAGCAGGTCCAAGTTTTGGTCTCAGTACTTTACATAGCCAAAAATTTTGATGATATCAATTTACACAGACATCAAAATATCGTTGGTCTTAAGTAGAAAGGCCCTAACTCAAATAATTGTAACTCTACAGGAGAATGTAAAACACAGTAGAAAGTGTAATATTCAAAATGTAACTTTTTTTGTACAATTGCTTGTAAAAGCGTTTTTTTTACACTATTGCAATAAATTTTTTAGCGAGGTGTATTTGTGTAATGTATTGGAATCATTGAAAAACTCACTTTCGTAAAAAATACGCATGTACGAGTATATTATACCGACTCACGTTGTATGAAGGTGACCCCCTCAAATCAAAGATTTTTCTTTTTAATGGGACTCCCAAAACATTTGAGGGGTCTAGCGATGGCCGTTCGTGAGCTGGACCGTGTCTAAAAAAGGTATATTTTAGAAATTTTTTGCTTATTTTCATACGGTCCACCTCACGAACGGTCATCGCTAAACCCCACAAACGTTTTGCGAGTCCCCATTAAAAATAACGATCTTTGATTTGAGAAAGGTAACAAAAATTTTTTTCAGTGAGTCGGTCTAATGTATATACATACTATATACATAAAATTTCTTTTAAATGAACCCATATACATACATATTTACTTGCGTATATACATACATATGTATGTGTGCATCATACCTACATTCATTTATCGCAACAATAGAATATCGACTCAACATTTTAAAATTGGAAGGGGGTAACTTTAAATAAAAAATTTCAATATTCTATTTTTATTTAACGCTAAACCATCAACAAATAAATTTGTTTTTCAATTAAATAATAAATTATTAAGAAAGAGTCTGAAAAACTTCACCAAAACCTTTTATTGGGTATGTATATATGAATTCTAACAGTAGATTTTTTCAGAAAAAGCTGCTCTATTTGGACTATTGAAAAATCGTCCATTCTAAGGAAAAAATCGTTATTTTGCTACTTTCGGCACCAAAAATCGTCAAACGATAATAAATCGTCCAAACGACGATAAATCGTCACATCTGGTAGCCGTGATCACAGTTTAATTTGCTGTAGTTGTATTGGCAGGAAAAAGTTAAAACTTAACGCCAGCTAGCCAGTATTTTACAAAAACAAATTAGCAAATTCGTCTGATAAATTATGTATGTATACACATATGTACATGTATACATTGTATATGCATCCATGTGGTCAAACGAGCTCAGGGCTCCCAGTTTTATTTTATACCTTATACCCAATTTCTCATCCCCAAAAATCCCCAAAATACATAGCTATTTTCTTATCACCAAAAATGCCCACACTCCTTACAAAAAAACATGGTATTTTAAAAGAAAAATTTGCATTTATTTATTTAATTAAATCTATTAGTATTGAATGTTTTTAAAATAAATTTGTTTGTACTTTGGCTTCTAAATATCTATGTACATACATATGTATATAGATGTCTACATATGTATGTATGTAGAATATATAAAAAGAGTTACTTAATTTGACAAAAAATACGCATATGGAAAATAGTTGGATTAAAATTATCTATAAAATAAATGTTCATTGTAAAATTTTACATGTACATGCATACATATGTACGTACATACAGAAATGTATTTACGCATGTATTGAATTCTAAATATTTCGAAGTCGGCATAGAGAGAGAGAGATACTTATCCTAACATAGGCGGTAGTTTTATGTGATGGTGAAAAATTGTGCTAATGATTTTGTTGTCTAATTTTTGTTCACGAGGGTAAGGTCCTTTTTGCGACAATCGCTTTTGCAAACATAAGTATGTATGTATTTCCATAGATATGTATATATGTATGTACATGAATTTGTGTCTATTAAATACAAACGTTTGTGTGCGTGATAACAACAGCAGGGTGCGGCTTTCATACAAAATATAGGTATCACAATGTTTATTTTTGGTACCCATTTTTAAACAAAGCGCATGCATGTTGATAATACCTACGTACATATGTATGTATGTGCATGTACTATTTACAAAGCCAGACAAACTTATTTTGTTTTGTTGCTTGTTTTTTGAGTAATCCTAGTAAAATAGAGCGGAATAAGTTGAGTAAAAAGTGAAATTTTGCAGTGATAACAGAGATTGCACAAACGCGCATGCAGTTGTTGTCCTGATCAGCTCTAATCATATTCACACATGCATACATACTATAGGCCTGCACAGATATACCTGTTTGCATCAGTTTTGCGCGTGCATTGGTTCTGCTATGAACAGATATGTTATTCAGCGTTTCTGTTACTTGTTCTTAATGTTGATTTTTTAAAGGAATTATTGTATGGTTGGACAATGAGCAAATGAGAACAACACATTTGTTTGTATTTGTTTTTCTAAATAAAATAAGATACATAAAACTGCTTTTACCATAAGAAAAAATATACATGGCTGATGAATGAATGAATAAAAGTAAAATTTCACATACATACATACATATGTAAGTAAATAATACTTCAAACACATGCGCTGCAAATACAAAAAAAATACACACAATATATATGTGTAATTACACTCAGAGCAAAGTTCTCTGTCTCCCTCTATCTTTGTATTTGTTTCCACATTGGTTTTTTTTCATATACATATTTGTATTACAACATGTATTTTTGAGCAAAAACAGATACCTACAAACAGATCCTCAGCAGCAATACAATAAGCAATTGTTATCTGTTTTTCATTGTATAGTAATTTGTAAATGCACACACACACAATAACTCTTATACTAGTTCTTTCGCTCGCAATACAATTATATGTGCATACCATGGTATATTTGTTGTGGCTATACTTATAAGTATACAAATGCAAGCCTTTAATACATACACACGTGTACACTGTCGCCGCTTGTTTATATCAAATAAAGATACTGGACAAAGCCGTGATACATATTATCATCAGGCAATCCTGTGAAACTCTATTGGTAATTAAGAAAAATTACAATCTCAGTATGCAGGTTATCTCTTATTTATGTTCTGTTGTTTCTCAACCATCCCAGATATTTACATACATATGTACATGTAGATATGTATGTATGATATATCCACAAATTGATATAAGGCATGCGCTCTCTTAATAAAACTACCCTTTGTCGTTTTCCTTTGTTATAAAAGGCAATTTCCTATTCTACAGTTGTTACCATATGATGTTTTTGTTAGCTTTTTTTGTTACCTCTTTTGCCGGCATACTCAAGTTTTGTACATTTATGTACATTGTATGTATGTATACAGTACATTGTACATATACATATGTATGTACATGCATATTTGTGTATGTACATACATGTCTGTTACATGCACACAGATATTGATTTTCGAAATGTATGAACTTTTCATGTCCTTTTAGGGAAGTTGAACATTTTCTTTAAATTTTACATCAATTTGTTTGTACATAGAATGTATGTACATATGTAGTATGTATGTTATGTATTTTCACATAGCATTCATGTGCATGTGTATGTTCTACAAATGTTCATAATATTTAACGCACTTGACAACTCCCCAGTTTTCAGATTAAGAACAAAAATGTATGTATGTATGAATTTATAAAATATTTTAACTTGTTTTTCCTAATAAGCATAAATATTACTCCAAATTTTGCATGTGTACAAATGTACATGCCTACTAGTAATGGACCTGTTCTCAAAATTTTGCCAAAAATAGGTACATACCTACATAAAGTAAAAAGAAAAAACATTAATTAAACGGAACAAAAAATATCAATTTGTAAGAATCTATATATACACTTACATACATACATATATGTATATACTCTTATGTATGTATACGTATTTATGTACAATAGGTATGTAATAATTTAATTAATAATAATTAATAATTCTACGTCTTAAAATAACATACCACAACCCTCATGAACAGTGTTATTTATAAGTTAAGCGTGACATCCAATACCAGTTTCAACAAAAAAATCTTAACCTTCTATCTATTTAGGGCCTAAGTACATACATATGTATGTATATATGTATGTATTTTCAATGTCCTAAAATCGTTGTAATGTATTTACAACTGTATAGGAAAAAAAATTAATTTTTGAATTTAGTTTTAACATCTTTGTCTAATTTTTTTATATCGTTTTTTATCCTTGTTATAAGAAAAAATTGTCGTGTCGAGACGGTATTTTACAAATCTTGCAAAAATTTATTTTTCAATTGGAAACGAAAAGCTGATATTGCTGATTTGGTCTAGTCCTACGACTGTACTATATAAGATTTTACTTAAAAAAAATAATAAAATATTAAAAAAATTCGAGGAATATCTATACATAGTACGTAATGTTTTTTATTTGCTCAACAAGGAAATATTTTTTTTATATTTTTATTCACCATGAAAAAAGTTCTATTGTAAAATTTACTATAATCTATCAATGATGTACATGTGTATATACATATAATTGATACTCAATTCCAAATATAGTGTATAATATTTCATACAAGTTTCATAATTATGGAGTTTGTTTGTTTGCAAAAAGATAGTTGTGATTTTTCCAATTTTAGTTAAAATTTTAACAACTAACATACTAACAAAACTTTGAGTCTTACTTTCATTCGTTGCAATTTTAATTAGAGTTTGTTCAAATTTGTATGTTCTGATTCGTATTGGGGAAGATAACCAAAATTAAGACCAAAATCAAATTCTTACAGCGAACTATTTGCAATTTGTAAATTTTCCCATTAATATAAAATAATAAAATTTTCGGCTAAAGTTTTACCATTTGAAATACCCAAAAAAAGTAACGGTCAAATGGTAATACAATTGTGAATAATAGCAATCTTTATTAATATGATGAACGCAACCATTATGCTATTGTGAATTAATCACTTTGAACATCTGTTGAAGTGTCAAATTAATTTTGAGGATTCTTTGGAATAGCAAATTTTCCAAAAGTTAACTTCATATAAAAATATAATAAAAATGGTTTTAACTAACATATTTGGCAAACCCCAATTGCAAAAAATTGTGAAATCAAGGTTACCATTGATTTTGGTTGGTCGTCAAGGCCACACAATTAGAGGCAAACCACCCGGTGTGGCAAAAACTATTGAACAACGTTTGCATGGTAAGTTGGCACGCCAAGTGTTATACCACTTTTGACCATCCATTTTTATTTAGAGGAAAACTTAAAGGACCCAGAAATCACTGCTAGAATCAATATTGGTTTTCCGAGGTTAAAGCCCAAACGTTCAGAACAGCTAAAAGAAAGATTGAGTCATCTTAAGACGCAACGTGCCAGTACTGATCTGGAGAAAAACGCCAGAAATAGTCAATGTAAGTGCAAATTCATAAGTTCAGTTCAAAAAGTTTGTTGTTGGTTAAGCGCTAGATAAAAACAATTGGTAATTATATAAACTGTAGACCTCTGCACAAGTCCTTTTAAGTTCATTGTTGCATAAATTCCTCTTGGAGGGGCTGTACGCAATTTAATTTATTTCAAAAAAACTCTCGTAAACTTATTTACTTTCATGTTCCTTCTAAAATAGTACTTGAATATGAAGGCGTTAGGTGTGCAATTGAATTTTATTTTTGAAATTACGAATATCTAAGTCTTAAAAAGCAATCATTTTTTTAGTACTTATTGATCTGAATAAAGTGCAAAAGGATTATGCTCAAACAAATCGTTGCTACGATTTACGAGTTTTAGCAGATCACTATGGCATATTTGAAGACCTTTTTGGTGCTGCCTATTTTGTGCCTCGTGTAAATTTAACTATTCAGGTAAACAATAAGTACTTTCAATGATGTATTGCAATAAAAAAGTAAACAAAATGACTTTTAGTATCAAGCAACAGATGATACCTTGATTCCTGTATATAATGGCAATATAATAAAACCATTAGAAGCAAGGCAAGCACCTATGGTAACATTTGATGGTAGTATGGACCCTATAAGTGGCAAACCAGCAAAGGAAACTTCTTATTGGACTTTGATTGCAACAAATCCAGATGGACATTTTACCACAAGCGATAAGGAATATATACATTGGTTTGTGTAAGTGCAAAATGTTAAAAAAAATCATCTAAAATTTTAAGCCTTCCCATCAATTTCGTATAGAGGCAACATTCCCAATAACGATCTACAAAAAGGCGATGTAATAGTCAATTATTTGCCACCATTTCCTCCAAAAGGAATTGGATATCAACGATTTATCTTTATATTGTACAAGCAAAATAAGAAGATGGACTTTAGTTCAATAAAATTATTGGAAGAAGACAAAGTTAATTTGCAAAAACGCACATTTAAATCATACGATTTCTATCGTCAGCATCAAGATGATATAACGCCTGCTGGGTTGGCCTTCTATCAAACCAATTACGATAAATCATTAACTAAATTTTATCATAATGTTTTGAGTAAGTGGAATATTTGGACAATTAGTTGTCTTATTTATAAAAATATTAATGCTTTATACAGAAGTCGTATAAAAAATATTTTTAATAAATAAGGACATCTATATACACAGGATATTTTTTCATATTCATGTTTTTTTTTTTTTTGATAGATTTAAAGGAGCCTATTTTCGAATATGATTTTCCTGAAGTATATTTAGCCGACCAAAAATTTTTCCCATTAAAACAAGCTTTCAACTTATACATGGATCGTCATCGTGATATCAAGCAAGTGAATAAAGAATTCTTGGAACGTAAATTGGCTAAAACGCACCCATTTAACGGACCCAATAAACCATTGAAATATCCGAACGCCCACCCAATTAAAGACACGCCTTCATGGTTACGTACCGAAATTAAAAAAGAACGTTTGAAAATTGGTCGTATTAATGATTACTAAACCGTTTTCCTTCATCTTTGTTAAATCAACTTGAAATAAAGTTACAATTAAAATATTGATAAAAATATTGTTTCACAGTTTTGTAAAAAATAAGATTTTCGCAGTTTCAATATAATTTTGTTTTTATTATTCATTTACTTTTAACTTTATTTATTTTTAATTAGTATTTAATATTTGGCACACAAGTTTTCATTAAAACCATTCAAATTTAAAACAATAAAAACTTATTTAAAACAAAATATTTTTAACAATTAAGAAAGATTTACGTAAAATTGTTACAACGATAATAATAATGATAATATGCATACATATTCTCATTTAGTTGTCACATCACTTCAACTGTAAATTAAAATACGATTCTTTCATCTTAAAACTGAAGTACATGTGCTCTTAAGTTTTTCTAATTGTACAAAACATTTTCATTGCTCAACTATTTTAAGGGGATGAGAACCCTTTTGTATTTAAGTTTCTGCCTTACCATATGATCCAACTGGTGGTCTATACATGGCTGGCAAACTTAGAACTTGAGGCAGATTGAAAGCATATTTGGGTTTATCGATATTTTTAAAGACATTATCCATGCGGCAGCCTTCGCTTCTCATAGTATTCAAAACGTATGGAACACTTTTAGCTGGCAGTTGAAATTCTTGCACCAGGACGCGACATTGTTCCAAAGTTACAGCCATGCCTGTGCGGTCTTTGGCACTTTTACAAGATGTGAAACGTATGCCAAACATCAGGCGACAAGCGTCTTCGGCTAAATGTAAAATTTTCACATTCTTTGACACATTTGCCTTTAACTGTTCTTCCATAAAATTCAAAAGATTTAGAAGCAGCTCAGAGATCGGTTTCTGAGGTTCGTTTTTACTGGGTGTTTCTGGGGCGTGCAAAGGCAATTTACGAAAACGTGAGTAAAACTGTTTTAATCGAACATAATTATCCCAATTTGAGCGGTGTTGTTCTCGGGTCCCACCTATAGCTTCAGCTAGCGTGGCATTTTCATTTATTCCAATGTTAAAGAAAACTGGCGTCACTTTAAAATTAATCGTTCTCTTTGTGGGCAAAAGTGCATAGACATGTTCAGGTATCGGTAATTGAACACTGAGTGCTTGTCTTGACCCAGTTACGCGAGGTATTGGAACATAATTTTTATCGTTATTTGTAGAATTACAACGCACTAACACAAAGTTCACAGCCGATAAATCTTCTATGGCAACACACATGTCACCCCACATGTCTATTTCCCCGCCATACAGGGATAGAAAGCCTTCGAAGTATGCTAGAGGGCCCAAGTCGCAAAGGATTGTGATGAAGTTATGCGTTATTTCATTTCCCCACAATTTCGCCATCAGGGCACTAACGAGGGCAGTTAATGCTTGTGAGAAACAGACATCCCTTCTGTACATAATTTGCAAGTTGACACTAATTCTATCCATATTCTGTTGCAAACGTTGCACAGAATGCATGAGACGAGCTGTTTTTAGCAGGCCGTCCATGGCATGTCGCAATTTACGCATGGAAGGACGTAATTCAGAAGCCCAGTCGGTAGTAAGCGATAAGTCAAGACCTGTAAGCAATAGCAACGAATTTTAAATCCAATAAACATGCGCATAAACATATTTCCATTGAGACTTACCGTCTGTAAATTTATTCCCCTTTCTTGTTGATGACTGGGACGTTTGATTGCCATTCTCGGCAATGGGTTGCGTCAAATCCAAATTAAGGCCATTACTATTGCCATTTGGGGAATGGCTCCTATCGCCAACTGCACACTTATCATTGTTTTGAGCTGTTGGAGAATTGCCATTGTCAATAACATCTGGTACTGGATTGTTACTGAATCCAGATCTTTTCATGGCAACCTTAGGATGCCTTAAGCGTATTGCTGGACTGCCACAACGACCGCAGAGAAATTTAATTTTGCTCACCAAACACATCACACTGGCTTCGATATTTAATTGTGTTAAATCCAAAGGCTCTGGTTCTTCGGTGGGCCTGTAGTAATTGGCCGAAGGAGAAGTACTCATCATTTTTGTATCTAAAAATCGGGCATTACGCGTAGAAGCAAAAAAAGCTGAGAAGTTTGTTGAGTCACAATCATAATCGTATGCTTGTGAGAACTGTTGTGGAGTTTTGATGGGTTTAGAAGAGTTTGACGACTGTTTTATATACTGACTACAAAGTGGTTCATCCAAATCAACGAGTTTAATCGAAGAAGCAGCAGCCAATTCACCTCCATCATCTTCATAAAAATGATTTTCCTTGTGTTCAATATTTAAATTCAGGCTCACTGGAAGAGATTGGAATGTAGGCTCACTGCTGGCGTCTGTAACGTTGTGACACACATGTTCGTCTTGGGAAGAATTTTGTGTATTAGACCTTCTTTGTAATTGTTCGTTGTAAGCACGTACAGAATCTTGAAGATTATGTATGGCATCGATATTCAATGTTAATAAAGGTGAATGCATCAATTGTGTTAAACTGTTGGAACGACCCAGTTTGTAGTTGCAATTAGTTGTAGGTGTTTTAGATCGTGGCCATAAATCGGGTGGAGCCATCACTGGGGTGGCGAAATCTTCCAATTCTGGCGATTTCAATTCCAAGTCGCTAAGCTGTTGAGTAATCTTGCGAAATGGGGACATGGGCTGGAAATTTATAAAATTTAAATATTTAAAATTACAAAATAATTTATAAATAAAACGCACCATTAAAACATTATCTGGTTCTTCAATTATGCGATGTTGTTCTATGAATGAGAAAGCCTCTTCCACCAAATTTGGTTCCCAGATATTTAGTAAGGTTTTCGTTTTTGTAATCATTTCATTGCACAAAGGCATCATACCTTTTTGGTTCTTCTGTTTGGCCAAAATAAGTAACTGAGTCATGATCTCGACAATCTCCTTTCGTAATTGCTTTATTGCTTGTACCGCATCGTTTGCTGTTTGGACCTTACAATTGTTACTGACTTCAAATTTCGATGGAGATTCTTTAGTTTCCTGTAAAAGTCTAAAATGTTTTAAATATAAAATCGTTTATGCGCACTAAACTAAATTTCATTTGCAAAACAGTACTTTATTAACCCTCCAGTCTTTTTCATTTTGCCAGCGTGTCTAGTAAACGCTCCGACTGTTACAATGTCTAACACACCCGTGCGGTTTAATGAGTCATTTTGCGCCCACATTCGTTGTAAATGTAAATTTACTGGTAAGAATTCTAGGGATTCATCTGTTTTTACGGAAGATCTTTTAAAAAAAGAACCTGAAAACAAATTTAAATCAGTTTTACAGTGAGAAATACATCAATACATCAGCTTCTCTCACCTTCATCCTTTATTAGCTGCCGCAAATTTTGTTTGGCTTGCGAATAGTCATTAAGCAGACTTAAATGTTTGTCTAATAAATCCATTTGTTTACGTCTCCACTCACCGCCTAGTTCACCCATTCCAGAAATTTCTTGCAACAGCTCTTTCTCCCGTAATATCCAAATGGATCTATTGTAATTGTTGCAAGTTAAGCTGGAATTTTTGTTTCTACTAATATTCAACTTTTCAACTTACAGTAATTGTTGTGGTATGCTGAAGCACAATTTTGACTCAAACAAGGTCTCATTAATACTAATATCAGCTCCCAAACTTGAGTTTACTCTGTAAGTGTGTATCTGTAAGAAATTGTTTTATACTTTTGCTGCTTGTTTAAGAATAGGGGAATGGGTGGGTTTGGTTGCCATCTATAATCGGCCTTTAAATGTACTGACCTTTGGATTTGCGAATATTTTTTGTATATTCCATTGGAATGGCACAAATAACTTTATTCCCAATTTTGGTGGTAGGGATTGTGTGCGTCTATGACCTTTGATTTGGTGTTCAAACACCTGTGTGGTAGACCGTGGTGGAGGCTGCAGCTGTTTAACATTATCTGAAGCCCAAGAGGCAATATTTATGAAACCACATTCTCCATGAACTGATCGCAAAGGTATTCGAAATCGTGTGGCATCCTTTTTTTAATATTACATATTTTGTTGTTTAATCTTCCGTTAAATATGATTTATGTTCTTACCTGTATTGCGCCCAGAACAACTTCAGCATAACCTATAGGCACCGATGTTGAAGAAACCTTTTCTCGAACATCGTATACAGTAAATCTTAGAAGAGTATCTGCATTGAAACCATCACTTTGTCTAAAACACATTGTGCACAAAAATTGTGGATTTGTATTATTCTCAATAATTTCCGTGCGAGCGTAATCGCTCCAAATTATATCATCTCCCGGCAAGAGAACAGCGCACACAACCCTTGGGCAGGGCAGGCGGCCATTATCCGCACATGGCAAATTGTCACATGATAAAGCTGATTCGCAAATGGGAATCTCCGAAAGATCTGAAAAGTTATTTAGAAACGAAATACACGTTAACAGCTAAAAGTTGCAAAAGACGAACTTATTTATGTGTTACCTTTAAAAATTTAACAATTAAAAACTCTTTTTCCCGCAGAATTAGAATTCAAATACATATGTATATTTATTACAATTAATTTATTAAAAAACAAAAACAGAAAACATTTCTGAGCAATTACTAACACAACCAAAATTCAGACTAAGAATTTTAACTGAAACCATCTCTACAAGTTGCAAAATACTGAACCAATTATTTGTTAATATAAAATAGTTTTGAATGTTAAATATCATCAGATGGAATTGCTTTTGATCAAGTGTAATTAATTAAAGAATTATAAACAAATAGTGTGTAATAATATAATATATCATACAGCTATCCCTGCTTCTCAAATAATAGATAACTAAAATTATTTTGCACAAAAAGGCACAATATACTCGTATGCCATTCAATTGGAAACAAGAACTGAATTGTAACTTCGAAACAAAAAATATGAAGAATTATTAAAATTGTATAAGATCACCTTCTTCAACATTTGTCGTCGTTGTCTTTGTATTTTTGGCACATTTCAAGTCTAAAAGTCCCGCCAACAATGTGGCATCATTAGCAGGCGCATATAAAGGCAAACCTTTTTCAATACGATTTCCCATAGCTAGTGCAATTTTATCTTCCAAATATTGTATTTGTTTATTCAAGTAAGAATAGGAAGCCAACTGTATACACTTTACCCAATCTAAGCGTTCCTTGGCTGTGCGTGTTGAAATACGTTGATGTAAACTTCCTTCGAATTCTATACATACATGCATACATAGATGAAAAAAGAACTTTAATAACAAACATAAGACTGGAAATATTTTTAACAATCGAACTTACCCAGTATAAACACGAAACCATCGAATTCTCGTTCTTCACTTCTGATTAAAGGTCGGCAATTCTCTAAAACTAGCACGCCGACTGGTTGTGATAGTGGATCCTGATCTTTAAGGTAGAATAATAAGTTTCCACGTAGCTTACTCCAGCGCGGATAGATAACTGTAAAAATAAATTTGCAGAAATTAAGACAAACTTGTTGGAATTAAGGAACTGTACAAAATGTATTTTTTCTGTTAAATATTTAACATTAGCTTAGTATCGAAAATAATGTACATATAACACAACTGAATTCAAACAAAACTGAAATGAACCACGATATTTGTCAATGTTTCTGTGGCAATAAGAAAAAAGTGCTCAAGTCCAATTTAGTAGTTTTTCAGGAGAGCACTTTTAAAATTCAAATGATTTTTTTTAACTATTCTTATTTCCGTAAAAATGTTAGCCTTTAATTGAAGGTTCTCAAAAGTAAATTTAGAATATATTAGATCGAAAGTCATGTTAAGTTTCTATTCCAAAAGTAACTATGACGTAACTTTCTTAAAAATCAAATAAATATACTGAAATTTCGCACAGGTGTAGTGTAAATTTTAGCTTAAGTCGGCTTAAGCACATTTTTCCTTTTTGCCACATACATATTTATTTGAACAAAAATATTAAAAGCCTTATTAAAAAAAAATATTTTTGATGTATAAGAGGTTTATAAGTTTTTTGTAAAAAATTTATTTTATAAGCAAAATTAATTAATTTGACTTTAATTCTGCTACTGGCAACCATGAAGAATTTTTCTCTGTTCAATCGAGTGATCGCTTTTCAACTGATACAAGGCTTACAAGGCTTGTTTTGTTGTGAAACATGTATATATATACATATGTAGAAGAAATTATAGAACACCTTGTGCAGCCCTCTAAGATGTACTTATCTAATACATACATACACATATCACTTATTCAAATATTTCAATAATTAAATTGTTTACTTCCAATTTAAGAATTATGCGTCTTAATTTAATACCTATACATGAAAAATTTCTTAAGTAAATTATTACAGCGACCGCACGCAAACAACGACTGTTTTCTAAATTTAAACTAAAAAAAATCAAAATAATAAAGAAGTGCGACGTGCACAATGAGGTAGTTTACACGAGAACAATTTTTAAGCCGCACAATTTTTGTTCGTTTCCAAATTACACGCGACTAATTCATCTGACATAAAATGTATACGTATACACAGCTTTGTGTGTGTTAGTGTTCTTTTTATTCATTTCACGTTTGGCTTTCGTTATACACGTTTCGAAACATACGCGGAGGAAATATGGCGATAATAAATGATGAAGAACTGGCAATTATTTTAGGAGGAATTTCAATACCCTGTAATTTGGAAGCTGGCTCATTAATTCTGGAAGCAGATAAAAAATAAAGAAATGCAGATCTTTTTGGGTCAAGCTACAACTTTGTCAATATTGATAGCAAAAAATCAGGAGTACCTATAAGTTATTCTTAAAAGTGAAAACAAATTTTTTACTTGCAACAAAAAAGTGTACAAAATAACTATTTTTTGGGTATAAGATGTTAACAAGATTTGTTTGGTAGACTCTTAGCCAAAAACTGAGGACACAATTTTCTTAGGGCGCACATATTTTCTAAATCTTTGGAGGCCCATAAGAAAATTGATCACCAAATTCATGAAACTGAGTATAGGGTTTTACTACCCTTTGGTAATACTATCGAGCCTATACTGTCCAGTCCGTGTGTATTTATTTAATAATAAACTGTCTTATTCATAAAAAATATTTAATGCTTATTTAGCTTATTTAACTCTTAATTGAAATATTTCCATACAAAATACGTTATTTAAGCTTTGAATAACCATCAAATATTTTTTAAAAATAAGCAGTAAATATTTTTTTTAATAAATCCATATCTATTTACTAAAAATTATAATTAAAAAATTGTTTTTAATATCTTTTATGAATTCATGTGAAGATATGTTTATAGTTCTAAATAGTTATACTATCCACAATTATATTTTCTAACTTCTTTTTATAAGAATTAAATAAAATCTTGTTCATGTTATTTCCATATGATTTATTCAACACGAATAAACAAGGAAGTAAATAACATTTTTGAAATAACTTCGATGAAACATAAAAACTATTATTAAACTTAAAAAAAAAATGGTTAAATTAAAAAATTTTTTTGAACCTTAGGTCTGTTTAAAGTTAGTTGGCGTGACCAACCCTTCTTTCAAATTCATGTTTCCACGACGATGGTCAACTAAAAACTAAATACGCTCTGATAAAAAAAAAAGCCGAACCTGTGATTTCGCATGTGCATATGTATTGGTTTTGTGCTGCTAATGCGGGGTTGAAGCTGGTTGAAAAATGATGCCAAATACAAAACCACTGTCTTCACCGAATTTGCCAACAAACTGGCATGTTGTGCCAGCATAATTATGCCCGTGTAAACTACCTCAATGAATATACCAAGATAGATGCATTAATTTTTATTAAAAAACAACTTTACCGATTATTTTTGGATTTTTATTTCTTCTTCAGAAAAAAATTATTTCTTGATTTTTCAAGTTTTATTTTTTGCTTAGAAAATAACAGTAACTTTTTTATTTTTATTTTTTATTTTTTGCTTAAAAAAGGCAACTTTTTAAACTGTAGAAAGCGCACTTTATTCGCTTTTTTAAAGGAAAAAAATAAAAATCAAAAAGTAACTGATGTTTTCTAAGCAAAAAAAAAAAAAAAAAAATAAAATAACATTTCTTTTCTGAGGAGTAAATAAAAAGCAATAAATAACTTCTATTTTCTGGGGAATAAATAAAACTCAAGAAATAATGATTGAAAATTAGTTTTTAAAATAAAACTTATAACCGTTAAGGTCCCTGGTATACGAGTATTATTATGTTGGCCATCACACAGAATATGTAGATATCAGATCATCAATCATATTTTCATACTTTCATTTGTAAACACCAGGTGAATTATAACAAAGTAATATTAATAAAGCATGCTTATAATTACCGTCTGATTTGCGAAAGAAACCCTCTTGTCTTTCAGTTATAATTAAAAGTCCTTCTTTTTCAAATTTTGTTGTGGGATTTGAGGCCAATGTCGTTAACTCGGCCTTATTGAAACGCATATTTTGATGCTGCTTTTCGGCAGTATTGGAATTAGTTAAAATTCCCAAATTAGAAAACAACTGCAAACCAAAGTAGTCTTAATAAAGATTTTGCAGTATGCACATACAAATTCCAATCAACTTGTTTATTGCTTTTTTTTTTGGTTCAAGTTTAAGTTTAGCACACTAAAGCTGAAAATATAACTAAAATAAGAGAAAAATTATTTTATAGAAAACAGATAAAGCAAACTTATTTAGATTAAAAAACAACTTGATTTTTTTGACTTTGAAGTAAGTAAATACGAGAAATTGCACTCTTCAATATGGCATTATAAAGGTTCAGTTCCTTAACCAGGATATGAACATTGCTCGGTGAAGACACATAAATGAATAGAACATTTAATGTATCGAAAAATGCAAAAATCTCGCTTTAAAAAAATAATGAGTTAAGATCTTTCTATATATATTAAGGTAACGATATGTACGTACCGGAACTGATGTGTTGGCTAAACAACCACATACGAGTATGGATGTAAGAAAGCAAAATTAAAAAAACAAGCAATAAAATTAATTGATAGGGATACTTTTTGAGTAGCCAACCAGTAAGTGCATTACAAATAATTCATAGATTCGTGTATTAAAATATACAAATAAATAAACAAATTGATGGAGCATTACCTTGTAATGAAAGTTACATGTGCGTATACCAGCATGCGTATATTAGGAGTATTCCCTATACATATGTATGTGTTTGTAAGAAAATCTAAGACTACATTTTTAGATAGAATCATTAAAAAAAATAATTTGTTGGTTAGACAACCCATCACTAAACTTCAACTCACAAAAAGTTCTTGAAAAATCTAAAAATTACTCCCAATAAAAAAGTTTGCAAATAAAACTACGCGAACGGAAAAATTGTAAAATCCAGTAAAATATATACAACAGCTGATTGGTAAAGATATTTGATAAAAAAAGATAATTGGTAAAAAATAGTAAAAATTTTTAAAAACTTTTGAGTTCTCGAACGCACTTATTGCAAGAACCCCATAATAAACAAACAAATTTAAATATTATGAGAACGTAAAAATTTCGACATAAAAATAATACTAAAGTGCATGGAAGATTTTACCTTATACCATTTTCCGGTCTAGCTTAAATAGGTATGTGTATAATTTTTTTCTTATTAATACCTATTAAACTTTTTCTACGAGTTTTCATGTTTTTGATATACAAAAAGGCTGGTTGTTTTTCCTGTAGTTGTAGCGCAGTCGTAATGTTTTTATTATTCCACGACAGCAAGGTGAAAAGCTTCTAAAATTTCTAAATCAAAACTAAAATTTATGAGAAACGAAAGTATTTTAATTACTACTAAATAACTAAATATGATAATAGAGAAATAATTTTTTTGTTGAGATTTTCTCAAATTTAAATTTTTTGCCCATATCGATAAAAACTAGCAATTAAAAATAAAAGTTCTTTCATTATTTAAGACCACGAAAACAGATAACTATTTGAAATAAAAATTTTAGTGAACAGAAAAATATTTCTAAATTTTAAGTAGGTACAAAATCAAACCGTCAAACACTTTTGTCCATGTGTGTAAATGTACATATGTACATACAAACATACCACAGTGAAGAAAGTATGTAGGAAAGCGTAACATTTAATTTCACTCATTTTCCACACGCAAAGTTTACTTTGCAAAGTCTTAATCCAGCTGGGAGAGAGACAGAAAGAGACTGTACTACTACCCAGCAAAAAATAAAATGAGTACTTCTTTAGAAAGCACTTCTTAATTACTTCCAAAGTAAGTTAGGCATTTTATTCTAGTTTAACAAAGTTATTTTTAATCACATATCTAAAGTAATATTAAATCACCTATTTTATTATTATTACTATTCTCTAAAATAAAAACCCAGTGAACAGTAAACAGTGATGAAAAACAGTAGAAAAAGCACCACAACTACTGACACGAACCACTTAAAACTCCGAGCAAGCCCGTAAGCTAATATAATTGACTGATTGATTTAAATGCTTAAAAGTACAAACCCTTCAACTTATTTCAACAAAAGGCTTTCCAAGTGGGTTAATAAAAAAGTGAATAAGTACCACTTCCTAAATCATAGATTTGACTGATTTGGAAAAGTGGTTAATAACCACATCCTAAATGTAAAATATATGGGATTTACTTCACTAATAAAAAATCACACCTTATTTTAGGGTTTCTATAGCAAATAAGAAATAAATTTTATTGGTTCACGGATTGGCAAAAACAAACCACTTCGCTCCAATGATAAGCTATTGTAAAATTCACTACTTTTTGCTCGGAGTTTGAAGTGCTTCGTATTAGTAGTTGTGGTGCTTTTTCTACTTTTTTGTCATCACTTTTATTTGCTGGGTACGTCTGTCTTTCATACAGCTGAATTAAGACTTTACAAAGCAAACTTTGCGTGTGGAAAAGGGGTATTTGAAAAACGGTTACAAAAGATAACTACAAAAATTCCTTAATACATAAATGTGTTAAGCGGGTGCCAGACACATCGATATTCAGCTTCAATGTTTGTGTGCGTTTGTTTACCAAAAATTGTCACACATATACTATTGGTGTGAATATTTTTCGTAAGCAAACCCATACAACCGCAAATGTATGTATATTGAAGCTGAATATTGATGTGTCTGGCACCCGCATTAAGTAAGTCCCGGTTCACACACTTCAACTTTTGTTGATCAACTCCTAATTCAGCTGTAAGAGAAAAGAGATGTTTGTATTTTCTTCTCTGTTTTTCTTACAGTTGATCAACAAAAGTTAAAGTGTGTGAACCGGGACTAAATAGAAAGATTTTATTATTCCATATTAATTTTTATGTATATACATACATACATATATATGTACATGTATATTAAAGAAACAAAAGCACCGTTTACATTCTAAAGGCTCAGTTAGCCGACTGTAATGTAATGTAACTGCAACAGTAGAAAACAGCTGATCGATATTGTTATGTGAAAAGTAATGGAAATGGTTATAGAGATGTAATGTAACGTAACCTACTTTTCATATAAAAATATCGATCAGGTGTTTCCTACATTACAGTTACGTTACATTACAGTCGGCTAACTGAGCCTTAACATAAAGTACTCGTATGTATGTATGTATGCAAATATTTCATTACTCTTCACTTGTTTACTACAAAATTAATATTGCAGGTGACGTAGTAAATATAATTTCATAATGTTAATTTTATGGTGTTTGAGAAAAATAAAAGATTAGGAAGGGAAATCAATATGTACATATGTAAGTACATACATACATGTATAAGTATGTATGCATAAGCATCGGCAGATAAATCAATTGGCGGTATGAAAAAAACACAATGCAGAATTTTTTTCTGTATAATAAACTCTATCTTATTTAACAAGAGATTATATTTATACATATGTACATACATACTTATGTAAGTACTATACACCTACCTGATACTTCTTCCAAGGAAATTGTTTATTATTATGATCACAATACTTTGTTGGAATAATTTCCTCTTTTTATTCTTGGTATTTTTGTTAAAATGCACAATAATTTTAACTCATTTTATATGTGGCTTGGAAAATAGTTTTTATCAAATTTTTACCACCTTCACTGTGTGCATACAGCCTGATTAACAATGGATTTCTTCTGCGACTGGAAAAAATTTGCTTGTTCTTATTTGACACTTCCATTTTTAATTTGACGTTCAAACAGATGCTTTGTTTTGTATTATTGCCATATCGTTTATGTGTGTAAATGTTGTTATGCCTGAAAGTATACATGATAATTTTATTCCGTCCTTGTCAGATGATTTAGTGCAACACTTGATTAAAGTAAAATCTGTAAATGTGTGCATTACATTTTTTCCAGTTAAATTTAAAAATGTTTTGAGCTTTTGAATTTGCAACCGATTGTGGCTAGTGTATGTATTAATAGTCTAAAAATAAGAATGTTGTTTAATGTATGATAAATAAAAATAACGAGAGTAAGCCAAAAAAATAATCCCATATATCAATCCGCAATTTTTCCCAATTTTTATGTCAACTTAAGCAACAAAATCAAAGACGTGAAATTTTGATTTATGTTAAGGAAACTCATTTCAATTTAATAAAATTGTATATGCAGGAAGTAAAACAATCGAAGAATTTAAAAATTAAGGAGATATTTTTGAAATAAATGAAAAAATTTAATGCAGACCTGAAGCCCTCATAGCAGGTCTGAAGCCCCCAACAGTCCAATTTCTTCATCTCTAATTTGCCCAGAATAATAGCTTAAGTCGACTTAACCAAATTTAGCTTTATTATGCTGTATTATGCCCCACCTCAATGTTTCAGTGGTTAAAGTTTTTAATTAATATATAAAAAAGTAATTACAAACAATATATGCATAGTATATATCGCGCATTTGCTCAAACAACGTCATAACTCAAAAAATTGAATTTTTAAGTTAATGATGCAGACTTAATCCTCATATCGTTCTCTATATTGTGTAAAAATTTCTTACAAATATTTTATTTGCTCAACTCTTAGCGAAAAAATTAGGGTTTAATTTTATAAAACGCAACGCTTAGCTTTGAAAAATGTTGCATTTTTTTGTTTTTGTAACTTAAATTTTTTTCATATAAAATTTGTCAACGCTTGGCGTTGCGTCTTACAAAATTAGGCCTTTAATTTTCTTTTTTTTGTGTAAATTGAAAACTTTAAACTCGTTTACTGGCGACCCAGTTTTTTTTAGTTACGACGTTCTTTGAGTAAATGAGCGGTATGTATAAGTACATAGGCAGAAAAATGTTACTTAAACAACAAAAAAATTAATATTATTCTATTAAAATATTTAATTTTAGGTATTTTTAGATATTTATTCATTGGTACATATTCCACAAAGTAAATTTGCAGAATATGGTTGCACAAAAATGGACGGAGTGACTAGACCATATATCCATGATGTTATTAACAGTATTCTTAAAAATATTTTTGTGACTGACTATACTCAACCTATGCCTTCACATAGAAAGTACCAACGTGATTGTCAACAAAATTGCACAAAAGAACCGCAAGACTATACGGTTATTTGTGGCAAATCAGTCAACCAATGCGAGCGAGACGAAAAACTCTCGAAGGCCAAACAACACAAACACAATCCTGACCGCACTTAAGAAATAATTACGATGACGCGAGAGCTGTTCTTCAGCACAGAGCTGCTTAACGACTGACCTAATTATATATCAAACATTTTACAAAATTTTTCGAACCTTTTCTTTAGCCCAGAGCTGCTTAACGATTGCGTATTTTTAGTTAGATATATTTCAAGCATTATCTAGATTAGAGATGGGCGAGTGTCGAGTTTTTCCAACACGACACGACACCGAACACGAATACCAAGGTGTCCATACGTACGAAACACGCACGCGAAAAATTTTCCCGACACGAAACTGCACAACACGCACGAAATCAAATTGAATAGCAAAATATCATTTTTTATATTCAAATTGATACAGATTTTTGTTTAATTTAAAACTTTGAGCTTGAGGGACCACTACACTATCAACAAATTAGCTGGTCTTGCGTGTTTGACGCTACATAATATTAAATTTTTTCCTTACTAAAAATTTATGCAAACATATTTTACAACCAAAATCGTTTCGTAATTTATCGTATCAATTTTGCTCAATACTATAAGACCTGAATGTATACGAAATCAGATTTTCTATCACGAACACTTCGTGTTGAGTAGTGCGTGTCCGTGCCCATCTCTAATCTAGATCAATATTATTCTACTATATGGTCACACTGATTGCAGCTAATATAACACACATACATTTACATGACAATAAATAATTCAAAACAGTCTGGCAAGGTTCAATAACATCCTTTTCCTTTATAACAAAGTTTATCTAATTAGTTATTGCCTGGCAACTAATAATTGTGATTCTTATTTTACAAGAGATGGCAATAACGCAAAATAATCAATATTAAATGTTTGTCTGCTAAGTTTAAACTTGA
This sequence comes from Nowickia ferox, assembly GCA_936439885.1. NCBI lineage: Eukaryota > Metazoa > Arthropoda > Insecta > Diptera > Tachinidae > Nowickia > Nowickia ferox. The sequence goes on from OW387025.1 coordinate 114,627,647, forward strand.
TTCGCGAGTTACGAACAATATAGAAATAGAAATTCCCATTTCAATGAGCAAGAATGCTCCACACGAAGTAATAGTCGAAATAGCAATAGAAGTACATACATACATATGTGTTTGCTAATAATATGTGAAACAGTTTTCTTTAGAAATATTCCACATATTCTAATTAACTACCTATTATTTTTATCTTAGAAGATTTTTATATTTGTAAAAATTGTTTTGGGTATATAAAAGACTTTATATCTGCTGACTTACAGAGATACAAATGTTACCTTCTAATAAATATGTATTATTGTATACATTTTGATAAAAATATAATACCAACTCCAAAACAAATTAATTAATTTTAAAATTAGTCTGCGCAATCTGAATGTTGGGACTAAGATAAGAAACAAATATATGTGTATACCAGGAACCCTGCAGAAGCCTCAAGATCACTTTTATTATTCTCTTTTGTTTTTGTATAATTCCAGAGAACTAAGTACAGAGTGGTTACTTATTTAGTGTGTTGTATTCGTATACCAAGCATAATGAAGGTGAAAGACGGCTGTCTCTTTTTGTAGAACCTTTACAAACAGTTTATAATGGTTGTTCAACTTAGCGGGACGTGTTAGGCGGTTGAAATATCGGAAAAGAAAAGCCAGTGTTGAGTGTGTTCGTTGGTGGTGTTAGAATAAATTGTTATATACAATATTACATACGAGTACATACATACATATGTACATAATTAAGTAGCTATTGTTGAATTTACTCCAACGAAGTTGAAAATAAGAGAATAATTAAAAAATTAAAAAGTCCTCAACACAATTCCATGATCATATATAACAAAAATTAAACAATTCTATTGTCACTTCTATGTGTATTTTATTTTAACACAATTTAATATAATACATAATTGCAACATGGCAAATGCATACAGACGCATAGCATAACTAATTATGCTAACAATTTACTATATGTATCTGCAATCAAGCTACACGCACATACATGCATACATACTAAATAGATAAAAATAAGTGCATATGAATGCACGTATGCACGCCTAAAGTTGTTATTGAGAGAAGTGCAATTAAACCAAAAACTTAAATAAAATAAATGCATGAATGAAAATAAAAAAATTAAAGTGAATGAAAACAATTTCATAACGAAAGAAGAAAGTTCGTCTCAAAGCCCAAACATCTAAAATTTATATACACACAGTACGTATGTGGTATAAGTATTTATTTACGTACATATGTACATTACACTCTCCTAGTATTTGTTTGTTGGCTGATAATCAAGTAATTTTGATTGTTTAATACGATCAAAATAAGAAAAATATAAGTACATATAATCAAATAATAAGTGAATTAGAAATTTTGTGTGTAATGTTTGACTAATTATGGAAATATTGATTGTACAAAACTAAAGGTAAGTAAAGGTCTGGCACCAAATAATTTGGGTTTGCAGTAAATAAGTATTTATGCACATACATATTTATGTACATATGCACAAAAAATAATAATTGTGTACATATGTATTTATAGAAAGAAGTTTTAAAGAAATTATTATGTGTTGAAAATATGGCCAACAATCTAGTTTGAGAACTACCTGTTGAGTGTGAACTATTGTATACATACCCTGAAGGAAATGTGTGTATATATCAACATTAGTGTTGTCAATTATTCGTGTTTTATATATATGTATGTTCGAATTAAACTTCCTGATATTTTTTTTTGGAATAGACGAATAAGTTCTTTTACTTTTGTTCGAATATCCGAACGAACAAATAATACAAAATTTTATTCGAATAATTCAAAAACATTTAGACAAAAATTGTTCTCATTAGCAAACTAAAGCAAGTAGTGCGTATACATTTGAGCAAAATCTAGCACTTATGAGATTTAGTAGATTCCCTATACAAATCTACTTAAAATCTAGTATAACTTAGTGCTACAACTATGTTTTTTTTTCTCCAAATTTCTACTAAAAATTGGCTACATTGCAGTTGTTTGGTTGGAAATTTTCAGTTAATGGGTTATGTTTGGACAAAAACCTTGATAAATGTAAAAAAATTTTGCTGTAAACGGTATATATTTAAGTGTAAATATCCTATTACACAAGAAAACAATTATTTTAATAATAAACTTAAAAATGAGCTATCATCGTAAAAGTGGTGTAACCCCAAACTATTTAATTACTTAATTGTTCTATTATTCTATTACTTTGCTATATTATGTTCTGTGCAAAAACAATTTTTCAGCTTAAACTTCTTTTGAAAAATAAAAAGTCGCTCTACTCTACTTGGTTTTGATAGCAACAAAAAAAAAAAGAGATGTGGGTTACACCACTTTTGCGCTGATGGCCTCAAATATTATTGAAAACGAAACGTAATTAGTCAAAAAGCATAACTCAAAAATGCTTGTTTTGCAGAAGTAAGTTTTAACTTTACAGTTTATAATTTAAATATTTTCCCTTTTTAAGAAATGCATGTACAAACCTTTTATATACAATTTTTACACGAACCCATGTAATTTAAATGGATTTGATCATTGGTTTGTGTCAAAAACGAGCTACTGAAAGAGTTCGATGCAAGTCTATTGAACACCATTTTTTCTAAATAAGATAACAAATAGGGAAATTTCTTTCACAAATTGTTAATGTTGGTGAAAAGCTTAAAATAAAATTAAAAAGCAAGTTGTGCATATTTTCTTTCCTTTGATATTTCCAAATAATTTAAGTCAAACTCATTATTGTTAACGAATTTTGCCATATTACAATTTCTTACTTTATTAAAAGACTTTTTTAGGTCAGTAAATAAATAAACTATGATAATTTGCTACGGCGACGTCATCTAATTCTTCATAGGCCACAATATTTTTATCACAAAAACCACCGTGGAAACAAAGTATTTGCGTACTCGTTTGTGACCTCCATCTCGTTATTTAGTCATTTGTATAATTTCTTAAAAAGTTGTGAAATGTTAAATATTTTTTTATATAAAGTAGTTAAGGAACTTATTCGAAGATTCGAATACTCGACAAAAATAATTCGAATAATACATACTTTATTCTAAATAGAAACATGTTTGCTCGTTCGAACAAAAATGAATAGAAATTGCTAGAATATTCGAATAATTATTGTTTCAATGACAACACTAATGTGCATACATTTGGGACAAAAATCTTGTTTATTCACAAACATGCATACATATTGTATCTACTTATATATACATATGTATATACATACTCTTAATGTATGGATAGCATTAACATACAAACGTACTTATGATAAGCATTCCAAAAGCCAAACTTGTGTGACATTCTTTAAATTAAAATAACGACCATAATACTCGCACCTACATATGTACATACTCACACACACAAAAGCAATCAGAAAAATATTGAAGTTGTTTATTTAAGAAACTATTGTCAAATGCCGGGTAAACCGGTCCATACAAGTGTATCTCCCATATACAGATTGTAACATCTCTTTTATTGGACACTCTAATTAGGATGCCAGATGTTGTACAATTGTGTGCCTATAAAATTGGATGTTCAGAGAAGAGTAGCCAAACATATCCAAGGCGAATTCAAACCAGGTGGTCTCGACTCAAGTCGCATCCATACTAGGTGGTAGCAAGGGATCAGGTGACTATTTTCACCGCTTGTAATTTGAATATACGTTTGATGTCAACACACATTTTTCGGTCAATTTTTTTGACATTTAAAGTATAAATTTCTCAAAGCGAATTGGGCTGAGTATACCTTATATGAATTTGCCTTGCCTGGACTGCCCCAGTTGATGGTTTTCGCCGCGTGTAATTTACATTTCCTTGAGATGTCAATACACATTTTCAGGAATTTTTTTTTTTTACTTCCAAAGAACGCGTTTTTCAAAGCTTTTCATTGATAGAAACTTATTGTTTCATTAAAATTTTTTAATCCATTTTTTTCTTTTTATAAAACCAATAGAATATACTACATGGTACGGTTTTTTTTAGATAATTTCGTGAACAAATATGGTCCGAACTCCATTAGTAGTATGTATGTATATATATATATAAATAAATAATATATAATATATAATATAATATAATAATATAATATAATAATAAATATGGGCGAGTCAACATCAAGCGTCGTTGGCAATTATCTCTTAAGTGCAACCAGGCCACTGTTGTTTATTGGCCTTCGAGAGTTTGGCGTCTCACTCGCACTGGTTGACTGATCTGCCACGGATAACTGTATATTCTTGCGGTTCTTCTGTGGAATTTCTTTAACAACCACGTTGCTACTTCCTATGTGAAGTTATAGGTCGTATACAGTCAGTCACAAAAACCTTTTTAAAATACTGTTAATAACATCTTGGGCATATGGCCTAGCTACCCCGCCCATATTTGTGCAACAATACTTTGCAAATTTACTTTGTTTGTAAATTATTACTTAAATAAATAAATAAATATATATTTACATATCGCACTTGTTCCTCAAAAGCGTAACAACTCAAAATTCATGAATTTTCAGTAGAGGCCAAAAACTGTTTCTGTTAGTAGTAGTTATTCTAAAAAACACAAAGAGAGTCATAACGGTTTTTTTCACGGAAAAGAAGACAAATCAAAGGGAGATTTTTACAGTAGGTAGATATGACTTCTGTTGTTTGGTTTTTTGCAAAAAGTGAAAATTTGAAAATTTTGAGTTCTTACGCTTTAGAGGAACAAGTGCGATATGTGCATCCAAGATTTTCATGTCTAACAGAGGTATGTTATCAGGTTAACATTCCGCTGTTAGTGCATTTGGTTTGTGTCTGGAAATTTAACTTCACATTCGTTTTTATTTTTACGTAAATGCAGGGTTTTAAGATTTTATAGTCTGAGGCTCTATTTTAAATATTGGTTAAGGATCTTCAAACATATGAGTCATTTTGGAGAATATCTGAACATATATTTTAACTATGATATTATTATGGATTACAATATTGAAAGCTGGGAAATTATGATAGATAACAGCAAAAATTAATAAATCAAAGAGCAATTTATGACATTTTTCAATTATGTATTCTCTTCAAATATTGAATATAAGTCAGACCACTGAAAATATAAGGATAGTAGTAAACTTTTTGCCCCTGGTCTACAAAAAATTATTTTTATGCCCATAACACCAGCAAATTTATAACTGCCACCACTTTTAATGATATTAATTCTTCCCTGTGGTAGTTACCAAATGATTAAGTCTGGCTTTGTACTCAAAAAACAAGTTGGTATTTGCGATGCCTGTACGTATGTATAGTATGTTTTTTTATTTGTTCATGCATACACTCATTTCAATCATTATCGATAATTTCTCGCAGCTAATATAAATATTGCCATGGCAAAGTTACCAGTCATTTCTATACTCTCTAGAAATGCTGTTTGTAAAGGCAGTAGTCGGCTGTCGTACCGGTTTAGGTTGTGGCAGGTTTAGAAGAGAAAATATATTTACATATTAACATCACCAACGATGTTTTTTAATTCAATACACGTGAGCGTTTGTTTATAGCATTTATAAGTTTTATATAGTGACGCTCGAAAAAAAAATGGGTAGAAATATGTGCGTGACTGAGTGTGAGAACACCCGCATATGTTACATTTGTATTGAGTTTTACTACAATAAAGTAACACGCACACACACACACACACACACGTACATCTTTATCTTTTAAAATTATTTTTGAGTTTGCAGTAAAGTGAAATGTAACGATTTTTTTTAATTATTTACCAAATTAAATTTTTACATGATTTTACTTGATAAAGTAAGATTCTTCAGCTCATTAAGATCATTGTGTGGGTTATCTAAAAATAATTCTAGAAAAGAGTTAAATATTTTGCATTGAACAAATTTTGGGCATTGTAAATTTGTTTGACATATTTTCGAAAAGCTAGAATTTTCTTCAAAGTATTCAAGTTTATTTTGATTATTTTTTTGTTATAAATGTGAAAGTGAGTTTGTTTGTTTGTTTGTTTGCTACGCTTTCACGCCCAAACCGCTAAACCGATTTTAAAAATTCTTTCATCGATGGAAAGTTATATTAACAGCGTCAAATAACGGATATTTTTTGTTCGGTTCGGAACCGGTTTTTTATATTTTGTGCGAATTTTTTCCGAAGAATTGACTTTTGGACTGGTTAGGGTATTTTTGGTTTCGGGTTTGATTGTTTAAAAAGTTTAAACTGGTTTCAGTCTAATAATAATTTTTAATCTATTACTTTTTATAATCAAAAACATTCCCTGAAGAAGCCCCACAATGAATTGGCGAAATATTGGAGTAATAAATATAATTTATAAAGTAACCTTAAGATTGAATATTTTGAAAAAATTATATTTACATATGTATATTAAGCACCAGTTGTATAACAACATATATGAACAAAAGAAATATACCATTACTGTATTTAATAAATTCCACGAATTCATGCGTATTTTAAAATTTTCCAACTTGAGTTCTTTTTCCTAATCGTGTAAAGCCTGTGTGTGGCCTTTGAGGCGCATATCTATCTATTTTTTAACTTTCAATAAACTCGGTTGGATAGTTTCGGAGTGACAGAAGTTGACCTCTACATCCGCTCGATCCTAGTTTTGAAAGAGTATTTATATAGCCTTTTAGATGCATATCTATCTTTATTTGAAATTTCATAAAAATCAGTGGGGTAGTTTCCGAGGGGCAGAATTCGCTCCCAGCAGCCTTAAAAAACATGTAAAGCGTGCGTATCTGTTTTGATGAAGTTGTAACTACGTTTTGAATTTCATAAAAATCGATTAGTTTAAGAGAGGGAGAAATTGTCCCCTGTCCCCTCTTGTTCGTAGTCTTAAAAAATATATAAATCATGTGTGGCCTTTCAGATGCAGATTGATTTCATAAATTTCGAAGAGAAAGAGTTTAAAAAAAATATGAAGCCTGTGTGTCCTCTAAGACGGAAATGAATTTCATAAAAACCGACTGGATAGTTTCTGAGAGGCAATAATTGCACCTCCACCACTGCCACCTTCTTGGTTCTAATTTTTAAAAATATGAAGTCTCTGTGTCTTCCTAGACCCAGATGTTTTGAATTTCATAAAAACCGCTTGTATAGTTTCGGAGGGCCCCTCTCGGTCCAAATTTTTAAGAAATATGTAACCTATGTGTTCTTTTATACGCAAATCTATGTATCTCGGTTTTATTTTGACTCTACCATCGTTGGTTTTGGAATTCGATTACATATATTTTATTTGGCATTTACAATACTAAACATTTTTTAATTACGCAAATAACGATACGTACCAATTTAAGATTTTATTACTAACGCAACTCCATAATAATTATACATATGTATCTCATAATTAAGTAATTAATCCACAGTTTTTTAAAACACATACAGACCTACATAGTACGAGTTTACATACATATGCACATATGTAAGTCCGTACGTACACTTGTATCTTTTGAAAATTTATAATTAATTTGTGCGTAACAGCAGTGGCAAGCAGCATTTGTTATTGGCCTCATTAATTCTTTTGTCGACGACATGTGTATGAAGAAGTACGTATTTCCTTCACTTTGTTTAGAGTACAAGATGTTCAATGTAAATCTTTTATGCACAATAAAATTATTTACCCCTCTAACTCCTCATTGCAGAGGTTTGTTGATGCCTTCGTAAAATAGGGTTCTGGGGGTTGTTGCTTGGGACAAAAAAGATCCATACAATGAAGACTTAGAAGGTTAAAATCTTTAACAAAGAACAGTAGTTAGAACTTTGCTATTTTTTGTATTTAATAATAACTTATATTGATAATATAAATTTTATATGGTACATTAAGCATATAACTAAAAAAGTAAGAATTTATGTTGATTTTAAAGAAATACGTTAATTCTAAAACTAAACTAATTTTAATGCAAACTTTGTAAAAGTCTCGAGAGAATTGTAATAAAAGCAATGTAGTATGCATAGTGATTGTGAATGCATGAATGGATGAATGCATATTTTGCTTTGGAGATTCGCGTTACAAAACAAGTTGTGAAATTTAGAGGTGATCGTGGCTCATGTGATTGACGTTAATCAGACATGATCATGAGTGTAAGTAAGTTTTAATTTTTTTTCGTAAATGTTCGCGAATATAAATGTGAAAAAGCTGAGAGTGAACATGAATTAAATAATTTTTGAGACAGTAAAGAAATGTTGTCGTGTCCGTGACTGTGTCCGGGAGGCTAATTAATTTTCCTTGTACTCACGTGCAAGAATGTGAAATAAAGAACACAAGCGTCCCTTATTAACATTAATTTTTTTTATGACGGCACATGATTTTGAGTGAGAAGCTGTTCACAATTTACTTATGTATACTCATTTTATTTCTTTATGTTTTTTTGCATTTCATCTAGTCTTTGTTTTCTAGCTCCGCAAAAGTTTTTATTCAAAATGATTTTGGATCTTGAGAGACTGGCTGTCAATCTTGTGTTAATAGAAGACACACTTTATTGTAATTAAATACAACTAGATACATACATATGTATGTATGTATGTATGTATGTATGTTGTTTGCTTGCGCATCAGGTCATATTTTCACAATAAATATACTAAAATTGTAACAAGATTCTGTATCTTTATAGCATACGAGTATGTGTTGCACAATGTGTGAGAAACTTTTATAAATGCTGCTTAGGAAATGGTTTGCTTGGTTTAACAAAGAAATTTGTTACAAAATATTTTTATAGTTCGTAATAAAGATATTATACGAGTACAAACTACAGTATCTTATCTGATAAATTAATAATCGAGATGAAGGTAGAGGTCCATAGCTCGCTTTTTGCGCGTTATGCTTTACAGGCGTTTCATCCTCTTGTTTCGTTCTATACTTTGTTCGCGTTGAGTTACATGCACTGCTTTTCATGCGCCATTTTATTTTTATTTTGATCAGCTGTGTGCGTTTGTTTATAAATACTTAAAAAAATGCCTATGAACAATTTAAAAAGAGAAAAGGTTTTGTGTACGGCCGTTGTATTTAGAACGGAATTTAATTGGGTTTTTTGAAACCACATTTAAAAAATTAAAACTTCTGACCCTGAGCAATTTCGAACCGCGACAAGAATGTCTGCAGATGTCTTTGACTATTTATTCAGCATTTTAAAAGATAGGCTTGAGAAGAACTCGGCCAGGGCTATTCCAGCAGATTGTCGGCTGTTGTTGACTTTAATGTAAGTAAATTGAAAATTACATATAAATGTATGCACATTATTGGCTTAAGCAATAACTTTTCTAAGCAGCTATTTAATACAGATTTAGCGGAGAAGACACTAATATGCAAAATTTGTTACTGAAAAAAGTGTGGTGAGAAGTTAATTAAAATACATCACTTTAATGAAAATATTCACATATTTTATAAGTTTTTTTTACTAAGAAATTTTTTTTATTGAAAAAAAAAGAAAAAAATTATCCACGGCAAAGTAATATTTATCGATAACGTAAGAAATAAAGTATTATTTAACATCTTGAGCATTCAAGAACAGCTGACTTTCTTTCATGGTGCTTGTAAAACGCACAAAAGTAGAAAGTAGACCTATTTTTTGCTTTGAACGCGCCTACGCGTTCTGCGCTTTTTGCAATGTAACTTGTCACATACTATTACATTGATTCTACTTTTTTGACAGATGCATAGAAAGCGTAACGCGCAAAAAGCGAGCTATGGACCTCTACCTTGATTGTTTCTCTTCTTCTTGTTACCGTTGGTGATACTAAAACGTAAAATGAAAAAATTTTTCTGCTGTATTGTACTTTTTCCTAAATGACACTTTTTCCGAATGAAATTTTTATTTTATATATATGTACATAAAGGGTGTTTTTTTTAGAGTGTCACAACTTTTAGTTGGACTCACTGCTTTATTTGAGCACCCATTTAACAGCTGATAGCTGCTTTTTGTTCAGTTTGCTTTGAAATTTCATTATGAGTCGACTTACACCAGAACAACGCGTGCAAATTGTTGAAATTTTTAATCAAAATAATTGTTATATTCGTCAAACTCATCTTGCACTTCTTTCATTTTATGGCGTACATAATTCTGGTTGAATGGGTACGTCGTAAATAAGCAGAATTGTTGCATTTGGAGGAAGTGTCGAATCACCATTACATCCACAGAAAATTACTGTTTGGTGCGCGTTATGGACTGGCGGAGTCATTGGCCCATATGGCTTCAAAAACGATGATGGTCAGAACGTTACTGTCAATGGCGAACGGTATAGGAACATGATTCGAAATTTGTTCGTACCTCAATTACGTGGAATTAATCTTGCTGATATGTGGTTCCAACAGGAAGGATTCACATGCCACACAGCGGGCGCTACAATTGATTTACTCACAGAAACTTTTGATGAAAAAATAATTTCACGTAATGGCCGAATTAATTAGCCACCAAGATCGTGTCGTTTAACCCCATTGGATTATTGTCTTTGGGGTTATGTTAAGCCTCTTGTCTACGTCGATAAACCGTTGTATGACGTTGTTTTAGTAAATGAGCGATCTGCTATTAGGTTATGCAATGGAAGATACATATACACTAGAGTGACTCACCTTGTACAGAGATGAAAAACGCGACTTTGCTACGCCTCTCAAATCAAAGATCGGTCTTTTTAATGAGGACTTCCAAAACATTTGAGGTATCTAGCGATGGCTTTTCGTGAGCTGGACCGTGTCCAAGAAAATTATATTTTTGAAGTTTTTTGCATATTTTTGTATTTTGTCCAAAAAAAGTACATCATCTGAAAAACTTTTTCAAGCCGCTTCCAATAGTGCAAATCATATAATGCTTAAAAAATAATAGAATTTATTTTAATATTAGTAGCACCTGCTATGGAAATGCTTAAAAATCGTAGTTTTTATGGAATAACGTATTGCTGATGGTACGAATGGTAAAGTTTAATGCACTATTGGAAGCGGCTTGAAAAATCCTTCAGATGATGTAGTTTTTTTTGGTCAAAATACAAAAATATGCAAAAAAATTCAGAAATATAAATTTTTTAGACACGGTCCAGCTCATGAACAGTCATCGCTAGACCCCTCAAATATTTTGGGAATCCTCATTAAAAAACCCGAACTTTAACAGTAAGTCGCTTTGATGTACACATAGCTACATATATTATTTTCGTTTAAAAATTAAATAGGAGAGTTATATACTTTTTTATGTAAATTACTCTTCTTGGTAAAATTAAAAAAAAAAATAAATTTTTGTGGCACTTTTTGCAATTTTTAAAGGGTAACGCTGTTGTTCCTCTTTGATGTTGCTCTTGTTATCACACAAACGCTTCTCATATTATTTTATCTTATCTTAAGAATATACTTGTTAAAATGTGCCAAGTTCTTAGTATGACTAATTTAAACTTAAAACAACAAACTTAAGAAAGAATCTAATTAGTATGTAAAAAAATAATGCATACATACATACATTCCCGCATATACAAACATACACATATGTATGTATATATGTACGAGTATGTACGCGTATAATCTTGGAAAACTATTTTACAGTCTTACCAAAATTCATACTTTACGCATTTGAACTTTTAATTTATTATGTGCTGTGTGTCCCGTAGCATTTACTCGTACAATCCTCAAAAACAGCGCATATTTTTATAGTACGTGGCTATTTTTCAAATTATTTAGCGTCTTAGTTTTTGATTTGGCGACATGGCGATTTTTCTGGCTATAAATAAATAAATTCAGGAAAATTGAAATATAAATTCTAACAAAACCCTTCTGCAAGAAATGAAAACAATTTGATTTTGATGACTTTTCTTATATCAATTATAGTAATTAATGCATTTTGAATTTGGATGAGAAAGATTTACATGATTTCATTTCTACTTTTGGCGATTTTCTGCTAAATTTTATACGATTATTTCATAAAAATTTAATTAAAAAAAGTTTTATAAAAAAAGTATACATATGTTAAGAAAAACTACATAAAATTGATTTTTTCGACTTTTTGCGATTATTGAAATTAATTTTGCGAAATAGGTCGAAAGAAATCTGACCACCCTGGTGGTGGTGGGAGGTATAAAAATTGGTTTTTCTCCTTAATGCTAGTTAACCAAGCCAAATTTGATTGAATTTGTTTTGGAATTAATATCTCATGTTTTTTCAATGTTTTATAATTGCTTTTAATTAAATTAAAATACATTTTTGTGTAAAAGAAATGATCAACTAAAATATGCAGATTCATATGAGAATGAAAGCAATCAATACAAACGAAGATCATTTGGCTTGACGTCTTAACGTTTACTTTTGTTTGCATTAATGAAAAATTACAGTGCGCAACAATTATTTGTCGCTTATCATGCACAGTACGTCACAGTTTACTGGCAATTTCGATTTTTTAACTTTTGAGTTTTAAAAAATTTCTCATGTCAGTATGTCGAATAGTGGCTTTGTTGACTGACTGCCTGCCTTGAGTGCCTTGCCGGCCTTTGGCTGCTTGTTTAAATTTATCTAGTATATTAGGTGTACCTTAGTTTTTGCCACCACTTTAGGAATTGCTTGATCATCTTTTATAAGTACATATGTATACTGATCATCTCGTTTATTGCTATTGTATGTTTGAACTTAACGGTCAAATTGTTATCAATTGTATCCAATTGAAATATATGTACTCGTATGTATGTATGCAGATAGACGTAAGTATGCAAATATGCGAATTTTAGAATTTATTAAATATTAGTATATTTAAACTATTTTTATGTACATATTAATATGTAAATCTTAGGAAATTGTTCTATTTAAGCAAAGCTTTTCAAAAACTACTGCAGTGGATAGACAATTGGCACATTTTGAGTGTATTGCCTCCAAAGGCAAACAATCACCGATCATTGTTGTTGCTGCATGTACGAGCTAATTTTTTAAAGTGCTTTTTTATGGGAGAAATACTCTTATTACTTAATTGCTAGGTATTCGCGAATATCTATTTATTATAGCTGACTGGGTCAGTTGTTGCGACAGCTTAAATTTTAGCTTGTAAAGTTCCATAATTGCAACAGTTGACGGAAAAAGAGGTTAGTTTTTTTCGTTTATGAATATGAGACATGTTGGTGATATGTTTTATCAGTTTAGTCGTGACTGTTAAAATTCACTTGACACTTGTTCTTAAGCTAAATCGTAAGCAATTTTGAATTTATGAAGTTGACAAATTGAGATATTTATTATGCAGCACAAACCAGAGAATCACAATGAGTATTCAAAAAAAAAAAAAAAAAAGAGGAAAGAAAACTTAAGCAAATAGTCTTGATTTTAGTAACAGCGTGTAATCATAATTGTAGCGCAAACAATTCGTACGCTCACATATTTACTCTCAAGCAACTATGACTGCAGCCAATTCCAACTTACAAGATCATCTCTACTTCGTTTATGCGAAAGCCAAAATATCCTACAACTATAAATAAAAAAGCACATGCGTAGCAAGCGTATTGACTGACTCTCTGTCATACTTATAGTCTGAGTATGCTTATAATCAGAGTATCGGTATTTAGTCGTGTCACTACCGAAAGTTTTCGATAGTTTAAAAAACATTATCGATATATCTATCGTGATAGCATCAAAGTTGTATGGTTCTTGCTCAATGTATTTATTTCCAATAAAAATTTAAAACAAAATATTTTTTAAACGAAACAAAACAAAACAAAACAGAGCTTTATTTCTCATTCAATTGTTTTTGTTTATGAAAAGCAACATATTTAAATTTTTTGCTTTTAGTGGTGTATCATTTACTATCGATAGTGACTAAAAAATATTGATTGTTTTCAAGTATTAATATATTGCAGGATAAAAACATCAATAGTTGCAAAACAAATTAACTATCGATAGTATCGAAAGTGTCATCGATAGTTTTCCATATATACATACGTACATTTGCGCATATAAAATGGAATGGAAAATGTGTTTTGGCTGTTTAAAAAAATGCTTTGTGTATGTAAATTAAATAGCCCTGTATATATGCATGCGTAGCCGATTAATACTCAGAGTATTTTTACACTTACATACAGTTATAAATTTTACCTGTATATGAACGTATCCGTTTTAAAGTTAAAGCGTATGTTTGCATATGGGACTATTTTTTATTTTTACCTGTGCGAATTCATAGTTGTTTGACGGCCAATACTCAAAACTATACTCTCTGGTCAACACACATTTTTCAGTATATTTTTTGACATCATAGATATATATTTCTCAAAGCAAATTCAGTCGAGTATATACCTTCTATCAATTTAACTTGTCTGGACATACATATTTGCAAAATTGCAAAAAAACCTGAATATGATAAATCGAATAAATGAACTAGAATGAATTTTCATCAGGAATAATTGCTTAATCGTGCTTAAGTTCAATGTTTTCAATTCTTGTAGAATGAAATATTTTTTATTAATGAATGTGATTTTCTAAAGAAAAGAAGAAAAATTGAACTAGACTTTTTAGCTGGGGAAAATATCAAAATTTTTCTGTGCTGCCACACACTTCATCACCACCAATTTCTATATGCTTGGGCAGAGAAGGTTGTTGTTAACATCAGTTATTTAACATGAATTTTTAATGAAATAGAATATGAGAAATGATTATATTGTGTATACAATTATTAGCACGAAGTTATATCACTCTACCTAAGTGTGTTTATATTTTCTTGTTTATCTTTTGCGATCATCACATTAAATTCAGCATCCACGAGACACGAGGGGAAAAGAAACAAGTACTCAGCTACTCGTTCGTAATGTTAAAAAGAGCACACATTCATACACAAAACTATGCATAAAAAATATGAGCTGAAAAATAAGACTTGCATTGTGTGAACGCCTATGAAAGTTCAAAGAAGAAAAAGTGATAAGATTAGCAATAAGACTTGGCAAAGTGTGAACTGGGACTTATAAGGATTAATTGCTAAGTTTAGTAAATATTTATTTTGATAGATAATAGAACTCGCTTGTATTAGGGGTATAACATTTTGAAATTTTTCGCGAACATACCAAATGTGGTGATTAACCTTGAACTTGAAAAACATTTGTAACCTTTATCGTAGGTTGGATATAGGAGATCACTATATGTATGTCAATAAATATTTCAAGCATGTTTTTTTTCTCTACATCCCACAGGTTAATTTCAATCCAAAATAAAATATGTGAAAAGTTTTGATGCCAAGTCTTAAATGAGTTGTTATTTGGTGCAAAATGAATTCGAATCAAGGAAAATTTCGACCTACTATAACTGCCATTGATGAAGTTGATGATCGAAATTTAAAACTGGAAGATACAAAACAGCAAATAGAGGGCAGTGAGACTGCGCCTTTGACGACAAATCAAATGAAATTAAATGTAGACCAAAATGTGGCTGCCGCCAAAAATCTAAATCTACATAGCGACCGCCATGAAAACGATGTTCAAGCTGAAACACCCGGACCCGGATCAGTCAGTGGCTTCAGAGGTTAGTAGCAAAGCTAATTCAATATCATTTCATTAATTGCCACATTCATTCATGCTCACATACATATTTGTTTTTTTATTTTTCTTTCGCCACGGAATATTTCCTGCACTGTAGCCTTTTTAATTCCAGGTCGAATGTCTTTCGATGCCTTGATGAGATTATCACGCAAAAGACGTATCATGTACGTAACTACAGCATGTTTATGTGCTGTTCTGCTGGTAATCATCATTATGATGATTGCTTTCTGGCCCGAAGTGCCATTTTATCTTAAGGCTGAACTATGTTTGGAAACGGAGTGTGTTCAATCAAGTCAACAGATCTTGCTGTGGTCAAATACCTCAAAGAATCCCTGTCACGACACTTATCAATGGGCGTGTGGCAATTTTGAGAAAGAGTTCGCTGAAAACGATTATTATGTAATTAAGAAAGGGGAATGGAATTACAAGACTTATAGTGAATATAAAGGTAAAAGAATGTTAATCAAAATTGCAATTTGCAGCAAATTAAATGTTATTTATTTTACAACAATTTAGAATTGAGCGAATTAAATCGTTTTATATCAATGCTGCCAACGTCCTCAGTCTCATATTCAGTGGAATCAATGGTTACGAGTTTATATCGGTCTTGTCGAGAAATTGACAGAGTTGATAAGTCACAATCTGATTTGTTGCTGAAGAAGGCCATTAATTTAGTGGGTAAGTTCCTATTGCCTAAATATACATATCTATGTATATGCGTATGTACATATATTCATACATACATATTCAGATGCCGAACATCTTAATGACATTTTCCTCTGTGTAGTGAGGGTAGTGGTTGCGCTAAGCAAGCAAATATTTTCTGCCCAAGTTGACTATAATCTCTAATGAAAAAATATACACAGTAAATATTATTTAATTTTTTAAATGGAAATAATCAGTGCCCATTGACATTATTTGCATTCTATGGATTGAATTCGATCATACATTACTGCATTTGCCCAGTGGGTGCAGTACTTCCTCTAAAAAATATGGACTTGTTTATACTTTGGACAAAAAGAAAGAAGTGCTTCATTAGAAATTAATTCTAAGCTTTCTTCTTTTATATTCTTAGCATTCTCATTTCAAAAATGCTGAAGTTTTGAAAATATTTTTTAAATTAAGAATGTGGTTGTTTATATAGGGTGTTTTTTATTGAGGTATAGAACTTTAAGTTGGCATCACTTTTTTAACTGGCGGCCATTTTGTCAGCTGTCAAGTGATTAATATTTAGTTTGGTTTGCCATTTTATCATGAACAGGTTGACAAAAGAACAACGCTTGCAAATCGTGCAAATTTATTTCGAAAATAATGGTTCAGTTCGCGAAGTTTACCGCAAGCTCCGTCCATTTTATGGTCGACATAATCGTCCATCAGAGCAATTATGGAATGGACCTGTCAATTGGCCACCAAGATCGTGTGATTTGACACCATTGGATTATTTTCTTTGGGGATATGTGAAGTCGCTCGTCTACGCCAACAAATCAGAAACGTTAGGGGACTTGGAAGCCAACATTCGTGGCGTTATTGCCAACATACGGCCCCATATGCTCGAAAAAGTGGTTGAAAATTGGACCTGTAGAATTGGCTTTATTCGAGCCAGCCGCGGCGGCCACATGCACGAAATCATATTTAAACGTTAATGGCATAAAATTATCCTTCCAATAAAGCCAAATTGATGGACATTAAAACGATTTTCTTGTGTTTTATTTCAATTCGAAGTTCTATACCTCTAAAAAAACACCCTGTATTAATATATAACATGTTATTTTTATAACGAAGCAGTTATAAAACAAATACGTGCTCTTTTAGTTTAAAAATTAAACAAACTTACCGAGGGGACCAAATTATATGAAATTTTTTCATTTGACACTCCAGGTTATTGAGAGATTAAAATTAACGAGTTTCGAGTTATCAACAGTTGACTGTTCTTTACTTGTTGCAACTTAAAAGGCCTTTTTCCACTCAACTATTTTTAGTTATTATCATCAGTGGATGTGTGCGAGAAAAACCTTTTGTTTCATAGCGAAAATGATCGGATAATGAAGCTCATCCAAGAGTTCTGCCAAGGTATTGGGTCACTAGTCTCTTAGTGATTACCGGTTTTTAGTTGGATTTCTTTTATAACTCTTTGATTTATGAGATAGTTATACCTTGTATCTATTTAATAATGGATACGATTATTAAATTCGAAGATGATGGTTTAATATAAAAATTTATTTCAATTTACATAAATCAGTAATTGTGTACATACATACTTACATAAATATCTAAGATAATTAGAAAACAGACAACCTTCTGCTTAATTAGCTCATGAACGACTCAACGACTTAAGATTGTGTGAAAGAGAGAGACATACAGCTATCTGATTGAAAAGAGAGTATCTAATATGCGGGTGTTGAGAAATTTCCGACTTTTGTCACTTTATCACTGATTTAATTCATTCAAAATATATTTATGTTTTCTAATTTGCATACCAATTTGAATTTGGTTGTTCATTTTATTATTTTATTATACTTTGTCGGCTTTTAACAAAAACATTTGAAATTCAACAAAACACTTTCATGCATTTAGTATATTAAATTCATATTGCTTCTGTTGTTATTGTTTTAATACAAAATAAAATATGTATTTATGGGGAGTGAAGTATTCTGCTGGTCGGTAAGCAGGCGAATTAAACTGAACAAATATAATTGATGCAAATTTGTGTTTAAAGTGTCGAAAACTAAATGCGTGGTAAACTCGAAGATTGTCTTCTTCGTTTATAAAACAATATTTGAGAGAACAAAGCTATGACTTGCATACATTTTTGACATTGAAATTCGAAATTAACACAAAATGTATGATGATGATAGATCCACAATATAAAATTTTTAGAAAAATGGTACTGGACTAATTTCCGGAGTTTTGCACAACTTAGCATGCATTTTATTTATATTATCTATATTGAATTACTGGAATTCATTAGTCGTATTAGATAAGCAATGAGTTAAATATTGCAACTGTGGGACAGTTGCAAACGTTTTGCCATATATTGCTTGGTTTTTCCGCACTTTGCAAATTATCAAATTATCCAGGAAATACATAGCATTACATGAATACGAAAAATTTGTGTTTTTATGCCGAATCTCAAAATGTTTTAGCAATAATCGTTCGTAAGCGGGCAGCCCGCGTTTAAAAGAAGTACTGATGTTTTAAAGTACCCATAGACTATGCAATATTATTGAGTACTTTATTCCTATTATTATTGTTGTTTTCATCCACACTATTCAATAAATTCCACAATATTAAAAAAGAAATATATGGCACAATTTTTCTTACAATATGTTTATGTAAACGTAAACAAAAGCTCTACACACTTGTGCATTTAAGAAATTTTAAAATTGATTTTTCGTGATACATACAAGATACATAAAAGTTCCCAAACAAATAAAATAATTTTAAATTAAGTAATTTAAAAAATAAAAAAAAATGTTCAGTAATGTATATATATTTTATAAATTGATTTTGTAAAGTATATCTTAAATAAATAAATAAATAAATAAATAAATAAATAAATAAATAAATGTTCAGTAATGTACCTGGAAACAGTTATTGCACAATGTTGTCAACACATTACAAAATATTTTTTGTTAAGCAATATAAATATTAAAAAAAAAGTGTTGCTATGCTCCTTGTAGGAACTATGGAAACTTATGTATACATATATAATATAAATCAAAAGAATTTTGATTTTATGCAATATATTGTGCCATATACAAATATATATAGTACACACACACTCAATTTTATTTTACAATATCAATTATTGCACAATAATATCGCAAATGTGTGGATACCTGTAGTAGTTTTTTGAATTTTATCTTGCTTTCTGCCAGGATAACAAATTCGAAAGATCTGGGTTTATTATACTTAAAAAAGGATTTAGAAAAGATTTGACTTTGTTGTACAGTTAACGAAAGAATTTGATTTTATAAGCCACATTCTTTTTGACGTCTTTTCAGTGTCGATGCCAAAATTTTTTGTTAACAAATACCTAATTTACATTAAGCATTTTTTTCATGAAATTATTTGCAACTTATATCAAAAAAGTTTTTTTATATAACATTTTCTTTTATAGCGCTGAAATTAGCAAATATAAAAGGTTTCGTGCAAGAAAATTCATGAAATTTCATGAAAAAATGGTTAATGTAAGCCAGGTAAAAAAACTGAAAATTTTTTAAAATTTAACCGTGCAGGCTTTGTAATAACCTCCATGAAAATTCTGTTGAAAAAATTGTTAACCAACGGTTAGTCTAATATTAGTCGTTCAAAAAGTTGAAGCTGAGAGTCTACTCTGTAAGGCGAAACGAAAGCAAATGCTTTCGAATTCTAATGTTAATAACATACCAATTCGAAAGCAATTTCTTTCGTTTCGAAGTACGGAGTAGACCCCCCAGCTTCATAATGAAAAAAAGAAAACCGATTTAAATCATATCGCATTTAATATTTCAGTCTGCAGTTTGATATTTTTACAAAAACAGGAATTTTTAGTAAATTTAGTAAATAAATTCACTTAATAAATTATAAAAAAATATAAAATAAAATTGGCAATAATAAACTTAGTTTCTTAAATAATAATCAACAAATGTGAGTATGCGAGTAGATAAATGTTGCCTAGATATTAAAGTAACTTTCTATTTGGTAACAGGCGGTAAATACTGGCCTACGCCAAACTTTTCTTGAGACTTGGCTGCCTGTTCAATACCTTGATAGTCATAAGAACCCTCACGTGTAAGGCTATCCAAACTGCCAACAATTGAGGTGACCGGAGCAATACCTTCGTCAGAGAATTCATTGGCTCCTTCCAATTTGGCATATTCATCTGAAAAAAAAGAAATACATAGTAATATTCGACAACAACTCTTGGAGTAATTTTTCTTAAAACCAACTTTGAATTTCCCTTTGTGCAGCAAAGGCTTCCTCAGAAGTTTTGTATTTAATAAAGAATACCTCTGGCTTGCTGGGTTGAGAAGGAGCAGGTGTAGCGATATCGCTAGCATCCAATTCACTGTCTTTTTTACTTAACACATAAATAACAGTCTTTTCTTCTTGAGGAGCGTATTCTGCAGAATATTTGACTTTAGCATTGCTTGACGCAGGAGCCTTAATGAAGACAACGCGATAGTTTCTTTGTGGCCGTCCCAATACAAAATGCTTATTTATTTGTTGCCTCTCATTATCTTCGGCTGCCGAAACTGAATAGAACTGTTTGCGTACAAGCGGTGTCTGTATTGTGGCAGCAGGTGGTAAATATTTGTCTGCGGCATGATGACCTCCAGCGAAGGGAACCGTTTGCCGTGTCTCATAACTGTAACCATACTGTGGAGCTGGAGAACTTAAAGCGATTAAGCTTAAAGCAATTGAAATTAAAAAAAGCATTTTTTTTCAATTCAAATAATCCTTATTAAGTTGGCTTATGATTTAAAATATTTATTGGTCAAATTGTTCGTTCCTATTGATATGAATTCCTGAGTTGATTTTTATGCACTGAGGGTGTCTTATTTATTTGCAGATATTTTAAACTAATTTAAAACGATTGGTTTTGTTTTATATTTCTTTCTTCCATCAAAGATTTTTTCCTTCTCTCTTTTGATCAAGTTGACAATTTTAAGTTGTTTTTATACTTTGATTTTAATTTTCGTATCTTTCTTGGGCTGGAAAATTAAGTAATTTTTTATCGGCAGCCTCAAAGTCAATTTTAGCACACATAAATATGTATATTAAATAAAATTACACACATGCTTTAATATTGAAAAATATATATTCATAAATCCATGTTTTTCATAAGATCAATGTTGACTTTTGGCTTGTCATTCAATTATCCAACATTCAAATCTGTTCTGAAATTCATGTGATTTGAAATCACATCCTGTTTTGAAATAACATGTGAGTTTTTGTGCTGTTATATCTGTAACTTACCTGTTTTTTAT
The DNA here is from genome assembly GCA_936439885.1 of Nowickia ferox. Classification (NCBI taxonomy): domain Eukaryota; kingdom Metazoa; phylum Arthropoda; class Insecta; order Diptera; family Tachinidae; genus Nowickia; species Nowickia ferox. The sequence continues at coordinate 114,649,072 of OW387025.1, forward strand.
TTTTTAACTTGTCAGCTATTTCTTTATTTCGGCTGTGTAATTTTAAGAAGAAATCACCAAAGGAAAAAATACGTATTTTTAATACATAGTAGAATATTCTCTAGATATTCAAAAAACTTCAAATAGACCTTTTTTAGACACGGCCCAGCTCACGAACGGTCATCGCTAGAACCCTCAAATGTTTTGGGAGTCCCCATTAAAAAGAGCAATCTTTGATTTGAGAGGGGTAACAAAGCCGGCGTGTTCACCTCCATACAACGTGAGTCGGTCTAATGTACATATATAAACTCAACAAAACACTAGTTTTGCAGAAAAAGTGTTTAAAGCTTTCAATTTACATACCTACAACTCAATGAAGACATCAAAAAATATTCTTCTCTCAGGAGGTTGTAGTACAAGCTATTTATATGAATTTTGACAATTTATATTATTTTAATTTCAAATCAAAAGGTTTAAATTAAAACATATACTAAACTTAAAACTTTAACTTCCGAACGCACAGAACATAAATGAATGTGTTCGCTTGAATATTCCGCCAAAAAACGTTCAAATATTTTTTTTATTATAATAACTTCAATTTGAAAGTGTAATGCAGCAAGTACAATTATAAAGTTAAGTATGAAATTTATAAAAGAAATTGCTAAATCTATTCTTAAAAAAATTAAATAGTTCAACATTAAGTTTGAATTGAAATACGAGAGCGGGTCAACAAGTTCGTGAATTTTCTGTCTCTTAACTGGATGGGCAACACTGCTTCTGTCAACAGCCAATTGACAGTTGACCCCTAATCACAATGTTGCGTCATATAGCTTGGACTTCACAGCGATTAATAGCAGACTACCGCATGATTTGAGAAGAAAACGAAAAAAGGTGACTTTCGTGTGCTGATTAAAGGCCGTGATACACTAGCCTACACGATCGTGCGATTTTTGAGAAAATACAGCCCTGGTATGATGGAGTCTATGAACATTTTCAAAAGACAAAAACAATTCATCAGATCAGGGTTGTATTTTTTCGTAGATCGCGCGATTGTGTAGGATAGTGAATCATGGCCTTAAGCATTATTTTTTTCCGAAAATAAACCATCATTAAAACCAACGTTAATCTTGATAAATACTATGGCTAATCTTCACCATCAAGTTCAATGGTAAAAATGGTTTACAGAATTTTTTTGTGGCTCTACAATCACGGAAGATGCCAATTATTCTGCACGTTTAATTGAGGTCTCAATATGGTGTTGGCCGATTGCGGAAGCCATAGGGATATCACATGGCTTAGTTGTTTAAATTTTTAATGATAACTTGAGTATGAAAAATATTTCCATACGATGGATGCCGCTTTTGCCCACAATCGAATACAAACGCAATCGTGTGACAACTTCGCAAGAGTGTTTGGCGTTGTTCCAAGGCAGTGAGTTTCTCGGGGCGAATCGAAACAAAAAATGGCCAAGGTGGGCTTGTCAGCCAAAAAAGTTATGGCGGCCATTTGGTTCGATTTAATGAGGATTTGAAAAATAAATATGAGTGCTGTTGGACAAGAAAAAAGTTATTGTCTACCAGTACAATGCAGGGTTGTACACATGTGCAGTTTCCATGGCAAAAGGCCATAAATTGGGCTATGAATTGCTTCTTCATCCACCCTATTCTCTGAACTTAGATCCATAGAGACTATTTCTTGTTCTCAAACCTCAAGAAATGGCTCGGCGCAAAGAGATTTTCTCTCGCAAACAAATAACTATTTTGATGACCTCGACAAATCCTATTTTTTGGAAGGGATAAACAAATTTAAAGTCACGGACTTATTGACCCGCCCTCGTATGCCATTAAAATCAGCCTTGTAAGTTGCTCTAAAAGTATCAAAATCGTATCTTAGATTTACTTAACATTTGCATCAAAATTCAGGAATGGACAGCAAACAGCAAAACTACATAATTTGTGTGGTTTTTAATTTTGATATAAATAACAAGACATTGAGACAAATTTGAATTTGAATTTAAATAGTAATGGCTAATCCATACTCGGCTCTGTTGAATGTGTTGGGCAAAAAATCCCAGCGAAATAAAAACATATCTATACTACATACATACATATACATATATTTATTTAGTTAATTAATCGGATTGTGGGTAAATTTAGACATTTCAAACAAATCGTTAGTTGCAAATGAACAAATATACATACGAGTGTGTACAACATCATATTTATGAATTTTGTGCTTAATTTATGATAAATTGGAATTTTCTTGAATTTTGTTGTACATATTCAGAGTCGATTGATTGTTTTATTCTTATTTGCTTTTATAGCCCATTTAGGAAAAATTAAGTAATGTGGCGATTTTGGTTAGAATCAAGCTGAAATTAAGTAACTTGCCATACATTGTAACACATCCCAAATGAACTAGTCTTGTTTAATTTATACGAACGAAACCAACAAGAAATTACAATGTGCAAACTTTGTTTTTGCATGAAAAACTCCTGTCTTTTTTTAACCAAGAAGATATTTACAGCCATGAAAGACAACACAAAATATGGCAAAGAGTCCATTTGGTTAAAAAATAATGTAAAATAAAAATATGAATAAAAATCATTACATTGTTGAAAAATGTTTGTGGGAACGATTTATTTTAATGTTAGAAAACCTTAATGCAACTGTTTAAAGTAGTGCAATACACGCTGCAACGAATCAGATGGTTGCAAAGTCAACTTAAACGTCACTTAAAGTTCACGTAAAGGTGACATATCAATAACCATACAAAACAGCAGTTCGAACCACGATGGACAACATTGTATTCGATTGTAGGTGACTCGCCATAACCATAGAAACCAATTGAAGTTTGGTTTTTCGCAATAACCATAAAGAGAGGTTACACATATGTATGTATTTGTTGTTACACTTTTGAAATCAATAAAGTTTACTGATTTCAAAAGTGTTTTTTGAATAAACAAATGAAAACATATGTAAACAGCTGTTTATGGTTATTACAGCACTAAAAGGTAAAGCAAATATAATTATGGTTTTCGCAATGGTTATGATTGAAATTCCTTAATTTCGTTTCAATCTGAATGAGCTATTGTATAATTTTTAATTAAAATCTTATCGTTTTTTAATGGCTCTTAGATTTGATTTTATCAGTAGCTTGTAACCGCTTATACGCATGTATGTTTTGTCAAGCAATAAATAAAGTCATAAAATATCTTAACGATCTAGCTATCATGATTTGCTAACTTACGAATAAATACGAGTATTCAAGATTTCTGCTTAGATGTAGTCTGTAAATTTAAATTTTTTCTTAGCTATGCCACTTAAAAAAATCAACTTCGCACTAAACTGCAAATTTAAAAAAGAGCTTGATTCATAATTTAAACCAGGGACCGTAACGGTTATAATTTTTATTTTAAAAATTACTTTTTAATCGTTATTTCTTGAGTTTTATTTATTCCTCACAAAATAATAGTTATTTTGTGACTTTTATTTATTCCTCACAAAATAAGAGTTATTTCTTGATTTTTATTTATTCCTCACAAAATAACAGTTATTTTGTGACTTTTATTTATTCCTCACAAAATAACAGTTATTTTGTGACTTTTATTTATTCCTCAGAAAATAAGAGTTATTTTTTGATTTTTATTTATTTCTCACAAAATAACAGTTATTTTGTGACTTTTATTTATTCCTCACAAAATAAGAGTTATTTTTTGATTTTTATTTATTCCTCAGAAAATAAAAGTCATTTTTAAACTAATAACTGCCCGTTCATAGAAGTCAAGTAAAAATTCTTGCTTGGCTATTTACATTGAAATCAAAAACAAATTTTGAGTGCTTTGTTTGTGTTTTCAATATAAATAGCCAAGCAAGAATTTTTACATGGCTTCTATGAACTGGCAGTAAATAAAATATAAAAAAATAACTCAGTGTTTTTGTAAATAAAATGAAAAATAGAGACTTTAGTATAGATTCTGCATATATTCGTACAATAATTTTTTCCTTTTGAAATTTGTATGAAAAACATATTGTTTGTAACGAATTGTCATTATTTTTCATACAATTTGGTAACGTGTAGAAATGAAATTTTTTACAAAATATGCCTATTTAAATTGAAAAAAAAACAAATTTGATATCTTTTATTACAAATAATTTTATTTCATTTACAAAAACAACAAATTTATAAGAAAGTGAGTTTGTTTTTTGCTAAGCTTTCACGCCCAAGCCGCTCATCTGGTTTTAAAAATTCTTTCACCAATGGAAATCTACATTACCAGCGTCAAATATAAGATATTTTTATCCGGTTTGGAACCGGATTTCTTATATTTGGTACGGATTTTGTCCGAAAAACACATTTTTGTGCTGGTTAGGGTTTTAAGACCGGTTCTTATGTATTTTATAATTAATTTGTTGCATAACATAAAAATATTTTTTGATTTGTCAAAATTTTTTAATGTACTAAATATCTCAACACCTTCATAATTAACACATAAGAGTTACCAGCTTGATAAATGAAACGATAAATGAAAGAAAAATGAAATGTCATATGGGCTTTAGCGAATAAAATAAAAACTTCGGCCCATTGGGTGGTCTAATGTACATGAATTTAATAAATTTTAATCTTTGTGAAGAATGATGCAACGCAAAAGTCTTCTGACTTACCATCATCGTCAAACGCTGAAACACCAGATGCTTTACCGTCGTCTGAAGACACAAACACGTGTTCATTATTAAACGAGTTCTTAAACTCTATTGAAGTAAATTCAGAGGATGAAGACTCAGATGGTGATCTGGAGGAGGAAATGAAAAGGGCGATAAACGAAATAGACAATTACAATCCTAAGCCCATTGACGTGGATGCAGATGTAATGAAATATTGGGAGGAAAAAAAATATATATATCCATACCTGTACAGATTGGCACAGGTTTTGCATAGCACGCCAGCAACACAAGTCTCTGTAGAAAGAGCATTTTCTGCGCTAAAATTAATATTGACAGATTTAAGATCGAATTTATCACCAGAGTCCATGCAAAAACTCTTATTTGTTAAATTAAATTAATTAATAAACACATTTTAAAAATGACTTTTATTTTCTGAGGAATAAATAAAAATCAAAAAATAACTGTTATTTTGTGAGGAATAAATAAAAGTCACAAAATAACTCTTATTTTGTGAGGAATACATAAAAGTCACAAAATAACTGTTATTTTGTGAGAAATAAATAAAAATTAAAAAATAACTCTTATTTTCTGAGGAATAAATAAAAATCACAAAATAACTGTTATTTTGTGAGGAATAAATAAAAGTCACAAAATAACTCTTATTTTGTGAGGAATAAATAAAAATCAAGAAATAACTCTTATTTTGTGAGGAATAAATAAAAATTAAAAAAATAAAAATCATTGCATCTATAGGTAGTCCATGTAACATGGAGTATTGTGGTATATTCCTTGTGCCCGTAGCACTTCTCTATTATTGTGATTTTTTCAGTTTAAATTTGGAAAATAATCGTTATTTGCGATCCCTGATTTAAACAATATTGGAGGCTAAAGGCCATTTTCTACTACAAATTATTTGAGCAACTCACGCCGACTCTTCACTGTTAATCAATGTATTAATGTTTAATATCATATTTATTGAACAAGATCACATATTAATATTCCTAATATTTGAGTTTTATACAACGATACTCGTACAAAGAAGAATTTTTCTCTCGATAATTTATAGCTGCCAAAATTAACAATTTTCGTTTTGTTAAAATTCAAATTACCACGAATCCGTTAAACATTTCAGAAAAGTATAAAACTATTAAACATTTAAATTGATTAATATTAGAGCTTCATGGTTTTCGGCAAAATATCAAAAACTTATTAAGCCAGACTAATGTACATGTGATACTCGTACATATGTACATATGTACATACATATGTATAAGATTTTCAATGTTATGTTTTTATGTCATTCATCTCCCCCATTATTTTTGAAAATATTTTTAAATTTTGTACGGACACAGAATTTTTTTTTACAGATTTTTTTCTTAACCATGAATTAAATTTGTATTAATTTTCAAAGTGTTACCCTGCGTTTAGACATGCAAGTACTTGCAAACGAGTACAAGCTCTGTGTACGTATTATTAACGAAAATTTCGCAAAAATGCCCCACTGTCTTGAAATTTGCATGTTTACTTTTTAGCGCGAGTTGTCCATAGCATAAAAAAGTTTAATTTTAAGGAAACCAGATAGTATTGAACTTTATTCGTATTGTTTCAATGCTATTTATGTCTAAAAAATTCATTAACTGCCTGATTTATGAATATTTAAGAAAAAAATGACAAATTAACTGTTAAATGTATTTAAAATTAGTATAGACTTATATAACATTACACTGCAATCAAGGTAATTTGCAACTGTTAACTAACTTTTCATTTACTTGCTACAAGTGAAAACAAGTCGCTGTCTTGTAAAATTCCTTGGCAGTTGAGTTTTAAGTAGACTACAAGTGCCGAAAGTATAGTTGTGTTAGTAAATGAGTTTGAGTTTATTGAGTTTTTCGAACTTGCACTTGCACGTGTAAACAATAGATTATCTACATATCAACGATTAGAAAGAATATTTAGCAGTGAAAATTGATTTATTTAATTTTCTATTTTAGCCAATTTTCGGTCAGCAATATTTTGTTTTTACTTTCATGTGCAAAGTAAGTAAATTAAGTTTATTTAAAAAGAAACTTGAAACCGATTATTTTTCTGATAAATAAAGAAATTCTGTAAGAAATATTATTCTAACAATCCTAGAGCTGGGGCTGCCAACATAACCTCTAGGCAGCGATGCCAACTTGGTACTTTTGGCACTATTTTTAGTGCTTCTTGAAGACTTAAAACGCCAATTTTTGAGCGGTAGTGCCAAACTAAGAAAAAGCACTAACTAGTGCTTTAAGAAATTTATGTATTTCTTAAAACCACTTTAATAAAAACTTGCTGTATTTATTTTTTCAGTGTAAAGCATACATTTTTTGTCTGATATATTTGATTAAATAGAGAATAGGTTAGAAAATATTAAACATTATTAAACATTATTAAAATTCACTCGTTCGGATCTTCACTCGTTTTTCACGTTAGTGCCTTTTACTCTTCTTAGAACTTTTTTTAAAATTTGATGTGCTTTTAGAGCCAAAAAAGTTGACATCACTGCCTTTAGGCTAGCAGACTTAGCTGTCTATTCACAAGTTTACACAGCGAGCCGCTACCTGCCAGCCAACCTCACATAGGATCAGACAATCGTGGATGGTGGATTTTTGTTATTTATGTATATGTCTCTCCTATTGAAACTGCTTATTGTTCGCGACTGCAATTAGCTACCTCGCATTCAGTTGTGTTTTGTAGATAGCATGCCAAGAAATACATATAAGTAAACACTAGCTATATTGCATTTAGTATATTGTCTGCAATTAAATAAATTCTAAGAAATCTTACAATAATATAAAGAATATATATATAGAATGAAAAAGTTTTTCAGAAAAACCTAAGAAAAATTTCCGTAAACATCATTGAAAAGGAGTACGGAATACTTATGCGATTTCAATTTTATTTTAAGACCGTAACTTATCATGAGTAAGTGGAGCTTTTTGCCTTGAGCTTTCATTCTTTATTGATCATTACACAAGTTCCTATTTGTTACCTTTTTCTACTAGTTTAATATTGCTGATGATAAAACTGATATTTCGTATAAACTATTGTTGGTCTACTAATAATAAAGTTCTGGCATCTTCGAAGGTATGTGAAGAAATATGTTAATATTCGGACCTTTATCTATTTTTTTTAATTTCCAAATAACAAATCAATTGAATTATTATACGACTAGTAATAGTAATTACGTATTTATGTACATATCGTGCCATAACCGCCAAAAAAGCTTAAGCTACATAGTTTTTAACTCAATTTTTTGACCAAAATTGATTTTCGTCAAAAAACGAGGTCCAAAAATATGTCGGTTAAGCTTTTTGGCGGTTGGTTTAATCTTTTTATACATTAATTTTTTCATTCATTAATAATAAACTACTTTCTAAAAAGTACTTTTTCCGTACTTTATTGAAAAAGGTACTTTCTTTAAAATGTGGGGTTTTAAAACGGTACTTTCAGGAAAAAATATTTTTTTTTGAAAAAGATGCTTTTTGAAAAAAATTACCTTAAAAAATAATTTTTTTAAAGAAAGTACCTGTTTTAGTAAAGTACCTTTTTCAATAAAGTACCTGTTTCCATAAATAAGTACCTTTTTCAATAAAGTACCTTTTTCAATAAAGTACCTGTTTCAATAAAGAACGTTTTTCAATAAAGTACCTTTTTCAATAAAGTACCTTTTTCAATAAAGTACCTTTTTCAATAAAGTACCATTTTCAATAAAGTAACTTTTTTTAATAATGTAACTTTTTCTAATTTATTGAAAAAAGCATCTCATCTTAAAAATACTTATTTCAAAAAGTTTTTTTTATTTAAAAGTACTTTTCTTAAATAAGTAGTTTTTGAAAAAGTACCTTTTAAAAAAGTGCATTTTTCTTAAAGCACCTATTCTTAAATGTACTTTTTTGAAATAGTGCTCTTTTTATAAAATACCATTTATCAAAAGGTACATCTCTGAAAAAGTACCTTATCCAAAAGTTTTCAATTGCCAAAAGTACCCTTTCAAAAATGTGCTGTTTCCAAAAACATTATTAATTTTGTTTTTGAAAAAAGTAATTTTTTCGTTTCCAGTATTTTCCCTTTTTGGTTCCGTTTTCGGGCTATTCAAGAAAACATACATTTAATTACCTCAGCTTCTACTGAACGGTAGGAAGTCGTAGTAAATTATTTTTACATATATGTACTTATGTACTTTATCATTAAAAAAAGTACTGAAAACGGGTACGATTTAACTCTTTATAAGTGCGAATTTTCTGAAAGTGCCGAAATATATTCGAATTCTGTTCAGCAGAAAAGAACGCGCTAAAAGGCTTTCTGCTATGTGTCGAGTGTAAATTTAGGTACCCTCTAAATTCAGTTTTTACCTCTTTTTAACCTCTTAAAGTACATATATCGAAAAAGAACCAAATGCGTGTCGGCTTATTTTTTTAGCAGCATTCGTATGCTTTTAAAATTTGGAGTCTATCTATCGCAGTTGCCGGGATATAAAGATACCGGTTTTACACCCTTTTTGCCCCCTTTTGCATTCGAGGTACCAAAAATCCCTTCTTAGTGGAGCTATACATTGGAAGGGGAATATACACACTCAATTTTAGCTCTCTAACTGTAGCCGTTTGGGTTGGGCGATGATATGTCAGTCAGTCAGTCAATAACGTTACTCATTTTTATATAAATACATGAGGCGATAATTTTATATAACTGAATGTTGTTAGTACCGTAAGGAATAGTCTATGCGTCCTAATTTTGTGTGAACAGTTCTTTAAGTACAAGTCCACAGAAAGTTCACCAGCACCAGTGAAGTTAGTATGTCATTGGTGTTTTGAATAAAAATAGCTTAACACATGGATAGAAATAACACAAATATTTCATTTCTTGCTGTTAAAAAAGAAATACAAAAAAATTTGTCACCTTAAGACTGGCAAAAACCACATGCAAACATGGCTTAATTATTAACTATTAAAAGTAGGCTTTACTAAATTTGGTGGTTGAAGCACATCAAACAAAAGCACAATCAAATACTAAATTTGCATATTAAAGAGTTATCAGTTAAAATCAAAATACTAGTTTGTAATATGTTGCTGTTTTCTTATCTGAGATTTTTGCGAAATTTGTATAAAAGTATCAAGATCACTAAGAATATGTGTACAGTGTAGTGTTACATTTTAAACAAGAAACAACCAGTCAGACGATTAAGGATTAAAGTAAACAATTAAATAAATCAATTTCCAATAAACGCTTGAGTGAAGTAGAATAAATGTTTATCGAAATGCGAATGCTCGTGGTAGTAGCGGTGTTTATGTCTGTTGCTGTCGCCGCTCCTCAGTATGGCTATGAGCAACCTGGACATTTGGTTTCGGGCTCATCTGTTGCCTATAGCGGACTTCAAAGTGGGTCTTTAATAAATTTGCAGCCATCATTGCGAGAAAATATCGGTGGAAAGTATTTGCCAGCTGCATCTACAACAGCAGCTCCAATTATACGAAAACAGTTCTATGTCGTATCAGCCCCCGAGGATGAAGATAGCCAACAAAAGCAAAAACATTTGATTTTGGGTCGACCACAAAAGAGCTATCGTGTTGTTTTCATTAAAGCTCCTACCTCGGGTAGTAAAAATGTTAAATACTCCGCCGAATACGCTCCTCAAGAAGAGAAGACTGTCATTTATGTGCTGAGCAAAAAGGACAATGAACTCAGCGCTAATGACATTGCTACGCCTGCCCCCACAGTGGCGAGCAAACCTGAAGTATTTTTCATTAAATACAAAACTAATGAAGAAGCCCAACAAGCCCAAAAAGAAATTCAAGGTTGGTACTTAAGAAATATTTTAAACTTGATATTAAAATTCATACTCATAATTGTTTAATGGTCTTTAGGTGAATATGATAAGTTGGGCGGCACCAATGAAGTTGCCGATGAAACCACTGCTCCAATTACATCTGTAATTGGTTCTTTAGATAGTCTCAATGCCGATGGCAGCTATAACTATAATCAAATAAATAGCCTTGATCAATCCAACACAAGACCATCAGTGGATCAAGTTGCTGGCTCTCAATATTTGCCATCATTGCTGAAGCAGTAGTTTTTTATCTTTACTTATTATCCATAATTTAACGTACATTTTTATTGATTCATTCAATAAATATTGTTATTTATTATTTAAGTCTAAATACGGAGCATCTTACAAATTACTGTCATAATGGATTAAAAACATTTTTCACTAGAAGGATTAAAAATCTAAATATGTACTTGTTAAAATTGCTCCACGTTCTTCCATTTTTAAAGTAAAGATTTTCTTATTGTACATAAATCAAAATTTGGAATAAAATGTTCATAACAAGTTCCTCCAAGAAACTTCAATATACCAAAAGTTAAAAAAAAAGAAAAATAAAATAACAAAAAGTTTTACATTGAAAAAATAGGCAATTTTAAATTTAGTGCAGTGTGTAGTTTCCACATTGCAAGTAGTTGACTTGTTTATAAAATTTATATTATTAGGTCTGTTCTAGTATTTTTCCAGTAAAATCCAGTAAATTAAGTAATATAAAGAAATTACTCTCAATAAAAACGTTTGCATATAAAATCCAGTAAAAAATATTCCAGCCTTAGCGCTAAAAAATTATACATACAAAAAAAGGTTACAAAATTATATACATATATGTACATACATATATGAAAAAATACTATAAATATGAACAAAAATTTTGCTATAATAATATTTCACTTTGTTCACATTTAAAAACAATCGGATGTATAATTGCCATAAATAAAATAAAATAGAATTAAAATCGAATAAAGACGCTTGTTTTGTAAATATTTCTTTTGTAAGCCTTTAAACTTATTATTATGTTTGTGTATCGTAATTCTTATTAATGTATTAAAAATTGTGTTTATATATAGTACAATTCCTAATACATTATGCGAAGTTTCTTAGCAAACTTCAAAATCTTTTGTTTAGAAGTCAATTGTCGATTCCCGTGAGCGGAAAAGAAATGTATTTAGACGTTGCTTGACAAAAAAAAGTTAAATATTTAATTCTGCAGTCTTTGTCTATTTCTTTTTTTATATTACACTATGCAACAAATTGAGACTTTTGGAAAAACTTACGGACAGGTTCGATAGTACTACTAAAGTGGAGTAAACCCCTATACTCAGTTTGGCGATTTTAGTGACCAATTTTTTTATGGGCCTCCATAGATTTCGAAAATCACTAATTGAGGAAAACAATTTTACTTTAGTTTTTTTCAGAATAACTTAAAGGGACTCCTAAATTTTTGCTAATAATTTAAGCAAAGTTGTAGCTACGATAAAGTTGAACAACTTTTGTGAACATATCAATATAATGTGAACATATCTAGAAATCTACATCAACTGACACCACACACAGTGGACCAAACACAAAAAAGAACGCTGATGATGAAGGTGAAGTTGCCTTCGAAAACAGCTAGTTGTTCCTTTCTACTACGTGTTTGTCAGAATATTTAAAATTAACTTTGGTGTTATCTGTTCATTAATAATTATCACATATAATTAGGCTTACAAAGCGATATGAACTTTATCCTGATCAAATTAGAAATATATGAAAACAAATGAAGTTCGAACAATAATAATTAAAATTAACTAAAAATAATTTTTTTACCAAAAAAAAAATCAATTTCTAAGCCTGGAACCTGATCTCGAATACTAATTTATTTCTTTCCAAAACATGCTTGATTAACAAAGAAAAAAAAATAGTTATATTGGGTTACTTATATATATATACCAAAACGATTTTAAATTTTCCAGCTCTGGAGCTGTGTTTCATATTTTTCTAATTTTTTATACTGCACTGTTTCCTTCTAAAATACAAAATATATTTAATTTATAAAGAAAAAATTTTATTTCACCTCTGAAAGCGTCTTTTTAATTTTGATTTTTCTGATTTCCTGGAAGCTTCGGAAAACCGATTTCACGTACAGACACACGAACGGACGGACAGATGAACATCGTTTATTCGCCTTCCCTATTCATAAGGACCCAGAATATATACATATACTTTAGGGGTCGCATATGAATATTGTGGAAATTACACACTGAATGAAAACTATATCTACTTTAAAATTCCCGGATTATGTTGTGCATCCATTTCCTTTAAAATGCTATTCCGAATATTTAAATAAACTTAATTTTTATTATATGAATTTAAAATGTGAATTTGTTGGTAAATAAACTTGTTGAGTATTCGAGCCAGTTGGGGGAACTTCTTCAGCAGGAGTTAAGGAGCCATCACTGGTAGACGCAGCGTTCCCAACGTCTCTGCCTATTTTAAAATCTTCTAACGCTCCTATAACAGATGAAATCGGAATTTGGCCTTCATTGGATACATCACTTGTGCCTCCTAGAGCATCATATTGATCCTGAATAATATGTTGTGCATGAACAGCTTCTTCGGGAGTCTTATATTTAATGAAGAAAACTTCCGGCTTGTTGTTGATGGGAGTATCAGTCTTAACTTCTGTTTTAACATCGACAGCGTTATTTTTCTTAGATAAAACATAAATGGCGGTCTTTTCCTCTGTTGGTGCAATATCGGCTATAATCTTGGCTTTAGTTGAATGTGATGAAGGAGTATTTATAAATACTACACGATAGTTTTTTTGTGGTTGTCCGATTTGGATGTGACGAACAATTTCTTCTTCATCGTCATCTGGTGGAGCGGTATGAACATAAAAATGTTTGCTTACGATTGGAGCCTGTTGAAGAAACGGGCTCCCACTAATTTGTGAGTCATCGTAATTGCTACTAAAAGTATAGCCCCCGGGAGTTCTGGGACCGCCTGCGAAGTCAGTATTTACGTTTGAGTCTAAATTTCCATATTTATAGAACTGAGTGTTGTAGGGCACAAATCCAGAGTTGCCAATTTGTCCTACGCAGGGCTGTGAACACAAGTAAGAATTGCCTGAAGCGGTGGGAGAATACGATGATACAGGCGCTTGAAGATATGAACCGCCTCCACTACTGTGTCCCTGATTATAGCGATATCCCAAAGTTAAATCAGGGCCGGCATTAATGCATTTCCAAAAAAGCGATACGTAGAGAAATATCTGATTTAAAAATTTATAAATGAGTTTTTAAACACTGCAAAGTTTCTATTTTGTCACATTAGAAGAGTATGTCTGCATCTTGTGTATAATTGTCAACTGACTTGATACATATATATATATATATTATTAAAAATCGAAATCGTATTTAATGTTTCGATTTGCTTTACGAGATGCTGCATTGAGCAAAAACTTAGTCTCAATATTTTAGTTTAGCACTGAAAATAAAATTACTAGACACTCCATTCTAATGTGCAATTATACGTTTGTAAATTTTTTAATAACTCTTAACATACCACACATTTATTCATACTGAAAGTACCAAATAATGCCGGTCTTAAACGTTGCTAAAATAATACTGATAACTTACACCACAAAACCAAACAATTTTATATGTGTTATTGCTGCTGGTCTGTCCAAAGTATATTTTTATTTAATTAAAACTAATTAAAGCAATTTCATTAGACAATTTGTGTACAAAACACGAACTTACACAAATCTCTAACAAAAATCCGGAATTGCTCCACAATTCGTTCGGTCATCATTCAAGGTGTTAATTTTTATTGGGAATTTTTGTTTTTTGTTAAGAGTGCTTTTATTTTTAATTGAAAGTTTAAGCTTATAAAAATTAATTTAGAGCATTAATAAATGTCAAAAAGTAAATTTCAACAAATTAACTATTCTATAAAAAATAAATGATAAAAACATGATACTTCCTTGACAGTCGGTTAAAAAACGACATGACATTTTATTAAATTAACGTATATTTGAAAAATTTCGTCATATTCCTGTTGGGTATTTTATTGTTACACACATTCTTTATTTATTTTTATGACGCATTATGATGAAACCTTGATTGTTATGAATTCATGGCACCTTAAACCACCTCCCAATTAACACTGAAATGTAAAGTAATTTTAATGCAACATTCATAATGTGGGTTGTTAGGAGTATTATATTAAATAATGCTTTTGGGGCAGAGATGGCACTTAAATTACAATAGGCCTGTTCGCAAAAGTTTCACAATATGTATTCTATAATAAGATTACTCTGCAGTGCTTTTGTTAATCGTTTTTTAAAGCATCTATATACATATGTAGATATGGATTACTTCAAAATAACGTTAACCTAAAGAGCGTTTCGAGCTTTTAATGAAATTACTTATGCCTCTTTTAAAGCAGACAGATAATTTGCATCTACGAGTATGTGCACATATAAAAATATTTCTCTTAACCTCTTCCATTGCATGTTAATGGTTAATAACTGGTGTTCATAGCTAGTCTGCATACAAGCAGGAAACCATGGGTGCTGATGAAGTGCGTGGTAGCGCAGAAAATTAAGCATTTCCTCCGTCAGTCTGCTTTAAATGCGCAGTTAGCCGACTGTAATGTAATGTAATTGCAACGGTAGTAAACAGCTAATCGATACTGTTATGTCAAAAGTAATGAAAATGGTTATAGAGATGTAATGTAACGTAACCTACTTTTCACATAAAAATATCGATCAGCTGTTTCCTACGTTGCAGTTACTTTCCATTACAGTCGGTTAACTGAGCCTCAACTCTTCTTACCTTCAATTTTGTCACATTTGGTTTGATCCCGTACATTTTGGGCAAAGTTCGGTAAAATGAGAGCAAACTATAATTTCTCTCAATAACACAACAAATTTACAAAAATACGGGAACGGGAAGCAAGTACATACATGTATACATATGTATGTATGTAAATCTTTTTGATACAACTTTTCAATTACAAATTTTTAGGATAGTTTGATTTAATTTTTTTTTATTGTTTATTTTTCAAGCAGCTGATTCTTTTCTCCTTTTCCAAACTAGCCCAAAGAAAAATTAGGGGCTGCTTCGTGCAAGAAGAGGAAGAACATTACTCTCTTAAAAGCTTTCTTACTTGCCCAGACCAGGGCTGTCACATATGACGATTTCTAGCCAAACGTGGCTATTGTTCAACTTGCTTGGCATCTAAGTTTTTGATTTGGCGACATGGCGATTTTTCTGGCGATAAATAAAAATGTTGGCGATTTTTATGGCTATTTTTTTAAATTGAGCTTAAAAATTTTTATAATTCAGGAGAATTACTTCCTTAAAAGATTTATTTTCAAAAAATATACAAGAAATTAAATCAATGCGATTTTGATAAGAAACATTTACATGGATTAATTTTTGGCGAATTAATTTGTGCTATTGGCGATTTTTTGGCGAACATTGGCGATTTTTCAAATCAATTTGGCGAAATAGGTCTGAAAAAATCTGACGACATTGGCCCAGACTTTGAGTACGAGAACAGTTTTGGGTAAAAATGGGATACCGCGGGCTCTCAATGTTGAGTACTGTGTCAAACCTATTATTAAATAAAATAAAATTTGGCTCAATAGAATTCCAGCTAAATTAAAATAATTTGTTGCATTAAACTCATAACAAATAATAATAGTAATTATGAGAAAATACATTTCACAAAAATCGCTACAAAGACTTTAATCGGTAATGGTTGATGAACGATTTGCAGAAGATGTTACAATGTTTCAATTATACGGCCACCACATTAAGTGGAGGTAGTATATTTTGAAAACATTTCTTTCTATTATTTAATTGTAGTCTCATCCTTATTTATTCTTGCTTTCGTTGCAGATGGTTGGCAAGCGTTTCGGGAGTTATTTCGATTGCAATATTGGGAGTATAAGAGGGCCTTGGTAAACATACAAGCATATTATGGAATATTCCCATACTACAAAGTATTCATAGAGAACCGGTAAGTGATAATAATATGTCAAGAAATTTCAATATTCACTGAGCTTACTACACAGAAAAAAATATTTTAGATTTATTACAGGTTTATTTGACAAATTTCCCATAGAAATACGTCAAATAAGCGCTTAATAAACCTGAAATATTTTTTATGAATAAGGCAGTTAATATGTTGAACTTCTCAATTGTTTTAATTTTATTTAAAGTTTCAACAAACCCCATGACTACATAATAAGCTTGGACGAGGGAGAGATTGGCTTACCGGATAAATACTTTTACAATCTTGATCAGAACGATGAAGTAAATCTTATACTGCTTCGTTAAGAATAATTTAATTGATATTATATTTTCTTCGCAGATTGTTCGTGGATATATTCTTTTGTTACGTGATTTTGCTATTAATATGGGTAAAAGTAGAAAAATTGTTAATCTGTTTGCTTTTTTTAAATATCATTTTTTCCATAAATTTCAGGCATTGTATCGGGAGAAGCAGAGCTCTTTGCCGATGAAGTTTTTCATTATGAAAAAAGAATCGTGAATCACATTAATTTAGTGAGATCCACATCAATGGAAAGATCTTTAAATGAAATAAAAACTCTGGCAGAGATGAAAACAATTGCGCCATCGGTAGGTTTTATGTTATTCCAAAGAATCTTCTATTGAAAGCGTATCCACTTGGTGATCTTTAGAGCACACAATTTCATCGTCTTTCTATGAAAACACAAACACGTTGTATACAGATTCATATTTGAATATTTGTTTTGATAATAGCTTCCAACTTTAAAACTATAGTTTAGAGCATCGTATATCATAACTTTGTCTTTAATGCCATGACTTCTATGCAAAAATAGTTGTATCGAAATGAAGCTTTTATAGTATAGAAGAGATAGGAAATTCATATAATGCCAAAATTTATGCTCTGTTCCAAATAGAAAATTATTATTATGATTTAAGCTCAAACTGAGACTTTAATACGAGAAGAGTGGCGTGATTACGTGAGGTACTCTTATTGTTCGCTAATGGGCATTGAATAGTAGATAATGGGCTCATGCTACCGTTTTAGAGACTACAGGAAATGCACCGATCTCCATAACTCTACCTCTTCTTTTCACGGCAAACTACTGGAAGATATGGAGCGAAGCTCGGACTACATCATTCTAGTAATAAACTTCTTTGCCAAACCACCTATCACTATAAAAGAAGAAGGAAATCTTGAAGGTCTTATGTTTTGTGGTTTTAAGTTCAACTTTTTCACTCATGTTCCAAATGTGTATGAAGGGGTGGGAGCTGCGGTTTACTGTTCGGACCTCGGTATAGAGGAATATTATAAACTTCTTGATTACTGCAGTATGTTCCAGCGGCAATCCATGCAGCCAAAATGGCTACAGAATTAGCATCCACTCCTCAAACCATCAATGCGCGTGTGACTACTGCAACTACTCTACGGTTGTGCTTACGTGTAGGAATGTCCTAAATATATTATGTGCTGATAGACAAGTACATATTTTTTGGGTTTGTAGACATATCAGAATTGAGGGAAACGAAATTGCTGATACACTGGACAAAAGGACAATTCAATTATCGGTGGAAGAAACGGTATATGTCCGGAAACCAATTCAACATCTGAAAGTGACTATAGACTCTAAGACTTCTAGTGAGGGTATTAACTGAACAGCTTCGTACGCCGTAAAAATAGGACATAGAATTTGACGGTACCTGCAGGAGATGTAAGGAACCCGAGATAATTGAGACAGTAGAACATCTACTGTGCCACTGTCCGACTACTAGACGCACTAGATATAACTGACTTTTCGAAGTCTTGAACTGGTATCGAGAGTTGAACTGAGTAGACTGGTTGTCATTCGCTATAGGCACCACGATCTAGGCTGCCATACTTACATGTTTATTGTCATCTGCTGGTATCTTTGACCACCCAGATTAACCTAACATAACGTAACCACCTCTTCTTCACATCTCTTTATCTCTCTTTATCTGGGACAATTTCCTTTATCATGCATGGATCTCAATATTTACACAAAATTCATTGGTGTTCTTTAGACTTCCAAGCAGAAATATCTGCCATTGAAAAAAAGTAAATTGGAAAAAGCTTCATGGGTTACCCAACAGAGATCTTCGATAGCCCAGTCGCTGTCAGACTTAATTGGAAAATTCCTGGCATCGCCAAATGTAATCTATTTGTTTGTGGTGAAGGGGTTTTACTTTTCCAGCTTCCTAAAGTTTTTGATGGCGAAATTTATGGATCGGTTTTCTATAAGAATTTTGTGAGATAGTGCTAGGAAAACAACTGGGACAAACGACGAATTTCGTCCACAGCGATGACTTCGATGACAGGAAATCGCCGAATAAATACGTCATGTGAAGCACAACGTCGACGAAAAAATAACATTTCTTATAATTGATAAAGTTGGTTACTGTATGTGTAAAGAGCGAGAAAATTGTTTGTTCGTTGTCCGCCGGCGTAAGGAGTAGAAATAAATCTATCGCAGAGTTCGTTATGCCCGGCAAATTTCGTTCGTCGGCGGTTTTGTGTTAATTTTAGTATGCATAAATGTGTTTTACTTATAATGACGAAAGTTCGCAACCAAAAATTTGTCGTTAGTCGCAGTTGTGTTCCTAGCATAGCATATGACCACAGCATATGGAATTACTTTTTTGGATTGTTTTTCTTATAAAATCAGCATATTTTTAGAATTGTTTAGTAATTAAGAAATGTAAATGTGAGACTTTTGAGGCTAGTCACAAATGATTTTCTACGAAAACTAGAAACTTATAATAGTTTAGCTTTTTCTTTCTCTTTTCAAAAGCTTCCCATTTTGGAAACACTACAAGCCCTTTTTCCTCACACCAAAATAACAGAGGAAACTGAAGTTTTGGTTAAGGATGTCGAGTTTTTTCATCAAATATCCACTGTGGTTGCTACGTCAGATAAAAAGTAAGTAGAAAACTAAAGTCCAAAAGTGATGGCTCGTGGGAAAATGTAATAAATGTTAGTTAATACCTTTTGAAATTGTTTTATATTTTTTAGGCCAATTAATAATTTCATAGTTTGGTCTTTGGCTCGTCATTTGCTGCCACATTTATCCCAAGAATACCGAAATTTGGTCGAAAATTTCGATCATGCAGTATATGGACGCACAGCAGCCTATCCCAGGTGGATGATTTGTACGAAAATTGTTAAGCAATGGTTGCCTTTTGCAGTTGATACGCTTCAACAGACCAAAGAAGTGATGACGGTAATTGTGTGCTTTTTTTCAAATTTACAATTGAGCGTCCAGTTGAATATTTTTTTCAGTTCAACAAAAAAATGTATCATAATAAAAGAACACTTTCACTTAACAAAACCAGTGGCAATGATGAGTTCCTCAAGCTTATGTATTATAGTTTAAGAAACCAGTTGCAACACTCTGTGGATGAAGCCAGTTGGATTGATAAAGAGGTTAAACATTTTATCAATGAAAAGGTAACAGATTAGCAAAATTCAATAAATTTATTTATTTATTTAGTGATTAAATAATTATATTTTCTTGTTTAGCTCACCACGATGCGTTTACAGATTGGTATTCCAGAAGAAGTGCTGCAAAATAGAAGTTACATTAGGAATTATTACAATGAGCTTTTATTAAATAATTTGTTCTTTGTTGAACATTTACAGTCCATATGGAGTTTCCGTAAAGCAAGCATGGAAGAGAAGTTAAAGCCCTTAAATATAATAGATACGTAAGTGAAAAACACACATACTACACAGATTATACTATAAGCTGTAAATATTTTTAATTTGATTTTTCTAGAATAATATCGGAAATGTATACGTGCAGCGAGTCTCCTTCCGTGGCATATTCCAACATGCTAAATATGTTGGTTTTATCACGCAGAATTGCAACATCTAAATACTATGACTATCGTTATCCAGTCGCAGTTAATTTCGCTCGAATCGGTACCGACATTCTGGAAGTTCTTATCGATAGTATTTCTACGTTTGTCGAACAATTTAAAGCCGATGCTACCAGTTCGTTCGCAACAAATTTAAATCTGGCAAAAGTAAATGTGGATTGTATAACAACGGATGAGCAGGAGGTAGAATATTTGCACGAACTCTCTGAACATGCTTTGAAGAGTTTTCACATCACGTTGAGTTCAGCTAAAATAGCAGCTAAAGCTCTAAGTTCATTTATCAGTGCCATCGATAGGGCTTCGCCCATAATTGGAGCGTCATTTGATCAGGAGCATACATATGACAGTCTTAGGCTAACAGAACGCTTACGCTTACCAGGCTTACGGTCATTCAATGAAAACGAACTCTTTACTTTAGCTTACATGCAAAAGCATTGTAGTACGTTAATAGCCCAGGAAAAGGATTATGCGCGCATCAAACCACATATTGAAAAACAATTAGCCGAAAGATACTTGTGAGTTCTTTAAAAATTATTGTTTTATGTTTCGTGATTTAAGGTTATTATTTTTCTTAGGTTTAACGCCACCTGGAATCATGTTCAGTTTCTACCAATGTCCACAAGTTGTTCCGTTCCCCCCGTACGATGTTCAAACATTCTCTAATTTACTAGTATGTATTTTAAAGCCCTCCAAACGTATCGTATGTCATTCAAATGAAAACGCATGAGAGAACATCTGTTATCAGAGAAGGACTAAAGGAAAGTGTGACTTGTCATCATATAGTTTCGATCATATTACTTTCCGTATTCTTTAAGTTCAATTTAGATATTTTATTAATTACACATTCAGTTTAAGACATGTGATTTTAATATTTTAATGCAACGTCAACTTGTTAACTATTCCATAGGCATAGAGTATACTTATCTACAACATAGAGATCTGAAACGTAATTTATTTGTACCATTTAAAATTTAGAATATGACGAAATTATTATAAGATTTGATAGTAATAAAATTTTTTAAAAGTATGTGTAAATTTATCTATGATAAAATAAAAGATGAGTAAAATTATTGTTCGCTGAAAGTACTATAGTATCGTACGAGTATGTTGGCGATTTGAATTAAAAGTCATTCACATATCTATGTATATCAGATATGCGGCCCTAAAACACCAATGACACAAGCATAATTGGAAAAATAAAGGGAAAAAGATTAATTAGATGCGAACTGCTTCACGTAAAATTTCTATTATAAGCGGCGCCCAGCATGCTGCCTTAGCAATAAAGGACGTGACGTTTTTCGGTACATTTAAGGTTTATTTTATATAAATTTAAAAATGTTTGTTTTTGCCTAGACAACTCATTAATAAATATCAACAACAATTAAAAAAAGTTAAAAAATTTCTATTCCTTTTGGCATGTGTTAAATAAAGATAAGAAATTATAAGCAGGAATATGATGAAAAAGAATTTAGACACAAAACCAACTTGAAAGCAATAAACGGTGTGCTGTTGATGCTGCATGATTGCATTATTGCTAAAACAAATAAAATATTTTTTATTTAAATAAATCTAAATTATAATTCACTTTTTAATGCTTCTTTATGAAGTCAGTTTAATTTAAAAAAAAGTTTAATTTAAAAGAAAAATGGACGATGTGTAGCACGTTTATGAAAAATTAAATGTTCACTATTCACATCGAAAAACTAACGAGATAGACATCTTTAATTTTTCACATATAAAAAAGAAAAATTAAGGGCTAATTTCACGATGTCGACATTGTGGAATATAGCAAAGTTAAATGTGCTATACATCGTCCATTTTTCATATCGAAAAATTAAAGGAGCTATATGAAATTCTGCTGGCAAAAACTTTTTATGACATCAAAATCATCAGGGGGGTTATTATGTAATGCGATTCGAAAAGAAAACTGTTCGAATGTATATGTTATTAACATTACAATTCGAAAGCACTTCCGTTCGAATCGGATTACATAATAACCCCCAGCTCGGAGTAGCTTGTTTGTGGTCTTAAGAAAACACCAATAGAACCTCCCCAAATGCCGTTGAGATTTTATAATTAAATTTTTTTTTTTCAAAAATCTCGACTGTGCGAAGCTGCTGTTGATATAATTTAACAATAGTGTACCAAAAATTTAACAAAACAAAATTTCTCACTTACCACCACTCCGATAATTTTCTCTGCTCGATGGATACGAGTTTAAAAAAGAAAAAAAAAAATTTGTATATGCATGTATTTTTTTTACAATAATTTATTTATTAATTTATTTCTTTTTTTAATTTCATTTATTTATTGTTGTATCATAGAGGAATGCATTTATTAGGACAGGGATGGGTGTGTCAGTATATTTTTGTTTGCATCTTGAGTGTGTAGTTGTATTAATGTATCTGTATTGGTAGTGATTTGTTATTTTTTTCCCCTTACTTTGAAAATTATTAGTTGTTAAATTAATAAAAGCAACTGTTGCAGTTACTTTATTTTCGGTTTCGTCTGGCCTCAAGATGTGCTTGTTATTTCGAGAGCGGGAGGGGCTTATTAGAGTTTTTTGTGTTTCATTAGTTTTGGTTTGTAAAACAGATTTGTTTTAATTCATATCTTTAACAATTTATAAAACTTTCTTTAGAATATTAACAACTTTTTATATTTAGCAATTATTAAGTTTTCTAATAATTTTGGTTTCTTTAATTTTTTTTTAGCATTAAGACATTGTGTTTATAACTCATAATTAATTAATTTCATAATTATTATCGATTTTTTTACATAAGTACTTTGAGAATTTTGGTTTCTATGTAGTTAGTTACAGTTTCTGTTTATTTTAATACTTCTGAGGGAGTTTGAATGAATTTAATTTGTTTATTTTTTGTTCTAAATTATTGTATATTGAATATTTTTATATTTCTTTATTTATTTATTTATTCATTACATTTAAAAATATCATAAGCATCATTTGTTTTTTATTCTTGCAATCTTACGTTTATTTGCTTAAAAAAATTGGTTTTCATTCAAAGACTGTTAAAGAAATGATAGATTTCAACTAAAGTTTTTTTTTCGAAAGAAATTAATGAAATGTTAACAGAATTTAGTAGCAAGGAAAGCGGTTTTGAAAGGCTTGAAAGAATACGTAAATGTTTATTTTTTATTTTAGTTTTTGGCTAGAATGTGAAATTCTTGGTCAGTTTTTTTTTGGAATTTCTTTTCAAATTAAATTCTTGTATTTTGTGCAAAAATCTTATTAACTAGTTTCGTTTTACATATGTATATAAATACATGTACTCCTAATACAAATGAATTTGCCTTGCTACGTTATAAGAAAAAGGTAATCTTGATATAAAAATTATTAAATTTTGAATTGACTATTTATTATGTACTTTTTTTTACATATTACATTGCTTTTTATCTTTTTTGTTTTTTGTTTGTTTTCAATGAACAAAATTTTAAATTTGTAGAGAATTGTGATGACGATGTTTTCTATGAATGTAGGCTGAATAATGTATGCATTTATTTTTAGTTTTCCCAGTCTTTGTTAATAAAATAAATTAAAAAATAAAATGTTACATACATTTTTAATTTTATTAATATTATTACTCTGGCAAAGCTCTGTTTTATTAATAGTTGAGTCATAAAATATCTTTAATGAACTTTTACTTCAGTTTTTTTTGGCATTTTTAATAAATTTAAAATTTTCAATGTCTTCTTCTTCAATGATTCAATAATTTCTTTTATTTTGTTTTTTTTATAGATAATTTGAAATATATTCTATTAAAAACAAGCATTAATTAAATAAAAAAATATTTATATATGTATGTATATTATTTGCTTTAATTGAATAAAAAATAAACAGATTTTTAAAATCGATATGTTGTTTTTTTTAGTTTTTATGTTCTAATAAAGAAAATTAAGGACAAGAGAGAAACGGTTGTAAGGAAAGTAAAAAAAAAACATAAATTAAAAATTTTAGGGTCTTCGAATTTTTTTTACAAAATCCTAAATACACATTTGGCCGTTTCTTGTAGTTTCACATTAAATAATTTTGAAACTTTTAATATATTTACAATGGAATATTTTTAAAATATGTATTAGTTTTTTACTAAAATAATTCAAGTGGCAGCTTTATGTTTTATACATGTAATACAAAGAATTGTAATAGAATTAAGGTTTGCATGTTAGTAGATGCCTTTCTAAAATATATTTTTGCAAAAACCCTAAAAGTATGCAGAGTAGTTTGTGAAATAGTTACGGTTGTGATTTCCATTGGGGGCAATTAAACATGGGGATTTTTTAAATGGCACCTTAGGAATTTTTTTCAAGCTGATTACAGACCAGCGATGCAAACTATTTATAACCCAAACGCGCTATTCCCCTTCCCAAAACGCGCTAGAACGCGCTAAGTTACAGCATTGTCAACTATTTATAGCCAAAACGCGCTAGTTTTCTACGCGCTAAATTAAATTTTAATAAGAGTCGATGTACTCGAATGTATTAGTAAATACAGTTAATTTTTTTTAGTACCTCTTTCACATTTTAAAATATTGCTTCTTCGAAATTGTATCGTAAATAACTTAAATCGTTTAATACAGAATTAGAATCGCCTTCCAAATAATCCAAATCCTAAGGTTTTCTTTTAATTTTATTAACTTTGTAACAACTTATAAGTATAAATTGTCGATTAGTTTTGCGATTCAAATGTTTTGGGTTGTGAAATTTCAAAATATTTGCCATTTTCAGTATTCAAATGCGTTTTTAATTCTAACCACAGTCAAGGGAATTTTATTTGCGACAGCTGAATCATTAACCAATTAAAAAAATTTAATCTGAGTTTTAGATACTAGAAAACTGTTAAATTTATAAAAAAAAAATTAAAAAAAATATTGAACTGAAATGATGTTATTGATTTTACTTAAAAAGTGCTAATTTAGCGCGTTTTTTATTAAACGCGCTAAGACGAAAAAAAGCGCGCTCGTCATAGTTAAAACGCGCGAAATAAGCTAAATTGGCATCGCTGCTACAGACAGTTTTGGGGGGTCTACTCTTTTATACGAAACGGAAGAAAAAAATCGCATTTGCATCTTAATAATATTCAAACTCGCAAGCCTTGGGCAATTTTTCAAGTTTTATTTATTAATTTTGCGTCGTTTACCCATATTTTTAGAATATTTGCTTAAGAAAAATTTAAAAGAAAACTGGTTTCGAAGTTTTTTTTTTTTATTGGAAACTATAATTTTTTGGTGAATTTTTTTTAACGTTTGGTTTGGTACCATTTTCAATGGAGGCATTTTCATGGATCCATAATCAGCATACTTTAAACTATGAAAAATTAAATTCTTTAATAGAAAAAACATTCACTCAACTAATGAAGTAGCAGTGTTAATAATTCTTCATTGTATGGATGATAATGTTCATTCCTTTATGAATAGTTTGCATTATATGCAAGAAATTTCATAACATACTCGTACATTAAACTCAACAGATTATTCTTCATTAATACAATGAATTCTTACTTTAGCTCCTTATTAATGCCAACATTCATTGAACCAATGAAGGTTTTCCTTTCAGTGTATAAGTGCTTTTATTTTGAATTTAATTTGTTTAACTTCAACTTTTGCTAGTTTAATTTAATGTAATTTAATTGCTTTTTTTTATTTGAAAACGAACTCAAGTAAGGACATTTACTTTCAATCTACAAACTGAACCACCAAAGTCTTGATGAAAAAAAAGAGATGCATATTATGTAATCAAGTAAATTATAAATTTTTGGCATGTGTGTTGTTGTTCTCTTTTGCATCTTTAACAAACTTGTTATTTTTTCATGCAATCGCGTGGACGGTATTCAAAGCTTTTAGATAACGTTTCATGTTATTTTTTTTATAATTTTTTGTTTTTCCATATTATATTTTTCGTTAAATAACTTGTTTATTTCATATAATTTTATTTTCATTTTATTTTTAAACTTGTTTTTTCTATATATGATTATCTATATAAATGGTTGTTATTGTTTTTAATTTAATTTTATTTTACATATGTACAGTTTAAGATTTTGATCATTAAAAGCAAATTAATATTAAAATAAAAAAGATCCAAGTTTGTATGTGTATTTGTTTTTTTTATTATTTGTAGTTCAGTCATTTTATTTTTAGAATATTTGATTTTTGCTTTTACTTTTAATTTTTATTACTTTCATTGATTAATTTATTAATTTTTTTGATTAGGACAATTATTTCAAAAATGTATGGTCCAAAATAGAGCGAAAGATAGATAGAGAAAGAGAAAGAGATATAGACTATATATATTTTTAATAAAAGAGGTTATTTTTTTTGTATTGTGTTAAATAATTTTTTTTTTTGCTTTTTTTGTCTGTGAAAAATGAAGAAAATGCACTTAAAATTTTAAATAAAGAATTAACTGTAGGCAAAAGTTGAAGTGATTGATTTATTTATTTATTATTTAGTCTTGGTCAAAGATCATATGCGTCGTAAAATTTATTATTATATTTATTTGAAACAAAATGAAATTACAATTTTGATAGTAAGGCCAAATCAAAAACTTGTTTTTGCAACTGTTGATTAAAAAAATAACTCTTTGCTTTAATTTCCATGATAATTTTCATTTGAATGGAAGAATTTATATTTATATATAATTTATTTGTTTGCATTAAGTTACTCATTTTCTAATATTTACAAAATTAATACGAACATTTTTCTTATATCAATTTTATTATTATTTAAATTAACGGCAGTTTTGTTTTATATAATTAGCGTTTACATATCTCCTTTTCATTTTATTTTAAACTAAACTGTGGGAGGGGGAGGGGGGAACTACTCAACGTTTGAAATATTTTATTTAACTCAGTTAAATATTGGTATTTTTATAATAGGACTATTCGACGACTATTTGACAAAATTATCTTAATTTATGGTTTTTGATATAAATTATAAAGCGTTCATTATTAAACCGGCCTTGTTCACATTATTATGTTTTGTAGAGAAAATTTATAAAATTTTGTACTTAGCAGGAAATGGAATTTATTCAATTGTATAACAAGCCCATTGAAATTAGGCAATCTGGTGTCATTTTGGCCGACTACGATTTAGTGTCAGTTGCAACACTCAGAGAAAATGCATGGCTGGAGAATAAGTATTTTGTGTTTTCTGTGGCTTTGACATAATTCTTCATAGTTACGACAAACAGATTCTTGTTCACATTTACAATTATGTATTAAACTATTTCACCCATTTGTAATAAAATTGTAATAGAAATATTTTTTTGTGTATGAAAAACATGATTAAAATCAAAGTAAAATGCATACTGACTGCATTTATGCACTAACATTGGCGTAGCTATAAAATTTTTCTAGGGGAGCATTATGACTGGTGATTTTCACGAGTAATATTAAAATAAATAATTACAAGCAATTTTTAATAATTCTAGGGCCTTTCTACGCGTATGTGCACTACACGCATTGTGTGTCGTAATACATATCGCTCGTTTACTACAACAACGTGTTTAAGGTTTTCAATTTGCACACAACTTAATGGAAAAAGAATGTATGAAATTTTTACACTATTTGAACAGTGATATAAGAATTAATTGTACGTTATTAAGTCAAATGTTAAAATTTTTTGAGTTATGAAGTTATTGAAGCCAATAAGTGATATTTAGATGAAAGCATTATCATTTGGTCAACTTTGAAGTCAGCTCTAGCTATTCAAGTCTAAGGATAGTCAACGAAGGCCTTATGATGGTCAAACAGGATCGTTCCTATTAGATTATATTATCACGTATACGAGTATATGCATATTCAATTTATATACGACAGTCCACAAACGATTGGGTTTTCCAAAATAAATAGTATTTAGTAATTGCTTTATTTTTAAAAGGCCAAATATTTTCTGGCATACGGAGAGGTGCTTTCGCAGTCCTTATGCAGTCTTATATCATCAAGTCTATACTTTTATTGTCACGCCATCCATATCTTATAACAAATAATGGCACATATTCATAGACATAAACAAGGCATACTTTAACTAGTTTAAAACCAGTATTACCATACAAAATACCGATTTTAAAATCTTAAATTGTTCTTTGTTTTGACTAGAATGTAAATAAACACCAATGAAAATACTCGTGTGACTATTTACAAGTTTTTAGGAAAATATGATGTACGAGTACATACATGAGTATAGAAAAATGATTATTAATGTATAATATGATGGTCAATACAAACATTGTCTTTATACGGAGCAATTTGTCTTTTTTTTGAAAAGTGCCCTCGGACTGTCAAATAAACACATCAATCACATAGTTGTATGCGAGCAGTCGTGCTTTTTCAGCTACAAATCAAAATTTGTAATATTTGGCCGACTATAACTCTCATTGACAAAAAAAAAATAAGTTTCTTTGTGATTCTTGTTAATGGCACAGAAGTGCGAGGACAAACTAAAGTTTATATTGCGCTGCAAAGTCAAAATACAAATGATTTTAAGCGACAAACAGGCGGCTCTCATAAATATGTATGTATATGCCTTGATTGACGGATTTATTTGACCGTTACCAGGGCACTTGAAATGGCAGATGACTCGTTTGTGCATGCAAATTTTATGCATATTTTCCAATTCATTTAAATACACATATTGTCAAATATTGTTTCTTGGAAACTGTCTTAGTCAAACGCTAAATATTTGTTGAGTAGTTTAACTGAAAACTAAAAAAAATCAAGTTTAACATAAAAGGATTTAATTGGTTTTATCCTTTTATTTATAAAATAATTTACTATTTTTTTTTCAATTACTACAGTTATTATTAACCAATTTTGTTTAGTTTTTAATGAACTATAATTTTTGTTTTAAGCTAATTTGTTGTTGTTATTTTTTCATTAATTCAGCTTGTCTTAAAAAATTTTTTTCTAATTATTTACTAAATTTATTTTATCTATTTTTGTTGATTATTCGTTATATTTTTGTTTCTGTTTTGTATTGTTGGTTTCTTTTCCTTCTTTTCTAACATTGATATTAGCTAAATGTTTTTTATTTGTATTTTTATTTTTTTGATTTTATTAAATTCTAAAAATAATAAAAAATTGTAAATTTATTTGGGTTAATTAAATTTTCTAAAAAAGAACGCTTTGGGTCCTTTGAGACCATTTAAACCGCTTTTGATGTACTTTCTGGCATCCAGCGTAACATCTCACGACGCCAATTAATACTATGCTCCACATTTTTCACTATTGGAAATTGGAAATTGGAAATTATGTTTGAACACTGGAGTAATCAATACCCACACACATTTAGATTACTTTTGAAAAACTTACCCAGTAGTCAGACATCGGTTTCAATACTGACGGCCAATGCGCTATTGTGCCTCTGGTTTAATGTGCTTGACCCTCTCACACCGTTTGCTTGAGGTTGCTGCAGTTGTTGCTGTTGTAATTGCAATTGAAGTTGCTGTTTCTCGAACGATTGCTGTGTCCTTAGGAATGGCGCTAAATGGCGTCCTGGGTGATCAGTCATTCCCGGTGTGCCAATGCCATCATCCAAGTCCATTATATCCGAAGACGATTCAGATAATGATGATTTTCGATAATGTTGACCTGGTAAATTTTGTGTTAAATAAAACATGAAAACGCATGGAAATAAGGAAAAATATTCAAGAATGTATTAAGAGGCGTGAAGGATTTTTAAAATTATTAAAAATATATTGAAACTTTACCTAAAGCACCGGGCATGTAAGAACAGCTTGTGACATGATTGAAATTTTGGCTTTGCATTTCCTCTTGATCCGTTTCGCGATGATAGAAATAATTGAAATTACTAACAATTACGGGCACGGGCAGAGCGATTGTCAGCACACCAGCTATCACGCATAGTGAACCCACGATTTTACCCCAGAATCCAACAGGTCTAAGGCGCCAAAAATTGTTTTGTTTTTTGTAGCACATAAGTGTGTTGGGTGTGGTATATTTTTATTTGAGAAAAAATATTTTACAAATGTTGAATGAAAGAAAATTTAAATAAATATGTATTTTTTTCGTTCTGGCGATTTTCAAGAGAGTTTTTTTTAGAAAACATTAAAACAAGAGATACAAAATTAATTGAACACCAATTTGACGGAAAACAAGGAGTCAATAACATAAACGTTTAAGTAGTGAAACAAACGAAAGTGAAACGTATAAAAACAAAATCTTACTTGATCAAATGAACTAAAGTCACTAAAAATTCTACAGTTGGTTTTTTTTTTGAATGAGCGACACTGATATGAAGAAACAAATGGGAGTGAGTGACCGAGTGATGAAAAGTAAAAGGGCCACGCAACGGTATTTATTTCTTCTTTAATGGCTGTAATGTGTGTGTGTGTGTGTGTGTGTGTGTGTGTGCGTGAAATGTATGAGGATAATTGAATTTATGTATGTGTGTGTTTACGTACTCGTATGAGTATGACAAGAGCTTTTGAAGAGCGAGATTCTAACAAATGAACTTTACATAGTGTGTGAGAGAGAGAGAGAGACGGGGAGATATTTAGTTACATCTAGTGTGTGTGATGTTACATGAATGATAAGTAATTAAGTATGAGATAACACAGATTGAAATTTAAATTTTATAATTACATTGTTTACATTGTCAAGTCTTTCTAGTTTTAGGAATTAATTTACTCAGAGCTACTGCAGTCAAAGTCGCAAAGAGACTTAATGTTCCTTATTTTTCAATTTTATTTATTTTTTTACTTTTGTTTTACATATGCAAATATGTACATACGTATGTATCTTTACCACTAAAGTTGTCGCTGTTCTTTTTGGCATCGAAAATATTAATAATCGTAACAATTAATAACAGAGATAATAAATAAACACATTTAATTTCATATACAATATTTTCGATGCTTGTCAATTTCTGAAAATAAAAAGCTTTTACTTGCTTCAAGTAGAAAAAACAAAATCGTGCTTTCTATTAAGTTAAAGCAAACAGCTTTCAAAAGCTCATGCATTTGCAAAAGTGTGTTAGATGTTAATTATTAAATATGGTTACTTGAGTTATTATGTAATCGTATCTGTTGAAAAGGAAGGAGGAGACTTGGTACGAAATGGATCGAATTTTGGTGTTTGTTTTATTATTCATTTAGTTTTTTTACTTTTGGCATTTGCTCTCGTTGTAAAAATATAGAAATTGAAATATTAAAAACAGTGAATGTACAGAGATATAGAGCTTTATAATAAGTATTGCTACAGAATAAGAAAAAAAAAACAAATAAATATTGATTAGAATAATAATGTTTAGATATAATAACAATTTATTAATTTAACTTACCCAGTTTTTATCTACGCTTCAGTGATGTGGAAGATCATAGACAAATAGATCTTGCAAATACCACAAGTTTTTCTTCCACATATGAGTTTATATGTTTGGGTATATTCTGAGCTTTGATTTGTTTCGCAATGATAAAAAGTATATACTACATACATACATATATGTATGTATTTTGAAACCACATTAACTGGTGTTCTCAAGTTCACATGCTTTCTTTTTTTTTAAATTTTTGTTGAAAACAGGTTTGATTAGTTCACCTTAGAATAGCTCCCTTGACAGATAACACGTAAAAACTACTCCATTAATAAAAATGGAACGAGCAAAGTATTGAAATGATTAAAATTCACTACAAAACTGATGAAAGTTTCGATGTTATATTCGCAAACTAAAGCATTTTTGGGTCCTCGTGAAGCACCTTCTTGGCCAGTAATCACTAAAGTGGTGGCAGAATTTTACCTGTTTGGACAAGTTACTGATGTAAAGAATTGAACTCGTACACGTCGCTCACGAAGAACTGGGAATATTGCTGTCGTAGAGCATAGTGTTAAGGAAAACCTAGGTTTGTCCATTTCTTGTCGATCTTTCGAATTAAGCAAACCACAAACGACATTACACCGTATTTTGAAAAAAGATTTTTATCTAAAAGCTGTTAAAGTTCAGTTAACACATGAACTAACGCCTAAAGGCCATCAGATAAATAAAATCCGGAATTATATCGAAAAATTATCTTGATTGATGAGGTCCATTTTCACTTCGAAGGCTACCTTAACAAGCAGAATTGTCGCGTTTGGTGCTCGGAAAGTCCAATAATTATTATTGAAGAATCTCTCCATCCTCAATGTGTGTGACTGTTTGGTGCGGTTTTTAGTGTGAAGGGGTCACTGTTACGGTAAACAGATTGCGCTATCGAACAATAATTAAGATTTTTTTCTGTCCAGAATCGGAAGATATTGTGGGTGACTCCCATTGGGCTGATATTATTTCCATTATTATTGGCATACTTTAAAATACACATCTGATGATTTCGCTTACAACTATTCGGCATTTTAACATATCAAAATAAAACCTCTTATTGGAAAACCCATTATTTCACAAAAATTAAACACAAATTTATGTACAAATGTACAGTCGACAAATCTTTGGATGTCAATATGCTAAAATATAATCACCCTTACTCCGTCAACATCGACGTCCCGTCAATACAATACCAAAAAAAAATTGGGGCTTGTCTACCCACTCTCGAGAAGAAGAAAAAGTTTGGCTTACCGTATGATATTTTTGATAAAAGCAATTGTATGAAACTTTTGTTTCGAAAACCTTCTCAAAAAATATTATCAAATATGCTTCCAAGATTCTTTCCATTTACATTATATTCTCTCTCTCGTTACTATTAGCAAATAGAAAGTTTTCATTGTTGAAAGTTTGATATGGACTTATAACTCCGAAATTAGGATTATTTTTTGTCTATATACATATTAATGTCGTATAAACGCTTCATTTTAGCTAGAACATAATATCTCGAGAATTAAGCCAATTAAAATAACCCAGTGCATATTTAAATTCAGCGTCCCAGGCAACCAGATCCATGAAGTTCTATGCACGCAAGTGTACTTCCAAATATTGAAGTAAGTTATTTATCTGTTATAATTTTGTACTCCTTTCCCATGTCTTTTAAATTTTTACACGACTGCGCGACGCAAAGAAGGGTATTGTGTTTATCAGCCTATGTATGTACTCGTACATATGTATGTAAACCGAACGCGTGTCACTAAAAATGTGACAGTAGTCAAAACTTAATAGGGCGGCCAACAGACGCCATTTTCTAAATACGAACAAAATAAAAAGTTGTCTTATGATTTTTTCATTTCGGGTTTTTTGATTTTTTAATTACTGCTTGTTCACAGTTGTCTTCTTAACGTGAAAGTGCGAAATAGAAATTTTAATTGTAAACAAGTGCATTCGGTTTGCCTTCACAGAACATAGAACACCAACAATGTGAGTGAAGCAGTGCACTTCATTTTCATGTGGTTGCAAAATTCAGAATATACCCCTTGTTCCTTTTTTATGCTGTTTAATTTAAATACACTATACTCGTATGATTGATTTGAGAAACATGTAAACTGCACTTTTAAGGGATTTATTTTATGTATTTGCTTCTATTAATCGCAAACTACTTCTATTTTTACCTTGTAATCTAATTTATTTGTTACTTTGTTCACTAAATTGAGAGTTTCAACGAGTTTTAAAATTTTTACTTCAAGATGTACTAAATTGGATATATATAGTTTAAAAAAATAACCAACTTCAAATTTACTTATTAAAAAAACTGAATAATATCGCCCAAAAATACGTATTATTTAAGTTTAAAAAGTATTAAAAATAATCAACCGCTAAGATCTACACCAATTTGGAATAAAAATTCTACTCCAGCAAACAAACGGTCGTATAATTATGTATGTATGTATGTCAATCTTTTTCAAGTCAATAATTTCAAAAATATCCAATTCAATTAGACCTACGGCCGAGGAAAAGAAGGAATTGGGACCCCTTATTATATGCTTGCTGTCATCAATACATGAAAGGGACAGTTTATTATCTGCTAGTTTGCTAGATGTCGTATACTCAAGAATGATAGAAATAAGATTACGAGTACGCTTTGCGTAATCTTACCGTTAAGTGACGTAATTGGCGTGTGTAATAGTATATTTTTGACAGCTTGTGTTTGATAGTTTGCTGTGGTCTATGTGTTTAATGCTTGACAACTGGAAATTATTACCCAATAAGAATACAGTTTCCGTGACGTCATTGGAGATACATGCGTTTAAAATATAAATTCCACGCCATATGCGCAAATCTTCTTATCTACCGTTCTTGTCGTACATTAAAACACATTTTTATTAATCCATTGCACGCATTGCAAAATAAAATTGGGCGGGGATACGCCCACAAATTTTTTAAATTTTATTTTACGATATTCTACTTATTTGATTGCTGCGAAACCTAGCAAACACCTTTATTTCTTGTAATTACACAATTTTAAAGTTGAAAAAATGGGCGGGTCTGCGCCCATTAAAATCTGTTATTATATTTCACGTGGTTCTACTGTACCGATTTTTACAAAATTTAACACACACCCTGAGCTCTGAAAAACACAAAATCCTGCATTTAAAAAATGGGCGGAGGCACGCCCATCAAAATTTAATTTTATATCCCATAAATTTTTTTCAAAAATGTTCTATTAGATCTTTGCATTGAAGTAGGTTTTTTTTTTGGCAGAATTATGTATCATATCGCACACTAAGCCGTAAACAGACACAACTCCAAAAATTTCAGATGCTGAGTAGTGGCAAACAACTGTTGGATACTGTACAAATGGCGCAAATATGTAACATGAAGACTAGCATAACGGTATTATATATATATTCTTCAAGAAGAGATTCGTTCAATTAACTGGTTTATAAAAAAACAAAATCACTTTGATCATTTTGAGTTGTGACTGTTTATGATTTAGCGTGAGATATGTGGCAAGAGCCTTATACATATGTGGGAAGGGATTAGAAATTTGATGTAATAAATAAATTAAACTTTAAAAAGCGTGACTCAGGGCTCGTTTTTAAATGCACTAAGGTGGTGTAATCTCATTGAAATCATTTAAGTAGACGCCTATATAAAATATTACTCTTATTTAAAAATGATGCTGAACAGGCGCAAGTGCCCCAGAGTTTCGCCCATTTTTTGACAATGTGGCTAAACCGATGTAAACCGGTGTAACTCCTTAGACGAAACAAAAGAACTATAAAGTAACAACTACTAAAAGTCAATTAAAAATTGTCTATAAATTGCTTTTGCACAAAAAATCAACTGCTCTTGTACCCATGTACGAGTACTGTCAAGGGACAATCAATCTGAGCATACAATAATCGAAAATGCTGCAATTTTCTCTTTGAAAGTAAAATTTTTGTAGAGAATTCCTAATCTCACAACAATAAGGAATTTATATCTTGAGCTTGAACTTTTGTTTGCTGGGTGCAATTTGGATTGAGGAAGTCAATTTTTCATCAAATAAAATTATAAAATTAAAATTAAGTATTTAGCATTGAAATACGTATATAAATCGTACTAAGCTTCTGCGAAGAAAATTCGTTAACTCTTGTATGGTAAATAAAAAATTAGAAAACAAAAAATAAAATTATCAATGAACAATTTTTTGTTAAATTTCATAATAATTGCTATTTGTTTTATTTTGTTTTTATTTTCTTTTCCAATCACTTAAGGTTTTTTTGTTTGTTTGTTTTTTTTTTAATTTGGACTTTTTTTATATTTATTAATTATTTTTACTCTCAAATAAAGAATTTTTTTTTTATTTTCTTTTGCACTTGACTAAATAATTTATTAAAATTAGTTTGTTAGTTATTGCATTAATAAATGGAAATTTAATTGCGCAGCGAATAAAGTATATTTATTATACTGAAATTATTATCCGGTTTTTTTTTGATTTACTTCAATAATTTGTTTTATTTATTTCTTTTAGCTTTTCTTTTCTATTAATAACGATTATAAAACATTTTTGAGTTTTATTTTTTATATTTTTAAGCTTAACAATAATTTCATGTTTGGGGTTTTTTCTTCATTCAGTTAATAACTTTCAAGGGGCTTTAAATCTGAAGCATAAGTAATTAATAATTGTTTTTATTTATTTTTTATATTTTCTAATAGCTTTTAGTTTTCTTTTTGTTCATTGTTTCCTTCAAATGAGAATACAAGTATGTATACAAACTTTGGACTGGAGCAGTTGTAGATTGACTCTTTCTGGTAAATTCTTTTTCGTCACAGTGTAATTCATATTGCTGCAAATGTGGAGTGGAGTTAACAGTGTGACCAAACTTAAAAATAATATAAATCTCAAAGCTAAGAACTTTAAAATAAAAAAATTTAAATAATATTTTTTTGTATCTCTGAAAATTTGGGGCAGAGTTGACAGTGTGACCATATTTTAAAACAACTACAAAAGGAAATTTGTAATGAAAATATAGAGTGGAGTTAACAGTGTGACCAGATTTTAAAAAAATATATAAATCTGAATCGTGTTTAAAACAAACGTAAAAAAAGAAAAGTTAAAAGAGGAAATTTTATATACAAGTTTTATCGTCTCTCTGAAAATTTAACAGTGTGACCAGATTTTAAAACAACATTCAGCTAGATAGATAGATAAATAAATAAAATACTAAGAGAAATTTTAAGTAAAAATTTATTTATTTATAAGTATGGGTATAAATACGAGTAATGTTGAAAGTTTTATTTGAAGCTGAACTCTATTGGATTAAAAATTAAATAACTGTTTATCGTCTAATTCTAGTGAAGTTTTGGTGGTATTCTCAGCAAAGTATTTAGTTTTTGACAGGTTGTTGTAGAGAATGTGTTTAACGTATTACATACGATTGAACACAGAAACAAATTATGAGAAGTATTCGTTTTAAGAAACATGTTTTTGAAACTGATTTTAAGTTTTATTATTTTACTAGCTGAATCCGGCAAACGTTGTCTTACCCCCAATAATTTTTTTAATTACAAAATGCTCCACACAATCGTCACTGTTTGGTTAACAGATAAAACGAAAACCCGATCCTGTGTGGAAAATTTTAGCTCCACAGCTCTTATAGTTCCAGAGATCATGCGTTACGAACAAAAACACACACGCTTATTTTTTTTTTTGCATATGGGAGATGGTAAACTATTTTAATAAAGCAAAAATGTGTTTTTAATTCTACTAACTTTTTACGAATTTTGGTATTTGGTTTTACAAATTCTGTGGTAGATCCGATTTCAGTAAATATATTATTTGATTTTCTGAATTTACTAATTAAATACAAAATAAAATTTTTGTTGTGAAAGTAGAAGAGGTAAAATGCAAATACTTAATAAAATATTTCGAAATGAATCAAAAATAATAAAGCTAAATTTAATTCTAAAAAAGTAATACGGTCACTCTGACATTAAGAACAATATTGCTACAACTTGACGATCGTAAGGCGGATTTTCGAATTTTTTATCTAACTAAATAGGACAAAATGTGTTTGAAGTGGGCGAATATTTTAAGTCTTTGAAGACAAAATATTAAATATCGATAATAAAAACCAATAAAAAAATGGGGTGCAGGCAGGTTTAAATTAAACAGCTTTCTGTTTCTCCAGTCCAAAAATTTACCTAAATTTGCTGTAAACTTGTGTCATTAAAATTTATTTGTTGAAAACTAAAAACATTGAATTTTTTCAGGGTTAAGGGGCAGGGATCTTGATTTTGAACTTGCTAAAGTATTTCTAGTGTTTGCTTTAATTGGAAAATACCTTTTGAATTTAATGCTTTTGTGTATATTAAATTCATTTATTATATTATTTTGCTTTAAATAATTAAAATAAATATTGTATGTATTAACATTTTGGGCTAACTAATAATTAAAATTTGTTTTAAATAAATATATATATATTTTTTTTATTCACTATTTTATATAATGTATGTATGTATGTGTGTAAGTATGTATATGTATGTGTGTATGTATGTATACATAATCTTTTTTAAATTTATGTTTACACTATTTTCCAGTCTTTATATCTTTTTTATCAAGAAATTTCAGGATATTTTTAATTTGTGTCACAAGTCAAAGTGAAAAATATGTATTTATTTTTATTTAATGCTAAAATAGTTTTTTATTTGGAAAACTTGAAACGATTGTATTTAGTTAAATTTTTGTTGAATTTTTAAGCAAAAAAGACTGTAGTTGTTTTTTCTTTTGTTGAATTTAATTATATTATATATTTGCTCAATTCACAACCTATTGTAGGAGTCGTAGTTTGAACATGTTGTTCATAATTGTTGTTCATAATTTCAATGTCAACGTTATTTATAATCAAATGTTTCTATATAAATTGCCAACAAGGTTTGTACGGCCTACGACTCCTGCAATAGGTTGGGAATTGAGAAATTGTTCTTTAAATGTAAAAATATTGCCCAAGAGAAGGAACATGACTGAAATAATAATCGGGCTAGAATGAAGGAAATTTTTTTATTTTATTTGAAAATTCTATCAATTTGTTGTTTTACTTTTTAAAATTATTATGTTCAACGATATGTTTGCTTCTTATTTTAATATATTTTTTTTTTTTGGTTTTAATTATTTAAAATTTCTAATAATATTAGAGGACATTCCTTATTTTTGTTTGTTTTCTAAGTTATTATTGTGTAAAGCAAGAAAGAAACAAATTATTTTTATTAAGTTAAAGTTATGAATTTGATTTTTTTTTATATAATTTCCTATTATTTAGAAAAAATAGTTTAGGATTATAATTTTATTTTGAATTTACCACATCCTTAAATGAAATGTAAAGAAACTAAAAAAATATCAGAGTAGTTAATATTTACATTTATACAATCATAATTATTATTTTTACATATTTTATTTATGTACATTAAATTTATTAGTAAATTTGAATAAAATATACAATTTTTAAAAACTAAACTACATTAATTTACTAAAGTTCTATAATAAGCGTTTCACAGTTTTACCTAAAAGTCTTAAGCAAAATTCCAAATCATAACAATACAATAAAAAAAAGTAATATTTTAAAAATAACTAAATTACTACAAATAAAACTCAAATATCCTAATTCGAAAAAATTAAAAAAAAAAAAATAAAATAAAGTAATAACGATTGTTCTACTCTCTAACTTTCTCTACAAAAATATTCGGGGTTGTTGTTATGTAATTCTAAAAGAATGGAGATTTTTTTGAATTACATATAAACTTGAATAGATTTCTTTTCGAATCGAATTACATAACAAAACCTTAAGGAAAATCTGAATAATTTAAAATTGTTATTATTGCTCAACATTTTAGGTGGAAAATAATCACATGTCGCTTCCCTTAATTTCTAATTATCAAAGAGGTCTGTAATAGAACTAAGCCTAATTATAATTTTTCACAGGACTTCACGGCTTAATTTTCAGACAGCCATTCTCACAATAATTTTACTGCACTTCAAAAAAATCCTATGTAATTACAAACAAAAAGCAGAGGGTTATAAAAAAGAAACGAAAATTGCAACGCCCCTCAATTTTAAAGCTTTTGAAATAACTGAGCTGGGTAATTTTTTCCATAACTTGTAAGCAAATGAAAAAACTTATGTTAAAAACGTAGACAACTTATAAGTTAAGAATTCAGAACCTTAAAAAATAAATTTTTTTAAATCTCCAAATGTATTGTGAGAAATTGTTAAAAGGGTTGATAAACTTGAAACGAAAGTAAGTTTTGCCATTACTAATTATAAAAAGTTTCAGTTCCCTGCTTGCTTTTTTATTGTAAAAAAGCCCCTAATCTATTCCAATCAATCATAAGGCTGTCCCTCGCTATGCTACATATAAGTGCACGGCTTTAATCGTAAGTAAATACAACCCTGATAAAATGATAATTTTCATAATATCAGGGTTGCATTTTCGACAGCGAGTCATTTGCTTTAGCTTTGAGAGTCCAGTAAAACTATTATTAGTTTCGAGCTCCAGTCACTACCAAATGTGTACATACATAAATGAAACAAGTCCTAAGTAAGTTCTTAGTTAGTGCTGTTAGTTGCACATGCTGTTGCATGTCAACGCATGCCAGCCGTCGAGAGCTTCGAAAACAGTTACGAGTAACAAAACTTGTTAGTAATATCATCAAAATCATATGTTTTTGTACAATAAAAACTTACATTAATAAACAAAAAAAAAAAAAAAAGTTATAAATTTCAATAAATTCTTTTTATTTTTTTTCTTATAGCTTAAAAAATTAAATAGTTTTACTTGGGTTTGGTTTTGTTTTGTTTTTCTTCTAATTTTTACATTTACATACTCCATTATTTACAAATTTGTTTTACACTGGATTCTATTGTATTAAATACTCAAATACATTTTAAATTTATTTAAAATTAACATTATATTTAAACATATAATAACATTTGATTTTTGAACACATTTATTCCAAACTCTCAAAAAACACATTCATATTTATTATTTAATTTTTTTCTTTTGTAATTTTTGTATTTTTTTTTTAGTTAGAAATCCTTAAATTATCATTGTGTGATATAAATAAATAAAGATCGTTAAGATTCAGACGGAATTTAAAATCGTAAGAAATACAAAATCAACAGAGCAGAAGTCATATTTATTATTTATTTATTTTCGAAAAAATTTCTCTTCGATTTTTAATTTACCTTAGGAATCTATAAAGTTTGATAACAAATATAACATTTTTTTACCCAAGTCTACCAAAGATTCACCTCAGCTTGATACTATTAAATCGTGGATAATTCTTTGATACGAGAAAAACAATCATTATTGATGAAGCCTTCTTAATGATTACAATGACGAAACAATATCTATATCCAGACTTCGAGTTTATAATATATGCATGTTTCCAGGTACTGTTTTGGTGTACTGATTTGGTGTACTCAGCATTTGTGAACTGAGTGTGTATAAAAGATGGTTTGGTAACAATGTGCCAAAAAAAAACGGATAAGAAAGTATTTTTATACGAACATATCGCTTCTTTATCGCAACATAATTCAACTCATAACTCCGAAAAAATTGTTTTACAGAAATTCTAAATCTACATACAATATCAAAAACTCTTCTTTCAAGAGTTCAGACTAAAATTTACAATAGATAAAGTACAGATTTCAATAATTATTTTGCATGATAAAATCCAAAAACACATTTTTTGAGACATGAGTACCAGAGCGGGTCAATAAGCCCGCGATTTTTTTAATTTCCCATCACTTTGAGTTACAAAGTCAACAGGGAACTTTCAGTTGATTTCTGTCAAAATTTGAACAAGCTGCATCACTTATGTAGTTTGTGTTTGACAGCATCACTTAGTTTGTGTTTGACAGACTATGGCGTGCTTTGGGAAGAAATGCAAAAAAAGAGAATTTCGTGTGCTCATTAAGCATTATTTTCTGCCGCCAAACATAACTGAAAACAAAGGTAAACTTGGTAAATACAATGGGGACTCCTCACCATAAATTCCAGTGTTAAAGAACTGGTTTACTGGACTTTTGTTGTGGATGTACAAGTACAACAGATGCAGAACGTTCTGGATGCACAGAAAAAAATCACGATATATGAGATTGAAAGTGAGTGAGACAATGAAAGCCATAGGCATCTCGCATGACTCAGTGGTTTAAATTTTAAACGATCACTTGGGTATGAGAAAGCTTTTCGCAATAGTGTGACAGCTTCGGAGGAGTTTTTGACATTGTTGAACCCTAATAAAAGAGCGATATCTAGCTGTTGAAGCATCAGCAGCATAAGTTTTGAAATAAAGCTTTTTGTACTGAATTTATTTATCATGCTAATTTACGCATCGAAAACATCCAAGACTTTCTATTGTTTAGAAAGTCTGCCTCAATTTGGGGAAAATCTAAAGTACAAAAAAATGTCAAATATATAAGGCTAAGATCAAAATTCATTCGTGTACAAAAAACTAAATTTAAAGTCAAAAACTAGTTTCAGTGAATTTAGACTTGAAAAAATGTTATAGTAGATATTTTTTAAAAGTTTAAAAGAAGTTTTCGTTACTTTCCCAACACAAAACTTTCCTTTATTTTGTGAAAGACGAAAGGTAGACTCGCTTTCATTCAATTTAATAAATTCATACTTGGAATGTCTCTCAAATTGTGTACTGAAAAATGTGTGTTGACATCTTAGGGATATTCAAATTAGACGCGGCAAAAATAGTCACCTGGGCAATTGCAACCATCTGATGTGAATTCGCCTTGCATTATTTTAACATAATCTCTTTATAATGTACACATACTTCTATGTATATTAATTCCCCTTGTTTCTATAAAGAGCATAGAGTCGTAGTCTTACGTCCTCTGTGATAAAGTAGTGTGTATTTTTTTCACATTTTTAATTAAACAACAGCTTCGCTTCATTTGTTTCAAGGCGAGTCTACACCAGGTGGTCTGAACTGCCCAGACCAAGGCTAATTCATATCAGATGTACTCGGCTCAATTCGAGCAATTTATACTTTAAATTAGAGATGTGCACTTGAGCGGTTTTTGACTCACGACACGCACGCCCACGCAGAAAAATATTTTACTCACGAACTTTCACGCACGAATGATTTTGAAAATTTTCACGATCACGTATAAAATATTGTTAATCACGCACGAGGGGTGTACAACTTATCACTATCACGCACGCTTACGAAAAATATATAATTAATTTTTTATGTTTGTTGGTTGAAAAATAGGTTCTTACATATAAGTACATACATATGTACATATGTTTATACATACGTATGTATGTATGTATGCATTATGTTTGCAGACTCATTCTATCTACATATATGTATGTATATACATATTAATGTACATAAATCAGAGCTGGCCACAGAGAAAAACACGAGATTAATGTATTCGCCTATGTGTATTCATTTGTATAAGAAGCCGATTGACGTTCGGCACTCTGGTGCTACACAGTGCAGCTCAGATCTAGATTGTAGTATTTATTATAAGAAAATTTAAAATTTTTAAAACAGTTATATACCCACGCAGAGTGTTATCTCGTGAGAGCGTGAGAATTCGTGCGTGATTATTAAAAAGAACTCACGCATGATCACACACGAGTAATTTTTTTGAAGTCACGGTCACGCACTCACGCGTGATTAATTATAAATTTGTTCACGATAAAATCACGACACTTGCACATCTGTACTTTAAATATCAAAAAAAAAAGTACTGAAACATGTGTGTTGACATCCAACGTACGAGTATATTCAAATTATCAGCGGTGAAAATAGTCACCTGATCGGTTCGACCACCTGGTATGGACTTGCCTTGGTTCACGTGGCTATTTTTGCCACTTGTAAAATTAATATCCCTCAGATGTCATCACACGTTTTCCAGTACACAATTTGAAAGACATTCCAAGTATGAATTTT
The DNA here is from genome assembly GCA_936439885.1 of Nowickia ferox. Classification (NCBI taxonomy): domain Eukaryota; kingdom Metazoa; phylum Arthropoda; class Insecta; order Diptera; family Tachinidae; genus Nowickia; species Nowickia ferox. The sequence goes on from OW387025.1 coordinate 114,692,765, forward strand.
TCAACGAGAATTGAGGCAAGCATGTATGAATATGCCTGGATTTTTTAATTTGTAACAGTTAATCGAAGTTTATTGAATTGCAGCAGCAGTATTTTTTTAAAATAAATAAATTAATAATGATAGTGCATACTCAAAGCTAATTAAAATGGAAAGCTATACATTTAATTCAGTAAGTTATTGGACTTTTATTGAGGTTTCACAATACAAGATACGATGAATACCACAGAATATTCAAGTAAAGCTGGCTTTACGTGACCGTAAACCAATATTGTATTCCAATACATGATACATAATAAAAGAGAAATTGCGAATTAAGAAATTACTGAATAATTAGCTCTTAGCTATGAAAACTTGTCACTGTCTGTCATAAAACACATTGAAAAACATCATTTTATGTATATTTTAGGAAAAAAAACCAACAAACATTCCAGGAATTATTCAATTAAAACTTATACCACAATATTTCAAGGATTTCTCTTAATATTTTATTTTTTGTGTAACTTTATAATACTAAAATGTATTAATTAAAAAGTGTTTTTTCCATAAGACTACTAATTAATAATTAAATAAGAATTATTTTACATTAACTCTAAATAATAATACAATTTCAGTTTATTTAGTTTGGTGTTTTCTTTGTTTAACTATAATTTATGTTGTAATTATGCTTAAGATTAAATTAAATTTGATTTAATTTTAGAATTTTTCTTAAATTTTACTTCTTAAATATATATTTTTTACTATGAGGACATTTTTGTACAAAAAAAAAACGCTAATGCCTTTCATGAGAGCAAATGAGGATCCAACAATTTGTCAATTTGTTGTCTGATTGATTTAAACAAAAAAAAAAAAAAAAAAAAGAGAAGAAGGAATTTCCTTTGAATAGGAATATACACAAATTATTGAGTGAAAAACGTCTGGGTTTGATTTGGGTGTTAAATTTAATATTTAATTTTTTCCATTTTTTATCCCGCTTTTATCAGAATCAATTCTGCAAATTTTTATTTCCAGTAACGCACAATCAAAACGTAAGATTTATTTAAAGTGAACTTATATTACAATTTTTTGAGCAAGAAATAAAAATCAAAAAGTAACTGTTATTTTCTGAGGAATAAATAAAAATAAAAAAATAATCGGTAAAGTTGAGTTTTTTGTAATAAAAATTAAACAAATAAAAATCAATGCATCTATAGGTAGTCCATGTAGCATGGAGTATCTTGGTTCATTCCTTGTGTACGTATCACTTCTCTATTAGTGTGATTTTTTCAGTTTAAATTTGGAAAATAATCGTTATTTGCGATCCCTGCCTATAAGTAAATCCTCATAGTAAAATAGCTGCACTTGCACTGGCAATGATCATGTCAACCATGGCGTATACTTAATATTTCGTATTAAATGTACATATCGCGTTGTTTGAGTAAATGAGCGATATGTATTCACTGTTGCCAGATCGTTTTCATACAAAAATCAGCCAAATTGAAGGAAAAAAAACTTGCAAAATCGGCACTTCATTTTGAATATCATAAAAAATCGGCATAACAAAATAAATACATGAATTTTCAAGATATTTTCTATTTTAGTAAAGAAGAAACAATAAAAAAACTGGGGGATTCAAATGGTTGTCATAAAGGTCACATTGCCATAGTGTTTTAAATTATTTAAATATATTTGCATTTGTCTGCTTTATTCATTCGAAATTTTATTTTGACAGGACTATGCGTTTAGAAATATGATTATGCACAACTTTGCATTGAAAGTGGCAGAAAAGATCTCAGCAGGGAGTTTATTCTCTTTGTAATAAGCTGTGTCTTAAAAGCACATCGTATGTACAAAATTTAGAGTTTAAGGACGAGTTTCCTGATTTCGTGTGAAATGTGATTCTGTACATTTCACCCTGCTATCACGGATAAGCAGTGAAGATCCGAAAGAACGAAGTATCATGTAAAAATTAAAAAAAAGCTTAATAGCAGATCTGACGTATAGATGGCGGTAGTAATTAAAAAAATAAATTTGCTGCAGAGTGGAAAGCAAGTTTCAAAGTGCCACAACGTTGCTTATTATCTTCTTGAGCCATTTAAAATAATAGATCTCAGTACACTTCATTCAATTCAATACCTTTACTTAATAGGTATCAGTCCAGTCAATATTGAAACGATCTAGATTCTACACAGTAAAAAACATTCCTGCAATAAAAAATTTTAATTTGAATATGAAACCAAAAATCAATTAAAAATGTATTTAAGTCAATATTTGCAGAAATATTTTTCTCTTTGTAGTATGGGGAGTCTGCTGCTTTGTTTACTACTATGAAATATTGGGTGGCAGGGTTTAAACAAGAGCTTACGAGCTGCCAAGGCAAACTGTTCAGAAAATCCACAAAATAGTATTAGACGACCGTCGGCTGAAGGTGCGTGAGCTAGTTGAATATAACACTGCATATATCTGAGGCAAAAAGGAAAAAGTGCTAAAGTCGAGGTAAGCTGATTTTGAGTTAATCATACCTCCGTAATCTGCATGCTTGAAAGTACTTCTGCGCAAAATCTCAATTAATTTGTGCGATTTTTTAAGAAGTTATAGGAAAACCACTTGCGGCTTATCTTTTTTAGACTTCTTATCTCATTTGGAATAATAGCTTAATTTAGGTTATACTTCGGAATATTTCAACTTGAATGTATTTTTTATAGTATGTAGCGCAATGTTTGCTTGAAAAATTAAGGTTAACAGCGAATTTCAAAATTTACTTTAAAAAAATTTAAATTGCAACATTTTGAGTTGGCGCTCTTTAAAGGAACCTGTGTAAATGATGGTCAAACGAAAATTTATACCTACATATTTAATCTACCAAAGTTTTTTGTTTTATTAAATAAATCTTACGTTTTGCCAAATCCTCTTCGTTTGCAATTTCTAGCCTTTTAAATACAGCCAAAGAAACATAATTTAATTTATATGTTTGTTTTTGTTTTCAAAAATTTTTTGTGCGTGGACGGTATTCAAAGCTTTTTTTTATTATCTTCTAATTTAATATTATTTTTATTTACAGTACATGTTTTGATATTTCAGTTTATGAAAACTAGTAGAGTGCTTATTGCATATTTAATTCAGTCAATGTTACTTAAAAAAAAAATCAAATTTTATTAATTAAAATTCCATATTTACTTAACACCCAAATCTGTTTGAAAATAAATATTCTTTCGAACGATATGCAACTTAAATAAAAACAAGTACTTGCTTTTTATGAAAATTTATGACTTTAAAATAATAGTATTTTTTGTTTAAAAGATGCTGCTTTTACAGCTGAAAAATCATAAGAGCGCTGTTATCTGTTTTTGTTTATGTTTTTGTTTTTGTGTTGTCTTTAAACTGTTTTGTTATTGTTGTTGCTATTTTTAAGTTAAGTTATTTTACATTGTTTTAATTATTTATGTGTGTGTGTGTGTGGTTTAGGTTTGTTTTAACTTTTTAATTTTTCCTTTCTGAAGATTTGTACTTTATTTGATCAGTTATTTGAGGGGAGAAAAAAATGCGTTAATACTGGCACTCATTATCCTACACATTAGTATGACTTTTGAAACAATACAACCCTGTACCTGGATTCAGTAACTTTTTGCGAACCGAAAACCGTAATATTTATCGATATAGTTATTCGTTTGCGGTAACGATAATGTGATTCTGCAGTTTATTTTTTACGATAGCGTACATCTGTGTTTTACTCGCCATTTAATTTTATATCATGTGGCATCCCTGCATACAAAATGGCAAAATAAGAGAAAAGCACCAAGAAGAATTAAAGAAAAATCAAATGAATTTGAGTTTATTATGTTCCCTTTTTACTTCAACCGACAGCGAATATCGCTAAAATATGTTACTGAATGGCAAAGTCGATAAATTTTCGTTATTTTTATTATTGCGATACGATTACCGTAATAAAAGTTACGGAATCAAGGTACTGATGTAATGAATTTTTGTTGTCTTTTGAACATTTTCACAAAATCCATCGTATCAGGGTTGCATTTTCTCAAAAGTCGTACGATTGTGTAGTATGGTGAATCCCAGCCTTAAGATGGGTTTATTTATTAAAACAATTCAAGTGTTTGTCTCGTTTATTGTTTGGTCTGAAATTTAAGATTACTTATATGTTTGCTTCTCACTGGAGAAAAAGTAATTGATGAATTAAATAACAGATACATATGTATTGCTTTGCTTACGTAACATGTCTTGTCGATTATCTGGCATTTGTTGTTTTGTCATTTTGGGGTTTCATTTTAAAAATGGAAATTAATGCCACACAACGAAAAATATGGGAAACGACAAACGTTGCCACCAGTATACACTATTGCGATATCACAAAATGCCATAGTGTGTACTCGGCACTACTAACTGAAAAATTAAACGAAAATTAGGTGTTTCAATTTTCTAAGTGAAAAAGAAAAATCAAGTCCTGTCTAAAGATTTCAAAGGCTGCTTTAAAGAGATAAATATGTTATATTATTTATTATGGTAGTTCAATAAAATTAGGCAGTACCCATATAGCATGAGTGTACACTGTTTGCTACATAAAGGATGTTCCAATAAGACGTTTAATTTTGAATAGCCCGTCATTTCAATAATTGTCATGATTCAAGTTGTAAGGAGTTGACAGATGACAAGTTAAAAGTACGCCATTGATAAAAATGGAACGATATACGCTTCAACAATGCATTGAAATGAAATGGTTAAAATTTCGCCACAGTTAGCAAAATTAAACCAATTTTGGGTCCTCGTAAAGCACCATCTCGGCCAGCACTTGAGAAACTGCTGAAACAATTTGAGCTGTTGGGACAAGTCAGTGATGTGAGAAATCCAATTCGTGCAATTCGCTCAAGAAGAACTGGTAATATTTCTATTGAAGACAATTGTGCTGAGGAAAACCCAGATTTGTTAATTTTTTGTCGATTGGGCATATCACAAACGATACTAACACAAGAGATCACGCTCACCGACCATCAACAACATCGTATTTGTGCTAATTGGGTGCTTGAAATGTATCAAACTGATCCGGAACTTCATTGAAACATTATCTTGAGTGATGAGAATTGTCGCATTTGGAGCTCGTAAAAGCGAATAAATAATGTTGAAAGGCCTCTCCGTCCTTAACGTGTCACTGTTAAATGCGGTTTCTAGTCAAACTGTGTCAGTTTGCCTTACTTTTTCTCAAATGTGTGCACAACAGTAGAGTGAGTCTTGTGTAGAGGGTATAAAGCACTAATTACACTGTGCAACAGTGAAAAATCCACACGGTTCTGACAATATAGGTTCGATAGTACTACCAAAGGGTAGTAAAACCCTGTACTCAGTTTGGCGATTTTTTCGAAAATCACTGACTATATTCATGTAGCATGAGTTTAACATAAACATTTTCTATGATAAAACTGGTTTACAGAGTATATTAAAACAAAATTTCCATAGCAATACCGTTATTTTTTTTTGCATAACTTTAACAATCATTTATGACTACGGGTGACACTTTTTAAGGCTCAATTAGATATGCCATACCATAATGCCATAGAGGTAACCATTGCCATAACTATAATTATATTTACTTCATCTATTAGTGCTGCAATAACCATAAAGTGCTGGTTATATTTTCATTTATTTATTCATTTCGAAATTGCACGGCTTCCACACACAAGCTTTCCGTCATTCCTTCCATTAATCATAAAATTTAAATTAATAATTTGGATAAAAAATAAACTAAAATAATTGAAAAGCAAAAATATAAATCAAAACTTATCAAATGAAAGAAATGAGAGTACAGAATAGCAATAAATATGTACAATCAGCAAACAGCTGCTTACTGTTACGACAAAGAAAAACCAAAATTCAGTTGGTGTCTCTGGTACTCGCAAATGGTTATGACTTTGGCGTTATGGTAAGTCACCTATCATCAGGCGCTTTGAAATAAGGCCTTTCATTAGGTCAAATAAGAAAATCAAATACGACCCAATAAAATTAAGGCATGTTTAATTGGGCCTTATTTCATTTATTTTGGGATTTATTGCATCTTGAGTTTAGTTGGACTTTATTTAATTTTTTTGGGCTTTATTTCATCTTGAGTTTTGTTTCATTTAGGTTTTTTAATTTGGCTTTATTTCATTTATATTGGGTGTTTTTCATATATAGTCTCTAAAAGGCATTATTTGGATTTTTTTGGGTTTTATTTTATTGGGGCTTATTTCATATCTTGTTTGAACGTTATTTCCTTGGGCGCCCTATAATCAGTATCGCCCGCTATGTTGGTGCGAGCTGCTGTTTTGTGTGGTTATGGTTATGTCACATCGAATTTAATCTTTACATATGATCGTTTTACATCAAACAGGGAAGTGAAATATCTCCACCAGAAATATCTCCACACAGAGCCACAGGGATACATTTTCATAATATGCATCCAAGTATGGGCGTGGCAAATTTTGCAGTAACCAGGACATGTTGCTTTGTTTGATGCTTTTCCATTTGAAATTTAACTATTTATGTTTATTATATGTATGTATGGACTGAATCATCAATACTACTGATGTACTTATACGAGTACATATGTATATTTGTATGTCGTTACCTTAATAAAGAAAGGCTATAACTAATTTTTTTAAATTTAAATCGATTTTTTTTTTGTACATTTCTATAGAAGAACGAACATCTAATGCATCGAAAAATGCAAAAAATTATGAGTTGGGCCTTTCTGTATTATGGTAACGATATGTCTTATGATACATTGTGTTGGTTGCTTTGTAACTGTTTGGCTTAATGACTTAATGCTGCAGTTTGAAATTTTAAACTCTGACCAAAGAAATATGTAATGTGTATTTGGGTATTAGTCAGCCTGTGGCATTGTACCTCCCAAACGACAGGATCCAATTTGATCTTCTTCAACTGATTTGATCGCATGTGTTATAAGGAATTTGCTTGTTGTTGGAATTGTTGAAATCTGTTTTGCGATTTGGGAGCTTCAATGCCACAAGCATACGTGTGAATGTCGAGGGTTCGTTCGCTGGTGTTAACATGTTTTTGGTTTATGATTAATTGCAACTACTTTTTATTAGATTTAATTTTTATTTATGTTTATTTTTTGCTTTTCAATTGTCCCACTTTCCATTAGTTAACACTTTTTACTTTTTATTGTTTGTATTTTAGTCTGCTAAATATCCTACATAAAAAATATTTAAGTGTATACGCATGTATACCTGAATGCTCTCAAGCAGACACACATAAACACATATACATACTCGTACATGTAAATGTATGTGTATGCATGCATGTTCGTATGTTTTAAATCTGATGTGATAATCATCGATATGCATGCACGGTTTTTGCTTGTTTTTGGAATCATTCGCTAAGCCACAGCTTGTTTCATGGAGTTTTAATTACAAGTTTTATTTCACTATTTTTTGTTTTTGTCTACTAATTATTATTATCGTTGCTATGGGTTAATTTTATTTTTATATACATATACTATATATATATATATTTGTGTACATATAACTTTTAATGTGGCTTTGTTTCTGCTCCTGTACTCTACGTATTTATGCTAAAAGTTTAATTATCATCAGGCTTTCTTCTAAAATAGCGTTTTTCCTAGATTTTTGTGTGTATCCTCATTATTTTGCTTATGTGGAGTGGAGTGTTTTGTTTTTTAAATTTTTCATGAACGGCACATTTTGTTTTTTTTTCATCTTTAAATTATTATTAATTACTTTAAGTTTTATAAATTTTTACCTATTTCAGGTTTTATGAGTTTATTTTCTAGGTATTTTTTTAAAGTTTTTTCGATGTTTTTTACATTTTATTACTTTTTTTGGGGGTTTTGTTGATTTTTTAATTAAATAAATTACTACTTAAAATTAAATTTCAAACAGCTTTGGTAGTCGTTTCTGGCATCCAACGTATATTACAAGGCCAAAATATCGCACGTAACGTCTTTTTTACTAAACAGTTGAATTGATTTCGATTAAGAATTTTGGTTTATGGATTCAATTTGTTTTCAATGCGTTTATATTTTTTTTATCATAGATAATTGTTGGAAATGCAAAAGAAAATAAAATCTTCATTTTTAAAAATCTTAAATTTGCAACAGTGCGATAAATTTTAGTTTATTTTAACTAAAATAATAAAAAAATAAATTGTACCAAATCTCTTATACTGTTCTATAAAAAATTAAAAAGCACACATTTACTCATAATTTGCATATTGCAAAAAATTAAAAATTAATTACATACTTGTTTTCTAAATGACAACTAAAGGCCATTTTTTATGAAATAAAATTGTTTATGCATCACTAGAAAATATACGATGTATTCCATGTGTAACTCTTTCTAGTTTATTGTCAAATATCCAAGGTTTTTCCATCTTCAAAAAATTAAAAAAAAAAAATAAAAAGAAGAGAGGTTTCTTAGGACACCCGGTTATAGCTATGCTGCTTAGCTAAATACAACAAACTTAATGTGTTAAATAACAATGCAATAAAATAATATTATATTATGATGTCAAATTCGCCGCAAATATTTCAAAACGTTTCCATTTATTTTCCATTATTTTCTTTTCTAACGGCGTACGATTAAATTAATGTATTGTTTGTGGCCGGCGGCGGCTGTTATCCGGCTTCCAGCCGATCGGCTGTATTCTCTGGTTTGTTCTCATGTGCAAAAACAATACAAAAACCAATTGAGCAATCCTTCTCATTGGTTTGGTTTTGTTTTTGTTTCAATCACTTCAAAGAACGAAACAAAACAAAATCAAACAATTTGTTTCGTTTATTTTCGTACTCTGGTTTTAAGTACAAAGAAATCAAAACAAAAATAAATTTATAACTGTGATAGTGTTGATTATTTTTCTTACGAAAATCACGTCTTAGCTCCTGTGTCGTGACATAAATAGCATAGCTATGAAATAAAAATAGTTTTTTTGAACTTCTCATTTGTTTGAGTGAAAGTTTAACATAATAACTCTAGTTGTTCTAAACAATTTTTGGGTAAAGGTTCCCTGATGATCTGCATTGGCAACAGTGAAATGCGCATAGGTTCCAGCTAAACCCCTCAATAATAAATTTCAATGTATTTTTTATAAAAAAATTTTACTGAATAAGTAAAATAATAATTTAGGATTATTAGTGCATTAACAAATGTTAAACTTAAATTCTAACAATTCCCAAAAAACACTAATTAAAAAGTGTAATTGGTGCTTTTTTGAAAATTGATAAAATTAAAACAAATAACATAAATCAGGAATTTTTTGCGGTTATTTTGAGGCATCTATGTATTATTTAAATTATGTATTTATCATAAACGTAATAAACTTAGTCCACAGTGAAAACGATATGCTTAAACTATACTCTACTAAACAGCGCACAGGTATGGAGCTAACCGGCAGGTACTGACGAAAGCAAAAAAGAGATGAGATAAAAAAATAAAAATCCTTATTTTTAGCGTTGCCGTTGTAGTATTTTCGCGTTTTCAGTGTTACCGTGGTAGTGATCGGAGAACTTTTTGGATTTTGGGATTTTTAGGCAAATAAGAGAAAAATACCTGCTAAGCCGCTGTAGTATTCTAAAGTTATTGGTATTGCCAGATTGGTATTCCGGGAGCTTCCAGGATTTCCATGGTGCACTTTGTAGTGTTTTAGGATTTTTATGTTGAAAAAATACTTTTAACGACACTAAAAGTAATTAATAGTACACAATTGCTTAGTCGTTTTATTGTCGGCTTTTTATTTGAAGTTACATTCCTTTTAATTATTATTAATCTTTCCCAAATCATTTAAATTATAGAACAGTCGTACACTTTTTAATAATAATAATTCTTACACATGGAATACAAGCATATAAATAAAAGACAAATAAAAGGTTTATATTTTGTTCAATTATTGAAGCGCATGTATGAACAATATAAAAAACATTACGAAAGATATTCAAATAACATAAGGTACTTATTTTCTTTTAAGGGGTGTATATGTGTGTGGGGACGAAAAAGAAAATCAAGTTACTCTATATACTTAAATAATTCACAACCACTTTATTTATCGACAGGATAAGAGATTGTTTTTTTTTATTAGGAAAAGTACAAGATAATTTATAAAAATCAAAGTAAAGAGAATTGTAATAAGGAGAAAGCAAAGTGACTTACCCAGTAGTCAAACGTCGGTCTCGATACTAACAGCCAAAGCATTATTATGTCTATGAGTCTGAATGTTACCAGCGCTGGTAACACTGATGGCAGATTGTGTGTAACCATTTTGTAACTGGATTTGTTGCTGTTGCACTTGTTGCTGCTGCTGTTGCAATTGCTTGTCTGGCGGCGTTTGCTGTTGCTGCTGAGGCGGTGCTGGCAGGGTTGTAGTAGCAGTAGTTGTTGCTGTTGGAGCTATGTGTGGATGATGGGTGGAGGCTCCTAAAAATGGAGCCAATGAACGTCCAGGATGCGTGTCAGTCATTCCCGGCGTTGATTCAACACCATCATCTAAATCCATCATATCAGATGAGGACTCAGATAATGATGATTTTTTTAAATGTTGACCTACTCGATTTGTGATTTTTATTTTGTTTGTAATTTTGTTCGGGGTTTCACAAGACAATTATTATTGATGAAGAAATGGTGGTTTCGTTTTATATATATTTTTATTTATTTTTTTGTTTGCAAATATATGGGAGGTAAAAAAGAAAAAGAAATTAATTAAGCAAAAAATATTGATGAGAACTAATAACACTATGCAACAATAAAATAAAACATTTTTTTGACATTCGATAACCTTTTGCGTATAAAATTAAAAAAAATGTTATGTTCTGTGATAGTAAAAATTTGGCCTTTAATTTTTATATCAAAACAAAAACAATTTAAAAAAGCCTAAAACTTTTAAATAAAAAGCAGGGTTGATGCTAGCAAAAAGTTTTATAAGAAACAGCTGCGGGAAGAAACATTTTAGTAGCTAAATTGCAAAAAAAAAGTAAAAAATATATTTTCAAAAAGCATAAAATTTATACTGCTGCTTATAGTCGTATGTTAGCTTCCACATAAGCTCTAAAAGAAGCTCACCGATTTGCACATCTGAGGTCTTGAATCGATTGTGGGCCCTTGGCAGAGAACATTCACATAGCCCCAAAGAAATTTGAGAAATCACAGGGTCATGAAACTTTTCCCCAACACTATGGGCTACAACATATTCTCAGATATATGTGTGAGTGACGCATGAGCCACGCGTGATCGTGGTTGTGTTTACATATAATAGTGACTTAAAAAATAACATTTTCGATTTTAGGAAACTTTCTTAGGCTTGTTAAAATATATTTTCTTAGGTAACTCGTATCCGACGACATTCAGGAGTGTGCGCGGGTACCAGTCTCCCACCTCCTATACCCCTAAGATTTTGATAGAATATGTAGTTTGTTTGAAGCGTTATTCATATTAAATTTACTGTGCCTAACTATTTTAGTTCTGAAGATATGAGGGAAAATAATAATAACTTGGCATGAGGGGTACCCGTCTTCCCTCACCTATACCACCAAGATTTAGTGCGAACATGCAGTTTGTTCTTGGATGTATCCTTATAAAATTTGGTGACCCTCACTGTTGTAGTTGTGGAGATATGAACTGATCCGTGAAAAGACGGCCTTGGTCCCTCTGTGCGGCGACCTAGGAATGCTTTAATTTTGCGAAATTTTCACCACTTTTGTAGTGAATTTTAATAATTACAATTTATCGAAGAGTATATATATCGTTCCATTTTTATTAATGGTGTAGGTCTTACTTCTCATCTCTCAAGGTGGAGTCATGACAACTGTTAGAATGACGGGCTATTTAAAATGAAACGTCTTATTGGAATACACGATAAAAAAAAATTTAAAACTATCCAATAATTAATTTAGATAATAGTAATTTTAAGTAAAAAAAAATTATCAAATGAAAATGCAATGTCCGACAGAGAAGAGAATTTTCTTGCGTATCGACTCCTGGCAATTTTTAATAATTCTAGGGGGTCGCAAGCATTTCTTGGGACAGAGCAATGTCCCTTTTCCTTTTTTCTTTAACAAAATCTCCGCAAATGTGGAAAACGTTTTGTTGTTGTCTAAGAGAGGACTTTAGAAAATCATCCATACTTCCACATAAAACAGAAAATTTTCTCTGTTTTCGAGCGACACGTCAAAAGATTTTCAAGTTATCGCATGTCGATTGTTTTGCTTAAATTATATTGCATAGTGTAATTAATTTCAATTTCATAAACGATAACTTATTTTTCTTTAATGTTGGGAAAGTGGAACGGGTAGAGGATAAATGAGGCTATGAGAGCAAAAGTGACATAACCCAGAAAATTCCGAAAACTGAGTAACACTTTATTTCCAATGTCTCGATATTAGAAGGCCACTTTTACTTTCAAAGGAACGAATGATAGATGCAAATTGAAAACTATTCAAATATTATAAATTTAATAAGCCCTGCTTTTATGATAGATACGAGTAATAGACAGATAAAGAGGATTTGTGTTAGTGAAAGTATATTTTCATGTAAAAAAGGAGGCAAGGGAAATATTCTTACTTACCTAATGTACCAGGTAAATATGGACAACTAGTGACATGATTGAAGTTTTGGCTCTGCATCTCCTCCTGATCCGTTTCACGGTGATAGAAATAATTGAAATTGCTGACAATGACCGGCACCGGTAGAGCGATTGTCAAGACACCAGCAATGGCACACAGTGATCCCACAATTTTACCCCAAACTCCCACCGGCCTACGTAGTGCAATTCGCACATGCATTTTAATAATTTCAAGTCACATTTTGGGTTTTAATTTCAGTTTGGCAATTTTCGCCATTTTTGTTTTTTTTTTATTAATTTATAGTTTATTCATTCAAGGGAGCAGGGAGCAGTTTCAATTTCAATTTTATTTTCGATATTTTGTTTGTGGTTTTTGTCAAGTTATTTTGTATTTTGTTAATAATTTAGGAATTTTTATAAATTGTTTATTTGGCATATTTTGTTTTGATTTTTTTTTGATATGGAGATAGAGAGTACGTACGATGTATATAAACGAACGAACGAACGAACGAACGATAAAAAAATAAACAAATGAAAATACAAATATAATAAATTATGGAGTAAAATTTCGATTATTTTCGTTATTTTGTTTTTTGTTTTTGCTTTCTATGTAGATTGTTATTAGAAAATAAGGAAATATTTATGTATGTAATTACGATTTATATAAGACATATATGTACATATAAGAAAGTAAGTACAAAATTGTGGGGCAATGGATATGTAGCATGAGTAAGAAATTGTTAATTAACATTGATGCAGATAAACGAGTGCTAGAGTTAAGTTAAGAGAAATAAATAAATTTTTAAAATTTAGTTAAAAATGTTGTTTCTTCTTTTAAATTATTCAGTACGGTTGTAGCGGGCCAGCAGGGGGATTTTTAAAGTATTTTCTTTTTCACAGAAATAGAGCGTGGAATTTTTTGTGGGGGAATGGCTTGTGAAAAGCGAGAGGTGTATTTGAATTAAAAGAGGGGCGACTGTAAAATGGGTGCAGTTGGGGAGCATACATAAAAAAATAAAAATTTTAAATGCGATTGTTGTTGTTAATAGCAAGCTGAGTAAAAATATAATTATTACATTGAGCTAAATTTGGCTTCGGGTATTTAATACGAGTATATGAATGCGCTAAAAATAAATATGGCAGCTAATCTACAAATATTATAATCTAAACTTAATTTTAACTGTCCTTATAAAACAAACGCACATTTTGTCCATGTACATATGTATGTACGTATGTATTTAGCCATGTTATGTTTATATTGGCAATTGTAAGGTGTTGATTACGTCGGAGTTACATTATGTATGTCTTCTTACTTCGAGTTTTATTTTCTTATTCTACAATTAATGTTCCCTTCATGAACTTTCAATAAAGAAAGAGTTTGAATAGTTTAGTGCTACTAACTTAATGTGGTTATTTAAAATGTTAATCGCAAAGAAATGTCAATTTGAAGTATAAAGTTATTAATAATTTTTCTACAAATTAGTCTCTGAACATTGTAATCAAAATGTGGATGTAAAATGGTTAATGAAACAAAAAAAAAAACTTGATGGCAAAATTAATGGACAGCATTAGAGAAAAAAAGAGAGAGATATGGTAATAGACGTCTGGATGGTTTTATTGTTTTTTTTTTAATACTTTGATTAGTGTAAAATGCTCAAATGACATTTGACAAAATAAACTATTTTAAAACACCGATTGCCAATTATATGTTTTACAAAATTTTAAAATTCATGCCAAATAAAACCATTAAAGCCAATAAAAAATAAATAAAAATTAAACACAAAGAAAAGCAAAGTCACAACATGCATCGAGCTAAATGCATCAATTTAAAAAAAAAAATAATTTAATTAAAAAAGTATATTAATGAAACAATAATTAATTTTTTTTATCTGTAATCTATTTAAATCAATAAGAGCTGAAAAAACTTTTTATTTTTTTAACGATAAATTGTAGGAAAAGCATCAACTAATAATTTTTTATTGATCGGAAAAAAATATGTACGTCAAGTGGTGCTCTTTCGTAAAAAGCTCATCTTTTTTAAGTGTGTGCTTTTAAAATTTGACAACTTTAAGAATGACTCAAAATGATCATCGTTTTGTGTTCCTCTTTGGTTTGGGGGTGGGGGGATAGAAGAAGCCATGATAAATGCATGAAATAATTGTTCTTTGAAAATGAGATAGATGGTGTCGATGAAACGTGTTAAATTGTTTTATACATAAAATAATAATGACTTTGTTGTAAATTTATTCGATTTTAAGTGCAAACAAACGATAACAAAAATGATAAGATAGTAAATAATACAAAAGAAAGGAAGAGTTAAATATTCATGAACACTGGCAAACTGAGTTGCAAAAATTCATGAAAACTTCTAGCAATGCTGCCCCGTAGGATTTCGTTATTTCGCTAGTCTATTAATGAAATTATTATTATTATTATTTTTTTTTGGATGATTACGCTATATATTTTGCGAAAAAACTGCAGCATTTTGTTTTTTAATAAGAAATAAAATGAAAAATGCTCAAATATTTTTAATATACTTTTCATAGATTTCTTGAGCATTTTTGTTGTTGTTTTTGTTTGTTATAAAAAACAAAAATCACAAAACAAAATGGACCAAGAAAGAAAGTTAGATAGAAAGATAGTTCAACCAACAAGAAAATAAATTAAAACAACAAAAAATCATAAAAAATTAAAGTATTTAGACAAAACAAAAAAAAAAAAAATAAATTATAAAAAATAGTAGTAAGAAAGTTAAGTAATGTAACGATAGAAAGAGAATTAAATTGAAAAATCTATAGAAAAATTAAAGATTTTGCATACGTCATGTCACCATATCCAACGGTTGTCATGGTAACGACAGCCCACCAAAATGCATCGGGTATGGACTTGAAGAAGGAATTTTCGCTTCCAGCTTCCGCAAAATAAACCGCCGATGAGAAGAGTACAACGCCTAAAAAATTTCAAATGTTTGTATTGTTTGGTCTTTTCAATTTTCTATGGTTTATAAATTTTTTAATTTTTTTATGCATAAGAATTGTGGTCCTTCTTTATTATTTGACTGGGATTGGAAGGATTTCCAGGATGAGGTTTTGGGTTCTGTGATTTAAGAGAAAGCAGTTGCAAAGTAGGAGATAGTTTTATTTGTTAGTGTTATTTGATTTGAAAATGTTTTTCTAGTTGTGAAGTGTTTTGATTGTGTTGCAAAAAAAAAGTTACCTAAAATCTAAATTATTTCGCTTTTTAATAAGAGAAAATTAACTCCCCGCAACAGTTTTATTACATATTAGAAGAGTTCAATGCGATTTCCCAAGCAGAAAAAATATATATTTTATATTCAATTACTTTCTTTTCTCGGAGGCGTTTCAATTCTATGGGCTGTTTTGTATGCAAAATATATTTTCTTATCACTAGAATTGCATAGTTTTCCTTTTTTTCATTTAGTGGACCTCCCTACGAAATATGGTGATATCTGAGCTTTTATTTTTTTATTTGAAAACAAAAAAATAAAAAATTAATAAAAAACTATAAAAAACAGAAAAAGAACAAAATAAAGACATGCTTAAGTAAGACAAAATTATATAAATAAAAAGTCACGGACAACATTGACAACTTTTTTACAGACCCCATAGAATAACAAACAAAAGAAGAGTTGCTGAGTTGCTGGAAGCCCATTTTAGCAAACAACACGATCACAATATAAACAACAGTGATATAAACATTATTTTCTTTCCAATATTTATAAATACCCCGTAGCGCCAACTTATCGCATGCAGCAGAAGACAAACTTTCTTTTTAATTATTTCAAATACATTGTAAGTATAGACGGAAAATCAAACAACTGATAAAAACTCAAAATCAAGGTTTTACTTTATTATAGCGCACTATATCTATCAAAACTTACCGTTCCCAAAGTATATGATTTTATATATCGCACCTTTTCCTCTCAAGGGCGTCAATTCAAAATTTACAAAAACTTAATAGCGGCAAAAAACTGATTTTATTTTATACTGATTGATTTGACCTTTTTGAATTATAATTTTATAAATATCTTATCAAGTTTAAAGTCTTTCAATTTTTATTTTCGATATTTAGGTAGGCTGACGAAGCTAAACAAAGGCTAGCAAAATATCCAAGAAAGTTAGAAAAATTAAGCTTGATAGATTTTGGTATTTTGTTAGCTAAAATGCAAAAAGGAGTAACTAACAAAAAATTCAAAATCGAACTTATGATTGACTATTATGAATGCCATTAAACTATATGTTTTGACAAAAATTTACATTTCTGCGATCAAAAATTTCACTTTTACTAACAAAAAACAAGTTTGCTTAGTTTCTCTTTAGTTTTTTGCTTCTCCTGCAAAATTTAATCTTTGTTAGTTACGTCTTTTTGTAGTTTAGCTAACGATTTATTAAATTATAATTTTCATATACGTAAAAAGAGTCATAAGACTGTATTTCTTTAGGCGCAAGAGTACAGAAAATTATTTATAATTTTTACAGTGGTTATATATCGTCCCTACCACGTCAAACTATCCAACATAGATATGTTATCATAGTACCCTAATTTATACGATATGCCTCGTTTCAAAATGATGAAATTCTCATGGACGATAGATAACTCAATAAGAAATATTTTCAGCCTGGCACTTTTAGGAATACGTCAACTTTAAATTGACAATTGACGGGTCTTCGTGCTCTTTTGAAAAGTACAAATTGCATATTGGATAGTTTGACATGGTAGGAGCGATATGACCACTGCAAATAATTCTCTTACAAAAAGTGCAAATTGTAAGGTTTTTAGTTTATGCCCTTTAGAGAAACAAGTGCGATATCTTAAAAAATAGTGATATTATAAATATTATAATAGCTTGAGTCATTTTATAAAATTTTACCTCTCTCCCTGGAAAAAGTTTTTAGTTAATTTTAATTATTATTGTTCGAACTTCATTTGTTTCTACATTTATGATTTGATCAGCAAATAACACCAAAGTTAATTGTAAATATGCTGATAAACATGTAGTAGAACGGAACAACTAGCTGTTTTCGAAGGCCACTATACCTTCATCATCAGCGTTCTTTGTGTTTGGTCTACTGTGTGTGGTGTAAGTTGATGTAGATTTCTGCTTTATATACTCAAGTTTTCACTGCAAATGGAATATGTGAATTTTACCATCTCTAAATTTACAACGGTCTTGCCATTGTCGTTTGTTCAAACAGCCAGCTGTTCCGTTCTACTAAGTCACTTTGCCACAATATTTACGATTAACTTTGGTGTTATTTGTTCATTAATAACTATCACATGTAATTAAGCTTACAAAGCGATACGAACCTTAGCCTGATCAAATCATAAATATGGAAACGAAAAAGGTTTTTCTTTAGCTACATGATCTTTCATTTAAGGTCACGGTTATAAAAAAAATTAAAATAAAACTATTGAAACTAATACGAGGCATAAGTACTCGTAATTACTTGTAAACGGGCATTTATGCATGTACAATTTCGGATATAATAAAATTGTTTACAAATCAAAATTATTTTCCTATTGATTTTGCAAAAATTGCACTTGCGATAAATTGGCACTGAGGAGACAATACATAGTGATATTTTACAATTATGCAATCGAGGTACTTTGGATAAGGTGTTTAGTAGTTAGTACAAAAATTTATCCAGAATGTCGATAGCTGCAGCTTTTTACATCTCTCTCTTTGAGAAGTTCTCATGTTAAAAGGTTTTTGTTATTTACATTGACAAAAGATCGTTTAATTATGCTTTTCTCACAGGCTTTTTCGTTGATATATTTTACTTCCACATTCACACAACACAAACATTCAATTAAATATTTGCAATTTTACAACAATTTACAAGTTTTCCTTTAAAAACAATAAAACAATTTAAATAATAGTCAGTCAGCATAATAAAAGGGTTAATTTCATTTCACTTTTGACACAATATCAATAAATCACTACAATCAAGGCGAATCCAGATCAGGTGGTCTCAACTGCACAGTGACATTTTCGCCGCTTGTAATTTGAATATTTTTTGACATCACAAGCATGAATTTTGCAAAGCGAATTGAGTTGAGTCGACCTTATACGAATACGCCTTGACTACAATCAATAAAAAATTTTGGTTAAGAAAAGTTTTCAAGTCATTGTGTTAGTTAGAAATACATATGTATGTATGTAAGTTAAGTTATTTTTCCAATTGATCAGGGCTACAAGTTTTCAAAATAATAAAAGTTCATTTTCCATTTAATAAGACATGCTTTAGTCAAAAGGTAAATTACATGTGTAACAGAGAAAACTATTGTTCCAGCTGTCTAATTTTAACTATAGTCCTCATTTTCTCATTTTGAGTTTCAATACTTTAAGCGCACTCCCGAAACCTGAATTTTGCAATTAAAGATCATTGAGTTTTGACAATTGAGCTCACCAAATTTTTATTTTTTAAGCCCTTAACAAAACTTAATATTGCTCTTTAGGATATGTATCGGCCGGTAGTTTTAACAGCCATTCGTGGAAGAAGCACGACGCAGCAGAGTGGGTTTTTGGTGCCAAACATAATATTTTTTGATTACACAATTTGAAAAATGCAGTTTCGTAGAGAAATGTTTGAACATATTTATTTATTTATTTAAACATATTATACAAAGTAAATTTGCATAATATGGTGGCACAAATATGGGCGGAGTAACTAGACCATATGCTCAAGATGTTATTAACAGAATTTTAAAAAGGTTTTGTGACTGACTGTACACGACCCATGCCTTCACATAGGACGTAGAAACGTGGTTGTTAAAGAAAGAGCGGGACGCAAAACTCTCGAAGGCCAATAAACAACAGTGGCCTGGTTGCACTTAAGAGATAATTGCCAACGACGCTTGATGTTGACTCGCCCAGAGCTGCTTTACGACTGTGTTTGAATATAAAATAAATATTATATTTTATTTTGAAAGATTTGAAGCAAAGTCAATGCCAGGGCGCTAAGCAAGAAATGACTTACATTATCAAGCATTTCAGCGTTTCATATACGAGTATATATAATTTTCTTGAAAATACCAATACCATTTACTTTTACTGTATTTGAAAAATGTAGCATATCTATAAGCTGATTTTGGATATTCAGTAGACCCAAGCAAGCTGTTCGTTAAATAAAATAAAAGTTGCAAGTATCTTTTTTCAATAAAAAAAAACAAAATCTTGGAAATTTCCGAAAATATAGGTTCATGTTTTTTGGAAATGCTATAGATTTTAGAGCAACACAAATATTTTTCATCGCTTAATGGTTTCATTCGACCCTCTGTGGCTGAGTCTAAGCGATGCTATCCTGTCATTCCAAGGGTTGTGGGTTCCATTCTGACCATAGAACCTGGTCGTTTTCCGCCGACAACCTTATCGCTTCGCGGGGTTGTGCTTGTTAAAAAAATTAAGGATAAATGAAATTTTTTGTCGAATGATAAATAATATATTTAAAAATAATTTTTTCATGGGCTGTGGGCGTGGCCGATTTGAATGAAACTTGGCATGTGTTTCTTTTTTATTCCAGAAAGTGTATGACCAGATTTGAAGACTTCAACTAGGAAAGAAAAAAATTTATGCGAAAAAATCGATTTGTATTGCATGGGCGGTAGGAGGTGGGCGTGGTATATTTTAATTATATATTTTTTCTTCAATTTAGTCAACATAATGCTCGGTGCCAACTCTCAATGATCTAGTTTTTGCACACAAATGTATGAAGCATCCCACTGTATGCAGAAGCCCTTTTAAAAAGTTTTTGATGTATGTATAAGTATTCTATAACAATGTCAAACTTTTTCTTTATAGACATTTTGAGCCGATTATTTTTATGATGAATAGTCCTTGTGTTAAAGTTTAATTAATTACAAATACTAATTGAACCAAT
This sequence comes from Nowickia ferox, assembly GCA_936439885.1. Taxonomy (NCBI): domain Eukaryota; kingdom Metazoa; phylum Arthropoda; class Insecta; order Diptera; family Tachinidae; genus Nowickia; species Nowickia ferox. The sequence goes on from OW387025.1 coordinate 114,713,218, forward strand.
TAAATTTTTAATTGATTTTCGGGTTTTTTTTTCAATTAAAAATATTGATTTCAGAATTATTTTTTCTTCGATCAATTAATAAATTTATATTATAATTTCCAATGTAACTACTGTTATTTAAAGAAAATAAGTTATGAAAATAATGAAAAGAGGGAGAAAGGACCCAAAGCTTAACAAAAAATTTCAGGAGTAATAGTTATAACAAAATAAACAAAATAAGGAGCTAAACTTGCTGCGTTTCACTGCCGAAGTTAATGCGATACAATTTTTTTAAATCCGTTTGCTATAGTCTTCTTCTTCTCTCTCTTCAATTTTTTTTCTCTGTGAAAGACAGTGTTACACTTTGTTTTTACTTATCTGGTTGTATTTTTTTCTTCAACTTATTTGAAAATATTGTAGCCCCGATTTGAATAAAATTTAAATTTTTTAATTTAGTAACTTTCACTTCTATACCTCATATCACCATATCCCACAGTGGTCATGGTTACAACGGCCCACCAAAATGCATCTGGTATTGATTTGAAGAACGACACTTCAGCGCCAGCCTCCGCGAAATATACCGCCGATGAGAAAAGTACAACACCTGTTTCCGTTACGTTTCGTATGTTTTATTTTGATGCAATTTCATTGCAATACATTTTATTTTAATTTTGTTTGATTGTTCATTTTTTATTGCGAGAGAATGTGTGTGGAAAAAATTAAAAAAAATATTTGTAATTTATTTGTAATTCAACAGTTAATACTAATAACATGTAATTAAATTTTACACTCATTTGTTCTGCTTGGGGTATTTATATTTTATTGTCGCTTTTTATGTTAAAATAATTTATTTGTTGTTAGTGATACATTTAAAAAAATAATGTAATAAAAAAAGAAAAAAAATTATTTTAGTTTATTATTTTTATTTATTTGAAGAAATTTGTTGTTGGTTGAGCCCGTCTAGATGCATTTCTTTGCTGCTTAGACAATTCGTTAGAAGAATTGTTGTTAAAGTCTAGTGATGAGGTGCCTAGGCAGCAAAGAATTTCATCTATCTAGACGTACTTAATCAATGACACAGAAACTTAAAAAAAATTTCAATATTTTATATTAAAATCTATTCACTCTTAGATTTAATGAAGATTGAAGTTAACAACTTCATGGATCTTAATATTATCAAATATTTTTGTCAGAAGAGAGAAAACTTCATATAATATCAATTAAAATATTAGTCAAGTTAAGTGGGGTAGACACTATCAAAATACTTATCAAGCATACTTGAAGCACGATTTTCTGGCAAATATTTACTACTCGTACTAATTTTGACACTCAATGTATGTCAATAAATGATATTTTTCCAAAAGCTTTTACAAAAAATTTAGTACTCTTGTTATTACAAACGGTGGCAATAAAAACAAGAATATACTCAAATTTAAATAACACTTAAAATTTTTGTCCCCTTTTAGAAGCATGTGAAGTTTTTTGTACCATTAAGGAAAATAATCTAGACAAGCTTCATAAAACCCATTACACTGCAGGAATGTGTTTATCTTCTATCTTCCGGCTTAAGTATATTGGGAAAAAAATCCTTGACGTCTATGAACTTTGTGAAAATATCATAACTTTAACAATATTGATTTTTTGAAAACATTGTCAAGAAATAAGCCATATTCATTTGAGATATACAAAAATATCTATTGACATCTGAGGGCTTTACAAATTATAAGCGGCGAAAATAGTCACCTGAGCAGTTGAGATCAGCTGTTATGGATTCGGCTTGGTCAAGAAAGGTGTAAATCAGAGCGAATACATATCAGTTGGTATCAACTGGCCAGAAGTTTACTGTGCAATTCGAAACGAAAGAAAAAGCTTTGGAATTTGTATGTTTATAACATGTAAATTCGAAGGCATTTTCTTTCGAATAGAATTTCGGAATATAGCCCCTGGTGGATATTTTCGCCGCTTGAAACTTGAATATCCCTCAACACACATTTTTCAGTAAATTTTTTCGAAAAATTTTCAAAGCGACTTGTCTCTCGTCTGTCTACTTTATATTAATATGCTTTGGTATACATTTTGCTTTATTTTTTTATGAAAGTCTTTTCACAATACAAAAATTATTAAAAATTTCATTTTATTGCACTTTTGATATAATTTTTTTAATGTCGTAGAGGTTTAGAATACGGGTATTGGGATAAGGTAGCATATCTCCAAAAAATACTTTTATCGATAAATAGCTACCGAAATTTTTTTTTCAAACGAAATCGATTGAAAGTTCCATGTACACATAGATTATTACTCTAATGCATACATTATCTGTAATGTTCTTTTTTTTTGTTTAATGGATTAAACTTGTTCGTTCAAGTCTAGTCCCAATCATCTGTAAAAGAAATTATATGTTGTTGTTGTTAATACTTTTGTTTGACATTTAATGAATTAGTTCAACTAACTACAAGATCGTTTAAAACAATTTACTAATATGGTGCAGTTTAAATAAAAATTAATCATTTGGAGGGGATAAACTATTAATTTTTCTAACATGCTAGTACATACATACTAACTACATACATACGAGTACATATGTATGTATGTATGTAGTTAGAAATGTTTGGTACTAGTAAACTAAAGTGCACATTATTAACAAAGAAAACATTAATTTAAGAAAAGCAAGGAAATCAAAAATGGTTTAATGTAAAATAATAATGTATATTTTAAATTTATACTGAACCTTGTATTGATTATTATATTTGTATGTTTTTATATTTATAACACTAGTCAACAACACATTGGATAGATGGTACGCAATTATTTTAAAATTATTATTATTCTGATAACTCAAGCTTTTATAGGGATGAAAATAAGTTTGTTTGCAAAATATGGGAGGAAGAACATGACACCACTAAAATATGTATGTATACTTCAATACTTCAATGTCAGCTGAGTATGATGTTGCTACCGCGACTTTAAGGGATTTAACTAGCTGCTGATAGTTAGGGTTAGACTATTGTTAGGTTAATAGGCAGCTGAGAAGTTTTCAGCTCACTTGGGTTCAAATAACAAATCGCTTTGTATTACCCAAACATAGGAAAGGTATAGACAAGTACAGATCGTGAAGTGAGTGATAGATAAAGAAAACATAAGCTTAAATGAGTCTGTATTGTGCGCTTTGTTAATTTTTAAAGCATCGTTGCAGCGCCACTGGATTATTTTTTAACCTATGCAGCCGTTTTATAAATTTATTTCACTTCGCGTACAATTAATTTTTACAAGTATTGACGAAAATAGACAGAGTAATGTATATTAAAAAAATTTATGATGTTGGTATGACTGGGGGTCAACGCACTGATCACTTAAGTCAACAGCTATGCCTTGATTCCGAAAAGAAACTACGTTCATTGCTAATTAGCTGTAGCTTGGACTTTTGCGGGTTTAATTATATTTAATTAATAAAAAAAATATTAATTGTTGACTAGTGCATTAAAATAGCTGAAATTTCTACAAACAATTATGAATATTTTTATTTGCTTATACAATGTTTTATATACATATTTATATATTTAAGTATATAAAAGGTTTAATAATGATAGCAAACAAATAAAATATGTATATACATACATATATATCTATATATACACGCATACATACATGTTTCATTTAACGAGTGTTACCCACTGTTTCTACAAACCAGACGTTCGACTTGAGTATAAAATTTATATGGAAAGAACTAATTTTTTTTAGTGATTTTCATACAAATTTTCTAGACGATTCGTGTGCCTGACTTGTGGAAACTGCACATTTATCTATGTACATATGTATGCATGTATATTTATATAGAACATAACGCTCATTTAATTCAATAACGCCGTCACTCTAAAAATTCAAATTTTTAAAAGAATAATGCAGAATTGCGTGTAGTTTCCACAATGAGAGCACTAAAACACTAAAATTGTTTAGTGGTGCCTAGACGAGTTGCTTGCTTGTGTTGTGGAAACTACTCGTACACATTAATTCGCCTACTCGTATCATTGTTCATATTGTGCACAATTTTCATATTCAATTCAGTTCCGTTAAATTTTACTGTTGAAGGAAAAATTTAATTTTCTTTTTCCTTTAAGTTGGTTGTAAATTGAAAGCTTTAAACTCGTTTTCTGCAAAGCTTATTTTTTTGAGTTATGGCATTGTTGCAGTAAATGAGCGACAAGTATTAGATACATAGTACATCGTATGACTGAGAAATGTCTAAACTACACTACTAAACGAAAATAAATATACAAGAAAGAAAAAGAACTCAAATTAAGAATTTAAAGACTATTAGCATTAATTGTTAGTTCTATTGGAAATAAAAAAATAAATATATATATTTATATATTTCGAAATATTTTAGTTAATATCTTTCACATGTACATATTTATATGTATATAATTTTTCAATATACTACCGCTAAGTTCTAGTTGTTAAATTATTAACAAATTTAGTAGGAATGTGCATTAGATTAGAAGTAATAGAGACAAACACGCTTTTCATTTCAATATTTACCATATATTTATAAATGAAAATAAAGATTTACTCTTAAAAATAAAATAATTATAATAATACGAGTATATATATAATAAAAAAATCAAACTAAAATTCTAATAGCTTTAAGCTTTTAAGTTAATAGATTTTTTACCAAAACCAACATGAATTGATGACTTCAATAAAATGTTTAAACATTGAAAACAAAAGCATTTAATTATATCATAAGATTGTTAATTACTGTAAAATAAACTTTAACAAGTATACAAAGCACGCAAGAGCAACAGTTCACAATTAAATAACTTTGTTTATTTATTATTGAATTTTTTTTTATGGTTTTATGGGACATTTTAATTCAAACAGAATGGATATAATTTTAATTAGTTTCATTCAAGTGATAATGATCGCAAATATTTATCAATGATTTATTTAAAATTCTATTAAGATACTTGACCATTTCCATTTGAATGTTTTCAATTAAAATTATAAACGACTGTTTTTTTAAATTATTTTTGAACTTTGTCAAAGTATATCTCGAGTAACAGACTAAAATTCGAGTAAAATTTCCAAGAATATTATTTTTTGTTAACTAAGACAAAAAATTTACACCAATTTATAAATAAACTACTTGTTGCAATATTTTATTTATTTCTTTAGTAGTTCAAAACATAACACAGTAAATTATCATTGGTTTGTTTTTTGAGGGACTTCAAATTTGAAGTTAACAGCTTGATTGTGAGTAATCCGATGAAGTCTTTCATGAAGTTGTACTGTTGAGAGTCGTATGAGTCCTAAATTAATTCATTATTTTAATGCTTTTGTAGGATTCTTATTCAAGGTTTAATTTTTCTTAATCAGTAAGTTTCAGTCTATTCATTAGTAAACGTTCATTCTACAACTTGTATTGAAAACAACAATAAAATATTAAAATTTGTTTTTGTTTTTCAGGAGATACTCAGACTATTAAGACTTTCATCAAATTTTACCAGAATTAAATCTAAAGACATTACATTTGTTTCGACTGTCAAAAAATCCAAGGTAAAGTGACATTCGCTGTTCACACCATCACACCTCAAATTACATTTAAACAAAAGAAGAAAGCAAACAGCTGTTGAGGATTAACATGCCTTCATTATACGTTGGCTTCCGCGGCAGAGCAGTTGCATTCAAGCTGTTGTCGTGGGTTTAAAGTTGTTGATTTAAATAAAACAAAGATAAGAAAAATACGACAATTTCGTTACCTTTCAGAACATAAACATACTCAAATGCTTACTCCATAAAACCTCTTGTATCTTTGTATCGATTTATCGATTTTTATCATATTAAATACAAATGAAATATACTATAACACTTTTATTTCATATGTTTTTAAAATGTTGTATTTAGAGAGAGGATCTCTGAAAGAATTTGTATGTAGCTTGTTCTTCTTTTTTCATTAAAAATACAAAATACATTCATACACTACACACAGCGTGTTCACAATTGAAAACAGAAAGTATATTTGATACACAAATACACGATACAAATTGTTGTGAATTAAGCAAATATTTAAGGCGAAGAAATATACCATGAGCGACGGCATGGCGTCGGCGTCGGCGTCGAAACAGACGACTTGTCGGTTTGTTTGTTACTTGATTTTGTAATAACGCAACTCTGATGAGATGAAGAGTTTTATCGTTTAGATTATGGGATTTTGAATTTTTTTATCGTATTATTTACAATTCGTCATGACATTATGCATTCACAGTATCGCACTTGCACGTATTATTTAAATTTTTGACATGTATTAATACAGTCTTTAATATAAGTATTCGATCGAACGTTTTCTGTCGATGTAGTGGTACAGACCGTTAATATTTTGTTTTAAATTAATACCTTGCTTCTGCTTTCAGAGTGATTCAGTATATTATTTCTTATTGGTTATTTGGTAAAAATGAGGATTATTTTAAAAATCACAAACGTTTTCTCATACACTTAAAATCACTTAAATAAGGAATTTATGCTTGGTAAGCTTAAATCTTATGGATTGTTAGTCGCAGTGCCCTTTGGCATCATTAAAAATAATATCCCTAAATACTTTCTTACGAAAATATAAGGTATATGTCATTGGCTGACTACGTGTTGGGTTGCAAAGGAAATTTGGCCACGCTTTCACGATAAACGCTCAGAATAGGGCTGGACGCGGTATTGGCTTTACTCCACAATCTTGTTGGGAACATATGAAAGGACGAGTATATACATATATATTAAAAGAGAGTAGCTTGCTTTGTTGCCCTACAGCTACAGCGTCATCTGGAACTGCTCTGAGTTAAAAAGACGATAGAGGCGAAGCCTTTCGAGGTGGAAGTTTGACGTTTAACCAATGATACCACGGACTTCGTCTAACCGTACGGGGTTAAATAGATAATGCTCACCATGGCAAATAGAGATCGGAAGAAGTTTCTGGCAATGCATGCCAATCTAATCATAATATGAGTAGTAACGCTGCGAACTCTTCTTTTAGAGGAGTGAGGAGTGAGGTACAACCACATTAACTTCATTATGTATGATGCTGGGGATTATTATGCAATTCAAACCGAAGAAAATGCTTTCGAATTGAATTTGAACTTTTTTCCTTGAATTACAAGCAAATTCCAAAAAGCCAAACTTTGATAAATTTACTGTGCACCTATAACAAACTATAAAAACTTAAAGAAGTATAGCTAGAGTTTCTGTTGTAAGATACATACCCCTACTCTATATAAAACGGTCTAGTATTGTATAACATTTTTTAAATACTTAAGGCTTTTTTAAAATTTGTTAACTATTTTTTTTCTAATTTTTTTTCGAAAAGTTTTCGAAAATTACTTCATTTCAAGGTACAGTACAAATAAGGTTCACATTACAACATCGTTTTTTATTATTATTATTAAAAAAAAAAAAGAAATTAAATTAAAAGAAAGCAAAGATGTTTAATATATATATTCCTTTTCTTATACTCAGTGGTTTAATATAAAAGCTGAGGAAGGGAGGAAACTTAAAGAAAAAAAGTTACAAACTGAAAAAAGTTATACTTAAGTGCATTTATTTATTTAATAAACCTTTACTTGTTGTTAAATAAATATTTAAAAGCCCCAAATTAAATCATTTGTGGAAAAGAATTCGAATTGATTCTCTATTTAGTTTCATTTAGTTAATTATTATAAGCTCTAACACAGCCTTTTAGTTCTCATTGCAAATAGATATGTACTCGTATTTATGTTTGTACGAGTGGTTCAATAAAAACGTAAAACAACCAGGAGTAAGTTGATGTATGTAAATGTTTAGTAAAGCCACAAACCTTTAAGTGTTCTGTAAAGGTTTGACAATTAACTGGGCTTAGTTAGGCAATAATATAATAATAATGTTGGTTATTTTTGTTTTTTTTTTCGGTTGGTATGTATGTAGGTGTGTCTGCCTTATATTTTATTTTTGTTGGCTTGTTAATTGTGTTTTTGTTTGTTTTTGTTTGTTTTTGTAAATGGTGTAAGTAGAAAATTATTATTTCTGTAGTATTTATTCGCTTTTTATAAATGTTTTCATTTGTCGATATTAGAGAGTGGGGAATAAGCATTTTAATGAATAAGTAAGTCGTCTTGTGTTTGTTGTTATATTTGGATTTTTGTTTTTGTTTCTGTTTAATGCAAAACTTACCTATAAATAAGAAAAATATAAGTAAACCTAATTCCCGCATAGAGGCTTTCAGAGTTCGTCCTAAAATTTGTAAACCCTTCGAATGCCTAGATAACTTAAATATTCGAAATACTCGAACTAATCGTATCACTCGTAATATTGCCAAGGACATAGCCTGATTCGATGACTTGTCCTAAAAATTACAATTTAATAACGTATTTTACAACAATTACAAATAATTATTATTAGTAAAACTTAAAATATAATATACGAAATAATGTAAAATAAAAACAATTATATATGTGTATAAATGTATGTACGAGTATGTAGTATATAGTAGCGAGCATTTCAAATAATTTAATTCAAAATAAATAAATTATCAATATGTTTTGTTTTGATCGTTTCTTTCTTATAAACAAACATTGACATACAGTTAGCAATTGATTGGTTATTAGTTAATAACACAAACGCATAAGCAAGGACACGAATAGACCTACCTGTGGACTGACTGGCGCTTTTGGAAGATTTAATGTGTCTTCCTCTTCGGCTATAACAGTACCCAATGTTATGAAATAAGGAATGATGGCGATTATGTCAATAACATTCATGACATCCCTGCAGAAATGTAATTTGTTCGGACATGCGAGGAACCTATACATCATACATAATTTTCAAAGAGATAACAAGTCAATTTAGCAAATTTATTAAAAACCCACAGTAGAAAGTTTTGCAGCAAATTAAAAATTTCGGAGCAAATAACACACTTACCTAACAGTGAGCTCAAATGTAAACCAAATAATACATAACGTTTCTATAAGGAAGAAAGGATCTGTGATGTCAGGCACCTCATCTTCCTCGATTTTTGTGCCATTTGTAGTTGTGTTGAACACCTGCAAAATTTCATATATTTAATAGACATATTAAATCACAATAAATCGAACAGAGTTTTTCTATGAACTCTCTTTACTTTACGATTTCATGTACATGGAGAGGGAAGGGTGGATGGTGGGGCACATAAATAGCATTTAAAATAAAATATATTATAATGTCATAATAACATTAGCCTAATGTAGTATGCTGGAGTACGTTATAAGGTTGGGGAAAAATTATCTCCTTTACTTTACATTTTATTCATTTTATCAAAAAGAACTAATCGAAATATGGCTAAACAACAAAAAAAGTTCAATAAAAGCAAAAAAAAAAAAAAACACAATTACAAGCTGACTTTTTAAAAAATTAAATTTATGAGAGGGAATCCGCTGAGTATATTTTGATTTTGCTTAACATTTACTTGCGCCAAGTTACTTCCATTAATTTGCGAAGTCATTATTCAGTGGGGAGAAAAACGGAAAGAGAAAGTGTTCTGCGCTCTGTCGCGGTGGCGGTGCTCTAACGGCTTCAACTCAAAGGACTTGTTTCTCTATTTGCATGTGAAACAAAAATATGGCTTTTAATTTGTTTTTAGATTTCTCTATTATCTTTATTTAAATATCTGGGCGAAAATTACTGCATTCAATATCGCAAAAATTTTCATAAAGGCCCTTATTATGAGTAATTTTCGATCTTCGACTGTAGTCGAAATTACTGATCGAACGAATTTTCATTTGGTGTATTATGACAAGCATTTCACAAAGAATGTCCTTATTGTGTATCTAACTAAATTCTGTTCGATAGAAGATTCATTGCTGAACGAAATTTTCGATGGTCATAATACGAGTATTAACTGAACATTCGATTTTCGATGTTCGATAGCCAGCGTAGATCTAAAATCGAATGCAACTCATAATACGGGCCAACATTTTAATTGTGTTTGTAGGGAAATATCGATCGATATTGAATGCCCTAATTTTGCCCCTGTTAATTTTTTTTCTTTTAATATTACGTTCGTGTCCTGTAAATATTTGCCTCAAAACTGATTCTCGTTTTTAGGATTTAAATAAAAGAAATAATAAAATAAAAAAAACAACACTTGCAAAACCCAATTACTTAACAGTTTAATAAAAAGATAGCATAAAACTAATTAGCCGCTTTATATAATTAGCCATATAGAAATACAGTTAACTAATTACACATAAGGAAACTTCTTTACCAATGTTTGAACCGCCCGTGCAGTCTTACACAAATGTGTATTCAAATTAAAATTAAGTAAAAAATTAATTTTGGTTCAATAACTTATTCAAACAAATCAAAATATGTACATATGTACATATTTATATACAAGATACACATTCCTTATCAATTGAAACCATTAAATTACACTCATGGAAAATGAATTTTTAATTTAATTTTTAAATTTTCTTTGAACATACGTGAGTAGCTAGACGAGTCTGTGACTTTCGGCATAAAATAAAGGCTGAGGGGTAAGTCATCAATGCACATTGGATTCATGTGAGAGAATATGAATGACTGTAATGTATTTTTTTGTACGACTATATTAAAAAATGAAACTGTTGTTTCATTTACAACAATAGAATTCAAGTTGGGCTTCGACACATATTCTGCGAAGAGTCACTACAAAGGCATGGTTGGTGCTGGACTAATTCAAGTAAATTTTCCAAAGTTATTCAGCAATTTTCACAATTGTCTGATTTTATTATCCAACGTTAAGAGTTTGACAGCTAAAATTATCATGGCATTGTATATCACATAAAAATAGAATAGGTTTTATCTTAAAATGAAAGAAGAAAATTCAAATTTTTTGCCTTTTTGGTTTATGCGACGTTTATACGAATGTGCTTCTCTGGATATTCTTGAATTTCACTTCATTCACTCGTAAGCGAAACCATTTGATTTGCCATAAAAACTTTTAAGAGTGAATCGAGAGGATTTATATTGAATTTTCTTGCTAATCACAAACGATAACGGTTGTCTTCAAGTTTTATCGCAAGTTTGTATTAAAAAGTTTTTAAGCTAGTACATTATTAACAAAATTTAAAAATATATTTGAAACACAATCAAGGGATACAAAAAGAATATGATCAAAAAAATATGATGACAAGAAGAATGAGTATCTTTACAAATAAGAGCTGCATTAAAGGCAAAATTGCAGCTGAGTAATACAGTGAAGTTTTCGCTTAAATACGAAAAGGTATAATTTTAGTTTTTATTTGATTCGCCAAATAAATTGAATTGTCGAGGAAACACAGGTTTAAGTGCTTTAAATATTATTTAGTAAGTTTTTATTTTCTTAGTAGATTTCTAATATATTTATTTATAAAGTTTCTAAGGGCGAAAATTATTCATCATATTTAAAGACTTCTGGAACTCTTCACAGATATTGTTATGAATTTAGTTAATTTTTTGGAAGTTGTACATTCATTACCATTGAAATATATTTTGAAAAATGCCACTGTACACTTGAATGTTTTACAAATTCAAAAGTTTGCAAATATATATATACTTCTTTTTCTATGAGTGCAATTTCTTTTTAATAGCTGTCAATTAATTAAGCAATTAATTTTTGCTAAGTCCATATGTTATGTTTTTTATTATGATTTTCGCTATTTTTTTAATTCGCTTTAAGTATCCATATAAAATATTTAAATTTTAATAAGCAATTTCTAATGAAAAACTTCTTGCTTTAGGTTAACACCAGCATTCATAAATGATTGTTAAAGCTAAAGCATTTTGTAAACTGGTTTTATCGTACCTTAACTTTAGCCATTAACGTAGCAAGAACTTTTTTCTAAACCATTATTTCTATGCCAACTTTAATAATTTATAAAGAAAAAAGATTAAAACTCATTTAAAGTAACTTGGTTTCCAAACATATTTAGCTTGCATTTTTTTTCTGTAGAACAGAAAACAAGAACAATTTTGCATCTTTTCGATTAAATGAATAAAATTAGTTCTATTTTTATCAAATGTATAACGCTAAGAAACTTTATGCTTTGATGAAATCTAGAGATACGAGCAATTTATGGCTTTAAACTGATTGGATCAAAGGGTTAATTTGAATTTAAATTTTTTGTTTGTAACCTTTGCAAGGGTAAAACTACAATTGGATTTAACAAAAATTAATTTTGACAATTCAAAACTTTTCAAAATAAGATTCGTTTTGATGATCGCAACGAATCTTATTTGAAAAGATTTCAAATTCAAATGCCACATTAAGAGAATTTGCCAATTGAAGTAATTCAAAACAAGTAATTAAAAAGATGCACATAAACTTACCTTATAATGCTTAAATTCGGGTAATGTTTCTAGACAAAATATAACAATTGATAGCAATATAACAAATACACTAATTATGGCTACTACTCTGGCTGCTTGTGAACTTTCTGGATACTCAAAAAGTAACCAGACTTTTCTTTGATTTTCATTGTCCGGCAAAGGTCTCTCCTCTTCCTTTATAAAGCCTTCATCCTCTCTAAAGAAATGGCAAAAATTAAAATTGGGAGAAAAAAAGAAAACACACATGAAAATTTATTTATAAAAATTAAATATGCAATTAGGACGGCGTAAGAACTTCATTGAACATTAAATACTCGTACAAAGAAAAATTACATTTACAAATTAAATAAAAAAATTGCAAACTTTTATGCATTAAACACATTGACGACCGCAGGTTATTTTCGTGACAATACGTTTTCATGACTACAAAACCGCGGCTCTAGTTGTTGGCTGCAATGAGCAAATATAGTGCTGCCAATATAATACAAAATGTGAAATGAATGATAGCTTCAACGATATCGTAACTAGGCGTTCATTCACATTCTAAACGCATGAAAATTGATTTGAGTTCATTGACAACGAACATTTATTTATCAGAACGACAAGTCGAAAGAGAGCGTAACTGTTTTATTATAAAATACAGTTCAACTATTACGAAAAGATTATTAACAATAATAATTAAAATGTCAAATTCACTCTATTGTTATGTTTCTTTCAACAAATAAAGGTGGTATAAAAAGATTAATTTATTACATTATTTCAATTTTACTTTTAATTTGTACATAAAAGCCATCACATATTCTCCCTTATTGTAAATAGCGTCGTCGACGTCACAACAAGACGACAGTAAATATTGTCACTTATCTACTCTTTATCGGCAACAATTGCCTCTGAGTGACAATCTCTACTAATCTCTAAGATTTTGTAAATTAATGGAGCATGCTAATAGTAGTAGTAGTTGTCGACAAAGAATTAGACAAGTGACAATTTTAATGTCGTTTTGATGTGACATCGACAACGCCATTCACAATAAGGGGGATTCATCAATATTTTATTGAGCACTTTTGTTTGTACACTGAATATAACAAAATACTCGCACATTTTCAACAGAACGAATGTAGTTGTAAAATAAAAGAGTAATAATAATAAGGTGTCGTTGTGCGACTATTTTATTGAATGATTTTTCATTGTTCAATATGAATGCAATGCAAATGTAATAAATACAATTAAAAATTATTGGTAACTTATTCTGACTATTAAAAATCAAAGGGTGAGCAAATTTAAGGCTAGGAAGTAAATTGGCTTAAAACAAATTTTTTTTTGGCACAAACTCAGTTTTATTGATACCAATGTTAAGTGGAAATATAGGAATTATTAATGGAATATAATGTCGGACAAATGTCCACCTCTAGCACGTCGGCAGACGTCCGCTTTTTTCACAAAATCTCGAACCCCATTTTGTAACAAAGCCTTGCTTATCTCGTCGATGCAGCGCCGATTTTCAGAGAAAATAATACAATTACAATTGACATTGCTAAATCGAGAAATTACGCGACCGGGAAATTTCTCATGCAATGACTGAATTGCTTGGCCAGCTGTATGGTTTGTGGTGCCGTCCTGAACAAAATGTCACTGATGTCAACATTAGCCAAATGTGACCACAAAAAACCGGTTATTATGGTTTGGTAGTGCAGAGAATTCACGGTGACGACGTTTCCCTGCTAATTCCCTGTCGCCGGATCACAAACCGCACAATACAGTGACTTTTTTTTGGATGCAATGGTTTTTCTAGGACTGTTTGTGGATTTTGTGAGTTCCATATGCGACAACTTTGTTTGGTTACATAACCACCTAATTGAAAAAGGGCCTCATCACTAAAGATGATTTTCATGAAAAATAAATTGTAGGATTTTCACCATTTTGATAGCAAATTTTCACAATTAAAATTTTTTGTTCAAGAGTGTAGCGTTCCATGGTCATGGTCAAGTTTCCCAATATCTTACTGTATAAATGATTCAATATAAAATGAAATATGCATAAGTACTTCAAAATATCGTTGCCGCTTTCAAAACAGTTAAGTAACTGGCTACAGGGCACCAATCGCAGTGTAGTCGTGTAGCCTGCTGTGGTCAATGTGTTTAATGCATTTCTTGTATGGAATGCAAGACTAAATTGCAACGCTGTGTTTTTTATCGCTATTAATTGATGCTCGTGTGGTTGTAGTAAGTCGTCTATGTTCTGGTTTCCACATCGTTTTCACACGTTTTCTTGTGAGACCGGATGTTAAAATACATGCTATGCCTGTTCAAGTTGAATTATTTAAAATACAAATTAGTTGGAAATCGACGATTTAATTTTTTTTTATTTTTTTGTTTCGTTTTGCTTTCACAAGACTGTTAACAAGTGAAAAGAATACGAGTTTTTTTTTTTGCCAAAAGTGAAAACGAAATAATCTAAAAGTTTGAAATCGTCCATTTAAAAATTGTTTTCCTCTAAATCTGGACGCTAGAACACATTTTACTGGTTTGTATTTTAAAAAGTTCAACTTTAACAGGCGTAGCATGCGTTTTAACATCCGATATCACAAGAAAACGTGAGAAAACGATGTGGGACCCACAACATAGACGAGTGTAGTTGTTTCTGGCAGATGTTTTGGTCGTAAAGTGTGTACTTCATCCTGGAAGCTGTTTTTTTTTTGCACAAGCAACCTTCATTTCGGTTTTGATTTCTTAAGTCTTTTCAGAGTTTTCACTTATTGGGAAGAGCGTGGTGGACACTTCACATCTTTGTTAATATGGATGTTAACAAAAGCTCGTGCTGGCACTTTCCATTTTGGACGTTTAGAGACCATTTCAAAAACACTCATGCGCTCAGCAAATATAAGAAATAAAAAATTTGTTCAGTGTGTGCGTGCAAGCCAGTTTTTGCATAATTCTTGTTTGAGTAGTTGTTATCTGTAAATGTTGTGTTTTGTTTGTTTATTTGTTTTGTTGTTGTAGTTGTTGTTGTTGTTGGTGGATGAGCGGTGGGTGGCAGGCAGTCGGTTGATAAAGTACCTTCGAACTTGAAACCACGGGCCGGCCATAATAGCCCCCCTAATGCCGTATAAACAAAATTTTAAGCTGGTGGTCAAGTGAATTAATCTAAATACTAAACACAATCTATCTACTCGTATGTACATATGTGTTGTAAGTATCTATATTTTTTACTTTGTGCTGACAGTCACATTCAATAAATAAATAACCGTTAAAACTTTTGCAACAATCATAATTAAAATGAAAAAAAAAAAAAATAGTCAACCAATTACTTTCATTCAATTAAGGTTTCTTTTAACTAACTACAAATATAAGTTATTTTTCCTTTAACACAATAAATACAAGCAGCAAGGAATGAAATTATTTTCACACAGCAGAGTGCAATAATATAGCGCAATCAATTGCAAATATGAGGCCTATTCCACTGCACTCCACTGTGTATACAGAAAATTAAAAAAAAATTAATATATTAATTAATAAAACCAAACAAGCAAACAATTTGTTCAACTAAATTCACTTTGCAATTAATGCTTGTAAAAAAGTTTAATTTGCGTCATCTTCATCGTAGTCATTATGAAAACCAATAAACGTTTTAAATTTTAATAACCAAACGAATCAGTAACGATAGTGTGTCAATGGAGCTTACCTGAATTTATTAATTGCTTGATCACCTAATTCATAAAATTTTATTTCTTCACTAAATACGTCTAAAGGGACATTGACCGGTCTCCGTAGTCGGCCACCTAAAAATCAATTTAATTTTAAAAAGTTTTGAAAATCGAAATGAAAAACAGAACTCAAGCAAAAAAAAAAAAAAATTAAATAAAAATGAAATTATATATAAAATAAGAAGTATGCAAGAGGAAAAAGAAAATTAGTAATTTATTAGTTAGAGTTGTTAGTTATTGGATTTCTTAAAAATCTAGAGGAATGCTGATGTCATTGAAATTGGTTTATTTTAAATTGCATTTATTATTTTGAATTACAAATTTAACTTACCACTTTGATAATAGTATAAAATAGCATCGAAACTCGGTCGACTACGGTCAAAAAAATATTCATTTCTTAGCGGGTCAAAGTACCGTAATCTCCGAGCTGGATCCCCCAACAGTGTGTCTGGGAATTGATTTAACGTTCTTAATTGTGTTTCAAACCTTAACCCGCTTACCTGAAAATAGAAAACAATTAAACATTTTTCTGGCAGATACATTTATGTTAGCGGTCCATATAACATATAATTTTCAAAAACGTTCGTATAATTCAATAAAGTCCTACAAAAACTTCCGCTCGTCAGTTGCCATATTTTCTGTTTTAAATTTTGTTATGAACAGCGGGTTTGCAGATTAATTGTGCGATCGAAATGTTTTACCAGTCTCTGGCTACACTTCAGTTATTAATATTTCATTTGTAAGTATGTAGTTATAAGAGCTGGACAATATGTATGTGTATATATGGCTCCTGTATTGCAACACAGACATATCTCAAAAAATTATTTTTTAGAGTTAATAATGAGGGAAAAATCGTGGTTTCATAATTAATCTTGTATAGAAATTTCATATCACCCTGGTCCAAGCTAGATGAAACAGACTAGTTACATCATGATTTCATATAATGCAGTCATGGATCAGGTCGTTTTCACACAAGCATGTGTTTGAACGATTATGATCGTTCTTCTTAGGCACTTACATATTGTATGCGAGTTTTGGGGATCGAAACATCGAAATGTTAAATCGACCATGCTCTCTGCATACATTTATATTATATTTGGCCTAGTCCTGTTCCTTTATAGAGCAGTCCTTACATGCATGTATGGACTATTCGCGGTTTTTGCAGGGTAAAGCCTTATACGTACACACATCTCTTGAGAAAAGAAATTATTTTTATATCTTCATTGAGTTGTAATATTAAAACTCATTTTGTGCAAAACAAGGTTTTTTGAGTTATGCCTCTGTTGCAATAAAGGGACGATATGTATGTATGTACGAGTATACTCGTATGATTGTGGCCAACTTTTGTTTGGCTTTAAAGCATCCTTCAGCGGAGAAGATTATTATTATGGGTATTTTTGTATATTGTACTTGTGTATACTTACATTTATAACAACTCTTTCACAGAAATCATGATCATGAGGAATGGGTTCAAAGTGTTGTGGCCCGCCACCATAGCCATGACCAGCCCCCCCTTCTTCGTCTTGACTGCTCAACTTGGGTAAAGACCTGTAAAATATAAATTAAAATCATATTAAATTAATTTATTTGCATATAATAATTAAAAACAAATTTATCATACAAAAGATTCAATAAAAAGAAACTCTTAAATGATATTTTTATGTTCGAATGAAATACCAGTTGCCAAAAATATTTTATTTTTCATTTCAGTTTCAATTTGGCAAACAAAAATGATATTTTTTTGGCACAGATTTAGGTTTTTGAGCTCACACCATAATCTAAACCAATTTGCATGTTTGTTGAAATAAAAACTTAGTTTTGGCAACATCAATAATTTTGTTTACAAGTGCTTACTAACTTGTGGTAATTGATTTGATTACAATCAATTAGTTTCTTAAAGATTAAATCAAATTATGTATTTGAAAAAAAAACCTACAACAAGTTAAACAAGTGTTTGAGTATTTGATTTTTTTTTATAAATATCACATTTTTATTATTGTTTAAAATAAGTAAGCCTAAGGTTAATTTTTATTACCTATTTGCTTCACAATTGCGTCATCCTCCAGACATCATATTATCGTAATTACAATGAGCAACACTAAAATTTATCCCATGCTCCTTATAATTCATATAATTAATAGACTTAAGAAATGTTGAAGAAAGAAAGGAGTCAAAAAAATGTTCTCACATTGAGCCAACTTAGAAATGAGTTGGCTAGTGTGATACGCAACAGAGGATCCACAAATGACACTTAGTTGCAGTTAAAAAGACGAAAAGTTTATAAAGACGTAAAGAAGGACGAGTGGTCAACAAGTATTTTAGAATACCTCTAACGTGAAAGAAAACATATGTTTTCTATAATTTTATAATAGCAAAAACTGAAAGATGTGTGTATTTGTTTTAAAATATCATTAACCATAAATATGAAATGTTATTTTAAAATTCTTTTATATTTTATGTATTTAGGATATTGCCTTCATACCAACCGATAACTTGAAGAGTTTATTTATGCTAAGAATTTTTTAAATATGTGTTTCCCAATCTCGAATACGAACTGTATCGGATGAATAACTTTACAAAAAAACCCATGCAAAGAAGGGTAAAGGTCTTCGTTTATTTCCAGCAAAAAAAAAAAATCGGAACTTGTTCCAAAGATTTACCACTTTCATTGCATACCAATCACAGGTACTGAATTTAATATTCTAAGGCTGTTGTTTATATAAAAAATTGGTCTAGACAAGCTTTTAAGCGACTACCATTCAGTTATTTGCATGACTTCCGTCCTATGACAACTATATGTTCATTCATTGAAGTTTCACCAGATATGGAACTACCCAGCAAAAATTACTGCATACCAGAAGCGTTTTTGTAAGGGAGACAATGTTACAGAATCACTTGCTGTTGCGCATGAATAAGGCATTTTTTTGTTCGAGAAGATACAGCTAGAAGCAATACATTTAGCTTCCAAAATGCCATGTTTTTTTTGCCTTACTAAAATGCTTCACAGAATTAATAATATATAATTTTTGTGAGAGCCTGCCTTACATTAGTGCTTTCCAGAAGCATTTTTCGTAGCTTTTGTTATCAAATAAGCAACATATTGATTCCGTCAGTTGTTAGTGCTTCCAAATCAGAATTTTTTTTGCTGGGTACTTGCTGGGTTATATATCGGTCAGACTAGTGCAGTTTTCTATATTTGCTATTTCGTTACTCTTTCCTGATGATAAAGAAAATGCTCAAACACGTTTTTATTTGATTTAAATATTAAAAAACATTGGCCAGCAAATATTTTCTCTTGCAGCGTAGAATTTTTTGTGCTAATTGTAAATTAAATCTTATCCTCGATAAATTTAATTAAATAAAAAATGTGGGATACGTTTGACCTTACGCCATCCATGAAACTTAACGCTCATATCGTGCCATAACCGACAAAAAAGCTTAAGCGCCATAATTTTCGAACTTAATTTTTTTTTACCCAAATCGATTATTTTCGAGCGTAAATAATCGATTTTCATCAAAAAAAAACGAGGTAGAAAAATGTGTCGGTTAAGTTTTTTTTTTGGCGGTTCTGGTTTGATATAAAGATCCAAGCACTGAGAAAACACAGATTTCTGGAGTAACTAAAAAAAACAAATTCAAAACTTTCGACAGACGTCGCATGAACAATTTAAACAATGAAGTAAATGCATCCTGAAAATCGTTTTGACGAAAACTTTTGAAGTTATTCGCTTTTTTTTGCAATTTCTCCTCAATAACATCTCTCGAAGGAATCAATAAATTTTTATCGAATTAGCAGAAGTCAAAGCGGTTGTTTAAGTTTAAGATTTGATCACTTAATTAAATTAAAATTATTAAAAACTTTTTTTTCGAAAACTTTAATTTCGAAAATTCTCAAACTCAGCCGAATCAAAGCGGTTCATTATATTACGACATCTAAGTGAGATCAATTTCTTAAGAACACACACATACACTCAAACTCATACACTCACACACATATACATAAATATATACATAAATAAATACCCATTAAACCAAATGCTCCGAATTCGTTATTTATTATACACGTTCATTTAAAACAAAAATTTTCACAGAGTTTTACTTAAATACTTAAAAATCAAAGTTTTAATGTTTTTAAAATTTTTATTTAAAAAAATTGTTCAGAGAAACTACCGAAATGTCTTAACGAATTCGCTAAGAAACGTCCGACTTCAGAAAAATTCGAAACATTTGGTTTTGGGGGTACATTCAACGCAGTTCAATATGATATTTATTCTGTTTGTTCCATAAGGGTTCAATATTAATTCAGTGCTGAAAAATACCATTTCTACATTTAATTCCATATTAAAATTATCAAAATAAAATAAATTAATATTGTTTAATATTGAAATAAAAAGTTTCATCATGACTAGACTTTCGTTAATGTTTTTTTTATTGAATCGATGTGGTTTTTATTAATTTTTCTCAGGGTGCACGTATTATGAAAAAGCTAAACATTATGTAATATTAATAATTTTGTAATATCAATTAAAAAATTAATTAAAGTTTCACCTATAAACAACTTGATAATATCAATTAAGTTTTTCCACTCAAATTAATTAGTACAATTAAAAATTTAATTGAATCAATTAAAGTCTGAATTTAAAACTTTAATTGGTAAATACTTTTTGTGTGTTGCTTTTCTTATGCACATATTTGAATCGCAGCCTGAACTATTTTAGATAACTTTTGAAAAATTTGTTTTCTCGAAATTCCTGCAAAAATTAAACATGACAAAAATGGGGTTGAGCCAAGGGTTCAAGTGATGACGAACTGGTTCGATGGAGGGGAAACGCGCATGATTTCTGCATTAGCGTGTAAATAAATTGCTCTTCATTAAAATTAATGAATCCAACTAATTCATGTGCTCTGACTCGTAGACGTCTTTTTATTGGATAAAAAAAATATAATTTATAAGTCGGTGCATGTTTCCTGATTTTACAGCTTTTATTAGATTAATTTTCATTACTTCAATAATGACAAACTTTATTTGGATTTTTCAAAACGTTAAACATTAATTCACCTCTTGTAATGCTTAGGTAGGCGTGAAATTATAAATTCTTTGAACTACTTGAATTGTCTTTTTTTGCTGGGATAGTTTTTTATATAATATAGTATTGTTGCATATGATGTTTATTCTGATATAATTGCCAGCATTTATTTTTACCGATTTTGTTGCTTTCATTTTGCACAACACTGTGTACTACTCTTTTCGGTTGAAAAAAAATAAAACCAAATCTAACAAATTGACCAAAAAATATACAATAGCAAAAAAGTTAAATACCTTAATTGTCGCTTGTCATGCGATGTGCAGACAATAGTAGAAAATATATAAGAAATTTTATAGGCAAGAAATATCTAAAAAATTTTAGACCATATAAAAAGGAAATAATTATGTAATAAAATGCGGCGTATTTTTCATGTGATCGTAAAATTACCCTACTGTGTCTTTGGCCAAATCCAAAACATACAGCGCTTATCCATATTCGTCAGATATGCATCCAAGGCATCCTTAAATGACGTCAACAGCCACTCCATATGAACATACATACATATTTGCGAAAGTAAGTAACTTTATTTTATCCTGTTCTGACGACAACTATTCTTATATACATATTGAACGTAGATATTTTTTAAAATAATTGCAGAGAAATCGATGCAATGATCATTTAAAAGGTTCATTGAATTAAGTGAATCGAAACAGAAATACTCACGTATACACATACACATACCCATACACATACATATTTCCATTTGCATTAGTTGTTGCGATGGTCCTTTTTCGTAATTCGTGTTTTCTTTACATATTTATACGTTGAATAAAAATATTTTTACTCGTCACAAGGGTGAACTATTAATAGCGACCTGTATGTGTATTATTTTTCTATTTTTACCGCCATGTACTCGGTAACCTTCCAGTATATAAACGAAAAACAGAGATGCAATACATACACACGTATTTATGTACATATTTACGAGTATGTACATTTAGCAGAGCCATGTACTTGGTACATATTTATAAATACCTCCCCTTAAAAGTCTGTAGTTGTTTGAGCCAGTCGTCAGTGTTCAAAGTGTTGTTTTATATTATTTCTTAATTATCGTGTTAAATGTTTGGAAGGATATTTTGATTGATGCAGTTTGTATACTTATTTCGCTTTACTTACACACACAAGCAACAAATCGAATTCTATAGAAACATCATTTTCTTTTAATAATAATAAATAAATATGTTCACACATACGAGTATGTATGCATGTAGTAGTGTGTGTGTGTGTGTGTTCGAGCGTATGCGTATGCATTCAACTGCATTGAAATTAGGTCAAATACTTTCACTCATATTTGAAATTGAAAGAAGAAAATCACAAAAACCTCTCTCTTCGTTCTCTTTTTTGCCATATTATTTTTTTAATATATTGTTGTGACGTCATAAAATATTATGCCGCATATAAACTTTAGTTTACACTACTACATGCCAAAGAGGACAATAAATATATGCATGCAAAAACATGCATACATCCACATGTACATACATTTATGAGTACTTGCATATACATATGTATGTTTGTGTAGAAACACATAGAGATATATGTAAGTGTATTTGAATGTGAAAAATTTAATCTTTTAGTGTTCCCCTTAACGTAATTTTTTGATTTCTACGAGTATAGATCCATTTAACTCCCAAAATGTCAGATTTATGAATCCTGCAAGAAATATTGGAGTGGGTTGCATCTATCTATAGATCAGAAACATTTTCATCAACTTGAAAGGTTCGAGGTTTTCGAATAAAATGCATATTTATTTTTATATTTTTACATCTTAAAGTACCGGTTGACACACACAATTTCAGTCGATATCAGCCAGTAATAAGAAGCTATACACATAGCAAATGAAAAAGCAATAGAAACTAAGTAAAAACTAAAAAAAAGGTTTTTGACAACTGAGGGACAATTACTTCTGAAAGCGTAAGTAAGGCGGGCTTTCTAACAAAGTAGAAAATTATCACAGAACATTTTGCAAACCAGTAACTTTTGCGTCTAAGTATTACTTTGGTGAAGCACTTTAGCAAGACAAAAAATTCATAGCTTTTTGAAAGCTGAATGTATTGGCTCATCTCGAACAAAGAAAAAAAAAATGCCTCGTTAATGCGCAACAACAAGTGATACTATAACATTGTCACCCTTACAAAAACGCTTCTGGGAAGCAGTAATTTTTGCTGATTTTGCAAGTAAATCAAAGTCTGTATTCACTCCCATTCTTTTAACTCTTCTTTTCAATAAACTCAAGACTTTACCAAGAAGAATTTGCGTTTCCAGGTTTGAAAACAGGAAATAGTTACCAGGGGCTGCGGTTAAGTTAAGTTGCGATGACAAAATATAGTAAGTATTGTCTAGAAAACATTTTCCATTTCAAATATATGCAATATCTTTGAACGGTGTCAAAATTTGGGATTTTACCAATTTTTTCCTTTATCGGAAAATGGAAAAAAACTCGCATTTCGAGAAAAAAGAATTTAAACAAAAAACAAACAAAAACTGAAATAACAAAAATTAAAAATTTTAAGAACCTCAGATATATCTAGAAAAGATGTGATATCTTCTAAACGGCTGGACCGATTTTCTTAGAACATAACTAAGAACCTTCTCGATCCAGTCACCTTTCAAACACACAAAACTAAATCAAAATTCATCCAGCCGTTTGGTCTGTATGTGGACACGGACAGACACACAGATACACAGACACACACTACAAACTTATAAGACCCCTTTTTTTGGTGGGGGCTTAAAAATTGTTAGCCTTATTTTATACGACTTCACGCTAATAAAGCACTTACACCTGCAGATTTCAATTAAAATCTTTACAAAAATCTATACCCTTTACACCAAGTTTTTTTTGACATTTATCAAGATTTTTTTTTAAAACAAAACCCATTAACTGAAAATTTTTTCAAAACTACAACCAAACAGCTGCAATATGGCCTATTCACACACCTTTTTAGGTACACGGGCTGACTTTTTAGTACAAATATGAAAAATCCGAAGTTGCATCACTAAGTTCACTCGATTTTAAGTAGATTTTGGCAAAATCTAGTGGCGAAGTAGGTTTTGATTTGTATGAGAAATTCACAAGATTTTGCTCGAAGTCTCGTAAGTAATGGATTTACTACATACTACGTTTATACGCACGACTTATTTGCAAATAAAACTGTAAATTGTTGCAACATAATTGTTTTATTGTGACTTACTAACTCTGAAATCTATTCACGATTAACGCACTATTTTCAAATAAAATGCTTGGAATTGCCACGCTTACAAATGTTTTGTTTTATTATTTTATTTTATTTATTTTTGTTTTCAATATCGTGGGACAGGACACAAATGTGTATACAAAATTTTTATATATATAAAACTATATATATATATATAGCCAGAATCATGTCTTTACTTTTGCTTTAAACATTTATCAAAACTATTTTTAAAGAGTTGATGCTAATGCAACACAAGTTAGATTCCTATTTCAGAGTCACGATTTCGTTTACAGTAATTTTAAATCATACGAGTGCATTATGCAATTATCACAACTGGTCTCTCACTGGACAATTATATACGTTTAACAGAAATTAAATTAAAGAATCGTTTTGTATCACATATTACTAAGCTCCCATTTCAATTCATTTTGAATTTTTTTTAACATTCAATTTGTTTAACAGTCATAAATATGGGTGATTTAGTGTAAACCAAATTACTAACCACTGTAATCATAGAAAAACATTTTGCATTGCACATATTTGCCTTTACATGAATGGAAATTGTTTTTTTTTTTGCACATAATTGCACAAATAAGGGGGCAATCACTATATATGAAATGAAATTTAACAAACGGGTGTTTTTTTTATGGTTCACAGAGCAGTGATTATCATGTGGAACCAAAAAAAGTTATTTTTGAAGCTTACTGAAAAAAACTATGTACATGTGTATGACCATATTTTTCAAAATTTTGACATCATAAACTCGAAATGAGAAATATGTATATAACAAAGGTTGTTATTCATGAAAACCACAAAACTTTGATTTGGTAACACTGTTTTATTTGACAACCGATTTGAACAGCTGAGAGTTGCCTTTTGTTTAGTTGGGCTTACACAAAAGCAAGGCTTGCAAATTAATGAAACTTACTATCAAAATAATTATTCTGTCAAAATAATTATTCAGTTCGTTAAACTTTTTAATTTTGTACATTTTACTACAGGAATAATCATATTTAATGGTTCATAAATAAGCTAAACTGTAGAAAAGATGGAGCAAACAAGCTTCTGTCGAAAAATCATTACATTCACACAACATTGATGTGTTTTATGGGAAAGTGGATTCATTGGTCCACATGCCTTCAAAAACCATGATGGGCAGAATGTTGCTGCCAACGGCAAACAGTATAGTGAAATGATTATAAGCTTTTTCATATCGATTACCTGGAATTTGTATTTCGGACATATTATTTCAACAGGAGTTACATGTCACTTAGCGCCAGCTAGCAACAATTATTTTATTTAAAGAAATTTTTGAAGAACGAATAATTTCACATAACGGTCCTATTAATTGGCCACCAACATCGTATGATTTAAACCTTTGGACTATTTTCTTTAAGATTATGTAGAGTCACTGGTCTACACCGATAAACCAGAGGCAATTGAATCAAATGTGGCGGTTACATGATCCAGAAAAATATTAAACATTATTGGCATCGAATTATCCTTCCACTAAAGTCAGTTTAATTGATATTAAAAATATTTTTCTTTGCTTTATATTAATTTGAAATTCCTTAACTCTAAAAAACACGCTGTATTAAAGAGGGTGGCAAATAGCAAAACTTTGCATCGCATATATTTCCATGTGTATTTAATTGTGGTGGTAGTGACTGCAAGTGTATTTGTAGGGGAATGTATCATATCTGCTTCCTTTTTACTCACACATACAAACCGAAAACCATATGAATAGGTGAGCAAAATATTGTTCACAACTCAGGGTTACGTGAGATGTATGCCAAGGCTCTTCAAGTTTTTTTTTTGGTTTATCATAAAATATTATTAAATAATTTATGAAGTATTTTATTTTGCTGTGCGGCTTGTGCGAAAGTGTTTTACTCAAATAATTTACAATTTGTATACGATATAAAATTCCTACCGACACATTCTCACAAGAAAATTCATGACTAACCTGGAGCATAGATGTTAGCATAGAGGGGAGTTTAATTAGAAACAAAATACAGTGAAACCTTTTATAATCGGGCACCTCGGCACTAAATGTGCTTGGGATGAGTCGAACAGGCAATCTCTTGACTAATAGACT
Organism: Nowickia ferox; assembly: GCA_936439885.1. Lineage (NCBI taxonomy): Eukaryota > Metazoa > Arthropoda > Insecta > Diptera > Tachinidae > Nowickia > Nowickia ferox. Next base: position 114,739,621 of record OW387025.1, read on the forward strand.
AACGTACTTACGACTCAGCTAAAGAGCAAATCGTTAATGGATACGCAAAAATTAAAAAAAAACACACAAAACATGATTTCGTATGTTTCTTCTACATATGCGCATTGCATTGATATAATTTAAAATAACTTTGTTGAGTAAAAAAAACAAGCCTCGACGTTTTTCGGCTTCTTGTCGGAATTCACACGTATACAACACGAGCAATCAAAATAAACAAAAACAATAGCAGATCACCGCGTTGGGTCAATCAACAAGAAAGATAAACACCAACACAAACAAATTAAATTAAATGATATTTTAAAATGCGTGGTATTGATAAAATATCGTATTGAGTTAATGACAAATATTATTGAAATTAAAATTTGTTTTCAATAACATGGTTTTGTTGAAAATAGTTCTTGTCAGTTTTTTTCTGTGTGTGTAAGTGCGTACAGCTAAAAAAAACGCTCATATACAAACACATGCGTTAATTTTAACCTAAACACGTTTAACTACAAACATTCAACTTTGTTTTTACACATCTTTTAAAATGTATGGACTCACACACATGAGTATAAAAATAGTCTGACTATTAATCGGCTACACATGCATATATACAGGACACGCACACAAAATGCAAATTTTTTTGGAACAGCCAAAACACAATTTCCATTCCGTTTTATATAAAAAAATGGATGTGTAAGGTGGCGAATGATGAATAAACATCCCGAGTATAATGGGTATATTTTTTTTGTCCGACTAAATATCCATACTCTGAGTATAAACATTCTCCGAATGATTTTTTTTGTAGTTGTAGCGTATTTAAGTTTTTTGCATAAAGGATGTAAAGATGCTCTTGTACGTTGAAATCGGCTATAGTCATGGTTGCTTGAGACAAAATATGTGACCGTACGAATTGCTTGCTCTACAATTATGATTATACGCAGTTTCTCAACTTAAGACTATTTACTTATGTATATTTTTATGAGTACTCATTGTCATTCTCTGGTACATACTCATGAATTGAGGAAGGCAAAGAAATTGTTTATTTAATGGGAGAAGTCAGAAAATGGCAAAAAAAAATTGTTTATCAATTAAAGAAAAAAAAAAATTAAAAGTGAAAATTGAAAATGGGAAATGTTCGCTGCGTGAATTTGCAAAAAGGTAAAGTTTCTTGTGTACTTTAACAATTTAACAATTGAATATTGTTACATTTCTTTTATAAATTGGCAGACATTTTGAAGCATTTTGCTAGAGACGACTTTGTTGCATTGCAACAAATAAAAAACATTGAAAGACATTTTGAAACCAAACAGCTGAAATTGTACCAAGCACAGTTGAAGCAGTCAACTCTAAATATACTTTTTCTACCACAATAAACTAACAAAAATGTGTAGCGTTCTCACTAACGGAAACGTCTAACAACCGGACAAAAATACAGCGACGGTGATTGCCGGATTACGAGGGGTTTCACTGTAATTTAATCTGTTTTTAAATTCCGAGCAAACTAAATTATTTTCAAAAGTTTAATTTTTTTTTTTTGATTATGGGAAAACAGACATTTTTAAATTATAATTTCATTGCTTATTATATTTGAGTAAATTTTTATTTCTAAGTCTTGATTATAAATCAATGCAAATGAATTGGATTTTTAGTACTTCTACTACAAATTTACGAATTCAGGCTTAATTTAGATTTTAAAAACACAACTCTTAAGCCCGTTGATAATCTCCAACTCGAGTTTTCAATCAATTAAATTTTTCTCTTAGACTCAAAAGTATTTATGCATAAACTGAAAACCAACAGAAGTCCCCAGCAAAATATTTAATCACGAGTATTTGTTTATTTAAAACATAATTTGTAAACTGACTCGCAAAATATGGCCGCGGCATTCCCTAGAAAAATGTATTTTGTTTAAATATTGAGCATAGAATTTATTGCAGTTTTAAAGACTCGAGAATATTAAAAAAATTACTGAACAAAATATGTACTCGTATGTTAAGACTCAGAAACTGGAATGCATTCAAAATAAGTGTACATATAATACAAACACATTATGTGTTTGTGTATTTACTCTTTTGTATTTATGTATGTGTTTTAAAACAATCGAACACACACAATATAATGTGACAGATATGGGAGACACGTATGTGCATCTTGAATGCCATTTCTATCGTCATTTCAAGTAAATATTTAATCATTTTGAACTCATCATACTCAGTCATCCTCTTTCGAATCTACATCCGTAGTATTCGTACACTTATTGCAGCACATCCTCTTTCCTATTTTTAAATTTTTAGGGCTTTTTACTTTCCAGTTCACCAGGGAAATTTGCAAATGAAATGTATACAGACTGTTGCTTTAGCTTTTCCCAGTTTCTATTATTTTTAACATTTTCTTGCTATTTTGCCTAAATAATTATATTTTTTATTTTAACTATTCACACTAGAAGTAACAGAAGTATAACAAATATAATAACGAATAGAAAAAAAATAAGCTGCATATGTGATTTAGCTTTAGTTTTATTATTCAGTAAAACTTTTGATCTCATTTCTTTTTTTTAGCTCATGCTGCAAAGAAATAGAGTTTTTAAATATTAATTCCCCACTTTCGCTTCGAATTTGGAACAATTTATTTTTTTTTTTTTGTTATTTAGTCCTTAAATTTAGTTTTTTAGTTTCTTTGGAAAAGTATGTAATTTAAAATAACTTATTGCTTTAAATTATTTTGACTAAATTTTGTTGTTCTTGTTGATGTCCATTGTTTACACGTAACAATTAAATCCCGAATGGAAAAGCTTTTAACATGTTACATTCATAAGATCATTAAGTTAAATATTTTACAATAAATAAATACAATGCTAATGTATTTTGTGAATCTTGCTAACGAACTTGTTTCAAGTACATTTTGCTGATTGAAAAGTATGTGCATGATATTTAAAAGAACCACAATTACTTTACTTTAAGACATAAAATCAGAAACACATTATTTCACAATGTATGTAAGTGTTAATTACATGTACATAATTTTATTTGACACCAGCAGCACCATTCGGCACTTGCAATAGCGTGATCAAGAGAGTGTTAAAAGATTTTCAAATAAAAGATGTCGTGTAGCAATTAACTCTTAAATATTAAATAATATAATATGTAAATCCATAAAATACTGTAAACAAGAAAATTTATCAAATTATGTTGCGATTTGTTACGTCGCGACGTAATGACAAATTTTGTTTCGTTTTTATTATGTTGTCTAACTTTTTTAAAGCTTTTGCTATTTGTGGTGAGTTGAGCTCATTTACCTCGTTATAATTTGGAACGATTAAAACATTTTCTCAATTTTTTTGAATTCAGTATTTTTCCATTTTTGTCGAAGAATGAAATATTTTATTATTGACATGGGTGCTTATGGAGTGCGTTCTGGCACGCACAGAAAAAGGTGTCATTTCCCTCAGCTAAGTCTAATATAATTTTTTCTATTTTCTTTAGAAAATCAATTAATTAATAATGAATTAATAGCATTTTTTATTCTATGACACAAATTTAAAAATATTGAACTTGAACCCGATAAAGAAATTGTTTCTTGACTTCTGTTATTTTTATACTCTATAGAAAAGGAAAAGAAAAAAAAATCACATTTTCCAAATACGTTCACATATTTATACGAGTAAATACTCATTTATGTACAAATAATTCTTTCAAGTTCCTGCATGGGTATTTCAATGAAAACATGTGTACAGAAAAAGATTATTACCCATTTAATCGAATGAGGAAAAAAACTAAAATAATTGAATGAAAATTCATGTCTGAGTGAGTAAAAGTAAATTTCCAGAGAAATTATAAATAAACTGAAATTGTACATAAATCAAAAAGTTTATTGCAAATTTTATTTTCTTAAATAAACATTTTTGTTGTTGAAAATGTTGCTCTTTCTTGTTGTTCGGAAAATTACTGTTTCAGCTAACAGAAGAGAGTTAGTACGGGACGATTTTTTTAAATTGATTCTTTCTTTTACAAATCAATGTCTTTTTATCATTAACTTCAAAAATAAACATGTGTCTGTCTGTACATCTGTCTGATGCATCATTGTTTCAGTATAATACGAAAATACGTCATTTGTGTTATTGTTTTTTCAATGTTAGCGTTTTTATATTTTTTAAAAAAATCAATTAAAAAAGTCATGTATTTTTTAAAAGTCATGTATGAGTAATAAAAAGGGGAAATGAAATTTTAATTGCTTACGTATGCATTGAAATGGCAATAACAAGCACAAAGGAAGTATAAACTATCTATACTCTGCAAACAAAAATTATTGGGGCCTCTAAGTCTTTATATCTATTATACATGCAAAAGATATGATTAAAAAAATTTCATGTTTTATTTATCATAATATATAATATTTTGTGATTTTATATAGCGCCTATTAACCGTGTTGTTCGATTATCCCGTGCTAGGCTCAGTCACGCGTGACCCAGATAATCGACGTTCAAAATTAATAATTTTAAACGTTTTGCAAATAATTAATTATGTATAGGGCATTCCACTCCAAATCGGAGAGTTTCGAGATTTTGCATTTCCCCAAATTTCGTGAAATTTTTTTAGTAAACTTAAAAAGACCCTTCCCGGTACATTTAAGGATATTCTTGATAAGTTATTCAAACGAAATTATATTAAAAAAATCACTTTTTTTTAGTATTGTTCATAACTCTCTTAATATGATTTAAATTGTAGCTTTTTGTAAAATTTTCTTTTATTTTTTTTGCAGAACAAAGTGTAAATATTTATGAGTAAGACTTTATGCTTTTAAATTTTAAAATGTGTTTTTGAAAATTAGTATATTCTTAAATTTTTTTGAAAATTTTTAGCTTTAATTTAATTCTATTCATCCAAAAATTTTTGGGCCTTATTCGAAAACATTTAAGGCCTTATTTTGTAAAATGCAACGCTTCTCGTTGATAAAGTTTATGTGTATTTTGTTTTTGTAATTTAAATTTTTCCCGTATAAAATTTGTCAACGCTTGGCTTTGAGTTTTAATAAATTATGCCCTTAATGTTTCTTTAAAGAATTTTATGTCCCGATTTTTTACATATTTTAAATATATATATATATATATATATATATATATATATATAAAGAAACGTTAGGGTGTTTCCACAGTAAACGACCCCTTACAGTACAGACCGTGGCTTTTTTAACGGTCAAACAAAGTATTGAAATTGCATTTTTTATGATTTCTTTCGGTTGATACCGATGCCTGAACTTTCTTAGGTTCAAAATAAAGCAATTTCTTCATAAAATAATGTAATTTCAATACTTTTTTTTGGCCGTCATTTACTGTGGAAACACCCATTATCATTTAATTGTTTTGTAAACTAAAGGTATGGTCACACTTGGGCAAACATTTGCCCAAAAAAAAGTAACCACTAAATATTAGTGAAAAACATTTTGATCCAGACACGTATTTCTTAAGTTAAACAGTTTCATAAACAACTAAGAGACAATGTCATAGTATCCAACATTATTGGAAACTATTTAACTTAACAAACACGTCTCTGAATTGGAAGCTTCTATATTAGTATTTAGGGGTTACGTTATTTTGGGCAAATGTTTGCCCAAGTGTGGCCATACCTTAAGAATATAGATTTTCGTAGTTCATCGAGATAACAAATTTATAAAAATGCATTTTCGATACTTGTTCTATTTGCTTTCCTTAAAAAGCATTCACTCTTATTGTGAATAAAATTTTGCTCGCATTTTGTTCCCTATTCTCAAAATTATTAAATTGTAAATTTTGTCCACGTGAACTTATGGCAGCGTTTAAAGACATTCACCCTATCATGAACGACTTTTTTTATGGAAATTTGTTCTCCATTTTAAAAGTTGTTGTCCCCTTTGATTTAAAAAGATGAACTGTTAAAAATAAAATGTAAGTAACGGAAGTATTTATTTGTTAAAAAATATGTTAATTTTTAGGAGTAATTCAAGAAATACACGATTGCATATGATGGGAGAAAATCCGTCCAAGATTCTATTTAAATAGTAAAAACGTTTAGCAGAGATGCTCCTGTGTTTGCTAACATAACATGGCTACCATATCGATGTTGTACACGTTTGAACTTTTAAGACATCCAGAAATTCTGAAAGAACTTCGCTGAAGGTTGATTGAGCAATTGCCATCTCGTAGTCTCTGCCCACACGGTGTTGATGCCTAAACAAGAACAGAGTTTAGCAATTAGGATGTTTAGGTAGACAGCTCGTCAATATTTCCGTAAGATAAGCAAACGCAGCTTTGTTAGCTCTACAATGTTTACAAAATTTCGATATAATTTTTTTTTGTCAGGAACTTATAACTAAATTAATTTCTTACTGTACACTAGGCAGCTTTTCATTTTATTTATTTTTTGCTTTAATTTCCGTTAATTTTTTTCTTGAAATTGTAATAAAAAAATTGCAGCGATTCTGGAAACTTTCAGTTTTAGATTAAAATTTTTTATTTTGGTTCATTCAACTTAATTTTAAAATTTTTAACGTCCATGTAGTTTCGAACAAAAGTTGCTTTGAAGAAAATAGAAACTAATGCAAAATTTACACAAGCAAAGCATTTTGTTCTTCAAAGAAATGAAATTTTAGTACTATTCTCTTTAAATTTTTATTTTTTCTCACGTTGTAGTACATTTTATTAAAAATTAAATTTTATGTGAAACGAGCCACACCACACCAATTTTTCAAAATAAACAAATTTTAATGAAAGAACGCCATCATCTTGCCAAGTAATGCAAAGATTTTTGCCAGCAAATTTGTTTATTACATCAAAATAAACAAAACTAATTGGCTCTTGAATATATAGAGATGTAATAAAAGTTAAAGTTATTAATAACTTTCATAATTTAATTGCAAATTGATATTATGTAAATATTTATTAAATGTGTTTAGCCGAATTATTTTGGTTGACTAAAAATAAGATTGCATTCTACGAAATATTTTTTAAAGTTTAAGTGAATACTTTACTAAATGAATGAATGGATCAATGAAATATCCAATAATTTGATAAGAAAATGTCACTTTTATTTATGAGATAATAATAATAAGCGAACAATAAACTAAAATGCATGAAGAGCGATAAACATCCATAAAAATGTTAATGTCCATAAACAATACCCATCATTTTTATTTTGCAAAAGCAATAATATAGTTGCGATAACTTCACTGAGAAAAATTATAAAAATTACAAATTTAATTTTTGTAATGAAACTTTTAGGAGCGAGTTTTAACGCCGAGTGTTTACCAGCAAGTCACTTGCGGAAGAACTCTTCTGCAAGTATTTGCTGAAGTGTTTCCACACAAACCGAAAACTACTTGCTGCAAGAAATTGCATATGCGTTTCCACACAATGTGAGTTGTAGCTTGTAGTAGAGTTTGCTTTTCGAATGACAGTATAAAAATTTCTTTGTTTACTTCTTGACCAAACTGCGTTCTTAGGTTGTGCAATTTCCTTTTGATCTTTTTTTTGGCACGTCTAAAGCGTTTTGTTTTTTAATTTGATTCTTATAGTCCTTTGAGGACGTGTCCCATAATTCAAGATAACTTTCTTGTTTTTCAATCACCAACTGTGTTTTTTCACTATTCCAAACGAATTTATTTTTGTCCATTTTTATAAATTTGGAAAAGAACTAAGAAGTAAGCACAAAATAAAACTGAAAACAGAAGAGAAAACCACAAACCGTTTACCCGACTTCAAAACACTTGCAGTTCAAAGCAAGTTGTTCAAGTTACTTCCAGCAAACAATAACACGACTTCTGGAAGTCGCTTCTGGTAGCAACATGCGCAAGAAAACTTGCTAGTGGACACTCGGCCTTAACACTTTTTTATAATTCTCAAAAAAAACGATTATTTTATCTCCCATAATGCTTTTGCTCGAAATACAAGGCGTTAAAAATATAAAAATAAAATTGTTTTAATCAAAATAAGGAAAAAAAAAACAAAAAACAATGTTTAGAATTGATTAATATTTTTTTAATCATAATTGAAAAAAGAAAATTAACAGAATTAACAGAACAAAAAAATTAAAAAATAAAGCTAAGAGAAGACTCAAACCCTGGAAAATTGCCCAGAATACAATAAGAAATTAATTTGAATATAAGGTCCCGATATAATTAATTTTTAACACAGATGTTTTTAACATTATAGAGTTAACAGAGTTGCTTTTGCTTATCTTGTGGAAAGATTGCAGAATTCAAAGCAAAGAAAAACAAAAATATTCCTCTAATTATTTAATTCTGCTCGTCTATGAAGTTTTTTTTTTGTTGAAGGTGGGCATCAAAAAATGTGAGCGCAGACTCAATTAAAATTTAGAAAAGCGTTTTCAAAATGTTTGGATGCTTTAAAAGTTCAAATGTGTACAACATGAGCTGTTAGCCATGTTATGTTATGTTACGAAACAGAGGAGCATCTCTGCTTAAATTTTTTACTATTTCCTTAGAATATTTGGTGTAACCTCCAGCCGAGGATAAATTTTCACGCACCGTTTGCAATAATACTTCAATTCACTTTGGATTTGTTAAATGGATACAAAAAATTAAATTATTATTTAAAAAATAATAATGTAAATAATACTGATGTTACTAACATTTTATGTTTAACAGTTCGCCCCACCAACCGCTATTAAAATGGCGAACAAATTCCTACAAAAAATCATTCATGATAACGGCTCATTTTCAAAGCTGCCATATATTCACGTGGGCAAGAAATATGTATAACTACAAGTATTGCTATAAAAATGTACAATCGGAAACTTAAGTGCTACGATTTTCCTATAAAGTTAAAGTAGAGCACAGGAGAGCGTGATACATTGCTACAAATATTTTCAAATTGTTTTTTCTTCCTGGATTTTATTTATCCTGTATTGTAATATAACAAATAGTTTGTATACTTTTATTAAAAAATTTAGTCTTTTGAACAGAATCATTCTTTTGGATTTTACTACAATCAAGCATACACTTGACAAAACATTTTTTTCCGAATTTGATTCGTGTCATTTTATAATAAAAGCTGCTCGCTACTGTCGGCGTTTTAAACCTTAAGTTTGTACAGCTCGTTTTTATTTTTGATTACTCAAAATCCTTATACGTATGGACAAATAAGTTCTTTAGAAATTTATGTGAGTTGATATATAAGACTGTTTTTTTTATTATTACCCGTATGTGGTGTGATTACAAAAAATTTAATTTAAAATTCAGCAGATTCCAAATTAAGTTATCGAGGGAAATAATCAAGAACCCCTGATAACAATAACGACATAAGCAACTTAGTAAGCAGCAAAAACTACAATCACAACGATATTGTCGACATAATTATTTTGATGACGATGCCAATTTACGAGTATGGTGACAAAAGTCAAGTGAATGAACACGAGATACAAACAAAAGGTTTTTTCTATTTACTTTTTTTTGTTAAATTTATTGTTGGCATGGTTCTTTTGCCAATAATGCCGTTTCTGTTGCTGCTATTATTGCTGTTTCTGTTGCCATTCATGCAAGCAATGTTTTATTGTGAGTGGGAGAGTGTGTGTTTATCAGTGAGTGTATGTATTTTATTTGGTGTATGCACATACATACATCCATACATATGAATTATATATGGGCACCGTTCACGTGATTGGCATCATCACTTATGTATGATCACATGCAATCACGCATGATCGTGACTATAAAGAAGTTAAGTTAAGCAGTTCGAAATTCTTGTTAAGAAGTTAAGAATTATGAAACCGAAATAAGGACTTCTGAACGTTGACAGTCAATAGCAGTCACACTGTTGATGCTACTTATCTCGAATTAGCTTTTATTTATTAAGTTTATTTTGCCAAATCACCATACAAATAATGAAAATAGTTTTATCAAAATGCATGTTCTATTTTGCTTTAATTTTCACAGAAATAATCATCTTCAGCGATGAGACCAGACACGTTTTTGAATGAAGGCTTACTTCAACAAACAAAATTGTTGAATTTTGAACGTTTCCAAACCAAAAGCATCCAATTTATGTTGAAAAAGTCACTGTTTGATGTGAATTTCGGGCTGGCGGCATCATCAGAAAATAATTCTTTGAGAAAGACCTTGGCCAGGCAAGCTTTATAAGTTGATGATTGCCAACTTCTTTTGGCCAGAACTGATTGGTATGAACACCAACGACATGTGGTTTCCATAGGACGGCGATACGGCGTATTTCTGCACGAAGGTCTGCTTATCTTACATGGAGGTGATGTGAACTGGTGATCCAAATCGTACGACTTAACGCTATTAGGCTTTCTTGAGGAATTTTTTCTAAGTTGCAGGCCTATACGAATAAGCCGCAAACCACGGCAAACATTAATACCAACATAACCCATACCACTGGCAAATTCAATCTGATTTATGCGCCAGAGTTATAGAAAATTGGACACTGCGAATAAACGCCACCCATTAAAGTTAAGGTGAATATTTGCGCGATGTTATGTTCCGTGAAGAGAAAAGCATCCAAGCAATTTTCAAATAATAATAAAAAATGTTGACTAAATCTTAAAAACACTTTGTTTTAATTAAATTTAAATGTAGGAAGCGCTATTAAAGGCTTATTAGGCTTATTACAAATAGAAATTAAGAATTATTGTTTGTTGTGACTTTTTGTAATCATCATTAATTTGTCTTAATATTAACGTGAGTGTGTATCAAAAATAAGTGCGTCTGACCAAACATTTTTAAAGTGACTATGCATTATCGTGAGTAAAAATCTACTCGAGATGCCACCTCAAATTTATATTCTAACAAATATTTATGGTTGCATCTACAAACTGTTTGTGCGAGTGAACAATGGAAAATTAAGTGCTGCAATTGCCACTTACTGTTGATGAAAAACGTTCAACCCTTGATATTGTTGCTTCTGTTGGAACTGCGATAAGAGTATATATAAAAAGGAAAATAAACTTGATTGATACTTTCTCGTTTATCATTTCAAGATTTACTTGTGTGTAAGGGTTTCAATCACTTCGCCATTTTCTTTATCACTTTATAAGGGCTTGAGTGAGGTTTTACTTTGATAAGATAATGACATAACTTTTGTTCTCATGTGAAGTGATGTGAAGTTTTGAAGTAGTAGTGGAATTTAACGAAAATCACGAGTACCAGCAATCTCTCTTCTTTAATTTGTAGAAACTCGGGAGTTGAGCAACTGAAATTGCTGTTTGTGAACCCATCCCGTACTGATTTCATTTCACAGTTTTTACTGCTCAAATAGTATTTGTAATATACAAACATATTTTGCCCTGCATGTAAGCACATTGTTTGTATGTGTTTCAATTCAATATTCAATAAATTTTTATTGCATACTGAATATGATGATGATGTCGTGGGTGATAATAATGAAGATGTGGTGATGACAAGCAATCGTTTTGTTATTTAATGTTTTGCAAAAGGTTATTGTCATCATCAGAGGGCTTTTTTGTATATTATTATTTTTTTCTATTTTTGTTTGGGGTTTCTTTTCATGGAAAACAGTTTCTATTTTAATAAACTTTTTATTTTCTATTGTTGATTCAAATTAGTGTGTATTTGCTATTTTTTGGCGTTCTAGTCTTGTTTTGCGCTTGACGTCATCAATTGTAAAATTAAGTTTACACAAATAGAAAATATATAAAAAAAATATATACTGTGTATAGTTTTATGTGTGATGAAAGGTCTGCATGTGGATGTGTGCGTGTGTGTCTGTGTGTAACGAAATGGCTTTTGTGGCTTAATTTACTGTTAATAGAAAGCATGTGTATGTGTGTTAATGAAGTTTCTGGATGTCATCATAATAATTAGTAGCATAAAAACATAGTTTTAATTTTATAAATGTTTTCTTTTTTGAATATTATTTCTAATAGCACACCCTTACAATGGGGGCTAATCACGATATTTATAATATTCATTTTAATATTGTTCGAAATATGTTCATATATTTAAGTTATTACTGCACAGAAAAAAATAGACAAGAATTATGTTCAACAAAACCATGTTATGTTCAAAAAAATTTTAATTTCAAGAATATTTCTCATTAATTTAATACAATATTTAACAATACCGCGCATTTTAAAATATCATTTAATTTAATTTCTTTGTGTTGGTGTTTATCTTGCTTGTTGATTGACCCAACGCGGTCATGTGCTATTGTTGTTGTATTTTTTGATTGCTCGTGTTGTATACGTGTGAATTCCGACAAGAAGCCGGAAAACGTCGTGGATTGTTTTTTTTTCACTCAACAAAGTTATTTTTAAATTATATCAACGCAAAGCGCACATGTAGAAGAAACATAGAAATCATGTTTGCGTGTATTCATTATTTGCATGATCAAAACGATTTGCTCTTTAGCTGAGTGGTAAGCACGTTAGTCTATAAGTCAAGAGATTGCCGGTTCGACTCATCCCAAACACATTTAGTTTCGAAGGTTGGTTGGAAAAATAAATAACTTTAAAATTTAACAAGAAACCAAATTCTAAATAAAAATTAAAAAAAACTAAAAAAACACACATTAGAATTTGAAAAACAAATTCATTAAAAATTTTTGTTTTTCGTTAACAACTCAATTGTCAATAACACAATCATTTTAATTGGAAATAATTGAGTTGATTTTGTTTTCTGATGTTACAAATGTGTGTTTGTATTTACAAAAATCGTTGTAGGTACCTTTTTAAATAATATTTTAATTGTATTTACAAATAAATTAATTGTAATTACAAATCTTTTTTTTCGCATTAGGTAAATTTTGGCGAATTATCGGAACTTCTTCATTTATAAGGAAAATAGGAACATAACAATGTATAATATAATTATAAAATGTATATACCTATAAAATATTCTATTATTTAGTTAAACAATTTTATTTTATATTAATCTCATTTTTAGCTTACAAATTATTTCTCTCTTTTTCTTAGTTTTTAACTTTCTTTCTGTAATTCATTTCATTCAAATATCACTTTGGTGACGTGATTCAGACAATTAAGCCCGTAATATTTGCCCTTTGTTTCTTTTTGGGTTGAACATTTTATTCAAAAATTGTTTTAAAATTTTGTCTTCCATAAAATTCGGAAAACATAAAAACATATATCGAGCCGGCAAAAAAGTTTAGGCGACACTTTTTTTGGACTTTTATTTTACGAAAATAAATTATTTACGATGGCAAACAATCGATTTTGGTAACAAACTGAAGTTCGAAAATTATGTCGGTTAAGCTCTTTTTAGCGGTTACCGCACTTTATATGTAACAATAGGTCTGTTTCTTTACTGAACATTGTGTGTGAGAGAGAGAGAGAGAGAAAGAGAAGGGTTTGGGAGGGTAATGTTCTTCTTCCTCTTGCACAAAACAGCTTGTGCTTTCTCTTTACCCTAGTTTGGGCAGGCAGAAAAGCAATCAGCTGTTAAAAAAATACAATAACGAAGAAAAATCAAATTTTCCTATAAACCAAAAAAAAAAAAAAAAAATACAAGAAAGAAGTTTTTATACGAAATAAAAGAAATTAAATATTCTAGATATTGGCATTTCCGCAGGAGCGACCACTTTTTGTCAATTTACTATATGACAAAAATCTTAAAAATAAGATTATGATATTATGTCAAATAATAAATTTCTCAAAAATTCATAATTTTTCTTAGTGCAATTACACTCTTTTGTAAGAAAAAATCCTAGGGAATATTTGGAGCACTTCCAACATAAGTACTCATAAGTAAGTGTCTGTAAATAATTACGACAGAGTCTTCTCAGCGGCCACAGAAAAGCGAATTGAGCCGAGTATGACTTATATGAGTTTGCCTTGAGTTTGGCTCTGTTAAATTGAACTCGCTTTACTGCTAACTAATTAACTTCCGTTGGCCTTGAGTATATGTGAGGCAAAGGTATACTCGGCTCTATTCGCTTTGACAAATTTATGCTTTTGAATTAAAAAAATGTACTGAAAAAGGTTTGGTGACATCTATGGGATATTCAAATTACAAGTAATGGGCAGTTGCGACCACCTGATATGAATTCGCCTGAAGTATATGACTGTTAATGAACAGCTTTGCCTGATCAACTGTGTTCCCTAATCGATTTATTGCATCCAGTGAGATACTTAAAACTTCAAGTCCTTCGTATTTTTTTTTTCGAGCCACACCCTGAATCTTAGTCATAATTTTTTATTTGTTAAAGAATAATAAGAGCTTCTTCACTGTTAAAGTTGACTTTTTATTTTCTTATTTCTATTCAAGTAAATTCTGTTGTGCCAAGAATCCTTCAAAATGTGAAATATGCATAAAACGGAAAATATGGTAACAGCAGAAAAAAAAATAACTAATAACTGATACTGTCAATTATTTTGTTGTGCTGTTCTCCAATACGATAAAGTTTAAAGTGAAACAATTGACAAGTGACATAAAAAGATGGGGAAAAAGTTAATGAAAAATGTAATATTTTGCAATAAATAAAACTCACACACGGAAACTAAAAATATTGTGTACAAAGAAAACTTGTAAACAACATTTTTTGTTACAGTCTCTTTGTCATTTATTTTTGTAGAGGATTTGATGAAAATTTATAATTACCTATCACGCAGAAGAGGGGGCGATGCTTGAGAGAGATTTTCACCGCTTAAGGGTTGTTCTTGTCGTGGCCGTAAGACCGGTGTTAAGCCCCATCTTTCGATGAAATCTATACGTGAAATGGTTGATGAGGAGCGTGTAGGAGGTATTTGCAGCTTCGCCAATTTCTTCGCGTTCTTCCTTAAATTCTGATAATTAAAGGAGAAGTAAAATTTAGCTCCTTCGCAGTATTTAACAATGCTGGCGTTTTTGGTCAACGTTGAGAAAACTTTTTATATGACACCTCAAAGCGTTGGCCCAATGTCGTCTTCTCGAAATATCCATTCGAAAGCTTTTGATGTTAAGGGAATGTTGTTATTGGTATCCAAAATTATATTGCCGAATATTGAAGTTTGGCTTTTTGTAGAGTTGAGGTACATGAGATGAGTTTGTATATAATAGGAAAGGTAACTTTTAAGTAGATTTTGTTTGTTTGTTTAAATTTAAAGTGTTGATAAATAATTTATTTTTATTTTGTTGTTAGTAAGAGGGGGGCTTGATATTATCTTAAATGCATGTTTAATATGTTTAGTTTGGGTTTTTGTTAATTAATTTATTTATTCATTTACTTTTTTTAATTGTATTTATTTAATTTTATTTGTTTTTTGTTAAACACTTTTTTAAGTATGAATTGATTTGACTTTAATGCCATGTTGCACATTCGTTATCATTTTTATTTTGCAGACATTGTTGGGCAAATCTATTAAAAATTTTTTTAATTTGATATTGGCAGTTTTTTTGATCTATTTATTTTTTTTAATAAAGATATTCAAAATTTTGTTCATTTGTTTAGCATTTTTCCTTTTCTGGTGTAAATTTAGAAGTTTAGTTTTTAATAAATTGTAGTAAATTAATTGGTTTTTGTCTCATCTTTGATATGATTGATATACTGTTGGTTGCAGTAAGTTTATTTGTAGACTAGAACTGAGAATATATAAATATGTATAACACCTCAAGTTTTTTGCCATATAATAATTTTTTATTTTAGAATACAAATGCTGTTGTAGTGAAACAAATACTAATGTTTGTTTTGAAAATACGAAATTAAAAAAAAATATTGAATTTATTCGAAAAAAAGAGACGTTGCAAAATCAACAACGAACTGTGGTCAATACAACACCCTACATAGAAAAAATTATTTCCAAAATATGTTCAAGCAAATGTTTGTTTGAATTAAAATTAATTTTTGTAAATAATTTTCACTGTTCCAGAAAATACAGTATAGAGCATAAACAGGACACCACCTTAGTCGGATACTTGTCGGCATTTACATGTATACAACACAATCAATAAAAATAAATAACAACAAGAGCACAACAGTACGTTGTTACTATCAACAAACAGATAAACACCAACACACTTCAATAACACACACACACACAAAATTAATATGAATAATTTTGTAATATCAATTAAAAAATTAATTAAATTTTCACCTATAAACAATTTTATAATATTAATTAAGTTTTTCCACTCAAATTAATTAATACAATTAAAAATTTAAATGAAACCATTAAATTCTTAATTGAAAACATTAATTGGTAAATACTTTTTTCTGTGCATTTTCTCACCCAAACTCTGTCAAATTTAAATTTTTACAAAATTGTTATCAGAATTTACAAAATTTTTTGTAAGTCTGCATTTATACAAAATATTTACTGATTCAATGAATTTGGTTACTGAAAATACAATTTTGCTTTTCTGTATGCGGACAATTTTTGGTTATGGACAACGCTGCTTGTCAAATTGTTAACATTTGTTGTTAATACTTCGTTGTTAAATTGTTAAAACTGTGTGCAATTTCAACACAAACGTTGTCGATACAATTTTGACAACGAATGTGATCATTTTCGGCACGAATGATATATATTTTTTTCTCTGGGTGTATTTAAAAAAAAAAAAAGTAATAGCAAGTCATCAAACGATATACATAAAAACATAAAAATTATCTTTTATTGAAATGCTTTTTGAACAATATTTGTATTGATGCAAATATTTATCATTCATATGAAAGCTTCCTCGCACACGATTTCAAACTCTAGAAGTAATACTTTTGAAGCAATAATCCTTTATCTGCCATTGTACACAAGCATAGGAAGGATTAGAAAACTTCTGAAAGACTGTAAAAGGCCAGAGTTTTTAGAATTTAAGTTAAAAAGTATGTATTGCACAATGGGCCCCAGTAATTCTTTGCACACACGTTGTATTCAGGCAACCACTCTCTTGAATAAATCTGATGTAATTGATTTAAAGGGAATTACTCTTAACTAACCCATAAATTATCTGTTTAGTAAAACAATTGAACCTTGTATAGCATTTCACACTGTTAATAGGATATGTGAATTATTGACACTAATGGAATTACAGCATAACATATTTTAAAATATTGATAAATTAACAGCAGCAACACATTTAACGAACCCCTAACAAAATCTAAAAACAAATATTCATACACATGCACACATGCACACATACACATACAAGCAAAATCTATATTCATTTATAGAATAAATGACATGTTGTAGAAATAATAGAGAAACACAAGCAGCATGTTATTCCAGTTATGCTGGTAGAATGTATGAATATGAATTTAAAGAGGATACAGCAATGATGAAAAAGAAAATTAATTTCCGCATTCTGAAAAACTAATAAACCGCATTTTGCCGAAATATCTCCCAACTGAATGAATGCATGCAAAATAATCTAAATATTTCTCACGGAAATTACAGTGTCATTAAAAATGTGTTAAGTAAAATTAATTTTTTCCTTAACAACACGCAATTACAATTTGCTGAAGAACCATTAAAAAAAAATTAACTAACAAGCTCATAAATTTGTATGGGAAAGTTTTCAAGTCGCCAGAATTAAACTAGAAAATAAACTGTAACAAACAAGTGAAAAGCGAAAGGTTTCTTAATAAAAATAAGGGAAGTTGTTGAAAGAACACACAAAAATAGAGCAAGAAAAAATAACAGCAGAACAACTAACCCACTTAAAAAAGGGGAGAAGGAAAATAAAAAAAAAAATAGAGCAAGAAAAACTGAAACACAACAGAAATTGTTTGTTCTTGTTAAATTGAGAGTTTGACTTTTTTTTTGCCAAGTCTCATGTTTTATTGGGCTTTTCAACATTTTTATACATGTGTGTGCTTTTTCGTATTGTCAACCTTGAACAAAAACTTTGTTTCTTTGTATTTCTGTTGTTTGTGTTGTTTGTGTTGCCATTGTTTTTGCCTGTTGTGTTGGCATTCTCTGTTTAAAGTGACAACTCACAAAGCCAAACGCGTGCCCAGTGTCACACATATGAACAATGTAATAAAGTTTGCTTTTGGTTGAGCATTGAAGTTAACAGTATTTCAATTCACCAGTTTAAATATGGCTGCATACACAGAAACACACGTTGACTTACACACACACACCACTACAGCAGTGAGTTAAAAAATGTGTAAGTCTACTCTGTTGTGTTTCCGACAAATGATAAATGCAGTAAAAAACTCAATTTGGAAGAACAATTTTTCGGTACACACGTTTACACTTTAAATAACTTTACCCGCACATGAATGCACTCACAGTTACACAAAAAAAGTAAAAAAAAAAAATATATATATATAAAGCAAGAAGAAACAAGAAATTGTTGCTGCAACTACGTTGTACTCGTATGTACTCGTACATTAA
The DNA here is from genome assembly GCA_936439885.1 of Nowickia ferox. Classification (NCBI taxonomy): domain Eukaryota; kingdom Metazoa; phylum Arthropoda; class Insecta; order Diptera; family Tachinidae; genus Nowickia; species Nowickia ferox. The sequence continues at coordinate 114,757,896 of OW387025.1, forward strand.
TTTCTTCATGTAAATAACAATTTCTTTGTAAATATCAGTTAGTAACACTAATTTTTCTTTAATTTGTTGTTGTGGAAAATAACTTTGGAAACATTTTTCCTTTTTATTTTTCTCTTAAAACTCGACACTTACAACAATTAATCAAGTTTTTTTTCACGTTCACTAAACAGCTTCGAATCTAAAACTTAAAATATTTGAATTAAAGTTCTTGTAAAACAAATTTCAACTTGAATATTATTAAAACGACTTTCTTTTGGTAAATCTTTCATTGCAAACCTGAAGTGTGCAGATGTGTATTTATCTATCGTTTGAAAGAGTATCGATATATCGATTATAAGCTATTAAACTAAAAAAAAAACATATTTGTATCGGCGATACAACCAAATGTGAAAATTTTGATCAATTCACAACCTATTGCAGGAGTTCACAAAACGACAATAAAATTTGTAAAAGTGTTGTTGTTTTGTAGATTTGTAATTTGTAGACTTTAAAAACGGGTCCCAGGTCGTACAAACCTTGTTAGTAATTTCTGTATAAGCATTTGCCTATAAACAATTGCTCAACTCACAAGCCGTGTTGTATCGTTTAAAGTTGTATTTGAAAATACAATCTTAAATAAAATTTCTCAAATCAAATACAACTTTAAATGATACAAATGATAAATACAACTTTAAATGATACAGCATTGATTTTGAATTGAGCAAATATTTTTTTTTAAATTACCGATTGCTTATGGCCGAACTACGACTTCCGCAATAGGTTGCAAATTGAGCAATTATTTCACAGTTCAACAAATAACAAAATAAAATTTTTGTGTGTGCCATGTATTCGCTTTTCAAACTCCGCTGTCAAATTCATATCATGAGCTGCCAGCACTATCGAAAATTTTGATGAGCAACGAATTTTTTATCGAACAGAATTTTATTCTCCGTGCAGCATTTCTATGTGAAAACTTATTAGAAATGCAAGTATTAAGCGATTGTGTTACACAAATTGTATCACACTTATTTATTAGCATTTGAAATACTTTTTAAGAAGTTTCATTGAATTGTGGTTACACGAGAATTAGTTCTTCGTATTGCAAAGTGATTTCCGGATCACTGCAGTGTTTACCAGGCAGAGATTCTTGTTATCAAGGTAGCTGCGGATTGGTTGAGAATGAATGCCACGTGAACGACTGCAATTAACATATACACATGCTAGTCGAGCCACTGTTATGGCCTTAGAATCCCTGCTTCTAAGAACAAACATTCCACGACAGCCAATCATCTCTAAAAGAGATGACAGAGCAGTTTAATATTAGCATTACCTGGATCCTTTGGCGTAGAGCCTTTCAGGAAAACTCTAGGACTGATGAGCTTACAGGTTCCACTGGAATTATAATGTAACCTACACACCCCTACTCTTGCGAAAATAACAAAAATAAAGTTTCTTCGATTTCAAGAAATAAGAAGCAAGCTTCGAGCCTACTGTTCGTGTTAACCGGACACTGTCCCACAGGCAGGCATGCACAAAGGGTAAGAGTGGAATATAATGATTTTTGTCGCAGCTCTCAAGTAATAGATGAAGAGGAAATTATAGAACATTTTCTGTGCCACTCTGGACTAGCAAGCAAGAGAATGGCCACTATAAGCGCTCTTCAGTTCAGAAAGAATCATATCAGTTAGTCCGAGATCCTGATTGCCACCCTTACCTAAACTAACCTAATCTATCCTTCATTAAAATGTTATTTACGAGTATTTTGCCACTCAGAATTTGTTTTACTTTTAATATTTAAAGGTTTTTTAAATTAACCCAGTTATAAATAACAATTACCAGGGACTTTTTCCGTTTTCCAATTTCTGCTGTCGTCAATTGAAATTTCGTTGAGAAAAATTCCTCGGGAAAAAGTAAGTATTCGAAATGTGAGGAGAAAGAAATTTTTTTTTCGATTTTTCTCCCAAAACATTTTGAAGGGAACTAATGCAAGCATTTGACAATCCAATTAAATAATGCTGTTAAACTCTGGTAAAAGCATTTATTTTGAATAAAAATATTAAATGGGCAGCGGAATGTTTTTTTAAGTTTCCCTCCTGTTTAGGGAGATTTCAAAAACATGAACTATTTCTTCCTTCCGTTAAACACGCCTCCCATAAGTTTACATAACAGGTTAATGGCAGATTTGTTTTCTTGTAATATTTTCAGGACCGATACTTGGTACATATAATCCTGAGGAATTTAATTAATTCGCATCTGAACCAGAGATTGAGAATAAGTACTGGGGAAAAATATACATAATAGCCATGACTCATTATTCAACACAATCGCACGATCTACGAAAAATACACCCCTGATCTGATGAATTGTTATTGTCTTGTGAAAATTTTCATAAACTCCATCAAACCAGAATTGTATTTTTTTTTCAAAAACCGCACGACTGTTTATGATACTCGTAGCAGTAGTATCATGTCTTCAAGTAAATCGTCTTAATTTTAGTACCTGCGTATAATCATAATTGCAGGGCAAAAAACTCTTACGCTCACATATTTTCTCTCAAAATACGCTACAACTATAAATAAAAAGGCAGATGAGTATCAATTGTATTGACTCTTTGTCATACTTTGAGCATGCTTATACTCAGACTATGGATATTTAGTCGGACAAAAAAATGTACGTATGACTCTCGTGATATTATCAATCATTCACCGCCGTATACAGCAATTTGCGTATATAAAATGGAAAGGAAATGTGTGGCTGTTTAAAAACAATGCTTAAGGTAAGAGTGTAAATAAAATAGTCCTGTATAGACGCATGTGTAGCCAATTAATACTCAGAGTAATATTACACTCGTTAGTAATAATCGTTTGTGCTGCGTCATTTAAAAAATGTTTATAAAAAAAGTTGTTGGATGTTTATCGTTATACGTATTCGAGTTAAAGTTCATGCGTGTTTTTGAACATGCATATCTTTTTTATATTTAGCTGTACGCATTCATAGTTGTTTGACGGTCAATACTCAAAATCTAAATATTACACGGCTGATGCAGATTTTTCCCTCACTCGCATTTGCTTATTTCCCGGCTATTTAGAATAGGAAGATTTTTTCACTGGGAGCATATGACTGGGAATAGAAATGCGTAACTGGGCTGATATACATCTATGGAGTCATTGGTTTCTGTTTAAGAGTTTCAATGTTTAAATTTAAATAAAATTAAAGAAAATAATTATTTGGAAAGAAGTTATATAATAACTGTATGTTTTGTGACAATCCAAAAGATGGAGAAACGCACTTTATTTTATTTTTTTGAAGATTAAAAAACTTGCTATAAAGTTTCGCTTTTACACTTTCACTTTTTTTGTAGTAATCATTTGGTAATAAGAATAGAAAAATTAGTTTAACCAAAATAAAAATATTATAGATATATTCCACCTTCATATTATTGTTAAGTTTCACATTCTCCAAGTTTATTATTAACAAAGCATTTTCTTAGTTTTCCATTTGATTTATTATTGGTTCACTTCTTTTAACTAGTTGGGCATTAAAGAGATATGAAAATTTCACCTGCATCTGTATACACAGAAAATAAATGTATGGGGGTACACACACTCACTACCAGACATATTAAATATAAGAATAATTTTAATTTTTTCTTTTTTACATTGTAAATTACAATTCTACAACAGCATTTGTTTCAAAATATATTTTTAAAAAAAAAAAAATGTTTAGGCCAGATTAACACTTTTGGTATAAATTTATTTAAATATTTCCGAAAAACATTATTTTATAGAAAACATATTCCAAAGGCAATTTCAACAATTGTGTATAAGCAGGGTCATCTATTTATTGGTGGTGGCATATAAATTGATCACAATTCACTCCAGTATGTGCGTATATTAATTTCTTCCTTCTTCTTTTTTCATTATTTTTCACATTTAACTTCATTCAATTGGACAATTCTGGATTTAAAGGAAAACTTTGTTTTCGTTTTAGTTTTTTTTTTTTATAATTTACTTTTGATGTTGGCAAATATATTTATAAAATTAATTTGTTAAGTTTTTCACTCCTTCTATTGTGTGCGTGGTAGAAGGAAATTTTATTTTTAACGCAATAGGAAAAAAATGTTAGTGTGTGAGAATACAAAAATAATATGCGTTAGAGTACAAATATGTTTGTGAATATGTACAAGTGAGCTCAAAAAAAAGAAGTTTAAATGAAAGGAAATTTGTTAATATACATCAGGCGGCTGTGAAGGAAACAATATCTGTCCTTTTCCAACATGCAGCAGCTTCATGTTGTGCGCGAGAGTCTATTAGCCAACTTTACACCAACGAAGCTGGCAATAAAGGAAACTAAAAAGGGCTAAGAAGGATGTACATTTGTTTGTAATTAACGCTGCTGCTACTGCTGCTGCGACTGCTATTGTTGTTGTTGTTGTTGCTGGAAAAATCAACAATACAAACATCAACAGCTGCGCGTCCAAGTATTAAAGAGTAAATCCGTTAAGGAACAGTGAGAAAGTGAAAACAATTTGGAATTAAATTTGACAATTTACAGACTCAAGAGAAAAGAGAAGAGCAGAGAATATAAAAGCAAAGGAACAGCTCAATCTGGTATATGTTGACATACGATTCGAAATAGTATACTATGAATATAAACTTATTTTGTTTTGTTTTCCAACTTTATCGTATTTATCACAGTGTATGTTTTCTTCGTCTGTATTATCTTTAGATTTGTCTCGTCTTACATCCTTGCGACTGTTAAAAGGGCCGGGTTTGTTAAGATTCCCTTATTCTTTTATGTTCTTTAGTTTTACTTTGTTCTCTCATTTTATTCAGAACTTGGTTTTGTTTGTTTATTTGTTTGTTTGCATGTTCAAATACTTGAACATTTGTAAGTGTTAACATGTAATACATACATATGTATGTATGTAATTGTATACTGAGTGTGTTTATTTTCGTATAAAAGACAGACTGTAGTGTCTGTGAGTGTATAATTCCGTTTGTTGTCCTTAAAATATCCTGCTATTTTATATGTGAATTACGAGGTTTTGCTATTTTTTTTTTACTTCTTATTTATAATTCATGTGTATTTTATTTTGAATGGGATTTTTTATTATTATTATTAAGGGATTTTTATTTTTCCAAGAGTACTTTGAAACACAAATGCCAAATCTTGATTTAACGTTTGTTTTCTAAATAAATAACTAAAGTTGAGGACTAAATTAGATGAGGCGACAAATAACAAAAGCAAGATGGTTAGAAATAAGGGATGGAGAAAACATTCATTTTTTATTTTAATAAATTTATTACGAATTCTATAGGCCCTATTTTAATAAATAAAGAAAAATAAATCAAAACAAAATTTTTTTCGATGTGGAGTCCTTGTTTTCTCGGATAATTTTCTGAACAATTACTCTATTTTCTACAACAAGATAGCTAAACCAGATTTGTTGAACATTTATCTAAACTTTTGAAGAAGTAGCAAATACTAGATATGAGTCGTTGATAGTGTGTGTGGATGTTAATAAGAGCTTTTGTGAAATAGAAGCTTATACTCGTATGTGCTGAAGTTATATTTATAAAGCTCCCAAGTTAGTTTTAACATAATATTTGGTTCGTAAGCATATTAGTTTGTGTTGGGTCCCACATAATTTAAGAATCATTGAATGTTTGCCGTCTGAGTCTAACAGCAATATTGCTTTTGAAGTTCTCTTCCAGGCCTCTAGACTTGTATTCTCTTTATTATAATCATCTTTAGGTGCCACTGAAATATACGGTTCTAAATGTACCAAAAGCTAATTTTTTTTGAAATACGATTTGTTACATTTTTTCCTTCTTTCTTACAATCGCCTCCATATAATTTTATAAAAACTTACTAACTATAAGTGAATCTGTTCGTTTAAAAAATATTTTTCTTCTACACATCCTTCATAGAAAAAGTATTTCATCTATTGACAAATTGATTTGAAAAAATATACAAATAATTAATTAAAAAGTTAAGTTAAGTTAAGTGAATTATTGTTAAAAAATTAAATAGGTTAAATGTTTAATTGAAAATTTCATTGAGTCAATTAAAATTATTTGAGCATCCATTTAACGCTGATAGTTGCTTTTTGTTTAGTTTGCTTGTTGTTAAAATTTTTAATCAATATAATTATTCTATTCGTTAAACTCATCGTGCACTTCTTCCATTTTATGGCGTACATAATTCTGGTTGAATGGGTACGTAACTTAGCAGACTTGTCACATTTGGAGTGAGGAGATTCCACAAGCTTTTGTCGAAGCACCATTACATCCACAGAAAATTACTGTTTGATGCGCTTTATGGGCTGACGGAGTCATTGGCCCATATGTCTTCAAAAACGATGATGGTCAGAATGTTACTGTCAATGGTGAACGGTATAGGAACATGATTCAGAATTTTCTCGTACCTCAATTACGTTGCAGTAATCTTGCTGATATGAAGTTCCAACAGGACGGAGCCACATGCCACACAGCGGGCACTGTGAAAACAATTTCACGTAATGGCCACCAAGATCGTGTGATTTAACCCCATTGGATTATTTTCTCTGGGGTTATGTTAAGTCACTTGTGTACCTCGATAAACCACAAACAATTGAACACCTGAAAATCAACATTCGAAGAATTATCGGCGAAATACGGCCGCAAATACTGCGAAAAGTTGTTAAAAATCGGTGTTACAGATTGCGCTTTCTACGCACCAGCCGTGGCTGCCACATGGCAGAAATCATATTTAAACATTATTTTCATAAAATTTTCTTTCCAATAAAGTCCGTTTCATTGATATTAGAAATATCCCAGTAAAAAATTTTCAAGTTTTTTGAAGCAATAAGGCAATAAAGCGCATCATAACTCGCTTTAAAATATGAGCTGTTTAGAAGCAGTGAAAATATATGAAGCAAACTATAGAAAAAAGGTGATTTAACAGCGCCACAATAATGCAGGTTTTAAAGCCAGAAATTTTGCTAATGTAATCTTGAAAGGCGCTTTTTACATAAGTAAATACGTTTATACTATTAACCCTTTAAAGAGCCTTTGAGATAACTGCTATATTTGTATGTTTTATTATATTCAAAAAAAGCGCTTTTGTGAGCAAAAAATGTAGTACTCCAAACCGGGAACTCGCCATTAAAAAATCAGCAGCGATATCAGCTCTACTTTTGCTTTCTCATAGTAAAAACCTGCTTTATTTGAAGCAATTTTTTTGCTGGGATATTTCCTTGTTTTATTATGATTTAAACTTGTGTCACTCTATAAAAACACCCTTTAAAAGGTGTTAATTGGAGAACTAATTTTCCTGTGTTAGACTGTAAGTCTTCTGACTAAACAGACAAGCAATATTTCATTTTGTTTTTGTCTCACGCTTGTATTGATTCTTAAATTTTTAACGTCGTTGAGAAAAATTTTTCCTCTTTCATTGTGCTTAATATAACTTATTATTCCTGAAAATTTTAAAATATTTAGCTTAGAAAACAGAGGCCCCTGTGGCTGAGTGGTAGCGATGCTAGCCTCTCACTCCAGAGGTCGTGGGTTCGATTCCCGCCATAGAACCTGGGTGTTTTCTGCAGACAAGCTAACATTTTGAACTTTAATAAATAACAATATCCAACTGCTATCGCTTGAGTAATTATATACATATATAATTTAACTTTTTTTATTTAAACTTACATACGCACACACACTGAATTATTTCCAGTCTCTGCACAGAAGTCATAAACCTATAATATAATCTGCCCAATAAACGAGAACTAGCCTCCAAGTTTCGAAGATTGCAACAATTTCTCAGCATATTAAAAAAAAATACCACAAACGAACTAAAAGTATTTGCTTCACAAACAAAAAAGCAAACACTATATATTTAATAGGAAACATTTATGCAGCAATAAAATGTGTATAAAAAATATATAAAAAATAAAATATGTTAAAAAATATGAAGGCAGCTGGTGCGGCCGTACATCAAAAGCAGAAATAAAGAATAAAACCACAGCAGAAACCTGCAGTTTTTGCAACGAAGAGAAAGAACTTTTTCTATTTGTTTTATGTTTAAGGACACACTTTTCTCTAAAAGATACGAGTATAAGTTGAATTGTAAAAAAGTATTTATTTTTACATTAAAAACAAAAATTATCAATAGTCCATAAAGTTTATTCGCATTAAGTGTGTCAAAAATAAAACTATTTTTTTTATTTGGGCAATAATAAAAGGAGCGGTATTGGAAATGATTTGTGTAGATAAATTATTTATTTAGTTATTATGCACCAAAATTATTAAATATGATTCCAAAACAGAACACAACTGAAGCAAGATGAATAAATATATATATTTTTTGCATTAACAAAACTGGATGTGGGTGTTCTTTAAAAAGCTTTGTTGTGCGATGAACTTGTTTACTTTTCCACAGAGGGCAGTTCAGTGCAAATAGACCAGAGAGAAAACCATTAACAAGCCGTAAATGATTTTTGTTAGAATTTAAGATGCCACTATATGAAAATTACTGTATTGATGCTTTGGACTGCCTTAAGCCAGAAGAAGCACTAGCCACACTTCCTTGAGGACGAAATGTCATTTGTTTTGATTAGAAACCATAAAATTGCCAATTCATCTACTTATTCGTTACCCAGATGAATGCTGTGGCCAGTAGTAAGTCAAAGCACTCTAAGGCAAGCTTGGAACAGAATTCCAATAAAAGTATGAATTTAAGAGCTTTCTGACGCCATTTTCCGTTTTGGATACATCTGGTTTCTGCAGTGGGACCGTTTTTCCCACGTTGCTCTAAGCGGAATTGTGACATTGAATCTTCAGCCGAGCCTAAGTTCACAGTTTGTCCTATTACTAGGCATTTGTAGCAGCCCTCGGTAGGAAGCTTTAATCCGAAATACACTGAAGCTCGAAATTAAAGTTACCCCCCCCCACCCAGAAATGTGCTACAGCATTAAATACTTTTGAAGGTTCATTTCATATTACTTCCCTATCCCATTTAAGGTAGAGCGTGTGTTCAAAAGTTTTAAGCACATCTAACAAATTCTCGTGCTAATTATGCACAACTTTCGATCTTCGACTGCAGTAGTGGAAATTGCTGGAAAAACGACTTTTCTTTCGGTATTATGACAAGCATTCGAAAAACTTTTTTGCTCTTGTGAATATAACTCACTGTGATTTTTGAAATTTGCAATAATTTTAAGATTTTGTGCTCACAGAGTAATGTAAATTAATTTACAATTGCTCCTGCACATAAGTGAAATGTTTCGAATTGTTTAGTCATTACGACCTTAGATCTATATAAAATCGACAAAAACGGTTTACAATGTGTGTTTGGATACCTAAAAATAAAAAACATCGTTTAATAAATAAATTTTTTTATAACTTTTCATATTAAAATACTGCAGCGAAAGAGAAATTTTGTTCGATTGAAAATTCGCTGCTCAACGAAATTTTCGATGCTCATAATACGAGTTTGAAGTTCGAAGATCGAAAATCGAATGCAACTCATAATAAGGGCCAATATGTGGGTCGAGCTTCAGTCTTTAACTCTTCTCCTACATATATATGGGTCTTCTTGTCTCTTCCATAAATAGCGACCCAACATATAACCTTGAACGATTGCTGAACGAGTTAAAATATTATAAAAAAAATTTCGCTTAAAAATTTAATTGGAAGACTTTGTATATACCGAAACAGTTTAGTTACACCAACCCAAATTTATTAAAGAGTTCAGTTATTGTGAAAAATATACATATATTCATAACATATAAAAATGGATGCCAAAGAAAAACTATCAAACCTGAAGTTACTCCCAAAACAAGATTAATTTTTCCTACATTTATTTTACATTATTTTACCTACAGATATGAATAAGTAGAAGTGAAACTGAAAATTATAAAACAATTAATGCTACATAAAATGAAGGAATGAATGATAAGATACAGAAATGAGATTATCTAAAAAGAAATGAAAAAAAGAAAGATTAAACAGACAAGAAATAGAGCAACAACAACAATGGAAATAAGATAAAGCAAGATTCAAGGTGAATTTCTAACAATAAAGAAAGAAAAAAATACCAACTGAAATTGAAATGTTATAAAAAATTCTCACTCAAACACACACACACACACACGCACACACACACATGCCCATAAACACACCTTAACACATTTATGTTAAGTGTATGATTATTGCTTCTTGTTAGTCGTACATATAAACAAACATATTTCTTCATCTCTTAGTATTTCATAAGGACTAGTGAAAAAACTTGTGCCAGTATGTGTGTCTTAAGTTAAAAGAAACGAAAAATAAAAGAATTGTGAGAATATGAGACACAAATGTTAAGTCTTGTCTAGTTATATCTTCGTTTATATGTGTATAAATCTCATTTCTAAAGTACATGCGACTGATTGTGCTCGTGTGTAACATTTTTATTCTATTTCGTTTCATTAGGCTATTTCACAGATGCTTTAAACATTCGGTTTTGTTTCTTGCCACTTTCCCCGTAAGTGTGCATCGCTCTACTAGTGAAGTCAGCATTCATGGTTACATCGCTGTTGACAGACACTTGTTTGTATTTGTGTGCATGCATGTGTGTAAGTCATTTGGTAAAGCTGTAATTGTAAGCCAGTCAAGCATTTGTCAGTACAAGTATAATTGCTACCAGCGCCACTGTACTGTGTGTCTGCGAAACTCTTTCAACTCATGTGTGTGTGTGCGTGTGTGTGAATAGCTGTGACACCTTTGGAAGCAGTAACATGTGAAAGAAATTTACTTAAAAACAACATCGTCATCTACATCATCTTTGTGTTTTGATGAAATGAGTTGTATAATTTTTTTAATGTGAAATGGTCTGAAAAAACAAGTTTTATATTTTCTATTTATATTCTTGAGAACTTTCTTCTAATGTAATGTGACATTTTTGAAAAGCTTAAATAAAAGAAGCACATCACCCAATCGCAAGGGTTGTTTTCTTGTTGTTCTAGTGAAGTGATTATTATTTCAGGTTGAAAATTTTATTATTTTAAAAACAAATTTTTTCTTGCCAGTGAATAATTCGGTCTCCCTAGATGTATTTCCTGTCATAACTTTTGGACATTTCTTTACTCTAAAGTACTGGATATTAAAAAACGCCTTTACTCATGTGTGCTTATATGCTAACTTGGATTTGTTGAGATGAGAGTGGATATAAATCAAAATGCATACATACATATGTACATTACTTGGTTGTTTACATGTAGCGAAATATATTCAGGTTTTTGTTTTATTAGAAAGACAGACATTACGATGCATAAAAATCCAATATACGATGGATGTTACGAGCGTTGATTGCCCCAAGATTTCTGATTTTTATTAGGAGCAAGATGATATGTTCAGGAGACTACAACACAAGTTAGGTGCGATTATTTTAAGCACTAAAAGTCTGCTCTTCGAGAAACTTAAAGCTTTATAATAAGGACTTAATTACTCGTCCTTACTCGTATATGTGAATTACAAGAATTCATTCATTTGTACATGATTTTTGTTCAAGAAAGATTTTCAAAAAAATCACACATGTATTGTGTTATATTTACATTTCTAAAGGGCTCCCCGTGCGAATAGTCTCCCTCGTAAAAGTTCTTTTTTAAAACATTGCTTGTGTCACCCGTAATGCATGTGTTTGTGCAAACATGTTTGCATGTGTGAGTGTGTTCTTTTAAAGAGGTCACATTTAAATTGGCTGCACTGAACGGTTATTTTATACTTTTATGTTTTTGTGCATGTTTTTTTTTGCATAAAAAATAACTACACTGTTTTAAAACTTTTACGAAATACCCTTCGGTGTTATAAATAATTTTAATGGTGAATGCAAAAAAAAAAGAAAATCAGCCTGAATTATTATTAAATGATGTTAAGAGATGTGTTTAAATATAAATGCATAAGTGACCATTGATGTATAGAATATCAAATATATCTTGTTAAACAGAAAATTTATAAATAATCGTTAATAAAAACAGACAAACAGTTTAAGTATTCATGGAAATTAAGTAGGAATGTTACATTAATCATGAAAACAATTCTGCTGGCGTAAGTATAGTACTTATTTCGGTAAACAACATTTCTTTCTGCTTCATTAAGGCTCTGACAATAAATAGTTTTACTGTTCTTTAACACACGGACTACCACCCTGTTAAATGACATTGATAACGGGGTACTAGCCCGTAATTTCACGGAGAGTTAAGGTGTTTGTCAAGACAATGCCTTAATAATTTAAAAATGAGATAATGTCATACGCATTCTGTACAGACTTGCAGATAATATGGATACCGAGACATCAAGGTATAACATAAAATTATAGAGGCTGATAGAGGTAAGCTTTTTTGAATTGTATTTGAAGTCTACTGATGAGTTGCCTGAGCAGCAAGAAAATGCTTTCTTTGTTTTAAAAAATACAAAGCTTGCATGGAAAAATCGGTTTATTGCACGCATTGGGCCATAACCATAGTCAACAAAAAAGTACATTTTTTTAGTTTTAGAACGCGCTTTTTTAAAAAAATAAACTTTCGATCTACCATATACAAGAAAAACTACACTTTAAAGGTAAATGTCGGTTCTCAAGTTAAAACATGCTGAAGCTGTTTTTAACTAAATTAGCACCGACAAAAGATGTTGCTGGCGCTTTATTTCAAGATGAAACAGTTTTTGGGAAACATTTTGTGCAGAATAAATAGCACAACATTTTTTCTGTACACAATTTTGTCCTAACTATGGCCTATCATGTTCCTTTAATGAGATGAAACTAAGTTTTTGGGAAGACTTTTTTCAACGGCTCTCGTTATAAATTGGATAGCGATAATTATAATCCGATTTCAGTATTTTATAAAGTAGACTATATAGCCCCATTGTATTTGGTCCAAATATGTATCATTTAATAATATAAGGATCAAAACATTGTGATGTTACCATTTTATTATAAGCTTTGTCATGTATTTGGAAATTATCCTACAGCTCGTGATTCATAGAATACGAGTATATCTCAACAAAACTAGACACAACTATAGACAATAGAGTAAAATACATTTTTCTATAAAGTAATCTGCATATATACTTGTTTATATTATGTAAATTCATGAACAAATCACTAGGATTCTAATAACAAAAAAAAAATATAAAAAAATAAATTCAGTGAAGAGAAATATACCAATGTTTTAAATGTTAAAAAATTAACTATTATTTTTTTTATAACAAGAATCTTAATAATTGAAGAACAAACTATTAAAATGATACAAAGTACAAATTAATTTAAAATTTTTTCATATTAATTATTTGTTGAGTTGTGCTTCTGTTCGGTTGTTTTATTTCATCTCGTTATTAAACTTAATCCTATTTCATAAATCAGTGTCAGCTGATTAGAGATGCCACTTTCTTCTATTTTGTTTTCAATTATATGAAACAATTTCCAATATTTGTTGTCGCACCCAGTTAAAGTCGGTTCAACTTGACACACACTTTGTTTTTGACGGTAGTAGAAAAAAATATTTAGAAACAGATTTTTAATTTTAAGTTGTTTCTAAAACGAACCGACTTTATTCTGTGACTATGGTTATATCCCATTAACTTTAATAATAGTTCATGCACTCGTACATTTGCATTTAATTAGGTTCATAATTGTTGTTAAGGGGTACGTATGAGCGATATGCAGTTACTGGCGGTACTCATACGTCATGTGTACCGTAATCAATAAAGAGAACTACGAGTATAAATGAGAACATCATTGCATCATTAATAAAGACCCATGAAATTAATTAATTTCTATTTAAACATGCAATTTCAATTTGTAACTGCTGAAATTAATAACGCTGGTCACGGTACAAGCAAACATGTATGGATTTATGCAATTGGCGGAATCTTTATTTCATGTATTATGTGTTTTATGTTTCGTTTTATGTTTGTAAAAGCAAGAATATCTATGGGTAAAAAATAAAATGTTAAACCCACAATAGAATACAGTTAAGCACTAAGAAAAATTTATTTTATTTAAGAAAGGCACGTTTCATATAAAGCATTTGTATTCGTTTCATATAAAGCGTTTGTCTGTTATTTTTCGCAGCTCGGCTTTGATATGACAAGATAATGTTGTTGACAGTTAACACATCTACGTACATAAATATTTTTACAAAGACTTGTACCAACAAGCAGTAGCAGACAACACACCCACATATGAAATTAAATGGATGCCAGTGTAACAATATAACACACACAACTACAACGTAATAAAGAAATAAAATCGAACAAATATAAATAAATGATTTTTAAGAAAAATATTATAATATCATAAAATATCAAGTTGCGCATGTATTTATATAAGTTTGTATTAGTCTGTTAGACAAGCGTTTGTAGTTAAGAGGATTTGGGACAAAGTTGGCAATTGAAAATCTTTCATTGCGGACTTCAAATTATTTTCAGGTATAACAGTTTATGTTATAAATTATGTTAGTTAATTTTCATAGCATCAGATTACTTTAAGCTATGTAACCATTTTATTATTATTGTCACCGATAATTCACTGCTATGAATACCGATGCATAAGATCGCTGTGAAATGTATTACCATAGACAATAATGTATATCAAAAAAATCTATGATATTAATTTTACTGAGTTCAGCCAGGGATTGAAATTGGGCTCTCGAAGAGGGTCATTTACTTTGCAGTAAATGCAGTAACTACTTCAGCCAACACCAGCCTACGATATATGCTGTTGTGCTCAGTTTTTAGTTGGTTACGCTTAGTTTTATTTGAAAATTTTTATAAATGAAACCAATGGTACCACCGGCAGGTAATGCAAGTGCCAGGAAAATAATTAAATCATGGAAATATGTGTTGCAAAAAATTTTGATATTCAGATCCAACAGAAGGATTGTGTGAAAGCTAAAAGTATGCATTTTTCAATTCGTAGCATTTGTTTGTTGTTGTACTATTTTTAAGCAGATGTTGTTATAAAAATTTTCTTGGAACAAATTTATTACAAGTCAACTTGAAACAATTTTTGATTACAATAAATGAATGAATGAAACTAACACAAACACAAACATCGATGTATTTTATGAAATATTGATGCAACATCGATGTATGTTTGCGATGCATCGCATCGAAAAAAAAAACATCTGTGTTTTTTAACAGTGTCCATCCCCAGGCTTTCTACTTCAGACCCCTAAGGGTATGCTAAGATTTTTTAATGTTTTTTTATTGAAAGGTTTGCAAAATATCATTTACACTGTAATTTGGCTACTTCTCTCAAAAACCCTAAAGTTGTATATTCCCAATGTGATAGCCAGGATTACTTCGATTTACTATCAAATAATCGAAAAGAATCAGCAGTAGTCAATAATAAAATACAGTCACTTCCAAACATTACTTTTGATTATTTTCAAAGAATATATAAATAATTTGCTGCCAATTATATTTGTTGGAAATTTGAACAAATTTGAAACACCAAGCATGTTAAAAACAGAAGAAAGAATATTGAAGTATTTTATTGGAAACCGTTGCTAACCTCATATTTTTTTGTTCTTAAGCATATGTTACAAAATTTAAAATTTCTTCATATTTGCATTTTTTTTTAATATCAAACGCTCTTTGAATTTTATATGGAATTGATTCTAACATCCAATGCGTGCAAAGGCAATAAAAAGGATTTAAGGCTTTGAAATGAATTCAGCAACTTGTTTGATTATTTTTCATTCCTTTTGAGTAGCAATAATCCTAAATAATTTGTGGATTGTTGTTAGTGATAATAAATTTGTAAAAAAACTTGTTTATCGACCATAAAATTATATTAGCATTATGACTTTTTTAAAATTTAAAAAAATTTAATTTAGTGGTTTACTAATCCAAATTTAAGAGATATATTTTGTAACTAATTTAATTTAGTCTCAAATATGCACAATATTTTCAATTCACATTTGAAGAAGTTTCCTATTAAAGTTCGTAAAATTGGGCAGGTCCTGCAAAATCGATTAATTGTGGTAGATAAAATAAATAGTTAATTTTATAAACAATTTATATTAGCTGATGCAGAAGACACCACGCCAAAGCATTGAATGCATCTGCAAGAGTTCTTTCTCTTTGGTTGCTGAATGCGCATTAATGTGCAAGTATTTATAAATTTGCTGGTTGGATGCTTCTTTAGCTGTTGTGTGGATAATTTAATACAATACTGCGTGTATTAGAGCAGATACATATATAGAAATAACAGCAGAAATAAGAACAACAAAAATACTAACATCAACAACAGCTGCACTAATAATAATCATAATAATAAAATAAAACAACAAAACAGAAAGAAAAAAAAAAGAATCCGTTTGACTAAGGGTCCCATTAAATGCTTATGCATATGTTTGTATGTGTGAGCTCGCAATGGTGTGTGTAACAATACACATGCACACAAAATATGTAGTATACGTTAAGGATGGTGTTTGTTGGATGCTGTAGTGTTGTTGCTACTTGATTCATTCTTCGGTGGTTGGTTGGTTGATTATTTCGCGTGTGAAATTGCCTTTGGAATGTCCTTAAGAAGGACAGGTTTAGCAATCGTACAACTGAACAACAAAAATAAAATGAAAACTAATAGCAAAATACGTATGCAATTGAGCAAGATACACACACATACTCGTACGTACATACACACATATGTATGTACAGATTAAAATTAAACGAAAGTCCATAATTTCAAATACATAAAGCATCTACTTGGCATTGTATTGTTTATTTGGAAAATATTCAAGCACACTTCCGACAATATGTTTTATTTTATTGTTATTGAACTACAAGTTATTATTTTTGCTTGTTGCAAGTTGTTTATAATTTCGTTTCTAGTTGTTGTTGTAGTTTTGTTGAAGTATTATTGACTGATTAACTATCTATTAGTTTTATTAATCTTATGTATTTTTTTATTTTATTTATTTATTTTTTGTAGAATTGTGTGTATTGTTGATAACAAACAGTGTTGTCTCCAAGTGTGTTTGTTTTATGATAAATTTTATATAGAGTAGAGTCGTCTTGTCGTGTGATATGTCAAGGTTAAGTAGCAGCCAACGAGAGTACAAATTATAATAAAAAGATACAAATATTATAAATATTAAATCGCGCACAGCATTAAATTGTGTGTAACAATATATTATTTGTCTCATTTAGATTTGAGATTTATTAAAACATTTTGATTAGTTTTACGGGTTTTTCTTTTAGTTTTGATTGTGGTATAAATTTTGTGTGTACATATTTCTTTGTTATTTTCCCAAGAACAATTTAAAGTTTTTCAGTTTACTCTCTTTCACTTTATTTTTATTTTTTACATGATTTTCTTCACTTTGGTTTTGTTTAACAAAAAAAGAAATAAATTATTCAACCATTTTTGTGAAGCATTTCTTTTGTATAAATTTTTTGTTGATTAATTAATTATTATTTTTTAATTTGAATGTATATTCTCTATTTATTATATTTATTTCACAAACAGCATCCATCCGTTGGCCATGCCATTTCAGTTTAACGCTTTTCACATTACTTTTGCATATTTACGTTAATATTACATTTTGTGTTTGTGTGTCTCTACATTGTCTTCTTGGTAGCAGGAGAAAAAGAGCTGCTGCAACACTATCAGTTTTACTCTTGATTTCAGAAAATGAGATTCTCACGTGAAAACATGCACACAAAGTGGAAGATAACTCTCACACATTTACCGTTAGAGTGTAATTTGTGTGTTTGTGCGAGCACATATGCGTGTTTCATTTCCAGTCTATTTCATTAACAACAACGAGAATATACTCGTAGCAAAAAAAAAAAAAAAAAAAAATATGGCCAGATATAATTAACTGGAATGTGACTTCCAGTTTATTTCCAGTTGTCAAAGTTTATGTATCTTTCACCAGAATTGTCAATCCTCCCTCTGCTTCATCTTTTTATTCTTTTTTCTCTAGTTGCTTTTCTGACATTTGATTATTAAGCTTATTCTGTCTGTTTTAGTTTGCTGTGCTTCTTGTTCTCCACATAAAATATTCAGACCAATAGAAGAGCAAATTGTTTTGTTGTTTGATTGAATTTAAATTTAAATTTTATTGCTGACGCTGTGCAATAAAAATGATTTATTATTTGCTTATTTTTCGTTTAAACATTTACTTTTGATTGTGTTAAACTGTTTCTGATTTTATTTATAGTTTTTTGTTGCTTTCAATATTTATTTTCGTTTATTTGTTTTCTTAAAATACTTTTCTTCTAGTTGTTGGTGAATTTTATGATATGTATTTATTTATTTTTTTTGGGAAACTAATTCCAAAATTTGATATCTACCTTAACAAGCTTCTGACTGCATTTAACAGGTTTATAAGCCATATAATTGGGATTGCGTACATGAAAAGCCAAATTGCTAGATAATGATTTCAATGCATAAAATCACTTTTTTGTCTACAACTTCTTTGAAAGTGTTGATAAATGGTATTGAATTTTGTTTCCGGTGATTACATCTTTATTCACTAAAATCTTTCTTAAATATGTTAAATTATTAAATATTAGGTTGCATTGTATATCCGAAAGGGGAACCGCATAATACATATACCACATGCTACTTGATTCTCAAGAGAATATTTTTTATACAATCTGTTGATTTTTGAAATCATCTTGCTCATAGTTCGCAATTAAAAAGGATTTCTGATTACTACAAAGAACGTTATTAATTGTTGTAATATTTGCATTATATTCAAGACTGTTTGCTAAGCTTAATGTTTTGCTTGAGTAATTTTATATGGGTTTTATTCTTTGATCTTAATTGTAAAAAAAAGAAAAAAATATACAACTTAAAAAATTGTATTTTTACCTTTTTATTAAAGGTATCCTAAAAGTAAAATTATCGAAACTGTACCAATCCAATAAATTTTTTTTTTATCAAACCACGAAACAGTTCCAATTTTATTTGCACGCAGATCAGGTGCAAGCATATTCAACCATATTGTCATATTGTATGTCGAGTCGAATATTCGTCTACTAAAATTTTGCCCTAAATTAAGGAAAGCACGTTGTATCCTTTAATATGGTACAAAATTCTCATAGACGAATGTACGAGTCGAAATAAGCAATAGGAGTAATGGTGTCATAGATGTTATCCGGTTTTAATCCTTCAGAATACAAAATTCGAAAAAAAACAAACACATTTATTTATTAATTTAATAAACTGAAATATGCATAGAAAATGTTGAGTTTTCATTTCATTACCATTTAGGATCTTTAACGGTTTAAAGTTGGTAACAGTCGGGTTTTTTTATTTTTTTTTTATTTTTTTGAGTTTCTATTTTATTATCTATTTTATTGTCGAAATGAAAAATTATAAGAGAAACTTAAAAGTGATTTTCAAATACCTGTCGAATGATACCCATTATGATATTTTATTTTTTTCGTATTCACCATATTAAATTCACCATATTAAATTTTCATAACTTTCATACCTTCCCGTATTAAGACAAATCAATTGGCGTAAGAATGATAATCATAAATCGGCTCATGCACTTGGTTTATATAGTGTCGCAAAGAAAACCACATAAATACGTACATACATATAGAGGCTGATAAAGTCGGGTATAGGGTATGCACAGCAATGACAATCGTAATCGAAATCACGATTAATCGAAACTTTTGTTCGTAATCGTAATCGAACCCATTAATCGCTTGGATATGATTAAATAATTTCTTTTTTTCAAGCAAAGAATTTGTGTCAAATTTGCACACAGCGCAAGTTCGACTAATATAAGCTTTGAATTTAAAGTTTTAATATAAAATTTATACATTATGTTCAGACAGTTTTGTGTGATTCTGGCTTAGCATGTCTATATACCTGCATTTCGTTGGCGCTTTACCAAATCCTCAATAGATTTCATCCATATCTCTGAAAAGTTTCAAGCCTCTTATCTTATGAACATACTTTCAAAGGTAATTTCAGAGTTTATAAAAGATTTTTGAGAATCACAATAGAATAAGTCACTAGGCTTAGAGACTTATACAAAATACAAGAAGAAGACAAGCATCTATTTTATTTTCCATCTTTATACAATTAGTCGCCCATTAGGTAAAAACAAAACTATTATAATGCAAAATGAAAAAAAACTCCAAATTAAGCACCCATTAATTTTATTATTTTATTTTATTATATTCTCCCAATTTTATCTCAAAAATTGCATTCGGTTGGCAGACAAATGCAGTTTCTCTTATCTTGGTACCTCGCACTATTACAAAAAAATAAATATTTAAAAAAATAGTTATAACTGTATAGTTATAAGTCGGTGTTGGTATTATGATTAATGAACAACTAACTTCATATAAAAAAAACCCGATATAAAAAGTATGTTTTTTATATGAAGTTATTCATTCATCATGATATAAATTCATCAGGTGTGGACATCCAGTAATGCATTCGATAAGTATGCAAAATAAATAAAAAATAAACTAAGAAAGTAGAAATATACTTCGTTCTAGAAAAAGATATTGATTTCCCACAACTCGTATTGTTTTTGATATTCGTAAGTTCTGATTTACAAACTTTATTTTATATGCTTTACAATTTTATCAAAATGGAAATATAATTTAATTGAAAATATAAATTAAAACGCGATCTCAAGACAAAATATTTAAATTTCTTTGGCTAAACCCATACAGTTCGACTAAAACTCATGACCTAATTAATTTTGGTTTTGATAAAAATTATAAACGTGCATTTTCTTGCTTAATCGCGATTAATCGCATATTTTTTAATCATAATCGCGATTAAGAAAATCTGCGATATTTGCAAACCCGACTCGGGTAAACAAAACAAATATTTTGACTAATTCGTTTGACCCCTGATTTGTGTCCATGTGCTGACGTATACGCATTACACAGTTTTTATGGTACAACACTCATACGCCTTCGATATGCATACAAATGAGCGATACTTTGGTTGACATCACTTCATAGTTGCGAGGACAAATTATAGCTGTTCTTGTTTTTACATTCTCTTTTAAGCAAATAAGACTTCGATTTAAGACAAAATCGAGTTATATACTCGTATGGTACAAAATTCTACAAAACAAAGTTTTCTACAGGGTGTCTGGTGGAAAATTTATATTTTTAAATACGATTATTTCAAAAAGCAATAAACGGTGCGGTTGGCGCCGTTGGAATTATCGATTGTGCAGATTTGTTAGTCACGATGTCGCAGTGGTCGAGTGAGCATCGCGCGTTCACTGTGGAGACATTTCTTAAGAGTAATGATTCTTACGTTAATTGCTCATCGACAATTTTGTTCAAACTTCGGTATTTGGCGAATACGTGATGTAACGCGTTCGTGGGTGGAGAGATTCCGCGCAACTGCTTCGGTAGTGAATGTCCCACGGCCAGGGCCCAGTCGATATTCAAGAACTCGAAAAGACCATCCTCACTATGACTTCCAAGAGCGATTATTCATGAAATTTTAAAAAAGGATCTGAAGTTCCATCCTTTTAAAATTCAAATCGTTCAAGAACTGAAAGAAAGTGACTTTGATTTACGCAAAAATTTTTGTGAAGTGAAAACTGCCGTTACTGGTCTCCAAAAACCCGCAACCCTCGATTGAAACATCAAAAACCATTGAATTGCCCCAGGGTAACTGTTTGGTGTGCCAGTAAAGTAATTTTTACTTTACAACAAAACTATTTCAATTTGAAAATTTTAATTCTAGAAAAACGTTCATACGTTAAATGTGAATTTATTTGCAACTATGTTTTTCGACTTACGCTGTTTTTGCTTGTGACAACAGATGTAGTAAAGCTAAATTGTATTATCAAGAACATTATACACATGTATAAGAATCACTGATTGGCGTGAAAATATAAGACATTTACTGAGCACGCTCGCATGGATTTTACTTTAATTTTTCAAAAATGAAATAAACCCATAAATGCACATTTCTACAAAATAGCGTCAGTCAATTTTCGAAATTCAGTGTTTTATAAGTAAGGGTTTTGGTATAAAAATCCCACAGTGCGTGAGCTTCCCCAATTTATTAATTTTTGAGACAATTCCCTTAGAAATATACCATAAATCCCTGATTTTAAAATTGAGCAAATCTACATTCTCTGTTGGTCTCTTATTTTGTTTTGCTTTTTATTTTGCTTTTGTTTTACTTATTCAACTTTGACTTGATTAATAATTATTTTTCTTAAACATTACACAAATGTGAATGTACAAGTTGAAATTATTACACACATGACGTAAAACACTTTCAATCAAAGTCTACGGAATCAAACATAAATATAGAAAAACAGCCAACTTCATTGAAACCATTTCAAGGTTTAGCATTCATACATAAATATGCATATACTCGTATATATATTTATATAAAACTATCCTTGAAAAATATTTTCATTCACTGATGTAAATATTAATTTTCTCCTCCTTTCCGGTCTGTCATTTAAAAGGGGTGAGCGAAACAGTTGTTCGTGTTCTACAAAAGTTGCTTTCATGTTATTTAGGACATTTATTCCAATTGTCAGTTTGACACTTCCAGCATCTCTTTTTCAGCCAAGTACTCAACTTATTTTTAAAGCTTTGAAAATGTAAAAGTTAACATTTAGCCAAGGCAAGGATAAAGTGAAGCTGCACACGCACAGAGGGCGCTCTGTGAGCACTGTTATTAGTTCTTGGTGAACTTTTTTCTTAACATACTCCACAGCGTGGCCATTAACATCTGCGTACGACAGTAGATAAGGAAAAGCTTTGCGAATAACAGAATCAAAATAAATTCAAACAAATGTTTTGCCTATTTTCATTTGTCGCAATAAATAAGACAAACATGAAAGAGATGATGCTAAGATACAGATAAAGATAATAAAATTACAGCAATAAAACATAAACAATACAAAACAAACAGTGATGTGAGTAAAAGGAGGAGAAAAGCAAACAACTTAAACAAAAAAAAACCCCCGAGTAGTTCAAATAATGTGTTTAAGTAAAGTTACTTGTTAAATATGTGCATATGCACTCTTATGCACATGTGTGTGTTCATATCCGTGTACGAACTCAAGTGCATAAGTGAAAGTGAAAGTGAATGTTTACATATGCATGATAATTTTTGTGCTCTATCTACAACATACGTGCATCTGCATGCACAAATGTAATTTCAAGTCTCCGAAAAGAAGTACAAAAGTATGTTAAAGAATAATGACAAAAAAATATATTTTATTGCGCAACATTAATATAATTTTTTTTTAAGTTCCAGTATTTCACTTTAATGATGAGTTATTGTTTTCCATGATGTTTTGCAAAAGTGTTACTTGACAATTACTTGATATTATATTCATTTTAACTTTAATTGCATATTTTGTCAATGTTAAACTTGAAATGCAACGAAGGAATGCGATGCCAAGAAACACATTGGAGAATAACTGATATTATAATGTTTATAAATTTTGGAGCTTATTGCTTATGAAACTTTATTTCTATGGAAGCTTTTTTTACGTTTTTGTTCGTTGATTTTATTTTTTTTTTAATTATTTTTTTTTTCAAAAAAACACTTAAGCAAACAAATGCGTGCAAAATCCCCTTAGAAAACACAATGGAATATTAAACATTAATTAATAGTTTATTAATAAAAATATTTCATTGAATTAAGAAATTATTTTTTAATTCAAAATTAAAAATAAATGCATCCAGAGTTGTAAAACAGTAAACAAATAAATTTTTTAAATAAAATTTTATGTAATTTCAATTGAAATAACAAAATGCTCAAACAAAAAACAACAATTTCCAAACAAAAATCTCAAAACAAATACAAGTGTAGAAATGAATTAAAAGGTATAAAAAAATTGATTAAGTCCCATATTTCCTTTCGATAAAATTAAGAAAAATTTTTGTCTGAACTTTTTTCGCTTGAAGCTTTTTAGCCAAATCAAACAATTAAAAAAAAAATGAAACTATTTCCAAAAAATAAGTTAATGTATTCTAAAAATTTAAGAGATATCACATAATAAAAATGTATGATATTTTTTTTATAAAAAATAAATGGCTGAAATTTTTGCTCTCCGAAACACTGCTTAACCACCGCTTTCTGTGTTATGCACACTGTTATGAAAAAGATGGTCGACTTAGCGACAGCCGACTGTTCTTAATGAAAAATTGGTCGCTTATGTGACATCGTATAAGTATTGTATGAAATGCTTTTATCTATAACAACACACTATTTTTATAGAAGAGATGGTCCACTATGCGACAGAACACTGTTGTTATAGAAAAGTTCGTTGACTGTTCTTCCAGACTGTGGAACATCAAACTGTTCTGATTGACAAAATGGTTCACATCTTCTAGAAAAGATGATGAATGTTCTTGTAAAACAGAAAACGACTCTGCCACAGCACACTGTTGCTATAGAAAATATGATCGACTATGAGACAATTAACTGTTCTTATGGAAAAGATGGTTGACTTTGCTATAACATGCGGTTTTGATCTGATGATCAGAGTTGTTATTAAAAACTCTTAAAAATTTGTATACTGATATTTTTGTTAAGCAAGACAGGATGCCCATGTTTTATTATGAGTGGATCTAAACAATTATGGAAAATATGTAACTTAAATATTTCATCTAATCTAGTGCTCGTTAGCCAAACTCTTACGCCACCAAAACTGTACAAATGTCCTGAGCAATGTCAGTTATTTGATTTTCTACGGACCAGCGATGGTCACACTTATTTTAAATTTGTGCAGCTTTTTAACGCTTTTTCGTCTTGGCCTTTGTTAAATTCAGTTTACATTTTAAAAGTTTTATCTTTGCTCACATAATGTTCACTTTTGCTAAAAAATTTTGTTGTTAGAAAAGAAATAAACAACTTGTTGTTTGCGTTTGTCCAGAAAAAGAAAAAACTAAAAAATATATACATGGATTATGAACATGATTTGAAAAAAAATAGTTTCTTTAAAGTGCACTTTTAGTTTCTAAACATTTTTATATAAGAGAAAGATGTCTCCGGTTTTCATGAATAACAGCCCATATTCGAAAATCGAATTTTTTCACTGGAGCTAAAAAAAATTCTTTTTAAAGCTTATTTAAACAAGGTAGGAAATGTGCTATTTGTATATACTCGTATGTATTTTTCAAAAATTTCTTAGATGTTTTTAAAAAGCATTTAAAATATAACAATTTGACATCATAAACTAGAAATTAGAAGTACATAACAAAGGTTGTTATTCATGAAAACCAAAGATATATACATTTGCAATATTAAATTTATATCCGTGGCATTACGAAATAATTTCATGAATCGAGTATATATGGATTTGTTGCGCTTTATCATGGACCAGTTGAAAGCTGCCCTGATTACAAATGCTACATATGCAAAGGATCACACCAAAGTAAAATAATGAGTTAGAGTCTTAAAAAGCAGTCAATTGCTAAAATTTTTACAGAAATTTTAAAATGTTTCTGAAGCTTCAAACAAGTCTTTTAAGTATAAAATACTTTTGCAAATATGTACGTTTAGTATTATTTGGTAGTTTTGGTATTTAAGAAATAATTCAAAAAAATTAATACAATTTTCATGCTGCAAATTTTTGTTTTCATCGCATTTTGTTTTCATCGCATTTACTTGGCACAGTGTGCACACTCTCATGAATAAATTCTGTTATAAACAAAATTACTAAAAATATTGTAAACATGACTATGGCAGGCTTTTCCGGTTCTTGTATAATTTTTGTGCCTGTAGAGGTTTCTATATTATAATTTTTTATTTCTCTTTTTTTTTTGAACTACAATCGCAACTGACAAGTTGTAGTGAGTAAATAAATAAAACACAAAAATTTTAGTGTCATGTTTTACATTTGTAATATTTGTTTCAGCACAGCAGCACTTACATCAATAACAATAGCAACAATGACAATACTCGTAATTTTTTTTTTGTTTCAATATAAAAATAAAATCAGTAGCAGAGCAGATACACAATTTTGAATAGAAATTGAAAGTGCTTCAAATACAATTTTTTGTTTTTGCTTTATGTTTCTTTGAAAATACTTTTGTTTTTTACTTTATTGCAAAATGTTTAAAAGTCATAAATAGCACCCAAATACACAAATATTTTTTTTTTGGGAATTGTTAAAATTAAGTTCAACATTTGTTGACGCACTAATAATCCCACTGTTGCTAATGCAGATCATTAGATAATTTTTACCCAAAAATTTCTTAGAACAACTTGAGATATTATGTTAAACTTTAATTTAAACAAATGATGTTGAACTACTCACTTGTTTAAATGGAAGTGGAATATAATATCTCTAATTGTTCTAAGAAATTAAAAATTAAAATTATACAACTTTTCTTCAGTCACTTGAGTAATTTTGTTTAGTTTTTTCCCACTCCTATAAAATTTAAAGAAGTGTAGTTACTTGATTTTTCATTACAGCTTAACGATATATAATTGACCATCTTCATATTTAATGAAATTATTTTTTTTTTTAAATGCTGCACTATAAAGACTTGGGAAACAAATGTACTCTCGATATTTTTATTAATTTTTTTTTATAAAATATCAATTTAAATCTGCCACAATTTAAGAAAAGCAGCAGAGGAAAGAAAGCGAACTCGAAATAAACGTTACAGACATTGAGGCATCAACATGCTGCATTCAGCCAACAACTTTGGGTTGAAAGAAAAAAACAAATACAAACTTCTTTGTTCTGCACTTACGTCTCTACAATGGGCGCGGCGCCACTTTCAATGATTTATCCTGCACTAACTAACGGACTTTTAAACAAAAATAATTTAAACTAAAGGAAAAAATAAAAATAAAGAAAGAAACAACGTTTCTACCAACAAATCTAAAGTACATTTAAAATAAAAATAAATAAAACAAAACAAAAAAAGGCATTCACTTTCACACACATGCACACACGTAATTAAAGTGTAACTAACGTGCGCCAGATGGCAGTGAAAGTCTTTGTGGCGCCATTAGAGCGAAAACTTATAAAATTAAGAGAAATAATTATCAATTATTATTATCTATTTGTATAAGAAGCCGATTGCAGTGTGGCACTCTGGTGTTACTGTGGCCGACTATGATTAAAGTGCCAAATGTTGTGATTTTTTCCTGCAGTTTTTTTTATTTATTAGTGTTATTTTGCCTCTTGTTTATTGATTATTTAAAAATTTAAAATATTTTAAGTTTATAAATCGATGAATCGGTTGACAAGTTCGCATATTCATACATGCATGTACTCATATGTGTAAATATATAAAAAAAATTTAACCACTTGGTATGTTCCTATTTCGAGAACAAAATTGAAAGCTTTAATTAGTTGAAAGCAATCTTTACAGCTTGCGTTTGGTATCTAGACTCATTTAGATTTCATGTTAAAGGTTTACATGAAAAACCAAGGACAAGCATTTGGTACTCCGATCTGAGCTCTATAATTTCGTAATTTGCATAAAATCATGTTTCAACGCATATAAATACGATGAACTGTGAAAAATAAATGCCACTATCATCCGCCACACATTAACAAAAACTGTTTTTTTATTTGTCTATGCAATAAAACTTTCAACTAACTAATATTTCTTATCAACTATTGCAAGTAAAACTTTTCCTAATATTAAAAATAAATGATAAACGAGAAACAAGTAACATTAATTTTCATCACGCCGAAAAGTCACAGAAATCGCAATGCTCTGGAATAAAAAATCATGTGCAATAGAACTCGCAGACCGCAATCAACAGTAGCGCTGCAGGGTGGCAGTAAATTGACATTCATAACTTAAAGAAAAAGCCAAAAAAAAAGTGAAAATTTTTTAGTATAATTTCTCTTGTCCTCATGCTGTCTCTAAAAGTTAAAACACACAATGTGGCACAACGTTAAAAATGTCATTGAAAATACAACTGGAGCCATGGCAAAATGTCTGCTTGTTATAAAAATAAAAAGAAAACTTTTCATATTATCCTTTCTAAGGAAAATAAACTTGTGAGTTTCTATTTGGCAAAGTTCCAAATGGAAAAGCAAAAACAGCACACGTATGAATGCCTATTTTTGCTTTCCATAAAGGATTCTAGTGCTTTTGAATAACAAATTTGTAATTATTTCACATACACACTAGAACCGCTAAAACAAACTTTCTAAAATAATCTTTTTTTCATAGTTCTTTCCCTTAGATCTCTGCTCTTATTGTGTTTATTTCAGTTACAACTTTTAGATTATTTGTTAATCGTTATCACATCCCAGTGGGTAGAAGACCCATGACGTCATCGGCATGTTGCTTTAAATTTTAACAATTCGTTTGGCTTCAATTCATTTTGCATTACCACAAATCAAATAGAATTTGTAAGAATAACATTGAAATAAAATATTGCTTAAAAATTTTTTATGTTGTTGGCGGCTTAGCACGTCTAGATGCATTTCGTTGCTACAACTTTCTTTTCCAGTTGTTAACATAGCAAAGAGCACTTAAATGAACTTAGAATTATAAATATATGTATATACATACATGCATACATACATACATAAATACTTATGTACGCTTCACTCGAACAAAGTGCCCATGCAACATTTTTAATTTTTTTTTATTGGTCCAAATTATCTTACATTGGTCTCATATTTTGTTGTTTTGCATTTAAAATCATACATATTGTAAATAAGTATGTGCCTCTATACAACATAAAGGGTGTTCCAATAAGAGGTTTCATTTTCAATAGTCCGCCATTGTAACAATTGACACAACTCCAGCTGTAACTACTCGACAGGTAACAAGTAAAGACGACAATCGAACTCATGCACATCGCTTAAAAACAACTGAGAAAAAGCTATTGTAGTTGTTGTATTTTCAACAAAGCAAAAGTTTCCTAAGTGTGTGATATAGAGAAGACGCGTTCGCAATTAGCCACCAAGATCTTGTGATTTAATAACTTTCGACTTTTGTGAACGATAAGGTCTATGCCAATCACCCTACAATCGATTTAAGTTATCCAAGATGGAAACATACAGTCGCAAATGTGCGAATTGGTGATGAAAAAATTCATGAAAATAATATGATCCTGCATGCGTAGCCGTAGCAGCCCATTTTGCTCATTTTGTTTTCGATTATTAATGGCATATCTTTCTCTTTACATATCGAAATGAAAACTCTTCTTGTAAGACCTTTAACATTTTTCTCATATTGTTTAACTCTTCAAACTTTTGCTTTGGCCTTTAACATTAAAATTATACACCCTGGGAAAAGTTATTGTTAAAACATAATTTTCAATGAATATAAAATTAGTGCTAAATTTTTAACTTCCTGATATCAAAACTAGGAAATTATTGATTTCATACTGATTTCCAAAAATCCAGTTTTCATCAAATCTCTACGTTTTGAGGTCATGGGAATCCAAGTATTCTTACTACGTTTACGATCATGTCCGTGTGTTTATGTATGCATAAGTGTGGGTGTGTGTTTTTGGTGTGTGTGTGCGTGTCCTTGCGGGCGTATGTGTGTACATTTATTCCTCTCATAACCCAAGGTTGGCTTAACTAATCGAAATCAAGTTTATGGCATCCTAAAAACATTGACCTCACAAAGATTTTGTAGTAATGAACCAATTTGATTCGGTAGTTATTGGGAACTGTCAAACATTAACTTTTCAAAGTAAATTTTTTTGAAGTAAATTTTGAACTGTCGGTTTGGATAGAATCCGAAATCTAACCAACTCTTACATCCAAAACTCTTGATTCAAATCAGTTAATTTTTTCGCGAATTATTGTAAAAAAATTGGAAAAAGGTGATTTCTTTAGTAACTCCTAGAGATCTTGACAAATTAAATTTTGGGAGTCATTTACTTTTGTTATCTTTGTCAGTTAAATGGTTCCAGAGAATTATGAAAAAAAAATGTTTCTTTTAATATGCCTTTTCGACATGCAAATTTTACTTTGCAAAGTCTTGAGTTTTGTAGGAGAGAATGAAAGCAAGAACTGGTGTTCAATCGTATAATAAAATTTTAAACGAAACTTGCCAGAAGTCTTCAACAAATTAATGTTCCTCATATTATAAAAAAGAAAAAATTCCTGCAAAAAATTTCATAAAATATTTCAAAAACTGTGTTCACATTTGAGTTATTAAACACGTTTAAGACAAATGGTTTAAGGGTTAATCAAAGTCGTTTACATCACATCGCAGATGATAAAGTTATTATTTAGACAGTTGATTTTTTTTTAAATACATACATGTATTTAAATCTACAATTTTTAAAATTATAAACGTTGTGTTACCCTCAATTATTTTTTTAAATATAAATTACTCCACATAGTGGTCACTTGCTGGGTCAAAAACAAAACTAAAACTTACACGGTATTGACCCGAACCCGTGTTGAAAATTTTAGCACCACAAATCTTATAGTTCTCGAGATCATGCGTTAGGAACAAACACACACTGCGATTTTATATATGTATATATATCTTCTAAGATAATGTAAATACTTCAATAAAAGTCTATATTTAATATTAAATTTCAATATTTTTCAACTACATATGTATGTTAATTTTCTGCTATCAATGTTAGGTGACAAATCTGTGTGAGGAGGCGTGTTCAAATAGATTTTAAAAGTTTAACAAATCACGTACGAGTATGTAAAAATAAAGGAAACCCCTCAAATTTATGAATTAATCACTATTAATGTGTTTTTCAAAGAAAATACGAATGGGGTATAAGGTCCGTTCTATATACTTTTGATTTATGTTGCAATTTTAAGATTGTTAAATACAAAATCAGGGTATATATTTTTTTAAATTTTTAACTCTGCATTTTATTTAACCCAGATAACCACCCAATTACTTCCCCTCCTGATTTCTTTTATTTACATTTTTTTCGTTTTTCACTTTAAACATCATTACTTCCACATGAACAAAAACTCAGCCCAGAACCAACCATTCGCCACGACTGTGTTCATACATAAAGAAAAATATAAAATACCGCAACATCTCTCAGGGATATTGTGTGGAAGTACACACAAAAAACACACACACATACATGCATACATACATACCTACATACACATCCGTGTATTAAATTTTAGAGTTTGTGTTTAAATATAAATGCAATACGTAGATAGTAAGCACACTGCAGGTCAATGGAATCAGGTCAAGCAATTTTACTCGTAAATGCTTAAACTTGAAGCCAAAGCAACCATAAGGATTTCTTTTGTTACATAGTTTTGTTTTATTACTGATATTTGTTAAGCGAAGCCAGCAAGCAAACTTTTTGCTTTCTGCAAAAAAAAAATATTCCTAAATCTAATTATGCACGTTTTAGTGCAAACACAGCGGGTTTTTCTTACCGTTGAATGTCGGCCATACTGTTGAACCTATATCTGTCGAATTGGTTGCCATTTATTTAGTCTGGTTTGCCAAATCATAGCGTTCGACAACACTGTCGTGTAACTTTTAGCGCGTTTAACCCATGCCATGATCACGATGAAATTGTATTACAACATCGTAGAAATTAAGAACACTTAATTAAATGTCAGCCAGTGTATTTGCTACGAGTACATTAAGTGATGTCTTGTTGCATGAAAGTAGAACTTTTACCAAACAAGAAATAGTGCAAATACTTAAATATGAATGCACTAAAAAGTTTGTACGATTGTTTGCATGGGCAAGGCTCCTCCAGTAAGCATTTTGTGCACATTTTGTAATTAAATTTTTTTCTTTTGATTTTACTTCTTTAAAATTAATTTTAAATGAGCACAACAAATTGGGTTAATTGAAGGTTTAGAGGTTAGTTTTCAAAGTATTTAATAAATGCATATAAAAATAGCAATAACTTTTTATATACTCGTACATTTAGTTGAGATTGAGTAGCGATTTTTTTTTCGAATTTATTAGAAATGTAGTAATTATTCTAGTTTTATATGTATGCACAAACAAATGTGTTCTGAAGATTAAATTTCATCAAAGTGCTATAGTGAACAACTTTAATGTGGTTTACAGATTAGGTTTTAAAAGCCATTTGAAATCAAGTGTGTTCAGAACAGTCCTGTAAACCAGTGTGATACATACGATAGAGTTTGGCAAAAATTATGCTTGTTTTATGGTTTCAAATAAGAACCAAGGTTAGGTTAAGTTAGGAAGGGAGGTGTTAAAACGCACCTCCACTGGGAAACCCAATTAGGCCCATTGTGTGTCCCTTCTATTGCTTATTAGAAGTAATATTTACCCTGCTTTTGTACCCAGAAGTGACCCTATTATCCATCATTAAGCCAATGAATTATCATGATGAAGCCACTGATGTCCTCTAGTTTACACTTCCCGATATCAGTAATGCTTTCATGGAAACTTCTGCTCAGCCATCGAAGCCTATGACGTTGCAGCTTCGGGCAGTGCAAGATGATATGTTCAATGGTTTCTGATTCCTTTTCATCTCCGCACAACCTACCGAAATCTGGTATGCCAGTTTCCTGTCGGTTCTTGCTCTGACCGAGCATTGACCACGATTTGCATCGCCTTCCTATTCATATCCAGCAGCAGTTTGGATCTTCCTGAGTTAACTTTTGGCCACATAGCCTTCGAGACTCTACAATCCCCCTACTTCGCCATGAACTGTTGGTCCTGGTGTCCACCCAATTACTCAGTTCTCTGCAGAAATAAACTATCGGTAGTTTCACCGATCTGTCACACATTCCTTCATTTCATTTGCCTCAACACTGCTGTGGCCAGGAACCCAACATAGTCTGACACTATATTTGTCCATTAGCAAGTTGAGGGCTATCCTACAGTCACTCACAATTTTCGATTTGACATTCTGTCCCTTTAAAACTTTTAGCTCTGCCTGGCTGTCAGTTCAATTCGCAACACCAATATAGTGATGCACTCCCGCAAATTATTTAAGTTAATGTAGTTATCTTGGTGGCATTTGATTCGCTGTTAAAGAGGTCGCAATAATACTTGAAACAGAGCTAATTAACAAAAATATTTAATTGCAATGGAAATATTTTCTGAACAACTAAAATGTCAAAGAGTCATCATTGCAAAATTTAAAATTAATTCCTTCAAAGGAAGCACAAAAATATAAAACACACACATCAATTGATAAATAACCAAATAATTGGTTGCTTAAAGAACTTTGAAAGAAAAACAAAATAATTGTTGAGGGGTCAGCTAAAATTAGCCAGAGATAATTTTCTAGAAAATTGAAACGAAGAACATTTTCTTTACATCATATTTTTCATTAAAAATTACAAAGTAGAAAAATAGAAAAAAAAAAAAAAATTTGCAAGCTAGTAACTTTTGCATCGTAGGACACAAAAACTATATATGTGAAACACTTTGATTCATGGCTTTTTGGAAGCTGAATGTATTGCTTCTGGCTGTATCTTCTCGAGCAAAAAACATGTCATGGACATTGTCTCCCTTACAAAAACGCTTCTGGGAAGCAGTAATTATTATTAGGATTGTCCATTTTTATTTTTATTTATTTCCTTGTGGGAATTTAATCAATTTCGTTTTTTAATTATCCCACAAGGAATTTGAAATAATAAAAATAGGCATTGTCAGAATACCGTAATCTTGCAAAAGATCGGAAATTGTTGGACAGTATAATCGATTCTATTACGTGTTAATTTAGTTTGGCAACTGTCAGTGATAGATCCAGTCTGAAGCAACATTCAATTATTCTGGAAAACCTAAATTTTGTGATGGTTATAATTTCCCATAAAAGCAGGGGTTCGACTCTGTAATTTGAAAGTAAAGCAAACGCTTTCGAATTGTCATGTTAATAACAAACAATTTCAAAAGCATTTCCTTTCATTTCGAAATACAGATAAGACCCACCGGCTTGATTCGCAATACTTCGGATAATCAAGCCAAAACGTTCTTAACGTAAGTTAAAACTCTTTGTGTGCGCTATGCAGGATTCTGATATTGATGAAAAGAACGTCTCAAGTCCTCATTTCCATTTAAAATTACAATTTGTATGAAAATAGTACAAAAGTTAATTTTACATTTTTATTGAGGTTAAGTGGCGCATTTGTGGAATCGCTTGAAGCGAACATTGAAAATTTGTTAATTAAAAAATCAGAATTGTGACGTTTAAAATCATCACATTTTAATATGCTTAGTATAGTTCACAGTTTGGTGTCTACTAAAAGAAACATTTGACGAAAGATTAGTTATAAAAAATGAAAGCGTTAACGTGGCCACACCCTTTTTATGATTTGATGCAATCCGATTAGTTTTCTTGCCTACAAGTAGATTTCATTTGAAGAGAATGTGTAAATAAACTTGAAACAAAACTCATGGAAAACACCCATTAACTTGTTATTCTTGAATCTGAGCAGGTATGAAAGCAAAGAGTGCATATCGTTACCTTAATATATAGAAAGACCCTAACTCATTTCTTCGAAATTGAGATTTTTGTATTTTTCGATACATTAAATGTTCTTCTAACGAAATATACGAAAAACTTGATTTAAAAAATTAATGAGTTAGGGCCTTTCTGTAGTAAGGTAATGATATAAATTGTACTGCCATGTTCGCGCCATACGTTTTTCTATGTTTTTTTTCAATTAACAGTACTCCGCTTTTAAGCAATAGCAGAAGAATGCATTTGTTAAATTTTCAAAGAAAACGAGGCGTTGTTCATTAAAAAATTACTTCGTGTGTGTTTTTTTTTAATACGGAGCCCTCACGTGACATTTTGTCATAATATGTATTTCTTATTGTTGTTGCTATAAAAATGGATTTTCTACATTTTATTTTAAGTCGTGCTCTGAAACGATGAGGAAGTTAAAAAATAAATACAACAAGAAAAACAAAAACAACTTTCACATTAGATGAATTTTTACACATGACTTCTAGTTCATGGGCATAAATCACACAAAATTGCACTCTCCCAATCACAAAGCCTAACAAACCAATTCATAAGCGCTCCTTTAGATTTATTTAGTATAGTTATTGTTGTTCTTGCAACATTAGCATTATTAAGCAGTCAAACTTAGTTGTGTATGTACAGTATGTCAAGAAAGAGCTTACACATTAAAAATAAATAAAATGCTTTTTACGTCATTAGCAAAAATTTTACATCCTGTCTAAGAACACATAATTTTTTATTGTAAATTTTGTACGAGTGTATATTCTAGCTATACGGTTGAATTTTATATGTTTTTCAAATAGTTGTATTGAAGCCAGGTCTGGAAATATTAAATTTTTAAAAATAGTTTTAAATATTTGATAACTAAAAGTAGAAAATAAATTCTTCTTAATGATAAATATATATTTAATTTTCACATCAGTTAAATTAAACTTGCTTATAGCAAAAAACCTATAACTACTTCGAATCAATTTGAGATTCCCATCCCTGGTTTTTATTTCAAGCTCATTCCAAATGAAATGAATGTCTACTTCAATTTATAGCATTCAAAAATACGATCAAATAACGATACAACAAATTTGTCTGTTTATAAGGGCATAAACAATAACGTTTCTTTTATAACGATGAAACATATGACGGATTTTGTATATGGAACAATTAATTACATAATTTGTAAGTAAAATTTTAATGCATTCTCAGTTTTAAGAGTATTTAATAATAATAATAATAATAATAATAATAAATACTTCACCCGTCAAACGATGGCCTCTGTTGATCCTTCAACAGCTGCTGTTGATCTCTGGCTAATTTACGTTCTGCCAATTTCTTTTGCTCCTCCTTTTGTTCACGTTGTTCTAGCTGATGTTGCTGTTGCTGCTGTTGTTTCTTGCGATGTTGGCGATCTTCGCCCAGGCCATAAAGGCCCGCAACAGCAGCCATTTTGCTTTACTAAAACACCAATTTCAATAATTTTATGAAAAATATCACAGCACAATCTCAAATATTAGTCTTCGATGTTGTAAAGTCAAGAAAAACAATAAATAGTTTTATTTAACATTATGGAGGAAATGAAAAACCAAATTAAATTAGAGCACAAAAAAATTATCACATTCCGACAAGTATTTCAAGATAAATCTTGAGCATTTGTGGCTTTTGGATTTTTTCTTTTAAATTCAAAAATATATGTATGTATATATATTTTTTGTTTCACAAAAGTGGCGCCCAAACAGTTAATCAGAATCAATTCATTTCTTAGTATACTTCCATCCAGGCTTTATAATTTTTAATTTTTCGTTGCATTTTTTTATTTATATTTATTTCTTTTTTCCACTTCCTTTTTGATGTGCTTAAACTTTTTTCTTTTCATATTGATTGCGGCTGCATATTTTCTTATTAAATTTTAATATACAATTTTACTTTTATTATTTCACCTGTAAAAATTTTGTTGTTTTTTTATTTTGACAAAAAAAAAATGCGAAACAAGAACAATAACAATACATTTTTTTTTCTATTTTTTATTCTTATATGCAAGCCAGTTAATGTTTATTGTATTTTTATTTTGTATCTATCTGTGTTGTTAGCTTTTGCTCATCCAATTTTTTTGAGCTCATGCAGTTTATTTTAATGCTGCCACCAACCACAACAACAAGTGATTTCGTCTTTTGACATCCTTCAACCCCACATTCTGCACTTGAGCACAAAGCGGTTCATGCAGACATCACAAGAGGCAAGAGATTCATATACACAGCCAGACACATACACGCACACACACACATGCATGTGTCCTTTCTCTTACTTTAGATTTGATTTTTGTTTTTGTTTTATTTTTATTTCGATTGTGATTTTTGTTTAATACTCGTAGGTATGAATTATGTACATATAAATTTTATGCAAATTTACTCTTATGTAAACATTTCCAATGTGTTCAAATAAAGATTATTTTGCATTCTGTTTTCATTTTATAACCTCAACTAGTTAAAGTGGCAAAATGTGTGTAACGTTTAGCTATTTTTATTTTTGTTTCCTTTAAACAAAATAGCGTAAGACAAAATAATTTATTTTAAATATTTTCTATTTATATAAAAAAATAAAGAATAATTTACCTTTACAAATATATAAAAGTGAAAGTCTCTTTGATGTTTGAATGCTACGGACTGTTCCCAGAGGCTATACCGCTCCTTTATTATAACATAGACATATTTGGGCAAATATTTACCAAAACTAAAAGATTCATTCACAACATTGCTTAAAAGATTATAATCTCTTACAGAGCTGCGCTGAGATGAGTTAGGCCGTAAGCTTTCAACAATTCTCGTATATTTTTTCATCTCCTACAGCAAAGTCGTGAGAGCCTTATCATTTTTTCTGTTGTATAGTGTTATTTATTATTTGAAAAAATATTTATATACCATCCATTCATTTCATTATCATACCTTCAGTAATTGACATTAAATGTATTAAATCATAAAATAAAATACAATTTTATATCTATGGATTAAAATCTGTACACAATTTAACTTGTGACATTTAAATTTATTTAGTCAAGTGTTTTTTGTTTTAATCAAATCAATACAAAGAAAAAACAATGAAATTAAAATTATTACAAGTTTTTTATTTAATAATGACAGTAAAAGGCAGCATTAACGTTAAATACTTTTTGTGTCAATAAAATTGTAGATAACAACATCAGCAGGCTTTTGCAATTAACCAGAGACCTTAAAAATTGTTTACAACTGTTTTATAGTTTCAACTATCTAACTTAACTTTTTGTTTTGAGCAAAGTTTGGGGTAAATTGTTGTTCAATTGCTTGTGTTGAACAAAATTTTTATTTTATTCTATTCATTGTATTTAATTTAATATGTAACAAATTCAGTTACAACAACTAGTTGACATTGCGTTCTCAGCTTAGTTAAATAGAAATTTGTGTGCTGTTTTGTGTCAACATGTTTTTGTTTTTATTTTTATTTTTATATTCGCTTTCGTTTAGTTGCTTGTTTATTGATTTTCTGTCCTCTTTTCATTTAAAGTTAGTTGTAGTTAGAGTTGTTCTCTGTTTTAATATGACAAGGAAATAAAATAAAAATGTTGTAAAGTCATCTGTTTCCTGAAGGGTTTGAAACCTGTTTTTAACCCATAATGTTGGCAGCATTATATTTGGATTTTCTATTTAGTTTGAAAAAATAAAAAATTATAAAAGTTAAAGAATGTTTTTGGATGTGACAGCAAACTTTTGCATTCAATTTTCTAACTATTAAATAAAAATTCAACACGTTCTATTGTGGTAAACTATTTTATAATAAATTTTAGTGAAAAATTGCGCAAATTATACAAGCTTCGAAGTAAGCCCACACTGATACTGTGAAGTGTTGACTAAAGCAAAACAAAGAGAATATTATTTTTTTATATTATAAATTCTTAAATAGAATTTTCCTATTATGCACACACTTGATGACAAACTACTCATATTAGAATCTTAATTTTCCAATTAAGTAATTAGAAATTTTCTCATCTCGCTAGCAAGCGCAATGTGATGCTTGTATTTTATGCATAGAAAGTGCTCTTTTACTTTTCATTGATTGAACATTTAAGTGTTTTCTCTTCAAACAGAGTATTTGTCATTTAAAGAACATAAATTTCCACTACCATGGCAGACAAGTATCCTTTTTCCTTATTGCCACAGATATATTTGTAAAACAAATAGAAGTTTTTATAAATATGTTTAATCCTTCGACAAAAAGTTTGAATAACAGTCCCGTTCATAAACTGGAGTTGTTGCTGCCATTGTGTGAGATGGAGTTGCCATTTAGTTAATATACAATTTAATTTAGTTTGCTTTGGCTTCACTAACAGTCTTTCGCACCTTGTCGCCTATTCGTACCCTATTCATCAAATTAATGATCTGGACTACGCTGTTGATATGTGTTCCTCTGCCCATAAATCCAATCACCTAGAGCAAACGGTAAATGCTTTCTTGATATAACATTAAACCTCAATGAGAATCAACAGCAAAAGTAGTTGTAACTTAACCCTTGACAACACCATAATCGAGGATGTTAACAATTACTGTTGCCTAGGATGTACCAAACAAATGCTAATGGATGGTATCGACAAAGTCAGCAATGTAATTTATGCACTTAGAAAAACATGGAGATCAAATGATCTCTTACAAAACATGAAAATCAAAGTTTTTTAACAACTGTATGAAACCTGTTTTACTTTATGTATTTGAGACCTGGCGTCTTAAGCAAATATCTAGCAACAAGCGACAAACTTTCACAAAGAGAAGCCTAAAACGAATCGTGTCATGCTTCTGGTCAAAAACAAAATAAAACTCAACCCCTCATCGAACAACAAACCAAGTTCCAGTCCATAAAGATTAAAATAAAACAAAATAAAATAAGGTTATATAGGCCATAATTTCAGAACGAAAAACACAATAATTGATGTGACATTAACATAAAAGCTGCAAAGCAATCAACGCAGACATCAGACGAAAAATAGATGGCGTTGCACAGTTGTAAAGTAACAAGAAGTAGCCGGTTGTACCTGATTTTATTGGAGACCGTTTGTTCCCTAGATGAATAATAGCGGAATAGCATCATCATCATTCCAATTTCTACAGCACTGCAAGCTGATACATTTATTATAAATTTTATTTTGTAAATAAGGACTCTACCCACAACCATTTCTAACTCCACAATAGCAGTAAAAACTAATTTCCTTGTCTCGAACACTAGACAAACATACTCGTATTTTCTTAATAAAAAAAATTACATTACCGAACGAAGGAGTCATAACTTATGCAAACAATGTGGAGACTTTTTCCCTTCTCACATTATAATTGTAATATTTTGACATATTTTCATAGAAAACTACGCGTCGTTAGACAAATACATTAACTTATAAATATATTATATAAAACTTGCAATGACACGTTTGAAACACCCTAAAGTTATGCTACACTATTTATAATTATAAAGGTGGGAATTAATTGT
This sequence comes from Nowickia ferox, assembly GCA_936439885.1. NCBI lineage: Eukaryota > Metazoa > Arthropoda > Insecta > Diptera > Tachinidae > Nowickia > Nowickia ferox. Next base: position 114,797,718 of record OW387025.1, read on the forward strand.
GTATACACATGAATTTTTTGGGGGAAGGAAATTAAACAAGTTTTCTTTCTTGGCAATTATTGTCGTGGCAACTGTCAAATTCGATTGCCGACTCAAGATATTAGCGTGTGGACCGTATGAATATGTGTTTAAATATATATTCAGCAACAAATGTTAAAATACATTGCTGAGCAATAATCTCTTAACACATGCTGTCAAATTGAAATAATATTAATATTGTTTTTAACAAAAAAGTATTGTTTTTAACAAAAAAGTATCAAAAAAATATATAAAATAAATAGAATTTCAATTTACAATTTAGGTATGTATATGCATAAAAACACAAATATATTTGAATATACGTGTTCGCCACCTCTAGATACATTGTTGAACACAAGCAATTTGACGTCATCATTCTGCCGACGTTATTGCTTGTGTTAAGACACAACAAATTGCCCGTGTGGTCGTACTGTCATAATATCCAAATATTCGGCACTAGCACTCAAAAACTTCTTTAAAAATTTTCTACCTTTATCTAAAGCCCTGCACAGAGTTCTTACGGAATTTTAATTTGTAGATTTAAGAAGAGAAGAAAAATTGAAAGAGACTTCATTAGCTGGGGAAAATACCGATATTTTTTTGTGCAGCCACGCACTTCATCAGCACCCAAGTCTATCTACTGGGGTAGAGATTGTTATTAACATCAGCTATTTAACGCAAATTTTCAATAAAATGGAATATGAGAAATATTGTGTATACAATTATTGATTTACTTTTGGTAAACACATTGAATAAGTAAAAATAATTAATGTGATGATCTTAAAAGATAAGCAAGAATAGTTAAACATACTTAGGTAGAGTGACAGAACTTCGTGCTAACCTGAATAGGAAATGAAAAAACGGATAAACAGAAAATGAATAGTGATACTTATAAATGTGTTTGCCAAAGGTTAAATCAATAATTGTATACACAATATTTCTCATATTCCATTTCATTAAAAATTTGCGTTAAATAGCTGATGTTAATAACAATCTCTACCCCAGTAGATAGACTTGGGTGCTGATGAAGTGCGTGGCTGCACAGAAAAATATCGGTATTTTCCCCAGCTAATAAAGTCTAATTTAATTTTTCTTCTCTTCTTTAGAAACTCACATTAATTAATAAAAAATATTTCATTCAACAAGAATTGAAATTACTGAACTTAAGCCCGACTAAGAAATTATTTCTGATTAAAATTTTAATTATTCTGAAAAACGAATTGAAAAAATCCTAAGCAAGTATAGATGCATTCCGTCGCTCCTTAGATAACTCACCTTCATCCTCATAATTAATTTTTCAATGCATATGTAACAATGCAAGCCAAAATTTTAATGGTTTTAATTATAAAGGCTTTAATAATATGCCATTGCTGTATCTGAAATTAAATAAATAAAATTTCCTTTGATATGCTATAAGCATCGTGCAGTTTCAAAATTGTCAAAAATATTTTTTCTATCTTCCGTTACATGTCAATATATATGGGCGTTTCCATAGAAAAGATCACCTTTTGTCACGTTATGTTACTAAGCAATTAAGCTTGTACTTTATATTGCAGAGAAAGGTAGTTCGGAAAGCTTAAATTCGTAGAACTATGTAATTTTTTTTTGCGCAAAACAATAGCAGTGTTAGTTAATATAAATAATATATTTGATATAATGTTGCAAGTATGAATTTTATTTGGCATGAAAATATTTTTGAGAAAAGTCACAAAAACCATTAAGCTCATGTTAGCGTATAATTTTGATCTAAATTGATTTTTATTATATTTATTCACACATGTTTAAAAGTATGTACGTGTATGTGATTGTCTGCGACATAATAACAATGAAAAAGGGTAATAAAAACAACAATAATAGCAAAAAAAAAAAAAAAAAAATAACTAAAATAACTGTTGTCATATTTCTTTTTTTATATTTGGAATAAAAAGGAAAAGCACGCTTGCACATGCAAGCACACACATAGATAGATATACTCACACGCATACATATCGTCGCTGTTTTAACTAACTGACCTAACTGACATTTTTTTGAAAAATTAGTTAAGTCCTTTACTAGACTTTATAAGTCATAATACACCTTGTCTACAATTTTCATGACTGTAAGCATATAAGTAAAAAGATTTCAGACGCAGCCATAAGAACGAATGTATAAAACAACCATAAAAGCTGCTCTCCAGTCAAATTGTTAAAATGTTAGTTAGGTCAGTTAGTTAAATCAGCGACGATATGCGAGTGTAGATTTCAAGCGAATGAAAGTAAAATTTTTGGAATTTTTTTTTCATTCTGCGTGTTGAATATTCGAAATAAATATTTATTATTAATTTGCAGTTTCCACAAGTCGTGCGCCTCGTTTAGAAAACTTGGCTTTTATAAATTTTATCCACAAGTCGATAGTCTGGGTTGTTTCTACAGGGGTTAAAATATAATAATATAATAACAATGCAATTATTTAAATAAAAAGAAAGTTCTATTACTGAGACTTTGCAATTGAAATTCATTATCTGTTAATTAACGAAATTATTGTGAATATGTACTCGAATATTAATAGCATTGACAATTAATGAATGTCTACGGATAGCAATGTTTGGTATCGATAAGCAAGGCTGCCAGATCTTACGGTTTATGAAATTTTTATGATTGTTTTAAGAGATGCAAATAGACGGTTGAGTATTTGATAATTTTTGGGGCAATCGGACTTATTAAAATAATTTTGTTCCTAGATACAAACTGGTGTGATACTTTGCCGTTTAATAATCCTACGAATATTTCAAATCAGTTTTTTTTATTATTTCAGTATTTTAAAATTGCTTAGAAAATCTCCATTAAAAAAAAATAAATCATTCGATTCCTTTAAATTTCTGTTTATAACTGAAATGTTGAATTTCTGTTGTTCAGCTTGGTAATTGTGCGATTGCATGTTATTATGCTGTTCCGCCTTTCAGTTCTTCAGGGAATACATTCACATTTATTTACAGTGTTAAATTGTAATGGTAACAATTTATTCATTAAAATTATGATTTTGGTTTCATTTCTTCTTTTACTTTACTAATATCTTAATATACTCGTATGCCTATTTGAAGTGAACTTTTCTTGATTTTATTGAGAATATAGTGACGAAAATACTTTTTGGCAAACAGAAAACAAAAGTTTTGTGCAACACAGTTTTTAAACACAAAATCAAAATCATTAATTTGTGTGTAAATTAAAATCTTTAAACTCGCTTTCTTGCAAGGATGTTTTTTGAGTTATGACGTTGTTTTAGTTGGTGAACAATATACATATGTTTACATATGTATGTGTGTAGATACATACATATGTTTATATAAATATTTATAAACCAATGCTGCTCGGCATGCTGTTCCAACAAATTCCATATATGTATTTACACAACATAATGCAAAATTTAATAAAGAAAACAAATCACTATACGATGCAGAACGACAACGGCTTTTTATATTAAGTTGACACAACTCTATTTGCACTACATATCGCTCATTTACTCAAAGAACGTCATAACTCAAAAATGTATTCATATTATGTAAAAATTTTATACCAATATCTTGTGTATTCAAATCTTGAGAAAAAAATAAAATTTTCTTTTTTCATTAAGCTGTGTGTACATTTAAAACTTTAAACTTGTTTAATATTATTAAACGGGTTTTGTTTTTTTTTTTTTCATAAACCAGTTCGCTGAACAAATCTCTAACGACCCCAAAAATTTCTTTTGCAACACAGTCTTCTTGAGCAATATAAAATACCGTTATTCCTGGTTTTATGTTACACACTTTCATCATTTGCACGGTTCAACAGTTCTTTGCGATTCCTGAACATCCGGGATTTTTTGAGTTGTGGCTGTATGTGGTTTAGATTTCGTTATATAACATAAAACTATAACATATGTACATATGTACATAATATACATATTTAAGTATATAATAATAACTACAAAAGTAAGCCCACATACTAGACACACATTTATATACATACATAAGTGCTAGACCCCTGCAAAAGACCACTTACAAGAACTTTTAAGGCATGAGGGATTTTTCAAATGCTTTACTGCAGCGAAGTCTTCTAAAACAAATGCTAAACAACACTGTTAGCAAGACATTTGTTCCAGTTATTGCAGGTATAGGAGTCAAGATGAAAATACTTCGTGACGGAAGAATTTGTGATGCTTGCTTCTTCATACGCATGGGCGCGTATACAAACGCCATGCATGTACATACGCACACACGTTGTGTGTATGATCTTTTATTTTTCTGCGCGCATACAAACGCACACATGCATTGACATTAGTTGCCTGCGCTTGCTTTAAGAAACCACCCTTAAACACATAATAGCTTACCATCTACATCCTACACACACACTCAAACGTACAATATGCAAAATAACAAGCATACACGCATCAACTCAACTTCTTTTGAGTGTTTGTTACGAACAAGAAGTCTTCGCGACATCGCTTGTAAACACTCATATACACGAACATCAATACATCCATCGTGCTTCGCTTCCCTCTAGTCAGCCTAGAACTATATGTCTCTATGTCAACACTCTTTTCTATAGCGACAATTGCACTAGTTGAAATGCCGACAACTTTCCTTTTATGCGCGAGTAGAGATACGTTAGAGACATTGTCAATGAACGCGTCAATAGTTTGGTTTTCTTTTTTATTATGTTGTGCAATACTGTTAAAATACACATGTATGTATGTATTTAAGTTTGTTGCACTAACATTATGAAATTGTAGATGAGGGTCACTAAAATGTACTACTGAATCTTTGGTGCCAATGTCTCCATGTGGTCCCAAAAAAAACTACTTAGTCAGTAGTGCTACAGTCTAGTGGTGGATTTTCAATGACAAGCTAATGTTAAATGTCAGTAGATGATTACATTGGCTCGGCTACACTTGGTCAGTAGTAATACTGACAATTTCACTACTAAATCACTACAATTTCACTATTCGCATTTTCTGCAGGGTTATTAAACGACAGCATTTATTATTGGTTTAGTATTTTTCATTCCACGAGAATTCATTTAAAAAACAAGACGTATTTACATTTCAAGACTGTATACGCAGACCTCTAATATGTACGTTTGGTATGGGCATGTGTTCGCATTGAAGTTGTTATTGTATTTAACCGCTTAAATAACACGAACTAATCAATAAATGCAGGAAAATATAAACTCATAGTTAATTTTTATTTTTTTTATTTTCATTGTTGTTAGTTGTCGCTCAGTAAAGTTTACTTATTTACTGCATAAATTAGAGTTCAAACAACAATAGGGACGAACAGGTCAGTAAGTAGATTTGTATGTACATACGTAAGTATGTATGTATTTTCAGAAATACATGTGCGTGTGTCTGTCTGTATGTTTACAGAGCATATTATGACATGGTTTTTTCAACTTTAGGCACGCTATTTACATGACAGTAAAAAGTGGAAAAAAGTGACAGTAGAAAGAGATTGGGAATCAATAAAAACCACAAAGTTGTGAAGTGTAGCGATGAACAATAACGATTGAATAATTGATTTATAGACTTTCATAATCAGCGATTATTCAGCATTAAAATTTTTTATAATTTATGATGAAAAAAATGATACAAATTTTTCTCTTGAAATACATACATAAGCATTATCGTATATCGTTAGCTGAAATGCAAGATCAAGTAACTACACTTTTTTGAATTTTATGGGAGAGAGAAAAAACTAAACAAAATTATTCAAGTGACTGAAGTAAAGTTTCTTTATTTTCAATCTTAATTCTGCTGATTTGAAAACTTGTAGGGTCATGTGTTTTGATGAAGTAAAGAATAATTACGAATAATTAAAAATACGATTTTGAATTTTTTTGTTAGTTAGTTGGTTTTGCGTTTCAGCTGACGATATGACATATTAAATTTATTCAAATATCTATTGCAATGAAATTTTAAATGACAGAATTTAAAGCATTCATGTACATTTTTTGTTTAATTTATTTTTGTTATATTAAGACTAAAATATTGTAAATTCAGTGTGTTTTATCTTGGCAACCTGTTAAAAAAAATTTAATTTAAAAGTTTAACACTTTTGTACTGTGCTCTATTTTGAGTATTGGATTCGTCTTTACACTACTTTTTATTTGCTGAATGTGTGGCAAGAAGTTGAAGCGATTATGTCATAAACTCTGCAAAATAAGTTTTTGTTACAATGGGAGTCTCGCAGGTGGATCCCACTTAAAATCAATTATTTTTAAAAACCATTATACATATATACTTAATAAAATAAAACTTTAAAACTTTAAATTATGAAAAAAAAGTTATTAAAGTTTCTTTTCTAAAATTTTATTTTAGTTGCTTTCAAATCGACTTTTAGTTATTTGAAAATAACTGGCAGCACTGTACGTAACACTAGCACCAATTAAAAACCAAAAAACTTTTTCCTCTTCTTGTTAATACAACTTCACATAAAAGTAAAATTTTACTTTTGATTGATATTGAGAGGCTGCTGCAGTTGCATTGGACTGTGGTGAACAGTTTGGATTTTCTTTACAACTTTTATATTTTGGGAGCATTCTGCAAAGATTAAATGAAAACTTGCCTGCTTTTTAATACGCTTGAATTCAAAAATTGCTGAGGGGGCAAAAAGCAGATGGAAAAATGATACTTTAATTTTTTGTGGTAATGGACTTTGTACCATTAAATTTTGTGCTTCTTTTAAATTTAAATTTTCTTCTTTTTCTATGCTGCTCCAAGGCTTGTAAAAAAATAAAATGCAAGAGGAAAGACGAAAAAATATGCAAATATATCTTTGGTTTATTAATTTTGTTTTTGAATTAAAATCAGTACTTTATCAAAGGGCTGAGTTTTTCAGAAATGCAACTTTTAGAAAAGTTTTTGATTTATGTAAAATAATCAGAGGTAGTTCGAATAAAGGAATTCCAGTATATTAGATTAAATATATCACAAAAACCAAGAAGAGTATTTTACAAAGAAAAAACAGATTCGATGAGACAACCGAATTTTTTACCAATCGAATTTTTGCCGTTACTGCAACATCACAGAGCTCGGGCGTAAATATTTTAATTTTGCTGTTGTCAAATAAAGTCATAAGCAATAAGCTAAATTTGCCTTATTTCTCAACTTATTGAAATATATGGACATAATTTTACCATACTGCATTGATAACAAAGACTTTTAAACTTATTCCAGAATTAATTGACAAATAAAGACATTTGGGTTTATTAATTAGGACTTTATTGCAGTGAGCCTAATGAGATCTAAGCTTAAGAAAACCGTTTGAACCCCCAAAAGTATTTATGACATGAAATATAATCAATAAGAAAATTAATTGAGACTTTATTCGTTCTTGCAATTTTGAAGTGAGAGTGGTTTGTAAACTAAACTAATATAGAAAATGACAAACAGGCATCACATGCATTTTAACAATGAATTAGTATTAAAATCAGTTACTAGTTAGACTAAGCATCTTCACCACACACAGTGAGATGATTTCCTACATTTTTGTGCAAAAACTAAAAGGAAAGGCTATACGTCATTGAAACTTGACACAGATCATTATATTGATTACGTTAGAATACATTTTATTTTCATTAAAATCAACCACGCCCACCGCTCCACCGCTTGTGAAACCCATAGCAATTTTTGTGCTTAAACTTTTTTCTATCCAAACAGACATTTTAAAATTAAGTATCATAAAAGGGATATTTTTATATTTTGTTTACCAAAAACTTTAATTAGTGGTCACATTCCAATTTCTATTTAGAGCGCTCATGACTTAGCTAAACATAAAAGGTGAGAAATTCCACTCTTTATACAATCTTTATTGTTTTTCCCTAAAGACATTAAGCTTTACCTCCTGTAGTCCTCCTTTCTTGCTCATTGCGCTTCTTCACTAAGCAAGCCAATAACAAGAGTTGCTAATGGACAATGACTACGTTGAATTATTAACATTTTATTTATTTACTTGAAATACATACCTTCTATCATTTAAATGATTGAGGAACTTATGTATTTGAAATCCCTTTTACAACATATTCAACTTGATCTTAATTAAGGTAATCATTTTTGGCTTTTGTGCAAGTGTTTAATAATTAAATTGGTCCATTGCAATCTATTATTTTTTCACACAGTTCTTCATATGAAACCGAAAACAGACTTATTTTTTATAAACTATAACAACTTTAAGTACTTTGGAAAATCGCAAGTGTTATTATTCTTGCTATTGCTATAAAATGTTAAATTATTACTTGTTAATCCTTAAAATCATATGAATTTGTTTTCAATTATCTCTATGCAGTTTTAGCACCAATTATCTGCAAATTGTTCGTTATATCTGTGGCAATAAATAATAATGGCTTAAGTCGAAATTTCTTGTTTTGAGATATTAAGGGTTTTGTATTTTTGTGTGTTCACATAAAATGTTTCCATGTACAGACCAAACGGCTGGCCGGTGACTTGATCGAGAGGGTTCTTAGCTATGTTTTAAGAAAATCGGTCCAGCCGTTTAGAAGATATCACATCTTTTCTAGATATATCGGGGGTTTTTAATATTTTAATTTTTGGTATTAATAATAACATTTTGTAAATGAAATTTAGCTGAGTGATAGATCTTGAAGAAGAGAATAATAATATGTAATAAAATGAAAAAACACTTATGCCAACTTAAGCTATTATTATTTATTGCCACAGATATTATGTATTTAAGATATATATGCCTCAAAGTATGCAATAGTTTTTTGCAAAAATTTCATGAGAAATTTCTTTTTTTTAACGGAATTTGATATATTCTTGTTATTGAAACTTCAGAGAACTATAACTTTTTGAATGTAAATAAGACTTTCCCACATTTTATTTTATTGAAAGAAAAGCTTAAAGGAGCTATATCATTTTTTTTCTATGGAAAATAAAAAGTAGTAATAGAACAAAAATAAGCAAATTAAATACCATATTGAATAATTAGTAAAGGACAAACGACAATGGCAAGTGTATTTTAATTTATAGATGATAAAATTGAGCTTTCATTGCAAAAAGTTTTCAGCAAATAGTAATACAAACACTAGGTCAGATTATTTACAATGAATTTTCGTGCTATTTGTTGCTTAAAAATTATCACATGTAATTTGGCTCCCAGAGCGAATAAATACATATAAAACAAATGAAATTCGAGCAATTATAATTAAACTTAACAAAATTATGTTAGTTTTAAGAGGGTTATAGATTTGGGAATGTACCCAAAATATTTATTTAATTTATGAAAAAATTTTATATATTCCAAAAATATTATGAATGAACCACCAATTGTGTGAATATAATATAAGTAACTTCTTGCTTACTATCTTTGCATAGACTTGACTTCAATTCTTCTAAGAACCCGTAGATGCATATTTCATACTTAAAAATTTCCCTCCTAAACTCATTCCATTTTTGAAAAATACAGGTTTTGATACCAAAATCATCCCACTGTGCGCCGCAGTAAGTTAAACATTTTTACTAAAAAACCAAGTAAATACAAAAATGTGCAAATAACTACAATTATTTGCAACAAATAAATATTTAAATTCCTAAATTTTTATTTGCTTTTAATGTCAAGTATTTATATTCTTAAATTAATTAATTTTGTTTTAAAATTGCAATAATTTTTGTGTATGTGTGCAGTTGTTCTTAAAATATTTTTTATTTTTGTTGTAACTTTTATTTGTCATTAAGTGTCTTCACATATGAATAATTAAAATTTTTCTTTGATTTTTTAATTGTTTTATTATTAATTAATAATTAATTTCCACTAGTTGTTTTTTAATTAAATTCGATTAATTAACATTTCCAAGAAATCGAAACTTTAGTAGATCACACACATAAAACCTGCACTTTTATTGCTTTCAAGTATTTTTTAAATCTTTAATAAAAAAATATTTCTTTATTTCCTTTTTTCATTCAATTAATATTCCTTTTAATCCATTTTAACTATTTAATTATTATCGCAATTCGTTTTAATTTTCCATTTTATCGCCAAGAAAATCACATTAAAAATAAAAAGGAAACTATTTCATTTTATAAAATTGAGTATTTCGTTGCAATTACGTTGCGTACAAAGCGCTGGCCTTTGACTAGTAAAATAAAAAAAAAAAATAAAGACACAAATTTACAAATGCTTTCATTTCGAAAAGCCATAAAAAGAAGAAACAAAGTGGAAATAAAAAAAATAAAAGTGGAAAAAAGTATTTACAATAAAAAGGCTTGTTAAAAACAAACAAAAAAGAGAGAATTACATTAAATCTGATACACACGCACAATGTAAATGAAAACACATGCATACACATACACACACACACACACAAACACGCAGAGTGAACGCTGCTTCTAGAGAACGTAAAAAACATCATTTTGTGTTTTTTTATTTTAATTTATATCCTGTTTGAAAGCCTGCTTTTGTGTGCATGGCTCAAGTTGCATTCTTATGTAAGTGTTTGCATATTTATGCATGCATGTGTGTGAGTGTAAGTGTAAGTGTGAGTGTAAGTATGTGTGTGTGTGAGTCTAAGATTTTTGCATGCGAGTTTGCTTTTCAGGATTTAACTCGTATGCTTATTGTGGCACTTTCAGAATATTGCGTGTTTATTTGGAAAATGTCGACGTGTGTGTGTGTTTGTGTGTGTGAGAATAAATTTATATGCAAATGTATGCGTATGCGCACACTTGCAGCTTGTGGTAAACACGTGTATTTCACTTTCTAGTTTTTTGTTTCGTTTTATTGAAAAATAAAAACTGCGCTACCAACAAACTGACATTCATTATTAAAATTTAGTTTTTTTTTTCTTAAGAGATAAAAAGTATGTTTGTATGTGTTTTTGTAGTTTTCCCGTTCACAAAATGGAATTGCATAAGCATATGTTCACTAGAATGGTTCTAACTACGTAAAGTGAGAAACATTAAATTTTAACTGAAATAACAAAAACTAGACCTTAAAAAGTTACTTTGGAATTGTAAATAAATTAAATTTTTTTTAATTTTCAAAGCTTTATTGATTTGGAAAAGAATGTGGGCTTTTAGAACCCATATTTTTAAAAATTCATTTATCAATACAACACAATAGAAAAGTGATTGTTCACCGGGCTTTCTTAGCGCCATTCTAATGCATCTTTAGGAAAGTATTCATTGCATTTAAATATCAAACAAAATGTATGAAGATATAGTTTTTTTTCCTTAGTTTTGTAGTTATATTCAACGTAGTTTTTTAGGGCTCTAGTCATATTTTTTTATTGTTTTATTACCCTTTTTTGGTTGAACATAATTTTCCTGTCTTTGTTTTGTTCTCACTTAATTTAAAGTAAATGCTTTTGCTGTTTTGCTTATGACTTATAATTGAATTGTATTTTGCTTTTTTATAATTTATACTTTATATTTGAAATGGAAATTATGGATTTGTGGTCTGAAAAGCATCATTGCAAATGGAAATTTGAATGTCCTAAAGTGCTGCTCTGAAGTAGATAACGCAAAAATAAATGTCAAATAGGGAGTACAAACGTGACTTTTAGTTAAAAAAAATAATTCACCAAACTCGTACTGCATCTTAAATTAAAGTTGGATAGTATGATGCAGAGCAGTGATGCATTTCCGGGATTTGAAAAAACATTATAATATAAAAAAATCTCATTAAAAATGCAAAAGAAAGTTCCGCTTGAGTATTTGTGTCGAAAAGAAAATGACAATTTTAATTTTTTTTTTATACTTGCGTATATGTATGAACAAACTTAAAAAAAAAATTTAAACTTTATTTTTTACATAAAAAATATATTGTATTAAAACTTTGGCAGGATGTAGAATTTTCTCCAAAAATCTCAATATGAACAAAGTTTAAGCTGACTTTAGGATTTTACCACAGTTTCAACAAAAATTTAAATATATAAAAAGTTAATGCCACACAAGACAAGTAAATACGAGGGCGGGTCAGTAAGCTCGTCACTTTCTGAATGAAATACTTGCATAAAAATATTTTTGTTTTTATATGTAGTCGCCTTTGAGCTCTATACACCTTTTCCAATGTTTCTTCAATTTTTGTATACCTTCCAAAAAAAAAGTTTGTCCAGGTTACCAGAAGAAATATTTGTTCGTGGGATGATTTAATCATTGAAGTCAAATCTCTTTGAGGCGAGTACCAAGTCCACCTCGGGATTTTGTAGGGCCTCCAAGGATTTTATATTTTGTTAATGTCTTTCTAAAAAATACAAAACTTTTTCATTAATTTCAAGCCGTGGTCCACAAGGGGTTAAAGAAGAAATCGGGCTTCGAGTGAACAAATTATTCTGCTACACAACGAAGGAGGGCGCTCTGATGTTACATTAGGATTAGTATCTGCTGAAGTCGGTATAGTTCAGTGACCAGTGACTATGCCTTCGTCACTCGAACTGATACAAAGGGACACTAATGCACATCAGAAAAATAATTAAATAACAATTAATGACTGTCGGATAACGGGCTCGAACATAGGACCTTCGGGTTTGTGGTCAACGTGCTAACTACTACTTTATAGTAAGTGATATATTTCTTCAATCAGAAGAACGTTTGTATGAGAAAGTTCGGCGTGGTGATTGAAGGCTTTAATATGTAAAACTTACTGCACACCATGAGCAGGTAATTTGGCAAATCAAGAGGTTCTCAAAGGTACTGTAAAAAATACTAAAAAAGTGAAAAAAGAATTTAAGTAAAGCCCAGTTTATAAAATGAAACCACCACCACCAGACTTTAGACTAGGGTTATAACTGAATTCGAGACATTGATACCAGAAAGAACTCCTGGGTCAATCGAACCCTGGAACAAATACCCGTGGGAGTTTGTTGCTACACAGATGGCTCCAATATAGGGGAACGTAGACTTCTTCATAGAAGAACCGGACATCGAAGTTTAGTTCCGGCGGAAGTTCGTGCAATCACGGAGGTTTTAAAATAGATCAGTGTGAATACTTGGACCTCCACAGATGTCAATATACATATTTACAAACAGCAACAATTTTTCTTCTAGCAAAAGAAAAAAAAAATCAGCAATAACTAAAAGATTAAAAAAAAAACAAACTCAAAGTTTCAATAACTAACAGATTTTCCAAACAAAACTTAAGGTTTCAATTTGTGTGTGCTAAAGCACTTCTGTGTCGCTTAATAGTTGTTAAATTAAACACTGGCCACAGAACTGTATTAAGTATCAAACGCTTAAAAAGTTTTAGATTTTATTTTCATTTATTTTCAGATAATAATGCTCCTTTTTAATTGTTTAATTTTTTTTTATCTTAAAAACCAAATTAAATTTTCCAGAAGTTGTTATTGCCATTGAAACATGAGAAAACTTTTTCTATGTTTTCCTTGCAGATTTTTTTTTCACTCGACTTTATTATTTAAACATAATCATAGTTCCTTGTACACAAAAATGTCAGTGTGCTTGAGTGAAATCCTTGCATTTGGATGTATGACCTCATTTTTATCGATAACAATGTGGTATAATGCAGTCAGGAGGCATCTTTTGAAGACACCAGGCAGTCTGTGTGTTTACTTTTTTTTTATTGTTATTGTGTACTGTATCTTAATATTACAAAAATAAAAATAAAAAAATTAGACCAGTGAAACCAATGAGAAGTGAAAGCATGAAAAAAGAAATAAATTGTAGTGAATTGCATCCAGCAGCCAACAATTCAGAGCCATGTGTTTTGCTTCAATAGAGAGAGAAAGCAATAAAAACACAATAATGGTCTCATTCATATATTCAAAATGACTTTCATTCAATTGAAAAATGTTGCTTTTGTCTTCTAACACTTGAAAAAATAAACAAACAAAAAAACTATTGTGCAAACAAACAAAATGTATGTAAGAACTTGGCAAAAGTTTGTTTAATAAGATAATCAAGATTTATAACAGCTGAAATATGCCAAAGAAAAAAAAAAACCAAATTGATTCATTTAAGCGATGTTGCTTTCAAAGGCCAAAATAGAAGTTTTTAAAGCTATTCAGGATTATCTTTAGCTCAATAAAGGATCCCATATACATTTTTTTATGACAATTTAATTTTCCACCACTAAATTTTTAGCTTTTGAAATATTACAGCGCAAAAAATTGCAATAAAAAATAAATTATAAATTAAAATTGTTTCAAGTATAATTTAGCTCATCTTTTTCAATTCTTAGGAAGTCATATAAAAATCATTCTAGAAACTTGAATACTAAATACTAACAACAAAATAAATACTTTTGATTTCTTATTTTGGTTTTGTATTTCAGCTGACGATATGTATGTATTTCATAGCAAAAGAATTGTTATGCCTTCTTAAATTTTTTGCAAGAATTGGTTATAAATATTTATATTGCCGCATTAATTATATCGTGCCATAACCGCCAAAAAAGCTTAAGCGACATAATTTTCCAACTTAAGTTTTTTACCAGAGTCGATTATTTGCGATCGTAAATAATAGATTTTCGTTCAAAAACGAGGCCAAAAAAGTGTCGGTTAAGCTTCCTTGGCGGTTATGGTTCGATATCTATACACTAGAGATGGGCGCGTGTAGTGTGATTTCCTAAGTGGTCAGGTCGCGTCGGGTTGAGCAAAATGGACGCCTTAAAACACGAAACGGTTTTAGGTGTAAACTATGTAAGCATTAATTTCTAGTAAAGAAAAAATTTAATATTTTGTATTGTCAAACACACAAACAGCAGCAAATTTGTTGACAGGGGGAATTCTTAAAATTAAACTTCCGAAAAATAAAAATATACATCTTTTTGAATATAAAAAAATTATTTTTTGCCATTCAACTTGATTTCGACGGTGTTGTGTTGTGTCGTGTTGGGAAAAATTTTTGCTTGCGTGTTTCGTACGTGTTGGATATTTTTTTATTTGTGTTCGGGTCGACAAAAATGAAATCATTCAATTCTTCCTCGTCATTGCCATGTTTCGATTCATAAAGTTTGTCTGTGTTTTGAAAAACAAACAAATCTGTCAGCTGCTAAAAACAGAGCGTTTCACGTTTTCATATTTTGCGTTCGATTCTCGTCATACACAAAATAATATTTTCTCAGGGATGTCAGTATACTTTACACATGAACCTTTGTAATTTGTTAAATTATGTAAATTTAATTTTTTCTTAAATTAATATTTCAGACATGTTACCCCGTTGGTGGTGTCCACATGTACATGCAAATAGAAACTCTTGATGTATGCAAGAAAATTTCTTAAGTATGTACTTAAGCAAATGTTCTTGAATGCCAAAAAAAACAGCCACAAAAAAAATTAGCAAGAGAATCTGTGGTACCTGCAGTAGCCTAAAAAATTACAATTCATATGTTTGTTTAAATGTATATTAAATTTATACTTGCAAATAAATCATAAATTATCAGCTTTCCTTTTCACAAATTTCATGTTGCTTAAAAAAATGAAAATTTATTTTTGTACGGTGGAAAATTCGCCAACATTTCAACATTTAAATGTGGCCACAGGAATGTTCGTCTCACTCCAAGTAAAATTTGCAAGTTCTCCAAAATCTTTTGGCATTACATATACACTCGTAACGTACGAACATATCGGAGTTGTTCCTCTAAAAGCCCCAGCGAAAATGTTTAAATAAGTTCATCGGGCATGGAATTCACATTTTTCAGCGGAAGCTCTTCCCTACACAAAAAAAAATTTTGAAATTTTTTTTTCAAAAACCTCTATTGTTGAATATGAAAAAAAGTCAGCAAAATTCTGTATTTCATTCAAACACATTATTTATCAAAATTACAAGCATTAAACTGTATATGTAAACAAAAAGTTATTGAAAAACGTGGCATATTCATCCACACATACAGTAACAATTATCACTGAAAATAAAATTTTACTCAACAACTTTTTTCTTTTATTCTTAAAATGTCTTTTTTCACTAAAAAGAATATATTTTCAATAAAAGTGCATACAATTTCGCTGATAAAATAACATCACAGAAAATTCAATAATTTTTTTTATTGAATCGGGGATTTTCGTATTCAATTATTAAAATCATTTTTTTTCTGTGTACTGTCTTAACAAGTCGTGAGACCAAAATAAACATTTCTTGTTTGTTAGGCAAAATTTTTACTTAATTTGTTAAAACTAAAAGAATCAGTGTGTTCATCAGGGCAAGTTTTTTGTGGCACATGCCAATTTCGCCATTTTAGCCATTTCTTCAATTATTGACATAAAAAGCCAGTTTCAGTCCACTTTGCCATAAAATACCTCTTTTGCAACCTAGAAGAAATTCGTATATGTCAAAGCCTTTTGCCAGCCGTTTTGAATCATTACTCGTGCCACAAAAACTTGCCCTGGTGATCATCAATAAAGTTCTGCACAGAAAAAAATAGACAAGAATTATGTCCAATAAATCCATGTTAATTTCAATAAAATTTGTCATTAACTTAACTCAATATTAATCAATACCGCGAATTTTTTCTTCTGTGCAATGCAGATATATATACGAAGTTTTGTAGCTAATTTTAAAATATTTGGTTTTTTGCATATAGGGATTGATTGACCAAAAACAAATTTTCAAATTAAATCAAGACATTGTGATAAATAAACATACTTCGGTATTTCCATATAATAATAATTTTTATTATATTTTTTTTTATTTCAAGACAAATTTTATTAAACTAAATAATGCGATTCTTGAAAATTTTCTTATTTCCGATATTATTTTTATTGATTTAAATAAAATTTAGCTAAAAGTTGCGAGAATTTTAACAACATTTTTTATTGAATGAAATAAAAAAATGTCCTTAAGTTTTAATAAAAAAATTATCTAAATTTGCAATAAAGTTTATTGAAAAAATTATCTATTATCTTCTATATACGAATATAAAATCGCAGTGTGCGTTTGTTACTAACACATGATTTCTGTGGAGCTGAAATATTCTATACAGGTTCGTGTCAATACCGCTTAGGTTTTCGTTTTGGTTTTGACCCAACAAGTGACCACTGTATGAAGTAATTTGTAGTTTAAAAAAAAATTAGGGTAATACAACGTTTGCCGGGCTAATCTAGTAAATTTATATTATTAAAAGAAAAATATTATTCTTTTACTATTTTTGTTATTAATATATCGGATTTCTTTATCACAGGAAATTCGAAAAAAATTCAGAAAAGTAAGTCATGATGATAATGTCAAATTTTTTTACTGGAGGCTCAATTTAAAATTTTTCAATTTTCACCTTTTGCCAGAAAACGATATACGGTGCTTAAATCTACCCACTGTAAAATTCTTTCTCTACTATTTCTCCAAAAACTACAGTCGTATCCCATTTTGTTATATAAAAGTACATAGAACAAATCAGTTTTATGCCTTTGCTGGGAATTTGTAAATACTATGCGATTAATATTTTGACGCACTGTAGCTAGCGAAAGGAATATTGTTGCGTTTTGTACATTAGACACACTCACTCATGCCACGGTAAAGAGAAATGATAGCAACACTTACATATATGTGCGTATGTATGTACTCGTATGTGTATGTAACGGCCAACGTGTCGGATAGGAAAATGAAGAGAGTGGTGGAAAACTTTTTTTTTTTAAATCGGGATGTGTGGTTGCAAATGACGAAGATGCAGCTGATGCAGAAAAAGCTTATTATGTAAACACACCACAAAAATCTAGGTTTTCTTCTCGTGTGATTTTCTTTATATATATACATATGTATGTATGTATGTACGAGTATGTATGAATTTTTTGCTGGCATTTGTTTGTGCTTCAGTTACAAATATGATGATGATACACGAGTAGTACTTGAGCTCAATTGCTATTGTTATTATTGCTGTTGTTAAGAAAAATATTGTTGTTACATTTTATAAATATTTTGCCAACATTACGACGAATATCAAAGACATGCTGTCTGCCGCAAAGAAAAGATCGACAAATGTGCAAGTGTGTGTATGTATGCATGTATTTGTGGGAAAGTGTACGTATGGGTGTCGGCATTATTCCTAGTTGCCGGTAAAATGCAAACCACGAATTCAATTTTGCATGTGTATGTGCGTGTGTGTTTGCAATGGTAGAGTTAAGTTAAGAAAAACAAAGTTTTTTGGTTTAAGCATGTCGTAATTTTTGTGCTTATTTTTTTGTCAGTCATTTAAGAAAATTTGAAGATTTTAATATAACAGTTTGTTTTTTTTTTTTTTTGTATGCACTTATTATAAAAAAAAATATGTAAACAACTACGTTTCAAGGGAATTTGTATCCCTTTGTGTGTTTGAGGTTTAATTTATATTTCTGTTTGCTATTTTTTTCTGTCTAAATGTTAAACAACCACAGCCTTGTTGTCTAATGCCTTATATTAATTACATCATTCTAATGATTTTTTTTCTTGTCGAATAAAAAAAATACATTTGTTATTTTTATTATTTTTTTTGCGTTCAAATAAACACACACGTAAGAAAATCGTAAAAAGCAGCAAAGTAAACACTTTCAGTTAATGCTTAGTATATTTCTCGAATACTCTTATTTACCAGGTACTGTTTTTATTGTTTTAGTTTGCACATTTCATCATTCTTTAAAAGTATTTCTTAGGAGTTGCTTAAAATAATAAATAAAAAAGAATCTGCTTATTGTTCGTTTTAAAATATTTGCCGGAAAAATTTATTAAATACTTCTGTACAACATGTTTGAAACCAAAGGGAGGGGAAATTAGATATTCTTTTACTCTTCCCAAAGAAAAAAAGTAATATATGTGTGTATGTATGTAAATATACAAACGATTATTTATATATAAATGTTTTTTTGTTTGCTTTGTTAGTTAAGCGCCAATGATAACATGCTAAGAGTCTTTCTATAAAGATACAAAGCTTAGCTTATTTCAAAAACTTTAGGTTGAAGTCTGCTGAAACGACGGTGCTTAGCAACCATTCTTAATAAATTAAAGACTGAATGTCAAATAAATATACTTTGACATTCTTACATCTTACTTTTTTCAATTTATTTATATTTTTTTATGATAATATCAACAGAAGTCTCTAAACATTTCTACTTCCCAAGCAAAACTCATAAGCAAATCAAAGATGAGGTAAGAAGAGCGATGGACAAAACTCAAGAGATAGTTTTTGAAATAGTTCAGATAAACGGTATGTCAGTTAATTTGGTGGCTTGAATTTAGCACCAAGTTTTAATTATGAAAATCGACAGGCAATTCGGGTATATTACTTGCCATTCTAATGAGTTTCATTGGCAATATATATTTATATGTACAGACATATTGATGTTTTTAATATTTACCACTTTCACAAAAAATTCAAAGTAGACCAGCAAAAGCATTAACTTTTTCCAAATAATATAAATCTAGGAAAACAATTACTTTTGCTTAGGTTTACTTTGGTTTCCACATTTAAAGCGGCGAATACACAGTGAAAACTCATTTTAAATTCAAACACAAAATTCTCTGAATCTAAAACTTCGTTGTTCAATTTAGGTCCTACAAAGAAATTTTGTAAATTCAAATGCTAAAATTTTTAATAATCAAACAACAAAGTGTTTCAACATATTTCTTTCTTTAAGTATAATACGCCATTTCCATATTTGAACAGAAAGCTTCGCTAGGCTTGTTACAAATGTTATTTTATATTCATTGTATGAATTAGAATTTTTCACTCTATACAGGTTTTTTTTACAAAATAAAATTGCAACAAAGAATCTAGAGGAAGAGTTAAAATATTTATTGAATATAAATTTTATTTCAAATAAACGTATGTTTGAAAATTCTTTGGGAACTATTTTTTTCTGTGTATACACAGTTTTCAGTTGAAAGGATGAAGTTTTTATTCGTCTTTGTAACACCTTCGTTACTCTCTTCAATTCTTCAAAAGCAAATTTTGTATGTCTTATTAAAGTATTGGTGCTAAATGATTTTTTTAATGACTTTCCAAAACAAATTTAATATTTTCAACGAGAACTACATAACTGGAGCTTTTATTACATTGAATTGATGGGCTTCATTCATCTGCTGATTTCTTCAGATTATTGAATTATTGCAACATTAAAATAATTGAAGGTAATTTTTAAGAATGAAATATTATATGACTTCAAAACAATTCACATTACAAACTTTCAAATGACCAAACCATGCAGATCATCAGGGAAATTTTATTCAAAAATTTCTTAGAACAACTAAAATTGTTATGTCAAACTGTCATTTAAACAAACGAGAAGCGCAACAACTAATTTTTAAAAACGATTGGGCTTACAGACCCGAATGTATGGATGCGCTAGAAGCTAAAAGGCCTAACTCCACTTTGCTAATTTTGTTTACTATCGAATTAGTTGTGAACTTTTTGAACATTATTCTGTTCTTCTGTTTACCCTTAACCAGTTGTCAACATCGACGTTACATCAATACAACACCAACAAGTTGGGGCTTGTCTAACCCAGGTTGATGCTATTCTCTGGACCTAAAAGGGAACATACAGACTGTCAATTGCATTTTAAATAAAATTTTGCTCGTATAATGCAGACCAGTGATGCGTTTCCCAATTTAATTTATGAAGACTTACTATCTGATTCATAAGTTTTGGAAATCAATTTTTCAAACATTATTAATTTACCCTACTTTTTTTGGTGGAGTTAGGCCTTTTATCATACTTGCTATGGTTGCTAAAACGTATTCGAAGTGGGTTTTGTGGATGGAAAAATGATCGCCCAAGTGCAAATTGGCCGAAACAGCTAAATGAAGAAGCGACTTGAATTGTTGGGTGATCAGTCGATGTGAATAAATACCCAAAAATGAGTGACACATCTCGTAATAAAAGTGAAAAATAACCCAAAAGTGTAAAATGAATTATTGCCCAAAGTTTATGGGTGTTTGTACATATCACCCGAATTCGGAATTTATTAACATGTTTTGCTCTTTAATTGTTATGAGAAAATAATTGCACATTGATTTTTAAGTTTATTTAAAACATAAGCAGAGCACAAGAACCCAAGTATAATAAAAGTTACTGAACTTAATCAAACATTTTAGATTCAAACCTTGTCCGTTTCTCGCCTGCGCTTCTAGTAGAGCGAAAGCTAAAACTACTACAGTAGACAAAGTAAAAATATATACATAAACATACACATCGCACACATTTTTTTGAACAACACCATAACTAAAAAATAACTATTTTTGAGTTAATAATACAGAAAAGAGTTCTTATATATTTAATCACATTGTGTAAAAATTTTATAAAATCTTTTCTTGGGTGTAGTTTTGAAAGCCTGAAATTAATTTTTTATAAAGCTAGTTTTTTTTGAGTTACGATGTTGTACAAGTAAATGAGTTTATACATATGTGTATGTACGAGTGAGTTTATAATATAATCAACTTTAAACAATTCACAGGTAACGCGTGTTTTAGAAACTGTGTCAGGTATGTGCACTGTGCACATGTGTGTTCTATTCTGAAAAGTATTGTGCTGTTTTTAATTATTATTTTGCTTTGTTTTTTCTTTATTAAATTGTATTTAATTTCTACTTTTTCATATGTATGTATATGTCTGCATAAATAATTAATAATTTTTCTTTATATGTATGAACATTATTGTGCCACACTTGTAAGTTATCACTATTAAAAAAATATATGAATTTTCAAAGCATACGCATAGACGCATAGATGAGCATAAGTAATTTTATGCTGCACACTCCATTGATTAAAGTTTTTAATGAGACCGTAAAGCTTTGGTAGCTAAGAACATAACAAACGACTTGCAATGGCAACAACACAGATTTTTTTAAACAATTCAAAGAAATAAATTATAGCACATTTACATTTACATTACATACATATATGTATGTATATATATTTTTTTAAAGACACTTTCTAGTTATATGAAAATATTTTAAGCACTTTCTGATTTTTTCTTATACTTTTTTTATTTAAGGAATTAATTTTATTTTTCTTATGAATTGTATTAAAATGTTCTAGTTATAAATATTTAATTAAGATTATTTTTAATAATTCATGTTAAATTTTTTAAAAATAATTGACCGCCACCGAACGTAAGAAGTGTGTTTTGCTACTGAACTACACAAAATTGCGCTCGCACCGCTTAACCAAACTGCAATCACATTTCATTCTTTACACACTCACACACACACACACAAACCCAAAACATAACGATTCCTTTACGCTTTATTCCTTTTTTTTGCCTTTACGAAACTGTGTGCATGTGTTGTGTTAAAGTTGTTTTTAACATGCCATCGCATGGCACACAACAGTATGATTAAACGGATCCAAATGCATGAGTAGAAAGATAGATAGGAAAAAGCAATAACAACAAAAGAAACACGAAACTAAAAAGGAATTCGCATAAAAACAACACACAAGTACGTGAACACACAATATACAAGCACACATACATTTAAACGCACAATGCACGTTCTTCGTAAAATTTATGGTTTGTTGCGATGTGTGTTCCTGTGTGTGTGTGCCTGTGTGTGTGCCTGTGTTTGTGCCTGAGAGAGTGGGAAACATAAACAAGGACTTCTCACGTTGCAGTAACATAAACAATTCTCTAACATCTATTAAAAGCACATGCTGCTGCTAGCATTTCATTACGCTGTTAAAAATATCCAACAGCATTTTGAAATCATAACATTGCATCGCTGGTATTACAGCCAACGAAATGTTTAGTTGGAGAACTTTTAACAACACTGGCTTAACCAACCAACTGCTAAATTTTAAATGTATGTTTTTTTTTAAATAGGCAACAAAATACACAAATGCACATTTCATATTTAAACAAATCTCCACAAAACTGCAACATGAGATTTTTGAATTAAGTGGTCGAAAAATAGAGGTTTTGACATCAAGATTCCACTGTGAGCAATTTTGTCTAAATATCAGTATTGAAATTTTTTCGTGTATGCTCATTTTGTGCAGAGCAAAAGGTTTGATTGCACACATATTGGCTTATTTATATTTTTTAATTGCAACGTGCAAAATATCGAAATAAAAAATTGGAGAAGCTCTTACTCCTCTAAATAAATCACAACATTTTATTTATTTATTAATAGTTTATCTTTCTTTTCTTTCATAAAGTAAAATTGTATTGATCCAACGTGTTAAAAAAAAAACACTAAATAAGTGTATTAACAACAAATGATATACTTTTAAATTAGTTGGTTATTTGTTTTTACATTCCCAATTTTATGAGTAGAATATAAAGTTCAATACAGTTTGAGTTGCAAGAAGAAAAAAAACACATGCAACATAACTTATTTCCGCACATTATGTAACAACATCTTATATTACGTTTTCGACAACTCTTAGAAAAACGGGTCATGCAATTTTATGAATGAAACTCATAGCTGCGTGCAAAATACTAAAATTTATTATTTGCTTCTATCTTGCTGCCAACGCCATAATTTCCTGTAGAAATTGATTATACATTGCACTGCGTATAAAAGTTAATTTAATAGGATTTAGGTCACCTGCCAAATAAATATTTTTTTGGATGCTCAAAGTAACATAAAAATCTACTTGCCTGATTCTCTCACTAAATGTTGTTAATTGTTAGTGCAATTCACATAAATCATACAAACATTCGTTTACATTTCGTTAACATTGTACCCGAGTAGAGCTTTAAAGCTCTACTCGAAAAAAATTTCAATGTATGTATGAATTTTGCAAAAGACCGGTAATAAAGGACAATGTACGTGTATTTCTGTGGGAAATAAACTATTATAAGTCACATTTTAGCAATTCTGATGGACACGACAAAAACATGTTAAGACCAAAGAGCACTCTAATGCTGTATTAATAATTTGCTTTGCGTCGAATAGTTGACAAAATTCTAGTATTATTTTTATGCCTTTGATATCCGTTGTATGATTTTGTTATTTGGGTCTATTCTTATTTGAGTATCATTTTAAAACGCCAGATAAGAACGACAATTTTACATTGAAAATGTACAGCTTAACCCCAGTAGCGTGTTACTATTTCAATATAAAACTATTGTTTTTATGTATGTGTCGGTTTGAAACAATACTCAAGCGAGAAAAGGCCGGATTATTTGTAAATTTTTGTGCTTTATTTTTTTTTAAATTGCCGATATCAAAAATAGAAAGTTGCTGCTTTCACCCTGATCTTCATAATTCCATTTTGAGGTCATGGCAATCTATTTTGACTATTTTATGATTATGTCCATACGTATGATTGTATGTATGTCAGCCTTCCATATTTTAAGAATGAATAAAGGCATTAAGCTCACTTAGAA
The DNA here is from genome assembly GCA_936439885.1 of Nowickia ferox. Classification (NCBI taxonomy): domain Eukaryota; kingdom Metazoa; phylum Arthropoda; class Insecta; order Diptera; family Tachinidae; genus Nowickia; species Nowickia ferox. The sequence goes on from OW387025.1 coordinate 114,821,956, forward strand.
TTTTTGGTATAATGAACCAGTTCGATTCGGTAGGTTTTGAGAACTTTTTAAAGTAAGTTTCCAAAAATGCTTTTCTTTTTCAAATAAATTTTAAGTTGCTGAGAAGATCAAAAAACAACTTCGAATGCTGCAAATTTGAATAAAATCTATTGATTTGTCTGCAAAATATTTTGGAGGAACAATTTAAAAACAAAATCTTTATTTTAAGAACTGCAAAAATTCTTGTCAAATCGATTTTTTGGGTTCATTTACTTTTTTGGACTAATAAAACTGCCGCGAATACAGCAAATTTTATTAAGTCGGCGAAATGGTTCGTTACTTTTTCCCAACCGAGAATTTTGTATATTTCGGTAGAAAACCATCTTATTTATCAAACAATGCAAAAATCTCGAATTAAAAAATAATAAGAGTTAGTCCTTCATATATTAAGGTAACGACATACTCCTTCTAATTTTAAAAATTTTTTTAAAAACAAGTTAAATAATAATCTTGGGAAAAAGTGCGATTAAAAAATAAAAACATGATTTAAAATTTTTTATAAAAATTTGACTTGGTATACTTTACATACTACCAACAGAATTGGGTACTCCTGTATCATTTGGAATGTTTGGTTAACCATTGTTTATTTTTGCCAAAAAAAAAATCTAATTTGTTTCATATTTTTATACCAGGAACTTAGGTCCTTATTTTGTAAAACGCAACTCTAAGTGTTGAAAAATTTTATATGGAACAAATTTAAATTACATACACAAAACACAAAATTTCTCAACACTTAGCGTTGCGTTTTGCAAAATAAGGCCCATAATATTTGTCAACGCTTAGCGTTATGTTTTAAAAAATAACGACCTTAATTATTTTTAACATGCGGATAGTTCCATCATGAGGTAAGGCCATGATACGCACATTTTTTGTTATAATATATAAATATGAAATTTATAAGCATGAAAGAACATGATTTCTGCTCAGAATGGCCATCAGAAGGCTGTGTCGGGTGTGACCTGACAAATCTCAGTTTTTGCAGAATGATTAATCTGAATATATATAGTGTAACATCTTCCATAGCACGAGGAGATTTAGCTTTTTTTTAAGTAACTTTTTCAAAGTATTTTTGATTGCATTAAGTACTTAATGCATGGACGGGTGTGTCCTGAAAAAAAACCTTTTTAAGGACTTCATTCATATAATGAATGTAAAGGAATTTTGATTGTTGTGCTTATAGAAAGCACCAGATATTCTGGAGCAACATCTTCTCAGAGATGCTTGGAAAAAAAATTTTTTTTTATGGATTGGAAGGAAAGTTACGTTTCAATATAGTGACTGCCTTGTTTCATAAACGCTGTGATTTAAAACTATCTTTATTAGATGTATTCAAAATACTGCTAACTTGACTTTATTCATTTTTCCTTTATCTGCTCTTTCGTTTTACTTCTCCATATTCTTTTTCTTCCGTTCATAATAAATTTCTTAGGACTTGGTATTTCTCTGTGTATTTGCAAATTATTCATCAATAAAAATTACTACTTGTATATAAATATCAGAGAAGAGCAACAAAATTTTCCAATAAGTCTTATATTGTAGAGATGCGTAATGCTAAATCGGTCCAAAGTATAATTCAGAATGTTCTGCACAAGAAAAAATAAAATGCTAGACTTTAAATATGTTTTTAAGCAGATTTTTTAAAAACTTGAATGGCTTTTTAAAAAAGAATAAATGTAAAAATGGCAATAATGAATTACTGTTGTCAAAATTCGTTGTTAATAAAATTCCGCATAAGGAAACTCTGATGCAAAATAAGAGCATCTTCTACTAAAAACAAAACGACAGCAATTTTTTTGCATTTTTTGCTTTAAGCAATAGTTAAGAGTACATAATAGTCGAATTGCACATACTGAAAGCTTTAAAGCTTTTTTTTTACATGCACAGACATAATAAAAGTTATTTTCAAACCTAACGCACAAAATGTTAAATAATGTTATTTTCAACTTAACATTTGTGGTGTATTACTATTAAAACTTTTCATAAAACGAAAGTTTATGAGCTTAAAAATGTAACAGTTTTATATTATTTTAAGTAGAATAAAAGTAAATTTTTACAAGAAAAGTTTAGTAGAGGGAGTTAAGTTTGAAAACACCAGAACTTTACTCGTTTTTGACATCATCATAATGTTTTTCATGTACAATTTAATGTGCACAGAAAAATGTAATTTCGTATTCAATTAAAAGATAACAAAAAATTAAATAATTGAAGGATTCAAATGTTATTCTTAAGTAAAAGCAAAAACAATGATAAAGGGTGGGCAAATTTAAGGTTAGGAAGTAAATTGGCTTAAAAACACACTTTTCTTTGAAAAATTCAGTTTTATTGATACCAATAAAAAGTAGAAATATAGAAATTAACAATGGAATATGATGTTGGGTAAATGTCTACCTCTAGTACGTCGGCAGACGTCCGCTCTTTTCACAAAATTTTTAACCACATTTTGATCAATGCAGCGCTGAATTTCATCTTTCAGAGCGTCAGTTGTAAGCCCGCTTTTTCAAATTAATGTTCACAAATTTCACAATTAAAATTCTTTTTTCAAGAGTGGTTAAAAATTCCAAACTTTTTACTAAACAAACGTCAAAGTATGACAGCTCAATTCTTGACATTTCATCATTTGATATCTAATTTACTTGCGAACCTCAAATCTGCCCACCCTTTATTAAAATAATTCAAGACATTATGACACTCTGGCCCCTAGAACTACCATTTGAATTCCCCAAATATTTTTATTTAAATAGGACCTACTTCGGAATTAGTAGTTTTAATTATTATTATTTTTACATAAATCTATCTAAATTGAAGATTTTATTCTAAAGATCCAACGTTTTAGTATCACGTTTGACAAAACATCATTTTTTTGGTGAATTTTAAATTTTTGTAACTTATCACAAAAATTTATTTTGAAAAATTTCCATTAAGCATTATTTTGGACACATTTGAATTCAGTGTGCAATGAGTGAATTAAAAAGTTTATTATTGGGTATACTTAGTATTCCATTTTCCATTTTTCGTCGATAAAGTACTTGTTTTTTAAATATTAAAATTAAAAAAATTAATTCTCAGCAAAAGCTAAACACTGTATCATCCGGGATCGAGTAAGATTATGAAGCCCACTTCTCTGATTAAAAAATCATAAACTTTTTAAATATTTTGTGTGCAGACCTGGGAAATGTATCGGTATGATTATTAGTAAAACGAAAAAAAAAATCATTTATACTTTTCGCATAGACCTGATCATGTTTAAGTTTAAATTAAGACTTATAATTTAAAATTCATGAGGTCAAGCACTCCATTCGCTTGTTAAATATTTAACAAAATCGTGTCTAATATTTACATAACCCAAACGAGCCGTACGAATTCTAAATAAAATTGTATGGAAAATTATTTTTTTTATATTAAAAAGTGTCCCTGAAGAGTCAATTTAAAATGTCTTTCATCCTTTTCCCCAGTATAATATTCAATGCTCATAAAATAATATAAATAGACATCAGGAAATATTTAAACACTTGGCAAGCAAATAAGTTGAGGTCATTTCAATTAACACACTTTTTTTCTTTTCAGAGGAATTTCATTTCAAACCTTTGCCCAATCATAATCAAAAGCAAATAAATTCTTGGCTCCATCAATAGATTCCATATCTATTTAGACATTAAGCACTTTTCAAATACCAACAAATGAAAGAGAGCAGCAGCAGTAGCAGCAGCAGCATCATCATCATCGTTTGTGAACATTTGAATCACAGTGTTTTTTTATTGTGCGAAGCGCAATGAAATTGTCAGACAACAAGTCACTTAACAAACTCTTGCTGCAATATGACAACTTTTATTTTATTTTTTATTCTATATTTTATAATTTTTTCTTTTTGTACATTTGTGTTGGGAAATATGTATCTAGTGTATAAGTTGCAGCTTCACTTTTAGCCTTTTTTTTTTGTTCATTTCATTTTAATATTTATTTTAATCAAAAAATATGACCCATTGTCAGGGCAGAATAATAGCTTGACAATGATGGCTGTAATACTGATAGTTGGGAGATTTATGCTTTCATCTCTTTGAAAAGTGACCATAAAAATGATGATGTGGCAGTAGTATTCTAAATAATAGAAATAGAAATATTACAGCCATCGCAAGCCGTACTGACCAATGCATTCCCAGGGAGTGTATTTCTGTACCAAAAAAAAACAACTAATATTTTAAGTCAAAACAAGATATGCACATCCGCTTCTATATTACAACGTAGTCATAAATCAAAACATAAAGAAAGTAAAACTTGGCAAAGTGCGGCTTCATAGTTCAAAATGTGAGAAAGTGTAATGATACTAAAATTTAAATTAGAAGTTTTTGCACAGAGAAAGATGTAACAAGGAAAGTTTTTTTTCTGGCTTTTTAAGGCATCACTGCGTTGTCATAAAATAGTGATGTGTATATCTTTTTTTACAGGAAATATTATTAATTTTTGGTAATGAAGTGTACCTTGGCAACTTCATAAGAAAGTTTCGCGTAAATTTTTTATTTTTTTTAATTGATTACTTAAAACATTTGCTGAACACGAAACGTTTAAAGTCTCTCTCTCTGTCTGTTAGGTCACACCCGTCACGGCTTCTTGATGTCCATTTCAAATAGAAATCATGTTTTTTCAGTGTCTATATATTTTTAAATGCCTTTAAAATTAAGATTCTTGGGAACTGCACCCTTTTTTTTAAGGTACATATATATTTTATAATTTGAATTATAACAAAAAATTTGAGTGCTATGTCACACCCGTCACAATGAAATTTTCTATATGTAAGCTCAGCGTTATTGCTTAGACACAATTTAATTGAATTTGAGTTTGTGCGAATGATTAGAGGCATTATTTGCCGATCAGGACCGTAACTAAGTATGAAAACTAATGTAATGTAATGAATGTAATTGAATAATATCAAACAAATTTACTTAAACTCATATAACAGCAATGTTTGTTTTATTGTTCCAATAACTTAATTTTTCGCACTCTCCCCATACCTTTACTTTTTATTTTTAATTTTTTCCTTGCATTATTTTGGTTGTGCATTCAACTTTTCCGCCGTTCATCAGAATTGTCTTAATTGTCGTTAATTTCATGACAATGTTGTAATCATAAAGAGGACATTTTATTAAACTTAGAGGTAGAGTAAAAAGTAAAAACATCCACACAGACAGAACGTGAAAAAGTCAATTGCTTAATATTGTGGCCATCAGTGTAACCGTGTTTGCCTTTTGAGTTCTCTGTGTTATTAAACCCAACGATGCCTTTTAGGCGCTAGGGCAATCTAATGTAAATAAGTTATTTTTAAATAAAATTTATTTATTAAAAAAAGTTATGCAAACAAGATGTGTGAATTTAACAAGATTAAAGAAATTTTTATGATATTAAATGCAGATGTCACTGTGAGTGCCAGTGCAAAGTTTGACTTTTTTCTGCGGTATTATCTGGAACCTAAGATTTTTTTAGGCTCATCATCAATATAATATTATGACTAATCTTTTTAGTTAACTTCAAAAATAATGGCTCGATTACGGTTGGCAAATCATTAACTCTTAATGCAAATAATTTGTATACTTAAAAGTCTTTTTAAAAGAATTGGTCACACTGGTGGCCTCCCCAAATTCAACAATAGACCAAGACATTAAGTGTGACGATCAAAATGTATAAAAATGTTCAGCAGCAAAAGTTTATAAATATTTTGCAACAATATACACTTTCACTAAAGTATCAGAAAGAGGATTGATTTCAATATTTATAAAACCAGAAATGTGATATTCTTACGTGCTGCACATGGCAACTGAATACAAAAAAATAAATAATTATTTTCTTAATAATAACATGCTTAAAAAGTAGAGAGTTTTATATTTATAAATTTGTGCTGTGCCTTCGATCTTTTTATATATTTTTTTAAATAAAATTTACCTGTTAAGGGCTTACAATCTTACATATTAATATAAGGATTTATAATTGTTTCATACATACCTAAAAGAGAAAAAGAGAAAAAATAAAACAGATTTAATTAGATTTTAAATTAATATTTTTGTAAATAATATTTATTTATTTTAATAAAATTCTATTTATATAATTGCAGCCAAAACATCTACAATAAGAAAGCAAGTTATTTAAAACAATATCTATCCAAAATATTCAAACTAGTTTCATAGTTTTTTTTTAAGATACAAAGCAAACGAGCGAGCAGTCATGAACAGTTTTCTAATCTACTTAAACAAATGCAATGCTCTATTTAATAGTAAATTCAAGTTAAAGTGTACAATTTTATTGAATATTAAATCTACTCGTGTGATGAAGGTATGGCAAAAATGTGTTTTTATGTGCAGCAAAAGTGTTAATAAATATTTATTACACTTATTTTAGTTTCAAATACATAAAAGTGGGAAGAGGTTTTTCAACCAGTTTTTATTTAGCACAATTCGATGTCGTTTTACAGTCTGTTCGTGTAAGTCATTGACGTTACAAATCTTGGCGTTTTTTCAATAGATTTTAACTCCAACCACTATTAAAGTCAAGCTAAATTCTACCCTGAAGGAGTCTGCTCCTTCGTTTATGACGATGGAATATTGGGCCACAGAGTTAAAATGACCAATGAGCTGTCTGCCACAATAACCGCCAAGAAAATTCACAAAATAGTATTGAATGGTCGTCGGCTGAGAATGCGTTAGTTGGCTTAAATTATACGCATTTCAAAAAGTATATTGCATTTCGACTGGAAATTTTAAGATGAGAAAGCTGTGCGCCACATGGGTGCCGCGTTTGCTGCCAATATAACAAAAAGATTTTCGTGAAGATATTTAAATAGAATATTTATAGATGTTCCATCGCAATAAATCCGACTTTTTGTGTCGATTCGCAAATATGAATGAGCTATCACTTCACAACTGAGACAGACGACCAGTCAAAGCAATGGACTGGAATGGGATAATCGTGGCCAAAGAAGGCAAATAAACTTCCATCTGCAGGCAAGATCATGGCGTGGGATAGTTTTTATTGATTATCCTTAAAAAGAAAAAACAATCAACTGCGAGTATTATGATAACTTATTGCGGCGTTTAGGTCATGAAACTTAAAGAAAAAAAGATTGCATTCGGTAAATAAAATTTTGTTTCCTCAAGACGTTGCACTAGTTCACACATCCATAATTGAAATGGTCAAAATCAGTGAATTAAATGAATTACAGTTCGAATTGCATCATAACGCACTTTTAACTTCAGATTTATCTCCGTTGGATTGTGTTCTATTTTAAAAATTTAAAAAAAATGACTCCGTAGTTAGACTAGTGACAATAATGCAGAGGTGGAGTCTGTACATGACAGCTATTTCAAGAAGATGGGCAGTTGTTAGTATAAACAGGATATCAAAGCTATTGAAAATTTCTAGAAAAAAGTAAATGGATCGAAAAGGGGAGTATCTTGTAAAATAATGAAATTTTCCCCCAAAATTGATGTGCTTTTCTAAGACTGGCTTATAGGATCGCCCTCGTACATATGCACCATGGTAGACATAATAAATAAATGAATTAACCTACTGGTCTGAGGTATTGCTATAAATTTTAATTTTGACTTGATTCAGGGGCAAAAAGACAAGCTAGTCCAACTTGGTTTAGAACTATTTATCTAAAAATAATAATAGTCTTAACACAAAATTTAAGAATTTTTTACCTTTTTAGGGTTCCGTACACCAAAGATGAAAAGGAATGACACTGTTTTTCGAGAACCGTAAGAGCTACGGACCTGAAATTTTCATAGAATATGTAAAACTATGGTCCCTACAATAAAAAATATATGCCAGTCAAAGTCAAGAGGGTGCTCTAAGACCATTAAAGAAACATTTTTAAACCATAATGTATTACACAGATAATTATATATAGACACTCGAAATGTTAGTGTTTTAAGCTGAGTACGCATCTGGTATTTCACGTGGTGACATTTTTTGGTGTCATTTCCATTTCAGAAATAATAATGACAGCAACAGCAACAAAAGCTTAAAGATATCTTATAAGGCCGTTTGGATCAACTCTGTCGAACATTAAGACAAAAAAAATAAATTCTTTTATCTAATTTTTCGACCTTTTTCAATATATTCAAATAAACATTGACCCAAAGCTCAAAAAATTAGTTTAATTGAAAAAAAAAAATAAAAAAATATGGTGCTCAAAAATGCACTAATACACACACGTTAACAAAAGCCCAGCAACAACAACAACATTATCAACAATAAACAAAGTTGATTGACTGCCTTAGTTTGCTTATGCCGAACACACAAATGGCATTTCTTGTTTTGTCATTTTGTGGTGTCATTTTCAAAATATGTACAATGCAATGCCACACAACGAAAAATATCGGAAATGACAAATTTTGCTAATAGTACTCGTACACACTATTGCGATGACACAAAATGCCACAGTGTGTGCTCTGCATTAGTTAATGCATTTTTATGCAGACTACACCAATTAACACTAAATTAAAAAAAAAATTAAAATTAAAAGGTATTCCATCGCAAATCGTAAGAGGCTAAAAAATCTAAACATAAAAAATATCAAAACTAAAATTCCGAAACAAAAAATCGACAAAAGAAAAAAACGCTAAAATGAATAATATCGGAAAAAATAAAATAAGTCACTCAAATGCAAAAAAATTACCAAAAGTAAAAAGGTCGCCAAAGACCTAAGCTAAAACGAAAAAAACGCCAAAACTAAAATTAATCGCAAAACTAAAAAAACGCCAAACATCAAAAAAATCTGTAAAGCGAAAAAAAACATAAATAAAAAAAACGCCAAACAAATTATGTAAAAAAAATATATACATCAGTTAAGATACTCGATTATACAGGCTAAAGTTCGTATAGTATTCCATACTATAAGGTTCGTACGGAACCCTTCGTGCGCGAGTCAAGGTAACACTTTACTGAATTCGTTTGCATAGAAATTTTAACAAAAGTTGTGATTTCCTAAATATGTTATAACAGTGTATAACAGTTTATACAATATTTGTTATTTTAGATATAAGACAAAGAAAAACAAAAACAACACTTTAGTGACAACGACAACAACAAAAATAAAAACTAAAACAAAATATTTTTGAAGTGACACAATAAACATACACTTACCCTCCAGCAACAAGTATCATCTGCATTATGGTTTAATGCTTCTTTTTTTCTTTTCTTGTTTTTGAATCTCATTCATCCAAAATTTATGAAATATATGATATTATTAAGCTTTAAGGCTCTTTCTTTTCCAATATAATTTTCATTAATTTCATAGCAACATATTTTTAAAATTAGTACAACACAAGCCAGCCTCATATGTTTAATAAACGTTAATGGAAGTCAGTGATAACAAATGAAATGACACAAACAAGTTAATGGTTTAATTGCATGAGCAACAATACTAATATACAAATTTATCGTTATTATTATCATTATTATTATGTTATAAAATGATGTTTTTTTTGAAAAAAAAAAATGTTTTTTTTTGTAGATTTGTTGATTCATTCAATGGGATGGATTTTTTTATAATTTCTTTTTTAAGAGCTTAAGAATTTTCAATCATGTTACTATGTACTACAATAAAAATAAAATGCATAATTTTTTTCTTTATTTAAATCAAGAGCTGCAGTTGCATGCTTTTTTTTGCATTTTGCATTCATTTTGCCGATTATACAAACAAAAGTGTATCAAATTTTGCAAAATGTTTCATTAATCATATGTAATTATGTAAAAGAAACGAATGTGTTGAAATGGTAGGAAAATAAAAAAGACTTAATATTGCACATATGTACATATCGCACACTCTATCATAAACAGTCGCAACTCAGAATCAATCAAAGTGTTTTTTTTTTATAAACCAGTTAATTTAACGAATTCCTAACGACCGCAACAATTTCTTTTGCAATACAGTCTTCTTGAATAATATAAAATACCGTTATGCTTGTTTTTATGTTACTTACTATACTTGCGTCATTCGTGCAGTATCAACAGTTATTTGCAACTACTCAGCATCTGAAATTTTTTGAGTTGTGCCTGTTTATGATTTAGTGTGCGATATGTATTTCTAAGTTAATTGTTGAAAATTAAAATTGCAGTTATTAGCTTAATAGGATAACAAGACATGGTGCCAGTATTGAAAAAAATATTAAATTATATATATTTAAGTGTTTGCTATTGTTATTAATATTTTGACTTTATAAAATAAACAGGACTTTAATCATTATTGTACTTGCAAATAAGAACTGTGGACTCTCAATGAGGTCATTGCTTTTAGAAATGCATTCAATGGGCAATATTTTTATTTAAAGGTATTATTTTATAAAAGGTATTGCAAGCAAATCAAGGCATATTATTAAAAACAATCATTAAAAATTTTTCTTTGCTCTATTTAAATAGCATATGCATTTTATTACCGCGATATAGAAAGGTCCAAGCTCATTGTTTTTTGAAAGAGATTTTTATATATATATATATATCGATAAAGGGAAATCTAATGTATCGAAAAATGGAAAATCGCAATTTAAAAAAATAAATAAAATAATGAGTTACAGCCTTTCTATATTAAGGTAACGATTTGCAGAACTGTAATTTTCTCATTACAAATGCCAAGTGTAAGTGCAAATATTTTTATTGTGTTCAAAAAACCGTCTTTTAACTCCAAAATGTGAGATGATTTAACTATGTGCTGTTCATTACAGCTTAGGAGGATAGGAAGCAAGGTTAATTGCCCTCTGCAATTATTATTATTTAGTGCAATAGTAAAAAGCAATTCTTTTATTTTGAGATTTCGTGTTCACGTGATAAATGGTCTTTCAATAAAAATTTTTAATTAGATAAGTATAAAAATGATTATTTTTAAGCAAAACCAATGGGAGGAAATTATGTCATTTACAATGCAAAGCAACATCAGCGGAGCTACAGAGCCTGCAGGAGTATGTGCTTTTCATGCAATTCTCATCACCAATTCTAAAATTTTCGGCTATATTTGCTCGATAATTTCAAGTCGGCTACGGATGATTAGCTGATTGGGCCTGGGTAGCCGCTTGATGCAAGAACTGACGCCTGCTTGCAGGCGTACCAAATTGACTGGCAGTAGCTATTTGTTTTGGATGGCGGCAATGGCATTTCGAGTATCATTGACACTGAGAATTAAGACGGAGATCGGTGCAACCCGACATCCCTCTGAGACTCTACTTTCGAAACCACTAATTGTTCGCGACTGCATGAAGCAGCTACCCTCAATATCTGCGGAACATACCATTGTCCGCAACCTGCGACGCGTGCGGTAGCATTCAGCTATGCTTCCCACAGGCAGACAATAAATCGGGAACCAGCATAGATGGTAGTGTCCGAACTGTTATTCTTAATTGGGCGGATAATAATTAGTAATATTAGTCTAAAGAAAAACGTGTTACATTAAATGATTTCGGTGGCTATTTGTGATCGCCTGTTTGCGAAATCATACGCTCCCGATCCGACGGGAAAGACTTGACATAGTTGGTGATCAGTAGCAAAGAGATATTTTGCTAGTGGAATGCCCAATTACAAAGATCGACGAGAGATCTGGTTTTTCGCAGCACTATGGGCTACAACAGCAATATTCTATGTTTTTCTTGAACGACGTGCACTAGTTCGATTTTTCACAACGCTAGCTTGTAGCAACAACTAAAATTTTTCGACCAGGATTACAATTGCTGGCAAAAAGGTGCTTTACGACCGTCCTAAGTTTATTCAGTTTTAAGCGTGAAATTTTCACCATTTCAGTCATCTTTCAAATAATTGCAGGTTGAGTCATGACAACTGTTAAAATTACGGGCTATTTAAAATTAAACATATTATTGGAACACTATATTAGTCTGCTCTCTATAATTTGGTGATCAATATGCTTTACATACCACAGTGCCACAGTTATGACCAGATCTTTTCTTACATAAAACTGAGTTTCCCAAAAAATTATGGACAGTGGAAAAGAGATCAACAACAACAACGACAAAGTACTTAATGACCACATTACCTTTTTTTCATTGCAAATGAAAAATAATAATTGGAAGATAATGCATGATAATTTTGTTAAATTATAATGCTCTTGTGATTCACACACACTGCACACTGTGCACATGAACTCAATGAAATAGGAAACTGCACGTATGAGCAATTTTAAATGCAAAAAATTATATATTACTCATACGTCTGTATTGCACTACACATGCGGTGGCGTGATATAACATGGTTGTAAATTTGCTTGTTGTAGTAGACGAATTGTGAGTAGTTTGGTCAGCGTCAGTGCATTTTGTTTAATGCACATTGGCCAACTAATTTTAAATTTCCCTATGCACTGCCACCTTATTTTTGCTTCCCGCCACTGTACGCACAAAAACAATAGCGAATAACCATTCAATGTCACTTTATAAATAAATATCTACTTCGCCCCCCGTCCGTGTTTTAATTTAATAAAAGCATAATGAATGATAAAATATTTACAAAAATACCTGTTAAAAGTTATTAAGTCCCAATAAAAACAACAATATGCGTACATGCATACATACATACACATATACGAGTACATATGTTTTTATATTAATGGATAATAGCACTCACAATTATTATAATGTATGCATGTTTAAAAATATTAACATATTTTTCAATTTCACTTAAATAAAATAATTGCAATAAAACTAAAAATAGAATAAAAGGAAAGGAAGAGAAGTGACAGAGTAGCATAAACATCACATCAAAACATTCATTTTATTTGCATTCAATACAATAAACATCATATTATTTTTATATGGGAATTTAATTTAAATTGTTTTCTCTATTCTCTGCTTTATTTTTATGTTTTTTTCTTATAAGTTTAACAGCCATGACAAGGAACACAAATACGAATAGAACAATTTATATATTAAAATATTTGTAGGAATAATTATTTATTTATGCATTGCATTGTATTATCGTAAGTACGACTAGTAGTATCTTATGTATTGTTTTAAATAATTTATAGTTACACAAAATGTTTTTTGTTCAACTAACATTATTTTTCTTATTATTTGCTCGCACTTGCATCCTCAGACGCAGAGCTCTTTTCATTCGTTGTCGTCGACGTCGTCCTCGTCGTTCTTATTGCACACTGAAATCCTTAAACAAGTTCATTTTGTTTTGGAATTTCAATTAAATTTCTGTTTTTTCATTCATTTTTGTTTATATTTTTTTGGCTTTTATTTTATTTTATTTTTGCTAAATGTTTTTACAAAATACACCTCATTTTTTTTTTAATAGCTGCACAGTTGGAATTTACTGCTGCGTGCATGAATATGAAAATAATAAATGAAATATACAATTCTTTAATAGTTTTGAACGAGTTGCGTTTGTTAAAAAGGAACTTCCTGCGTAGCACATGTCTCTTTACAAATTTCTTCAATGAAATATATTTTGTCTGTTTTTCTTTGCTTGGATTGGTCTTAAGCGTTTTTATTGGTTTGTTTTTTTTTACTTCCGTTTTAACTGCGAAATAAATAAATGCTGAGGGCGTGTTGCTAAAATCACTGGATAAAATGTTTAGTCGGCTCTTATGTATGTTGATTTATTTATTTGATTTAATACTTTGTTTGTTTGTTTGTTTGTAAGTGAATATTCATTTAAATAAATTAAGTGGTGAAAGTGTTATATGTAGCATAATAATAAGAATTCATTTGCTGTAGCATTATTTTTTGTTACGACTCTAAGAGAAAATTTCACCAACTCTATTTAAATATGAATTCATATTGAAAAGTCGATTTTCATTAATTTTTGTATGAAAAAAATTACTTTCAAATATGAATTGATATTGAAATAAGTTGGTGAAATGGGCTCTAACTGCTGTATTCAGAAGAAATAGTTGTGGTTTACAAAAAACAATTTTGTATGGAAATTAGTTTCTTAAACGTTTTGTAAACCTAAATTATTTTTTTCTGAATAAAGTCTTTATACAGTAAGTAAATGCGGTCAGGCTCCAGTACGCTTTTATGTTGAAGAGAGGAAGAGAAGAAACACCCAAACCAGATATCCATTGAAAAATAAAAAACTGCTGTTATCATTAATTTTGACTCATATTAAAGCAATTTTATAAATATATTGAAAGATTATATATATTTGATTAAAACTAAAAAAATTATTCCTTCTTAAGATTATTTAAAACATCCTTAGCTGCTATAGTAGAAGGAAAAGAAAGATTCTTTGAAATATAGAAAGATGTTGGTGGCAGAGAAGTGCTATACGAGCACCTAGAAATGCTGCAACAGAAGTCTAGAAAATAATACTTTATATAAAAAAAACTATTGGTTGAAAAGATTGCAAGAGGTGCAGAGATGAAAATGCAGCGCGCCGGCTAAAAATTTATAATTATTTACTAACGCCAAGATAAGGTCTTTCAGATGTAGAACCGACAAAAGAGTTCAGTCAAATTCAACCTAAGCAAATATTTAAACATTAATTTAATTTAAATTAATATTCAAGGAGCAAAATTTAAAAAAAACATCCTTTTCGCACAAATTCTAAAATCTTAGATTGTGGAGCAATTATGCACAGACAAAATATTCCCCCAACAAAACAAAAACAAAAACTTAATTGTTTCAATTAAACTTTTTAATTATTTAACTTTGTAAACAAAAGTTTAAATGAGTCAATAAAATTTTTAATTAAATCTGTGTGTGGTCAAGTAAATTTTCTAACAAAAGTTGATTCAATTAAATTCTTAACCGAAAATAGTTTTTTCTGTGTTATTTTCTTTGGAATCACAATTTAAGTTGACTTTTAATCTATTATATCTGGACATGACAATATACATAAATATTAATTGCATATCAAGTTTTTAAGCCATTATTGTATTCTGTTTGAAAAAATAAAGTTTTTTAAATAACTCGAGTCACGTATTGGCTCTGTTTACTCTTGTTATTGCTCCAAAAAAGTGATCTTGTGAATATGTTATACAAATAAGACTTTCGCTAGCAAAATATCACTCTTTCTTTGTGGGGATTCCCTACTTGGTAGAACTGCAATATCAGGAATGAAGTCCAATATTATGAACTTGAAAGTCTCACGGCCTGTCCCACGATGTCGATAGAAAATGTTCGATCAACAACGCGTATTGAAACAACGATAAAATTTAAAAACTTTTGTGTGCAAAACAAGTAATTAAGCGAACCTTTTCAGTCGACATCGTGGTTCCTGCAAAGTTGTAAACAAAAAACATTTCGTAAAATTTACTTACAAAGTTGAATACATTTTTTTCATTTCTAACTGGACTGAAAAGTTTTTAAGTAAAACATTAACTGCAAGTTATTTTTTATTTATTTATTTTTATTTTATAAGAAGGGGTCATAGTTAAACTTTTTATACAGGACACGCAAATGACCATGGTAGGGAAAGGGCTGCTGGTGTTATTTTGATATATGATGAAGGTAGAGTCAATAAATGTAATTGCTACGGGTCTTCGGGCTTAGGTGAGGGTTAAGAACACACGATTGAATTGGCCATTGGAGTCGCCTGAGTACCAAAAGAAACACGCAACAATATTTTTTGCTTTTTATTCAAAAAAAAGTTCTAAATAAAAAAATATTAAAATTTAATTCTTTCATCAATAAAGGTGTCTTTACCTGAAAGAAGTAATGAAATACTTTACTCAAATATTGTTAAAAAAAATAAAATATTTGCAATTGAACTACATACTTTAAAAAACTGTTTAAATAAACCCATATATCAAGCATTAATTTTGTTTTGTTCAAGCCATTATTTTCCTTCGACGGGCTATCAACTTTACTGGCACAATAAATTTTAAAAATTTTTATTTTAACCTAAATGGCAAAAATATAATAAAAATGAAACAAAATAAAATATAATAACTGACCTCTAGCAGAAAACATAAATCAAAGTCACTCAACACATGTATTTTACACTTTCAAGCAAAAACGGAGAAAAAATCAGAAGGTCTTTTTAATAACTTTTTTTTTTGTTTGTTTTAAAATCTACAGCAATACGAGTATATTTTTATGTGGACTAAATAATTTTTGCATGAGAAACAATATTTAAAAGGAATATAAAAAATATTAATATTAATATTCTATTAAACACATTTACAAGTCCTTAATTTTTTTTTTATTCTAGTCACTTAAATAAATTTAAGTTCACATTTTAAAATTTATATTATTTGCTGAAATTTTTTCGATTTAATTTTTAATTTTCGTGAATTTTTTTTTTAGTTTCAGCCTTAAATTCATTGTTTGCTTTAAATGAGTAGAAAACAATTATTGTTTATTATGATTTTATTTTCTCATTTATTTACTTTTATGTATGTTTTCATTTATATTTGTTTAATATTTCAAACACTTGTTTTTTTTCTTTTACTTCTTTTTCATACTGACTTTAGTTATTATATATTTTTCTTTACTTTCTTTTTCTATGGCTTTGTTTAGTGAGTACGAAACTTTGTACTTTCATTTTGTATTAGTTTTCTCTTTCAAGGTCGCTTCACTACGAAACAAGTTGCAACTCAACACACACAACTGTCTCATTTCCAGTAAAAAAAAAAATAACTTGTCCAAAACTAAAGTAAGAGAGAAGGAAAACAAATTGTGGCCAGTGTTGTCAGATATGGCGATATCTCGCCAAACGTGGCGGCAAAAATTTGTTTTTGGCGATGAAAATTTTGAAATGGCGATTGGCGATATTTGAACTCTTTGGCGATATTCTTGGCTATATTCTTACGATTTTAATACAATAGAATAATTTGAAGATTTGGCTTGTTTTTATGGTTAAGCAATTGTCTATATGCAATTCGCTCCCGCCTTTGGAACTAATCAGTAGACTTTATGTCACATATATACACTTTGGTATTTCATATATGACAATAGAGTAATATTAAAAATGAGAAATATTTTATTTAAGGAACTTTTTCTACAATATAAAATATTTCGTTGACAAGATTCTTAGAAACAAAATTATGAACCACAGAATCTTATTTGGAGAAGGAAACGACCTTTTATAAATTGGGACCAACATATTGACAATGAAGCACCAGAAAACCTGCTCGAGTTTTCGCTTAAAGTGTATGATTACAACGATGCTGCTGGTACTTAACAATTCAAGAATATGAAATTTGTACTTAAACACACATTTAAGTTAATGTTTAACACAAGATTAAAATAATAATTCTGATCTTGGTATTCAGGTTCAATTTATCCTGATATTTTGGAATATGTTATTGTTAAGTAAGTTTTCTTAAGCAATATATCTTTTATATCTTACAATAGACGTTACGGACTGAATTTTAAATTTAACAATATTTGTAATTTAATTACAACAGAAAAATGTTTTTTTTTAGCTAAAATTTGATGTTTCATTGTATTGGCGATATTTGGCGATATTTGACAAGTCATTTGGCGAGGAGGCTGAAAATAAATTTGCCAACACTGATTGTGGCAAACAAGTTTGCGAGAGCCTAGAGAAGATAATAAATTTTTTGGATAAATAATAAAGTGGTATAGTTTTGCTATAAAAATAGTAAAATTGTACGACACTTCACACAAAAACAAAATGATTTTGATATTTTCATACGAAAATCACAGATTCAATCAAAAATATCACTATAAGAAATCATTTCATTTTAATTTTGTTTATTAAGCTCCAGGTCACTCTTTATAAAATTGTTATTGATTTTATTTATTTTCGCTATTTCGTTAACAGCTTGTTTGTACACATCGTCAGGTTATAAACAATGGGGAACAAATGAAAAATTTTTTATTAAATTAAATGTTTAAATGAGTTTAATAAATATGACAAAATAAACTAAAAAGGTCAATAGACGTATAATAAAAATACTGTAAAAAACCTTTAAATAAAAATTTATTTTACAATTTTTAATTTATATTTTGTTGTGGATTATGAATTACATTGCAGCAGAATATTTATTTCTGTTTTGTGTACCTTTCCAGCAAAAATTACTGCTTACCAGAAGCGTTTTTGTAAGGGAGACAATGTAACAGAACCACTTGCTGTTGCGCATGAATAAGGCAGTTTTTTGTTCGAGATGAGCCAGCTAGAAGCAATACATTTAGCTTCCAAAAAGCCATGAATTCTCTTGCCTTACTTAAGTGTTTCACAGAAGTAATAATAATATATAATTTTTGTGAGAAGCCGCCATACGTTAGTGCTTTTCAGAAGAATTTTTTGAAGCTTTTGTTATCAAATCAGAATTCTTTTTTGCTGGGTTAACAATGGTTTTGATAGCATCTATCTCCTGCTATTGGCAGTGCTAGATTACCTTATAAGCAAGTCTCTCATAGAAAATAAGGACACGTCAAAAAGATCTGACATGGAAACGAGACTCAACCGCTTAATAGACTTGGGTCGAAATTGTTCAAACCGTACATAAGTTGGGAAGAATGATAAGACATCACTTTCCTGGGCCCAGCCGAATGCCGGTTATGTACGAAACCTTTAGTAGGAGACACCGTGTCGGAAAATACCATGGTGAAGAAAATTATTGAGCCCGGCCGAAGGCCGCCTATGTAATAAATATTTAATATGCAGCGCATGATGGGAAATATCATATAGAAGTAAATTGCTAAGACCTGCCGAAAATAAATCAAATGGATAACCAAAACTAGGAGCAAGTATCGTTCTCTTGTTGAGGCCCAACGCTCCACCAGGAAACTATTATATTATTATTTTTGTAATTGAAAGGAGAAAAAAAAGAAAAAAAAAGAAAAATTTAATTTCAAATATAAAAATATCCTGAAGAAGTTAACAAAGGTTAACGAAATATCGAAGTACTAAAATAATAATAAAGATTGACCTAAAGCTCAAAAAATTAGTTTAATTGAATATATTGAAAAAGGTCGAAAAATTAGATAAAAGAATTATATTCAATATTATATCTGCCACCATTTGTGGCGCACATTCAATCATCAGCATTTATTTGCTTTTTTTAAGAATCCTTTAAAGTTTTAATTTCAAAACTAAATTCGATTGAGAGCTGATTGCACTAACTCAAAAAAATACCCACTACAGGAAAAACGAAAACTAACTCGTGACTGCGAAACGGAAATCGCCCAAATATTAGCAAATCTCCAAATCTGGCAACCATGTGTGAGTTCTGTGTATTATGTGATGTTTCCCTATTATATTTGTTTATAGTTTTATTGCTTTTGCAATTGTTTAGCCAAGTATTGTATAGTTTTTCGATTTAACACTTAATCCCAACCACTTTTATTTAAAGGATTGATTGTATAAGCGGCGGTTTCATAAACAAACAACTTAAACACACACACACATACAAACACACAAAAAATTATTAAGGCTTTAATTATTTAAATTAATATGCTTCTCTAGTTTTTCTAATATTCAGAAGTCGCATAATTTTAGTTATATTTTTGTGCTTGCACAATCGATGATTTTTTCCAGAATCATTATTTTATTTATTTACTTTTAAGACTTGTTTAATGTTCTTTGTTATAAATTTTTTATATGCTGCACTACTACACCACCGACCAACACTATTGCTTGTTACGGCAACGTAAGAGATACTTCTCGTAGAAAATTATTTTAAATTTATTTTTTAAAACTTTAGCCGTGTAGTTAAAAATTGCAAATAAAATTATCTGGTTTGAAATATACAACTTGGCTGGCAAAATATACTCGCATTTCGAGATTCTAACGAACAAATCGCAGCCTCAACAAATTATGTCTCGGTTACTCGCTCTCTCTCTCTCTCTCTCTCTTTCTCTCTAGATATAACAGACAGAAATTAAAAAAATTATATATAAATAAACTAAAAGCAAAAAAAAAAAACATAAAAAGAAACAAATACACACAACTAATTCCATCATTATGAACTGCTGCCTGTATGAAGCCAGCAGCAATGCCAACAAAACTTATTGCAAAAAAGAAGAGTTTAAAATAATGCGATGAACTACCCACCGTAGCTCCTTATAAAAAGACAAACGTTTCTTTAAAAAAAAAATAATAAAAAAAAACAATGTAAGAGTTGAAAAAAAGTAAAGTAAAGGAAATAGAAACAAAAACAAACTGATAAAAAAATCAGGAAAACAAACAAAAAGCTTAAAAGAAAAAAAAAGTTGTTTACATTTTGAAACCGGGTTACCAGTGACAATTGTATGACAACAACCACAAAAATCAAATCAAATGCAGTCACATACATACACTTGTACACTTCTTCACCCTCTCTCTCTTTTTTTCTCTCTCTCTCACTCTGTCTCTCTGTGTACATATTATACAACTAACAAAAGCGAAAGGATACAAACACTGATGCCAACTTTTTTTTGAGGAAAAACGCTCTAACAAGCAATATTTTTAAACACATATCACTCATTTCTTGCAACACAATCATATCTCATTTTTTGAGTTAATAATGCACAAACATCCACTACATCATATTTAATCTCATGTTAAAACTTCATAGACTCACATCTTGAGAAATTAAAATATTTTTATGTCTTCTTTCCTTTAAAGTAATTTTCTGTAAAACTACATTTTTTGAGTTATGCCTTTGTTGCAATAAAAGAACGATATATGTATTTCATATTTAAATTCAAATTTCATTTGTACTCTTGCAGATAAATGTCAAAATTAAACCGTTCGGTATCCAAGAAATATCAATACACTTGCCTAAAATTTAAGTGGATATGTTTTGAAATTTTGTTGGATATCGATCAAGTGCCTTCACTTTTTTCTAGAGAGTACACTCTAGTGCGAAATGGAAGGAAATGTTTCAAAAGCGGTAACGAAATGCATATAGATAATGCTTCATCATAAAAACAAATAAAATTTTAAAATTAATTAAATAAATATACTTCGACATTTCATGTATTAATTTTACTGAGAAAATAATATACGTACCGTTGGTCTCAAGTGGAAAAGCCCTAACTCAAATAATTGTAATTTTACCGCAGCAAGTAAAATGATAATAGAAATTGCAATATTAAAAATTTAACTTTTTTTGAAGGCAGGTACAACTGCTTGTTAAAGCGTTATTTTTTACACTCTTGCAATAAATTTTTGTGACGAGGTGTATTTTTTGGTGACATGTATTGGAATCACTGAAAAACTTAATTTCGTAAAAAATGGGAGTTAGAACCTTCATTTGTATGAATTGACTTTGACAAACACTTTCGTACATACAACAAAGGCATTACGTCCAATTATCAATCTTCATACCTAAAAATCAAATAAAATAATGTTCTACTTTTTTTTCACTGTTTTCATATGAATATTGACAGTTTCAAAGAAGGAAACAGTTGACAGTCACAGACACAAATGCAGTGACCTTGTTAGATATGCCTTGAGCGTGCATGAATGTCTTTAAATTTACAGTTGCAAAAGAAAGGAAAATTAATATTTAAAATTTTTTGTGAAGCTAAAAGACTAGCAAAAACTTATATTTAAGGCAGTAAAATTAAAAATGGAAAAGCTAGGACTGAAAAAAGCACTAAAGTGCGAAAGGCACTAAATTGGCATCACTGGATACAACGTTTGTTTGCATGAGATACAAAATTTGTGTTCAACAAAGAGAGTTCTCAGCACAAGGCGCATGCTTCGAAAAAAGTAAAACTTCAAGTTGAAAACAAAAGTGAAATTAGACCAACAACAACTAAATATTCAAAACTAAATTTAACTTTAAAGCAAACATCCCAAATTCGATTGTATAAAATTTGCATTAATTTTTTTTTTTCAATTAAAGTGCTTAATGAAAATAATTTACGAAGATAGTTGTAGTAAAGATAGAAAATTTTATTTCAAATTTGTATTTGTATATGCAATATTATATTTGGCAGTGGCCCTTATTATGACTAACTTGCGATCTTCGACAGTAGTCAAAAGTCCGACAAAGATTGTCTTTATTGTGAATATTACTCACAGTGATTTTTAAAATTTGCAACAACTTTACCTAAACATAAAACAAATCCTTTTTTAATAAGTTTTCATATAAAAATACTTCATCGGAAGCTAAATTTTGTTCGGTAGATAATTCGTTGCTCATAATATGAATTGAGTATTAGATTTTCGTTGTTCGATAGCCAGCGGGGATCGAAAATCGAATGCAACTCACAATAAGGGCCAGTATCCTCAGCACAAGATTTCTGAATAAAAGTTTCATTCATTATTATTAAAAACGATTTAATAGTTTTAATAGTAATAATTAAATGTTTTCCCTAATAAACAAAAGAAAAACGACTTCGTTTTATTAAAGTTATTAAAAGACAGTCGCAAGGACTAGGTACCGCATATATATAAAAGGAATTCTCTACCACAAAATATTTGATTGCTTTAGACCTTCTTTAGACAGTCGTCTTCAGGACGAATAATACAATAACCACAATATTCACATACAAAAGGAGCCAATTTGTAGAGTTGTGTCCAACAGCTCTTTTGAACTAAATTGTGCCGTTGGATACAAGTTCGGTAAAAAAAAAGTCAATGTAATTTAAATGGGGTTGAAACAACTTTTGATGCGAACCCGCCCAAACTAGTTCGAGAAGAGCTGTTGGACACAACTCTACAATTTTGACACAAAACCCATTTAAATTACATGGCAGTAGAGCAGGGTCCGTTGTGTAAAAAACAAGTGACTGAATGAGTTCTAGTCAAGTCCATTACATGTGCTTGAACGACTTCGACCCAAGTCTTGTTCATATGACCTGGTCTGCTATAGACTTGAATCGAAATCAAACCAATATAATTTATATAAGACTTGTGTCCAGCTCCTTCACTAGTTAATTTTTTTTTTTACAAACTTATGATCAAATCCATGTAATTAAGTGAGTTTGATTATAAAAGAGTTCGACCCAAGTCTAAAATCAACTGCAGACTTGTGTCGAAATCAAACCAGTGCAATTTAAATTAAACTTGCGCTAAACTAGTGAACGAACCAAGTCTTATTTAAATAAACTTGGGTCAAACTCGTTCAGTCAATGATTATAAATACGCATACCATCTTGTCAAAAAACAAAAGTTTTTTTAGTCCCACACACACCTGAACAACAAATCATTTCCATATGAATCTCCCACGCAAGTTATCAAATTTCGAAAAATTCACCTGTCAATTAAACCCCAAGCTTGTGCAATTTGGCGCTTCTTATTTATTTCGTGCAAGGCTACGTGAAGTCACTAGTTTATGCTGATAAGCCAGCAAGAATTGGATGGAAAAAATGTGCTTGCTTAATACAGCCGCAATGGCCATATGCATGAAATCATTTTCAAATGTTAATGCCATAGTAT
Source organism: Nowickia ferox (assembly GCA_936439885.1). NCBI lineage: Eukaryota > Metazoa > Arthropoda > Insecta > Diptera > Tachinidae > Nowickia > Nowickia ferox. The sequence goes on from OW387025.1 coordinate 114,845,272, forward strand.
ATAGAGCTTTCGAATGAATAAAAATTTGTTGATTAATGTATAATTTTTTGTATTTGTACAATATTTGCAGTTTAAAGTTTTATTTAGATGCTGATTTGTGTGATACCTCATCACTTAATAGAAAGTTATGATAAAATAATTACATCGGCTTAAGCAATTATAAAAATTTTGGAGAAAATGGGCATACCATGCAAGTTATACCTTTTATCGCATGATCTAAATATATTTATGTAAAGCAGCAGACGTCTGCTTGTATATGTATCTCATATTTTCAGAGCCAAAAGACGCCACATAATTAAAAATAATCTATTGCCTACTTTTAGGTTCGCTTCAAAAATTATTTTATTTGCCTAATTCCTTGAACTATTACGCTCTTTTCTTATTTGCACTATGCCAAATTATTGACCTACAGGCCATTCGAATGACCGCAATCTCGTTATAATTACAACAACAAAAAGAACAACAACAACAACAAAAGTTGGAATTCGCTTGAGAGCATATTTTTGCAATAAATTATAAACAATACAAACAACTTGTAATTGTTCAGTAAACAATTTTCCTTTGCAAGTTAAATTTTCTATATGCAGTTCTCTGATTTAAAGTATTACGAGGCAAAGTTTCGAGTATTTTCCATTTAACAGCAACAGCAACAGCAACTTAAATGAAGAAGAACTCAATGAAAACTACATTTAAAGTTTAAACTTTGAATAAAACAACAACTATCACAATATGAAGTAAAATCAATATTTTGGGTTGAAAACAAAATCATCTAAGACAACTTTCGTTTTTGTTGTTCTGTGCTCCGATTGCAAAATGCTGACGAAGAGAAACTTTAAGTAAAGTTTATAGACAATAAAAAATTTGTTATTTGAATTTTTTTCCCTTCAATTTAAAAATATAGCAAAAACAACATACGTAATACAAACATACATTATACGTATATGTGTCAAAGAAAAAGAGGTTAGAGAGCGGAGCCAAACACTAAGCAACACAACATCAATTTGTTTATGTTTGTTGTATTGTTGCTTTGAAAACTAAAACAAAAAACAACAAGCCAACAACAACAGCACTAATGCATGTGTTTTTGTGTTCTTTGTACCGTGTCATAGCTTGGCTTCTTCAGTTTCAAAAGAGGATTTCCTCGCATTTGCACGATATACTCGTATAACTTTATGCAAGGATGGCCTTATACAATACACAAAAAAAAACTTCTTTAGTCGCTTAGTCAGTCAAATAGACGGCAAAATATGACTGGAGTGCATGCTAATTTCGCATCTTTTTCTAATTAATTATATCTATAATTTTCTAATAAATTTTATCAATTTTACCGGCTGCATTTCAAGCGGTTTTTTATGTTTTTACAAACAAAAGTAACAGCCAGGCAATTAATTTACATGCATACATGCATGCACATGTATGTGTGTTACCTTCTTTAGGAAAGGGGCTGTGAAGGCAGCAGAGATGCTGAAGTATTAAGCTGTTAAGCTTAACTCATTTAAAAATTCTGCTATTGTGTATTTTGCTAATTTGCACAGCTTCGTTCCCGACTGATGTAGCCGCAAGGAGACGTCAGTCGGAACTTTTTGAAGCAGTGCTTAGACTTCGGTCGGAGCACTGTATAATAAATTGCTACTTTATTTATTTCACTTCGCCGACAACTCATTGTATAGAGATAAAAGATGACGAAGGAAGATATCGTGGGCTTAAAGTGAAAACCTGATAAATCCATCAACTGGCTAAAATATTTATTTTAATTTGAAACTCTACATTATAAACAAAGTTTTGTCGGGAAATTTTGTTGAGAAATGAGGTTCAGTTTGGCTTAATGAATGAATGAAACCCATCCGCAAGACTCCAGAAAAATTCATTGTTTGATGCGATTTATATGCTGGTGGTATTATTGGACCTTACTTGTCTAAAAATGAAGCCGGAACTCGCATTATGACCAATGGAGATCGTTGTCGGATTATGATTAATGATATATTGCTTGAAAATATGAATGAAACCTGTGCGGGCAACATGTGCTTTTAAGAGGGTGGCGCTACGTGGCATACGGCAACGGTCCTACCGGGATAAGAAAACACAGTCATGTGTATTATTACAAACATACACTTATTCCTAAATTATTAAAATAGTTAGGAATCTAACTTTCAATACCAGGCATTTGAGTATAACGTTTGAAGAAATTAAATCCAATTTAAAGGACTGTAACTAGCTTTCAGGCACTTAATATTACAAAAGTGTAATATGGTTAGATTTGCTATTTCTATTGGCGTTTGCCATTTCTATATGTTGTAGTTAGTAAGACATTTTTGTCTGAACTTCATCTTGTTTATTTGCTTGTTTTAATTATTCCAAAGTTCGTTTTGTTAAGCAAAGCAAATAACATGTGAAGAAAAATTTAAATATGGTGCAAAACACTACCAGAACAGCACAACATGCAGTTTCTGAAGGGTGCTGCACATTCACCATCAGCGTTATTGTGCTGAGTTTAGGCTTATATGGAAAATTTGTATTTTATTTATTTCCCTCCGAAAACTAAGCACAGTGAATTTTTTTAAATAGCTCCATAGCAGTAAAGATTTTACCACCAATTTTGTTTACAAAGAAACTAGCAGACCCCGCAAAGGTTTTTCTTGCTTCGACTTAAGAAACAAAGGGTTTTAACAATGATACTAGATTTTTACATATTAAGTTTAAAACCTGTGACTAAAACAATATTCAAATCAGAACAGTGCATGTATGCAGCTGGATTTTTACTTTCTAACAGGCTTGCTAATAATTTTAAAAGGTTCGCGAAGAAAATATGCCAACTTTTTAACTGTAGGGTATTAGAAAAATATAGATAAATAAATTTAAAAAGTCTGTTTTTTTTGCTTTGCGATAACGGAAGCTTTTTATTTATTTCATTTCATTATTTTTTGCTTATTTGACACGCATGCACTGTTTTATCTGATTGCAATATTTTTGTTTAACTCTTCCAAATTTTGTAGCTAAATAAAATATATAAGCTTATAGAAAATATAATACAAACAAGAAAGTTTGTATAAAACATTAAAGTTCGGTTTTATTTTTCTACATCAAGTCAAAAGTATTTCACTACACAAATTGTTATGAAATCGCTGTTTTCATTTTCATTGTAATATTTAGTTGATTTTCTTATCCATGATTTATTTTTTTAACTTAAAGGACGGAAGCTGTAAATGATTTCGTACACGCACACGCTTTGATTTTCGTACGTTATTTGTTATTGTACGAGTATTAACACAAGTAACAGTGAAATTTATCTGAATACTGAATTGTAATCCGGTTTGAAACGAAGAAATATTTAAAAAAAAATACTTAGAAATAAACAAAAAGTCAAAAACCAATACAAGCGTAAGCATACAAGTTAATGCAACCAAGTGTGTACAAATTCTGCGTCCACACACTCGTATACACAATGAGAAAACACAACATTGCATATTACGTATACGTTGGCGAAAAGAACGAACATAGCAACATGACTGCATCGAACATCAGACTTCTGCTCTGTCTGGTTTGTACTCGAATGCTTACAACTTTGACGCACAAAATTAATGAGCATTAAAGGCTCCAGAAGAAAAGGCAACATAAGAAAAAAAAGCGGGTGTTTCGGCACCAAAACAAAAGGCACAAATACAAACACAAACACTAGTGGAAATAAACAACAACAAATTTAAAACATAACAACAAAAACAACGTTTGATTGTGCCAACTAACGCCACAATCATAATAATGAAAACGATGGCCATTCCTACGTCTGCGACACAATGAGTTGTGTTTTGAATACCAGGCGACGACATTACGACAACTTGGTTCGTTGGTTGATTTGTACTATGTGGAGCAAGAACTTTTATATGAAAGCCTGCTTTTGAAAATTGACTTTTTTATTTAATAGAATTTTATTGAGTTTAAATGTTATTCATTCCAGCATATAGCTAAGAAATCCCATTTGGGAGCTTTTGTGTCAAAACCGAGATACTGAATGAGTTCGATTCAAGTCTAGTTTCTATAAGCAAACTGTAGTTTTTTTTTACCTTTTCGTTATTCTTACATTTTTATTCACATGAGAGCAAAATTTCGTTCCAAAAATTTGATTATCAAAACTAGTATAATAAACAATTTTCGTTCCTACAAAGATGCAATTCATATAGCATGTACTCTGAAAGGAATCATCTAGATTCTTCTTGAATTGCTGCGTGTAATAGGCAGCCACATAAGCCATAGACTTTAAAATAATCCAACCGATGTGTGCTAAATTAAAGTCAATTTTCGGGAGATGGTTTTAAACACCTGATCTATTCGGAGAATTCGTGAAAGCAAAAATTTTACAATATTTGTGTTTTGAAATTCTATATGAAGACCTTTCTCCCGAGTTGGAGATCTACTAAGAGAAGTTTTTTGAGAATCCGAATCTTAAAAAGTTGAAAATGGTTAAAATCGGTATTCCTATATATCACTAGCTAATAAAGCTGGCACCGAAAATCAGTCTGAATCTGAATTTATGCAAAAAATAAGTGGTCACATGTGTGGTATTTTTTTTTTTTTGTACTTTTAAGGGAATAAAACAGGGAATAAAGCATTGGTATTAGAAATACGTTTTTTTTTATTGGAAATAATACCGCTTAATTTTTACGAAATTATGACATGACGTTCGTCGATTAGATTGGCTCTTTTTTTTAAGTATAAAATTTTCTTATTCAAGGAATGCAGAAAAAACTTTTAATTTTTAAAGGTAAATTGAGGTACGAGTATATAAAAAAAAAGATAAGTTCAATAAAATGCGACTTTGACTGGCACACAAAGAGTTCCATACGGAACCCCTATAGTATGGAATACTATACGAACTTTAGCCTATAATCGAATATCTTAACTGATGTCGACTTATTTGTAGAATTTTGTTTTGAAATTTTTTTAATTTTGGCGCTTTTTTGTTTTACCGATTTTTTTTTCGGTTTGTGGCGATTTTTTCGTTTGTTTTTTAGTTTTAACGAATTTTTTATTTTTTTTTTTACGATTTTTTTTAGTTTTTTTGGCGACCTTTTCTTTCGTAATTTTTAAAATTTTTTAATTTGTTTTTTAGTTTTAGTTCGTTTGAAAACTTCAAGAGTTTGCCTCTAGGATTTCCAAGATGCAACAAGTTGTAGAAATTACTCAGTCAAAATTACAATAACTAATAGAATACCCTTTAAATTAGATTTTTTTTTAAATATTAATTGGAGTAGTCTGCGTAACAACAATACACAAATTTTGAAAATTTGAAGTGTCTACTTATAATTGTCCGTGTATTACATTAGGATTTCAAAATATTTCGTTGCTCGCTTTAGAACACCCTTTAATTTTTAACTATCATATGTTTGTAGTAGCCAAAGTTGCACAAATTCTGTTAAAATTGCAGGTCCTTCGGTTCTCGATAAAACAGCCCGTGACAGACAGACAAAATCTATTCGCAATTTATACCAAATATTATTTAATTAAAAGCACTAATAAGAAGGAGTTTGAAATTCCGTTATCATCACTAATTGGTTTACAGTACGTTTACATTAGAGCTAATTAAGCTACTGGGTTCATAACCCATTTATAAAGGTTTCAATCCTTTAAGTTTTAATTTTTAATAGTTCATCAAACATTATATTATCGTATTTGCATTAATTTTAATAATAGCAACTATAATTTCTGTTTCTGCTAATTCATAATTAAGAGCTTGATTAGCCTCCAAATAAGAAATAATAAATTAATATCAAAAGAAATTCATTAAAGAATTTTTAAGCTCAAGCGTTTCGGGCAAAATCTAGAAGATATTGTGTAGCTTTCTCATACAAAACAAAATCTTATTCATCACTACATTTTGCCGAAATCTAATGAAAATTTAGTAGAACTTAGTGATGCAACTACGAGTAAATTTTTTTTTCTCCAAATTTTACTAAAAATATATACCGATTTACTAAAAAAACGGTGTGTGAATTAGCTATATTGCAGTTGTTTGGTTGTAGTTTAGGAAAATTTAGAGTCAATGTTTTTTGTTTTCGATAAGATTTGAGTTAAAATCTGCTAGATTTTGTGCAGCTGTAAATATCTCACTGCGAAATTGGTTTAATTAAATTAGATTCCTTATTCAAGTACTTCGCAGTGTATTTATTCTGTTCTTCACGAAAATTAAAATCAAAATGCAGATTTTCAGAAAATGAAAAAAATTAAACTTTGATATGTTTATTAATTAAAAGATCTAGATATTTAAGTAAAACACTCAATTTCTTAATATAATAGAAGCTATTTAGTTGGCCACTACTGTATGCATATTGTATATGACTAAATATTTAATTGTTTTCGCTGTTTTGGGAAGAGAGTTGGCAATCTCTAAAGACTTTTAAAAATTAATGAAAATACGAATGAAAAAAATAACTACAACACAATAAAATAATTAAAATAAACAGCAAAAATAAAGCCTATGATGATGATTCATGTTTATGATTTTAGCAGAAACTTGTTGTAATTTATTGAACTATTAAAAAAAAAAAAAAAATAAAATACACCACTTTTAGCACATGAAATTCCTCTACATCGGAAGGGTTTTTTTTATTTTTTTGCACTTTTTAATTAAGGGATTATAAGTATGGGACTGTATTTTATTAACAGCTTTTAAAATTTAATATTTTACTTTAACGAAATCATTTTATTTGAGATTATTTATTTGTATTTAAAATTTCACTATTTGCAAATATTTTCATTATTATAACCGCATTAAGGTTTATGCAACCAATCAACTACACTAAACGCCAACTGATTGTTTTTGGCACCCTTTTCTATTCCAAACTAAATTTACACTCTGCTGCTGTTATTTTAGACAAACATATTTCCCATTTAAATTTCATGGTTGTTGCTACTATTGTTTTTTTTTAGTTTCCTTCACATGTGCACATGTTGTTGTTGTACTAGAACAAGAAAAAATAATCAACAAAAACGAACTGAAAAGGTTCCTTAATACATTTTTTAGGTTTTTAACTTCCCTGACGGTATTGGGCTGCATACGAGCGTGCAAAAGCCCACAAACGCACACCTTAAATACGTCGAACTGCGGCATTACAATGGGAAAAGAGTGGTGAGGAGGGCTGTTGAATGTGATGGAATGGTGGGGCGTTTAAATGTGTATTCCCTCCCCATTTAAACACACAAAACGCAACGCTATCAAAAATGCCTTAACAAAGGTGGCGGTGAACGTACGTACATAAGCAATCATCATACACACATTCGTACACATTGATGGCAGTATTAATATTTGTTGTCCGTACGTCTGTCTAACAACTATTTTCAAATGCGTCCGTTCATGGTGTGTGAGAGCGAGTGTGTGTGTTCGCTTGTATTCTCCAAATAAACATTAACTCACACATGTTGCAATGTTTAACGTAACTTTTGCTGTCGGAAATAGTGGTGGAAGGCTATTGTTGTTGTTGCTGCTGCTGTTGTTGTTGCTGTTGTTTTTGTATTTTAAATAATTGTTATACAATTTTGTTAAAATTTCGTCATGCTTTCAGTGCAATTAATTTGAAAGTATATTTACATGGATGTGTGAGTGTCTGAATGTATTAAGAACATTGCAACTTGTAAAACTATTCACATTTTTAATTCCAATTACTCAATCCCACTACATACGAGGAATGTCATTAAAAGAACTTTTATCTTATTAAGAAATAATTTGAAGCATTTTGTATGTACTTTAACAAAAAAAACTAACGTAACGTAACGTAACATTCCAGGTAACATAGAAAACCTGGGTTTAGGTTAATTAATTACGATGTTCGTCTGTCCGTCTGTTTGTCTGTCACAGGCTCTTTTCTCGAGAACCGTAAAAGCTACTGGCCTGAAATTTTCATAGAGTACGAGTATGTAAAACTTTGGCCGGTATAATAACAAATATATGAAAATTAAAAATTAAAGGGTGTTCTAAAGCGAGCAACGAAACATGTTGAAATCCTAATCTAATACACAGACACTTGAAATGTTCAAAACAATTCTAATTTTTATGCGGACTACACCAATTAATACTAAAATTTAAAAAAAAAATCAAAATTAAAGGGTATTCTGTCAGTTAATGTAATATTGGCTATTTAATTTTGACAACTTGCTGTATCTTGGACACCGTGAGAGGCAAACTCTTGAAATTTTCAAAAACACCAGAAATAAAAGATTCCAAATTTAAAAAAAAATGCCGAAACGAAAAATCGCCAAAATGAAAAAAACGCTTAAATAAGAGATATCACCAAAAATTAAAAAAATCGCTGGAATGGAAAAAAATCAATATAAGTAAAAAGGTCACCAAAATCTTCTTTAAAAAGCTCAGAAAAAATTTCAAAAAAAAATTGAGAAAAAAAATATTTAAAACGAAAAAAAAATCGCCAAACCGAAAAATTCGCCAAAACATAAAAAAGCGTAAATACTTAAAAACCGCCAAAAACAGAATAAAGTCCCCAAAAAGAAACAAGCGTCGTTCGGATCTCTTCTTGTGCGAGTCGAAGTCGCACTTTATTGAATTTATTATTTAATTGAACTAGACTGAATTTTAATCAGGCATAATTTCTAAATCGGTCTCAAGTTCAATATTTTGAAGTCTTTGTTTAGAATGAATTATTTTTTATTTATTAATGTGATTTCCTAAAGCATACATTTATTATTCTTGATTAAATTTCATAATTTTCATTTGAAATTTTTTTATATTTTGCAAACGTAATCTATTTTTTTGTTATTTTGCTTTGTGCTAAATTATTTAAGAAACCACACGACCACTTTTGAAACATAAACAATGAGGATGGTGGTTTTATGAAACTCATGTCGCATGTTATGTTCTTTTTTTTCTTCTTTGAAAATATCAACTAAAACAATTAAACACGTTGCACAACTAAACTGTGTGTATAAAAAAAAAACAAACAAACATTTTAAGTTGACAAACTAAACGGCCGCAATACAGTGGAAGGCCTCAAGGTGGTCACAATATCTAAAACCGTTGAAATTTTGTACTTTTGGTCAAGGGAAATTTCGAATATCAACGTTATTGTTAAAATAAGACTTATTAATAACTTTCAGACAGAATGTAAAAATTATTTAGAATTTTTCAATAGAAAATCAAAAAAGGGCTTGTATTATCTGCTCTAAGGTTTGATAAAAAAAAGTATATGAAATATATTTGTGTAGAAAATCTTTTAAGATAAAAACTTTTGTTTAACTTATTTTTGGCATAATTTTGAAAGGTCTTTGTTTTATAACAAAACTATTTTTTATCACTAATGAGAATATACTTTAAAATACATTGGTTTATGAAATTTTCAAAACTAGTTTTTTCAATCCAAATTAAAATTCTGCTTTGGCTTCTACTCCATAGTCCTCGTCAAGACTTGCAATTTTAGTTGCTGCAATTTTTTTAATTGTTTTGCAATTATGTTTAAGGAGTTTATTATTCGACATATTGTCATAAATAAGTTTATTTTAATTATGTATTGAAAAATTAAATTAAAATAAACCACCAATATCCCTAAAAAATTAACAATTCTATTTACTTTTTGTTATATTTTTTGTTTTTCATACAACTGATGAAATAAAATTATAAAAAACGTCCAATACAACAACACTAACTTTAAGTGACCAAGGACGAGTTTCACTACAAAAGAGGATTGCAGGGCACACGAAACTGAGAACCTCTCCCCAATCTTCTCACCTATAAACTCAAGAATTGCTGCAACAAAATTGCGAGTTTGGACAAGGACATACATTGGGCTTTTATGAGCAGAAAAGCTGTGGCGAAAAGGAAGAGTGCTTAAGTCGATTATAAAAGTATGATGACTTAATTTTGCTCAAACTTTCGTATATTTCAAATTAAATGCTGAATAATATTATTTGCTGTTTTTTGAAAAAGTTTCTTATCCTACTTTGGTTGAAGTTTTGTAATTCTCAATAATCTATTGACAGTTTATCTATAAGTATTGAGTATTGAGGTTTTGTAACCTTTTGGAAATGTAGTTCAGTTCAAGTCTATCGAAATATTTTTTATCATCAACAAATAAATATTTTGAATTTGTTTTAGTTTTGATTTGTATAACGATGTTTTCTTGAATAAAATAAAAGTAAACATTAAGTTTCACAATTTAAATATAAATATATCGAAACTAAGGATTTGTTTTAACAGGGTGGTGAGATTAATTTTTAACCTGAGAATAAGGGATCACGTGTTTAGTCACATAATCAGTTTTTTAGGTTCGGACTTTCAAAGTTACATTAAACAAAGAGTAATGTTACAGTTTTTTAAGATTAATAAGTCCGCAAAGCCTCCATACTTCTTGGAGAAATTTAACTTTGGAAGGTCCTCAAGAATGAATACTATTATAAATCCTCTACACTCGTGCCTTATCATGACTAGATCATTTTTAGTTAGAGTTTCTAGAAAGTGGAATAACTACGTGCCTAATGAAGTGTGAAATTTTAATCAATCTATCAGTTAACTTAAACAATCTATAAAGCAACATATCTAACAATTGCTGCTGCCTAAATAGGAACTACGAGTAGAATGTACCGCATGATTATTTTTAGTTCGGCTTCAATGTTTTGTGCAAAAGTGGGGAACTTACATTAAATCTTCTTAAATTTTTTATTTTTAGCTCCTTAAATTATATTCATAGATTGTTAATAGTGAAATTGTTAATGATAGCCACACTATATTATTTTACTGGATTAATTGGACCTTGTAGGGTTATAATCTATAATTTTAATAAATTGAATTGAACTAAAATAAACTTATGAAAATGCACTTGAAATGTTGAAAGTGTTCTCCTACAAAACAGCAAAATATGACTAAAGCACTTATTCCTTATTGGCACAGATATAAACTCGTATATGCTTTAGACTCATATGCAGGCATAAGTATTTATGCAACTAGAATTATGATCATTAGTGTAAAAATTAACAGCAGACATTGAAGAGATTGTCTTGTTTGGCAAATTGGCTTATCATTGAATGTATTTTACAACAGAATTAAATGCGAATTTTACACAAATTCGCAAAAGTTAACTTCGAAAGGATTAAAATATCAATTGAGTGACGTTGAGTGGAATTTAAAACCATTCAATTGAAAGGAGGCTTAGAAGCATCTAGATGACATTAAGTAGCAAACTAAAAAGTCAAGCACATAAAGACTGAATGAATTAACATTATGGAATTATTCACGAAATTAGTTGCGTAAACTTTTTTTATGGTGAAGGGAAGAGACTCATTTCCGTGCAACAAATTTCATGAAAGTTTCATAATATAAACTTGGTACTCAAACTCAAACAAGTGCAATTTGATTACACAAATAGCTTAATAAGCCTTCTTTTGCACTTGTTCAAAAAATGTTACAACGAGTTCAGCCTTAGAAAGGAGTGTGGTGTGACAACCAAGCAAGGAAGCACCGTTTAGAATGATGTATGCTTAATCACCCTTATCGGGAATAAAAGTTCGTGTGAAATGTGTTCCCCTACTCTTAAACTATAAGCGCCAGCTTTTGCGTTGATGTTGTGTCAGTGTACTATTTGCTAGTTTTGTTTGCCATTTTTTGTTCATGGGAAATATTTTACGTGAACAAAATATTTTCCTCTTATTCCCAAAGAGGTTGAATATGTGCGACTTCGAGGCCTTTGACGTCACTTGGAGTGATACCGCCTTAAGTGAGAATATAGTACTGCATACGAACCTGTAGAAATTGAGCTGAAAATGTCAGTTAAATTCTTTAAGTTTATCACAATGGGGCACTAGTGAGCTCGCTTTGCGAGCAAACCAACCTTAGCCGAAGTTCACATAAGAAATTATAGGAAAAAATTATTTGTAGCTCTTTAAACTAACCAAAACTATTTTTTGATGTTTTTCTTTTTCTTCTTCAAAAATGTTGCATTTTTCAATTTTCAAACAAGTCAATATTTTTTAAATATCCACCTTTCTACATTCATTCATATCTAGAGAACAGAAGCGTTGAATCGAAGCGGTATAAAAGTTTTTTTTTCAAATATATAGCGAATAATTGTGCAGGTTGGGACTGCCTGCATCAGTATCAATATTCCATGGGCTTCGCAGAACGGCTTCGGCATATAAAAGTTTGCATGGGCTTTTTCCCAGAAGTACTTAACATTTAACATAAATTTATATCTGGCTTTTGGGATTCCTTTTTTTATATTGGAAATAACCCTGAGTAAGACTACATTCATATTATCTATATCCCGAACAGAGTATTAAAACAGCTGTTTGCAGACACTTACGTGTAGTTGAAATGGAGTGAATACCGCATTTACACACATGTACGAGTATACACAGAAATCACTTTATAAAATTCATGCAGGTCATGCAAAAGTTGCTGTAGTTTTTTTTTATGCAATTCAACGAGTGCGAAAAGTATGCAGTTGTTTTTATCAGTCAGTCTTTCATATTGTGTAGTTTTGGAAACAAAAAGGTTGTTGTGATTTTTATGACCGTTGACTGAATTTATAATGAAAGACAAAAATGTTCTACAAAGTTTATAAATAAATCCTTTTATTCAAAACGTGTATGAAAATGAGCATGAAAATGCACAAAGACACACAGAAGGTTTAGTTCAAAGTGCCAAGTTGTTTGCGTAGTTGTTATTGCTTTATTCAAAGCACACAACATTATGTATTTTTTAATTTTCTACTTTCTTGTTTTTTCTTTCTATTTTTTAAATTCAGAGATATAAGAAATACAAAAATTTTAAGAAATTTTAAAATTGACGGCTGAAGGTTCGACAAGTTTTAGTTGCTGTTTGCAAGTTACTTTAACAGCTTGAAGCAAATTTTTATCTCCATGGTTTTTTCTAATTTTATTAAATTCATATTCATATTTATTGAAGTTTAGACATTCGAGTGCCATAGAAGAAGAAGAAGAACATTTCAATAAGATAATTTCCGAAGTTTCAGCACTTTTTAGCACAATTACAAACCGTGTAGAAGAGTCATTAGCAAATGCTTTAATGTCAATCTGAATTTGTAAACAACTGTCAGATTGGAATTAACTGATCTTATAAACATTTCCTCTGAATTCTTTATCGCACCATTTCGCAGTAAGAAGCTTAAAAACAAATGCTCAATGGGTCGCCTAAGGTCGTATTTGTCGATTGAACATTTCCTTTCGACATCGTTGGATAGGCCATAGCACACAAAATGCTATTTTTTTTTAATTTAAGGTTTTATTGGGCTAAAAAAACTTTTCAATTATAAGACATTATCATCAAAATGTGTAAGAGCAAATAATGTGTATTTAGTATGTCTGACAGAGTATAAGAGGGATTGTTTTGGCTTATGAAGAATCTGAGGTTATGCCTAAAATTCTCGGAAACAGCATGAACCAGAAATAGGATTTCAAATCGATAAACAGTGGGTTACATGCATATAAACAACAGTAAACTCGTACCATAAAATCTTACCGGTGGTCGTCGTTCCTCATTAAGCTAACTTAATAAAGGGTCTTTCATTAAGAGCTTAATATATTTAAAGTTAAGTTACATCAAAGTTTCTTATTTGCTTAAAAGGCCTATTGATGCCATAATGTATGGAATATAACAGCGTCCAGTTCACATGACCTTCAAGTGGAATGACCAGGCGTTCAAAGCGGTCTCTAAGAATGTACAGTGTGGCATGTGCTGTATTTTTTACACCCTATGTCGTAAGTGTCTATGTTATCCAACTCTAGGAATCATCGACATATAAAGCTCGCAACTGTAAAATGGCTGTAGCTACGGTAAGTTGCTCGAGATTATTTCGACAGTAAATATTGCTTAGTTTTGGACCTAAGACGATTCAAACATCTAAAGTAACCAAAATAATTTACAAAATATGTAATTTCAATACTTTTTTGGCCGTTAAAAAAGTAACGGTTCTTACTGTAAGAAGTAATTTAGTGTGGAAACACCCTCGAATAGAAAATTTTGAAAACAATTTTATCATTTGCATGTGATGAACGCTTTGCCCATCCATGATGATTTGACAACTATTCGACTGCTGTACATATCGAGCCTTATTTTCGATTATTATCATAAGCGACAAAAATTAAATTTTTCACGAGAAGGTTTTTTTGTTGTAATATTCGAATTTGTTTTACATACTTGAAATGTGGCTTCCGATAAAGTTTTACAGCCCGTGCCTTAAAAATGATCAACAATTTTGGCATTTTGATAATTCTAAACGATACGATAAAATCGAAAATAAGGCTCGATATTAAGCTTCAACAAAGTGCCTCGCTTTCAACTGTCAGTGGCAGTCCCTTTTTAAAGACCCTGTAACATACATACCAGTCCCTCCAATAATAAAAGGTATTTTAATATTGGCTCAAGCCTCCAATATTTTAAATCATTGCCGCCACATTCTCTTATTTATGTAGCAAAAGCCATAAATTGATGCTTCATTTGTCTCAACAGCGAACGTTAAATTCCATGGCCTGATAAACTAGAAAGACATTTTGATTTATCATTTATCAAAGACATGTTTCTTCTGCGTCGTCATCAATTTAATTTAGAACAAAATAAAATATAAATAGACTTTTATGCCGCACAAGTGTGCAGGCCATACAAAAAGTCTGCCAAAATTATTGCCCATTTATGTAGTACATGCATAACGTCCTTATACTGTCTGAATAATGAGTTTATATAAATATAAAAAACTAATCAACTACATACTTGATCTTAACTGATTTTATGCAGTTTTTGATCGAAATCGCACAAAATATAGGAATATTTATTTTTTTAGCATCTTTGAAAGCGTTTCAAGTTTTTGAGAGAAGTATTGGCATTCTTTTTCTTCTAAAATTATAACATTGATTTGAATTTAAAAATAATATCCATCTCAATCAATCAAATCATTTACAATATGCATTTTTAATAATAGAACTACTTAAAGATATAAATTTTTAATGTTATTAAAGAAACTAAACAGCTTTTTGGCACATGAAACGGTTTGTTTAGCATACAAAATATTTACTTCTTTGAAGATTTACATAAGGAATAAGAAGAAAAAAGAAAAAAATTGAGGATATAAAAAAATTTAAAAGAAATTCTCAGGAAAATCAAATACTTTTGTTGGTTTCAGTGGCTCTTTACAAATCTCTGATTTCAAAGGAGAGCAAAAAACACAAGCCTTAAGGATATTTTTGTTATGAAAATAATTCAAAGTGTTATTAAAGTTAGCACAAAAATAAAATAAAATAAAATGTGTTTGAAATCTATTTGAAGGAAATTAATCTAAAATTTTATGAACATTAGGAAAAGGGGTCAAATATATTACAGAATCATGCATAAGATTTTTGTAAATTTGTTAGATGCGGTGCAAATTACTTGAAATATTGAAAGTAGAAGTGCACAAAAGTGTTAACATTACAAGTAAAACAACTTCACATTCAATTACATTTTTCCGATTTCAGCGATTAAATTGCATGACAGATAAACATTTTATTGTGAGTGTGTGCAGTTGTAGGTTTTCCTTTAGCAACACAGGATTTCTAAGTTTTACTGATTTTTATTTTGCAAAGAAAATTTAAAATATTCGGAAAATGCACTTTTTCCGTTTTTAAAATTTCAAATAAAATATCTTCACTTCCATCTATGAACTCGTAGTCTGTCGTTTCTCCTTGCGCTTACTGACTGCGGTGACTACAACAATAGCGAAATAATTTGCTTCTTTTAACTCCTCCTTAACATTTAATCAAATTTTGCATGCAGAAAGAAATATCTGCCACAACAGTTCACATTTCCGTTTCCGATTTCTGTTTTTACAAGTATTCAGCAAATACTTGAGTACGATTTCCATTTGTATTTCATTTTAATTTATATTTCTGTTATTTCACTACATTTTCCTCTATTGTCCCTTGTTTTATTTATAAAGAATATAATATTTCAATTAAAATATAATGTGTAGAATTTTTCACATTTCGGCCTTTGTTTAATGTGTAATTTCTGTTTTTTTTCTTCTCTTTTTACTTTCGCTGAACAATAAAGATACAAGCAACCGTCTTGTATTCAACTGCGACGACTTCCAATAGATTGCACACTGAACATTTTTTGGCAATAGAAAAAATGTCACTATCGCTGCAACGATGACTGTGTGCTGTCACTTTTTTGGGGTCCCATCCATTTTTTGTAGTTTCAATTTGTACGTCCGTCCATCGTACTTTTTTCCAATATTATTTTACTTTTAAATACACTTTTACACTGGAATTTTTCTTAATTGAGTGTCAAATGACAAATGCTTGCTTATATTTTGGGTAGTTGCTGTTTGTTATTTTTGCATTTTAAATTTTTTATTTTTGCTTCTCTGGCATTTATTGTTCATTTACTACAATTTATTTTTTTTAAGTCTTAAGTTTCCCCTCATAGGCCGCTTATTTCAAAAGTAAGGAAATTTCAAGCAGTTTTTAGTTGTTGTGTTTGTCTTTAGTGGAGTAAACTTTTGACAACTCACACTTGCAATGCAGTTGCAAAATAAGTTACTGGTGTCTTTGAAATATACACTGCATACAATTTGGATGCGGTTACAGTTTTGAAAAAATCTAAAATATGCTTGGTTTTGTTTAGTTTCATTTAGATTACATGGCTTGATACTTGGTTTGTGTCAAAAACGAATAAGTGAACGAGTTCGTTGGACCCAACTCCAGCAAGTAATGATCGACTTTCAATTCAATTCAATTTTTTTAAATGGCGCATTCATGCATCATGCAACAATTTTTCTCAGCTATTAAATAAACTATAAATATACTTAACACAAAATCATCGAGTGTATTACAATTACAAACAAAATAGTTTCGCAAAAAAATCAGTGTCTTTATTTGTCTCAAAGGATTGTTTTGCCAAGTCAAATCGAAATTTTTACACAGACACTGACAGGTACTTAAGGAAATAGTTTATGCAAAAAATAATAATTTAAGAGAAGCAATAACAAGAAGTAGTGGTGGCAAAATGCATATGCACACACGTTTGTCTTATACTTTAAAATACATAATTTGCCAAACAACATACTTTTTGCCTTATTCATAAAAAATATATCTGTTTAATATTCATAAAAAATATATCTGTTTAATAAGAGCTCTATGAAACAAATTTTCTATGGGAATTTTATTAATAAACCTTTTATAAAATCTAAATATTTTTTATGAATTAGGCCCTTAAACTTTCTTTCCATTAAGCACAGGGTAAAATTTCTTTGCATGTGTTGAGTTAGAAGAAGGTTTTTCACTCAGAAAACTTTTTTATTGCAATTTTGTTTACAGCCTACTGATGCAGCCATTTACAGTTTTATGCATCATGTTATTTACATTCGCTTGTTTACATTTTATCGCAAAGCTTTAAAATAAAGCTTTTTATAACAACGGCTATTACGACTTTTCTAAGAATGTTAAATTCAATTACAAACAGTGAAGAGCAAAACTGATGCTTATTTATGTAACAGTTTTTTTTTTCAACCAACATATGTGCTCTTAATTATGAAAGTGGCCGAAGTCATATGCGTTTTGCTTGGAAATATTAAATAAATCTAATCGACACTATGTAGTACGACTCTAAATTAAAATGTTGCACAATAAAAAAGAATTGTTTGTGGTTTGTTCAAATGTAATCTACTTAGTATCTCGACTAAAGAAATCTGTGACTTAGACCACTTTCATAATTAAGGGCACATATAAAAGGTTGATAGAACAAAAATTTTTATAACTAAATTTTATATTTTAAACAAGAGTTAGTAAATAAATACCACGCATGTGCAGAAGTGAATTTTTTCCCCCATTGATTTAATTTACGTAGAATTTCTTTATTTAAACTTATTTTATTCAAATAACTTTTATTATTTAATATGACTATTTTAGGAAAGTTGAAAAATGAGTCAGTTAAAATTTTGCTTGAAAATTTAAGGAATAAAAAAGTTTAATTGAGACAAATAAATTTATTTTTTGTTTTTTTTTTCAATTAAAGGTGTTTGCTGGAGGAGTATTTGTTTTAAATTGGTTTCATATGATCACATTTTTCAACGAATTGAAATATTGTTTTATCTTAAGAAGAAGAGTTTTAATTAACGAAGTCAAACCTATTTAATTTGTGCTTTGTTTGGTCTTACCCTTGAAAACATGTTTGCCATTTCCGCTGTTTCTTAACCGGACTGGACAATGTATATTTAATGGAAGAATGAAGTAGCAGGAACGATACCACTTTTGCTCCATACTTTACACATATAAAGAATTATACTATTGCCATACCATCTAACTGAAAAGCCATGTTACGTAAAAAAGCTCAAGCACTGCCCGTTATTCAACACACAAATAATAACGATGACTTTAAAATAAGGAGAGTTTACTCATTTTTCTAAAAATGATAAAAAGACTTGATTATATCACCCTGTTTGCAAATAATAACTATTATTAAAAAAAATATATTTTATGGTTCCGAAAAATTTAACGGATTGTGAACCAAACTTAAATTTTGTAAGCATGCAATTTCCTTACAAAATGTACCGCAGTGCATATATATCGAAGCACTAAATTGTTTTCAATAAATATTTTTATTTGATTGATAGTTTGCTTGGAATTGCTTCTTAGACTGTACCAGAAGATTTTACTACTGCACAATAATTTTTATAATGTGATACATTACACGAAAATATTAAACAGTTCTACTGTTTTTGTACCTAATTTTGGCAAAGGACCTACAAAAAAAATTAATAATAATAATAAAGCGTGTTTTTTTTAGAGTGTCACAACTTTAAGTTTCTTTAAGTAAATGTGGCTCTGTCCTTTTGGAACGTAATTGAGGTACGGAAAAATTTCGAATCAAGTTCCTATACCGCTCACCATTGACAGTGTTACCTTCTTTAGGAAAGGGATAGTGATAAAGATAGTGAAGGAAGAGATAGAGAAAAGATTCATTCCTTTACAACTCCCCTTTTTTCACGATTTTAATAATGCAGTGTTGCAGCGCCTCTAGTATTAATATTTACATATTTTATTTATTTTTTTTGAAGCAGTGATTAGTAGTCATTTTATTGGTTATTTTACTTCCCAAATGATTCTGCTACACAACGAAGGAGGACGCTCTGATGTTACATTAGCATTAGTATCTGCTGAAGCCGGTATAGTTCAGTGACCAGTGACTATGCCTTCATCACTTGAACTTTTCTTCAATAACTGATCTAGGAATTCAATTGTTTGTGGTTTATCGACGAAGACAAGTGACTAAATATAATCCCAAAGAAAATTATCCAATGGAGTTAAATCACACGATCTTGGTGGCCAATTAATTGGGCTATTACGTGAAATTATTTTTTCATCAAAAGTTTCTTTGAGTAAACCAATTGTAGCGCCCGCTGTGTGGCATGTGGCTCCGTCCTGTTGGAACCACATATCAGCAAGACTAATACCACGTAATTGAGGTACGAAAAAATTTCGAATCATGTTCCTATACCGTTCACCATTTACAGTAACATTCTGACCATCACCGTTTTTGAAGACATATGGGTTAACGACTCCTCCAGCCCATAAAGCGCACCAAACAGTAATTTTCTGTGGATTTAATGGTGTTTCGACAAAAGCTTGTGGATTCTCCTCATTCCAAATATGACAATTCTGGTTATTTACGTACCCATGCAACCAGAATTATGTACGCCATAAAACGGAAGAAGTGCACGATGAGTTTGACGAATAGAACAATTATTTCGATTAAAAATGTCAACAATTTGCACGCGTTGCTCTGCTGTATATCCATTCATAATGAAATTTCAAAGCAAACTGAACAAAAAGCAACTATAGCAGTAATGCCAACTCAAAGTTGTAACACTCTAAAAAAAATACCCTATATTAGCATTTTGTAAGCCATATGACCTTGAAAGAAGGTATCACACATTTTATGGAGAATAAAATATTTTATTGAGAATAAATGGTAAAACAGTTCAAAACTTCTTCAATTTGGATGGACAAAAGAGTTTCTTTAAGACCAACGCATTTTTTGTCAAGGTGTTCTTGAACCCACAAAGCGTTCTTGCATAATGCGTTGCTTATTTGTCACACTCAGTGATAAAGAGCTTGCATAATGCATAAAATAAGGTTTAACTCGGGATGTTAACTCATAAAAGCACCCATACACTAGCAATATTACTGTAAAATAATTTATATTGCACAATAAAATTATCTATGTATGCACTGTATTAGTAGGTGACACAATAAATTGGATATAATCACAAGTCTTTTAATTCATATTGCGCAAAAAAAGAAAATTTTTTAAGGTTTTCCCAACATTTACGCAAAGTTTACGAGTAAAATGAAAAAAAAAATTTGATGGTCATAAATGGTTTTCCTTAGTACTGGGGAGAACAAAGAGAGAGAGAGAACACTGAACAAAAAACAAAGCATGCATGGCTAAGTATGTAATATTAATCCAATTTTTGTTATTTACGAGTATTGACTTCCATATGTTTTTTATTTTAGTTTAATAAATATTTTGCAAGCTTTAGATTTTTTTCCATTTTTAAATAGCTACATACCTCACAACTTATAGGTACATGCCACCTCATATAACGTAGGGTGCAAAACAGATGTTTGTTCAAGCACACTGATATTAACGTTTGTACGTTTGCTTATAATTCTCATTTGGTTGATGGGAAATATTCTATAAGTGTTTGAGGCCACTTGAATTATCGTCCAATATCTCTGTCGATTCTTGAAGATAAACAAGTTTTTGCTGTATTCATATATCGTATTTAGTTAAACATATGAACCAGGAGTATTATAAAATGCATGCAAGTGCATTTAGCAGATATTTAGTCGACTACGCGAACTTCCGAATCTTTCCTGTGCACGTGGATCGTATTTAGCCGAACATCTAAGCCTTTACTGTATTCGTAGCACATATTTAAACGACTATAGGAGGCTACAAATATCTGATATACGACCCTAAGAGTTTTGTAATCAAGAGGCAAGTTATCCGAGATTCACCAAGGCCGAGTGAACATACTCGTATAGCCACACAGTAGCCAACGCAAGTTTGGCAAAATATTGAAAATAATACATATTGTAAACTATTTTTTTATTTAAAATAAGAACTTAAGCTTGCAACATATTTACTAAATTCAAAAAGCTCAAGAAAAACACATAATTAATATTTTTTCATTTGATGGTTTAAAACATTTAAAGAATTTAGGATTAACAGATTGGAATTATTTTGATAGTTCTATAACTTAACTAAAATGCTAAGAAGAGGTAAGTTAGTTTAAAGAGTTAGAATTTCTTGCGATACCTTGACATCCGAAAACATTTTTCTTAAACTACAAAAAGCAGACAATTTTACACTTCATATTATTTATGCATGTTGTATATGTTTTATTGTAAAAAGCATTTTTGTTTGTGTGTGCTAGCGTGCGTGTATGGGTTGTGTGCAGTTTAAAAGCTATTGTGGCCTTAACACCAGAACAGTGGAGCCACAAAAAAGTAATTGTTATTCTTCATGCCACAATTTACAAATTATTTTTTTGTTGCATGTAAAATCTCACTTAGTTTAGCTGCTCGTTTATTTGCTAACCTTAAAGCAGTTGCTTGCTAAACCTTTAGCATTTGTAAAGTGCAATTATTGATTTAATCTTAAGCAAATTCAAGAGTAGACTTTTTATTACATATTTGTCTAAGATTCATTATATTAGTCTAACAATTCCTAAAAAAGTCAACCAATGAAATTAAATTAAAATTAACCTTAACCTTAACCTTAACGACGGAAAAAGTTAGATTAACAAGACAATTTATATACAACGATCTGATTATTCGATTGCCCATGAAAGGACTTTTATGGTTTCTGATCGCTTCAAGCCTTCGCCGCTTGATTAAAGTTGTTTCAAGAGTCGGCGAAAAATGTCGTAATAAGAACAATAGCAAATATTATTAAAAAAAACGTGGAGAGCCCAAAATACACTAAACTTATATTTTCCAACTAACTATAATTTTTTTCGCCATTTATAGTGAATAAATCGTCGAGCAAAGGCTCTTGAATTTCAAGAAATCTATACATACGACATTCCATTTTTTTTTCTTAATACTATTTCAAAATATTCCCCGCACTGCTTCAGTCATGCAAATTTTGTGCACTTTATGCAATTTTAAAAATTTTCTTTAAATTCTCTTGCTATTTTCTTCTTTAAAACATTCAATAATTATTCTCTTACAAACGTTTCCTTCTGCCATTATTTATAATGGAAAGGGAAAAATTACCATTCTCATCATCATCATCATCATCAAACACTGCCACGTCACTTGATTTAATGGCCAACAGAAATAGATGAACTTGTACTTTGTTGAAACACAAAGAAACAAGAAGAAACCACTTCCTCTCTCTTCATCTTTATATGGCTGTTGTAGGCCTAATTGGTGGAGAAAAGAAAAAGAACTCAAACATACGCTTACATAAATAAATACTGTTTCCTTCTACATAAATATAATATAAAAAAAACACAACAAAAATCTCAAGGTCATCTAGCCAAACTTCATAAAATATAAATTCCTACTCCACCACAAATGTAGTACGCGTATGCATACTTTTTTAAATGAGTATCGTGCATGCACATTTGGAGTCATACCTACAAAAACAAACACAAACAACAACACCAAAATACAACCAGCAAAGTGCAGTATGGCTTGCGCTGCTCTTGTTATACTAGAGACAATCCCAACAATAATATAAAACAACAAATAAAAAATAAGCGAATAACAACATCATGTTACCAAGTGTAAACATCGACGTGCAGTTTCGTAATTCTGATTGAAGTTTTCGTTTTTGTTTTTTCTCTCTTTTGCTTTGTTTTTTTTAAGAAAAATTTCATAATATTAAATTTAGCATTTCACACAGAGAAACGAATACTGAGTCATACAATTTTCAGCTTCACTTCACTTACATATGACGTTTTCTTTTATAAAAAAAGTGCAAAATTTTTTAACAGTTTACTAAAAAAATTTAATTAAGCATTTGTTTAAATTAAAAATTTACACTTGTAACGGGTAATACAATAATTTCTAATAAAACTATAATTCAAAAAATTATGTTATTGCGAATTTTTATTGAAAAGTACAATAAATGTAAAATTTTTTCCTGAAAAAGAAAACGCCATTAAGTTTTCCTAAGACTCTAATATCATTCCAAAAATCTTTATGTGTATATGCATGTGTGTTCATTTTCATATTAATGCCAAATGGATCGGAAAGCCGAGGTTTTCGCCCTTTTTCGTGACAATTTCCATCATCGTATGTTTTCAAGTGTTTATTAAAAAGCTGGCCAAAGATAACGCGATAACGTTATTCCGATTAGGCAATGGTCACGATTAACTGCCAAACTAAAATAATTGAAATCTTTTAAACTTTACTCATGCAATTAATTTAAACTAAATATCTGGCGATAACTGAAGCGTTAAATTAAAGACTTTTAACTCGAGAGAGGGGTTTCATTCAAATACATACACGATTTTGCCCCCTTAAAAAAAATATATTTTGAAGCAAAAAAATTTCGTGTAGCGATTTGTTGGTGCATATTTTTGCTGATTTCGATACAAGTGCATATTTTGGCATATTTTTATTAAAATTCATATTTTTGCTCATATTAATTAATTTTATAAAAATCCACATTTTTACATATTTTAATTCAAACGAATATTTTGGTAAAACTTCATAGTTTTACATATTTTGATTTGATTTAAGGGCATATTTCCATGAAAATGCATATTTTGTCATATTTGGATGAAAATTCATTTCTTTGGCATATTTTGAAGAATTTTCATATTTTTGCACGTTTTTAATAAAACGCATATGTGACAGCGCATAGAGAAAGGAACCTAAGGGTAAAAAAATCAATTTTCACTTTTTTTTTTTTTTTGTGGACAACATCTGAGCATCGAATGAGACCTATCTCATGCCCCAAAAGTGTTCCCTCCCAGAGATATGCGCGTATTATGAAATGATGGTACACCATAGATAAACGTATTTATTTCTTTAAAATGTCTCTCCTGAACAAAACTTTTACCCTTAGGTCCCTTTCTATTTTGCGCGTCATATATTTTGATGAGAATGCATTTTCTAAATGTTTGTTTGGAATTCAAATACTATTTCGATAAAAAAAATCATATTTAGGCATATCCTGATTAAAATGCATATTTCGATAAAAATGCATATTTTGGCATATTTTCATGAAAATTCGTATTTTTGCACATTTTAATTAAAATGCATATTATCTTAAATGCATATTTCGATAAAAATTCATATTTTGGCATATTTTGATTCAAATGCATATTTCGATGAAAATTATTTTGGCATATATTGATGAAAGCTCATGTTTTTGCAGTTTTAATTAAAATGCTTATTTCGATGGAAATTAATATTTTGATGAAAGTGAATGTTTTGGCATATTTCGATATAAATGCATATTTTTGCATATTTAGATTAAAGCGCATATTTTGGCACAGTTTGGTGAAAATTCATATTTTTGGACATTGAAATTGCATATTTAGATGAAAATACATATTTTTGCATATTTTGATGTTAATATACTATATTGTGGAATATTTTTATGAAAATGCATATTCTTGCTTAAATTGATATTATTTTTTTTATTTTGATATAAATGTTGTTGTTGTGTGGTATTGTGTATTATTTGAAGTTTTTTAATCCATTTAAATTCACATAATATTGTGATTCAATACCTATAAGCTACTTTTTTTAATTGACTCTAGTTATCAGATTTAGAGCTAGTAAAAATTTTGGGTGGCTAATTCTTTTGTATATAACGCTAAATCTTAAAGTTAGAGGCTTATTATCTTCCACAAAAATGTTTGGCTTGAAATTTTGTACCAAGTTGCTGAACATACTCTACACATGAGATATAGAGACCACAAAGTTTCATATAACGGTACGTGAGCCCTGTTATTTTTGAAAAAGCTAGAAATTGTTGTACGGTGTTATTTCATAACGTGGTGAAAAGTGTAAGAAAATATTGTTGCAGCGCATGCCACTAAAAATTGCTTTTTTTCTTGTAATTTTTTGTTTTAACAACATTGCGTGTAATACTTTTGGGAACATGTGTGTCAAAGTCACAAAAAAAACAAATGTATTTTTTCTCTCTCTCTGTGTTCACATTTAGAAATACAGAAACACATATCTACATACAAATACATACATATTACTTCTCTCTGTGGTATAATTAAGGAATATCCTTTTAGAACTAAATTTTTTTGCAAAATATCATGCGAGGTACTTAATTAAATGAAAGAATATGCTTAGTTATTATTTTAAGGGTTTTGCTAAAAAAAAATGGGATTGAAAATAAAGTTGATAACGCACATTTCTTTACTGTAACACGACATGGAGTATAAATTAAAAGTATTGCGATGATCTTTAATCATGATAAGCCTGAATGAAGTAAAGAGTAGACTGGTAAAAGCGTCCCAGATTTAAAGAAAATATTCTGGTACTGCACTATTATTTCTAACCTGCTCAGAGTCGACTCCCAAAACCTCGAAATTTTATGAAATTTAAATTTTCGAAAATTGGGGTAAAATCAGTAAGTTCTTATAGCGGAAAGTTAAAAACTGAAATGACTCCAAAAGAAATTCACTTCGAAAATTTTTTTCGCCTTTTTTCCACTTGATCTGGCTAAACAAATTTCATTGAAACTAATTAACATTTTCCCCTGCCACCACAATTCTAAAATATTTGCACAACTCATAAACTGTTTAGAGCCCGTTTGATTTCAATTATCGATTGTTTTCTGTAGGCGTGTGCCATTTTCCACAAATCATAGTTGCGATTAATGAAAAGAAAGCGAAAAAAAATACAAATGTTGTCCTTGCCTTATACACTCTAAAACACATGCATTTGCGGCATGTAATTGAAGTTATTATATTTCTTTGCATTTTGCTGTTTAAAACTGCAGAGTTTATGAATTATTTATAGAATTAATTTCACAGTTCATTGCTAAAGCTATTTGCATTGCTTTTCATGCTAAAGCATTGATCACGTGATTTGGCTAATAAATAAGTAAAATCAAAAACAGAGCGCACAGTGGGAAGGCTTCATAGATTTGTGAAAGTTGGCACCAAGCTTACTTAATTGAGAAAAATATAAAATTTAAGTAAAATAAACCACGCTAACTGCCGACTGATTGAAAAATAAAAATTTGGAAATCTAAATCTTGCGCTTAGAGAGCCATGAGGAATGATAACTCCCATGTCTGATTTTAAGGCCGTGTATGATTTGATGTTATTAGCTTTCTTCATGGGAATTTGAAAAGAGAATTTCCAGCAATTCGAAACAATTTTTTCCCCCGTTTTGTAGATAACCAAACAGAGAAGGAAATGCAGAAATTTTCACGGATACCACCACCAGTCCTTTGGAAAATGTTTTCCAGTGTACAAGTATACTTATGATTTTTTTTATGATTATCAATGACTTAACTCCATTGTGTTAATTTTGTATAGATATTGACCAATAAATTGTTTAAGTATATTTATTTTTTTGTTTTGTAAACAGAAAGACCAATTGGTTGGTATTTTACTTATCTCTCTATCTGTATCTTCCTCTCCTCTCTGAACCTTTTCCAGCCAATCTTACATAATATGAAGGTGATTTTCAACTTTAAACAAATGTGTTTTACTCACACTTTAGCGACAAAAGAAAATAGTTTAAACATTTCGAAATGACTGCCTGAATTTTTTCTCTGGAAAACCAAACATTTTACAGCAACAAACGCAAAAAAAATTATTAATTTGGAGATAATTCCTTTTATTTTATAAATGACATAAAAAAGAAACTTTCAAAAATAAAATTTTACTATTTATAAAGTTAAAGCTAAACAGTTTTTCAAAGAGCGAATGGCGCCTAAAAGACACCACATTGGCTGATTCAGAAAAACATTGAAAAAGGAGTATAAATTGTTTGTAAGTAGAAAGGAAACAAAAACAATCAAATATTATACTCAGCTGAAATATATTTTGGCAACAGAAAAAAGAAAGAAAAAAATAATGCCAAAGAGAACAAGTTCATTGACTGAAAAGCCTACAACTTAACAAATTACACACAAACATTTCCTTACATCGCAATCCTTCCAAAATAATCATTCAAAACTTCTAAAAATTTCTTAAGGAATATTGACATGACAACAACTCCCGTAACAACCTCAAAATGAGTAAAAATCCTATTTTATTTGATCAATAAATTGATAGAAAAAAGTTCTACCTCAAAACAACTTAATTTCGATTTATTTTATTTTGCAAATGACAAATTTCTATACATTTGTGCCACCTCTACCACAGAAAATAATATAAACAACAACACCTGTTTCATTTCAGTACATTTAACATTTTTTCTGTTTTTGGTTTTTACAAAAATTCAGCCATGGACAGCAATACATACATACTCGTACATACGAGCACATGCATGTGCATTTCATGCACCTGTAACTGCGTGTGTTTCTTTGTCGACATTTGTTTTAATTTATTTAACCTTTTTGAATATTAAATTTAATTTTGCTCTAAATAAATATGTAATGCAGAAGGTTAAAGATAATACTTTCGACTCATGCTAATAACAGCAGAGGGAATAACAACAAAACAGCCAGAGAGACATTTTGATTTATAATTCGTGCTTCCATGCGCCCAAACACAATTCATTACAGACATCTTAAGTGCTCTTGCAATATTAATTTATGCCAGCAAAGTGCATTTTATCTTAATTTGCCTGGAGGGCGCTTTAAGTCTGCTTGCAATAATCAATCAATTTTACAAAAATTATATGTTATTTAAAATTTTGTGCCGGTGCAGTATGAAAAAAAATTAAAAAAGTATGAAAAAAGTCTAATTATTGCAGCATAAAATCATGACATATCTTAACATTGAAACAGCTTGAAATTTAACGATTGTTAAGTTTCTGAATTCTAATTAATTTTTGTTTAATTTTCTTTCAAAAAAAGTTTAAGCTATAAATGGATAAATTATGTTAATGATCAAATCTAGTATCCTTTAATAAGTTGAGAAGGCTGCTAGTGAGATGAGCACAAAACAAAAGGTAAAGATCACTATGATCCCCATGCACTTAATCATTTATTATATTAATGTGGCTGAGGCTCGTTCCATTTTCTGAACAGCAGATTGGAGTACAAAATGAAGTACACAAAAAATAAGACGAAGCTTTGAGAAGCGTTTTTTCTGAACCCTTTGGAACAACACAGACTGAAACTACTTTGAATTGGGAAAACATACCTAAGCAGCCAATTGCATAATTTATTTTTAAATTTATTTGCACCTGAATTCTAAAATTATTTGTGACCATGAGGCAGTTTAATTTTAAAGCTGATATCTTCCGTTGTACTCGAATAAAAGAAGATTTACCTCCTGGTTAGACAAACCAGGCAGTCAACCCATGTAGAAAATTTGTAAAAAAAAACTTATAAAATTTCAAGTTGACCCTCTAGATTGCGTAAACAGGTGGTAAAAGAAATGATATTTTATTAAAAAGAAATCCTAATCATAACACTGTGGCGTATGAGTGCCACGTTATTTAAATAATAAAAAAATACTCATACGCCCTCTACAGTTAATGTTAAATGAATTACACAAAACATAACTACACTGCAAGGCAGTTAAATAAGGCATTTTAAACGAATATTTTTCTGACGAAAAATGTTTTATGTATCGATGAACCAAATTAATAAACATTTTTCTTTCTACAACTAAGAAAAAGAAAGAAATAAATATATTTAGAACGCAGACGCAGCGGAGAAGGCCACATCCTACTACGGCACTATTGACTTGGTATTTGGAATGAAAATAAATTCAGTGAAAAGCGACTTTGAAGCGAACACGTAGGGTTCCTTAAGGACGCCACTTCATAATATGTAAGTAACTCTCTGTAATATATAATTAAATGTGTTACCTGGGCCCGTTTCTCAAAGCTACAAGTTACAAATAAAATATACACAAAACAACAATAAAATTTTTAAAATTGGTGCTGTTTAGTGTTTTTTTTTTGCTTGTAGATTTGCAATTTGTAGCTTTGAGAAACGGGCCCCTGATGTAGAAATTTTTTTTAAGTACGCGGTATATATTTTTTCTGGTTTTCGCCATTTTTTTAGTTTTGAAGCTTTTTCCCTTAAGGATTTTGCTAAAGGATTTCGCTTTTAGACGTTTTTTTTTTAAATTTTGACATTTTTAAGTTTGGCGATTTATTTTATTTTAGAGAGTTTTTATTATTGAAATATTTTTTCGTTTTGGCGTTTTTTGTTTGTTTTGCCGATCTTTTTTTAATTTTGGGTTTGTTTCTTGTTTAGCGTGTTTGAAAATTTTAAGAGTTTGCCTCTTACTAACTTTGCAATTTACATAACACCTCAACATATTTCGCTACTCGCTCAAGAAGACACTATAATTTTAAACTTCATATATTTGTTGTTGCAGCTAAAGTTTTACATATTATGCAAAGATTTCAGGTTCGTAGCTCTCACGGTTCTCAAAAAGACAGAGTGTGACAGACAGACAGACGGACAGACAGGCAGATGGAAAGTAAAAAGAAAACTATAGGTTTGTTTTTCAGCTTTGGTGCATGAACCCTAAAAATAAATGCAAAATCATATATGAGAAGCACGTTCCACAATTTCAAAACTTATTTGGACTCATACTGATGACCTGCGAACACAACGAAGACACAATTCTACCACCAGAGCTGTTATTCAGTGAATTCGCAAGGCAAAGAACTTATAATTTATATAATTCGTAAAATTTTAACATAATGGAAAGTGTTCCGGCTACCTTGTTGGAAAAGTGGACGACGGCGGCAGTCAATTTGACAAAAAGCCGCCGTCTTAAAAAGAACGCAATAAAAAATGGTTGGAACTCAAAAGCACTAGTTTACTTAGGATCGCTTGATGTTTGAAGAAGTTGTAGTGTTAGGAGCTGTTGCTCGTTCCATTATTTTTAATTAAAATAATAATTTAAAATTTTTATGACATAATAACATTTGTCGATTGGAATTGCAGTAGATGGCTAAATTTTTTATAAAATAAATATGCTTTATTCAAGGGATGCATAAAAATCGTATTACCAGTAAAAGTTCTTGTCTGTCTATTTCTATTGAAAACAGAAACAAATTTGAGTGCTTTGTTTTTGTTTTCGAAATAAATAGGCAGACAAGAATTTTGACTTGTCTTCTATAAACTGGCAGCTAATTTATCAAAGAAAATTAAAATAAATATTGTATAGTGCGTTTACATTTGAGCAAAATCAACTGGATTTCCCATACAAAAAGCCAACAAATTTTGTCAAAATCCACTTAAAATCAAGTAGAACTATATTTAATGGATTGAAAAGGCGATACGAACATTAGCCTGTTCAATTCATTAAATATAGAAACAAATGCAGTTCGAAAATAATAATTAAATCAAGTAGAACTATACTTTTTTTTTAATTTGTACTAAAAAGTCAGCCTGTATATTAAAAAAGATGTGGAAATTGGCCACAGGACAGTTCTTTTGAAAATTTTTACTTAATGGGTTGTGTTTTTGTAAAATAAACTTGGTATAAACGGTATATAGTTTTATAAAAATTTTGATTGAAATCTGGGGGATTTTAAATTAAAAATGAAATCCATTCCTCAGTTTTACAAAATTAACAGTGAGTAAGCAAGTAAGAATAAAAGAATATGGAGCTTAAGAGTTAAAAATTTTGTTATCTTACAACATCTAGTAAAAAATATAAATATATTCGTTCAGAATTGGTCAAATGGAATTTTTTAATTAAGTCATTCGGAGTTTTGAGTCTTTCTAGATTATCTCTGTATATAAAATAAAAAATGTTGTGTATAATACCTAAAACACAGCACAATGTCCTTTCGGTCCATTCGTGAAGCTGATATAAATAATCAATTAAAAATTTAATTGAGTCCATTAAAACATTGTTTAAATATTAATTTGAATAAAAGTACCGTTTAATTGAGTCAAGAGGATGCAGATTTGCGATGATTAATGTTTTCTCTCTTTATTTTAAACACATCGACCGATAACCAATTTATTTCAGTCCTCATATTTCCCTGTCTTGCCCAAGTAATCAGATTCTCGTAATAATACTAAAATGTTGTGCAATTTCATGCTTTTCATGCCCGTGTTTTAAACGAAGGTGAATGGAATTTAAAGAAATCAAATTTTTGCATCCAAGAACAAGTATTCAAAAATATCTGCTCGAATTTTATAAACTTCAGAATGTATGCCAAGATAATTTTGTTTCATTAGAGGAGCTCAAAAATAAAATAACACTAATAAAACAGATGATTTTATCGTTCTAACAAAGTGAAATTAAGCTTTTCCCAATTTGTGTGGTTGGTTAACAAAATAATGCAGAAACTTTTTAAGCTTGAAAAACAAAATATGCCATGTGAAGCTTTTAAAAAAATAAAGTGTTTGTTTGAATTGTAAAAAAAATTTTTGCTTCGATTAGGGTGATGAAAAATACAGTGCAAAGCAAAATTGAATTGCTTTCAAATATCGCGAAAAACTGATTAAAGTTGAAGAAATGAAATAAAAGAATATTTAAAGCGTTAAAAGTTCGGTTTTTTCCAACTTAACCTTTTGAAGCGTTTTATTCCACAAAAATCAAAAACAAAATCAAGTGCAACAAAATTGTGATAATTTTTTTCTCTTTTTTTTGTTCTTTGTAAAAAGCTTTATTCAAAAATTAAAAATTGTTGAATATTTTGTTTGGCTAAATGCAATATTTGTTTTCCATATAAACAAAAATACTTCTCATATAAGTTTTCCTTCTGCTCGTGAGGATTTTGAAGTTGTTGCTGCAAAGGGTCGTCCTTGTCTTTTGATTTGTGCGTCTTACGTCGTGGACGGTTCATGTAAGGATCATCCATTTGGTTGGTGGCTTGGGCTCGAACTTGCGGGGGTGGACCGGGAGGTTTCTTTTTCTCCTTTTTCTTTTTTTGCTGCTCGTAAAAGGCAGCATTTGCCGAGGCCACTGTTGCTTCCCTTTCCATTTGCTGTTGCTTTTTGGCAGCCAAGGCGGCTGTTTGGAACTGTATTAAATGGGAACTGCGGCGACGCAGAGCTGAGTTCAAGTTGCCGCCATTGCCGACTCCAAACAGACGTTTAATACGCCGTTTGTTAATGAAGCCCAGGCCGGAGCTAAGGGTGGAGCTGCCGCCCTCACTGCCAGCCACCATGCGGCTAAAATTTGAATCTAAATCACATGAATGGCTGCCATTAAATGTGATGCCTCCTATAGTGCCGGCCGAGTCGGGTCCGCAAGGGAAGAGATATGTATTCAATGTATTCAATGTCGTTGATGTTTGTGCCCGCGTCATGTCGCCTCCATTGGCAGCTGGGCCTGTTCCATTATTGTTATTCTCACGATCACCACCTGTTGGAGGTGGTAAAGATGCGGTTACAGCCGCTCCTAAGGCAGCTGCTGTTGATGTTGTATTCAGGGATACGGCGGCTGCTGTTGAACCAGTGGCAGTATGCGATGCTGTTGTCGTAAGACTAGCGGCAGTGTTTGTGTCGTAAGAGTGTGGATTAACATAAATGTGATTGTTGTTGTTATTGTAAACGTAATCGCTTGCTAATTGCAGCTGTGCTTGTTGTCGTTCTTGTCGTTCTTGTTGCTGTTGGAGTGCTTGATGTTGATGGTTGTTGTTGGTTAAATTTAAATGTAAATTGACTTGATTCACGTAGTGGGCAACATTCTGATGAGTTGCCAAATTATTGTTAATATTATTATGATTGTTGTTGTTGTTAATTGCATTATTGTTGTTATTATTTTGAAGATCGGGTGGCAATCGGCGATTATCACGAACTGGTGCTGGTGGTGGTAGTTGTTGCGGTGGAACTGCAACATTATCGGCTGCAGCAGCAACAGCTGCTGGTACAGGTGGAGGTGCTGGCAATATTGGTTGTATGGGCAAAGGTGGTAAAACAGGCCTTTGCTGCTGCTGATGTGGTCTAAGTTGCTGTTGCTGTTGCTGTCGTCGTTCAGAGTTGGCATTGGCATTGCTGCGATCACTTGAGGTGCCACAACAATCACATGAACCCGAATCATGAGAACCCACCATTCTTTTAATATTGTATTTATTATTTTTTAACGGAAAAATTTAGGGCTACAAAATAAGCATTTTCTGATATGGCTTCTAGGGATTAACGATTTATTTTAGTTCAGCATTTAGTAAAAATTTTTAGTTCAGTTTAAGAATTTTATGATGAGGAACTTATGCTTAGATTTTAATTATTATTTGAGCATTATGTGTTGACGTTTTTGATTGCACTTACAAAGATTTAACTTTTTGATATTTTCTAAACTTTTCACTTAATTTTTATAGTTGCAAAAAAGCTTTTAATTTTTTTCTCTGTGTTTATAAATCACTTGCTTTATTGCTATGTAAAATCTTTAAATGTATCTTAATATATGTTGCATTTTGGTTGGGACGAAACCATGTGGAGGGCGTTTGATAAACATTTTAAACATAATTTTATTATTTTATTTGTAATTTTTAAGCCACTTTTATATCACAGCAGTTCGTTTTTTTTTCTAATTAATTCTAATTTATAAAATTTAAAATCACTTGAAATGTGCTTAAATGTGTAATCATATAAGGAAAGCAACAGTTACGAAACAGTTTATTTTACAGTTTTAAGGCAAGAACATTAAAGTGTAGTCTGTAATTAGGCGCGCACTAAATTAAAAAAATAAATAAATAATTTCACTAAGCCACTAAGCACTAATTATGCGTAATGTTTTGATATTTTTTTTATTTTAGTTTCTTTTGGTAATGACACTCATTTTATTATGTGAACTTTCATTATTTAAATTGTTTATTATAGTATAGTTTTAGGCGTTGTCACACTTTTCTTGCTTCTAGTAATCATACATATATAAAAATATTTATAAAAAAAATTTCTCGATTGCTTTACCGTTTTTCTTGGTATTTTTGGAGAGATATTTAACTTTATTTTTTATGTCAAAATTAGCAACAACAAAAATTTATTTTATATTATAAAGCAACTTGCGCACTATTCATATATCGGAAGTTGCATTGGCATCAAGTACTAAACACATACTGCAACGGTTGCTGCAAATTTATATTTTATAACTTCATTTTGGATCGAATGAAACAAATAATTTAACGAAACTTCAGTTTCTTTAAAACAACAACATTTACATCAGTTCACCCATTTAATACATTTGTTTTATGATTTCCATTTCGTCCCAGTATTTACATTAAATCAAGTCTGATATATTTTTGAATAATTATTCGGTTTCATTATTTATATTGTTTTTTTTTTAGTTCCGCTTAACTAAGTCACTAATTCCCTTCGTTTGGCAAACAACAAATAAAATTTGCTAACTTTACTTAACTCGAAATAACCAACAATCTACAGCAAAAAACAAATTTTTTTCCTGATTTTCTGCTTTTATTCTGCTTTTTTGTTTTGTTGTTGTCCTGTGCACTGCACGTTTCCGTAGTTAGTGTTGTTTTATTGTAGTTCCTGTATATATAGTAATAATTCCATGTGTTGTGACTCTATAAAGCACACGCACACATACACGCAATCGCACGATTGTAGATTTTTGTAAAACTTGAGAGGGTTGCTTTCGAACAGGAAGCAAAGGTGCATGTGTTTGATGTGAATGCTTCTTCTTGTTGTTGTTGCTTTTATTTAAAACTCGCACATGAATGCCATTCATACAAGTCCCGCGTGGTTCGTGCTCACTTTTCTTTCCTTCATATTTGTTTCTTCTTCTGTAAACCACCATAAATGCAACCAACTTCTAGTTCGCTGAGAATCGTTTATTTTGTCCTTTGCCTCTTCGTGAATCTCATATAGCCACTAAAACACAAATACAACAAATACACATTCCCTTTCATCAAACTCATACCAACTTATTGCGAATCATTTAAGGCAGAGCAGAGCAGAGCAAAAATAAAAATAAAAAAAGTCAATCACCAAATCGCTTTCGTTTCCTGCTTTTGTTTTCTTTCTTTATTTTATGTCATCCTCTTATTTTATTTATTTACTACTCGTTCTCTTTCAGGGGCTTCGTCGTTATGTCACAGTTGCTGAGTAATCCTCTTCACATGTGCACTTGAAAAAAAATCTTATGCAA
This sequence comes from Nowickia ferox, assembly GCA_936439885.1. Classification (NCBI taxonomy): domain Eukaryota; kingdom Metazoa; phylum Arthropoda; class Insecta; order Diptera; family Tachinidae; genus Nowickia; species Nowickia ferox. The sequence goes on from OW387025.1 coordinate 114,880,458, forward strand.
TTTTTTTCTGCGTTTGTTTTGAATTTACCAGGCTTTCAGTTTGAGTTTGAAAGCTTTGACATGAGTATGAGTGTGTTTTACGAATCTATCAGACATGTGCAGTGTTATGTTTAACTTCTTTTCATTTCTGTTCAATATGTGTGCATAGTTTTTTTTTTCTTCTCTATAACCGACATCGTCAAGTGCACGAGGTCAAAATTGCAAAAGCAAACAGTTTTTTGCATGTATGCCAGCAATTGTGGCTTGTTTCTTTTTTTCCTTTTCTATTTTTCTTTTGTCGACTGTGATATGATAATGACAATTATCTTGAATGTTATAAACAAAGTGTAGGTAACGAATTGAGGTAAAATAAATGCACAAAATGTTAATATGCCAATTAACATGACAACACATATTTAATACATACATACACATTTATTTACATACGTAAAGTCTGTCAAGAAAGACTTTGCACATTCATCAATCTCGCTTAAATATATAAACGCTTTGACCGATTAGGCTACATATTTTATTTTTTATTTTTTTTTTAGCTTAAACAGAAAACAAATAGGGAAAATCCTAAAGCAAAAATATAAAATATTTTTTTTTAACAGAAGTAGTACTCAGGCAATGAATGGCAACTACTATTACTAGGTCTTACCTTCTGTATGAAAGGGATCATGATAGAGAAGACAGGTGGTGAAGGAAGAGATAGAGGAAGGTTTCACTCTCTTACAACTCTGCTCTTTTGCACGTTTATTTAATAATGCAGTGTTGCAGCGCCACTGGTGTCAATGAGCCGTACTAAATTTTTTGAAGCTGTCTTTATTAGCCATTTTATTGGTAGGTTTACTTCGCCGATAATTCTGCTATACAATACCGACGAAGAAGGGAGCGCTGATGTTACATTAGGGTTTGTATCCGCTGAAGCCGGTGCAGTTCACTAAGCAGTGTCTATGCCTTCATCACTTGAACTTTTCTACAACAACTGATATATGTGGTATTATTGTTTAATGACTGCCAGAGGCCGGGTTCAAATACAGGATTATCGGTTTTGTAGTCAATGCCATCCTCAACTTTTAATTTTGTATAGAAAATTTCTAAGCACATTTAAGCAAAATGTATAATGGAGCATCCCAACGGATGTAAGGAATTTATTGTCCCCTTAAAAAGTTCAGCATAGAACTCGAGAGAAGTTTAACCCACCATATCCCGAAAATTTTTATTATTGTTTTCGCAGAGATCTTTTACAAAAAGAACTTTTGCTACTAATGTGGGTGTGTTATGATTGATCTACATTTAAAAGGTAATATTTACATTTTTAAGTAGGACTTATAGGAGGGCAGGGGCAATATTGGCCCTCCGGAACTCTCCAACCAATTTTTATGAAACTCAAAACGTAGATACAATTGCATCCAAAAGGACACACAGACTTAATTTTTAATTTTTTTTTTTTTGAATTTGGACTTAAATTCAAAACATTGACAGATATCTAAAGTCTAAAAGGACTCAAAAAAAATTTGATTTATATTTTATTAATGATTTTAATTAATTATTTTATTTTTTGCAAACCCTCTATAAAACAAAACTATTTTTTTTTATAAATAAGGCAGTTTATGTTTTAGTTTTTGTTTTATTAAAATTCTTTGCTTTTGAAATTTTTTATTTTACGTTTTTGTAAATAATAAGAACGATCTAATAAATTTGTGCTTTAAAATAAAAAGATATTTTTTTATAATATAAAATAAAAACGTTTATTTTTCTTTAATGTGAAAACTCTTTCTAGACATATTGCATGTAGCACGGAAAATGGAGATTTATTTTCAAAAATAACTATAATTAATAATTTTTTAAATCGCGGAATGTTTATAGTAAAACCGACTTTGAGAATCGTTTTAAAATTTGTAAGTAAGCGGATATTTTTTTAAATAAGACTTGGTTTATATCTGCTTTTATTTAGGGTTCTGTACACCAGTGGTGTACCCTATTGTTTTCGGTACGATGTCCGTCTGTCCATCTATCTGTCAGTCTGTCTTTCACAGGCTGTTTTTTATAGTACTATCAGAGCTGCGAACCTGAAATTTTCACAGAATATGAACCATTTTGGCTTAATTTCAGTTTTAGTTTATTAACTGGGATTGCAAGTGAATTTATATTTCTCACGTGGCCATGATGATTCAAGTCATACATATTTAACTTAATTGAAGTTAAGCCCACTTTAGCAATTTTTCCTTTTTATTAAAAAGCATTCTAGTTCAATTAAACCTAAGTATGTATCAAAAAATATAAATAATTTTAAATAGTACTTTTAAAAAAGAAAGATAATCGTTAAGAGAGAGAAACTTCAATCAAACTAACGCATTTAACTACAATAAAAACGCTCTTCATCTTCTTTCATTCTATTTCTGTTTTTATACATTTCACAGTTTTTTTTTTTTTGATTTAAAAGTCTTAAAATAGTACAATTCGTTAGCTTGTGCCCTTCACCACTAAAATGTGCCAAGATCTCCAATTAGTAAAATTGCTATCAATAATCTACATTTACAGGGACATGAAATCAAATTTTCTAAGTTTTATGGGCGAAACCATAATGATTAAGAAATGCTGTTGTAATTTCAAGACCTGTAATTTTCTTTAACCTTATAAATGAATTTAGTAATATAACAATTGAGTCGTCAACATTCCCTTAAAAGAAAGAGAAGCAAAGCATGTCTGCATTAAAAACACTCGCAATATGTTGAACTTTTCGCTTGCACACAAAGCAGCGTTCAAACGCAAAACTTCAAAAACTAAGGTCGTAGACGCCACAAAATCCTTGGATATGAGAACAATCGTACAAACAAATAAATTAGAAGCAACTGCAAAAAAGAAATTGTAAACGAAATTGTATTAAAATACATGACGCCAAAATAAAGCAAAAGTGGTAGCGACAGCACTCATTCTCATAAATTACTCGTGCAATATTTTTCTTCTCGTATATTTCCGACGCAGAATAATAAACCATTAACACTTAAACGAAAATGAGCATTAAATATTTTGGGGAAAAAAACAAAACGAAACATGCACACAGTGGGAAGAGTTAGGGAAGGAAGGAGCAATTTAAATTATGTAAATGGCAGCCATAGAAATTTCAATTCACTCAGTCACATCTCCCATAAGAAAAAGTGCATATACAAAACGAATCAATAAGTCCATGACTTTTAGAATTTTGCGCATTTTAAATGAAAATGCAACACTGCTTCTGTCAATAGACAACCGTCAGTTGAATCCTGTCAAAATTCAAACAAGCTGCGTCATTTAGTTTGTATTTGAAAACCATTGATAGTCGACTACCTCGTGATTTGAGAAGAAAACTGGAAAAAAGTTACAAGTTTTCCTTTAGCACATTTAAAATAAATTTTTTTTTTTTATCAATTCGACCGTAATTTTTTACTGATATTTTACTTTTATTTGTAACATGCCGTTGCAAAAATCAACACATGTTTAATATTAAAGTAGGGTACCGCGTTGGTGTTTTATTTATTTGGTTTGTTGATATTGATTCCGATGAATGTACTTTGGAAGTCTCATTCAGTTATTGAGTGAAACTGTATAAGTCTTCAATTTTGGAAACCAATCGGGGAGCCAGACGCGACATCCTCTGAACCTTTCTTGTCACAAAGTAATTATATTATGTCGTATTGCTATAAGTCAAGTGTAGTTAGTCGGATTTTTCACACGAATAGTTTGGTTTGCAAAATCTTAACTTTGTTGGTGAGAAAGGAAAGGACAATTGAAACTCTTCTCAATTTTCTTCTATAAAATCATCATTTTGCAAAGTAAGCTTTGCGAGTATACGAGTACGCACAGCATTTTTCATGTATTCATAGTCGTAGTTAGCCGAACACCTGATTCTTCGAGTTTTTCGTGTGTTCGTCATTATTGCTGCAGCCGATTGATTGTACAATACTCCGAATTGTTCGTGGATTCGTTGGCCAAGTTAGCCAATAATAGATATAAAGATAGCCGCGCCGACATGAGAATTCTAGCAAATTCGACATAATTCCGTGTCTTTATGTACAAAGAAAACTCACCTTTAGTAAGATCCTGGACAAGCTGACGGCTACCTCAGCTACGTTACTCGATTCTAACCAAAAAAGTCAGGGACAACGAGCATACACTGTATTTAGATTTGATAGTCATCTTTGCAATTCCTTTCTCTTTTTTGGCTGAAATAATTTGTGAAAGAATCCCATGTACGTTGGTGCATGAAATAAATGCCATTAATCATTTTCATTTTACTTCATATAAAATTCATTATTTTGAGAAAAAAAAATTAGCAACACGCCACAATTAGTAATCAGCAGTTATTTATATTTCAATCGACTTCCGGCGGCAGGAAGAGAAAAGAAATAATAAACTCCCAATTAAACGCAAGCACAGACGTGCAAGTTCTACAAAATATGAACTCATGTTACAATTTTTTCAAAATAAAATCAAAGTCAAATATTAAAGTTAAATAAATTTTCTTTAACCTTGCAGTCATTAAAATTACTTTTGTAAAAAAAAATTAAATTCTGATATTCAAATAATAAAAAAAATTAGTTTCATTTAATCACCGTCATTTTGTTATTCATTTAAAAGACTTGTGATTTTATTATTGTTGCTTAAGCAGCCAAATGCACCAAAGGGCCGCCACACTTGCACAACGAAATCTTGTAAAATATTTTGTGCAGACTTCCTTCAACAAATTCATATTTTCTAAATGTTAACCAGCGAGTGGCATATTGAGTTATTACCGCACAAGTAAAAATTTGATCAATAAACCTTTTTTGTTTTACACATAATGAGCTTATGGACATAATGCTCATAATGATTTTTACATTTTTATGTGTTTTTCTTTGAAATTTATGATTGGTGAAGGTCACATATTTTTTAAGTTGGTGATAAAAGAAAACTTCAAAACACAAAAGAACATTAGAAAAATCACTGTAGTTGTAACCTAAAAATATTCTTTTTTTTTCGTTATTACAACATTTTTAATTTAAAGTGTATTTTTGCAAAACGCCGCAGCGCAAAACGTTCACTTTGCAGACCTTTTCAAAGTTGATACTAAAAGTTACAATGTTTCGCAAATGTCTGTCTGGACGCTGCATGATTAGAGCATCGGAACTGTATGAAAACTTTGTTTTGGGACCTTTTGGAAACCAGTCATAGACAATCAAAAATTTACCTAATCGCGGAGATCTAATAGTTTAATAAATACAAAGAAGAGTAAGAGTAAGGATGCCTTCTAGAAGACTTTTGTGCTCCTTCTTTTGGATGTACAAGGCCCGCTCGTTTCATTTCATACTCATTTCTTAAGATAAGCCTTTAACTCACGCTTCTCTTGGCAAAGATTCTGAAGGGCGTTCAAAGTAATGGATTTTGCTTTGTTTTGGTAAAAGCGCAAAACAAAAAATTATACTCCTTTTCTTTTCCGATCTCATAGAAGAGAATGTGGAATGTTTATCTTATCTTTTATGTGAAAAACTTCAGGCCTTCTATAAAGCATTCTTTAGCAGAATGAGAATAAGAATACTAATAGGGTCAAAAAAAAATTCTAAGCAGGCCTTTCATAAGTGCTTCAAGATTCCGACTTCAATCTCTGACCAGACTCAGTGAGATCGACATCATATACTGCGTTTATACGTGCACTATTTGCAAATAAATTAACTCACAACAACTTGGTGAAAAAGTTAATTATGTTTACAAAAAAATTATCTTCTTTCAATGGTTTTTGTTGCAATATTTATCCATTTATTGTTTTTTATTAGCAAACATTTGTAAGCGTGGCAACCCCAAGCATTTTATTTGCAAATAGTGCGTCAATCGTGAATAGATTTCTCAGTTAGTAAGTCCCAATAAAACAGTTAATAAGTCGCACATATAAGCCTAGTAAGACAAAAACATATTATTCTCAACACTTTAGGTTTTATTAAAATTTCCCATGCAAATTTCTGCCGGAAAATTAAGCGAACACAACCAATGTGCAAAAAATAACATAAAATTTATAAAATATTCTGAAAAGTATACTTCTGATGTTCTTGTATTTTGTTGTTTTCTATTTTTTATTTTTACAAAAATATTTGTGAAAATTATTCACAACACGTTTATCTTTATACACTTTTCTTTTTTTAGAAACTCATGTAGAGCGTAACAAATTGGCATCATGTTGGATTTAGTTTTTGTTTAAGTATTCCAAAACAAAAATATTTTTTTTTAATAAAAATTGATGATGATTTCTAAATAAAATTTAAATACTTGGCCACTTTTAATCAATAAGTAGTTGTAATTATCCTAATAGAACTGTGATAAAAATATTTTATATATAGTACCTGATGCCTCAATATAAACATCAATACCTTCAGTAGCAAAAATTAGTGTAATAAAATATGTGTAGCAAAACTACAAATTAAAAACATATAACGAATACTGGCATTAAATACTGGAAACGAAAATATAAAACTTCCCAGATAAAAACAGGAACTAGTTTCGAATGTTTGCCACTTTCATTGCAAACAAATCACTACAGGTACTGAATTTGATATTCTAAGACTGTTGTTCACATCAAAAATTGTTCTAAACAACCTCTTAAGCGAATACCATTCAGTTATTTGGATGTCTTCCGTGCTATGACAACCGTGTGCTAAATTCATTGATGTTTCACCAGAAATAGAACTAATTGGAGCTGAGTTCATCAATGGTGTGTGTAACTTTTGATTTGTATGCTAATTTTTTGCTGGGTTTGTGTATATATTACATCAATTCTGAATGAGGCAATGGCTTAAAAATTTAATCCACCGAAATTTTAGTGTCTTATGTCAACGCCAAAAATTTTTTAATTTTGTATTGGTTCAGCATTCTAGCCATCAAATTTAGATTTGGCGAATTACGGATTAAGAGGGCTGGTTAATTTTATAACATGATTTGACATCACAAAACATAATTATCGTATAAACAATTTCCAAGGTAAGTAAAATGCAATTAACTTGATTCCCACCTGGTGCCTCAGGGTAACGTGGGTTTTCTTACAAATCCGTTTTTGTTTAGCAAATTCAATCAGCTTTATGGATGGATTGGTGATTTGCGCTGATATTCACAACATATTCCCCCTTATCATTTTTGTAATAGAATAGACGATGAGGCCCATTATTAAAGTTAATATTGTTTTAAGATACGAATTTCGCTCGAGAAAACAGTTTAAACCTGTTCTCAATAATCGGCCTTATTACGAGTGTCGTATTACGACTTCGACTTCGACGATTTTGCATTAGACTAAAGAACATAGCAAATTTTTTATTAATCTGGTACAAAATCGTCGTAGTCGTAGTCGAAATACAACACTTGTAATTAGGACCAATATTTTGAGATTTTTTCTATAAAAATATGAATGTGTTTAGCTTTTAAAAAGAATATTTTTGTTGAAGGTCTACTGGTGAGTTTCTCAAGCAGAAACGAAATGCATAAGGATGTGTTTAACCAAAAACAAACTAAGATTCTAAATTTTTTATTTGACTGAAAAATAAATCAATGAAATATGTTTTATTCCATAATGAAACAAACAAATTTACTCAAAAGCGTGGATCAAATAACTGGAACTAGCGCCTTGACTTAAAATTAAAAAAAAAAAACATAAAAATATTTACTGATGAATGGGGAACTACAAAAGAAATTTGTATAACGAGCAAATCATTTTACTTAAAATAATAACTTGTTTTTTAATAAAAATTTGCTAAATCAAAAAACTCTAGTGACTAAAAATAGATACAAATAAATTTCAATAAAAAAAATAAAATTTTTGTTATGTTGCATTGCTACTTAACAATTCTCGTATTCTATTTCATTAGAAAAATTGTAACGTAAATTTAGAATTATGTGGTTCTCATTAATAACAGCGTATGTCCAAAAATTTAATTTTTTCAGTGGAGCCAAAAAAATTATTTTTGAAGCTTATTTAAAAAAAAGGTAGGAGTTGTGTTTTTGTTTTAGAAAAAAATTATATGCATGTTTATATATTTTTGAAAATTTCTTAAAACTTAAAATATAATAATTTCATATCATAAACTCAAAATGAGAAATATATAACATTCGTTGTTATTAATGGAAACCACAGAATTTATATTAATAACTGTGCCACATCCCAGCAAAAAAAAATCTGATTTGGACGCACTAACAACTGGGAGAAGCAATGCACTAATTAAGTGATAAAAAAAAGTTTCGAAAACTGCTTCTAAAAGCAAAATCATCAATAAAAATGCCTTGTGCATGCAAAACAACAAATTCCGTAACATTGTCTCCCTTACAAATACGCTTCTGGGAAGCAGTAATTTTTGCTGGGATGTCATACACAGTAAATCGAACACAGTGCACCAGACACGTGAACGTTGATAATGCCTTTGCAGATGTCTTCGAGAATAGCATTATATCTCACATGCTCAAATAAATATTGATTCTTTCGACGATACAAACGTTATCCAAATTAGTTCCACTATTATGCGTTTTGATTTTGTCTCAGCATAATTCTGAGAAAATATTGTTAAAATTTATATGTAGTAATTTTAAATTAATAGCATATCTATTCATGTTACGATTTATTTTTTTTTTGTTGTTGTTCAATCTAGCGAAAATACTTTACTTTACTAATTAATTCATTTTAAAACACTTGGAAAACTTAATTTAGTTACGTCATATTGTAAGCATCTTGCATAGTAAACTCTTTCTGTCTACACTTTCCATTTCCAAATTCAAAAGGGAATGCACAAGATAAAAAAAGTATATATATAAAATAAATTAATTAAATGACATTTAAAATCAACTTTTTTAAATACACCTTTTCTTTTTATGCCTCATTTCGGCCGGTGAACGAACATTTTGTGTACCATGCATTTTGGCTTCTTCATTTATTACAACAGCGTTGAAGTTTTAAGTATTTTTCTTAGTATTTATAAAGAACTAGTAAGTAACTTTAGCAAGACATTTTCTAGAGACTTTTAGAAAACACTATGGGAAGACTTATTTTATAACTTTTTTGTTTGTTTGTTAATTTTACTTTTTACATACGCATTTTTAATTGTTAAATGTTAAAATTATGCAATTCTTATTATAACTCATTAAATTTTATGCTTGGACAATTATGAATTTTAAACTAGGCTACAGATTTTGAAAGGTGTTGAAAGAGTGTCAAAAAAATACTGAAAACTAAACCAAGCCATACAGAACGACAGCAAGAAAAAAAGCAAAAAGCGTTAAGCAACATATTTTAATTTAATTGTAATGTATCGACTTCTGTCTTTCTTCTTCTGTTTGCCACTACTACGTCACTCATTCATTATAACGATTTCTATTTATGCACAACAATTGCACTTGCAACGAAATGTCCAATAAACCATAGACTTGAAAGTGAATATCAATCATCAATCTTTGCAATCAGAAATATTTTTAAAAGCCTAAAATTCAGTGTTAAGGAATTCAATCAATTAAAACTTAAAAATAAAATTATTAAAAACCCCCGATATATTTAGAAAAGATTTGACATCTTCTAAGCGGCTCTACGGATTTTTTCAAACTTAGATAAGAACACTCTGGATCCAGTCACCTTTCAAAGAGAAAAATCTTAATTAAAATCGTCACAGACTCTACAAACTTATAACATCCCTTTTTTTGGTCGAGGGTTAAAAATAAGAATTATATAAAAAATAAATTTTACTTGATTAAATGATAAATAAATTGACATTAATTATTCGAGATTGTCGTTAATCAAAATTCGCTCTTTCCACTATCGAATTAAATAATCAGCCCAACCATGAACATTTCCTCGAAATTTATTTCTCACGGAAAATAATTTTCTCGAGAAAACATTCCTCCAATCATAAATTCCTTGGGAATAAAAAATAGTAATAGGTGGCATCACCGGAATACGAAGCTCGTTATTTTGTTTCTCCTTTTTTTTAATGAGAGCGTAAACAAAATTATTAAAATTCACCAACTTGAAAAAATATGTAAAAAAAGTTTACAAATGATTTATTTGGCCATTAAATATTTGTATTTTTCCAAATACAAGAAATATAAAATATATACAAACTTATATATATAAGTTTTGTTTTAATGGAGTATTAACTATGTTTTTATGTGAACTCCTTTCTGTTTTGCGAGGGAACTATTTTTGGTGAAAAAAGCAAGTTCAACTGCGTTCATGATACCTACTTTTTCCCCGAGGAGTTTTTTTTATTCCCGCATTTAGTAAAAAAATGGAAAAACAAATTCATAATAGGAGAAAAGGGGAAAGTGAAAAAACTCGTGAGAAATGTTTGTTTATGATTGGGCTGAATATCAATAAATTCAAAAACCAAAACAAAAGGCTTCTAAAAAAATTGCATATGCTTATAAATACAAAAACTTTCACGCAATGATTGAGAATTACTAAATGTACAAGCATGGCGAGCTTCTGGTATGTTTATTACAACCGCTAAAAAATAATCAAGAAATGTTAGTTTTTCAATTTATGCACTCTGTTGACAATCGGACTTTTAAACGTTTGTACTTTTTAACACTGCAGCACTTTGCAATCTCTTATCCAATCAGCCTTTTTAATATTCAGCGCTACAACAAAAACATCGAATACAAACCGTTAACAAATCTGTGGCAATTAGGAAAAAGTGCTTCAGTAATTTTTTACTGTTTTGCAGGAGAGCACTTTTAAGCGTTCCAGTCGATATTCGGAAATTTATTTCTTTTTCAGTTAAATTGGGAAATTCTCTGTTAACCTTTATTTTTTTAAGCAAACATGGTTCTACACACTATAATTAATACATTTAAGTTAAAACATACCGAAATATATATAACTTAAATTAACTTAATATTCCAAATGAGATTAGAAGTCTAAAAAAGTTCGCTCGCAAGTCATAGTGTTAAAACTTCCTGAAAAATCACACAAATTAATTCAAATATTGGCCCCCTGGTACTTTCAAGTATGCAGATTACGGAGGTATGATTTACTTCAAATCAGCTTATCTCGACTTAAGCACTTTTTCCATTTTGTCACAGAAATATACATACATACATACGTATAAAAAACATTTTCAAAATTGTGCTGTTAATAATTTTTTAGAACAAAGAATTCATTTCCAAAAAAAAAATTACATTTCTAATTACTTCATTATTAAAAAAAAACATTTAAAACATAAATTAATTTTTTTAATTGATAATAAGTTTATAAAGCAATTCTCTGCAAAACGCTTTCGCTCTCCCTTAAGCAAACAAATAATTTTCCTACTGTGAAAATTATTTATTTTCCAATTCAAATGGTTTGCAAATATTTACTTAGATCAATAAAAATATTCTTAGGAGAATAGTGTGAGACACGTTAATACGTTCTAAGCCAACAATGCTAATGGTTTCTTTTGTAGTCTTTTAATATCAATTTGATTAATTAGTTTAAGCAGATTTGAGTGTGTACAAAAATTTAGACATGACGGATGAAAAGTGTTAGCAAACGTTTAAATTAAGAGAGACAATTGTAATTGACTTTCATGAGCCTTCAATTCATTTTAACAAAATTCACGAAGTGAAAATTATTTGTATATAAAAACTTCTTAAAAATAAAATTTTAAAACTCCTCCTAAGCGGCTGGACCGATTTGAATAAATTTTTTTCTATGCGTTTAGACTGCGCCCTGGATGGTTTAGATTTACAAATCAGTCTGGCAGATGGCGCTGCAGGCAGTATCTAGGTTATTTATCTATACACCTTGAAAGCTCTAGGAGTCAGAGTACTCAAAGTTGGTATGGACTCTTTTGCGAGCGAGGTGCAAAGTTATTCAAAATATTGATAGAATAGGACCGAGGGAAGTTTTGAAAGCTATAAAAGCAAGAGTCTTCAAATTTGGTATGAGTTAATTTGAAAACAATTAATATAAGTATAAATTATAACAAATTTAAAACAACAAATATTTGGTGTTTTATTATTTTTGTACTCCGCCAGCGTTCACAACACTTCCTGCTTCTATCACTCATATAATACATCTTCACACACTTACAATGAGTTAGTTATTATTTGGTACCCTAAAAATTCTCTAGAAATAATTTATGTTGCAAAAAATTTATAACGATATCAAACGCCATAAGTTACGTCCTGTGCTTTTACACACGCAAAGTTTACTTTGCAGAGACTTGCAAATTCAATGCTTTGCAAAGTTAACCATGAAAAGCCGTCTTGAATAAAAACTTAGTTTCATGATGAGGTTTTGTGTAATCTTATTTCAGTTTTTAAATAAATCAGCTTATGGAAGAGAAAACGTACAAGATAATTGCTGGATTTTTCTCGATGCGAAAACTTCTTGCATGTCTCAGAAACGAGTACTGGTATCTTATTGTGACCAACATGGAAAAAAATAATAATCAATTTCAATGTACATATTTTTGATAAAACAAAAATATTTTACTGAATAAGCTAAATAATAATTTGGAATTATTAGTTAAATTTAAATTGTAACAATTCCCATAAAAAACACTAATGAAAAATATCGTGTTGTCATTGTAAATTGTTTTTTTTTAGAAAAAAGTGGACCTTAAGCTTATTTAATAAAGTAAAAATTAAAGTTAGTAATGAAATAAAACGACTGCATTTAATTAAATTCAACATGGTTCTTCGTATTATTTCAGTATCAAATTCACGTTGTTTCAACTGGAAATAACTTTCATTCAACACGATTGTTCATTTTGATTTAACAGTACTGAAATATTAAATCAGCATGAAATTAAGTTATTTCAAAAGGAAAAATATTCTTTGAAGATTACTAGAAATCATGTTGAATTAACGTGAAGCAAATATGAAACAAAACAATTGCCGAAAAATGTTAACTGAACCTTATTTTCCATTTGTTAATGAACTAATAATCCCAAATTATTATTTTACTTATTCATTAAAATATTTTTTTTATTAAAAATGCATTGATTGCCAATTGATTACTGGAATTATTTGCTGTGTGTTGATGTTGACGATTGTTTTTCTTTTAAGTTTTTTGGTCTAAGTTTTTGCTTTTCGATGTGATTTTAAATTTTCGTAAAGACTAGAAAATACACTCAAGAAATTTCTTATTCGACATATTGTCATAATTATATTATAAGCGAAATTTATTTGCTGGTGGTTGAAGTCTACTGACGATTTCTTAAAGCAACAATGAAATGCATATAGACATCGCTTAACCACCAGCAAATAAATTTCACTAGAAAATACATCACAAAAATTCAAAAAGTTGTGCTTGTGTTTTTGTAATTTTAAATCACTTAATGCGATTTGCAGTACTAATAATAGTAGTTTTAACAATTTAGTGGGAGTTTATAAGCTTTTTTGAATTGTGCTTGTTACACCAACGAAATTCATCCAGATGTGCGTAACGAACAACAAGCAATTTAATTCAAATTCGTTTAAATTTTGACAAACGTTTAATAAAAATAAGAAAAAATATTTAATTATTATAGATGTTCAAATACGAATGGAAATTCTATTTTTATTTTATAACCATTACGCTAAATAAAGTGATCTTTGAAGCAATGGTGGATATTAATTCACAATTCAATTTGCTTATTATGTACTATTTCTAATGTTTCCCTAACCGCTATTAATTCCAGTGCAATCTAGCAGAGCTTCCATTTTCTTTTTCTAATTGCACTTGTAAGAATGTGTTTCGGGCAGAATGTGTTGTTAATATCTTATAAAGGTAAATATACATAAATTTTGTATTACAAATAAAGTCTTACCTTGGAGCTTGCGTTAAGCTCCCATGCGTCGAGACGTATGCCATGCAAACAATCCATTTACATACTTCTACACTAAATAAGTATAACAAGCACAAACAAAAACGCAAATACACTTCTCTAAAGAAGCTTAAGGACTTGTTTTGAATTATGAATGATTTTTTTTTTTCAATACAAAACAGACATTTTATAACTTTATTTTCATTTATATTTTATATACATATATTTATATATTATATTTTTTATTTACAATCATTTCATTATATTTTATATTTTTGCAATGAAAATATTAAATTTTAAATTGACATTTTGAGAAGTAAAACAAACGTTTAACACACTATACGTTCTATTTACTTTGATACTATTTTTCCACTTATTTTTTATTTTGAATCTATTTTAAAATTATATTTATTAAACATACATACATACATATGTATATATATATAAAGAAATTAAAAAGAATTTTTTCTTTTTTGTTTTGAACAAAATGTTATACAAGAGAAGTGGTAAACCCAAATTTTTTATATGATTTTATTCCACTTGTCACATGTCACATCACTACGAATAATAAGCACAACGATCACGTCAGCTCTCAAACTTTTGCAATAGATTTCTCAAAAAGCTCTAGAGATTATTTAGAGCAAAACATTTCAACTGGATTCTGGATCCATTCAAATATTACATATTCCATTTCCTTTTCAATAAAAGAAAACGTCATTAATTTTAATGTTTCTTTTCCATAATTAAAAGGGAAATCCAGCACACACACACACACACACTCAAATCAAATTTTACACACCCACGTACATAAACGCGCGATTTTTGTAAAACTCACTAGAAAATATATTACCAAAAATTTGCCGTGGAGAAAATGTTACGTTCTATAGACCGTCGCATAGCCAACTAATTCAAACGTTTAATGATCGTACGTTGCGGCAAAAGATACAAAAAAGTAGCAAAAATCAACCAAAAAATTAAGCAATTTTTCACAGTTTATCTCGTCTTATACATACAAATATTTTTCTTTTGAATTTTCTTTGTGAGGCAGGTATGGTTTTTTTCCAAATTTTTTAGAAGTCTCTTCATTATGCTCGTTAAAGAAAATTTTTTCTTTTAAAAATGTTTCGTTTTTTTGTGCCTCTTCACTTATAACGTCACAATTCCATGAACGAACAATTTATTTGTTTTTTTTTTGTTTTTTTTTTTAATATGATTTTTTTATTAAAATTTTTAGAATATTTGCTTGCAGAGAAAACTGGCTTTTTCTTTTCGTTCACAAGTATATTTTTAGAAGCAGCAGCGGAACATTAAATGTAAAAAATTTCTATTTCAAAATATCTCATGTGTGAAACATTTGTTTTATTTTATTATATTTAATATTAAAAAAAAGAAATCAAATCAAACTCTGATGCTGCTGTTGATGGATATTTTCCAAATGATAATTGAATAATATTTTTTTTTATTAAGTTACCATATTTTTATTTACTTTTCTTTTGCACATTTGCCAGCCGGGAAGTGTTAATCCATCAATAATTACTATTCGGCAATAATTTTGCCGATTGTTAAAAATTGTAAATGAAAATTTTACTAAGTCAATTAAACTTTTGTTTGTTAAATTTTTAATTAACTTTTGGTGTTTTTTTATGTTTTTCTTGGTTGAATTTTTTTCAGTTGAAATTTATCGGTCAGAAAGTAGTTTGAGGCTTAAAATGACGATTTTTTACTTTCTAAGATAAAAAATAATTGCAAGCGAATTATTTTTTATTTTTTTATTTTATTTTTATAGCAATATTTAAGCTGTTTCCCTTACTCAGCAATTCGTTATAGCTGAAGCTGAATTCGATTGCTGAAATGACGAAGAAATATAAAATATAAAATTTGTTGGCGATGACTTAAAACATTAAAATTTCGGCGGACTAGCAAAACACGTTTTAAAATTTCCTTCGCAGCCGAAAATTCATTAAATTTAATTTATAGATTTCTAGCGATATAAGATGCTTAATGGCTGAGTACCGCTAATGTCATTAACACCCGCTGCTCTCTCTCATTTCTAAAGGAAAAATACTTTAACTAGAATTGTAATGCAATGCATGTCCATTATGATACAGTGCATTACAGTAAGTGAGGTACATTGCACGTTGTATGTGTCAGAGCTTCGTTGCACAAATAAGTATAGTTTTTTGAGGTTTCAGGATTAATGAATTAACCGTTTAGTTGGTAAATTTTCTATTCAAATTGACCATTCGATTCACAGCACATAGTTAATGTTTAAAAAAGATATTTGCAACAGTTTTTGAACGATAAATCTTAAGATGGACAATAAATAAAATAGTTCATCATTTAGTAAAAAAAATTGCTTTTGAGAAGAAACTGCCAAAAGTATATAGAAGACCCGGTATCAGCCAGTTGAAGCTTTTGAGTCAGAATAACAAATTTCAATACATTAAATTGGAAAAATATTTTTTTTTGTAATAACAGTGGAAGTATTCCCACATTTTCCCGGACATACTGTAAAATAATTAGGCAGACATTTAACAGAATATTTAAATCACTAAAACTAATCACCAGTGGCAAAACTGTTTGAGTGAAAAACAGAAAATTTTAAGTTTATAAAAATAACTTGGAATAAAAATAAAAAAAAAAAAACAAAAGTAGTGACATCTTTTCATTTCAGTTGCAGCAACTAATAAATCATTATTAACGACACTATTGCTTGGGAAATATTTGTTTGTATTAGAAAACACGACGACAAAGACCAACACAACCGCAATTATTATCAGCTGTCACGCTTGTTTTTCCGTAAAAAAAAACTCTTCTTTAGAAAAAAAAACTAAATAAATTTTTAAAAATACAAACAAACACATGCTGATATTCTACATTTGAAGTCTTTTGTAAGTTTTAAAAAAAGTTTCAATAATTGCTCAGAGTTATTATTTTGCTTGAGATTTTTATGACTAGGTCAAGGTCATGCATTAGAGATTTTTTAAAGTTTGTTCTATGAAAAATTATTTAAAGCAAAATGTGTGAATGTAACAACACAGTGACACAAAATAACAAGAAAACTACGTTATCATTTTTATTAGCAAAACAAATTTATTAATGTATCATAGACTTCGGGTTATTGGTTTGATAAATTTATTTTTAAATTTATTGTATAATTAATTGCTTTTTAAAGTACTGTTGCACAGTGTAATCGCTTTATAAATTTTCGGCAGGTATTGAACACTACAAGTACACATGAGCCGTCAGTCATCGTTCATAAAAACTAAATTTTTTAAATCTCTTAGAGCTAAAATTGATGATGAGATAGATGGACAAGACTCGTAGGTTAAATGTGAGATAAAATCATGCACGCATTTGCGTTTTCGTTTAGTCATTCGGATCACTCGTCAAGAGTGTTATAGTCTTCAGATATGATTATTATAATCTTGTTTGAGATCATGAAGCAAAAATAAAATGTGTTTATTGAGAAATGTGTGTTGGCTGCAAAAAAGAAATATATTGATAATTAATCATGTGTGTTGCAACTCGTCACTTTTTTGAGGCGAAAATATCTCGAATCCAAAGAGCTGGAAAAGTGCTTAATTATTACGAAATGAGTTCAAAAATAAATGTTCAATTCATCAACTCACATTAATTAATAATTAATGCCCTAATTCAGTAAGAAGATTTAGGACGTTTTTGTTTTAAAATACTTTTGAGTTCTTTTTATTGAATTCTCTAAATTATTTTCTTCAAAAATGGTTGTTGTCTTTGAGAATGAAAAATAAAAATACTATTGCCATGTTTTGAAAACATAAAAATAAAATTAAAGTATTATACAATAGTTTAAAAAATATTTGAAAAACTATGTGTTGGATATAATGTTTAGAACAAAATCATAAAGCAAATACACGAACCTTCTAGCATGGACAATAAATAATAATTGTTTTAAAGAATCACAACTGCGGCTTTTTTTCGTCCATAGACAAGACGATACAATCGTCGAACAGAATTAGGGCATAAGTATTTTTGTTGTTGGTATTTTGAGTAAAAAAATTTGTTAAATTTCGATTAAATTTATATATGTATGTTTTTTTTTTTCAAATAATAGCATTGAGACCAGGTCTGGGAATATTCAGTTTGTTAAATTATTTTATAAAAATAAAATGTACATTTAAGGTAACTAACACCAGAACATAAAAAATTCCTAATGATAAATATATATTTAATTAATTTCAATTTAATTTTCAAACTATTTTATTCAAAATTGCTTATGTATTAGCTATTTTTCATCAAATTATAACTCCCATGCCTGGTTTAATTTCATGCTGTCAAATGAAATGAATGTCTACTTCAATGTTTGACATTTAAGAATATAATAAAATAACAATACAACAAATTTTATTTCACAAGCGCATAAAGAAATATCCCATTTTTAGTGATAAACCATGCATTTTGATTTCTCATTTAAAAATATTGTTTTAAATTGAACAGCTTTAGTTTTTGATAATTCTTCTTCTTTTTTCTTTTGCCTCTTTTTAGTTATAGATAATAACCCAACAAACACTCAAAAAATTAAAATCTAAGCACTTGAAATTAAACTGGAAACAAAGTTGAATTCAAGTATTTTTTCAAGTAGATTTCAAGTTTGAAAATATTTTGCAATAAAATAAGTATATGTTCAAACCTTGTCAAATACGTAATTTATTCAATCATAATAAACGCCAAAAACCGACAAAAATTCCAAAAACTAAAAAACGCGCTAAGTCTAAAAACTAAGAAAAAATTACCAAAAACCGAAAAAAAGTTTACCGGGTGCTTGAAATTTTCTTAAAATTTTTTACATCAGGTAATATATTCGATTATATAGGCTTAAAATCGTACACAGAAAAAAGTATTAATCAATAATTGTTTTCAATCAAGAATTTAATTGATTCAATTAAATTTTTAATTGTATTAATTAATTTGTTTGTAGGTGAAAATTTAATTAGTTTTTTAATTGATATTACAAATATTTCAATTGCGAGTCAAAGGCGCACTTCAAGTAAATTTATTTTACAATAAGGGTGGCTAATTTAAAATATTTGTGCTTAAATAATTTTTCTCATATCATAAATCATCTAAACAAAACTTGAGAAAAGTTCTTCAGCCAAAAGTTCGGTATATCATAAAAAGCTTGCGCAAAAATATTACAACACGAGCATGTCCAAAATAAGCTAAAATAAGGCTAAGAAAACACTTGCAAAATACATGAAAAATTGCAGAAAATTATTGTAAAAAAAATAAACATAAATAAATCGTACGTAGACACACGAAGAAGGTCAGCTCAATTATAAAAAAAAAATATTACAAAACTAAACACACAAAAGTAATTTAAAATAAAAAAACTTAGAGCATTGCTAAAAATAGTTTACTTGAGTTATTTTTAGTATTAAAAACAATTTTTGTACGCATCAAACAACTGCTTACATGTGTTCAAATATGCAAACTTGTAGTTGCAAGTTTTCATTTTCATTCGGTAGCAGGATTGTTAAGCAACCAGCGACAAGATGACAAGCAAGACTTCCGCTGATAAAATTTATAAATAATATAATTTCACTAGATGCTTTTTAGAAACCAAGGGCGATTTAAAAAATATTTGGTGAAATTGAATGCAGTAATTTTTTGCTTTCAGTGTAAGAAATTCAAGCGTTGCTCATTAGATATTTTGATTTATAATTCATGGCTTATAACATGATAAAATTTAATATCTCAACAGAAGCAGGTACACAACCTTCGTAACTTGAAGCATGAAGTTGAAAAGCATTACCCGCATATGCAAAACAAAATACTAAGTGCTTGAAGTACATATAAATTAAAAACGAAAAAATTCTATACAAAAATCGGTTTTAAAGTACACTTCAGGCACAGGTGATTTGTTTTGCATATGGGGCAAAAATTTAACACTATTTACTTGTGAATATAAAATAATTTTAACTTAAATAATTAAAGAAAGAATGCATTATGAAATTACAATATGCAAACAATAAAAAAGGTGTTACATTTTTATTGCCATTAAACAAACAATGCATTTTCATTTATGGGTACACTAAAACCAAAGCAAAATAAATTAAGTGAAACATGAAAAATACTATAAAAATACTTGTGACGTCAAATCTGACACAATAACCTTAAAAACACACACTCACACTGTAATAAAAAATATACGCAAATTTTTTTAAGTAAAAAATGTTTTTTAAACAAACAAAATGTGGAAAAAATGCGGCATATTTTAAGAAAACATGTTGAAGCTTTAAAAATGCGCATGATCTTAAAAATACATTTAAATTGAAAATAAAGTCAAACTACACACAAAACTGTTAAATGCACCGCATATAAACAATGTTGCTGAAACATTTGCATGAGTGCTGCCATCGAAAGCAACATGTTTCATTTAGTTTCAATGTTAATTTTTGCATTGCAACTCCAAAAAAAGCTTTTTCGTTGCTTTTTAAAACACTAACAAAAGCAAATAATTTCTGTTACACCAAAACAATTATTAAAATAAAATGTGCTTTCTTGCTTACCGGTTAAGGAATAATAACTTTTGGAAAACACTTACCTGTAAAGAAACATGAAACAATAAGCAAAATATGTTAATACTGCGTATACTTTTTTCTTTTTTAGAAAGTTCAAATTTTGTTTGTCTTATTTTTAATTTTCAAGTTAACTTATATGACCCATTGACCTGATTTCAATGAACGAACGAGTTAAAGAAGAAGCAGTTTCAATTAAGGTTTAATACTCTCATGAACTCAACGCTGCACTTCAGCAGTTGTCAGTTTGCTGTGACGTCAATGAAATGATTTTAGTTTGTAGTTGTGTTTTTTTTATGCCACTAACCTGATAATTTATTGTATGACGTTGAATGAATTTTTTTTTGTTTATTTAATTTTAAACGAAAAAGAGCAAATTGTTAAGACGGTTATTTTCAATTGGCTGGCAGCACTGATTCTTGTTAGAGTTGGATTTCATGCGTATACTTTACGTGCAATTATGCAAATTTTCACGTAACGTATACGTTGGTGTTTATTATTATAGGGGCCATCCATATATTACGTAACGCCCTTGGGGGGGGGGTCGGTTCGAGTTTTGTTATGATTTGTTACGGGGAGGTAGGGGGGGGGTCTGTAAAATTGTTACGTAACATAAATTTTACTAATTATATATATACTAAATTTTACAAAAACACTTCGATTTTTCATTTATTTATGTATTTAATTTATCAAAGAAATACATAATAAATCAAGAATCATGAGTGTTAAATGGATATAAATATATGCATATACATATGTACATATGTACATAAATACATAATTGTTATTATTTATATTTTGCAAGCTTATTTGATTTTTGTCTACGCACTGTGTTAGTCTAACAGAAAATAAAAATAAAGTATTCGAATTCCCGAATATTCGTCCATTCTCAATTACTTGCATTTTCCCATAAATAAAATAATTAAATGAATAAATCCTAAACGAAACTTAAGAAAATGCCATAAAAATATTTGTATATTAGTTTGTAATAACTAAATAAAGAAATTTACTTCAATTCAAACAAAAAGTTATTTAAAAATCCATACATATGTATGTGTATGAATTAAATTTAATTTTTTTTAAATAAAAACTTAAAACAATTTAAATTTTTTTAAAGTTCTTGTTACGTTATTGTGAGGGGGGGGGGGGTCTAAGAATTGTTACGATCTGTTACTGGGGGGGAGGGGGGGGGTCAAAAATCGGAAAAAATGGCGTTACGTAATATGTGGATGGCCCCATAGATGAGTGAATACATTTAAACTTTTAAATACCTCCTATTCCTCTTTAAACGGTTAAGTTAAACCTTAAATGTATTTAAAGTTAAAGAGGAATTTAGCAGATTAAACGAATCCCTTTAAAAATAATTAACACTAAATTATTTACTACGTAGATAAAAATAGAAAGTTTTATTTTTTAAAACATTCATACCACATAATTTTTAAAAAATAAACAAGTAAGGAATAGAGACTGATAGAGAAAGAGAGAGAGACTCACCAATCTGCTTTATAAGATTCTTTTAGCCAGCTGCATACTGCCCTTTCAATTGATTAGAATAGGATCGTGGGGCGGTAAACCCCCTCTCCTTTCCCCGAAAACATTACTTATCACTCTACTCTATCAGAGATCTAGCCGCCCCAAAAATATCTAGCCAACTTTTATGAAACTTAAAACATGGACATATCTGAGTCTGAAAAGACAGATATGGGCAATTTCTGCCTCTCCGAAACTATCAAACCGATTTTAATGAGTTTCAAAATACATATGGGGCTACGTCTAAGAGAACACAAAGGATATATATTTTTAAATGTAGATCCAAATAATTGGGGCGGGGCAATAGCTGTCCTCCAAAGCTGCTTCGCCGATTGTTGTGAAACTGACAACATATCCATATACCTCTTCGCTGAAAAGGCCACACTGGCCTCATATTTTTTAAAAATCTAGGACAAAGAGAAAGAGGTCTAGTGGGGTAATTGCTGCCTCTCTAAAACTACCCAACTGATTTTTATGTAGATACAAGTGGGTATAAAAGTACACTCAAGTGATATTCTTTCAGGAGTTCCGTTAAGAGACAGTGGGCAGGGGGCAAAGGGACACACGCAAGATTTCCAGTTTTCACCAGTTTTTCTACAATTTGACGATTTTTTCAATTTGGCGACCTTTGCAATAAATGAAGATTTTTGAAGCGATTTGGAAAAACAATTAACTTTTGTATAAGAAGATAGTATATAAATGACTATAAATGCATTAAAGCAGCAGTCACGAAAACTGTTCGAATATGTCGACAGCTGAAGTTCTTCATTGCGTAAAACTTTTTTTTATTGCGTTAATTTTCACTACGACAGTCATGCACTTAAGAAGCAGACGTATGAGCAGAGGCATGAGCAGAAGCAGAAGCGGAAGAAATTACATAAATGAGACGTTTTATGCTTGGATTAATCCTGAGAAAATTGGCTCAAAAAAACTAGCCCAAGTAGTCGTTATTGTTTAAGCGTATAAAAGGTTTCTTGTAAGCTTTGCTCAACCCATTAATTAAGCGATTTTTAAATCATATAATAATTAAAGTTAAAATTGGTTCTTTAACGAAAAAGATGTTGCACTAAGGAATCCATAGATCCCCCTCCAGACTCACACACATCTTTTCTTTATGTATTTGCATGCAAACTTATGTAATCGAATTAGGCGCATAAAAACGATTGACTTAATTCCAAAATATTCAAGAAATTTTATTTGACATATTGTCATATTATAAGTGAAATTTATTTGCTGGTGCTTAAGCTGGTTTCTAAGCTTACTACGCTTATTTTTTTTTTTTTTTGAGATTTTAAAAATTATTATTATTTGTGAATTCTCAAATGGTTCTTAAAAGTCTGCTCATAAGATAAGAGACTTGTGAATATTCCAAAATATTTTAATTATGTTCCATTGTGCATGAAGCCTTCGTATTACAACGTTCAGACAATATTTTTTTGTTTGAAATAAAGGTCTGTGGGCTAAC
This sequence comes from Nowickia ferox, assembly GCA_936439885.1. NCBI lineage: Eukaryota > Metazoa > Arthropoda > Insecta > Diptera > Tachinidae > Nowickia > Nowickia ferox. The sequence continues at coordinate 114,903,764 of OW387025.1, forward strand.
ATTGGTATCCTTAAAAAAATCCAGTGTATATTTTATGATTCTTCAATTAAATTATTAAAAATTATTAAATCAGTATTAATCTTTACACAATTTCTAGAAGAATAAAATAATATACTGTTTTCAAAGTGCACTACAACTCTAGCAGAAAGAGGGCTGATATGTTTTATCTACAACAATCTTACATGCAGAATATTTAAGGTAAAGAGAATAAGAAATTTATTACGAGCCCAATAACATTCTATTTAAGAATTTCGATTTGAGACCTTAGATTAAAATGGATGGGACTTCGAAAATCCGTAAAAGTCGATTGCATTGGAAGGAAAAAAGCTTTCCTTAAAAATTGTCGCGCCATCTATGAAAATTAGAAGCACCAATAATTAAGTTTAAAAGCTATTTCATTTAAAAAAGCTAAAAACACATTCAGTTTCACTCTCATGTATGTTTTAAAATATTAAGAGCTTTATTCATAGAAAGCTTTATTTAATTCTCTTTTATTTAAGAAATTCTCTTTACACTTTCTAGTTTAATTGAAGCAAAAAATCGGAAGAAGCAAGAAGAGTATAAAACACCCTGCTATATAGTTGATAAGCTCAATTTTCATTTTATTTGCTGTTTTTAATTGGCAAAATAAAAAACACGTGAAATTTGTTTTCATAATGTTAAGAGTTTAGCAAAGGCAAGTGGCTTTTCTCACACCCTCGCTCTTGCAACTGTTACGGTTAAATTTAAACAGTTACTGCCGCAACAAAATTCAACTTTGACATTCTGAGAAAAACCAGAGAAAGTAAAACAGCAGATTAAAAACATAACGAGGCAAGCACCAGCAACAACAAAAATGTAAATAAAAAATGTTCAAAAATAAAAAAAACACATCAAGACTGAAATAAAAATACGAAAATTTGAATACAAAAATTACCACGACACAAAATCTATAGTTAATGAAAGTGCACATTTCTGTTTTATTGGTTTGCAAATTCGATTGTATTTTTAGATTTGACAGCAATTTTTTTTATTTTTTTTGTTTTTAATTAATCTGAAGCAAGCAACATTGGGTTGATGCATCAAGCGGAAAATTAGGTCGTGCGCGTATAAGAGGCAGCACATGCACGGAACATTTTGCAAAAAAAAAAACGACTAATTTAGCGTGACACACACCACTTTGATATTTTTAAACATTTCCTCCTTCGTTTGCATTTGTGTTTGGGAAAAAAAACTACTCAATGAATTCTTTAATTGCCTGTTAACAAAAATACATCTTAAAACATGACAAACATAGAGTATAAGGAAATGTAAAGGCTTGAAGGCAGCCGATTTAATAGTTCTTTTTTGCTTGCACGTTAGTTTGATTTGGTAAAATATATCTTCTTATATCTTTCTCATTAAGAGAGCTATAGGGATATTTCAAAGTGCTGTAATGGGAGTTTCATTAATCTGTAACCATTAAAAACACATTTTTAATAAGGTTAGGTTAGGTTAAGAAGGCTGGTGCTACACCACACCTCCACTCGGCGACCAGAAGCGACCCTATTATTCGTCCTGGCAGTGACAGATAATATGTTCCATGGTTTCTGGTTCCTTTTCATCCCCGCATATCCTACCGAAGTCTGGAATGTCAGTTTCCCAAATGCTGGTTCTTGCTCTGACGGAGCAGTGGCCTGTTAACGCACCTATCACAATTCGCATATCCTTCCTATTCATGTCCAAAAGCAGTTTAGATCTTCCTGAGTAAAATTTTGGCCACCACCGTCTATGTTTAATAAAGTTTCGAATTATTTTACTTTTGATTTTGTTCCAGTAAGGAATTAATCGATTTTGGAATTTCAAAATTGATAGATATTTCCAGTAGGATTTTAATTGTTTCAATAAGATAAATAACTCAAATATTTTTTTAAAATATATTTAATGGAAACACGCATATACATATTGGTCATACGTGTACACTGTACATACTCGTATATGACTAAATAGTTTTATTCACTCGTACTGTGTGTGTCGAGTCGAATATTCGTCTACGAGAATTTCGTATAGGATTAAGGGAAACATGTGTAAGATTTCTTTAATCAAGAACAAAATTCTTGTACTTGAATATTTGACTCGAGATACGCAATACGGGGTATTATATTAATAAAAATAAATAAAGAAAAAAAATAAGGAAAAAAACTATAAAATTATAAGACTTACTGCCAGTTCATAAAAGACAAGTAAAAATTCTCGGATGCCTACTTATATTGAAAACAAAAACAAAGCACTCAATTTGTTAAACTGGCAGTTAAAAAAATAACATAACAAAATAGGTAATTTTTATAATTGATCATTTAACTTTATGCTTTCACAGTTATGAATTTTAAACTAGGCAACAGATTATGAAAGTTGTTCAAAGAGTATCAAAAAATACTGAAAACTAAGCCAAGACAGAACGCAGAACGGCGGCAGGAAAAAAGAAAACAGCGTTAAGCAACATATTTTAATTTAATTGTAATGTATCGACTTTTGCATTTCTTCTGCTCTTTGCCACTACGTCACTCATTCTCTACAACGATTTCTATTTATGCACAACAATTGCACTTGCAACGAAATGTCCAATTAACCATGAACTTGAAAGTCCCCAGCAATGCACATTGATTCTTTGTAATCGCAACATAAATTTTACTAGAAAAGACCACGATAAATTTATTCGACATTAAGGGCCAAATTTACAGTCATTAGTTAATTATTAGTAAACTGAAGTGATAACTATTGTTTAACTAATACTTCATATTCACAGTGCATTGTTTAACTAAAGTTCTTAATATGAGCAGAGAACGGTTACCCTATAAAATTATTAAGTTTTACTATTGGCAGCTCCGCTAGAGCATATGGTTTTTGTTTACATTTGTTATATTATTTCTTAAAAATTAAAAATGGATAAAACTGTGTTCGCTCTTCTAACTTTACGGTGCAAGATATTGAATTAGTGCTGAAATTGGTTCGGAACATAATAGAAAATATATAAAAAAAAAGAATGTGATACAGCCAACTACAAAGACAACGTATGAGTGAAATATGTCTAAAATTTTTCGCAAAACAACAATACTAATAAAGTTTACAACGAATCAGCTGTTGTCTAACTATTTGTTAACCAATGACATTTGGTAATTTAACTAAAACTATTAAACTGTTAAACTATTGCTATTAGTTCACTAGTGACTGTGAATTTGGGCCTAAGTCATGGTACAATAATACAGGTAGCCGCAAATCTACAACAAATTTACAATAAATAAAACAACAGGACTTTTTATTGCTGTTTTGTGATGACAACTGTCAAAAACCAAGAGAAAACAAGAGACATGTACTTCCGTTTTCTTGTGTCTTTGCAAAGCTTTATTTGTATTAGTACAGTTTAATAGGAACTCTTACAGTTTAATAGGCACTATATACGTGAAACGTAAACAAAAATTGGCAGATTACATCACAAACAAACTCCATCAGCTGATGCTTCGAGGTTACTTGTATTATTGTATCATGGCTTAAGTGTTATGAAGAGGGCGCTGTTGACGAAAGTAATTATTGCGTCGACTACAAAACAAACATATGCCTTCGAGCAGCCCAATTTTATCGCTGGTCAGACTCAATCATATAAATATCATACATTTGTCTGATATGCATTACCGTATATACTACAAAGTGAATAATAATGCTTCTACTTTACAAAAGAGGCGCTGCAACATTGCTATAAAAATTAGCAAAACGCACAATAGCAGAGTTGTAAGAGCTACGGACAAATGAATTAAGCGCTTTTTCTCTTTTCCTACCGTCAGGTAGCACAAAGGGTACTTGGTTATTTGTATCAAATCAATTTTTCCCTAAATTACTTTTGAAACAAGAGCTAACCTAAAAAAGCGTTGAGCATTACTGGATTCAGCCGCCAGGTGATCTGCTTGTTACACAAAAGTTTCCCATACGAGCACTGTGTAACCAGTGAAAAAGCGCGATAAGTATCAAAAATCCTTGCATAGAAAATAAAAAGTAACTATTTTTGGAATTTGTTAAAGCAAAGTTGAATACTTTTATTGCAAGTTTTATTTATTCGATAAAAGTATTAATGTTGTGACAATTAAATTTGTAACGTACAACAAAACTGTTTTATTAACATTGTCTGTTAACATTGATGTTAGTGAATGTACACGCGGCATTTACAAGTAGGACACTTGAACTGCTGCCCGTGAGCTCTAATATATATGAATAAAATTAAATGTTGTTCGTTGGTAATCGCACCACTTAGCAACGGCTGCACCGATTTTGCTAATTTTTTATTTTATTTTTTGACGCGTCCGTATTAATAATACAAAATTTTCATATTTCATAAATCTACACCTTCTTTCACCTTCATTTCCCCAAATGTTTCATGTATTCGAGGTTTATAACTAACTCGTAGTTATAAAATATACAAACCTCCGTATCTTTCATTTATTCGTATTCCTCAACAAGCCAGCATTGAAATTTGTTATTGAAGATTAAAGCTGTTGCTCACACTTTTACACAAACAACTCTTAAGACGACTAGAGATATTACATAAAACTTTCATTTAAACAAATGTTAGTTAGACTAACTAATATTATAATTGAAACTAATTCTCAATAATTAATTATGTGTTTTTATTTTCCCACTTTAAATTTAAATTTAGCCCTTCCTAGAATGCACGTTAATGCAAATTCATTCCAAGTTTTTAAATATTTTTGATCTAACACGTTCTAAAAACATTTTCTGAGAGAATATAAAAGTCCTAAGCTGCACTGCAAAAACAACAAATCAAAACTATTGCGTCTTAAAACATTCACTTTTCAGCTTAAATAAAAGTTTAAGCTTTTAATAACAAGTAAATTTAATATTCCGCACTATTATTATTATTATTATTATTATTATTTTTATACTTTCACCTACTTAAATCATACTTCAACAATTGTTCCGGTCTTAACTTTTTTAAACGCTTTTTTATTATTTTTTTCACACAATCACTGCATTGTCTCATTTATAAGTGTTTATGGCGATAATGGAAACTATAAAACGCAACATTATTAAAAAGTAACCAGAATCAAAAATGGAAAAGCCATACACATTCCCTCACATATGTATGTATGAATGTTACTTTAAACAAGTAAATGTTTACAAATCGCTTATGACACTCTTACCCCAAACACTCTCCCAGAGATACAGGCACTCCTTGCAAACCCTTAACATCTACACAAACACAAAGTGCACATTACATACAATAAATAAGATTTTCCCTTTAAGGAGAGAACAAACTAGTACACTTTGCACACTGCATTATTATGAAGTGTGAAAAAATAAATGCACTTTATTGGAATGCATTTCATTTTATAAACTATCAGACTACAATAAAAAAAACCACAATCACACGCATGCACTTTAAGAACACCATTCATTGTCTGTTAATAACAACAATACGTTCAACAAATGGCAGTTGCATGTGTTGATATATGTGTGTGTGTGTGTGTGTGTGTACGTTCGAATACATGCAATATTGCGGTTTCCATAAATAAAAACGTATGTCCTAAACTCAGAATTTGCAAGTTTTATAATCTAGAGACGTCCGGGAGTCTCTTCCAATACTATTTTTTCCCATCTCCTTCAGTTTTTGCAAAAGTGCCTAAAATCCATATTTTGATTATGGGTTAAGATATGAACTTTTCATGTTGTTGGAGATATTAAATGTTATATCTATATAAAGAAGACATAGAGAAGGATGTCGGCTTCAATTTTCTGGTTTATTGCTTAAAGAATATGTTATCATGTCCATTTTGTAAGAAAAAACTAACTAAACAGAGATCTGTTTTTTTGTTAACAGAGCTCTGTTTAACACTACGGTTTGTGTCTAGGGTTAGGAATTTGAAAATTTAACTTCACACCCATCTGATACATTTGATTTGAAAATTTTAAATTAATTAAGTGAAACATTTTTAAATTCAATTGAACTAGAATGAATTTTCATCAGGAATAATTTCTTAATCGGGATTAAGATCAGTATTTTCAATTCGTATTGAATGAAATATTTTTATTAATAAATGTGATTTTTTAAAGAAGAGAAGAAAAATTAAACTAGACTTTTTAGCTGGGGGAAATACCATGGGTGCTGATAAAATGCGGGGCTGTCGGTATTTCCCCCACCTAAAAAGTCTAGTTTAATTTTTCTTCTCTTCTTTAGAAAATCATATTAATTAATAAGAATGTTTCATTCAATAAAAATTTAAAATACTGAAACCCGATTAAGAAATTATTCTTGATACAAATTTTAAATTAAATCGAAGCACCACGTGACAAAACATGATGTGATTTGAAAGATGTTTTAAATGCACTTATACAGATGATAAGTTAACAATGCGCTGTTAACTGAAAAATAAGCTCTGCTAAAATTTTAAGTTCTTGTCTTTGCTAATTAAATTAAATTTATTGATAATATTTGAGCCGCGATTATAGAACATTTGGTGATGTTGATGGTGATCATTGTTACACACATTTCAAGCTGTCGCATAGGAGGCCTGCCAAACTATTAAATTATTAATATTGGCATCTCTAAGGCAATGAAATGTTTAATCTCGTTCTGTAAAAGTTTCCCATATTTGCTACTGTAAATTTTATTATCATTTTCTTCTTTTTTATTTAATAAACTTCAATTAAAAGTCTTCCGACTTCCACCATCATGTTTAAGATTTCTTTAGTAAAATAATTTAAGAAAATTTATTGAAAATTTTTCACCTTGCACTAAAGCAAAGATTATCATTTCGCTTTTGTTCATGATTTAATGCCATCCATTCGATGTCAGTGTCACTTTTACGTCTGGGTAATCATAAATGAATTTATAGTTCATGCTTATGTTAAAGAATTTTAAATTAAGAAGGTAAAATAAAAGGATGTCAGATGAAAAAGACAAAGTTGAAAACAAATTGCTATAATAGCACATCAATTTTGTCATATTAGTCATATTCACAACTGCCAGTCATACATTTAAGTCATATTAAAGGAAAAGAAAATAATTCCTGGAATTCATCGAAATGTAAGAACATAGTGATAGGAAACACTGTGGAATTAAGCAAAAATAAATCCTAAAGGAAAGCTTTCAGTAAAAAAATAAGGAATAGACAGAGTTAAAATTCGAGTTTTTGATACTAGTAGATTAAAGACAGTGCCGAGAAAAAAATACCAAACCAAAGATGTCTAAAGTTGGTAAATTTATGACGTTTGGAGTTTTATAGTCAAAGAATTACAGCCTTGAGATGTTAAAGTTTAAAGTTATTGTACATGCCAGTTCATCTTAATACAATGAGTGTGAAGATGAATTCAAATTTAATTAGCCGAGACAGATATCAAAATTTTTAACATAGCAAAATGTTAGCACATAACAGAGCACTGTTAGTTACATAACAGCGATGCCAGCAAGATATCAGAATTATGAAGGAAATTTATATCTTGCCGAATTCAGTTGAATTACTTGTCAATGAAGAGAAGAAACTACAAAATATTGAATGTATTAAACGACAGTTAAGAAACAATTCAAATGCTTTACAATAACCTCCTCGTTAAAACATATGATCGACAGCCATTCCAAAGGAGGAGTTCACTTAGTTTAATTTTTATTTTTTTTTTTTAATTTTCCTATTTTTACCACTTTATTGCCTTAAAAACTACACAAAAACTACAAATGTTTAAATTACCAGCTGTAAATTGTCATTTGGCATGCGTTATAACATTTTGGCAACAGGCAACGCAACTAAAGTTCTGTTGCCATCCATAATCGAGGCATTAATATTCACAAATTATACAGAGAGAAATCTCAAAATTGAGCTGCATAATTTTTTACATATTGATATCCATAAATTTTCTCAAAAAAGTAATTAATAAATATTGCTGAAGAAATTTATTTAAAAAAAACATAAAATTTTTTCCTGTAAAAAACGCCTCAACGGATTATTCTTTCTATTTATATCAGCTTAAGCTACTTTTATATTAAATAACTTTTATTGCTATTGTAGTTCTGCATTTTTCCATTTTTATATCCCATTAATAAAAGCAAGTAACATACGAGTACATATATAAGTTATTTAGGAAACACGGAAGTTAATAAAATACACACAAAAGTCACATTCTTACGCGGACATAAACATAAATTGACCACGCAACATTTATTTGCATTTTCTGGTTTTCTTATACATTCCGCTTTGCCGTGCAGTTCTGAAGACAGATTTTTTATATTTTAGGGAACTTACAAGTTTTCAAATTGCTCACCACTAAGAATTGTTAAGTTAATTTTGCACATGCTACGATGCAAGACTACTTACACAAGATTGTGAATTGGACTAATATGTAGAAACAAGTTCAGCGTACCTGAATATCTAAATGCAAGTAAGTCATGGAAAGCTCTAATTATTATATTGCAAAAAATCATATTTTTTTCCAATCGTTAAAAAATATTCATCCATTCAATAATTCAATGAATTAAAACGGAATATGTTGTAATTTACATTAAAGGAGATATTAACTCTTATCGGGAATAAAAGGCGAATAGATTGTTCACGTGAAACTTTATTGTTTTGTATGAAAAACAAAACTAAGGGCCAGTCCCACGATGTCACCAACGTTCGACTCGTCTCACAGTTCCATTGCAAACAACAACAAAATTATAAAATTTCTTTTTGTTTTGGTGACATTGTGGGACAGGCCCTAAATTATTAATTTTTTTTACTCGAGCATTAGATAGATTAATTTTGATTTTGTATTTATTTTCAATTACTTTTTTGATTCATTTAATTTAACAATTTGATTGCGATAATACGCTATTCAATAATTTTTTCATTAATGGGACAAAATGAACTGTTGTGAAGCTTTCAAATACTGTGCAAAGTCTAATACATTTTTTATTAATACCAGGAATTTGATGATTAATAATTTTCTTTTTTAATTTTTTTGTGTATTTGCAAATTATTAGCAAATAGCCAGAACTAAAGGGTAATTTTCAACTTGCCATTGTAATAAAGTTGCGAATACTGGCAAGTCCACATAAATACATACATACATTCATACAATTAGAAATGCCAACCCATACAAACATGCCCATTAGAGAATGTGAAAAATAGTCTTATGTTGACACATTGATTCCAGCGAAATACCAGCCGCCTGCATTTTACAAAAATAAAACTAAAAATTATTTTTTTAACAGCAAACTAATGGACTTTTGCATTCACTTCTTGTTTTCTTTCAGTGAATATATTTTATATTTATTTAATGTTTCCCACGAAGGTGTATGCGCGTTTTATTTCCCTGCATGTTGCGTATGCGGTCGTTGTATGTCATTTCATGCAAAATCATATTTCAGACAAGAACATTTGCGTGTTGGGAAGCTAGACTTTTTGTAGTTGAGTGGGTAAAAAAAAACTATTTTACTAAAACTACAGTCAGATGCACCTCATGGCACTTACACGTACACAGATGTGTTTGTGTGCCAGCGAAAATTTTACCACATTAGTGACATTTAAATTAAATAACGAAAATCAGGCATGGCATATAACACGGAGTCAAATGGAATTGTATGCTGACATCAACAAACAGAAAATTAATTTAAATTAAGTAAATTAATCACATTTATCACATGAAATTTTTGAGACACTTTGATCAAAAATGTTGCTGCAAAAATTGTGACAAATGTAATGAAATGTTTCAACAAATGAAATCGTTGTATTTTTTTTTGTGAAATTTTAATTGAAAGACATATTTTGTAAAAAAAAAACCTTCCTGCTTATTCAAATATGAGTAGTTTAACTAAAAAAATGGGTAATGCTAAGAATGGAATTGAAAAATGGTAAATTAAAATTAAATAAAAATTAAAATAAATATTTTTATGACACTTTTCCCAAAATTAAGAGTTAATTACTCAATAAAATATTAACTGTTTTTTTTTAAATGCATTAAAACTGATTAGTGGGGGGTTTAGCTGGATTCTATGCGCTATTGCTCATGCAGATCATCTGGGTACCTTTACCCGAAAATTTCTTAGAACAACTAATAATATTATCGTGCCGTAACCGCAAGAAAGCTTAACCGATATTATTTTCGAACATCAGTTTTTTAGGGCTCCGTACAACAGAGATGAAAAGGAATCCTATTGCTTTCGCTACGATTTCCGTTCGTATGTCTGTGCCTGTCTGTGTCTATCTGGCTGTTTCTCCAGAACCGTAAAACTTTGGCCTCTACAACAACAAATATAAGACAAGTAAACACTAATAGAAATAGTAAAAGGCAAATTCTTGAAATGTTCAAAACGCTAAAACTAAAAAAATTCCACAAATAAAAAAATGCCAAAACGAAAAATCGCTAAAATTAAAAAAGCGCTTGAATGAAAAATATCACCAAATATAAAATTGTTTGCTAAAATGGAAAAAATCACCTAAAGTAAAAAGCCAAAAGACTAAAAAATCGCTAAAAACCGAAAAAATCGCCAAAACGAAAAAACGCCAAAAAATTGCTAAATCTAAAAATGTTTTTCTAAAGCAAAATAAAATCGCCAAAAACCAAAAAACTCGCTAAAAGTGAAGATGCCAAAACTAAAAAGCGTTAATATTAAATATATGTATAGCAAAAAAAAATCGCCAAAAATCGAAAAAATTGCCAAAGTGAACAAAACGCCAAAACTCCAAAAAATTGCTATATCTAATAAAATTTTTTTAAACAAAAGAAAAACTCCAAAAACTAAAAATCCGCTAAATCGCTAAGACTAAAAAAGCGCTAATACTAAATATAAGTATAGAAAAAAAAATCACCAAAAACAAAACGCCAAAACGAAAAAAAACATCAAAACTAAAGCAAGCTTCAATACTTTATAAAAATATCCATAGAGAAACAAACACCTTACGGATCCCGTCGTGTGCGAGTCAAAATAGCACTTTATTGAAATTATTATTTTCTTAGTAGTAAACAATGATTTAATTCGTTTACATACACATCAGTGAATGTATTCATTGTTTTACGGGTCTGCATACAATAGCAGTTGAAGGTATCATATGTCTTGCATACCGCTGGTCACCGTATTGGCATTCCAGTGCAGTGCTTGTGGTATGCATGTGCTTGGTAAGCAGGTAAGCATACCGTGGGTTGTTGTTGTTTGTGGCGCACTTCAATATTTATGGGAAAATATTTTATTACTTTAAATATATCAAGTGACATTTTGTTTTCCCATGAATATTATAAATGTAAATATTTTTAATGTTTATAAAATAGAAATAAGATCACTAATTTTTACAATCTAGATTCTTCACATAATTACGGTCTAATTCATACAAAATATTTTATGTTTATTACAGGTTTATTTGACAAATTTCCCATAGAAATATGTCAAATAAGCGCTTAATAAACCTGAATTATTTTTTATGAGTAAGGCAGTTAGTATATAAGCAGAAATTATTTGTATGACAATTCAATCAATAAACTGCTGTCAAAAGAGCTCCACGTTGAGCTCTACTAAACTTGGCATATTTTATTGGTTCTAGGCATTCAACTGCCAAAACACTTTAGAGCCAGTGGCGGTCATTAGCGCCGGCACCATCGGGTAGGTAGGCATCCTTTCTGAAGTTTATCTGGCTTAGCATCCCCTCTTACTGAAATAGAAAAACCTTTTGATATTTACATTACCATTAATACATTGGCTGGCTTTATTTCAGCTCGAATTTCAGTTGTAGGTATGAAAAAAAATTAATGTAAAAAATGCTGTTTTGATACCAATTTAGCAGCGCATTTCGTAAATATAAAAAAAAAATTTTTTTTTAATATTTACCACTGAGTTATAAGAAAGGAGCAGGCAATTAGGAATAAAACAAATAATTGCAGTACCACGAAACATACATATAAAAATTGTAATTAAATGAATATCTTTTGGCAGCAGAAAATTTTATCAAAAACATTTAAGTATTAAATATTTTTGTTAAAAATAATTGTCTTTATATAAGACAGTCTTTGCTTTATTTCCAATTAAATAGCAAATACTTTTCGTATATAAATAAAAACAAATTGAGCAGAATTAATGTCGAAATTCGTACACTAATTGAGGAATTGAATCTATTGCATTCATTTGTCAAAAACTAGACACTTACAGCACAAGAATTAAGCAAATGAAGCAGAAGGCGATGACGATAAAAAGGAAATTGAAATTGCCAAGACAAAGGAAATTTCTCCAGCTTGTGAATGCCGCACAGTAGATTAAATATAATATAAGTAAATAGATATTAATGAAAATAATTCATCACTTTGGTAAACTTTTGTCTGTTAACAGCTGCTCTTCACGTGTTGCCACAAAACCAAACTAAATAACCGATAAGACATAAAAACAAAAGAAAAGAAAAGTCCAAGTGTTTGTAAGTAAGAGAAAATTAAAACAAAAATCGTGTCAGATAACGCAAGTGAGTGTGTAGGTTCACACATGTGAAGACGATTGTGGACGAAGTGGAACAATAAAACCCAAATGTGAGCTTTTCATGCGGCTTCGCGTGAATGCGAGAATCTTGGAAACGCTAAAGAGGGTGGTAGATGGAAGTATATATATATAAAATCATTGTATCTCTTACGACTTATTGTTATAAAAAGGAGATATCAGTAAAACACTGCTGGTGCTTGGCAATTAGTGCAATACATCTTTTGGAAACGGGTATCATTATAATTTCTCCAATAGAAGTGGCTATTAGCTTTTCAGCGAAATCAATGTCACTTCAAGCCGACTGAAACGCTTTATTGTCCTAATCTTGACATCGCCATATATGTAAGTCGAAACTGCCTCCAACTAGATAAATATTGAAAAATCCATTCTGATTGTCCAGGATGTATTCAATAAAAAACCTCCCACACGATTTTATTCTAAGACTACTGATTATTTTTTGAGAAAATTTTAGACCCAAGACCTCGGATCATGCTCGATTGTGCACTGTAGACTCTGGTGTCATAATCACTTCCTATTTTGCCCTTTTTTCATGATTTCCTGGACGGAAGGAGGACTTTATATATATATAATCTGAGTGGCGTACGTTCTTGAAATCCACCAGCCATATGCCGCCAATCTTCCAGCACTGATTGTGGCTATGGCCGTTATGGGAATAATACTCACCAAGGCTTCTGAAGGATACGTGATATATAAAATAAATAAATTTATTTTTAAAGTGTCACAACCAAACCATATATTTATCCTTAAATATAATATAAATTAATAGCTGACTACACGGCGATGATAGCCGTCAAGAGCATTTATAATCATGTTATTGTGCAGCCTGCTGTTTTATATGTGGTTAATGTATATCTTACGGTACGTGGTATGAATAAGAGCGGCAGGATACTTTTTCTAATTACCCTGCTTTCAAGTATACATAGAAAAATATCAACTTAAAATATACGTAAACAAGTTTTATTTAACCTTTTTCGGCAATGATTTTGCTTCGTATGTGTTTGATGTTAATCTAACATGATTTTGAAATAACCAAAATGAAGAATCTTTCTGAATCAAAGTTATTTCAAATTGAAACAGCATGAATTTAATTTAATTTGCTCATTGTATTTTATTATTTAACCTACGAATGTATATTGGAACAGGCATCAAAGAATGTTTGTATGTATGTAATTGGCTTTTCCTTCCAAGATTTGAACTCGGAACTCATCACGGGGTAGTCAACGCGCTTACCGCTGCAGCCTCAACAACCTTAAATATTCCTAAGATACACACAAAATATACACCCTCATTATTTAAACTTTAATTCAACATGATTTAATATGATTTCAAATCAAAAATTTTGCATGGTGATTTTACATTAATATTTTTTCTGTGTGTAGGAACTCTTCATATTACAAAAATGCCTCTTTAAAGCTCTTTTTTAAGTAAACGTCGTACTTTTCTTAGCTAAACAAAAATCTTCCCTTAAGGCTCTTATTAAAGACTGTTATTAAAACAAAAACAAGAACAAAACTTTTCAATACACATTTCACAAAAAATAAAACAGTGTGTTGCTGTTTTGGGGACTTCCTTCTTTCAAACTGACATTAATATTTTTTACACGAATTCAATGTAAATTTGTTGTGACTTTTGTATCCCTCTTTTATGAAACTTTTCTTCTACTTCATAGATGTTTTCATGAAATAAGTTTTGTCTCATTGGCGGTGTATTTGTGTGCGTACATCATGATTAATGCGTGATACTTGTTTCCCTGCTAACCTTTCCTGATGCTCGCGTTAATAAAACTTTAAAAACTTTCTTGTAACATTTTTCGCCCGGAAGCTGTGTTACTTATAGACATTATATTTATTATATTTGTGGATGAGAAAAAAGTTTTTAAATTTAAGATTTTGTGCAACAAGTTTTGGCCGTCTAAATATTTGTCTGTTTCACCTGGAGATTAATTTTTTTTACTCATCTAATATTTCAAATCTTAAGAAATAAAATAGAGTGGCGTGAAAAATTTTATAGAAGAGTTCTAATAAAAACAAAACTTATTATAACTTGCACGTAATTTTTAAAATAATTTTTGTGTGCGAAAGTATTAGGAATACCAATCCGGCCCATTCTAGTTTGTGTATCATTTTAAAATGATCAGATATGACAATTTCTCACCAAAGGTGGCGATTTTTCAACTTGTTTGCTGTCTAAATTTGTGATTTGGCGAACGGTGATTTTTCTGGCGTTAAATAAATTTGTTGGCGATTTTAATTATTATTTTTTAACCAAATTTAGCTTAAAAATTATTGTAATTCACGAAAATTTGTGTGTTGAGGGAGTGGTTTCACTATTAAATTCTACCAAAACTTGTCTGTGCGATATTCAAACAATTTGATTTTGATGATTTTCTTATATTAGATGAGAAAAATTTACAGCACATAATTTTTGGCGATTTTATTTCTACATTAGGCGATTTTCTATTAAATTTTTATACGATTAGTTTATAAAAATTTATATTAAAAATTTCTTTTACAAAAACAAATTTATTATCAAATATATATTTAGGAAAAGTACATAATCAACTTTATCGTAAATATTGCCATTTGTATATTCTTTAGCTACATGTGGTTTCAAAAAAACATATTTATATGCATAAAAATATAGAAAATGCAAAACCATTGCAAGATTTCAAAATAGTGAAATATTTTGAGGACCAAAAATCAATTCAGTTCAAAATTTACCCACGTCAATGTCAAATTAAAAAAAAGAAAAACAATAAAAAAAATAAAGAAGGAATTTTTATCAATTGCCATTTGTTTATTGTGAATCATAATCACAAATAATCAAAAAAATCTCTCAACATGTTTTTTTATAAAAATTGCTTGCAAGTGTAACTTTTATGTACAAAATTCTGATCCTGTTTGTGAGACGATAAAAAGGATATTACGAACACATAAAAATCAAGCAAAGGAACCCTTATATGCATATTTGTATGTTCCATATTTATATTTATATATATGCGCATATTATGTATGTTGTAAGCTTATAAACGACTTTCCTTAACAATAATAACTTCCTCTTTTTAAGAAAAAAAACCTTGACCTACTTTTAGGCTTTTGAAACAACAGCAACAGCAACAGCAACAGCAACAACAATAAATTTCATGGGAAACAAAGGAAATTTTAAACTTCTATTAAAAATTCAACAAATGTTTATAAAAGAAAAGTACAAAAATCATAAATTTGTGGCATTTTAAAAGTTTTTTTTTTTTTTTTTTTTTTGTTTAACAAAAAGAAACTTGCAGAAGCGTAATATAAAACATAAGACCGTATTGTTCTGGCTGAAAATTTCTTGCTATTTTTATAAAAGTAAAATGGAGTATAAAAACTTTATAACATATGAACTCTCAAAAGTGTAAACTTTCAACATATTCACTTGCGTTCGTATTTGCCATCTACTTCCTTTTTCTTTTATCCTTCCTTTCTTTATAGTTTGAATTGCAAAACAGTAAAAATAAACGGAGGATGTAACATTTACGGTCGTTAAAATACACAATTTACTTAGAAAAACACGAAATGTTAAGTGTATTTTTTTTTCGAAAACAGATTATATGAAGTTAGATTAAATAAGTTTTGCGCCTACAAGGGCTTCAAATAAATTTGTGTTTCTATTATAGAGTACAGAAAGTTAAAAGTGGGAATCAAGTAGTGACAAGTCAGCAGCAGCTTGTGTTATCATTATAATATTTAAGTATATGTAAGCTCTCAAGTCTCCTGTGCCGTAATCAACTTTTTTATAAGAAAAGTGTGCTGTGCTACAGCCAACTTTTCTATAAGAAAAGTGTGCTGTGCTACAGCCAACTTTTCTATAAGAAAAGTGTGCTGTGCTACAGCCAACTTTTCTATAAGAAAAGTGTGCTGTGCTACAGCCAACTTTTCTATAAGAAAAGTGTGCTGTGTTACAGCCAACTTATCTATAAGAAAAGAGTGCTGTGTCTGATTGAACTTTTCTAAAAGAAAAGTGTGCTGTGTCACAGTCAGCTTTATTACACACGCAATAAATTATTATGACGGGGAGTATACAAGAAAGGATTCACTTAAGTGATTGGAAATAAGTGGTTTTCACTGATGATAAGAAATAAAACCAGGACGAAATAGATCAATACAACTAAATGTCCATGATTGGAGGAAAAAAGAATTCTTAACGCGTTCTGCTTAATAGAGAAATTTTTTAGTTAACTGCATCAATCTCATAGTTTACTTATTTGAAATTCTAAAGATTTTTAGGCGTAAGGAGAACAACACACTACTTCATTGCACTGATAAACTCAAATTACTGTTTTGTTATATACTCAAGAAAAATAATTTTTAATTTTATAAATAAAATAAAAATTATATCCTTCGAAAATCACGTTATCTTAAGTCTTAAACACGTAATTAAAAATACAAAAATTAAAAAAATATATTAAATTAGAAACAAAACAAACAACAAAACTTAATAAACACTGTGGTGTTGACAACTCTCATGACTAATGCATTTTTAATAAAGCAACAGTTACTACTAATTTCTTATGGCCAGCTGGAGTATGGCTCATTTAAGCCACTGGTAAGCGAATAAATGAACAACAATATTCTTTGGCATTTTGACAAATAAAAACAACAACAACAACAACAATGATAAACTGAACAAAAAAGTTGTACAACCAAAGGCGAATAACAGCTGGTTTTACAAAAATAAAAAAAATAAAAATAAAACAAACACTTAAACGAACGACTTGTAAAATAGCAACAAAATTTTAAATGAAATTTATATTTCCTTTGCCAAAAATACTTATAAAAAATTAATAGGAAATTGTATGTTTCAGTACTAGCAAACGGACTTGGAGTAGAGAAATTGGAAATACACACGAGGGCAGTCCCAAAATTAGCAGTCTGGCATATAGATGGCGGCAACAACAATTTAAATTGTCCCCTAAGTCTCGTCTAATAGAGGACACATTTTGTATTTCTTTCTCGTCATCACAAAATAAAACAAAAATATATGGCAAACAAACACAATTTTTGAAACTTTTTGTTTAAATGGAAATTTTTACTTCTTTGACGCGTTTTCCAGAACAGCAACCAATTGTTTTGAACAAGATTTTTTTAAGTTTATTTGTACTTATTTTATTTGATTTTACTTAACAATTTTTCAGTTGCCAATCTTTCAATTAATTTTATTTTCAGTGGCGTTGTCAATTTACAAGGAAACTGGAATTTGGTTGTCATCCATAATCGAGCCATAAAGTTTGAATTGCTTTATTAACTTGTTGGCCAGGCATAAATCTGTTGGATTATTATCTTTCTTTAGGGGCTAGACACTTTTTCTTATAAACATGACACCGGAGCTTAAAGAAAAATTTTCCCAAACTTTTTGTGATTTCTTTGTTAGGTCGTCTAGTTTTGGGACTGCCCTCGTACAATCTGACTCTAAAATATAAACATTGTTTGCATTTGTAAGTCACGTACAGAGCTGGTAAGATGCAATCAATAAGAACAAGGAATATGTACAACCACAAACAATTTCGTTTAGAAACCCACATTAGCCGAGGAGCAAAGTGAAAAATAAATATTTTAGAAGGAAAATAATTATGATCATAAAAGTAAAGAAAAGAGCAAATGAAAAGAAATAAAATACGAAAAAAATAAACCGCAATAAATAAAATTTTATGACATTTGTTGCATGCAATATTTATTTCTGTTACTTTTCAATGGCTGCTGTTGTTGTTACATTCATTATTGCGCTTATTATGACTTGCAGACATTTTCATTTTGATTTATAGTTAATAAAAGTAACACAAGTCTGGAAGTAAAACGAAAAACATGCTGTAGAAAATTTAATCATACAATTAAGACATCTTGAAAGCTTAGCAACAGATTTTTCTATTTTTCTGTAAAGAAAATAACAAAATAATGTAATTAGTGGAACCGACTGAGAATGTTTCTGCATACGCAGTAGGACGTATCAACAATAATAATGATTTTTGCTTTGCTTCGTTAATCATACGTGTCTGCGGTAAAAGCAACATTTCTCAGGCCGTTGCTGTGAACATTTAAGAATTCATTTTAGTTATGATGGATAAAGAATCCCTTAAACTTGAACGTGAAAATATAAAAAAAACTGGAAATTAATCAATTAATACCGAACGAAACAACAGACAATTGACCTTGAGACCGATTAAGATTGTCGATTAAGCAAAACTTTACGAAAGACGACCAGAAAGGAAAAAATTATACTCTAGTAAATATGTTAAAGAAAACAAAAATAAAAAAAACAGACGGTAACGGAATTGACAAAAAGAGACCCTGGGACATGTGACAGCCAATATGTAAAGGGCGATTAATTAATTAAGAAGGGAATAAAGTGGTAGAAAACTAAATGAGCAGCATATGTGACGCGTCCACGCATCAAAATAAAATGCTCATGACGCAAAAAAAAAATCAAAAGTTGTGGTGGAGATTTGAAATAGTTTCTTTACGTTTTTGGTTATTTACAAAGAATATTGTACAAAAAAATTTAAAAATATTAAACGATAAAATGTGATTAGGTGTAATTTCTGTTAAATCGCTGTGATTTTTTGTTTTGTTTACAAAATCAAAACAACAAACTCCCGTGCTTGCAAAGTTTCAAATCGTAAGCGTAAGGGTAATATTGATAAAGGCTAAAATTGAATTTAGAGTGTCACAACTTTGGGTTGGCATCACTGCTTTATTTGAGCACCCATTTAACAGCTGATTGTTGGCTTTTGTTTATATTGGTTTGAAGTTTTACTATGAATTGACTTAAACCAGAGCAACGTGTGCAAATAGTTGAAATTTTTAATCAAAATAATTGTTCTATTGGTTGATATTGGTTTTGAATTTCCATTCAAAATTTTATTTTCCGATGAAGCCCGTTTCTGGTTGAATGGGTGTGTAAATAAGCGGAAATGTCACATTTCGAATGAAGTGAATCTACAAGCTTTTGTCGAAACACCATTACATCCACAGAAAATTACTGTTTGGTGCGCTTTATGGGCTGGCGGAGTCACTGGCCCATATGTCTTCAAAAACGATGGTGGTCAGACTGTCAATGGTGAACGGTATAGGAACATGATTCGACATTTTTTTGTACCTTAATTACGTGGCATTAATCTTGCCGATATGTGGTTCCAACAGGACCGAGCCACATGCCACACAGCGGGCGCTACAATTGGTTTACTCAAAGAAACTTTTGATGAAAAAACAATTTCACGTAATGGCCCAATTAATTGGCCATTCTACAAACAATTGAACACCTGGAAATCAACATTCGAAGAGTTATCGGCGAAATACGGCCGCAAATGCTGCGAAAAGTTGTTGCAAATTGGTGTTCCAGATTGCGCCTTCTATGCGCCAGCCGTAACGACCACATGCAGAAATCATATTTAAACATTAATTTCGTAAAATTGTCTTTCCAATAAAGCCCATTTCATTGATATTAAAAATATATTTCCTTACTCTATTTGCATAAAAACAATTCACAGTTTACATCTCCTGATCATAACGGCTGCTGACAACGTAAGGAAGTATGTAAATTCGTGTTTCCCTCCGCCAATTAAAGTTAACAATAACCTCAGCAGCATAAACTCATTTAAATAGACGCAAAAATTAAAGTAATGTTCTAAAGACATATCCAAATTTTCGTTGGGAACATTCGCTTAAAATTTAAAGAAACGTAGACTCAATTTGTTCACTTCATGCGGTAACTACAAATGTTTGAGTATCACGGCAAACTTTAATATTAAAATTTCTGTTTGTATTTTTAGTTGATCTCATTATATAATAGACCTTCTTAAACTCTCTTCACTTGATACACTTAATAAAATGAATATCTCAATGGGCAAATACAATTTGAAGTTTAAATAAGCCGCCACTTAAAACATGTACATTTGAGATAAATTTTTAATAACATTCTGTTGGCTTAGAGGCACATAAATTTATGTAATCAGCTTTTGGCTACAACACAAAAAGCCTAAAACCATGAGTGTCACAACGAATGACAACTACAACTCTCCATAACAACTACAAGCAACAAATACAGGGAACCATGTACACACTACTAGCAACACATGTGAAAGAAAATGTTTGTTTATACACCGCGATTCATTTAAATAAGGAATTCATTTTTATCAATTTTAAAAGAATATATTTTTGAGGAAAAAAATTAAATATCAGTGAACCAGATGGATACAACCTTTATTTGCACGACTTAAGAAAGGAAGAGATATTTTTGCAACGAAGACATTGCGAGGAAGGCGGAGTTATGGTAAAGTGTGACATGCCATTAACCTGCCACTATCGACTTAATATTTGAAATGGAAAAAATTACAGGAGCAATGTACATATAAAATGATTAAAAGATTAAAAGGCACGTTTAGACAATTTTAAAATGTATATACACCCACACCGTATACCAACCAACTCGACTGCCAGCGCCATAAATCAGTGAGTTCATTAACTAGATGATCTAAGTCGCCCTCCATATTCTCCGTATATCAACATAATAAAAAATGCCTTAATTGGCTTGTTAGGAAAGCAAAATCATTAGATTATATAGCATCGCTTTATCGTCCCATTGCTAACCCGAATATTTGAAGTGTTAAGAGCTTTTGCGCATTATATTCTCTTAAATTAAATTTGTATGACATTTATCGATTAGAATTACAATACACGGCCTTTCTTTTTGAAAGTACAAAAATTCCTTATTCAAGTGAGTAAGCAAAAGAAAGAAAAATTTGTTCTCTAAATTTAAACAAAATCCATTCACAGTTTCTAGCAAACTAATGATAAGAATATGGAGCTCAAAAGTAAAATAATAAATTAGTCCCCCTTATCTTGTCAAAGCTGGTGAAATTAAATTCCTTATTTAAATGATTTGCAGAGTATGTATGCATATGATTGTATGGTCATAGCACGCATGTTTGTGTGTGTGTGTGTTCTGACGTGTGTGCGTCTGTTTGTTTGGCAAATTTAAATCTACTGTAGTGTCAACTTCCATTTTAACACATGCCTGCACGAGATATCTTGTACAATGCACTACCAATCATATATCATATACTAACACATGCATACTCACATACACACACACGCACACACACACACACACAAATGCGTAGGAGTTTATACACATGTATTGGTATGCATAACTTTATTTATAAATACAAATCCAAACATACAGATACAGAAGCACAGATGTTGTGTACGTCCATCAACACTTTCTGGCCTTTATCTATGAAAGATGGTTAAATGTTTATTGCACTGATTTTTTACAGTTAACTACAAGGATTTATTTGAACTTGCCTTACATAATAACAGGGAATGACAACAACAGCAGCAGCAATAGTTATCCAAACTACTGCAACAGCAAGAAAGATAGAAACAGAATATTGCACAATTTTTTAAATACAAATACAAAATTTAGAATTTTTGTTTGTGTTTTTTTTTTGGCGCAAAATTAAAAATGGAACCCAAAGGAAACGTTTAAGAATATTATTTTTGTATATATATAATTTATTAAATTGGTAAAGCACCAATGAAATAATATATTTAAATGCTTAACCACCAGCAAATAAATTTCATTTAAAATAAAATAATGACAATATGTAAAATAATAAAGTTCTTAAATAATAAAATTTATTAGACGTCATCATAATTTGTTTAATTTTGCACAATAAAACTCATACAGTTTTTATAACATACCAGCAGTTTTGCTTTTTGAACACGTCATGCGCAGTAGTAGGCTTCATGGTTCAGTACCAATATGAACAATGGCAAGACTTATTGTTGTAAATTAACAAGTGTCGTTCAACAAATTTTGATACGATGAAACAAAATAATTCACGTATTCCATTTTCACTGAAATTTGCTGGTGATGAAGGTGAGGCGGCCTTCGAAAGCACCATGTACTTCTGTTTTGTCAGTGTTTTTTACAATTACAAATGTAACTTGGCTTCCGCAAAAAACTAACTAGATCAAACAAGGACACTTTTGATTTCATTGGTACTAGATTTCTCTACACTCTGAACGGACTATAAAATTTGAGAGGGTATTGACTCTTAAGTAGAAGATGTTTAGTAGAAGATGTCTATAAATATGATATTTAGAATTGAGAGCGAGTGCATGTGAGTAGAAGTTTGATCAAAAATTTGCAATGCTTGAAAAATACATAAAAAAATTATTTTTCTTCTACATTTAACTATTGAAATTATTGAAAGCTATTCGGATACTTAATTCCTTGCTCTGTGGTATTTTGCCTTTGCTATGTTGCATTTTTTAAGGTAAGACTGAACAACTTCAATGAAAAATGTAATAAAGTGCCTCCATCCAGATAATCGTACACTAATCAGTTGCTTTGACTTTACAACATGAATAAATCATATACACATGCATTTGTTTTTACACATGACCCATTTTCCAAATTGTATAAGTAAGGCCTGAATCCAGCCAAGTAAGAATTGCACAATTCTACTTTAAAAACTGCCAGTTGTTTATTATACACTGAACGTATTTACATATGTACGAGTATGTATGTATAGAAGTATGCTCATATATCGATCTAGCGTAAGCATGCTGCTGCACGTCTTGCGTGTTGGCATATATATGTATGTGCGATGTATAAGCTGAATGTAATGTTATAAATTGCATTCACATACATAAGTACATTAAAGTTTACATTTTTATTACCGCAGCTGACCTAAAACAACCTACACAGCAGCATTCATTCATTCGTTTTGTTCTTCCTCCATTTGAGTCTTCTTCTACTTTTACGTTTTCCCCATTTAATGCAAAATTTTAATAAAAAATTAAACATATTTTCTCCTATGTGCCTCTACTTTAAAAAGGAATGAAAACATAAACCCGGTCTCTGCTTATTCCTTGAAACATGCAATAGAGTCGTAGAGAAATGTCGTGATCTTGCAAAAAAAAAAAACCTAGTTTAAATTCAACAAAATAATGCTTGCAAAAAGAAGAGGAGAATAAAACGAACAAATTCCCACACAAATAAACCAAATAAACCCTTCCGTGTCAAGAATGCCGCAGGTTGAGGGCATGTTTAAAATTTTCTTAGTGAAAAAAAAAATTATAAAAAAACAAGAATAAATGAAATGAAATTCTATAATTTTTCAGTTTCAAGATAAATGATGCGAGATATTAAAAATGTGTGCGCCAGCAGGAGCAGCGCATAGAAATATGAATTTCCATTAATAAAAGAAAATTTAAGCAAAATAAATAACTCTTAAAATTATTTGACACAGTGAGCTAGAAAACTGTAAGAGAAGAAATTATGAGTAAGTACATATTAAGGAAATGTTTCATTTATTTGTAAGGTAAGGGAACTTGTTTTATTAAGTGAAATAAGAAAAATTAAAATTATACTTTAAAAATATTTCTTAATAACATAAAATCCTTTTAGAGCATTGTGAATAGCACGAGAGCACAAAATTGTCAGAATGCAGCTGCTACTGAAATTTTGAATCTTTCGCACACAATCTTAAGGTGACATTATTAAGCACATTATGTGAGTTAAAATTCATTATTTTTTTTCTTCCATATAAATATTTCTTATCATACCATAAAAGGACACATCAGGTTAAAATAAAAATAAAACTTTTAACGACAGAGTGCAGAAGTTGGCAAAAAAGAATGAATAAAAATTCATAATAAAATTTTTTTTCTTGGAAACTAAAATATTAAGAAGGCCAAAGGAAACAAAATAATTTCACAAGAGCTTTAGAAATGTAATAAAAAGAAACTTAAGGCGACGCTGAAATAAAAAACAAAGACAACAAAATTTAATTTTCGGCCGGTAAATAATATAATTGTGCCCTTAAGGTGCAATTAGACGTGCCATAGGCATAATGTCAGAGTCATAACCAAACCAAAATTCAACTGGTTTCTATTGTAATGGCTGTGGCGTTATGGCGAGTCACCTATAATCAAATACAGTGTTGTCCATTACTTTGGTTCGAACATCTGTTTTCCATGGTTATGGTTATGACGCGTCTGATTGCACCTTTAATTATGAAAGTGTTCTAAGTCAAATATTTTTTTCTCGAGATATTTAGTCGATTACAATTGAACAAATTAAAAAATATTTTTATATTATGAAACATTTTATTTAGAGTTATACTAGTTTCGATTTATATAAATTTAATTACTATTTATTAAATATTTATTCAAGTTTTTTAAAGATTTATTTAACATTTCGAAGCAAAAACACAAATGACTTAGGCCACTGTCATAATTAAGGGCACAATTATATTTTAAATATTATAAAAAATAGAGAAAGTACAGTAATTACCGCTTAATTGATTTTTCTGCAATGCTTGGTTTATGATGTAACTAGCCGCATCAATCAGTTATAAGATACTGTGTTTATTAATTAACCATCGGAATTATAAGATTTTTACATTAATTAAGCGATCAATTAAACGGAAACTACAGTACATGGAAAGCAGTAAGTCAAGAGGCTTTTCTATTCATTTAAATATAAAGAAGAACGATTACCTACAGTTTAAAAAAATTTATTAATAATAACAAAACGTGAGAGTACTTAGCTCGTTCAAAAAAATAAACATTGTCCAAAAGAAAAGCAAATGGATTAAATTGACTTTAATAATAGACTTTAAAAAAAATTTATTAAGCAAAACAGTTTTATGGGAGTCAGTGATGTATGAAGACGATACCAAGCACTTTAAGCGAAAAAAAAACATTTACCTTTTTCTTTCAATATTATCAATATAGATACTTGAAACCAACTGTAAGCAACTTTGAACATTGAAAAAGCGTTTACATGAAATATGTTTTCCCATACTTGCATAATTTTTGTTTTGTGCCACATTTACTTGACCATATTTGTTTGTTCAAACAGCCATCAAATAGTGTCATGTGCCAATATGTGAAAATATATTTTCCGTGTTGTCACATATAAGTCAAACAAGATATTTAAACAAAGTGTCAAGTTATGAAAAAAAAATTACTAAAAACTATAGTACAAATTTGCCATTTAAAAGTTTTATGTTATGGAACGTCATGCTTATTACTTGGATAATTGAGGAATTTTTAAAACTTTTACTTTTTGGTAACCCTTCTACTTTCTAAGGTAGTGAAATTAGAAATGAAATTGAAATTGTATTCTTCTCATTTTTAGAAATTTGAATATATATAAAAAATTTTGTGTTCAATTAGACTTTTATAAGTCCAAAACATTTTTATGAATGTGACCTTTACTTTTTAGGGTTCCGTACAGGTGAAAAGGAAAATAAATCGCTGAAATGTAAAAAAAATACCTGCAGTGAAAAGGTCGCCAAAAACTAAAACAATCGCAAAAAACCCGAAAAAAGTCGCCAAAACAAAAAAAGCGCAAACACTAAAAAATCGCCAAAAACCGAAAAAAATCGCCTAAGTCCAAAAGAAAATCACCAAGACGACCAAAACAAAAAAATTATCAATACTAAAAAATTGCCAAAAACCGAAAAAATGACAAAAAAAACCGAAAAAGTCGCAAAACCCGAGCAATCGTCATAAAGAAAGCGGAAAAATAAAATAAATCGCTTAAATACAAAAAAAAGTTAACTCAAGTGAAAAGGTCACAAAAAACTAAAAAATTGAAAAAACCGAAAAAAGTCGCCAAAAAATCACCAAAACAAAAAAACCGTCAGTACTGAAAAATCGCCAAAACCACAAAAAATCGCCAAAACGAAAAAACGATAAAACAAAAAATCATCAATACTAAAAATTGCTAAAAACCAATCGCCAAAAACCGAAAAAGTCGAAGAAAACGAAAAAAGGCCAAAGCTAAAAAACGGCAAAAACCGAAAAAATCGCCATAAAGATACAAGCGCCAAAACTAAAATTTAATCGCCAAAAACCGAAAATAAGTGTACTGGGTAGTCACAATTTTTAAAAAATTTCTACATCGGGTAAGATATTGGCTTGGGCTGAAGTTCGTATAGTAATACATATGTAATGTCCGTACGGAACCCTTCGTGTGTGAGTCAAAGTCGCACTTTACTGAATTTATTAAATATATGAATGAAATAATAATTTTTATTAAAAACAATCCACTTACTGATTTAAATTCCTTTCGTTTGAGCCGCTTTGACTGGTTACATTGTCCGTGTGACGACGTTCCTTGTGCACGATGCCCATTAGTTTCATCCATGGATTGTTTTGGGAGCCGTGCCCACCTCCCATACCACCACTCTGCCACATAGTCATTTTGGCCTCTTTCTATTTGTTGCTGCGCGGCGATAATGGCAGTAAATCACTATGAAGATATCACTACAATGGCAACCCTCATCTAAGAGATTGCATTCATTTTTTTTTTGTTTATGAATTATTTACTTATTTTAAAATCCTTCAGTTCACACACATATTTTTATTTTCTTCAAATATTTATACTGTTTGTAGATTTAATGATATTTTTTAAAGATTTTTTGTTTAATTTAAAAAGAAACTTATCACGTCATTTCAAAGGAAGCAATTTGAATGAATTTGAATTGAGAAACGCTCGGAGACACTCACGCACACGCGCAAACACATACACTTGGCATTTTAGTCATTTAATTTAACGATTTATTTTTAACTAACTAATTTATTAACAATAATTTGGCCACTTTTGTTAATTGGAAATGAAATGTTTGGAAACAAAGATGGATGGATTTTCTATTTGACTTTTTTCTTCTTGACTTCTTTACTGGTTGGATTTTCAAATTTGAGAAGTTTTATTTTAATGAACTTTTGCTTTTATTATTAATTATTATAAAAAAAAGAACTTTAAATGTATTTATTATTATTACTATTTATAAAATAAGACTGCAAGATTTTAAATTGGTTTTGGTTGTTTTTTAATTTTTTTTTTTTTATTTTAATTATAATTAATTGTAATTTGCTACTGAACAACGGGCGGCTTGAAGTTTATTTTTATTTATAAATGAAGCTTTTATTTGAATTATTTTTTATTTTTATAATGGAAAATTTTGTTTTGTTTTGTTTTTTTATCACTTGGATTAGTTTTTTTACTTTAAGGTATACGCATATTTTTTATTATTATTATTAAAAATTTTGTTTAGAAATCACAATAATTTGAAAAAAATTCCTTGATTATTATTATTATTTTTTTATCATGAGTAATTCAATAATATTTATAAATTTACACTAATTAATTAATTGCATTGCATTGGTAACTCTAGCTAAATAAGTTTGTATTAATTTTTTACTTTTGCTCGAGTCGTTTTTTAAACTTACGTTAAATTTATTTTGGTGTTGCTTTTGATAAGATCGAGTTTGACTGAAAAGAGAAGAAACATATTTTATATTTAGTAAACGTTTTTAAACTAGAAGTTATAGCTTAAATTAAAACTACCAATTAATCCAAATAAATTTATTGCTCGACAAGGAATAACAAAAAAACAAAATGCTTACAACTATCAGTCTGTCCCAGGATGTCGAGAGAACACGTTCGTTCAATTTTTTGTAATTAGTTCTTTCAATACAAATTGTCGATGGAAAGTTTTCTTTATACATCGTGGCCCAGGCGGTATATGTTCTTTCCAGAGTTTATTGATTTCAGTACTTGATGTAGTGCAAAAGCCCGTTGTATAGAAAAATATTCTGAGGTCAATATCAAACTATTCCTAATACAACTTTCAGTCCATCTCTGAAGGCTAACAGAATTTTTATAAACTCATTACGGATTATTTTTTAATAATGTACTGGACGGAAGTTAGATCCGACTTAACCATAAAGGGATTATTATGAGTTGCACTTACTGGCTTTGGAAAATTCGTATTGCAAACAGATTTTTTTCGATGCCTTATTTTAGTCCGAAAAATTATTAGAAATCTAATAGTGGTATTCATAAGGGATTGTTAAGGTGAAGGCATTCTTTAAGCCGCTTGTCTCATATAAACTTTACATGTTAAACCAACACTAACTTCAATAATCGCTTATGAGTATCTACGTTAATGCTTAGCGATGGTATTTTATTTTTAACCATTCAAAAACGAATCTTTATTCTAGTGTTCGCTTAATGCAGAACTGTCTTTCGAAAGTTTCAATTCAGTTAAGAAGTATAATCACCAACTTTCTGAGTAGTAACAAATTTGTTTTCATTTCCAATTCTCAGTTGCTTAGCTGCAAAATCTGAAAGCTTTTGTCGATTTAAGATGGATGCAATCATTCAAAAACTTGCCCTTAGGAAGCAACAAAAACATAAACGCTTAAGCAGTTGAAACCATTAAACAAATTTTCGAAATTTTAAACAAATCAAAACTCTCCCCCTTTTGAAATAATTCACTTAAATAGTGAAATCAATTGCCAGGGAATTAGAAGCATCTCTAAAAGGGCAGTTCTAGTAGGCTTGCAGCTGACGAATCATGGAACTATAACTCCGACGTTGTCATATTTTCCTCTTTATTTAATTTTTTGATCAATTAACAAACGCGTTTTTATTTTATTTTGTATTTTTCATTTTACTTTCAGAGTCAGCTGATAATAATTTTTTAGCAATCACAATGACTGAAAATCACAATAGCGATGTGATTTTATCGTTCGATCTAAGCGTTCGACTGCAGTCCATTATAAGGGTCAAGTCTAACAAAGGCAAGGGGAATCTGGGAAAAATTATATCATTCTATATATGGAATCTTCAGAAAGAAAAGTTAGTGATTGACATTGCCTAAGGCGAATCGTAAAAAAAGTAAAACAGTACAACATGAAACAATTTCATCTCTGGTAAGCATTATTCGACTCTTTGGAAAATCGGCAATTAAAAAAACTATGTTCATATATCGTGCCATAACCGGCATAAAAAAGCTTAGCGACACAACTTTCGAAATTAAAATTTTCTTGAATAATTGCTTCATAAACGATTGCTAAATTTAAAGCATTCTTTAAAACGATTTTTTCTAATCAAGTTCGTACGTTAAACCAACATTAGCTTTAAAAATATTTATGAATACATTTTAATATGTATCCACATACAATTTTTAAATATATTTTATTGTTAGTTCGCTCAAGTGTTGCTGAGTATTTCCTTGTCGCAAAAATTATGATGGCAAAAAAAAACACTTTCTCGAGCAGCTCAAGAGCATAACAAGTAATAAATGAATAAATGAAAGAATCACATAAAATATAGAGTGTAATTCCTTACAATTTCTTTACTCAACTATTTTACTTTGGAATAAATGTAGTAGTTTTTCCATTTCCTCTTTTCCTCATTTTCGGAACACTTGAATATTTACAATGAATGTAGAAAAAACATATACTGCATTCGTACATACGTACGTACATTTGTATACAAAACAAAACCATACAAAATATATTTTATGTTCACATGTATATGGACGCAGTTACATAATCATAACTACAATATACATATTTCTTTAGTTTTAGCAACAACCGTATATGTCTGTCCATGACGACATGTCCATGTATCCATACGGAACAAGGTTTCCATTTACTGGATACCTGGCCACAGCGGTAATCCGAGGAATGGGGAAGCGGCTGAACTGGCCAGGAAGGCCTCTTCTGTTCCGTTTATGAACCCAGATGTAGCATTCCTGATCAAAGGACATGACACTTCGACCGCTAAGGAAATGTGGCTGCCTTCTTCTGGTCTAAATCAGGCCAAAGCATTGATGCAGTTATTTTCGTATAATGGCATCCTGGACTTCAACAGGAATAATTTACGGCTCGTTACTGGTTTTCTTTGTGGTCACTTTGGACTGAACTATCCTCTGTGGAAAGTAAGCAAGTTTATTCACCATTGTATCGTTTATGCTTAGACGATGATGAGACAATCGCACACATTATTTTCGAATGTGTCGTCTTATGTAACAATAGAAGGCGTGTTTTTTATTCAGAGTTTCTGTGTTCAGATGATATTAGGCGGGCTTCTCCAATATCTGTGCCGAGTTTCATAAGGAGAGTCATACAGAGATTGATTAAACTTAATTTACATATCTATGGCACAAAAGATCCATCAGGTGTTGCAGTGTCGGTCTTTGGACCAACTCTTTACTCCTATTCTATGTGTATTGTTACTTAATTTAACGATAATTGTAATATTTGTCGTAGTAAAGCAGGCCAGATTCTTTGGTAAAAATCGACATCGCAGACTGATAGATTAGGCCAATACCCACAAGCGGTTTTTGCGGCACTCACGACTTTGTGTTATGACAACATTTTTAGCCCTTTCAAAAAGAAGGAAATAACTTTCATGTCCCTGAGCAAATAAAACTATATTGGGAGGGTGCACTAAAGAATTTAAGGATGTATGTATGTACACACGACTATATGTATTCACTTCGTAAGAAAGAAAAACTCTATTACAGTAAGTTAGCCACACTCTGTATCAAATCATTTATCATTTATGCGCACATTTAAGAATGTAAATATCTCATTTTTAGGGATCGGTACATCAAAGGTTTATGATGGCCGTCTGCCTGTCTGTCACAGACTGTTTTGTCGAGGACCGTAAGAGCTGCGGACTTGAAATTTTAACAGAAACATATAAATATATGACAGTTAAAAATTAAAAGGGATTCTAAAAGGAGCACCGAAACATGTTGAAATGCTAATGTAATACACAGACAATTATATATAGACACTCCAAAGTGTCAAAGTAAATGAATTTTTATGCAGATTATAGCAATTTAAACTGAAATTTAAAATATCAAAATTGAAGTTAATGTAATTTTGTATCTTGGAAACCGTAAAAGGCAAACTATTGATATTTTCAAAAACCATAAAACTTAAAAAAAATTACAAAATTACAGAAATGTCGAAACCAAAAATCTCCAAGATGACAAAATCGCTTCAATGAAAAATATCACCAAAAATAAAATAAATCGCTAAAATGCCAAAAAAAATCACCAAAAGTAAAAAGGTCACCAAAAAACTAACAAAAATCGCCAAAAACCCAAAAAAAAAACACAAAAACGAAAAAAGCACCAATACTAAAAAAACGCTTAAAATTAAAAGAAATCGCCAAAAGTAAATCTTAATCAACTTGGCAACCATCCTTCCATTTCCCTCGAAATTCATTTACGACATAAGCGGTTGTTCATCAAATCCACACATAAGTATTACACACACAAAATTGGTATTGTTTTGTGTGTTGCATGGCAGTTGTTACTGCTTCTTTGTGCATAATTCTTTATTGTTGTATAATTTGTAGGCCTCAAGTGTTTCTTTTGGTTTGCACCAGCACTCAAAGCAATTTCTATTTGTATGACAGAAATAAGAAAACATGTTTGTATTGTTTTCCTTTTTTATTGAAACAAAAAGAGAATAGCCTTCTGGTTATATCTTTACATAAAATGATAAAAAAATAGGAAAATTATGGTCATTTCGAGTGTATCATAAAGATCGTTTATTGCCAATGAGTTTCTTAATAAAGTGTCGTCCCTTTTTTATAATTAATCTATAAATATTGGAGAAAAGGCAATTTATTTTTCATAATGTATACAAATTGTTACATTTATGTGTGTATATGTCAGAATTTGTTTTCTTTGGGGCGAAAATTTCTTTTGTTATTCTTTCAGCTCTTTGGAATAGTGAAGGGACGATGTTATATCAATCAACCAACTTATATATCGACGAAGAAATTGTATTAAGGATTTGTCTAGAAAATTTATAAAAAAAAACCGTTAAAAGGGAGGAGAAAAAGAGAGTGTAAGGTATAAAAACTCCGAAATTAGCGTTCCGTTATATCGAGCCATAAGCGCCAAAAAAGCTTAACCGACACATTTTTTGACCTCGTTTTTTTTTTGACGAAAATCGATTATTTAAGATGGCAAAAGATCAATGTTTCTCAAAAAATTGAGTTCGAGAAATACGTCGCGTAAGCTTTTTTGGCGGTTATGGCACGACATGGGAATAGCTCCTAAATAAAGATAAAGAAATACTGGAAAAGTCCATTCGAAAGGGTTATAAATTGAAATAGTTTACTTTTCTTTCTCTATGTACAATTTCAAGCTCTGAATGGGAGTTTAAAAATTTAAACTTTAAACTTTAGCATAATAACAACAACAAACTATTGCAAGTGAATTTCTCACTCTTATACCCCAAAAGTTAAATTTATATAATTGCTAGCCTTAATTTTTCTGTTCAAATCTCAATTTGATTTTATTTTAGCAAGAAAAATAATTTCCAAATTTTATTTTCATACAAGAAAATCCAACTAATGCTTTAAGAAATATTTTATTTAAGACTCATCTGCCTAGATTTTAATTTAAGTCATATAATAAAATAGAAAACCAAATTATTTAAAGTCTTTTGTTAAAGAATAATGCAAAATATGCCATACGGCAAAAGTTTATAATTGGGCCATGGCAAACAAACACTTAGAAAATGTGCAAAACAATTTTACCCTCCAAAGAATCTGAACACATTTAGACTTTCAAATATTTAATTAAAATAAAACAAACAATGAAATTACGTAAAATGTAAGCAATGAGAAACAAAATAGAAAAAAAGAAAATTCTAAATATATGAACAGAGATTAAAGGCATTTTCCAAAGGACTTCCCCCCAAATGCAGAATAACTAGAAAAAGAAACAACCATAACACTCGACAAATATAAATTTAAATGCCAGAAATATTAAGTTGAGAGGCGGGTGGATGCACATAAAATACAATATACAAGAGTTTTTAAAGCACAAATCCCTTAAGGAGCTTTATAACCTTCGAATTTCCAAAATGTTTAATACAATCGTACAACATTCGCTTCCAAGTACGGGAAACAAACTTTATTATATCCTGAGACAAAACTAGTATATACAGGACATGGATGATAGTTTTTTTAAGTATCTACTTTCACACTTAATTCCAACTACAGGATTTTCGCAGGGTGTTGGCGTATTAAGTGCAAACGTACGTTCTGCAGACATTTTTAATGACAAGTTTTCCATGTTGATGGCCATAATTGACAATATCTCACGGATGCTTAAAAAACACTTTGAGAACATATTTTAACTTTTATGGAACTGTTGCTTGGTTATAGCCGCCTAAACCCTTGTAGATAAACAGTCTGGTGTTGAAGCAACCACAGCAACACAAAATTCCTTGTGCAATAAAAATAACAAAAAGTCAATAAAACGAGAGTAATAAAATATCTTCTCTGGGTAAATAATGTTGCCATAACAACCACACCACCTTCAATAATCTCTGAGTGAAGTTCCACCATATTTGAGTGCTAAGTGTTGGATCAATATTTAACATTCACGAATTTAGTCAAGTTGAAAATTTGTAACAATATTTATTGTTAATAAAATTTATCTTTCAAAGTAAACCATCTAAACAGCAAAAGCAAATGGTAAGAGAAAACAATAAATACATGTATGCGATTTAAGTGAATTTATTTTATCTTTCCTTCTCTTTCTTCTTGCTACAGCCTCCCAAAAAGAAATTGTCGAAAAAAGAAAAGGCTCGTTTGGAGGCTGAGCGGGCGGAAATGTTACGCATTGAAATGGAAAAAGAAAAGTAAGACGTGCAAATATTGGTTTTTCGTTTTTAATTTCCGCTTTCACAGCATCGTATTTAATATCGATCATTTACGAACGCTTCGAACGGTTGTGCAGCTTACTTCTCATCATTTTACACAGGAAAAACTTGTCTCCTTCAAATGAGCAAAATACAAATAATCTATTAAAAATTAAATTGACTCACTTAAAACTTTTGCTTGAAAGTTTAATTGACATTAAAAATTTAATGAATCAAAAAGTTTAATTGACACAATTAAATTTTTAATTGATTTTTATAATTTTTTTTTCTATTAAATGTGTTAATGGGAGACAAATTTGTTACGTGCACAGAAAATATTTGTTCTCCATTATTACCTTTAATACAAAAAAAAAATGCAAAAAGTCAATTAAAAATTTAAGAAATATTTTAGGAAAATCAAAAAAAAGCCCTCAAAATGTTATTGAGAATTT
This sequence comes from Nowickia ferox, assembly GCA_936439885.1. Taxonomy (NCBI): domain Eukaryota; kingdom Metazoa; phylum Arthropoda; class Insecta; order Diptera; family Tachinidae; genus Nowickia; species Nowickia ferox. Next base: position 114,938,218 of record OW387025.1, read on the forward strand.
TACGTTCACAAACAAAATAATTAAAAAGACTTCAAAAACTTAGGAACAAACATCTTTATGCGATTTCAAATCCGTTTTTCAGGGTTCCGTACCCTATTGTTTTCGCTACGATATGCGTTCCTCTGCCCGACTGTAGGTCTGTCTCAGGGTGTGTTCTCCACCACCGAATGAGTTACGGACCTAAAATTTTCACAGAATATGACAGTTAAAAATTAAAGTGTGTTTCGAAGCGAACAACGAAAAATGTTGAAATCCTGTTGTTTTATACAGACAATTATATAAAGACAATTGAAAATTTCAAGTTACTGTATTTTTATACCGACTACACCAATTAACACTGAAATTTTAAAAATCAATATTAAAGGGTATTCTATAAGTTAATGTTATTTTGACTATGTAATTTTGAAAACTTGCTGCATCTTAAAATTTTCAAAAATGTTAAAACTAAAAAATTTCAAAACTGAAAAAATGGTGAAACGAAACATCGCAAGAAAACGCTAAAATGCAACAAAAAAGAGAAAGAAAATATGAAAGAAAAAGACCTAAAAAAAAGCAAATAAAAACCGCAATAAATTGGCAAAATGAAAAAAAAGTGGCAATGTAAAAATTGTAACTGTAAAAAGTTGTGGAAAAATAAAAACAAAAATTTTCGGTTGAAGTCTACTGACGAGTTTCTTAAGCAGAAACGAAATGCGAATGTCGAAATATGACGCCATAAAGATTGACACTCCCAGTTTTTCCTCTGAGATTGAATCAGAGCTTAATCAAGTAGATTATGAAACTAAGCTTAATATAATTAGAAAATTAGTTCAACGCATTGGAATTGACGATGATAACGCAGGGTGTTTTTTTTAGAGGTATAGAACTTCGAATTGAAATAAAACACAAGAAAATCGTTTTAATGTCCATCAATTTGGCTTTATTGGAAGGATAATTTTATGCCATTAACGTTTAAATATGATTTCGGGCATGTGGCCGCCGCGGCTGGCTCGAATAAAGACAATTCTACAGGTCCAATTTTCAACCACTTTTTCGAGCATATGGGGCCGTATGTTGGCAATAACGCCACGAATGTTGGCTTCCAAGTCCCCTAACGTTTCTGGTTTGTTGGCGTAGGCGAGCGACTTCACATATCCCCAAAGAAAATAATCCAATGGTGTCAAATCAAACGATCTTGGTGGCCAATTGACAGGTCCATACCGCGAAATTATGCGCTCATCGTATGTTTCCTTCAATAAATCGATTGTGACGTGCGCTGTGTGGCATGTAGCGCCGTCTTGTTGGAACCACAACTCATCCACATTCATGCCATCCAATTCGGGAACAAAATAGTCGGTTATCATGGCTCTATACCGGTCTCCATTAACGGTAACTGACTCTCCAGCATTATTTCGGAAGAAGTATGGCCCAATGACTCCACCAGCCCATAGAGCACACCAAACAGTCAGTTTTTGTGGATGTAATGGCGTCTCAAGGGTCTCATGTGGATTCTCTTCACTCCACATGCGGCAATTTTGCTTGTTGACGTAGCCATTCAACCAAAAATAAGCCTCATCACTGAAAAAAATTTTGCGATGAAAATCAGCATCGAGATCAATCTCATTTTCGGCCCATACACCAAAATCACGACGCATTGCATGGTCTCGCGGCTTTAATTCTTGCACAAGCTGGATCTTGTAAGGTCGCAAGCCAAGATCTTTGCGCAAAACCTTCCATAAAGTTGATGGACAAAGCTCCAATTGCTGTGCACGGTGGCGAATCGATTCATTCGGGTCCTCTTCAACACTTTGCTCTACAGCGGCAATTGTTTCTTCGGTGCGCACTGTTCGACGTCTCTGCGGATGCGTATTATCACATAGAGTAAACGTAGTGCGAAAACGATCCATGGTTAACCGAATTAATTGCTCTGTCGACCATAAAATGGACGGAGCTTGCGGTAAACTTCGCGAACTGAACCATTATTTTCGAAATAAATTTGCACGATTTGCAAGCGTTGTCCTTTTGTCAACCTGTTCATGATGAAATGGCAAACCAAACTAAATATTAATCACTTGACAGCTGACAAAATGGCCGCCAGTTAAAAAAGTGATGCCAACTTTTTTTTTTTTTTTTTTTTTTTTTTTTTCATGCGTATATTTATTTATTGTATCTTCAAAAAATGAACTAACAATAAGTTTTCAAATCTTAAATCTAGATATAATAATTAGGCCCAACCAGTGTCAGGCATAAACTTAGTGATAGTAATCAATAATACATAAATATCGTATTAAGCACAAAAATATTTTCAAGCTGTTTCATCTGGAGTGTTGAGTATTAGAGCCATAGTGTCCCTCTTTTTTAAGCGGATGTGTCCAGTAAAATTCAAGATGTTACGAGCAAGTGGATTAGGATGAGATTCGAGTTTTGTTAAGTATTTGCCTGCGTATTTTTTAATTTCTTCAGTCACTAGTGGCATATTTAAATCACGATGTAAATTTGAATTTTTGATGTACCATGGAGCCGATGTTATTAGTCTTAAAATCTTATTTTGCCTTCGTTGGATTCTCTCTATATTGGAAGCTGAAGCAGTGCCCCATAGCTGTATTCCGTAGCACCATATGGGTTTCAAAAGCGACTTGTATATTAAAAGTTTACAATCTAGACTGAGTGTTGAATTTCTACCAATCAGCCAATGTATCTGATTTAATTTAAGTTTCATTTGTGTTAGCTTTGAGTCAATATGGTGTTTCCATGTAAGCCGTCGATCAAGGTGTATACCAAGGTATTTTACATGTGAATGTTGAGGAACAACTTGATTGTTGATTCGAATTGGGGAACAAGTATCTCTTCGCAGGGTAAATGTTAGCTGAACACACTTTTGTTCGTTAACTTTAATTCTCCATAAGTTTAACCATAGTTCCAGCTGTGTAATATGTTCTTGTAGATATCGGGAAGCCTCGTGAGGGTTTTCGTGCATACTAAGGCAGGCTGTATCATCGGCAAATGTAGATGTATGGATATTGCTGCTCAAAGGCATATCACAAGTATAAATCAAATACAACACTGGCCCCAATATGCTCCCCTGTGGCACACCGGATGATATAGATTCGGGCACACTCATGAAGTCTCCTTCAACAACCGTGAACTGCCGGGTAGTAATATAACTTTCCAATAGCTTCAGAAAATTTATTGGTAGATATGATTTCAATTTTAAAATAAGGCCTTCATGCCATACTTTATCAAATGCCTGAGAAACATCAATGAAGAGGGCAGAACAATATTTCTTTTCTTCAAAAGTTTTTCGTATAAATTGAACCAATCTATGAGTTTGTTCAATGGTGCTATGCTGACTTCTAAAACCAAATTGATGGTCCGGTATGCACTCATTATCAGTTAGAATTGGGGATTGGGTGATGCCAACTTAAAGTTCTATACCTCAATAAAAAACACCTAGTATAGTCATATAGAATCTACCAAATATGACGAAAACGTCTTTGAACTTTTGAACTAATAAACGTTGAAGGTTATGTTTAATATGTTCTTTTACGGCTGAAAGTAAATCCTTAAATATGTTGTTAAATTTCGGTTTCATTTTTTTTTAATTTTTTTTATTTTTATTTTTTTTTTAAGGAAAGTTCAAAGGTCATATGTGAAAGTCTTAGAAGCTTTTTATCTAAATAAACAGCTTTTTAAAGTCTTAAAAAAATTTTGTATATATTTAACTCTTTCCTCTAAACTATGAAATGTACCAAAGTGGTGCCTGGGCTAATTATATTTATATCAATTTCAGGCTCAAAAAACTTGAAGAAGCTCGACAGCGACGCAAGGTCGAGAGGGAACAAGCCAAACATCGTCTACAGCTCGAGATACAAGAAAATAAACAACGACGATGTCAGCTGAAGAACAGTATGGCATTTTTCGGCCAAATTCGGGAGAACATTGAGGCGATTAAAATGTTAGAAAAGAATCAAACCGATTGGGAAAAGTTTATGCGTTGCAATGGTCTACCGAACTCTGGCAGCCCAAGTGATTTACGCAAATACTTACATCAATGGCAAATCGATATTGAGCGGAGAAACAGTGAAGCGCGCAACTGGTTGCTGAAGACCAACGAAAGGACTTTATTAACGCAAGATACAAGCGTGCCGGACTTAACTAAAGCCACACTTCGCAAACAGCAAGGCAATCTAGGGGATGTGTATGCACAAAGAGTTACAGAGATATTGGGGGTATGTAAAAAAGCTCTATCAATCTGGCTATAAATAAAAAATTTCTAATAGATCTTATCCGAGTTGGAAGAAGTTTTGTTTGCCAAACAAAAGCCTGAGCACACTTTAATCGATTTGTGCAAACTGAAAACAGAGATAAGAATTTTGCTAAAGGACTATTTGGATGATTTCACCCACAAAATAATGTCTCACATTGAAAGGGATATGGAGTAAGTTTTATAATAATATTGGATCAAATTTACAAAGAAAAAATCTTTTAGAACTGATCGACCTGGAGTTTCCAAGCACACTTATGAATCTGAAGTTATCAAAAGTTTCATTTGGACTTTTTCCAAAGATGCTCAAATGTAAGTATTCATTCAAAAAAGCCTTCCCAGCCATATTGATTAGTTTTAACTTGATAGATCTTTGAGTGCAAAGCCACGTATTGGAGAGCAGCATCTCCATAATGAAATTGATTTTCATTTGCTAGAAATGCAAATCTCCTTGCCGCCCTCGGTCAGTCTCTATAGCTCAGCTTTAAGAGGTTTATGGTTGAACTATGATCATTTCAGTGATTATTGTCCCAGTTTCAAGCTTAAACGGGCCCGACCCGATCACATAAGTATGATCTTGAAATACAAAAGTTATTTTTATTTTTATTTACTGTTATTGTTGTGTTTTTTCTGTGAGCAGACATTCTAACGCAGACTAAAAAGGAATGGCGCAAGAGGAAGGAAATTTTGCAAAACATGTTGAATGAATGTTCTAAGGAAGTTCCATTAACTGAACTGGAACCATCTGAAGAGGAACGTGATATCAACTCGCAGCAGATCAGTGAGAAAAGTTTAAATGTCGATAAACTGTATTTAGAGTATGAAGACGAAATTAATAAACTGAGAAGAAAAGCTATTGGCCCTGAAGGATTCGGTTTGTTAGATACAGATGTCAACCTGAGAAAGTATCGCATAATAGGTGGAGTTTATTGCATTGATTACTTAGAGACACCGCAGCAAGATAAGCAACTAAATGCACGATCATTTATACGCACAAGTGATTATAATTCATACGTTTACAGTTTCATTTTAAAATATCATACTATTTATATTTAGTTTTTGCTCCTCATAAATTAATGCACAAAAATTACTATCAGACCTTCAAGCCGCCACCACCACCTCAACCCGGTGTTAGACGCTTACCCGAAGAAATTGAAGCCGAGATACGCATGGTGGAGGCCGCTTTAGACAAGTTAGCTTTGGTGACAGTACAGTAAGCTTTGGACTTGGACTTTTTTACATTTTTGTTTAACATCAAAGAATATTTTCAGACTACCGGAGAGTGTAATTTGGTTTGAGCCGCCAATTGCCTGTCGCTGGGAGCTTAAAAGTGAGACCATGGAGTCTGATTTGAAGGAAGGCGTTAGACAATCCGTTAGCACTAACGTTGGTGATTCCACAGAAGCTACTCCTTTGAAAAGTCTCTCACCTCGTTTTTCCCTTTCCAAATTTCGCAAGAAAAGTTCACAAAAATCGTGCGCCAACAATTTACTTGTGCGTGAAGTTGCTGACTTTGATATGCTCCAAATTCCCAGCGACATCGATATTAATGGTCTGCTTAAGGAATTCATAGTGCCACGTTTGCCACAAGGATTCTCTGTGCGTATAGACCGCAGCCGTTTAAAGCAGCTGCAACAACGCAAACGAAAGAGGGGCAAAAATAAGCAGAAGCCTACAAAACTTTTATTTTTAGCCAGGCCTCAAACCTTTTGCCCCACTCTTTCGTCTCAGACAGATGCTGCCCCAAAAATGGCGGCGGATATACAAAATATACATTTAGGTGAAGACTTTGTGGACTTCGATGAACCCAAAGAATTTTTTCCCTGTACACAATTTGAAAAAATATTGAAAATCAAACCTCTTGAAAACCAACACAAAAACCATGAGATTGAATTGAATTTAAAGAACTCTGATGCCCCAGAAAATTTGGAAAAGTTGCAATCTATAAGTCGAGACAATAGTAAAAGCAGCGTCGTTAGTGAGCAAAGCTTCTTAAAAGGAGAAGGTGCTACGAAAAGCTTTTCTGGAGAAAATGAATACAAAGAAATTGATAAAACTTTTACGTTCTCACAGCTAATTGAGGTGGGTGCAACTACATAGTATTGAGTTTCTTATTTTAAAGCGAATATTTTATGACTGAATATTCTCACTAATAAATATAAATTCAGTAAAGTGCGACTTTGACACGCACACGAAGAGTTCCGTACAGACACTACATATGTAATACTATACGGACTTTAGCTACTTTTTGTATAATCAAATATCCTACCCGATGTAAACATTTTTAAATTTACATGAAATACCGAAGTATATTTATTTGACTTAAAGTCTTTATTTATTGAATTTGAAGATTTGGCTTGTTTTTATGGTTAAGCAATTGTCTATATGCATTTCGCTCCCGCTTTTGGAACTCATCAATACACAGAGAAAACAGATTTGTTGTGATAACCGAATTTGTAGCCAATCGAATTTTATCGGTTCCAACAACTAATACGCAATTCTGTTGTAATGAACGAATTTAGCTTTTGTAAGCACCAATTTTTCAGTAGCGATAGGTGAATTTTTAGAATGAAATTTTAATTGATACAACCGATATATTTGGTATTGCTAAAGGAATTTTTGAATTTAGCCAAAAAAATTCGTATGTTTATAGTAAGACTCTTAATACTACTGTTGAGTTCCAAAAGCGGGAACAAAATGCATATAGACAATTTTTTAACCATAAAAACAGGCCAAATTTTCATTTCTAAATTTTTTTGGGTTTTTTATGCTTTCAGCGCTTTTCTGTATTACAACATTGTTCTCGGTGTTTTGCGGTTTTCAAGTTCAAGACATTTTTTCAGTTTTGGATCTTTTTTGTTTTGGTAATTTTTTTCAGTTGTTTCTTATTTTTAGAGATTTTTTTAGCTTTAGTGCATTTGTTTAGTTCTGGGCATTTATTCGGTTTCTAGCGATATTAAAATTTTTTTGCAACCCTTTTTCTTTTTTTTTGTAATTTTTATTTCAGCGCTGTTTTCCTTTTTGGCGATTTTTCATTTCAGAATTTTTTTAATTTTTGGATTTTTGCGTTTTAGCGCTTTTTTTGTTTTTCGAATTATTTTTTGGTTTTTCAAGTTTAACGATTTTCTAAGGATTTTTCGATTTTGTTCGGTTGTTTTTTAATTTTAGAGATTTTTTAGTTTTGGCGCTTTTTCGTTTTAGCGATTTTTTGGTCTTTGGCGTTTCTTTTATTTTTTGGTGATTTTTTACATTTTAGCAACTTATTTTATTGTTGGTGATATTTTTCATTTAAGCGCTTTTTTCATTTTGGCGATTTTTCGTCTTGGCATTTTTTTAATTTTGCAATTTTTTAGTTTAAGCAGTTTTGAAAATTTCAAGAGTTTGCCTCTTACGGTTTCCAAGATACAGCAAGCGGTCATAATAATAAATAATAAATAATAATTTCTATCTGTCATATATTTGTTGTTGTAGCGATCAAGGTTTTACATATTCTGTGAATACTTTACGGTTCCCAAAAAAACTGCCTGTGGCAGACAGACGGACGGACGGACATAGCAGCGAAAACAATAGGGTTCCTTTTCACCTTTGGTGTACGCAACCCTAAAAAGGTCCACTTCTAGAATAGCGTCTGTAAGGACGGACATTTTTAGTTGGGAATCTTACTTGACACAATTCCTAACCTGACCTTGTTGACACACCACTCTTCCTAACCAAGTTTGGAATTTTACAGTTAATTTCATAGTTATTGATGATAGGAGAAGTTTTATTTTCCACTAAAGTCTTTCTTTTTTAATAATTATTTTGTAAAATAAATTTTCTTAAAGTTTGAGGCTTCAGCAGCAATAAAAACTTAAAAATGTGGGTGTTGTCTCTTAAACCTTCCATCGATTGCAGAAATTTATATCCAAAACTGTGTTCAAGTAGATACGAGTATTTTATTTTCCTTTTAATAAATATAAGAAGCACAAAGAATTCATGCGGACTTTCTTACTTTTACACACACATTTACACACACTCAAAATTCATGTAAATTACCGACACACCTGAACGCGACAAAAAGTGACAAGCAAGAATAGACAAAATCCAAATCAAACTAAATTTTTGTTGTATTAACTTAAAAAAGGATTTAGATCGTTTGAGGGATTTGCAAGCGCCGGTGCAGCAGGAAGCGATGCTACAAAAGATTTCAGCGTCTCTTATGGACAGAAGCAACGCAACGAAAGTCGAACTGCATGGCTGCAGTGCTGTGGGGACCGCGGAGGAGGATACAAAAATATCAGCAGTAACACCAGCATTGTTGGATGCAGTGCAACAACCAGCAGCATTTGGCATGTCCTTTGTACGTGAATCAGAAACATTTAAAATTGGCGATGCTGACGGCGAAGGGAACAAACAAGACGAGAGCGCCGAAGACGGTGATGACTCCAGTACAGATGGGGATGAATATGATGGTGATGATGATGACTACGATGAGTTTTTCTTAAATGACAACTTAGACAACGAGCCAGCATTAACAACGTATCGTAGTGAGGCCAGTGGTGGCACAGCACCGTGCGGCAAGGAAGCTGGTGTGCATGATTTTTTAAATAAACACAGCAATGGCGATACCAGGAGCACCAGAGATGAGTAAGTGATAATTGTTAATGGGTTTTTTTCAGCTTCTTAAGTTTAGTTTTATAGAGAAAATATACAGTCAGTTAAATAGATTACAAACTGTTAGAGTGTTGTACAATGTTGCCTTCAAGCAAATATTTACAATCAACTCATTTCCATACCGACAAAGGAGAATAAATAGAATACATGCAGCAATGACTTCTGCAACATAAATGCATACAATTGAGATAATTCTCTTCAATCAGCAGTGCTTATAAAATGAAAATCACGAGCTTTTCTTTAGAAATAGCCAACCATAGTGGGCAGAACTAAACGACAAACATTTATGATTGAAAAAATAATTCGTTATAGGGAGATTATTTAGCACATCAAAAGTAAGGTGTGTGTGTAAAATCCTATCCAAAAGTAATATACTCGTACATCGCATATTCATCGAAAACTTGATGACATGACAAAGCTGAGCGCAAGATGTGCGGCACGCGTTTGCTCACAATGTAACAAAACCAGCACAGGTAACCCTCGATCTAAGTGATGTGGTGGGACAATGTAAATCCAATTCGTGTTAAATAATGTTCAGTATTGGTACAAAGTCTTTTTTGGGACCAGGAATTAAGCGTGCAAGATACGAGGTCTGATCAAAAAATAACCGTTATTTTCAATTTTTTCAAAAAGTATTTATTTATTCATCAATAACTATCTTGTCCCCTTCAAAGTAATCCCCCTCAGATATAATACACTTATGCCAGCGTTTTTTCCAATCTTCGAAACACTTCTGAAACGCGCTTTTTGGTATCGCCAACAGCTCCTGTTTCGATTTTTCTTTTATCTCCTCAATCGTAGCAAAACGCTTTCCTTTCATCGGTGTCTTCAGTTTTGGGAAGAGGAAAAAGTCAGCGGGGACCAAGTCCGGTGAATACGGTGGTTGAGGCATGATAACGGTTTTGTTTTTGGCCAAAAACTCACGCACAAGCATCGATGTGTGAGCTGGTGCGTTATCATGGTGCAAAATCCATAATTGTTTTTTCCACAATTCTGTGCGTTTCTGACGAATTGCTTCGCGCAAACGGCGCATAACTTCAAGGTAGTATTAATTATTGACCGTACGACCTTGTGGCAAAAATTCATGATGCACCACGCCATTGCTGTCGAAGAAAACGGTGAGCAAACCCTTCACATTTGACCGAACTTGACGACCAGGACGAGCATCGTCATTGACATCTTCTCGGCCTTCCTTAAACCGGTTATACCACAATTCAACTTGTGTTCTGCTCATAGTATACCCGCCAAACGCCACAGTCAACATTTCAAATGTCATTGAGCATTTGGCTGATATTGCCAACATATTTAACAGACATGTGTACCAACATAACAGAAAAAAAATATGCGAAAATCGAACATACGTAACTCACGAAATTTGAAAATAACGGTTATTTTTTGATCAGACCTCGTACATGAGAAATTTTTGTTTGGAACCTAAGAATCGCCTTAAATCAAAAACACATAAAATTATGAGCTTTTTCTAATTTTATTTGTACATTTCAAAAACCAACAACCGACGGTATGTTTCAGAATTTTTCAAGATTTTTTTTTCAAATTTTTAAATTTGTTTCAATTTTCTTAACATTTTTTTAATTTCTTATTCGTTAACAATTTGTGAAGTTTCTGGCCAACATTAAATTGAAAAATAAAATAAGCTGTGTCATCGCCATTACCTGGTGAATATGCTTTGATTTCAATTCATATGAATTTAAATGGTTCAAATTTTGTTTAAGTTTTTTGGATGGTTCTTATAAATAGTTGACTCATTTAAATCAACATATTCTGCTTAAGTTGTAGGTTTTTCTCCATTTTTCAGTCGGTTAAAAATCTTAATTTTTTCATATAATTGGTAATTATTTTTTCCCAACAAAACTAAAAATATTTTCAGTTATATAAATGTTGTACTTGTGCAAGTATTTTTTATTCATGGAGCTGATGGTTTAACTTAAATTGCAGTGGTGCATTTTGCTTGAAATGAGTAATGCCATTATTTCTTAAGCGTGTTATATTACATTCGCGTAAATAAAATCGTATAATTAAAAAACGGTTGCTTTTATTAATCCGCATTATATCGAAATCGCGTGAATGAAGTACTACGTAAATGGAGGGAGATGAGAAGACAGTTCCATCTTCAGGCAAGGTCATGACGTCTGTTTTTTTTTTTATTTTTATTTAAATTTTTTTTTTTGAGCTTTTACGTTATTTGAGTAAATGAGCGATATATAAATTGAACAATATAATATGGCCGCTTTCAAACGTCCAAGTTTGAAAATTCCTGTTAATATTAATTTTTTTTTATGGAGGTTTACAAAATTTTTTTGGAATATTTTTAACTAGGAAAAAGTCAAATGCTTATGCTTTTGTTTTATTTATATCAATTCCTCAGCAGCAGGTTCGCTGACGCAATATTGCAATAACGTTTGCAGTTAACAGATTAAAATACAATTTGCTTGATGGTAAAGTAAGCCCAGCCCTGAAAGACAAAATATTATTGTTTTTTCTTTATATTAACTTTGTCGGTTTCTTAAGGCAAACATGTTATTGCAGATGAATCCTTGTTACTATAGTTTCTGCTAACGAAAGTGCCGATGGAAATGAGAATGTTTGTGCACACGATGTCCCTGTATGTGTTAACAAAGTAAATGGTACTTTCGCTACTTTAGCAATTATTGTACACTAACAACAGCAACAACAACCACAGCAACCAATACTAAAGGTAAAAATAAAACAAGCAAAAAAAGTTCTTGTCTTATCGAACTGGTTCCATCTAAATCTCATCACCGTCTTCTCATCCATGTAAATTTCAAGTAGACGTGCAATTGAATTTGCAAGAGTATTTACTCGTACAAGTATCTAAATGTTGCTGAATGTAAAATGAAAAGTCGTTAAATGTTTCAACCTCCTCCACATTTCTGTGTCTGTGCTTATATTTAACACCGCGCGTAACTTTTCTATTTATTTCATTTCTGCTCGTCTTGTCGCAAGCAAACACTTTACAATTGATGTCAATTGAGTTTCATTTTTTTGCATTTTGTTTTCATTCCACAAACATTTTACAATGCTTTGATTTGATTTGATTTGATTTGATTTGATTTGATTTGATTTGATTTGATTTGATTTAATTACACAAATTTCATCACAGCGACTTATCAGAATTATAAGAGTTCATTTTCTTTTTATTTTATTACATTCATTTTTATTCATTCGCTTTTAATGTTAGTGGAAAAAAATCGAAAGGATTAGAAATAAAATTCAATCATTTGCAAAAATATTTTTTCAAAGGAAAATACGCAACTGTTAATTCAATATTTAATTTCAAATGAAAGTGCTTAAATATTCTTCTGTAAAATTATTGCAAGTTTTTGCATAATTAAAGGAAAGCAGCCAGAGAGGCAACTGGAATGAATTTTGATCAAAGTTTCATGTTTAGAAAAGTTTAACAAATTGACATAAATACCGAAGCAGGAAGATAAACTTCTGTTAGAAGTGTTTAGCAGAGAGATTAAGTAATATATAGTAGTTGAACCTCGATTATGGGGGTGGCACGGGCTCGGGCTTAGCACGGATAATCGCAAGAGACGGTTAATAAAGGTTATATAAAAGTACAAGAGTATATACTCGTATTATTATACATAAATAAAACATGAAATTTCTGTTTGTATTAAAACATGAAACCTTATTTTTTGCACAAATAATGCAGGTAAAAGCACGGATAGCGGAGGTCCAGAAATAAAGCGACAGCATGTGTGCTAATAGAGGCTCGTATAATTGAGATTCAAGGAAAATGAAATAAGCCCCAATAAAATTAAAGAATTTTTAATTAGGGCTTTATTTCATCTTGAGATTGATTGGGCTTTATTTAATTTTTTGCGCTTTTTTTCACCTTGAGTTTGGTTTCATGGGCTTTTTTAATTGGGCCTTACTTCATTAATATTGGGGTTTTTTTTACCTTATTAGTGTTGTTGTTTCCTTGTTTCAACTGTATAAATTATATTATTTTTGTATTAATTAATTTTTTCATCTTGATCATTTATTTTGTAGTAAAAAATCCAAACTCTCAAGCGAAACCATATTTACTCAGGGTAAATGGAGTATACGTGATGTACACGATACAAAATTCAATGAAGATAAACTATCCATACAATTTCGTACAGGACGTCTGGGTATGAAATTTATTGACTATCTTCCACGCAGCACGTTCTAATTCAAATCTTATGCTTTTTGTAGCTGCAGAATGCACTTTAATTGTGTCACTATTTGAAATATACAGTAGAATAAGACTTTTAATTTTCCATAGGTCGCGATCTTACCAGTTGTCAACACTCAATGTAGTTTCACTTTATTACCAGCTGTTCGATTTTCTGGATTATTAAACTCTTACTTGAGCTTTACGCTCTTGGAATTTTATTTTAATTTTCTTTCAATATGTTTATCAATGGTATCGATTATTTCGGAATCAAAACGTTATCATGAGCTTTGTCAATATTTTCGAGAATAGCTGTTGAAAGCAATTTTTTATCTAATAGTAAATTGCGCTTAAAGCTACACAGACGGTTTTTATTACTTGTGAACTTTCTTGGGTAATTAGTTTGTTTTCCCTTTTTAGTTAAATCGAAAATATTTAAAAAAAATAATAAATATTAAAGTTTATATGATTTCCTCTCATCAATCTATTTTATAAAATTATAAAAACACTAAATCACATCTGAATAGCAAAAGTTCAATGTGAACAATTCGAATTCGCTCAAGTAAGCAAAGTTTGGAAAAAATATCTCGTTTTGCGTGTATGAGTGCCTGCTCAGTTAACACTTGCACGTTTAATTTTTGCCATTCACTATTTTTCCAATAACACGAGTATAATTGACTAATAAATTTTCCAACAAATTTCACGAGCTGGAAAAAATTTAGACACTAAATTAAAATTTAGTTTTAGTTTTCTATGTTGCATATTGACATAAATTCAATAGATTAACTTTTATAACTAACAAACAAGGCCAATCAAATTCATCCGCGCGAACAAATTGTTTTTGTTTTTTTTTTATTTTAATTTTTTTCCATAAAATATTTTTTTTGCAAAATCAATACAACAATGGCCCGTCTCTATTGGATTATAAAAGGAATATTTGGCTTTGCTTTGAATCGTTACAGCAACATGCCATACCAAACATGGGAAATAAAGCCGGATATGAAGCGGTAAGTGCAGCTTAACACAAGTTTTCTAAAATTCACTAAAACTTTTGACGTGCAATAAAAATATGTGGTATTAAATTTGCAATTTAGTTCTGATGGGAGTGTTAGTTATCTTTTTCTTTTTTTCTTTCGTGGAAGAGGAAAGTTTTTGGGCAAAAATTTATTGAATTATTTCATATTTTTATTTCATTTTATGAGAAACCAAAGCACTTTAATGACAAATTGACAAAATTGAATGACGAACGCGCTTTTCAAATAAAAATCTTCCAACTATTTAATATGGAAAAAAGACGTTTTTGGTATTTGGGTTCTGTAAATAACTAATAAAATAGTTATAAAGCTCAAAGTAATGGGAATACTTAACACCAGGGGCGCTGCAACGATGCTATAAAAATTAACAAAACGCGCAACAGCACTAACACTTTCCTACTCTCAAGTAACATTATTTGTTGTGATTTTGCATCCAAGTGACATGCAAACTTACTAATTTGTTAACATATTTTAGTTTTAACTTTTAAAATAAACATTTAAAAGAACAAACTTCAACTTCAATTAGTTACATATAAAAGTTTACGCCAGTCGACATTAGATAGACTTATTTACAAACACATTAGCTGCGTGCGAAGCTAAAAAAAAATTACAATTTTTACTACATTTTACTGAATTGTGTTCGCGTAGACATAATAATCGGTTTTGACAATTTTTAAAGTTTTTTAGTTTTGGCGTTTTGTTTTCGTTTTGACAATTTTTTTAGGTTTTTAGGGTTTTTTTTGTTTTTTTTTTACAACACATACTTGTAATTTTATGTATAAACGTTTTTATGGGGCATAATTTTTTTATGTTACTCAGTATTTACTCAGTTTGTTGGATTTTATTGAGAAAGTACTCGAACACACCTGTTATATTTTTATCCTTTAAAACTAAAATTTTAGAAAATTATGTATTTGTTTCCCTTAACAACAATTGTTGTTTTAATTACAATGATAAAATTATGAAAGATAACATTATTTGAGCCGTTATTTTTTAAAGTGGTATAAGTCCGTTTAAAAAAAAAAATAGCGTTAATTTTAATAAGACATATGTATGACAGGGAAAGTTAAAAGGGACCTATGATCAGAAAATAAGTTTTGGAGAAAAACGACTTTGAAATTAACAAGTTGACTTTGATGTGCTTGTGCGCTTTTATGGCTTGCAACTCGTTACCCGGGGTTTTTGAAAATTCAATTGGTTTTGCTTGAAACTACGAATCTGATATTAGATTTAAAACATCCAAAATGCCTTATCGAATATCAAGTTTGTCACAGAAATATTTTTACTGTTTTAATCAAAAGTGTACTTTGAAACAAATTTTATGACAAAACTAATGCAGTTAGAAAGCTGCGCTTTGCTGCATTAGAAAGAGCGTGTTTTCTTCTATAAGAATCACTAAAAAAGTAAACATCGATTTTTTAAACCCAAAGATCCCTTTTCACTTTCCCTGTCGCATACATATATAAGAGATATAGAGCCTGATTACGAGTGTCGTATTTCGACTACGGCTACGACTATTTTGTACTAGATGAAAGAAAAAATGTTGCAATGTGCTTTTGTCTAGCACAAAATCGTCGTAGTCGAAGTCTTAATACGACACTCGTAATAAGGCCCATACTCTATTCATATTTGTGATAATACATTCAATAGATTTCGAGTTTGCTATTTAATATCAAGATAGCTTAAAAATTGACTTATAACACTTTAAAAAATGACAGCCTATTTGTATTGTTTCATAAGCATTTGCGAGTATTTTTTTTTATCATCAATGATGTCCTTTTTTCACCTCTTACCAAACATTGTCTTGGAATATAATGGAATATAACAGCAACAATAACAACAATTAGCAGATTAACAACCTTAACAACAATTACATGCACACATACATAAGTATAATAAAGTAAAGTGTGTTGTACATATTGTTTCAGTGCCGACAACATTCTATTCAGTTTTACGGCCTCTTTGGTCAGCTTGGACATCACCATCACGTCGCAGGGCTTTTGTGTAAACAATTTTCAAGGTGGCTCAACGGTGGCCATAAATGAAATGATTGGAAAAACTCTGCCATTGGATGTCATTAAACAGATTCTGATTTCATCGGCCGTCGACATATTCCCCGATGAGGATGCATTTTGCTATACGGAGGGCTCATGCGAAAAGAATTATGTGATGGAGATGCATTTGTATGCCTGCATGTCGACGCTGTCATTGTCACACAACTTCAGTTGGTCGCGTTGGAATCTTTTGGCTGGCAGTCGCACAGCTGTCTTGCTGTTAAGGGAATTAGTCGAAGGTAAAAAAGTGGTAAGTGAATGCAAGACAAAAAAAGACAAAGTTAAAAATAAAGTAAAGTAATAATGGATGCAAGCTGCAGCAAACTAAGGCTCACATGTGACCATGACATTTTTCCTTAATAAATATGGGATTGAAAAATATATGCCATGTTCTATATTTAAAGTGTTAGAGCCATTGATTTAGATATATTTATGTATTTAATTTTAGCCAAATCATTCTACTTTGCTTGTGACACCTTTAAAAACCACCATTATCGATTGTACAGAAGTTTCGGCCAGTTTTAATTCGCAAAGTATTGCCGGCATGGAATATTATGCCGATTTGTATCAACTGACTCAAGTGCATGCACAGCCCATCAGTTTAGAAAAACAACGCGACATGAATCCACTGCTTAGGGATAACGTGGCGACAATCTTAATGGCCATAAGACCTTTGAGTTTTTGTTAAACACATAAACTGATGCAGGGGAAAAAACCTAACAGACAAAATTCCTAAATAAATAAAAATAAAATTTTTAAACTTTTGTCGTTTATTTTTTTTTCTGAAGTGTGTTATTGTCAACTTCGTTTCGTACAGCCATAAAACAACAAAATATCAAATTTAATTTATCTTACAAACTGCAGGAAAAGCATTTTATCTAATGAAGTGGAAAATTAAATATTTCACATTTAAACGGGGTTAAGTGAGCCTTTAGTCAAGTGTTTAAGCAAACGAGATATGAAAGGAATAAACAGAAGTAAAAAAAAATATATTAAATAAAAACAAAAAATTAACAAGGATTATATAATAAAAAGTCTTTGGAAAACATTATGGGCGTAAGCACGCACACAAACAGCAGCACTTTAGCTTAACACCGACAAGCGCAGGCAAACACTGACGCAAGGTGCGATAATATGCGCTTGCCTTGGTTTCATTAATAAAACACTGACAGAAAAAAGGCTACAGAAAAAGCACATGCTGGACTTTTAAAAATAGCAACTAATAAATTTTAAACAAACACAATAAGGAGAATGAATAAGGCACAAAATAATTAAATTTAATTCTAGACATATGTTTAGAAGAAAAACGAGGTTACACAATTACGCAAAGTAGAAATTCTTTCAATTCACAAAAAGGTTATCCTTAAGACTTTTACAAATAAGTCGTTTTCTAAGTCATGCGCCGTAGAAATGGTCAAATTGTATGAAACTCAATACACCAAACTTGGACATGAACCAGACAGGTAAAAAGCTAATCTAACTATCAAGAACTATTTACAAGATGGCCCAAAGTTAATTTAATTTTTAAATTGGCCCAATAGTGTAATAGTGTGTACTACTGGCAACGATTGTCATTGCCACGACAGTGCGGAGGGCATTGTGTGCGAATGATTTTTATGAAACTCGACATGCGTTCTTCTGGATAGCAAAAATTTTATTCGAAACGAAAAAAGCGTTTTGGCCTTATGGCCAATCTGGATAATTTATTTTTTTTTATTTTTTCTTAATTTCGTCAATATAATGCTCGTTATCAAGTTTCAATAATCTATAACCACTCCTCATAGTTTTTGCACAAAGATGTATGGAGACATCCCACTGTGCGGCGTTTCATGTGAAACAGCTCAAACCACATTGAATTAGAGATTTGCGCGTTTCGTGTCTTTTTCGTTACACGAATACGCACGAAACAGCACGAAGTGTTCATGACAGAAAATCTGATTTCGTACGTGGTTGGGTCGTATCATGTTTTTTAGGTGCAAAATATGTCTGCCTGAATTTTCTGGAGACAAGCCAAAGTTAGCTTCGCAATGTTAAATAATAAATTAAACAATGTTGAATAAAAGTTGTATTCACGTATATTAAGGTGTTTCTAATATTCAGACCTAAATTAGAACGTCAAGCGTTGCTTTAGCAGCAGGGTACGTATTTTCAGTACATTCAAATTATATTTTATACGTTTAAATGTATTGTAAGTACGTACTCCTAATACCGTAATTTAGGTTTGACTCTAAATAAAGGTTTTCCTGATTTCTGTGTCAGTATGCACAATAACTTAAGTTAAAAAATTAATATATATTTTGTGATTGAAAAAAGAAAATATTAAATAACAAAAAGTAAGAATTATTCAGAAGAAGTTAACTGATACTTAATGAAATATCGAAATACAAAACTAAATATATTTAAATTGACCTAAAGCATACTAAAATACTTTCATTGAACATTAATAAAATACAATGACTACATTATATTAAATTCATGTTGTTTCAACTTGAAATAACTTTGAGTCAACATGTTCCTTCAATTTGATTTAACAGTACTGCAATGTAAAATCATCATAAAATAAAGTTATTTCAAAATGAAAATTTTCTTTGAAGATTAATATGGAACACATATGAAGCAAAAGCATTGCTGAAGAATGTTAGATTAACCTTGTTCACGTTGATTTTAATGTGATATTTTTCTGTATTTATGCATGAATTTTCAGTGTTCAAACAATTTAATATTTCGTATCGCTTGCTATTTTTGCTATTTAATTAGATTTCGTGGATGTCGTATACGATTATATAGCATTTGGCAAATTTTTCACTTCAGTGTTTCGTACGTGTTGGACCTCTTAATACTCGTGTTCGGATCGTGTCGTATTGGAAAATCTCCACATGCGTCCATCTCTACATTGGACATTATGAACGAATGATTGAAAGACATGGCCATCCCTCATGCAAAAGATGTGAACTGAACATTTCGGTGGCTGACATTTGTACGATGTTATATTACATATATAATGACAGCAAAAGGTCTTTCATACGAATAAAAAATTTCAATGATATTTCACAAGGACTTTGCTTTATTTCAAATTAAAGGTAGGAAGCGCTTATAACTCTCTGCTCGAACAGTTTAAACAATTCGCATTTATGGCAAATATATGCAAAAAGTATGCATTTGCTGCTTAAATATGAAATATG
Source organism: Nowickia ferox (assembly GCA_936439885.1). NCBI lineage: Eukaryota > Metazoa > Arthropoda > Insecta > Diptera > Tachinidae > Nowickia > Nowickia ferox. Next base: position 114,957,570 of record OW387025.1, read on the forward strand.
TGAAACCGTTTATATTACAGACATAATCGCTTTTTTAATTAATTTAAAGCAAAATTTCTTCACTAGCGTAGACAGCAAATTAATTATTTTAAAATTTTTGCTGTTTGTTAAAACTAATTGCTTTGCAAAAGAAAAGTAACAGCCAGAAAATAATACTTAAAGTGGTAGATACGAGTACAATGACTGAAAAAGGACGAAAAGAAAACTAAATATTAAAAAAAAAAACAATACCGCAAAACCATAGAGAAATCAGCAGCAACAAGAAATTGTATAAATAAATAAATTAAGTTGATGCCAAAATATTTAAAACTCAACTATATTTAAATTAAAATTTTTTACTAAGAAAAACACGCAAATATTAACAGGACAGACTTAAACCAAATCACTTCCGTTTAAACAATAACAAGCAATAACAACAATAAAAGAAAAAGTGCTCGTCTGTTGTAGTTTTTGCTGTTCACATCCGCCAAATTGTGTTGCAATAGCAGCAATCACAACCTCGAAAACGGAAACCACAAAATATTCATAAAAAAACAAGCAGCAAACAAACACACAAAAAATATTTAGTAAAAAAAATTAAAAAAATATTAACAAAATTGCACGCTAATGGACTCGCAGCAGTAATTAAGTTTCTCTAATTTAACTATTTTTTTGGCAGCTGGCAGTGATTGATTGTTTGTGATTTTCATTTTTCTAAATGCCAAACTAAAAACTTATGCTACAAAGGTATTAGCTGAATGGATTTTTTTTTATTTTTTGTTTCGGCTTAGAAAACAAGAAAAAGGATTCAAATAAAAAGAATTGCATCAACAAAATTTTTCTGAAATCCATCATTCAATCTTTTAAGCTGGTGATTAATTAAAAAGCAGGAAAATGGCAAATGCTAAATGTTAAATGGAGAATGTTAAATGACGAAGGATTAACGGAAGAGAGAAAAACATGTGCATTCGCTATTGCTAAAAAAAACTTGACATCTTCAGTTCATTGTTGTTTAGATGTTTGAACAATGAACACGTAACGTAACAGATATTAAATTGGCTTAAAGCCAAGTGTTTTCATATAAAATTTTTTTAGATTCTTCACATTGATTATTTGATATTACAGATGGTTAGTTTTTTCATGTATTTTATCATTCGGAAAAATTAAAATTATAGGAAATGAAGGATTAGTTAAGGCTGAAATTAAAGAGGAAAAGTTGAAGTGGGACGTTTAATTGTGGGCATTAAAAATTTAATATTAATTGAAAATGTAGAATTTTTATAGGCTAGTACTCACTGTCTAACATAATCATTTGGCTTTTCAGAAAATGCAACCCCGATCTAATAGAGTTTATGAACATTTCCAAAAGCAATAGCAACTCATTAGATCAGGGTTGTATTTGCTCAAAACCGAAAGGTGAAGGAAGATACATAGGAAAGCTTCATTCTTTTACAACTCTGCTTTTATGCACGTTTCTAATAAATAATACAATGTTGCAGCGCCTCTAGTGTCAATGAGGCGTATTAATATGTAGCCATTTGATTGGTTATTTCACTTCACCGATGATTTTACAATACCTACAAAGGATGGCGCTGTGATGTTAGATTAGGATTCGTATCTGCTGAATTCGGTATAGTTCTGTATCCAGTGACTGTACTGTACTATCTTTTAAACTTTCCTACGACAACTGAAGCAAAGGGACACTTAAGCACATCAGAAAAGTGCGTGGTGTTGTTATTTAATGACTGTCGGAAATCGGGCTCAATCCCAGGATCTTCGGTTTTGTAGTCAAGGTGCTAACTACTCTTATGTCAGACAGTGAGTACTAGCCTTTACGAATTCTACATATTCAATTTATTTAAATTTCAATGCCCACAATTAAACGTCATGCTTCAATTTTTCTTACGATTTTAAAATTGTTTCTTACGTCGAAAATTAGTTCTTTTTTAAGCTTAGAACGTAATAATAATATTTTAGATTTCAGTAGAAGAAAATGTCTGATGGCAGAAACTCGTGTATATTTCTCATTGATAACTTAAGTGAAAAATAATTTGCATTGGAGTTGAAAGTTAAAAGATGTATTGTAATGTGTATAAGAATAAATTCGTATTTAACTAGTGGGAAAATGAATGAATAGCAAAGGAGAAGGTAATGCACAGTATGTATAATTTTCATTCCAGAATTCATTACAGTTAACATAGAACATGTCCTAGGAAAGTAATGAATTATGTTAATGCGTACATTCCTTCTTCTGCAGATGTGGTAATGCACGTGGTAATCAATGTGAATTTATTGTGTTCGATCAAATTACCCTTTCGTTTCTTGCTTTGGAAAATAATACATTATTTCTACCATTATTATGTAACTAATGACCACTTTTCCCACTGGGTAGTTGCTAAATGGAGGAGTTCTAAACCTTTTAACTAACAGAGAGAAAGATCAATAAAAAAAATATTATAGAAAAATCGCTCTAATTCAACTAAAATAATCTCTAATCAAGATGAAAATTTATGAACTAAATAACCAGTAAGTATTTCTAAACATCGTCTATGCTTTAAAGGAAGAGAATGGAGATGTTTGTGTGCAAATAATAATGACACAATTAACCAAAGTGAAATTGTTTCTTTTATATGCAGAATCTGAATGCGACAGTTATAAGAAGATAAAGAACAAATACTCGTATAACAATAATAAGAATAAAATGTAACATGTTTTTATGACATTATAAAGCTCAAAGAGACTTTTATATCCCAGCAAACAGTATGAAATGATTTTTAAAATTATTTTAAACAATTCAAACGATTCGACTGTTACTGGACAGAAGTGGCAACTTGTGCTGAAATGTAATCCAAAAACGTTTCAGTATTTACATATAATATATAAAAATACTGAAACATATATTATGTGTTGTCTGAATTTCATTCAAATTGATCACAGTTGAAAGAGGCTTGCTTTCAACTGTGATCAGAAATGTCCCAAAAGAAATTTTCAATAATTTTGAGTACAATAATAATAGTTCTTTGTAGCTGATGACACTTACATCACAACTTAAATACGTATACAATTAAATAAATGTATATCTAACTAAATGAACAACATGTCAACAAATACATTACACTGAAATTTTTTAAACGAGTTTTTACCCGAGTCAATAATTCAAAAAACTATGTAATCAGTGCTTCACTATTAAATTTGTATGCCCTTCTTTTCAATTTGAATTTTTTTTATAAGGATTTATAATATTTTACGTAAGTATGTAAAGCACAGAAAAAGAAAATCATCTGCTAAATTAAAAAATATAAGTTGGCGCATATTCGTAGACAAAACAAAGCATACTTTAAAAAATTTAAGGACAGTTATAGCATACGAAATACTGGTTTTAACTTTTTAAAGTATGCTTTGCTTTAACTATGAATATGCGCCATTGTTTCGAGTTCGTTTCAATAAAACCCAAAAATAATCCTTCAAGATATGCATCCTTGAAACTTTGAACTAAACTATAGGTATTTTATAAAAAATTTAGTATTAAATTTTTCCTAAAATGTGTGCTACTACGAGTACTACTTTTGTGTTTTATTATCTTTGTCTGCGACAAAAATGTTAAGCTAAGTTCCATAAGCTTTTATGTCTGTAAATGCTTTTAAGTGTCGCTGGCAAACAACTGCATTAAATGCTTTTTTTTTTTTTAACAAATATGAAACGGAAACAATACACTATTTTTTCTTGTGTGAAAGATTTTAATGTGTTTTCTCTTCTAACAAAAAAGAAAAAAATACCACACATGAAAGAAAAAATTCTCTTTTAACATTAAAATATTTTATAACAACAATTATATCGTCTGCTTAATAATAAATAATAAATATGAAATTGCGAGACATCTGTAACATGCTTTTCACATGAAACTTTCGCTTGTATGGAAAGTGCTCACTGCGTGAGACAAAAAGATAAGCTTCAATAAATATTTAACTGCGAAAGCACTTCACCATTTGATATTAAACAAGTTGTTTGTACTAGAGGAATTACGCTTTTCATTAATTTTTGGTGGAGTTAAGCTGCTTTTGCCCGGAATAGCACTCCCCTAAATCAAAAATATTTTCAATTTCTGAATTATGGAGTTATTTATTCGTGGAGTTATTTTCGATCGTTTGTATTCTTTTAGATTGTTTGAAACCCAATGAAATTTTGAGCGGCTTAGAGGCTCTAAAGCAACCACCAGAGTTTTCAACGAACAATCTTAAAGAACTATTGCCGCAGGTGCATCTGTCTGAGATAACGGATGAAAATCCGACGCACCCTAGTCGGAGTAATTAGTCTTTCTCACTAATGTGTGAAATAGCAGCAGAACGAATAGCGCATATTTATGCAAATTAAACAGCGTCACCTTGAATTGCTCTGAGTTCAAAAGAAGAAGGATGTCCTTTCGGAGCGAAACCTCGAAGTCTAACCAGTGGCTTAGTACGGTACTACGGGCACCGCTATAACGTGGCCAATGGTGATCTTAGTATAACTCCACATACTTTAAAAGATGATGCTTATCCTCCAAGAGAAGACCTCAGCCAGTCCGATTGAGGGGTTAAACGATGTCTGCCGCAGACAACTCCCAACACTGCAATTGGACTGGCTGAGGTCTTCTCTTGGAAGAAACGCGGTATTTGCGAGCAAACACAGTCGCTGCTTGTTATCACGAAGAGAAATATCTGGAAAAATATTTTTGGTTGTCTAATGCCAGAACAACAGCCCTTGACTGCCGATCATCTCTAAACGAGATGGCAGACCAGTTTAATATTAGGATCATTTGGATCCCGGGGCATATAAGCTTTCAGGGGAACTCCAGGCCTGATGAGCTTGCTAGAACTGGAATAGCCTTGTAGGTTCCATCGGAACTAAAATGTGTGGCTTTACCCTTTTGCAAACTCTGACTTAAGCGCAAGACAGAAGATGAATCAAATAGAAGGTGGGCCACAAAAAATTATCGTTATGGACTCATCTAAATAAGAAAAATTCAGCTTCCTTGATTTTAAAAAATAGGAAACAAATCTCGATTCTAGTATCTATGCTAACCGGGCACTGTCTCATAGCTAGGCATGCACAAAGGCTAAGAGGTCCAACATCAAGACTTTTGCTGCAGCTGCCAAGACATCGATGTAGAGAAAAGTGTAGAACATTTAATTTGTCACTATCCTGGACTAGCCAGAAAGAGAATAGCCACAATCGGCGCTCTTGAGTTCTGGGAACTTTCTGGCGTTGCCAGTGTCGAACTGCAACGTATTAGTAGCTTTATGCTAGGAACACAACTGGGACGAACGACGAATTTCGTCCACGTGGACGAATTCGCCGATCAGAATTTGCTGCGTAAATTCGTCGTGTGATGCATAATAACGACGAACGGCGAGAGAGAAATTCACAACGAAAAATTCGTCATTCGATACAGTTGTGTTCCTCTCATTAAATTGAGCTCTAGCTGGTTCGACGATGGGGACCCCTCATAGGCAAAGTTTCCTTAAGGTATGAGTTAATGTAAGACATATCTGTCATCTCATTTGACGTTACACAAGGAAGAACTAATGTCTATAATTATGAGTTGTTTCGCCATCACACACTCATTTTGAATGCGTTGGAGCCAAGTTTTATTTCTTGGAAGAAGAACAATATATGTCTTATAATATTCATACGCATAAAAGTCAAATTACTTTATATGCGTATGACAGCAAAGTTTATTTTGCATAAAACTATTATTTACAATTGAATTCCCAAAGAAAATCATTAAGTTATAAAAGAAATTGTTGCAAAACTTTTGCCAGAGAATAATTAATTAACTTCTTATGTTGAACACGAAAAGTATGTTAATAGCAAAGTTTGCCTACAGCACAACAAAAACAAGCGAAGAAGAAGGTTAATAAAAACAAGGGCAAAATCCTTTGACTTCTCATCATCATTATTTGAGACATAATTATGAAAAGCTTTATTGTCAACATTCTGCAAGTTAGTATCAACGTTACTGCAGTTGTCAGCCGTAAGTGTATCATGTGTGTAATAGATCTGTAATAAAAAGAAACTAAGAGAGGGGAAAGAAAAGCCAGCACAACATCCTAATAACTTTTAACATTTGCATGTATTCTATTTCCCTGCACCTCTTTTCTCATTCATGTATGGAAATTTCTTGTTTTCGTAGTCGTATTTGTACATCAAATGTTAACACAAACATGTACAGTGAGATGGAAATTAATGTGAATGTATTAAAGTGTAAACATACATTTAGTTTGCCTACAAAAGCGTGGCGTTAAGGTAATACACATTTAGAAAAGAATAATTAATAATAAATTATAGTATGTCAGGAGGCCTGACAAAGAGCGTCTGTTACAGCGCGATTTTTCAGCTACAGAGATTTGCATAAAAACGTTAATGCTCATATAACGGGCGATGCACTTCGATCGCAAAAACGCTTCCAAACTGTTTACCTTTATTGCGAAAACCAGCGTTTAGTTTCGATAAACACACACACGACGTGCATCATCGACCTTCTCAGACAACTATGGCCAAAGATGCCGGACATAACTGCCAGTGGCGAGAGCTGCCGTACCATGGTAACGTATGTTTTGTAGCCTGAAATTGAAGAACTTAATTCCGACAATAGTTGGTTTGAGCAAGTGGGTACTCCGGTTAACACGGTGCGAGAAACACCAGCTTTATTGAGAAATCATTTTTGTAAACAGGCATTTTTTGCATTTTGCATCTGTCAACTGTCAGATTTAACACCTCTGGGTGTTTTTAGGTTATTGTAAGTCAAAATTCTTCGATTCAACAGTTGGAAGAAAAGTAAGTGTCAAAGATTATTCTTTCGGGTAATAATAAAGATTTTAGGTGTTTTATTTATAATTTCAACAAAAAAAAAGGTTTATTTGGTGCTCACAGCAACAAATATAGAACATAAGCATCAAAGAAAAAAGTAAGGATCAGTCATCAAGCATTTGTATGTGTTACACCGACGATGATTAAAGAAACGTCAATAAATTTTGATTTTTGGCACGTTGTTTTTCTTATTTTCATGTGTTTCTTTTTGACGACCCCAACTATTTTTTCCTTTCATTGTTTTCATATTCTTATTATTGCTTTCAAATTTTCTGTCGCCATTGACAGTTTCCGCTATTGAGATTCAAAATCAAGGTATATCAAAGCATACAGCTCACGTGCTCTTATTTAAAATCAAGCATTTTGATCGTGTCTAGGACACTTTATAACATATTCCTTGGTTGAAGCTTACTGATGAATTTGGCAAGCACAAACGAAAAGCCATGTGCTTCATCAACAACAAACAAATATTTTTTACTTTACGTATGCTTTAGTCAAAATTTTTATGGAAATTTTATTTTCACGTACACTTGAAACTTGAATTATTTTTTTGCATAAGGGGATAATAATTTTATTTAACAAATTTATAATAAAAATGAGTTGCGCCCTTATAAAATGTTCTTTATAGCAAAATTTACAAAACGTTGATTTTGAAATGATATTCATAAAAGAAAAAAAAAGAAAAGCGAATTTGTGTGTTTGCGTGTGTGTGAAATGTTTGGTAGCGAAACGTATGGATATGAAAAAAAGCGAAAGTGCAGAATCATGTCAACAGTGTACATCTGCGATTATAATACGGACAAACGCACACACACTTACACACCTACACACGAACAGAGCGAATGATTTTCAACGAGATCCGCATCCGCACAAAGTCGTTCAAAAATGTAGTACAAGTGTGTATTTATGTAAAATAATTCATACACAGCAACTTGCCCACAAACAAACAAAAAACATAAATGAATGAATGTTTAAACTGTAGACTCTTTCGCAATCACACGAAAAAAGGTGTCAATATGTTAAAAAGAAAAAAATACCCGTGCATAACTACACATACAAACAAGCATATACAAACATATACATGTGCTTTTATATAATTATAACTATGTATTATTAGTGATTTACATAAAAAAAACTTATGGTGCATCTCTGTATGAAATACTAGTAGAGTTACTCGAGTAAACATGATTCAAGAGAAAAGAATTTAGAGTGTTGCAAAAATAACTTTTGAATTTTTAAGGTTTGTGAAAGCGGCCGATTTGATGAAATTTAAAACATGAATAGATCTGCATTCAAAACATAATACATCTGCTTCTTAAAGAACACACAGACTTCATATTTATTAAAAGCTTTAAAAAAAAGAGGGAAAAGGGGCAACTTCCGCCTCTTCCAAACTATCCAACCGATTTTGATGAGACTTAAAAAAGCCACACAGGATATTCCAGTTTACAAAATTTTTGGCCATTTAGACGATTTTTTAAATTGATAATTTTTGCCTTGAACGATAGATAATTTGTATGTATTTACTAAAGCGTGTTTGAAGCAATTTGGAAAAACAATTGAACTTGAAAAAATGGGCATTGCTAGGGAATTTTATGTACGCAAGTCCGACTCGCACGTTCACGAATTTATTAAGCACAGTAAATAGTATTTTCCAATTTTATATACACATGTTGTTGGTTAAATACGATTCCGGCGGGCAACGCCGCGTGCAATCAAAACATGGGAAGTGTATACGAAACTTTTGTGGAAATTTGCAAAGTAAATATAAACATTTCCTGGTCTAGCTCGCAAAAAGATAAAGAATTTTCCATTAACCCAACATCAGTACAATAATGAACATTTGCTTCGAAAAAATATAAAATGTTTACCAAATAGCGTCAATCAGCTAATGAAGAGTAGTACTGATGAGTAGTCTCAAGCAACAGCAAGTGTCAAAAGTATTCAGCCCTACTACAAAATTAATAAAGAAACACGGTGTGTAGGACCACACAAAAAAGTAATATGAATGAGTTTGTAATATTAATTAAAATACTTGAATCAATTAAATTATTAATTGAAAACATTAATTGGTGAATAATTTTTTCTGTGACATATAGTTTTTATGTGCATGCATATGAATGTTTTTCTGTCTGCGGGATGTGTGAGACACTTAAGGAAATTACCAGCAGTACTTGACATGCTGCATGGCTTGTGACTACAGCAGCCTAAAATTTCTAATCGTTTTTGTAACGGTAATGACAAAAGAAATTAAAGTCGAAAACTATGTAGATGTGCACTCAGCCAAGAAAATAACAGATATTACAGCGCATTTAGACACATGGGCATTGGAAACGGCAAGAAGCATTTCGTGCTTAACACTTAAACATCCTTTATAACATTGATGGCTTCGCAATTTAAGAAATTAAAGCATGTTATAACTATGAGAGAGTTAAATTTCTAGATAAACACAAAAGTTGCACAGAAATGCAAACACACGAAATCCCACTCGAGAACATGAGGATGAGAATAATTTAACAATGGCTTTTATGTCAAGATATTTTAGCAGGATTGCATTGCAGGAAACTGTAATTGAAGCTGGAAAAAGCAATGGCAACAATCGCAGCACAGTGGGTCAGTTTAGTGGTTATAATAAACTAATGACTTATACTACGCCTAAATAATGATAAGCATAGAGTTAAAAAAAATCATTCCTAGCAAAAATAATAAATTAATAAATTCGTAAAAACTAATAATTTTTTTTTGCCTTATATTTTTCTGAAAGACTTAAAAATAGGATTTCGAAGATGATTTAAATAATGATATGTTTTGAAACAACAAAACGATTAAAACCACGGACCGTAAATAATAATTATTCTTTAATTCTTAAAGAAAAGAATCAAGTACACGGAATAAACTTTGGACAACGTGGCCAATCACGCTACCTTACTTGTTTTCAACAAGATTTTTCGAAACTCAAATGATTTTAAAATTTTTGATTTTTATTTTTTTAAGCATAAATAATTGCTATTTTTTTATTTTTATATTTTGGAGAAGAATTAATTGTTATTTTCTGATATTAATTTATTTGAGCAGAAATAAAAATAATTGTTGAAGCTGTTTTTTGTTTTCTCCGAAAAAATCAACAACTCAAAAAAAATTTATACAAAAAAAGTTTATAAGCGATTTATTTGGATATTATTTCTGTTTTTCGAAATAATATTTTAGCCCACTCAGACATGAAAATAAATGCAGGTGGATTTTATGAAAACAGCCACATATTCACAAGTACGAGTACATATTTTATTTTATTAATCTTTCCAATTTGTTAAACAAGTAAAAAGTTTAAAAATCAAAAAACAGGACTGCGATCAACTTTAAACCCTTAAAAATTCTAAGTGATCCTTCGAAATTTAAAATCATAAGAGAAACATAAAATTTATTTTCAAATACCTGTCGAATGATACCCAATTTTATGTATTGAACCGACTTTTTATTTATTTTTTTTTTTTCATATTCACAAAGTGGCGTCTGTTGGCAGCCATATTGCATTTTGACTGCAGTCACTGACACTCCCGGAACTAAGACAAATCGATAGTTATCAAAATCGGCCTACGCGTTCGGTTTATATAGTGCCGCAAAGGAGTACACATAGGAGTACATATCGTTGGTCACAAGTATATAGAAAGGCCCTAACTCATATAATTGTAACTTTACAGGAGAAGGTAAAAATATAATAATAAACAGTATAATTGTTTGTACAATTGCTTGGAAAAGCCTTATTTTTTAAATTTTTGTGACGAGATATATTTGTGTGAAATGTATTGGAATAACTGAAAAATTCAATTTCGTGAAAATACGAGTTAGGGCCTTTCTACTTCTGACCATTGATCTATGTGCTGATAAACGCAATACTTTTCTTTGCGTCGCGCGGTCGGGTAAAAAGAAATTCTTGACGAATTTTACGTTTTCTCTTTTGTTCATGAGTTGCTGCAATTAAATTAAAGTTCATGAACTCTAACACAAAATAATACATGGAATAGAGACATTAAAGCTGAAGATATGCAAAGTAGCATTTATGTACTCAGTTAGCCGACTGTAATGTAATGTAACTGTAATGCAGGAAACAGCTGATCGATATTTTTATATGAAAAGTAGGTTACGTTACATTACATCTCTATAATCATTTTCATTACTTTTCACATAACAATATCGATCAGCTGTTTTCTACTGTTGCAGTTACATCACATTACAGTCGGCCAACTGAGCCTTAAGCCTATAAAGCTCTGCTCAGTTTTCCTTATCTCATCAGTTTTAAAAAGCAAAACAAGTCCCTCTATTTCTGCAACGATCTCCAAAAGTCTTTCGCAGCCACAGATGGTAAAATTTCCCGTTACGCATTTCAACATGAAATTATCTGTCTGACTTTTATAAAATTCTCCATTGTGCACGGCAACAGCAACAACAATAATTTGAATAATTTCAAATATGCAATTACGTATGTGTATGTAAAACATGCAACAGCCAAACAGATTCATCCAAAAAATTTCATGCACGCCTGCAAATGTGAATATGTTTGTGTGTGAAATAGATTCATCATGTGATGCAAAAAAAAATTAAAGCTTGTACGAGTACACTGGTAAACGATACAATATCATACAATTATTCGTAGACAAGACATCTTGATTAAAATGTCTCTTTAGATTTTGTTGACATTATTTAAGAGGCACAAAAGAGATACTAGAAGCATCTCTTGAAAGTACTTGTGATGTAACTTTTTGCAACATTTTCTATTTTAAGTAATTTCTATGTAGACAATGGTTTTATAAATATTAACAAGTAAACCTATTCTTGTTAGATAGAATCTAGCCAGAAAAATTTAAGGACAAAAATTTAGTAATATTTTTAGTACGAGGTGTAATTAAGAGGTGCTTACATAGGAAAAAAATATCGAAGATATATCTAAGAAACTTAACCTTGCACTTGAAAAAATCTTGTTGAAGCTTCCACTTGTTTTTAATCTAACCAATCGGGATTTGTTAATTTATTTCTTGTGGATTTTTTTTACTTGAATTAATATCCATTTTTTTCTTTACTCTCTCTCCGTTAACCATATCTTATATGAAAGACAGTGTGCTGTCACTAAGTCAATAGTTTTTCTCTAAGGTTAGAGTGCTGTAACGCAGTCGATAATTTGTTCTATAAGAAAAGTGTGCTGTAACACAGTGGAGCATCTTTTATACAAGAAAACCGCGCTGTTACATGTCCAACCATCTGTTTTATAAGAACAGTGTGCCGTATTACAATCAGCCATCTATTTTTATAGAAACCGTGTGCTGACACAATGCCAACCATCTTTCCTATAACATTATTTGTGACGCTTTTGCCATCTTTCTTTGTTTTGAGTGTTAGATAACAATTTATATAATTATAATGTCTTGTAACTTGTACTTGAGAGTTCGCCAAGGATTATACGAAACATGTTTCACTTTAAGCCTGTAATAAATTTGTAATACAATGTTTGAATTTAATATTTAAATATAAAATATAGTCGTATGAGACACAAAAATTACTTAATGCTTGTCATCGCTACCAATTTTCTTCTCTTTCTATCTCATTAAATAAATGTCGTATAAAATTAAAATTAATTTCTTTATTAAAGCATAAAATCTTTGACTTTGTCTTTGGTCGCTAAGCAAAACGTTCCTGCAAATATTTTCTTAAGTTAAAACTAAAACCATTTGATGTCAACAGTTTTAAATATTTATTCATCAGTTAACCTCTAGTACTTTCAGAAGAAAGTCATAAATGATAATACGAGTGCAAGAACATTTGTATATACATATGTAGATATGTATGTGTATGTGTGTGTGTAAACATTATCCCCATTTATGTCATTTGTATTTTAAATCTCCCTCATCATAAAAAAACAACCACAACGACAAGAAACAACAACAATTTTAGCCATCATCATAAGCATCATTGTCAAAAGTTGATGTTAAAAGCATTTTAATTAAATTGAAACCCCAATGGATTCTTATAATACGAGTACGACCGACCAACAACAAACTTCTTAACTTGTGTTATGACACATTTCATCAAAATTTACATTACGTCGATGCATGTTTGTATACGAGTACATACGCGTACATACACCGAAGGTAAAAGGCATTTTTTGAATCTAAAACTTTGGCTTTTGTATTAAAATATAGAATTTCCTTTTAATTATTTTTAAAATTTAAATGTTTTTTTTTTAAATTAAGCTTTCAAAATGCTGCTGTTTAAAATAAAGCAAGAAAATACATTTCAACAATTTCACGCAAAACGACTCTAGACAGAAAATATTATTTACTTATTTTTAAGTAAATCGTTGAACTTATGTCTACAAGAAAATTAATTCAATTGACAAATTTAAAATATAAAAATTTATTTTTTTATCAATTTACAGGTGCATATAACCATCACTAGAGATTCTTAATTTAATAAATTAAAAATAATAATTTTTCGGTCACACCTGTCGCAGTAAAAATGAAAAGTTTAACCAAAATTTACTTTCACTTTTAAATATTTTACATCTGAATTCAAAAAAAAATACTTTGAATAAGTTAATTTCTTATTATTTTCTATTATTTTACCTTTTATTATATCGTCCCACAAACGCCAAAAACAAAGCTTAAGCGACATAATTTTCAAACAAAATTTTTTAACCAAAATCGATTATTTACGATCGTAAATCGTAAGTAGTCGATTTTCGTAAAAAAAAACCAGGCCCAAAAAAATGTGTCGGTTAAGCTTTTTTTGCGGTTATGGCTCGTATTAGTTCTTCAAACGTTTCGAGTTTTCATACTAGGTCACGCCCGTCACATTTTCGAAAAAGGTATCTAATGCAATCAGAAAAGTTTACTGAAAAGTTTACTACAACAAAATTAGTAGGTGCATTTTAAGGAAGTTTCTACAGAATATATCCTAAAAGTATTCATTATGTAAATGCTTAGATTTGGAAGGTCCCACCCGTCACAGCTTTCTGGTGATCAGAATTATGTTTTTTCCGTGTCTACCTATTATAACGGTTAAGGTCTGGTTCCTGCAATTTTGTGCTCATTATACGGGTATATAAAATTAGGAAATATTATCGAGTTGTCTCCTTTTTACTTTAAGTGGTAGTTAGCTCGAGATTATTAATTTAATTCTATCAGATGAATTAATCAAATGTAAAAATTTTAAAAATTACACGTATTTAAGATTCTAGCGTTTCACCAATTTGATATATTTTTAAATATGAATTATGTGTCTTTCCAGTGTTTATTTCTCTTTTTTTTAACCATAATTTTTCACTTATTTTATAGAAATAGTAATAATTCATCACAAGCGCTGTTCATTTCATGAAGAACCCATGCATACGTTTTGATAACAGAAAAACCCCAGTAGTTAAAGAAGATAAATGATGTTTGAGTAGTAACCACATTTTTCAAGGATATATTATCTTTAGTCTTTTGCCAAAGGTAGTACAAACACAAAATGAAATAACAGTGGAGTGATTTATTTTTTTTTTTTGCAATTTATTTATATCCCTAAACGCTAACAAAGTCGAAAAGCCCTAGAGAACATGTACCACCATTTTTTATAATAAGAGTATTTTTTACTTAGAAAACGTTAGCCGCAGGATTAAGGCGATCAGCCACATATCGCCTTTGAGCCACATGTCAACTGACCTTCAAAATACCAATGGCTTTTCTTCGCACAAACGCCACAGTACAAAACTTTGACAGCAATGCTTAGCAACTTTTTGTCCATACACATTGATACCCACACTTATTTTTTTACATCATTTCAATTTCCATCCAACAATATGTTTAACCACCTGTTCACTTCCACCGAAAACAAAAGATTTGGTGTGTCCTTTGTTTAACCAACCATTGTTTCGTTTTTTATATGTTTGCTTTTTTATTTGTTTGCTTTTCTTAACAAGTTTCTAAGGCTATTAATCACTTCACTACAAAAACAGACATAAAATATTAAAAAAAATATTTTTGTGTTTTTATTTTCACTACAGAGAGGGCAAAGAGCATTAAGGTACAAATGTTGTAGAAAATAAGCTACAGGTAAGTCAGAGTTTCTCTTATTGTTTTGACATTCAAAGAAAGGAAACATCTGTTGCAGACAAATCTTTGCAAGACAAATACACTTTTCCTCAAAATTTTCTTTTTATTGCGCATGATTACGAGATTAAGTCACAGTGTGCTTGTAATTTTCATTACCACATATAAAAAATAATAACTGGAATTTGTTATAGCAAATTTTTAACTCTGTCTATTGAAATATTATGGAAATAGTAAACGTTTGAAAGGTATTCAAGAATAAATGTGGCATTGCGTTATATTGTACTCAAGGAATACACTTTTTTATAATCAAAAAGTGTTTTTCACCATAAAATTTACTTAATCTTGAGGCTTGATAAACAATTTATTTTTTTTATTCTTTAAAGAGCCGAATGCTTGTTGTGCCAAAAGTAATAATATAAATTTAATGCCATAAAAAGGAAATTCAAATAATCCCTTTAAAAAATTATTTCCTTCCCAACATCACAGAAAAAAATCTTCTCCAATTAACACCTTTAATTGAAAAAAAAAACACAAATATTTTTTTATTACAATGATATTTATTTATTTTATCCTCTAATAAAATAATAAATTAAAATTTTTTTATGAAATTGATTAAAAGTTTAATTAAAAATTTAGTTAGCTAAAAAGTTTAACTGACACAATTAAATTTTTAATTGATTGATACTTTTTGTTGATTGATAATTTTTTTGTGATAACTTATTTATTTAATGTTTAGGACGGAGAGCTGACTGGAGCGGTGAGCTTAAAGAGTTTATGATTTTCTAAACCTAATAAATAAATATAAGAATTTTTCAACACCGGTCACACAGGACTTAAAGGAATAGGCTCGATTATTTAGAAAAATAAATATAGTTAAATATTCATATTGTTCCTTGACTACGAAATGGTATTTGATATTAACATCCCAACTCGCTACATTATAATATAGTTTAAAGAATTTTAACTTTCTTCATGAGATAAGCGAGAACATAAATTTCCAATAACTTAAAACAGTTTAAGCCACACAATAATTGTGTACCTAAATTACACAGCAATAAAATTGCACCCCAAGGAAGCGGAAACAGAACGTAAATGATTCAAATAACTCGCAAACATTAAAATGTATATGTACATACGTCTACGAACAAACGAACACACAGAGTTGGGAGCTCATGACTCATGCGTATAAATCAGCAGGCATTATGTTTTCGTTAAAGATAAAAAATTATTATACATATAAGAAATCATTAAACTCTCGTATTCTATTATTTTTAATCAGCTGTTTGGTTAAACAATAATGTGGGCCAATAGTTCGATGACATTCGTAATGAAACAGAAAATCAGCATTCTTTTGATCTGATTTTTAAAAAGCTTTCACATTAAATACGAGTATAAACAATACATAATTGTAGAAATCTAAAAGAAAATTCAAATTATTAAAATAAGTACCATCTATGTCTGGACTATTGCTCATGCAGGGACACACTTACATAAATAAATGTTCGAGTTAAACTCATTGCATTTTCCAAATCACTTACATATAATCACATGCCTGCAAATGTACTCTTCAGCAAAGTGTAAAACACATTTTGTAAATTTTAACAAACATCTCGACATGTCCGCAATTGTAAATGTGCTGCAAGCTAAACGGCAACAATTCCCACTTGTTTTCTTTGTAATATATGAAACAATTTTTTCAATTTGCAAATATTCTTTTTTGATGTGAATATTCTTTTTATTGATGTGAAATTATGAACAGCCTTTGCCGAAAATAAACGAAACTTTTGTACTATATTGAGAATGCATATGGAATTATTTATAAAGAACGCTTCTCTTTACAATTTATACTATAAGCGGGATAAAAAATTCTCTATTTAAACGTTGATATGCAACTATTTTGTTCGCCACTGTATTATGTTTAATTACCTCATACTAATTTATGACCTTGTTGCAAATGGACTATTCACGTATGTATGTGTAGGGTCACGTAGGTGATCACTGCTCCCACGTAGACTCCATCCACCGGACAATGAGTTCAAACCTATTTATAATATTTTTGTTTATTAGTTTTTGTATTCTCTGTTTTTATGTGTTTTTATATTATTCAAACGTTTCGTTGACACAATGTCTGCATGTTTAAAAAAACAAAAACAAAAATAAAAATAAATACTGAAACCAAAACAAAATCTAAAACATTTGGGAATCGTCAATCAGTTTAGCTAATTTTTTTCTTGTGTTTAACAAATCTTTTGATTAAAATTATATTCTTATTTTAAATTTGTGGAGAGGCAAAACAAAGTCTATGAAATTTTCTTTTGTTGTAGACTTGTTTATAATTACACTAAAACTATTTTGGGAACTTTGTCAAGCAGGTCACACAAACGCACAGTGGGATTATAATGGCAAAAATCTTATTTTTCAACCGCTCAATTTCGACGATGTAATGATGCAGTTTTGTAGAGAAATTTATGATTGTTTAGAAAATTAAATTTTATTAAAAAAAAAATTGAAGTAATATCTACGCAAGGGTGCTAAACAAGAAACGGTTTATATTTTTAGGATAATTCTTTTTTCATAATATTATTTAACTTTAATATATCGCTCAGTTACTTAGATAGTGTTATAACTCGAAAAATGTGCAAGAAACTTAACATTGCATAATTAATAAACCATTAACGCCAAATTAAAAAGAAAACTTGCCCAAAAAAATAAGGCTTTAAATAAAAATTTTCTCTAATATCGAGCCATAACCCCTAAAAACGGTTAAGCGACACATTTTAGACTTCGTTTTTTTTTTTTACAAAAATGGATCACTTACGATCGGAAGTAATGGATTTTGGTCAAAAATTAAGTTCGAAAATTAAGTCGCTTAAGCTTTTCTGGCGGTAACGGTACGATATTAATGTTTGTAGATAATGTGTAACAAAAAAGCATTAAAAGCTCTTTATTTCATTTATTAACAAAAAAAAATAATTTCCTTTCTTTTCAATCGATAAAAAATCAACTTACACATTAATCTAATTTTTTCAAACTGCAGACATTAAATAAATGAAGCAAAGTAAGTAAGGAATATGGATTAAGGTGTGTTCAACCAACAAACAACTGACCGCTCAAATTGATCTGAGTGTTAATTAATTTTCGAAAGCCAAGATTTTTTTCGCAAACATTTGAACAAAACTAACACAAATAGACAAGCAGAATTCGAAGAAAAGGAAATCAAACAAAAAATAATAGCAAAGTCATGCAATCTAACTTTAACATTAGACGTTATAAAACATGGCAAGAAAAACTAAAGGGCAAAGAATATAAGGAAAACTACTTTTGTTGGAGCGAAGTAAATCGAATTAAGATTCATTAATTTTTCATGACAAGGAAGTAGAGAAATGAAAAAATAATAATACTAACATTAAAAATGGACAAAAAAAATAAATGTTGCATGTGTTTTATCTAAAAAAACAAAAATAAACTACTCGTAAAGAGAAAAAATTACTTGATAAATGTACGAGTGGTAAATGTGCACACCAAGAGAAATTCAACTGATTTGCGTTTTTATTGCACTTGGACTGAACGTTCAAGGCCTATGGCATTAAAAATAATACCGATTGGTCCATTAATTGAATACAAAATAATTTTTTTGACTGAAAGGACTTACAACTACATCTGCAAATGCACTGCGAGTCACTTAAATATGGAATTTGATGTGACCAATTTTGAACGATTACAAAATTTTTGGACTTTTAAACTCCATATTCTTACTATTAATTTAGTGAAAACTTTGAATGGATTTTTTCTTTTAACTTAAAGAAAATTAATTTTTTTATTTACCGGTTCAAGGGAGTCATGAGGGTCATGACACCCTTGGATCCCCGATCGATGTGTCGGTCTCGTGTTTTAAGGGGATGAAGGAAGGTAAACCGTGTGGTAATGATTTGTAAGAATTCTTCTAAAACACTTAAAGTTCAGAAGTAAAGCAGTCCAAAAGTACTCCATACGTAAGATAAATGTTATTAGTTCGCATTTTCTTCCTTAAGAACCCTCTTTTCTTCACACATTTTCAATAATTTGGGAGTACATACTCCTTCCTATTCTCTGCTACAATACACTTTGCCTGCGATATGCTGTCTGTGTTGTTTGTGGTTTTTTATGTTAAGCTATTAATTTATTTCAACAAAATACACAAACATTAAAATAAACACAAACAATTTGAACAACAATTACAAAAGGTGTGATTAAAAGGTGTGGTTATGTTCTAGAAAGCGCAAGCCAGCAAAAATTAATAGAAAACCTTCTCTTGTTCTAACAAAAAAAAAAAATAATACACTTGAGTATTTTTATTTCCTCAATAAAGTGTTTTACGAAAAAGTAAGGGAGGATGAACTAAGTGGTAAGCCAATGGGTTATACAGATGAGAAAATTGCTCTTGCAAAAGTAATAGAGGTTTTGGAATATTAATGCCACCTAAACAGCCAAATGCACCACACAGATGTATTGGCTAACAAGAGAAAATTTTAAGTTTGTACAAACCAGTGCCTGGATTCAGTAACTTTTTTGCGAGCCAAAAGTCGTAATATTTATCGATCGATATATTTATTCGTTTGCGGTAACGACAATGTGATTTTATAATAGTGTACATCTGGGGTCTAATCGTCGCTTTCGATAACGAGCTGATTCGATCACGTTTTTCAGTTTGAGATTATGGTATTCGATATCGAACCATATTATTAAATTGTTTGTTAGCAAATGCCATAATCTTAAATTAAAAGCGACGATTAGACCCCTGACATCCTTGCATACAAAATGTCAAAATAAGCGAAAAGCACAAAGAAGGATTAAAAAAAACTAAATGAATTTGAGCCTGTTATTTTACTTTTTACTTCAACAGACAGCGACTATCGTTAAAATATGTTATTGAATAGCAAACTCGACACATTTTTGTTATATTTATTATTATTGCAATAAAAGTTACTCAATCTAGACGCAGTTGTATCCCAATAAGCAATTTCGCTTGAAATCAAGTGTAAAACAATTGTCATTCAAGTCACACATTCAACTGTCATGGCTTGTAATATGCTTGAATTACACTTTATTTCAATAGCATTCTCCAGTGGAAAGGGAACTTGAACTCAATTCGAACAATTCAGTTGAAGTACAGTTCAATACAGCCTTATATTACAATTGAATTCAAGTATATTTCAAGCTTCAAAAACACTATTTTTTCTCGATTTTAATCACCTTTTGTTTTTTAAATATTCACTTATTTATTTATATGTATTTGGTATTTTTCACCATAATTTTAATTTATTAATAAATAAATTAAGTATTTGATAAAGATTAAACATTCTATGTATATTGTTTGATTTTTGTTTCAAAATTTTTTCAAGTTTGAAAATTGCTCGAAAAAATGCTTGAATTCAACTTTGTTTTCAGTTAAATTTCAAGTGCTTGAATTTTAATTTTTTTTTTAATTCTTATTGCGATAGTTTGTTTGTACAAGCACAATTTTGATATAATTCATTTCCTCAAAAAAGCCAATGAATACTTAGTTTTACGAAAATGTTATATGCTTAAGCTTAGTACTCTGTTCAAGTTTGTGAAAAATGTTTATCAGCATTGATTACTCGTATTTCGTATGAAAAATTGGACATGTAAGCAACATTAACTCGCCCTTGAAAGTATACTACAATTTCTTACCTTTTTAAAAAGATCTCGTGTGTTTGTTGTAATTTGCAGGCGAAACAAATGCCACTCATATTATTTCGCATGAAAAGTTAAAATATTGAAGATACATTTCACATATGATTTTCTCAAGATGAACAGCATACTCCTGCAAAATGATTCATGAACAATACATGCCAATTTTTATTACATGTATCCTGACAGCATTTCACGTGAAATGTTGAATAGAGTACCACAGGCTTTACAGAGAAAAGGACATAACGAATACAAAACATAAATTTTCTATACATAATCATAAAAATATTTAATGGAACATATGTACATACAATAACAAAATTTTAAAAACCCCGATTTATATAGAAAATATGTGCTATATTCTAAATGGGTAGGCTGATTTTCTTAAAACATAGCTAAGAACCTTTTCGATCAAGTCACCTTTCAAACAGAAAAAACTTAATCAAAATCCGTCCAGCCCATCCACGTACAGACACACAGCCACACACTACAAACTTATTATACCCCTTTTTTTGGTCGGGGGTTAAAAATGAAAATTCTATAGATCCCGCAACTATTAAATCTGAGCCTGCCCTTGTGGTGGCCACGTGGTTTTCATTCCACTCATTCATTCATTCAAATTTATTAAACTCCATTTCTGAATTATGATTTTGTCTTATTTTTCAAACACACAAGATCACAAGATATATATCATTACCTTAATATAGAAAGGCCTTAACTCATTATTTTTTTATATCGAGATTTTTGCATTTCTCGATACATAAGATGTTCTTCTATCGAAATATGCAAAAAACTCGATTTCAAAAAAATAATGAGTTAGGGCCTTTCTTTATTAGAGTAACGACATGCACATACATGTATGTAATTGCATACATACATATAATTAATATTTTGCTATAACTAGCAACAAAACCATATTTTGTTTCATGTCAATCTAACCCAACAAGCGCCAGACCAATGGCTTGAAATATAATATTTTATAAGCTGATGTATTAGGAGCTGAGAACCTAAGAGCGTATTTTACCAACTTATTTAAATATCAAATCCTACTTAAATGTCATTTTTCCATACAAAAACTAATGAAAATCGGCATTTAAATATGAATTGATATTTAAATAGAGTTGGTGAACTTGGCCCTAAGTGCTACAAATGCCATAAGTAAAAATAAAAATTTAGTTAGATGCAGCCATCAATACTTAGTACTAAAATTTATCAGTCTATAAAATTTCAAACTTGTATGATGATCTCAAGTTGACCATCAAAGGTTCTACTGTTAACAGGAACTCAAGAGGAAAAAAACTTTTCCGCTTAATCCTTTGAATTTTCTGTTTTGCACTTGCATCCTTTTGGTTATCAGCTCCTTACATTGAGGACCAGCCAGAGGTTTCAGATTAATATAATAAGGAGTAATGACTATTTTTGACTATATACTTTACAAGTGGCATTTGCTTAATGTCACCCGCATGTAATCAGCATTTTTATAGAATGCTGTACAAGCAACAGTTGGGGGATTCAAGCGGAGGTCATAAGTAACATATTTTCATATATAATGTTTTAAATTATTTTAATACACTTAATTGTTTTTGCTTTTGTTTTTTTCTTTCACAAAAAAATTCTAAAACATTATGTCATAATTACACTTATGACTGCAGTTTGAATCGCCCAAGTTTATTTGCTGGGATAGTAGTAGAAGTGTTCTGTAAGTTTTTCTGGGTAATAGTTATATATTTAGTTTCTGTTCTTTACTTTATGCTATAAATCTAATTTTATGGTTCAGTGCACTAAAAATAAAAGAGGATACCGCATTCGCTTTCCCTCCCTCTATCTCACTCTCCCTCACAATTCACAATGAAAAAAATATACAGATGTATTTTATTCCTTTAAGTATTCATTTATATTTTATTCTTCTCTACTGATGCTTGATAAAATACTGCGGGATATAAAAATGAAAGTGATAGTTAAAAAACTATTTTAGTGTTAAAATTGCAATATAATATTGTTAAAGGTGTTTTCAGAGGAAATAAACACACACATACATATGCACATACATACATACATATATACATTCAGCCAATTTTAAGTTCTCTTTTAAATTGCATAAAAATTTTATGAGTTTTTTAATACAAACAGAAATAAAAAATTAAACTATTTAAAAAAAACTTGTTTCATAAATGATTCGTATGTAGAAAATTTTGGGAATGATTTGGAAAAAGTTCAATTGCCAAACTTGTTTTAAACTAAACACTTCTGTGAAAATTTTCCTTTTCAAAATTTTCGTAATCTTCGGAACCGGCTCGATTCACTATCTTACGACACTTAAGTGAATGCGGCAAACTTGCTGCCGATCTGTTGGCCCCCTCTTAATATGGAAAGGCCCTAACTCATTATTTTTTCGAAATCGAGATTTTTGTATATTTCTATAGAACAACATCAAATGTATCGAAAAATTAAAAAATCTGTAATCCAAAAAAAATCTGTAAAGTAGCGATATGTAGTATATAAAAACACATTCATATAGACATCTATACGGACATCAAACCGAATCATTTCCTATGACCTCAAAACGTCAAAATATGATGAAAACTCGATTTTCAAAAATTGTCGTAAAATCAGTAAATTCCTTTAGCGGGGAGTTAAAAAAAACGAAAATTTGTAGTCAGTTACAAAAGAAAAAAAATTCTAGTCAATTAAAAAAAATATATGTGCCCTAAATAATGAAAGTGATCTGAGTCATATATTTCTTTTTCAAGATACTTAGAGGATTAAATTTGTGCAAATCAAAATAATATTTTTATATTAAACAACATTTTAATTTATATTTTTTAAATATTTATTGAAGTTTTTTTTAGGATTCATTTAAAAGTTCGAAACAAAAATGCATATGATTTACACCACATAAGTAACTGAAACTCAATTTAGTATTTTAATTAATTATTACAGTATTAGTTTTTATTTTAATTTGTTTTTTTTTAATTTACTACGTATTCAATTTTCTCTTTATGTCCTCCATTAATTTTTATTAAAAAGCAATCAAATGGTCAGCAATATCAAACAAACATCAAGATATGGTGGTGGAAGCTCTTGTTTAAACACTTTCAAAATATTTGCTCACTCCCTGTATTTTTACACCAAACTTTACCACCAAAATGCGAAAGTCTATTAATTTTGTTCATTTTGGTGCACTCGTGTTGCATGAAGCAAATATTTAAACAATTATTGACCAATAAATTTCATTGGAAATTGCGCGTTAACCCACATACAATTACAAACTCGGGCTACAAACCGCAGAAATAATTGGTCAACCAATTTGAACAAAAGAAATAAAAATGAACCGCAATGACCAGCACGCTAAGATTATAAAACCTTTTTTTGACTGAAAACAGCAGAGTGATATGTACGTGTTCCCATAAGTATGAAAGTGTTCTAAGTCACATATATTTTTGCTTCGAACACTTAAAAAAAAAAATATTAACAAAACTTAAATAATATTGAATAAATAATGATATTATTATGCATGACTCAATACAATTATAATTGCAAACTAATATATTGTACAATACAAAAATATTTTTAATTTACTCAATTAAAATCTACTAAATATCTCGGAACAACAAATATATGACTTAGATCACTTTCATAACTATGGGCAAGTTAATAATTCAACGAACATTTTTTACAAAACAGTTACAAACAGTTTTGACTTCAAAATATTATATAACGAGCTTCCTGAGGCTCTCATCAGAGAAAGACAATGAGTACTCAAAAAAAATATATATACATGAGTAAATAGTCTTAATTTTAGTAACCTACGACTAGAGCCGATTCCAAAATACAAGATCATCTCAGACTGTAAGTAGAGATAATTAATCGGACAAAAAAAATACTCAGGATATTTATTAATCATTCGCCACCATATACATACATTTATGGAATGAAAAATGTGTGGAAGTGTATGTAGCTGTTTGAAAACATGCTTTATATGTGTGTGTAAATAAAATAGCCCTGCATATACGCATGTGTAGCCGAATAATAGTCAGAGTATGTTTACGTTATTTTTGCTTGTTTTAGTTATACTTGCTTGTGCTGCGTAATTTAAAAAATATGCATAAACATAGTTGTTTGATGTTCATAGTTATACGTATTCGCAAATGAGCGCGTTTTTTAGTTTTATCTGTACACATTCAGAGTTGTTTGAGGGCCAATACTCAAAGAGTACTTAAAACGATACTTTTGTCATTCTCTGGCTGTCATGAATTTATGGTGTTGAAGTTACTCACGGCCTTACAAAAATTTTTAATGCCCTTTAATTTTGTTAGAAATTCTTCATGTATGGCATTTATTTAAGAATTAGTTTATTTGGATTGTATTGAATAAGGAAATTTTTTAAACTAGACGCATCCTGTTTCGATTTAGAAAAAAATTGGTCAAACCCTGAATTACATTAGGTTCAGTGAATATAAAAATTCATTAATTTAGATTTCTTTTTATACTTTATAACATTTTTTTGACTTAGATATATAGCAAGGATGTATATTCTTGGCTCCGAGTTTTTTTTAATTTTATATTTGGTTATTTTTTATCCATTTAAATATGTTTGTCAAATTTAAAATTTTTAAAAAAACTCCTGCTATTTATACGATAATGAAGATGGATGCTTTCTGCATAAGACTTTAAGTACTCGTATTCTTGACAATCTCTTCCGGAACTGGCAGACTCTAACTGATATCAAATAGATAATCAGAACTTTATCTTTAATTTAAAAAAAATCGTGTTGATAGAATAGCTAAGAAAATTTTGTATTAAAAAAAACTATTCGAAAAAATATTATTAAAAAAAATCATGTTAAAAAAATCTGTGAAAACCCGGAGAGTTTTCCACAAGATTTTTAGAATATAAAGTTCGAAAAAATTTTCAATGCTCAAAACTGAAAAAACAGAAAATTTTCACATTTAGCAACGCTGATAATCAAACATACTCGTACACATTTATCCACACAAGTCTAGACAAATTTTCTGTGTTGCATAAAAGTTCACACAAATTTCAAAATTCTGAAAAACATGATAAAATTAAATTACGCACGTTGCACCAGCAGCACGTCCACGAACGTCAACAATGCCACCAGAAACGTTTCGCCATGTTTAATGTTTCACATTCGATATTCTGATAATGATTTTAATTACTAAGCAATTTTTTTAATCAGGAAAATTTATGTTAATTTTATAAAATTTTGGCCAAATTATGTCGATATGTATCATGGTACGTAGTATACGAAAATGTATTTACTTTTATATATTTCTGCTCACATATAAAATGATAATGCAAATTTTGCATATCTCTTATTATGACATAAGCATGTTGTCACATATAAATTGCAAAAGTGACATTCCGTATTGCAAACGAAGCCATATTAATGCAGTCTAATTGTAATTAAATTTATTTATTTTTGTTTAACTCGCCTGACAGTTCTTTGAGATGAGAAAATAAATTAACCTGAATAATTCCCTGTATAATTTTCATATGCAGCGTGTTTTTATTTCAAAACATTTTTCCTGTAAATATTTTATACAAGAAAATTAAAAAAAAATATCGTGATTATGTGCCTAAGCACATAAGAGGTGTGTTGTTGTATATGATGTTGTATTGACGCCATGAGACAAATTTTAGGAATTTCAAAAGCCACTACAAAATGCAGTGCATGAATATTTTTAATTTGGGATACATTGCATAATAGACTGACTAGAAACTTTATGAAAATAGATTTTTTGTAAACATTTGATGTTCCAAAATTTAAATTTATTTACATGTGTGTAAAGGAAAAAGATTCAATGTTGTAGGCTACATTTGTCGGTGTTTGTGACGTAACAAATTGACTGACAGACTTCATTTCATCAATTGGTTCCAGTCTTTTTCGAAGCCATGAGAGATAAAACAGAATATTAGCTTGAGGTTTTTTTTATTATTTTCATGTGAAAAAATCTGGAAAAATTAGCTTAAATCAGAATATTTTAAATGTGAAGGAAAAATTTTCATATTAGAGAAATAAACTCGGTTTCTCATATAAATTTGTATGCAAAACATTTTTCGTCACAGTATTAATGGACAGGTTTTTTCAACTTGTAATTTTGTATTTACATTAGCAAAGGGTGAACAAAATCCGGAACTGTCATAGGGACAAGAGTAATGCAAATCAATAGTGTGTTGTGTACTCTGGATTCTATTTAAACAAACAAACGAGAAGTCTGTACCAGAGAATGACAAATGTATCGTTTTAAGTACTCTTGGAGTCAAATAAGTATGAATGCGTACAGCTAAAAATATAAAAAAATGCTCATATTCAATACGTATAACTATAAACATCCAAAAACTATGTTTGTATACATTTTCTAAGTTACGCAGCACAAACAACTATAGCTAAAATGTATAGACTGTATGAGCTACAATCACACGCATGAATATAAAAATACTCCAGCCCAATTCTAAATATTTCCCAGGAATTAATTTTTTTTAAATAAAATCCACTTATCCTAAACAGATTGAGCTAAGAATTAAAATTCGAGGGAGAACTTCGAATTTTCGAAGTCAACTATTTTGTTTCCAGTTGTTTTATTTTAACTTAAATTTTGCAAATGACTTTTTAAAAAGTTTAAACAATGAATAGAGAATAAACTCCCGGAGAGAAGCTATTCAGCATAAGGCTGTCTGACTTTTATTCGCCTACACATGCGTATATACAGGGCTAGTTTATTTGCACACACACCCATAAAGCATGTTTTCAGACACACCCACTAATTTTCCATTCCATTTTATACACGCAAATGTATGTATACGGTGACGAATGATGAATAAATATCCCGGATATCATGTGTATATATATTTTGTCCGATGTAAATATCCATAGTCTGAGTTACACTCATGCCCATACATACTCAGACTATAAGTATGAGAGACAGTCAAGGCTTTTGATTCGCATGTATGTACCTTTTTATTTTTAGTTTTAGAAGTATATTTTAGTTTTTCTTATAAACGAAGTAGAAATGCTCTAGTATGTTGCAATCGGCTTAAGTCGTAATTGTTTTAGAGAAAATATGTTTGTGTTTAATTTGTTTGCACACTTACTAAAATTAAGACTATTTTCTTATGCATATTTTTTGAGTATTCATTGTCATTCTCTGATACGGATTTGGATTTGCTGAAGTCGTCTTGAGGAATTATTCCATTTGCAACAGATATAATTCCCGCTTTCTAAAAAAAGAGATCCATATAAATTACGAATGGTAATTCTTTCAATCATTTGAGACTGGCAGTACACTTCCTTTAGGCTCCAGACTTTATGGACTAGAAATTAATTACAAACGAAAGGAAAATACAAACTCTCTCCCCACCTGCGGCTGAACAATATAAAAATAATTGTTTGTCCAACAAACAAATCTCTGCGATTTGAATGAAAATGTTTCTTAAATATAAAGCAATACATTTAAATTTAATACAACAACAATACAAAAATGAAACTCATGGGGAAAAACGAAAAAAAAGAGAGGGAACAACATGGAAATCGTTAGATTTGCCACCGATTGATTTGAGGGTGTATACTTCTTGTTGTGGTTGTGTTTGTGTTTTTAGTTCCTGTTGTTGTTGCTGTTGCTGTTGCTTACATGTATGTATGTACTTAACATCGGCTTATAACATTAATTTGAGTATAGTTATGCATGTAATTATGTATATTCGTGTGCATGCGTGAACATGAATTTGTCGTAATTTGTAACACGTAAACACAACAACAATCATTTATTGGGCGACCCAAATTAACAACAACATTAAAAACAGCACTGTGGTCATTATTAGCATTTATATTTCAATGAAAATTCTCATTTATTTGTTTATGGCCTTTTTCTATTTCCTTTGTTGCTTTGACAAAAAAAAAACAAAAACAAATTAAATCCCTTACCGCTGAATCTTTGCGTGCTTTTAATGCTGATTTCAATTATTTTGAATGTTAATCAGTTTGTGTTGAATTTTTTATTATTTACTTTATTTAATTTATATTTTAATTGTTTAGTCTGTTACAATTTATTTTCAATCTGTGCGCTTCACAATTTGACTTAAAACTTTTTATTTTTTCTCTGGCTGCAAATAATTTTTTTTTATCGCTGAATATTTAATTATGTATCGATCAATAAAATAAACTCAAAGTTCATTTGTTCATTTGTATAAATGTTAAAAAACTTTCTGAGCTACATACAATGCGATTTAAAAAATTACCATTCTGGAAATGTTTTGAATTACAATTCGTTTGAAAGAAAGAATAATCAATTTTTTTGAAAACTTGAAATGAGTTTTTTATTGGTACTTTAATTTTTTGAAATTGTTTTGAAATTTTTAAATTTTTTCGTAATCGAAGTCGAAGTCCGGCACTCGTAATTAGACCCAATATATCGTCGGCTTACGAGTTCAAGCCTGCTAAATACATTTTTGTATTAAATGAATAATTTTCTAAAGAGATGGACTATATATATCACGTATATTGACCAAGAACACTATTTTTTATCTGCTTTACATTCCAAGACGACGATATACAATATCAAAGGAAAACTTTGCAGATACGTTGAAGTTTTAAGGAGTTAATAATAACTGACATGAATGATGGGTTAAAATAAAAGTTTTGTGCAAGATTCATAATTGCTGGTGTACAAAATATATTTTTTCTACAGAAATTTATATAATTATTAATTTATAACAACAAACACTGAATTATTCAGCCACCACCTTTTACAGACAATTTGATCAAAATAACCATCTCATCATCGTCATTGTCAGCGTCATCTGAATTATTAAAAGCGCAAAACAACTGAAGAAGGCTTAAGAAAACAGTTTTTGCTGGCCTTTTTATTAGTGGCATTATTCACACTACTACAGATACATTTAATATTTATTATTGATACAATAGCAAAATGTTATCATAGAGAAAATCAATAAAAAAAATTTAGCTCCACTTTTCATAAACACTACAACTACAGCAATAGCTGCACACGCACGTGAAAAGTTTTAGTCGCAAACTTTGTTTATTTAATGTTTTGCGAGAGGAGAAGGGAAAGTAAATAATAAGGGACACAAAACAGCAGTAGCATCAATATATTGTCAGTACAAAAATAATAAAAATAAAATAAATAAATGAAGACCCTAAACCCAAAAACTATAAAAAGGTAAAAATATAGATACAGATACACAGTAGAGAAGCTGAAAGGAAAAATTCAAATTAAATAAAGACGATAAAAAGATTGGCTTAAATTTATTTAAATATTTTTGAGCAGAAATGTGTCAAGGGAGGTTAATCCGAGCTTAAAAGCAACAACCCCTTGGCAAATTTCTATCAAAAATTTTTGTGCATTTTTTTCTCTGCCGCTTTGTGCAAAAATGGGGTTAAAAAATGTTTATCAAGTTTTGTGTGAATGAAAGTAGACTGAATAAGTTTAACAATGATTGTTATATAAAATTCTTTTATAGCAATTGACAACAACAAATTGCATTTGATCAAGCCAATAGATAATGAATATTCATCCTAAGCCTTTCGATAAACAATACTATTCATTTTGATTGACATGTTTCTTAAGAAAAATTAAATAAGTTTTATTCTTGAACGCATAAACATAAATAAAATAAAACATGACTGAAACTTCCCGCTGTGCTACAGATTTTGGTCGAATCTACGGCAAATTATCAATTATAGTAAAAAAAATTAAATTCGAAAATTTTATGTCGGTTAAGCTTTTTTGGTGTTTATGGCACGATATGCCGAAAACTCGATTTTAAAAAATTGGAATGAAATCACTAACTTCCTATACCGGGAAGTCAAAAATTTAGTGTCACTAAGCAAAACAGAGTTTGTTCTTCAATTTAAAACTTGACAAGACAAAATTTTATTAAAGGTACTCACGCCAACTCTTGCAACTGTACAAAATGCGTAATTGCATTTTCCAACGTCAGTAGGGTATTTTGTTTGAGCCATATCTCGCTTGGGAATAACAACATTATGCATTTACCTAAAATCTAATTCGAAAATAAGTTCACAATTTCTACATTTTGACAAGACAAGAATTTTTAAAATTGATTGAAGTTTTTAATTTTTTAATTTATTTATTTTTAATAGAACTCATATTCAGCGCCTTATTATTTGTTTTTCTTTTCAAATAAAACTACATATACAAGTTAAACAGATGTTTCTGTGTCCTTATTTGGTGTGTAGCTGATTTTAAAATTCCAAATTTACTCTAAGAGAATTTTGCACTTACAAGGGCATTGGCGGTATCCGGTGTTTGATGCAAATGGTCTTGCACAAGTATAAATGCGAAATATCGAAACTTTTCTTTGGCTTGTGTGTGCATTTTGTTTGTTCTCCTCACTCAAGACCATTTGCAGCAAACACGTAATATATCCATTGAAAATGTTGCATCATCTCAGCAAAATATTTTTCTATATGGTTATTGTTCGATTTTTTGAAAAATTTACAGTTTTATTTTTCCGCAACAGTGCAACTACTGACGTGAATACCTTTATTGATTGTTATATTATTTTGACATGGATATACCATCTTTTTAATTAAATAAATAAAAATTAGCTTTAGTAACTTTTAACTCAAATTCAGAAAATAAAAGAATATCTGCACCACTTTTAAAAATTTAAACACCGACTGAAGAAAATAAATTATTTTAATTTTTAGCCACTTGACTTTTTATTTGACATCCTTAACACTCCGTTTAAGACATTGCCTGCCGCTCGTTCCTTTAAGGTGCTCAACATTAGAAAATCCGTTTGCATTAGCAGAAACAGAGCATACCAGCTATAAAAATATTTATCCTTCTTTGACATTTCTTTAAATTTTTCCTAATCTTGTTGTATCATATTCTCTGCTTTTCGCTAGCAACGAAATAATGATTTTTTGCATTAACTACAGCACATTTTACGGAAGTATTTTTTTTTTATATGAAGCGAAACGTAATTATGAGTTTTAAGATGAGTTGAAAAAAATTGGAGAGAAAAACTCATTTATAGTACGTGCCATGAAAGTAATTTTTAGAAAATTTTAAAACTATCTCTATGCTCGAACATTTAATAAAAAAGTTATTTAAAATAACAATAGAAAAAATGAGTTATAAACAAAAAAAATCTAAAAATGTTATGAACTGATTTTTATTTAAGATGTTTTGTGACTTTTATAGAAATTTTCTGCATAATTTGAATACTTTAAAAAATTATTTGTTTATTAAATATTTGCTTATTTATAAGAAATAAAAAAAAAATATTGGGCCTTATCATGATTGTAATATTTCTTATAGCATTACCTTTGAATTAAGTAGAAATATGGGGTTAGTATTCTTTTAAAAATTTTTATAATAGCGAAATAATTTACCCACTTTTTCTGCAAAAACGGTGAAAATCGGCTTTTTTCAAAATTTTAGCTTAGATTGCGCATAATTTTTTACTTAATTGAGATTTTGATACCAAATTTTTTTATATACAAATTTTGCTATTCATTTTTAATAAATTTCCTTTTTTAAATAGATCAAGATGTGACTTCTCCATTAGCAGAACAGTCGACCAAGGTTTTACCAACCAAGAGCCAACATTTTAATTTTTTTTTTTCAATATTTCCTAAACTGTAAGTGAAAATCCATAACTGTAGCAGATTTTTTTTGTTTGCTCTTGGATAGATAAAAAATCCACTTGCAAAAAATCTTTTTTATCAGATCAAAAACATCAGCTTGGCATCGGTTTTACTTTTTCATTTACCCAAGGTTGCCCACTTTAGGGGTTTGTGACTCCGCCCGCTTTAAAGATATGTATAGTCCAAGTTCCAGACTTAAGCTCTGTGACACTTCCTCAAATGCTGTATGCAGTTTCATAACAATCGGACGGCCCGTTTGCAAACTGCAGAACTATTTCCATTTTTTTAACAAAATCCCAAACTGTGTATCGGGTACTTTAGGCCCCACTAGGCGAAAGAAAGAACCGTCAGATGGAGCTAGTGCAAATTTATCAATGAAAGAAAATAATTTGTGACCATTCTCATGTACATACATACTTAAGTGAAAAATGTCTCAAACCAATTTAATATGAACAGAACAAATATATTATGCTTATGCACAAACGTTATTTCTTCACAAAGATAACAAAAGCTGAGACCGAGTTACACATTTAAGTAGATACTTTCGTTGAGTGTCAATAAAACTAACAAACATTCATTTGTTTAAGTTAATCGAAAACGATAGTTAGTTGTTACTTATCCACCGAAATAAACTTGTTCAAACAAAATCAAGATAAAGAGTTCACAAATACTACAATACAAAAAAATAAGAACGTGATTGAAAGAAGTATTTTTGCAATGAGAATACAATATAAGGCAAATGATCACAAAGTTTGTATGATAAAAGTCTATAGATCTCATTATTAATTTTGCTGAATAGTGTTAAATTATCAGTGAATCAGTGAAATTATTCCAACAAACTGTGTTCATATACATATATATATGCCATGTTACTCCTTAATTAAACTTAAGAGTGGGAACGAGGCTGCTGCTGCTTTCTCATGTCGTATGAATGCAAATAACTTTCAATTTGTTCAAATTAATCATACGTTCATACGAGTACAAGTGATTTAACATTCCAAAGTGTTTGTGTTTAAATTATGTATGAGTGTGTATGGAGGACTTTCAGGAATTTAATCAAATACTTTAGCAAATGCGTTTTATGTACAAAACTTTAGCTATAAAATAAATGCAAAGTAATAAAAGGAAAAGCTTAGCACATGCAGCAATTAAACAACCCCTTAAAGTACACTAATAATGTTTCACTTTTAATTTTCTTCTCTGCTTGATTTTCTTTCCTTTTTTATACATTCATATACATACATACATACATACATACATATAAAAACAAAACCGCAAAAAGTGCTTTAGCAACAGCAGTCCGTAAAAAATTTTCAGCATTATTTTATATTATACGAGTATGTACTCGTACATCTGCATGAGAGAGAACTCTTCTAGCCCAAAAAAAATATATAAAATACTGTAAGTCCTTTTAAAAATATGGCTTGCAAAAGACACACACACACACACACACACACACACAGAGTGGAAAGTATATAAATAAATAAAAGGAAATAAGGGAAAGGTGAAGCAAATCAAAACAGAGAACGAAAAGCAACAATAAAACGAAATCAGTATTCATGAAGTGAGTGTAAAAATTAATGCTGTAAAATCCACTTTCTACTTCAACTAAGCACTGTGTGCGTGTGTGTGCGTGTATTAAAAAAAATATGCGTGCATGTGCATTAAATTTTTAAACAGTATGAAGCAGGCGATTTTTACAGATAAGTACATATCGTCAGCTGAAACGATACGTGGCTTTCGTAGCAAAAAATATCAAACTCGATATAACGGAAAATATATCAAACGTATATTAAATTTATTATTAATTATTATTATAAATGAAATACCGAAGTATTTATATTTATTTGGTGGAAAATAAACTAGATGCACAATCGAAAAAAGATGCTTGTTTTGTAAAGATTTTTCTTTGAGGCTTTCAAGCTTATTATGTTTGTATACGAGTATTGTGATTCTCAATATAGTATTGAGAGTCTTACTATAACCATACGAAGTTTTTTTTAGCTAAATTCAAAAATTTTTTGGTTTGAAGTCTACTGAAATTTTTTTTCTGTGCAGCATAACATCTATTTATACAATACATCTTTATGTTCATGTACAAAACTTATGTTCATATGATTATAAGTAGTATTCGCATTCGCAAAATTAAAAATTTCTTATTTGCTTTCGCATTCACTACACTGACATTCGCAAACATTGCTAATCGAAAATCATGGCTCTACAAATTTTCAAACCTTTATCATAAAAATAAGCTGAATTACAAATTAATATAAAATAAACTTTACTTCGTTCACTTTAATAAATTTGTTTATTTTCTTTTTCTCAATCCGATAAAATTTAAAAAATGAATTTCCATAATTTTGTATTTCACCTGACGATATGTGTATTTATGTACCTGTTATTAATTTTTCAGGACAAGAAATATTAGCAAAATGAAAAGAAGTTTTATACTACTGTGTGATTGCTTTCACAGCACACCGTCTTTTGTTATAGTAAAAAAATTTTTGGACAAATACATGACACTGAAGAAATAAAGCTGTGAATTTATTTAAAAGTAAATTTTTCCTCTTTCGGCTTAATCTTTAATTTCCCTTCTGCTTGTTAAAAAATTAAATGAAAACTTTACAATTTAAAAAATTTAATGAACTTAAATCAAAGGTGGGAGTGCAGAATTTTGTATTGAGCACAATGTAACAAAAGCTCTTGTAAACTTTCGTTCTTTCTAAGTGAAGTTTTACTCATCCCTTTACTGTGTTACTTGTGTGTTGCACCAAAGTAATTAAATAATTAAAACTTTCTATAATCCTTCATTAGGTTGTTCTTGAGGAGTTATTTTAAAAAGAAAAGTTAAAGTTTAGATTTTTAGTTTTTTATTTTGTAAAACAATCTATTATTCCTTTAAGAGGTGAAGAAAACAAATGGATTTAAGTATCCGCGGATATTATCTTTATTTAAATGATAAATTTATAAAATTTTTACTGGCCACGATTATCATACAAAATTCTGATCGCTTACGGAAGCCAAATTAACTGCATGCCGACCGAAAAACTGAGAGGAATGGTTTTTCAAAAAATCAGCGAACTTAAAATTCTTATCTTCTGTCGAGTACACACTATGGGACTTTGTGACATCGCAATAGTGTACACTGGTGGCAAGATTTGCCATTTCCGATATTTTTCGTTGTGCACACATTTTGGAAATGACACCCCAAAATGACAACACAAGAAATACCAGATGTGTACTCGGCATTAGCGACGTTGCTTTCTTTCGAATCAGAACTAGCAACGGCTTCAAATAAGAATTTACCCAACCTTTTTAGTTTCGTACTATATTATTCCAAATAAAAACTACGCCTGAGAAAATAAGAAATTTAATATCAATAATTTCTTAAACCCCTAAAAATAGGACTCCAGTTAAACTTGATTTTTCAATTTTTTCTGTTCGTAAGTTTTTCAATTATAAATATTTTTAGCAGTGTACAATCTTATTTTATATAAATAAATATTTTTGTATCTATTAATGTAAATATATAATTTAACAGATGTACTCATACAATAATAATTGTCATGTTACCTGAATCTGTGTGTGCTGACATGTATTAATCTACATACATACATACATACATGTATGTTTGTATATGTAACAATGTTTCTAATTATAATAAAAAGATTGTGGGCACTTTAATATCAAAATTAATTAAATATAATGTTTAGAAAGCTGAAACAAAAAAACTTAATTAAACCAACAGACACAGCAAAAACCCAATGTTAAGCACAGTTTATACAATATACAATAGCATTTAATTTTCTGTGCCATACTTAGTCTCAATGGCATAAGTTTAACAAGGCCTTCAGTTAACAGCCCCTTTCCAAATGGATGGACATTAATTTAAATTAAATTCAAATAGAGACAAAAACCAAACATTTTAACTGTTAACCACCTAACAGGACTAGTAAAATTAATAAATATTAGTGTCTATTTTGGAATACGCGTCGACTTGGTGAAAGTTACATGCAAAACAAAAACAAAACTGTGTAAATGTAAAAAAAATTGTTTTTGTTTCTCATACAAAATTAACCGTTTTTAAAAGAGAGAGAAACGCGTTGAAATTCTCACGTTTATTTCATTTTAGAAATGTATGGCAAACAAAAACAATTTTTGAAAATTTGTTTCTGTTTTAATGTAAAGTTTCACTTCTTCGACGCGTTTTCCAGAATAGCCTCCATTATTTCGGAGGCACAACAAACTACACTAAACACTATGCAACAAAAATAAATTAACTTCTAAAATGAGATGTTTTTTGTACTAAATTAGGGCTGTTTAACGAATGGCCTTAATTTATTTTTCTTAGGAAGCGTTTTCGAGATACGCGAAAAACGTGCATTTTGCACTTTACAAAGATATTTCCAAAAATCTTGAGAAATATTTATTTAAATTTAATAAATTTTACCGCGTTGAAAATATATGTTTTTCTTTTAACAGCCCATATTTATAATGTGTTGCTCGGATAAAAATTCGAGCGTAAGCGTAAGCCTACTACGCTTATTTTCCAAAATTTTTATTATCGAAACTTTAACAAAACCCAGCAAATAATTTATATTCGATATGAATCTATTTTATTTTTTTACACCTTTATACAATTAGAAATCCATTGGATAACAATAAAAGTATTTATAAGGCAAAATGAAAAATAAAATCTAAATTTAACACCAGCAAATAAATTTCAATTAAAGTAAATTTATGACAATATGGCGAATAATAAATTTCGTGAATTTTAAACCTTTATCTTAAATAAAATTTTGTACCAAAGGTATTAAACACTAAATTGTTATCATCGGACAAAAAAAGGTAAGGCATAACCAGGCAAACAAGGCCTTCTGAAAGGCCAATTAATCTTCTAAAGGCTGAGCACTTAACAACTTTGCCAAGACCCTTACGCATTTTAGCATACAACATAGAAACAAAATAAACAAGACCAAAAATAAACAACAAAGCAATCAAATTAAAGAAATGTTCGTTACAAAAATTAAAATAAAATGGAAAGCCAAGCCAAGTTAAGAACATTAATTTAACATTTGGCATTACAAAACAAAACTAAACAAAACAAAAAACAGATGAATGGTTTTTTCGTCTTCCGTCAGTCATGTATTTCAAGGTCAAAAGCAACAATTTCTGCTTAAAAATACCAACACACAATTGATGTACTTATGTGTGTTTGGGACCCAACATACATACAAATGAGATTTAATAAACATACTCTCACACTTACACACAGAGCGGCCTTTTTAAAAGCCCGACACGGAACTCTTTGTAAGCTGGAAGGTTTAATATAATAAATATTTCTTTTGTAGATTACATAATTTCAAATGAAAGTTGAGATTTGAGTAATTAAACAATCAAACCCGAAACGAAAATTACCCTAACCAGGCCGAAAATGTGTTTTTTTCGAAACAAATCCGTACCAAATATAAGAAAACCTGTTCCGAACCGGATAAAAACTAAACTATGTTTGACTCTTTTAATGTAGCTTTCGAGTGGTGATAGAATTTTCAAAATCGGTTAAGTGGTTGGGGCGTGAAAGCGTAGCAAGCAAACAGACAAACTCACTTTCACATTTATAATATAAACTGTAAGGAAGTAAGGATCAGTTATTTGACTGTTTCCTTTTAAAATAAAATTTTAAAAACTATATACGAGTACAGTGCGAATCACTTAAATAGCAAATATTTCAGACGAAAAAACAGCTTAATATCGATGAACCAGATGGAGACAAATTTTTTTTCGCAGGAAGAAAAATTTTTACGATGAAGACTCACCAAGGAAGTTTATATCCTACCGAATTGAGTATTCGTATATTTTACCGAAATCGTTGGAACAATTTTTCATTCTTAATAAGAAAAATGTTCTCCATTCAAACAAAACAAGATGTTATTGGAATTATTCGTGTTCTAATTTCAACTCAATTTCTGAAGCATTATCAAAATACTTTGGAAATATGTAGAAAATTCTAATCAGAATAATACTTTTTTATGTGAATTGGGCTTTTCGTTTTCAAAAAATAAAACAATCGAACAATACATTAAAACCATTAAAACTTTTATATG
Organism: Nowickia ferox; assembly: GCA_936439885.1. Taxonomy (NCBI): domain Eukaryota; kingdom Metazoa; phylum Arthropoda; class Insecta; order Diptera; family Tachinidae; genus Nowickia; species Nowickia ferox. Next base: position 114,995,933 of record OW387025.1, read on the forward strand.
GAAATGGTAATACCGTATTAGGGTAATACGGTATATTTTCAGTGCACAATTCTTGTTCTTCTCGGTTGTTTTGAAACGATACTCAAACGAGGATAGACCTGAAAAAGAGCTTCAGCTGCACTAGGAATTACTTTTATGCATTTTTTATATTCACATTCCGATCGCTACTGTGTCAATTCTATTCAATTTGATTTTAGCTTCTTCTTTAAGGTACTCCAAGTGTTTAAATTTTAATTTTTTTTTTAATATCTTAAACATCGATTTAAAACAGTTAAACAGCTTACCTCAGTTTTTTATTGCTGTTCGTTCCTCAGTAGAAATGTTCGATTCAGCTGCCAAGGATGAGAACAAATCTCGCTAACTTACTACGTTATTATGCATGATATTGATGGTGATGATGATTTGATAATTTAATATTGCACAGCATTTAATTGAAGAAATACAGGAAAAACGAAACTTTTTTATCAGAGAATCCATTTGTTGCCGTAAATTATTGTGATTATGATTGCAATTTTTGTTTTGAATATTTTTTTTTAATCGCTAAGTTCTCATTTATAGCAATTTTATTTTATTATTAAATTTATTTATTATTTTTATTGACTTTATTATTTAAAAATCTCGCAAAAAAAACACACATATACACGCACCCAAGTTTATACGATTTCTGTTAGAAATTTTGTGTTTCAGCCAAACACGACGCGACACGCACTCTTGGCATTTTATTGGAAAGAGAAATTTAAAAACGATTTATATTAAACGAAAAGCATAACTTTGTTTTACATTAAAATAAATTGAGGATTATGAAGATTATTTCTGTATTAAAAGTTCAATGTGATTTTAACTTTTTTCTTTGTATCTATTTTGTAGCACTAGAACTATTTACGATTAATTTATGAATTATTTGAAACTTTTAATTAAAGTTGGGTTTTACTTTTGTCTTTATTAAACTTTTTAAGCAAACTATTTATTATTATTATTTTTTGAGGAAATTTTTATTGCAATATTTCATTATTTTTGTTACTAAATTGTTTATATAAATGTTTAATGATATGTTGACACTTTTTGCTTTAAGATTTCATAATTAGATTTTAGTTTTAAAGAAACTCTATTTATGTTTCTCTACACAACTTCCAAGTAATACATATTTACCTGTAACGAAAGAAACATATTAAAAAATTACAATAAATGCTTTAAAAAAGCTGTAATAATTTTGAAACTACTTTGGAGCTTAAATAGATCATTTATCTGACAAAAGAAACTGAACATTTGTTTGCCAAATAATATTCTCTCGTTTTGAGAGATACCACTCTACTAGTCCGAGTCCTAACCTATAAAAAAAAGTTCGGATCCAATGGCAGATTCAGTGATGAGTCGTACTTTATCCACAATGTTGCATTAAGCTACAGCATGAGGTCCCCTATAACAATCTGTGATACTTTCGATAGGTGGTCTAGTATGTGTTTTCCTAAATATTTTTAACGGAGTATGCAATGCCGGGCACTCGCAAGGTAGTTGAATGAGAATTGTTGTGTATTACAATTTGCTGAAACCTTTACAGAAGTAGTAAAGAACAAACAACAATGGGAAGACTGCTGTAAATTTAGAGATGGTACAATTGAGCTTTCATTACAAAATAGCTTTCAGCAATTTATAATACGATGAATCGAAACAACTCACATATTCCATTTGCACTGAAAACTGAGTAGGTATATAAAGCAGAAATCTACACCAACTGACACCACACACAGTGGACCAAACACAAAGAACACTGATGATAAAGGTGTTCTACTAGTGTTTGTCAGAATATTTACTTTGGTGTTATTTGTTCATTAATAATTATCACATGTAATTACAGAGTGATACGAACTTTAGCCTAATCAAAGCATATTCATATAGAAACTAAATATATCTTGTTCATAGGTCTTAATTTACTTATAAAAACATTAAAAAAATATATAAATTAACAATGACTTACTTACTTACATAGTAGTAAACTAAATTTTATTGCGAACTCTAGGTAAAATTATTTTATTCTTAAACTTTTAAATTCGTGTCAATAATGTTTACTGAACCGGAGATTAGATTGCAGTGGTTTGTTACACTTCACAATTCTTAATGACTCTATAGCCACATAAAGAAAAAAATATCACAAATAAGAACGTCAAAGAAAACACAAGATATAATTTTCATAGAAAAATTTTTCCAAGTATTCGTGTGCTTGATAAGGGCGAACCTTCAATGCAGACCAGTGAATATTTTCATACCTTTAATTGAATGTTCCAGTAAATGCTCAATTTCTTTTTGAGTGGAGAAGGTAATGAAAACGGAAGTCATCATAGTTTCCTCTCTCGCTTATAAACTAAGAAGTTGCACAACAAAATTTTCCATGTGTGAAGGCAGTCTAAGCCCTTGTGGACTTATTTGCGTATACAAGAAAATTAAATTTCTTTACATGAAAAGAATTAAAACAAAAATTATTTTATACCTAAGGGACACCCTTTATCGTATTGTGAACGCATTTCTGCTACACATATACAAACAATTTAAATTATGTTTTTGAGCTGTTGCTTCTTATAAAACAAATTTATTTTTTAGCAGAGAAATAAATAAATATTTTCTTTTATACTTTACATTTTTTATTTTTCTTTTCTATTCATAACTTACAAGATGATGTACTGATGGTGTTTTTATATAATGCACTTGATACATACACATGTACTCGTATGTATTGCGCCTATACACACATTTCCACACACACACACACCCAACAGGCACAATTAAAGTTGTTTGTTTTCTAAATCAAAATCATATTTAATATTTGCGGGATTCAAACGTTAGTCTTAAGTGTCATAATGTTTTAAATTATTTTAATATAATTGTTTTTGCTTCTTTTTAAACAAAAATGTTAAAACATCATGTCACTATGATACTTAAAACTACCGTTTGAATCCCCCAGAGAACCAGAGAGAGAGAGAGAGCGATTTTAAGGTACGGCTGCTCTGCAAAATATTTCAAACATTCTGAGGCAACACTGCAGTGTATTCGGCGCAATGTATAAGAAAATTACCAAAAGCATTGCAGACTAATTAATTCTGTTCTACAGCTCTGTAATGCATTTGCGAGCAGAACAAATTAGTCCCGGTTCACACACTTCAACTTTTGTTGCTCAACTCGTAATTCAGCTGTAAAAGAGACGGAGAAGGAAATACAACTGTGTCTTTTTTTCTTACAGCTGAATTACGACTTGATCAACAAAAGTTGAAGTGTGTGAACCGGGACTTATTATTTTGAAAACAAAAATATCACTTCTAATTGCCCAACTTTATATTATGTATGAGAGAGATCAGAAAGTAATATATACCTTTTGTGTAACTGTCTTTTTCTTTCTCATTATACAAATCAGAAATTCAGCAACAAACCTGATGTTTTTAAAACCTGACAAATACAGTTTTATGTGGCCTTTCCTAAATTTTGGAAAAATTTATGACTTGTGGCAGAAGTATCTTAGATGTCAGAAGTCGTATCCAGAAATTGACTTCCAGTTATCCATTAATGTGTCGGGGCAAAAAAAATTTTTGCAGTTAGGGAATCTTCAATTGTCCAAGGAGATGCTGGCGCAACGACCCACTTTATTTTGTATTCAATTACTAAATTCAAAATATCAAATAATATTTTTGCTGAAAAGGGATCTAAACCATAAACAGTTCCAACTCAAAATGATAAAAAAAATATTTTTCATAAACCAGTTCACTCTAACGACTGCAAAAATTTATTATGCAACACAGTCTTTTTGAACAATATAAAATACCATTATGCTTGTTGGCTGCCCCTGTGGCTGAGTGGTGGCGGTGCTAGCCTCCCAGTCCAGAGGTCGTGGGTTCGATTCCCACCATAGACTCTGGGTGTTTTCCGCAGACAAGCTAATCGCTTCGCGGGTTGTGTTTGTTTATAAAAAAAAATTATATTCGTATCATTTGTACAGCATAAACGGTTTTTGATCACTCTTGGGTTTTTTGGGTTGTGACTGTTTATGATTTAGTGTGCGATATATTTAATAAAAGTAAGTACATATATTCCTTTGTCTGCTGTTGATTGTTTTCTCCATTTTTGTTTCTTTCTTAAATAAACTTGACTTTAATTGTCATTGAGCGATCCATCTTTATACTCAATGGTCATCATTATGTATTTCATATGTGTATGTACGTTAAAGTTGAAATTTTTCATAAGCAGACATTTATGTACTTTTGCTTTTGTACGACGGAACTGCCTTTTTATGTTTATGTAGACACACACAAGGGCAAAACTTCAACACAAACACAAATGCAGGGAAGAAAGAAAATATAGCAAATTATCAAGAAACAATAATTATCATTGGTTGTTATATAAATCCACAAATGTGCCCAAATTTAATTTGGTTTTAAGATATGACAGGGATAAACATGAGATAAAAAGAAGTCAGCAAACAAATTGAAATAAAAAAATATTCAGGGCCCCCTCTCAGAATCCACAATGCTTTCAAGGACAACTCACTTGTGTTCTAAAGAAGCAGATGCTTTAATATAAAATATTATATATATTATATTTATTTTTTTCTATAAAAAAAATATTGTTTATGAAGATACTTAAATTAGAGACTTGAGTCGATTTATGTGCTAACGCTGCATGTGGTAACAGTTGTTACTTTTAGAAACCAATAGCTTTAAATTTAAAGAAAATTGTTCACCTTAACCAAATAGAAATCAATGGTTTCAATATGTGCAATCATGAGCCTGACATCACAGTGGGCACGTCTCATATGAGCGCGACAGCTGGCTCGCACGTAGTCTAATCTGGAGGTTCAATTTTCGATTACTTTTGCCAACATTTGTGGCCGTATATTGGCAATAACGCGGTGATTGTTGTCCTTCAAGTGGTCAATCGTTTCGGGCTTATCGGCGTAGACTAGCGACTTTACATATCGTCACAGAAAATAGTCTAGCGGTGTTAAATCGCACGTTCTTCGAGGCCAACTCAAGGGTGCGAAATGTGAAAATATGCGGTTGCCAAACGCTTCCTTCAATAAATCAATTGTGGCACGAGCTGTGTGACATGTTGCGCGGTCTTGTTGAAACCACAGCTCGTGCACATCATGGTTATTCAATTGATTAACGAAGAAGTCAGTAATCATGGCTCTATAGCGGACTTCGGGTCTGATTCGGGTCTTCCTCTACGCTGCGCTCTACAGCAGCAATGACTTCTTCTGTACGCACTGTACGACGTCTCTGAGGATGCGTGTTATCATTTAGAGTAAAAGTGGTGCGAAAACGTTCCATTGTTAATAGAATTGTTTTGATGGACGATTATGTTAACCGTAAAATGTTCACATTTGTAATTTGAGATCTTAGAAATGTTTTCATAATACCAAATGGTCAGCTTAAACATGTTGTACAACAACAAGGTGTTCCACAAAGCGACGTTTCTAAAAGCGCTTCTATTTTTTTATGCACAATTTTGCAAGAGCATCACTAGTTCAGACGACTCAAATTTATTAGCATTATTTTTGCGTTAGGCGCCACTGTGCGTCGGCCATACATTTCGACAGAGATCATGTGTAGTGAATTATCGCTTTCATCGCTTTAAAAAAAGAGCCAATTAATTGCTTCTTTTAAATTGTTTTTTGTTTATTTCATCTTCTTTTGTGAATTGAAAAAATTTATTAATTTCAACGGTCCTCTTAACGCAATAAAATCAATTGAATTCATTTATTTTACATTCGATTATTTATAAATCTGTAAGTAATTAAGAGTTAAGTTGCACTTTTTATAGATTCAGTTTTTCTTGCCTGTAGCATAGAAAATATCCTGAAATCCAAGGACACTTCCAAACGCAACACACATTCTTTAAATTGAAATGAATATTTATATCAAAAATAAAAAATGCAAGTAAAGCAACAACAAAAATATGTTTTATTACCTTTCTATTTCAGTTTCATATGTTTAAATTTAGAAAGAAAAAAAATTTTTTTTTCATTTTTTTTTTAAAGAAAAACACAACATATTAAACATAAAAGATTTTATAAATAATAGATTTACGTCACACAAGTATTCTTATAAATTTGATTACTATCTATTATGTTTGCTGCTGTTTGTTTTGCACAAAAAAGAAAATACATTTTTGAAATATCGTTTTTTATAAATTTACATATTTTGCTTACTTTTTTCGAAATTATTTTATTACAAATAAAACGGCAGACGACAAACGGCAAAGTGTGAAATTATAGGGAAAAAACAACGAAGTTTGGCACGAATAAAAACGATTTGGTGGCAAACACGAACTACACACTCTCGTCTAAATTTCAAAAAAAGGGATAAACAAGCGTCTTAACTCAAACTTTTTACATTTTTCATAATTTGTTGAGCAATTTTTTTTTCTTTTAATTTAGAATTTTTCACCAAAATAGTTTAAAATTTTAAAAATTATCATTATGTATTGTGGAAGAACTTTCTGCGTTGCCTTATTTTTTAAACTTGGTTTGAACTGGATTAATTTTTAAGCACTTTATGATACCGACCGACCACCAGCAAGCACTAGATTTTTTATTAAAAAAAAAATTTTGTTTGGTATGTTAGTTTAATTTTAATTTAATTTAAATTTAATTTTTTTTTAATTTATGCCCGAATCTCGCATCTTAAATATAATGCTGATTTTTTTTTAATTTCTTTTCGCTTTTTTTAAATACACTTTCGCTGCGTAGTGTCTGTGGTGGTGGCGGTTTTCAATTTAGAATACCAGCTTAAATAGTATAGAAAGTACCACATTTAACGGTAATTCTTTGGGTATTTCTTAAAGCGTTGGCTCTCTCAATAGCGTTAGCGAATCTTAGCATCGCGGCGTGTATCCAACGACTATCAGCCTTTAAATTTAAAGCACTTCTGGAGACCCCAATTATTTACTTTATGTGTGTGTGTGTGTGTGTGTGTGTGTGTGTGTGTGTGTGTGTGTGTGTGTGAAGGTATGATTGCATGCAGCCCATAAAAAACAAACGAAGTTTAACGAAACTCATTATATTAAATTAGAAGAAGATGCTTGATGAGAGTATAGGAATGAAAGCCGAAAACAACAATGGAAAATGCGAAATTTTGCATACAATTTACCTTGAGCTTTTTTCTTTTACTCTCTCGCATTTTCACTCTCTCTCTCTCTCTCTACCCAACACTTCATATGGGCCAACAAATAAAAATAAAATAATAAAGAATAAAAACATACTCTGACATAAAGTTACAGTAATAAAATATCATAAAAGCTTTTTTACTTTTATAAAAGCACCAGTGCACAAAAGCCTCATATAATATTTGGTTAACACTTTTAAGAGCAAAGTGCGAAGAAAAAAGCTTTGCATGCTCTTTGTTTTCTTTATAGGGCCCGTAAGCGAATAAGTACGTCATTAGTTGAAGGCAAACGGTAAACAATAAAAAATAATTTATTTTTGGTGTGCACTTTGAAAAAGCAACAAATTTTTGAAAAGCCGGGAAGCGAAAAAAGCTTTTAGTTCCAAAACGGAAATATACCACAAATAAGCTTTATTTTATAAAACAATAAGACATGTGCTTTCACAGCTTATTACAATCGTAGTATTAAAAACGAAGAAAAACTTATATGCATGTATGTACATGCGGATTACTATTCTACTCGCTCTCACTCGCATGTATAAAGGAATGCAGTATGTAGGTTAGCAGTAGTAAAACTAACTTCCACAAAACACAAACACGACTGCAAAAACACAAAAAAGGCAATGTTAAATTGTTGAATGAGTTTTTCCTCGTGCCTTGAAAAAAAAATCAAAAGGAAAAGGAAATAAGATTCTCTCCAACTTATTCTTTCTCATTTAAAAGCAAAAAAAACAAATTGTATGGAAAAGAGCAAAATGAACCAGCATAAGACATGTTTATTATGTATGAGTATGTGAACCAATAACGGCAAAAGTATTGAAAATAAAAAGGAAAACAACCAGAGAAAATGCAAATCAGGGAATATTACTATATGTATGCTAAGGATTGAAAGAAAAATCGTAAAGAAATGTGAAGACACAACGTAATAGTAGAGAATATCTGCAGTCAATGTGAAAATGTTTGCAGAAAATAAAGAGCGCAAGTTGATTACAAACTTCACTTCTGCGGCTGCATACTCGTACATACACATGTAAGTATGCATGTGTGAACGACTAAATAAATTATGTTAAGCTATTAGATGAGATATTTACGTACATATGTATGTACGTACGTATATTTAACACACTTATGAGCATAAACTATGCGTATCTATAAACATAATTTATTTTTAAATTTACTTTAATGGCATTTCTACATTAACTGTTTAATTAAACAAATAGAATTCATTATACACAATTTGGCACATACTCAAAAACTTCGTAAAATTATAAAGAATTTTATATTGAAGTTCAAAAGAGAGTATTTTTATGATATAACAATAGAAGAAACCCTAAGGGTGAGCCCCAGCAAAGACTTTGTACAGCGTATCAAATAACTCAATGTCAAGCCATTATTTGTTAATTTACATTCGAACTACTTTGATAATTAAACGAAGAAGATCACAAATCAAATATGATATAAAATACGTAGAAATTGTTTTTATGTATGTATGTATGCGGTTTTCTCGAGAACCGTAAGAGCTCAGGAACTGAAATGTTCGCAGAATATGTAAATCTTTGGCCGCTACAACAACAAATATTTATATGTATGACAGTTAAAAATTGAAGATTATTCTAAAGCGAAACATGTTGCAATCCTAATGTAATATAACGACATAATTAGTAAAGAACAAACGACAATGTCAGGACTGTTGTAAATTTAGAGATGGTAAAATTGAGCTTGCATTACAAAAAAGCTTTCACGATGAATGAAAACAATTCACATATTCCATTTGCACTGAAAACTTGAGTATATAAAGCAGAAATCTACACCAACTGACACCCCACACAGTGGACTAAACACAAAGAACGCCGATGATGAAGGTATAGTGACCTTCGAAAACAGCCGGTTGTTCCGTTCTACTCGTGTTTGTCAGAATGTTTACAACTAACTTTGGTGTTATTTGTTCATTAATAATTATCACATGTAATTTGGCTGACAAAGCGATGCGAACTTTAGTCTAATCAAATAATAAATAATAAACCTAACCAAATGAATGGCAGTGTATCTAGTCGAAAGAGCACTGCATGTGCCATCATTCCAATAAATCATTGAAGAAAGATAAAAAAATGACATTTAAAATTTTAAGTCTTTTATTACTACTTATAATCAAATTATATGCAGTTTAATGCAAATATTTGTTTCAAAGACACTCTAAGATTTTGCTTGAAGAAATGTTATTTGGATGAATAAAAATAGTTTTTCATTTGCAACTGAAGATAAGCGTTTGGATCATATTAAATGTTTATTTTTTATTTAAAATATAATTTTTTATAGCTCATTTACAATTGCACTAAATTTAGCAGATTTCAATGAAAATCTTTATTAAAATCCATACTGTTTACAACAAGTTTCTTATCCAAAGCAAAAACCATTAACAGAAAATGTTCCTAAGCTACAACCAAACAACTGCAATATAGCTAATTCACACACCTTTTTAATTACATCCCCTTATTTTTTATTTAGTACAATTTGAAAAAAAAACATAGTTGCATCACTTAACGTAATTTAATAAGAACTTTAATTAACCACTGAAAAAATAAAATCGTATTTAAAAACAATTTAATTTTAAGTAAAAATTAGCTAATTTCATTCTTAAATATTAAGTTAAAAACCAGAGTAAGTTCTACAAGATTTCGACAAAATCTAGTGACGAAATGTATATATGTATATATATTTTTTTTGTATGGGAAATCTACTCAATATCTACTAAATTTGTTGCCGCCATAAATTAGTTATGGATACTACTGTACTGTAAAAATAAGATTAATTCTTGTTGTACATTGCTTGAACATAAGAAAAAAAATCTCGTAAGTACTAGATTTTGATGTAAATGCACTATTATTAACAGCTGACTTTAACCTTCAAATATTTTATTAAAACTTAATTTCGAATGTTATCAAATAGGTGGGCGATAAGCACTGCCATAGACATGGATGCTGATATGACTGATTTTTTTTTTTTTTTAATAATGCAGTGTTGCAGTGCCTCTGGTGTTGAATGAGGCGTATTAAATTTTTGATTTTTGGTTATTTTACTTCGCCGAAGATTCTGCTACACAAGGAAGGAGGGCGCTCTGATGTTACATTAGGATAAGTATCTGCTGAAGTTGGTATAATTCAATGACCAGTGACTATGCTTTCATCACATGAACTTTCCTACAACAACTGATACAAAGGGACACTAATGTACATCAGAAAAATGCGTAGTGTTGTTATTTCATGACTGTCTGATACCGGGCTCGAACCCAGGACCTTCGTTTTCGTAGTCAATGTGCTAACTACTTCAGCCAACGCCACCCTCAGCGATAGAATTCGGGCTGCCAAAGACAGTCTTTTGATTTGAAGTCCACGCACGGCTTTCAACTTTTAAAATAGTTTAGTTGGGATTGATAAATTTGCATTGCTATTCTCTACTAGATTAACAGTTGTGTTTTGGCATTGTCATTTACAACTCTGCGTAAGCTTGGTTGAGAAAAACGTTGAGTATATATACACAACTGCTTTTTAGTAGTTGGGTCTGTGGTTGGGTTTTTCTAGTTACAGATTGGTGCGATATAGCAGAAGAAAATTTAAAATTCGTAATATTTATTATATTTATTATGATTAGTAACAAAATTTTCTTAACATTTTCAGTATCGGCAAATACAAAGATTTCTTTAAATATGGTATTAGGTGATCCAATAAATAACAAAACATTTCTCTGTTCTGCCGGAAATAACTCAAAAACTTTCCAAAACTTTCGTCATAAAATAAATTTACACATACATATTTGTATCCATTTGGTATGAATTCTTTGAACTAAAACACTCAAAACAATATTTTTTCTAAAATTTGTGTTTTAAGTTTTCACACAAATTAATTGCTTTCTGTCAAACTTGATATTTTAAGTTGGGAACGCAATGACAATTTCAACTAACAAACAGTTGTGGTTCATAATAACAAAACACGGTTTGGCCGTGTGTACGTTTGGTCTACTCTTAGACGACCAAACTGAATTTAGTTCAAAACCGTGATATAACAGCTGACTTTGACCTTCAAATATTTTATACGAATTTAGGCCCCTATTACATAGTGTCCACACCTGATGAATTTATATCATGATGAATGTCAAATTGATATCATGATGAAAATGCATCACGTATAGACTCAATTTATTAATATTATAGCAGAGTTATGATATAATCATCAGAACTCACGGCCTGATAAATTCATGTTGATATCAAATATCGTTTATTGTGTTACTGTGCATTTAACGTTTATTTATTAAACAATTTTCGTTTAAAAAAGACGGCTCAACAATTATTTGTGACTAAAAAATTAAACAACACGCAAATTAGATATTTTTGGCAAGTGTTTTTCAAATACTTGTTTGATTCATCATCATATAAAAAAATCAACGTCTACCCCTTTGTGTTGATATTAATGAAAAAAATGACAGTCACTCTGCCGGCGTCATATTACGAGTATGATATAAAATCATCACGTGTGGACACTATGTTATGATTTACAGCTCAAATTTTTATTATGGATTACAACTTTTATCACCATGAGACAACTGCTTTTTTTTATCAGTTGCATTTTAGTTGTTGTTTCGACTATTGCATTCGTTTTGCTTCTTTATTCTGAACGCCAATCAATCCCATTTGTCAACCAATATTGTTGCAATGTTCATAAAACATGGAATCTCAAGAAAAAATTGTAAGGCCAAAACTAAAAATATTTAAAATGGTTTCAAAAAACAGAGCACAGATAAAAATTAGTTGAAATTAGTTGTAATTCAGAGTACCAAAAAACAGTTTAGTTGTTTTAAAGTTAAGTTGTTTAGTTTCAATTCAACAATTCAACTTAAGTCCCTTTTCACAATGTACGAGTATGATTAAGAGTTAACGTGAACTTTAACTGCAAGTTCTTCATAAAAAACTTGCCGTTAAGGTCCCTGCTGATAGATTTTAATTGTACGTTGTGAAAAGAGCCGTTAGTTGAGTTGCAAACCGTAATATGGGCATTAATTTAGATTGTACCAAAACTAGTTATTTGTAGAACACTAGTTATTTACTTATTTTTGAAGATTTGAAGTTACTAACAACAGTTCGGTTTACAAAATAATGCAATTTAATACATCCAAAAAAATGTTAAGGAAATTTATTCCACAAACAAAAACTTCCATCGAAACTCTGATAAAAATATAAAAAAAAAAAATAATAATAATAAAACTAAAGCGGCATGTTGTTGCCATTAATGAAACATTTAAAACTTGTTAACACATCAGCAACCCCAACATTTTCACCCAATTGACTTGAACTACAAACGAATAGTTTGCGTGACAGCAAAAGTTATGGCCGCTGTTATTCTTCACTTAAATTGAAAACTATACATTGAAGAGCACGTTTTCAAGTGTTGCTTTAAAATTTAAGACAACATAAAGGAAAATAAATTATTTGTTTGCATTTTTATTGTGCAAACGAAAGAATTCAACAGCATTCTCGCTTTATACCACCACATGATAAAAAAAGGCCAAAAATTTCTATTGCTTGAAGACAAAAGACAAGTTTTTTGACTTGTTGCTGTCATGTTCTATTCGACTTATGTAAATTTTGAAAATTTCCACAAAAAAGCTTTTAATTTTTATACGCCACATGGCGTGTTGTTTTCTCTTCGTTGCAGTTTTTGGCAAATTATCAAAATAATCAATATGGTTATTTATTACTTGTTTTTACTGCCACTTCTACAAGTAAGTATTACAACATTCATTATGTCGGGCTACAAATAAGTTTTTTGTTTACAGAATAGCTTAATTCCATTTAGTAGGCGTGAACTTAAATAGGATTCATGAATTATTGCGGTACAGTGCAGCAAATAAGTAACAAAGGAAATATATTTTGCACACGATTGTAAATGAGAATAGTTAACAAGCAAGTTGGTGTTTACAACTTAACAATGTTTCTCGCTTTAACTTCGGTGAATGTATTTTTATTTGTAGAGAGATTTGCTTCTCAATATTCCCGTTCGAAGTTGCTGCATTTATCATCGTTTGCTTAGGTTGCCAATACAGTTTTACATTTAAAAGAGGAACTCGTTAAGGCCCTCTTCAATAAGGCTGTGAATAGTTTGCGAAGTAAAAATTTAGTATAGCTTTTAAGCCAATTTCTCAAATGCCTGCTTACACGACAATCTGGCGCGAAGTAATCGCTCTTTATATTTACGTCAATCCCAAGCGACACATTGAAAAAAGCCATTTAATCGAATTTGAATTAGCAAAAATCTATAAACAAACCAATGACAACTTTCAATGTTATCTATAAATTAATTGAATTAAAAAGCAAAACAAGATGCTTAAAGAATTTAAATAAAATAATTATTTAAATCTCTTTTAAAAAGTGCAGAAAAACAAACAAATAAATTATGTTTGTATGAACAACGTCATAACTCAAAAAAAAAAATAGTTTGCCAGAAAACGAGCTTAAAGATTTCAATTTGAACAGAGCTTAATGGAAAAAAGAAAATGTTATTTTTCTTTCAAGGGTTGAGTAAACAAGATATTTTTATGCAATTTTTACACAATATGAAGAACGATATGAGGATTAATTCTGCATCAACTCGAAAATTCCACTTTTTGAGTTATGACGTTGTTTGAGTAAATGAGCGATATGTACATATGTATGTATGTGCATAAGCATTTTTATGTGTATTTAAATATAGGGTGTTTTTTTTAGAGGTATAGAACTTCGAATTGAAATAAAACACAAGAAAATCGTTTTAATGTCCATCAATTTGGCTTTATTGGAAGAATAATTTTATGCCATTAACGTTTAAATATGATTTCGGGCATGTGGCCGCCGCGGCTGGCTCGAATAAAGCCAATTCTACAGGTCCAATTTTCAACCACTTTTTCGAGCATATGGGGCGAAATTATGCGCTCATCGAATGTTTCCTTCAATAAATCGATTGTGACGTGCGCTGTGTGGCATGTAGCGCCGTCTTGTTGGAACCCCAACTCATCCACATTCATGCCATCCAATTCGCGAACAAAATAGTCGGTTATCATGGCTCTATACCGGTCTCCATTAACGGTAACCAACGGTCGACCATAAAATGGACGGAGCTTGCGGTAAACTTCGCGAACTGAACCATTATTTTCGAAATAAATTTGCACGATTTGCAAGCGTTGTTCTTTTGTCAACCTGTTCATGATAAAATGGCAAACCAAGCTAAATATTAATCACTTGACAGCTGACAAAATGGCCGCCAGTTAAAAAAGTGATGCCAACTTAAAGTTCTATACCTCAATAAAAAACACCCTCTACATACATGCATAGATAAATTTAATTTAATTTAAGTGGACTTAGTACCTTCAGAGTAACTCATGTCAAGTTGAAGACCACAACCAGCAAAACTTTTGCCAATATAATCATTTTACCTCTGCCTCATAAAAAAAGCGATGCATAAGAAAAGTTATGCAGACGATGAATGGCTGAAATGTTTAAATTAAAAGTAAAGAAAATAATTTTTTTACATAAAAATCATACGTTGATTAGTTTCTGTTGCTCCGGTCTTATGCCTGCATACAAATTTGAGACATTGCCAAATGGCGCCCACACAAAGAAAACAAACAACAAATCCGGTCAAAGAGCCACCATATAAAGCTGCGACTTACGACTGGTAAAACTGTCATGTTAATTTATTTCACTTTGAGACAGAAAAATCTTATAAAGTGCGACCGACAACTAAATATTTTTATCTTGATCTCTTTATTACTTATTTGAACAAGAGAAATGAACATAAGTAATTGTGCGGCGGCATTTTATTTGGCCAGATACAAGTAAATATATAATTCAAATATGACTTTTATTCTGCTTAAGAAAATTGCGCATGAAACACAGACTCCTTCCAGTTTCTTTTCATTTCATTTCTTGATTTTATATTTTCAATCCTACTAAAATTAATAAATTTTTAAAATATGGTTTAAGTTTAAACTACAAAAAACTCGTTTTATGGGGAAAAATTACATTCGCATAAATAAAGTGTATGGCTTTTTCAAAATTTAAAAATAAAAAAATATTAGGTAAAATTTTTGCCGAAAGCGTAAAAGCACTTAATAACAAAATGGCAACATAATACCGAGCCCTATTTTAAAATTAAAATTAATTTTTTTTTGTTGAAATTGAAATTTTATGGACCGGACCTACCCATAGTTTGCAATTATCCAAATGCCAAAATTGTTGATAACTTTTAAGTTAAATGTTGTACAATTTTATCGTAAGCGACAATTTATGTATGCAAAACATATTCGAGTATTCTCCTGAAAACTTTAGTATTTGTCGCTTACGATTAAATCGAAAATAAGGCTCGATATAATACTGAATGTGAACATGGCAAGAAGTGAAATACTACACGCAAATTTGCGACATTCGATGTCGAGCGAAATTTCCAAACATTTTAATTTAAAGTCATTGGAACTCGTCATTGGTTAAATAAAAAATTAAGTATGGAATGCTAAAGTGTTGCCGTTTTTTTAAATTATTTATTTTTTATTTATTGTTTAGAACTAGAAAAAAGGTTAAGATAAGTAATTATTATAGAAATTTTCGGCCTTTAAAAAAAATTATTAAAAAAATTTCATGTGCAAAATCGGAAATGAACAATTCAAATTAAAACTTTTCTTACTTCGACATTTGTTTTATTTTATTTTTCTTAGCACAATTAATTAGCCCAAGGTCTTCTTATTATATACTGCAAAAAGTTATACAAATTTCTTTACACGAGTAAGGTACTTCAAAACCGGAAGTGAACATTTTGAATTCAAATTCTTTTAACTTTGTCCCAAATTTTGTTTTTTTTTCATTTAAAATTAGAGCAGGATGAACTGTTGATTCAAAAAGATGTTTTATTAAGTGCAACAAAACGGGCATTCACCGTTTTTTAAATATGGACAAGAAAACCCCGTATATACAAGAGCTTGGGGTTAAAATGTTAAATGTAAATGGTAACAAAAATTTGCTGAACACAATTTATATCTTAAATGGCAAGAACTTCAAGGTTTTTTAAGCCTAAAGAGCTAGAGGAAAAATGCAGTAATTTTTTTAACCCAAATTCCTGAATTTAAAATAAGAAAAAAAAAACTTAAGTGCAACTTTTGCATAGTCAAAGGTAAAGAGTTAAGTAAAATAAAAGAGATCACAGAAGGAAAATACAATTGTAGAAACTGCGTATCAACCTTTTACTGGATTTCTTAATTCATTTCCATCCGTGTATTTGCACAGTATACGAGTCGATTAAGAACGCTCGATTTGGAAAAATTAAATCCAATAATAACAGTCGTAAAGCAGCTCTGGGCGAGTCAACATCAAGCGTCGTTGGCAATTATCTCTTAAATGCCACCAGGCCACTGTTGTTTATTGGCCTTCGAGAGTTTTGCGTCTCGCTCGCACTGGTTGACTGATCTGCCACGGATAACCGTATATTCTTGCGGTTCTTCTGTGGAATTTCTTTAACAGCCACGTCGCTACTTCCTATGTGAAGGCATAGGTCGTGTACAGTCAGTCACAAAACCTTTTTAAAATACTGTTAATAACATCTTGGGCATATGGTCTAGTTAGGGGCCATCCATGTTTTCTCTGATGTTTTCTCTAAAGATGGGCGCGTGTCGAATTTTTCCGACACGACACGAATACCAAGCCGCTCAACACGTACGAAACACTTACACGAAAAATTTTGTCAACACGATACTGCACAGCACGCACGAAATATTATTGGTATAGTATTGAAGATAAGAAAATTTAATTTTTTTCAAGAGTCGCTTTTCAAAATATGGCACCGAGTTGGCACTGCCAGCTGATACACTCTGCCACCACAGCTGATACTATCTGTTTACGTACAGATATTTAAGCTTATCAAACTTGACTGGTACGGTCAAGTCTGTACTCCCTCCATTCTTTTTTCCCCTCTCTACTAAAAACTCAAGACTTGACGAGTCAAACATGACGCGTGTAAAAGAGGACATAGTGAATACTGAAATGTTTACTTTACTTTCGAGTTATTTGTGGTACGTAATTTTACAACTTTAAAGTCCCTTAGGAGTCGGCTGCTATGTTAAATTTTAATAAGAGCCGCCATCCATTGTGAATTAATACAAAAAAGTAATAAAAATATTAAAATATACAGGAAATTAATTCACTTCTTTATGCAGTACATTTCCATAGCACCGCCATGTAATAATTCTGTTGTTCGGCGATATTTAAGAATAAAAGATTAATGTAAAGATCAGGTCCCAGAAATTAATTTCTGTCGAAATGTCGAATCCAGATATTATTTTCAATAATTTTTTCATAAATCATATCTAGTCATATTTTTTAATAATTATTTAGCTAAAAAGAGTTTACTAACCAGGGGGGTTATTATGTAATCCGAATCGAACGGAAATAACATACAAATTCTAACAGTTTTCTTTTCGAATCGAATTACATAATAACCCCCCAGTCCTTAGACGGGTGCAGCAATATTAGATACTGTTTGACAAATCATTACAATAAGCACTTTATTATATTTCACCCATGCATATATTTATTGTCATATAAATTCAAAAAGTGCGTAACTTACTAAAAGTTCAAAATCATCTTTTTGATTGATTATGATGTAATTATATAAAATGCATCTTACCCACAATATTTGTATCCGAGTATGCTCAAAACTTTCAAATTTGTTAACGAAATTCAAAAGACTGCTGTGAACTAAATGCACTAAAACGTATACTCGTAGTTTGTTTTGCTTCTTCTGTAAAATATCTTAAATGTAAATTACGCCTTTTTTCATTTTGTAGGGCGATATGTAGTTTGTTGGTCAATAACTCGATTTTGTGGCAGATAAAACAAATGGTTTATCAAAAAAGGAATAAAGCAAAGATTTCTTACCTTGATACATATCAGCAAATAACTAACTTTGTTTATAATAATATTTCCTAAATTGTATCTTGCTTTAAAACTTCTGGTGGGATAAGCTACAACATAAAAGTTAAGAATTTATATTTACATACCGTAACAATTATCTAGATATGCATATATGTATAACTAAAACTACAATTAAACACCAGATACCAACCCACCTTTAACGCTTAATTGTACTTGCAAATAATTCTCCTAGATAAGCATGTTGACGGGATGATAATGTTTTTAGTAAGAATGAAAAACTTGCACTTTGTTAATTATGTATGTACTAGTGTATGCACTCATATGTACGTATGTATATTGATTTGAAAACGCTAGATATTTTGCATGCCAATTGATTTCAATATTATTTCATATAAAATTCATGTGCTACAACAAAGAGAATTTGAAATTAAATGCAATCTTTGTAAAATCAAAAGAAAATAATTTAGAAGAAGCACCTTTTTAAGGTTGCATGCGAAGAGCGCCATCTATGCGGATCGTTTCTCCATTCATCAGAGGATTTTCATAAATGGCCTGGACCAGATGAGCATATTCAGATGGTTCGCCTAATCGTTGAGGAAAGGGAATGGTTTTGGCCAAGAAAGAGCGAACTTTATCAGGAAGCGCGGCCAACATGGGTGTGTTGAAAAGGCCAGGAGCAATGGTGCACACACGAATACCATGAGTGCTCAAGTCTCGAGCTATCGGTAAAGTCATACCAACGACAGCAGCTTTGGAGGCAGAATAAGCAGCTTGACCAATCTGACCATCATAGGCAGCAACAGAAGCGGTGTTCACAATGACACCACGCTGACCATCTTCATTGGGTTCGTTGGTGCCCATAAGACCAGCTGATAGACGAATTACGTTAAACGTGCCAACAGTATTGACCATGAGAACACGAGTGAAATCTTCTAATCTGTGGGCAGTGTGTTTGTTAAAGTTGTAAGTGCGCACAGCTGTAGCCGTACCGGCACAATTTACAGTTAAATCTAAACGGCCAAATTTGTCCTTGGCTGTCTGCACGGCAGCCGTAACATCCTTCTCAGAAGTTACATCAACTGGAACAAAAACCACACTATCTCCCAATTCTTTGGCAACTTCGTTTCCTTTCGAGGTGCCCAAATCGGCCAACACAACACGACCACCTTCTTTGGCCAAGCGTTCAACTGTGGCACGCCCTAAACCAGAAGCTCCTCCAGTAACAAGTGACACTGCATTCTGGAAATAAGACAAAATTTCAATATACATAACTTAAATTCGTATGTTTCAACATCGGAATGCATGAACGTATGAATGATTGTGTAATGTCAAAACGAGACATTAGACGGAATTAACGGTTCTATCTTATGGTGGACTTTGCACCTCAATCCATATGCACATCAATTCGATTTGCAACAGAACAGTTTTCAAAACAAATGAACTCACCTTTATCATTTTTATTGATTACGAAATTACGAAATCAGCTCGAAATAGACAACAACGAAATAGGATGTTCTTTGCGCGAAAAACACCGGTTGAATGGAAAAAAGCTTGATAATAATTATCATGCAAAGCACGATTATTGTGTGAAAACAGATGAGCAAATTCTAAACAAAATAAATAGACCTTGACAGATGATTTATAATTTACTTTAATTTATAAATATTTCACATTGTTGCTAATTTTTGTATGAAATTATTACTGCGAATTAGGTTCAAACATATGGTTTTTGTCTGTACTAATTATTTGCCGTTTGAAATATGTTTTATGGCAAGTTAAGACACAAGCAAGCGAATTCTAAGCAAAAACCGAAAGCGTAGAATAAACTGACAAATAGGCAAATTACTGCAACAAAGTACAGACCACCACCTATCATCAATTTTTGTACATTAGTCAAAGCGAATCTAAGAAAATTTACGTAAATCAACAGATGTCATAGAAATCAGTCAATATATATGCACTTTCTGTACTATATCACAAATTATTACTATTTAACCCTAGATTGGTATACTTGAATTTACTACGTTATTGGTAAACCTGCGAATCGACGAATATCAAATTTACATTGGCATAATTAAATTACTATGCATATTATTTTAATAAAGGTAAATTTAGTTTGTTATCTTAACTGTTTCAAATAACAATTGCAATAATTTTAGAAAATTTTTGTTTCAATAAGTATACTTTTTTTAAACAAAAATTAACATAAAACTTGGCTGTGCTTCACAGGTATTGATAATAAAAAGAATTTTAATTAAACTTTTTTAATTTTTTTTTGAATTACATTTTTTCATTAAGAAAGTACTTTAAACAAATTAAAAAAAAACAATAATTTAACTAATTTTTCTATAAATTTGCACATGAAATTTGAAACAGAAATTGTTTTATAATACTTTTTTATATGGATAAAGCTTGTAATCGCTTCTTTTTTGCAATTTCTATAATCTTTTAATATTTCTGGATATTTCTTCCTAAATTAATTTCTAATGCAGGAATTGTGTGCCTTTTCGTTGCTTGAGCCCTTACGAGATCACAATGCAATGCATGCTTTAACTTTAACAATCGCTTATGAATTCCGGTGTATGTATAAACGGCAATAAATTTAAAGCTATGTTCACATTATGTATTTTTCTTGTGGGATGTCACTTTTTCACATGGTAAATTTGTACACATAGTCTGAACATTTTAAAACGCAGGACACACAATCAAAATGCATGACACAAGCATACACGTACACGTGTGCATGAAGCTCTCAGCATACACGTTCTTGCATTGAATGACAAAAAATCGATAGTTCCAAGGCATATCAAAATAGTAAATGTGCCTTGGATTGTTCTGAACGTTTTTTCAAAAATATCAGATTGACTAAATTAAAATAATTTTGTCGTAATGACCGGTACGGAGTTCTTGCGAAATTCCACGTTTTTAAATTTACAGTTAATTCTACACGGCAAAATAACCGTGTAGCCTTTTGTATAGAATTGTGCTGGATACACACGAATTCATTTATTTTTTAATTCATAACACACAAATACACTAAAAATTAATTAAAACTTGCGAAAAATAAGAAATGTCTAGAATTTCGTCACCAAACAATTGCACGACATTAATGTTTGTTTCAGTTGGCGGCAGTGTTACCAGATTTATTT
Organism: Nowickia ferox; assembly: GCA_936439885.1. Lineage (NCBI taxonomy): Eukaryota > Metazoa > Arthropoda > Insecta > Diptera > Tachinidae > Nowickia > Nowickia ferox. The sequence goes on from OW387025.1 coordinate 115,017,175, forward strand.
TCAGCCTCCTCGCCAAATTACTTGTCTAATATCGCTAAATATCGCCAATGTAATAAAATATTTAATTTTAGCTACAAAAATATTTTTATTTTGTAATTACATTAAAAATATTGTTAAATTTTAAATTCAGTAGATAACGTCTATCGTAAAACATAAAAATTATATTGTTTAAGAAAAGTTGAGAAGTGTTTACATAAACATATAAATACTGGCATACAAAAAATACTTAACAATAACATACCAAAAGAAACCAAGATCAACATTAATATTTAAATCTTCTGATAAAACTGAAGTGGTAAGTACCAGCAGCATCGTCGTAATCATGCATTTTAGGCGAGAACTCGTGCAGGCTTTTTGGAGCTTCATTATCAAAATGTTGGTTCCAATTTATGAAAGGAAGTTTTCCCACTGTGTTTCATAAGCACTAAATAAGATTTTGTGGTCTTTAATTTTGTTTAAAACTTCTTAAATTTCAGAAAATTTCGTTTGACATAAAAAGTTACAACATTTATAATCTTTTGCACGAAATATTTTATATTGAAGAAAAAATTCCTTATCTAAAAATTTCATGTTTTTAACATTATTCTATTTTATTGAAATCGTAAAAATATTGCCAAAAATATCGCCAAAGATTTCAAATATCGCCAAGTAAATCGCCAATCGCCATTTCAAAATTTTCATCACCAAAAACAAATTTTTGTCGCCACGTTTGGCGAGATATTGCCATATCTGACAACACTGGTTGGCGGAAAAAACTCTCCACTTAAAATTAGAACATCTCTGTAATAGATAAGTACCAAACCAAGGCATATCAAACAGGTACATGCATCGGGCAAATTGCTCATCCGCTGATTTTTTGTTTACACGTTTATAACGAAGAATTCATTTGACAAATACTTTTGTGCCTTGTTTGATGCATACAATATTTTGACAATTACTTTGTAAAACTATGTGAGAAGCACAGAGTTGCCACACTGCTTTCTCTAATGCATGTACCTGTAGTAAATGTGCCTTGTACCAAACATTACGTTTTAGCCTGTTTAGATGAAGGGTGACATAGCTGCTACACATCGCCTGCTGTTCGCGTTTGTTGGTCGAAGTGAGGAGAAGCTTGCGGGGTGTCATTTAAAAGTCGCAACGTACTGGGCATTGAAGCGACAATCACAATTTTAATTAGTGATTAGTTAATTTATAACGTGCAAGATATACACAGTTAAAGTATCAAAATTATAAACAAATAAATTAAGAAGAGAAAAGAAATTATTGAATTTTTACACACAGTTCTTATCGGAACCAGAATTTCCATAAGAAATATAGTTGTTTTGCTAATAATTTTCAAAATTGATGTCAATAGTTTTTTCAATAACTGTTGCCAAATTCGTTGCACAGCTTAGTTATATTGTTAATATCTTATCTACTAGTGCGCCTTTTAAAAGTCAGTAATTTGAGATTGCCTTAAAAATGATTCTCAAAATCGATAGGAATTTATCACGGTTCACAAAAGTTTTGAAATCATTTTGAAGAGAAGAATAATGAATATCTGATTAAAGTGTATAAAGTCAAAAATGACAATACGAGTCAAATAATGCGAATATAAAATTTTTTTGAAGAAATTGTATGTTAATATTATTGCTTGGGTCAAAAAAAATGTGTTCAACCAATACACTTCTTATATAAGTAACACCAACAATTTAAACGTATTATTATAATTCCAACTTATTGCACAACGTATTTACAGTATAAAACATTTGTAAAGAATTCATAAAGGCCGTGATACAATATCATACACAGTCGTACGATTCATTCACTAGAAAATCTGACTGAATTCTGTCACACTAAAAAAAAACCCAACAAAATCTCTTATAGGTGCCGCACTATTACACAAAAAAGATTCAAAAGCATATGTTTGTTTTACTAATGTAAACAAATGCAATTTTCCGTAATTTAAAATAATTTTTGTGTCTAATAATGTTGTTGTATATGTGTGCATAAATTATACAAGCAATTAAAATTTTTAAACGTCTTCTCTTTAAATAATTGAAGCAGAAGTTGCTGTTTTCTTATCAGCTGCTTTAGAAAATGCATCTCTGATCTAATAGAAATTATCATTTTATGAAAATTTTCATAAACTTTTGGAAATCGGTGAGACTTGTCAAAAAATCTATCATACGTATTAAATTTTTAATCCACACTATCATACTTTTTGAGCACACACGATTTTTTTACAGATCGAACGACTGTGTATGATAGTGTATCACAGCCTTAAATAAAGCCCATCAGATTCTACAATTTTAAGGCTCATTTATGCGACTATAACGTGATGTAACTGCAACAGTAGGAAACAGCTGACCGATATTGTTATGTGAAAAGTAATGGAAATGGTTATAGAGATGTAATGTAACGTAACCTACTTTTCATATAAAAATATCGATCAGCTGTTTCCTACATTACCGTCGGCTAACTGAGCCTTTAGTATCAGTTCTTACTTCTCCAGTTGCAGGGTTAATACATATGCTATATAGCAACTCTGTATATGTTACATGAAAATAAGCTGATGACATCTCAATACTACAACGACTAAAAGTGCAATTCAGAAGACTTCATAGCTCATATATAATAAAATATCATTAGTTTTTCATATAAAATTTGAAAGTTTTGGAAATGTCTGCTAGTTACCACCTGCTCTGCTACATCTACCTTCTTACACACTTGTCTACTGTGTACAAACAAACAGAATCAAATATATTTGATACTTTTAACTTCTAAAATTCCTCAATATTTATTTCATATTAATCAAAAATGGATAAGGATAAAAGGCGGAAAGATGAATGGATTTCTGTAGCATCTAAAAGTCATCCAGGACGGTTCTATTTGTTTAATAAGGTAACTGGTGAAACACAGTGGCTGCCTTTGAAAGAGAACAATGAGACTAAAGACACGAATCGAAAGTCCCCGCCGAAATTATCAAGTAAGTTAAAATGTTGATTTCTAATTAAATTATTTTACCATCAGCTTATGAATATTTTTAGTAAATAAAGTAAGTAAAACGCCGGCACAGGATCGTTTAAAAAGACTGCAGCATAACTTGAGGGTTCCCCAAACAAAAGCACTCTTCTCCAATGCCAAACGCAGCAGTGCTACTCTTAAGGAAAAAACGCCCAAAGAACAAGAAAATGAGTCCAACGATGGACCCTCGACAAGCTCCAAAGCAAAAAGTTTTGCAAAATCACCAAAGAAAGAAACTAAAAGTCTTCATGCAAATGAAGCAGATAATTCAGCAGTTCCCTGTAAACTTGGAGCCATTGAGAAGCCCCAAAAATTTGACGTACCAGATTCATCTAAAGTATCTACAGTTAATTCATCAACAACTGCGTCAAACAAATCTCTGCCGGTGGAAACATTTTCAGATATCTCCCATTCATCAAAAGAATCGACAATCAAGAAAAATTTACAAAGTATAGAAAAACCAAAAAGCTCAAAACTAAATAACTTACGGTCTGGTATCGTAAAAAAGATAAAAGAAATTTGCAAAATACCATTTAATGCTTCTAAGAAGTTAGCTAATGAGCAGCTGGCTAAGGACAAAATATCTGAATTAAAAAAGACTACAAATTTTAAAGCTACTAGCAGAAACGGAGTTAGCAAACGCCTGTCGACATCAACCACACGGGAGGCCATCATTAACCAGATTAAAGATGTGAAAACCAAAACTCCAGAAAACAAAATACCACCAGCCAATATTCCAGAAGTTAAAACGCAAAAAATTCCATTATATCACAGAACGTCTGGTAAGCAAATAAATTTAAATATCAAAGTAGTAGAAGAGTGTATTAAATTATTTTTTTTATCACCAGGCAATACTCCAGAATTTAATACGCCTACAGATCAGAAAACTCCATTATGTTCCAGAGGGTCTGGTAAGCAAATAAATTTAAATATCGAAATATCAGTAAAATAGTGTATTAAATCTTCTTTACCTCCAGCCAATATTCTAGAAGCTAATACGCCTACAAATCAGAAAACTCTGTCATATCCCAGAGGGTCTGGTAAGCAAATATCAAAATATCAGTAGAAAATTGTATTAAATTTTAGTGTTTTATAATTTATACGAAATTAAATTTTATAGCCAATTTGCGTTTGGAGCGATTAAAACAGTCTTTGCTTTCGCAACAGCAGTCATGTGATACCAAAAACGAAAGTATTACATCAAACATTACACGCAACGCCTTCGCTGAGACTAATAGCAAGACAACAGCATTATTGCAAGAAAAAGATATTGTCTACAACACTGGTGCCACTGACTTAACGAACTCGTCAAATAACACCGCCGAAAGTACAATGAACGATGGTAAATATAATTAAAATTAAAAAAAATCAGTTTTCTATTTTGCTTAATTTTGTTTCGTTGCAGCAATTGAGGCCATGGACTGGCAACCAACAATCGAGGTATATTCAGTGTTTTTCAACATTTTACTCCATATTTGTTTGATTTATATTATTTTAGGAAACAAGTACTGAGCCCAATTTAATGGTCGAGCGATCTAAAAAATGTCTACTGAAAGATAATAATAAAAACCAAACAATGGGTGATATTATTGATACAGTCAATGAAAATCTCTTGCGCATTTCGGCGGAAAAGCAAAATGACTTTGGAAACAATAATAAAAAGTGGCATAAGGATTTCTACTACTTTATTTTGGATACGAATGTGTTATTAAAAGACTTAACATTTGTTGAAGATTTATCAAAAATGAAATTATGTGGTAATTAAGAAGCAGCTTATAAATTAAATTTTTCTTTTATTAATTAATTTTATTTGTAGATACCAAAGGCAGTATGTTGTACATACCATACTCAGTGTTGCAAGAACTAGATAAACTTAAAATGCGTTCAGGTTGTCAAGAAGGTGTCAAAACACTTGCCGTTCGTGCGATAAAGTATTTAAATTCCAAATTTGAAAACAACTCGACACATGTTCAAGGTATGACCTATTTTATTATAATCTCCTATATTTATATCAAACTATTTGTATGTCACTAATGCAGCTCAATCGGCACTGGATGAGCGGTATCGTTTGGTTGACATAAGCTCAGCTGATGACAGTATTATGAACTGTTGCCTGCAAGCCAAAGAACATGTACCAAATCTACTTTTACTCACCGAAGATATTAATCTAAGAAATAAGGCTATGTGTAATAATATTATGGTCTCGACAAAGTCTGATTTGTTAGCAAAACGCATCGATTCAAGTTATATATCTTGATGTCGAACATTTTTGTTTTGGTTTAAAAAAAATTACTGTCTCACAAACTCCTAAATTAAAATATTTTTTTTTTTATATTTTCCTTGTGTAAATAGAAATTAACTGTTTTGTTAATTATTTTAAATATTCTAAATTTAAATATGTATAGAAACAACTCCTACAATAATTTCAAGTTATTTTTTTATTTATTACAAAATCCTCTTTATTCCTTTTGTTATACCACAGGTGTATGATAGAAATCGTACTATTCAAAATGGTTTCGCCTTGCAAAGGCTTAATAAATTTCGAATGATTATAAACACATCACAACTTTTCATTTTGAAACGCGTTTTCATCATATACTTGTTAGTTATAAAAATGAATTAATATATTTTTTGGTTGTTGTTAAATCTTGATGTATATACAATACAAATATAAAATAAGTTTTTATGCGTAATATACATATGTGTCTAACTTCCTGCTGTAAAAGAAGTGATTTCAAGTCGAACTATTTTGCGTATTTGTTAACATTTTAAATCGAAATAAATTAACGTGGCTTCTCTACATCTAAAGTCGTTTGTAGAAATTAAGCGATTTAAAATCACTCGATTTGCAGCATACACACGAAAATTCATTTTTATTAAAACTAAAAAAACGTTACTTTTAAAGTACATTTAAATTATTTATAAATTAAAAAGTCTTTCTATATCTTAAAAAAAAACCAGTCGAACGAACCGCAAGAATTATAATTAAAAACATGAAATGTGGTTCGAATTACACCTCAATATTTTAAAAAACAGAATAATTTTATTTATTTCAAATTATATTTAATAATTGCCAAGTAAAGTTTTTTTGTTTAAAGTTTTTTACATTTACTCTCTGTAAATATAAATTAACTTCCAAAATATTTATTACATGTACCAATATATCGTGTTAGCCTTAATGAAAAATTATGTAATTATTTTCAATTTTACAGCAGGAAGAAACAAATATACTTATTTGTTTTACAATTTCATAGTTTTTTGAGAACAAAGTTTAAACATTTAAGGAATCATATATTTTGATATGTGTAACATAACAAACCCGAAGCCGTGTTTTGAATTGTTTTGTTAGTTACATGATTTTTCATTTAAGTTAAGTTCTAAATTTAAATATTACAGAAGTACCAACTCATTAAATAGTATTTAAGTATTTTTTATATGTTTTCTTATTTAACGAAACGTTAAAGTAACTTTCATTACTGCGGTGTAATCGCCGCTTTCGATAACGAGCTGATTCGCTCACGTTTTTTCGGTTTGAGATTATGGCATTAGATATCGAACCGTATTATGACATTGTAGATAGCTTCAAACTGAAAGACGTAATCGAATCAGCTCTTTATCGAAAGCGACGATTAGACCCCTGAACTTCGTTCCAAAAGTGGTAGAAATACAATTATCGTTATACAACAATTTAATTAAAAAGTATTTTAACCTGAAGATTTTTCTCGCAAAAGTCAAGCTCATATATTGGACACGATTTGTTAAAAAAAATTGTTGACAAATTCTAGTAAGTTCAAAAGTATTTGAAAATTAAATCAACTCTGTTAAGTCCCCATCCAGACTTGCAATTTTTAATGCAGCAATTATTGAGTTTATTTGTGAGAGCGGTGGTGAGAAGATTGGAAAGGGTTATACAGTTACATATGTTCTGAAATCCTCTTTTGTATTGAAATTCAAAATTGTTAATAAAAAGTTGGCAGCTGTATTCCACGTTTTTTTTTAATTTTATTTCTTCAGTTGTATGAAAAACACGAAATATAACAAATAGTATATAAAATTATTAATTTTTCAAGGAAATTTGTCCTGTAATATATATACATATATATATATATATTTTTAAATAAATGTAAAACAAGAATTTCACAATGTGGGCGGACACTAATAAAATTTCAAAGCAGAATTTTAAAATATTGCAGCAACAAAAATTGCAAATCTGGACGGGGACTAACTCAATAATTGGAATATTGATTTAACAACTCTAGTTCTTAGTATTTTCAGAAAATGTTTTATTCTTACATTTAGAGAAATAAATCTATGATAAAACCGTCGAAAAATATATGTACATGTACTTGAATAAAAAAAATAAAAGTTAAGCAATTTAATTTTTCTGCATAAACCTTTTTCTTGTATTCGTTTTATACTTTTCACACTTCCATGCAATAGTAACAAGGTTACAAAAATACAACAAGTTTTTAGTAGGAAATAAAAATCATTCACATTAAGTTGAAAAAGTTTCTATACGGCGGCTACCACCAACAAAATTTGCAACGTTAAGAAATTTTCACAATTTTACAATATTTTTCTTTCATATTTTTAAATTTGTTTACAAAGATTTATTTAATAAAATATTTTTCATATCGAAATTTTTAATTTTTTTTTAAATTTCTTTTTCGTAAACAATTTTCAGATATTCGGACCAAATTTAAGTTGAAGAGGGAAAACAAAAAACTCAGCTGTATTACCTGTATGTGAAGTTGTCTTAATGCAATGTAAGGCATCAAGGGATATTCATAGGTTGTTTTTGTAGGTTCGGAATTTGCTATCAAATAAAAAGCTTCAAGTGTGCACATTTTATTTAACTTTAACACTTCAACACTTTATTGGCGATCCGAAATAAGACCCCAGGAAATTTGGCCCAAAACTGCTAAATGAATAGTGGCCCCAAGGTTTACATAGAAAACAACAACACGAAAATATTGGGGCGTTCTTGGAAATTGCCGCCAATAACTCCAAACAAATTTTTTGGGCTTTATTTCATTTCAATTAAATGAAGATATTTTACAAAAACTCGATATTTATTACCCGTACATTTAATGGTACACTTAGAGGCCATTCACATATTAAGTAACGCTATTTTCGGAGTTTTTCTACTTAGTAACGCCTTTTTTCAAATTTTCAGTATACATTTTCTAAGCCGCAACAAGCAAAGACTGGTAACACTATCAAACTATTAAGTTTCACTACTGGCAGCTCTGCCATATCATATGGTTCTTCTTTGTTTACATTTGTTATTATTATTTCTTAAAAATGGATAAAAGAAGTGCGCGCTCAAGGCACAATAAATACACTTGTGCGCGCTCATCAAACTTTGCACTGCAAGATATTGAATTAGTGCTGAAGTTGGTTCGGGAAAACCAAAATATAATAGTAAATAAAAAAAAGAATGGTGTATTTTTGACAAAACTACAATTCTAATAATAATTTGCAACGAAGCAGCTGTTGTTTAATTATTTGTTAATGAATGACATTTGCCGGTTAACTAATCCCAGCAAAAAAAGTGATGAAAAGAAGTAGGAAAAGCAGCACAGCTACTGGATACGAACCACTTCAAAAACTCCGAGCAAAAAGTAGTGAATTTTACATTAGCGTGTCATTGGAGCGAAGTGTTTTTTTTTGCCAAGCGGTAAGCTAATAAAATTTACTTTTTATTTGCTATAAAAACTCTAAAATAAGGTGTGCATTTTTATTGGTGAAGTAAATCCAATATATTTTACATTTAGGCTGTGGTTATTAACCACTTTTTCAAAGCAGTTAATGTCTGATTTAGCCAACTTAATGTTGTTTTTTTTACACAATATACTTCACACTTTGCATGAGAAAGAAAGTAATGAAATTTGGTAAATACAAATATGTGATTTAATGCTTAATACTTTGGATATCGTCGTTGCTCCTCAGCTATGTGTTTTTTTTACTAAGTTTTCAGGAGAGCAAAAAAACTGTTTTATTTTGAAACCTTTCAATATTTTTCCAAAAATATTTAGCATTTATATAAACATTTCGTAAAATTAATCTTAAATAATTGAGAATTTGGTAGGTACAGCGCAATTGCCTCAAAAACTACACATAACTCATTTCGTTGGTCAGCTTCAAGAGCATTTCCAATAAAATTTAACTCTTTTTTTAAATATATTATGATAAATATGTTAAATATACTTTTGTTAACGTCTAAACCAATTAAGATATCTTTGGTGTGTGAATGTATGACACATCAAGTTTTTTTTTATTTGCTCACATCACAGCAACGACGATATGTGATTAGAAATAACTGGGATCGGAAACAATAAGCTGTGAACTAAATATTATTGGTTAAATATTTGCTATGAGCTACATATGTATGTATATAATGACTGTGAATTTGGGCCTAAGGCAAAGCAGTTGTACAAGCTGATGTACAGTTTCTATTCATCCTTATTCCAGTTGTTGACATCGACGTCAATTTAACACAATCCCTCTTATTGTGAATGACGTCGTCAACGTCACATCAAGACTTTTATGCTATTTTCTAGACCTAGGGAACGGAAATAGGTTATCAGTAACACAAAACTGTTCTAGAGAACGAGTAAAGTGATGTCGATGTCGACAACTGGAATAAGTGAGATTATGTTTTTACGTTCTCCTGTAAAATTACAATTGTTTGAGTTAGAGCCTTCGTACCTGAGGCCAACGATTTGTACATTCATTTGTTAAAATAATATTGTATATACATACATACATATGTATGTATCTCTTCTTTGAAATCTGCTTGCAATTTACGTACATTTAGTAGATACCCTAAGCACTGCAATATTGTGTGATTGTTGGTCGGTTTGTTTGGGCTGTAAATTTGGGTGTAAATCACGTCAGTCCCGCGTTCAGAGATTATTTTTCCATACGTTTAGTGGTTGAGTGCATGGGTGGCAAAAGAACAAATTAAAGTGCAATGACACAAACATGTACATCAACATGTACATATGTATGAATGCATGCATGCACATCGATACATATGTATGTAAGTATGTTTGGATGTGTGTATGTACAATACGTGCAGGCAGCCATTCATAGTCGCACGTACTCGTATACAAACATGCCCACAGTAGGTTAGTAGTTCAGTACGCATAAAAGCCAACAAACTAATGCAAAAAGATTGAAATGGAGAGGGAAACAGTAGGTTAACTGCACGGAAAGGCAAACAAATGTGTAAGTCTTCATCGGGGAAAGTGAGACTAAGTTTGAACCAAGACTGACTGGGCGGCTTGTTATTTATGATGAAGTGATTTTCCATGAATTCTTTTTATGAAAAAAAAAAAACAAAAATAAAGAAACTCTGCTTAAAAGCTTTTAAGAGTGTATTTTGAAAAGCGCTGATACACATGCCTAAAGAGAAAAATCAAAATTAAGAGCTCCAAAAAATTCGGAAACATTTTTCGAAATTAAAGAGAATAGGTACTAAAGGAAAATTTTAACTCGCAAACGCCCGCACTCATGTGAATACGCTTACGTACAAATATTTTCATGCATACTTATTTATTAAATTTTATCCACAGGAAAATCTTTAGGCAATCCTTATCACGAATGATTAAATGTTTTTGTTTATTTTGTATCTCTTACAAATGCGGGTACGATAATTTTTCGTGTTTGTGTTTGTGTGTAGGTGTATATGTAATTAAAACTTGTTATATGAGGTATGTATGTATGTATGTATGTTTGTAAAATGTAGTTCGTATTCTTGTTATACCACCCGTCTTCGTCCTTTTTCATTCATACCTAAAATGGCAAACGATTTCAGTTTTTTTTATAGCCAAAATACTTTTGCTTTCTAGTAGATTTTCTTATATTATTTTTTATAGTTTTTTATATCCTACTTTATGGGTTAAAATTCCGTTTGTACTTAAACCAACAAAATTTGCTCTGGAAATTTCAAGGATATAATCCTTTTAAGATTAAGCAGCAGTTAATGCTTAATTTTTATTAATTTTAAATGACCAAACACTTACGACATAAAAAGGTTTGAGATGGAACAAAAATTCAAATTTAATTAAATTTTAACAGAAATTTAAATTTGTACATGATTTGAGATGGAAATTATTTAATGGCACTGGTCTACAAAAAAAGTTTCTCCTTTAATTACATATTTATAAATATGTGAAATACAGACATTTAAAGAAGTTTTGATGTTAAAGAAAACATTAAAAGAAACGAAATAAAGTTTCTTACGATAGAAAAAAAGTTTCTTTATAAAAATCGCGCTTTATTTTAAACAATTAAGTGCTGTGTTAAAATCAGTTTCACGTACAGACCTTATTCGCCTATTCTATCCATAAGGACCCTGAATATATTAGAGGTGAGCGCAAGCATTAAAAAGTGCACAGTTACGGCTTGCAGTAGTAACTGAAATTGATTGTAAAGCAAATATAGAGAATAATGAAATAAAAACGCAAAGAATTCTTGTTCAACAATTGAATGGCCAGTTTTGTCAAGTGTACAATATTTTTATTATGCACATAGTGCACCATACTTTATTAAAAAAATTCCAAAAATTCATAAAATATTAAGTTATAATAAAACTTATTACGAAGACATACATATTCCATGATGAAAGATATTGCTATCATTCTTTACTTTTTAAAGTGTTAAATTAATAAATTATAAAACTTAGAACAGCATCAGGAGAGAACATAACGGGTCTATACTGGCTTGTGTGTATGGCCCCTCTTTTTAACTTAACCTAAAATCACCATTATTTGTCTTCTTCTTTTACGCATATACATATGTACATATTGTCACACTTGTAATTTCATTTTACACTATTCTCAATCGGTATGCAATAGTTAAATTTGCTTCGACAATACAATAATAAGTAATGCCAAGCAAGGGCTGTTGCATGCTTTTTATAAAAAGGAATAACACTTTTAGTGTTCTTATAAAATAAAGAGCAATAATAAAAAAACAACTCAATAAGGCCCATCATGAAGATTAAGCAAGCAAATGTTTTGTGCTCATCTCTAATATATCTACTATATATTTATGTATAAAATCTTAGTGTGTATTTGTTCGCAACGCATGATCCCTGGAACTATAGGAGCTGTGGAGCTGAAATTTTTAAAACATGTTCGGGTCAATATCCGATATGTTTTCGTTTTTTTTCCCAACAAGTGGCCACTGTGTGGAGTAATTTGTAGTTTAAAAAATTATTGAGGCTAAGACAACATTTGCCGGGCTCATCTAGTAATATATGTATATATTATAAACGGAATGACAAACCTTTATATGCATACCTTCACAATTTTTGGTGAAGGTTTTAAAAAATTAAATTGACTTGGCTTTACAAATCTTACAAAGATTTCCTAAGTTATAGCAATGTATCAGCTTGACGGTATTATTTCTAACGTCTCATTAGTCATGCCTATTGGCCACCTCCTTTACAAGAAATCTTTAAGTCAAAGATAAAAAGTGAAAACGGATTTCTATTAATGCCGTAAAACTCTTTATATTCATCCCAATTTTGTTTAAATGACAATTTCTTTTCAGGCTAGTGTTATGAAAAATGTTAACTATCTATGTATGCATGTATATGAAAGTATAAAATTGTTTTATTTTTATTTTATTTTTTATTTTTGGAGATACAATCCTTTGGGGCAGATACAAACACCAAATTATGCCACATACATTTACATATAAATGTATGTATGAAAATAATTATTTACATAAATATACATACATACATATGTATATATTTGATATCTATTGCTCTCGCAAATAGAAAGTTACACCTTCGAGTAGTTATAACTTTTGACAATTTGCTGTACCCTCATCATCTATGACAAAAGATTAGGAACGAACGAACACTTCATTAACTAAATGTTTATGTATGTATGCATGCCCATACATGGAGACTAAAAGTTAATGAAATAATTTTTTGATAATCGTTAATTAAATATTCAACAAATGGCCATATACTCGTACATACATACATACATACATTAATATACGATACATATGTCTGAGCTGCCCAAACTAGCACCAGAGTGCGGAACATCAATCGGCTTCTTATACAAATGAATACACATACGCGAATACATTACTCTTGTGTTTCTCCCGGTGGCCCGCTCTGATATATATACATACATATGTATGTGTGTATAAATGAAGACTTGTGTATGTATAGAATCAGTTTGCCTTTTAAACATGTACAGTTATAATACAGAACTCTGCACGTGGCAATGCTGCCCCCATTTTTTAAAATTAATTTACAGAATTATTTTTAAATAATAGAAGAAATTTTAAAAAGAGCTTAATTGGAGCTATCAGCGCAAACTATTAAAACAAATTTAGGTTTATTTAATATTTAAAATATTAATATTACTTCGAAAAGACTTGAGTGCCGTCTTTTTTAACAATGAATGTTCCATCATAAAATCAATACTTTAATATCCTTTGAAATTGATAACATAATCTCTTGGATGAAAATGTGCCTAAAGTTTGTTTAGTAGTTAAAGGAAAATTAGATAGATAACGTTTTGGTATTCGGCTAAAATACTTTTGATTTCAAAAACTTTTGTCAAGCAAATTATTTACGCTTAAAAATTTTTCAAATCATTCTCTAATAGAATAATAAAACTTTTGTTTCCCTAATGACAGATAATTCTTTTTAAAATTTTTCTTTGAAGAACCAAATTTATTTATTAGAAAAATTAAATTTTGTTACGTGGGAGGTGTTGTTCTTCAATAATTTTGCAAAGACTTCATTGACATTTAATAATTTTTTTTGGGGCAAAACTGTACTTAAATTTTTACTGAAATCCACTGGTGAATTTTTTTTACTTATGACGTTTTCTTTTCTAAGAAAAAAGTATAACATTCATTACACTGTAGTGAGGTAGGTTTGTAAAAGAGGCTAAGCAAATTGAATTGCTGATATTTTTGTTCAGTCTTGTCTTAGCACTGCTGCCGCTTAATTCCAGCATTCAAATGCCGTTTTTGGAGAATCAAAAAAGGTTCCTTTTTGGGGTCTAAATTAATTCTGATTTTTATTAAATAAATAGCCTGCTTATATACTAAAATTAATTCTAGTTAGCATAAATTTGTAGTCAATAATTTCCCACGAAATATGCTGATGCTTACAGTTAGTTACAAGGAAAATACAATAAAATATTGGTTTGTTTGTTTTTGCTTCTGCACTTACAAAGTAAAGTATATTAAATTTCAATACAGTGAAGTGCAAAAGTGGCCATAAGTGGTGTTTATTATTGAGGTATAGAACTTTAAGTTGGCATCACTTTTTTAACTGGCGGCCATTTTGTCAGCTGTCAAGTGATTAATATTTAGTTTGGTTTGCCATTTCATCATGAACAGGTTGACAAAAGAACAACGCTTGCAAATCGTGCAAATTTATTTCGAAAATAATGGTTCAGTTCGCGAAGTTTACCGCAAGCTCCGTCCATTTTATGGTCGATATAATCGTCCATCAGAGCAATTAATTCGGTTAACCATGGATAACCTGTCAATTGGCCACCAAGATCGTGTGATTTGACACCATTGGATTATTTTCTTTGGGGATATGTGAAGTCGCTCGTCTACGCCAACAAACCAGAAACGTTAGGGGACTTGGAAGCCAACATTCGTGGCGTTATTGCCAACGTACGGCCCCATATGCTCGAAAAAGTGGTTGAAAATTGGACCTGTAGAATTGGCTTTATTCGAGCCAGCCGCGGCGGCCACATGCCCGAAATCATATTTAAACGTTAATGGCATAAAATTATCCTTCCAATAAAGCCAAATTGATGGACATTAAAACGATTTTCTTGTGTTTTATTTCAATTCTAAAAAAACACCCTGTACTACAACACTTTTCAATGAGTAATTTTATTTTGACAAATGCGAAATACATGAAAGTGTCAGCACTGAAATATGTATTTATACTTGAATATGAAATCGTGATTTTATTAGAAATTATTGTATCACCCCTGACGAACGTAAATTTTTACTTTAAACGGACGCTACTTGTATAAATAAAAATAAATTTTTTAAAATACTTTTCTTTAACTTTTTATTTAAATTAAGTTGTTTATACTGTTGTACAGCTAATTTGCTCACACTTCAATGGGAATATGAACACTTGATGTCTCAGATATACAGACTAATATTCTTCTACTCACTGACCTATTGACGACTTTTTATTTTAAACGCTGAAAATTTGCTTTTATATTTAACTTTCATTAGTAACAAGAAATTGATAATATAACTTCCCAGATAATGATATAAATAAAAGTACACTTGGGTCGAACTCGTTCTGACGGTCATTTGAGACACAAACCAATAATGAAAAAAAATTACCGGCTGAACAAATTCAATCTAAGTGCAAATAAAAGCTTATTTTATACATTACCTAAAAGTTGCTGTTCTACACATCAAAGTAATAAGATAAGTAAGGACAACTCATTACACTGTAACTCTCTACCAAAATACTTAAATATTCTGCTGAATATAAAACCACAAATAGCCACGAATCTTTTCTTCTATATGATAATAATATTGACAAAAAGAAATTATACTTTTTTTATATTCTACTGCTCTGAATCCTTGTAGTCTTTAAAAATGCAACAGCTAACGAGGCGTATTTTTTTTGCTAAGCTTTGTTTAACAGTCTTGTGGATATCAATCGATAAAAATCCTTTTCTTACGTACATACATATCGTAATATGAAAAGTAATTAGAAAAAGGTTTTACTTTTAGCAGAAACTTAATGTAATTAACTAAACAGACAAAGCACATGAAAAGTTTGCTGACTCTATTTGAACTTTGAACAAAAAGAGCTAAAAAGAGAAAATAAGTGCCAGATGTAATAAGAAAGTATTAAGATTGGAAAAAATAGAGAAAATAAAAACTAAAGGGTGGGCAAATTTTATGTTACAAAGAAAATTGGCTTAAAAATACAAATTCAGTTTTATTGACACCAATGTAAAGTAGAAATATGGGAGTTAATAATGGAATATGATGTCGGGCAAATGTCCATCTCTAGCAACTCGGCAGACGTCCGCTCTTTTTTTAAAAAAAAGCTAAGCTTGTTATTACTATCTAAATCTAGAGAACAACGAAACGCTCATAACCCACCCGACTAGGCCAAATTCAATTTTTTGGTATCCTGTTTACGTGACTTCGTCGACTTACATTCAATTATAGTTTGATATTCCCTTGGCTTTATATAAAGTAAACATATTGCAAAATTAACATACTCGTAAAATCAATTATGATCATCTTGCACATTGAGTCATGCCTGTGCTTGTTTGTTTGTTTGTTTGCCATACAAAATATAAAACAACTGATGACCGGAAATTCTTTTTTCCAACAAAATCACAAGAGCGAATAATTATTTTATTTTTGTTTTTCATTTCATTATTTATTGTGGATGAACGGATGTGTCTGTTAGTGGCAGAGTGCGATTGTGACAACTTTACCTTAATTAATAAAAAACAAGAGATGCAAGTGTGAGACTATTTTCACTCACGTTCAAGATCACAGCAGAAAAAATATGCACTTCTTCACATCGCAGCATTTTGCTAACTTGACTCATGTGAGATATTCGTACAAAAAAAGTAATAAACTGTGAAATGAGCAAAACATAAAGTTTGTTTATTGTGCCGTGAAATTTGGTTTGATTTGTATTCTTTTTTTTATTCCAGAATCTTAACAAAGTTTTATTGCAATAATTTTAAAACTGGATAATCCTTTTCGAAGATTTTTATTAAAAACGAGCTATACCCGTAGCGTTGCCGCTCGAAGTTAATTTTTGACTACGGGTAAAGAAAAATGAAGAAATACCCTTAACTGTGTTTCATAAATATTTATGTCAATGTGCAAGTCATCTTCGTGCATATAAGGATCCATAAAAGGGAAAAAGGCATAAAAATGGCCAAAAATGGTGAAAACTGAAAATTCTTAAAATATAAAGCCTTGTGTTCTTTTAGAGACATATCGGTCTATTATACTTTTAAACTCTTTAAAATCGGTAGGAAGGGCATATCTTGCTCCTGGCCCCTTTTTGGACTTACTTTTTAAAAAATATTTAAATACATACATAAATTCTTTTAGAATCAGATCCATCTATTTTTTAAGTTTCATCTAGATATATTCAGCCGCTTAGCCGATAAAGCGTAACAAACAAACGAAGTTAGTTTTGCATTCAGGCGATGGACGGGCGTACAGATGGATTGGAGGGCGGACAGTTTATTTACGTTAATAGGATTCCGTTTTTCGTTTGATTACTGAAACTGTTGCTTTAATAGATCTCTGCTAAGACTATAATAAATATTTTATGGGTATAGGGGCATGAATCAAGAAAACAAGATTGCGCATTTCGCATTGAGCAGGTTCGTTATTTTATTTTCTGCTTGTGACGTAGACATAGAATTTTTTTTTATTTTTTTGTAAACAAAGTACATACATTTGTGTGTGGAATGTTCCCTCCTTTCACACATTTTTTACAACAAACACACGTGTATATTCTATGATGACGTAGATGCGCAGTAGAAAATTTTAGTGCACGGCTGAATGCGCGATCTTGTTTTTTTGATTCATGATATGGGGTATACCCCTCCACGACCCTTTTTTGGATTTTTCCTAAATTTAAAATTTTGCATTGAAGCTTTCCTTAAAAACTGTTGATAGGGGGTAAATATGCTCGGGAAAATTGTCGGGAACGGAGTGACTCACAGCCAGTGAACATATTTGCCCATTTCATACATTATACTAGTTCATAAAAATAATTTTTTCTTTCAAACATTTTAGTATATTTTTCCTGTTGTTATATCCAGATATTTGTGATTTAAAGTTTTCGCAAAAAATTATTAAACTTTTTGTAATCACAGACCTGTGCGGTTGCATCTCTAATGATAAGTACAAAATAATCACAAGAATATACTTACAGCAAAAATTACTAAATACTAATGGCCTTCAGCAACGCTGCTGCTGGCGGAAATACTGCTAAGAAACATATAAAAACAGGCATTAGCTTAATAAGATGGGATATTTTGAAAGAGACTTTCTAACTTTCAACTGATAATTGACCGATAATTAGCGAAGTAAAAATACACCAGGCATTTTAATAAACATACAAATGTGCTTGTGCACAACAGTTTGTATGTCATTTACAGTTACAAATACTCAGCCGTACAGTGAGACTGGCTAGATGACTGAGTGTGTGTGTAGGTGTGTGATGTGTGTAGGTGGGCCTGTGTGGTTGGTTGAATGGTTGAGCAGCGCACCGGTCGTTCGGCAGCAGAAGAAGCCAACAAAATGTAACAAATTAAGATCTTAGAATGAAATGAGTTTTTAAATACGCAGACAACATTTGGCACTGATGCCAAAAATTAAATGATACAATATTATAACGTAGATACGAGTACAGCTCCAGCATATAACGATAACGAACCAACAATAGAGGTAAGAATACTATACAGGAAATATAAATGTGTAAATATGTACATACGTATTTAGTGTATAATTGTAGTTTAATTCCTAGAGATTGTTGTTTTAAAACAGCCCGAGTGCAATAACTGATTGAGGTGTTTCTAAAATAAGTTGTGGAAATAAGGCAATATATCAGGAACTATAAGGGGAAAGCGAGAGAATATACATATTTGCAATATGAATAAAGTTTATTATTATCATGATGAGATGCTTTAATCTTATTATGGGAACCCATGAAATCACTTTCAGTTGTAAAGTAACTTCTTAAGCACAGTTACAACTAATTATATTTATGTTGGAGATTATAACTTTGAAAATGAATAATTTACAAGAAGGCCGTTGAAGTGGTGGAGTTTCTAAGCATTAAAAGGTAGATTTCGAATACACTTTTTGTTCTTCTAAACATTCAACATCATAATAAAGCTGCAAGGAAAACTGTTACTCATGTTCTAGGCTTCAAACTCTACGATGTCGATAGAACACGTTCCATCGACAACTTGTATTGAAAATAACAATAAAATAAGAACCTTTGTTTTAGTTTTTTTAATGTAAGTAATCGATTGAACGTTTTTTGTTGACAACGTGAGACAGAAGGTTTTTTTTAACCGACTTCAGAAAAAGAAGGAGGATATTAATTCGTCTATAGTTTTGTTTGTTTGGATATCTAACTTCATAAATCGGTACATTTTATACCGATTGTAAATTTTTTTTGTCTGAGACGGTATAGTTTCCATTTGGTTCCATTTCTAAAAAAAGTGAGCGGGGGTACGTCCGCCTAAATATGCTACGAAGCTTACCCAACCCATTGGGCTCTCGTAACGACACAATTTCCAAGTTGAAAAAATGGCCGGAACCACGCCAAATGATATTATTATAATATTATATTTTACACGCTTCTATTTGAAGGATTTTTACGAAATTTGGCACGCACACTGACCTCAAAAAAGACAAAATCCTGCATTAAAAAAAGTGGGCGGGGCAACGCCTATTAAACTTTAATACATATTCCTCCTTATTGTGAGTGGCATCATCGACGTCACTTCAAGACGACAGTAAAAACTGTCACTTAACAATTGACTGTTATTAACATGTTCTATTAATTTTCCAAGCCTTAGAGAATAGTAAGAGATTGTCAATACGAGCCAATTGTTGCTGGTAAAGAGTAGACAAGTGTCAATATTTACTGTCGCCACTTACAATAAGGGGAATTATATTTCACTAAATTCCCGCCCAATCACAATATAGCTTTCGTAAAGGCCGTGCTACATGTGAGCTACTTGACCTACTTTCTGAGAAATTTTTAAAAATCAACTGTTAAAGCTGTGCTGAACTATTAAAAAAAATCAAACATTATTATTATTATTTCTCAGAACTAATTTTTTTCTTTTCTAATTAAAAATATTCAGCATAGATTCCACTCACGTGCAATGTTTGCAGAATTAATCCTCATAGAATTTATCATACTTGTAATAATTTCACACAAATATCTTGTATAGTTAACTCTTGACATAAAAATAAAATTTTCTTTCTATGTTAAGCTGGGTGTAAATTGAAAACTTTAAACTTTTTTTGAGTTATATCAAAAAAAAAAAATATCTTCTCAGCCTAAAAAACTTACAAGTATTACATACTCGTACAGTAAATATGGTTAATCAAAACTTTAAACTTTTGCCATCTCAAATTATTTTGCCTTTTATGCTTGCACGTGCACATGCATACATACTCATACATTCTTACTCGTATTAATAAATTGGTGATATAGAATAAAGTCATATAGTTTGCCACTTTTGTTTTTCATAAATTTTGTTGCTGTTGCACTAGAAGCTTCGTGGTTTATTGTCTCTATGTAGTTAAAAGAAATCTACTAAAAAAGGGGAAGGGTACTATAGGACATACGAGTACACGCAAACTAAATTAAAATCCATAATCCAAAAAGTGTAAAATCTATATTGTATGCCTTCCTTACATAAGCAAAAATTATTTCGAATACATTGATCACACATGCACACACTCGCATTCGCAGTCACATAACATTTACACTCACATACGCGCGTACATTCCCTCTAGTCAGCCTAGAACCATATGTCTCTATGTCAACACTCTTTTCTATAGCGACAATTGCACTAGTAGAAATGTCGACAACTTTCCTTTTATGCGCGAGTAGAGATACGTTAGAGACATTGTCAATGAACGCGTCAATAGTTTGGTTTTCTTTTTTATTATGTTGTGCAATACTGTTAAAATACACATGTATGTATGTGTTTAAGTTTGTTGCCCTAACATTATGAAATTGTAGATGAGGTTCACTAAAACGTACTACTGAATCTTTGGTGACAATGTCTCCATGTGGTCCCAAAAAAACTACCTAGTCAGTAGTGCTACAGTCTAGTGGTGGATTTTCAATGACAAGCTAATGTTAAATGTCAATATCGCGATTACATTGGCTGGGGTACACCTGGTCAGTAGTGCTACTGACAATGTCACTAGTAAATCACTACATTTTCACTATTCGCATTTTCTGCAGGGTGCCTATGAAGGCATACATGTGCCTACATACATACACATGTATGGATGTATGTATGTACACATATACTAAAAGTTAACAATTTTTCGAAACTATTCAAATAAATCACAGGCTTTTTACAAGCAACAATTTTTGTTTTATTTTTCTATTCGTTATTGCAGTCTCTAAGTGCACATACATATGCATGCTTGTACTCTTTTATATGTGAGTGTGTAAATATGTATTGGTCGAAAGCAATGCCATGTAAAATATAGAAAATTTAATGAAATTTTTATTGAGATGTGGAAGACCTAGTTATACTCGTACGTCACTTAACTATTATATGATTTTTACTATTTTCTTTTACTTTCAATAAATAGAAATCTAATAGTCTGACCATATATTAGCAACAGTGGGGGGCAAAAATTGCCAATAAGAAGTGCAATTTTATCATGGATGATACTTTTGAGGCTTTTCAATTGTAATACCTAAAGTGTTTGCTAGTAAGTGTTATCTTTATTGTATAAATATATTTAAAGATTATTATTCAATACTTAAGAAAATGATCATTTATGTGAATAATGTCATTCTAAAGTCATACGAAGAGACAGTAATAATCACTTTTCAATTGAAACAAAGTATACTAAAGAAAATACTTTAAATAATTAGGTTAAGTTGAGGTTAGATTGAAAAGAGGGCCAAGTTAGTTGACCGAATCTCATACAGGAATACAGTTATGATTAATGCGGCACACACCAAGGAACCATTCTGAGGCGTTTCAAATCAGACTCCCAATGACATTCCAATTCCGGTACGTTGTCGCTGTGAAAAAGTTGTTTCTAGGCTGACTAAACGCTGGACAGTGACCATTAGTACAGCTAGAAATTAATTTCTTTTTGACTGGTGGTTTGCATGAGTAATATGAAAATAAGTAATTAAAGCGTGTTTTTTTTAGGTTGTCACAAACTTTGAGTTTCTCTCAGTAAATCAATTGTAGCGCACGCTGTGTGGCATGTGGCTCAATCCTGTTGGAACCACATATCACCAAGATTAATACCACGTAATTGAGGTATGAAAAAATTTCGAATCATGTTTCTATACCGTTCACCATTGACAGTAACAGTTTGACCATCATCGTTTTTGAAGACATATGGGCCAATGACTCTCTGTGGATGTAATGTTGTTTCGACAAAAGCTTGTGGATTCTCCTCATTCCAAATGTGACAATTCTGCTTATTTACGTACCCATTCTACCAGAAATGGGCTTCATCGGAAAATAAAATTATGAATGGAAATTCAAAATCAATATCAATATTAATAATTCTAGGTGGAGGGTGTAGCAGCAAATCACTGGGGTGGAAGGCAATGTATCCTCCAGAATGTCTTTTCTATGCCTATGACAACGACACAAATAGTGTTCCAATGTGTTGTCCTCGTCCTCGTATGCTCTGGATATCATCATCAGTCTCATGAGAGGTAGATGAGATCTCTTACTATTATGACAACCAGTCTGCTGAGTGTTGCTTGACCTATACAATCTTATAATCTATTTTGACTTCTCTTGATTTCGGTTACCTCATAGAATTCCTGCAGGCTAAACTCGTCCATGTTCTCCTATCGTCCACTGTTTAAGTTGGGTTCTGAGTCCATTAAAAAGTTTAGCAATCTCTTTGTTTTCTATTATATCATAATGTCCCGGTATCCATATTATCTGTAGATCAGTACAGTATGCGCATGAGCTTATTTTTACGCTAAAGGAACTTAGCAGATTCAACTTCCTCTTTCTTTAAGCCTCTGACAATGAATTTACTATCCGTGAATATACAGGCTGGTATCTTATTATAGATTTCTTTTAATCTGTAACGGACATGATCTCGGTCTGAAAAACTGTGTTATGATACCGAAGATGAAAGAATTTTCTTATGCTTCGACTGCTGTCATAGAGCCCACTTCCCGCTCGATTACCAATTTCCGAAACTTCTGTATAAATATCTGTTCCTGGATTATTCCCCGATTCGATAGTTGCACTCCATTCCGGTATCAGCATCATGCAGTTAGTGTGTAAATATATAGTTGGGACTCTGTCACTCTGTGGTCGCATTACCTCATGCTAAGATGTCTCCTATCTTTTGGTCTTTAGTTATTTGTGCTGTTCCATAGCAATTCTCCCATCACGGCAGCAGTTAAAGCTGCTTCATATTTAACCTGTGCATTGATCGGCAAAATCGGTAAAATGTTCTCTATCGCCTTTGTTGATGCGGTTCTCATGGCGTCACAGATGTCAGTGCGGCAAAGTCTTTGTATTTGTTGAAATGTCTGGTATATTTAACTTCTACTCTAATAATTTCCACCACACTGACGATGCGTAAACAAACGCCTGTGTGGAGCCAGTGTCTTAGTACCCCATATAATTAAAATCAAAATTTTAACAAAATATTTAAATAAAATTTGGAATAAAGTAACTCAAAGTAGATTGAAGAATAATCAGTTATGTTTCATTTGCATTACATTGTTCGATGATCATATGCTTAGCTGAAAAGTTATGACACAGTGGTGTCCGTAATTCTATAATAAAAACAAGGGGAGATTTTGTTTTCTTTTATATGATAATCCTCAATGAATTATTTATTATTTTTGCACTTGTTATGGATACCCCAATATTGTGGGGATTCTGAGTATTTGCTAAGTCTTGTTCAATAACATTTTAATAATGCTTATACTCAAAATTTCTCTTCGTATTAAAAGCCCTTATCATAATTTTTTTCTTTCTGTATAAAAGCTTTTTAAAACAATATTTATATGGAAATTTATATAAGGCTAACAATCCCTTACAACCAACAAAAATATTTATTTAATTTTTTCATCGAAAAGGAATAAAAGAATAACAAATTGTGTCTGTTCACAAACATAATAATAATAAGAAAGTTATATTTATTTACATTTTACCATTTTAAATTTAAAGTGGCCTTCACAAAGCGAAAGTTGAAATAAATTTTCTGTTGACTCATTTTTAAAGGTAGCAAATTTTCAAACAAATGCCCCATTAATAAAACTCAGTTTCATTTAATGAAATATCGCCCACTAACAAAGAATTTAACGAAATCTATTGCATACTTTATTGAGTTTTTAAAAGAGTGGGTGTGTGTGTTTTTTGTGTGTGTGGTAAGGGCGAATGAGTAATTTGTTAATATTTATGTCACAGAATTATCATACGTAGCACTCGTAATTAATTGACGTAAAAACTAAAGCATAATTTTTCAAAATTTGTTGAGTCACAATCATGTGACTTTTGAAAAAATGCAACCCTGAGCTAATGAATTCTATATTAATGAATACGATTGAGTAGGATAGTGAATCATACACAGCCTTCAGAGATACATATGTATTTAGTGACGCGTATGTGTCTATTCAAATATATACAAGGTGAGTGTGAAGTATGTGCATACATAATTTGAAGTTAATTTTTATTTTTACGAAAGTAAATAACTTGTGTCATGCTGTTCTAGTTATGGATGTGACTTATCGTCGTTAGTTTAAATAAATGTATTGTTTTGGAAAGTATATTTTAGCTTCGCGGTTCTTCTTAATCTTAGCCATAAATAAAATCGATGTATCGTTCTGTGTATCAATAGTTTTTCTTCTAAATCTTGTGAATGTGGCAAGTTTTTAGCAGAGTATTTCGGACATAATTGGAGCAAAGACATATACATACATAAATATATATTTAATTTCATTCTCTGTTTTATAAAAATTCTTACAATGTCGCCTTTAAATGGAGAAGCGAGAACAAAATAAATTTCTATGCATTAAAGTTTTTCACATTAATATTGATTAATTAATTAACACACTTTCTAATTTTTCGCAGAACCCGTTTTAATGTAATAAATGCATATTACATAAATTTTAATTTTACTTCATTTCATACAATTATTTCTCGCATAATTCCATTATTAAAAAAAATACAGCATCGAATATGAAAATGCGTGAAAGCAAAATTTATAAATTGTTAAAAATTTAATTCCACTTGAGATAAAAGTTGGGCAAACTATTTCTGCAAATAAATGTGAAAAACAAATTCAAATATTTTTTTTCTTTTTCGTTTGCGGAAAATTATACAAATATTTTACAAACCGTAACTAATAAAAGTTTCTTAATGCTTACAAATTTTATTACACACACAGCAAAACAAACATTACCAATGGTGATATCCCAGCAAACATTTAATTCATATGGAAGTTTATTTGCTTGAAAAATTAATAGTTTTTATTCCTACAAAAAATTTTGTAATTAGGAAGCATTCTTAACGTCCTTTAAGTTTTTATGTCACTTAATCTCAAGGAGAAATTTTTTTATCACTTATGCTCACGTTCTCTCTGGCGTGGTTAATATTAATAATACTATGAAATCACACACGAAACACTTGATAAGGTGACAGTAAATCAAAATGATCGAAAATATTTTAAAAGGAGATGGTTTATCTATCATTCTTTTTATATTAAAGGCATCAAAAAAATATTTTTCCACTCACGCTGATGCGTGATAATATTTAAAAACTAGTTTTTTGACCTTTTAGTTTTTTTTTAAGCATGCATTAAAACTATTGTTTTAAACCGTATTATTTTAATATTTTTTTTTAAAGAGAAGTAACACTCAGGCAATGAATGCCTACTACTATTACTAGGTGTTACCTTCTTTAGGAAAGGGATAGTGATAGAGAAGACAGGTGGTGAAGAAAGAGATAGGGGAAGCTTCATTCTTTTACAACTCTGCTTTTTGCACGTTTTTTAATAATGCACTGTTGCAGCGCCTCTGGTGTTCAATGAGGCGTATTAAATTTTTGAAGCTGTGATTAGTAACCATTTTATTGGTTATTTTACTTTGCCGATAATTCTGCTACACAACGAAGGAGGGCGCTCTGATGTTCCATTAGGATTACTATCTGTTGAAATCGATATAATTCAGTGACCAGTGACTATGCCTTCATCACATGAACTTTCTACAACAACTGATACAAAGGGACACTAATTTACATCAGAAAAATGCGTGGTGTTGTTATATCATGACTGCCTGATACCGGACTCGAACCCAGGACCTTCGTTTTCGTAGTCAACGTGCTAACTATTTCAGCCAACGCCACCCTCAAAAATTAATTTTCGATTTCTTCCCCGTACTGTAAATATTTCGTTTTTGTTACCTAGAAAAAAGGTTAATGTTTTCTAAAATTTGCAAATATTTGCACCTGAAATATTTCAAGTTCAGAAAATAGCCAATTGCCCTATAGATCTGTGAGGGTGTTATGGCCATCATCTGCTATAATTTTTTAAAAGTTCAAATGAAAAAAAAACTTAATAGTTCTATTAGTTCAACTTAAGGTCACTTCAATAATTTCAATTTATGTGACCTAATAGACGAATTTACCAAAATTTTGTTCTAAACAAAAAGACACCAATTGTTAGGTTTTTACCCTTTAAAAACGTTTTTTCCGTTCTAATTAGGGTTAAGAATGACACTTTTTTATTTACTAAATAAATACACTTATGATCTTTGAAATTCTATTTGACCTTTTTTTACAATTGATAACTTTTTTATTAAGCTTGAGGTCTTTTTTGTTTTTAATAAAATTAACAATTTTATTAATCGATATTTCGACACGACTTTGTGTGTCTTCTTCAGGTTATATAACCTGTAACCAATTTGAAATACACTTGTACTAAACAAGAGCTTAAATACACACACAACTTAAATTATTTCAATCATAGCTGCCCAAAGTAGCACCAGAGTGCCGAACATCAATCGGCTTCTTATACAAATGAATATACATACGCAAATAAATTTCTATATTGTTTCTCTCGGTAGACAGCTTTGACTTAAATACTAGACAACTGGATACCACTACGTCTACTCTGCTGTCGTATACACACGTTCTCACACAACTGACTGCGCTGGTTTTGAAGTAATGCCCTCTCTCTGTTGTTCATCACACACACACACAAGACTCACTCTGTCCTTGCTCACCGTTGATATAACTATAATGACTCACTGCTTTACTTTAAAACACTTATGTACGACTATATATAAGCTTTGGATATTATCTCCCATTTATAAAATTTTGTTTGGTAAAAAAAGTGGACAATTTCCTATAGTGCAACAGAACGAATTATAACACGAACTAATGAAGTGATCAAAATCTAGTACTGAGCGTCTGTTGATTTACTGTGACTTTCTTCTAAAATTCTTCTGAAAGCTTTAAGTTAAGTATACAAATTTCGGTGCATCAGCTATAATCATGAAGTTAACATCGTGGTATTCCTGCTGCAAATAATCTAACATTGTTGTATGTTTAAAAGCTAATGTCAGTGCTGAATAATTCAAGTGTTCTGATTTGATAATAATTCTGCACTGGAGACTTTTGATTAATTGCGTGTATTTTATTTAACCTACAAAAATAAAATAATAACTCAAAAATGTCATTTCACAAATAAGAATAATTCTGTCTGTTTTTGTTTTAAAATTCTTTGAATTTTTTCTAAATGCCTTTTGTTGCCTAATTTTGAACAGTAGCATTTTAAAACAAAAATGAAAAATAAGAAATATACTTCGGATATTTATTTGACATAAAGTCTTTATTTAATTATAAGCGCAATTTATTTGCTGGTGGTTAAGCATTGTCTATATGCATTAACAAATCGTCAGTAAACTTCAACCATACATTTGAAAAAAAAAGAAAATTTTTAGATTCTTGCAAGTTTTTTTTTTGATTTAGTATACAAATTATAAGTATTCAAGAAAAAGTTAAAGTCGAATAAAATATACCAGTGATCTAAAACACATTTGACAATCAGCCTTATCATGATATCCACATGTGAAAATTTCCAAATAAAATTTAATTTCGTATCATCAATTCTAATAAAATTAAAAACTAAGATATTTTCACTTTTTCCAACATACAAATCTTTGCGAATAATTTTTTTCCATAAATTGTCAAACTATTTCGCAATCGTATGAAGTTTTTTGATACAAATTGTTCACACTTTCGGAAGTTTTCATGTGAAATTTTATTTATGACAAACCTGAATAACTCATGTGAACTAAAATTTCAAGTTAAGTTAAAACTATTCTTATGTGTATGTTTGCTGGGATTATGCCAACTGCACGCACGTTTGTAAATGAGCAGAAACAAAAATAAAACACATACTTAGATATTTTCAGCAGAAAAAAAAAC
This sequence comes from Nowickia ferox, assembly GCA_936439885.1. Classification (NCBI taxonomy): domain Eukaryota; kingdom Metazoa; phylum Arthropoda; class Insecta; order Diptera; family Tachinidae; genus Nowickia; species Nowickia ferox. Next base: position 115,045,407 of record OW387025.1, read on the forward strand.
AGAAAATGAAGAAAATGCAGAAAGATATTATTATTATTATTATTAACGAATGTAATTCCAGCAACATGTTGCTAGGAAGGACTCAAATACTAAGCAACATTGTTTCATTAAAAACTTTTATTCAATGTGTTAAATTATTTTATGTGTGTGTATTTGTTTGACAGTTAGTAATAAAATAGTTGGAGTTTAGGATTTTTTTTATTTAAGCGTGAACACAAGTGGAGTTTTTCTAATGTATTTATTTCCTTTTTTTAGCCAGAAATTTTATGAGTTTTGCAATAACACTTATTTATACTTTCGACTGCATGTCAAAATTATTTTTGGCTACTGTATAAACGTAGCTTGCATACTTGTTAACAATACATTAAAAGTTGTGCTAAATAGTTTTAGGAAAACGTCATGAAATCGTAAAATAAACTTGTTCTACAGCAAAGAAAATTGTATTTAATATATTGATGCTCAGGAAATAATACTCCTTTAACTTTAATATGATTTAATAAAATTATTTCAAAGGGAGCGTTTTAGAAATAAAAATTAATCTGATGTTTAAGAAAATTCTAACCAATCGTTTAAAAGCAAACAACAGCACAAACGTTTTGTTGAAATATTATGTCAAAAACATTTCCATCACTTTTAACGTAAAAATTCTTGATTTAAGTATATCACAGTGTTTCATTACCATTCCAAAATGTTAAGAGAGAAAAAAAAATAATAATTGTCGACAAAGACGTGAAAATTCAAAATGCCTTTGGTGGGCTACAAATGGAGGCAATCACATCAACTGCATTTCTCAGCAAACAAAACATCTGCTGACATTGAATCGGAAAATTATCTATTTCAAGACATTGCGTGACACATTTCCTGATTTCCAAAACAATATTTTTTCATCACATTCTCCAAAAACAAATATAACTCGGCTACGAAAAAAATGCCTATTAAAAGTCAAAACTAAGGCCCAATTACTGGAAAGTATAAAACAAAGATACATTCGTTTTATGTATTCAAACTTGTTTTCTTATTTCTATTAATTGTTGTACATGAAACGAATCCACTGTGCGTGTGCTTGAAACATTTGATGGATAAATGGCAAGAGTTTGTTGGCAGTTTATTTTTAATAAATTGAAAGAATTTAATGCTACAAATAACAGTATATTTAAATATCATATGCCCTCTCCAGACATTCCATAGTTTTATCAGCAAAAAAAAAGTAAAAAATAAAAACAAAAATATTACGTAAGCAAACTTGTTAAAAATTTTATTTTCTTTATTATTTCTTTGTTTTTTTTTGGTCTTTCTTAGTTTAATATTCTCAATTCAATGATTTTATGGGTTTATAAAATTTTCATTGTATTTTAATAAGTTGTTGTTTATTTAACTGTAAAAATCCACATTAGTCATCAACTCTGTTATTGAAAAGGTAAGAAAATATTTCAGTGACAAAAATTGCACAACCAACTTAAGGAATTCAAAATTTGCTCTAATAAATATTTTTCAAAATGATATTAGTTTTTATTAATAAGACTGTAATTATGTTAATGAACCGTAATTAAGTTTATGATTACATAATTGCAATACAGAAAATTTTAAAATCTACTGCAGATTTGGCTGCTCTCTTGAGGTGGATATTAAAAGCTCGGGTTTGGCGTGAATGAGAAGTATCTTTCCAACTGAAATAATTATGATGCGAGTATTTATCTATAGCGAATTGAGAAACAAACGAGTTCAAGGCCAATGCAATTAAACTGATTAAAAGTTCAATTAATTATTTAGTTAAGTCAATTAACCTCTTGCTTAAAAAATTATTTAATTAAAAATTTTAATTGACACAATAAAATTTTTAATTGATTTTTTTTTCAATGAAATGTGTTGATTTGAAATATGTGTTTTCTGTGTATGTATGTACGAGATTTGTTCAAAACGTATCGTAAATTTTGAATTTTCGCGGGTTACATATATTAGAATTGTGATTTTTTTGTGGCGTTATGTTGGTACTCATGTCTCTCACTTATGCCGACAATTTCGGCCATTTTGAATGTTCAGTTAATTTTTGACAGCTGCTTGGCTTGCACGTGTTTTGGCTCGTATTCGATTTTTACCTATTAAAACAAATGGAACAAAGAAACTGTATAAAATTTTGTGTGAAAAACGAAATTAAGTGCGTGGATGCATTCCGAATGTTGACTGTGGCAAATCACATCAGTATTTACAAGTTATTATATTCTGAAAAAAAAAATTCAAGACAAATTTTAGATGTATTCAAAAATCACAGCGTATGTGAATGAATAAGTGATTTTTTATGAGACAATAATTCGTGGGCAAGGAAGTGCATGTCGACATAATTAATTCGTAGTAAAAATTATACACAGGATCATAAGAAAGAGCTTAAATAATTAAAACAATTTAATATTGATAATGGAAAAAATCTTCCCAGTAAAAAATTGTTTCAAATAAAGCAGATTTTTACTATGAGAGGGTAAAAGTAGAGCTGACAAACCTGCTTATATTGCTGCTGATGTTTGTATGGCTAATTCCCGGTTTGGAGTACTACATTTTTTGCTCACAAAAGCGTTTTTTTTAATATAATAAAACATGCAAATATAGCAGTTATCTCAATTAAACGTTTTTACTTATAAAAAAACGTTTTTACTTATAAAAAAGCGTTTTGCAAGATTACAAGACAAATTTCTGGCTTTGAAACCTGCATTGTTGTGGCGCTGTTAAATCGCCTTTTTCCTATAGTTTGCTTCATAGATGTTCAATGCTTCGAAACAGCTCATATTTTAAAGCGAGTTATGCTGCGCTTTATTGCATTATTGCTTCCAAAAACATGATTTTTTTTACTGGGTTCTTATTTATTTAATTGCCCTGATATTCCTGAAACACATACACAATATAGTTTTATTTTTATTAAGTTTAAAAATTAATAAATATCTTGAAACGTGAAAAATATTTAACATCTACATATATAAATACATTCATATTTACAAAAGTAAAAAAAATTCCTTTAAATTTTTTTAAGTTGAATTGATGATGACTCTTCTTTATATTTTTGATTAGTAATCCTGGCAACAAATGGGAAAATAATGATGACTTTATCATACAACGCATACAAATTATTAGTTTCTCCGTTTGATTTGTATAAAATAAATTTTGAAGAATTTGTTACTTTATTTGCAACTCTTAAAAGAAGATATTTTTTTGGGGCGAAAATAAAAAATAAATAAAAGAAATATGACAAATAATACCTTTTTTTCTGGAGGACAAAACTTCAACGCTGCTTGGTTTCTTATTTGTTGTGATTTTCCTTTTTCACTTTGGCTTAATGATAACAAACGAGGAAAGTTGCAAAGAAAAAAGGGGGAAAATGATGTATTGTACTAAGTTTTTACTAAAAAAAAAAAAAAAAATTTACATGACAATAATAATAAAAAGTAGAAGATGGCGGTGAAGATTGAAAAAAATAACAAGAAATGAAGGCAAAAAATTATTCGCCCTTTTTCAGTTTATTTACAAGTCGATGAATAAATTATAAAATAAATATCTAAAGGAATCCCTTTCATATCTTTAACATTCAAACATTTAATCACACACATGCACACAAGTGTCGGTATTTGTAGCAAATTCAGTATTGACCTGCTCGACATTCTTTCAACTGGAGACATATGGCGGTGGTATCATGAGTGGGGTGACAATTAAACGCATATCTTGCGACAAAATTGTGCTAATATTTTATACGAAATAATCTAAAATATTCAAGATGAAATTCTGGAGTTGGAAAAATATATAGAATATAACATTCTGTTGCTCTTTGAAAGCTTTTAAAACGTAATATTTGGGAGCTGAACATTAAAAATATTATTCGAGGATTCAAGCCCATAGTTTTAAGTGTCATAATGTCTTAAAGCAAAAACAACTATAAAAAAATAGTTGAAAGCATTATAACAGTGTGACACTTACGTGTAGTTTCCACAATGCAAGCAAGCGACTTATATAGAAAAAATATATGAAAAGCACTACAATTTTTGAGTGATTCAAAGTCGCTTGCTTGCATTGTGGAAACTACACATTTACTGCCGGTTTATAGAAGCCATGTAAAAATTCTATTTTATATTGAAAACAAAAACAAAGCACTCAAATTTGTTTTTGTTAGTTTAAATACTGCCGGAGGTTTAGGTAGTATTTATGACTGCTTATTTCATCACATACCAAATAATCAAAAATCCTTCAAAAACCTTTAAAATAAATAGTCGTAACTTTGCTTACAATCATGCCTTCCCCTGAAGATAAACGAATTTACATTTCACTTGCGGTGATGGGTATAAACAATTATTATGTTTTTGCTAGTCTTTGAACTTATTACATTATCAAAAGTTGTGAGTTTTAACTTTTCATATTTTTAATAGCTTTTTATGTTAATTTGTCGTTGCTGAGCAGCAGAATTTGAATGAGTTTTATTTGGTTTACCTTTGCTATCGAGTTTCAAAATAGAAGAGGGAAGAGTAGCGGGAAGGTGTTCATACAGATAGGGTCATGATTAACCTTCATTGGCATTTCTATTTATTCATGTTAGATCGATATAGCAAAATGATAAAAATAATAATAACTTTACTCTAATACACCTCTTACACAGGTTTTCCTCCCTATTTGATTATTAAATTTTTTTTCTCACCGATATAACACCGCATTTTGCATACTAACTTGGGTTTCAAGCCTTTAAAGTTCAGTTAATAAAATAAAATAAAATAAAATAAAATAAAATAAAATAAAATAAAATAAAATAAAATAAAATAAAATAAATAAAAAAGAATAAACTAAAATAAAATAAAATAAAATAAAATAAAATAAAATAAACTAAACTAAAATAAAATAAAATAAAATAAATAAAATAGAATAAACTAAAATAAAAAAAATAAAATAAAATAAAATAAAATTAAATAAATAAAATAGAATAAAATAAAATAAAATAAATAAAATAGAATAAAATAAAATAAAATATAATTAAATAAATAAAATAAAATAAAATAAAATAAAATAAAATAAATAAAATAGAATAAAATAAAATAAATAAAATAGAATAAAATAAAATAAAATATAATTAAATAAATAAAATAAATAATATAAATAAAATAAATAAAATAAATAAAATAAAATAAAATAAAATAAATAATATAAATAAAATAAAATTAAATAAATAAAATAAATAATATAAATAAAATTAAATAAATAAAATAAATAATATAAATAAAATAAAATAAAATAAAATAAAATAAAATAAAATAAAGTAATATAAAATAAGATAAAGTTAAATAAAGAAAAATAAAATAAAATTAATGGTCCATATGCGATATAGGCACCGATTTCAGCGCTCTTTATCATAAAAGCTTTTTTGGTCGTGTGATTTCTCGAAGAAGTAATCACAACTGACCACCGATATCTGGCAACGAAACATCATAAGACTTTTTAGGGAGCTACGTGAAAGAGTTTCTGTAAAAAAATAGAAAACCAGTGCTTAAAAAATACACTTGCACGAATTTGTCAAAAACCAATTTTTTGGATGATTAGAATATTCTATAATTTGATGAAATTTGTAAAGATTAATCAATTATTCAAAAGTTTGTCACAAATAAAGGGATCTAATCTGCAAAACAGAATACGTTTCTGTATAATTTATGTTTGAAATATTCTTCATTTAACATTCAGCAAACAACGAAAAATATTCAGATTCAGATAAAAGAAAGAACAAACAGAATTTGTTTACTAATTTTTTAAACCATAAATCTTTTTTTTCATGCATTATTAAGCAAAAAAGTATACATAAGTATTATTCTTAAAAAAGGCAATATTTTTCAATTATTCAAAACCAATTGACAGCAAAATGTTCACTAAAACAGCCGCGAGAATGAACGAATGAAATTCAATCGAAATTCAATCAGAAAAAAAATATTCCAAAAAATAATAATAAAAGGTCAAAATATACAACCAAATTCACATAAAAAATATATGTACATACATACATATATAAATAAACGAAAAGCAAGAACAACTACAACGATAAAATTTTGCAAAGGATTCAATTTAATATTAAACCTTTTCATACAAGATGATAGATTTATGGGAAAACATATTTTGTTGTAAATAAAGAAGAAAAAAAAACGAAACGAAAAACATTATTTAAGTGCTTTCCACCAAGAAGAGAAGCCAAGAGCACAACAAGTCTTTTGGATGAGGGAGCGTAGGATGATAATAATGTTGGTATACTTTCAATAATAAAGCAAACTTAAGTTTTAATGAAAAATAGCAACTTTTTATTAAAATTTTACAAATGAATTTCCCTTTAATGACAAACAATAACAACAACAAAAACAAAAATGTAAGAAGCAAAAAGGAGCAGCAGCAGCAGCAGCAAGAAAGCTCTTGGCAAATAAAGAAGTTACTCGTATATATTTTAATTTGCCGTGCATCTTCATCACCTAAACAGCAGTAAAATCAAGGCAAGCAGGCTGCGAGCAAATACCAACAAGTAGGAGGATGATAATGAAGTTAAATCATAATGAATTTGATCACTACTATTAGTCCTAGTTTACACTACGCAAGTCTTATTGCTAGGCTGATTAGTTTTTTAGGAGAGAGAGACGAGGGGAAAAGAAACGTTTCTGTTCCCCTCGTCTCTTTCTCCCTCAAACTAATCAGCTTAGCAATAAGACTTGCATAGTGTAAACTAGGACTTACTGCGACGAGGTGCGGATAAGGGTGTTGATTTCAGCAGTACTTTGATACTAGAAGTTTAGAAAAAAATGTGTAAAGCTGAGTTCCAAACAAAGTTTAATAATGTTGTTGTTGTGTAAGTTTTTGTGATGATTACTTAAAACTTGTTTATTTAATAAACACAGGCACTAAAAACGCTGTTGTTTTTTTCCTCTCACTCGGCGCGTCATTATATTACAGTAGAACATTTTGGGTGATTGTTTTCCTTCCTATTTTTTGGTATTTGTTTCGGTTGAGTTGTTTTGTCTGGATACAGTCACTGACTGTTGCTGCTGATGTACTCGCTTACAATCAACAGGAACTTACTTAATAAAAGACAATCTTAATAAAAATACCTTTGAGGCTTTTGGCGTAGTTCGCCACTCTGTCTTGTCTTGTCTTGAGTTGTCTTGCCTTGTCTTGCATAAATTACAACATGCCTGCCTGCTTGCGTGCGTACTTAACAATCTGTTAATATGAGAATGTTTTTCGAGAGAACACAGTTTTGTGATTGTTTTAATATTTTATTATTATCTCTACAACAGGTGGCAGGAAGAATTAAATATGTAAATATGTAAATATGTAGTATGTATAAGTTAAATATTTTTTTTATTATTTTCTAAGTATTCGCAAGCGATGTCATGCATGCAAGAAATAGATTTCCATAGAACTGCGAGTACAGAAGTAAATTTTCTAGTCATAAATTTTCAGCCCTTAAACTCTTATATTTTTCCTACAAATCCCTAAAATCTGTTCGAAAATTATTGAACTTTTATGACCTAAAAGTACCACTGCCTTAAATATTTGATGTTGAAAAAACTATTACTAAAATCCTATTTTTGCAATTCGATTTGAACATAAATTTATAGTTGAAAGTCGTTCTTCATTGAAAAAAAAAATTATGAAAAATTACAAAAAGATTTTCCCAAAAAAAAAATGTTCTGTGAAAAATAGAAAAAGTGCATAGAATTACGAAAATTGGGATAACAAAATCATTATGGGTGTCCAATGTAAAAACACCCCATGGCGAGGTATCAAATAATTTGGGTTAATTTTCATGAAGCTTGTAGCAAAAACAATTTTTACTTATCTTATTTAAAAGTGCTGTACCACTTTTTGGAGTAACATCTGAAGTGGGATTTGCTATTTTAGGCGTGGTCCCGCAAAATAGTAACACATTAAAAGGCATATCTAAAGTTTAAAATTGCTCTACTCTGCTTAAAAGTTGCAAAATCATTTTTCGTATTAATAAAAATTTTTTGGTGTTTTTTTTTTTGGAAATTGTTACAATTAAGTTTAACATTTGTTAACGTACTAATAATCCCAAATTATTATAATTTTTATCAGAAATAATTTCTTAGTCGGGCTTAAGTTCAGTAATTTCAATTCTTATTGAATGAAATATTTTTTATTAATTAATGTGAGTTTCTAAAGAAGAGAAGAAAAATTAAATTAGACTATAAGCTGGGGGAAATACCGATATTTTTCTGTGCAGCAACGCACTTCATCAGCACCCAATTATTATTATAATTTTTGCTTATCCGGTATTAGTGCCTTGACAAATCGTCGCCTCAGAATTGGTTTTTCCCACCGACCATTTAAAAAAAATGTGTTAGGTATGGAGTGTATATGTATGTACTCGTATGTACATATATGTATTTTGAATACTCTCTTTCTGCATAAAAACGCAAGTCACGAAATTTATTATGCTCATATCAACTATTTTAAGGTTTATTAAAGCTACGGTCACACTTGTCAAACATTTGCCCAAAAAAGCGTAACCACTAAATGCTAATGAAAAATCTTTCAATTCAGACAAAAGTTTGTAAAGTTAAAGAGTAGCCAATATTGTTGGATTCTATGACATGGTGCATTAGTTGTGTTCGAAATAATATGATAAACAAGTGTCTGGATCAAAACTTTTTTCATTAGTGTTTGTTGGTTACGCTTTTTTGGGCAAATGTTTGACAAGTGTGACCGTACCTTAAGTATTGTTTTGCTAAGCACACCACTATTTTGCGATTGCGTCAAATTCTTCAAACAAAAACGTACAAGCTAAATTTAACTCTTGTTTGCTTCATTTCTATAAGAAATGATTAATTAAAAAAAAGCAGGTGACGTAAGAAAAATTCAACGGCGACGGTTAAGCAAAAACATCATCATCCAGATGCAGCCGCCGGCAATATGTTTTAATATAAACTTATTAAACACTAATATAAAATAATGTTTGAGTATAACAGAAATCATTAACTACACTTCAATTACTTTTTTTTCTTGTGTAGGTGAATCGATCGATAGTTAACTATATTACGGTGGCGACTTCTTGCTCGGCATTAAATGATCGACTTATTTCTCTGGACAGCTAGAAAAATAAATTTAAAGCATTCATTTTCGTCTCAACAAAAAACTCGGATATGGAACACAAAAAGCTACTTTTTAAAAATTATTTAGAAAAGTGGCGTATGCGCCACAAAACACTTTCAATCAAATAATATTAACTTTTAACTTCATTCATGAAGGTTCACAAAAGAAGAGAAGAGAAAAAGAATTCTATCAGGTATATTTTGAGAAAACTTCACGTAAACTTTATTTGTCATTTTTCTGCCACTTAAGTGGCAACACTCTATTGAATAGTTGTTGTTGTTTTTTACATTTATTTCATTACAATTCGATCTAAAAAATGCAGCCAATCTAGCAATAGTAAAGTAAGAAAATAAAAAACATGTAGATTATTGAGTTCTTGTTCCAACTGTGATATTAGTTGAACTTCTCATTTGTTTGAATGAAAGCTAAACATAATATCTCTACTGGTTCTAAGAACATTTTTGGTAAAAGGTTCCCTGATTATCTGCATTAGCAATAGTGAAATGCGCATAGGATCCAATTAACCCCTCAATAATCAATTGCAATATATTTTTAATAATTTTTTTTTATTAAAAAAGAATATGAGAATTAGATAAAGATCTTAACCTACAATCTTTTGTAGGAATCGTAGGCTTAACATAAATTTTTGATAATTTCAATATAAAATTTTTTTACAAACAAATGTTTATACAGAGAAATTACCAACAACGTTTACACCATCTGCAATTCCCACGCTGATACAGACAGAAGAGAGCTCTTAACTTCCAATGGTTTAACCGATTTTTGTTCAAACATACCTGACAAATGATATTATCGGTTCAACAACCAGAGAATTTATGATAATTTCCTAACGGCTGGTCCAATTTTCTTTCAGTACAGACTCAAAGATATTAGGTCAAGGTCACCTTTCAAACAAAAGAAAAAAAAAACTAAATTAAAATCGGTCCAGCCGTTTGGTCTGTACGTGGACTTGTACAGACACACAGATCCACAGCCACACACTACAAACTTATAGCACCCCTTTTGTGGTCGGGGATTAATAATAGAAATCAGAGGTTTATTTAAAAGTATCTTTGTCTTCTATTTCGAATTTTTTTATTTTGTGAAAATCCTTAAAATTAAATCAGAGCAAAAACAAAATGTTCTTCCTTATTTCTTCGGAAATTTTATTTGGCACTTTTGCACTTTATTTGTTTGAATAATTTCCCACAAAAATATGATATGAATAAGCAGCTTAAATTTTTTAAGAATTTCTGTATTGCAACAAATATACGCAAGTATCTTTCAACTAATTAGGGGAAAAATATATACAAAATATCTTTAGTATCCCAAATATGTACATTAGAGCAATTTTAAGGATATACATGAGTGCTAATGAAAAGCGTGCTGATGCTGGTACAGAGAAATGCCGCAATTCTCCCAGTCAAGGTCTAGTTTAAATTTACTTGCCTTCTTTAAGAAATCATATTGATTAATAAGAATTAAAAAAAAAACTGAACTTAACCCAAAAAGCAATTTTGCTTGAAGTCAAATGCAAAATAATTGCCAAGTCACACATTCAATTTTCAAGCATTCTCCAGTGAAAAGGAACTTGAATTCAATTTAAGTTTCAAAAATAGTGCGCTTTTAAAATATAAAGGAAAATGCAATTCATTTCTTTCCTAATAATAATTTTCCGCATACATGTCATCACTATTGTTTTCACGATTTTAATCACTTTTTGTTTTTTATTTATTTTTGATATTTTTTGCCACAATTTAAATTTTATTAATAAATAAATTACGTATTTGTTTGATTTTTGATTTCAAAATATTTTCAAACTTGACCCCCTGTTTCCAAGACACGGACGGTCATTTTTTTGAGTACTTTTCATAAAAAATTTCTAGACGAGTCGCCTGCCTGACTTGTGGAAACAGGGTATGAAAATTAGTTGAAAAAGTGCTTGAATTCAGGTGCTTGAATCTTAATTTTTTGAGTGCTTATTGGGATGAACTTATTTCTGAATACATTTTTTTTAGTTCATATTAAGAGGAAGGCCATGAAAGTTTTACCACTGCCAATTGTGGCCCACTTCCAGTTGTGTTGATGTTGTTGATTTTTTTCCATTAAGTATAATCGGTTTATGCTGTTTGTTTTGTTATTTCCATGAATCTGTTTTTAAATTTTTGTGGCTTAAATTTCCATTTATTTCCTTTTAGGATTGTAATTTTTTATTAATTTAGTCCTGTTCTGTTCTGTTCGTAACTACTGGCAAAATCTTTGAAAACATTACATACATCTGGAATAGTTGCATGTATGTACATATATACTCGTATGTATGTATGTTTGTAAGTATGTAAAGGATCATCATCTTCGAACTGATTTTAACCCTTAAGAGTTATTTGTTCAGTAAATGCACTGACAAGCACAATAAAATATAAACTACTTTTTGTTTATCTTATAAATACTCTCTAATTCGATAATTTTAAATGTGGTTTATGGACACAAAAGCAATTAATTTTGTTGCTAAGAATAACATCAAGTTTTTAGCGTTTCTTTTCTTTTGTAATTTTTAGTTGTTATTAACTTAAAATATTTATGGTACAAACGGCAAGAGATGATATTGCACATGGTGGAATTGTTTGGGAAGGGGGCAATTTAATTATTTAAGATTTCTTTTAATGAAGGATGTGGGTTTTGTCTGCCTTCTTGTTTGATGAAAATTTTTTAGACCAAAAAAAAAATAAATTAAAATTAACTTAGCAATTGCACTTCGAGCCTATTAGCAAGTTCAATTATTTAGCAGCCTTATAAGTTTAAAGTGTGAAGTGCGATGATGGTGATAATAACTGAGTTTGAATTTGAAGTACATTAGCATTTCAATTAAAATTTTACTAATTGGCTATTATGTCACCCTAGAGAATATTTTGGTCGATTTGAATTGAAAATTGAAGTGTTAATGAAGTTTGTGTGAAATTAGTGACAAGGTATGACTGGTCGAATGTGCGTTTTTGAAGTTTTTATAATTTAATCAGAAATAATATCTTAATCGGGCCTAAGTTCAGTTCAATATTTGGAATGTTTATAGAATGAAATATTTTTTTTATTAATTAATGTGGTTTTCTAAAGAAGACAAGAAAAATTGCTAGAATTTAGCTGCTGGAAATTTTTCATTTTTCTGTGTCACCACGCACTTCATCAGCTCCCATATGACTTGTCTATTACTGGAGCTAAGATTGGATCCAAGCCTTTTTCTTAGCGTCGGACTAAGACATTTAACACGGCGGAATCTTAGAATGCTACTGGATTGCTTGTAGATAAATCAACCAACAAACTTGAATTCATGCATTGGTTTTAATGAAATTAATCACTTACGAGTGTATGTAAAAATAGCAAACAAATATTCAACAAAACTTTAAAGCTTAATGATATCTATTAAAGCTTGAGTAGTGTTAACTGAAAAACAAAATACTGTACATTCAGGTCAGTGGAAAATTTATGTTCGAATACAAAAAAATTTATACATTGTCTGCTTCCTACGAACATTAATTACAGCTTGTTATTTAACGTTTCCGTTTTGTTTGGGGATTCAATAGTTGGATTTATATATCTACATGCATGTATACATACATACATACATATATTCACATATATATATTTGTATGTATAAATATACTGTATATGTATGTATGTAGTTACATAAGGAATTTTTTCTTATTAGATTTTTGGGCAATTATCTTTTGCAAATATAAATTTATTGGCTTGTAAGGTTTGCGATATTATTTTAAATTGAAGTAAATAAATAAATAAATAGCGTCTGCAAATGTATTTATCATCTTCCAGAGTCTCATTAGTTCCACGTTTCTTCTTGCAACCATATTGAATTTATGCTATAAATTTTTCGTTTTTCATTTATGTCAAGTTAATTTGTTCCAATGAAGGAGTAGAACTATTATTTATTTCTATGTAGTTCGTTATAGGAAAAAATTGCTTTGAAAACATAAAATTTTCTTGTTGGGAGATAGAGATTTCGCTGGTATCTTTTTGTTTTTGAAGTTATCACTTATTTTACTTAATTTGATATTGATTAGGTATTGGAAAAGTTCTAAAATAATTGAGACTTCTTGTATATCTTTGACTGAAGCGAAAGAAACATGTAACAACATATTTTTAAATTTTACTGTAGAAACAACTTTATAAAATTGTTTACGTGATAAATTTCCTTTACTTAATTTTTGTTTATATTCTCGTGATGTTTCAAAACAAAATTTAAAACTTAGAGGAATGAATGATGTTTTATGAATTATTGGACAATACTAAACAAAGAAAGAAAATATTTCGAATTTTTTGTTAGTGACATGAATTTTTATTTGAGCTGGCGATATGTATGTACGAGTATGTATGCAGAATACTCTAGACCTAGAATATTGATCATTTATTAATAAGTTCTTGCGAGTTCAGCTGGAGTTCGTACCAAAAGTATGCGCGAGTCGGACAGGGAAAAAATGTTCATCCATATTTAGAAAATATCTAAAATAAAAATCAATTAAAAATTTAATTGTGGCAATTTAAATTTTTATTTAATATAATGATTAAGCAAAAGTTTAATTGACGTAGTTAAATTTTTAATTAAAATTTTAATCAATTATATTTTTAAACAATAGTTATTAAACTGCCTCAATTTAATTTTTTATTACTTATTTAATTTTTTTTTTCAATTTAAGAAATGTTCTTTAACAAATCTGAAAATGTAAATTAGACACATTTGAACATGGGAGTGTTGGAAAATAATTCAAAAAAAATAGTTTCAAGGGATCCAAGATCTTTTAACTTCCATTTTACATTTTATCGAACTAACTTCGAAAAATGTAATGTAATGTGATATAGTTTTTTTTGTAAATAAACGCCTTAATACTTTTAAAGACATAATATGATTCCGGAAGTACAGTACACTCTCGATAATTTAAAATTCAGGGGATCACAGAAAAATTTGAAATAATCGAGAAGTGTGTCTTATTAGAGTTTGCTAAAATCGGGTAAAATGAAAAACCCAGCGATATCAACATCATAGATTTTTCTGATGTGCGTTAGTCTTTATGCTAATGCATATCGCAGCTCCCTCCTTCGTCGATTACCTAAAAAAGCAAAATAAATATCGGCCAAATAAAATAATTAATAAAATGGCTACATAGCTTAAAATAGTGTGCCTACTTGGCACAAAAGCTGCTGCAGTGGTCCATTAAAAATCAAAAAGAAAGTTTAATTAAGTTCCTCTTCCCTATATATATCTCCCACTTCGCCATCTGTAGTTGCACCATCTCTCCTTGCAACTATCAGATACCACAAAGGCACTTGCAATTTGGACCTAAGTGAGCTGAAAACTTACTTAACCACCTATCTTACTTAGTTAAGATAACCATCGTGTCAAATGCGAGTACGAACTGTAGAAAATATGTTAAGAAAAGTTCAAGCTAACCATTGATTGTTGTAGGAAAAATGCAACCTTGTTTAATAATCCAAATGCTTACAACTTTTCAACGTTATAACAGTTTGTCATGTCTCTAACTCTACTTACTTCCTCTTTATAACTTTATCACAAGCAACATGTTTTTTGAATGAATGAATTATATTAAAGTTTTTGAATTAAAAGATCAACTTTAATATTTGTTTTCCAACCGCTTGGCAACACGTCAACTCGTCAGCTTCCACGTAAGTTTTAATTGGATCCAGTAAAACACAACAACTGTAATTAGGACCAAATGTGTAGGAGAAAATTTTATCTCCATATCTCACTGGATACAACTGAACCAAGGCATATTTTCGACATACATAAAAGATTGTGCAAATGAATCTGCCTGCATGATATAATTTATTAAATAGTAAACATAAAATATTTTCTTTTTAATAAAAACTCATTGTGTAGTGGAGGTGGAATCGTGAGCTGGCCTTCACTAGTGATCAAACTCATTCATGAACCATATTTTTCAATGGATAATTTTTATTTGGGTTCAAATGAGTGAAAAAAGAATCAATGATTGATAGTCATATAAACTCACTTGCTGGCACTTGCTAATCTTTAATTTGTATATTACAATTTTCCAAATAATATTTCAGTGATTGGAAGAATCACTAAAGTACTCTTATTTTTAGGAGGAAACGTTGAAAGTTGTCCACTCTAGCTTTAGCTGGATTCATTGAATGCAAGCTCACGCATGCTTTCCTGATTGAAAAAATAAGGCAAGTTAAAATAAATTGGAAGAAAGTCATTAATAGATTAGCTGGACCACACTACTCCACTCGTTTTTCTTGAAAACAAACTAAGGAGTATATTATCATATTATATACAAAACTTATTGATAATCCCTGAAAATGCAAACACAGCAACCCAAAAAAATTTCAAGAAAAATTCACAACCAAATAGTAATATTTATTATTGGACTTAAACTTACTCATGATCACGTGAACATCTTCCTTCCACCTCTAATATTAATATAAGAAACGCGTTTAGAATTATGCTAATAAGACAATATTTTTAAATCTAGTGGCGACTATCTTGTTTTCCTCTTTTACTCCTTTTAATCTTTTGATTGCGAAAAAAAACTAAAATTTGCATATTTTTCTTTTTGTTTCGTTTGCGGTGTAACTTTTATGGCAAATATTATTTTTCTTTGTATAATACGAGTATTAAACATTTTACACAATTTCAAAATACACGCTCGCTAACGTAATACGTTGCAAAATAAAAAAAAATTTTTTTATTTATTTCAGAAATTGCCAAGGGAGTTTTCTTCTTATCATGTGAATGAAGAGAATAAAAAAACTTTTGAAGTTTTGCGAATGTAAATGAATGAAAAAAATGGCATAAGGTTGAGAATGTCGGTTAGTGTTATATTCTTTCAGCGCTTGTAAATTGTTAACTCTGTTTGCTTAAGAAAAAAAAAAAACAAAAAAAACACAAATAATAATTTGAATTATTAAAGTTTTTGAAAGTCTGCGGAAATTCTAAATACGCATAATGTGATAAAGCTTTTTTGTGTTATCGAAAACTGAAATGTAGCCCAAATAAATAAATAAATGTTTGATGAATGTCTTGATATGTGAATTTTCCTTTTGAAGAAAAAAAAAAATTCTAAGAGAGATATAAATTTTAGAAAGTTTTTTGTTTTTGGTTAAGCACGTCGAGATGCACTTCGTTGGTGTTTGTCATCAGTAGACTTCGAACATACTTTAAAAAAGCTCTAAAAAACCCCAATGCTTATAGATAAATTTCCAACCAATTAGTAAGAATTACAGTAGGTAAAGAAATATTTTCCAATAACCTAAAACAATATTATTCAGCATTGTTTGCCTATTTTTCTGCAACAAATGCTGAGTGCATGCAGTCTTGGCCAGCAGGCAGCATACTAGTCTAATAGTCGGAGAATCGCAGGTTCAGCTTTGAAGTTTTTGTCTTAGAAAAAATGATTTTGATATTGGAATACGAAAGTCATCGATTGAATAAACAAATGATTAAATAAATTTTCTGTGATGACGATTTTTGCATATTTGACAAGCAAAAGTTGTGTGCACGTTTATCGAAAATATTATCAGACATGTTCTGAAAATCACATTTATCAATCAAATCACATGTGATTTTAAAAGTAATAATGATCCTTCAGACGTTTTTAAAATCATATACGATAAATTTCTTTCAGATGCTCTACACAATAGAAAAGTTAAAAAAATAGTAAAAAAATATATGCATGACCATTATTACTTCTAAAATCACATGTGAATTGAAAAATGTGATTTTCAGAACATGCCTGATATTTCTTTAGTCAATAAAAAAGCTTAAAGAATCAAAGAAAAAGCTTGTTGAGTAACCTTCTTTTTCAGTGATAGTTGTTATTGTAAAGGGTAATTTTTAGCAACTTTCCTTTTGGCAACACTGTTTTTGGCAACTCAGCTGTTTTCGTGTATCATGTTACTGTTAAACACGTTCAGTTTGTTCTATAATTTTGCCATGAATCGAAATTCATGCTCGATTAAGAAAGTGCATCGTGCACTTCTTCCGCAGCTGGATCCGATTATAGATTAGGCGTCATTCGCAGCCATTGGGCCTCTGTTACTTTTTTTCCAAAATGGAAGAGCTAAACTTGGCTGTGGTTTCAGCAAGACGACGCCACATGTCACACACCACTCGAAAAAATGTTCCAATTGCGAGGTGAGTTCGGTGAACAGTTTATTTATTTCACGTTTTGGGGCCGGTCAATTGGCCGCATAGATCGTGCGACTTAAAGCCTTTAAAGTATTTATTGTGGACCTATGCTAAGGCTCATGCCTATAGAGACAATCCCCCAACGTTTGACTCATTTTTAGACTATATTGAAGAATTCAATCGTGCGATACCGTCCGATATGTTGGCGAGGGTATGCCAAAGTTTGACCCAGCGTATGAACCATTTCAGGCGTAGCCGCGATCAACATTTACATAAAATTATCTTTAAACATTGAATTATATAGATCGTTCTACCGACTCAAATAAACATTTCATACATTTCTCTAAATTTTATGTGTTTTTCCTACAAATTGAAGCAAAATCTCTTAAAAATCACCCTTTATATATTCCTTCAAGTAAATAGAAACAATAATAAAATTTAAATTCAATTTCAAAAACATTTTTTATTTTTCTGTGTAGACATAAGACCGCACTTGTTACTCAGTTAACTGATACTGAAAAATTACGTCAAGGATGGATCTGATACCACACAGAGTACTCAATTCATCCCAATTCATCGCTTCCAATGACAAAACCATGTAAAAATAAACGTTATCTTTCATGTAAAGTATTTAGAGCTGGAATCAGTTCCTGTCACGTAGCAGCCAGTTTTAATTTCAAATGAAACACTCTGAAATATGAGATTGAAGAAATTAAATATTCTATTTTATAAAATTCTAATAGGCAACCAGAAATTCATAATACTGGGACATTTTAGACTCATTCGTTAAACACATAGACCACAGCAGGCTACACAACAACACGACTACAAATACTATTGACAACGACAGCAACAGCGCAATGCAGCTGATATTGAAGTATAATTATATATTTCAGTGCAGCCACTTTTAAATATTTCGCATTTATAACAATAAGATTACTCATTTAAAATGTACTATATTTTCCGCACAATATTTGCTCAATGACGCTTGAGAAAAAATTAGCCTGAGCTGGCAACAGCGATGAAAATGGTCGTGTAGTCGTGCAGCTGTGCTGGCGTCAAATCGTTCTAATAATCGTTTTAATATAAATGTGTATAATAAGCGCGTGTACAAGCTGGATGTTGACGTGCCTGGCACCCGCTTTATACTTTTGGCAGATTGTGGTTTGGTAGCCTGCTGTGGTCCACGTGCTTAATGCTTCACTTGAAAATTAATAAACTGGCTTGAAACTGGCTTGAGTATTCCTGTTTACATTTAATAAAATTTAACCACTTGCAATAACTGCCTTAATACCATAAATAAAAAAGTACTTTTAGAATTCTATTTGGTTTTCCATTATCTTGGCTAAAAATATTACTTGACGAATATTCGATATTTGTTTTCGTTATTATGCCAACGGCTTCAAATTTTGTAATACTGTGCAATATTTAAAAAAGGCTATTCTTTATATAGAAACTTAAAATTCTAAAGAAAATAAAAATGTGTGTGTGTACTCGTATTTACCAACTTTAAAGGTTGTTTTCAAATACTAGCAGCGAAAACATTCTTGTTTAAATTCTTAGAATTTTCCAAAGCAATTAAGAGGGCCATATATTTTATTGACCATTTCAAGACAACAGACAGAATTTTTGGAATTTTTCCGTGCCATGAAGTTGACCCAATCAAAGAGGATAAAATTGTTTTTTAGAAAACAAGAAAGAGATTTATATTTTAAGCCCAAACAAAGAAGAAAAAAGAGAGTTCATTTTGCTTAAAAATAAACAAACAGCAAGAAATTATTGTTGGCAAATAACGACAACAAAACAAGGAACATATTTAATTCCTACTTTAATTATATACAGACACAAAGCGTTTAGGTTGTTGTTGGTTGGATTTTTTATTTCAAGATAAATTTGTAGATACTCTCTAGCGAAAGTGAGTGTCATGCGCTCTGCAACGACCGGTGTATGGTGCACATGTTTTAGTGTAAAAGCTCTCTGACGAGCAAGTAATAGCATACTTTGTGGCTGAAATTGTTCATGAAAAATGCAGCATAATTTTCGGAGTAGAGAGCAAACAAATTGTTATCTCTTGGGGGGTTTTGTGCTGTTGCTGCTCTTCCGTTTAAAATTTTGAGTTGTGATTTAATTTTTCGAGCTCAGCATCTGGTTTCGAATTCATTCATTTTAAACGAAGTCGTTCGTCACTTGCTGTATGTTGCAAAGGCAACTAGTTTTATTTAAACTGTTGCCCCTTTAGCACCTCATATATTTTGCGTGCTGATTCTTTGTAAAGCCATTTAAGAATTGAAAAAGAAGGAAAAAAAAGTTTAAAATCATAACATAAACGGAACGCCAGCACTTTTGAAGTGGTGTTTCTTCTTTTGCTACATAAAATGAATATATATGTATAAAATTCAATTATGCTCTTCAAAGAAAGTTTTTCAATGAATTTATAAAAGTTTTTAAGTGCACAATGCTGTGAGTGCTTTAGATGGTAAATTGGCTCAGACCTTAAATGATGAAGAAGAGGGTTGTTGCACAAAAATAACCTACATTTAAAGCCAAACACACGGTCACCAAATGTACACGAAAACGAATTAAGCCAAGTGAAGTGAAAATAGAAAAAAAAAATAAAATAAAATCAAACTAGAAAAAAAACAACAAATAAAAATGTCTTTAATTTGCACGAAAAATACAAGAAACGCCTAAGATAGAGTGAGTGTATTGCCAAAAAGCGCATAAATGCAATCTCAAATTATAAATATATGCTGTAATAACTAATTACTGAGATTAGATAATATAAAACTAAATACATATGTATATGTATGTAAAAAGTGTGTATACGAGTATGTATGTATTTCAAAAAATTATCATACATTTTCGGCCCTAAAAGTCTAGAAATCATAATTTGTTCTACTTTTGTCTAATAGAAAACATCTGTACGTACACATGTTTTGCTGAGTGTGAGTGTGAGTGTTTGTATGCGATTAAAAAACAACAACAACAACAACAACAAAAAAGATTCATATGCCTGCGGCTTCATTAATATACAAAAGAATTGGCAAATTTGAAAAAAAAATAATAGAAAGTTTTATTGCCAACAGAATTGTACGTACTTGTGTGGAAATGTAATGAAACAGAAAATAAAAAAGAAATAATAAAACAAAAGAAACGTACAAATGGAGATAATCTACATAAACATTGAATTGGAAAAATAAATTGAATGAGAAAATTAAATAATATTGTGAAACGGATTTCTCTGGTTTATTTGCTTGTCACCCCACAACAAACATCAACGGCCTTGTTTTGTTTTTCATCAGCTTGACTTTGATCCTAAACTGACTTGGAAAGTTGATAAAAAAAAAGAAAATGAAAGAGAATAAAGTTACTTGAACAAAATAAGTGTATGAGTTCTAAAACCCTTAAGATTATAAATGCCTAAAAATAAAAAATACAAAAAAAAAAAATAAACGCGGTTAAAGAAAAAAGTGAGAAAAATTATATTAAAAATTTAATATACATATAAAAAGGAAAAACACTTTGAAACAAGTTTCCGGATAACACCCCAGTCAGCAAACCTAAAAGAATAGTAAGTGTTTTAAAATATAAATAAATACACACAAAAAAAAAAGAAAAATTATTGACTTTTTGAATAATTTCACTAAAGGCGCATTCTCTTACACACAAACTTTATTTTAACTTTGATCATTTATTTTCATTCCTGATAAATTATTTATACGAAAAATCCAATTTGACACACACACAATTTTGTGAAGTAAGTTATCCCGAAGCGTTTGCAGCAGCATTCAATAGCAAGCAGTATTGTAGTCGAATGCGAAATCAGTGTGATCACGTATCACATTCACGTATCGCATTACCAAACATTATTTGCGTGCTTGTGCGCTTGATTGTATTGAAAATTGACTATTGAGTTGAGTTAATTTTTCTTTTAAATGAGGATAATTTTCTGCAGTCGTAAAAATCTGAAAGCATGCGAAAAATATGTGCATTCTTTGCACATATAGCCTCAGCGCCAAAGTGGGTTAAATGACAAAATCTTAAATTAACAACATTTCAATAAAAAATTTATACCTCAGGAAATAATTTCTTAATCGGGCTTAAGTTCAGTATTTTCAATTCTTATTGAATGAAATACTTTTATTAGTTCATGCGATTTTTTAAAGAAGGGAAGATAAATTAAACTAGACCTTTTAGCTGTCTATCTACGTGGGCAGAAATCATTATTAACATCAGTTATTCAATTTGAATTTTTATTAAAAAAAAAACACAATAATCATTCTCATATTCCATTTCATTAAAAATTCATTTTAAATAGCTGATGTTAATAACAATCTCTGCCCAAGTAGATAGACATGGGTGCTGGTGAAGTGCGTGCCTGCACAGAAAAATGCACATTTCCTCCAGCTAAAAAGGGTTGAATTTTTTTAAAAGTCGTACGATTGTGTAGGATAGTGAATCCCAGCCTCAATTGAGGTTCAAAAAAACTTGTAATCATTTTCCTACACCGTTCACCATTGACAGTAATATTCTGCCCATTATCGTTTCTAAAGACATATGGACGAATTAACAACAAACAATAATTTTTCTTAGATGTAATAGTTTTTGGACAAACACCAACCATCAACCAGAAATGAGCTCCATCGCTGAATAAAATTTTGGTTGGAAATTCAAAATAAATATCAGTTTGTGCCCATTTCAGCCCATTGGCCCTATTGGCGGGGTGTACGATGGTCGTTTGACTGTTTCTTTCTTGCACCATTTGAATTTTATTATATTTGTAAGTCAAGGTCCCTTTGCAAAATGTTCTTTTATGGGGATAGACATATCCCCGTTTGCTGGGAAGTGAACCAAATTAATTGATGTGGCTCTTGTTCAATGTTTTGCCGTACAGCGGCTATAGCTTGTTTAGTGCGCATTATTTGGTATATTACGGGATGCACATCATTAGTAAGAGTATATTTCGCGCAAAAACCATCCATAATTAGACGAATAAGCCGCTCTATTATACGAGTTTAATTACAACAAAATATACGAAGTTTACAATAACTTTAACAAACAGTACCACTATTTTGATAGACAATTTCATTAATTTGTAAGCGTTGCTCTTGTCTAAGTCTATCTATAATATAATGGCAAACTAGACTTAACAAACAGCAACAGCTATCAGCTGTTAAATCGATTGTCAAATGAAGCAGTGTTACCAACTCAAAGTTGCGAACATGGAAAAAGGCAACCATTGTATGGGTTCACAGCAAAGTTAAGCAAAACGCCGGTCTTATTTTGTGTGGTAAGAGTTATAGTAAAAATCTCAGAAAGAAATAAAACCTATAACCCGTAATGTAGGAAGGGGGAGGGGGAAGGCACGGACATTAGGGTTGGATCTTAATTATCCATTTATTAAACTCGATGTATTTCCATGACGTGTAATTTTGTCCCTTCCCCCTAACGCTCCCTTAAAATGAAATAACCATTTTGTTATTTTCACAAGTGTTTGCAGTTCAATAAAGAATTTATTATATAAAAGCTTTAAAATAACAATTTGTGCTGAATCTGAAGTCAACCTACAAAAAATAATCAATGAAACCATTTTATTAAGCTTTAGGTAATTTTGATGTATTTTTAGATCAATTCTTATTTTTTGTTATTTAATTTTTTCTTTTGCATTTTTAATAAAATAATATTTTTGATAAAAAAAAATAATAGTAAAACATATCGTACTTTATTTGAGTTAAAACATTATTAAAATAATATTTTCCAATAAAATTTTGCAATTTGTTTACCATTTGAAATGCTCACGCATAAAAATGGTCCAAAATTAGATTTTTATATATGAATTTTTTCTGTAGATAAATTATTTATTAGTTGGTCAAACTGTAAAACTTAAAACTTTCTAATATTTTTTTTGGTCAATTTAAGAGAAATTAGTTTCTTTTATTTTTCTTTAATTTCAAAGGAGTTTTTGTTTTGTGTTCTTTTGTGCCGTTGTTGGCAAATAAATTTTACTATTCGAATGCAAAATAACAAGTGACTGATTTCGACATTTACGTTCGACAAAATTTTCGACCTACCTGAACATTATTTTAGTTATGAAAAATTAACCATTTTCTTTTTTCCTGTCGTTAGAATAAATGTTCGTTGTTCGCTTGTATGAACGAACGTATTCTTTCGGCATGGCTAAACAGGCTAAACCGACTTCAATGCAAACCACTTCGTAGAACCACTTAAAATAAAATATTAAATTTTAATGGGAAATTATGCCTATTTTTGAGCTCAAGGTATGTGGTAAGTTTCGTAAAAATCAGTTAAGTAGAGCCACGTGAAATATAATAATAAATTTTAATGGGCGTAGCCCCGCCCATTTTTCCAACTTTAAAATTGTGTAACTACAAGAACCAAATGTGTTTGCTACGTTTCGCAGCAATCAAATAAGTATAGTATCATTAAATAATAAAACAAATTGTGGGCGTGTTCCAGTCCATTTTTTTTTTGCAATGAGACAAATGGGAAGCTATACCCTCTCACACAATAAAATAATTTTTACAATCGGTCTATTATGAACAGAGTTATGAAGTAACACTGCCAAAAAAGAAAAAAAATAGAGACGAATTGATAACCTCCTCCTTTTTTTGAAGTCGGTTAAAAAATATGAGAGTTTATCTGATAAGCTTCACACATTTTTCAAATTTGCGGTATCCTATTCCATTTTAAAGTCTATAAAAATATCTACGAAATATTAATTTGATGCATGAAAAAGTGTTAAAAAAACGGTTTTTTTTCGAAATTTTTCGTCAGTTAAGAGGAGATAATATAGAGAGAAAGAAAAATAAGAAAGTTAAAAATCTAAAAATATATGTCTGATTTACAAGCTGTATTCATTAAAAATTGGTAAAATCATATTCCTCATTTTAGTGATTCGCAGTGTATACTGAGGGCCAGTTTATCGATGTCGTTAACGTTTGACTTCTCGCACAATTACATTCAAAGCAATAACAAACTTTAAAATACGACAATTTGAACGTTGCCGACATACATACATATATAAACTGACACCTAAAAAATATTGATTCAAAAGACTATTTCATCAATTTAATTTAAATATCAATTTATATTTTTGTCTTTCATTAAAAAAAAACAATTAAAAGACAGATGAAGAACAACTTTTAAGTATGAAGTGATATTTAAATAGAATTGGTGAAATAGGCTCCCAATATTTTAAATTTATTTTCATTAAATCAAATATTGTACAACTGAAATTTTAAATACTCTCTACCAACTAGCTTGGTGGTCCATTAAAATTTTTCTTTAAAAAATAACAACAAAACAGTCTGCTCATGCTGCATGGACTTGGTTCTATTGAAGCTCTAAAAAGTTAAATTTTTGTAGCATTTCTGACGAAAGTAATAAACATTTTATTTTTAGTTAATTTGAAATATTTTTTACCTCAAATACAAGTATAAATTAAATTTTGCCCACTAGGATTATATTTTGTACCATTGTGCAAAACACTAACAATAATACAAGAGACTAAAAATAATAGAAACAAAAGTTTTGTCTGGCAGAATTTCTTTATA
Organism: Nowickia ferox; assembly: GCA_936439885.1. Classification (NCBI taxonomy): domain Eukaryota; kingdom Metazoa; phylum Arthropoda; class Insecta; order Diptera; family Tachinidae; genus Nowickia; species Nowickia ferox. The sequence goes on from OW387025.1 coordinate 115,070,265, forward strand.
AAGAAAAATCTATATAAAGAACTAATTTACTAACAAAAGTTTTGGCTGGCAGCAAATAGTTTTAAGTTGAAAATAATTATTGCTTTCTGATGTCGTATTGAATTTGTGGTCAATAATAGTTTGTTACAGAAATTAATACGATATGTATCAAGTTATTCTACATAAAATGCTAATTGCTTTAAGTTATTCTTTGAGTTTTTTTCTTGTGAAAATAATTTTTTGTTGGTTCTCACACGATGTCAAAACAAAAACAAATTTTAAGATTTTGTTGTTGTTTCAAATGTAAGTGTGCGTGCGACAAGTCGAATGTTGTCGACATCGTAAGGCAGGCTTTAAGACTCTTGTTTAAAATTATTAATTAAAATAATTCTTAGTGTTTTTTTTGTTCCAAGAAATTTTTTGGGTAAAGGTTCCCTAATGATCTGCATTAGCAACAGTGAAATGCGCATAGAATCCAGCTAAACCCCTCAATAATAAATTTCAATGTGTTTTTAATAAAAAAATATTTTACTTAATAAGTAAAATAATAATTTGGAATTATTAGTGCTTTAACAAATTTTAAACTTAAAATAATTTTGTTGAACAGAATTTTAATTGACATGTGGCTAAATTTTTCTTTTCAAATTATAATGGCCTTCTACTCCACTTTATTAATACAACTTACATTAAAACAGACTTCGCAGAGAAACCTAAACATCTCGAAAGTTGTGATGTTAAACAGAATTCTAAACAAAAACCTGTCAAAAACAAATTCTGTTACCTAAATCACTCATCATTATATGAGGTTTTTTGGTTCTGTGCTTTTGATTTGCGTATTTAGCTGCAAAATGTATGAACGCACGAGTATGTTTGTGTGGCGTTTGGGCTTTTGACACATAATATCGAACATTAAAATACATAATATTCATTGTAACCATTAGGAAACTTATTTCCCATCTCTAATAAAAAAACCATTTGACTCGAAAAAGTAATTACGTCGTGTTTATATTTGCGTTTTCTTTTCTCATTTGTTTCAGCAACAACTATCAAATTAGCGAATATAATAACCAATTTTTAAAGTGCGTGACACCTTTCACTTAGTGAGGGGGGTGGGGGTGGGGAGAGGGGGATCGCTCTTCACAGTAAATAATAAGAAGAAGGCGCTAATTTGTATCGATGTGCATTTATGGTAAATGCAAGAAATTTTCTAAAATATTTTTCTATAACAATTCTCTGTAGCAATTTCAAAACTGTTCGACTTCGAAAACACAATTTATTTCAAAGATTGTCTTGCACTCACACATTTGGGTGCCTCCTTAAAAGACATAATTCATATTGTTATAAGAACTGTTTATATTTACTATCAGAACTTCACTTGAAAATGAATAATCGAAATTTTGTTTTAATATTAATCGATGTGGTTGCTTAGGCGGGCGGGCATTGTCATGAAAAGTTCATTAAATGATGACTTTTTGACAACTAACACAAACCTAACAGTCGGATATTTAATTATGGCGTGACATTTATGTTTTCTTTTTTCACCCGCGGCTTCATTAATCATATTTTTCTGCAACAAAAATAATTCCTCTTATTATCCAAACAGGAAAAACTTAGTTATAATAATAAATGACCACTTTCCAATAGGAATAACAAGTGTGGAAATATTCGTGCTTATTTCGAATATTAAGTTAACGTTTTATTTCCTTTCGGTATCCGTTTCTATAACTAAACCAAAAAAATACAATTCAATTTAGAGGGAGTAAAATGTTTGCAAGCATTTTGATTTATTTACAAACGCTCGCTGCCTTACGTCATGACATCCATGTCGCTGTGTGTATGTCCGTGTAATTGTGACATTTTTTTCTGACAGCATGTATTTATGTATGCTGTAGCATTTACACATGAAACTAATTGCCTGAAAGTCACAATACACCCACACTTCTTCAGTAACACAGTCACATTGTTTCAACTTCCACTCAGATTTGAAGGATATTTTCAAGACAGTTACTTATTGACATTCTTAGAAAGTAAAACGACACGGAAGTAAGCACTGTTGCCTACTTACGATTATGGATAGCAACCGCACTTCAATTACATTGTTAACTGGCAACGCAAGCAAAATTAAAATGAGTATTATGTACGATATTTTCTAAAGTGGCCAAAAAGTTATCGACAACTGAAAATTTTGCACTATTTTCAAAGCGCCAAAATACAAGAAATATAAGTGCTGGAAACTATTTATCATAAAAATCACTGGCTCAGTGGTATGATATTTTGATGAAGAGAAGGAAGTACAAAATGGGGCATTTATTAGACGGCTCCTAACAGACAATTCCAATTCTTCAGAATTACAATATTTTTAATTTCAATTTATGTTTTATTTTTATACAATAAAGTTTAAAATTCGTTTTCATAAAATATTCTAACCCTTCCGTAATTATTCGAAAACTTTTGTCTGTTTCATTTTGATGCAAAATCAACTTCTTTCGATATTTATTGGTATACACTATCGTGTCTTTTGTTGTGTATGTAAGCGTCAACCTTATAAATCAGATGTCTTTGGGTTACAAAAAATAAATACATGCATACATATTGTAAAAGAAAAAAGGTTGTGAAATAGATGCAAATCGAATAAAGATGTTTGTTTGGTAATGATTTTTGTTTGAAGCTTTTAAACTTGTTGTGTTTGTATATTGTGATTCTCAATAACATATTAAGAGACTTATTATAAGCATGTGCAAATTTTTTAAGCTTATATTAAAAATTTAAAAAACAGTGCTCAACTATAAAAAAACAGCGCTTAACTATCAAAAAAAAAAAAAACAAAAAAAATTTCTATTTAAAAAATAGTACCATTAAAAAATAAAAATAAAAGTGAAGTTAAGGTTATACATATAAAAACTAAAAAATAATATAAATGTTCGGAACAACCGTAGTTAATATTAGAGGTATAAAAAAAGACGTTCTGAAAAGCAACAGATAAATAGACGCAGTTTGCGCGATCCAATTATTTTTTTTTAACATCTACCTAATAACTTTGGTTTTAAAAATGTGGCCACACAATATCAATACCAATACCAATACCAATACCAATACCAATACCAATACCAATACCAATACCAATACCAATACCATTACCAATAGCAATACCAATACCAATAGCAATACCAATACCAATACCAATACCAATACCAATACCAATACCAATACCAATACCAATACCAATACTAATACCAATACCAATACCAATACCAATACAAATACCAATACCAATACCAATAGCAATACCAATAGCAATACCAATAGCAATACCAATACCAATACTAATACCAATACCAATTACCAATAGTCCATTGAAAATGAAATAACATCTAAATGCAAATCAAAAATGTTTATGAACGATTCAGTATTTGTTAAATTTTTTAATTCGTGTTTTTTTTTAAGAGAGGAAACACTCAGGCATTGAATACCTGCTACTATTACCAGGTGTCACCTTCTTTAGGAAAGGGATAGTGACGGATAAGACAGGTGATGAAGGAAGATATAGAGGAAAGCTTCATTCTTTTACAACTTTGCTTTTATGCACGTTTTTAATAATGCAGTGTTGCAGCGCCTCTGGTGTCAATGAGGCGTATTAAAGTTTTCGAAGCTTAGAAGCCATTTCATGGGTTATTTTATTTCGCCGATGATTCTGCTATACAATACCGACGAAGAAGAGCGGTCTGATGTTACACTAACCAAACAATTAAAATGGAGGCAAAAAAAAAATTATAAAAGTACAATCAAGTTAATTAATTTATATCGTTTGTATCCAATTTTATGTGATATGAACCATAAGTCGCACAAGATTTTATTTTAGCTTTCTATGCCTAATTTTTTTAAAGTATTGCAATTACTTTAAATTTTCGTTTCGATGGTATGTCTGAACTTTTACTTGTTCCTTTAAAAGGGGGTTAACACAAAACGTACAAATTCTCTGTTGAGGTAAAAAACTGTTTCTTCATAATGTTTTTCTTTATACATATTATAAAAAATTTCATAAAAATATTTTTCTTTTAAATTCAAAACTTTTAATACATTTTCTGTATAACGTTTTATTCTGCCACACCTCAATTCATCTCCTCCTTGCAATATTTGCCACAGCATGTGTGAAGTTCTGTACGTAGTTTCTCCCGCTGTGATTTACTCTGACAATTTTCATATTAAGCAATTATTGGAAAATGTTAATACAAAACAATTTGTAATATTTTTTTAATTACCTTAATCGAAGCTCACTGAATTCTTTTCATAAAAAAAGTTGTTGTTGTTGTTGATAATGCAAGGACACGTACACATTTAATTGCATACGCACAATGTTAACTAACGTCCACAGAAGTCTATCAATCAAAATTTTTTTATTGCATCAATTTGTGAAGACAATTCCCAGATTAACTATTATCCTTAAGAATAATAAGTGGCAACAATGATGAAATTTTATATTATTAACTTTATGTAAACGAGCCTCTGTTTAAGAGTTATAATTGGAATAAAATGACAAAAAAGTAATAGTTTTTAATACAACACAATAAAAATATTAAAAAACGAGGGAAGTAATGTGTAGCAATCGCTGCTTCCGAACACAAGTAATAAATTGTACAAAAGTCGTGACAAAATTGTATGTATTTAATTATGAGCCGAAAAACACATTTATGTACATAATTGAGAGTTGGCAATAATTGTCAAACTATGAATCGGGTTTAGGCCATAAAATGGCAGCGAGAACACTTTACTTCATCCTTAAGCTTATGTGGTTGTGTGTGAAAAGAATTCCAATACGATTGAAATAACAGCGTTCGTTGTTGGGAGAATACGAGTATAAGCCTCTTTTTATTATTTTGTCTACTTCGCACAAGTGTTAAGTGGTTAATGCATTAAATGATTGACTTGGGACAGAAAGCTTGATTCAAAGCATAATGGACTTTATACTTAAATGGAAATGTAAATGAATGAATTATAGCAAAATTGTTAATAAAGAGTCTTTCACTAGAGAATGTGTGAACTTTGACAGTTGATAGCTGCTATAGTGTTGAAAATATATCTTGTCAAATAAGCTGTCATTTATTCAGTCTGTCGTTTATTCTGTCTGTTCGAGCTCGATCTCCGACAGTAATTAAATAGCAACACCACGCATTTTTCTGATATGCATTAGTGTTCCTTTGTATCTGTTGTTGTAGGAAAGTTCAAGTGATCAAGGCATAGACACTGTTCACTTAACTACACCGGTTCCAGCGGATACTAAACCTAATGTGACATCAGAGCACGCAGTAAAATTACCAATAAAATGGCTAATAAACACATATTCAAAAAATTTAATACGCCTCATTGACACCAGAGGCGCTGCAACACTGCATTATTGAAAAATGTGCAAAAAACCAGAGCTGTAAAAGAACGAAGCTTTCCTCTAACTCTTCCTTCACCACCTGTCTTCTCTATCACTATGACTTTCCTAAAGAAGGTAAAATGTAGTAATAGTAGAAGGCATTCATTGCCTGAATGTTACTTCTCTTAAGAAAAATCACCATTGATGGTTGCAAGGTTCGATAGCACGTACAAGTGGTAAAACTGTTTTATCAAAACGGGTGCTCCTTCTCGGTTAACATTCGGCCAGCTTTATTTATTTCATGCTCACGAGCGCTATAGGTCGGACAGCGTTAAATTATATGGACACCAAATAATTTAGTATCTCATCATCTCAAGCCAATGAAGCGTTATATTCTTTACAATTTGGAATCGAAAAGCCTTTCAAAGGAATACAAAATTTCGACGATATCACGCACACACACTTTGTTTTATTTATTTATTTATTTAAGAAATACTTTACAAAGTAAATTTGCAAAGTATTGTTGCACAAATATGGGCGGGGTAGCTAGACCATATGCCCCAGATGTTATTAACAGTTTTTTAAAAAGGCAGATCAGTCAACCAGTGAGAGTGAGACGCAAAACTCTCGAAGGCCAATCAACAACAGTGGCCTGTTTGCAATTAAGAGATAATTGCTTTTTTTTTGTTTTATTTAATTTAAATAAAGTTAGGAAGCGCTTAATGAACGACTCTTTTAATAAACCTCTTAAGTATATTAATTCATTTAGAATGACATAAAAAAGTTATTACGTAAAAGTAAAGAAGATAAATTTTTATTCAATAGTTTCTTAGGTTTGCGATATGCTATTATTCTATAAAAATTGGAAAACATGTCGAGTCTTGGCCGCAAAAATGTCTCGAGCGATAAAAATATAACATTTTCTAGAGAGGCCTTTTTGAATTATGTTCAGTTTAAATTCAGAAACATGCTTTAAAATTGCATACATGCGTGGCAATAATTCTTATTTATTCATTTGTAGGACAAAGTTTCTTGTTATTTTAACAGCTTCGCTGTCTCCGGACGCCTTTCTTTTTAAATTTAAGATGAATAATTATAATTATTAGTTGTATCAAGTCATCATGGATAGACTGACGCTTGAACCACGCTACAAAACTATCCACATTTGCTTTAAAATCAATCATCAAGTCTTAAAGGCAACTTCGTGATTTTTTATGGCTTACATAATCATCCATCTCAGCAGGCCATCCGTTGAACTATGAATCGATTTCCTACCAGATACTCTCTAAATGCTGCAATATCACCAACAAGACAAAGGAATATGCGTACTGAAAATAATGTCGCCACTGTAAACAAAAGTGTCGAAGAAGATCCATCCTCAGTCGTAGGAGTTGAGGCTCTGTTCGTCCTACCCAAAACTAACACGATGTTTTATTGCAAAATTGTGTTCTGCGATGAGGATAATTTTTGGCTTAGCGGGTTTGTTAATATGTAAATAAAATTACAGCGTGTGGAGCATAACAAATCCATAACAGACTCCATTGCATCCAGAAAATTGCACCATTTGGTCGGTGGAATCATTGGACCTTATTTCTTACAAAATTAATCGCTTTGCGATTAAAGAAAATCGTAACAGCACGATAAATGATTTTTTTGTTTAAAAATATGGATGAGATTGATTCAAGCGTGATGCGGTTTCAATAGAATGTCTCTACTTGCCATACGGCGATGGAAATCATCGACTTACTGAAATGGACTTCCAAGGTCGTCAATTGACCTCCAAGTTCATGCAATTTGACATCTTTCAAGTATTTACTGTAGGGCTGATGCTGATAAATTAGCAATAACTGACGAGTTGGAGTCCCACATTATTCCTGTCACTCGTGAAACTGGAAAAGGTGGCTAAAAACTTAACGTCCCGAATTCGGTTCATTTTCAGTTATTAATGTCATCTATTGATCTTTTGATTGGATTGGATGCTTATTTTATTTTTGATGTTATATTTTACACTTTAAAGTTCAATAGGGCTTAAAAATACTCCTTCACTTCCTTGCGATAACTAGATATTTTATAGATGTTTTTTATATGTATGGAAAATTTCCTTTTTCCTTTCTAATTTCATGGTGAAATCTCAAATAAAGGCTTTCCTTCGCTAAGCTTATAGAGCGCCCCATATACATACACAGCTCACCATGTGAAAGCGTTAGTCTCTTTGTCGTCCTTTCTGTTAAAATAATCTTCAGCTTAATTTTTCCTTTCAGCTTTCAAAATCAACATACAGCACATTATTATCCCCTACAACAATTGTTTAAATAATGAAACACATTTGAATTAATGAAGTCCCTTTGGCTTCTAAGAGAATTCCCTTATTATTTTTGCCGTAAATTCTTTTAGATTATCACAACCAACCATCCGTTCCATACCATTTTTTTATTTAATGAGCAAATTTATGTGTTAAGAAACGTAACCACGAAGTGCCTTCTTTACTTAATCACTTATTTGCTTGCCGGCTAAAGAACGTGAATAAATATGAAAAAAAAAACTCTCACATAATAATAACTTGTACTTATTGTCATTAGAAGCAAAATGTAGAAATTGAAAGCAAGGAAGACCAAAAAATAAATATGACTTTTAAAGAGGCTTAAATTCATGTACTCGTAATATTTATTCTACAATATAATATTCTACAATATAAATATGAAAGTAGAAGTGTGTAAAATAGAAACCTCTGGATAGTAACGTTGACCACTTAGAAAGATAATATTTCTTGGTGCACTCATTTATTATTAACATTTGTATTTCTATGATTTCTTTGGTAAGTAGGCAAAATTAAAATAAAAGAAAAAATGCTAACAAATGTAAGTGAGGCAGTAAAAACAAAATCAACAGCATTAATAATTGATTAAACATTCTCCCAACTCAAATTCTTTACATTAATTTATTTATTTTAGTTCATTTAAACTTCAAAGCTTTTGCTCTAAACTAAATTGCTTCACTACTATCGGTTGCAGCATCTACATACATACATTCCACAACTCAAAGGGTGTCTTTAAATTCATTCATTGTTTTGTTAGCTTTCATAGCTTGGTTTGCAGCGCTTTGTAGCCATTATATTATTATTAATTGATATGACTGGGTCTAGCCCGGTTTTGCACTCGGTCTCACGAATACCTTCATTTGCTTTGTAGTTGACGCACTAACTATTCAGAAAATAGTACCCGTATAGTTTGGTGGAAAAGCGAAATCATATAAATTTTGGGACACTCTTTAAAGATGTCGCTCATTTACTTCAACAACGTCATACCTTGAAACAAGCTTAAAGTTTTACATTTGCGAGTACACACAATTAATGGAAAAAGAAAGTTTTATTTTTCTCTCAAGACTTGAATACCCAAAATATTTGTATAAAATGTTTACACAATATGAATAGCGAGCGATATTGGGATTAATTCTGCATTAATATCTCAAAAATCCTAGTTTTTGAGTTAAAACATTGTTGCAGTAAATGAGCGATATAATGTTCATATTCTTTTGTGCAGGCAAAATGATTAGTTTTGCGAGACTTTTAACTTGAGTTCTTTCATTTAAAAATGAGTAAAAAGTCTTTTTTATCTAAATTTATTATTGAGTTGTATATGTTCGTATGTCTGTATGTATGCGAATGTATGTGTGTGTATATGCTGCTTGTTCGTTAATGATTTAGTGGATTTATTGGGAATTACCTACATACGAAACAAAGTACCAAAGTAAATTTACCGATTTCCGACGTGCTTTTTATCTCTTTGTGTGTGAATGTACGAGTATATACATACATACACACATACATGCACATGTTTATGTGTGTATTTTGTCGCAATGCTCCATTTATATTTGAGTAAGTGTATGTGTAATATGGGCTAGAGGCTTTGATACGATAATTTTTATTATTTTACTTTTATTTCGTTTGTTTTTGCTTTAGAGTTTTATTAAGTTTCTTTACAGTGATATTTTCCATTTGTTGTACCAGAAAGGAAATTGATTTTTTTTTAAATCGTTTTGATAAACAATAAACATGAAAAAAAAAATCACAACTTAACCCGGTTGGAAATAAATCTGTAAAGCAGCACAAATAGACAAACTGTCTAGACATTCCGTCTGTTATAAAATAGTTTAACTTTTTTGACATTTGCGTGTTGCGAGGTGAAGTCATGCTTAATTCCAAATAGCATATTTTAAATACACAGCTAAGCATTAAGTTCGAAAGTGAAGAGTTGCACGTCAAAGTGTGCCTCAAAGTGAAGTGAAAAATTGTTTGCGGTGTCAGCAACAAAACAAGACAAAATGTTTGACCACAGACTGGAATTGTGTTGGTTTTGAATAACAAATTAGTTGTTGGTTTGCCAGAGCTTTATTTAACTTATAAACTTAGACTTTTTGATGGAAAATTATACCCTTAAGCGATTTCTGTTTTGGTAGAAATGAAATATTTTCGTTTCAAAGAATTACTGGATAAATATTTATTTGTGTCTATGTGTACATTTGCTAAGTAAAATTAAATTGTACTACGACTTAAAGTTTTTAAAGAAATACACAATATTTGAAAATTTAGACGTCGACAGGGAAAACGCAGTTGAGAAAATATAGAAAATTTCTTAAGTTTGGGTCTCTTAAACTTCAAACGAGTGGCTTAATTGAAGTCTGTAGAATAGTTTTGGATATGTTGAAGTTTTTTTTTCACGTTGCCTTAAATTTTCAATGATTGGTTGATTTTTAAATATTGAAATCAGATAAAAAATTTGTATTTATTTATTTATTATTTATCTTTATTTTTATTAAATTCATTTCTAAGCATAAGCATACCTACATACACAAATATATGCTTATATAGTGGTAATTTAATTGTGACGGGTGTGACCACGATACTAAATTTTTGTTTATAATTTAATAATGTAAAATTTATAATAAAAAAATTAGTGCGGTTACCAAGGATGTTAACTTTGAAAACACTTAGTAATAGGTAGACACTGAAAAAACACGATTTTTGCTGTGACAGGTGTGACCTTACAAATCTAAATTTTTACTTAAAACGAAACAAATTTTTATTAAAAAAAATGTTTCGAAAATCTGGCGGGTGTGACCTTTTTATGCAACGAGTATGACCTGGTATAAAAAGTCAAAAAGCTATTCGTGTGCTCATTGGAGGCACCAGAGAAACCCTCTTCAAGAGTTGCTTAACAACAGAAATTCTTTTTGATGGACTACGAGGAAGGTTACGTATAACTTAAGTGACTGCCTGTGATTTAAAACTGCCGGCTTGAGATGTATTCAAAATGCTTATAATTTGACTTCCCCACTTTCGTTTTTTTTTATTTTTTCATCACAATTTTCTTAGCATTTCTTCTTTTCCTGACTCTCTCTCTCTCTCCAGCGATAAATGCAGTTCACATTTTACTTTGTTTTATTTCAGTCGTTCGCGTTTTATATATTTGACACTGATATTTCTTATATCTAATTACTCGAATATTAACTGCACTTACTTTATGCGTAACAATTTTATTACTTTTTATTTATTTTTATTGTGACGGGTGTGACAACAAATTTTAATATATAAATTTATTCCCAAAACTCTTAAAAAAAGATATAAACTTATTTCTTAATTTGTCGATTTCAATATTTTTTTTGTATTTAGTGCATGTCAAAATGAATACGAATTTAAAAACAGCAATGCCAAGCGTTGACAAATTTCATATAGAAAAACTTTAAATTACAAAAACAAAATACATATAAAATTTGTCAACGCTAAAGGCCGTGATACACTAGCCTACACGATCGTGCGATTTTTTGAGAAAATACAGCCCTGGTATGATGGAGTCTATGAACATTTTCAAAAGACAAAAACAATTCATCAGATCAGGGTTGTATTTTTTCGTAGATCGCGCGATTGTGTAGGATAGTGAATCATGGCCTTAAGCGTTGCGTTTGACAAAATAAGACACTAAATTAATTTGTTTATAATTATCATTCTCTTGTGGGCAATAGTTGAACGATTTTTATTAAAAATAGGGCCCTTTTGTGTGGAAGAGAGAAAAAACTTTCCCTTTGGAGGGTTAAAAGTGAATCCTGGTCCATGTTATCTCGAAAACGTTAATTTAAAGGGCTTAGGACTTATACGATTTACATTATTACGAGTAATTTGAAAGCGACTAAAAATACCTAAGCAGTTTAGTTACGAAACCCAAAGAATAAAGCGTCATAACATTTTAATTATTTACAGCCACGGAATGTATGCTCATGTGGAAAAGGTGAACAGATTTTTAGATTCCTTTCAACCCGCTTTTAATACAAAGTTATTTGGCAATAAATTAAAATTTATGCAAGCGGAAAAACTATAAAAATTTCTTACTTAATACAAAAATCCCTTCATTTGTCATGTCAGGGTGTAATGGAATTAGTTTAATTTAAATGCTTCAGAAATTCTTTAACTATTAATCCAAAGTAAATATTTGCTTAAATAAATCACCAACTTTTCACAAGTAGCACAAAGAAGAAAAAGCCCGCAAAAACTAAGAAACTCATAAGAGATGTTTCAACAAAATAATTAAATGTGTACTCAGTGTGGCTGGAAAAGTTTTCCTCAGGCTTTTTACTGAGTAAGAATACTAAAAAAAAAAAAAAAAAATTAAGCAAATCAACACGCACCACCAACCAGTATTTGCCATCCTTTTTATTTTCTCGGTAACATTTTGACAACATTAAGGAAATCCAAAACGAAGAAGAAAAAAATACGTTGTTTAATAAAACTACTGAAGGAAAAGTAAAGATATAAAATATTTAAAAATTTCACTAGTTTACTTTAAGAATTGTGGTATTTAAGTTGTACTCAGTTTTATTTGCAGTCCTCTTGCATAAAATAATCTCATCACTGTTGAATAGTGTACAATTAAAATTAACTTAAATTATATATTTGCAATTACTTTAATTTTAAAGTTTAATAAATTTTTTATAAAACCAAAAAACAAATATTAAAATTTAAACTAAAAATGTGCAACTGCAGTTTACTTTTTAAGAGTTGCTGTAATTTTTCAAAATCGATCTGTGTCTTTGTATATCTTTTCATCATTCGACTTTCAGTTATTGTTCTTTTGTTTATTTTTTTCACTTGTGTATCCCTTAAACTTTCATGTAGAGAATAGAAAAAACTTCTAAAATTCTGTAGCTGTGAACAGTGAAGCATTTCTAAGTAAATGGTTATAAATGTAATATTTTCCCACAGAAATAATATCTAATGAATAATAAGTATTTGACGTTAAGTCTATAATGTACAGCAAGCTTTTACGAAAGAGCTTTGTGCTTTCACACCGACAAGAGCACAACAGCCTGCTGCTGCTTACTTTGCAAATAAACAAGAACAATTTGTAAGAGCTTTCAAAGCTATTTGCCTCAAATGCAAGTGTTTGGACGTAGCTGCTGTAATGTAATAAAATGAAGCATTTTTGGATTAATTACTTTCCTTTGAGATTTATTTGTTTGCTTTTGATTAGGCTAAAGTTCGAATTCTTAGGAGCTTTTGCGTTCATTTTAAAAAAAGCTTTCAGCAAAATATACTACGATGACTCAAAACAATTCACATATTCCGTTTGCACTGTAAAATATGTATATAAGCTGAAATTTGCCACACACAGTGGACCAAATACAAGAACGCTGATGATGAAGGTGTGGCGGCCTCGAAAACAGCGACAGTGCTTGTCAGAATATTTAGAAATCACTTTGGTGTTATTTGTTCTTTAAAAAATTTCGCATATACGATCATGCCACATAGTTCAATTTCGTCCGAAAACGGAATTCAATCCAACCGAATATAGCAAGCCTTAACCAAAGCATACCCCAGCATACCAGCGCCGCCAACAGTCTGGATATACCTGACAAATTTCCGGATTTAATTCCGTTTCCGAACGAAATTGCACTCTGTCACATGGCCGATAATTTGCTTCTTAAAAATATGAACTATAGCCTAGTCAAAATTAAACAATTGAAGCATTTGAGTTTGTAGTTGATTAAGTACGTCTATGTGTATTTCGTTTCTTCATATAATATTTTTCCTTCAAAATGGAGATTCATTGAGGGGTTGGGTCGCCCAGAATTGCTGTTACTTTGGATATGTAGAAGTTGTTAAATAAAACGAACTTGGAAATTGCATAAGACATACATAAAAATCAATTTCACCCATTGTCTTAAAACGATGTTTACAATTTCAGACTCCTGCAAGCATCACAGCTTGCTAAACAATTTGCTGAATTCTTTAGTTCTATTATCTCATCTCGTTTTGAAATAAAAGGGGTTGGAATTTTCATACCGTAAACATTTCGAAAACAATGCTGTGACAATTCCAAACATGTTCTACTACACTTGGAATACAGAATAGCAGTTTACAATTTATGTAACTGTGGCCGCATGTTTTTCGAGAAGCCCCACTGTGCAGTGCACGTTGATGCTGCAAAGGATTACAAAAATAAAACATTTCGGAAGAACACAAAAAAAGAAGTTAAGACATAAAGAAAAGTAACTGGTTTCCTTAAAACCATTCTATCGAAATGTCATCGCCAGTCGTTGCTTTTCTCTCCCTTCTAGTTAATGGCAGTTGGCAAAAGTGCAGTTTACTTAATCATTTAAAGTAGAAAACTTAAAATGTGTTAACGAATCAATACAAACAATCACAGAGAAAGAAAACAATTGAAGAAAGGAAAACAAAATGAAATAAAATAGCAGAGGACTTAAAAATACTAATAGGATATCTAAAGGATATTTGTTCTAGTACAAATTTAAAATTATTTGCTTGTGCTATTTTCCTTTGAATCCTTGTATCCGTTTTTAATATTTAAGATTATTCTCAAATCTGATTAAAAGTTAGATTTGAAATTTGTAAACTTGCAAGACTTTCAATTTAAATGTACAAGATGACATCTTGCAAGAGAATTTCAAAAGGTTTTTGTTTTATACACTCAAGTTTAGTCCAAAAGTTGGTTTAGAAAACGTTCTTAGCCACAAATGCTTTAGTTTTTTTTTCTCTTCTCAATCTTTTATCTAACCAAGATAATTGTGAATTTAACATTGACTTAGATATTTTAAAGCAAATAAAAAAAATATAAACCAGTAAAAAATGTCAACGGACACAAAGAAAAACTGCTAAAAATAAACTTAAAACGATAGAAAAACATTTATTTAACTTTGATTTCAATCTCTTTAAAGTATTTTTTCATTCTTCTTCTCTTATTATAAACATTTATAATTCCAGTCAATAGACTGCAGACGGGGGAAACAGGGCAAAAAGGAGACAACTGAATGGAATTTTTATGAAATCACATCACATGACATGCCATTGTCATCATCAGGATTCGTGTTACAATTCTCGTGTTATACAACTTACAAAACAGCGGGAGCAAAAACAAAAAAAAAAACAAATGCCATCAAAAGAAACAAATGAATTTAAACGAATTCCCTAATATCTATGTTCTTTATCTATTATCTGCTGTTTTTTTTTACAACAAGTTTACAAAACTAGTTGGAAACATGGTTGAAGAAGCAAAAAAAAAAAAGAAACGATCACATAACCATTACAAAAATCCCCAACAAGCAACTATTTATACACTACACAAAAACAAAATTATGTTGTCACATCAAATCCATAGAGCCAGAGGGACGGACAGACTTACAAGCAGACAGGGAGACAGGCCGATAGACAGTAAAATAGACCGGCAGAGTCAGTCATGCAAACCATCTACAAACAAACTCATAAACTTCCGGGTCTTGCAAAAGCGTTTCGTAACTACTTACAGCATCACACTCCAAATCTTATTCAAAGCCACAGGGAAGTTGCTGTCTATAGTCACGAGAGTATCTTAAAATTCTAGAAAAATTCTAAGAACTATAAAACAATCTTGTTCACAAGCGAATTATTTAAATATCTACAACATACTCGTACAAGCAAAAAAAAAAAAAAAAACAGCAAAAAAGGATTCTTATTTTAAAACATGCTTTTTATGTCTTGTCAATGATAAAAAATATTTATGACTATTTAATACGAACATGGAATAATAATCATAAAATATGTATGTTAAGATTTTGTACATAAGATTAGCATTTAATTGCTTGTATGTACGTACTCGTGCATACTCGTATGTACATATGTATTCGAGCATATTAAATACCAGAAAGAAGACTTTATTGTTATTTCGTCATGAGCATAAAACGACTAAAGGGCGAATGAGTTTTATAAGCATTTTATTGCTTATTACGTGAAATGCGGAAAATATTTTTAAACTTCCGTGGAATGAAAAGCACTAATTGATGAATCAATCCTGAAAGAGAGACATGAATAGCATGACATGAGCACACACATACACACATATTTGGCAAACTAAATAGCGAACGGACGGAAGGAAGCCTTCTTCCGTAAAAATTTATATACAGTTTTTATGTTGATGGTATTTATCAAATTCTTTTATCTAATTTTTCGTCCTTTTTCAATATATTCAATTAAACTAATTTTTTGAGCTTTAGGTCAATGTTTATTATTATTTTATTAGTTCGATATTTCGTTAACCTTTTGTTAACTTCTTCAGGATATTTTTTTATTTTTGTTTTTTTTTTAAATTAAATTTTTCTCTTTTTCTATTTTCTTTTCTCCTTATTATTTCTTTTTTTTTATTTTAATCTCTAATTTTATTAAGCTTAAGGTCTCTTGTTTTTATATTTCAAATTTTTTGGTGTTTCGATATTTATCGAAATTATCGAAATACAAACCAACAATTTTAACTATAAAAACAAGATACCTTACGCTTAATAAAATTAAAAAGATGTCAAAAAACTAGAAGAATTATTATTATTATTATTGAGCTTCTCATTTGCTTAAATGAAAGTTTAAAATATTAACTCTAGTTGTTCTAAGAAATTTTTGGGTAAAGGTTCCCTGATGATCTGCATTAGCAACAGTGAAATGCGCATAGGATCCAGCTAAACCCCTCAATAATCAATTTCAATGTATTTTTATTAAAAAAATATTTTACTTAATAAGTAAAATAATAATTTGGGATTACTAGTGCGTTAAAAAATTTTAAACTTAAATTGTAACAATTCGCACAAAAAACACTAATTATTAAGTTTATTATTCGATTTTTTTCATATACGAGTAAATGGTATTTCATTAAGTGGTTTTTATTTTTAAATATAACTTAAGCCAATGATGTGTGAAATATCACCGACATTTTGTATTCGTTTGAAAGCCCGTCATGCAAATATCCGCCGCTAAGCATAAATCGTGGTGAGTTTTGCCAATGGCATGTTAGCTTTGAGAGCCGTTGTTGTTTGAGACTTAATTGAGTAGGCCGGCGACTTAAGAAAACCCACTAGAAAAAGTCAAATAGGACAATCCCAATGACCAATTCACATTATAGAGACTTGTAATGAGCAGGTCCTCAAATCACTCGCGCCGCGTGATTGTAATGAGCTGGTCAACGTCATTCCTAAATAAATATTTGCGGATGACCTCACACCAGCCCTAAATCTAAACAACAAAGTGACTTTCTCGGGATGCCTCAGTCGATATTAGGTCTCATGTGCATTGGTATCGTCCCAAATTCGTTTCTTTAAGCTACCGATTCATGCAAAAATGGACCATATTTCCAAAGATGATTTTTCGATGAAAATTAAGATCAGTTTGCAAATGCTATAGGACCCATTCGTTTACTTTCAGTTCCTGCATCAGTTAAATTTTGTACGTCACGACGCAAAACTTGCTAAGTTGTGGTCTGCAAAAGGCAGAGTTCTATACCTTGATTCAGTAACTCTTTTTGAATCAAACATAGTAATATTTATCGAATGATAATGTCACTACGTACTAACTACTTAATTTAATATCATATGGCATCTCCACATACAAAATGTCTAAATACGCGAAAAGTACAAAGGAGAATAAATATACTAAATGAATTTCAGCTAGCGACTTTAATTTTATTTTTCAACCTACAGAATAGCAACCTATTGAATAGCAAAGTCGATAAGCTTTCGTTATATTTGTTATAGCAATACTATTATCGTAATAAAAGTTACTGAATCCAGTTACTAGTGAGCGACGCCAAATCGACTGCGTCCGTCCATAATAATTGAATTAGAAATTGATTTACATATCGTTAGCTAATATGCAAAAAGACGTAACTAGCAAAAATATAATTTTACAGGAAAAGCAAGAAACTAAATAAGTCCCCTTCTTTTTTATAGCTATGCTTTTTATTTCACGACACAGTTACAAAAATAATCGACACTATTACTACAATTATAAATTTATTTTTGTTTTGATTTCTTTGTACTTAAAAATAAACAAAACAAATTGTTTGATTTTGATTGGTTTCCTTCTTTGAAGTGAGTGAAACAAAAACAAAGCAATAGCAATGAGAAGGATTGCTTAATTTGTTTTTGTATTGTTTTAGCACATGAACACAAACCAGAGAACACAGCCGTTTGGCTGTAAGCCGGGTAACAGCTGCCGCCGGCCACAAACAATACAGTAATTTAAACGTACGCCGCTAGAAAAGAAAATAATGGAAAATAAATGGAAACGTTTTGAAATGTTTGCGGCGAATTTGACATCATCGTATAATATAATTTTATTGCATTGTTATTTAACACATTAAGTTTGTTTTAGATAGCTAAGCAGCATAGCTATAACCGGGTGTCCTAAGACACCCCTTTTTTTCTCTTTTTTTTTCTTTGGTAATAAGATCGTTATTTTTGACTTGTAGTTTAATGTCATTTATAATAATCAATCAAAAATTCGATTTTAAATTGTTTGGTAGTTACGCCATTTTGCATTTTAGCTAACGATATGCAGATCGAAAGCTATTAATCATTTTGTGTTGCGATGCCCAGAGGACGGTGTTCGATCGAGATTTCCATATAAACACAATTAAAATTGTATGAAAATCTATTCGATATCGAATGCTGTAATTTGTCCCCTGGGCACAGTGACTACCGAGGACCTCAGGAAAAACTCAAATGTTTGGTTAGTCATATTTTCCCAGCCGTTGTTGGTCTGTCAAGAGCCGTTAGTATCGTCGAGTTAAAAAGTCGGTGTATTTTGACGTGCGTCTGATGCTGCAGAGTTCCAAAATAATTCCAACTAGAACTTGGAAGCTGTTCAGCGCTATTAGTTAAAGCCTCTTAAATATGTTAAAGCCATCAGTTGCAGATTTCCAAATAATGGCTTTTGGAACAGTCACTGCAACAAACATGATTTTTCTTGTTTCTATTTTATTTGCACGCCCAGGCGAACCCAGCACGACTGTAAAATCTTTTTTAAATTTTTTTTGTTTTTTTTTTCATTAAACTTTTGATGCCTTGGGGTATTCTACAACAATAATTTAGAGCGATTGTATTGACTTAAGGATATGATAAAACAATTTTATTTCTTCTCGTTTATGATTTGGTTTAGCTTAGTGGATGTGTGTGTACATTGACATCATCTTAAACGAGTTCTACGAAAGACTCATTAACGCTTATGAAGCACGTACGAGTACATGAAAAAAGAAAATCATAGACAATACGACCAAAATCTAAGTGAGAGTTTTTTGCAATCAGTTCATACTATTGCCAAATCGAGGCCGTTCTATTAAAGTCGTATTGCTGTACAAGTTAAGAATAAAATGTTGAATTTGGAGAGCAGCGTAGTCGATAAAAATAGAAGAAAATTCATAAAAATGTCGACCCCTATTTTCGATTTAATCGCAAGAGAAATTAAAATTTTGCGGGTTTTAGTTTGATAAATTTTTAAAATACAGGCTGTACAATTATATCGTAAGCATGCAAAACGTATTTGAATATTATAAAACAACTTTCTTCTGAAAACTTTAATTTTTGGCGTTTACAATTAAATCGGAAATGGGGTTCGATATGGTTCAGGTTTGCGGCATTCGGAATTCATAATTTATGTATATGAAATGTGTTGATTTTCCAGGAAAGTTGCGTACGCTTAAAATAATAACCCTTAATTTTTGATGAGTCCACAGAATTTTTTAGAATAGCTTTTCTTTATAATTCAAAAAAAAAAATTTTTTCTTCAGTTATAAATTGTAATCATGGTGGCTTTATTATTGTTTCCGAATGTGTCTGTTAAAATCATTTAATTGTTTTATCACAAAAAATTTTGGGGGATTCAAATGAAAGTCATAAAGGGCATATTGTCATATTGTTTAAAATTATTTTAATATAATTGCTTTGGCTTTTATTTTTTCTTTCAAACAAAAATTTCAAAACATTATGACCAGGGCAACTTTTTTGTGGCACGAAGAATGGTTTAAAATGGCTGGCAAAAAATTCAGACACATAAAAATTTCTTCTAGGTTGCAAAGAAGGTATTTTATGCAATAATTGAAGAAATGGCATATGCCACAAAAAACTTGCCCTGATTATCGGTTGAACACCCCCTCCCCCAATATTACGGCTTAATTTGTTTTCAAACAAGCTCTATTCTGAGCTGATGTATAAAATTCTTTCTCAGAAGACACTGCAATTGATTAAAGAGCGTTTTAGCTATACTCATTTCCACATCATGAGGAAATTAAATTTAAAACATAAAATAATGTTTAACAGGCACCTTCTAAAATTAATGAGAAACATAAGGCAGGATATTAAAATTAAAAACGAACTACTTAATACTTAAAGCTTTGTGACTAAATTAAGTGTGAAGAAAAAGAAAAATGAGTTTATTGAACTTTTGCCAATTTTGAATATATACAATTATAATCATGCATAAAGCAGATAAACTTCAATCATGTTAAACAAAAGCAGCAGATTGAAAGCGAATTATTTTTTTCATACATTAAAACACAAAACCTTGAATGATGACAGTGTTCATAAATCTATAATCGTATGTATGTAAATATGTGATAAGTATCGAATAAACCCTGACTACGTTTATACATCTACTTGCCTTGAAAATTGACTTAACAATGTATGTATGTATGTAGTTATCACGATTTTCCCCTTCCACACACTCACGCACACGCACACGCACACATACAGCCAATGCTTATGTGAATCTGTAGCGTGTAAGCGTGTTGAAGCTTCCGAGCACAATAACACACTTTTGTAATTTTCCAGCTTAAATATTAATGACTTTCCTTTCGAGTGTTCAAGAAACATTGATTGATTTTTCCCAAAGACTTTTATCGAATGTCAACAATTTAATGTCAACTTTTTTTGATTTATTGATATCAATATTCATACGTTCATAAATATTTTGCTGCAAATTTGTTTTTATTTAACCAAAGCACAGAATGGAAACTTTATCAATTTCATGTTCATTGTTTGAGTTTGTTAACAATTCCCCCCTTCGATTTCATAAATTTGACTTTTTTATTTTTTCATTTTTTGCAAAATGCTCGAAGAAAAAATAGAACAAATAAGCAGAAGAAAACCAGAGCAGGAAAACAATAGAAAAAGTTCAACCGGTATGTTTGTCATTCAATATTTATGGAATAAAACATGAAAGTATTTTCATTCAGTTCGTTCAAATATTGTGAGTCAGTACAGACGTACTTACACACAAATTTCTTTTAGTTGTTGCTTTTTTTTTTGTTAAGACATTGTTTTTTAAATAAATGACTTCTTAAAAGTTTGACTTTTTAAAGTTAGTAAAACATTTTTAAACTTTGGTTAAAAATGTATTGAAAGTCTTTGAATCGACTTTGACATGCTTTATGAAATCATAAATTTAATTCATGCTTCTTTCCATCAATTTCTAATAAAAGTTATGCAGGCACCAGATGTTTTGACACACAAGAAGGCTGAACTTCAACAAAATGTGTGCAAGATGTTATAACGCAGATACATATCGTTACCTTAATATAGAAAGGCCCTAA
This sequence comes from Nowickia ferox, assembly GCA_936439885.1. Taxonomy (NCBI): domain Eukaryota; kingdom Metazoa; phylum Arthropoda; class Insecta; order Diptera; family Tachinidae; genus Nowickia; species Nowickia ferox. The sequence continues at coordinate 115,091,493 of OW387025.1, forward strand.
CTAATTATTTTTTTTTAAACGAGTTTTTTGTATATTTCGATAGAAGAACATCTAGAGTATCGAAAAATGCAAAAATCTCGCTTAAAAAATAATGATTTATTTGGTTAACTAAAGAAATTCGAAAATCCATAATGGAATTTACAGACTGTTCAACGATAATGAAACAACGCGTTCATTCCCACGTTGGGCAAATGAAAATTGATTTGCGTTCATTAGCGATGAACATTTATTCGAACAGCAATTCGAAACAGAATGTATTTTCATTAAAAAAAATATATTTAGCCTAAATCAATTAAATTTAATATGTACCAATAAAGTGACTGCATTAAATTAAATTCATGTTGCTTTAACTTGAAATAACTTTGAATCAACATGATGCTTCATTTTCATTTAACACCACTGGAATATAATGTGAAATCAATCAATGAAATAAAGTTATTTAAAAAAGAAACATTGTCTTTGAAAATTACTGTCAATCATGTTGAATTAACATGAAACACAGTTGAAGCAAAATCACTACCGAAAAACTTTAAATTAGCCTTGTTTTCGAAGTTTTTAATATGAAATTTTTGGATAGGAACACTTCGGCCTTTTTCACACTTGTATTTTAATAAGGATAATATTCCTTTTTTTTTTAACAAAATTTCTTTAACTGTGCGATATGCGAAATACGTTAAATATATGTTAAATCTTACTTAAAATTCTAATCGGCGCGGACCTGCCCATTATTTGAAAATAATATTTTGTCTTTGCAATAGCTTAACGTGTAGGAATCGACTAGGCCAAAGTACACAAAATATTGGGTTAACATTTGATGGGCGCGGTTCCACCCACTTGGAACAATGTGCTTATTGTGTCATTGCAAGAACCCATGAGATGTATCTTGGGCAGAAATACGTACCTTGTAACGTTTAAGGAGAAATTCATAAAATGTAGATTAAAATCGACTAAGTACAAATAAATGAAACACAAGGTTACAGAAAACTTATACTAATAGCCTTGAATAAGTAAAATGTGTATGCAAAATTTATAAATACAATGGCTTATACTGAAAACCTTTAATTTCAACACTATCGGCCATAAAGTCATAAGTAATGATTCGAAATGGCATTACTACTCAAGTAATAGGGCTTTATTACCAACGTAGTGTAGTGCAATTATGTCCTTATATTTCAATTAGTTTTAAAATAAGAAAAATTTAGCTTATTACTTATGACTTTGTTTCAGCGAGCCGATGAAAATCGATACATTGTGCCGATAGTGTCATCCAGGCTTAAGGTTCAAGGTTTTCAAATTATTCTAGTTACTCGTAGTTACTCGTAGTTACCTAGGACTACATGTAAAACGAATTTCAGCTCTAAATCTGTAGCCTAAGTGCCTCATAATATTGATGAGTGAGTGAGTAAGTCAATCAGTGAGTGTGTCTTAAAATATGCACTTTTAAGGCATCCATATCTCGTGAGATTACCTCGCTGAGTTTTATTATTTTACTAATGAGGGTAAAACGAATGCCTTTATGTGAATACCGCTTTGCCTACATAAGTAATCATTATATCAGATAAGACTTTTCAGTTTTTTCTTATTTATTTTGTCAATATAAATCTTACGAAAAAATATTTTCAATAAGATTTCTTAACAAAAATCATAAAAGGAATTTATAACAAGTGTAAGCATATTATCGTTGAAATGTGAAGTTTTACAAAAAAAAAAAAAAAAAGTCATGAAAAATAATAAGCCGCTTGCAAGTCTGTTAGTAATTTCATTATTCCATTAAACACAAATAAATACTTAATTCTTTTTATGATTTTTAACAAAAGCTTACAGATAATTATCTATTATAAACGTATTAATAATTATGAGATTAAAGAACCCTTACACTAATTTACTTTGCAATAACATACCGAAGAGCATCACTTTTGTGTTTTGTGCAAGAATTTCATCCCTTCATTACAATTCAACAACTTCTTATTCTCCGAAAAAAAATATTAGCAAACTATATTTTGTTTTAAATGCTTATTAAATATCCCTTTAAATTTAATTTGATGCTGTTCAAAGGGCAACGCGAATAGGTTGTTTTAACACTAAGAGACAAAAGAAAATTTCTACTTCAAAAGTGTAATAAAAAATACGATTGAAGGGAAAATACCTTAAAAAGAAGATTTTAAGGTTTTCACTGAACAGTCTTATTATTTTGGAAAGGAGTTATTGGCTAAAGTAAATTTAACACTAACCCTGAGCATATTTACCATTGAAAAATTTCAACTACAAATTACATACTCCATACAGTGGTCACTTGTTGGGTCAAAATCAAAACGAAAACCTGCCCGGCATTGACCCGAACCTTTGTTGAAAATTTGAGCTCCACTGGTCTTATAGTTCCAGAAATCATGCGTTAGTAGCAAACACACACTGCAATTTTATGTATAGAAAAGTTGAATAACTTTTCGCTTCGCTTTGCATTAAAAGTACTTTATGTGACATGTTTCATATAAGCATGCACATTTCATCTTAGATGTCAAAGCGAATCTTAAACGCAACGCGAAGCAAAAGTTGTATCTGACATGGCCTTCAACTTTTTGCGTGTTTTGACAATCAGTTGGTGTAATTATCTTAATTTGTTTGGCCAAACTCGCATGTAAATATGAAATTTTAATAAACTTTTGCTAAATTTAGATAAAAACGAGTTTGTTTTATCAGAGTAATAGAATTGAGCTGTATTTTATGTTTTAAACAAAGCATTAAAAGAAAAAGTGAGTGTTTCCAAAGTTTTTATTGTGTCATACACATTTTGCTTTACGCTTTTCTGTCAACGTCACGCAAAGCGTTGAAGTTGTATATATCTGACACCGCTTTTACTTCGTGGCTGGCCTGACGGCAAGACAAATAAATTTTTCTTGCCTTTAGGTTTAACCACAAGTGAGCTGAATATTCTCTCTGCAGGTTGTTTGCAGGGGAATTTATAATTTCCTAAGCTGTCTGCCCTATGGGAGTTCTTCTCAGTGCGGTCACTATTTTATTTTGTTTGTAGAGTGAAGTTTATGCACTATCTGCATTATGCGAACGCCTCACAATCGTGGCTGGTTACCAACCATCCTGGCTCTATAGGAGAACTTAGAGGATAAGGTAGTGTTAAGTTGTGTTAAATAAAAAAATTAATTTATAACGTTAAAATCTTGTAATTTTCCTTTAAAAATTAAAACGACCCTGGACTACACTGAGCGAGCTATCCCAGCAACCAGCGTAAAAGGTGTCGTTACAAATTGCAATTTGCATATCGATCGATAGTTCCTTCCGTCGAATTTTCCTTTCCGTGCGGAATCAATAATACCACCCATTATTTGTGATGATTCACTTTGCAAATTTATATTTTATTTACTCATATACATACTCGTATACTCATAAATATTTGAAGAATGGAGACCATATATTGAGTACTTTTTCCATATTGGCTGTGTACGAGTATTATTACTACAATTGGGTTCGTATAAACAAAATTGTTTTGAGTGTTATTTCTCAAACAGGAGCAAAAAGTATCACTAAACAATTAAAAAGTGTCATAAAAGGGTGAAATTGATACTTTATTGTCACAACGGTAACGCTAGTGACACTGTTCGGCTAAAGTTTGTTACAGTTGACATCATAATTGCTGATGAAGTTTTTATTTAAATACAGCTGATGGATGTTAAGTTATATTGTCGTGTATGGGCCATCATAAGCTAGCAGTTATTTAAAATAAAAATATGTTATAGGAAAATCTCAAAATATCCATGACCTCAATTTTATAAACATCAACCTAATTTTGGTACAAAATATTGTCGCGCCAAAGCCATTTTTACTTCAAATATTGCTGAGTAGCAACAACATTTTTACTGATTTCCATTACAACAATGAAATGCATATAGACATCGCTTAACCACCAGCAAATAAATTTCACTTATAATATAATTATGACAATATGTCGAATAATAAATTTCTTGAATCTTTAAATAAATTCAGTAGAGTGCGACTTTGACTTGCACACGAAGGGATCCGTACGGACAGCCCATATCGGGCCTTTTTTTGATTTGTTCGCCAGCGACGTGTTGTAAAAAATAGACTTTTTTATTGAAATAAAAATTTTATGGGTCTACCCATAGTTTAGCATTATAAAAATGCCAAAATTGTTGATAACTTTAAAGATAGGGGCTGTTTGATTTCAATTTAATAAAAAAAACTTTCTCCTGAAAACTTTCATTTTTGTCGCTTACCATTCAATCGAACTTTAGCCTGTGTACTATAATCGAATATCTTACCTCATGCAGACATTTTTTGTTTAAATTTTAAGGTATTTAAACTTTTTTCGGTTTTTGTGACGTTTTCCGGTTTTTGACGTTTTTTAAGTTTTGACGTTTTTTAGTTTTGGTGTTTTTTTCGTTTGGCCATTTTCCGGCTTTTGACGATTTATTTTAGTTTTTGATTTTTTTTTAGTTTGTGGGTGGGTTTTTAGTTCTGACGCCTTTTTCGCTTTGCAAGTTTTTTTAATTTTGGGATTTTTTAGTTCTAGCCTTTTTGAAAGTTTTAAAAATTTACCCCTTACGGTTTCCAATATACAGCAACTTGTCAAAATAAAGGGTATTCTATCAGTTAATATAAACTGATAGAATACCCTTTATTTATGACTTTTAAATTTCAGTGTAAGTTAGAAAATTTGAAGTGTCTATATATAATTTGAAGTCTCTGTATATTTCATTATTTCAACTTAACGCTTTAAAAACACCCTTTAATTTTTAACTGTTTTATATTTGCTGTTGTAGCGGCCACAGTTTTTTTTTATTCTGTGAAAATTTCAGTTCCGCAACTCTTACGGTTTCCGAGAAAACAACCTGTGACAGACAGACAGACGAAAGTCGTGCGATAACAATAGGGTTCCTTTCCACCTTTGGAACCAATCTTTCAGAAACTACATGTGTTTTTTTTTAGTTTATATTAAAATATGTATTGATAAATATGTATATCGTGATTCTATTTCAGTTTTGTTTACTGCAATGCTGTTCCACTTAAATTTTGATCTAGTGCATTTATGTTTTTCTATAGTTTTGTTTTTAGTACTTGTTTATATATCAAAACATTTACTCAATAAAGTGTTTGTTTTGTAGTGCAAAAAAGGAGAAGAGAGGCGTATTTGAGTAATGCTTGTGCAGCTCTCTTTAATTAATTAAATTACTTTGTTCAGCTGAAAAACATTGTTTGGCTGTTTTCTTTTATACTCTTTGATAATATTCACATAATTAATTACTGCTACCGCGAACAATAACAATTATAATATTAAAAATTAAAATATTAATTTATAAACTCGATTATGAATGAATTTTTGTCATGAAAAGCTTATGGAATTTCTGATATTTTCACTAGAAAAGAGAATTCAAAGAACAAATAAAGATAAACCAGCTTTTTTTAAAATGTGGGATTAAATAACAATAGCTAGCTGTAGATTACTGCAAAGTGCAACCTCGAGTTCTTGCATAAAGTATTTTTCAATTGTCAAAATAAAAAAATGAAACAAATATCGCACATCCAGTTCAATAGTGACATAACTCAAAAAATTCCTTTCTTGCGTTAATAATGCAGAATAATAATGCATTTCGTATTTTATAATGGTTAAAAATTTCATACAAATAGCTTGTACTATCACCTCGTGAGAGAAGAATATTTGTTCATGCATTCATTGAGTTATATGTAAATTGAAAACTTTAAACGTGTTTTCTGCAAAACTAGTTTTTTTGAGTTATGACACTATTGAACTGAATGTGCGATATATTGTATATGTATGTATTCACTATTTGCTTTAGTTTTATTCAAGCGAAAAACATTTATAGTTCATATTGAAGCACTCTGCTTCTGGCTAAATTGTTGCACACTAACCATGCAACCACCTGCATACAAAGAAAGTATTTTTTGATAAAATTATACAATAGTGCAAACACATCATTAAAACTCAGACAAGTATACAAATTCTTGTGGGTGGCGTTTGAAAACAAATTTAAGAAAACAATTTTAGGCAAAAAAAACTACTTTTTTGTTTCTGACAGTTTTGATGCAAAATTGTGGTTTTTTAGTCAACACGTTTCCACAATTCACAAACTGTCACAATTAAGGCCTCATAAGTATGTTGTGTACGTACAGTTCTGCGATAACGTGTCACTTGTGCTGTTTGCACTTGTGTGTATAATAGAATGTATTTAAATTTGCACACGCACACGCACACAAGCACTTGCATTTCGCATTCAAAAATACTGATTGTGTATGTGTAGGTTGTACATGCATACGAGTATGTACCCAGTTGGCCAGAGATGGCAATTTCATTCCCTCTGTTTTCAGGAGCGTTTATAACTCGTCTATACACTTCAGTCAAATATAAGGTTACAGTTAATAATTACACTCGGTATTATTTTCTTGATGGCAAGATAATGAATTACTCAACTGATCTTGAATAATATAGTATTTGTATGCAATTTCCATTATTAATAAGATAAGATCAAATAGGATACAATTTGATTAGCGTTTTTCATACGGGATTTCCCGGGAAAAATTTCCCGGGATCCCGCACAATTTTCGGGATAGAAATCCCGGGATATATTTACGGGAATTCCCGGGATTTTTTTTGTTTTGATTTTAATATGGCAACTTTAGTTCATATGTACACATTCCTTGATGAGTGTCGTTATTCACTTATGAAGGTGATGGTGCAATAATAAGCACAATAGCTAAAATTTTACAACAACAACTTATATTGTGTTGATTTTGTAGTAAAGAAAACGCTGTTTCGATTCAAAGAAAATCATTTTCATTAAAAAAGGAATTGCAATTATTTGAAGGAAGTGGTGAAAAAACTGAAAGTGTCCAGAGATTATATAATGCTCTTCTGACTATAAGGCCAACATCCGTAGAAAGTGAACGTATTTTTTCATTAACAGGAGTTTTTTTTAAATAAAATTAGAAATAGACTGTCGAACGATTCTATTAATGCTTATTCTGTACTAAAGTCCTATTTTCAAAGCAACATTTTGTAATATTTTTTTAATAATGTAATTTGTTTTTTTGACTTTCCATTTACATATAATATTGGTATTTATGCATTACTATTATATAAAGAACTGAAATTATATTAGTTTTTCGACTAATGTGTTTATAAAACGTTATTGTTATTTGTTTTTTGTCGAATTAAAATAAATTAAAAAATATTTTGTATAGTTTTGCACTGGGCGGGAATTCCCGGGAAACTGAAAAGTCGTTCCCGCTTTCCCGGGAAATGAAAAAGTCCGGGAAAAGAAAAACTCTAAATTTGATATAAGTTGTCGCATATATGATGACCAGATAAGCGAAACTGGCTTCTAACTCATTTCATGTTGCTCCAGAGCATTAGTATAATTGAAGCACCAATTTTCAATGCAATTATATGTTGTGGGACTCCAGACATCTCAATAGCGTTGAGAAACTCAATTGTATATGCAGTGGAATGCGGTAAAGTTGTTTATTTTGTTAATTTAATACCATTTCTTGTTGTACGTAGAAAGAGGTTCGATTTCATTGATGTCAGCTAAAATCACACACATTCTTATTATCTCTTTCATTTAATCAATGAGACAACGACGCACTGAAAGAAAACAAGAGTAAGCGAAAAATATTTTATGATCACCAATGCTTTTTCAATGTGTTTTATGTTACACAACTTTTAACGAAAGAAATTATTGTGTATTAAAAAGAAATTATAATTTTTTTGGAGCTGCTTCATTAACTTCTATCTCTGCTTCGCTTCATTTTCTTTCAATACATTAAAGGCCAATTCCTCGGCAGATATTACATGAAATTTTGTTTTATTTTGCTTCTTTTTAGGCAAAGGCACAGTAGGTCATTTGGCACGAAATCTTGGCCAAAAATTATTTTTTGCACTAACAATAATAATGTTTTTTTTTAATGAAGTTCGTTTAGGAATATATCAAAACAAGTAACTTCATATTTGGTTTTTGGCCTGTTTATGGGCAGTCGAAGTTGACATTTAAAATTAAAAATTTATCGTTGAGCTTAACGACTTTTCCCTGATTTTATTTACATGCTATTTTGTTAGCCTCCTTGCATATTATGATCGTGCCGAATTGCAAAAAAAGTTTATCCGTTCGCTTTCGAGATATTTGGTTTTTTTAACTTTTTTTCATATGAAAAACTCTTAAATACCAAATTTCAACTATATCGGTCCAGACTTTAGGCTGAAATTAATTTTGGCCCAAAGAAGTAGCTCAAATTACCCAATATGCATGGGGGTTGCAAATTAAAAATTGCAGCAGTAAACTATGCTACGAAAATTATTCCATTACTCATATGTATGATGGGTGTGCACGGCTGCCAGACTTTTTTTCAAAAGACGCAAGGCAAGAGGGTTGTGTCATTGCTACTTTTTTTAGCAAACAATTCAACCCCTGGGAGTATACTACAGAAATTATTGAGAAAAGTGTCAGTGCCATGTCATTCACGTATGCCAGAATTTTTATTTTAATAATTCCATTTTGTCTAAATAGAGCAGTGATGTCATAAATAAAACTATAATTGTATGTGTGAGAAAATTTGTCCTTGAAATACACAGAAAAATAAATACTTGGAACAAATGCAGTTTAGTAAAGCAGCTCTAAAAACATTTAAAAGGAGCCTATGTGATAGGAAACTTAAAAATAAGAAAAAAAAAAAAATTAGCTAACGATATGTTGTGCCATAACCCCCAAAAAAGTTTAAGCTTAAAACGCTTATTTAAGAACGTAAATAATCGATTTTCGAGAAAAAAACGAAGTTCAGAAAATATGTCGCTTAAGCTTATTTTTTTTTGGCAATTATGGCTCGATTTATGCATATAGTTATTTTATTAAACTGTAATGATTTAAAATTTACCCCCCCTTTGCCAAAAAATAACATGTGCTTCAAGTGTACGTTAAAACTGGTTTTTATGGAAATTTTGTTTTAACGTACACTTCAAGCAGACGTTATTTTTTTTGCATATACTGGTTAGTGTATGGTCTTCGACGAGAACTTCAATACGAACGTTGCTTATATTGTAATTTTTGGCCGGATAGGCGACATTGTCGCAATTGGCTTGTGCTTTTGCCATTGTGTCAACGAGCTGATAACCTCTTTCATTCTTAAGTCTTCATTGAGGTCTTGCCGATATGGCCAACAGGGTATGAAAGCACATAAGTAAATGTCAACTCATACTCTTGCATATGAATGAAATCTTGTGTTGTTGAAGAGTCACTAATGATCATCATAATGATGTTGCTGTTGGTAAATAAGTTCAGTGCACCTGTCTATTTTAAATGTTGCTGATGATTATAGCAATACTGTTATTGTGTTTGTTGTTGTTGTTGTTCTAGCTGTTCTTGTTGTCAATTTTGCGGTAAATGTTACAGTTATTGCTGCTGCTGCTGCTGCTGCTACTTTTGACTGCGTCGGCAATTTATGAATGCCTGTGAATATGAACATCATCATTGTCATCATCATTAGTATTGTCATCATGACTAACTGGCAATTGTTTGGCGCTTGTAGCAGTGTTCAAGTCAATCAAATGTAACGTGTCAACAACACTGTTATTAAACGTGTAGAAAGTTAAAAAATAATAATAATAACAACAACATTAACAACAACAACAAAATATGTATTAATATAGTATATATAAAAAAAAAAGATCCAGCACATGAGTTATAAAAACGCAAATTTGAAAAGAAGATGGATGACTGGTGTGCTTAAGCTAGATGGAAAGAAATTTATGAATATACGAGTATACATACATACATACATCTTTGCGTTCGGTGTGGCGTTGCCGAATACTCCCACTCACTTCAGCTTATTTTGTTTCTTTTAAGAGTGTTTTCGTCGTTGTGTCATCTGATGCCATCTATGTACTCGTACAGCGAATGCTAAGGAAGAGCATTGATAAGTAAATTCAATTTAGTGATATTGAATTATTTTTGACATTTTCTCCAATCCTCAGAGTCGACATTCAATTTTCGCTTTTAGTATCGTTTCCTTTTTGCAACTAAATGAGTTTAATTGGCAAGAGGAGGAACGCAACACTATTGGTAAATTTCACTAAAAGCTTTAAGCGGCTGCTAAACTAATATTCTATTCTTGAACGAAGATTCTAAATTTGTATGTGCAAATGTCTGTATGTGTGCAAATAGTTTGAGCTCTATTGCAATATTGACTTCCATCACGAGTGTTAAAAAGGAAATAAAAGAATCTATAATTAAAAAAAAAATCGAATAGTCAAATGGAAAATTGTATTACAGTTGAAAGAAATTGAACTCTGTTAATTTATACGAGTGCATGGCTATTGAAATGTCTTGCGTTGTACAGAATATTTAAATAGTGTTCAAAATTCAAGCCACTCCATTGAATATCCATATAGTAAAATAAAATAAAATAATTTTTAAAATTATCATGATGACGCTGTCTTGAATGCTGCAGTATTATTTTTTTTTTAGAAAAATTCAGAAGATTCTTGTAGCGTTCATGCTTATATTTATATTTATTGGTTCCTTTTTACTCCTGTAAGGAGCATAGGGCCGCAACAAGCCCTCATTTTTAACACGCTTTTATTGATTTCAACTGTACGTAAATTTGATTGTTATGTAATGGAATTTTTTTCCCATAAGTTTTTCCAACTTCAAGACGTTATCTCAACATGAAACAGTGCACACAGCTTACTTACCGATGACAATACAATCTAATCGATAAATGAAAGTAAAGTCAGTCGGAGTATTTGTCTATGGTAATAGTATAGACTATTTCGAGAGCAGGATGCGAACTATTTAAACAAATTGGTAAAATATGAGCAAGGAAAGAAATAATCTCTATAGAAAATAATTTATACATCTATATCATGTTTGATAGAGATGAGTAATATTTCCATACCTGTTACTTTTACTCAGCGATTGAAAAATCACTAAACACAACTGCGGCTGAATTTATCAAGTAAAAGGTGTTGGAAATTTCTTTCTTTCATACAAATTGTGAATGTATTCTTGTATTCTTACTTTACAGTTAATAAAGCTACCACATTAACTTTTTTATACGTTCAGCTTTTGTCGACAAAAAATCATGAAATCGTGTCGAATTGTCTTTTTCCTCTTATAAGACAATATTCGAAAAATGTTGATTGCTAATTGTTTGTTTTTGTCGCTCTTCTACTTAGAATAATAAATACTTTTATTGCAGAATAGCTGAAATGATGAAAGCCGTGGTCACAGTCACTTTTTAATTTCACAGCTAATCTTGATATTACTTTTTCTCAAAATAACAGAAGTGCTACAAACTTAATACTGCTAAACTGTGATCACAGTCACAGTTTGAAGGAACAGTAATTTGGAAATCACGTTCACAAGAAGCAACATTATTAAAAAATCACGGGATCGCTCATCTCTAATGTTAGAGTTAATCTCCGGAACTAGCGCAGCATCCCAATTCGAATTTTTTCTTTCTTTCAGATATAACGCAATTTTTCAACTACTCAAAATCGGCTAAGAATTCCTAATTATATTTAATATTTTAAAAATGTTTTATTTCGACAAAATGACAAAAAAGTTTTATGCGTATGTTATTCTTGTTGGAAATAAACTTGAACAAAAAAATAAAAAAATAAATGATTCAAGTGCTGGAAGATTAAAGCGATTTCCTTTTATCGATTTTCCTCTTTAAACGAAACTGAAAATGTTATGATTGATAGTTGAGTGGGTTTTTGGTTTACAGTTCATTTGGGAAAATGAAACTTTTTGTTTTTTTTTTGCTTCCGCCTTTTGTTGCGGACTTAACTTTCATAGTTTTTATTCGATATCTGGGTTTTGGATTTCTCTCATCTGTGACAAACTCTCGCTTCGATGTGTTCATTTATGTTTCGAATGCTTTAAATATTCATATTTTTATTTTAGTCACGCCTCAAGTTCACTGTTGATTATAACAGCGCTGAAAACCACGTTGAATTTATTATTTTAAAATTTTTTTACATTGCTTTGAATAATAAATCTTCTTCAGCTGTGAATATTTTTATATTATTGAGGTACATATGTTATTGAAAGTTGTAAATTTTTCTTGGACTTTGACATTTTTACTTATTTACGTGATACATTGAACTAGAATGAACTTTTCAAGGATTATGGATAATGTATCTTTAGCTGATTTCGGCCTAACTTGCTTTATGTCAATAAAAGTTTTGTTATAAAATATTTACTTATAACATATTTACCTAGAATGAACTTTATTCAGGAATAATTTATTAATCGGGCTCAAGTTTAGTATTTCAAATTCTTATAGCATGAATTTAATGTGATTTTCTAAAGAAGGCAAGAAAATGCCGAAATTATTTTGTGCCACCACGCACTTCATCAGCACCCTTGGCAATCACAGTTTAATATAAGGAAAGTAAAAGCAATTGTTGAAAACAATAAAAATTTAAGTTTTTAATTCAATTTAAACTGATGATACGAAATGAAAATCAATGTGAAAAAAAAATTTGGTTCAAAAATTTTCACATGTGGAATTCATGATAAGGCTGAATATCCACTAGAAAAATACTTAGTTGTATGTACCGATAGGTAGAGTGATATAACTTCGCGCTAACCTCAACTAAAAATAAAAACAGAAAATTAATTTTAATTTACCGGTGGCAAATCAATAATTGTGAATACAATAATATCGTTTCTCGTATTACATTTGATTAGAAATTAATTTTAAATAGCTGATGTGAAACAACCAATCTCTGCTGATGGCATTTCTCCCAGCTAGAGTCTAGTTTAATTTTTCTTGTCTTTTGTCTTTAACAAATCAAATTAATTAATAAAAATATCACCCCATAGAAGCATTGAACGTGAGCCCGATTAAAAAATCATTCCTGATATAAGTTATTTGTGTTAAAGATATTTATGTCAAAAATTACAAAAATCTTGCAGTAACCACATAAAAAATCATTTTGCACACATGATGCAAAGCTATCAGGGTCTAGGTAAGTGCAACATTACCAGAGTAAATCTTGCAAAGTAGTGCATCTCTTAATGGCATTTCCAAGCAAAAATATATAAAATCAACTCTTAAAACAAAAAATTAATTCCAAAAAAATTTTAAATGTACAATTTGGTTAAAGTAAATATTATTTTCAGGCAAATTATTTTACTCTTTCTATTGACTATTATTTGAGTTTCGTTTGTATATACAAAATCTACCCTTAAATAAAAACGTGAAAAGAACGTGTTCCTACAATTCTAAAAAAAAGAATATAAATTTGAAATTGTAAAAATTTTGAGTTTCAGTTAATTTTTGTCTTAAATATCATAATAAATTTCAGTAGAAAAAAATTTGTTCAGCTAAATTATTGCAAAATTTTTATCAGTACTAACAAAATATTCACTGATTCAAATAATTTGGTTAATGAAAACTAAATTTGGTTTTTTTTTGTGTACACAAAGTTTTCAGCGCAGAAATGTCTGATTAACGTACAAAATTATTCTTTGAAATGAAAAAAAAAATAAAAAAATTACAATTACCAAGTGGTTTTAGATGAGTTCTGTGAAAATAAATTAATTAAAAACTCAATAAAAAATTTTAAAAATCCTTGAGTTGTCAAAATATAGAAATCGTAAAGTAATTTGCAAATTAAATTTTAGAACTACGAAAACTTTTGTTATTCTCAAGAGACCTCTGACTCAAATGTGTTTTAAAAAGTTATTTTAAAGGAATTGAAACTGATGCCTCTTGACATATTGTGAAATGGAAATTGCGATATTATTATTAAATTAATTATTATTAAATTAATCAGCAAAGTTTTGACACTTTGCTTTGGAATTTTAACAAAAAATTTTAGCAATAAAAAAAGACGCATACATAAGTATACTTTTTTCGTTTGACTTTAAAATCAACGAAACAATGAATATTTTTCACATCAGAAAATAAAATAAAATTTCTTAGAACTACGAGACGAGTCAATAATTCCATGATTTTGTAAATGAAATGCAAGTTTTTCGATAGGTTAGGTTAGGTTAGGTTAGCAGGCTGCTGGTAAGGAAAGGTGAAATTTAGAGTCCAGCTCACTTGGGTCCAATACAATGATCCCTTTGTGTTACCTGTTAGTTGAAGAGAAGATAGTCAGAGAGGGTGATAGGGAAGGGATAGTGATAGAGAAGACAAGTGGTGAAGGAAGATGGAGGAAAGCTTCATTCTTTTACAACTCTGCTTTTTTGCACGCTTTTTTTGATAATGCAGTGTTGCAGCGCCTTCTGGTGTTAAATGAGGCGTATGAAATTTTGAAGCTGTGTTTAGTAGCTATTTTATTAGTTATTTTACTTCACCAATGATTCTGCTACACAACGAAGGAGGGCGCTCTGATGTTACATTAGGATTAGTATCTGATGATGCAGGTGTAGTTTTTAGTGACCAGTCCTTATGCCTGCATCACTACAACTTTTCCCACAACACCTGATTCAAAGGACACTAATGCACATCAGAAAAATGCGTGGTGTTATTATTTTTAATGACTGTCGGAGACCGGGCTCGAACCCGGGATCTTAGGTTTTGTAGTCAACGTGCTAACTACTTCAGCCAACGCCACCCTCAAAGTTTTTCGATAACAATCATTTAATTTTTCAACGTACTCTCCCACGAATTTTATGCACTTTGTCCAACGTTTCTTTAATTTTTTATTCCTTACAAAGCTCATAAAAATTGGTATTGTTTGAGTCAAATCTCTCTTCACTTGTTAGAGTTTTTCAGGTCTGAGGACAAAAAATAAACACAAGAAGCTCAATTCATGGAATAGGGTGTATGAAGCGGCAAAAAATAACTTTCTTTTTAAACCATGAGCGATGACTTTTTTAAATCCTCAATACCCAATATGTCGACATTATATTCGTCATTGATTATTTTAACCTTTTGAAAGTAATCAATGTGGATTCTACCGCGTCCATCCCAAAAATGGTCGAAATAACTTTATTGGCTGGCTAACCTTGTCCTTTTTTGCTGCCCGATAACCCAAAGAAACCTGTTGTTTTAACTACTATTTGGTACCGGTTGTCTTGTGGTGGATCTACGTTTCGCCTCGGTTACAAAATGGCATAAGAATTCGCTCGATTTTGAGCAAGTGCGGCACCCATCTCGCAGAAAGCTTTCTTACACGCAAGTGATCATTTAACATTTAAATCACTGAACCACGCGATATGCCTATAGATTTCGCATTCTCTCTCACTTTGAATCTCCAATCGGTCAATACGATATCGTGCATTTTTTAAAATTTTTTTTTTTCAAGTGTAGACATCTCAACTGATTGTTCAAAAGGTTCGGCATCTTCCGTGGTTGGTAAGAACTTTACAGGGAGCCCACGAAATTACTTTATTCCATTTTGTTCTCTTTGGAAATAAAATTAAAACAAGTTGTAATCTCTTCCACATTTTTGTTGAGAATATTTTATATAAAGCGCTTATAATCATTACTACAAGCTTTTAGAGGGCTTTACTTTAAATACTTTAATTTATACTCTTGAGTAACTGCTTGGTGGATAAAAATATGTAACTGCTTTTAGCAAAAAAAAAAGAATAAATATTTTTTCAACATATTTTCTGTTTGATGCTTTACTAACAATGACACATTATTAGAAGTAATTTTTTTTTTTTTTTTTAGTTAAAAGCTGCACATTCACAAGCACACATGTCTGCAATAAATCTTCCATTTGGTGAAGAAAAAACAATAAATTACTTAATGAATCGATCAATATGACAGGAATTTAAAGCAGAATGTTTTATTTTGTATTTTAGTGTAAAAATATCTACAGTAAAATCTAAACGGAGTTGAAGATTATCTACAGTGAATTTGAGAAATCTTGAACGTATTTTAAAGGAAACTTTTATGCACAAAATTTATATTTTCACCCTTAACTGTGTACTTCCTTTATATATGATATTCCTTAAAAAAACAAAAATGCTTACCAACACATGGTTCCTTTATTGCAACACAGCCATGTTCGACAATTCGGATTTTGTAGAAATCAATTTCATACAAATGAGTTGCTCAGTCTTCCACTTCTTGCAAAAACAACAGGTTTCAGTATGTTCATTGAGTTGTTTCTAAACTTAAAACTCATTTTCTTTAAATGATATTTTTTTAAATCTAACTAAGTTGCAGTAAAGAAGCGATATGTTGCATATGATTGTTTCTTTGTTGTTTCTTTCAATTAAATCAATGCGAAACAAAACAGGGCTCGCAAGCTTCGTTTCTTATTTACTCTCACTCCTACTTCTCACACTTATTGGTTGAAGAAAAGCAAGTCCAGTCGCTTTTGTATGAGCACCCGCTGTTTGCTTCAAACAAGAAGACATTTTTAATGGACAATTTAAGTAAATTTTTTTGCAGATTGTATTATGTGTCAACATATCTGGTGATTTATTGTTTAATTTAGTTTCATTTTTTGTTTATGAGCACTTCTTTTTTTTATATTTCTTTTAAGTAAAGCTTTGCAAATAATACAAAACTTAGTATAGGGAGTAACTGTTTCCACAACCCAGGCGGTCGATTTGAGCAAATTTTTATAAAATTTTTCGATTTGTGGAAATTTGTAACACACTTTCTAATATACTTAATGCATGAACTATTTTTTCAGTGTGTTCAGACAGTTTCAAATCACAAATACAATAATAAAATGTATTATTTAGTATATGGTGCCGGGCAGTAATTGTAACCAGCTTACACACACAGACCAAAATATTTTATTTATTTCGTTTTTCAAAAGTAATACAAAACCTTAAAGGCCAAACTTATTCATACATTACTTTCTCTAATCAACAAATTTAATTAAAAG
Source organism: Nowickia ferox (assembly GCA_936439885.1). Lineage (NCBI taxonomy): Eukaryota > Metazoa > Arthropoda > Insecta > Diptera > Tachinidae > Nowickia > Nowickia ferox. The sequence continues at coordinate 115,108,348 of OW387025.1, forward strand.
AAAAAAAAAATTAAAAAAAAAATTTTATTGTGCCAATTAAACGATTTAATTCGTTACATTTTTATACAAAAGTTTAATTGCCTCAATTCAATTTTTAATTACATTTTTTATCAACTAAATTTTTATTTGAATTTTTAAATGATTACAGTGAAAGCTATACTAGCGGACAGCTTTTATAAGCGAACATCTATCTCTCTTGTGTCGATATTTTTTCTAAAATTGGAACCAATATAATGGACATCCAAAAAATTACGATCTAAGAAACAGACGCTGACGCACAAAAACTACCATAAATTCTAACGGGGAAATTTCCATATACCAAATAGGTATTTTTTTAAAAGCTGCCGTATCCATAAAATATAATTTAGGTTTACAAGGCATTTGTTAAATAAATTTTAATACAAAAATCATTTTGTAAATCTTTTTTTCAAAACAAAATTTTTCGTTTTGGATACGGCAGTAATGCTCTAAAAGAAAAACTGGCACGAAGTTAGCATAATTGACGAAATTGAACTAAGTTTGAACGAGTTCCTCCGTACAATTTGACATTAAAAATAGGCGCTTAATTTGGTTTTAACCCACTATTAGATCTAAGCGTGATTTTTAAAATTCAAAAGCATTAACGCTTCTGACGCAATATTTTTTTATACCAGAAGCTAGAAATAAAGTGATGGTTGAAAATATGTTTTTTTATAAAAACTTCGAAAATAGCATTACGTAATATGTGAATAGCCCGTTATGAGCATGTTGAATATATACTGCCTTATTCATAAAAAATATTTCAGGTTTATTAAGCGCTTATTTGATATATTTCTATGGGTAATTTGTCACATAAACCTGTAATAAACCTAAAATGAATTAGACCGTTAGAAAGTTACTACTCCGAACAGTATTTTAAAAAATAAAAAAGTAAATTAGAAAAAAAATCAGAATTTGGATAAATTCTTGTTAACGGACATTTCCACCTAAAGCCTGGTACTCTGTTCAAAATTTCACGAGATATATGTTGACATAAGCCATAAAAAAATTTCACATGAAATATTCATGAAAAAATTTTGCAAAACTTGTACTCTATTCAACTCGTGAAAAATGTATGAAATGTATCTGGCAACATTTTCTTGCAATCTGCGAAATAATGTGACTGGAATTTATTTCGCGTGAAATATTGACAGCTGATGTTTTTGTTTACAAAAGTCGATCAATCTCGCATACTTCTAACTAATAAAAGCGATTATTTTTTAAAAAAATTAATATGGGCATCACTTGTTACGTGTCAAATTTTTTACGCGAAATAATCAATGTTGCTGAAAATTTCTCACAACTTGGAACAGAGTACTAGGCTTAACGGACAAAAGTTTCCTCGACGGTGAATGTACACTTTCACTGTGTGTATTTCTATATTTTGCAGTTGAAGATGTGTATGAATAATAAATATTTAAGAGAAATAAACATTAATCATACGCCGTGGCGCACCGTGTGCGTAGGCGAAGAAATATTAACATGATGAAGATTTGTGTAATTTATTTAGATTTAAAATAAAATACTATAAATCAATTTCTTTGATAAATTCATTGAAACCTCCAAGGAATCATGGAATATATTTTTGTTAATATAAAGTTTATTCTTGTTATTTGGGGTTTTGAAAGATGAAGACAGAGTGGGCAAGTTGTCTTCATTTTCTCGTATGTTGCAGATTTTGCTCTGGTGTAAAAGCACTATAAGTTGTAGTTCTTGTTCTAACTGGTATTAAATTTATAAAATTATAAAATATAAAATAAGCTCAAGACTATGTGCTTAAAAAAATACCAAGAACAATTATTCACTTTGTAGAATAAATTTCCAAAAAAAATATAAAATAAGCTCAAGACTATGTGCTTAAAAAAATACCAAGAAAAATTATTCACTTTGTAGAATAAATTTCCAAAAATTGCAGTTAATTTTTACATAGAAAAATTTAATTTAATTTATTGCATCACCTCATGGATTTTTAACTCTTTTAAGAATTTGAAAACGCAGCAAAAACTTTTCTAGGTTTTATAATAGCTAGTATTCATTTAATAACTTCCAAAGTGGTGAGTGGTACTTAATTACCTTATTATTTAAATTATACATAAAGTAATGGCTTTCCCGTAATAAATAGCACAAGGACTTATTTAAGTTATTATACTTTTTTTTAGTACTTTCCAGCCATTAAAGAAATTAAATCAACTTTGAAATTACGTTCAACTGTCTATAATGTTTGTTAAAATAACTAAAAAATAATCTTTTAATTTTTTTGTATATTTTTTGTATCTTATAATCCCATGACTGTTTTTATTTGATGGTGGATATGTAAGGGCTACAAGGAGTAGCCCTGAACTTCTAAAACAAAAATAATGAGTTATTTAGTAAAATTGTAAATACTTACGACTAAAGAGGAAATATCGTTATCTTAATACAGGGTGTCCGCCGGGAAGGTATACTACTTTGTTTGTTTATAATTTTTGATTAAATGAAAGAGAATGGATCTTATATTGATAAATGTTTTATTTAATGTCGAGCCCTTTTGAGCACATTTTTCATTACATTCTCACACATTTCATTTGCTTGAGTTGCTCAAGCGTTTCTGGTTTGTTTGCATAAACCTTGCTTTTCAGATATTCCCACAAAAAGAAGTCCGGAGCAGTCAAATAAGGCGACCGTGGAGGCCAACCAACATCACCATTTCTTGAAATAACTTGTTGTGGAAAGAGTTCGCACGTAACTTTCTCATCGTCACAGTAATCGATGATTGATTTTGATAAAATGTTTTAACGATTAAAACACGTTGGTTTACCGAATATTTTTCCATAATAAATTTGCCACGTGTCTACTTCACGACTGCCAAATATGAAGAACTGTGAAGACTAATGTTTACCAAAATGGCGGCAAAACAAAGTAGTATATTTTTCCGGGGGACACCCTGTATATGAAGGCCCTAATTGATTATTTTTACTACTGTATCGAAAAATTCAAAAATCTTTAAAAAAAATGAGTTGGGGCCTTTCTATATAATAATAACGATGCACTTTTTTCTAGTAATCAAAGCTTTTGCTGGGTATCTTTAGGTTATGAACTCGATAGTATTAAAACCTAAATGATACATAAAATGCTTGCTGGACCTTTACTGGAAAACACTTACTTCATCACCATGCAAGCACAAATTACAAACCACCAACAACACACATACGTATATACATATATATACTCAAATAATGTTCTATTTGATTATAACTGTTCTGGTGGTAAATGGTAAAAGCCTACGGTTATTTGAAAAATGAGTAAAAGAAAAAAAAGCAAAGTAGAAAGAAGAAATAAATAAAAAAAGGAATTGTACCACAACATACAGCCAGAGTTCATAATAACGAAAGATTCTTTGAAAAATCCTCTAGCAAAAATGCAAAAGGACGTGCTTGAGAGTGTGTCTTTTAATATCAAAAGTGTCTATGGAAAATTGTGTGTTTATAATTTCGAAGATATGTACTCGTACATAGAAATGTACACAGTTGCCATGCATACACATACATTCACACTTAAGCACTTATTGGTTTTGCTCTATTCTATTTTATTGTTGCTGTCTGTCATTGGTTTATTGTTGCAGATATACAAGAATAAGAATATTTCTTTGCAAATTTCTATTTTGACTTAAACCAACAAGTTCAGACATACACAGCCACACAGATCTATACACAATAGTTTGTATATGTATATACAAAATGGATTTTTACATTATTTGCCAGAGTATTCTCCCTGCCATCATTTGTGCGATTGCCTCTTCAGCCGTAGAGTGCAGAGTGTAGAGTGAGTTAGCTTAACGACACATGTTGTAGGAACTTTTATGTAACTGTTAATATCTTTAGTGTAGCCACGAAGTTTGAAAAACTCACTAAGATATTGATATAGGATATCTTAGTATGTATTTATATAAAGAAAACAAGACACTTTAGGCCGTCTGGAAATTTCCAAATCAACCAAATAAATTTGTTCATTAATGTTAATTTGATCGATTTTGCTAATAATGTATAGCAAATTTTATAAATCCCATAGGACGTGTCGATTGTGTCTATCGTCCCATATTCTAGATATATCTGTGGCAAAAGGAAAAAGTGCTTAAGTCATATTTTTTGTTTTGCAGGAGAGCACGTTTAAGCGTTCAAGTCGATTTTCAGAAATTTATTTCTTTTAAAGTTAAATTGGAAAATTCTCTGTTAACCTTTATTTTTTTTTAACAACATCGTTCTACACACTATAAATAATATGTTGTAGTTAAAATATACCAAAGTATAACCTAAATTAAGCTATTACTCCAAATGAGGTTAGAAGTCTAAAAAAGATAAGCCGCAATTCATTTCGCTATAACTTCTTGAAAAATCGAGCAAGTTAATTGTGATTTTGCCCAGGGGTACTTTCGAATATGTGGATTACGGCAGCACCATTTACTCAAAATCAGCTTATCTCGACTTAAGCACTTTTTCCTTTTTGCCACAGATATGTATGTATATTGGAGAGGGTCAATTTTTTTTGGAAAAAATTTTATGGCAAAAACGTAATCTACACGAAATTCTGAGAAAATTCGCCGAAGAAAGCATGTGTCCGCGCCTTTCGACACAAAAATGTATTTTCTCTTCTTTAGAAAACAATTCTTTTTACATTAAAATTTTTCAAGCAGAAAAATGTATGTACTGAAATAAATGCTACTAAATTCGAATCATTATTCTTCCTCCCACGTACGTACTCCCTGCTTTTAATTTTTTCGCGAGCTACGAGTACCTTAGAAGTAGTAGGGAACTGCCAGTACGGCGTCAATTAAAATTGTTAAATTGTGGCTGAAATTGTTAAATTGTGGGCTGAAATTGTTAAATTGTGGCTGAAATTTTAAAATTCTTGGAAATTTGATACCTACCTATGTGTATGTGTGTGTGTGTGTGTGTTTTCGGCGGCGCTTTGATGTTTTTGTTTACATAAGGAGTTTTTTGTTTACATTAACCCTTGTGTGAACGGGTGATTTTTTTTGTGGTGACATTAATTGTGTGAACGGGTGATTTTTTTGTGGGGGAGGATTAAGGAGTTTCATAAGATTAAGATTTTATAAGTATATACATATAGATATGCCGACGGGAAAATCATGAAAATGATTTTTCCTAATACCAACGGGAAAATCATGAGATGATTTTTCCTAATACCAATGGAGGGAGTTGTGAAACTTAATTTTTCCTAATGCCTACGGCAATGCATGATTATTTTTCCTAATGCCTACGGCAATGCATGATTATTTTTCCTAATGCCGACGGCAATGCATGATTATTTTTTTCAAATGCCGACGGCAAAACATGATTATTTTTTCTAATGCCTACGGCAATGTATGATAATTTTTCCTAATGCCTACGGCAAAACATGATTATTTTTTTCAAATGCCGACGGCAATGCATGATTACTATATTTCTTAATGCCGACGGGAAAATGATTTTTCCAAAGGGAAAATTGCCAGTGTTGCCAGACTGTATAAATTTGTTATCGTAATACTATATCAGTAATATCAGAGAAAATAGATTTGATGAATACTAGGCGATTCTCATATGAATCGTGGGAACGTGTATGTGTGATTTCCTCACGCTAATAAATTGTTTATAAATAAAATAAATTGTTTATAAATAAAATAATTGAATAAATTAATTTAATTTATTTAATTATTTTATTTATTTATTTATAAAATGTTCTCATGTATGTGAACACCCTAATGCTTGTGTGTGGGTGGTCCAGCTTGATTGTCGCTGGTAATTGTATATTGTGTTTATTTGTTTAATAAATATATTTGTATGTATGAATGTATAAATGTATGTATGCATGTATGAATGTATAAATGAATGTATGAATGTATAAATGTGCGATCGTGGGAACTTGTGCGTGGAATATTTTGTGCTTGTGTAGAATACATTTATATTTTGCAACGTAGTCATTTTCTTTGTCTACAATTCTTTTAAAGCAGAGGATTTTAAACTAAGTACAGTCATCAGCAGAGAAACAAAAAATAAAAATTTGCAAGTAAGCAAAAAAGTTAACTTCTCCTCCCCCCCACTTCCTTCTATTCTCTTTATGTAGTTTGTATTTGAAATAAGAAAACACTTTTACATTTTTTTATTTTGTAAACATTTATTGTTTAAAATTTTATAAAATTTTATAATAATACATACATACATATATTCTTAAGTATAAATATTTTAAAAAGTGAAAAAGTTCATTTAAAACAAGATATTTCTTTGGAGAGTAAAATGGCATTTCTTAATGCGCATACACCAAATTTATGATAATTACAATAAAAATATTCTGGATACTTGATTTCCATTTGTTTAAAGTTGATGCAGCCTATATCCTCAACGTTAGAAGTTTTTCGGTGTAAAATTTTTTCCAACCATAGTCTTTTTTCTTCACCTTTTACATAAATTTTAGAACATCTTACGTTGGCTTTTAAAAAATTGCAAACGCTATGAAATGAAACTGATCCAGCAGTCCAGCTTAGGTGATGATAGTTTTTTGTTAGCCACTTTGCTTCTCTTTGCTTTTTTATTGATAAGCATTTAAAATCAAATGGTGGTTTTATAATGAAGTTGTTATATTCATAATTGTTGAAAACAATCGCTACTTCTTTTGCGATGAAATCGTTTGAATTAGTTTTGAAACCTTGTACGTCTATAAAAATTATGTTATTTTCCATGTTATTCAATTTATAACACTTTTCGAACTTGTCCTTTGATGGGTATATATTCTATTATACGATCATGAATAAGAATGCAGTAAGCTGATGTCTTTGGTGCAATATTAGTTGCTGTTTCAAATTCTATTTTTATATCAATCGGTCCATTATTGAGTGATTCATTCTGATGACTGACATCTACTACAATAATAGGAGCTTTTGTCTTAAACTCTGATGCAGTGAGAAGCGGTTGAGATTCTTTCATATAGTAGCTTTGTTGGAATCTTAGATACATATCATATAGAATTGCATAACGTTCATTTTTGAACTTTATGTTAAGATCATCATACGGGTATGAGACTGAATTTAAATGTACTTTTAAATTAGTCAAATCACAATGAACAAATTTATTTTCTTGTTGAAAAGCAATCAACACAAAACGGGGGCGTTCTCTATTTGCAGCCAGTTTAACATTCCAAATATGGCTAGTTCCTGTGTTTAATTGTGGATTAATATGACAATCCCAACTGCGAAATGCCATGGGTATAGAAGCACCATTGTTAATAATTTTAATCATATTCAATTTGCTAAGGTCAGATAATTGAACATGAGGTATTCTCCATGAGATGAGTGAAATTGTAAGTTTAGCTTTTTCAGTAGAAACACTCGAGCGTACAAGATCTTCGTCGTTCTTATTGCGCAAGAGTATCAGTTCATGTTTTCCATTTAATATAACTTTGTTGTAGTCTTCAGCGAATCCTAGAAGCATTTTTAGAGGTACATAGAAATTGAAAAATCCATTTGCAAGAGTGACATCGTCAATTTTGTTCCATCCAGCATTTTGCATCACATTGCTTTCGTTTGGTGATAGAGAAACCAAGTTCTTTATGGTGCTCGTGGCTCCTAAATATCTTGTATGATCAATTTCAATTCCATTGAGCTCATAGCGAATTTCATCAAATAGATATGCTACAAAGTTGTTTTTTAATTTAAAGTTCTCTGAAGAAGAAGATTTAGGGGCATTATCATCGGCAACAAACCCCTCTACATAAATGTAGCTCTCACTGGGTAGCACGTATAAATCTTGATTTTGTATTGAAATTCTAATTTCATCATTATTGTTGTAAGATTGTAAGTATGGTACATATGTATGATAATCCTTTTTGATTATATTCTCATCAGAGAAAGGTTTATCTAAAACATCTATTATTGAACTCATTTTGTCTTCAATTTAAAATTCAAGGACTTTAGAAAATTTTTATTTGATGTTGTTAGTGCTTTCTGTTGAAGTGGTCGCTTTAATGTTCTTGTTGTTGTTGTTACTGCTTTATTTTTCAATGTATTTGTGTTGTATATTAGCATTATTTAGTTGACCTCAATTGTATTCGTATTGTAATTTCCTCTCCTCGAAAATTAATTAAATCACCGTGTTGATCAACTACTCTCAGCGTTAGTGAACTTATCTCTCTGGTGTTCACAGGTAAATAGATGAGATTTCTTGGAACCTCATCTATTTTATAGCCTGGAGGCACATTAATCGGAAATTCATGAAGTGTATGCGATTTGGAGTTATTCATATATGTGTTAATAGCGATACTACTTTCAATTCGCAAGAGATTCACTTTAAAAATATTAACTGGAAGATCTGAGTAATAATATTTGTTTGGTGTTAGGATTTTGCTATTGAATCCTAAAAGTTTTCCAATTGTGTTGCCTTTATTAAAATATACAGGATCTTTGGAACTATTAACTTTAACTTGCATTGTATTGTTATTGGCTTCAATAAAAATCTTATTTTCTGGACAGAGTCTTCTGTATTGCTCTTGTATAAAATCTACAATATCATTCAATTCGTAAGATCCAATTGGTATTTCAATTGTATGTTCCCCTATATGAAACATATTGTTGTAGGTGTCTACATTTGGAATGCTGTTGTATGAATGAAAATCAGTTAGAGCACACTCATATGCACCATGTAATTCAATAGGAGGAAAGTAACTAGCAGATAATTCTGATGAGTTAGAGCTCAGAGTAAGTGTTATTGACATTATAACTGTCTGATTACAATTAAATAAAGTTTAGTACAACATATGGTTTATAAGCATGATTTACATATTTATTTCATTTTCTTATTTTAAAATTAACATTAGTTTCTTAATATTACTGCTATTGTTGTTGATGATGGTATTCAGCTATAATATTTCGTTCTTACTTATCCAAGAATTGTGTTGATTAGAAAATCCCAACCATTTAACGTATGCCTCCTTTCCTTTAGTTTTAAGAACCTTTTCAACTAGATATGTATTTGGGTATCTAGTTTTCGAAAGTTCTTCAGTATAGAATCCACCTTTAATAGGATTACCAAGATAATCTTCTAATATGAATGTTGTAGGATTTGTATTTTGAACTCTTGTAATTGTGAAAATTTCTGTAGTCCAATTTGGAGTATAACCTTTTTCAAATGTATGCTTATATTTGCTTATGCGTACATGATCTCCAACATTAAATTTCGACATTTTGTACATCTTCAAATGGCTGTATACTGTATTTAGTAGCTTTTCCTCATTTGTTGAGTTGACTTTAATCGGAGACATTTTAATGGTGCGATGAACTTTTCTATTGTATGCATTAATTAAATCTTTGTATATATCAATCCACTTATATGAACCATTAAAGCTAAATTCTTTCCACATCATTCCTTTCAATGTTCTGTTAAATCGTTCTACTATTGATGCTTTCATACTGCTATATGTTGAGTAGTGATTAATATTGTATTTATTCATTAATTTTCCAAAGTGTTTGTTGAAAAATTCTTTACCATCATCTGTTTGCAAGTTTTTTGGTACTCGCCCTAATTCGAAAATATTTTCCATCGCCTTGGTTGTTTCGAGTGCAGTTTTAGTTTTTAGTGGTACTACCCATGCAAATTTTGAGAATGTGTCAATTACAGTTAACAAAAATCGATAATTTCTGTTTTCTCTAGAATAGATCCCCATTTCAACTAAATCAGCTTGCCAAAGATCATCTATTCCTTTCATTACAACTCTACGACGCATAAAAACTTTGCGAGCTTGCTTATGCAGTTCGTTTACTAAATTTCTTTTTGAAGACATTAAGTTGTTTTACAGATTTTTTGGAGAGTGTTGTGATCTACTTGACGCACTTTCAGCTATTGATACAAACATGTAATTTTCCAATCTATAAATTTTCTCATTAAGCTGTTCAATTTGTTCTTCAAAGGATGTCTTAATTTGTAGAATGTGTTTTTGATTTTTATAATTTTCTTCTATATCTAATTTTGTATCGGGTTGTAGCTCCTCAATTTGCATTTGAATATCTTCTCGAATTATAGTATTATCTTCCTTAAAGTATGTTAATAATTTCTCTTCTAATTTTTCGATTTGAGTTTGCAGAAACAATTTATTGATAACATCGTTTTCCTCCAGAGCTTTTGCAACATTTTTGATTCTTTTGTTTTGGACATCAATGTTGTTGTTCGTATCCATAAAGAACCCCAGCAGTTTAGGTGCATTTTTCAAAGAAATTATGCTGCTAGTATCGTTTAAATAATGTCCAAATTTATCAACAGACATACTTTATATACTTTATTAAAGTTAATGTATTATATTTGCTTCACGTAGTTCTTCAATAATTGATACAATCTCGTTATTGTGATTAGTATGACCTGCACCTTGTGATGCAAGCAGTAGCCGAAGACGATCTACTAACTCATTTGGATCGTCCCAGTATATATAGTTTGGCTTATGGGCGTTAAATTCCATCATTCCATCACCTAAATAACTACCTTTTGGCTTAGATCCTGTTGATTCGTTTAAATTCTTCTGGTTTTTCTCCTCAATAAATTTCTTAATAATATGTTTGTATTTATATCCTCTAGTACCCTTAATTTGACCATCAGGCTTATAGTCCCTTCTATATGCATTAGTAGTAATTAAAATCTTTTTATAGATTTCGAGTTCAAATTTATCATAATTTTTTGGTATTTTATGAAACATTAGAGAAAATAGTCCTGGTGTTAGAGCCCATATTTGACCACCAACTTGTATTTTATCTTCATTAAGTTTGAGGTTACTATCACCAAATTTCCATTCATTATTGAAATCTTTATGTGGACCATAGTTTGTATCTAATTCATTTCTTCCTTCCAAGGCTGATAAGTCAGTATAAGTATCTTCTGTATTGGAAGTCTGTGAGTAAAAATCATCTTCATCATCGTCATCATCATTCACAGTATTAGCATCATTAAACAAGATGGTATTATCGAATATTGTTCCTTCTGCTAGTTTCTTTGGTGTACTTGTCTCTATCTTGACTGATGTTTTTTCAGGTTTAAAACTTGTATTATTTTCAACTTCTGTCTTCATTTTACTTTCTTCTTTTATGGGAATGTTTTTAATTTTATTAGAACTATTTATGAATTCTTTGAGTGGTTCTGTTATAGGTTTAAATGTATCTCTTAGTTGTTCACGTGTATCTATTTCACCAGTTTTTATACTACGAAGCTTTTTCTTCAAGACATTTCTTGTCAACACCAACTGTTTTAAAATTTTCTCATCCATGTTTAGCAAATAAGAGGTATCAGCTATTAGATCAGGTATCAGCTTATCAGGACCTGGTCTGGTTTTCAGATCAGCTTATCAGGACCTGGTCTGGTTTTCAGATCAGCTTATTAGGACCTGGTCTGGTTTTCAGATCAGCTTATCAGGACCTGATCTGGTTTTCAGATCAGCTTATCAGGACCTGATCTGGTTTTCAGATCAGCTTATTAGGACCTGACCTGGTTTTCAGATCAGCTTATTAGGACCTGGTCTGGTTTTCAGATCAGCTTATTAGGACCTGATCTGGTTTTCAGATCAGCTTATCAGGACCTGATCTGGTTTTCAGATCAGCTTATCAGGACCTGATCTGGTTTTCAGATCAGCTTATCAGCACCTGATCTGGTTTTCAGATCAGCTTATTAGGACCTGGTCTGGTTTTCAGATCAGCTTATCAGGACCTGGTCTGGTTTTCAGATCAGCTTATCAGGACCTGGTCTGGTTTTCAGATCAGCTTATCAGGACCTGGTCTGGTTTTCAGATCAGCTTATCAGGACCTGGTCTGGTTTTCAGATCAGCTTATCAGGTATCAGATGAGGTTATAGCAAATGGATGTATCAAGTTTAAAGTTAGATTAATAACTAGAGATAATTTTTATGAGTAGTTGCTTATATAGTTATGAAATAGTCAAATTGCTTTCTGTAGCGACCATCGTTTAATTCGTTATCTTTGCTTATCATCAAAAATCCATATTTATCCTTCCAACATTCTCGACAAATTTCTTGAAACTTTTCATAGCTCATATCGCTGGCAACATGATCCTTATAAACATGCTTCATATTTGTCTCATCTTGCTTAAACATTATAATAACATTTGCATTGTCTCTTATTAAATGCTTGGGAATTCTGGTATATGTTTGACACAGGTAGAATGAATCAACATCCCTATGTCGCCCCATACAAAAATATGTACGTATATTATTCTGCTTTTCACATGCAACATCATCAAATATCATAATTTAATTAGTTTTAGCTTTGTCAGGTGGAATAACTGATTCATTATCGGTGAATGTAAAATACCCCATACCTTTAATTGGTGAAATTAGTTTCTTCAGGTATTCATATTTAGGTTGATATAGAGATTTTGAGTATAAATAGATGTTTTCAAACTTGAGTCCATTAGGACTTTCTAGCAAGCCAATCATAACATTAGTCTTTCCACAATTTGATGGTCCTACTATTAGAGCACGAATAGAATTTGGTAAGAGAGGACTATGCTTTATTTTTGAACTGATGTTCGCTGAATCATCAATATTACGAACTAAAATATTTTTATGTTGTTTTACTAACTGCATTTTTGTAACTAAATGCATTTCATATATATTACCTCTTATATAGGAAAAATTAGATAATATGGTTATACGATATCAGAAAACTTTTAGTCATAAAAACACCATCGTTGGAGGAGGTCTAGTAGACAAAATAATAAACTCTCTACCTGTTGAACTGCATCTACCTGGATATCAGTACTGTGGACCTGGAACAAAACTACAAAAACGTTTAAATCGAGGTGATAAAGGAATTAATTTATTGGACTCTGCGTGTAAAAATCACGATATTGCTTATTCCAAAAATAAGGATTTAAGTACCAGACATAAAGCTGATAAAATACTTGAAAACTCCGCTTGGGATCGAGTTTTATCAAAAGATAGTAGTCTTGCTGAAAAATCATTTGCATATATGGTTACTAACGCAATGAAAGCCAAAACAAAATTTGGTATGGGTGTGGAGAAAAAGAAAAATGTAAAAAAGAACAAACTAAATGTTAAAACACTATTTAGAACATCAGTTAGAGCTGCAACAAAAATACTAAAAAAAGAAAAACCATTAGATATTAACACAGCTATTAAAATTGCACGAAAAACTATTAACAAGTCATTAAAAGGAAGAAAGTCTCAAATTATAGTACCACGTGTGATACGTGTCCCAAAAATTGGTGGTTTTTTACCTCTAATACCGATTTTAACTGCTCTGGGTGCAATTGGTAGTCTAACAACTGGAGGTGCTGCCATAGCTAAAGCTGTAAATGCAACAAGGAATGCAAAAAATCAACTTGATGAAGCAACTAGACATAATAGAGCGATGGAATCTATAGCAGTTGGAAAAGGACTTTACTTAAAACCATATAAAAAGGGTTATGGCTTAGTTCATAAAGAAGAATCAAAAAACTCTTAAAGATGCTACCCAACAGACCACTATCTGATGTGGACCTAAGACGTTTCACTATAAATATTCCATATTTTAGAGGAGTTTTCATGTTAAATGCTCTACCAAAACGATCAAAGAAAATAGAATGTGGAATAATCAATTTAGATGTATCAACAGGACCTGGTACACATTGGGTAGCATATTATAAAAACATCAATGAAAAAGAATATTTCGACAGCTTTGGAAACTTACAACCTCCTTCAGAAGTAGTCAAATATCTTGGTACAAATATAAAATACAACTATAATCAACATCAGAATTTTAATACATTTACCTGTGGACATTTATGTCTTAAATTTCTTTATGAAATAACTGAAAATATTAAATAAAAACACAAACATTTATATTTTACAAAACTCTTTAATGTCTTTTTATTTATAATTTAATACAGAATTAATGTATTTTATTGCCAAATAGGATACTGTGAATTTTGAATCAAAAATTCACTCAGCTCACTCTCAAGGATTAAGTTTTGTTCACCTTCTCTGCTTAAGTGATATGATCCGCTCGAGAGATCCTTAATTTCATCATCGGTTAAACTGTTGTATCGTTTAGGCAGGAACATAATGTTGTTTTCCAATTCAACTTTTAGTGTGGGTCCATATTTGGTTGTTACACGTTTTACATTTTGAATATTGTATTTAATTGATGTCTCAAGCTCCTTTATATGAATTAATGTTTTGTTTTTCAGAGAATTAAATCTTGATGTTAGATTTTTGGTGGAGTCCATTTTTTTATTTAGTTCTTATCACTTTGAATGTTTAATTGAAAATGAACTGAAAAGTATTGGTAATGACTTCAAGAAGGCTAATCAAAAATATTTATGGTGAATAAGTGGGGTATAGTGATAGAGAGAAAGAGATAGTTATAGAGAGAGAAAAGGTATAAAGAGAGAGAGAGAGAGGGTTAAAAAGAAGTATGGAATAGAGATGCTAGTATAGATATTTTAAAGATCAGGAGATGTTGCTTTAAAAATTTAGGTAGCAAATTAGTATCAAAGGAATCTTCAAACAATCGTCATCATTCATTTATCAGCAAATAAAATGAGCCAAATTAGACGTACTCTAAACCAATTTCTAACAGATTTTGAAAGCTTCAGGCTTTTCGATCATTGGGAGATGATCAAATTCTTTCAAAATATGCTGGAGGAAAATGAACAATATGGCGTCATGGAAGACGAAGACAACACAGAAGGGCATTTTGCAAACTGCCCATGGTACGATCCGAAGTGTGAGGAAGGACCTGATACTTGTAGATGTACAATATATTTTTTACGGAAAAGTATATTAGAACATCTAATAATTGGATACTATGAAATGTTTCCATCATTATAAATAAAATATTTAAGAAATTAAATTAAATGGTATTATTAACAGAAATAAAATAAAATTGTATTATTAAAATATTCCCTGTTTTGCATTATTTTTTTCAAAAGAAAAATTAGGAATCATCTGTTCGAATATAAAATAACAGAAACTTGTAAGTAGTGAAAAATATAAGGACTTATCCGATTATCTTAATTGTGTCTCTTTATAAAAATATCTAATGGAATTTCACAATATTGTGAAATTCAATTTCTCTTGTAGAGAAGCTCTCAAAGAAAACATGATTGTGCATGTTTAATTTATGTGAAGACAAGACTGTGCATGTTTAAGTCATATGAAGACAAGACTGTGCATGTTTAAGCAATATGAAAACAAGAATTTACAAATAAGCAAAAACAAAAACTGTTTGATCCAACGAAGTAAAGCCAATAAAGAAATAAATAAAAAATAATTTTACTACATATGTTTACTTTCTCGTATATCAACTGACCTTAAACTTCATTCATCTAAATGTTATAAAGGGTGAGCCACTTGTATACTGATAACCTAATTTGAATCAGATAACCTGATCTGAAAAGCAGATCAGGTACCTGATAACCTTATCTGGTAAGCTGATCTGAAAATCAGACCAGGTACCTGATAAGCTGATATGATAGCGGAAAACCTGATCTGAAAACCAGACCAGGTACCTGATAAAAACTAAAAGATTATCTTTACGGATGAATGAATAAAGGAGTCAGTATCTATATAGTTGATAGAAAAATTCTCACTAAATTTAGTCTTCATGAAGCTGTAATATGACACATACATTCTATACTTGGTTAACTTTAGTACTTAAAAGCCCCACATATATGGGTTTATCATATACTGGTTCCATTTTTTCCAACTCTACTGCATACATATCATCAGAAAATTTTGTCAAATATTTAAAATTCAGTCTCGCAATTAATGGTCTGAGACTCAAATGATTCCTGTTTGTTGTTTTCCCAAGATGAAGTTACTTTAATGCCCCCTACGTTTTTCAATGTTTTCCATTGACTCCCCATAAACACTATTATTTAAAAGTTTGAAGAAATATGTTTCAAACTTAGTTTTAGCATTTGTCTTATGGAATTTGTTTTAAGATGAAGCCATTTGAAATGTCTTGTTTTAAAACTCTATAGTGTATGGTCTGATTTGTTTTTGTGTGTAAGTCATACCGACTCAAATTCTCTGTAAGGAAGATATTCTGATATTGCGTACTGATATAAATTATTAGAATCTAAATACACCAGATATTCTGACAGTTTTGATGCATCAAAATCTTCTAAATATTTATTATTCGCTTTCGAATATCTTTGCGAGCATTGAACTAGTCCACCTCTTATTCCGTTTTGCTGTATACTAGTGATGGAGGACTAAATCGTATATACCTACACAAATTTTCCTAAAATTTTCAAACACGTCAGTTAGGTAGAGCTCAGTATAGTCAAGGGGGTTTTATAGTTAAACTTACTCCATATTTTTTGAGGATGTTCATAATCGGCTACATCACAGTCTTCATTCGTTAGAATATTGAAGAACTC
The DNA here is from genome assembly GCA_936439885.1 of Nowickia ferox. Lineage (NCBI taxonomy): Eukaryota > Metazoa > Arthropoda > Insecta > Diptera > Tachinidae > Nowickia > Nowickia ferox. Next base: position 115,124,771 of record OW387025.1, read on the forward strand.
TTCTCAGGGTGCCCCTGTGGCTGAGAGGAAGCGATACTAGACTCTCAGTCCAGAGGTCGTGGGTTCGATTCCCACCATAGACCCTGGGTGTTTTCTGCAGACAAGCTAATCGCTTTGTGGGTTATGTTTGTAAAAAAAATAAATAAAAAAATAAAAAAATAATAATAATAATAATACTAGGGAGCTTAGTTTCCTTAAACTTAGTCATGGAATCCATGTAAGAGTACGGAAATACACATTTTCTTCTAATCAGGTTGAAATGAGCTTCATCAACGAAACATGACCGAATAGTATTAAAATCATTGCTATCAAGATTTTTCGCTAACGTATCTAAACTCGAAGCCATAAATCTAAACGAGTCTATAAATCTTATTTCGAATCCATATTTTTCATCTAATCTGATGAAAATTGAAAGAGAAATTTCACTCATCTCATGGAGAATACCTCATGTTCAATTATCTGACCTTAGCAAATTGAATATGATTAAAATTATTAACAATGGTGCCTATACCCATGGCATTTCGCAGTTGGGATTGTCATATTAATCCACAATTAAACACAGGAACTAGCCATATTTGGAATGTTAAACTGGCTGCAAATAGAGAACGCCCCCGTTTTGTGTTGATTGCTTTTCAACAAGAAAATAAGTTTGTTCATTGTGATTTGACTAATTTAAAAGTACATTTAAATTCAGTCTCATACCCGTATGATGATCTAAACATAAAGTTCAAAAATGAACGTTATGCAATTCTATATGATATGTATCTAAGATTCCAACAAAGCTACTATATGAAAGAATCTCAACCGCTTCTAACTGCATCAGAGTTTAAGACAAAAGCTCCTATTATTGTAGTAGATGTCAGTCATCAGAATGAATCACTCAATAATGGACCGATTGATATAAAAATAGAATTTGAAACAGCAACTAATATTGCACCAAAGACATCAGCTTACTGCATTCTTATTCATGATCGTATAATAGAATATATACCCATCAAAGGACAAGTTCGAAAAGTGTTATAAATTGAATAACATGGAAAATAACATAATTTTTATAGACGTACAAGGTTTCAAAACTAATTCAAACGATTTCATCGCAAAAGAAGTAGCGATTGTTTTCAACAATTATGAATATAACAACTTCATTATAAAACCACCATTTGATTTTAAATGCTTATCAATAAAAAAGCAAAGAGAAGCAAAGTGGCTAACAAAAAACTATCATCACCTAAGCTGGACTGCTGGATCAGTTTCATTTCATAGCGTTTGCAATTTTTTAAAAGCCAACGTAAGATGTTCTAAAATTTATGTAAAAGGTGAAGAAAAAAGACTATGGTTGGAAAAAATTTTACACCGAAAAACTTCTAACGTTGAGGATATAGGCTGCATCAACTTTAAACAAATGGAAATCAAGTATCCAGAATATTTTTATTGTAATTATCATAAATTTGGTGTATGCGCATTAAGAAATGCCATTTTACTCTCCAAAGAAATATCTTGTTTTAAATGAACTTTTTCACTTTTTAAAATATTTATACTTAAGAATATATGTATGTATGTATTATTATAAAATTTTATAAAATTTTAAACAATAAATGTTTACAAAATAAAAAAATGTAAAAGTGTTTTCTTATTTCAAATACAAACTACATAAAGAGAATAGAAGGAAGTGGGGGGGAGGAGAAGTTAACTTTTTTGCTTACTTGCAAATTTTTATTTTTTGTTTCTCTGCTGATGACTGTACTTAGTTTAAAATCCTCTGCTTTAAAAGAATTGTAGACAAAGAAAATGACTACGTTGCAAAATATAAATGTATTCTACACAAGCACAAAATATTCCACGCACAAGTTCCCACGATCGCACATTTATACATTCATACATTCATTTATACATTCATACATGCATACATACATTTATACATTCATACATACAAATATATTTATTAAACAAATAAACACAATATACAATTACCAGCGACAATCAAGCTGGACCACCCACACACAAGCATTAGGGTGTTCACATACATGAGAACATTTTAGGGTGTTCACATACATGAGAACATTTTATAAATAAATAAATAAAATAATTAAATAAATTAAATTAATTTATTCAATTATTTTATTTATAAACAATTTATTTTATTTATAAACAATTTATTAGCGTGAGGAAATCACACATACACGTTCCCACGATTCATATGAGAATCGCCTAGTATTCATCAAATCTATTTTCTCTGATATTACTGATATAGTATTACGATAACAAATTTATACAGTCTGGCAACACTGGCAATTTTCCCTTTGGAAAAATCATTTTCCCGTCGGCATTAAGAAATATAGTAATCATGCATTGCCGTCGGCATTTGAAAAAAATAATCATGTCTTGCCGTCGGCATTTGAAAAAAATAATCATGTTTTGCCGTCGGCATTTGAAAAAAATAATCATGCATTGCCGTCCGCATTTGAAAAAAATAATCATGTTTTGCCGTAGGCATTAGGAAAAATTATCATACATTGCCGTAGGCATTAGAAAAAATAATCATACATTGCCGTAGGCATTAGAAAAAATAATCATGTATTACCGTCGGCATTAGGAAAAATAATCATGTATTGCCGTCGGCACTAGGAAAAATTAAGTTTCACAACTCCCTCCATTGGTATTAGGAAAAATCATCTCATGATTTTCCCGTTGGTTTTAGGAAAAATCATTTTCATGATTTTCCCGTCGGCATATCTATATGTACAGGGTGTTTTTTTTAGAGGTATAGAACTTCGAATTGAAATAAAACACAAGAAAATCGTTTTAATGTCCATCAATTTGGCTTTATTGGAAGGATAATTTTATGCCATTAACGTTTAAATATGATTTCGGGCATGTGGCCGCCGCGGCTGGCTCGAATAAAGCCAATTCTACAGGTCCAATTTTCAACCACTTTTTTGAGCATATGGGGCCGTATGTTGGCAATAACGCCACGAATGTTGGCTTCCAAGTCCCCTAACATTTCTGGTTTGTTGGCGTAGACGAGCGACTTCACATATCCCCAAAGAAAATAATCCAATGGTGTCAAATCACACGATCTTGGTGGCCAATTGACAGGTCCATTCCGCGAAATTATGCGCTCATCGAATGTTTCCTTCAATAAATCGATTGTGACGTGCGCTGTGTGGCATGTAGCGCCGTCTTGTTGGAACCACAACTCATCCACATTCATGCCATCCAATTCGGGAACAAAATAGTCGGTTATTGCTGTGCACGGTGGCGAATCGATTCATTCGGGTTCTCTTCAACACTTTGCTCTACAGCGGCAATTGTTTCTTCGGTGCGCACTGTTCGACGTCTCTGCGGATGCGTATTATCACATAGAGTAAACGTAGTGCGAAAACGATCCATGGTTAACCGAATTAATTGCTCTGATGGACGATTATGTCGACCATAAAATGGACGGAGCTTGCGGTAAACTTCGCGAACTGAACCATTATTTTCGAAATAAATTTGCACGATTTGCAAGCGTTGTTCTTTTGTCAACCTGTTCATGATGAAATGGCAAACCAAACTAAATATTAATCACTTGACAGCTGACAAAATGGCCGCCAGTTAAAAAAGTGATGCCAACTTAAAGTTCTATACCTCAATAAAAAACACCCAATATATACTTATAAAATCTTAATCTTATGAAACTCCTTAATCCTCCCCCACAAAAAAATCACCCGTTCACACAATTAATGTCACCACAAAAAAAAATCACCCGTTCACACAAGGGTTAATGTAAACAAAAAACTCCTTATGTAAACAAAAACATCAAAGCGCCGCCGAAAACACACACACACACACACATACACATAGGTAGGTATCAAATTTCCAAGAATTTTAAAATTTCAGCCACAATTTAACAATTTCAGCCCACAATTTAACAATTTCAGCCACAATTTAACAATTTTAATTGACGCCGTACTGGCAGTTCCCTACTACTCTTAGATTTATCCATAATAATTGGTTTCCCATTTTCATCTTTAAAGTCAACGTCTTTAAATAAGGCAGGCAGTAGCCAAACAGGAAGCAGCTCAAGAAGAGGAAATAAATTTTCATGTCAAGAGGTGCGGTATAGTGTTTGATTTTAAACCCATGGTTTCTTTGTAAAATTTGCTTAGAATTATATGTACTTTTCATTTTTACTATACGATTTTTTAATTTTTTTCCATCTATGCAAATCGACCCAGCCTAATGTACATGCATAAATAATTTTATTAAGAATCATAGAAAAATGATCCAAATGTTATAAAAATATCTCTTAAAAAACAGGCACTTAATAGGTTTGATCCTGTACTCAACATTAGAAGCCCCCGGTATCCCATTTTTATCGAAAACTATTCAAAGTCTGAGAGAGGTTTTTTAGAGTAATGTTATTCTTCGGTCTAATTTGGAAAACCATGTCAGCTGTTTGATAAATAAACAATAACAAAAAAAATTTAATTTTCCAAAATAACTAAAATAAATTTAAAATTTGTATCAAAAAAGATTTATAAAGCTAGTGGTGGTCAAAGTTTTATAAATTTTTATACATAATTTAGAGAACACCAGTCTACATATACTGAAGCATGGATGTATGTAAGTAAACACACAAGTGTGTATATACATTAGTGTGTAAATATATACTTATGTCCATACGTATTTATATGCATACATACATACATACATTGACGTTTCCTTTTTTGTTAAAATTTTTGGTTTTTGGCGTTCCCGTAATTGTGGAAATTTGTGAAATTACAGTTTACTCTCATTTTACCGAACTTTGCCCAAAATACAAATATGGGATCAAACCAAATATCTAATGCCTCTTAGTCTTAAGCTTTTCCTACAACAACAAGGAAAATAAAAAATTGTTGTAAAATCATCAGTTGTAAAACAGCTCTGAGGTGAATTAGTTTTTAAGTGCGGTCACGCTTGTGTTAGTTATTTTATTTTCGAGAGTTACATACACGCATGTCGTTAGCTGAAATGCAAAATCACGTAACTACACTTATTTAAATTGAAGAGAGGAGAGAAAAAATTAAACAAAAATATTCAAGTGACTGAGGTAAAGGTTTCCTTATTTTCATTTTTAATGCAGCTTATTGCTATGGTTTGAAAAAGGTTGGATTTCGTTTTTAGTTTCGCCTTTCGGCTGACGATGTGTATCTTGTGCGCATATACTACATATTGGACGTATAATATCAGCATAACCTGCATCACAAAACACAGTATTAAATTTTAGTCATATACACAGAAAAAATTGTATACTGATTAATATTTCAAGAATTAAATTGATTCAATTAAATTTTTATTTGCTTTAATCAATTCGAGTGGGAAAACTTTATCAGTATTATGAAAATTTAACTAATATTTTAATTGATATTACAACATTTTACATATTAATTTTTACTTTGTGGATTTTTTACTTAAGGGCCACTCAGAGAGAAAAAAATCTAAAGACATTTGTTTCGACTGTCAAAAAATCTAACGTAAAGTTACATTTTGTCTTCACACCATCACACCTCATATTATATTAAAAACACAAGTAGAAAGCAAACAGCTGTGTAGAATTAACATGCCTACATTAATTGTTTACTTTCGGCGGCAGAGCAGTTTCAAGGAAGCTTTGGTCGTGCCGGCCTTTGAAAATAGACGGCGGTTAAAGTACTTGATATAAATAAGATAAAGAAAATGAAAATACGACAGTTTTGTTTACTTTCAGGCATGCCTTACACGAAAAATTATTCAATACGATAAGCATATTCAATATTTATATCGGGTTTAAGACAAAGACATATAGCATAAACGACGGCACGGCATCGGCGTCGAAACAGGCGACTTGTTAGTTTGGATTTTGTAACAATGTAACTCTGATCAGATGAAAAGTATTATCGTTTAGAAAATGTTAAAAAAATGGTTAAGTATTATGGGATGTCAGATTTTTATCGTATTATTTACCATTCGTTACGACATTTTGCATTCACAATATCGCACTTGCACGTATTATTTGAATGTATAAATACAAAGTATAATAGTCTGAGTGGCCCTTTAATACTGTCACTGACTCTAGTGGCTCGTTTTCTTCTCTACTGTGACACTTGCACGATAATGAATTCGAAAGAAAATGTTTGCAGGGATATAATACAAATGTTGTTTTTAATTTGTTTGCCTGCGTGTGTGTGTGTGTATGTGTGCGTTTGATTGTGCTTGTGTATTTATTTATTGTATTATAAATTTCTTTAACTAACTTTTTGTGTCTTTAATAAATTGAAAACTCTTGTTGATTCTGTTTTTGTTTTTGTGAGTGTGCGTATGCTCGTACATGTTCATTTGTGGGTATGCGTGTGCGTGTGTGTGTGAGTTTGTGTGCTTGTTATTTTTTCCTATATTAATTGTTTGTGGATTTTATTCGCCTGTTTATGTGCTAAGCTTTAAATACTCGAAAGATTTCGATTGATACAATTCACCTGATTTTATTTGAGACGACAAATTGTCTCAGAATCATTATCATAATTCTAGTACGAGTAACTGACATGAATGTATGTATGTATGTATACATTGTGTAAGTAGAAATGTAACATTTTATTAGGCGCCTTGTGTTACAACAATTCTTTGATTTCTGCTGGTGCGTAATGTGTGTTTGTGCTTTTGTTTCAAAACTTTATGGATATCTCGAAGCTCATTTCTTCTTGATGGGATCTGTAATGAAAAAAAAAATAAAAAATAAAAAAATAGAATGACAAATTGACTTTTGAAACATTGCACTACCATTGAGGGAATTATTTTAAATTAAGAAAACAATATCAAATAGATTTTTGTTGAGAAGTCTCAGCATGTCAATAGTGAATGACAAATAAGTTTTTAAATTCGTTATAAAGAGACAAATTTAACAGGTTGTTGATTGAAATAACATAATTTAACAAGTTTTTGTGGATTAATAGATATTCATGTACTTGTTAAACTCTTTAAATATAAAATATATCTATTGAAAACTTTTAATTTTCTAATTGAAAATAATGCTAAACATTTTACATGAAACTTTTAAATGTAATAAATGTCATGTAATAAAAATGGTTATATTTTCCTTAGTTAATTATATATACTCCTACACATCTTCATTAAATTTACAACTGCGTTTAGCTAATGAAGGCCGTCTTTTGAAAGTTTTCATCGTTTTTTTAGTATGCATATTTAATTATATGAAACACAACGGAAAAGATAAAGTGAAAAAAGTATATAAACATACATATCAAAATACTGAATACAAAGTTTTGCAGCCTTGAACTTCCGTTTAAATGGCATGACTTGTACAAAATATTCAACATTCAACGTTGAATTCGTAAGGGCAAATTTAAAATAGAAATTAATTTACTATAAACACACAAAGCAAAGTTTGTATCTACATGAGGCATACAACGTGGCAAAAAACCACAAGCAGCCAAAGAAACGCATAAAACTTAAACAACAACAACAACAACACTGAAGCAAACAAGCAATAACTTCTATTAACGATCCTGCTGCCAAGGAAAAACAAAATTTATGGTACTTCAGCAGCGACCTTACACTGCCGAACTTTCGCATTTCATTATTGGCAAAGAAATGTTGTTCTTGTAATAGCGAAATACTGATGAAAAGTATTTTAACATCAGCTATTTTAATTGTAGTCTTTGGTTTGTGTTCAAAGGAGATTCCTTAAAAGGGTCAGACGTAGCAGGGAGCTCTTTCATAAATCTCCAAATAACATTTTATGATATAAGTGGGACGCATTTGTCAGACTATTGGCTGTTTTATATTTTACAGCGTATAATTTTGATTTGAAAATTAATGCTTATCGGTGAAATCTTAATAAGAATTGAAAAGATATTGCAAGAAATATTAAAGACTATTAAACTAAATTTATGCACATAAACAGAAAAAGCACATATGAAAAATAAACCGCATAATTTAATGCATACACATGTATACGAGTATGTGCATGTTCATTTGAACATTAATAAAATTCAAAAAAATTAAACCCATTTAAAAAACAAGCAGTCAAATTAATAAAAATAGTTTAGATTCAGTAAAATAAAATATTTTTATACGTGTTATCTATAATACTCTTCGAAGTCGGTGCCAATCAATCTAGCAAATTATATATTTACTTATATGTATGTACATACGAGGTCTGATCAAAAAATAACCGTTATTTTCAATTTATTATTCATCAATAACTATCTTGTACCCTTCAAAGTAATCCCCCTCAGATATAATACACTTATGTCAGCGTTTTTTCCAATCCTCGAAACACTTCTGAAACGCGCTTTTTGGTATCGCCAATAGCTCCTGTTTCGATTTTTCTTTTATCTCCTCAATCGTAGCAAAACGCTTTCCTTTCATCGGTGTCTTCAGTTTTGGGAGGAGGAAAATGTCAGCGGGGGCCAAGTCCGGTGAATACGGTGGTTGAGGCATGATTACGGTTTTGTTTTTGGCCAAAAACTCACGCACAAGCATCGATGTGTGAGCTGGTGCGTTATCATGGTGCAAAATCCATAATTGTTTTTTCCACAATTCTGTGCGTTTCTGACGAATTGCTTCGCGCAAACTGCGCATAACTTCAAGGTAGTATTAATTATTGACCGTACGACCTTGTGCAAAGAATTCATGATGCACCACGCCATTGCAGTTGAAGAAACCAGTGAGCAAAACCTTCACATTTGACCGAACTTGACGACCAGGACGAGCATCGTCATTGACATCTTTTCGGCCTTCCTTAAACCGGTTATACCACAATTGAACTTGTGTTCTGCTCATAGTAGACTCGCCAAACGCCATAGTCAACACTTCAAATGTCCTTGAGCATTTAATTTCATTTTTTACACAAAACTTAATACAGTTTCTTTGATCCATTTTTTCGAATAGTAAAAGATCGAAGAGCACACCAAAACACGACTAACCTTTTTATCTGTCAAAAACAAACTGAAAATCCAAAATGGCTGATATTGCCAACATATATAACAGACATGTGTACCAACATAACAGAGAATGCGAAAATCGAACATACGTAACTCACGAAATTTGAAAATAACGGTTATTTTTTGATCAGACCTTGTATATGCGTTAAGTTATTATTGTTATTGTCACTGACTTTGCATATCATTGTAGATAACATATGTATATAAAATATATTTGATTTAACTGAATCTAACTCTTGTCGAATGAGTTTAGTTCAGTCACTAAATATAGTTAAGTAGAATATCGGACTTCTCATTAAGATCAATCATAACAATTTCGATAAAAAGTTGGTCTAATAACGAAGAGATCCATATTAACTTTTTACTGCCTCTATACGTTCACTTGCTTAGATAAAGACTGTGTTAGAAAAATCATCTTAAACATTATAGAGGGTGCTGTTGGCTAAAGTTGTTGGTACGTTGACTACAAAGCAAATGACGGTGTTCCATCCCTGACCTGAACTAGTCTTATTAACATTATAGATTATTTTCGATGTGCATTTAGTTCTATTGGATGATATGGACACCAACGACATATGATTTCAATAGGATGGTGCTACATGCCACACAGCTGATGCAACATATGACATTCTGCATGAGCGATTTCAAGGCCTGCTTATGGAGATCATGCGATTTGATTCCTTATACTTTTGCTTGCGAGCTTTTCTTTAGTCGCATGTCTTTGCTTTTTAATAAAAGGCCCTTTATATAATTAAAACCTTGTTTGTCTGTCGCCAACATATACATACGTACCGCTTATTTGCTAAAACAATGTCATTATTAACAAAAGCTTGTTTTTTTTTACAAAACGAGTTTAAAGTCTTCAATTTACGTGCAAGTTAAGGGAAAGAGAAAATTTAATTTTTTCCTCAAGTGTTGAGAATAAAAGATTTTTGTAAGATATTTTTACACAACATAAATAACAATTTAAGGATTAATTTTGCATTACTACGACGTTGTTTTTAAACGAGCTTGCATGCATACAAAAAAACATTTCAAGAGAATAAAATATAATTGCACCATAACAAAGCTTAATTACAGTTTTCATTTATGTAAATAGATATTTGTTTAATTTTTTTTTGCTCTTTCTAATTACGCATTAATTAACCACGTTCCGATGAGTTTGCTGGAGTTAATTAAATAATAAATTCTAATTAAATGGCCAAATATATTTATTTTGGAAGGCATAACGTCAACAAAACGTAATTAAATTTGACAAACAATCACAAACACTATCGCACTTGCACACTTATTGTCAGAGTTATAAAAGGGGGAAAAACAAGAAAAAAGGACTAAAAAAATAATCACGAACCATTAATCAAATAAAATGACATGCTCAAGTGTTTTTCTGGCGCACAACTAATGTTTAAATTTCCAAAGGATACATAACAAAAAAAAAACTCTAAAAGGAGAATATATAACTAAAGTGCTGGCTGGCACTTAATATGGGAGAAATATGACGGACCATGTCTGTTAGCTTTTTTATTTGTTGCTGGCTTCCCATATCAAATTACGCATGGGAATAATTTTGTCAGTTCTTTTATTATTTCATGTGAATGTTTGATGATGAGGCTGGAGTGATATGTTTTTGTATGTGTGACATTTTATTTACATCCCTCAAGGGTAAATTCAAGATTTTGTCACTGAATCTAAACACACACTCACACAGTTTAGTGAAAGTAAAAGGAATATCTTCGAAGCTTGTTGTTGATGTTGATTGTTGTTTTACTTTACCCTCAGGAATTAACAAAAACTCTCCTTTATCTGTCATTAGATTTTATTTGAATGTAATTCAATACTTCAAATGATGTTTTTATTAATTTTCACATAAAAAAGTACTCATCAATGAAATCAATTAGAGCAAGTGCTACTTTATAATTATAAGATGCAGCCAGAAATTTGAAAGCGTGAAAAGCCAGTAAGTTTTTTTTCTCATGGAATGTTGTAAAAGTCAATCCCGTACTTTTCCTTGTTATGATTTGGAAATAGGACTGAAAGTTTATTAAATTTATTAAAAATCTATTCGTAGATGACGAAAACTTTAATTAATTTAACTTTAGATGTTTGTTTTTGAAACCTGCAACATTCAATCGCTTTCACATACAGAATATGTTTTTTTTTTCTTATTTTTATGATAAAACTGAAGAAAAACATTTGGAGATAAACTTTTATGACTGCCACTTTGGCCTTGTCAACAACAAACTTGTTTATTATTCAGAATATTTAATCATGTGCGTATTATTTTACGATTTCACAGGGCATGAAATTGAAAACAAAAAAAAACGCTAAGAAAGATATAAAAAAAGAAATTCTAATATTCCGCTTTAGTGCAAGTCGTCAAAGTCAACAAACAAACAAACAAACAAACAAACAGCTTCCCTAACAATTTTCAAAAAAAGCAACTGTTTTAAGCATTGATATGGATTCTTAATGTGTTACAGAAAAATTAATAATAAAATATTTTATTTTAAGAAAAGTTGATGAAAATTTTTAAAATTTGATAATTTAACTCAATTGCAAATGCGCTGCATTTGGAGAGAGCTACTAGTAGATCACTGATCTAAAGAACATTTCTTAAGAAAAAGAATTTCTAATAGATACATTTTCGAGGATTATTTATTTATTTAACTTAGATATTATTACAATTCAAATAAAAATAAATCTTTTACTATAAAGGCTTTCGTAGCTGCTCCTGAAATATTTTGCTAATGAAAAAGAAACCCATATGCTCAACCCATACGGAGAGTTGCAATACTCAGATAAGACCTAATTGCTTCTCAGAGTATTGTTGCTCTGGGGTACAGATTTTTTTTATCTATTTACAATACTTTACGTGACTTGAATTCAGTATTGTCATGAGGTGGAGAAGAAACATGCTAAAGTGACTTTTCACAAAAAAAAAATTAATTTGAAGCGATCTATATTATGAGAACATTTTAATATTTCGAAAATTCTTTTATTCTATTCTAACCGAATATTAAGAATGCAATCAGAAGAAAGTTTCACATGACTGTAATTATTATAACAAACTGCCTTTCTATTGAGTAAATAATGTCGCTTTTGAAAGTTTCCTATTTAAAGTTCTTTTCCAAAAAAAATTTATGTTATTAACGAACATTTGGTTTGATGCTCTGAGAAAAAATTTATAAATATATGTAAACAATTTAATAAAATTAGAATTTGGTTTAAAACTATTAATTGGACCTTTTTCAAAATATATTTTATCATATTATTATATATAAGCTTATTTCGATATTTCTTATATTTTATCAAGCTTAAGGTCTTTTAATTTTTCTTTTTCTCTTTTCGAGATATTTCGTTAGCTTCGTTAGGAGATAATAAATGTATATAAATTATATATTATAACTTATATAAATTATATTTTATAATTTATATAAATTATAATTTTAGCTTGAGAAAATATGTATATAATAAAATAAAACTGGAATTTATCGTAGCGAGTGTTTTTTTTGCCGATTCACAACTTTAAGTTGGTAACACTAATTTATTTGACAACCTATTTAACAGCTGATAGTTGATTTTTGCTTTGTCCCTGTTTAATTTAGTTGAGAGAATACACATAATAATATTGCTGCATATCGAATGCCGTAATCTTAAAATGAAAAACTGTAATCGAATCAGCTCGTTATTGAGAGCGACAAATAGACTCAACTAGCATGGACTTACATTTTAGTTCACAATTGTGCAAAAATTAAAATAAATGAATATGAAAAATGCTTCAAAGGCAAATAGGAGGCAGTGGTTAACATCGAACAACTGGCAGCAATATTTGCTTCCCATCCGTTTTCTCCATGGTCAATAGATTCAATAATAACTTCAGTAAAGTGCGACTTTGACTCGCACACTACACACTCATATGTCATACTATACGAACTGTAGACTATATAATCGCATGTCTTGCCTGCTGTAGACATTTTTGAAAAAATTTCAAAATTTTACCGTGTAGTTTTTTTCGGTTTTGCCGATTTTTTTAGTTTTTTTTTAGTTTTTGAAGTTTTTTCGATTTTAGGAGTTTTTTTAAGTTTTCGCGTTTCTTTGTTCGTTTTTGGCGATTTTTTCCGTTTTTGACTTTTTGTTTAAGCTATTTTATTGGTTTTGGCGCTTTTTTTCGTTTTGGCGATATTTTTCGGTTTTCAGCGATTGTTTCGTTTTGACATTTTTTTTTAATTTTTGGATTTTTTATTTTTTTACGTTTTTTAAAATTTGAAGAGTTTGCCTCTTATGGTTTCCAAGATACAGCAAGATGTCAAAACTATATAGTAAAAATTACATTAACTGATAAAATACCCTTTAGCGAAAACAATAGGGTTAAGTTTTACCTTTATTGTACGGAACCCTAAAAAAAGGGCAGAAAATTAATTTCTAGATTGTTTAAATTTTTGTGCAGCTTTGAGTTTTTTCTATTATGTTGATGCCAACAGGTAAATTTACTTTTATTTAATATAATTACTGCTTACCAAAAGTTTGACTGTTTTCTCTTTAATTTCATAGTCATCCCATCATGAAAATTTTTTCATTCGAAATATATTCGCTTTTTCCAAAATTACAATCATTAGCAGTTTTTTCCTGGAAATATTTTCCTTTTTTTGATTCCCTTTAGCATGAATACTATTCTTCGCTGTGATTTTTTTACTTTTCTCTTGGTTTTGTTGTAATTTATTTCAGCAGGCGAACAGAATTAATACAACACGTAATTTCAATATATTTCCTCATAATAAATATTAAAATTTATTAATATTTATATTTAGGAGAAGAGCAGTAAATGACATTCACGATTGTTAATATGAATGAATCTATTTGATTCACATGCAGTGAAAATGTATGGCGGTGCTGTACTAAAGAGTTTTAGTTTGACCGCACCTAGAGTAATAAAGCACTTAAAAGAATTTAATTTGAGACCCAAAGTTTGTGTATTTCTTATTATGAAACTTAATTTTTTTCAATAATCAATTTCAGTGTATTTTTAAGAAACAATTACAGAATTATTTATAAAAATTAGTCAGGCTTTATAAAGGCTTAATAAGAATTTTTTTTTTTTGTAAAAATTTGTCTTATAATCCCTTTATAAACCCTTAATAATTTTTATAAAAAAGGCTGTTAATATTTTACTGAATAAGTTAAATATTAATTTTGGGAAAAAGTGCGATACAAATATTGAACTTAAATTGTTGTGTGTTTCAATTAATTTTTAAGCTTTGCACGTCTTCTTGCCATTTTTTACATTCACTGAGAACTGACAGTGGGGAAGAAGTTCAAGCGACATTCACAATAGCATTTCTCCCTTGGAAGGGAATAAAAAATTTCATGGGAACAAAAAATCCACTCAATGCTCAATACAGCAGGTGTGCACACATGCTTGTGAAAAGAAAAATGTATTGAATTGAAATACTTCTTTTACGGAATTTTGAAATAATACTTCGTCTTAGTATTATTTTACTTCTGTTGTCTGCCGCTCTGTTTGTCAAAAGTCTGAGTTTTTTAAAGCATAAAAGTGAATTACTTGAACTGGAGTGTACTCGTACACGTTTCACAGCTGCAATTACCGCTCATATATAATAATAATTATAGCAATAATAATAATAATAATTTAATAAAAGTAAGTCGCACAATCTGTCGCCTGTTAACAAAAGGCTTGTTTTCTTCTTTAGAGCTGCAATAAGCAGACACTAGAAGTTTTCAGCGCGTGCTTAAACACGGTATTCCCAATTGCAATAAACAAAAACTTGTACGCCACTGTATTCTCTGTCTGCGAATTAAGTACATTTTTAATGGCAAATTTTCTTTGAAAACAACATAAATCACACAAATACTTTTAAGTCAAATAAATTTTTCTGTGAAAAAATTGTAAATAATTTAATTTGTAATTTTCCTTTTGCTTTCTTGAAAGGTTAGCAAAAAAATATAAATAAATTTGCTCGAGCCTTTTAGTCTAACGCTCACAATTTGTTTCGCTAGACTGCGCCTCTTTTATAATTTTTAGCATAAATTACACTTTGTAATTTTATTTATGCCTTATTAACAAGTTCACTTAATAAAATTATTCTTGATGCATGTAACTACAATCATTAGATACCAGCCGCAATAAGAAGAAACGAATGCATAAATTATACGTTATGTTGAACTGAAAAAGGACGTGGTGGGCGGTGGGAGGGGAACGAAAAGGAAAACAGCAAACATGGAACGTGTTCACCACATTTTTGCACAAAATGACAGAATCATAAATATGTGTGTGAGTGTGTGTGTTTGTAAATTCATATATTTATGTTTACTTTAACTTTGGATTCGCATCCATTCACTTCCAGTTCTACATTTACATTTACAGTGAAGTATGTACAACACATTTTCAAAGTCATTTATTATTATGTTTTTTTCTTCTCTGTTTTTTTTTCGTTTTTTTTTGAAGACGGTAAAGTATTTTTAAATGGAATAATAAAGCAAAATGTTAGCTGTAAAGTAAAATAAACTTTATTTATATTCGTTTTCTAAAACTAAGTAATGATGTCAAATTTAAGAAGAGAATATAAGCAAAATATCACACAAGCCCAAAACAAAGGCAAAGAAAAGGAAAACATATATTCATTTTCAAAAAGTGTCCTTGTTGTTGAGTAAAAAAGAAAACTCATTACTAAATGTTTGTAGCAAAAGTTTTGTGAAAAAGTTATTCTGTGTTTCTATTTCTAAAACATTTTTAATTTTAACAAAAAATGAAAAGCTAAGAAACTTGAATTAATACCAGGACTCTCAATTTATTCATGTAATCTGGATTAGTTCCCAGACTTTTAAGAAGTTTCTTAATCACAAAGTAAGAAATACTAAAAGCTGGCAGACAAAATTATTCCATTTAAGTGTTAAACAGCAGCTAAAGAACTTCTTTGTTTGGCCTCAAATTTTTGCTTTTATATTTATTGTGAATCGTTAATTTTTGTAAGCCTGCTTTTCTCGGGGCTTAAACCTAAGCTAAAGGATATTGTCTTAGTCACTTTATACGTGATTTAGTTGATATTCCGTACGCATACAGAAACAGACGTTAATGTTCGCACTGAAAAAGGCAGGCGTGTAAGCAAAATGCTGTTATTATTTATTTTGGCCTTCAGATGAGACTTTAGTTAAGAGATACTCGCCCTCCAGGAAGAAAAGTTAATCAAACACGATCATGCCCAAGCAAAAATAAATTAAACCTAGCAGGACAATTTGTTTGACTTTTATAATTAAAAGTTTTTTGTTTCATTTTTTTCTATATTCCATTTGCTGCTAATTCTTATGCCGAGTACACAATATGACATTTTGTGACAACGCAATAGTGTGTCCTAGTGGCAACGTTTGTTATTTCTGATATTTTTCGTTGTGTGACATTGGTTTTCATATAAAAAAACATAATGTGAACGGCGTTGCACAACATTTTGACAATGACACCACAAGAAATGCCAGATGTGGACTCGGAATTTATTCTGACACAGAGTCTGGAATGGAACAAAATAAACTGATTTTAAAATTAGTTAACTACAAATTTAAATACTTTTCTGCGCTCCTAAAAGTATGCTGCGCATATTTGCGAGTGCTTTTTCTCGAACATTGGTGACATCGCTGGACAGGCCCTTAATGTTTCATTAAATTACGGGTATGTTTTATATTCTACGTGAAATTAAAAGGTGCGGAATTTCCATAGAATTGTTGTTGGAAATCGAAATTTATAACAACAATTCTATGGCAATTCCGAACGATTTAATTCACCTGGAATACAGAAGATACCCTATAATTTCCGCTATTGGTTTGTAGTTAGAAAAGGCAAAATATTCGACACACTCGTGCAAGCAAACATTCTTCAGGATGAATTCAATGTTGTTTGTATTTATAACTTTGAAATTTCAATCGGTAATTTAATTCTTTCCCATGTTCGCAAAGTTCCTTTTACATCTTATTCAAAAGTTTAATTTTGTGATAACAAGATGTATGATAAAATCAAGGAATTAAATAAGAAAATATTTACCAATGTCAGTGTAAGTTGATTATTGCTTCTTTTAAATTTTGTGCTGTAGTAGGAAATTAGTGTAGTTGCTTTAAGTCTTAGAGAAAAATCAACTATTGTCCACCTCTTTAAAGCCTCATTGTTGCTCAATTATGTTTAAATAATTTTTATGTACATATTCATATGCGATTGATAACATTGTATACATATAATGTGCTTGTAAGCATATTGACCTAAGCCTAAAAAAAAGTCAAATACATTTTGTAATTAGCGCCAAATTATATTATAAACTACATTTTTATGGAAAAAAGTTCTACGACAAAGCTATTTAAATTTGCCCATTTTGATTAACAAAAAAGTTTATACGCTAAAAATGGCTTTTCTCGAAACTATGTTTCTTGACTTACGTTGTTGTCGCTTGTGATGACCGATATATGAGCATAAATGCAGACATTCAAGAAAGACTTTGCAAAACTAATTTATTAATAAAAAAAAATTCGTTTTGATTTGTTACATGTAGCTTTTTTACCCACTTACTTATTTATATCCTGCCTCTATAATGCTTCAGGCAAAAAAAATAACAAATTTCAGTAAAAATTAAACAAAAAATTTAACAAAAGCAACTATGTACTATTAAGTTTTGTTAAGTGCCCCAGAGAGCAGCAAATAAGCTTGTCAATCACACACTTGAGTGCATGCAGACGTGATTTTTCAGCTACACTTACTCATTGTTGGCAACGGTTGATCAAAATCACAAAGTTTTAATGACGAATGATTATTTGATCGTGTCCAACTCTGATTGCGAAAAAAGATTAGTTTCTTTGTGCTTCTTGATAATGATGGAGAAATACGCGCATGAAAATGATTTTGATACCAACGCTACGACGTCGAAATACCGCGTTTGATTGACTGTGTATTTGTATGTCTTCTTTAAAGCGACGAGCATACGATACTCAAGCACATGTACTGATTGATGGATTTGTTTGATCGTCTGTAGGGAACTTTAGTGTCAAACAACTCTTTGCACAGCATAACTTATTTTCTTTTTTGAAAAATTTTCACGATTAGAGGCAATATATCGTTGTATATGATGTACGTTAATATTGCTTATAAGTTTACAAATCATTTGGTATAACATTTTACAAGTACACACATTATTTAGTGAGTTTCTGTGTCTAAAAAATGCCTGGAAAATGGTTATCGCACTACGCAGTTCAACGCAAACGGAAAGAAGTGCTCAAGAGCTGTCGGAAAGGCTTTTGGCATCAAGACGAACCAATATACTTTATCGCGCTAAAAAAGAGATGTATAAAAAATTAATTCTTTTCATTTCATATATTTGTAAATAACATAAATAATTAGAATGAAATATTTTTGTTAATAAAAATAAGTTTTTTTTTTAGAAAATAACATAAAAGAAGTTATATTTTATTAATGTGTAAAATAATTCTTGACGTACTGTATTCAGCTGAAACACGGTATCTAAAAGAAAATTTAAGTAAGTATGTCTCAAAAAAATTTTTTTTCTTAAGGACATCGTTGCCACGTAGCAAAATAAATAATAAGCTTGAAATATATTATATACTTAGAGCAACAATAAATTACTTTTGTTTATTATTATTTTATTATTTATTATTTTATTACTGTTTTTTGAGAAACTTCGTAAAAATATTAGATTTTAGGCTAGAAAGCAAGTAAAAGCGCAAGTATGTTAAATTATAATGGTGAAGAGATACATATGTACATATGTACATACATATAGAAGGAAAAGAGTATGGAATGTAAAATGTTTATAGTTAATTATATGGAGCTTTAGAAAGCAGTATTTTTGGAAACAATATGCATATACGACATATGTAATTAGAAAAGTAGTTGGAAATAAAGACCGTTTGTGTAAATATAATAGTCACAAAATTAAAGATAAGAACCAAAAGCATGTTAAAAAAATGATATCAAAACTTTATTTTAAGCACTTAAAATGTCATATGGGAGTCATAAAATTTCTTAAGAACGAATTTCTTTGCCTTGTGTTTTTATAAAAAGGCAAATGTTGTCGTTGTACCACTTGCATTCGTATCGTATTGTACTAAAAATGTTCTGAAATTAGTAACTGTAAAGACATAGTAGATATTGGTTTCCCCAAGTACGTACAGTGAGCAAAAAAAAAAAACGCTTACACATTGTATTCTTATGCAAAAAATTTGAATGTAAAGCTGGGAGGACACTCCTGCCATTGACTTTAAACTCATATCATCCTGACACTTATTCTGCACTTACAGCTGCAATTTAACTTAAAAACTTAAATTAAGGATCTATTGCCAGGAAATTCCAGCAAGAATACAAAATATCCAATGACAGGCTAGTGTAAAAATCATTAACGTTTTCCCTAAATCGAACCAGTCTGTCACGACTGGAACAAATAGTTCAACCTAATTTTTGTAACTTTTTTTTTTTGCTGGGCTACGTTCGTGTTTATAAAAATTGAATAGAATAATAAAATGGAAGGAATATTAAAAATACTTGGAAATGAGTTAATTATTAATATTATAATTTGTAAGTTAAACGTCAATTTCCTGGAATTTGATTTAAGACATTCATGTCACTTAAAAAATACATTATAAATACATATGCCAAGTGAAATTTCCTGAAATTATGAAAGTGATTTAAGTTAAATTGAGTGATTAAGTTAGAGAACTTAAAATTATTTTATTATTTTGTAAACAGCAAAAAGTTTACTTTTATTTTGTTTATTTTGCAGCGATTTAAAGTTAACTCTAAATTAATTGGAATAATCATATAAAAAAGTTAAAACTCATCATCACTTACATACATATTCAACGATTTTATTATTATTTTCTTTGTTAGTCGTCTGTTGTTTTTGTCCGTTTATTTTATTTTTTTATTTTTTTGGTGTAATAACTTTAACAACCTTTTAAACTTCTTCAACGAGTCAAAGTTTATTTTAGTGTTTTACACTTGTGTTTTTTTCCTCCAAGTAACATTTGTTGTTCCACTCTGCTTTTAACAGTTTTCTTTTTGAAGCTTCAGTTAGAGCTGCTGCTGTTGTTGTTTTGTTATTGTTGTTGTTAGTGCCACCAGTTATTTAATGTAGTTTGACCCAGTTTGCTTTCTCATGGAATGAAAGCAAAATATTGCCCTAAAGCCATACACGGAAGCAGAATATAAATATTTTTCTTTACAAAAGAAATAACTGAACTGCTACAATGTTGAATAAATATATGTAGATGCGAAAAAGCGTATAGGCGGAAGAAGGGGTTAAAGAGATACGAGTAAAAAAGGATTAGACCTCAGAAAAGCCAAGAAAATTATTAAAAAATTCTCATTAGCAAGTAAAGTAAGGAAAATTCACAAGTGTTCACTCATTATTGCAACACGGGAATGTCATTGGAGTTAAGTAGCACTTGTGTTGCCATCCACTCAAGACGTATAGAAAAAAACAGAGAAACATACAAACACACACACATACAGGCAGACACACACACTTGTAGTTGCATTTAACACTTGTATGTACAAGCAAGTACTTGAAGTAATTACCAACTCTCGCTTACAAGAGCCAAGAGGAATTGAAGAGTAAATAAAACAACAACAACAACAACAAACCCATACGACTTCAGTGTATTTGTGTGGAATTTCGGATAAACAAATATAAACTTAAATATAAAAATTTCTTTTTTCAATTTGGCACGACGAGGCATGTTTTTCTTTGGCATTCTTTTTCTTTCATTGCAAATTGTCGTACTTGTTCTTCTTTTCCATTCAGATAGTTATTTTTTGCAATTAATAAATGTATAAAACTCATTCGTATTTCTCAAATATAATAAATACAAGATGGAAATCGTTAATTTCGCTTTACAGTTCTTGTGAAACAAAGTAAAGTGGATGTGGAAGAAAACAAGACTGAAGCAGAGTTATTTGAATAATAAGAAGCTTCTTTCTATTTACATCCGAGTCAGTTATGAAATAATAAAAAATAATCTAAAAATTACAGGATTTGATTTTCATAAAATGAAAATTTGTCCTAAATATTATGCAAGTACTTTGTTCGAGAGTGGAATTAAATATATATGTATACTTATTTTTCAATGCTTTAGAAAACTTCCTGAAAATCAAAGCAAGACAAAAATTAAAAAAGAAAAAAAAATCATGATTTATGATTAGATGCATAATTTCTTTTCAGGCTTGATTCCGTTTTTTGATTTTAATTTCTTTCCGTTCTAATAGGATATTCTTCAATTACTATGAAAGTTTCTAAAGAATTCAGGAAATATGAGAAGTGGCTGATGCAATGGAATGAAGATATTAGAGAAAATTTTATATAACCCTTCCTCCTTTAACGAACGGGCTGATAGCAAACTCTCCTATTTCTTCTACTGAAGGTTTAAAAAAAAATAATGATGAAAATACAAATTCATTTTCATTTTAAACAATAAGTGGATAAACAAAACAATTTAGATTTTTTTTAATAAAATTTTTCATTAATTTTTTCACTAGAACTTTATATACAAACAAAATGAAAAATCGTATAAGACAAAAACAGAAAAGGAATATTATTTTAGTTATATTTCATCTGGGGATAGTTAAAGTTCATACATTGTTCATTAGGGAAAATATTTTTTTGTTTTACAAAAATTTTCCATGGCCTACACGTGCGTACGTCTGGTTGTCTGGAGACCATTTTTAGTTAAAGTTTCATTAACTTTTAAACATTAACTTTTATCTTGTAATATTTTTAATGTTTTTTTTTTTTGTAAATATTGACGCACATATCAAAGTACGCTTCTTTTCTTACTAGAGACAAACTATTTGAAGTGGAGGATGTGTAACTAGAGTACATTTTCTTCCACCTGGCGTTATAATGTACAATTCTCCAAAGCTTGTTGTTTCCCCTGGCTGCAACCTATTAATGATCGCATCATGACTCAAATTCCCCCCACAAAACACTAGAGAAAAGGTATATAAATTCAAATTGATTTTATGAATAAGATATTGAACTCATTTTTTGTGTGATCAAATGTACAATTCGACTTAAACCTTTAATTGATATCAGCAATTTTCAAAACAACCGATATGTGAATGTATTAACTAGTTTAGATCACGACGAATTGACATCAGATAATCTCAGCTGATGATGAAGGTGCAGCGACCTTCGAAAACAGCTAATTGTTCCGTTCTGCTAGTTTTTGTCAGAATATTTACAATTAATTTTGCTGTTATTTGTATAACACTTTGCCTTTTCTTATTCAAAAACTGAACTAATTTATTTATTTATAAAAGTGTTTTCCAATAAAATTTTTAACCTTACTTGTAAGAATTTGTGTTTTTCCATGTTGGATTAAAGTCATTTTCGTGATCGTACAAACTAATTTTAAGTATTTTGTTGGTTTAGTATTCGCTTAAAATATTCGCATACATTTAAGCAAATGCGAATGCGAGTGAAAATAGCAAAAGTAAGCGAATAATTTGCGAAATAAAAATAAATACATATGTTGTTGTAGCGGCCAAAATTTTACATACTTTGTCATAATTTAAGGTCCGTAGCTCTTACTGTTCTCGAGAAACCAGTCTGTGATGGACAGACGGACATCGTAGCGAAAACAATAGGGTTCTTTTTAACCTTTGGTGTACGGAGCCCTGAAAATTAAGAATTAAACTATCAAAAGAATTTTTTTAAGAAGTTCTGGGGATAAGCCTTGGAGTTTTTAAGAAATCAAAAATTGACAATTATTGAATAAAAAACCGAAAATCCCCTCGTTACTTCGAAGTACTTTTCATTGAAAATAAAACGCACCTTGGACGATGCGCTCACTAGGACTGGGTATTTAAATAGTCACTTCGGCATTGATGGGTTCTAATATGTTTTTAAGAAAACTTGCTTTTTCTTAGTTCTCTATTTCGATTGTTTTTATGTTTTAGGATTTAAAAACTCTATTTTGAAGGTTCTAAAATTTCCAATGGAATAAAAGTTACAAGGTACAATTCTCATTAAACTAGAACACTATATTTACTTAACACTGATATAGAGAGTTTGTAAAACCCGCAATGTTAAATAATTCACTGCTGGTATACCACGATGTTAAGTTCGCTGTTAAGCAATATTGCACTGACAGTTTAGCACATACATGGGTTTATCTACACTTAACCTAAAGCTTTCAGAAAAATGTTACCAATATCCAGACAAATTCAGAACATTCAGTTAATTTTTTAATTTTAACTTACGATCACGTCTTAAGTTCGTATTACGATTCATACTAATGGTTCGTGTGTATGCGCGTTGCCAATATAACATCAGTGAAAAAGCATTATAGTTTTTGTTGTAATTGTTGTTGGTGTTTGGCATCTGTATTGGCAAGATGTGTTTTTGTGTGGTTCTATATTTCTTAGTAAGCACAATCTATAGCATAATAGTTGTTGTTTTGTTTTGAATGTTAACGAATGAATGTTAAGACGAGGTTGAATCTTGTATGTTTTTGTGTGCTTGTATATTTTTCCAGCTGATAATATCTGGATTATTATTATTGCAGACAAATGTTTTATACAAAACATTTATTTTTATTTTAGGTCAGTTCACGTATATTTTCGTATCAATATCTTCTAGTAAAGATTTTTAAGTAAATTCAAACTTCGAGTAAATTCTTTACTGCCGACTTCTTAATTCTCAACATCTTAAACTAATGTGAATGCTTTTATTATAAAACCTAACAAGAGTGGAAATAAATTCAGAAAACTTTTTTCAATAAAATTACAGAATAACTTAAAAAGCACTAAAGTTGTTTTCTTAAAGCACAAAAACTTCTTTATTATAATAATCTCTATCAATTTGCATTGCTGAGAATAAAACCAAAATTGACATGTGTGAATCTTGAATGTAAATATAAATAAAATTGTGTGGTGTAACAAATCCCATTTAACAGATTCAGTATGGTGACTAAATTATCTGTTGGGTGTGTTACCAAGATTGTTGGGGATTTACGAGTGCATAAATGGAAACTAAAATCAGAACGTGACAAATTTTTTAAAACAAAAACACTGTGCGTACGTCAGTTCAAATAACACAAGAAAAAAGAACACAAGAAAAATGAACGATGAGATATCCGGTTACAAAAAGCAATGGTGAACGTAATCTTCAAAAATGTCGTAATAATTTATATTATTATTATATTGATGTACAAAGAAATATCAGGGATCACCCCCAAGAAGTTAATAACATAATTTTAGCAAAGTAAGGATTAATTTCAACTAAATTTGTTTGTACAGCACAACTAAACTAAAACACAGCTGGACTAAAAGACTAACCCTTTCATGCAAAAACGATTGTTAAATTTAAAGTTGATTTAACAAATGAATTTTGTATGGCAAAACCGGTTTTAACGCATGCGTTAACTTTAGCAATCGGTTTTGCATAAGGGTTACACCCTTAATGTCAATAATTTAAATATTTTGTCGTTTTTCACTTAAGACTCTTTTAAATAAACATAAAAGAATTTAACGAAATTAATCGAAAGAAACACTTTACATTTTTGTTGGTTTTTGTTTATTAAGAATTTTTTTTATTGTAATTTGGATTATATTTCTTTTACAATTACAGTGTGAAATAGAACTTTCATTTGCTTGTTTTTTTTTTTTTGCAAATTTGATAATTTTTGCTTTAACTGCCCTTTTTTTGTGAACATTTCGTTTTTGTAAAATCCCTTTTCATGCGACCCTTTTGGCAATTTGTCAGTTGGTCAATAAATCCTCTGCCACAAAAAAATCGTTTAAGAAAAACCTCAAAATTTGTTCGTAACAAAGATTCTATTTGTTAACATGATGTTTTCAGGTTGGCTAAAAATCTCAATACATTTTTATCTCTATAACTCTGTTAAGATATAAAAATTTTATGTAAAATCAAACTTTTCATTACAAAACTTTTCTTTGTTCAAAAAGTAAAAAAGTAGATATTTCTAATGTATTTTCCATTTAATCGTATCTTTTATTATTCCTTTAAAGTAGAAATTATCTTTTAGCTCTTAGTGTTGAAACAACGTGTTCGTTTTCACTTCTGAACAACATCAAGTAATATTGAAAAGTAAATGTAAATAGATACTTAATAAGAATTAAAAAGAAATAGTTTGCTAATTTAAACCGTTGAATTATAAAGGGTCCTTGAATTGTAATGAAGGGAGAATTCATTCAAAAAAAGCACTAAAGTGATAATGTTCGGTGTGTTATTGAAGTGAATTAGTGTAAGAATATTCTCTGATGCTGTGAATTATATTTATTTCACAATTATAAATACGTTTACTGTAGATGATTTGGAAAAAAAATTAATATAATTAAGTATTTGATGTAATTCACATATCTATGTTTAATTAAATAATATATTTTATTATGAAATAATAATATTAGCAACAGACACATATATCAAGAATCTGATTTAAAAGTGGTTCAATATTTTTCATGGGATTTTGTATTACTTTAAATTTCAAAGATAATTTGCTTATACTTATTTTTACTTAAAAAAATCTGCTTAAGGTACAAAGGACACAACTAAAAACGATTTTGTATTCAAGAGAACATTAAAGATGACGCGTAGCTTGAAGCGGCATGTTAATCAGCGAAATTTGACGTGGACTGATGGAAAATCTATTTTTTTTTTTTTTTAATTTTACTTTATAAGGTCGAAGTGTGTAGCAAATAATTTGTTTGTTGAATGCATTTTAAAACTTACGTTTTAGTTGCATACATGAATAAATAATGAAAAAAAAGCCATTGCGTTATATGCTTCACATTTTAAGTTTCCTTGTTGACTTTTAAGTTTAATTTTATTACAAGTAGATGTATGGGCGGCTTAAGCGTGCTTTTTATATATTTAGTTTTATAATAGAATATATATAATAGCCTTGATCTCTTATGGGTACAGAAATTAAATTTTACCTGGATTGAAAACCAAACTTGGGGAAATTTCATATAATTTCATATAATTAAGATAACATTACCGCTGTGAATAGAATCTACAACTTAAATTATAAATTTTTGTCCTTTTCACACTTTTTGCGAACTTTTTTAATTCAATTTAGCTTTTTTTCGCCAGCTTTCCTCAAAACTAATAGAGACGTTAATCAGAAGTTTAGTGAAATATCAAATAATAAATAGAATTCAAACTTAATTTTTTATAAACAGTTTAAATATTTGATATTTGGTTGTTGCATAAACGAAACGAACAAGCAATATATAATTTCGTATACATATCTTAAGTTTTTTGAAGAGAGAAGAAGGGAAAATATTGTGATCGAATTTCGTGAGTCGAGTAGAATATTCGTCTAAGATAATTTTGTCCCAGTTTAAAAAAAGACTTGTAAATGGTTCCTTTAATCTGGGACAAAATTGCCTTAAACAAATATTCGACTCAACATATGCACTACGGGTAAATGTGATCGAAATTTAATTAGTGTTTTTTATCGAAATTTGTTTTCTTTTCTTTTATTTTGCGCACATGGTGAAAATATTCGAAAACTAAACTGCAGCCGTAATAAAATGGCGTTTAGCTTAACAAGGAATTAAACACAGTAGACTTTTGTATCTCTTTTCCCCTAAAAATTTTTGGTATTGAGAAGATGTGCGTAGAATTTCGAATGAAAACAGCTCATTTAATAAATTTTCGCTAAAGTCCTTAATATTTTATTTGCAAAAAATATTCTAATCTACACAAATCACAAAAATACAACTGCACAATATTGTTTCTAATTTCAGTTAAATAAAAACGTTACTCCTGACATTCGTTTCAATAAACACGATATTCATTGTTTCGAATGATTCAACACTTCTGTATATTCAGACTGAAAAAATTAGCAGCCTTATTAAGAACGCGCAGGTACCAGCCCCTCGTAGACTTTAATATGCCAATCATTCAGATCAAGTGTTTTCCATTTAACTGCTTATTAATTGACCTCTTGTATTTGGCAAAAGAAGATTACGTAACAGTTTTTATTTTCATTGAAATCACTAAATTTCATTAAATTGAATGAGATTAAAATTTTACACAGGACACATGTGTCTACTTGTGTTGAGTATTAAAAAATAAACCTTGCAAATTTGCCGTATGACAAAATTTGTAAATAAACCGAAAACAGTTGAACCTCGATTATTAAAAAAATTTCTATGAAAATCACTCTAAAAAATAATGGTTTTTATATAAATTTACTACTCAAGTCGAACGTCTATTTTGTGAAAACAGGGGTTAATAAAAAAAACTAAGGAAAAACTAGAAAGACAAGATCGTTATATAAAAAATTCAGTAGAGTTTTAGTTTTAGCGTTTTTGAAAATTTTAACAGTGTTTTTTATAACCGTGTAAAACATTAAATTTTTTTTTTTTTAAATTTTTAACTGGCGGCTACTTCGTCAGCTGTCAAGTGATTTATGTTTAGCTTGGTTTGGAATTTCAATATGAGTAGACTGAGGACCCTGTTCGAAATACGTATCGCGCTTTACGTCCATTTTGCGGTCCATCAGAGCAATTACTCTAAATGATAATACGCATCAACAGAGGGTAGCGTAGAGGAAGACCCTATAGAGCAGTCTATAGAGCCATGATTACTGACTTCTTCGTTCATCAATTGAACAATCAAGATAAGCAGGAGCTGTGGTTTCAACAAGACGGCGCATTATGTCACACAGCTCGTGATTTATGATTTATTGAAGGAAAGTTTGGTAGCCGTATAATTTCACGTTTCAGACCCGTGAATTGGTCTCCAAGATCGTGCGATTTACCACCGCAGCTAGACTATTTTCTGGGGGAATATGTGAAGTCGCTAGTCCACGCCGATAAGTCCGAATCGATTGATCACTTGAAGGACAATATTTGCCGCGTTATTGCCAATAGACGGCCACAAATGTTGGAAAAAAGTCATCCAAAATTGTAGCTCCGGATTAGACTACGTATGAGCCAGCCGCGGCGGAGGTCATATTTAAATTATATTGCCGAACGAATATCTTTCGAATAAAGTAAATAGCATGTCCATTTAAAAATTATACCTATATAGAAAGCACCCTTTATAATTGTCTGTATATTAATTACATTAGGATTTAAAAATTTGTCGTTGCTCGCTTGAGAACCCCTTTAGATTTTAGCTGTCATATATTTTTTGTTGAGCGGGCAAAGTTTTGCATATTCTGTGGAAATTTCAGGTTCGTAGCTCTTATTGTTCTCGAGAGCACAGTCTGTGACAGACAGACAGACGAACATCGTAGCGAAAACAATAGGGTTACTTTTACATTTGGTGTGCGAAACCTTAAAAATTGAAATCAGCAGATTAGAATTTTGTGGATGCATGATGTATTGCTGAGAATAATAGAGGTTGCGAGTATATAAACAGCAAAATGCCGGTTAATCGAGGTTCAACTGTAAAATACAATTTAAGACAATGACAAACAAGTTCATTCGTTCATTTATTAAAACATAATTTTTGGCCACCACTGCTCACACCACCACCGCTACGTAATTCGATGATGCTGGCAGACTGGTAGACTGGCAAGAGGCTGGACGGCTGGACGGCAGGCAGTTTGGCAGAGTGGAATCTGGTATGTGTCAGTTGTTAAAAAGTTAAATACAAAAAAAGCGAACATGTTTAAACAACAAACAGCAAACTTGTGTGATAAGTCGTAATACAAAAACATTGATAGACAAGGAGACTAATGGACCGACGAATGAATAGACTGGACTAGTTTATATACGAGTATGTATCTATGTTTGAATTTGTAAACACAAACACAAACACAAATACAGACACATACTGATGGAATGAATGTTGGTGTTTGGTTCTACAACAAATTTGGGCATGTTTTCTTTCTAATGAAAGCAAAACAGTGTAGAGTTACATATTTAACATTCATGTTTGTAACAAACATTTAACACGTTTGATAAAATTGTGACATGATTATACGAGTATCAAGCAAAAACGATTTCTGGCCAGTGACATGATGGTGTTGTCTTGTTTTTGTCATTTTGGTTGAGGTTGTTTCTTCGTTTGTTTGTTTTTCTCTTTTATTTTTTGTTTTCTTTTTTGATAGTGCTTTTAGGAGTTTGTACACAAAATATTAAAAAAGCTTTATTATTCATAACAAAGTGTTTTCATGCCAACAAGGACATGAGACTGATGTAATACTTAACATATTTGTGTGAATGTGTGTGTGACTGTAACTACGACGTTTTTGGCAGAATAACAGAGATAGGAGTAACATATTCTCACAACTACTACAAGCATGTATCTAGTGAAAATCTAAATTTGCTAGAATGTTTTACTATAATAATATAAAAAAATAGCAATCCGGCAAAAGCCAAATACAAACTGCACCATGATGATGTTGCTGGTATTAAGTGGAGCAGCAAAACTGGCGCCTTTGCAATATTTTAGCCAAAAAAAAACGAAGTATATATGCACAAAAATTAAAAAAAGGAACATATGTACACCGAAAAAACAGCATCATCAATAATAAAAAAAAAAATACTAAAATTTACAAAGTAACATGTCGTGAGTGACAATATTTATGACTGTAATATATAAAAATAATTTTTTTTCTCTCACTCAATATACATGCAAAGCACACACGAGTAGATACCAGTTCATGTGATATGAACATTTTACATGTGTCTGTGCAACAAAGCCCTTTTACCATCGAAAGCCTATGCTGGTACTGATCTACATACTTGAAAGAATGTCGCTTTGCAAAAGTATTTATTCTGTGGAATTGGGCGCATGTTTTTCCGTAAAAACCCCAGTTTTGATTTTTTTTTTTTAGTTAAAAACACACAGGATTGAAATTTTTGAGCGGTATTTGAATTCTGTCGGTTACGAGAGCAGTTTAATAATGATAAAAAAAAAATTTTCATAGTCCGTTGGTGCTCCCTTAATACACTAGAAAATGTTAAAAAATCGAAGACATTTGTTTCTGTTTGACTGCCATTTACAAAACTGGGAAAAATCAGGAATGTGGAAATGGACAGTGTACTGTACCATGTCATATCAGTTAAAAAGTTTTATGAGTAAAATTTGTTTTAAAAGGACACTTTTCTTAAAGGTACCTTTTCAAGTAGACATTTTACCAAAAGTGTTTTAAGTATCTTACGTACTCTTTTAGAAAGTACTCTTTCAAAGGATACGTTATAAAAAGCATATCCGTAAAGTATAGTTTTCTAAAAACTAGTTTGTACCCTTTTCAAAAGTGCTTTTATAAAATATATTTTAATAAAATCTGCAATTTTAAAATATAATTTCTTAGATGGTAATTTTTTTAAAATGTGCTTTTTTAAAGAGAACTTATATAAAAAGAACTTTTGGAAAAAATAGTTTCATAAAAGTTACTTTTTCAAAAGGTACTTTTTAAAAACGACTTTTCGCTTATTTACTCCAAGAACGTCATAACTCAGAAAATGGAATTTAATGATGTGGAAATTTAATGATGTGGAATCAATTCTCATATCGCTCTTCATATGGTCCAAAAATTTCATACAAATATCTTGTTTACTCAACTTTGGAGATAAAAATTTTCTTTTTCCAATAGGCGGTTCGTAAATTTAAAATTTTAAACTCGTTTTCTGACGAAGTAATTTTTTTTTGAGTTAAGACGTTGTTTTAGTAAATGAGCGATTTATAAAAAAAGTATATTTCTTCATAAATAATTTTTAAAAGGTACTTTTTTTAATGATATTTTTTTAAATGTGCATTTTTTGAACACACTTTTTAAATAGAACCTTTATAAAAGTTACGGTTATAAAAGATACTTTCATGAAAGGTGTGTTATTTTAAAAGGTTTAAATAAAGTAAACGCATTTTTACAAAAGGTTTTAAAAAAAAAAAACTTTTATTTTCTTAATTTTTTTTTTGGAAAAGATACTTTTTTAAAAGGTATTATTTTTATAGTACTTTGCCCGGTCCTATTCTACCAATATTTTGAAATACTTCGCACCTCGCTCTCAAAAGAATACATAAAAAATTTTGAAGACTCCTGCTATTTAGCTTTCAAGATATAAGATTATTATTTATTACTTTGTACTGAGAGGTGCCCCTTGCTCCGGTCCTATTCTACCAATATTTTAAACTTCTTTGCACAAAATTTTGAAGATTCTTGCTGTTATAGCTTTCAAGATAGATAGATAGATAGATAGATATTTCGTTCGTATGGGCGTGACACAGCTTTCTTAGGGGGTATGAAAAATAGTTTACGACCTATTCTCATATCTACCGAACACACATATAAATTTAATAAAAATCGGTCAAGCCGTTTCGGGGAGTTCAATTAAAAACACCGTGACACAAGAGCTTTACATAAATAGATGTCACAGAAAAAAGTATTCACCAATTAATGTTTTCAATTAATAATTTAATTGATTAAATTAAAAAAAACTTAATTGATATTATCAAATTGTTTATAGGTGAAAATTTAATTAATTTTTTAATTAATATTACAAATATTTTAATTAATATTACAAACTCATTCATATTACTTTTTTGTGTGGTTTCATAGAAGTTTTTTTTCAAAATAATTCTTTAAATCGTAGTATTATTATTTAAATTGGTTAAATTTTGAAAGGCTCTTCTTAAAGCTGCTTTAAGAGATTATCTTAGTAATACACTTTTTACATAGTTTTGTAAAAAAAAAATTCAAGTCTGCTTCTGTTTTAAAATTTAATTGTTTTATTGAGTATCGTTAATTATTTTGAAAACCGGTTTTTCTGCAAATCTTTTAACTCAATTACTTTGTATTTTTGACACGTATTCCATTATTAGTTTACATTTTCATGTGAACATATTAAAAATATTGATTTTAGGTGTGTGGTCACACTTGGAAAATATTTGCACAAATAAGCGTAACTAACCACTAATGACAAATCTTTTAATTGAATTATTTATCAAATTAAACTGCTTATTGGAAACTATTTAACTTAACGAGTCCCCGTCCATACAGTAAAATATTTGCTGTAAAACATTTTCAAATTCTCTTTCGCAACTGCATTCGTGTCCACATTGTGAAGGTTTTGTTTTGCAGCTTGATATATTTTCTCATATACTCGTACTTCAACAACAACTGCATGTGCATGAAATAAAGTACCATTTTCCATTATTCTTTCCCCCTTCATGAACAAACTCGAACGTTTTGCAGCAAATGTTTTCTAGTGTGTACGTGTCTGAATAAAAATTGCTTTAATTGGTATATAGTGGTTTTGCTTATTATGGGAAATATTTGCCAAGTGTGTCCCTCCCTACCTTTAGTCATTAAGGAAAATGCATTCATTTATTCATTTATTGAATAACAGATAATTATTTATTTGTATGTACTTCAATTTTAGAAAACCAAGCAGATAATAATACGCTGCTTTGACGTCTTTTATAATCTTTTATAATTAAATTCTCAACAGCCATTTTCATCATCATGACATGGTTATTCCTTGAAGAAGTTCTGTTTGCGTTTGACACAAGAGTATTTGGTTTTGGTTTTGCAGACTCTTGAGTATTTTTCCAATACAGAATAAATTTACACGTTAAATGCCAGAACAATGAGAAAAAAAATTAGTTCGATTGCATAGTTGTTTGTGAACAACTTAAATAAATAAAACATTCGTAAGAGTAATAAAAGCCACCTCATCTCTTGAGCGTAATTGCTTGGAAACTTTACACGAATCTCGGGGGAAAATAGAAAAATCAAAAGAATTACGGGCAACAGACAGTCACAATTGGTTAGTAATTCGAAAGGTGGCAAAACGTGTAACACATTTTTATTTTTAATAATGGATGTTTGTTGTTATTGTTAATTTAAGCTTAAGGGACAGTTGTGCTACTTTTTACTTCTTGCCTCGTAACATTACATTGTCCAGAGTCTTTGGCATTTCAATGGGGGTTCTTATTCTGCGAACTTTTTTAATTTTTTTTCCATTGATATTTAAATTGGCTTTTAGTGAGGAAATGTATTAATTTGTATGCATAAACTGAGTTCTTGCCATTAATTAAGTTTTCGTATTTTGGAATTTTTATTAAGTGCAAAACATATAATAAACAATAAATAACATTTAAATCCGAAATTAATTATTGTATATTTTATAATTGCACATTTAATTTTCAAAAGCAAATATTTATTTATTTTTAAATTTGTATCAAAGTGCAGCACATATTTAAGGTCGATTATCCTTATTTATTTGTTTATGTATGTATAGGCAAAATTTATATCCGTCATTAAGTTTTAAATCATTTAGGGATCAGTGGCATTGTATCAACACATGTGAGTGTGTGGGGTATTCATTACATCCATGCAACTCACTTGACATGCCACAATTGTGTGGCCTGTTCAGCTGAAATTAATGTCTTAGGTAAATTACTCGTATGAATAGAACAATATGACATTCTATTTTGTGAAAACGTGAATTTAGTGTAACAAATTTAATTACGAGGTGTATCGAAAAGAGCAAAAAATAATTTTTTGTCTAAATTCCTTCAAATAAGAATACTTCAATTAAGATAAAAAGTTTCCTTTACTTTTCAAACACATATCGTGTATGTATTCATTCCCTTGACATCCTTAACACAAATATGACACGTATGCCTTTCCTTTTTTCTTTTTAACATGACCACTTATTTATTTGCTTTACGTGTTCTCATAAGCTGCTCACAGATTCGTTCAAGACAAACAGATTTATGGCGACAAATTACACAATTAACCAAACAAAATCATGTGTTCTTATTATGCTTTAGTTGAACAGAATCCTGCATACAAATTGTATCCCTTAGTTAAATGTTTAGTAGATTAAATGTTTTAAGCTGTAATTAAATTTTTAAATATTAAAACAAACCTAATATTTTTACTTGTAATTATATTAACACGTAATATTAAAAGATATTAAAAAATAAAAACAAGAATGCATGTAAATTAATTGAACAACTTAAATGGATTCTTTCAGGCTGCCTCGTTAACAAAAAGTTTTTTGCTCTTGCGTCACTGTGGCTTATTACAGTTTCAATTAGTTTCTCTCAGTTCTGTTACTTAATGTTGAATAATTAATGTACCATCAGTAAAATTAACATAAATGTGGCAGATTTTCGCCTAAATATTATTATTACTATTATTTATGTTGAAAGCAAAAACACATTTTGTTAAAATTGTTTATATTGGCCAAATAAAACTTTAAACCTGTTTTTGTTTCTGTAAAAAAAAATGGCAAGGATTCAATACTTTTTTTTTTTGTAATAAGTGTTTGTAGGTTAAACATAAAAAGCTACGAGTAGAGTCACCAGATTTGCTTTTTATCTTTTAGTTTTTACATATTAAGAATAGCTAAATGTCAACATAAATGGCAACACCGATTAAATATCAAACAGTCCTCTGACTGTTGCAACAAAAAACACAAAATGTGAATGAAAAGACACCAAAAAAAAAAGCTAAATTTGAGGCAGGAACAAAGCGCAAACTGTAACCGGTTATATATCGCGGCTTTTCTTAAAATTATAAATATGAAGGCCGACGATAAAAATTGTAGTCGTGCTCAAAAAAAGTGCACCAAAATTATGAAAATATTGAAAAAAATATATACACTTTTTCTCGTATATCTATTCTATATCAGTCTATTAGTGCACTTTTTTTTATTCAAATTGCAACACAGTTTTTAAAACACAATTACATTGTCACCCTTTCACATTTATTTTGTAAAAAGTTGGGAAATTTTAACCATGGAACGCTACACTCTTCAACAAAGAATTTTCGTTGTGAAAAGTGGGCTGTTTGAAAAACTGACAAACAAAACTATCCTTAGTTATTAACCCCATTTTCAATTAGGCGGTTATGTAAACGAACAAAATTGTCGCTTATGGGGCTCGCAAGATCCGCAAACAGTCCTCGAAAAACCATTACATTCCAAGAAAGTGACCGTATGGTGCAGTTTGTGGTCAGGCGTCATCATCGTCCCGTATTTTTTCGAAAGTGACCAAACGTCGTCACTGTGAATTAAAACCGATTTTTTTGCGGCCGCAATAGGTTAATGCTGATATGAGTAACCTTTGGTTTCAGCAAGACGGCGTCACAAGCCACAAAGGCGGCCAAACAATTCAGTTGTTGCATGAGAAATTTCCCGGTTGCGTAATTTCTCGATTTGGTAACGTCAATTGGCTGCCTCGTTTTTACAATTTAACGCCGCTGGATTATTTTATCTGGAGCATTTTTAAAGACCGTGAGCAAACCACAAACAACTGATGCTCTCAAAGATGAAAGTCGGCGCTGCATTGACGAGGTAAGCGTAGCCTCGTTGCGACATGTGGTTCAAAGTTATGTGAAAAGAGCGGACGTCTGCCGACGTGCTAGAGGTGGAAATTTTCCCGACATCATATTCCATTATTAATTCCCATATTTCAACTTTATATTGGTATCAATAAGACTAAATTGGTCAGAAGAAATTTTGTTTTACTTCGTAACCTTAAATTTGCCCATCATTAATATCTTAGACTCACATTAATTCGCTCTGAAAAATTCATACTTGAGATATTAAACAAATTCATTGAAAAATATGTGTTGGCATCTGAGGGATATTCAAGTTACAAACGGCGAAAACAGTAACCTGGGCAGTTCGGATAAATTGGTATGAACTCGCCATGAGTCAGCTTTTATTAGCGCAATTTTATTTATTTTCTAAACAAAAATTAAAACTCAAAAAATAACTTTAATTGTCTAAGGAATAAAAAAAAATTAACTCGAAGATACAGTGACATAATAAAGTACTCGTATATATAAATTATTATGGTTTGCAGTCGCAAGACTGCAACTAGCGTTGTTGGCCACCAATCCTGGATAGCTTAGCCCTCTAGTGGCTCACAGGCACATAACAAGAACTTACCGATTCCTTAACTGATTACCTGAAAATAAATTACGTACCTAAGCTTTACTATCATTGTATATAAAGCCCTTCGTAGCTTACGGAGCAAAACAGTCGACCCACCCTTATACTTTGAAAATATTTTAAAATTTGCCACTTTTGTAAATGTAAGCAAATTTCAATGTCTAAAATGCTTTTTAATTAGTTGCTGCTTACGCGATTCTTTGGTGAATGTAAAAATGCTAATTTGGTTTTTTAATTCCACAAGATTTTAAAAGGCCTTTGAAGTCCATTAATATCTAATCAAAATTTAATTATTCGTAAATTTTTGAGTGAATTTCCCCGCACATAAATTATGACGGCATAGTTTATTATTTCCCTAAGGGAATAATTTTAGATATTTATACATGTACTTATACATATATTGCATTTGAAATTGCTAAAGAACTTCTTTTAAAAACCTTAAATTATTTCACTTTTTGTTTAAGAAAGTTTATTGAAATTAATTTTTGATTTACTTAAAAATTAAATTATTTTTAATGCCATGATTGTTTACCCTTCTTTGCAGGCAAAAAAAAATTCTGAAATCTCTGTCTGACAGTAGCGACTGTCAGTGATGATAATTTATTAAACGGTAAGTTGTAATCAATAAATATATATATGTACCTATATTGTATGTTGTATGTGTGTGTAACGCTCATAAGACATTGAATATCGTACAAGAGTAAATTCTGTTAGAAATTGAAAGAACAAACAATGTGTAATAAAGATGTGTGTTGGCATGTATTTAGGAGTATTGTTTGTTGGTGCACATCTAAAAATAAAGCAGCAGAAATAAATGAATGGAAGAAAGTTATCTCTACACCATGTGTACCAAATTACATACATAAATACATACATACATACATCTGTATATAAGCACTTAAATATGTGTGTAAGTATTTGTTAATACAATGATGTTGTGCGGCAACACGC
Organism: Nowickia ferox; assembly: GCA_936439885.1. Classification (NCBI taxonomy): domain Eukaryota; kingdom Metazoa; phylum Arthropoda; class Insecta; order Diptera; family Tachinidae; genus Nowickia; species Nowickia ferox. The sequence goes on from OW387025.1 coordinate 115,161,584, forward strand.
CAAAGTAATTTGAACAAAAACTGAATATTAATATACTGTAATAGACATTAAAGGCTTGCATTTATATACTTATTAGTATAGCCAAAACAAATATAATATGGCATGTACCATATAATTGTAGTGTAAGCAAAAGAACTATTATAAGAGTTATTGTGTGTGTGTGTGTGCTTTTCCAAATTACAATACAATGAAAAGCAGATAGAAATTGCTTATTGTATTGCATCTGAGGAACTGCCTGTATCTGTTTTTGCGCAAAATGCATGTTATAATACAAATATATGAATAAAATACTGTTGAAACAAATACATGACGAGCAGATGCTCGTGCGCACGTTCGTTAGATTTTTTGTGGCACAGACAAGGAAAGAGAGAGAGAGAGAACTTTGCTCTACGTGTAATTACACATACATATTGCCTGTAATTTTTTTTTGGTATTTTCAGCTCATGCGTTTCATGTATCATTTACTTCAAAGTAAATGCATACGAATGTACGTGCAAAAAATAGCATAACGAAGTGCCCACGGGCGGACTTTTGCTTATCTCTGATTTACTTCTCAACACAACATAAGGTACTTATGGTAAAAGCAGTTTTATGTATCTTGTTGTTCTCATTTGCTCATTGCCCAACCATACAATAGGTGCTTAAAAAAAATCAACATTATGAACTAGTAACAGAAACGCTGAGTAACATATTTGTTCAGACCAGAACCAATCCACACGCAAAACTGATGCAAACAGGTATATCTGTGCAGGTCTATAATAGACATACATACGCAAAGAAATATGCCCACACACAAAAGTGTGTATATGTAGCTTAAACTATAAATACAGTCGACTCTTGATAATTAAATCTCGATCTCCCGATCTTTTGAAAAACATTCAATAAATCGCAAGAAATTCATATAATTTGGTCCCCTCGGCAATTTGAAATGAAAGCGACTTCGCTCTATAACTACACAGGAATAACATCTTGCTGACCGATGTTTTATGATTTAAAGTTTGGCTTTCCTACGCTCAAGAATGTGAACTGATAATGTAATTATGTTCTTGTTTTTCCAACAACCCGAAAATTAACTTGTTTGCATTAGTTTCCATGCAATACCTTTAGCCTTCAAGACGGGCACAAGTGATGAATTCTTTCAGTTTCATCACACTCAGAGGTTCGCTACTTAAAAGCGCCTTAAGGCTAATCTTTCAACAGAAAATTACAAATTTATTTTCCATTCAAATAACCAACCACTCGTACATGTGTATATAAAATTTTAATCAAACTCTTGTGCATTTAAACTGTCGATTATTTGAAGTTTTTTGCCCCGTTACCCTGAATTTCAAATTACCAAGAGTCTACTGTAGCCACAACATGTGGGTGTGTTTATTACGGAATTTATGTGTGAACTTCTTCAAATGTTTGCTGATTTGCAACACGTGTTATACAGAATGTAGTAGAAGAAATGTCTTATTTATTAAAAATGACTTTTAACACTTTATCAAAAAGAATTTGTTAATCAGCAACATCTACATCTATGTACGTTAAATGAAAGAGTCTATGATTGAGTTAACACATCTGCACACATAAGGTTTCGCACATATTGTCACTTCAATTTCATTTTCATTATCTCTCAATCCTTAATAAGTGTATGATAGTTTTACTTTGATGGCATTATATTTATTCTTCTTTTATGCGCAGAAATTATTAATTTCTAAAGTGTAGGCTACAGCCATATCACACCCTTTTAGATAAAAGGCACTTACATATTTGCTTTCATTGTTATTTGATAAAGAAATTTTTGTAATGGATATAAAGAAACACTTTACACAATTTTAAAAGCTTTTTTTTTTATCCTGATTGTGTTATAAAAGAGTTTAATAAAGTGAAATAGTTTTTTTTTGTTGGGCCTAAGTTTTAATTGCACATATCGGTAGCTTCATAGAAAAAATGCATACGTTAATTTTTTATTAAAGTTGGGATTTTAATGGAGCTTAAAAAAAACTTACAAAAGAAAAAATTCAGCATCCCCATTTTTTACTTGTAACTTAAATATGGGTTGCAGTGAAAAATTTTTGATGAATTTTAATATCAAGCTGGGTGGATATATACATATATATAACAAATCCGAAAAAAGAAATAAGTTTATCCCAGAAAAGTGTGAATATAAATGAATTTTGGTTTTACATATAAACTATTTCGTAATAAATTTAAAAGTTTAACTCTAAAATAGTCTATTATTAAAACGGCTGAATATAAAATTTTTTTTACTGCGTATGAAAAAGACTGTACCTACCAAGACGACTTATACCATGCCCGAAATATAAGCTTCACATCGCAGATTATTTCATACAAATTACTTAGGAGTACAGTTATTTCAATAGGGCCACATAGGTGACAAATGTAATATTTAATTAACTGCAATAAATTCAGTGGAGAGCGACTTTAACTTCCACACGAAGGGTTCCTCACGGTGCTTGTTTCTTGTTGGTCTTTTTGTTTTGGTTTCTGGCTATTTCCTTAAATTTTTGGTGTTTTTTTAGTACTGACGCTATTTTCTTTAAGCGTTTATTTCGTTTTTGCGATTTTTTTTTTCGTTTTGACGACTTTTTAGTATTGACACTTTAAAGCTTTTGCGTTTTTTTTTTCGTGTCGGTGATTTATTTGGTTTTGGCGATTTTTTGTTTTATTTTTTTACATGTTTAGTTTTACATGTTAGTTTAAACGATTTTTTAAGTTTTTGCGTTTTTTTCATGTTGGCGATTTTTGTTTTTTATTTATTTATTTATTATTTATTTTTATTTTATTTAAAATTTAAACTTAGATTTTTGTTTTTTTTTTACAATACATATTTTTAGTTTAGGCGATTTTTTTAGTTTTGGCCCTTTTTTCGTTTTGGCGATTTATTCGGTTTTTTAGCGATCTCTCGACTTTTTGTGATTTTTTTTTGGCGTTTTAGCGTATTATTTTATTTTTGGTGATATTTTTCATTCAACCACTTTTTTCATTTTGGTGATTTTTCGTTTCGGCAGTTTTTAGTTTTGGGTTTTTGTTTAGTTATAGCGTTTTTGAAAATCCTAAAAGTTTGCCTCTTACGGTTTCCAGGATGCAGCAAGTTCTCAAAAATAAATTAACTAATAGAATACCCTTTAATTTTAATTTTATGGCTCAGTATACCAAAATTAATGAGCTGGAAGTAACTTAATATCAGAGCTTTAAATCATTCACCCTTCCAATTCACAATTCCAATACTTGGGGTTTGTCTACCCATTGTCGAAAACAACTGAGTCTATTAACAGTCTCATGCTTTTTTCAAGACCTTAGGGAACATAAATAGATTATCGATAACACAAAATTGTTATCGAGAGAGAGTAAATAAGCTCCAAGCTTTTGGTATGTATATTGACATTACTTCGATGTTGACAACATGGTTGACCCCTTCGCTATCGAACAATGTAATAATATGGTTCGATATCGAATGCCATAATCTGAAACTGAAAAAAAGTGATCGAATCAGCTCGTTATCGAAAGCGACGATTAGACCAGGGGGGTTACTCTCTATTGCGATGCGAAAGCTAAATGTGATGAGATGCCAATTTGGTATTCTCTATTACTTACGCAAATCCTTTCACAAAATTCTTTGATAAAGTGGCAGCACTGACTTTGCAAAAGGAAATATGGCAAAGATTGACAGTAATGAAATGCCAAAATATGTAAAAAACGTTTTTTCAGAAAAGGAAACTTAGGAAAAAGTAAAGTGTAACAGTTTTTAATTGAAAGTAAAATAGTGTTTGATGAGGAAAACGACCGTGTAGGACGAGTCTTAAGAGATAAGTTCAATATACTCTCTTCAAAATTTCCGTTTGAATAAGGAAGCGTTTCTGTATGTTCTAAACGCTATTCAACACGAGCTAAAAGTTTCAAGGAGATCCAGAGCAATTTCAACTATTATAAAACTAGCCGCCACATTCAAATTACTTGGTCAAGGCGGATATTAACATCAAATTGGCCAGGACCATACCTTAGGTCTATCGCAGCAGTCGCACATTGCTAAGAGGTTTGCTAGGCATTGAACGAATACTACGTTCCAACCATATCAAATTTGATTTATGATGGTTAGATCGGCCAAAAACAAGCACAGTAGTAGGGAACTGCCGGTCCCACCGCAATTAAAATTGTTAAATTGTGGCTGAAATTGTTAAATTGTGGCTGAAATTGTTAAATTGTGGGCTGAAATTGTTAAATTGTGGCTGAAATTGTTAAATTTTGGCTGAAATTTTAAAATTCTTGGAAATTTGTTTACATTAGGAGTTTTTTGTTTATATTAACTTTTTTTGTTTATATTAAGTATATGTATGTATGTATGTATGTATGTATGTATGACCGTGGGAACTTGTGCGTGGAATATTTTGTGGGAATACATTAAGGGGGTTTATAGCTTTAAGATTTTTATATTTGTATGATTTTTCCTAATGCCGACGGGAAAACATCTTTATTTTTTCTAATACCGACGGGAAAGTTATGATTGTTGTTAGACTGTGGAAATTTGTTGATGTCCGTGATTTGGGCAGGTGAGGTTTTTGTAACATGTAACCGTGGGAATTTGCGGGTGTATCTTTAAGGCAGCCTGTGTTTGGTGGGGGCGGGTGTTGTTGTAATATCTATCCGTGGGAATTTGTGTGCGGAATATTTTGTAGGAATATATTAAGGGGTTTATAGGTTTGAGGCTTTTATATGTGTATGATTTCCTGATGCCAACGGGAAAACATGTTTAGTTTTTTCAAATGCCGACGGGAAAATCATGGAAATGATTTTTCCTAATGCCGACGGAAAATTTGAGGGTATGTCTAGCTGTAGAAATTGAAGTCTGGCTGTGATTCGTAGAGGGTGGGGTGTGTCTAGATTGTGAGACCTTAAGGCTGACCGTGATTTGGGTAGGTGAGGGTGTTTTGTAATATGTAACCATGAGAATTCGGTGACGTATATGCTTGTTGGAATTTAAATCAAGCTGGGCTTCGTGGAGGGGCGGGATGTATTTGAGGGAGATCGACTGGTGGAGGGTGGGGAGTTGTTGTAATATGTATCCGTGGGAATCTGTGTACATGTATGTATGTATGTCTGTAAGAGTTTAAGGCTGTCTGTGATTTATCAAAGGTGAGGTGAGAGTGTTCATGTAATACGTATCCGTGGGAATCTGTGTATATGTATGTTCGTAGGAGTTTAAGGCTGATTCTGATTTGAGGTGGGGGAGGGTGTTGTTGTGATAGATAGATAGAATGAGCCTATGTGTGTGTGTGTGTGTGTGTATGTATGTATATATAGGAGTTTAAGGCTGTCCTTGATTTGAGGTAGGCGGGCGGTGTTGTTGTAATATGTATCTATAAGAATTTGGGTGTTTATATGTCCGTGGGAATCTGTGTACATGTATGTATGTATGTCTGTAAGAGTTTAAGGCTGATCGTAATTTAAATTGTTGAGATTGATCGATTGTATGTGACTTCGAGAATTAGTGTATGTATATCTGTAGGAAACTTAAGGCTTATCGTGATTTATGAGGGGCGAAGTGTTCATGTAATATAACCGCGCAATTTGTGTGTATATATGTAGGAGTTTAAGGCTGATCATGATTAATGAGAGGTGAGGTGAAGGTGTTCATGTATATGTATACGTATCTGTGTGCATATATGTATGTCTATATGAGTTTAAGGCTAATCGTGATTTAGGTTGTGAGATTGATAGATTGTATGTTACCTTGAGATTTTGTGTATATATATCTGTAAGAACTTTAGGCTGACTGTGATTTGTGAGGGGAGGGGCGTTGTTGAAATAGGTTTAATTTTTCGTAGATGAATTTTGGTATGTGTGTGTGTGTATGTGATTTTCTCACCCTAGTATTTATATGTACGTTGAAATAAATTATTTCTCATATGAACATTTTTTGCTAGAAAATATTATCATATATCTGAACTTCCCTAATCCTAGTATGTTTTTCATATTGGAGGATGAGATTGCTTTATATTTTATCAAGCTTAAATTTGTCCAGTGTTAAAGTCTGTCGGTCAGAAATTTGTTTATATTTGTATAAATATTAATTTCAGATTTTGCAAAATTCTTGCGTACGATCATGGAGATTTTGTGTGTGTGTATGTGTGTATGCGCGATAGAGTTTGACTGGTCTGTGATAAGTTTGTTTATTTAAGTACATTTGTCTTCTTCGACTTTCGTCTTCAAGCGTCAGTAGCTTGGAGAACGGTTTGTATGTTTTCATGAGGTAGATATGTAAGTGTGATTGTTAAAATCCAATAAATACTTGAGCATGGGTAAGAAATTTGAAAATATGTGTACATATGTACATATGGATCTACAAATTGATTTTATGTATGTATGTATGTACATACAAATAAGTCTGGGGCTCCCTGTTTAAATACATTTTTTTTGTCATGTGCTGTTGTTGCTGTTGTAAATATTCGCCTGGTCTTTTGTGTATAGATGTGAAATATCTCGATAGTTTTTTTATTTGAAATTAAAAAAGCGTTCTTTTAATTTTTAGATGTATTTACTTAAAAGTTTGTGAGGAGTTTCTGTTTTAAGTAAAATTTAATTCCTCTCTAGTTGTAGTAAATATAGTATAAATATTTAATATATTTTATTTCCATTTGTTTAAAGTTGATGTAGACTATATAGTCAACGTTAGAAATTTTTCGGTGTAAAATTTTTTCCAACTATCATATTTTTTCTTCACCTTTTTCATATATTTTAGGACATCTTGCATTGGCTTTAAAAAATGATAAACGCTTTGAAATGAAACTGATCCAGCAGTCCAGCTTTTTTTAACCACTTTGCTTCTCTTTCCTTTTTTATTGATAAACATTTAAAATCAAATGGTGGTTTTATAATGAAATTGTTATACTCATTATTGCGAAAAACATCCGCTACTTTTTTTTGTAATGAACATCATTCGAAACCTTACTTAATTTATAAGACTTTCAGGACTTTCTATTATTCGATCATTAGTAAAAATGCAGTAGCTGAGGTCATTGCTTACTGTTTCATATTAAATTTCTATATGAATTGAGCCGCTATTGAATAAAAGGAACTTTTATCTTAAACTTTAGTGCATTTGGAAGTGTTTGAGATTCTTTCATATAATAGCTTTGTTGGAATCTTAGATACGAGTACATATAATATAGAATTGTATAACGTTTATTTTTAATTTTTATGTTAAGATCATCATCATTTAGATATGAAACTAAATTTAAATGTACTTTTAAATTAGTTAAATCATAATGAGGAAACTTGTTTTCTTCTTGAATAGCGATCAACAGAAAACGAAATCGTTTTCTTACAATTTAGGTCTGGCCTCTCAACGGTTCCTCTAGTATACAAGATGACTTTCTATGTCAACATATCTGTCTACTCTTTGTCAGCGTTAAGGGACAATTAAATGTTAAAATTTTAATTCCTCAAATTGTGTTACTTCATACTGATAATATATTTTCATTAATAAGGTATATGTTTATCTTATGAAGATTACTCGCCTATGGCTTTTATTTGATGTTCTAGATGATTTTTTTCTCATTTTATTAAATTTCAGCGTATTGTGTATATATTTCTGATATTTTTAAGTGCGCTTTATTTACCTGTCAGACAAAGTGTGATACTCAGTCTCTCTTTTTAATATTTTTTTTTCTTCTTTTAATGTATCACTACTATTTTATCAGATTTTACTACTTGAAAAAGAGAATATTTATATAATTTTTAAACGTATTCATTTATACATATAGGTAAATATATGTATGTATGTATAGAGAAATTACTTTATCTACAAAGAAATACATGTTTAATAATCAACTATTCTAGAAAATCTATCTCAAATAATTCAGTTACCTCCACCATAAATTCACCGTCTGTGTTTTCATAGTGTCAGAAACATTAGAATAACTATGTTTGAGAGAATTTTTACATCGAGTTTTTCTACATGAGGTTTGCTGGTTGACCCCTTGAAGTTATTGTTGACGTAGGCTGGGTTGTATCACATTCAGATGTAATCATTTCTCACTTAAAAAAGGTTCTCATCACCTTCTATCAGGTTTTTATATTTTTCTAACATGCATGTCTTAGCATGCTTTTGTCCTTAGTGACGCAAGCGTCCGAGATGTAGTGGTGTTTCAGTTAAAAATCTATACTATTAGAATTTACAATTTCGCTCTTTTTATTCTTTTACAAAGTAGATACATATTTATGTATTTCATTTAGCATAGAATCATAATATTTCTTTACTTACAAAATTATATGACGTGAGGAATTCTTTTAAATTTGCATGCTTCGGCATGCTTTCAATATTTTTTCTGTAAATTTATTTTATACTCATACAGTTACAGATATAAAGTAAGATCTGCTGATATTGCATTTTACAATTTATGTATGCTTCAGCATGATTCCAGTTGATGTCCATATTTATTCAGTAAGTTTGTTTGATACTAATTCATACACATATACATTCTTAAAGATTGGAAATCTAAGTCCAATTTATGTAGTTTGTCTATATTTTCTAAAGATTTGATAGCTATAGAAATGAATAGAGTGAAGATCTATTATAATAGCCCATGAGCATATTTTAAAATTTCGCTTGCTAGAGCTTTCGAAATGGAAAATGTACAATTTTCACTATAAAAAGTGATAATATTATGTGTTACTGAATATTAATTTATTTTGAACGCTTAAGTTTTCACAATATTTCATACAGGCCAACAAGTTTAGAGAATTTCCAGTATATTAAGTTAATTATCTTTCTTAAGACCTATCATTCCTAATCATTCCTTCAAAAATACAAACCAAACTAGATTTTTCCTGTTTAATTATATATTTTACTTTCATTAAATTTCAATATTTTTTTCATCTTCAAATTATTATATTTAGCAGCTTTTTCTCATTTGTTAAGTTAACTTTAATCGGAAACATTTAAATAGTGAGATGAACTTTTATATTGTATACGAGTACATTAAGTAATTCTTTGTATATTTCAATACACTTATATGAACCATCATCACATAATTCCTTTGGATGATCTATTAAATCATTCTACTATTGATGCTTTCATATTAAGTAATATTTAATATTCTACTTATGCATGAATTTTCCAATGTCTATTAAAAGATTCTTGGATGACTGGATGATTGTAATCCATTTGTAAGTTTTTTGGTACTCGTAACATTTCAAAAATATTTACACAGCCTAGGTTTTTTCGAGTGCAACTTTTATTTTCAACGGTATTGACCATAGAAACTTTGTGAATGAATCATTTACAGTCTACAATAATCAATAATTTCTATTTTCTGTAGAATAGTTTCCCATTTCAGCTAAATCAGCTCCATAAAAGATCAACTATTCCTTTCATTACATATCTACAATGCACAAACAATTTTCGAGATTTAGTATAGAGTTCGATTACTAAATTTCTTTTTGAAGACATTAAGTTGTTTTACAGATTTTTTGGAGAGTGGTGTTGTGATCTACTTGATGCACTTTCAGCTATTTATACTATCATGTAGTTAATTTTCCAATCTATAAATTTTATTGTTCAGCTGTTCAATTTGTTTTTTCAAAAGATGATTTAATTTTTAGTATGTGTTTTTTCAATTTTATAACTATCTTCTATCTCTAATTGTATTTCACGTTGTACTCCATCAATTTGCATTTTAATATATTCTTGAATTATATTAATTCCTTAAGCTGTATTATTAATTTGTCCTATAGTTTATCGTTTTGAGTTTCCAGAAACAATTTACTGATAACATCATTCTCCGTCAGTGAATGATGATGATTCTCTATCCATGTATTAGTAGAAATTACATATTTTATATAGTTTTCAAAATAAAATTTCTCATAGTATTTCCATGTTTTATTATCATTCATTAAAGAAAATAAAGCTACTATTAGAGCCTATATTTGACCATCAACTTGTATTTTATCTTCATTTAGTTTTAGGTTACTATCACCAAACTTCCATTCATTATTCAAATCTTAATGTGGGCCATAGTTTGTATCTAATTAAATTCTTCCTTCCAAGACTGATAAATGAGTATAAGTGTCTTCAGAATTGGAAGTCTATGAGTAAAAATCATCTTCATCATCCTCATCATCATTCTCAGTATTAGCATCATTAAATAAGATGATATCATCAAATATTGTTCCTTCTGAAAGTTTCTTCGGTGAACTTGTCTCTATATTGACTGATGGCTTTAAACTTATATTATTTTCAGCTTCTATCTTGATTTTACTTTCTTCTTTCTTGTGAATTCTTTCAATATTTCTAGAACTATTTATGAATTCTTTGAGAGGTTCTGGTATAGGTTTAAATGTATCTTTTCTAGCTCACAAGTATCTATTTCACCAGTTTTTATACTACTTGTCAACACCAACTGTTTTAAAATTTTCTCATCCATGTTTAGCAAATAAGAGGTATCAGCTATTAGATCAGGTATCAGATCAGGTTATCAGGTAGCTGGTCTGGTTTTCAGATCAGCTTATCAGGACCTGGTCTGGTTTTCAGATCAGCTTATCAGGACCTGGTCTGGTTTTCAGATCAGCTTATCAGGACCTGGTCTGGTTTTCAGATCAGCTTATCAGGACCTGGTCTGGTTTTCAGATCAGCTTATCAGGACCTGATCTGGTTTTCAGATCAGCTTATCAGGACCTGGTCTGGTTTTCAGATCAGCTTATCAGGACCTGGTCTGGTTTTCAGATCAGCTTATCAGAACCTGGTCTGGTTTCAGATCAGCTTATCAGAACCTGGTCTGGTTTTCAGATCAGCTTATCAGGAGCTGGTCTGATTTTCAGATCAACTTTTCTGATTCAGATTGGGTTATCAGTTTACAAGTAGCTGCCTATTTATAACATTTATATGAATGCAGTTTAAGGTCAGATGAAAAACGAAAAAGTAAACTTTTATGCAGTCAAATTCTCTTTTTTTCGTTTAATTCAATATCGTTGCTTATAATCAAAATTCATATTTATCCTTCCAACATGCATTTTATTTGTCTCATCTTACTTAAACATTATAATTACATTATGATTATCTGATATAAAATGTTTGGTGATTCTGGTATAAGTTTGGCATCAGCAGAATGCATCAACATTCTTATCTCACTCCATATAAAAATATGTTTCTCACATCTAACATCGTTAAATATCATATCGGAATTACTTTTAGCTTTGTTAGGAGAAATAACAGATTCAGTATCTGTAAATGTGTATTATCCCATTCCTTCAATTAATGAAATTATGTAATTTCTTTAAGTATCCATATTTAGGTTGATAGAGAGATTTTGAGTATTAATATGTAGATGTTTTAAAATTTTATTTCATTAAGACTTAGCAAGCCAATCATATTATATTTTTTATTTTATTTTTTTACAATTTGACAGACCAACTATTTTTGCGCAAATAAAATTTGGTAGAAGGGAACTATCACTTGTTTTTGAACTAACGTTTGATGAATCATCAAAAATTTCGTACCATCCTATTTTTAGGTTGTTTTGACTATAAGTATGCACCAATATTTATGAAATGTGTTTCATAAATATTGTCTCTAATTTAGAAAAAATAAAATAATACAGCTATACGACACCAGAAAATATTTTCTGGTATCGTATAGCTGTATTATTTTATTTTTCCTATATAAGAGATAATGGTCCCTACTCATAGTCAAAACAAAGTATATTTTAAGAGTTTAAAACCAGTATTATAATAAAAATACTGATTTTAAACTCTTACAGTCTTATTTATAAAAATTATTAAGACTTTATAAAGGTTTTTTTTTAGACAAATTTTCATAAAAAATTTTTCTAAAAAAGCCTTTATAAAGTCTTAATAATTTTTATAAATAAGGCTGTTAAAATATACTTTGTTTCACTAACCACATTTGTGTAACTAATTGCATTTCATAAATATTGTCGTATACTCATAATCAAAACAAATGATAGTTTTATGTTGTTTTGAATGTGAGTATACATCATTATCTCTTATTAAAAAAATAAAATAATACATCTACACGATTTCAGAAAATATTTTCTGATATCGTATAGCTGTATTATTTTATTTTTTTAAGAAGAGATAATATTTATGAAATGCATTTAGTTACACAAATGTGGTTAGTGAAACAACCTAAAAATAGGATGGTACGAAATTTTTGATGATTCATCAAACGTTAGTTCAAAAACAAGTGATAGTTCCCTTCTACCAAATTTTATTTGCGCAAAAATAGTTGGTCTGTCAAATTGTAAAAAAATAAAATAAAAAATATAATGTGATTGGCTTGCTAAGTCTTAATGAAATAAAATTTTAAAACATCTACATATTAATACTCAAAATCTCTCTATCAACCTAAATATGGATACTTAAAGAAATTACATAATTTCATTAATTGAAGGAATGGGATAATACACATTTACAGATACTGAATCTGTTATTTCTCCTAACAAAGCTAAAAGTAATTCCGATATGATATTTAACGATGTTAGATGTGAGAAACATATTTTTATATGGAGTGAGATAAGAATGTTGATGCATTCTGCTGATGCCAAACTTATACCAGAATCACCAAACATTTTATATCAGATAATCATAATGTAATTATAATGTTTAAGTAAGATGAGACAAATAAAATGCATGTTGGAAGGATAAATATGAATTTTGATTATAAGCAACGATATTGAATTAAACGAAAAAAAGAGAATTTGACTGCATAAAAGTTTACTTTTTCGTTTTTCATCTGACCTTAAACTGCATTCATATAAATGTTATAAATAGGCAGCTACTTGTAAACTGATAACCCAATCTGAATCAGAAAAGTTGATCTGAAAATCAGACCAGCTCCTGATAAGCTGATCTGAAAACCAGACCAGGTTCTGATAAGCTGATCTGAAACCAGACCAGGTACTGATAAGCTGATCTGAAAACCAGACCAGGTCCTGATAAGCTGATCTGAAAACCAGACCAGGTCCTGATAAGCTGATCTGAAAACCAGATCAGGTCCTGATAAGCTGATCTGAAAACCAGACCAGGTCCTGATAAGCTGATCTGAAAACCAGACCAGGTCCTGATAAGCTGATCTGAAAACCAGACCAGGTCCTGATAAGCTGATCTGAAAACCAGACCAGGTCCTGATAAGCTGATCTGAAAACCAGACCAGCTACCTGATAACCTGATCTGATACCTGATCTAATAGCTGATACCTCTTATTTGCTAAACATGGATGAGAAAATTTTAAAACAGTTGGTGTTGACAAGTAGTATAAAAACTGGTGAAATAGATACTTGTGAGCTAGAAAAGATACATTTAAACCTATACCAGAACCTCTCAAAGAATTCATAAATAGTTCTAGAAATATTGAAAGAATTCACAAGAAAGAAGAAAGTAAAATCAAGATAGAAGCTGAAAATAATATAAGTTTAAAGCCATCAGTCAATATAGAGACAAGTTCACCGAAGAAACTTTCAGAAGGAACAATATTTGATGATATCATCTTATTTAATGATGCTAATACTGAGAATGATGATGAGGATGATGAAGATGATTTTTACTCATAGACTTCCAATTCTGAAGACACTTATACTCATTTATCAGTCTTGGAAGGAAGAATTTAATTAGATACAAACTATGGCCCACATTAAGATTTGAATAATGAATGGAAGTTTGGTGATAGTAACCTAAAACTAAATGAAGATAAAATACAAGTTGATGGTCAAATATAGGCTCTAATAGTAGCTTTATTTTCTTTAATGAATGATAATAAAACATGGAAATACTATGAGAAATTTTATTTTGAAAACTATATAAAATATGTAATTTCTACTAATACATGGATAGAGAATCATCATCATTCACTGACGGAGAATGATGTTATCAGTAAATTGTTTCTGGAAACTCAAAACGATAAACTATAGGACAAATTAATAATACAGCTTAAGGAATTAATATAATTCAAGAATATATTAAAATGCAAATTGATGGAGTACAACGTGAAATACAATTAGAGATAGAAGATAGTTATAAAATTGAAAAAACACATACTAAAAATTAAATCATCTTTTGAAAAAACAAATTGAACAGCTGAACAATAAAATTTATAGATTGGAAAATTAACTACATGATAGTATAAATAGCTGAAAGTGCATCAAGTAGATCACAACACCACTCTCCAAAAAATCTGTAAAACAACTTAATGTCTTCAAAAAGAAATTTAGTAATCGAACTCTATACTAAATCTCGAAAATTGTTTGTGCATTGTAGATATGTAATGAAAGGAATAGTTGATCTTTTATGGAGCTGATTTAGCTGAAATGGGAAACTATTCTACAGAAAATAGAAATTATTGATTATTGTAGACTGTAAATGATTCATTCACAAAGTTTCTATGGTCAATACCGTTGAAAATAAAAGTTGCACTCGAAAAAACCTAGGCTGTGTAAATATTTTTGAAATGTTACGAGTACCAAAAAACTTACAAATGGATTACAATCATCCAGTCATCCAAGAATCTTTTAATAGACATTGGAAAATTCATGCATAAGTAGAATATTAAATATTACTTAATATGAAAGCATCAATAGTAGAATGATTTAATAGATCATCCAAAGGAATTATGTGATGATGGTTCATATAAGTGTATTGAAATATACAAAGAATTACTTAATGTACTCGTATACAATATAAAAGTTCATCTCACTATTTAAATGTTTCCGATTAAAGTTAACTTAACAAATGAGAAAAAGCTGCTAAATATAATAATTTGAAGATGAAAAAAATATTGAAATTTAATGAAAGTAAAATATATAATTAAACAGGAAAAATCTAGTTTGGTTTGTATTTTTGAAGGAATGATTAGGAATGATAGGTCTTAAGAAAGATAATTAACTTAATATACTGGAAATTCTCTAAACTTGTTGGCCTGTATGAAATATTGTGAAAACTTAAGCGTTCAAAATAAATTAATATTCAGTAACACATAATATTATCACTTTTTATAGTGAAAATTGTACATTTTCCATTTCGAAAGCTCTAGCAAGCGAAATTTTAAAATATGCTCATGGGCTATTATAATAGATCTTCACTCTATTCATTTCTATAGCTATCAAATCTTTAGAAAATATAGACAAACTACATAAATTGGACTTAGATTTCCAATCTTTAAGAATGTATATGTGTATGAATTAGTATCAAACAAACTTACTGAATAAATATGGACATCAACTGGAATCATGCTGAAGCATACATAAATTGTAAAATGCAATATCAGCAGATCTTACTTTATATCTGTAACTGTATGAGTATAAAATAAATTTACAGAAAAAATATTGAAAGCATGCCGAAGCATGCAAATTTAAAAGAATTCCTCACGTCATATAATTTTGTAAGTAAAGAAATATTATGATTCTATGCTAAATGAAATACATAAATATGTATCTACTTTGTAAAAGAATAAAAAGAGCGAAATTGTAAATTCTAATAGTATAGATTTTTAACTGAAACACCACTACATCTCGGACGCTTGCGTCACTAAGGACAAAAGCATGCTAAGACATGCATGTTAGAAAAATATAAAAACCTGATAGAAGGTGATGAGAACCTTTTTTAAGTGAGAAATGATTACATCTGAATGTGATACAACCCAGCCTACGTCAACAATAACTTCAAGGGGTCAACCAGCAAACCTCATGTAGAAAAACTCGATGTAAAAATTCTCTCAAACATAGTTATTCTAATGTTTCTGACACTATGAAAACACAGACGGTGAATTTATGGTGGAGGTAACTGAATTATTTGAGATAGATTTTCTAGAATAGTTGATTATTAAACATGTATTTCTTTGTAGATAAAGTAATTTCTCTATACATACATACATATATTTACCTATATGTATAAATGAATACGTTTAAAAATTATATAAATATTCTCTTTTTCAAGTAGTAAAATCTGATAAAATAGTAGTGATACATTAAAAGAAGAAAAAAAAATATTAAAAAGAGAGACTGAGTATCACACTTTGTCTGACAGGTAAATAAAGCGCACTTAAAAATATCAGAAATATATACACAATACGCTGAAATTTAATAAAATGAGAAAAAAATCATCTAGAACATCAAATAAAAGCCATAGGCGAGTAATCTTCATAAGATAAACATATACCTTATTAATGAAAATATATTATCAGTATGAAGTAACACAATTTGAGGAATTAAAATTTTAACATTTAATTGTCCCTTAACGCTGACAAAGAGTAGACAGATATGTTGACATAGAAAGTCATCTTGTATACTAGAGGAACCGTTGAGAGGCCAGACCTAAATTGTAAGAAAACGATTTCGTTTTCTGTTGATCGCTATTCAAGAAGAAAACAAGTTTCCTCATTATGATTTAACTAATTTAAAAGTACATTTAAATTTAGTTTCATATCTAAATGATGATGATCTTAACATAAAAATTAAAAATAAACGTTATACAATTCTATATTATATGTACTCGTATCTAAGATTCCAACAAAGCTATTATATGAAAGAATCTCAAACACTTCCAAATGCACTAAAGTTTAAGATAAAAGTTCCTTTTATTCAATAGCGGCTCAATTCATATAGAAATTTAATATGAAACAGTAAGCAATGACCTCAGCTACTGCATTTTTACTAATGATCGAATAATAGAAAGTCCTGAAAGTCTTATAAATTAAGTAAGGTTTCGAATGATGTTCATTACAAAAAAAAGTAGCGGATGTTTTTCGCAATAATGAGTATAACAATTTCATTATAAAACCACCATTTGATTTTAAATGTTTATCAATAAAAAAGGAAAGAGAAGCAAAGTGGTTAAAAAAAGCTGGACTGCTGGATCAGTTTCATTTCAAAGCGTTTATCATTTTTTAAAGCCAATGCAAGATGTCCTAAAATATATGAAAAAGGTGAAGAAAAAATATGATAGTTGGAAAAAATTTTACACCGAAAAATTTCTAACGTTGACTATATAGTCTACATCAACTTTAAACAAATGGAAATAAAATATATTAAATATTTATACTATATTTACTACAACTAGAGAGGAATTAAATTTTACTTAAAACAGAAACTCCTCACAAACTTTTAAGTAAATACATCTAAAAATTAAAAGAACGCTTTTTTAATTTCAAATAAAAAAACTATCGAGATATTTCACATCTATACACAAAAGACCAGGCGAATATTTACAACAGCAACAACAGCACATGACAAAAAAAATGTATTTAAACAGGGAGCCCCAGACTTATTTGTATGTACATACATACATACATAAAATCAATTTGTAGATCCATATGTACATATGTACACATATTTTCAAATTTCTTACCCATGCTCAAGTATTTATTGGATTTTAACAATCACACTTACATATCTACCTCATGAAAACATACAAACCGTTCTCCAAGCTACTGACGCTTGAAGACGAAAGTCGAAGAAGACAAATGTACTTAAATAAACAAACTTATCACAGACCAGTCAAACTCTATCGCGCATACACACATACACACACACAAAATCTCCATGATCGTACGCAAGAATTTTGCAAAATCTGAAATTAATATTTATACAAATATAAACAAATTTCTGACCGACAGACTTTAACACTGGACAAATTTAAGCTTGATAAAATATAAAGCAATCTCATCCTCCAATATGAAAAACATACTAGGATTAGGGAAGTTCAGATATATGATAATATTTTCTAGCAAAAAATGTTCATATGAGAAATAATTTATTTCAACGTACATATAAATACTAGGGTGAGAAAATCACATACACACACACACATACCAAAATTCATCTACGAAAAATTAAACCTATTTCAACAACGCCCCTCCCCTCACAAATCACAGTCAGCCTAAAGTTCTTACAGATATATATACACAAAATCTCAAGGTAACATACAATATATCAATCTCACAACCTAAATCACGATTAGCCTTAAACTCATATAGACATACATATATGCACACAGATACGTATACATATACATGAACACCTTCACCTCACCTCTCATTAATCATGATCAGCCTTAAACTCCTACATATATACACACAAATTGCGCGGTTATATTACATGAACACTTCGCCCCTCATAAATCACGATAAGCCTTAAGTTTCCTACAGATATACATACACTAATTCTCGAAGTCACATACAATCGATCAATCTCAACAATTTAAATTACGATCAGCCTTAAACTCTTACAGACATACATACATACATGTACACAGATTCCCACGGACATATAAACACCCAAATTCTTATAGATACATATTACAACAACACCGCCCGCCTACCTCAAATCAAGGACAGCCTTAAACTCCTATATATACATACATACACACACACACACACACACATAGGCTCATTCTATCTATCTATCACAACAACACCCTCCCCCACCTCAAATCAGAATCAGCCTTAAACTCCTACGAACATACATATACACAGATTCCCACGGATACGTATTACA
This sequence comes from Nowickia ferox, assembly GCA_936439885.1. NCBI lineage: Eukaryota > Metazoa > Arthropoda > Insecta > Diptera > Tachinidae > Nowickia > Nowickia ferox. The sequence goes on from OW387025.1 coordinate 115,180,093, forward strand.
TGAACACTCTCACCTCACCTTTGATAAATCACAGACAGCCTTAAACTCTTACAGACATACATACATACATGTACACAGATTCCCACGGATACATATTACAACAACTCCCCACCCTCCACCAGTCGATCTCCCTCAAATACATCCCGCCCCTCCACGAAGCCCAGCTTGATTTAAATTCCAACAAGCATATACGTCACCGAATTCTCATGGTTACATATTACAAAACACCCTCACCTACCCAAATCACGGTCAGCCTTAAGGTCTCACAATCTAGACACACCCCACCCTCTACGAATCACAGCCAGACTTCAATTTCTACAGCTAGACATACCCTCAAATTTTCCGTCGGCATTAGGAAAAATCATTTCCATGATTTTCCCGTCGGCATTTGAAAAAACTAAACATGTTTTCCCGTTGGCATCAGGAAATCATACACATATAAAAGCCTCAAACCTATAAACCCCTTAATATATTCCTACAAAATATTCCGCACACAAATTCCCACGGATAGATATTACAACAACACCCGCCCCCACCAAACACAGGCTGCCTTAAAGATACACCCGCAAATTCCCACGGTTACATGTTACAAAAACCTCACCTGCCCAAATCACGGACATCAACAAATTTCCACAGTCTAACAACAATCATAACTTTCCCGTCGGTATTAGAAAAAATAAAGATGTTTTCCCGTCGGCATTAGGAAAAATCATACAAATATAAAAATCTTAAAGCTATAAACCCCCTTAATGTATTCCCACAAAATATTCCACGCACAAGTTCCCACGGTCATACATACATACATACATACATACATACATATACTTAATATAAACAAAAAAAGTTAATATAAACAAAAAACTCCTAATGTAAACAAATTTCCAAGAATTTTAAAATTTCAGCCAAAATTTAACAATTTCAGCCACAATTTAACAATTTCAGCCCACAATTTAACAATTTCAGCCACAATTTAACAATTTCAGCCACAATTTAACAATTTTAATTGCGGTGGGACCGGCAGTTCCCTACTACTAAGCACTTACACTTCAACACAAAATTGCAGGACAGTATGAATGCTATGGTTTGGTTAATTATATTTCACCTTGATTTTACATTTTTAGATATATATGCATGTGATCACAAAATGTAATGTAATTTTTTTTTTCTCTAAAAATAATTTCGATATCAAATATAAATATTTGTTCAACCTACTCACATGTTTTTCTCCCTTTGCGTTTGATATTTACCTATCGCAAGATATTTGCAATAATCGGACGATTTTAAAAGACGCTTTCGCATTACAGAGTGCGGTGATACTAGGTTTGCGAAAGAAAAGAAAAATAGATGCGAAAACCAAATGCGCAAACCAAATGCACAAACCAAATGCGCAAACGCATTAGAGAGTATCAATTGTTCGATTTCTTAGCATTTTTCTTTCGCATCGCAATAGAATAAAGATGATTGATGCAAATTTAACCAACTCATGCAATTGTGTAAATAATAAGATAATTTTACCATAAGTAGATGAAAAAGCATAAACAATTCTCGTACATTTGGCTCAAGGCTGCATATAAGTTTTAAAATTGTGACGGTGTCGACTTAAGTCAACTAGATCATCTTTTCCTAAAATTTGTTTCATACCACATCTTTTTACAATCAGCTTTTGTGGAATTGACTACACAAAAATATTTGTGTTTATCAAAATGTGTTATCAAAATTGTTTTTATTTTTTTGTCTTCACTCACTTTATTAACTTAATTAATTCAACAGAATTCCATTTAATTTTCACATCGCATCATGTTTATTATTAGAAAATTTCCCCAATTATATTTTCAATTCAGTGAAATGAACTAATTAATAACATTTTTACAGGAATCAAAATATCAATTTATCTTTGTTGTTGCGTTGTTTTCAACAAAAAAAAAAAAAAAAAACACATAAACTAATAATACCTGAAACAACGTTTTTGCTTATTTGTTTGTAAACGTTAAAGACTCTTAACTTATTTATAAAATCTTACAATGACCCTTGTGTCGAAAAGGCGAAACTAAAAAGGCCTTAACAGTATCGATTTAATAGACCTTTTTGAATGACACAAAAAGGTCGAGAGTGTAAATGTGGGAAAAGCTTTCAAAAAGGAAAAATTAATTATCCAACAAAGGAAACAGCACGCATAGCACATGCATGTTTATATACATGTATGTATGTATGTATGTATATATTTGTTTTAGGTAAAATAATCACCAACTTACATTACATATTAAATTGGCACAGATATAGGGAATGTATGTATGTTACACAACGTGGTAGAATACTGGACCTTTTTCTGCAACAATAATTTAAAAAAACAAATCAATGTAAGTTTTGTTAGTGTTTGTGCAGAAATAATGGTATTGTGTGATTTGAGGTGATTTATAATTTAGTTATAAAAATGTGTTAATGCATTTTGTTCTACACTGTACGCATGTAAACAAGCCATACAAATGCGAAAAATAAATATTTATGGCATTTAATACTGTAGACAAGGGTCAGGTCCGTTTATTTTGATTTCATCTATTAAACTGCAGCACCCACATAAATAAAGAGAACACAGTTGAAATAATATAAAAAAACAAAAAGATTCCCACATACGAGATTTTAGGGGTCGTTTGGGTATCATAAATAAATTATTCCACGTAAAGTATGTCCTGCCAAAACGAGAAATAAGAATCATTTTCTCAATACTACAGCGTGTGCTAAATACTGTACAATATTTATTTATTTTTTTACTTTTATTTTTCCTCATACGAGTATTTGATTTGCAATTCGTTTTAATTTTTTATTGGCATTTTTTCGTTTTCTTTTAAAAATACATTTAAGAATGTTTGTAAATTCTTGTGTCCGTGTGTATGTTTCAGCTGCTAAGCCATGCGAGCTATGTTTGACCCGTTTCCGTTTCCTTCATTCTCGTTTTGTGCTAAGCTTACCAATACCAATACCAATAAGTATGTTTGTACGTACTCGTATGTATGTTTACATCAAGCAAATTTACTTTGTGTTTGGGCTAGCTCTTGTACATTTGCAATTACAACAATAACATTTATTAATAAAGTGGGCAATTTTGTTGCTTTTTTTTGGCAACAAAATACTTAAGGTGTATTTCTTTTTACCAAGGTGACCGTTAGGCAAAATAAAAAAGGGAGTAGCACAGTGGAGTATTTCCGGGAAATATGAGTCTATTTTTAAATACAATCTGATTAATAATAGATTTTGCATTTGAAATACCGAATGAAGTAGATGAGATGTCAATAATATTGTATATAATAATTTATAATATTCACGCAGTTACTTCCATTACTAGATTGTTTTTTGAACAGCTTATTTCATTTCCTGGAGACTTTGCTTTTACTTGCTATTACTATTATAAGATACAATGTTCATGATTACGGTGAAGCTGCTGTTGGCTGCAGTAATTAGTACATCGGGTTCAAGCTATGGCTAGATGCAGTTATCTCAACATCATTGATATTTCTGATGTGCTAATGCATATCTAAAGTGTCAGTACTCATGGCAACGAATAGTCAGCAAAGTAAACTGAATAATAAAATGGCTATGTAGTTTAAAATAATTTAACTACTTAGCAAGGGCAGTGATTTCGGGAATTAATTCAAAAAATAAATTTCAAGTACTCTGCAAACTGAAAGTACTCGCTTAAAGTGCACAGAATTCTACATCACTATGTAAAAAATTAATGTCATATGAGTATAGGTAACGGACGGTGCTTTCGTAATGACGCGTTAAAGTTTAAAATTGTGAGACAAAAATGGTAAAATAAGCAAAAAAAAAGCCAAAAACTTATTACTTTGTATGGTGGGTACCCTACTGCCCCTTCTATAACGCCAAGATTTTGTTGGAACATATTGTTTGCTCTAAGAGTTATTCACATCAAATTTAGTGCCCATTACTATTATAGTTAAGAAGTTATGAATTAATCGGCAACAAAGGGAATTTTGCCCCACTGTGCACTGCAACGGCATTAAGGTAGCTGAAGTAGTTGGTGCGTTGATTTTAAAGCCAAAGGCCTTAAGCTTGAGCCCAGAGTTCGATAAAGTTATAAAAGTAAACTGCACGCCTTTCAGTTGATATCAAAAATCGTTCAAAAGCAGAGTTACAAAGATAATGCGGCTTTATTTTTTATCCTTTCACCCCTTACCTTCTTGTTCACTATTACACAATCACTGATAACTTGATTGCAAGTTCTTATCACCCGACAGCTGCCAGTCCTATTAGGAATTGTTGTATAGTAAGTTTAATCGCATTCGCATAAGCAAAGTAATATGATAACAAAGAGATTGCTGAAATAAAAATGCCAAACTAGCCAAGATATGGAATTACTTAGGAATCTCATCCTAGAGAACGCCTCTTTCACTTGAACCAATGAAAATGCTTGCTGGGATGTAATTAATGTTGTAATTGTGCTGTTCAAATACGCATATACTCGTATGTATGTATGTTTTTGTTTGGAGGGGTGGGGTGGGACATAAACATTAAAGCAGATTAAAATAAATTACATTTCTAGTTTCACATTGTCTGTTTGTTCTAAGGCAAACATGTTCGAGGGAATGTTAAACGATTACGAAGCAAAAATCTACTTTAATATTATATCGCTTACAGAGGTAAGTAGAGGTTGGGTGGGCTGGCTGCTGGCTGCTGGCATGGTTAGAGGTATTCTGCTTGTTGAATTCATACATCTGTCTGTACACACACACATATATACACACATACACACACTTGGATGGCTAAAGCACTGTAAACACATACTTAACACCGTTACTTAAGTATTTTATTGCTAATTTTTGCGTACAGCTTGGTAATAGTGATTAATAATAATGGCAACTTTACACTTCTTGATAAATTCTTTTTAAAACATTTAGCTGGGACCTCAATTGAGCGTAGAAAGGTCTTGCTAGTTAAACGATAACGAAACTACTTTCCTTTGCTCCCCACTTCTCTTGTTCCGGGGGATACATTTTATACAGAAATAATTTTAAACAAGATTTTGTCTACCTTTTAAATGGTGGGAGGCCTTTTTGAAAATCTTTTGAGAAAGAAAGAAAAGGAAAGTTTTTTCAATTCGAAATTATGTATTCTGAAATTAAGTCTTCAAATCATAAAAATATAAATCAAGTAATAAAAAACCACAACTAGGTAGAAGAAAATTTAGTTTCCTGCTGTGAAATAAACTATTTTGCATTTTGATATCCCACCAACGTACTTTATTGTCTTTTTTTAAAGTTAGTGAAATAAAAATGACCTCAACAGAATAACGTGATTTATCTACTTAGACTAAAATGACTTCCGAATCACTGAATAGACATAAAAAACTTCTTGCAGTGACAACTTTAAAAAATTATTCAGATTTGTACTATCTTTTGTTTCTGGGTGGTAAGAACTTGTTGCAAAAATAGTAAGTTAGGTATTATAAAAACTCAAAATTTGTCTTTGACTTGGTTTAATTTCAGTTCTATCTTAATATTGAAATCAACCTTAGTTTCCACCGCAAACGATAAATCGAATTATTATTAAACTCTGACAATTCAATTGACATGTGATATTTATTGAAGTGGAATATAAAGTTAAATTATTTAATAATAATAAATTTGAAACATCCCAGTAAGCAATTTTGCTTGAAATTAATTGTAAAACAATTATTATTCAAGTTACACATTCCATTGTCAAGGGTTGAATTATGCTTGAATTACACTTTAATTCAATGGCATTCTCCATTGAAAACGGAACTTGAATTTAATTCGAACAATTCAGTTGTAGTATAGTTCAATTTAAGCCTTGAATTGTAATGGGTGTTTTTTATTGAGGTATAGAACTTTAAGTTGGCATCACTTTTTTAACTGGCGGCCATTTTGTCAGCTGTCAAGTGATTAATATTTAGTTTGGTTTGCCATTTCATCATGAACAGGTTGACAAAAGAACAACGCTTGCAAATCGTGCAAATTTATTTCGAAAATAATGGTTCAGTTCGCGAAGTTTACCGCAAGCTCCGTCCATTTTATGGTCGACATAATCGTCCATCAGAGCAATTAATTCGGTTAACCTGTCAATTGGCCACCAAGATCGTGTAATTTCACACCATTGGATTATTTTCTTTGGGGATATGTGAAGTCGCTCGTCTACGCCAACAAACCAGAAACGTTAGGGGACTTGGAAGCCAACATTCGTGGCGTTATTGCCAACATACGGCCCCATATGCTCGAAAAAGTGGTTAAAATTGGACCTGTAGAATTGGCTTTATTCGAGCCAGCCGCGGCGGCCACATGCCCGAAATCATATTTAAACGTTAATGGCATAAAATTATCCTTCCAATAAAGCCAAATTGATGGACATTAAAACGATTTTCTTGTGTTTTATTTCAATTCGAAGTTCTATACCTCTAAAAAAACACCCTATACTTCAAAAAAGCCTTGTATTCCAATTAAATTAAGGTATATTTCAAGCTTCAAGAACAATGTGTTTAAAATAAATGGGAAAATGCAATTCATTTGTTTTCTAATAAAAATTTTCTGCACATATGCCTTCCCTATAGTTTGTTTTCAAAAATTCACATTTTTATTTATTTATTTTTGATATTTTCACCACAACACGGACGGTCAACTTGAGTAAAAAATTTATATGAAAAGCATAAATTTTTTTGAGTGATTTTCATAAAAATTGTCTAGACTGACTTGTAAAAACAGGGTATTACTTTAAATAATATTTTGGTTGCGTGAAACCAATTTGCACTGTATTTTTTGAATTTTATTTATTTTTTCTTATTGGGTGCAGAAAAACCCTAAAATACTTACCCCTTTTTCCACAAGTCAGGCATACGACTTGTCTAGAAAATTTTTATGATATCCAACCACAACCACTCCATATAAATTTTATACTCACCAATTGCCACTTGCATCTTAACCCATACTTTCACTTAAGATTAAATCTTTGTATTCGATTGTAAAGTAAATAAATAAATAAATAAATATTGAACTTTGAGATTAATTAATCCTGAGTTTTGGGCAAAAAAAAGAGCAAAGGTTATTTTATCTGCAAGTTTAATAGACAGTAAGAGCTTAGACGTCTCAAAATAAAATAGATAGCCAAATATTTCTTATTGATAAACAACTACTTGTTTTTTATTTTTATCTTTTTTTGCTACGGAAAGTTGAATTTATTTATTACAAAACATCCACATCCAAATAAACGTTTGGCCTTAGATTTTTGTATAAAATATAATAAATTTCTCTCGTTTCCATATGAAGAACATGTATGTCACTTCGTTCAATCAGTCGGCATAAACAAGGTCATGACAATTTATTTTTATATCCATATATATTTGACAGCTAAGCAATCAATCAGGTGTTGCCAGCCCATAAGACAGCACCGGAATGTTATTAATTTTGTAGTAAAAGGGTTTCTTCAGACACAAAATACAAAATGTCATTATAAAAACGAAATGAATAATGGAGGAGGAATATAACAATAATTCAATACATACATACTCGTATCTCTGTTTGTACGTATGTATAACAAAATTTGTAAACAACTTATTGTTCAGTATTTCGTGCCATGACCGCCAAAAAAGTTTAGCGGCATAATTTTCGAACTTGATTTTTTGACCAAAACCGAATATTTACGATAGCAAATGATCGATTTTCATCAAAAAACCAAAATAAAAAATGTTTCGCTTAAGCTTTTTTTCGGTTATGGTTCGATAGTATAAGCTGAAATAATATAACAATAACAATAATGTGGTTTTTGTGGTAAGATTATATTAATATTAAAATGCTCTTTTAGTGTCAGTTTGAATAACATCGTCTGTAGTTTCAAGTTAATAATACGGCAGCAAATATTTATTCTACTAAATAAAAGCGCAGACACTACAATTTACTTTGAATTAAATTCCTGAAACTAATTAAAAGTTTTACAAACATTCTGGCATTGTTGTAGTTGACATTTATTTTCAAAAGCGCTTTGCGATGAATATCTCAAAATAATTTGTCATAATTGCCACCAATCTTGTATAGAGAAATTATGCCGCACTGAATTATTGTGGCCAGCCAACAGACAAATTTATGTTTTTCAATATCATTTCATTGTCGAGTGGTAAATAAATGTTAATTATCTCTTAAAACGTTTTGCCATTTTTGACATTTATCATTGTTGCTGGTGTTTGTGCTAAAATACTATAAAAAACAATAATTTTCAACTTAATTGAAGCTTATTTGCACTTTCACATACAAAAACACACAAACAAGTACTCACACACTTTCACAAATGACTTTATGTAAAAAGTGTGTTGCGTAAAATAATAAATGTTAGTACAACAAATGCAATATAAAAGCAAAAAAAAAAAAAGAAGAAAAAAAATGTAAATAAAATCTATGAATTTATTACCATTAAACAAGAAAAAATAGATAGTGATGGCGCACGGAAGGGGAAAGAAATGAATAAACAACGCAAAGAGACATTTAAAAATTAAAAAATAAACATTAAGGTTTTATAAATTTGAAAAATATTTAATAATCTCATTTACACATATTTACAGTTGGCACATCATCCTCTCTTAACCCATCAGACCAGTTGAACAGAAGAGTTAGCAAGCTAAAAGTTATTTAAAACCGCGTACAAAGAGGTTGAAGTATAGTAGACGCAAACACAAGCAGCAGCACATGCACAAAACAAACTTAAGTGCGAGTATAAAAAGAACAAATAAATGTATAATTAAATTTGTTGTGCAGCATGGTTAAAATCGTTTCAGCTGCTGCTGCTGCTGCTGCTGCCACTGATGTTGTTTTCGCTGCTGATGTTGTTTTAATTTCTACAATTTTCACATTTGAGGCATGTTTTTTTTCATTTTTGGTTTTCCATTCCATAGACTACAAATAAAATTCCATGACACAAAAACAAAAAGTACAAAAAACAGAAACAATAATACTAAAAGCAACAACAGCAATAGCAACAGCAACAACAGGAGCGGTGGCAAGAATTATAAAATATTTAGAAAACGACTTTGTTGAAGCGTAACAAAAGGCACTTTTGTTGTTGTTAATTAACAATTACACAAAACTCCATTACTTTTTCAACGCTTTTTTTTATATGTTAATTTTAACTCTGGTTCTTGTTTCATTTCATGTTTGTTGAATACGCCACAGCTGTTGTCGTTTAATTACAAACGATGAGCGGCAACGATTTGAATAAATATTTGCATTGAATTTGTTCAAATTTCAAAATTTACTAATTAATTTAAAATGTAGAAAGTCATTTGGCAAAATTATGAGCTCATTTTGCACCCGCGGAGATCAATTAAGTCATAATAACAATAGTTTTTAAATTGCCAAAGTCTTTTAGATATTCGATTAATGGATAATTTCCAGGAAAAATGTATAAGTGCAACATGCTGCAAATTTTGCGGGTATAATTTTGCTTTAATTTGTGGACTAGAGCTTCGTACCATGCTTTATCAATAGCAAAGAGCGGTGAACAATACATCCTTTCTTCGAAAGTTTTTCGAAATTCAGCAAACCATTGGATTGTTCGTAAGTTGGTCAAGTTTTTATTATAATTGCTTTCTCTCTCTCTCTCTCTCTCTCTCTCTCTCTCTAATTCATGATAACAGGCTTGCCATCAGAGCTGTCAGATAAAAGTATCGAAAAATCGTCGAAATAAAAAAAAATAAAAATAAAATAATATCGTGATTTCATACCCAAAAATGCAGTTTTTTAAAATATAGATGTACTTTATTTTATATATATATTAGGAAACACAAATATATTAATTCATAGTCATACTAGAAAGTGAAAAAAGTATCGTTTTAAATACACTTTGAGTATGAATGCGTACAGCTAAAAATAAAAACGCGCTGCGTATAACTTCAAACAACCAATAACTATTTTTATACACATTTTTTAAATTACCCAACACAAACGACAACAACTTAAATTTATAGATTTCATGAGCTACAATCATACGCATATAAAAATACTCTGACTATTGATCGGCTGCACAAACGTACATATATACAGGGCTTTTTTCACACACACACACACACACACACATCCAAGTAACTGAATGACATTCGCTTAAAAGGTTGTCTAGAACAAATTTTTGTATAAACAACAGCCTTAGAATATTCAATTCAGTAGCTGTAGTGATTGGTGTGCAATGAAAGTGGTAAACCTTTGGAGCTAATTTCGATTTTTTTTGCTGGGTTATTAATATTTCCAGACAGTAGAATATCAATGTGTTCTAAGTCGTTATTCAAATTCTTGATCATTTAAATACATACATTGGGCTCGTTGCTATTGCTGACTATATAATTTGCAATTGTAAACTAATTTCCAAATAAATAAATAAATAAATGTTCGTATAGAATTTCATTAGTTTTGTGCTGCTGAACTTTTTATCTGACCAAGTTTTCTGATGTTTGCTTAAAAACAATTTTCTTCTTTCTGTAGTAAAAGACATTATAGAGCCATTGCCATGAATAATCTCCAATTGACGCTTTAAACGTAAAGGGTAAGGTAATAAAAACAAACGAATTGATAGATACACTTTGTGAGGTCTTAAGAATATATTAAAGGATTCTTTTTATACCATTTATTTTGTTTTTATTTTAATGTGAATGACTTTGTGAAAGGCCATTGATTGAAATTGTTTCATTTTTATTGCTCTCGCTGGTATTTGTGAATGCTGGCAATTGTTGTGTACGTGAGAATGAAAAATGAAACCAAACCCAACTGTCAAGTGTCAGCGTATACTTTTGAAAAAGAAATTGCCATTTGCTTACCACTAAATATTTAACACGGTGCGTATAATTAATGTGATCAACCCTTTATCAAGTGTACGTTAAGCGCACTGCTGAGCGAGACAAAAATCCAACAGACAATCTTTTAGCCAAACGTCAAGGGCTTTCTTCCCTATTTTTACAAAACGCGACTTTGAGATTGTTTTCGTAGAAAAGACGTTTAAATTGACAGTTTTTTCTTTTAATTTATGCACTGAAATTTTGTAGTGAAAGAAGTGTAAAACTTGAGAGATGGAAAATCTTTATGAGAGTCACTTGGAATTAACAAAAATTAATTTTGTTTTAAATACAAAGTAAAAATTAATTAAAATATTGTGCATATTTCTTAAATAATATCTTTCGTCATTTGATTTATCTATAAAAAAAGAAAAGAAAGAAAGCCACATTACATGTCCTATTTTATTTTTATTTTTTTGTATCGCTCAGTTATTAAATTGTGGAACTACTTAACGAAATATTTCCAATGCCATAAAGTCTGTTTTCAAGTTGATTGGAATTTCTTTTATTCTCATTTCGTTGTTTTTGACTGTCAAAAGTAGGAAGAAATATATAAAAAAAACCCTTCCTAATTAACAATGAACGGCTGCATAAAAATATTGGGATAAAAAATATGCTTAATTTTTTTAACATCAGTATGATATTTTTTATTTTTGTTTGTTTTGTTTTTCTAAATTTTACGAATTTGTAGCTCGTAAACTTTATTGGCATTTGCTTTTTCATAGGAAAATGATAAATTATGAATGAAAGATACAAACTTTTTACGATGACAAAACACAATTCAAATGAAATCCATAACATTTGTTTTAAACCTTTTTTATGGATGCGTATGTGGGAAGTGAAACGTACAAGTATTGCAAATTTATATTTATTACATTGTATTAGAGATGGCCACACATAGTGCTGGTAGCCTTAGTCATGCGTGGGTGCAAGTGACCGTTTTCATTGCCGTAAATACATAAATATTAGTACGGAATAATTTTACAATAGTGTAAGTAATACTTCTTGCCATATTATGCCCATATCAATGCAAAGCAAAAATATCTCTCAGCATATGATATTGTAAGTGGAAATTTGTTCACGATCTCATCTCTGGATTAACCTGTCAAAATTTAATAAACTCGTAAAATTTAGAGGTTCAGTTATGGCAAAGCTAATTTAACATAAAATATAATTTAATAATCACTAAATTTTTTACACAGCAAATACGTACAATATTCATAAGAACACATACTCGTACATATAAATATTATGGAAATTACACAATGAATGACAAACGTTTGTAGGTACAGGGTGTTTTTTTAGAGGTATAGAACTTCGAATTGAAATAAAACACAAGAAAATCGTTTTAATGTCCATCAATTTGGCTTTATTGGAAGGATAATTTTATGCCATTAACGTTTAAATATGATTTCGGGCATGTGGCCGCCGCGGCTGGCTCGAATAAAACCAATTCTACAGGTCCAATTTTCAACCACTTTTTCGAGCATATGGGGCCGTATGTTGGCAATAACGCCACGAATGTTGGCTTCCAAGTCCCCTAACGTTTCTGGTTTGTTGGCGTAGACGAGCGACTTCACATATCCCCAAAGAAAATAATCCAATGGTGTCAAATCACACGATCTTGGTGGCCAATTGACATGTCCATTCCGCGAAATTATGCGCTCATCGAATGTTTCCTTCAATAAATCGATTGTGACGTGCGCTGTGTGGCATGTAGCGCCGTCTTGTTGGAACCACAACTCATCCACATTCATGCCATCCAATTCGGGAACAAAATAGTCGGTTATTGCTGTGCACGGTGGCGAATCGATTCATTCGGGTCCTCTTCAACACTTTGCTCTACAGCGGCAATTGTTTCTTCGGTGCGCACTGATCGACGTCTCTGCGGATGCGTATTATCACATAGAGTAAACGTAGTGCGAAAACGATCCATGGTTAACCGAATTAATTGCTCTGATGGACGATTATGTTGACCATAAAATGGACGGAGCTTGCGGTAAGCTTCGCGAACTGAACCATTATTTTCGAAATAAATTTGCACGATTTGCAAGCGTTGTTCTGTTGTCAACCTGTTCATGATGAAATGGCAAACCAAACTAAATATTAATCACTTGACAGCTGACAAAATGGCCGCCAGTTAAAAAAATGATGCCAACTTAAAGTTCTATACCTCAATAAAAAACACCCATTATATGCATCTTAATCACTTTTTGGTTGAAGAGCACAAGAAGAATTTCAAAATTGAAATACTGGAAATGTGTTTGAGTTACAGGTTTCTGAAAGTTTAGGTCGTTTTCTATTTTTTTCAGAATTAATTTTAGTTACATTTGAGAAGATACGAACAGGTTTTTTTCCATTTGTTTTATTCTTACAAATTCTAAAGGACACGTGTGTTTTTTGTCTTTTTGTCCGATTTCTTTATATTTCTAGTGTACTGACCTGTAGTGTGTATAAGCTGTGTTAAGTTTATTTAAATGATTCCTAAAATATACACACGCAAACGCACACACATCTATTCATTCCATGTTAAATAAAACATAATCTTTACTTTGCATAACTTTTTTTAGCAAATATTTTTGTAAAGATTTTATAATCTCTGCTTGCTCTGCAGCAGCATGTTAACCAGCTTAAGTTTGTTAAAAAATGTTTCTAATAATAAGACATTAACATAAAAGAAAAAAAATTGAATTATCATATAAAATTTCATGGTTTCTTTTTGGAATATTGTCTGAACTTCACAACAAAGTTTTTACTGTTGCGGGAAAATTGGCGAAAGTTTTTAATTATGCGAGTTCATGGAAGTCTTAAAGTTTGTGTAAGAGCAAGTGTGTATGCGCGCGTGTGTGTGTGTGTGTGTGACTGTTTCTTTTTTAATTTATGAACTTTAGTACATATTTTCGAAATATAATTAAACATTCTTTAAAAAACTTTTAAAGGTTTATTGCACCATTAAAAGATGTGAGTTTGATCCTGCGCTAGTAAGAAGCCAATGTCTTTTTATTTGTACGTGAAGCTTGTTAATTCACAAAAGGTTATAATTATTCTCTTTACATGTACGTATTGAAACATTTAAAGATTCGCGGAAAAACTTTTTTACTTCAACGGCAAGACATGCAAAATTAGCATGAGACTGATGTGCATATTATTAATTAGATTTTTTTATATATTTCATGAAACTTTATTTATATGTATGTATGTAGATATGTATGTAGATTGGGACAAAAGCACGTACTGACAGGTTTTATTGAGGGTGGCCTTGGTTGAAGTAGTTAGCACGTTACCTACAAAACCAAAGATACTGGGTTGGAGTCTGGTCACCGACGAAGTCATTAAATAACAACACCACGCATTTTTCTGATTTGCATTAGCGTCCCTTTTTGTCAGTTATTGTAGGAAAGTTCAAGTGGTGTAGGCATAGTCACTGCACACTGAACTATACGGGCTACAGCAGATACCAATCCAAATGTAATATCAGCGTAATAAATGTATGCTAAGCACAGCTCGCAAAAGTAAGTGCACCTCACTCATATCAGAGGCGCTGCAATACTGCCTTAAAAATAAAAAAAACCTGCAAAAAGCAAAGTTGTAAATGAACGAAGCTTTCCTCTATCTCTGTCGAAGCTCAACACTTTTCTTTTCTATTACTACCCTTTTGTAAAGAAGGTAACACCTATTAGTAGCAGTAGGCATTCATTGTCTGAGCGTTACTTCTTTTTATAAAAAAATAAATAAATAAAGTAAAACACGACTTTGACTCGCACCCGAAAAATTCCGTATTTTTTAGTTATACCGATTTTCTTAGTTTTGGCGCTTTTCGTAGTGGCGAATTTTTCCGTTTTTGGCGATATTTTTCGGTTGTTTTTAGTTTTGGCGCTTTTTTTGCGAATTTTTTAATTTTAATTACAGCGATAAATTTTTATTTTTGGTGCTATTTTTTGTGCTTTTTTCAGTTTTTTGCGATTTTGTAGTATTAACGCTTGTTGGTTTTGACGTGGTTTTTTCGTTTTGGAGATTTTTTCGATTTATGACGATTTTTTTGGTTATTTTACAATACATATTTTTAGCCTTAGCGATTTTTTAGTTTAGGAGTTTATTTCGTTTTGGAGATTATTTCGGTTTTTAGTGATTTTTTTAGTTTTTTGGCGACTTTTTTATTTTTGGTATTGTTTTTTAACTTAAGCAATTTATTTTATTTTTGGTCATATTTCTCATTTAAGCATTTTTTTAATTTTTGCAATTTTTCGTTTCGGCATTTTTTTAATTTTAAGGTTTTTTTAGATTTAGCGTTTTTGAAAATTTCAACAATTTGCTTCTTACGGTTTCCAAGATACAGCAAGCTGTCAAAATTATATTAACTGATAGAATACCGTGTAGTTTTGATTTTCTACAATTTCAGTGTGAATTGGTATCGTCTGCTTAAAAATACACTAACTTTGAAAAATTCAAATGTCTATATATAATTAACTATATATTGCAATTGCACCCTATAACGTTTAGGTGCCATATATTTGTTGTTGTAGCGGCGAAAGTTTTGCATATTCTGTTGAAATTTCAGATCTTTAGCTTTTACAGTTCTAGAGGAAATAGCCTGTGAGAGACATGCGGACGGACGCACGTCGTAGTGAAAATAATAGGGTTCCTTTTCACCTTTGGTGTAGGGATTTCTTAAACAGACTTGCTGTAGTAATACATCACCAAGAATTTGCTGCTATAAAGTTGCCCAGGAGCAACTGTTGTTGCTGTTCGTGAAGTTGAAAAGTTTTTGCGGAATTGGGGCAACTCTTGCAATACATCAAATCAATATACTCGTATGATCCTTAACTGACGCTGCGTACTGCCTTTTGAGGAGCAAGTGCGATATGTATATCTGTAAGGATTAAAGATTTAGTACCGTTTTTATTATGTGTATGCTAACTAAATAATTTATGCAAAAAAGTTATAGTTATATGAAAACAAAAACAAATTTGAAAAAATATTTACGTTTTTTATACAAATTCTTTTGGGAAAAAGGGAAAAAAAATTCATGATTTGCTTTAACCTTTTTTAATTTTTAGAAATTGTATGAAAAACAAAACAAGTTTTGAAAATTTTGCTTTTGCTTTCATTTAAATATCTCAGCAAAAAAAAATCGGAACTAGTTCCAAAGGTTTACCACCTTCATTGTATATCAATCACTACAGGTACTGAATTTAGTATTCTTAGGCTGTTGTTTATAAAAAAATTGTTATAGATAACTTTTTGAGCGCATGCAGTTATTTGGATGACTTCCGTCCTATGACAACTACGTGTTAAATTCATTGATGATTTACCAGAAATGGAAGTACTTGGAGATTATTTCTTTAACTAATTAAAGAACATTTGACTTTTTGACTCTCCATAAAAATTCACTATTAAATTAAGCGTGGTCTTTTGCTTTATTGCATCTTTTCATTGCCTTTTTTCATTTCATTTCTTTAAACATTTTTCGCATTTTTTTAGCATAATTTAAAAAAAAAATGCTGACAAGTAACAGTTGCGGCTTGTAAAAAATTTTCATTGAAGATATTTTTGCTTAAAAGATTAATTTGAGGCTTAACAAAAATTCCGTTTAAATATTCATAAATATTTCGGGTGGAATCATGTGCAAAAATTTTCGTTAAAAATTTGTAACACAAAACGTCAAATGCCACCACCTGGGATATAAAAATATTAAGCGAAGAAATATGTTTATGTGTATATTTGTGTGTGTATGTATATTTGTATATTGAAATCGCCATCCTTGCCTTCTGATGCCATCAGACGGAATACATGCTTACTAATAAAATTAAAATCAAAAATTCTTACATTACGGCTGTTACACCTTCTTTACATGAAGTTTTATATTTGAAAAACATGCTACAAGTCTTTTAAGTTTAACGATAAAGCAATTGTCACCCAAATAAAATAAAATAAAATAAAATTTAAGAACAGAGGGAATGAAAAAAAAACCAAAGTCATAAAAAAGTTGTTTAAACATTTTCTTGCCGCAACATGTCACCAACAAACACGGCAGTATTTATGTCTTTTTAATAATCTTGAAATTTTTTATTTGTTGTCTAAAATTGTGGCATGTGCATAATTCAGTCGAGTGAAAGAATATGTAACACATTAAGTTGTAGTAGCAAAGAGAGGTCTCTGTAAGTTTTTGCCTATTACTGGGACCAATATCATAAATATTTCATCATGCCTTAGACGGTAAAAGTAAATACATCTATTGTTTACAATTGCCCTCATTGTAGTTGTCAACATCGACGTCATGTCAATACATTACCAAAAACTTGGGGCCTGTCTATTCGCTCTCGAAAATATTTTTGTATTATTGACAGTCTTTTTCTGTTGCCTAAGGTCTTCAAAACAGCATGAGCCTGTCAAAAGAATTTAAACGTTTTCGATACAAGCCCCAAGTTTTTGGTTTTGTATTCAAGTGATGTCGATGTTAACAACTAGAATTTAGGAAGGAATCATTGCTTACATACTTACATAAGAGAAGTTGTTGTCTCTTATTTGTAGAGCTTCAGCAGGGGTTTGAATTAAAAAAAAAAAAATAAGAAATGTGTGCTCTGCATTTAATTTAAACTTTTGCAGTAGAAGATGTTCGAGTTAGAGGTTTTTTCTATGAGAAATTCAATAAAACATTATTTTTTGAAACCAGCAATTTATCACTAAGATATGCCAGGCTTTCATATTCATTAATTCTCACGAAAATGTACTCCGCTCTATATTGAATTAAATTTTCATTACACATAATAAAAAATATATTTTTGGCACCTTTGCATAATAAAAACTTAAAGCTCTTAATATTTATCTAATTCATTTATTAATAATCAAATATAAAATAATAAAACATGAATAGAAATAAAATAAAATAATATCGAAAGACACTGGTTGAAAACATTCAATCTGGCATTTGATGTTTCGATTTCCATCACTGTTATACATACATACATACATACATACTTCACGATAAGGAGTGAAGGAAGCTTTTCATCGCTATAAAATATAAATATTACAATATTTATCAATCATTTACTTGGCATATTTTGTGTAAAACCATAAAATATGAAATACTTTTTTTGTAATTCGACTAAAAGCGCATAAAAGTAAATAAGTAATAAAATAAAATTTATTGCGTACAATACTCGTAATACTGAAGGAAATTTAATTTTTTATAATTTGTTTTTTTTCTGAAACGAATATAATAAGGTTTTTCAACTCTAAATACCCAACTATACAAAATTGAAAGTCTATCAAATTGCAATTTATATTAAGTTTTATTACCATATTTGGTTAAAAAGATGTTTAAGTAATTTCTTCTCAAGGAAATGAAAACGTATGATAATTCAATGCGTGTCTCCCTTAAAAACAGTAGCATTATGTTAATAGAGAATGTAAAATGAAATAATTATTGAATCTAGCAGGAAAGGTATGTAAAGTTTTGTTGGATTATTTTGCCTAGTATACGGTGAAAAATATTATATTAAAAAAACAAAGATTGATGATTCAAAATCTACTTATTTTGATCTAAATGTAAATATGTATATGTTTTAATGCAAATCATCCAAAAATAAATTTTTTTTCTTCCAAGTCAAAAACGAAAATGCTTAATGATGCTGAATAATTATTTCATGCTGCTATTTCACATTTATGACTAACCTTGGAAAATATTATATGAAAAGAAGGTGTATATTACAAAAACAAAATACAAATAATATATGTAAACTTTGTCCCAATGTAAGCCATTTAATATAGTAGTAAAAATTTTTTCCTAACGTTAATTTTTTTTTCAAATCTAATAATAATGACTACGTTTTCTAAATAAACTTTACCAACACTTTTTGGTACCTATAGCGTATGAGTAATATGGTGTCACCATAGCGGAATTAAATTACATACATATAAACACATACATGGGTGCAATAGTAAGTATAAAAAGCATTGCATACTCTTTGGGATTTCCTCTCATAATATGGCAGACAATATGCGTATGAGTAATATTTTCAATACATTGTTTATTACGACGGCCCATTGTTACGAATTATCTTGGTTCTACTATTGAAGCTTCCCAACAGGTGAATTATTTCTTTAAAAAATTTAATTTCTTTATATAAAAAAATACTTAAATATTTGTAGACGAGTTAGAAATTTAAATAGAAAAACAAAGTACACACACAAAATGTGGCACATATTCTTATGGTCAATTTTGAAGAGCAACTTATGCATTCATTTTACTTGTCCTGCGGACGAATGTAAAACTTACATGTTAATTTGTGTTCGTTTTACAATTCAGTTGAAAATAAACTTAAACAAATTGGAATAATTTTCCAACATGATGTTTGCTGTATGTGAGTGTTAAACCGGGGTTTGCTTACAAGCACAATGATTATTACGATGTGTGCGTTAGTTTAGTGCGTTCGTGTGTGTGTCTATGTGTGGAGTACATTTTCACTTGTTCTAAATGTTGTTATGGTAACTATTTGCAATATTTTTGCCTCAAACTTGATATTTTTATATAAAATAAATCTGTACATATTTGAAAATACCAAAATTCCTGCACAAAAAAATTTGCAAATTATTTATGAAATAAATGTGGGTAAAGCTGTCTTTACACAAGTCTAAGTTCTAAAGTGATTTAAATAGCTTACTCCGAGATATTAACTTAAATAAGGAAAGTGTAAAAGCAGCTGAAGGATTTATAAAATTAAATTTCAGTAAAAATTTTTAAATATAGTGTGGTCTTAAAGCAAATGAGACACTACTACGAAATAATATTCTTAAAAATCAGCTTACGGGACGAAAAAATGCTCCGTGTATAACAGTCGGTATAATAATGAATTCTTAGACTCATTTGTTATCAAAAAATCTACTTCAGATTAGTTATAAAACTGATTTATCATCAGATTCTGCGACATTTGTAGTATAATATTTCTGAAGCCATAAATATATGATCTGGGAACTGAGTTTGGTTTATATTTCACTGTTTTATTTCTTATATATCCACGAATCAAATATATCCATTACGAATCACTTAAATAAGGAATTCATTTTGACCAAAAAGTTGCTGGATTGGGTCCCGATAATTGTTGGTTTCAACAGGACGGACAAACCACTCACACTGCTCGAGCAACAAGAACGATATTGAAACACAAATTTCCAGGTCGAGTAATCTTTCGTTTTGGAGATTTGTACTACCCTTCCAGAACGCCACATCTAACAGCAACATACTTATTTCTTTGCTCCTGAAATTTAACATTGAAATCTTCATGAATCGCTAATTGGGAGCAGATATTTTGCGAACAATAATTTAAAATGGCTTGAAACGAGCGCATAAACTCGGGAGGTAGCTATTTGATTGTTTTCCCATTAAATTTATTCATTTAACATTTTTGAATAAACCCTTTTTCGTTTATAATAAAATTACAGCCAGTTGAAATGATGACATTACATACGAGTACTTGCATTTTAGGGAGCCATTTTATGGCAGGGAATGAATTAATTTTCTTATAATTTCAACCTTATAATAAAATTGTTATCTTTATTTTTTGACATACAAATGTAGAATTTGCTAACATTTTTAATTATTCCAACAAATAGCTGAAGCAATAGCAAATTTTTAACAAACATAAATTTCTTTTTAAGACTTTTTCCTCATTACATGAAATATTTTAAATTTTTAATTAAAATTAATTTTTTTCTTCTGAGGTCCGTAATCATCTTTTATTTATCATGTTTCATTTTGTTTTGCGTATTTGCTTATTTATCTTCTGTATTTTAATAATATATAAAGCAAACAAATTTCTTTAAAATAAGTCTTATAAATATTTACTGGGTAAGAAGTACAAACACATGTACACATATTGGTGTGCAGCAGAGTGTGCTAAGTTGTTTTAGTATGCGTAGCACTCTTTGTCTCCGTGTAAATGCTAAAATATTACGGTTATAAAAAATGAAACAAATGTTAAAGGCGACAGAAGTAAAAACAAAACAAATATAAAAAGAAAAAAAGTATCGTAATTAGCACCTACATACAATTATATTATATTATTTTTTTGTTAATGTTCTTTTAAACCTTTTCCCAACTCTCTTATCTTGAGTAGAGTAAGGAAACAGACTACAGAGCTTTTCCCTAATGTTTGTTAAGATTTTCATACAGATTTGTATTTGAACACGCAGCCATACACAGGGTCAAACATATGCATACATATGGTTACAGCAAATGTAAAACGTCCTGTCTAACATTTTTCAAATTCTTAGAGCAGAAGGAAAAAACTTTTTTTAACAAATGAGCACACTTGTTCCTGAGAAATTTTTAGTAAGAACGCTTTGTATTTCCTCTAGCGATATATTATTGTGTCTACATATATATATAAATATATTTATATACATATATATATTTATATATAGTCATACATTGCAATAAAAACAAGGAAAATACAAATAAAATCGTAAAATTAATATTTTAATTATTGTTGTTAAAGGAGGGCTTAAAACGACCGAACAATAAATTCATTATTTTAAATTAGGGTAAACATAAATTTTTGCTTCTATGCAACTGCCTACAGAACAAAAAGGAAAAAAAAGCAATACTGAAGAGATAAAAACACCAATAAAAGTGAATGTAAAATAAAATAAAAGTTCTTAATATCTTGTTTGTTTATTTTCATTGTTTAGGAATTCTATATAAAGAAGTTCCGAAGGGTATACTTGGAAAAGTACACAAAAATTTAATTATTTCACTTAAAACTTGTTCTCATTAAAAAAAAGAACAAAACAAATTAATAGTAATTTAAGCTTAAAGGTTGCTAAAATATTTTTGCAGATAACTTTTATGGAGTTTGTAAAACTGAAAATGTCATTTGAATAGTAAATATTATTTATTAAATAAACTCAGTAAAGTGTCAAGCTTTGACTCGCACACGAAGGGTTCCATACAAATACAACATATAGTTCATTTACCCAAAGAACGTTATAAATCAAAGTAAAACTGGTTTGCCAGAAAACGAGTTTAAAGTTTTCAACTTGCACACAACTTAATGGAAAAGGAAAATCTTATTTTGCTTTCAATAGTTGGGTACACAAGATTTTTGCTAGAAATTTTTACACAATATAAACAACAATATGATGATTAATTCAGCATCAATAAATCCAAAAAAATTAATTTTTTTTGAGTTATGACGTTCTTTGAGTACATGAACTTTTAGTTTTGGCGCTTGTTTCCCTTTAGCAATTGTTTCGGGTTTAAGCGATTTTTAGTATTGACGATTTTTTTAATTTTGGTGTGTTTTTCCTTTTAGCAATTATTTCCGGTTTTTGTTTATTTGTTTTTATTTGTTTTTTTTTGTTTTTTTTTACAATACTTATTTTTAGTTTTCGCGTTTTTTTAGTCTTAGCGCTACATTACATTTTGAATTGCCATGTATGTAGAAGTTGCTATAGCAGCCAAAGTCTTATTATTTTATAATGTGAAAATTGTAGGTCCGTAGCACTTAAGATTCTCGAAATCAATAGGCAGACAGACAGACAGACGGACATTTTATCGAAAAATAGGGTTGCTTTACTCCTTTGTTGAAAATTTCAGGTCCGTAGTTTTTACTGTTCTGTAGAAAACAGCCTCTGACACACAGACAGACATCGATCGTAGCGATCTTCTTAATTTTTTGTTAAAAAATTGCTTTTGTTTGCCATACATTTCTAAAATAAAATAAACTTGAGAATTTCTTCGCGTTTCTCTCTCTTTTAAAAACGGTTAATTTTGTATGAGAAAAAAAACAAATTTTTTAAATTTCCACAGATTTGTTGTTGTTTTGTATGTAAATTTTACCAAGTCGTCGCGTATTCCAGAATATACACCAATAGCTTCTTAAGGAGGGTTCAGTTGGCTACAGTAATTTGAGCATCGATTACAAAGCAACTTAAGATCTCGGAGAGCCCGAGTTTAAATCGCGACCAGTGCCAGTCACATAAATATCAAAGATTTTTTCTGACATCCTGCGACGATTTTTGTATGATGAGGTAAAATAACTAATAAAAGGGCTAAAAGCTTAAAATAATATTTAACACCAGAGGCTTAAAATAATATTTAACACCAGAGGCGCTGCAACAAGCCTTCAAAAATTAACAAAATGCACAATAGCGGAGCTATAAAAACGAAAAAAATTAAATAAACCCGTCTTCTCGCAGTTGAACGCTACAAAATGCTTTTTAAGCACACAAGAGCTAATTAACAATTTATCAGAAAAAATATTGTTGCATAAAAAGTACTTTAAAATATATAATAAATCTTGTTGCTACAATACTTTTCTCTTTTTGTTTTATTGCTGGAACATGTTTCTACCAGAATTTATTTCGATATTAACTAAACTTTCTTTAATTTTAATTACCATATTTAGTTTTTGGGTTCATTTTCTAACAAATGAAATGCGAACTTTTGTTTGTATGCATGTCAGTGATAGAATTTGCAAAAAATTTTTTGGGAAAAATATGCAAATAAATACAGTTATTTAACAATATTTCCATATTATTAAATTGTTAATAAAGTCTGAACGATGTGTTTGCTTTCCCCTTTTGTGCTATTTGTTTTTATTTTTAATTTTTGTGTTCACATTTTTTCATAATAAAGTTATGTAAACCATAAAAAATCTAATTCCTAAAATGCTTTCAGAAACTTTTTTTCTATTTAGCCAATTTAGCTCAATGTACAAACGAGTACAAGCAAGTTATTGGTGGAGAGAAGTACGAGCATTTTTGATACATTTTAATGTTTAAATTTTTTTATTTGGAAACTTTATTAAGCCACGTATTCAACAGTTAATAAAGGTTGCGTAATACAATATTTTAAATAAATGTCAAATACACTCGGAGAAATTTGAAGTGTTCGCAAACTTGCAAAGAATTCAATTTAATATTTTTTTATATGTATATATTTTTTACAAGGTACTTTAAGGGAATTTCTGTTGCAAAAAAAAAAACAAATTTGCATAAGCAAACAAACTAAAAGCTTTAGCAATATTTTTGGGAGTGTAAGAGCAAAATAAGGAAACGGAACGATTAAGTAGAAAAGTCAGCAAACGTTCGTTCCTCTCTAAAAGATACACTGTTTACATTGTGCTTAGTATTTTTTAACACATGCTGTGCGTAAAGTGAAAAAATAACTATAAAACGGTACGCTAAGTTCGTACGGGTACACACCATATTCCTACAGCTACAGCCTCAGCCTCAGCTACACACTCGCATACATACATTTATACATACACATGCATAAACATCTAAATACATGCGCCTAAACTTATTCCACATATTTAGTACGTTTTTGTTTAAAGACTTTTCTTTTATATGAAAACTTCATCTCCACAAGGACGGGAAATAAAAAAATAAAAAAGAAAGAATACCTTTGCCAGTTGACATTTAAATATAAGGAAGTTATATTAATACAGAATAATAAAGAGAAGATTGAATAAAATTTTCATTATGCTACAATGTTTTTTTTCACCTACGCAAATGCCAAAACAAAACTTATACAAACACTCACATATACATGTATGTATATGTATAAACTAATATATACGAGTATGTATGTACTCGTACATTGTCTACGCACCTGATTTGTGTTACTTTTTGTATGTGCGCTCCTTCATTCAAGAGCTATTATTTTGTTTTTTGCCATTAAAAAATATACATAAATATCTTTACATATTAAGCAATTTAATATTTGAGATTAGACAACAATTTATGATGCAGAAATATTTAAAACGTTTAAGGTTAATTTATTTATATTACATCTTCGTTTATTTTTTGCCACACAACAACGTTTTAGATTTAAGGCGGTATTAAGTTATTGCAAAGAGTGTTCCGGAAATGAATTTCTAAAGAAAAAGAAAACCAGGTACAAATAAGCCGCGTAAAAGGTGGCCAATCACACTATTATAATTTTTCTGAACTCTACCTTTACAAACTCGAATGGTTTAAGCAGAAATAATTCTGTGGCAAAAAGGAAAAAGTGCTTAAGTCGAGATAAGCTGATTTTAGGGTAATGATGCTTCCGTAATCTGCATATTCAAAGTACCCCTGGTAAAAATCTCAATTAAATTGTGTGATTTTTCAGGAAGTTATAGCACTATGAATGGCGACTTATCTTTTCTAGACTTCTAATCTCATTTGGAACAATAGCGTAATTTAGGTGATACATACTTTGGTATATTTGAACTTAAATGTATTAGTTATAGTGTGTATAACGATGTTTGCTTAAAAAAATAAACGTTAACCGAGAATTTCCTAATTTTAATATAAGAAAAATAAATTTCAGAAAATCGGCTTGAACGCTTAAAAGTGCTCTCCTGCAAAATATAAAAATATGACTTAAGCACTCTTTCCTTATTGTCACAGAATTATTATTTTTTATTTTTTATTTTTTCGAGCAAGTTAGTAGTTACAAGAACGTCATAACTCAAAAAATTGAATTTTTGAGTTAATGATGCAGAATTAATCCTCATATCGTTCTTCATATTGTGTAAAAATTTCATAAAAATATCTTGTTTATTCAACTCGGGAAAGCTAAATAAAATTTTATTTTTCCACTATGTTGTGTGTAAATTTAAAACTTTAAAGTCGTTTTCTGACAAACTAGTTTTTTTGAGTTATGAAGTACATCTGTATACACATAAATATTTATTGCCACATTTCACAACTTTCATTTCTGTTCGAAGTGGAAAACAAAAATAACAATTATTTCAGCTCAAAAAAAATGTCATCTTTTAATTTTTATTATAAAATCCATAAAAATTACGGTAGCTGCTTAAATCACATAGAAAATTCAATGATATTGCACAGTGGGTTTTTAGAATGGACTGACTGAGATTACTGTAGGAAGCTTAAATATGTTTTTATGAAGTCCTAGAAAAATTTAATTTTATTTTGAAAAATTTAATTTTAAGTCCTGGCATACATGTATAATCTTCTTTAAAATATCATGCGACTTATGCCGAGTACACACTATGGCATTTTGTGACGTCGCAGTAGTGCTGACTGGTGGCAACGTTTGTCATTTCCGATATTTTTCGTGGTGTGGCATTGCTTTCTATATAAAAAAAATTATGGAAACGGCGTTGAGTATGTTTTGAAAATGACACCACAAAGTGACAACACAAGAAAAGCCAAATGTATACTCGGCATTAAATATACTTACATATTTGTAAAATACAAAATTTTCCATAAATTAAAATAATAAATTTAGTAAAGTACGACTTTGACTCACACACGAAGAGTTCCGTTGACTTCTTGCAATTAAAAAAGGCGTGGTGGATTTTGATGCAAGTACAATTTTTTAAATCAGTATAATGGTTGTTTCCAACTTTCAATTATCCTGATAGTTTTTTTCAATATCGGAAGCCATAATATTAACGGTACAACATTTCTGCATCCAGGAGATCCATTCTGTGACAGTTCTTCCATCTATTTGTTGAGGGGAAGAGGTTACTATGCCATACCATAAGCTGGTGTTACATTCCACTCCTTAGCGAGCTTTGACACACCCTTGTACACAAAAAAATATATTGACAGTTAAAGTGTGCAATAAACTCAGCTGTGGCGGAGAGTTTTAATAAAAAGCAAATGCAAGCATTTACATAAACATAATTATTAAAAAAAACAATTAAGATTTTACTGAACTGAAAATATTAATTAAAAGGGAAAGTGTGATAGAAAAAGGGACTTGCTAATTTCTCTTTTTTTATTATTTTGAAGTAAAAGTAATACAGTATTTTCCTGTAATTTTTACTTTTTATGAGACTCACTATTCACAAATGCATGATTGAATTTTTTTAATTTTTCATAAGCATGCGTGATTTTTGGCCAAACTTCACTCGCCCAACTCCACATGTTGAAAGCAACATATTTTTTTTTCTTTTTGAAATATGTTCAAATATAATGTTGTTTGGTTGTACCGACGTGCTTGGAATAATTCTTTAGCTGAATTAAAAGGAAAATCGTACCGTTTTTTTTTTGGAAACACTTTTAAGCCCATGTAAAATGTGTTGTTAAGGGAGAAATTTAACATTAATAACGCAAAACTCGCAGAAGTTGACATAAGCGGTTATTAGTGAAGGAGGAGTGGAAGGAGTTGAATAACATGTGCTGACACCGGTGTGTTGTGTGCATGTGTGCATATCCACATAAACTCTTTATTACCAGCAGTTGAAATTTTATTTGCTTTGTTAGAAATATTTAATTTAATTTATTTTTGTTTTTGATCTCGTTTAAATATATTAGCAGCAGTTACATACATTAAGGACAACAACAATTTATTATTTAAATTTTCTTAATTTTTGACGATTTATATCACGTTTTAAGAATTTCTTTTTTTTATGTAAAACTTTCCTCTCAAGTACCACTAAAGCTCTCTTTTTTTGTTTGTGTGTGAAAATATGCTTGCGAAAACAAAATGTTTGTTCGTTAAGCATGAACGCTTTTTATTAAAATCCTTTGTCTTTGATTTTGTTTTTTGTGCGCTTTTAAGAGCTGAATAAATTTACAATTTTACTTTATGTGTTCGCTTTGTGCAGAATCACCAAAAAATCAAGACATGTTAATGTCAAAAATTTTAAGTGACGAGACGTGATTGTTTTATTAAAAAATTTTTATGCCGCCTTTTTGCTCCTTAACCAGCCAGCTGTCGCAGCACATGGACCGGAAGGGTGGTGATGAAAGCCTTGCCTTGTTCATTTCATTTATACTCGTACATTTGAAAGTTACTTCTTTTTTGTTTCTGGAACAATGCATATTTTTAATGTAACAAAGTTGCTGTTAAATATTAATTTCCATATTGTTCATCAATCAATTGCTAAGAACTCTTACGATTGCGTAGACGTTCCTTAGGCTTCGAAAATGGTTTTGAGTTTATTATATTTTTTATGTCATGGGTTATGACTTGTCACAAATTATTTCATTATTTATTTCGGACGTCAATCGATTTTTTATAATGTTTAGTACGAGGGAAGCTTAATAAGTCCATAAGAGAATTTAACCATTGTTTGGTTCATAGATTTTGTGTTTTATTTTCAGTAGATCTAAAGAAATATAGTTTCTTTTTTTCACTAAATATTTCAAATACAAAATGCGTAATACCACATGGTGCATATACGGTGCAATCTCTGTTTGCAATATATACAGATAAATGTATTAAATTCTTTTTATTCAAATATAGAAAAAGAAGTCAACGAAATTCTGTCTTTTATTGAAACACTTTGCTTATCAAAAATTGCAAGCAACCTTTAAACTGGATACACAAACAAAAAGTTAATTAAAAATGTGACATTCAGCCACACAAACAATAAAAATTATAAGTTAAAATAAAATTTTACTCAAGAACTTTTTTCTTCGATTCTTTATTTTTTTTATTGATTTAAAGAAATATATTTTCAATATACGTGAATACAATTTTGTGTATCAAATATCACAGAAAATTAAATTTTTTTGAATCGGTGATATTCGTATTCAAATATGAAACTAGTTTTTTTTTCTGTAAAGAAAATAACTCAGGCCACACTCCTAAAGCAGTAGTCAGCAAAAAAAAAACATGACAAATCATGTGTTGAATCATGGGTTCAAGTGATAACGAATTGTTTCCATTTAAGTGAAACAAGCATGATTTTTACATTAGCTTGTCATTGCAGATCATGTGTATGTGCGAGAATTTAAATAGTTTGATCTCCATTAAAATTAATGAATTTAACCAATGCAAGTTCCCGGATTCGGCGAAGTTTTTTCACATAAATACAAAACAAACAAAAAAAAAAAATATTGCCACAGCCAGGAGACGAACCATGCCGTTCTGACATGTGACATTATTTACGATTTATTATTTATTTGGCGGTCGTTACACGAATTCTGTAAAGTATTGTAGACGGTTATGTAGCTTATGTTGAAAAGTAAGTTGTTCTTAATGCAAGTTGTTACCTAATTTTTACTGAGATTTTTGTAATGATGGCTTAATATACAAAAGACGTATCTCATTTTTTTCGAAAGCGGGTACAATTACATCCTCCTTAAAAAACGCAGTACGTTACAGTTAAAAAAAAAAGATTTGTGACTTGTCTGCATGTAAAATGGAATACAACTCTCATGTATGGGCCGGCGCTTCAGAGTCTATTTTAGGGCTGCTCGACCGCGTACAGGAGAGCGCGAAGAAGATCATCGATGACAGTAGGGTATCCAGCTCTATTGATTCATTGGAGCATCGACGCAATGTAGGGTGCGTTTCTTTGTTCTATCGTTACTACAACGGAATGTGTTCTAATGAAATTAGGGAACTTGTTCCTGAAATCCGCACATTTATACGCACAACACGTGCCCCATTCCGAGCACATCCCTTTGTGGTCGATTGGCCAACGAATCGCACTAAGCATTACAGAGAGAATTCCATTTTTAGCCGCACTGTTCGTATGTGGAACAAACTACCTACGGAGGTCTTTCCTGTCACTACCAGCGTGAGAAAGTTTAAATCAAATGTTCACAGACATTACTCCCTCTATCCTCCTTCCATATATCCTATTTTCCTAGTTCTAGCACAATGCATTGCATGAGTAGGGGTTATCCCCTGAGTGCTGGTCCTAAAAAAAAATGTTTTTATTAAATTTTTTCCTTCTCCTACAAAATATCGAAAATCTGAGTTACGTCTTTCTTACATCAAGTCATCGATATTATTCCAAAAATAGTTTTAAAAACTAATAAATGGATTTTCATAGAAATTAAGTTAAATTTTCTTTTGGGGTATAGATACTTTGTACTTGTAGATGTTTTTTTTTTTTTTGTTATTTTCAAGATAGCAAACATTTTTATAAGCCATCTTGCATAAATAGAATTTTTCACGAAAAAATGGAAGCAATTTATAGCAGCCATATTTTTGAAGCTACAGCTGTCAAATTGGTTGTAATGTTTTCCGCCTGCTTAGCCAAATCGCCATGGGCAGATATAAAATTTAACAACACGTCTAAATGGTGAAATTTTTTTATCAAAATGTTTGTTATGTTTCAGAAATGTTTTGAGTTCCTGACCCATTTCACAGTCACCATAATCGTCCTATCGAGAGGACAATTCGCGATGTGGTAAATTCTTGTGAGTCCACTGGACCAGTAAACAATCAACTACATTAATAGCTCGCACGTTGTCAAAGTTCAGCAGCTGCCGAAAACATCGCCTCTTTGGTGGATTTTGGAGCGAAAATTTTAATAAATCTAAAGTTTCCAAACGATTATTGAGTTTAACTTTGTAGTTTGAATGTTATTTTTTAGGAGATATATATTTTAACTTTAACTTTTTTCTATCCACTTCGGTCCGCTGTTTCTCTAATGGAGAAGTACAATTTTGTGCGATTTGCGAAAACTTCCTTTTCAAGTACAGAAAAAAAAACAAAATTTAATTTTGAGTAACCAAATGCGGACCTACAAATAATTTTGTAAATTCTGATAAAAATTTTGTAAAAATTAAATTTAACAGAGTTCGCTTGAGAAAATTTGTTATTTAAGTGTGTTGGTGTTTATCTTGTTGGTTGATTGACACAACACACAACATGTTGTGTTCTTGTTGTTGTTTATTTTAACAGATCGTTTTGTAAATGCCGACAGACGTCGCGACGCATAGTGACCCAGATATTTTTTTACATAAAATTAAATTGAAACAATTTAATGGAACAGTAAAGAATATTTACTGAAGCTAAATTTTATTTCAAACAAACATTTGTTTGAAAATTTTTTAATACAAAATTGTTTCTGTGTCGATTCAGAACAAAGTTTTCGATATTTTTAAAATTTGTTTAACAAAAGCACAATTCAATCAAAAATATATAACTTTGGAATAAATCAATATTATATTATATGCATGTTAAAATAAAAAAAAATAAGAGTCCAGAGCAGCAAACTTTTGAGAACAGTCAGAGATTCGCAACACGGAAAATCTTTACTACTCTAAAATAATATTCCATTTAGTATGCCTAGTTATATGTGTGTCAGTTGAGTAGTTATTTGTGTGAAAGTTAAATGCATTTTAAAGTAGACATTTACTTGCTTTTAGACGTGGAGTTTAATTGAACGTTAGTGCAAGTCTAGTTTTTTTAACGTTTTAAGTGCATCGAGCTAAAAAGAGATCATGGTGAGCAAAGGCAAGGAACTAATTATTTTAAGCTTTTATGGACCTTCCCTCGTATATTAATTGCGTTACTAAAATAAAAGAAGATTAGACCCCAAATAGCAAAGGAACAGCAACAAATAATAATGTTAGAATAGAACAGTTCAACCCCATTTTTCTTAGCATTCCTTTTGCAGCAAATTAATACGAGTCATGCTACGAAATTAGCAATGGGCACCTTCATATAACCTGAATATTATTTACAAACACCCACCATATCCACATACTCGTATACTATATATATAAAAGTATGTATGTATGTACATATGTACGCATGGATGTGTGCATCTTGTTTCGGTTTAAAAATAAATGAGATACGTTTTCAATACTGCCCCCGGTCATAAGAAACAAAATTCAGTTCCTGGAAGGGCTAACCAGTGCATTTATTGATCTTTTATTAATGAAAATTAATTAATGAAAATATTTTCTTGTGTTAGAAACTAAAAATTTTCTTCTTGCAACTTGCTGGATCAATCTAAAATTAGTAACAAGTTTCATTATTTTTAAATGGAAGTGCAATGGCGGAAAAGGCTTTAACGCAAAGTTCAAAGTGATAACAAATATTTTCCTTTCAGCTTTCAATTTTTTTTTGTTGATCCACATTTCTTTAGTGACCCGAAGATATGTTTCATGTTCTGCAGGAGAAATTTTTCCTTTCGAACAACTAGTTTTCAAGACCATTCGAAATATCAAAGCTCATACAAATTATTTTCCAACAACTTATTCGTATAATGTTACTTTAACGTTTGAAAGCCAACAGCCGTAAGTAAATTTTCAAAGATGTCATTGAGTACACTTGGGAAAAATATATAAAATAATTTTTTTCTTTATTTCTTATAAACAATAAAAACTTAAAATGAGCTTGTTGTTATGGTATTCTGACCGACAAGAGTAAAAACAAAACTCATAATAATATACTTTAACTTTTTTCCTTTGAAATGAATGTGGATGAAAAGGGGTAGAGTGGAAAGTCATTTTTTAAGGAAGCGAAACTTTTTTCTTTCTCAAATTGTTTTCACAACATTTATGAAATTTCCATTTCCGTAAACAATTTATTTCCAATTGAACACACTTCGAGTTTTACAAAAATGGAATTCATAAAACCCATATACCACAACCATACCAAACCAAACATTCATACACACATACGTACTTAGTTACATACTCGTATGTGTGTGTACGTACGTACATACAGGTATAAAACTTCTTAACGTGTCAACACTGCACGTCTTAAGGAAGTGGTTGGTGCTCGTATACATATTTTTCTGCGGGAGATTTAATGGCTTCAACAGACAAATTTATACAAATTAAAACAAAGTGAGAAATACGAATACGTAAGAACGATTTCATATTCCTTTCGTATTTGTTTTTTCTTTTTCTTTTCGTCTTCAAATTTAAATTTATATGATTGTAAAAAAATAAATTCAATCAAATTATCTTAACGTTGTGAAACGCCTTGGAAATTATACATGTGTGCTTATTCATACCAATGATTTGATATAAATATCGACAATAATTTCAATTCTTTTTAATTTAACTCAGTGAAAACAATTTTTTCTTTTATTATACTCGTACGTGTGTGTGTGTGTGTGTGTTGTGCTTGTTTGTGGTATAATTTATGAGTGTGTTAGTGGAAGAGTACGCATGAATGAATGTAAAATAGGAATAAAAGGAAACTTTTTATGAAGGTCGTTTAATGTTACTTAACTTGGATTGGAATTAGGGTTTTCAATTTAATCGTCCTCCAAATTGTTTGATTAATCAACTCAGTCAACAGACAATTGGGGGTTTTGAATTAATTGAACAGTTTAGCAATATGATTTTTTTTTTTATATTTATGCGAGTGTTTGTTTTGGAGTTACAGAACTTTAAGCAAAGAAAAATCTTTTTAAAGTTAACAACCTGTTTGTGCAAGACGTTGAAGTTAGAAATCTAGTAGATTAAAGAAAACTTGTACATGTTACGAAAACGTCAAGATTTTCATAGCCAACGTCTTACACAAACAGGCTGTTAATATTTAATTTATATTTATTTTCACATGCGTTATGAATGAATGAGTACGAATTTTAAGAACTTACTCGTATTTGGAGTCTACCGAAATGTTGCTTAGCTGCAACAAAGTGCATCTAGACATGCTAAGCCATCAAAAAACAAAAAACAAATTAATTGTATTTTTAATAAAATTTTTAGCAGCTTCCGAGATTTAGAAAGATGTAAAATATTTTAAATAGCTGAACCGATTTTCTTCAAACATACCTTAGCCCATTCTGTATCAAGTCACCTTTCAAGCAAAACAAAAAGCTAAAGCAAAATCCGTCCAACCGTTTGGTCTGTATGTGGACAGACACACACTACAAATTTATAACACCTTTTTTTTGTTCGGGCGTTAATAAAACTGTATTTAGATAACAAATTAGAATTCATTAATTTTTTAATATGATTATGACCATTTGGCCGAAATAGCTGGAGATCACATGCCCCAATTTAGAACGCAAATTTTCACTCACTTTTCTCAGCTTTTGCGGGGGTATTTCGCCAAAAACTCGTCGAATATTGATTTTCAAGTGTTCAAATATCTTTGGTTTATCGCAGTAGACGAGTGACTTTACATATTCGGAAAGAAAATAATCCAAGAGGTTAAATCACACGATCTTGGTGCCCAATTAGCAGGAACAATATGTTAAATTATTCGTTCATTAAAAGTTTCTTTGAGTATATGCACTGTAGCGTGCGTTGTCTGGCATGCCAGCGAGATAAATGCCAGCTAATTGAGGCACGAGAAAATTGTAATAATCCTGATATCATATAGTTATATTTTAAGTGTTTTTAAAAGGTTTTAAGACATTTTTTTACAACTACGGAAGTACTCGTATGTACATCATTTTTTTTCAAAAACAACAAAACAACTTGCCTCTTGAAATAAGCTCCAAAAATAACTTTTTTTGGCTTTAATGTAAAAATTTGATTTTTGGACATGGAATGTTATTAATGAAAACCACGGGGTTTCTCAATACAGTTCAGCGCTGACAGTAACATTCTGCCAGTGAATCTGCCGGCCATAAAGCGCATCAAACAGGAATTTTCTGTGGACGTAATAATTTTTGGACAAAAGCTCTTATACTATCTTCACTCCTAATGTGACCCATTTAATCAGAAATAAGCGTCATCACTGAAGAAAATTTTGTTTGGAAAATCAAAATTAACAGAGCAAAGCAGAACCATTAGTTTGTTCTTATGTTAGTCTATCCCTGGTGAAATGGTAAGTCAAACTAAACAGCTGCTATAGCGGTTGTCAAAAAAAGCAGTGTTACCAACTCAAAGTTGTGACCTTGTAAAAATACCCTTAATTATGTCACACACTTGCTAAAAAAGTGCATGTTTTTAACTCTGTTTAAGATTGAAAAATATTTTACAGTAGAGGGGAGAAATGCGGTACGCGTAGCAGAAATTACAAATGAAAAAATTAAGATAATTATTGCTGATGAGGCCAATCAATATCGTTTCATTCAATGGTATTTGCTTGATGGAGTATTTTCTAGCATAACTTGAAAAATTTATTTACCAGAACATTTCGATTAATCGAATATCATAAATCCAATGAATACCCTGCTTGAAATATATTTCTTCACTTTCACATTAACATTTATATTGTTTTCATTCAAAGTAATCATACATAAATTATCAATAACTTTATAAGAAATAAGTAGCAAAAATACCTTCCGGAATATTAAATTTTAAATGAAATATACTACAGCCAACAAAGTGTTTATTTAAGTGTGTGATATGCGGTGCGGTGCGCTGTGCAAGACAAGCAACATGTTGCTAGCAACATTGCTTCTGTTTAAGTATCATTGGCATTTACTTTTGGAATTATTTTTTATTTTTATTTAATGTAACGTTCTCTTTAGCTTTCTTTCATGCAAGCACTCTAAAGTTAAATATATTTCCCATGGACGGTAGTTAAAATGAAATGAGATATGTAATATTCACACGTATGTTTTTATGTCAAAAAATTACATTTGTTATTTTTTACTAGATAATAAAATTGATTTTCTGCTCGCATTCTACTTTTAGAAATTAGCTATAATGTTTTTTAAATTTAAATTAAACTTTGAAACCATTGGAGAATTTTAACCAATATAAGCTTACAAATTCCATAAATTATTAGTTTATATTATTTTTTTTTTTTGCTTTTTCAACAGTTGTTTAGAAATAAAGAGAGACGCACATAAATTTTTAAAATGTATTGATAAACTTTTTAAATAAAAGTCATATCATCTAAACACTGGGGAGTGGAAAATAAAATTGTGATTTATTTATTAAATTTTGATTATATCAATGCAAAAGAATCGATATATTGGCATTTGAAATATATTATAAATTATAATTATGCATTACAAAGTGATAATTATAATTAATATTTAAGAAATTTATTACTTGGGGATGCGTAAAAGATAGATTGTTAGGGCTGCAAGCTGCACTATAAGCTGATTTACTTGGTTCCTGATAGGTTTCGTTGTGCTGAACGTGAAAGATAAGTTCTATGCCAATGGCTCATACTCGATTAAAGACCTCAGAGATGAAAAATGTTGATTCCCAAAACGTTAATTGCTCTGTTTTCGTACGAAATGTGTTTCATAACAATGGATCACAAAACATTGTCAATGCACACCCTTTCAAAGCACACCATTGTTTCGCAGCTTTGTATTTCTAAACGGTATAGATACCGCATCATAATTTTATGTTAACTTTGCATTGATGCGTTTTGGAAGTCAGCCGTTCACAAAAAGTATTCGGTCCTGCACTGACAGTCGTGGCAGCCATTTGGCTGATATTGTTTTCCATTGTTAAGGACTTAAATGTCTCTTTACAACATATGCATTTTTATTTAAATATTTCATTAATCGCAACCAAAATTTCACTTCAGGAAAACAGTTATAGAAAAACAAAATAGGCCACACACGCTGAATTTTTTGTTGTTTTTTGATAAAGTTTCTTAGGCTGCTTTGATTGTAGTTTTGTAGTTCTCAATAATCTATTGAGAATGTTTCTATAATCATTGCGGTTTTGTAGGCTTTTTTGAATAGTAGTTGAAGTCTACGATGTATTGCCTGGCAGCACTGAAATGCATCTAGATATGCTAGACCAACAACAAATAAATTTTTAAAATTAATACTATTTTTTATTTAACAAAATGAAACCTTTTATTGAAAAGCCCTTTGTGTTTGAGAATAGAGCATTAATATTATGATAAGTCCTAGTTTACACTATGCAAGTCTTATTGCTAAGAAACGAGGCGCACAAAAACGTTTCTTTTTCCCTCGTCTCTCTCTCCTAACAAACTAATCAGCTTAGCAATAACACTTGCGTAGTATAAACTAGGACTAAGAGTTCATTCTTGATCTGGAAAAGTTCGCCCTCGATTTAATTATGTCTGTAAATTTTTATATTTCTTTGAAATTTTATTTGACTTTTTATTTTACATTGGTAACTATTTTATTAAGCTTGAAGTCTTTTTTATTTTTAATAAAATTAACAATTTAATTAATCGATATTTCGACACGCCTTTGTGTGTCTTCTTCAGGTTATATTTTTTTGATTAATTAATAAAATAGTTACCAATTTATATATATATTTTTTTTAATTTTCAGTATAAATGGCGTTGTATAATGTTGTTTTTTGATCTGAGAACAATCGAAAAATTTCATGCAGGTCGGCCAGTCCAAAGTACAAATTATGGTTGGTTATACTCTGTTCAAAATTGTGAAAAATGTTGAGCAACATTGATTATTTCATATGAAAAATTTGACATGTAAATAATATTAACTAGCCCTGAAACTATGCTACGATTTCTTATGTTTTTAAAAACGCCCCATGTGTTTGTTGTAAATTCCACACGAAATAAGTGCCACCTATCTTATTTGGCATGAAAACTTAAAATGTTGAAGATACATTTCATACGTTTTTCCCAAGATAAACAGAGCACTATTTCAGCAACATTTTTCCATGAACAATTCGTGCCAATTTTTTTTTTTATATGTATTTTGACAGCATTTCACGTGAAATGTTGAACAGAGTATCAGGCTTATCATGTAAATAAATTCTGTCTTGAGACAAGCGTGTTCCTACTTAAATGGGAAAATGTGACTTTAAAATGTTGTAGTATATACTGAAAAATAAACTGAAGTTAATTTGCTTTGTGGCGAAGTTGTCGCAGTCTGGTTATGCTGCTTAGATATGAAATAATAAGTGAGTTGTACTTGCGGTTTATTGATTTAGTTAGATGTAATAAATAAAAGCATGTGTTTCTAAATTTATTGTATTTCTCCCTTGATTTATGACTTTATCTGAAAAATTATGATTTATGTTCTACCAAATGCCAATAATTTAGCCAAAAGATTATTTGATTATTTTTTGGATATGGTATTTCTTTCTAATTGTGTTTGTAATAAAAAGAAAAAGAAAGCAGATAAGGTTCAGAAACTGTATGAATATTTTTTGGATTTCTTTTTTGAAATGCTGGAAAGCATTAAAAGTCCCAAATGGAAGGTTATATAAGTAATAAAAATACACATTTATGAAGAGCTCATATCGTACAGCAACTACAGATATGACTAGCGACGTCATCGTAACGATGTATTGTAAACCAGAAAAAATGGAAACTAGCAAGAAACCACAACTTTGATGTCACAGAAAAGATAAAATAATTTAACATTCAATCTCTTTTGACTCTAACGTTACAATTCCAAAATATTTGTATGTATAACTTTTATTACGATTATTATTATTATTATTATTATTATTATTGATTAAGTTTCTCTGATAAGACTGTTTGGTGTTGATTTATGTCTGCAATCACGAAACAAGAAATAAATAATAGCAGACAGTACAGATAAGAGCATAAATTTAATGCACGAAACTTAAAATCACATTTGCGACTCTATTAATAATGTATGTGTAACTGAAAGTACACATACATATAAACAAGTGTGTGTGTGTGTGTTTGTGCGGATTGCGAAGTAGCAACGAATCTGTGCGTGCTGTTCTTGTTTTCATTTCCTTTTGTAATAGTGAAACCACAAGAAAAATGTTGCATACTTTGTGGTTTCAAACAGGAATCGATAAGAGCTCATTTTGCTGTTACATATTATTTTTCAATACTATTTCATTTCTGTAAATACATGCTTTAAGTGTGTAATTTGGCACTGACGCACAATATAAATTGCAAATATTAATGATGTTGAAGCTGTTTGCGGTTGAAAAACTAATGATTTGCTTAAAACCAATTTAGTTAAAATTTTCTTTGAGGTCGAGCGAGAAATGGATTGCATTACTTAAATGAGCTCAGAAAACAAATGATTTTTCGTAAATTATTTTTAAATTAAAATTCAACAGGCAGATAATAATTATCTACTCCATCAATATTTTTGACCCAAATAATAGCTAAAAAAATTTTAGAATAATTGTAAGAAATAGCTACAGTGTATCTTTTTTTAAAAGACATGCGCTGTGTTTAAACTTTATTGAGTATAAAATTCTTGCCGACCGCAATGTTAATTGTTTTCTCCTCTTTCGCTCTGTTTTTATTTACTTAATTCTATTAAAACAATAGACATGCATACATAAGCTCGTTAGTTTGTGGTGTGTGGAGATTCACCAACAAATTTTGTAATTATGCAAGGAAAAAATTTCGACTATAAATTCTGGCATATTTATCATACTAGAAATACTCAGACTGTTACTTCTAACTAAAAGTAAGCTTCATATAAATATTAATATGAGATAAAATATTCAAAGCTTTTTGAATTTACATAGAAAAGGATTAAATTTGTTTTAAAAGACATTGAAATATAAATACATGTACATACATAGAATATATGTATGACTAAGATGCTTTTTATTTGCTTTTTAACTGGAAAGAATTATGAGAATTATGCATTAAAAATGACTTTGAATGTCTTCATTTAAAATTAACACTTTGTACAGAATTCTTTTATTTTTTGCTGCAAAATTTTAAGATTATTAATATCAAAATATTTATTCTTTATACGTATGACGTTTGCATTTTAAAGTTTTGAATTTCGCCAGATAAGATATTAAAAATAAAAGAAGTAATAAAAAATTGCGTTATTTGGTAATTTTGTTTTCGAGTTTATACAAAGACACATTTACATATATTTTATTACATTAGTTCATACCATTATAAAAACATACTTGCAGCATTTTTGAAGTTAAATTTAGCAATTTTTGCTCTCTTAGTTGTTTGGCTTTTTTTTCTCTTTTTCAGATATGCGATTTATTTGTAACTGCTAGTGCAGTAGTAAAATTTAACATATGAAGAATGTTTTCTTTATGGAACAAAAAGTTTCCTATCTTCTACTAAGAAAACATAAGCAGTAAAACATAAATTGAAAATTTTCAACCCATGTGTGAAATCAATGTTACTCTATGGGAGTGAAACCGGGAAGGTAAACATACTTTTCTGGCCTGCATGTGTCAGCAATCAAGAATTACTGCAGAGATGTGCTATGATGCCCACATCGAAAATGGAGATTAATTGGACAAACGTTGAGGAAATATAATGGTGACATACCCAAAAACTGTTTCCAATGAAATCGACAAAACATTACGTGGTGCAGGTCAGCAGAACCCTTGATAGCTCGGCTTCTGCTGACCTGAGTTGTGGTTCCAATAGGATGGTGCTACGTACCATAAAGGGAACCATCTAATCATTGAAATCAAAATTTAGCGAAAAGTCAACTTGTCAATTGACCATCGAAGTCATGGGATTTGACAACTCTAAATTACTCACATAGGAAGTCACGTGAAATCTTATGTGCTTCGAAATAAAATTAAATCTTGATGCCATGAATTGACCTTTTGAATAAAAAAATGTTTGGATGAAAATTTAATTTTGTGTGTTACTTATTAAACTCTAACAGCCCCGTTTATAAAAAATTATTAAGGCATTATAAAGTGTTTTTAAAACGAATTGTCATAAAAAAATTTCTTATTCTACGCAAGCATTTTTCTTCAAATTTCATGAATTTTGTTGCACAAAACTTTTTTTATTTGCTGATTGCAAATTGATTATGATGTATAAATAATTATCTAACATGAATCTTTGAAGCATTTTTGGCAACTTTTTTGACCTGAATTGCTCCTCCAGGCCTCCTACTGACAAATGAAAATATTTTATGCATTTAATTTCATGAAGAAATGCTTAATATAAATTAGGTATAATGCTTAATATAAATTATGAACCATAGAGGCAATCGTAAAAGCTGAGTTTTTAATATATGAATACCAATCGTGTGCGCAAGGGCTATCGAGGTTCCTTTCATTCAAAGTAACAGAAAATACTTCTAAAGAAAATGTAAACAGTATCATTGAAAATATTTTTCTTGACAATGCCAACCGATCAAACTTTCCAAAATCTGTTTTATAAGGAATACCGAAGTACATATGCATATTGATTTGACATAATGTCTTTGTCTAATTTCAAAAATTGTTTGCTTGTTTTTTTGGTTAAGCATTGTCTATATGGATTTCGTTCCCGCTTATGGAACGCATCTATTGATCTACTCATCTACTGATAAGTTCATTAAGCGGGAACGAAAAGAAAAGTTTTTCTTAAAACTTAAGGTCAATGTTAAAGAATCTGGCTTTGCAAATATTTGTATGACTTTATTCATCATCTAGTACAAAATTGTTGTAGTCGTAGTCGAAATACGATACTCGTAATTAGGCCCAATAAGTTTGTATTTTAAACTATTTTTGGAAAAAGCAGTTCTTAGTAAAAAAGTTAAGGACCTTATTTTTTAAATGCAACACTAAATATCAAAAACTTTTCTATGTTTTTCGTTTTTGTGATGAAATTTTTTCCAAATAAAATCTGTCAATGCTTAGCGCTAAGTTTTACAAAAAAAATCCTTAATATTCAAACAGAGTGTACTTATGTAAATTGAATTATAATTTGATGTCAAAGTGTTTTTCATAAAAGCCTTCTATAATTTAAACATTTTCTAAATACTTGTCTTTCACAAAATTATGTTTTCTCTAAGCCAAATCTTTGCGCAGAAGTTAATTTATATTGAATTTCAAAGGCCGTGTTTGTGCATATTTAGTTTAAGTTAAATAAAGACTTTAAAGATTTTTAAAGGATTTCTAGATTATATTTTAACCTTTAAATTGCAACTTATCACATGCTAAAGAAATGTGCAAGTTAAGCTTTTTCTAAGTATAGCAGCGTTAGTTTTCTATTCATTTTGCCCTTTCAACACTTTTCTTATGATGCTGTTGTAGTCAGTG
Source organism: Nowickia ferox (assembly GCA_936439885.1). Classification (NCBI taxonomy): domain Eukaryota; kingdom Metazoa; phylum Arthropoda; class Insecta; order Diptera; family Tachinidae; genus Nowickia; species Nowickia ferox. The sequence continues at coordinate 115,221,431 of OW387025.1, forward strand.
ATACATCAATTTTAGCCAACTCCTCCAACTCTTACCGCAATTGCCAATTATTTCAATGTCAAACCGTCTGCGAGTTAACAGAATATTTTCAATTACCACTTTTGCTTACTAGCATCTCATTTTGTAAAACACACACATAAACACATGCATACACACATACATGTGTGTTGAATGATAAACTTCAAAAGCGAAGAACATGACAACCAACGTGACAAAAACATCTAAAACAATTTATAATCTCAGTAGCAGTGACATGAACGAACAACCAGGCAGACATACTGAAGAAATACTCGAATGTTGTTGTGTTTTCTGACGTGTCTTGCAACATATATTTATGTTGCAATTTTTGCAAAATACACAACAAAAAAATCTTTACATTCTTATGCACCAATGACTGAAGGGAATGTGCGTGTCTACAAAGTTGGGCTTGAAAATAAGAGCAAATCTTATTTTGCAATAATAAATATCAGGGTAATGCTCGAATGATGTCAGGCGTTCGTGCTTAACGAGTTTATTGTGGTGAAGTGCAGTAAAATGAAAAACTGATGTGTTTAAATCAAGAGTTTTTCGCTTTTACAAGTGTCTACAGTGAAATCTCATTTAAAGCGAGATAGAAATGTTATTAATTCCAAAAACTTAAATTACTGCAGAATCTAAGTGAGTCATGAATACGAGTATGTTAAGGCCACCACAAGCCAGCTTCGTTCGTTCTTTCAACATCGTATGATATTGATCCTTCAAGAAAGAAAAACCGTCTTGAGAGAGTTGCTTTTGTGAATAAGATTTGTGCTTTATATTTGTAAAATGTTGCATGAAGCGAAGTAAAACTGTACTAGCGCTGCATGTAGAAAATATTTTTATTTTAATTTTGCCTCTTTCAACTTTAGTTCTTTGTTTTAACACTGATGGCAAAATTTATATAATTCTCAAACTAAAATTGCTTTGATTTACATAAGCTGTAATTAATCCTGCTTAAATATTCTCACAGCTTAAGTAGAAAGAAGAAGTTTACGGCATTCGACACAATTTTCAAGATCTAGAAAATAAATGCAATTTGACAACAACTTTTAGAATAAATAAAAAAAATTCTCGAAATGTAGGCCACGATTAAAATTTTTCAAACATTTTATTTGAGAAATTTCCCGAAAGTTACCAACACGAATCCGTCCATTGAAGAATGTGCAAGACCATCCGCCACTGTGGAAATACAATGCAGATAATTCTATAAAAATCATTATGAATTATTTATTTATTTCGCTTAATAATTCTGTGGCAAAAAGGAAAAAGTGCTTAAGTCGAGATAAGCTGATTTTGAGTTACTGCTACCCCCGTAATCTGCGTACTTTAAAGTACTCCTGGTCAAAATCTCAACTAATTTGTTTGATTTTTCAAGAAGTTATAGCAAAATGACTTGCGGTTTATCTTTGTTAGACTTCTAATCACATTTGGAATAATAACTTCATTTAGGTCATACTTTCGTATATTTCAACTTGAATGTATTAATTATACGGTTTCGAACGATGTTTGCTTAAAAAAAATAAAGGTTAACAGAGAATTTCCCAATTTAACTGTAAAAGAAATCAATTTCTGAAAATCTACTTGAACGCTTAAAAGTGCGCTCCTGCAAAACAGTCAAATATGGCTTAAGCACTTTTCCCTTATTGCCACAGAATTATATTCTTTAATATATTTTATTTTATTGTATTTTATTTTATATACATATATTAAGTATTATTTCATTTAGCACGCTCTTAACTTTTCATTTATTTGCAACTTTTTATTGACTCTTCAAATATTCTATTATTTGCTTTATTTTTATTAATTGATTTTTACAACAGTTGTAACATTCCTTTGGAGTATCAGCTGAAGATGAACATTCAATTATTACTAAAAGTTTTTTAATTAAATTTATTCATTTGCCGCTATTGTGTGAGGGTATTGTTGTATAATAGTCAGAGTTAGTAGCATGTTTCCACGGTTGGCTCTTTCACAGCAAAAACTTCGTTGTAGAGATTTGTTGAGCAAATACAAATTATTTTATTCCTGTGAAGATCTACAAGATATTGTTTTTTCTTTAAAAGTGCAATGTGTAATTGCAACCCTGAGTTAAATTCATTAGTAGTTTTTTTAAGAATTTTTAACGATTTTTTCTTTGACAAAGCCTTTTAAATTTTCTTTTAGATGTTCTTTCACTTCAGCACAGGCAAATTTTCACTGTGCCACGAAGTAACTACGGAAAAAAAGAAAAAAGACTAAAGAAATTCAAGAAGAATAAAGCAACTAAAGTACGTTTTGACATACTTAATTTGAAACAAAAGCAAAGTTTTAGGTTTATCGGTTTAACGTGGAAACGCACATTTAAGTTGACTTAATTAAAATTCAATATTTGATTAAATCCTTTGAGTTTGCAGCATTGATTCCATATAACAATTACCTTCTAAATTGATGGAAAAGAGTCTTTATCTGAATTTTTGTGTTGTGTTGTGTCACTGTCATCAGCAGCATTAGAATAAATACAGATGGAGATGGAGATGGAGTGGCAGTAATAGAATCAGTATAAGCATTAGCATAGATATTACGAATGTAAATCCAAATTTATTGAGTTGTTCGTCTTTCTCTCTAAATCAGTTTTTGCTCTTTGCATTTGGCTTTTTTCCTTTAACTTTTTGATTTTTAATGCCAACAAGCAGCAGCAATTGTAATGACGTTTTTTCTTTTTGTTAAACAAACAAACAGACTTTTCTGTAATCAAGATACATTAACACTTACAAACAACAAGCATATTTTGCTGCTTCATCATTTAAAATGGCACTTGTCATCATGTGTGTTACCAAAAAAAAACTTTTTATATTCGTGCTTTATTTAACATTTAATAATGTGCGTGTACATTATGCGGTTAAATGAATGTGCCAAATACAAGTTATAAATACTTATATACAGACTCTCTCACCATATAGTTTTTTTTTGCATTTGTCATCTGAGATAAAGTTTGATTTCATATCAAACAACTAGAACTAGAATATTTGCTAAGAACACATGGAAAAAGACATGCTTGTGTTAACAGAACAGTTTTTTTTTTTAATAAATATTTAATGAGCGAAATTTTTCTATTAATAAGTTTATGTATATTCCCTTGAGCAATGATTCCAGTTTTAACACTTTATTTAAAAGGGATAAGATAAAGAAAGTTGAAGAAAGTTGTCCCATAGATTGTAGGGTTTTCTTTTTGGCGCTCATTTTGAAGAATTATATAACATATGCGTTCAACTATTTAGCGAATAAAGCGTAACAAGGAAATAAAGTTACTTTATTCGGTAAGAAATCCTTTTTAGCTCTTGCCTTAAATATCTTTGTTACGACGATAATAAATATTTTCTGTACATGGGCCTACCACCTTAAGACCCTATCCTACACAAACAAAAAGATTTGTAAATACAATTATTTTTTTGTCATATCAATTAAATAATTAATTGATTTTGAACCTGTAGCGTATTTTGTAAATACAATTACAAAATTGGAAGTTAAAGGAAAATCAGTAAAATGTTTTCAATTAAATATACCAGCAAATAGTTTGTTCACAATTTTTTTTACAACTTTTTTTATAAATTTCAATTAAAGTTATTGTTATATTAACAATGTGAAATGCTGAATTTCCCGACGAATTTTGATTATCATAATTGTTATATTAACAATATATTTTTATACACAATTACAACCCTCGAAGCAATTTTTTGCTTGTCTGCGAATAACATTAAATGTCTTTGTATGGAATCGAACCGGCAACCTCCGGACTAACTAAAAGACTTACCTCTCAGCTAAAAAGCAACTCGTTATTAAATATGAAAATAATGAATACACACAAAACGTGATTTCTTATGTTTCTTCTACATGTGCGCATTCCGTAATGATATAATTTAACAAATAATCTTGTTGTATAATTTAATTGACTAGAAAAAATTTATATTTGTTAAATGAACAATGATGACTGTTAATTTTTAAATTAAATATTAACAATTTGTTTTGTTGGCTGCACTTTGATGATATTTTTTGTGTGTAATCGCTTTAACAAGGCGGTAAATACACTATTTTCGTTTTTGTAGGCTACATTTTACGTTTTGCTGAAAGAATTTTATAAATCTAATCAGTGGTTCCGGAGATTGCCTCTTACAAACATACAAACTTAACTTTTTTTGTATATGGGTGTGTAAGTAGTAGCTGACCCGACAAACGTTGTTTTGCCACATAAATTATTTCTAGGGAATTTCTAGGGAAGAAAATAATAACGAAGTCATTGTAAGTATGTGAGGATGTGGTATACGAGTTATAGAGGCAGGGAGTGATGTGAAAGATGGTGGAATACAAAAATACGAGTAAAAAAACTCCAAACATTTATTGTTTTAAATTTTTTATAATTTATACTTATTTTAATTATTTTCATATAAATTCATACCAAATTTGAAAACTCTTGCTATTATAGCTTTCAAAATATGTTATTGTTAATTACTTTGTATGGGGTGTGACCCTTCCCGCGGTGCTATTCTACCAATATTTTGAACTACTGCGCACCTCGCTTTCAAAAGAGTCCATAGCAAAATTTGAACACTCTGACTCCTATAGCTTTCAAAATATAAGATATTGTGTTCTTAAGGGCGCGTCACAGCTTACTTAGAGGTATGCAAAATAGATTACGAAATCGATCAAGCCGTTTCGGAGGAGTTGAATTACAAACATCGTTGTACGAGAACTTTATATATATATATAAATAGATAGATGTGGAAGTATAGATAGTGATGGCAATCATGAATAAAACTCCACGAGAAATTTTTCCCGGGGAACAATTTAAAACAATAGCAAGTAATAGGGAAAACAAAAAATTCTTATTGGAAAAGGGAGAAATTTATCGCGGAATTTTATTCATGATTGCCCCGAGTATGGATATCTTCATATGTATGTAACTGCGAGCAATTGCCTTCCAACACCTATGTATCCATGCATAGCAGCAAGTGCTCTACTCACCCTGTCCTGGATGTGGTTTACCATCCAACACAACATCCAGATACTTAGCGCTTTGCGACACTGCCATTCGAACACTATTTAGTCTTGCAAACTGCCTTGTACGACGCGTTTGTGAAGAGCACCAAAAATAATAAGAATATTTTATGTTCTAACTTAAAAGGAGAAGTGATTTTCTCATGATTAAAAAATATATATAAGTTTTCATTTATGTATGTATGTAAACTGCTGCTTAAAAGGAGTCTGATACAAAAAGAGAAGGACTGCATCAAAGAGTGGTGACGAGAATTGTATGTTCAAGTTGAAACTATGTAAATGTAGTTGTATGTGTATATTACGCCATCCCCTTTTATGCATAATCAAGTATAAATATTTATGAATGTCTGTTTGTGTTTATCGGCTTAGAGTCACTGCTAAAGTTGCATAAACTCGAGACTTATTTAACGTTGCTGTTTTAATGATCTTGTGACATGGAATACCATTAGCTAATTACCACAGTGACTAAATATTAAACTAATTATACTAAACTGTTTTTCATTTAAATATTTAGGGCAAGTACTGCAAAACTCGTAGCTGTGTGTGTGTGTGTTCTTGCCCCTCTCTTCGTATGCAATATGCATATGATTCGTTACATAATATGTATGTATGTATGTATGTATGATTTTTGAACACGCATGCATACATAGACATGAGAATATAATACATATACCCAGTTGACCAAGACTTTCATTATTGATATCGATTTCGAATATATTTCGAACATTTATCGTGTAAAGCTATCGAGAGTGACTCTCAAAACTGAATCGAAAAAAGTTCACTTGCCGCTCAGTTTTGCCGCAAAAAACACTCGATCTCGAAGTTTCGCTAGCAGAATCAAAAGTGAGAGAATATCGAACTACTTTCGATATCGCAAAAAGGCTGTAGAAAATGTAAGAAAGTAATTTTATTTTTTAATTTGTTTATTTAAACTTACTTATTTCATTTTTTTTAATACCTTAATTTACTTTGCAGTATTTGAACATGGTACTTTCATTCTAACAGACTAGCACAAATCCACTAGGCTATCGTGGCAAATTTTTTTCTGTTCAGTTATTGCACATACTCGTATGTAGTAAGTGTGAGTTCTTATTTTATTTTTCAAATTACAGTGCTGTTATGGCTCGAACTTGGTACCTCTAGACTACGAGGCTAGCACATATACACTGGGCTACTGTCACACATTCGAAAAACTATCGAGAGAAGTTCAAAGTTCGAAGCTTTAGCAAATATTAAAATTTTTTTCGATTAGCGAACAAATAACGAACAATTTTGTTTCGAAATTTCTTCGCTTTAGTGAGCATTCGTTTTTATCGAATCTCAGGTCAAGTGGGTATTTATTTGCATATATATATAAGTACATATGCATGGGGATGTATATTTTTGTATATGTATGTGTGTTGTTGTTGTTGTTTTGAGCATACGAATGTAACATTAGCATAAACATTATCGTCTTTATTACACTTATTATGTTTTGCTCATAACATTCGGTTCATTATCGTCTGGTTGTTGGTATGGTACACTCAAAATGTGTGTTTGCACTTGTAAATCTTTGTGGTAATAGGTGTAATGCTACATTAATAATTCACATACATAAATATATACATGCACATGTATGTACATACATACATATGTATATTCGATTGTATGAACTTACATTTTATACATACTTGCACACACATTAATAAACGTTTACATGCATTTTACTTAACATGTGGATAAAAACATATCTACACTTTCATAGTTCTTATTTTTTAAAGTAAGAGAGTGTTAAGTTTATTTCAGAGTGTGTAGGAAGTAGGTCCCAAAAATTTTGTTAAGTATTTAAAAAGACATGTTGTTTATATCTTATACATTTCACAGAAAAATGCAAGTGTTCAACATTTTTTTATTATAATGAAACAGCTCATTTGATATAAGTATATTGAAAATTTTATTATTTAAAAAAGCAACAAGGCGAATTCGTACCAGGTGGTCGCAACCGATCAGGTGACTTTTTTCGCCGCTTGTAATTTGAATGTACTCGTACGTTGGATGTCAACGCACATGTTTTCAGTAGATTTATTTTTTCATTAAAAGTATAAATTGCCCAAAGCGAATTTAGCCGAGTATACCGTATATGAATTTGCTTTGAAAAAAAAACACAAATAATTTGTGTTAAGAATATTATAATTCGAAAACACTTTCATTCGATTCGAATTACGTAACGAACCCCTTTTTTCTTTCGTTGATAGTTTAGGTTAAGTTTCTTATAAAAAAGACAGTAAAATTACAAAATTTTTTCAGTTTTATTTGATCCATAAAATTTTAGAATTTCTTTTTTTTCCCTAGAACTCAAAAGTTATTTTTAACATTAATTTTACATTATAAAACAAAATCTATAAAAACACCTTATATACATATTTACAACGTATTAGAAAAAGTGCTTAAGTCATATTTTGCTTGTTTTGCAGTAGAGAACTTTTAAGATGTTAAGTCGATTTTCAAAAATTAGTTTCTTTTTCACAGTTAAATTGGCAAATTCGGTATTTATTAAAAAATTTTTTTTTTTGAGAAACATCATTTTATACATTATAAATAATACACTAAATTTGAAATATACCACATTAGAAGTTTAATTAAGCAATTATTGCCTATGAGATTATAAGTTGAAAAAGTATAAAAAACCACCAAAAATAATTGAGATTTTGCTCAGGGAGTTTACAGGGTTGCCATTAACTCAAAATCAGCGTATCTCGACTTTGACCACAGAATTAAGGTGTAGATAGGCTGCCAGTTCGACGAAAATTTGCCTACTCGGGTCCTGTTAGAAGAATACTATTCTTTTCATCATTCAATTTTCTAAGTACTACCCTGAGTTTTGTATGAATAAATTTATTCTTCTTGTATCGCATCCCGATATTTTGGCAAAGTTCTGCAGAAATAGAAAGACTATGGAAAATTTACTTTTATTAGCAAGAGCGGAGCAGTGAGAGAGTAGGAGTTCAACCATTTCATCCTCTTCGATGTCGCGACAGCTTTTATAGAACACAAAATCTCCTAACATGTATACCTATTTGGCAATGTTCAGTTAGTACAGCCAGCTAGTATACAAAGCTGAGTCCTTTGGGACTCCTTCCAGGATGTCCAAGTGGCCAAGTTAAGTTTTAGATAACCTGATTTAAATATATTCCAGCATGCATAATTATGAAGAACTTTTGCTCTGTTTGTAATATCCAGTCTTTGAATGAAAATCGGACTAGTTAATCAGTACGCAAGATTGGCAATCGAGCCTCATGTTTGGCTAGCACCCCCCCCCCCCTTTCCCCCTCCCCGTTGTATAGTTTCCGATAACACCGCCCTGTCCCGATAACCAAATTAACTCTTGGTTAGAATATCTCACCATTTCATTAAATGAAACCCGGAATTCATAAATCAAAAAAAAAAAAAAAATTTTGTGTGCAAACTGATAAAGATTTGGTAGCTGATTTACTGTTTGTACGTATTCGAATATCCTCATTATATATTATTTATTACCTTAGCTAATTAACCGCCCATTTTATAGCTAAACTGTCAGCACGTATTGCATTACACTGATTTTCTAGCTTGAAAGTAATATTTTGCCCGTAACGGGAAGTAAAAATTCCCATCCTCACACCCTTGTCTGATTTTGATCTGTTTGTGAAAACATCAAGAACTATTTCATCATCATTGATTTATGCGTGCCAGATTAGTTGACATCAAATATTCTATCGGGCAAAGGCGTGTTTATAGAAATAGTAAAGTTAAAAAGCGACAAGCTCCAATGTTCAGATATTTTCAAAAAGAAACATTTTATTATACTTAAACTATTTTAGAGCAGAATTAAGTCATATGATTTTTTTAAAAAAAGCTAACTTTTTGAAAAAAAGCTTTTCAGTCCTCACTCGTATACATAGACATACAAAATAGATACATACGTATATATTGTTCATACATGTACATTTACTCCCTTTTGGAAAATTTAATGCTTGTTAGTTTCGTATATGACTATAACGCAAAAACGTATTCCAACAAACAACTCCACCCACTTTTCTGCTATTAAGTTCTGTTATCTTTGATGCTATTGAGCTGTCACACTTAATAAATGAATTCCCCCCGAGAATCATCTACAAAATCTACTGCGTTTCTTGTACTTGTTATTCATGTGGTTTCCAGCAAACTGAATTGCCAAGTTTAGTTTAGTACATGCTGCTGCTACACACATTTATTTTATTCAAAATAAATGAAAAAGAAAACCGGCAAAGGCAGTGAAAAAAAAACTCGAACAGGGTTAGAGAGGAAAACATAATGTTTGCATTAGAGCACATTAGGTCTTGGCCAGTTTACATGGTCGTTAATCGATTTATACATTGATACGTGTTTAACACAACAAATCCTTGTAAAAAGTTAAGTGTAGGTGAATAGCAGAATATCCTTTTATCTTTTAACGGAAAAGAAGAAATGCTGCACTTAAATCAAAATTCATTGAATGATATTGTTTACAGAGTTATTGAAAGATTATTGGTTGAGCTTAATAGGCCTTGAGATAAAACTATTTTTCGCTTTTTTTGCTTATCCATGCAAAATACGTGCCCTTAATTTAAGAAGTATGTACGTACTTATTTATGAATAATAGTGTGTTTGCAAAATGTTCAATGCTTTATATAAAAAATAAAGAAAATAATCTAAAGAGTCAAGGTTTTCTTTATGAATGTGCGAATGCTCATACGCTTATACATGCATATTTTTTAAATCAAATTTAGAAAGTTTTGTGTAAAAAAATAAAAATTTAAAAATGCTTCACCAAAGTTATAATCAGCATTTTGTTTTTACTTTCTTTCTTTTAGAAAAGATACAAAAATATTTTAGAAATATATTTCAGTATTTTCGTTTCAGTCTTTAGTTTAACAAATTGCACTGCATGAAGTTCATATGTGGGCTACCAAATCCTTCGAACCACCACGAATTACAAACAACCAAACAAAGTACCTTTTTTGCAGTCGTATTGTTAGAATTTTTTAATGAAATATTCCGCTATCAAGGTCAGGAAAGTTCTCTCAAAAAATAATCAAAGAAAAGAACCGCTGAATTCTTTAGAAGACTTTTGGAGGAAATACGAGGAGCATTTTAATAATAACACAGAAAAATTTATTCCAAAAATGTTTTTAAAAACCTGTAGTCTTGAATATGGAATGCAAATTTATTGCACAGGGTAGTAAAAAAAGTAAAATATTAAATATTGAGTAGATGTCGTACAAATTTACTGACAAAGTAGATTTTGTTTTGTATGGGGAATCTAGTAAAAAGTAAATAGATTTAGTTTGAAATCTCGTAAGTACTAGATTTTGAGCCAATGTCAAGGCCTTATAATCATCACCACAGAAAATTCAATAATTCTTTTTGTTATCATCTATCATCTTTTTTCAATCTTCACATTTTTCTCATTTGCTCCAAATAACAAGATTTCCTCAAGACCTTCAAAAAAAAAAAAAAAATTAAAAAGTTAATCAGGTTGACAATTAAGCATTTTTGGTGGAAGTTTTTCCCCACTGGATTAGCAACTTAACCAATTTAAACACATCTGAGGAGACTAAACTAATCAATTATTGAAAATTAATTACTTTGTTTATTTCGTAAACTCTTAAAACTGAGAGAATAATATTTAACCAATTTTTCAAAATTGAAAGCAGGGAATAGTCGGTAGGCGCTAGATCTGGAGGTTTCGCCAGCGAGTTTCATGGATATTGGCCATAGTGAGAGGCGCATTGTCCTGTTGGAACAACATTTTTTTTCTAGATGAGGTCATTTAAACCAGTGTTGATCTGTCCAAAACTTCTAGTAATATTTGCCCGTAATCGTGTTACCGTTTTCAAGATAATCGATGTGTGTGACATCGCGTGAAATTAAGAGGTTTAATTTTTACATTAAAAGGGAGTATTTTTAAATCATCCCTTGTTTATATACTCGTACTTGTAAGCTGTTAATAATGGAAGACCATTAATCGGTCAAAATGAACGCCATGGATACGATCGCAGGACCATATTTGTTCACGATATTTTCCATCAATAATTTGCACACTTGCGGCTGCATGCCCTCGGTAACTTCGTGAAGTCTATTTCTGAGGTCTGGAATTGATGAGCGGCCAATATAAAAGTGAAAAGGTGCTAACTTGCAAGTTCTCGGGGGACAATTGTGATCGCTAAATCACACGGTCAGCGAACTTTTCACTCCAATCAGCATGGACATGATGCTAATGAAGGTCGGTAGGTGTGAGTTCTTGCGTTAACAAAACTTCAAGAAGTCTATATGCATAATATAGTGTAGTGTTGTTTACGTGATGCCCAATTTTAAGGATCGATGAGAAATGGAGAAATCTCAGCACTATGGGGTACAATAGCAACATTCTCAGTTGCTCTTGAAAGATGTGTACGAGTTCGATTATTCACATCAATATCTTGTCTCAACCGCTAGATATTTTTTTTGCACCATGGGTCAAATCGTCACATTCGTGAACGGACAACTCGTCACGTAAAAACACCATTTTCGGATCAGGATATATGTGAACGTACGGAAATCCCATTCAGCTTATACGATTGACGTATCACTAAATTTGTCTTCGTACGATTGTCGGTACGATCACGGATATGAGGATTTGAGCCCGGTTTCATAATTGCTGGCCGAGAAACTGTTTAGTGACAACCCAAAAATGCTTCAGTTGTGCAACCTGTGACTGCAAAATTTTCAGAATTTTTGTAGTGAATTTTAATAATTTCAATGCCTTGTTGAATCATATATTGTTCAATTTACATTTACATATGTACGATTATATTAAATGGGCAGTTTTTACTTATTACAAGCCGCATCATGAAAGAGTATTAAAAATATGGTACCAAAGAATAAGCAATTAATATTGCAGAAGCAGTGGAAGCAATTTATTTAAAAGAGTGAAGAAAATATTCCAATATTGCAGCAGCTTTACTTAGATCCCTTTGATATTATTGTGATATGTATTTATTTAAACATTTATTAATTGATTTGTTTTTTTTGTAAATTTAACATACGCTGGGGCATATTTATGCATCCTTAAAATAAGCTTTTATTCATAATCGCTTGAAATGAAACAATCACTCGTAGAACTCAAACACAATTTAAAAACAACGGCATGAAAATTAATTATTAATGGCACAAAAGTTTTTGTTGCTACAATATATAAAAAAATTTTGCGTGATGAAAACAGAATCAGGAAAAATAAATAAAAATTAATTCATTATTCACTGCAACTAAAGAGCTTTTTCTGCGTATTATGTATATATTGCATAATATTAAAACTTTAACAAGGATTTGCCATGGAAACATCACACAAAGTAGATTCCGGGAACAAAAAGAAATTACAACTAAACAGTTTGTGGTATTTGGAGCAAGATATTTTTGAAAAGGCTCTTAGAAAGCAGTTTCTCTTATTCAATAGATGCTGGTGAATTGAAGTTTTTATGCAAATCCTGCTTGAGTATAACAACTTGATTTATATAGAATTGCATAGCGGAAATTATACGACGCTGCATAGTTTTAGTTGTATGTCAGTCATTAAGATTAACTTTTTCTAGTTTTAGAGGGGGAGAGGGAAAGAAAATAGTTTTCAAAGTATTTTAAAACAAAAAGTGGCCAGGAAAATACTTTTAAAGAGAAAAGATAATTTTTTTTAGATTTAGCACCCTTTCAAGATTACTTTCACACATTAGATTACACCTAAAAGCAAATTTGACTGTATCTGACAAATAATACCTTAAGACTTTGCAAGAAACTTTACACGACTTTTAAAATCACACACACACACACACACACACACACACACCATTATCCATCTGCAAACATGGAAACTGTAACAAGAAAACAAAAACTTATTTCTTAAACTGTAACAGATACGATAACAAATCTTCAAAGCCTAATAATAGAAAAAGTTACCTGTCTTTTATATTCGTGACAAAAAAGCGGAAATTAAATGAAAGTTTTGAAAGCAAACAAGTGAAAAAGTATACAATGAATAGAAAAGGAAAAATGTAAGACGATTTACATTTGGTTTGTTTGTTCTTTAGAATGAAAAGCTTTAAAATTACAGTGGCTAAAATCAAAGTTACGAAAAATCATAAAAAGACGTCAGTGTTTTATGGTTTCATTTATTTAAAAGTTTTATTACCTATTACAAGTGACAACTTTACTTTAGTTTCTCTTCTAAAATTGAAGGCAATATTTTTGCCCTCTAAAGAAGCAATAAATATATATATATTTTTTTTTATTAAGAACTTTAAATTTATTAGAAGGAAGTGCTCAAGAATTTAAGAAGATACAATTTATTAAATGATAAATGATCAAAAGCTGGAATATTGTCATTTCGCTAAAACAAAAAAACTTTAGATTATTGTATCTCGCCAAATCGATTAAAATATAAAACTTTTTTTCTAAATATTTTTAATTGTTATTTAGTGTCCTTAAGGTCATTTGAACACAATTTCAGGACATTTTTTTATATTTATTTGGCCATTAAATTCAAAGTTCTGCTGCTTTTTCACGTAAAAGCACATAAGCTCAGGAATTAAATACTATCATCGCTAAGACAAAAGTTTCATACATTCGTTATATGTATTTTTTTATTTAATTGTAAAAATGTAGGTCAATTTACTTTTGCAAGAGTCTTTTCTCTATTTTATTATACTGATAATTTATCTGTGCTTTGAACATTTCAACGATTTTTATGATATTTTCTGCAAATTTTGGCAATTTGTTAGATATGGAAACTATGGCTACAAGCTAAAAATAATACATGGCAATAACTCTTAATTCATAAAGTTACATTTTATATATGAAAGATAATATAAATGGCTAAAAGAATTCACATGCAATGTCTGGGAAATTAAGAACATTCAAGTTTTATTAGAAAAATGTTATGATTGGTGCTTGTTGGTTGATGAGAGTTTCTTGAAGACATACTTTTTTGTCAACACTATCAAAAAACTTTCTTTAAATAAATTTATTACTTTTTATGTTTGAAAGTCTAATACATGTTGATGTGAACGTGATGTCTGGCAGGGTTTCCATTGGAGGATTCCCAGCAAAAACTCAAGATTGCCTGTTTATAATAAAACTTTAACACATTTTTATTATTTTTTCGAATTGAAATTTTTTCCTATATTAAAAATGTAAAGAAGCTTTACTTTCACCTTACGGAATGAGATTTTTATTGAAAAAACCTTAACTTAAATTTTTATCTAAGTTTATTTGAAGTTGCTTAGCGCGACTATTACTTGTATTTATTTCTCTGTTTTTGCAGCTTTTTCTATCTATTACCAAAAATCTTAAAAACAATTCATTTAAATATTACACTGTTGCATAGAAGCAAGCATTTCTCGAGATCTGAGTGGCTAAGAGCACAACTTTTGTCACACACACTATTCATTCAATAAGAATTGAAATTACTGAACTTAAGCCCGACTAAGAAATTATTTCTGATTAAAATTCACTATAGTTCAACTAAACATTTAAAATTGTTTCACTTAATTCATCATGGGCACGTGACAAAAAAATATATGTTCACTTGGCAAAAACCAACTGGCAAAATCAACTGTAGAAAGCAAAAACAATGTAAACATAATATCCACTAAAATAATACTTACAGGTATGTACCGACGGTACATCGAATAAGTAAAAATAGTTAATGTGATGATCGTAAAAGATAAGCAAGAATAGTTAAACATACTTAGGTAGAGTGACATGACTTCGTGCTAACCTGAATATAAAAATGAAAAAAAACGAATAAACAGAAAATGGATAGTGATAATTACAAATGTGTTTACCAAAGGTTAAATCAATAATTGTATACACAATATTTCTCATATTCCATTTCATTAAAAATTTGCGTTAAATAGCTGATGTTAGTAACAATCTCTACCCCAGTAGGGTGCTGATGAAGTGCGTTGCTGCACAGAAAAATATCGGTATTTCCCCCAGCTTATAGTCTAATTTAATTTTTCTTCTCTTCTTTAGAAACTCACATTAATTAATAAAAAATATTTCATTCAATAAGAATTGAAATTACTGAACTTAAGCCCGACTAAGAAATTATTTCTGATAACAATATGTATGAACTGTTGGAGACTAATCGAAAACGTCCTATATAAAAAAATCTTGCTCGCACATGTTAGTTTAGAAGGCAGCACAAGTGCTTTTAAATATTATTTTTCAACGAAGAATGTGATTCTGCAAGCAGACATGAAGTCGTATAAGCAGCTGCAAAGATAAAATGCATACAAAATGGAAAACACAACAGCATGATCAAAAACAAAATAAAATAGATAGTAACAACACAACCGAAACATAACATAACAACATCAAAGAACAACAGAAAAGGCATTCAGTGCGCTAGTTGTCCTCGTTGCTCAAGCTTTACCTGTAAGCCAACGAGCCAAATATCAAGCTCTGCGCTTCTATAAAACCTAGAAGAATGAATTTCAATCGGGTTTTTTATACCAAAAAATTAATTAATTAATTAATTGTAATTTATGATTTGTATAACTAATTAAAATAAAAGCAGCATGCCAATTACAATATAATAAAACAATTATGTTATTCGAAAAAAAGAGAAATATTATAATTACTTGTTTTAATTGTATCATTCTTTAAACATACAAATTAATTAAGATAAACTTTTAAAACAAAACTAATATAAATTAAGTCAACAGTTTATTTATTTGCCTGTTTATAAATTCTATTATTTTTTATTCATAAATATTTTACACAGGAAAATTATGTTATTTATAAATTTTTTACAAAGTTTTTATTGTAAAAAAATCATTCATTAAATGAAATGAAATAATAAAAACAAAAAAATTTATGCAGACGTTTTTTTTATATCTGATTTTGGTTACAAACTGATGTGGATCTTGAATAGTTAGTGCGCATTCATCTGCATGTGTGTGTGTGTGTGTATGTGTGTGAGTGTGGGAAGCTTTACGTATTTAAAGATGTGCAAAGAGGATTCATTTGTATGTTGGAATTTTCAAAACAAAGAAGATTTAAAATAAAGCACAAGCAAGCACTTACGACCAAATGTTTTATACTAAAATGCACCAAAATGAATTGTGTTCTAGACTAAACGATATTTGCATTTTAAGAGCTAAAAAATACAACTTGTCACAAAGACAGAGCAATTAAATAATTACGATTGCGACTTTACAATTCCTAAGAAGTCATGAAAATGTAAAATTTGCGATTCGGAAGTAGTGCAAATTTAGATCATCTCTGATGAAACAGGCATTTTTCTCGATTCCTAATCACCGACTTGGAAGCTACATACATATGTGAAGGAAAATTTTCTTAATGATATTTGCCTTTGGAGATAAGGATAAAACATATGAAGCAGCATTTTCTTGGCGCAATTGTTTTTAATATTCTTTGACTTTGCTCTTAAGTTATATGTCATGTCGATGGCTTAATATAAGAAAGGCTTAACTCAAATTTTCGATATTTGATAGGAGAAGGAAAAAATAAATAAAAATTAACTTTTAAATGGCCATAGGTATTTTATTTTAAACTGTAACGTACTTATTAATGTAATTATACGAGTACGTTCACTACCAAAAAAGGTTAAAAACGCAATTTTGAAAAAAATCGAGTTATGCCTTTTGTATATTAAGCCATCGATGTGTAAAACCAAATAATATAATCCAAATATTGGACACCTAAAGATGGGTTAAAAGAAAGCAGATTCAAATAAATATGAGCTTATTAACAATTTAAGTAAATTCAATAAAATTTTTATTTTCTTTTTTAAATTTTAAAGCTAACTCAAATTATATTTTTTTTATATAAACCCCTTGTTGTTGTTGTTGTTGTTGGCGTAAACAAATTATCTATGGATAAGTTAACAATTATTCATTTAGGAATTGTCATTAAAATCTCGCCTTCAGTATGAGAACATCTGGACTAAAGTGAAGAGATTATAATAATTTCTTTTTTGGTCTCAGGAATGCGTATTTTAATTTTGCTTTTGTTTAAGCATTATTTTTCCAGTAAATGGTGTTGTTTCACATGAAACCTTTTCCAATTCCTTGGCTTACTTTATTTTACTTTCATATGGGAAAGACAAATTTATTACCCATTTAGCATGGAATGCACATTTATGTATTCCAAATTTGCAAAAGTCGAACAAAAATCTTTCTCAAATAATTTTTTTTGGACATTATACATGAGTGCATGTGATTTAAGTAGAAGTAGTATTTTATTGTACAATTTCCACTGAATTCCTAATGGAATATATTTGTATTTTCTTTTCTATTTCAGCAATTCTACATTGACAAATAACAAAAGAATACACCGAGTGCGTAACAAACAGTTGAGGGCAACAGTCCAAAAGACATTGTAAATTGAAGTAAACAGATACATTTGTGTGTCTTGTGCTTATGCAGCAGATATGTAGAAAGCAAGAAACTGAGAAAGAAATGTTAAAAATATTATAGAACACAATTTCATTGAAGTTCATTCACTATACTCGTAAGTAAGCAATCATATGGAATACATATTTTCCTTGCTAATGGATGGTCTCCACATAAAACAAACTGTCCTCAGATATCGAATGGGCAAATGTTAAGCAATGTACTCGTATGGTTTGTTAACTGAACAACGTGGCAAAGATGGGGCCAAATGCAATTTGTAAACAATCAATAAACTCAAGCAATGCTTTCAAGTGCTTGCAACATGTGCAAAAAGGTGTCATAGCGTGAAACATTGCAATTCATAAGAATCCATTTTGTAAGCAATGAACAAGGAATACACGAAAAACAACAACTTCAACAATAAGTGAACGTTTCGCATTAAAAAAAGGAAAAGCAGAAAGGAAAAAACGAGTGCATGCAGTAACACGAGAAACAAAAAACAATTTCAACAACTAAAGACAATAGAAAAAGTGTTAAGCTGCAAATAGTTTTAACCCACATATTCACATTCATTTCGAATAAACGTGGAGGAGAAAACGTAATAAACGTTTGTCATCAGTACGCATCCAGTAATGTTCCACTGCTCAAACAGTCGTACAAAAACTTGGACACTTTACTGTCACAGACAAACACACATACTTTAAAACTATCCTTTCAGTGAGGAAACAATATTTTGTTGAATTCAACAGCACTCAGTCGTTGCGTACAGCAGCAGCTTCAGCGACAACAATTCCAATTGTTCGCCTAAGTTGGGCACAAAGGCGGTTGAATGTGTTGGCGTGTTAGTGTGTGTGTTTGGGAGAGAATGGCAGTATTATGTACTGTTGGTATTGAGTGTTGTAATAACAGTTTGTGCATCAAAATAAATTATTAAATGTGCCACATGTGTCATTCATACACAGTAGAAGATTTAAAGGCAACGCAAGCTAAAAAATAAAACACTAAAAAATATCTAAATCTAAATATAAAGTAAGAAGTATTGTATCTAACAAGTCCCTTAACTCTCTTCGCACACTGGCTGCCGCATTTATATTGAATTCAAACTATTTTTTCGCTTCTACAACACCAGTACGCTTTAGAATAATCCGCAGTCACAATTTTCTTTTCACACAAATTGTAAACGACTTTTTGCGATTTTTTATTCTCTTTTCTTTTTTTTTTGCCTTTTGTTTGCAAACAAGCAAACAAATTTTATAATCACCATCTATTGGACCAACAGCTGCTACATTTGTAGGTGTCATTATTAACGATTCAACTGCACAATTCCCTCAAGCAACAAATTTATTCCTTTTTTTCTATGCTTGATTTTGCTGCTGCCATCAACCAAATAAATCTGAAAAAATACTCTCAAATATCTCTGTCAGTGCGGCAATTTGTTGAGTTTTTTTTCATCTGTTTTGTCACTGAAATTGTTGAATTTGTTGCGCCTCCCACATTTGTCATCCGTACCTGAACCTTTTAAAAAAAACAACGACAGCATAAACTTTCAGAAATACAACAACTGCTTGAAAAACTAGTGCCGCCGCTGCTGCTGCTGTTGCTGCTACTGCCACCATCTGGTTGCTTAATCTGCAAATGCTTTAAAGTATAAAAATATTTTCGCTTGACTGGTATCAGGATTCATACGAATGTTATCAGTATGAGAGCAAATTCTGTTGCAATTGGCTTGTCAGGTAAGTTTTAGTTTGTAAATTTTTTTTCTTCATTCTTACAAACTTTATTTTTTCAATTTCACAATGGTGGTATTCGATATTTGATGCAAATTGTCTTGCGTAAGTGCAAATGCAAAATATCGTAGCTTTCCTTGGATTGTGTGTGTGTGTATTTTGTTGTTGGATTTGAAAGAAAAGCTACGATATTTTGCATTTGCCTTTACGCAAGACAATTTGCATCAAACATCGAATATCGCCATTGTTTTTTTTTTTTTTTTTTTTTGGAAAATCCATCAATGCGCGAATTGTGTAAACCACTTCAAAAATAACGAAGCAATTGTCTTTGAAGCTTAAACCGGCAGAAAGAGTTTCAATTTATGAAAAAGAATGGCTTAGACAAATGTACGTCAATATTTTAGAATATTTGTGTCTTTCTCACATTAATGTGGTAAATTTTCTATAAATACCTTCTTACTTTGATTATGCAAAAATAGGAATTAGTTATAAATTTAACCCAAACTTTTTTGCAATTGATTTAAATTAATAAGTATGTATTTTGTTGGCAATTCCATTGTGACGGGTGTGACGGGTAGACACTGAAAGAAGATAATCTATTTAATTTTAATTCTAGTTTATACATGTTATGTAAAATATCCAAAATGCGTTTCAAGTAAAGAAAGTTATTTTTCCCTTTTCTCTCTTGCTTAAAAATAAAGCATTTCAGCAATAAAATTTTCATTTCATCGACACAGATTTATGTAAGGTTAGGTTCAGAAGGGCGGTGCTATAATGCAACCCGCGCTCTATTGACCCCTTAATAGTAATATATACCCCCATTTGTACCCACAAGTGCCCCTATTATCTGTCACTAGGCCACTATGATGAAGCCCTGATACCCCCAGCTATACTTACCGATATCACTAATGCTCTCATGGAAACGTCTGCTCAGCCATCCAATCCTATGGCGTTGCAGCTTAGGGTAATGGCCGATAATATGTTCAATAGTTTTTGGTTCCTCTTCACCGCCGCACATACTACACGCATGACTATCATGACTCTCATCTCCTTCCTATTAATATCCAGTAGCAGTTTGGATCTTCCTAAGTCGACAACATAGTCTGACACTATATTTGTCCATAAGCCAGTTGAGGGCTCTCCTACAGTAACTAACAAGTTTTGATTTCAAGGCTCTTAGCGCTGCCTGGCTGTCAGCGTAGAAGGTTAACTTCTCACCTTTGGCTACATTTCTGGCCACTGAGGATCGCCAAGTTCTCAGTTGGGAAAATGCATTCATTCGGCAGCCTAAAGGTACTACGAGTATTCGTTCTCAAAATAAAAACACATTTACTTTGTCTGAAAATGACTGAAATTGTTACGGGGCGAACAAAATTCTACAAGTAGAACTTAAACTAATCCATATAAAAATATAAATTTTTACTATTCTTTTGCATAACTTTATTTCTTTATTTTCGTTTCAGTTGCTTTTGTGCTTAACATTAACTTGATGCTGATGCACTCAGTTGCTGGCGATGATTGGTCTCTGTCGTGTGCCTCAAATTGTACCTGCAAATGGACGAATGGTAAGAAGTCAGCCATCTGTAGTTCATTGCAATTGACTGCCATCCCAACAACGTTAAGCACTGAACTGCAAGTGCTTGTGTTGAACGATAATCACATCCCATACTTGAATCGCGAAGAGTTTGCGAGCCTAGAACTTTTGAATTTACAAAGAATATATTTGAAGAAGTCTAACGTGCAATATGTGCACAAAGAGGCATTTAAGGATCTAAAGATTTTGGTGGAAATCGATTTGTCAGACAATAGACTGGAAATGTTGGATAAGGATACATTTATGGGAAACGATCGCTTAAGAATATTATACTTGAATGGAAATCCTATTAAGAAATTAATTGCATATCAATTTCCTGTGCTGCCACATTTGAGGACATTAGACTTGCACGATTGCCTCCTGTCGTATGTGGATCCGATGGCTTTGGCAAACTTAAATATGCTCGAGTTTTTATATTTGAAAAATAATTTATTGGAGAATTTAAGTGAATATGTATTCCAACATATGAACAGCTTAAAGACTTTAGTGCTGGACGAGAATCCCTGGCAGTGTAATTGTAAGTTAAGAAAATTTCGATCTTGGTATTGCAACAGCAAGTTGTACAGCGAAAGTCTGCACTGCAAAGGACCTCCACAACACAAAGACAAAACGTGGGACAGTGTGCGGGAAGAACTGTTTGGCTGTTCACCAAAAGTGGAAATATTTAATAATGAAGATGTCCAGAATATAGAAATCGGAAGCAATGCCACATTTAGTTGTTTGGTATACGGAGATCCTTTGCCAGATATTTTTTGGGAGCTCAATGGAAAAAATCTTGATAGTGAAAATGTTATGTTTGAGGCTGAAGCAATAGCCTCCGATAAGATATGGAGCAACTTGACGGTTTTCAATATGACCAGCTTAGATGCTGGCACATATGTTTGCTCCGGCATTAACGTGGTGGGTGTTGGCTCTCAAAATATCAGTATATATCTGACAGAAATCGTTCAACATGTGCTTGTCAAGACCCCAGAGACATTTTGGTACTTTGGGCTCATAATGGGTACTTTCGGTACCGTGTTTTTGTTAATATTAATATCTTTTGTGGCGTGCTTGTGTAAAAGAACGACGCGGAAGAGAAGGCATCCCAGTAAAACTGGAGTCAAACCAAGTGTTAGTTTTAATGATCAGGAAAAGAAACTTTTAGATTTAAGCATAACAACTACAACTAATGACAGAGTAGACAGCTGTCTAGATAATAACCACAGCACTGCTACGGCTATGAGCAAAGTAGAGTCGGTAATGGGCTTCGAGCCAATAGAAATTCATTCTTCAGATAATCATAGATCGAGTGTTCATGGCCATCACGCTCTTATGATGGGAGCACATCACCAATTGGCACATCAACAGCAAATTCAACATAATCACTCTCATATGTCAACTGCCAGCGCTGCTGGATCTCATGCGTCCAATCATCCACAGCAATTAATGGCTGTCAGTGATGGCTCATGCAGCGTGGTAGGAATTCCTACTTCTATGGCCTCGGCTGTAACATCAGATGGTCACAACAATCATATATCAGAAGAATTTCCTCTCAATGTTGGAGTATTTCCACCGCCACCAGAATTTTGCTCCAATATTGTAGCGAATCCCACATACGGTAACATTTTCATTAGTGTTTCGGTGACAAAAGATATGCTGGATGGAGCTGACATCAGCATGTACCCGGACTTATTGAATATACCCCAAAGAATGCAGGACAATGGCATGTCATCCTTAGTCGTTACTCAGACAACAACTAACTCGAATCAAGTGAAGTCTCATGGCACAGATGCGATGTCGCCCCCACCTTCATTGCAGCAGCAAAAACAGCATTTGCTGCCTTCTAACATGGTGGGTAATAATTCTTCCATTAACATTAACTCATTCGCCACACTGCCGCGCAATAATCAGAGAAGAGGGATTCTCAAAAAGGACACCTCCTTGCAGCATCAGCTACAACAACAACAACAACAACAACAACAGTTACCACAAACCAATCTCTACACTCATGATGAAATTGTTTCCTATCACAACCTGGAAACAACATACAGTCAAGGCTATCAAGATCATCAAACCGAATTGATCGGTCTTCCACCTCCGCCTCCTCCACCATCAGCCAAGTGCCACCATGGCCAACATTCATCCAATCCTGCTTCTAAGCCTTGTTCAGGTTGCATGTCAACAGCTTTAGAGTCAAGTTCGCCCAAAGACACCACACCCCTAAGACCCCACTACAAAGCCCAGAACGGCTCAGTGTGCTTAAAGTATGACAATATGGGCAGACGAATAACGGCCAGCGGCAATTCAACACTCTCCTTGCCAGACGAAGAGCGCCTAGAAAGTGAAACACTGTTCAATGATGCCAATCCCCTGACAAAGACCCCCGCCTCAAAACTAACAACTAAACTGCAACAAGACTGCCACTCGTCATCGCCAACGCCAAAGTCAGCGGCAACATCAAAGAACATGGACACCGGTGCTGAATTTGTATCGCTCTAGTATTACGGGACCCAAGTGTAAATAATGTGTGAATGTGAGCTTTGACGTTAGTATCTAAGATATAAGAGACATGAACATAAGAATATAGATTTTATTTAATTACATACTCGTACATATTACATTCTTAAACCCACAAATACTTCATTCACCATCGTACTTATAAATAAGGCCATACACATTCCACTCATAATTCACATACATAAAAAACATAACTAATGGAAGAAATAAAGAAAATATAACTAAGAAAAATAATTACAATCAAATAACGAAAAAATATAAATATGTAGTGCAGCTTTCCATCACTGTTTAAATTGGAAGCACAATTTTAAAAATGATGGCTTAGAAACTATCTGGGAAGTTTTTCTCTTGCACATTCTGCATGAAATTATTTGCAAAAACTTTCTTTTATTTACTTGTATCGAAATCGTAAAAAAATTGGCAAACAGCTTGTAAAGATTTCATTTAGGCCCCATAACTTTTTCTACCGCCGGAGAAATAAAAGTTTCATTAGTGTAAATAGTGCACAATTTAAGCAGTGCTGTAATTGCAAACTAGAAAATATTACTTGTTTAGATTTGAAAAAAACCATTAAAAAATTAAATAAAATATGCTTTTCGATTCCAAATCTTAAATAAGTACTCGTATTAAAAAAATTGTAATTTTAGTATTTTAGGGTTGCTTCCACTAACACTAACACTAACATTAACATTTTCCCTTTTCAGCCAAAATCAAATAAATGTAACAAGATCAAAAATTATAAATAATAAAAAAATATAACAACAATATACAAATATGCACATATCGCTGTTAACAAGTAGAAAGGCCCTAACTCAAATAACTGTAACATTACAGGAGAAGATAAAGACATAATACTAAATAGTATAATTGCTTGTACAACTGCTTTGTAAAACTGCAATGAATTTTTGTGACGAGATGTATTTGTGTGAAATTGTGTGTATTGGAATCACTGAAAAACTCAATTTCGCGAAAATACGAGTCAGGGCCTTTCTACTTGTTAACAGCGATATGCATGTGGGTCCCAGTTTGAGGTAAAAAGTTCACTAGAAAATCGTTAGAGCTTCAAAATAAATATGGCATTTTTCTGGCCAAAAAGATCTGCTGCAAACGTAATGTACATGTACAGAGAAGCTTATTTATTACAATAAAAATTTAATTGTTGTTTTAATAAAACATTTTTCCATAGAAGCTTCTCACAACAGGGATCTCATTGCAAATAAGACAAAATGGAATTTTAGTGGATTTATCTTTTTTTTTCTTTTTGTTGTTAATTAATGATAGAATTATTAAGTTATAAATTCGTGTAAAAAATTTAATTTTTTTTAGTGAAAACTGTGAAAATGAAAAACAAAATGATAATTTTAAGTACAAATCAATTGGTGTTGCAATATAAAATTTAATATAAATTATTAATAGAAAAATTTTAGATTTTGTTAATTTATCGTATATCATTTTATATCTCTTTGTATAGTATTAAATTCTTTCATAGAAACACAATAAATAGATGAGCTTATACGAAATATAAATATAATTAAAAGTTTTAAAGTACGTATTTTTTCATAATTAAAACACATATTGTAATATTACTCATTCTGACTCATTCTAATTGATTATTTGTTTTCTTTTAAATTAAAAGTGTTAATTGAGCAGTTTTTTTCCTTGTGTCTCGACAAAAATTTAAAATGAATCGCAGAAGATGCTGAACATAATTAAAGAACCATACTGTTTTTGTATTTTGCAATTTGATTTATTTATTTTTACCATGAAAAACAGACCTAAAATCACAAAACCAAAAAAAAAAAAATATTCTCAACAGCAGAAAATGTGTCGCTAGATTTTTCTTAATTTTCTTTAAAATAAATTCTTTTTCAGTTAAACAACTACTTCTTGAAAAAAAAGAAATTAAAAAAGAACGCATTGAATAATTTATTTAAGTAATTTATTATAACGTTTGCCAGATAAGAGTTGCAAAAAAAACTCAGTGATTTGAAAATGTTAGAGACTTAGCTGAACGTTTGGAAATCACAAAAATGTTTAATATAAGGTCTTTTTTTATCAACTAAATGCTCATGTTTTTTGAGATACAGGCAGGCCCTTGACTTAAAGCACGCTACAAATGGCCTTTGAACTTTTTGTTATAAAAGTATACATCAAACATAACTTTGTATCGGCCTTAAATCAAAATTCAAAGTTGATTCGGTCAATGCGTTTTAGTCGTATTGAAGACATTTGCTCTGTTTCATATTTCCAGGCAAAGTTCTTAATTTTCCAAATCACGGAAATTTTGACACGCAGCATGTGCGATGAACTGGAAAGCGATTTATGGGACGTGTATCTGTAGCGTAAATGGTGGATGGTGTATTTTAAAATATTTTTTCTCTTATTATTGTAAGTGCCATTATTACAACTTGCCGATAGTTAAAGGCAGGATTTTGTCTGCCCGATAAAAAGCTTTGCATTATTACAACTTCAATTTTTGTTTGTTATTATTATAAGTAATAATAATATTTAATGGACAAAAAAACAATAAATGCAGGTTTTATAATGCTAAGCCATTTATACGTCCGACAAAATCTTGGCTTTAACTATTGGCAAGTTGTAAT
The DNA here is from genome assembly GCA_936439885.1 of Nowickia ferox. NCBI lineage: Eukaryota > Metazoa > Arthropoda > Insecta > Diptera > Tachinidae > Nowickia > Nowickia ferox. The sequence goes on from OW387025.1 coordinate 115,247,328, forward strand.
AATGGCCCTAAGTGAAATAATTATAGAAAATGTTATACCTCATTTATTATTATGATATTTTCTGCAAGTTGTTGGCTTCGTTTTGTGATTGCAATTTCCATTTTACTCCTTTTGAGGGTGGTGTTGGCTGAAGTCGTTAGAACATTGACTACAAGACCTGGCTACAAGTCCAGATCTTTAACAGTCATTAAATAACAACACCATGCATTTTTCTGCTGTGCATTAGTGTCCATTTGTATCATCGTGCAAAATGTAGAGTTGTAAAAAAATAAAGCTTTCCTCTATCTCTTCCTTCACCACCTGTTTTGTCTATCACTATCCCTTTCCTAAAGAAGGTCACACCTAGTAATAGTGGTAGGCATTCATTCATTGCCTAAGTGTTGCTTCCGTCAAGAAGCCTGTGCACTGGACTCTGAATGATTTTTTTACTGTCACTTTTCTCAAACTGGCCATTCTTAGAAGTTCACTTTTTGTTTCTGGTTCTTTTGATACGACTTGTAAGATACTGTTATTAATTTTGCTTTAAGATGCATTCAGCCTTATTCCAGTTGCCAATATGAATACAAAAGTTGTCGTTATAGAAGGTTTTTGTATCGATATATTGTGGCGTAATGACATGAAGCAAAAATTAATTAAAGATGAAAAGACGGAAAAAATTAATATAACAACTGCAGCAGAAGCATCCCTCTTTTGCAGTAGGATTTCGTTGACCTAAACGATAAAAAGTCAAAGTCATCATCATAACAAAGTATCGAATGCCGAATTGTTATTGAACTGATGTTAACGTTGAAACAAATTGATGTTGACACTAAAATGACGGCGACGGCAACTGGAAAAATGGGGGGTTCATCTGTTTGGCTGCAGGTCTGTTTGTCTATTTGACCCTGTCGAAAACCATTGTAAGTGTAGTACAAAAATCTTAGTGACACAAAAATAAATCTTTCCGGATTATTGTCAAACCAATTAAAAAGTAAATGATTAAAAATTTACTAATTTTTTTTATCCCTTGTAAAAATATATTTCATTTAAATTGTTATGTTTTTTCAAAACACATTTTTATTTAATTAATAGCGTGCTTTCATAGAAGAAAAAAAAACAATAAAAGTATGTAAAATATTTTCAAATGCAATAACTTCAATTAGCATCATCATATCGAAAAATCTAAAATAAAAAACTATACATTTACAGACATTTATGTTTTTTATCTCAATTGTGCTAAAGGCATTAGTTTTTTTTTTTTAATGTATAAACAATAGTAAAACAAAAAAAAAGTAAAAATAAAACTTTTTACAAATTTAAAAATGTATTTGATATGAAAGAATATTTAAATTTTCATCACAATTCCAAGTAAAATTTTAAATAAGTGAAGAAAAACATTAAAGTCATTAAATAATATTTAGTTTAGCATTAGATTTTATTATAAATAAATATCTTAGGAAGAACACAACTAGTAGTAAGTATATTTTAAGTATATATTGCGAGAATAATATTAACATGCATACAAACATATAACGCAAAACCAAATTTAAACATACATACATAAATACTCGTATATATAAATTGATTCCATAAATTTAATGATAAAAAATATAAAAATAATAAAAAGAATTTAAATTCAAGGAAAATTATTTTAATGGCATTATTTGTAAAGTGGATGGACTGAACGAATGTGGTAAGTACTCGTAGATGACTAAAAACATCACACGTTGCACATATTCCAGACTGCAGTAAGAATAATAAAACCATTCGATTGCATTTGAATGCAACAATTTGCGCATTCAGGCGAACACTGAAAATAGAAAACAATTCAATGAAATCCATTAAAAAATGTATCCATCATTTTCCTTTTAAGTTGTATGCAGTTGCATAAATTGACACAGCGTCATTTTCATTTAAATACAAATGCATTTTTGCAAATGCAGATTGCAAAATAAAAAAAACCAAAAACCACAAAACAACCAAGTTCGATCGACGCTGCACAGCATAATCAACCAACAAACAAATAGATAAATTAATATGCCCGATGGATAAATAAATAAGCACTAACAAATGTATAGGAACTGCCCAAATTACTGCATTTCAAATTTAAATAAAACAAATTTGTTTTAACTGTAATGAAGTGAATTTTAAATTTAATTTAAATTTCAATTATGGTTTCGTTAAAAGTGAATTGCAACAATTCAATGTAGTGATAACACAACAGATTAGATAAAAAATTTACACAATCAATGTACGTACATACAAACAAACATACATGTACATACTTAGGCCCAGTTTACATCTGTGTGCCATGTGCCCAATAAGGCGTAACCACTAGTTACTAATGAAAAACTGTTTAACGAAAATGATGAAAATAAAAACGGATTCAGTATTGGATACATTTGTTTGCTGAAAAGTTTCTGTTTGAAGCTGTTTAGTTATTTTGTTTAAGGGTTTTTAGATACACATACGCAGTTTTTTAGATTTTCTCAATAATTGTTTGGTTGAAGTCTACCTATGAGTTGATTAAACGGAATAGCAATGCATATAGACATGCTTAACCGACAACAAACAAAAACTATTCAAATAAATGATATTGATATTTAGATACCCAAAAAGCTTTGGTGTAACAATAATTTAATTATTTTGATAAAAAAATATTTTTATAAATAAATGAGGGACTGTCGTGCCACGATGTCGACAACACTCGACACATACATTCAAAGCAAAAACAAATGTTCAAATTTTGTTTCGTTTTCGACATCGTAGGACGACCGACCCTCATTTATTTATAAAAATAATTTTTTTTATCAAAATAAAAAAGTAATGTGAATAATTTTGTAATATCAATTAAAATATTTGTAACATCAATTAAAAAATTAATTTAATTTTCACAATTTGATAATATCAATTACGTTTTCCATTCAAATTAATTAATACAATTAAAAATTTAATTGAATCAATTAAATTCTTAATTGAAAACATTAATTGGTGAATACTTTTTTATGTGTACAAAAAAGCCTTTGGGTATCTAAATATCCATACCATTCAGTGTTGCCATAAGATGTATGAGGAAAAGTGCTAGATTGCAGAAATAAAAATGCTAAAATGTTCTACAGTAGACAGACACCACAACAAAGTGCTAAAATTAGTTCAAATTTTTAGTTTCTCTAATTTCTTAAGTGACCCATCATTGCTAAGGTGTATCATATTCACAGGTGGCACAATACATTTTTTTATAACTAAGAAAATAGAATTATTCTATGTTATATGTTGGCAAAATTATATAGTATTTTGTTAAGTTTTTTCGCCATATTTTTTGAAAGATTTGTTTCAATCCTTCCATAGTATAGGTATCAATAATATCGATGGTGTTGAGTAAATTGTGCGAGATTTTAACTTTTTAATTCATACAAACGACGTGAACAATAACATATTCAATAATATTGTATGTATAGGCCGCTTGCGAATAGAATACGAAAAAGAAAAAATCTTTAAGAGTGGTTAAAAGAGTAGCTGAGTAAAAATATATTTAATTTCTATATAGATAAATCAGATGAACCTATTTAAAACAGATATATCAACTGCATATGTTGTATAGTTTTACTGACAAATAATCATATAACCGACATCTAAAGTCTTGGGCTCACTTTAGCTTTGACGGGGCTTTTTGTCAAGCTGATTAATAATCTTATTAACACTATAAGCTCTTTAAAAGAATAAAACTTTAAACAAGTTTTGGTAATTTAGTATTTCAAATGGTATACTTTAATATATTTGTACCCATATGTGTATCTCAGAGCGGTTTGAAGATAAATAAATTTGATAAACATATAATATTAGTTGGCTCGCAATTTGTTTTAAGGAATTATCTTTTAAAAATATATAAATTGAATGAAATAAAAAAATGCAAAAAATGCCAAATAGTTTTAAAATCGTGCTAAACTAGCACTTAGCATTATTTTCAAAATCTTTAGTGCGAAACGAAGAAAAAAAGTGCTAAAATGTCAAGATATGTAAGGATGTAAATAATTTTCTGCTTACACATGCAGAAATGTCTGAATATGCCGTGTGATACAAAGAAGTTTCTAAACACTTAATAAGAAAATATAAAAAAGCGCGTTACTAATATATTTTTTCTTTCAATTTTCAAATTAAAGCCACACACAAAAAAGTAATATGAATGAGTTTGTAATATTAATTAAAATATTTGTAATATTAATTAAAAAATTAATTAAATTTTCATCTATAAACAATTTGATAATATCAATTAAGTTTTTCCACTCAAATTAATTAATACAATTAAAAATTTAATTGAATCAATTAAATTATTAATTGAAAACATTAATTGGTGAATACTTTTTTCTGTGCACACATACTCGTATACACATATATACGAGTAAACATATAAAGCAGAAATACTTAGTTTTTCGCTATCTTAACTTCTTGTCCTTCACCTTCTCTTTCTATATCTATTGCAAGCAATGTTTGCAATCTGCTTCTAGAAATTGCTTTCTCTCTCTTTATCGTTCGAGTACTTAATCACGTACATAAATCATGCTTCTTGATCCATAATAACAACACAATTAAGTCCTAATATCATTAACACTGCCGCTACAACGAATATCGTAATTGAATATACACGTGCACAAATATGTACATACATTTGTATGTATCTATATACATATGTATCGATACATATGTATGTATGTTTGCATGCATGAGTGTCTGAATCACATGTGTCTTTATTAACACTCAAAATGCCCCTCATACGAGTACATGTAGAATTATTTATGCTATTCGCACAATTTTCTTTGCAAACGAAATACTTCCTGCTCTCTTATTTTTATTTTATTTTTTTGTACGTACAACTTCCTTTCGTAAATAAATAAGTGCTTTATTCTAATAAATACGCCAGCTAAATAATAAATATTCGCACAGACGTAGGAACATGCAAGAACATTGCTATCACGCCTATTTCTATTTGGTTCTTTATTCTTTCCCATTTTCCGAATTTCAATATCTTTGGTGCAAGTAAGTATGAGAACACTTTTATAGAATAGAAACTGAAATGTTGTGGAAAATATGGATACACTTAGTCTATTTTATTTGTATGTGGGTATTAAGTGTTTTCTACAAACTCATTAAAAAGAAAGAAAGAAACTCAAAATAAGATAGAATGAAAACAAAAGGAAGAGAAAAGGTTCTAGAAACGAAAATGAAATAAAAATGCTATCGAAAAAACAAGAAATCTTACTTTTTAATAGTCAACACGTTAAGACACGTACACGTTTTATTACGCTCCACAGTGGAATAAATGCGAGAAGGGACTCCATAATCGAAAGCTTATTGCAATACGTGATAGTTTCTGTTTTTTACGGTTGCCTTAGTTTTTCCTTCCCATTGCATTCATACTCGTACATATGTACATACAGACATACTCGTATGAATATTTTTTCCAATAATGCTTAACCAGACATGCTAAAAATATTATTATTTTAAGAAGGAATTGAAAAATGTGAAATAAAATTAAATCCGAAGTGAAAAAATGAGGTAAGAATATGCCAGTACTCGTACAAATGAGTTACTTAGTTAATGTGTACTGAAATCCAATTTTATTATTTCCTTCTATAGAATTTTGATCTTTCTAATGATAAAAGTGCACAGCGAACATTTTTTGGTCGATTTGTCGAAAGCTATTTATTTAAATATTTATATTTTTAATAATATCGAATAAATGTATATTAAGCCACGCAAAGATATCTGAATTAAACTGAATTAAATATTCTATAAAAATGTTAATAAATTAATCCATTTACCGCTGCCGCAAACTGGGACTTAGAAATCAAAATTCGTACTTTCGACCACGAAATTTCAAACATCGATATTTTGCAGTTTTATGAACAAATTTTTAAATGTAAAATGTGCTTTTATGGTTTTTTAGAAAATTTTGTTTCATTTTTGAAAGGCAGCGATTCAGTGGTACGATATGTATGTAAATTTATAATTTTCTTGCTAATACCATTGGAATTAAATACGTTTGAAAAATATAGCACGTCTCCATAAATTTTAAAAGGTTACGGGAATATCATAAGCGATTAAGAATATATGCCCAAATCGAAAATCATCTAAAAATTTACTAATTTTTTCTGCTTATAACTCTATTAGAATAATGTCTGTAAGCCAAATTACATGTGGTAACTTTTAAGAAACAAATTGCACCAAAGAAAATTGTAAGTTATTATGACAAACACCAGCAAAACGGAACAACCAGCTGGTTTCGAAGGCCAGCACACCTTCATTGTCAGCGTTTTTGTGTTTCGTCCACTGTGTGTGGTGTCAATTAGTACAAACTTCGGTCATTATGCGAGTATAAATTTGTTCAACGGAAATGCAATATGTCAAGTGTCCAATGTACGCAAGGCTTTCTAGCATATTATGATATTCCCTTAGATTTTACACATTACGTGTATTTTTATGTTTATAACTTATAGTTTTATTGATTTTCTTAGTTATTTTTCCAAATTGACAAAACCATCTCTAGGAAGCTATTGAAAATATTTTTAATATAGATAGTGATCTTGAAAACAAGTACTAGTTCAACCTTGTGTTGAGTTTTTCAGACCCAAACCCTGCCAGAGCTAAAGAAGGTGCTTTTCCCTATCTCAGGGAGGGCTTAAGTGTTCGAATACATGGACAACAATGATTGGTATAGAAGTCATAACGACTTGTTACATAAGTGCAGAAGATTTGATTTTCAGAATCTACGTTAGCGTAAATGTGAAGTATCAATCTTGTTAATCATCTGAAAATACAATAGAAAAAGTAGAAGAAAACATTTCATTTGCTATACAAAGGTTTTACAAACACATAAACGGAGTCGATCAAACAAAACAATTAGACAATATAGACCAGCTTCATTCAGTGTCGTCGAAGAACGCTTGATTTTTTCAAGATTCTAGGCTACAGGCAGATCTGGCGGAAAGGACACAAGCCTTCAATCGTTGCACCAGGTATGAGTCTGGTTAATGCCGTTCAATTTCCTCAAAGTATTTCAAGCCCATTATTATGCAAATATATGCCATATAAAGCAGAATAGGGAACGTCAGAAATACAAAAAAACCTATATGCAAACTCAAAAACTCCAGTAAGAGAGTTACGGAGTTAACTTAGGGGCATTAGATCTTTGTGCTGCAAATCAACTTTCGAGTCACTGCTATCAAAGAAGTTACAAATTGGTTAAGAGTGAATGTCACTTCAAAAACCACATAACCCGTCATCTCTAAACAAAGTGGCAACACAGTTTAATATTATAATCTCCTAGATCCCAGGGCATAGAGGATTTCAGAGAAACTTTGGAACTAATGAGCTTTCAAGTGTGCAAGATTAAAAAGGCCAACACTTCTAAACTTGGTTGGCGTAATAACAGGACATACAGAGCTAAGAAGTCACGTGTTTCGCATGGATGTCGTTTACGATACGACATGTACAGCATGCCGAGAGGACGGTGATGAAACTATCGAGCACTACTTGTGTCACTGTCCATCATTCAGTCAGATTAGAAGACAAATCTTTCATCTGGAAAATATACCATATATGAAAATTCTTAGGGGTTCAGACTGGAAAAACCTGAGAAAGAATATTGATAAGACTAAGTTTTTAGTCCGATTAAGTTCATGGTTTTTATTGTGTATCTCCCTGGATTGGGTCAATTATTACTGCCCCTCTTTCAACGTAACCTTACCCAACCTAGTCCGGGATTCTTGCTAAGCTAAGCTCGTAAAAAGTTTGCTCACTGGGTACTCACTTCCTGTAAAGTAAAAGTAAATTTTGTATGTAGCTGGGTGAGGCTTTTTGAATGTGCCATCTTGTGGGTGCAAAAAGTTTGCCACAAAAATATGTTATTCCATGCAAAAAGAAGGAAAGTTACAGATGAATAAAATCAAGTAAAATCTGTTGCATTTCGTTTCAGCCATTACCCAACCATAAAATGAATATATACATAAATATTTGTGTGTGTGTGTATGTGTGTGTGTGTGTGTGTGAAGTGTACAAATTATTGTACATTTATGTATAAGTTTATGTCTTTTTAAGTGGGAAGAGGATTACATTCAATATACAATAGTATACTTTTATGTTATTACCCGTACAAATGCTGGATTATGACTCCTTATGTTCATCTATCTTTTTAGGAAGTCAAACTATTTTGCGCTTTTTCTTCTTGTTTGTTTGTATGGCTTATTTTAATAATAGTTGCATGTATTTGTTGTTGTAACGGAAACAGGATATTGAAGATATTTGAGTAAGAAAACATTGTTATTCTGACCTTTACGTTTACTCAAATAATAATTTTATGCTTATATTAAATTACGATTGCAAATAAATTTGATTCTAAAGCTTATGCACTGACTACTATTCATGTTTGTTAGTTGGACGATAAAATAAATACAAAATATAATAAAATAAAATATTGTTCAATAAATGTTTATTATAAAGTAAATAGAAGAAAGCTTGAAACTAAGGATAAAATCTATGCCAAATATAGTAAATAAAATAAAACAATTAAAAAACAAACATTTTTAGTTTTAGTTTCATCTTTATGTATATACATAAGATGTGAATAAGATGTTACAGATCTAGTGAGTGCTTAACATTATAACATGTTTGCAATAAAACAAAATTATTTTTATTACCTAAAGTTACTTTTGGATTGATTGAAAACAAAAACATTATGTAATAACGTCAACAATACTGGCTAGAGATGGGTCAAATCAGAGAGCGAATCAAAACATCATTATTTTCCGTGTGTAATATTATCCCTAAAGAAAGAAAGCTAGAACAAAATAAATAATTGAGAATTTTTAGCAAACTACTATGAATATGTGTCCATTAAGCGAATAACTTTATGCTGATAAGTAAATAATGTTTTTATAAAACTTCAGGAATCTACTTTGCATAATAATAATTTAGAAGCAATGTTAGCTTATGTTCCAGCCGCGTGCAGGGTAATTTGGGATGTTTCTTGTTTCCAAGACTTGGGCCCTCAACATAAAATTTTAAACTAGGTCAGCTCTCTCATCACATTATTTCCGAAATTTCTTATAAGAACAGAGTGGTATCACGTAGTTAACCATCTTTCTTAATTCTTAATTTCTTAAGGATGTTATGACATCATATAGTAAACGGGCGATTTGAAGATGTAGTCATTTCACAAGGGAGTGATATGAACTGCACATTTCGGATCCGTGCTACCCAGTGATGCGTAATCGGACATTTGCAAAATCTTATATTCCATACATAGTGAAATCGATAGGCCTTTCCAACGTATAAAAAAAACTGATAATATGTCACAAAGATTTTGGTGCATTTAATTTTTTAAGATAATGCGATCTTAATAAAAATTATTTACTTCTTTTTAGAATCCCCTTTTAATTATGTTGCACAAATAATGTGCAACAAAGCAGATTGTCTTAAAGTCTTCTAAATTCTTTCAATTGGAAAGCTTCTTCATCAAGATTAAAGAAATTGAAATAAATAAACCTTATAAAAGGTATAAAACTACAGTATCGAGGTTGGTTCACTAACTGAGTGGCTTTTTAAAGAAGCACAGGTTTTTATAAAAAAAAGGTATTTTATTTTCCAACATTTCTTCAATTTGTTTATCCCTTCCAAAAAAATATGATTTGACGAGATCATCAAAATATGCATTTGTTTGTGAGATGCTTCTTATTTGGAATCAAATATCTTTCCGCCAAGCCATTTCTTCAAGTTTGGGAGACACGACATAGTCACCAAGTGCTAAGTCTGGAGAAAAGTACGGATGAGGGAGCAATTCGTAGCCCAATTCATGGATTTAAGCTATGGACACTGCACTCTGTGGACGATTGTGAACAAATGAGGCACCTATCTTGCTGAAAGCTTTCTCATGCCCAAGTGATCATTCAAAATTCAAACCAATGAACCCTGTGAGATGTCTGTATCATTCACAATCTTTCTCACTTTCAATCTTCGATTGGATAAAACCATATCGTGAATTTTTTCAATTGTTTCGGATATAGAGAACTCAAATGCAAACTAAATGACGCACCTTGTTCAAATTTAGACAGGAGTCAACTGTTGACAGTAGAAGTGTAATCATTTAAATTAAGAGGCGGGAAATTCAAAAAGACACCGAGTTAATGACCCAGTTAAGAATAATCTAATTAATTTCCAGTGATACCAAAACCTAGACGCGCAGTTACGCAACGTCTTTTATTTTTTGTCACTTACCCATAAAATTTCTTTAATTTGAACTTGAAAAAATTTGCGTATCAGCTCACCTTCAACTTTTCTTGCAAGCAGCAAGCAGCAACCATGTACTGTTGCTGCATTTTACAATTACAAAAAAAAAACCTTCATACTATATTTCATCGAACAATTTCGTTAGTCCACAAACAGTGACAGCGGCTTTCAGTTTCAAAGAATAGTAAATAAAAGTTTTATAAAACACAAAAGTTTTATTAAATACATTTGTCCGCATTGTACTAGTTTTAATCTAATAAAATGTTTGCTCATGTATTTTATTAGCAGGTAACAGTTATAAAAATTAATTAATTTAAGTTTGCTTTCACACAAAGTTTGAAATGTTTTCGATTTTAAAAAGTTTAAATTATTCATAACCCTTTTGTAAATTGACCAAACAGTGCCAAAGTTTTATGATGAAAGTTTAATTCCTGTCTTACCAAACCAAACAAGTTCTGTGAAGCAACAGTAGTCTCGAAATATGCATGACTGTATCCAGAAACATATTTTTGTTTGTGCAAGTGTTGCTCTCCTGCAGCAATTGCAATAGTGGCAGTGGCAGTGGTAGTGAAGCACTGATTAGAGCAAACAGATACATTTCCTTTTTCCGTTTTCAAATACTCGTCGTAGCAGCATTCATGGCAGTAAATAATAATGAAACTTTATGTACATGGTGTGTTTGCAAGAGCAACTAAGCTTCTTTTGTGTATTTGTGTGTGTGTGTGTGTGTGTGTGTGTCTGTGTGTGTCAGTGTTTTCCAAGTACAACTGATATTTTTGCTGTTACGGATATTGTTGCTGCAGTTGTTGAACATGACAGACACAAAATAATTTGGCTCAGATGTTTGCAATTTTTTCTTTCTTTCTATGCGGTAAGAGAAAATATGTGACACAGAGTCCCTAGTACAGCCGAACCATAACAGTGTGTTTAAAAAAAATTCTAAAGTATTTGATGTTGCTTTAAAATCTTTAGTTAAGATTTTATTTAAATATTTCTGCACTCTAAAAAGATTTTCCTTGACTGCAAGAGTTCTCAATTTAGTTAAATTATTTTCAATTTACCATTCAAATCTTAAATTACGAGTTGAAATTAGTTTTTTGTGTTAATCACTTTTGGCTCTCACTGCTTTGCGGATATGATTTTTTATAGCAAACGATATCATAAATATTTGAAACATTTTTATTATTTTTTATTTATCCGAATAAAAATTTTGCATGTAATTTTGTGGTAAGTTCAAATACTTTCTAGTTTCTTATTTTTGCTTTGTTCTTTCATTTCTATTTTTATTTTTTTGTAAGCTATTTGTTGCAAGTGTATATTTTGTCTTATCATAAGTCGTAGATTAAATATTGTATTTTTATGTTTTCATTAAGTATTTGCCTTAATAGAAGAGAACATTCGAGCAAAGAATAAAACCGCAATGCGTCATTTGTTTTTATAAATGGGTTTTAGTTTTGCTCACAGTTTGTTCTTTTTCAACTTTTTTCTGATGTTTACTCGTAAGTTTGATGTTTTAATCAATTGCTTGGCTTTTGTTTTTTTAAAGATTTAAATTAAAATAAAAGCTCCACCAGCACGCATTGAGCATCAATTGTTTTCATTATTTGGAAACACTCATTGAGAGTGTAACAAATCACTCAAATCTGAAAGATGGCAAAAAAAATCAAATGGGAAAATATATGTACAACGTACGTAATCAGACTTTTTAAATACTTTAAATAGTTCAGTGAAATAAGACGCCGCAAATTTGAATTGTAAGTGATCTTCCTCCATATGATCTACTTGAAGTTATCTCAAGGACTTTTATGAAAAGCTTATGGATAGTAATACGCCATGGCTTCTCTCAAAACTAACCTGATATTAAGAGCTGTCTAATATTGATGTTGGTGTTACTGTCCTGTTGCTCGTATTGACCGCGACACTGGATAAATGTCAACAAGGCATGGAAACTTGAGAGTTTTATGCGAAGTTTGACCCGTAAACGTCTTCGATTCTAGCGTAGTCAAGACACTGAGACTGAACGATGCCATAGATGAGAAATTTCAGCGGTGTTACAAATTTGGCTCCAATGTCATGACATTTATCCTGGTAGACATTCTCAGAATCAATAAAAACCCAAATGGAAAAGCTCCATCAATCAATAAGTTTTTCGAGGCGCTACAAATATGGAATGGAGTCAGTGCGATATTTGAGTCAAGTTTCCAAGTACTGATGCTGGTAGGCTCATTAAATATTATCAATGGTACATAACAATCGTGAAAGTTATTAACTGCAGAGATGTGTTATATAGGTTACAAATTTTTTTTACAGATATCCATCAGACTCTTCTAAATAAGAAAATATTAATGAGGAAAAAAGTTCACTACATTAACTTGCGCTGAATACACTTTGCAATAAGATATTTTGTTTAGAAAACGAATTGAATGTTATTCTCATGGTTCGTCTATCACTGATGGTTTTATATAACTACAGAAAACTCTAAAAAAAACTGTAAGTCATATATCACGCAATAAAAAAGTACTTAAGTTTAGGTTTAAGTTTAGCTGTTTTTTAGGAAATCACTTTTCAGTTTTAAGGCCGATTATCAGAAATTTATTTGTTTTGCAATTAAGTTGGAACATTTTGTGTACAATTTTTTTTATTTAAAAAAACATCGTTATACATACTAAAACTATTATATTTAATTTGAATCATACTGAATTATAATGTGAATTAAGCTATTCTTCGATATGAGATTATGAGTCGAAAAAAGATAAGCAGCAAATCCATCGCTATCTATGTTGAGGGTGTCAACACAGCAGTGTTGACGGAAATGAAATTGCCAAAGAGCTGGCAAGAATCGGCGAATGATGAGGGAATGTGTGACAGATCGGTAAAATTACTGATAGATAATTACTATATGGAACTCAGTAATTGGGTAGAGAGCGGGACCAACAATTCATTTCGACGTAGGGAAGATTGTCAGGACTATATGGCTTAAACTTGACTAAGGAAGATACAAACTGCTGCTGGATATGAATAGGAAGGCGATGTATACCGTGTATACTCTTCACTGCTCGGTCAGAGCTGGAACCAGCATTTGGGAAACTGGCACTCCAGACTGCAGATTTTTCTAGGATCTGCGGGGATAAAGAGGAACCAGAAACCATTGAACATATTATCTGAAGCTGCTCGAAGCTGCAATGTCATAGGTTTAGATGGCTGAGCAGGCGTTTCCATGAGAGCATTACTGATGTCGGGAAGTGTAAACTAAAGGTACATATAGGGGTAAATATTACTTAAGCGGGCAATAGAAGGGAATCACAATGGACCCAACTGGGTCTCTGAGTGGAGATGTGCTATAGCACCACCAATCCTAATCTAACCTAACTTCCAGAAAAGTCGCACTAAATAATTGAGATTTTGTCCAGAATAACTTTTAAATAAAAAAATTACCTTATCTCAACTCTTGAAGTTCTTCCTTTTTGCCACAGATTTGATGACTTAGCAAAATTTCTGTTTGCCCAATTTGAATTGTCTTAAAAGTTATTTCATGTGCGATTACTTTAGGTGAGTTGCAAAGTTCACGTGCGCTTTACAATTTTGCATTCTTGATTCCTTTTTAACGTGTTCTCTTTTTTATTTTAAACATAATTTGTTGGTTCTTGAATAAAAGATAATTATAGCAGCGCTTGGCTACTCAGGTAACAGTTGCATTTTGTAAAACATATTATAAAAAAATTACTAATTAAGCAAAATATACTTTATAACTACATACCAACACACATATGTATGTAAGTATACACTCGTATTTAGAAAACAATGTGCAATTGGGTGTGTTTTAACTGGAATAGCACATAAAAGAGATTTAACTCTTTTGTTTCTGCTTAAAATATAAAGTTGAGTGCTTCCTGATCTAAAATGAATACTTTAATTGAAACTAATTGCGGTCTGGCTCTTGTGTTATAGGATTCTTTATGACTGAATTTCCACAAGTGCTGACGACTTGAGAATGCATAAACAAAGAACAACAAAAGTAGAAACATTACAAAGGCAAAAAGAAAAATATAAATATGTTAAAAGCAGAGATAGCACAGACGGAAATATAATAAATTAAGAACAAAAACGAAGTATAAAAATATTAAGTTTATAGATTGCAGACAAAATGGAATGAGATTAACAAAATGAGCAAACGCAAACCAAAGATAAATGATTCCAATTTTCAGTTGTGGCAAAACGAAAATAAAGACAAACAGCAAGAGGTGGCCAAAAGGAAAAACCTCCAAACGGAAAAAAGAAACTAATAAAAATTAAAATGAATAAGTAATTAAATACAAAAGCAACAACAAACAAATAAAAAATAATGATATTGAAAAAAATATTGTCAACACTTAATACCAGAGGTGTTAAATAAACGAAATACGTTTATTGCAAACTTTTGCCTGGTGTCCTCTGGTCAACAAATATCTGGCGTCTGTACATTTGTATGGCTGAGTTTATGCCAATGAATGCAATCATTTCGAAAAATCTTTTATAAAAAAATGTTATTTGCTGAAATTGGATTTAATACATAAATTAATAAATAAATAAATAACACTATAAGTAAATATATAAATACATAAATAAAGAAATAAAATAAATGAATATATAAATAAAAAAAATAAATAAATACACAAAGAAATAAGCAAATGGGTATAAAGATAAAGTTTCTAGATTTATGAGACCACACCGGATACTATTGGCCATGTCACAGAGCTAAATTCCGTTCGGAAACGGAATTCAATCGACCCCATTTTTGTAGGAGATGGTGTCTAAAAAAGAAAACTAAAATACGGAAATTTGTCAGGTGTGTCAAGACTGTTGGGGCACTGGTTTGCCTGCAATATGCTTCGACTAGGGCTTGACGTTTCCGAACGGAATTGAACTCTGTGACATGCCCGTATATTCGACTCTATTCTGCTGCCTTATTCTGTAATTCGCGAGAGCTAAACTGCTGAGCAAATACAAAATTAAACATTTTTGGTGATGATATGAAACACTAAAATTCTTGTGGATTACTTGTTAAGGCATTGCCTGATTTAGTAATACATGTTAAAATTTGCATTCATAGTCGAAAATCGTAAGATGGATATTATAATTTGTTAGCGATATAGTTTAGTTTTAGCGAGCTACAGAAAAGGGGGCTGGAGTCGTTAATCCACTTCAATTTGGTTCAGTTGAAAACAAAATCACATGAAAATAAATTCTTTCAAAGAACTGCCTTTGAAATTATTTTGAATGAAAACAAGAAATCGTTTTAAAAGCAATGAAAAGAAATGAATTTGCCAAACGGCATACAAGAAGTCCAGCAGAAAAAATTGCAGAGAATTGCGATTGCATCATTTATGTTCACGGAATGATTTCTTGTTTTTTATTTAGTTTTCCTTTTCTTTGTGGTCAGATTGCTCATTAACCTTTTGCATCGCTTTAAGTCCGGAAGACTCTTGTATAGCACTTGATATGCCAGAAATGTGTTAAGCGAATAAAAAAGCATTAAAATTACTTATAAGCTGTTTTGCTCGAACATCCTTAATGCCCACCTAATGTTTCCAGTATTTGTTGAAAAGCAAACCTGGCCAATGATTTCAAATATTTTGCGAGTGAAAATGGGAAAGAAGATACCTACAGTTTTTATTTAACTTTTGCAAAAGAAAAGTAGCAAAAAGATGTCAAAATTACACATTATGTTGCTTATTTAAGTGCACTTGTGCAAGAATATTTGTATGTAGAAGTGTTCTTCTTATTTTTTATATTAAAAACAAAACAAATACAACTACAAGTTTATACAAATGTTTACACTGTCCTGAACTGTACTCATGTTTTAATAAAATCCCACTGGATCTTCGCTAGGCCGGACAAACAAAACTGCAAATAAAAAAAATAATGAATGAGCAGCACCAGAACCAACAGCAACAACTACGGCCACAAAACCAACAACACTTGAATTGTTTATTACAACCACTGTTGCCTCTTGGGTTACTTTTGTTAAAATCAGCCCTTTAAAATGGAAAGCGCACAATTCCTTTTGAATTTCTATATTAAATGGAAGGAATAGTTTTTTTTTATAATAAATGGTTTTTGGGAAATGTTTTGATATATGAAATTTTTCGAATGTAGTTTTTTAAATTTAAGCTTTATATAAAGAATTTTGGTTTTGTAGATTTTTCTTAGAATATAAAAATAATATTTATTAAGAAGCCTTTTATATCAACAAAAATACAAAAATATTAGAATAGTTATAAAAATTTCGTAAATAATTAGGGAGCAAAATAGGATGTAAGATATCAATTAAAATTTATATTCAAGTTTTATTGAAATATTGAATGAAATTCAATTAAACTAATTTTTTGAGCTTTAGGTCAATTTTTATTATTATTTTATTGGTTCGATATTTCGTTAATCTTTGGTTACTTCTTTAGGAAACTTTTTTATGTTATTGGAATGTTTTATGTACCTTCCAGGTTAAAAGAAAGTATGTCAAAATATTCAAATCGATCAAACGTAAATAAAGGGGAGTTTTTGAAGCCCTATAGAAATTTAAATTATGGGTCCTCATGAAAGCGTACAGATGTGCATTTTCACACGAACCTGTTAAGTTTTACCAATAATTTTTACTCCTAAACTTAAACTTTGCAATTGTGCATTTTGTAAACAACTTATTCGAATAATCTGAGAAATTTAACACATGAACACCTTTATTATAAAAAATAACACACACAAATTTAGATATTTTTCTTTATTTGAGAGTTTTTTTTTTGGGAATATGGTGTCATGAATACATGTCAGAATATTTTTTAATACATAAAAAATAAACACAGTTCCAATTTTAGAATATAAATTTAGAATATAAACTTTCTACTAGTGGATTGGCCCATATTGTTTGAATCCTCAATTATGAAATTTTCAGGGCGTTTCACCCTCTTAAGCAAATAGGTATAAATAAGAAAATATTTTTGAAATAAACAACAGTTGATAAACAAATGGATCCCACTCGTTCAATTTATTGTTGTAATGGCAGCTGTTCTAAACGAAGCGCCTTCTAGACGTCAAATCTTAGGCCACTTTTTCGAGCAGTGCTTGTCATGTCGAGTTTATAACTTTATATGGACCCACAGAAAATAATCCAGAGGTGTCAAATCACATGAACTTGGAGGCCAATTGACAGGTCCATTTCTCGAAATCAACTTATCGCCAAGTTTTTATTTCATTTAGTAAATGGCTGCCGTCACCGTATGGCACGAAGCGCCATTCTGTTGACACCAGGATCAATACCATTCATATTTTACAACAACATATTATTTATTGACCATGGTATACAAAAAGTTATTGCCAAACAAATTTTAAATAGGAAGTTTGCTTAAAATAAATTTTATTCTATTTTTTATATGTTTTATTTTATTTTAGTCTCAGTTACTCAGTTACTGTTTCTCTTAATTCTTAATTGATATCTCAAAAAAAAGTTTAAAAAATGCATTAGTGTGAAAAATATGCATTTCTACAATTATAAAAAAAATCAAGTAAACTAAAAGACTAAGACTCCGGGGTATAGTTAGTTTGGTAACCCATTGTTCATGCAAGAATTTTGATTTTCTATTCTGTACAACTGGATAATGTTACCACGTTATGAGTTCCATTCGTGCTTTTGTTATATTTGGATTATTTTATACCACCACTAGAGCAGGACCAAACAATACTGCTTTTTGTATTTAAGCCCAATATGCTCAAACTCCATTTTATGTGTTCATGGCAACTCTATTACCAGGGACTGTAACCAAAACTGAAAGGAGAAATGTTGAAGTGAGACGTTGTCTGAAATACCCAGAGCTGAAATAATTACAAATGAAAAGAGCAAAATAGCATTACAGTGTCATTATAAGCATTAAAAAATGGTAAAATTGAAGTTTATTGTCTGCATTAACGAAAAAAATACATATCGTTAGCTGAAATGCAAAATTTTATAGGAGAGAGAAAAAATCTAAACAAAATTATTCAAATGACCGAAGTGCAGTTTAATTATTTTCAGTTTTAATTCTGCTGATTTTAAGATATAGTTTTGAAAATTTGTGAGGACATGTGTTTCGATGTAATACCTAATAATTAATTAAGATGAGATTTTTGAGTTTTTTTGTTAGTTACGTAGTTTTGCAATTCACTTGACAATATACAACACACTATAAGATACATAGATACATACCTGGGGACATACACTTGCAGATATAAAGTCTTGTGAGTTCATTATATGTTTATTTCATTTTCATTTTGCATACTGGATTTCTTTTTTGCTGCGTTTGGCAATCTAAGTTTTGTTGGACAAAATAAAGAATGTATAATTTAAAATTAGCTTTGGTTTAGCTAAAAACAAAAGCATATTCTCCATTTGTTTAGATTACTTTGTCCGGATGAATTTAATTATTTTTTTAATAATTCTATAAGTCATGAGAACGAAAATATGTAAAGGAATGTATCTTTAATAACAGGATTAGATTTTCCAAACATTTTATTCTCATTTTGGTACGTTGCTACGTACGTTTGACTTTAACTTGTTTAAGAAAGTCATCATTTTTATTTAAAATAAGAATTTATTAAAAAAGCAAATAATTATTTTCATATCTCGTTTGCAAGACAACAGTTTTTCACAATTCGTGTAGGACATTAAAAGGAGCTTAAAGCAAATTGCTTTTACAAGAAATATTTTGGAATTAACTTACACATACATACATACATACATCCATTCATACAATCTGCTGTTAAGTTGTTAATATGCTATCTAGTTTCTTACGGCGCAATTAATATTAAAAATGTCTGTTAAAGTTGGTTGATTGTAATAAATATCAGCAATATTTCAAAAGTACACAATACAGATGACAGCTTAATAGTCTGTTTAAAAATTTTATTAAGAAGAAGCAAAGGGAATGAATTTCTTGAGCGCCATTAACAGTGTTTACCTGCAGATATGCAAACTAAAAGAAAAACACATTATAAAAAATGATTTATTTTCTAAAATGTTAAAATATTTTCGCTTGTATGGAAAATAATTATTTGCTTGGACTAATGGCAGAAAAAGTATATTGTACCAATATTTAAAGAAAAACAACCCGTACCAGTTGTCTACTAAAAAAAAACCTTAAACACACATTTTATTGTAAAACGCATACATGTACAAATGTGAAATTAAAAAAGGAAAAAAATGCAACTGAAATAAGCAGTTGGCATTTATGTCTGAAACGAGTTGCTGCCTGCAAAGCTTGTTAACTTTTTATTTTTAACAATCCTTTTAATTTGGCAAAATGGCTTAAGGACACAGCAGACATTTTAAATTTTAAAATGCGTGCATCTGAAAACATACAAAAGGAAAACAAAACAAACCAAAAAGAAGTCACGTAATTGTAATTTAGTTAATTTAAAGCATTTGATGACTTAAAAGTCTTTAGAGCGAAAAACGTGTTAGATATTTTCATTTGAAAGTCACTAATTATGTTCATGTGAGTATTTATGCTGAGAAGTATAGAGAAAGAAGTATACATTAGAAAATATTTCTAGTCCGGCCAAGCATTTCGAAATATTTGCCTAGACAAAATCGTTTATACAAGCCAAGACAAAAACACTATTTAGCTCATAAACTCTAATAAAAACCAAAAACCTGCTAACAAATAATAATAAAGACTATAGAGAAACAGAGCAACTGAAGCAAATATATTTAACAAAACAAATGAAAGTGTAAATTTTTGGGAATTTTAATCTAGATTTAAATTCACACTCATCCGCGTTAAAGCAGAACAAAAATAACTAAAGATTAAGAAGAAGAAAATCATTATGTCACCTCAGAGCTTTTGACAATGTCTTTAGTGCTTCTTAAAATTGCCTTGTTAAAAATTTTCGAGACATTATTGTGCTTTTAAGTGTCCTTTTGTCGACTATACTGACACAAAATATAATGTGAAGCATATGTATGTCTTTAAATAAGTATGGCTTAAATAAAAAATTAGTTTCAAAATTAAAACAATTGGGTTCATACTCCATCAACAAAAAAAAACAAAACAAAAAAAATACTTGTCATAATAAATAAAATCAGGATATTTGCCCGAAATATGTTGTAGTATTCTCTTCAATTTTTATCTGATCTTAACAATTTTAAACACAATGAGTTCAAACCAAAATTTACATATAATATACGAGTATGTATGTATTTATTGTTACTTCAGAAATGAACTAACAAAAAGTATTCAAATCTTAAGTCTAAATATAATGATTAGACCCGACCAGTGTCGGGCATAAGCTTACTGATAGTAATTAATATTACGTAAATGTCGTATTAAGCACAAAAATATTTCCAAGAACTTTCATCTGGAGTGTTGTGTATTAGAGCCCTAGTGTTCCTCTTTTTTGAGCGGATGTGCCCAGTAAAGTTCAAGATGTTACGAGCAGAAAGAAGTATTAGGATTTGCCTGCGTGTTTTGCAAATCCTGCAGTAACGTGTGGTATATTTAGATCACGATGTAAATTATTTTTATTAACCATAAATGTTTGTTTTCCCTTCATTGCATTTTCTCTTAATTTTTTTTCTAAAGCAGTGTCCAAAGCGACTTGTATATAAAAGTTTAAAATCCAGACTAAGGATTGAATTTATATCAATCAGCCAATGTATCTGAGTTAATTTAAATTTCATTTGTGTGAGCTTAGAGTCAAGGTGTCTATCGACGTATTTCAGATGTGAATGTTGAGGAACAATTTGACTGCTGATTCAAATGGGGGAACATGTATTTCTTCGTAAGGTAAATGTTATCTGAACACACTTTTGTCCAATTACTTTTATTCTCCATAAGTTCAACCAAAGTTCCAGCAGAATAATATGTTCCTCAAGGTATGGGGATGCCTCGTGAGGGTTTGTGTGCATACTAAGGCAAGCAGTATCATCGGCAAATATACCAGTGTGGATATTCCCGCTCGCAAGTATATTGCAAGTATAAATCAAGTTCAAAACTGGCCAAGGTATACTCCCCAGTGGCACATCGGGCGAGATAGATGCGGGCACACTCATGAAGTCTCCTGCCACAACAGTGAACTTCCGGGCTAGAATAGAGCTTTTGAAAAGCTTTAAAATGTTTGTTGGTACACATATCTACAATTTTAAAACTAGACTCTCATACCACACTTTATCAAATGCTTGAGAAACATCAACAAAGGGGGCAGAACGATACTTCTTTTCTTCAAATGTTTTTCTTATAACTTGAACCAATCTTTGCGTTTTTTCAATTGTGATATGCTGACTTCTAAAATCAAATGCAGCCAATATCAGTTAGAATTGGAGAAAATTTTGACATGAGAAACTTTTCGAAGAGCTTTGAATTTTTCATATGATGAAAAATTTAGATATTTTTCTGCTTATCATGGCGAATTTTGTAAAAACTTCAAACGAATTTCTTACATCTAAATTAACTAAATTTCTAGTTCATTAATAAATTATAATATTATATAAAACTTTCAAGTGATTTGAAAAAAATAGACTATTCAAATCCTTTCGTATCCACTGAGTTACCCTGCTATGTAAAATATTCACAAACCTACAAACCTATATCAAAGGGAATAGACTGCGGCCAAACAATCAGCAAGCAGCAGTACATCTATGACATTAGTGAATAAATCTTCTAGAGGAATTATCATGTGCTGCGATAAGTTTCAAGTAGAATTACTACAGTTTAAGCTGCATAAATGAGAATTATAAATACAAACATTCAAGGTTCCTTAAACGGAAATTGCGTTTAGACATCTCTTCACCCAGAAGGCGTATCTGTGAATTACGCAATTAATTATTCATTTTGACTATTTATGTATGTTTATGCACATATTTTTATGTCATGTAAACGTTTCATCAGCTGGATGATTAAAATGAGTGTTAAAATACACACACTATCTTGTAAGTCACTTTAATTTATTATATGAAAATATAAGACAGAAACTTGAATAAAATTAAACAAAAATTTTCAACACAGCTTTTACACTTTTTGTAATTATGACTTCTTCCAAATCTAAGAACATATATTTTCTTACATTTTTGGCATTATCTACATGTCTTTACACGTTATCAACGGGATAGCGGATAAAACTGTGACTTAAACAAAAGATATAAATGTTTGTATGAAGGAATTACTTATCGTAATCATTTCTACTTTCATTAATGTCTTTATTGGATTGTATTCAACGGCATCGAACTGCTAACGAGTGTTGAAAGTGTGGTATATGTGTGAGAGTGTAAGTGAGTAAGTAAGTCAGCCATTAGGGAAATCAATTTTTGACATTAAACGCTTCATCGCATCACCAGGAAGTTTATTAAAAAAAAAGTCATATTTATTTCTCTATACTTTTGTTAAATCTTCAAGGGGATAAAGAAATTCTGGTAATAGAATTTTTCTTTATTTTCTTTAGCCAGGCATCTGTAATGGATATTTAACATAAACGCAGAAAGGCAATAATGTGCACGGGTGATTTGCATGAGTCACGCATGATCTTTCATTATATGAAGTGAACTGTTATTTAAATCGCTGACTGATCACGATCATGAGAACCAAAAACTTCTGCGTGCTTATTTCGTGATCAAAGTAAACAATTCTAAAATTTAAAATATACAGGCTTGTGCTGAAAACTATGTTATTTTAAATCATGTATCGTTTTAAACCAAATATTTGATTTTTGTTTGCGATGTGACGGCGATTCGCAAGCAGCCAAACACGCGGAAAACTAAATGCAAAAGAAAGTCACTCACCTGAGCACTTGCATTGACTTTATTTATTATACTTTGCCCCAGGTTATTTATTTATGTTCAGAGCATCATTTCATTTATTTGTGAGTTATTTTCTGCGAAAGTAATAGCCGTCAAAAGGTGTCATTGATTTTATATATTTTATATTATATTAGTTTAATTGGACTACAACGACATTCTCATATAAACATGTCGAGCCATAACTACAAAAAATCTTAATTGACACATTTTTGGACTTCGTTTTTTTTTTTTTTTTTGATGAAAATCGATTATTTACGATCGCAACTAATCGATTTTGGTCAAAAAATTAAGTTCGAAAAATATGTCGCTTGGGTTTGGGTTTTTTGGCGGTTGACCCACAATGTGTATTCTATGTCTGCTTAAGGGAGCATTAGTTCTCATGACCGTGATTAAATTTTCTTGTTCTCATATGAGCATGAATTAATGTAAGACGAGAAACAAGATGCAGCAAAAGTTTGTGTGAATAATAATTCTTTATCGCGAAGATGTTTGATTGCAGGTGCAAGGCTACTCACTATTTCATCTCAAATACAGGTCTATGTATTTATGTATGCATTTATGTAACTTGTAGTGTTAGTCTAACACATTGGACATGGTCATTACTTTGTCGATATATTTTTCTATATTATATAAAAAGAAAACTCACGCATTCGACAACATCTTTCAAACCCATTAACGATTTAATTGCTTTTTTCATGAATTGTTTCTGGTCAAAAATGACCAAAAATTTTCATCAAATAATATCTTTAAATAAACCCAAAAGTTGTTTAGCTAATTATTGAATTAATTAACCGTTTGCTCATTTCATACTGAGAAATATGCTTGTATGCAAGGGATTTAAATTTGATACAACAAACTGGTATCCTTGTAAACTTTTACACACTTACATCTACTTATATGTATGTACATATGAATATTTAGGTATTTACATCATAAATGTTGATAAATAAGAGCATTAGCAAGAAACAATCTCGTAAAAGGTTTTTGTGTATGTTTCATCCCAACAAACATCACATGAAATATTGTATATATGTATGTATGATGTTTTAGTGAATGTATTTCTGGCAGTATTTTGAGACAAATTTAAACTGCAATGTATAAATAATTGGCACATGTATGTCTGTCATCCTCTGAATTTGATATAAAAGGTTCATTTGAAAAATATTTTCTATTTTTTAAATCTTTCGTTTTGAATTTTATGATTTTTCAATGATTTGCAAAAAATTCTAAAATGCGTGTGCTGGGATGCTCTTTCAACTCATATACATACATACAAACATTTGAGAAATATATGTACTTATATTTTATTATAAATGCTGAAATTATCTGTAAAACATGTCTTATACATACAGATGAAAAATTAGGGAGTTAACCGTGCAATAATGTCTCAACCTTTTCATTCTTTACTGCCACAAACAGCGTTAAGAGTTCAACTTCTTTCAAGTCTAAATAAACGTAACCACTAAATACTAAAATCTTATCCGAAATCTTAACTAAGTTTCTAGCTTTTAGCAGATATCCTATAAATACATATATGGACATGCTAAAATTGCATGAAATACTAACAATTATGGAACTTGGGAAAAGCAACTTTCTTTCTTCTCTTATCCGGAACGAACTGTTTCTATAGTGTCATAGAAATTTATAAAGTAATACGTATGTATGTAAATATGTCTGTATGACGTAACGATTATGCAAACACAGCTGAGTTTTCAGCTGGCTAATATTTTCTTATTTCAATGGGATATCTTTTAGCTTATGAAATGTTAATAATTTAACGAAAATGGCTCATTTTCAAAAATAAATATACACTATGATTTATAGACTTTAATATTTGTTTGCTTTATTTTCTTTGATTGTTTATGCAAATTTTGCTTATTTGTGAAGCTCCTTTAAAATAGTATAATAATAATAAATTACCTCTCTCAAGCGATTATTCATCAAAATCTTACCCCACATAAACACACTTCCTCAACAGTTTGAAATTTTCGTGAAATTTTCAATCCAATTTTTCGATCAAAGGTAAAAAAATGGCTGACTACGAAAATATTTGTATATTTGTTCCTTTTAACTCTTACAAGGAGCATGGGGCCGTTCGTGCGAATGTCTGCATAATATAATTTCTAATATATCAGACAGTTTGATTAGATACGAAGTTTCGTTTGAAAATTACTGTCATAAGAAAACTTATGGCGGTGTTAAGAATGCCATAAATCTTTTTATAATTTCATAAAACTCATTTCATATACAAATGTATATAAAGGGTGTCCCAAAATTAACGTAAGATTTACATTAAATAGAAATACAGTTTAAAGCCTTTTTATTGTTATTTTTTATTGAACCATAAAGTACATATGATAGGATTATATGAAATAACACAACGGATAAATGGCCTCCAAGACTTTGTATGCACATACGCACTCCTTCGTTGAAATTTTCCATAACCATTTTGCATAAATGTGGCTGAATTTCATTGATGCAGCGTTTAATCACTTCCTTGTTGGCATACATTTGTAATTTAAAATAACCCCATAAAAATAAATCGAATAGTGTTTAATCACACGATCAAGGAGGCCAAGTCTGATCACCGAAATGAGAGAGAGTACAGTAACTGACTTGTTTCAAGGACTGTGCGGCATGTGGCAGCGTCTTGTTGAAACTACATATTGACCACATCAATATCATCCACTTTCGACAGAAAGAACTCCGATATCGCGCTTTACCAGCATCATTTTGAAAGAAGTATGATCCAATTATGCCCCCATCCTAAAATCCACACCAAACAGTGACACGTTGTGGATGCATTTGTTTTTCGACAATTACATGTGGGTTCTCAGAACCCCAAAAGCGGCAATTTCGGCGATTAACAAAGCCATCAAGGTGAAAATGTACATAACGCTTGACATGATTTTGCTCAAAATACCAGCATCCACTTATTGATGCTTGGTGTTCAATAATCCCTTCAACGAACTCTCTTCGCTGTGCATGGTCATTAGCAGGGCAAATTTTTTGTGGCCTATATCATTTTTGTTACATTAGCCACTCCTTCAATCATTGACATAAAAAGCCATTATTACTCCACTTTGCCATAAAATACCCTTTTGCAACGCTGAGTTTTTTGCCATTAATTTTGAAACGTTACTCCTGCCTCAAAAAACTTGCCCTGGTCATTAGTGATGGTAATTTTTACTAATCCTAAACTGTCAGCTGTCGAATATTTTTCAGTTACTTTACTGCACAAGTGGCGACAAATTCAAATCTTGCATTAATTTTGAAATACTCTTACATATGTAAATCGTTTCAGGGTCAAATGATTTTTTTCTTAAGAAATAAAGCTTTGACAGCACTACTCTGGAAGCATCTACCTATTTTGCGATATTGGGTGGATAACAATAAAATCAGTTTTGCGAGTACTGAATACTTATTATTCAATACTTTGCTCTGGTATTATCCGGACTGAATAATAGAAGGTACGAGTAGATTGAAAAGCCTTTTAGTTGACACAATCTTTAATATTTGTGTGTATTATTCAATGTTGTTCATAAAAAAAAGTGGCCCGTTCCTTTGGTAACAAAGTTTGCAACAAAATTGTGAAATTTATATTTAGTTTTGCTATCGGCGTTGTTGTTGATGTTGTTGTTGGTATTTTATATCTTGATTAGAAATGTATAAATACTTTCAGTGAATGAAGAAACAGTTGCGGTGGATTTGCCCGGAAAATCCCTAAAAAGACTCGTTAAATATTTATTGTGTGTGTTTGTTCATGCGGCCGTTTCAAATTCAAACCTAAATTGTTTATGTATGCTTAACAGTGTGGAAAATTGATTTGTTAACAGTATTTGTGTTGGTATGTAATGGTATTAAACATTTTAATGACTTTTTTTCTAGAGACCCAGAGCAACACATACTCGTACACAAATATATTATTTTTGTATTTTATCTGTAATGTGAACCATCTAAAAAGTTAGATTTATTTTCTTTTGTCCATTCAAATCATAAACAGATACACACAATTCTTAAAAGAAATAAGGAAAATTATACTCGGGCCAATGAAAACCAGGTTAGATTTCTTTTTCATCTGACAAAAAAATAATAATATTATTATTTAACAGATAATGAAAAGAAGTTGTTTTATTACGAAATATTTCTTTCACACACAACTGAAGTATCTAAAAATAATTATGTATTTAGTATTGAAGTGAAAAATTTTTAATGATATTAAAGGCAATTGAACTTTTGTTTTCCATTAACACTTTCTATGGCTTCTATTTTCAAGAAATTTTTTGTACATTATAATTTATGAAAATGTTCAAAAACTACGTTGTTTCGTAAAAGTCCTTCTACAAATGCCCTTTGGCAAAAATCTATTCATTATTATTAATATATTTTTTTGGGGCTTTCGTGCGTCATATATTTTCAAAATTTTATTGTTTTATAGTACTTGATTTCGTTATTGCTTCTGCTGCGTGAAATTCTCAAAACATTTACAACCTATGCACTATTTTGGTGCTGAGATAATTTCCCCATAGTTTTTCTTTCAGTTGATGAATGATTAGAAATTTCGATTAAAATAACGTAAATTTATCGAATATAACGATACACTATTTATATAAGAATTAAAGTACAAAAATTTCATTTTAACCTCACCAAACGTAATGACTTAAACGTATATTTTGTAAATATAAAAAATTTTTCATTTTGAAATTTTGTATGGAAAAAAATATTTTTTGAAACAAATTTTCGTTATTTTTCATACAAATT
The DNA here is from genome assembly GCA_936439885.1 of Nowickia ferox. Lineage (NCBI taxonomy): Eukaryota > Metazoa > Arthropoda > Insecta > Diptera > Tachinidae > Nowickia > Nowickia ferox. The sequence continues at coordinate 115,275,145 of OW387025.1, forward strand.
TGAAACGTTAAGAAATTAAATTTTCTACAAAATCTGCTCATGAATCGAATGAGCACACCTGGGATGAGGCAAGTGGAATAAAAAATTAATTAATAAATTTTATTAACCCTAGAGAGATAACCCTATTGGAAGTTACGGAGAAGATAACCATACGTCTGTGGGACGTATCATAGTTTTTCTTTATGGTGACAATATTTTTGGAAATATTTTTTACCTTTTTGTACTGATATGGATTCTTTATATATTTCCTTATTATTTAAATGCATTTTTGGAGAAACTTTTTTTTTATTATGTAACAAAAAATCACATTTTCAGTATTCTTATAAAATAAACAAAAAAATCCAAGTATTTTGTAAAAGGAACTGCTGTTTTCTTAAAAACTAAACTGAACACATTTCTTTCGCTTTTTAAGCTTATTTAGATATAACATTTATGATAAATAAAAAAAAAATATTAAGTATGGTCAAATCAGGTACAAGTTTTGCACACTTCATTTTTATGTTCCCCGCATATAGGCTTAGTACATTTTACACACACCATTTTAGACATACGCCTTATTTTTGAGGGGCAATAGGAAGAGTATCTTTTTTTCTTTGGTTCAGGTTCTTCTCTCCCTCCATTATTGTCTCTTTCAACCTGTTGAGGCAATGCATTTTTTATATTTCGCTTCAAAGCGTTACTCAAACTAGGATCCTCCAAGCGCTTTTCCATCCATGGCGGTGTCAACGAACTGGATAAAGTTTTCACCCTGTTTATTTTACCCTGTAATTAAAGAACGGGCCACGGCAGTTGGAAAGAAAAATAAGTGAGTTTATTTTTTAATAATTGACTTTTGGAAAAAAAAATTGGAATAATAAACGAAGCGTATTCTGTACCATTTTCAATCACGACTGCTTGAAAAGACGCTCCTTTAAGAGGACTGAGATATAATTTTTTTTTAATTAGTTAAAGTAATGGATTTTTTCTTTCTGAGATATGAGGAATGCGTTGAAGGATAAAGACGAGTAAACGGCTGATTGTGCATCAAAAGATATTATCTCTGCTCTATAAGTTATATTTATAGACCTCCAAAACATTTAAGAATCTGCTTAATTAGTATTATTGCTTATGCTGCCATTAACTGTGTGAGTTAACACAATAGGCTGGATTAGGTTAACAGGTTGCTGAGAGGAGAAGGTAGTTTTCAGCTCACTTAATTTGAAATAGGAGCTCGTTTTGTGTTGCCTGAAAGTAGGAAAGGGTGAAGTGACAGGTAGATAGAGAGAAGCTTAATTAATTTTCTTTTTGTTTGTTTTTATAACTCTGCTAATGTACGTTTTGTTAATTTTTATAGCATCGTTGCAGCGCTTCTGGTGCTTCTGAGCCTTAAACAAAAATTTACTCAGATTTCATCAGGTAAAGTGGTACAATAACAGCATTTGAAATTAAGAAGGCTAATGTTACTACATTAAATATTTTCTCATTCTGACCACACCTTAAAACACTTGATGCCTTAGTTCTGTTTACCGTAGAGTCCATAGACAAATCACCATTTGGATATTTCTATTTGCAATAAACATTTTCCTGTTATTTGTTTTTCATGCTTTTAGTTCTCTTTAGTATTCATATCATCAAGCCTGTTCATGTTTGTGTTTTTAGTTAAATAGACAAACATATTATACAAATCATTATACTTACGTTTATTTGTAAATGGTAAATATTTGAACATATTTTAATGTGATTTAACTTCCTATTACTGTGTGTTTGCAAAACGTACGTGTGTCTTTTACTAATACAGAAACAAAACCAAAATTAGATTGTATTTAAAAGTGATTTCTGTTCATGCTGGTCATGCTCTCGCCTGCACTTTATTTTCACTTCTTCTGGCACACAATATTGCAATACAAATAAAATGACTCCATGGATGGATGGTAATTTATCAAATGCTTAGTAATAATTAATTGAGAAATGTATTAAATCAGTGCCACAAGATGCACTTAAAATCTTTGACATTTTGTGTTAAATAAATAGATAATTTAATGTATGTACTCTTAATAGAATTAACACAATTTTCGTTTAATATAAAATGCATATGTTAACACGGAGACACAGTTGAAAGAGCAAGAATAAATTTTTTAAATGGTTCCGAACATCAAACAGTATAATAAATTTACAAAACCTCTTCATTGCTTTTAAATTATATTTTTTTACTGTTTTACTAACACCTACATATATGCAAAAAATAACGTGTGCTTGAAGTGTACATTAAACAAAACATTCATTATAAACCAGTTTAGCGTGCAACTCAAGCATACGTTATTTTTTGGCATATCTCAAGAGCTTTTTGTCAAGGAGACTAACTAATAATTTAAGAACGATTTTGGAGCAAAACTGACCAAGAAGTAAATCTACTGAAACCTGGGTTTGGGAATAGCAATGATGGAAAGACGAGTTAAAGATTTTTTCACTTGTTTTACCTACTTTACGCTTTCCTGGAATTAACATTAAGTAGCAATAGCCTCCATAGTGTAAAACTCAACAGAAGATCTTAATGCATGGTTTTATTGTCAGAATAAGCCGCTGTTATATGAAAAAAGCTTTTTTTACTTACAAGCAGAGGAGTCATTGTTTGAATGCTGGTTCCATCTACAAAAAAAAAATGTCCTTCAAAAACATAATTTCCCATGTTTCTAGGGGTGACTAGTTAATACTTAATGAGTTAATCTTCTTTACTTAAGTCAGGATCACACTATCGGCACAATGTAGCGATTGTTGTCGGCTAATTTGTCTTATATAAATTTTCTATAAAAACAAGTAATTTTACAGGGTATTTACAACTGCAGAAAATCTAGCAGATTTTAACTAAAATCTTTATGAAAATCTATACCGTTTACATCGAGTTTTTTGTGACGTTTATCAAGACTTTTTATAAAAAAAAAAAAAAATTTACTGTAAATTTTGGAAAACTACAGCCAAACAAGTACAAAACTGCAATGTAGCCAATTCACAAACCTTTTTAAGCAGACCGTAACTAGTTCATCTTTTATATAAATATGTTGTACAGGGTAGTAAAAATAAAATAAACATATGTCACCTGCTCCACGAAAAGGGACCTCTGAGCCGAAAAAATTATTTTTTACTTTTTGAGTGATTCTTTTAGAAAAAAAAACGCTTTTTCAAATGCCGCGTTTTTCTCAATAACTCCTTTTCGGCGCAGAGGTCCCTTTTCGTGGAGCAGGTCACATATTAGATTTTCGGTAGATTGCACTCACAAAATAAACAATGTTAAAAACACAAATGAGCGTAAAGAGAACGATATAATGAAAACACCAACTGATTTTTTTTCTACACCCTTCGCCTAAAAACATCAAAGATGGAGTTTCAAGAAACATTGTAGAAATCGCTAACGTTTTCAAACGTTTTCTAACGTTTTACAATCTGTCACACTAATGTGATAATTTAAAATAACTATCAGTGAATTTTTAAATTCTATGCTACTCTATCCCAAATTCAGATTAGAACAAATCGCAAAGGCTTAGCAAATTTCTTCAAATAAGAAATTATTGTCTTCTTATACATGTATCGTTTCCATGATTTGTGTTGCACAAGTTTGCTTAAGCCCAATTACTGGAACATGAAGTACACACTAAATGCACACATACATCCATACATACATATTCATGTATAGATATCAAACCAGAAGATAAAAATTGATCTTTTCATAGCTGGAGCCCAGATTTTACGTACAAAACGACTTTAGCTGTATTAAATTTGTGTGTAAATGTGTATCAGTGCTTTATTTGAAAACCGGATGTGTTGACTGAAATGCAAGTGTGTGCTGCCTGCAGTGCAGGGAAGCTCAATAGCCTTAAGACTACCACAGCAGGTTACAACAGCAACACCTCATACCCGTTTGATCATTGTGCTGCTAGTAATGATGATTGTGATGATGACGATGATGATGATAATTACTTACCATAACAATGATTTTAAGACACTGTTTATTGCTTAGCATGCAGCAGCAGGCATAGAAACAAGACTGTACCTGTATTCCTGTTGCTAAAGCTGAAAGTTAGTGCATCCTTTTAAAGTTTGAGCAGTATATAGCAATTAACTTAACAATTCTTGCACATTTTGTATGAAATTGAATAATTTTTTTTGATGCTGTTGCTTTTCTGCTTTTGAAAAATGTCCTGCAGGATTCATTAACAGCCGTATTAAAGTTTTGCTAGTTGATGTTGACAGCTTTGCAAATGCCATAGGATATGAGTGCATATAATGAAAAAAGTACGGCTAAAAGAAAAAAAAAACAACTTAACTTTTACACTTCTTCGAGAGTGTTTTACGAGCACAATGGACACAGGTTACAAGTCATACAGAAACAATACGAGTACATTCTGACTTCCATGACTTATACGAACACATGCTCGTATATATTTTTATTCTTCAAACACTTCTTGTTATTATCGTTACATTTCCCTTCCGTACGTACCAACAAACCAAGCATGTGCATACAAATGCAAGTTTTAGGGGACAAATGTTACAAAGTTTAAGTGATATAAAAAAAGATTTTGTATTTTTATTTTTGGAAACAAACTGAAAATGTTTAGAAAAAGTATACACAAGTTGTCAGTATGTTCGAAGAAGTTTCCAAAGTGAGTAAGTTAAAATTCCATTAAAAACTTTATTAAAAAATGTTACTTTTTATTACGTCGTCTTTCTTATTGTTATATTTGGTATAAAATATGGGGAATACTTTTTTTTGTATTTTATTGATGTATTTCACTGTTGGATTTAATGACAGACTTTTGACAAAAATATCATAAGCATTGGTCATTTCAAATTTATGTTCTATAGAGTTGAGTAAATACAATTCATTCAGCACCTTTTTTCTCCTTTGTTTATTCTCTTCAAATCCTTTAAATTTCATAATTTGTTTATGAAGTAAATATAGGCACCCTACTGTGAGTCAGGTGTGTCCAGACTGTTGGAGGCGCTGGTATGCTGGGGAATGCTTCGGCTTTGGCTTGACATCTTGAGGTGGATTCAATTCCGTTTCCGAACGAATTTGAACTCTGTGACAAGGCCGTATATTTCTTACATTTCAACACAACAACTGAAGCATTTTTAAATTGAAAATAAAAGTATGTATTTATGTATGTATGTATGTAAATAAATGATGAATGGATCTTGTGTCTGTATTGAAAAAAATTTACCAGTTGCAAATTAGAAAATTTTAAAGCATCAAGTTAAATTTCTGCACTACACTGGGTTGTATATGGTAAGATTAAAATCACTAGAAGGTAGAAAAGTCAAATAGATGTGCAGAAACTCAATTTTTTTTAACTGCCAAACTTGTGCGGCTTGGCCTGATCATATCGAGCCATAACCACTAAAATAGCTTAAGCGACTCATTTTTTTTGATTTTTTTTTTACGAAAATCGACTATTTACGATGACAAATAATCAATTTTGGTCAAAATATGAAGTGCGAAAATCATTTTGCTTAAGCTTTTTGGCGGTTATGGTACGATCTGGGTTTGTAAGCAGCAGGTAATAATGAAATAATGTCCACCAAAATTGTTAATTCAACGAAATGAAAAATAATGTATCCCGGCACTATCTTCTAATCATTGAAATTTTTTTAATTTTTGCCTAGAAAAAGTATTCATAGTATAGTATGAAGAGCTTTAGAGCGGAAAATTCTCTACAAGCAGTGTATGAAGAGCACTCATTTTTGAGGAATTTCTATAAAAATATTATAGATAAGGTTGATAGTTTGCAATGATGTGTAAATTATGTCTTAATTTTGCATCAAAAAATGTTTGTTCCTTTATTTTTTTTTTAATTTTATTTAATGAGGCTAACGTTCATATCATTAAGAGAGCTAAATTTCATGTTAACATTTTTCAAAAGCAAATTATACAAACAATAGTTAGTTTTGACAAAAACTAATAGTGATGTTGATGATGATGTTTTCGAGTCCCGCTACACCTTCACCATTAGTGTACATCTATTTGCTCGACTGTGTTTAGTGTCATTTAATGTAAAATTCGGCTTTACACACAAGTTTTTAAATTTAAGTTTTGTACGTGAATTGTTATGATTTGATTATCACAGTTTGTTGAGCGCTTTTTTTTTTTTTTTTGTTTATTATAGGTTTTAGTGGATCGTACCAGGCCGACTTTTGCCCGAATACAATTAAAATTAATACTTACGAATAAAATGAGATTGTTGAAATTGAATGTAGAGGCGCTGCAATTAAATGAGTAATAAAAATTCTTTTCACTTCATTAATCTGTGAGTGAGTGAGTAGGCGTGGGCTCGCATTGTGTTTGCATGCGCGAGTGTTGCAAATTATGCTTTTAAAATATTTTTCTTTCTGCCACCTGCTTTTATAAGTGTCAATGTCAATTCCCATTATTAATTATCAGCTTGCAAGTAGACTGGGAATAATGGAAAACGGTGCAGCTGATACTGCACAAAACCGTCTGCCAGAGAATTAACAATTGTAAGAGTACAAGCAAACAATGTTAAATTGAAAGTATTAAAAAACATACACACAAATACACAAACACAGAGAGAGAGGCAATTAATACTTGCATACACAAGCAAGCACGAACAGTATTTAATTAAATGCGCTGGGCTTCAGTTGAATGTGAAGCATGTATTTCTGTGTGTGCATGTGTGTGTGCGTTAAGTGCGACTACTGCCTATTATATTAAACATACGTACATTGTACATGCAAACAAACATAATGTAATATTCCTTTATATTATAACACCTATTTTTACAGTTAAATCGTTGGTATTGACTGAACTTATGAATTTGAAAGTACAAAGCTTATTCGACAGAATGAACGAATTATTGCAATGAATTAAAGTTTACGAAGTTAAACATGTTGAACTAGATTATTACTTTATTACATAAGTACTTATATCATCATAAATTACTGTTTTCCAAGAAAAATAAGTACTTAATTTAGTAGGTATTTTTGATGTTTCAATTAATGTTTCATAAAATCAATAAATGGTGACAGATGTTCCTTGTTGCAATCGAGATGCTAACATAGTGAGATATGGATTTGCACCTGGTTTGCGAAAGATAATATTTAGATATTAGTAAATACTAAAGGATATGTTAGTCAAAGCAATACCCTACAGAGGAGTTGCTAAGATGAATGCTATTTATAAACCTCCATTTGCACTTAAAAATTTGTACATAAAGCTGAAATTTACATCAGCTGACAATACACAAACTGTGTACCAAACAAATGAATGCTGATGATGAAGACGTGGCCGCCTTCGTTGTTGTTGCTTCAAACAAAAATTAAATAAAAGTTATTTTGTGGCAATTTTTTAAGCAACAGTCTGTCCTATAATGAGTTCTGCCGGAGTTGTCGAGAAGAAAGCAAAGAAGCGACAATCTTTCACTTTCTTTCTCGAGACACAGATTTTTATAAAGTCACGTACTAGACGACGTTTCAGATTTATCTGGGAATGGGGTGAGTAACGCTGTCAGATATCTCAATGCGACGGGTTCTATCTAGTACCTATCACCGTATCCGAAAACTTGGATACGATTCTACATAGGTTGACACCGACGAGTGAAGTGGTCCTTTCAAAAAAGATTCATCTAAATTCTAATTGAATTCCTGCGTGAAGAAGACATCCACGTAAACCAATCGATCAACCAACCATGGCAAAGGTCCACAACATTCTGGTCCTGGTATTTTGCTGGGTCACATGCTTAACTTTCGTAATCACACTTCTCTAACTGTTAATAAAGCTAATGGAGTACTTGGATTTACGAAACTGTGATCCCAGCAATTTTCGAATCCATCCAAAATCGTATATGCATTTCTTATTAGACCTACTCTTGCTAATAAAAATAAAAGCATCAGATTCAGTTCAAAAGCAATTTTGATCTTCTGTGAACGTGGCCTTAGACATTTTTGCGTTTTAATTAGTTAAAACGAGGTACAACAATATGAAGAAAAACAAAAGGAGAGAAGAATTGTGAAAAATTTGGCATGAAGCTTAAAGTCAGGGTTCTGACTTTTTTAATCAAAACTCTTTTGATTGAAAAAAAAAATGGAAATAATCGCAGTTCTTTTACTTTTATATTACGTGTATTTATTCCTTTTTTTAATTAAACAAGTACAAGCTTGAAGCTAAATTAAGCAATTTCTCAAATTAAACACCTGAAACCATTCGAAGTAATTTATTTCAATTTTGTTAAATGAAATTTACGATACTTTTAAAACGTTTAGGCGGAAAAAGAGGGTGCCGTATAATAATTAAAATTTGTAGAAACTTGAAGTGAAATGGCCCAGAGAAATAACCATAATTTTAGCAACGAGGCTCATATTCCTGCTTCTATATGCATGTGTACGAGTACATTGAAAGTAAAATAGCCGTGACCGTATAAAACCATATGCCTCCATGTAATGAAATCTCTTCACTTTGGTGAAAAAATAAAAATTATATAAAATTCCTACACAAAAAAAGCAAAATATACCATATTTATATTGTTCCTCCATTACCGGATGAAACAATGTTAAATGGAAATAAAAATTCCTTTCAACACATAAACAACATAAAAAAATAAATGGATGCTGTAATGTCATCCTCCGAGAATACAAGTCACACGAACAGAGCCAAATAGGCAGACACCAATATGTACGAGTACATATATATGTACGTACATACACACATAAGTATTCGTGTAAGGATGTTGGTAAAATCACAGTGTGAAAAGTCATTTGGGCGGTTATTAGTAAGCTTAATACAGTAGCAAGCAAAAGAGAAATTTTGCTAGAAATTCAATTATAACAAATAGAATACTCGTATAACTATTCATCTTTTCTTGGTGATCTTACAGTCTGTTTTTCGAGAATGAACATGTATTCATTCTTTCTTAAAAATTATGAACGAAAACATTTTTACGTTTTTGTAACATTGAATAGTTTTCATTTATTTATTGATTTTTTAAGACTTATTTTAGTTTAAACTATAATTAACAAATACAAAAGCATAATATGCTTTTGAGAAAAGGCTTATGTTTTCAAAAAACCAGATGTTAGGGTTGGCTTCAAAATTTGACCTTCCAAAGTCATTCGATGGAGCCTTCATCCGCTTTCTAATGTTGTTATTATTAACTCTAACTTATTGTCTATTGAATTATCTATATAAATTTAAGTGAAATGTAAGGCCATGCCTTCATTTCAAAACCATAAAATATGAACCGTGTATACCGATACCGAATACCGATTATATACAAGAAGGACTTGCCAATAGAGAATTACAAAGTTTCACAGCTGATAGCAGGCATATTCTTTAAGCTAAATCTTCTGAGTTGACTGCCATTTATTCGTTTTATGTTGTCAAATCACCATGAACGGAGAGTGCAAATGATAAAATTGTTTTATAAATAATTATAATAATCAATACAAAACACACCCACCGAATTATTTAAAAGTTGTCATTCATAATTAAATACCCAAACACTTGTTTTATTTATTGATACTTATACCACGAATCACTTAAATATGGTCTTTATTTTAGCAATTTTGAACGAAGTTATCTTGTAAAGCTGATATTGGGGGGGATTACGAAATTTTTGAATTGTTGAATTTTTTATTTTATATTCCTGCTATTCACAGAAAAAACTTTATTTTCTATTCAATTATTAAATTCAAATTAAATTCAAAAAATCGAATGATATTTTTACTATAATTTGACCTTCCACAGAATTCCTAAGACTAAATACCAAAATTGGTTAAAGTTTAATAGAATAAAAAAAATATTTTTTCTGTATTAAAATAATTTCCTCTATATATATATTCATCAAAGCAAATGAAGAAAATAATAGAAATTAGAATCTGTATTAAATTAGTAAAAATTGTTAATGGGATTGATTTGAATACAAAGAAATTTTTTTCTTTTCTCTAGTTTGTTATGCATCAACGCAATAAGTAGTTTTTATATTTAAAAAAAAGTAGAGCCATGTATTGAAATTGATGTCATAAAAACTGTAAACAGTTTTATTTTGAATTTCAAAAAATAAGACTCACAAAAACTCTTTAGATCTTAAAAAAATTCGGTACAGGCTTAGGACCCTGTTAGATACTCAAAATTTATTTTGTAATGTGGTACCTGGGAACTACTTCACAAATTAGTACTCATCAGCACTAGTAATCTTACACAACAACTTTAATCCTTTTTGCAATAGTTCTTGCTTTTCTAGTAATTATACTAGTAGCTTTTTGACAATTGTCGCTTACTCTCCTTGCAGGGTATGTATGTCTATATTTAAAATAATTTTTTTTTTTTTATAAAAAAATTTACAAACAAATTGTGTGCACAAACATATCAAAATGTCAAGGATTCTTAATTAAATCTATGTTCATAAACGTACATACATACGGAGAAATTTGTGCACAAATATATAAAACAAGTAATTATGTAATGTACATTTGTATTTGCTTGTATACATGTAAATATGTACACAGTATATTTATATTAATGTACATATGTATGGGCATGTGCCAATTGAAAAAAATATCATTTGAGAAAAACGTTAATTCAATGTTATTTATATAAGCGATTGTGTAATAAAGGATATAAATTATATTTTCATTTAATTCGTCGCAATATTCTCATACACATACATATGTACATATGTATGGATGTATGTATGTATGCATGCACATTTACAACGCATGTATGTAATCGTATGTACTCGTAAGTGTGTAGCCAAGTACATACATATGTAAGGATATGCATGCATGTGTGTGTTTGCATTATGTGGTTTGTGTAGAATTATGCTGGTAAATATTCCAATATCTGAAGTTTTCACTTCAGAGTATCGATATTTTCATACAATAAACGCTTTAAAAAACATTTAACCATAAATTGTAATATATTCAGACATTACTATATATTTACATACATTATTATGAAGGTATGTATGTTTGTATGTATGACAATTTTTACACAAAGCCTTTATTTTATGAATATACCAAATACTTACATACTACATACGAGTACATACTTACATATGTATGTCTATATTTGTATGTAAATACACAAGTGTACACTCATAAATATGTACATTAAAAAACCTCAAATTCATGTATGTATATTTGGTGTACAAAACAACAATTACGTTACCAAAACGGCAGATATAACATTCATTATTTTATTTGCATACATACATATGAATATATATACGCACATATCGTCAATTGAAATGTAAATGGATGTAAACATTGAAGTTTTTAACGAAAAGACTTAGATGCATGTAAGCACAACATTTTATCAGAATATTGAAGAGAGTCATAAGATTGTTAAAGGCTGGTTAGCCGAAAAATTTAAAAGTTGCTAGGTTCTCCTTTAAAACAATAAAAAAAGAACGGAATACGTGCTTTTTGGATTTTTAGTGGCGATATCTACACAACAACATACAAATACTTCTATATGCAAAACAATTTCATTTTTCAATTTTAAAACATTTTGCGCATCATAAATTAGGAAGGGAACGAGAGAAAAATAAAAATACAAATAAAAAGATATTATGTAAGAAGAAGAAAAACGACTTAAACGTGAAAGGAAAACACAAGTGATAACCCAACAAACACAAAAGTCAATGTCTGGTATTTGATAATGTTGGCATGTAGTTTATACCAAATAGGATGGGTGCTACAGTAAAAAGATTTTTCACTATTCGCTGATACTGTTTTCTTTAATTTGTTACTTAAATTTAAAAAAATGATTAAGAAAAAAATTATTTGTATTTGTTTTCATTCAAATAACTTCCCAGAAGAGTTATGTAATTAAACATAATCAAATAGTTTTTATTATTTTTTTTTTAAATAATATTTTATTGGATAAATTTTCACATAGCATTTGAATAATTTTTTTGTTAAATAATAATTCCTGTTCTCATAATAGATTTCCACATAATCACCCTTATTCCAGTTGTCGACATCGACGTCACTTTAACACAATACCAAAAAAATGGGGATTGTTACTCGCTCTCGAGAACAATTTTGAGCTACTGACAATCTATTTCCGTTCCATAAGTTCTAGAAAATAGCATAAACCTGCCAACAAGAGTCAGTTGTTTCGGATAACTGGTACACAAGCCCCAATGTTTTGCTGTTGTGTTAAATTTACGTTGATGTCGACAACTTAAATAAGAGTGAATATTTGAATAATATTTTAAATAATAATTCTTTTTTAATAACTTGGTTATAATTGAACATTAAGCATTCAAAGAAAAATTAAATTAATCGGTAAAAAACAAATCAGCTTATTCTCTCTAATATCAATATTTTTATATTCTATTAATTATACTGAAATGCTGTTTGCTGGTAGGCAAGCATAAACATAAAATACTTATATATACTTATGTGTATATATGTATGTATGTATGTACGTATGTATGTGTATATGTACATAAATGTTCCATCTTTTACAGACACACATACCACATAACACGAACACAGAGAAACACACACTTACACACAAACATTCACAGGGACATTATTAGAAAAAGGACACGAATAGGTAAAATTTATTGTAGTAAATATTTGCTATGAGACGTTTAAGAATTTGCAAAATACGAGCCAACAACCAGGCTTATTTAGAATTTGAATTTATTTACATTCATGCATACATACACACATATGTAAATACATACATATATTTTTGTTTCTAGGCCTTGTGTTTGAACTAAAAGGAGTATAAAGCGAAATAACAGCTACAAAAAAGTATTTAATTTCCTTGACTTTTAGCAACAAAAGTAAATGTAACAATAGCAGTCAGTTCTTAAAATAATTAATTCAAGGCACAAGCGTTTCCATTAAGCCTGTTTATTAGAAAGGTTGATCATTTATGTATTAATAAGGGTGTAAAAGGACCATTCACCCTTTGTTCCAATTTACATCAACAAAATAGTTTTTTTCTTTCTAGAAAACTACTCGTGAAATTGCTGACTAATATCTGCTTGCATACGTAGTTTTAGTTTTATACAAATTTCCTTGTGTCACAGTATTCCACACATTCTATATTTCTCACATACTTCTATTGTTTTTGTTATTTTTTCATCACTTTCATGAAGTTGGCCAAATATTTTCCCATACTCTGCTTATATGTACAAAAAAAGACAACTAACATTTTGTTTATTTTTGTTATTTTTGGCTAAATATTGTTCTTCGATTTAATAAACCGACATATTTATATATTGTGGGTGCATATTCCTGGAAGTGCAGATTTTTATATTGAAATTATTTACTAACAAATATTTACAGTATTAATGAATTTGTACCCTCGTACATGACATTTGAATGGTATTCTCGCATAAGGACGAGTAATGTTCGGATTATCAAAAAAAAAAAAAAATTGTTTTACCTGTACTCGTATCCCAAGCGATAAATCAACATCTAAACTAACATGCATACTAGCAAATGAACAGCAGGAATGAGCAAAACTTTCATGTTTTCCAAATAAGATATTTTGAATCGCTTCAGCGAATGTTATTACAATTTTGCTTCGTGTTCTAACTCTCCGAAGTTAGAAAACAAATATCAAAATGAAAAATGCCAGAGAAGAAAAATTTCATTTAAAACTCATCTCCCCTCTCATATAATCACTTTTATTTATTTGTCTACCATGAATTTGATGACACTTGTATTAACACGAACACAACATTTATTTGTAATTCTTTATTTATGCGAATCTCTAGATTTATGAAGGAAAAACAGTTTTGCATAAAAAAGCGTAGTAAGCTCTCGTTTAGAAACGCTCTGGTTTTTACTACCGCAGATATTGTTCAATGTTCGGTCAATAATATTTTTAAATTATAACCAAAATTATAACGTCAGAAATTTCCATATTCCTATTAGCTGACTTTGAAAATTCGAAATTCTCTCTCACTTTTTATTTCTTTTGGCAATAGTTTAGAACTAGAAGATTTTGGTTGCGAAAAAAAACTAATACCAAATCCCTGGCAACTATTTCCCGGGAATTATGGTTTTATTACCATATAAATACAAAGTATTCAGCAGTCACGCACGAGCTGCATGGTAATAAAATGAAATTGAAAAGAGCTTCCACGTAATTTTAGGCTGTACATCATTCTTCAGTTCAGTTATAACATTCCCATATTTATGGCACAAAGTTTGTCTTTGAATAAAAAGAGATGCCTAGAAAAAAAAACGTATTAAAGACAGAGATTTTGAAAACCATTTCTCTTTTGTATATATTTTTATTTGTATGGAACAAACGTGGGTGGTTATTCTATAAATTTGCTTTTTACACCATGATAAGTTAATTCTTTTGAATTTTTGACAAGAAATATACACCTACGGAAATGAAAATATATTAATTTACTTAATGAAGGTACTTATGACAGCTTCAAGGTAAAAAGTATCGTTGCCAGTTCAGCCCTTGGTATCCTTGATATTTATGTTTTTTCTTTACTAGATCCCTTTTTAAAATCTCGTTAGAAAGCGAATAATCTGTAATTTTCAAATAATAAAATAATTTGTTCATGTTAAACAGTCTTTAAGAGACATTTAAACCCCTTTTATGCACATACTCGTATGTATGACAGCACGATAATACGATATAGATTTATAGATTATAGATAAGATGATTATAGATTTATAGATTATAGATCTATATCTAATAGGACTTCTCACATTGTGTTTATGATTCGTTTAGGCTGAAGTTCATATCGCTCTGTAAGTCAAAATATATGAGATGATTTTTAAGAAACAAATTGCACCAAATACAATGGTAAATTATTATGACAAACAATAGCAAAACGGAACAACATGCTGTTTGCGAGGGCCGCATCATATTTATTATCATTGTGTCCACTGTGTATGGTGGCAGTTTATATACACATTTTTCAATTCAAATGGAATATGTGAATTGTTGATTCATCATACGCCAATTTGTTGAAACCTTTTTATATTTTTATATTAAAAAATATTGCCGTTGCGTGGTTTGCTCTTTGCTAGTTCGTTTTAAAAGTTTTTCTGCATGTATTATCTTTTTAGCGTTAGAAAAACTATCACTGGTACCACTTCTGGCTTTCATTTTTGCAACAGACTCACTACAATTGGATACCCTTGTGTTTTTTTTCCGTATTTTCCTATATTTCTTAAGTAATTTCATATAAGGTTGGCACTTTTATTCATTTTTATAAAAATTTTAATCAAGAATAATTTCTTAATCGGATTTAGGTTTACAATTTTCACTTCTAATATTAACAATTTTGTAGCTAAAATTTACTCAGATGACCACACAAACACATTTTTTTGCACAAATTATAAAAAGAAGAAATATAACGGAGAGCTTTTGAGTTTTCTTTGTTTACTTTATTTTGAAAGCAGCATTCTTAAATTTATTGCTAAGAGTCTGCTCCTATTCATGTGAAGCGCAGTATATATGTTAGTAAACAAATACAAATTTTGCAAGTCAAACTCGTGGGTATAAATGTTAACTAAATTATCTGTATGTAGAATTTAAAGCACTGTTTTAGAAAACTTTTATAAAGTGCCTTATACAGGCTGTTTTTTTAGAGGTATAGAACTTCGAATTGAAATAAAACACAAGAAAATCGTTTTAATGTCCATCAATTTGGCTTTATTGGAAGGATAATTTTATGCCATTAACGTTTAAATATGATTTCGGGCATGTGGCCGCCGCGGCTGGCTCGAATAAAGCCAATTCTACAGGTCCAATTTTCAACCACTTTTTCGAGAATATGGGGCAGTATGTTGGCAATAACGCCACGAATGTTGGCTTCCAAGTCCCCTAACGTTTCTGGTTTGTTGGCGTAGACGAGCGACTTCACATATCCCCAAAGAAAATAATCCAATGGTGTCAAATCACACGATCTTGGTGGCCAATTGACAGGTTAACCGAATTAATTGCTCTGATGGACGATTATGTCGACCATAAAATGGACGGAGCTTGCGGTAAACTTCGCGAACTGAACCATTATTTTCGAAATAAATTTGCACGATTTGCAAGCGTTGTTCTTTTGTCAACCTATTCATGATGAAATGGCAAACCAAACTAAATATTAATCACTTGACAGCTGACAAAATGGCCGCCAGTTAAAAAAGTGATGCCAACTTAAAGTTCTATACCTCAATAAAAAACACATTAATATATGTACGCGTATATTCCCTTTTCTTAGAAAAATTTCAGTTATTAATTTTTCTTCGATTTTCCTAGAAATAATTCTACTAATTCTACTCAGAGGACACAAGTTTATATTAAGCTTGCTATTCTACCATAGGAATTTCTTTTTATCCTTTGTTCTTTTGGAAAATATTTACACATTTTGCGTGAGTGCTTAATAAAAATTATAATCGCCTAATCATTTCCTAACGACGCACATAATGTCTTGTTTTTGCATTAAACACATTTATTAAGATATAAAATTACATATAAGCAGATACTCGTATGTACATACAAATCATTGATGCCCAAAATGATTTTCTTTGATATACTTGAGAGACAAGGCAGAGCACCCTGAAAACAGTTAGCACTGTAAGATGAATGTTTCACTCAATAGAATTTTTTAAGAATATTTAAAGTTAGAAAATAACTTGCATTAAATATTTGAGCATATGGGAAATATTTTACAAAAAAAAAAACATTGCAATTATTTTGACAGCAATATGAATAATTTTTAATGCTCAGATAAGAAATTTTAAATATAATAGTATCGCCCAGTGATCTAAATTATACCACTTAACATCTAGTAAGTCTTTATTTATTTTAATAATAAAGACTTTCAAAGAAGAAAGTGGTGTTTTTCAACAAATTTAAATCGCTTTTTTACAACATTTAAGCCAAGAATTTTGAAAACACATGTATATTGTGCATATCTACACCAAAATATCCTTTAAACTATTTACATATGTTTCACCAATACTGGTGGTGGACCATTAGATACTTAAAACTGTTCGACAAAAAATTAATTCGGTATTTATTAAACGGCCTAAACATCATGCATTTTTCACATAGAAAAATTAAACGTGATAGATATCTTAAATTCTTCATAAAAAAATTAAACGTGCTATACATCGTTCATTTTTCATATGGAAAAAATTAAACGTTAATTTTTCTAGCAAAAATTAATTGGACTTATCCATTTTTCATGCAAAAAAGTTAATGGACTACATACACATCGCCCATTTTTCAAGCAAAAAAATTTAATGGGTTAATACATATACATCGTCCATTTTTCATTCTTAAAATTACATATATGCACTATATATCGTTGATTTTTCATACAAAAAATGCAGAACTTTTTGCATAGCGAAGGGACGATGTATGGACTATACTATATATATATATTAAATTTTTTGCATGAAATAATTTTTTTATGAAAAATGAACGATTTAATTTTTTGCATGAAAAATGGGCGATTAATTTTTTGCATGAAAATTGGGTGAGGTATATATAGTCCAATATATTTTTTGCATGAAAAAATTTTTTTATGAAAAATTAACGATGTATAGTCAATTTATTTTTTGCATGAAAAATGGACGACGTATAGTCCATTTAATTTTTTGCATAAAAAATTGACGATGTATGTATTTTTTGCATGAAATAAGTTTTGTATGAAAAATTAACGATGTATAGTCTATTTAATTTTTTGCATGAAAAATGGACGATGTTTAGTCTATTTACTTTTTGTATGAAAAAAGGGACGGTGTATAGTCCATTTAATTTTTAGCACAAAAAATGTACGATGTATAGTCCATTTAATTTTTTGCATGAAAAAGTTAATTTTTTTGCATGAAATATGTAGTTTTTTGTATGAACAATTAAATGGACTATACATCGTCAATTTTTTATATGGAAAAATTTTCATACTAATATATATTTTCGCACATATGGAAAAATAATCGTGCTAATTTAGATTTAGTTAAATAAAACATTTTTTATATGTTTTATTTATAATTCTTTTCGAAATTGAAGGAATGCAGTTTAGCAAATTCTATATTTACTTATTTATGGGTTTACTGTCACCACCGACTTTGAATAGCATTATAGGTGACACGTATAACAATGTTTTATTAACCTGAATCTAAATTATCTTTTGCTTTTTAGTGCTTATTTTTAATTTAATTTTTAGCATGAAAAGAATCACAATGCATTATTTTATTATATTCCTTATATTCTTTGAAGGTTTTATAACATAAGAAGCATTTCTTATCATAAAATATTGTTTGAATATTAACACAAATTTATTTCAGTGCACCCTAAGAGAAATATAAAAGTATCCAGTTAGTATTTATTTAAATTTTTTGACGACATAGAATCAAGAGCGCAAGAATATGTATGAAGCCTTATCATTGGAATTAAGTCATGAAATGGGCACCACTGATATAAATATAAACATAAATACATATGGATATACAAGCATGTACATGAGCACGTATTAGTACGTACATGAGCACGTATTAGTACGCAAATTTACTTTTCTGTTTATTTTTTTTTTAAAAATTAGCTACTCGTACATGTGTCAAATATATTTCAATTTAACACAACCGTTTTTTGCAGAGCTTAAAGTAACTTGATGTCATAATTTCACTACAACTTACCCAAAGTTGAAATCGCTTTTATTAACAGTAAATCAAACAAGAATATCAAAACCCTGCAGCCACCTGCACACAGACTGGTGAGCAGGACTGTTGAACAAAGAAAAACAAAATTCATTGCTATTGAAAAGTTTTGTTATTCTTGTTGCTGTATAAAGAAATCTTTTTGCAGTTTTCCAATGTGCGCGTGTGGGTATGTGTGTGTTTATTTAACCCAGGCAATTATTAATACGCTAACACCTCATCAGAAATATCCTTGCACCCAACTGTACTCGTGCCTTTATGTGTGCCTGAATCCGGCAAGTGTCTGTGAAAATATTAGTTTTTTAATTCAAATATTCAATCATGAGATCAAGCTGGTTCATCTCGTGTGCTTGTATGGCTCTATTACCCCAGCCTTTGATATTAAACTTTTAGAAATTCATAAAAAAATAGAAATTTTTAACACAAAACACGAGTTTTCCAACATACGAGTACAGTACATCAATCTATAAAAAGATGACGGCGATAAAACCATATATTTTGATGTCATACAAGGAAAACAAAAAATGTAGCAAAATACCCATGTATGTATATGTATGAGTAATCTGTTCAGATTGTGTACATTTGTATACGTGAAATATGACGCCTTTTATATTCATAGAACAAACCGCTTTAAAGCAAGTTGATCCCATCTCTCTCGTGCTGTGGACATGATTTTTACACATATTTGAGCAACATTTTACTTCACAGCAGGAGCACCATGGTCTTCAATATGTGAAATATGAAAGCAATGACAAAAATAAAGAATGCCCTGAGTATAGAGTAAAAAGGATAATTGTGATGTGTAAACTTATTTTTCAAGCGTTTTAAAAACAAAATTTTTTTCAGTCATCTGCAGCAACAATATTGCAAGGATTTTTTTTAATAACGTTTGGATAAGTAGTTGTTAGATGCTTATGGTTTTAAGACTAAATGTTTTTATACATGGCATGCCAAACTTAAAAATCTCTAGAGACGATCAAATAAACCCATCAAAAAGTGCATATGTGTGAATATCGTAGACGACGAAGTAAGCCGGTATTAAATAAAATAATAAAAAAATATACATGTAATTATTTGATCGTATTTAGGACACTTTAAACTGTAAAATGCATGCAGGCCACGTGAACTTCTGCAAATATTGATTTTGTAACAGTTGAAAGATAAGGACTGATGACGAAAATGCATCTCTTACGTGTTCCTATTCGCTCTGACAAACTGTCTGGTGCCATTCATCTTGACTCAACAAATTGAAAATTATGAATCGTCTGTAAGATGACAATTGCGTTATGCATTAGAAATTATCTGTGAATCACAAAACTTCTTTCAAATCATATATGAGACATATGTTTAAGCTATTTAAGAGCAGCACCAAGAAATATATAAATGAAGACAAACGATTAAAGTTTAAGAAATTTAGGCATTAATGTTGTACAGCTATAAATATACGATATATATGTGCTGCACTCGAAGCTAGTAAGTTCTAGTTTAATTTTTCTTCTCTTCTTTAGAAACTGACATTAATTAATAAAAATATTTCATAAGAATTGAAAATACTGAACTTAAGCCCGATTGAGAAATTATTCCTGATTAACAAAACTGTTTCTTTTTTGTAAAGCAAATCTTAAATTATCAGCTGATCAAATTCAAATCAGATCTTTTTACTCAAAAAGGAACATCGATAGTTGTCAGTTTGAGGAAAATTTGTTCGAGAGATAGCGTTCACAGAAAAAAGTATTCACCAATTGATTCAATTAAATTTTTAATTGTAGTAATTAATTTGAGTGGAAAAACTTAATTGATATTATCAAATTGTTTATAGGTGAAAATTTAATTAATCGTTCAATTAATATTACAAATATTTTAATTAATATTACAAACTCATTCATATTACTTTCTTGTGTGTTGGCAAAAATTTCGAAAAAATAGTTTTGTTTTCTAATAACTTCAAAAATGTGCGTACTTTTTTTATATTCACTGATTTTTAAAGAATTAAAATAATTTTATCATATGCCGCAAATTTAACCAATATCTGCAAAATAATTCGAGAGATGTCGTCGTCGAAAATTTGCAAAAAAAAAAAAAGGGTTTGTATTTTATTACTCCGCAATTTCTTTTCAAATCGATTTGGATTCCTATGCATATTAGTTTTTTCTTTAATTTTGAAACTTGCAGGAAATTTCAAGCACAGCCAACGATTCCCATGTTTTTTTTTTTTTTTATTAACGCAAAAAATAAACCAGATTTTAGACACAACTCATGTATGGCTATTTCTTCTTAAAGTAATAACTAAATTAATGATATTTCAATAAATGATTCCAATTTAATTTATCTTAATGATGGCGCATAGAAAAAGTTTCGCTAAAACCATCATTTGATAAAATTTACTAATTATTATAGGAGGTGAAACAATGTTATTTACGTATTCTTATATTAAAAAGTGCGATACAATTTTTTATTTTTGCAAAAGCGTAAAGAAAATGAAGTACGATTCTTACAATAGGTTCTTCTTGCGTAAAGCGAGGAATGCAAAATTTGAGCTCACTCCTTTAGAGAAACAGGTGCAATATATAAATTACTAATAACAATACAAATCCTTAATTTTACTTTTAATTTATAAAAAAGTTAGAACATTTTATTGCGTTCAGACCAAAATCAGAACTTTTCTTCAAGTTTGTGTTATTAAGAGTTTCTCTATTCTTTGTGTTATTAAGAGTTTCTGAATCCTGTCTATACTCTGTTTTTAATGATAAAGTTTTTAACACTTTTAGAATTTCTGTAGCAAAAAATTTAGAGCAAGTACTGGTGATAGCGAGTCTAAATTGGTGTTTGGTCAATATTTATTATAAATAATAAATGCAGCGAATTTTAAAAATTTACTTCAGTATTAACTTCTGAAACTGAAATTTCCAGTAAATCGCGCCAAAAGTATTTATAGCGGAGCATGAGAGAAATGTTCGAGTATCTATTTTGCTCTCAATTTTAATAAATTTTAAATACCTCATAAATTATTTTTAAACATTCATACGCAATATATTCGATATCAAACAAACACCATAAAATTGTATGGATAAGTATATTTAAAGGAACACATGTGGATGGCTATACGAGTACATATGTGTGTGTGTGTGTGTGTGTGTTGTACGACTACGAAGGAAGAAAGAAGCCTTAATGTATGTGGAAAAAAGGCAAAACATTTTTACTATAAATTGCTCTTTCAGCAAATTTCTTGTAACAAAACCAATAAATATTGTTAAATATCTCTCCTCGCTGGAGCATAAGTACTGGAAGTGGTGACGTGCATAATGTTTCATTAAAAATTTTACAAAATTTATGCATTCAAAATTAAAAACAGCGGAAAAATAAAAGACAGACAACAAACCGACACGTTTTCACACAAGCTGTGAACAACCATCCACATGTGATAAAAATGTTCAGTGGCAGTGCCAGGAAAAGTGAGGAGAAATATTTTAAAATCGTTCACATTGCACGAAGCCAACATTTAATGTTCTCTCATGACACATAAGAGGCTTATGTGTCATACGCGTGCATACATCCATACGCACTTATTGTTTTCATATTTATTTTTCGCTTTCCCTTTACACCCTGCACCGCAGGTGGAAACTTTTTATTTCCTTTGTAAGTTTTTACAGTATGTATTCATTTGCAACTCCATTGAGGCACATACACATATACATACACACATGTGTTGTGAGTTAATATAAATGTGTATGTATGTACATACATTCCGAACCGATTTTTAATATATTTTTTGAAGGCCTTCAAATAATACTTTGCAATATTATAAGTACATGAGAGCTGCAATAACTTTAAATTAAGTCGGCCAAGAAATTATTAAGCGACAAAATATTTTTTATTAGGCAGTTTTTCGAGCTATTGCTTCCTTGATTGACTTCACATTAAATTGAACCAAAAATTCAAAAACATAGAAGTCACAATTTGTGATAAGAAAATCGCAAGAATTTGGTATATGTAAAGAGTTAATAAATAAATTAATGAATTGAAAAGAAAATAAATTTGCAGCTTAAAAAGAAATAGATGCTCTGCCAAAGAATTAAACCTCACTAAAGTAAATATTGCAAGAGGAAGATAAAACTATATAAAATTTTTCAATGGTGTTTATAGGGTAGTTTGTTAAAATGCCAGCCTTTAAGATTGATGATCAAAACTTGGGTGAATGGTGAACAAAAGTAAAAAATAGTATACTGACACAACAACAACGTCAACATTGGCAATCTCAATTTTAGGGAAAGGGAACACATTTCACGTGAAGTTTTATTCCCGATAAGGGTAAAATTCAAGCCCAACAATCAGTCAAATAATATATCTACCAACATACGAGTGTATGAGAGGACAAATTGTGAAGTATTAAATTATTAAGCTCAACGCGTTTTACAGCTCTGCTATTAAATTTTTTTCTCTGCAATTTGTATAGCATCATTGCAGCGCCTCTGGTGTTAAGTAGCCGCATTACTTCAAGCTATGACAGCCATTTAATTAGTTATTTTACTTCGTCAAAGAACTATTGCTAAACATATCGACAAAGAGAGCGCTGTGCTGTGATATGCATTAGAATAGACACTAATACTTGTACAAGTCAGAAAAATCTATAATGTCCATATGACCGAGTGACTGTGGCCAGGGATTGAACTATTGTGTAAAACGTTAAACTGCAGCCTTTGTCACAACTTGGTTGAACACATGACTTACTTTTAGGCCATTGCGAAATGAGTATAAACAAAAAGCTCTCTATCGAAAAAGGATCGTTAGGGCATTCTTCAACATTTGGGCACATTTAGTTTTAATTTTATTTTCAACCTGCATCTTTTACGAGTTCAGCATGTAATGATAAATTAAATGAATTTAGTTAATACTTACTCTGGTTTTCCACTTCGTAAAAAAGAATACATAATTTCACTACCCTCAAGAAAAATATTATTTTCCATTTATGCAAACTGCTTTATGCGCCCCAAAGGCTATGATCTCAAGTTTTTGTTGCGATGTGAAAACTTTATATGAAAAGAATTGCAAAATTTGTAATTAACATGCAAACTTGAATTGCAAATAAAAAATGCTTAAATTTCAAACGAAAAAAGATGAATTTAAGTGTATTTTTATTTTTATTTATATTTTTTTTTTGCATTTTGCTAAACATTCTTCCGCAAGATGGATCAGTTTGCGAAATTATTTTTGCTTTTTTGGCTGTTATTGTGTTCATTTTGCTTTTGCATTTTAGTGAAGTTGAAAGATGGTTTTCCCAATGTATAGTTGCGGTCTTTGCATTAGTTTTTCTATTTGCGTGTATAATTCTGCATGTGTATGAGTCTGTGCCGGCCGTCCTTTGAAAATTTTCTTTTTTCTTTTCTTTTTTGAGGCTCAGTTGTTTGCTGTCTAACAAATAGTGAACTGAAGCTTTTTGCAAGCCCTTATCTCGTTGTGTGTGTGTGTCTGTATTTATTTTATTTTTTTTTTATTTCTGTCCTATTGTTGGATTTGTTGTCATTGTGGTCCAATATACTAAATACCAACATGATGTTGTTGCTGTGTATATGCACGTAAATACCGCACGCGCGCGCGTGTGTGTGTGTGTGCGCACTACTGCTACATAAACATTGACATTAAAAGTGGCTATATTTTAGCGCTCATAGTCATAGAATGCAGGAGCATCAGTGGAGCAACCACGATTAAACATGCAGCAACACAATCCCATGCCACAGTGGTTGCTCAAGCGTATTTTCATTAATTATGCGGTTTTCGTAATTTCCGTTAGTAATTTGTTACGTTTGTAGCTGCAAAAAGAAAAATTGCAGCAACGCCAACTACAACTAAATACTCTACATAATTTTCTCTTTGTCCTGAAAAAGAGCCAAATAAAAGAATTGGGATAAATTGTTGTATGCATAATCGCTTTGACAGTTGAACGTTTAGTGTTGTGTTAAAAAAGCAACGAAAAAAGAAAAAGAAATAAGAAAAGAATTAAGTGAAAGGAAACGAATTAGACGAGGGCCTTAAACTTGGACAATGGCTTAATAATTGGGAGAAGCGGCAAGTGTTGCAGTAGCCTTGAATGATGGCAATGCATCATGTGGAAATGAAGGAGAAAAACTGTCGGCGAGGATTGTAAAGTGAAGATTTCTTGCTTTTGTGTGCGATGTGTTTGCTTTTGTGATGTATTTTCTACCCACTAAAGGCGGCTGAAGTGATAAATTGGTCTCGCATGTTTTAACAGAAAAATAATTCCAAGTGTCGCCTTCATCTGTATGGCAAAGTACTTTAAGCAATTAAACAGTTGCCTCTTGAAACGCAGCAAAAGAAGCATTTTTACTATTTCTTTTTTATTTCATTTTATATAAAAATGAAAGTGTATGCAGGAAATAAATAATTGCATACTTTAACCATGTCAATGTAAGATTGCCAGTAAACTTTTTTTTCTTTTTTTATAAAAAAAATAAAGAAACTAGTAGAGGCGTGAGAAAGGGAAAAAGAGTGAGCCGAAGAACGAATTGATGGTATGAAAAGTTTTCTTTAAAAATACAAGTTTTTTACCATTTCGTTTTATAAAAAATTAATCATTTGTTAAGGCTGTAAATCGACCGTAAAATCACCATTTGTCTTAGTTAGTGGCCAACGGAGAAGAAATGAATATACAAGTGTAAAACTTTTCATGGACGTAAATTCAGCAAGTCGAAATTATAAATTCAGCAAACGATATTAAATTATTCTTTATTACGATTAAGTATTGAAGAATAAAAAAATTTTCTTTCATTTAAGGAAAAATATACATAAGTAAATAAATAAAAATAAATAGAAAAAGAAATAATTGTAACCCCAGACTCTGCTCATTAATATTCGTTACGCTCTATTAAAAATTAAAGTTTTCTTAAATTCTCAATAGCAAAATAAACAAGATAAAGTTTATTTTATCTAAAAACAAATTAAACTCAATTATTTTATAAATTTTGTTACTCGAAAAAAGGGCGATTATAATCAATAAAAAATAAAAAAATCCAAGGCCTTTTTTAGTGGTACTGCTGCAACAATGTTCGGAAAAAATATATATATTCAAACTGCTTTATTCAGTCTCGAATATTATAATGGAAAAAATTTTGGGTAGCGTGCCGAAATATTTTAATCAGCGTCAAGACTTCGGGTTTTTCAAAGTCGCTTCAGTTTATATTCACTCAAATGAAGACAACGAGCCAATTACAGTTTGTGATAATAATTTACATGATCAGTGGGTCCCCTTTTTACAAATATAAGGTGAAAAAAAATATTTTTTCTTAAGCCTGAATAAGAAATTATTTTTGATTAAAATTCACTGTAGTTCAACTAAAAATTTAAAATTGTCTCACTTAAATCATCATGGGCACGTGACAAATATATGTTTCACTTGGCAGTCACAGTTTCATATACTGGAAAGTAAAATCAATTGTAGAAAACAAAAACAATCTAACATAATATCCACTACAATAATAATTACATGTATGTACCGACGGTACATCGAATAGGTAGAAATAATTAATGTGATGATCGTAAAACATAAGCAAGAATAGTTAAACATGCGAGTATTTAGATAGAGTGATATAACTTTGTATTAACCTGAATAGAAAATGAAAAAACGGATAAACAGAAAAGAAAATGAATAGTGATACTTGCAAATGTAAAAGGTAAATCAATAATTGTATATACAATATAATCATTTCTCATATTCCATTTCATTAAAAATTTTGCGTTAAATAGATGATGTTAATATCAATCTCTACCCCAGTAGATAGACTTGGGTGCTGATGAAGTGCGTGGCTGCACAGAAAAATATCGGTATTTCCCCCAGCTAATAAAGTCTAATTTAATTTTTCTTCTCTTCTTTAGAAACTCACATTAATTAATAAAAATATTTCACTCAATAAGATTTGAAATTACTGAACTTAAGCCCAACTAAGAAATTATTTTTGATTAATATTTTTTCTTATAAACTTAACCTTTCTATACTAGCGCCATTTTTTTTAACAGCTATACCAGCGCACGATCTCACAGATCGAAGGTTTGGAGTCCCGTTTAATTTTTTTATTTATTCAACTTAATGAATTTATTTTTATTTACAATGCAATAACTTTGTTTTCATTAATTTTATTGACTTTTGATATTTTACAAAACAGTCTTAAAAAAAGTAGGGGTTTTCTTATGTACTGCAAAAAAAAAAACGAAAACATTTTTTTTTCACAAAAACAAAAATTGGCTTCTACATTTTATAAAATATTTCTTGAGCCGGGATCCCACTATCGGCACAATGTACCGATTTTCGTCGGCTCACTGCAATAAAGTCATAAGATAAACCAAAATTGTCTTATTTCTTAGTTAATTCCGGAATAAGTCTATATGACTCTATTACCAATGCAGTGTGGGGCAATTGTGTCCTTATATATCAACCAGTTGAAAAATAAGGCCAATTTAGCTTATCACTTATAACTTTATTTCAGTGAGCAACGAAAATCCGTACATTGTGCCGATAGTGAGATCTAGACTTTATTTATATTTTCTATATATTTTTATATGTACATATTTATATTTATATAATGGGAAACAAAATCATTGCTTATGAGTACAATAAAATAATCGCGATATACTCGTACAGCTTTACTAAAATAAATATTTTTCTTAGAATAATATTTTTTCACTTCATTCAACTTTAATAAGTTAAAATTCAAATAACCTTGCCACGCCACGCAATTTTATCTGGAATGTCGCAAATTAAAAACAAAATGGTCTTTAACATTAAAGTCATTGGGGACCTGGTGCCATCAACCGACCTGCTGTAGCACCTAATGAAGTGTTGTTAATTTGTATAATTAAATCATATTTTACCTCGCCGTCATTGTTTGTACTCTTCAATATGCTGAGGCAACAACAAGTTTGCATAAATACATGTGCCCATAAATACTTACAAAAACACACGACTTTAGTTTTTGTGGCATTAAAGCAGAAATGAGAAAACTCTTTTAACAAATTTTTTTTCTAAAACTTAAGAGAGATAATTGCTTTTTTTGCTATTATTCTAATGAAAGCCAGTTGAACAAAAGTTAGTTTTTACCAGTGACTTTTTTGCTCGCTCTTCGCAGTTTGTAATTTTTTACTTTTTAACTTGATTTCCGCTTGGCACTCACACTTTTATTTCCGCTTTACGATTTCGCCCGTTTTTCTGGGGGAGATTTATTTGCATTTAAAAGTGGCAGCAGTTGTGGTTATTGCAATATTTTTCTTGGTTTTGCTGTCATTGTTGTTGCCTCTGTGCACACCCTGCTATGCGAGTATGTTGCAGTTGCTAATGTCAATGGCATTGTATCTGCAAACTCATTACAATCACAATTGCAATTGCATTTTGTCAACGCGGAATTCAGCTCTCTGCACCACACTTAATCATGTGATGTGGTGTTTTTATGAATAAATATTTATGTATGTATGTGCATGTACGTAATTGTGTGAGTGGTGATAGTTGATGGGTTTAAATTTTTTCTTGCATTCTATACAAACTTCTTCCCATTCTTTTTTTAAATATATATGTATGTATTAATATTCATTTGCATAAGAAATCTCATTTGAGTTTTTATTTTAGTTGCATTACTTTTCTGTTCAATATTTAATTTTTTTTTTCTTCCAAATTATGCAATTATTGTGTACATACTATAAGTATCATTAAATGTTTAAATATAAATAAAATTGTTGCGTTAATCAGCCATTAACAGATTATTTGTGAAATCATTAAATGTTGAGCAAATAACGAGGGTGATTTCAACTTCATTTCAAAATATATAAATAAGTTTCAAGTAGTATGAAAACGATTGTACTAAGCAAAGAATCCTAAAGTCAAATCAGCGGGCAAATTACGGCATTCGAAACGATTCGAATTTTAAAATATTCCCATATAAGCTCTTTTGAAATATTTCGTGATTTCTGTTCTGTTGAAGAAGTTATATCTAAAAAATAAGATCTCTTTAAAAATCCGTTATATGTATTGCACTTCGCATATTTGTGGATGTTTGTCACATATAACTTCACGAATTCTACCTTTGAACTCCTAAATCGATTGTGGGCTATTGGCAAAAATCTAATCTTTCATGTTGCCCGAAAAATAAGTCTAAAGATGTTTAATCTTTTAGGCAAATCAGCGTTGATGTCATTATTGATCTTTTTGAAAATAAGGTCCGCCCATAAAAAAAATAATTAAAACGTGCCCAGTTTTAAGGATAGACAGCATTTCCCGTCTATGGAGTGTCCTTACCACACTTGAGCGACGTGCACGAGTTTTATTCTTCAGATCGCTAACTTGTCCCAGCACCTCAAAATTTTCACCAGTTTCACAATTACAAGCCTACAAAGTGTGTGAATGCTATAGTTTTACCACAAAAGTGGTGAATTATAATAAGTTAAGTGCGTAGCTGAAGCGCACTTTGTTCCATTTTTTTTTAATGACAAAGCTTTTACTTTTCATCTGTCAAGTAAATACCGTTTGAGTCATGATAACTGTTAAAATGGCAGGCTATTCAAAATGAAACGTCTTACTGGAATGACCGTACTTATGAACATCAACATAAAATGATATTGTTTTGCGTTGTTTGCTTCAAATTATAATTCTTGTTGTCGTCATCGAAGCTTGTTGATGATGGTCGACATATGATTTGCATTATAAAAAATATTTGAAATGACAGACTTTTATTGACAACGACTTGAGTAGATTTCAAACAAACAGTAATTAAAAAGGTAAAATATGTAACCCAGTGCTAGAATTAGTGGTAGAGTTACAGAATAATCCCCCTCTTGCAGTAATTTTGAAGAACAATGAGAAGGAATTGGGAATTACTAAATTCTCTTGGACGACAAGGAAATCGAATGCAAAAGATCAGGAAATAATAAGCGTAAATAATACAAAAAAGTTATTAATAAGTTTGAGGAATCTTGAAGTTTAAAGTTAAGAAGAAAATGGTTGCAAATAAAACTGATTGTCAAACAAAGGGTTAATGGATATTTAAGCAGCAAGATAGAGAAACCTTCTGATGTTTCAAAAACAACTGAACACTAAGGAAGCAGTTCAGAAAAAATAGCTAATGAATAAGTGGAGTTCTAACATTTTTATTTTATATGGCAGAAGTAGAAATACCTGATATTGTTGTTGGGGTCTAAATTTATCTCACAAATAAAAAATATTTTTAATTAATCATTAAATTTTTATGCAACAAACTGCGCGGCTTATTCAAATATTTAGAAATAAGTATTTGACATTGCTCGTTTGTTGCAACATAGGCATATCGTCAGCTGAAAAGCAAAGTCACGTAACTAAGAAAAAACTCAAAATAGCCTTTTAAATTCATTATTGGATATTACATCGAAACACATGCCCCTAAAAATTTTAAAAAATATATCAAAACAAACAGCCGAATTAAAAATGAACATCAACAAACTTTACTTCAGTCGCTTAAATATTTTTCTTTAGTTTTTTCTCTCTCCTATAAAATTTAAAAAAGTGTAGTTGTGTGGTTTTGCATTTCATCTCAAAAAAGTGTTTCTGGAGTTATAAATGAAGAAAAATTCATTACGTCATAATCTTGTAAAGAATATATAACCTTCTGTAAAGAATTCTTTAAAAGTCTTGTACACGCAGTTCTTGAAAAAAAAAATATTTTTAAATATTGAGAACTTAAAACTGCAAAACTACATAGTTCTTTGATTTGTGCTTCTGTTGCACTAAAGGATATGTTGACATAAAGGATAAAAAGTCGTCGCTGTCTTGTTATAGAAAGTAAAATTATTATTGACTTTCAAACGAAGTGATGTTTTTATCCAAATAACGGCGACGTTGACGAGGAAACCTAGAATAGGGGTGAATATTTATAGTGAGCAAATAAATATTAAGTATACGCCCACAGCTGTATAAGTCTGTTATGCAAATAAACATTAAGTATACGCCTAGAGCTGCATGTAACTTCCAATGCGGGATTTTGTTAAAGAGACCCCTTTCGCATACGCAACGTTTCCTTTGACTATGGCTGAGTTTACATCTTTCATTTCTTGTGTGCCATGTGCCCAAAAAAGCGTAACCACTAATGCCTAAAACTGTTTGAATCAGAGATGTATTTATTGATTTATACTGTTTCCAATCATGTTGGATTCTATAAAATTGTCTATTAGTTCTATGTGAAACTGTTTAACTTAATAAATACGTGTCTGAATCAAACAGTTTTCCATTAGTAATTAGTGGTTACGCTTTTTTACGCATGTTTGGCACATGGCACACAGATGTAAACCCGGCCTAAGTCTTTTTAAATTTCCTCTTAAACTTTGTTTTACTTCTGCAAATATTACATTGACAAAATTTCACCATACCACAAAGTAACTACGTAAACAAAGGAAAAAAACGAATGAAACGAACGAAGGACTAGTTCATCCCGATTCGTAGTAATTACCATTTTTGTTTCTCTTTTCTCCGATAAACTCCATACCTTGCAAAGTGAGCTCTGAGCGCATATCAACAAAGTTAAAAGATAAAGCTAAGAATTTAAGAAAAGACAGAAGAAAAAATAATCGATCAAGTCCCTTATAAGCAACATTGAACTTAAAATTTGTTTTTAAATAGGGCTTTAAACTTATTTTCGTGGCAAATTTTAGTTCTATAATGATGAAAGTCTGAAAAAGATTTTAGAGAAATAAATATTTCTCGAAAAAGATAGAACGGTCAATATAGTAATTATGTACATACATCCAAAAATACTCGTATGTACTTAAGCCCAATATAAAATATTTATTTGACATTTTCTTCATATTATACTTTGCATAATATAACAATAATTAAGTATACAAATCCGCTTGCGTATACGAAAGTTACACAGGCACATGAAGGTATGTGCAACTAACTAAAGCACTAAAATGTTTAAAGATAAACCGAAAACTGAACACTTTGTTGCACGTATGTATATACAATTTTAGTATTCAAGCATTTTATTACAGCTTTTGCCACAAAAAGGTAAGTGACATTTCAAAAGGTTTTGTCAGCGTTTGCGTTTAACGCAGTACGTACGTATATAGATATGTAAGTACATAGTATATTTAAGATTAAAAGTAAAAAAGATTAAAATAGAAAATGTTTGTATGAAAATGTCTTTTCATCTTTAGATGTGCTTTAGACAATGGCGCTCTTAACTAATAAAGTTAAATCTTTTGCAACGTTTGCTAGGCCATGCGAAAAACAAGCAAAAAACAATTTTGCGAAGATAATTTTTAAAGTGCTCATTAAGAATTTTTGCATAATTTCACATTAATATTCGTTGAAAAAAAAAATATGTGATGCTTAAATATTTAATTCAAGCGTAAATTAAAGTGTCATTTCAGTTAGTACACCCATGATGATGTTAACCGTGCTAAAGTACAACATATTAACTGTTTAAATAAGCATACGACTATTCACCAATTCAAAGTAAGCAGCACTCAGAGAAATTTATGTTAAAAAAAATAAAAGTTCTTAAGTGCATTATAATTACTTCTTGGTTTCAATTAGTTTTGGTTCGAACTCATTTACTAGTTCATTTTTGATACAAACTTGTAATCAAATCCATGTCCTCGTAACATACATACGAGTATATCGTATAAATGTTGTTAGTAATTTCTTTACAATCATTTGGTTACAAACAATATTTTCATTAAAATTACCAATATTACCAACATACGATTTATGACTACGACAATAGGTTTATGACTTATATCGAACTCTTTCTCTATTGGACAAAACTATAGTTGGAAGTCTTGTAGAGTTGTATCCAACAGTTTTTTTTTTTTAACTAGTTCGTTCACGCACGAATCATTGACGTTTTTGATCGGACTTGCGAGTTGAGAGATTATATTAGCTTATAATTTAAATAATTGAATTTTTGCCCCGTATAAATATATTGCAACAAAAAATTGAATGCTATTAAATTGATACTTTCAAGAAAATAAATAAATACATATGTCGAAAATCCCATTTAAATTTTAAATTACAAATTGGAATCAATAAAGTTAAACGAGTTGAAATAGTCATTAAAGTAGACATCCTGAGTATACAAATCTTAGACTTAGGCTGAGTTTAGATCTGTGTGCCATGTGTCCAAAAGAGCGTAACCACTCATTACTAATGAAAAACTGTTTGATTCAGGCACGTATTTATTAAGTTAAACAGTTTTATACATAACTAATGGAAAATTTTGTATAATTCAACATGATTGGAAACTGTTCAAATCAATAAATGCATGGCTGAATCAAACAGGTTTTCATTAGTAATTTGTGGTTACGCTTTTTTGGACACAGATGTAAACTCAGCCTGACTTAATACTCATGAAATAAAAGAATTCCCATTTTAAGGAAATAAGATTGAAGATAATTATAGAAGAAGTTGTATAAAAAAGTGTTTCTTATTTTATTGTATTTTGAATGAACATGATGGCATTTGATTTTATTTTTTAGTTACATCTCAAACGACACAGAATGTCATCATCCATCATCGATTCTGATTAGCATCGATTCACAAGTAAATTTATAATTCATACATAGTCATAGAAAATATTAGAAAAATTTGTATTGATAAACTTGAATATCTAAATTTAATTTGCTGATTTTGTCATTACAAGTATTATTATTTGCCTTTTTCTGCGTGTACTGCTTTGCGGGTATGAGACTTGTAATGTGTAGTTTATTTGGCAAAAAGGAAAAAAGGAAAAAAAGAAAAAAAGAGATGCACATTTTCTAGGTAAGTCGTGTGCATTCATTAAAAAATATTTTAATAATATACACTCACACCGAGACAAATATTTTCATTCAAGTCTATACAAGTTCTACACATGCATACACACACATACTTATACATAGATCTATATGTCACGATATGCAACCAGCAAGCAAATGCATTAGGGCGTTACATTTCTTCAACTCGTTATTTAGTAACATGTTTTTTGTTTAATTAAATCTACAGTTATATAAAAGAATTCAGAAAGAAGTTTATGTGCATCTGATTACTGGCATAAGGCCTTGGATGAAAAGAAAACATGTTTATATGAGTTACTCAAAAAAAAAACCAGTTTCTTAGTGGACATAGTTCCTTCAGCCAATATTTACAACTCTTTCTGTTAATCGACTAAGCGTACTGTGCTGCACTGTACTGTAAATTAGTTGAGGGAGCTAGACATGTGGTTTTCAACTGCACGAAATATAATACGCAAAGCACGATTCCCAAACAATAAGGTACACTGAGGTAAGAGTAGAGAACATAATACAGTTGATGCTGCACATTGTAAGTTATATGAAGGCTGCTCTTTTATAACTTTGTAGAGCTCTGAAAAAATCATAGTAGAAGTGAGATGACTTATATGTATATCCAGATGTAGAATAGTGAGAATGGATAAATTTAGTACGTAATTTTTGGATCATGTTTCTAATAATCTTTCTGATAATAACAATTTCTGCAAATTGCAACTTTTATTAATAAATTTATTATTAATTATTATTTTATTATTATTATTTATTATTAATTAATTATTTATATAATTAAATTATAATGATCTCAGGTATTTAAGTACCATATGTAATACTTAGAATTTTGGCCTTGAATAAATAAATAAAAAAATAAAAAATAAATAAATAAATTTAAGGAATACCGAATCCTGCATGTCAGTGGGTTGGGCCACTGCTATTTTAGAAGATTCCATACCACCAGTTTCGAATAGAAAAACACACACACAAACACATATATATACATTTTCATGCAAGTGCATTATATCGTTTTATTACATCAACTGCGTTTTGCGTACACTGGTATTTTCTTCAAGGAAATCGTTAGTTTTAAAAAAATGTTTACAATTAAATTTCAAAAGCCAATTTTAGTAAACAAGAACTTTTTTGTTACCCCCTAATACTTGAATGAATGGCTGTGTGCAATTTTAATAGGTTTTTTTTCTCATGCACATTTATTTTCCGTTTAAGCACACCACCCAAAAACAAACATTAATTTTCATGGCAACATTAAAGAGAAGCCTTTTACATTCATTTTTTATTTTAGATTTACGCTGAATTTACGGTGTGATGGAAATATTTAGTGACGTTAAACTCATTACAGTGCCTTCTCTCTTAATCTGCAATTTTTAATACAAAAGTTTGTTTTTGTGTGAATTTAATCAATATTTAACTTTTTTTTGGTTTTCAAATATTTGCATGTTAACAAGCAATTCTTAAAAATATTTACGCAAAATGACTAAATGTAATTAGAATCTATAAAATGTACAGAAAAACAAGACAAAAAAATTTAATTAAAATGAAATTCTCAGCAGTACAAATAAAGCAAATATATAAATGAAAAAATTCATCCACAGATAATTTATTTCAAATATGAATTTAAGAAACTTCACATTGCTCATTTCCAAATACAAAGTAAGTTAAAGAAAATTTTAATATACTCGTATAACATTTTTGAAATAAAAAAAAATGTTTGCCTTGGTCACAAGACAAATAAAATTTGTAGTTCTATTTTCCTTATAATAGTCGATAGAAATTGTTAAATTAAAATTATAGAAAATGCTTTTAGCCAATTGTTCTAGTTTAAACTGGGATATTTTGATCAAACAAAGTCCGTACAATCATACAGTCAATATGGCTCAAAGACCTTTTGGAACTTCTTTTAACGAAACATCAATACAAATATAAATAAATTAATATCATGCCAATCACGGACTCTGAAATACGAATAAGCAAATGAAGAAGATTTACCGGTATTACGTACAAAATAAATAAAATATACAAGAATTATGGCCCCGATTACGGTATACAACAGAAAAATGTTGTGTTGTCTGGGCTACAATACAACATTAACCCTTTTGGCGATTATGGCTTACAACATCTACGTGTTGTGTATTTCACATAGTTGTATTTTAATTGTAGAAGCTATTTACATAAAAATGCAAAGCTGCCTGCCAAAAATTATGAAATAATAAAATATACACACAATCTATATTTTTTTAGTGCATGTATTTTTAAACAACTGAATATTCCTTATTATTTTAATTGTGCATATTTATTTTTTTTAATCATGGAAATATGTCTATCAAATAAACATACATAAAAGAACAAGCGAAACTTAAAAAGATGATATATGAAAAATGCATTACGTTATTAAAATAAATTCTTAATACTTTGGACCAAATACATTTGTAGGCGTATGTATATTATAAAGATACGCATATGCTCGTCACATCTCTTACATCCTCTTTTTTTCAATTCAAGTTTAGATATATAATTTTTTCTTTTTCAATTTATTGGATTTTTTTATTTATTTTACTTTTTAATTTTGTAAGAAATATTTTGAACTGCAGTTATAAACGCCATGCAAAGACATCTACATATGTAAACTTACAAATTTTACTTCAACGGCAATAAGGCAACCTCTAATGAGCAGTTGTCAGTTTTTCACAGTTCCAACAACACATAAAAATACATGTTGTAAGCCATAATCGCAAGAACTTCAACATAGACAACTAAAATGACAACACACCAAATAAGTGTTGTAAGTCGTGAACGCATTTTGAAACATACAACATTAAAATAACAACTGTTGTAAGCCATAATCGGCGTGTAAGTGTAAGAGTATTTTAGAAGATACTTTCATTGAATGAATTGTTTTTTAATCACCGTGTGAATAGGTTGTCAGTCATGCTATTTTCATTACCAAATAATGATAGCAACATTCCCGTAACTACATAATCGATATTGAAAAACTAATCCACAAAAGCACTAATATTTTTGACTGATTTCTAAACACCCGGATGGAAAAATAATGTAAACTAATGATGCCTCCTCGCTCGAATCCATACTCATATCTTTTTTACTAGCGTTGTCATTGCGAAGTAGGCTTTTTGTTCTCGCTTCTCTCGCCAGAGATCCTGGTTGGTGAATTTGGCTTTTGATTTGCTGAAAACACAAAACAAAATATGTTACTCCTTCTCCCTTCATACAGAAGAGAGTTTGGAATATGTATCTTATCTTTTATGCGAAAGAGTCGAGGCCTTTTATAAGGCATTCTTAAGCATTTAGAAAAGAGTACCAAAAAAAATTATAGGCAGTTCTTTAATAAAGCTTGAAGTAAGAAGGTCCTCTGAGTTTTTCAGCTGGGAAAATATTCTAGACGAGTCGAATTCCTGGCTTGTGAAAACAAAAACTAACAATTGCTCATCATTGTAATTTAGGCCGAGTTTACGTCTGGCATACATGTGCAAAAAAAAAAAACGAAACCACTAATTACTAATGAAAAACTGTTTGATTCAAGCACGTATTTATTAAGTTAAACAGTTTAATACACAACTAATACCCAATTTTGTAGAATACAAGATGTTTGGAAGCTGTTTAAATCAATAAATACATGTCTGAATTCAAACGGTGGTTACGCTTTTTTGGGCAGATGTGTGCCAGATGTAAGCTCGGCCTTGCATTTTAAATAAAACTCTGAACTAATTTCACAAAAACAACAAACTCGTGCATAAATAAGTACATATGTACAAACATACACACATACATATGTATACATATAAATTTTAGTGGACTTGTACAATATTTAAACGATTGCCACAACAAATTGTGTCATTAATAAAACACGACAAAGACATATCTTTAGGTTGAATTTTATTTATCGCTCAATTCAAAACCACAAATTTCAATGGACAGATTCTTGTGTTGCCATTGAGAAGCAAAACAAAAGATTGCGAAAATGTTTATTGACAAAAGAAATTATACCTTAGGGTTCTAATATCTCTGACCCAACAGAAATGCATACAATCAAATACCGTTTAGTGCTCGTTTTCCTTATTTGGGGAGTAAACGGCGGGCAACGCAAGTTAAGGCCAATCACCAACATATGCAACAGCAGGGCAAACAATACAACAACATTTGCAAGATGAAGAACAAACAATTCATAAAGAACAAGGCAAATGGCTAGAAATAACGAAAGTTAACAGAACAACAATACACTCACAAAATGCATATACACACATTCATATGTATATGTACCAACTTGTTAACAAAAACGTAGAAATGTATGTGAGAGTATGGCCAGTTGTATGTTATAAGTATGTACATACATACGTTTATGTGGACTTGTCTATATCTTGCGAATTCAAGGAGTAAATTCATTCAAATTGCTTCTTTTTTTTAAATGCAAGTGAAAACACTACAAAACATAAAAAATAATTGGACTACACGACGATGGCAAAAAAAGTAAGTTCGTTCAACAATTTATCTTGCAGACAAAAACAAATTAATAGCTTTTTCAATTCTTTCGACATCGTTTAACAGGCCATAAATAACAAACTTCAAAGAACTGACCCAACTAGTATGATATACGAGTGCAGTTCCAAAACCGCCTAACAAAGAAAATTCCAAAAATTTGGGAAAACTTTCATTATTTTTCAAAATATTGGTCCTCATTAGAAGTGTCGTATTTCAACTTCGACTGCGACGAATTTGCACAATTTTTTCTTTAATCTAGTATAAATTTGCCAGCGTCCTTTAGCTCAATAAATTTTCCCCACGGATATTCAAAAGCTTCGATACTTTTTAAAGTCGCCATCAACCGCAGACTCGACCTTTTCATTGTTGACAAATCTCTTACCACCAAGCCATTTTTCAAATTTAAAAGCAGTAAATATAATGAGGGAACTAAATCTGGATTCTGCGTAATTCTACTTTTAATTTACAGATTTTGGCCATCGAAATAGTGGATGAATGAAGTGGAACATTGTCTTGATGAAACAACACTTTCATTTTCCTCCAATGCGGCCTTTTCCTTTTCTTTTTTTTAGTTAGCATAATACTCGCCGTCGATTCATTTTCATTTTCGAAGACAATCAGTCAAAATTATACCACATGCATTCCATTGCATTTTTAAACTCTGTTACAAATTGTAGAATTTACTATTAAATTTAAATTTAATCCAAATAACATTTAAATTAATTTGCCATGTCTTAATGTTATAATTTAGGTAAAATTAAATATTTATATATGATGTTTATTTATCTTACAATGTCACAATTATTAGCAACGTCATCTGCAGTGCATTAATTTATAGGATTTAATTCTTGTTGTACTCCTTTTTTTCAATAAGAAATAAATAAATAAATAAAATAAATAAAAAGCAAACACATTGACTTTTCCCTCAGATAGAACTGTCTTCGCCTGCTTTGAATATGGTTTTCCCATTTCATTCTCCCAGTCCTTTGCTGCTTACTTGACTGTCCCATTATATCAAGTGTGAAGTGGTCAACCCTCTCTATGAATGTAAATTCATAAAAAAATAAAATGAATTTAAAATATATTTTAACAAAATTGTGTATGAGAAATAAAAATAAACATTTTAGATTCAGTTTGAATTTTATAAACATGAGGATTATTATTTTTTTTTTTCTTGTAAAGCATGTTTTTTTTTGAGTATCAGAACTTTGAGTTGCATTACTGCTTTATTTGAGCACCCATTTAATAGCTGATAGTTGCTTTTTGTTTAGTTTGCTTACACCAGAGCAACGCATGCAAATTGTTCGGCAAATGGGCTCAAGTACAAATTGATATTGATTTTTAATTTCCATTCAAAATTTTACTTTCGGAAGAACCCCATTTCTAGTTGAATGGGTACGTAAATAAGCAGAATTATTGCGTTTGGAGTGAAGAGAATCCACAAGCTTTTGTTGAAACACCATTACATCCGCAGAAGATTAGTGTTTGGTGCGCTTTATGGGCTGGCGGAGTCATTGGCCCATATGTCTTCAAAAACGATGAAACTGTCAATGGTGAACGGTATAGGAAAATGTTACGACATTTTTTCGTACCTCAATTACGTGGCATTAATTTTGCTGATATGTGGTTCCAACAGGACGAAGCCACATACCACACAGCGGGAGCTACAAGTGGTTTACTCAAAGAAACTTTTGATGAAAAAATAATTTCACGTAATGGCTTAATTAATTGGCCACAAAGATCGTGTGACTTAACCCCATTGAATTGTTTTCATTGGGGTTATGTTAAGTCACTTGTCTACGTCGATGAACCACAAACAACTGAACAGCTGGAAATCAACATTCGAAGAATAATCCGTGAAATACGGCCACAAATGTCGCGAAAATTTGTTGAAAATCATATGTAAACATTAATTTCATAAAATTTTACTTCCAATAACACCCGTTTCATTGATATTAAGAATATATTTCCTTGTTTTATTATGATTTAAACTTGTGTCACTCTATAAAAAATACCCTGTATACGAGTATGTATGTTAACTATTTTTAAAATTACTTATACGAGTATATAAAGAAATTACAAAAAACTATAAAAGATGTTTTCTATGTACGATTTTCATTTTAAACAAAATACATATTGGTTGCATTCAAATTTAATGTTGAATTTATAATTTAAATAACAAGTGAAGTATAAGAACAATTCCTTACATACATGTGTACAGTTTTGGTCCTATTGAAATGAAAATTCAATAAGACCAAAAAATTGTTAATTGATTTAAGTTTTTTTGCAGTTAAATGAACTGTTTGGAGAAGTAATTTTTTTGTGTACGTCTTGTACATACTCGTATGTATTTGTAAACAGAATGAAACTGCACACAGTTCGCAACACTGTTGCGAACAGCTGATTGTAAATGTAGACTCAGTGACGTCGGCTTCCAAATGGTTGACTTCACCAGAAATAGAAGAATTCGCTAAATAATCAATAAAAGAAGAAAACGAACTTTTAAATCTGTACGGACGGAATTAAATGTCAAATATCTTTTATTTTCTGCTACGAATTTAAAATTCACAAGAAAAAACCAAGCGCGAAAACTACCAACTGATTTGTCCAAGATGAAGTGACCAAGTGAACAAATATATATGTTTTTTATATAAAAAAAATGAAGTCCTTATCAGAAAGAGGTAAAAAAAATTAATGTTGATTACTGTAGCACCCTAGAAGTCAAATTCTTCTAATAGATTTGGAATCACCACTCTTGATTAAAAATGAATATTAAATTTATTGTCCTAGTTTTGCTTTTATTTTACTATTGATTTCAAATAAATTTAGAAATTTTAAACCAATAACTAAACCTTTCAAATTCATTGTTTTTTTTTTGTTTTTATTTTACAAGAAAAAAAACAATTGAACAAAAATACACAATCCTTGTGTAATATGCTCGTTTAAGTGACGTAAAGCACTTTTTTAAATATTTGACAAGTACACAATAGTATTCTAATGTACAGTTCATCGCGATATGCTTACACAAACGATCGGGTAGAGAGACCATTAAGCTTAAAAAACTTTAAAATATTTACAAATTATCTAAATCTGAAATTCTGCTCGTTTTTTTTTCTTTTTTCTTTTTGTTAAGCATTGTCTACACAAGCAAATAAAAAATCTTTCAGCTAGTGTTTCGAGAGTATTTACGTACAAAAGCTATTAGTGCGTTGTCCATATCAATCTTAAAATATGTTCATAAAAACATAATTTCATTACTTATTTTTTCTGAATGCTCATATAGACCAAATTATGCACTTAACGATCGCACATACAGACAAGGACGCAATTTATATTGTATGCGTTCGTACATGCACATGCAAAATACAATACAATACAATACAAAACACAATATATGAATACAAACTCAAAAATATACATCGTATGGCTATGACGAATACCAAATATAATGCATTATGGCCAAAAGTTTTGTATAAATATTTAAGAAAATTTGCACGCTTATTATCCAAGTCCAATTACATCGGATTTTAACTTATAAATAATTTTTTGAGACCTGCAATTAAAACTGCATGGAAAGTATAACTTTCCTAAATTTATTGAAAGTACAACCAGATTCTTTTGAAATAGTTGACACGTGCCTAGGAAGAAAAAAAAAGGTGGGTAAAAAGAAAAGACATGCGACATATGGAAAATTTAATTATATGTATGTTCCATTTTTTTTAAAAACATCGTGTAATTTTAACAAAAATCTAAATATTTACTGAGTAAAAGTGCAAGAAACTAATTTTGAAACGGTTTTATTTAAAAAAAAATCCTACCCAAAGAAATGTTCTGCTTAAGCATAAATTTAGAGTGTTTTTTTTTTAAATAAATAATTTGAACAAATCTTTATTCGAATGCAACTTAGTCAACGCTTACGCTTTTGTGTTAGTTTACAAAGAAGACATTTGTCATTTCCATATTATTTGTGATTATGATTATAAGAAAAATAGGATAGAGGTTACAATTAATGACTTCTGCCACCGTTAGGTGCAGGACATACGAAGCCGATCTAATAATAAATATAAAATTACACATTGTTTATATCGCGCAAAAAAAATATTTCGTTCTTTTTTGTGAACCGTATTGTTTCAAAATCATATAACACTGACGGTGTAAAAATTTTCCATTATTTTCTTCTAACTAATTGTAGAAAACACTTATTATGGTTACAAGAAATTTCGCTTATAGCTATTAAAACTGCCAGAATCCCTAATGTACGTTATAATTGAACTTCACCGTATGCATGTGTCTGTCGCTATAATGCGTTTTATTGCCAATCAACAATGCGCACGTGCTTACAAATATAATAAGTACATCCCAGCAAAAT
Organism: Nowickia ferox; assembly: GCA_936439885.1. Classification (NCBI taxonomy): domain Eukaryota; kingdom Metazoa; phylum Arthropoda; class Insecta; order Diptera; family Tachinidae; genus Nowickia; species Nowickia ferox. Next base: position 115,317,455 of record OW387025.1, read on the forward strand.
TATATCACAGCATTGGAATTGACATAAAATTTTTCTGAACGAGTTCAATAACTACATGGCCTAGAAACGTCTACGACAAACTAACTTATGCTCACAATAAGCTCTAGTAACAGTAACAACGACAAAAAATATAAAATTTGTTGTATAAGCAGCTTTGTAGGCTTCAGCAGCTTAATATTCTGCCCTAAAATATGATTTTAACCTTACCCGAAATTGAATTTGCATTCGGATCGTTCCCAATAGCAGGTGCTATTTGTCCCTTCAAGCGCAGGGTGTTGTTAGTAACAACTTGTTATTTAAGCCACAACAATCCGCATTTGACGTAAATAATTGTTATCATGTAATCTCAAATGTAAAACATTTGATTTTAATTAATTGCTGTCGACTTGCATATTCAAATGCATTCACATTTAATTCGATGAAAATCGCATTTGGATCAAAATTTTGATTTTTGTCAACTGCACTTTTGCTGCTACGACAAATGCAGTGTATTTGTCTCAACTTTTTGTTGTAAATAAAATATCATTTGAATCGACTTTGAGTATTTGCCATAACTGCATATTTATTTCTGCGTGTGGCGGAAGTGTTTTTTTTTTTTACTGGGATAGCCATAAGATTGCAATTTACACTTGAACGAGTTTTTCATTCTTTATTTGTTCTTATTTTATTGCATTTTAGTGGCGCTAGAGTATGCAGTAAAATTGTTTATTTATCTTTTACATCAGTTGCACAAAAGCACAAACTATCCTACATATACAAACACACTCACACACACATACAGAGAAAAATATGAATATGCAGTTATAATAAATACTCATTAAAAAGTGTTCATATGTTCTTGCTGATAATTGGAAATTCATACACATCCACACAAACACTTCCTCAAACACACACACACACATTCTCCAGAATTCGATCTAATTAAGTTCATATAAAATTTAACCTTAATAAAAGCTCGAAAAATGAACTAATTAAAACAATGCGTCCGACATACATACATACGTACATGCATGTGCGCGGATGTGTGTGTGAGACTTCGTGCAATGTGTGCGAGTGTGTGTACTGTGTGCGTAAATTTGCAACTTTATGTGGTAATAAAGTTTATATTTAATGTGGTTCTCAACCCGATTTTGTGTTTCATTTTGTTGTTTTTTCTTTAAGTAATCAGCCGTAAAAAACATTTTGGGTAATAAATTTGTTTGAGTCCATCTAGAAATTGTAGAAAGGCTCTAATTAGTGTATTGGTGCATCAGGACGAGAAATAAAGCTGCAAGTAGGTAACAACAATGAACTATTTATTTGCCTTTTATAAGAGAGTGAAAAGGAATTATTTTCTTCTTTTTAAAGCTGAGAAAGTTTTCTAGTTTAATATATTTATTGAAATTATAAATGTGTCAATTTACATAAATAACGCGTGTAAGGTATAAAAATATGAAATAGTATTATGCATTAACACAGTTTACAGTGCATTTTGCTCCCATCAAAAATTAATCATGGTTTTGGAATCAGTACATACTCGTATGCACTCTTTCTGCATTAAGAACATGGTTCACAGTAGATTATGTAAAATTAAAAAAAAAAAACAATCTCTACATTCATTTCCTTACACTAGTGCATAACAGAAAGCAGTAGTGTAAGACTATGATTAAAATTATAATTTTACGAAGTGCAATGAACATAATACGACGACAGTACGAACGTTTAGAAGCTTCAATATTCTATGAACTACGAGTACATATTAATTGCACTAAAATAAGCACTTAAAACGAAATGCTACAAAGTGGGACATCGCGAACAAATATCATGCCATACGTAAGCCAAAGCAGCTTGAAACCAGCAATCCGAATCGAATGGAAATGTTTTCGAATTGCAATGTTAATAACATAGAAATTCGAACAGTTTCCTTTTCGAATCGAATTACATAACAACCCCCCTGCTTACGGCGAATTTTTGCTGGGCTATTACTGACTAAATATTTTCTGCAGATTTTCCATATCAACTCCAGTTTTCGAGACACAGCAGCGGACACAAGCAGAGACTCAAAAGTTTTACAGTTCATCTTTTCCAAAAAAAAAAAAAAAATTATTAGCTGCTACTGATCATTTGTTTTAAAAATTTCATATATAAATAAGTCCGTGACTTTTCGAATTTCCCTCGTAGTTATATGAAGCGCAACACTGTTCTCATCAAGTACCACCTGTTAATAGACTACTGTCAAATTTTGAGCAAGTATCGTCATTTACTTTGCGTTTAACATCCGTTCAAAACATACAACCTCGTGTATTTTTCTAAAAATGGAAAAAATTTAGTTTCAAGTGCTCATTAAACATTATTTTTTGCGAAAAAAACACCGTCAATCAAACCAAGGAAAAGCTCGATAAATACTATGAGGACTCTTCACCATCGATTTCAGTGGTGAAAAAGTGGTTTACTGACACAAGTAAAAATGACGCTGAACGTTATGGACGGCCAATTGGGGTCAGTACTCCTGAAAATGTCCAAAAAAAATCCACGATCGTGTTGGCCGATCGAAGAGTAAAAGTGCGTGAGCTTGTTGATGCCATACGCATTCAGCTGAGTGTAAGAAAGTTGCCACGTTTGACCATAAACGTAAACGTGTGACAACTTCAAAGGATTGTTTGGAGTTGTTTAACCGCAATCCGAATGAATTTTTGCGGTGTTTTGTAACTGTGCGCGAAACATGGATCCATTACTGTACTCCGGAGACCAAGCAGCGGTGAAAAGAGATTTAGCTCCAACGATGACCTATGACAAATGCCTATTTTAAGGACCTAGAAAATCCTATTTTTTGGAAGGGATACAAAAACTGTAGTGTATTGAGTTAAAAGGAGTTTATGTTGAAAAATAAATTTTTGTTTCGCAAAAAAAAAATTTTGTTTCATTCAAACAGTCACGGACTTATTGATCCGCCCTCGTATATTAGTCGAAATTCTTTATCAATTTATTATTAAGTTTCAGCTATGTACGAGTATGCGCTTTTAAAACAGAAAAAAGGATGTATTTTCTAAGCAAATATTTATTAAATAATTAAATGAATGATTGATTTTCTAAGAAAACCTCGCTTTAAAGCTTTTCTTCTTATGACTTAGACTTAGGAAAATGTCACATCACATCTCATATAAAATAAGGCCTCTACTTGTGGTCATTGTTATATATATATATACTCTAATTCTCTTCCGACTTGTGTTCATTTTATATTTTCAATGTCTTTCTTTTTTTTTTTGCGGATATTTTCAATGATTGTGTTTTCATAACTCACATGAGCTGAAATCTTGCGAAGATTGATCAAATCCCTAAAAATTATGAGCGCATATATGCTATGACTTTTGTTTGTCGTATCTTGCAACCGAATCATCATATTGGAGGATGTTGGTACACTAGAGCTATTTGGCAGACCGGCAATGTGTTGTAAAAGAGTTTGTCTCATCAAAAACCATCATTTTCAGAACACTCGTGCTGTGTGTGATTCACTATGAAACATTCAAATTTTCCATCTGAAAATCACATACACATGCATGTACGATTAAAGAGACTATAAAAATACAAAATATTCTTCCATTGAAACTGACTTCCGAGAGGAAGCGTCTAACTGTTTTAGTTTTTATTTATTTTTTGTAAATAAACCTCAAACTAACATTCATCGCACATAAAAAATAAATTGAAAACATCATTGTAAATACTTTTAACTGCTTAAACTATGAGCGATTGACATCGAGATTTCCATATTCGGTCTGCAAGTATGTTTTTGATGTAATAATAAAAAATCACTAAAAAAAACTATCAAAATATTTCATTAGGAAGCATTAAAAATTTGCAAAATAAATAATAATTCATTTTTTTATTAAAATTATGAAAACAAAAATGAAGTTTGAGAGTCTATTAAAAGATATTTTGTCAAACATGCAAATTAAAGTCGTCAGTGTTTCAGACGCACTGAGAAAACTCCTAACGAAACGAGATTTAAAAATATAATAAATAAGTTTCAACAATAAGTTAAAAAAGAAACAAAATAGTGATTCGCCTACTTAACGCCAGGAGTGCCGCTATGATGATATTCAAACAAGCAAACTGCACAATAGCAGAGTTGTAAAACAATTTTTTTTCAAGTACAGCAATTTTAGTTGCTCAAGAGTTGAGTTTATAGAAAAGAGTGGTAAGAGGAATAGAAAATGAAACATACTTGCTTGCACTCCTTAATTTGTTTTGTTTTGGCATTCGCAATTTTCGTGTTTTCCCCTTAGATTGATATGTGATATTTGCAGATAAATTGCAAAGAAATTTTTTCAAAACTGCCATAACTTTGTAACAACTTTCTTTTTGAAAACTTATGTTGGCAAATTTAAATTTAGAAAAAATTATTTGCTGTTGGCCTAGCATGACTAGATACAATTCGTTGCTGCTAAGCCAGACTTCAGGTAGACTTCAACCACAATTCAAAGCTTACAAAACCCCAATATTTATAGACAAACTCTCAATAAATTACACAGGTCAACAAAATGAATTTTATTGTGTAAGGTCAAAGGTTTCGTACTCAAGTTGTATACAGTGGTGAATGCTTAGTAAATATCTCGAGTAGCATTCGTATATTATTCTTGTCCGACTAAATATCCATAGCGTGGGTATAAATAAGTCCTAGTTTACACTATTCAAGTCTTATTGCTAAGCTGATTGGTTTCTTAGGAAAGAGAGACGAGGGGAAAAGAAACGTTACTGTTCCCCTCGTCGCTCTCTCCATCAAACTAATCAGCTTAGCAATAAGACTTGCATAGTGTAAATATGGACTAAGCATTAGATGGAGTCAATGCGCTTGGTACGCTTGTGCCTTTTTATTTTTAGTTATAGCGCCCTTTAGAGCTGCCCTTGTATGTTAGAATCGGCTATAGTCCTAGTTGCTTGAGAGCAAATAAGTGAACGTACGTATTGTTTGTGCTACAATTATGATTATACTCAGTTACTAAAATTAAGATTAACTCATTACTTAATTAAGTGTTTTTGTTAGTTCTCATTATGATTCTCTGGTGTGGACCCAGCCGTGTTGAGTCACTTAATACATTTATAGCTCTAGATATTAAACTTCCTCGCATTTCCTCATTTATATAAACAGGGCTAGGTATCTGCTAGGTATCTATCCGTTTTGCCAATATTGTATTTTCTACCCTTGCACTTGTTTAATACGAATTTATCTATAATATTGCAAGCTGAAGATACTACACAACTAACGTTTAATTCTTTTTTCTTCCTGTTTCTGTTGACCATGAAGTTCCGAAAGGAGAAATTTATAACAAAAAATGTTTCACTGAATTAAATGCAATATTTATTCTCATTCGATAAGCTTTTAATATCCGATGAAGTACCAACTTTTTATGGTTAACAATTGGTGAATCACAAGTGTTGCCAAGTCACATCACTATTGAGACAGACTAACAAAAACATAATTTAAGTTATTTCTGTTTTTCTTTTATTCCTTTTAACGTAATCATTCCAAACACAGTAACGCTTTACAATTTCTTTGTTCGTAACACTCGTTTTAATGTATTTGATTTTCTTTGGACAAATTTTTTTCCACCATTTCATTTTATCATTTGTTATCACTTGTCAGTGAAATAATTCTTCTTAGATATGCTGTATACTTTCATATTTTATAAAGCAGGGAGATTTTAAATGTCATTTGGAATAGCAACTTTTATTAAAAGGAAAACGTATTGTTGATAACATGGCGTCGTTAAGAAATACAGAAAGTAAAACAAATTAATAAACACAAATTACTTACATACATATTTTCCATGGAGAAAACATTGTTTAGATAAATTGTAGAAAATATAAGAAACCTTCAAATAAACTTTAAAGAAATATATAGAGAAGAGTATGTAAGCAATGTCAAATGTATAGATTTATAATTTTTAATTAAACAAAATATTCCAAATGGAAGCAAAGCATCCACGTGTATTAATTGAAATATATGAGTAGTTTTATTAGTGTACGCATAAGTTTACCTTAAGTGCCAGCACTGGGAAGCTTCAATATCAATATCAAATTGAGTACAATAACACTCAAGGAACTAAAGCAAACTTTTCGTTACAAATAAATTTGTGCGAAATCAAAGGTATTTTAAAAGACGCAAAAATATATTTAAAATTCAAATATATACATTTCAGCAAATTAACTTGACTACTACAGCAATCTTGACAACATGATAGCTCAGTGTAACATATCTGAAACCCACTTTTATATATTTTTACGTCTAATGTTTTTGAAAAAATAAATTGTTTCTTCTATCTAAAATGGCAAAATTTTACCTAGATATCACAAGGATATCACTGTTTGCATATTGCTGATATATTGCAGCACATACGAGTACGAGTACATAATTATCTTTTAATTTTTACCAAGTAAGTAAAAGTGTTAATAATAACTTGAAACTTTAAATTTTATTTTATTTCTGAAGGTTTCAAACTTTTGACAAATTGTAATTACATGTTAAGGCCGCACAAATGTAATGAGAAATGAACGCAAATTTATCTTACAATCTTCCCTTATAAGTTTTTTTTTTTTTTGGAGGAAAAAAAACAAAATTATAATAATAATACCAGGCTGCTAAAATTAATGTGGACATTCGTAAGTACGTGTATTTGTGCTCTGTGCTTCGGAAACAGATACGCAAATTAAAAAAAAACATTTTTTTTTTATTTTTTTATGTATTTATTTTTATCCATCATGGTAAATATTCCTGAAGCGGAACATATTTCCTTTCTTCTCATTTGTTTTTTCTACATGTCTGTATAAACATTTGTTTAGATGCGGCCAAATGAGGAAAATTACAAGCACACTCTGATACATATTTCAAAGGACGACTTCAGTGTGAGGAAAAGAAAGCTTTTGACCTATTGTCACAGTAAATGTTCAGTGTGCTTATTCATTCCAGTTTGACTTGTTTATTTCTTTTATAATAACAAAGTTTATGTCTCCCCGCCATTCGCTAATGAGAATTGTTTTGGACTTATCACTTAATGTACCAACCATTATCTGAGTAGGGAAGAATATCACGGAAGTGGAACGAAAAATAAGGGAAGAAAAAATAATGAAAAGAAAAACAGAAGCGTAGGCATATATATTATTACTGATATTACTGTGAAAAAGATTTTCTTTTAAATGTTCCACACTCGAAATGCAGAATTTTTGAACAAAACTATTTTTAAATTAGTTATTTTTGTATTTAAAAATTTCAGACGATGTTGAAATATTTAAACGTAAATTTTTTTTATATATGATAAAACAAAATTTTAATAAATTTATTTTTAATTCTGTAAATTCTGCTTCTCCTTTTCAGATTATTTTATTTGTATTTTTTCAGTTTTTTTTTTTGAGTTTTAATTCAAATCAAATTTTGATTATTGAAATCGGTCGTGTATTGGAGAAGTTAACATTTTTTCAGAGACATTTCACTGTAAAGTTTTAAATGTAAAGGACTCTTTCCCACTGCAAAGCGAAGTTTATCATACCAACTTTTTCACAACTGAATAGGTTTCTTTAAAACTTAACCTCAAAATATGTGAGAAAATGTGTGTTCATAAAATAGTTTCGTTTTGTTTATAATATAACTTCGAAAATACTTTATGTCTTGTAATTTTGTCAAGTCTCAACCGATCTTAAACTCTTATATTTGATGCCTTTTTTATCTAACGATTCGTCTTTATTGCTTGTACTCGTAGGTAGCAAGCAGCCACATTAACCAAAGCAATAGTATCTGGTAAGTGCAGAGCAAAATAAGAGTTTGCATACATATCGTTGCCTGGAACGCAAAATGCCCTAACTAACATTCCATAGTTGCACAGAAAGATTCAAAAACAGCTTAAAATAAAATATATTGAGGTGTGTGATTTTTTCCAATGTAATGAAACAAATGAAATCCTTATTTTTGTTCGCGCACCCTTCACAAACGCATGTACTCGTACTGAGTAAATAGTTCATTTATTTGAAATTTTTTGGTGACTTATGGATGTTTTTCGACTAAAGGTTTTGATTCATAGAAATTATTTCCGATATTAACTCTATAGTTTAATATTTAGTCTGCACCCTGCATTCAAGACATTGTTTATATGTCATGTTTCAAAAATAAGTGAGAAGAAATGAATAAGATCAGCCCATGTCTAATGCAACTTGAATGCGCATACTTACATATAAGTTAAAATTTTTCCAAGCTATAGCAATACCGAAAACGGGGTGAAATAAGTATCTATAATGATAATAGATTTTTCTTACTAAAGCATATTTTTAAACTAAAATAATAACGCAGTTGCATAACTATAAGTGTCATGATGTATGTATTTAAATATTTCTCTTGGCAGTTTGGGCATACAATGTATGAAAACGGCTCATAGTATGCTGTTTTACAGGCATCTCCTTCTGATGCTCTTTTTATACGAGTATAAAGTTAAGCGCCTACAAGAAAAGATTATTTAGTCAGTTTAAAAAACTCGTTTGCACTCGAAAGCTCCAAAGTTGTAAATAAAAATATTTCTTGCGACTTTTTTGTACAATTTGAAGTCGACCTAACTTTTTAAAAATATATTCGAAAAAAATTCGAAACATAAATTTCTTCAAACGGTTGCCTTACTTCTCTTTTATTCAACGCAGTTAAATATTTTGAAATCGGTACAAAAATACTTTTATACACAGAGTTGCAAGAGTACTGATTTTACATATAACTTTCGGTTTCGTGTCTTCCAATAGGGCAATTTTTTTAACTTATGTCTGCTGAATTTTGAAACCACTCACATGGATACAGCGTTCAACATCACGTGCAAATTACAAAATTCTCTTATTAAAATAGGTTCTCTGTTTGGCGACGTTCAGTTTGCTTTATGTCGGTTATTAACAATTTGATTCGACTAGAATTGAATTATATGAACACAAACTCATAGGGTTTCAACATGATACATTGGATATTCTGCAAGAGCGATTAGAGGGCCTGGGTATGCATCTCATGTGAAGCTAATGTGAATTTTCGAAAATTTAGAGAGTTTTTCTACAAAAATATGAACTTTTTTTAGTTTTTATCAAGAATTTTTTCGTTGAAGTCTGCTGACGAGTTTCTTAAGCAGAACGAAGTAAATTTTGTTTAAAAAAATAAACACAAAACAGAAAAATAAGATTTGTAAATACAATTAATTTATTTGTGAATACAATTAAAATATTATTTAAAAAGGCATCTACAACGATTTTTGTAATTACAAACACACATTTGTAGCATAAGAAATTAGAATCAACTTAATTATTTCCAATTAAAATGATTGTGTTATTGACAATTGAGTTGTTAACGGAAAACAAAAATTTTTAATGAATTTGTTTTTCGAATTCTAATGTGTGTTTTTGCGTTGATATAATTTAAAAATAACTTTGCTGAGTAAAAAAAACAAGCCACGACTTTTTCCGGCTTCTTGTCGGAATTGACACGTATACAACACGAGCAATCAAAAAATACAACAACAATAGCACATCACCGCGTTGGGTCAATCAACAAGCAAGATAAACACCAACACAAAGAAATTAAATTAAATGATATTTTAAAATGCGAGGTATTGTTAAATATTGTATTAAATTAATGACAAATATTATTGAAATTAAACTTTTTTTTCAATAACATGGACTTGTTGAACATAATTCTTATCTATTTTTTCCTGTGAAGGAACGTCATTACTTCTGTAACGATTACACAGCTACGCTCCTGTAAGGTGTAACAGAATTACTTGAGTTTTATGAAGTCTTTTTAAAAGGTTCTAAAAAATAAACGATTCCTCGTCATTTGCTTATTGTTTTCTTGTTTCTTTTCGTTAAGGGCTCTTTTTATTTCTTTAAACAAACAAAACACTGTTGTTGCGTCTTAAATTTTAAATAAATAAAAAAACCATTAAATTTTAATTATAAAATACACCACATGCGAGTAGAAATCTTTTCTTTGTCTTGCCGTGCTTTGCTACGTGCAACGTTTGCTGTCGACTTTTAGAAGCACGTAAACATGCAAAAGAAAAAAACATCACACAAAGTAGCAAATATTTTATTTCTAAGATTTATTATTTTTTAAACGAAAAGCACAACACAAAACTGTTGCGCATACCGTTATTTCCTGTTATTAAAAATTAAAAAACTAATAAGCAACCAATTTCGTCCGCTACATGAAGAGGCTTCCTTCCCTCCAATCAAATAATTCTAACAAATAGGAAATAATTTACCCAAGTTTTTTGAACCTATTTCAAATTATGCTTAATTATTAAATTTAGGCTTTAATAGAAAGTTAGATGAATTATAAAAAATATGTACTCGTATATTAGAGCGACTCATGCTGACAAAAAACGTGACTTTGTTTTATCCCTCTCAAATAAAAAATTTATCTTTTATTTTTCCATTCGTACCTTATTTCATAAAATGAAAGATTTTCTACGCATTTTTATGGCAGGTGCTACTTATATTACAACAAATTCTATTATTTTAACTGCCAGTTCATAAAAGAAATGTACAAATTCTCGTCTGGCTATTTACATTGAAAATAAAAACAAATTTTGAGTGCTTTGTTTTTGTTTTCAATATAAATAGCAAGACGTGAATTTTTACATGGCTTCTATGAACTGGCAGTAAGTATTTTTATTTTTTTATTTGAGTCATTGTTAATTTATTTCTGTTCTTAATTTAATTCTAGTCAAACGATGTTACAAGGTACGCGGTGGCAAGCCTATCAAATTTCAATCACTTACTATATTTAATTCTGCTCAAGCCTTGAATTTTGTATTTGAAAAAGTGGGCGTGGTCAACATTTTATTTATTTCTATCCAAGCTTTATACCCACCTTGGACTCCTTTAATGATACAATTTCGTAATATTTAAGGCGGCAAGTGACACGCTCATTAAAATAAAAATGTAGTATTGCATACTCGTTATGAACTTCTGCATAAACCACTATTGGCTCTTGCACTTCACTGTATAGAGGCACGTCCATCAATTCAAATGGGTTTGATCATCGGCTTGTGCCAATAATGAACTAGTGAACGAATTCAGCTCAACTCTACACCAAATGAACTGAAGCATGTTGTTTTATGATTAAAAAAATATTGAAAAAAGGAATGACTTCCGCACAACAACATATATTTATGTAAAAACAAGGCAATTAAAAAATAGAAGCACTCAAATCAAAACAAGAACCATGTTTTTGCTTTATTTAATATCTTTTATCATACTTTTCCAAATTTTTTAAAAAAATCTGATTAGATTTAAACTCACTCAATAAAAAAAACATTGGAGACTTGCACACTAATCACTACGATATCGACGAATTGTACATGTATACAAAATACGACAGCATATTGTTCCATTTAGCTGGTATTTATCACGACAGTTAAAACTTGATTCTGGTGTAATTTATTACTAAAAATTATCACATGGTTAATTAATTTAATTGATTAACCTTGGATGCTTTATATTATTCTGAAGCAAAATTTACAAAACTAAACAAAAACATTTTCTAGTTAAATGGCGTTAGTTGTGAATGCGTTAGTTATCTACTACTTAACATGCGTCCATACATATATACGAGTGCATGCATAGGATAGTGTGTTTAAATATTTTTTATATCTTTTTTCTTTCAATATTTTCTATCAAACTCATTTTTGTTGGAAGCAATAAAATAATTTCAATTGCAGGCAAAAATAAAATGCGTATACCATTAAGGAAGGATAATAATTTTGAAAAAGTCAGTTTATCTCATGCCTTGGCTGACACGGCAACATTTCCGTATCCTACAAACAATATCAAAGGAAGGAAAGTGCGTGTTTGCAAAAAGCAAATATTAAATAAATTTCATTCTATAGTGTTTTATTAAAAAACAACAACCGAAAAGGCAGAGAGCAAAAAAGAAAAACTAATGACTATTTAAAGCTAAAACGGAAATGTACTAGTATTCAGGTTAAGTACTCTATTTGTAGTTATTACAAACTTGCTGATGTAGATCTTTCAAATTCATTCATATTTTTGCTCACTTACTTTCATGCAAACACAGGCACACACACACACACACACAACCACTCCTAACGCACGCATACACGCACAGTTGTGTACACAAGCAAAAAATATAAAATGATATCAAATTCTAATATTTCTTGGCATTTCATAAATGACAATAAAAAGAACAAAGACAGAGTGACAAGTACTACTACAGCCTGCAACAGTATATTTGAATTTGGAAATGTCTAGTCGCCGAAATTATTGCGCCTGGGATCCTGAAAAACCAAATCTTGAACAAATAAATACCAAACGCCATTATTTTATATACATACTAGCTGAAGCACGGCAAACGTGTATGTCTTATCCTAAATTAAAATTTTTTCCTGATTTAAAAATGTAAATTTTCCAGGTGCCGACTTAAATAGGGCGTTATTATTATAGGGCGCCACCCAAACGCATACAAACAATTCATCCAAATCGGTCCAGCCGTTTAGGAGAAGTTTAGTGACATACACACTTCCGGTAGAATTATATATATAAACATACACACATACCCAGCAAAAAATCTGATTTGGAAACACTAACAACTGAGGGAAGCAAGGTATTGCTTATTTGATAACAAAAGCTTCTGAAAAGCACTAACTTAAGGCGGGCTCTCACAAAAATTATATATTATTACTTCTGTGAAGCACTTTAGTAAGGCAAAAAAAAAATTCATGGCTTTTTGGAAGCTAAATGTAGGAATCTTCTAGCTGGATCATCTCGAACAAAAAAAATGCCTTATTCATGCGCAGCAGCAGTTTTGTAACATTGTCTCCCTTACAAAAACGCTTCTGGTGAGCAGTAATTTTTGCTGGTTACATACATACCAGGACCTCAAAAAGTAGACATATGATCAAAGTTCGATTTTCGAATATTGAGGTAAAATCAGTAACTTCCTACAGCGGGAAGTTAAAAATGCAAATGTTTCTTATCAAAAATTTTATTTTGCATATTTAGAGATTTTCGTCATGCCTTTTTTGTCGTTGAACGCCATTTTCAATGGTAATATTCCACCTTATTGCGAATGGCGTCGCAGACGTTACATTAAGACGAAAGTAAATATTGGCACTTGTACTCTTTATCGGCAACAATTGACTCTTATTGACAATCTCTTACTAATGTCTAAGGCTTTAATGGATCATGTTAATTAATAATAGTCAATTGTTGTCGACAAAGAGTACACAAGTGACAATTTTGACTGTCGTTTTAAAATGATGTCGACGCTATAAAACTCATTAAAGAAAATATATGAATGAAAAGCAAAAGAGCAAATTTAACTCATAATTTGGAATGTGTGGAAATGTGGAATTGGACCTGAATTCTCATTTTTACATGTAAAAAAACTGTATGATCCAATACTTGACACTCTGTAATAGGAAAATAAGGACTTCACTAACATTTTGGCAGGAGTAAGTGCTGTTGAAGTAATATAATAGTTGTTGCTAATAAATGTTTAAGAGATTTCTTAGCTGTAATTCCTTCGTTCGCAGTTTCGTCTCAGCGCGTTTTTGTCACCATACCACAAAGATTTTTGCGTAGGTATGTATATATGTAAGTATTTATGTAATTTAATTGTGTGTTTATGAATTTGACATGAGAGACAGTATGTTAAATGGCAACTGCACTTACAGAGATAAGAAAACATAATATTTTTTCTTAACGTTTTTTTTCAAATTGAAATGGAAACTAATTGAACCAACAAAGACTATAAACAAGTCATGCCCCATGTACCAGTTTATGAAGGATACAAATACAAAGAAAAGAAAAGAAACTATGCAACGATATTACACTGACTTTGGCCTGATGGCAGAAAATGGTTTACAGCAAGCATGAGATAAAAACAAGTAAAATATCAGTGCCAAGTATGTACAAAACGTGTTGTATGAAAATCTTTTTTGTTGCACGTATAAAAAATAAATAAAAAAAAATTGGAACTCTGAAATTCTTAAACTATTTCAACATTCCCACGCCTTTCACAGCACATTATTGTAATTCTTAATTTCGGTTTTGACAGTGTTGCCAGAAATTGATAAAGAAAATATGTTAGATTTTAGACAAGCAATTAGTATTTTAGCGAACAAGACAAATATGAATTTTGGAAAAGTGCGATACAAATATTAAATTGGAATCTGAAAGTTCCCAAAAAACCTTAACTATCAACTTGATAGCACCTTCATAGTGATTTGGCAACACTATATTCTTGCGAAAGCAATGTATACCACATTTATTTCCAATTACAGACTTCAAGCTGAAATAAACTTAGCATATGTTAATGTCTAAGTAAGAATTTAAAAAATTTTAATTATTGAAGTCTTGTTTTAATTACAGTCAACTCTTGATAATTTGAAACTGTGTTAGAAAAGCTGAAGTCGAAATAGCAATAGTGGTAAAATTATGCTATTTCTTCGACTTTTTATTTTTTGACTGCCCGATCACAACCTGTTGCTCATACTTCTGCTACTAAAAAATTCAAAGAGTCGCAGTCGAAGTTAATACAATTAACGAATAACATACACAACGAAGAGCTCCAGCTGTCGACATGTTCGTACAGTTTTTGGTCTGACTGACTACTGTTTTAAATAAATATGAATGTGTGTTTTGTGTGTGTATGAGTGTTTTTTCCTGTATGTACAAATATAATAGTAAAACACTCAACAACAACATGTGTTCTAGAGCAAGCGATTAAATAAGCAATTGAAACTGCAAAATCAAAAGAAAAAACATACAACATCGCTACTACTTAAACTTACGAATTCATTTAAAGCAGCAATCAGACAAACAGAACAACTTTTTAACGTGTCAACAGCTGAATCTTTTCGTTGTGTATAGCTATTCGTTTATTGTGCTAACTTCTAATGCGACTCTTTGAATTTTCAGAAGCAAAAGTATGAGCAGAAGCAAAAGAAAATACACGAATGGCACGTTTTTAAAAGCTGATTTGATTTGAAATTCAAGGAAACAGAAAAAAATTCAAATAATCGAGAGATGAATAAATAAATTAAAATAAATAAAAATACAATTTTGAACTTATTTGCTTTCACTGCTGTCGTTATTACTATAATTTTGAAATATTATTGATATAGTTTGTTCTCTGTTAAAAATTATTCTCAAAAAAATCTTCTTGTTTGGCACTATAAATATCATGAGTGCGATTTAGATAGTAAATTACACTGCTTCATTTCATTTATTGTCTTTGGTGTAAATGATGCTGTTTTTCTTTTGCTTCGCAACACTTAATTAATGCCCTTTTCGCTACTCTATCCGGCAACCAGTTGTGTCATTACAGGAAAAATTCTTCAGCAGTGTAATAACGCAATAGAACGTAATATTAAATAATAAAAAAACTTTAATAATTAAATTATTAAATTTATTTCATTCAAGTTACTTTCAAACTGCCACCGCATACAAACAGAATTTTACGCTGAATCATGTGTTCTACACTTTATTTACAAAGTTAATTAAGTGTGTCAAAGAGTTTGACAGACATTTGAATTACTTCGTTGTATTTTTTATAACAGCAAGAGGATTCTCTTATTTCGACTTAAAAATTATATTTTATTAACTTATTTATGTATTTCGCAATAAAAATTAGCTGCATCTACGAGTAGCATACGATATTTGGCAAGAGCAAAAGTAAAGGGTGCACTTAAGTCACTCTATATGGATATATTTTTCGTTTATATTTGTATTAGCTGAGTGTAATTTCAAGCCTCTTCGTTAGTCTGCAAATATGTGAAGTGGTGTTAATTTACCAAGTTAATGGCTGTAATCGGATTTCAAGTGTAATTATTTTCTGCTGTTTTGCAAAGATTGTAACTTTTAAATCTCTTCGTTTAGTTTTTTGGTATTTTTCACATTAATAAAGGCTCTACATTTATGTACAGTTTGCCCAACTAAAACGCGGAATATAAGTGTTCCAAGAAAGTAATACTTACATATCCGTTTTTTTTTTGTTGCAATAAGAACAATAAATTTCTACGATTTGCGCATAATTATAAACATCTTTTAATCGATATGATTGATATTTGGTTGGTTGGTGAATAGTGAAAAATTGGATGTATAAAAAATATGAAGAGAAGTTTACTTTTACACAAACATCTACAATTTCCGCCAATTTAAGACAAATTTTTTTTTAATAATTTGGGCTAAATTATGAGCCAGTCGTATCAACAATTATAGATTTTTTGTTATTTAATATTTAATATTCGTTTATATTTTGGGCAGTGAATCATGGGCGAAGTAAAATAACTGATAAAATTAGTAGAATTCTTACCCCTAGTTTTTAACTTAATATTTAAGTACGGAATTAACTAAATTTTATTTAAATTTAAGCTGTATTTAAAAACGATTTTATTTTTTCACTGGTTAATTAAATAAAATTCTTAGTAAATTACGTTAAAGGAATGACAGCACTAAAAAATTTGCAAATATTTTGGAAAGATTACCAAACAACAGCTGCTTAACATAAATAAGATAAATAGGGTATCAAAACGTAGAAAATAGAATCGTATAAAAACAAACCTTATGAAATTAAACGAGCATCTATTCATTTATTCCACGATGTGAAACTATGTATTGTATTATACAATATATATTTATGAAAATTAAACGAATTTCGTTTTAATACGACCAGGTATATGTTTTCAATAAACACACACACGCACAAAAACAGATGGTATACTCATAAAAGTTAAATAGAATTTAAATACAGAAGGTTGAATATTTAAGTATTATTTTACTATGCACTGGAAAACATAATTTCGGATTTAAATAGAACTTAAAAATAATTACAGTTTAATTAATAAGTAAAAAATTGAATTTTTGTATAAAAAACAGCAAAATACACAATACCAGAGTTGTGAGGCGAAATAAACTTAATTACTTACTGCAGTACCAAATGCCCTCTCTTTACTGTCTCCTTCTAAAGTAAGAAACATATATTTATGTACGAGTACATGTCACCATAATTATGAAAGTGGTCTACGTCATTTGCCAGACACAGCCTGTGCTTATGTATTTTTTTTAATTTATTACAAAAGCGTACCACCTTAATAAACTTCAAAGAAGACCTGGATCAATCAATTCTTTAATAGTTGGTTGGTTGGTTTACGTGACTGCCTTCTACACCTAGGCATTCAAGTAGAATCTAGATGATTCCTGTTTGAAAGACCACTCCACTCGTCGGTGTGAACCTATGTTGAACCATATCTAAGTATACGGATACGGTGATAGGTACTGCATCCAACCCGTCGCGTTGAGATATCTGATAAGGTCACTCAACATAAACTCAGATAAATCTGTAAGGTTGTCTAGTACATTTCTGCTTAAAAACTTGTGTCTCGAGAGATGCAAAGCTGGACATTCGCAAAGAAAGTGGAAGGCGGAACTCATTATAGGACAGACCTATCCTACTAGCATGTCTGCCGACCGTCCAGTGCCCCGTCATAACTGCAACCAGCCTCGGTTCCTATTTGTTAATTATATTGAGCGCCTCTCATTGTAGCAATGCCACATTTTCTTAGCATCCTTGCACGTTACTATAGTGCTTCAATATACCGTTTCTTATAGTACAAAAATAATAGTACACCCAGAGAAAAAATAGCTTAAAATCAATAAAAAGCCATATCGAATTAATAAGAAACATTAACGAAAGTCTAGTCATGTTGAGAAATTTCTTATTTCAATATGGAAAAATATTAATTTACTGTATTAATTTATTAATTTTATTTATTTTTAAGTACCTCAATATATATTTTCTATTACTATATATTGAAAATTATTGAATTAATGTGACGCGTTCTTATTTTTAAGTTGCAGCTTTTCCCTAAGAGTGTCAATTCTTTAATAATTGCATATTTCTTTTTTTAAATACATAAATAAAATAGTATATGCAAAGAGAAATTCTTTCAAACTTCAAAATTCAATAAGTGAGATGTGCTGGCTATATACAAACATTGCTACAGTGGGTTACAATTATATAAATCGCAAGCCAAAAAATTTTCAAATCTTATATCTTTGCCAAATCTGAAGCGAGTTTAAACGATATTATGGATAACAAAACATAATATGACAAATAGAAGAATTCTAAAATTTTTTGATGGCAATAAGATGGACTTTTTAAATGAAGTTAAAAACAATAGTATTTCAAAGAGAAGCAAAAAACCAGCCCAAAACTGCAAAAAAAACTAAAGTTCTTTTTCCATCGTGTTTTTTTAGTATATTTCGATTAAAAATTTTATTAATGATATTTAAAAAAGTAAGCCCAAAATATCTACAGCTAAAAATATGTTTGTCTAAAAAGTCGCAAAATATCGCATTTTATCGATAACTTTCGATTTTGAAGCTATGTAATCAATATTCTGAGAATGACAATTAACCATATCAGCTATATTTCACCTTTTAAAAAGTATCCCCAATTTGTTTTAATTTTATTACGCAGTGTAATTAATAGAACAATGTTTAAAAATTTAAAAAATAAAAAGAGTCAAAATATGAACATACGCTGACAAGCAATTTGTTTTGAAAAGGGTTTAACTCACATTCAACAGCTCTTGTCAACCATCATTACTTTTTTTTTCATTGCTATCAACCTCATTCAAGTTTAACTTTTTTCTTTCATAATTTTTAGTCCACAAGAAAAAAACCTTCACCATTACAAGCTGTGGGCGGGTTTGTTTTCATGCTTTTTTTCTCTCCTTTCAGACCACTGAAACCGAGTTGTTGACGTCATTAATCATCTGTTCGGTGAGAAGAAAAGACTGTCGTCGTGCTTAGTGTTCTTTTCATTTTTAAATAATCAATGTTATAACATGTCGAAGCAAATATTAATTAAGCAATTTGCAACTCCTACATATTTTATTTTTGTTTTTGTATTTATCAGAAATGGTATTGGGTAATTGTCTTCTCACAAAAAAAGTTGCTCATGCATAGTGAGACATGGTTCTGATTTTTCCCTTTCTCGGATGCATACAAAAAAAAGAATTAAACAGTGAAAAGGGCTGTTGAAATGCCACGCTGAATCATGATACACTTTAATCGCTTGTATATAAAATACGAATGTGCTTGTGCTGACAAATTCTACTTCTCTTCCGCGCTCAGTAATAATCCTAAAAATATTTGAATATGTTTGGATGTCTGTAGATAAGATTAGGTTAGCTTAGGTTGAAAAGAGGGAGAATCAATATTGATCCAATCCGTTTCGTATTAAACTTATGCTTTTATATCATGTGGTGTGCTCTTAAGAGAGATTTTTTGGTGGAAACTGCCCAAAGTACCGCTGAAAAAGTTAGATTAAGTTCGGAGAGGACAAACCCCCGTCTGAAAGACATTATGGCAACATAATCATTTTGCTGATCAACAAATTAATGCAAAAGAATTTTATAAACTGACTTTTTGAGAATATTTGGTTGGATGCTCGTTGGTTAATAATTTGCCTGCTCTTGCTGATAGAAGGGAGTCCTTGCTGGTCTTTTCATTTTGCAGGACCTTGCGAAAATATCGGAATGCGGTACAAGTAAAACAAATTTATTAATACAAAACTAAGATTGGTTTAATACCGATCAAATGGGGTTATAGAACAAACATGTTCCGTGTATTTTTCTCTCCCACCAAAGCAGCAGAAACCAGGTGAACCTAATCTATAAAATCTAGCCGATTCCAGTTGACCATTTACAAATGGCTGAATGAATTAAAGTGGTATTCAGCAGACAACAGCGGGAAACACTGAAAAATGTTTTTGACTGAATTAGGAGCGCTGACTACCATCACATCATAGCATTTGCTTTAGCTCCTCTAGTGTTAAGCATAACATTTATTTATTTTTTGCATACTCCACACCATTTCTTGCATTACTCTATTTAAATTTTACGAACGTACAGTCCTTTATACTTTAAAATGCTGCAGCAACAAATAGCTTTGGAACTTAAATACACAGCATCTTCTCTTTTTGCAATTTTATGCGAACGTAGTAAAAAAGACATTCCCAACAGTAGAATTTTAAATCCGGAGGTGGTGCAAATTTGAATCATCTGTAATCATCTTTACATAAAATTTTCTTTTACGATTTCGAATGGAAGCGATGCTATAATGATATTTTCCTATTTCGCAATTCATTTATATTTATGGGATTTAAAACGCAAAATATGGTTTTCATATAAATTTCTGTAAATAATTAAAAAAAAATTAGATGAAAATTGGTTCACAATTTTAGTGGGAAGTAAAACCGCTGCACTTACTTATTAGCACAACGGGACCTCTAAGGACCCAAGTGGGCTGGTTTACTATAAATCGGCAGCCTGTTATAACCTAAAAACCGCTGCAAAATTGTGCAACGAACAGACAGACTTTAAGTAATTTATCAACACAGCGAATTGCTCCCATCTCTGAGCGGAATATAATGTGCAGTTTTCACATTGCAACCCTAAATTTTCTTTTGCTTTAAGTAAAATTTAGTAATATGGGAAAACATATTTGATGCAAATGCTTTCTCAATCACCCTTATCCCAGTTGCCAACATCGATGTCTCGTGTCAATACAATACCAAAAAATTGGAGCTTATTTACACGCTCTCGAGTATAATTTTGTGTTATTGTCAATCGATTTCTGTCCCTAAGGTCTAGAAAATAGCATAAACTTGTCAATAGGAGTCAGTTGTTGACATTGTTGACAACTGTAATAAGGATAACTGTGACTGTATACAAGCGTTACATTTTATATGAAAAGTTTAGACAACACATTCACCTTGTGGCACTTTAATGTAATAATACATTACAATGAGTTTGAGAATTGGACAATTATTTAATTGAGTATATTTTGTTAATGCTTACATCGTTATAAAATTAGGGTGCAATCACACACCGCACTAAAGTGAAACTTATATGGAAAAGTAAAACTTTGTTTAAAAAATTAAACGTATTCTAAATTTCTAATACAAATTTCAAAAAATGTCTTTCTACTTTTTAAACAAATAATTTTCAATTGGTATGTATATTTACACATACATACATATATTTGATACCAATTAGCCCATTATTATTTTACTTAACTAAAAATATTTTGTTTTTCACTTTAAAAATAGTTGGTAGAATATCAATGTGTGCCCATAATTTTGTTTGGTTGGGGGGGGGGGGGGGACTGGGTTTAAAAATAAAATGTCTTTGCATATGGATGATACTTGTCTACTTACGTATATACTTATGTACGAGTACATACATACATATGTATATGTAAATATATGTATGTATGTATTTGAAATGTTATTTGATTCGCAAAAAGAAATAAGAACCGGAAATATTTGCAGCTTTTACTGAAGAGAAGAAAGATCAAATGTTTAAGTTTCGCTGTCAAAGTAAAAGAATTTGTGAGAGGAATACAAAACGTAAGCCCGAATTTGTGACAGAATTTCATCGTCAATAAACGTAATATGTACGTATGGAGAATACAACAAGTCGCAAGTATTTACAGACAAAAGCTTTAAACGCACATAATTACATTCTTTAATAGCAAGTCGAAATGAAGATACAGACAATTTTTACAACTACTAGTGTACAGTGTGGAGCAAAACAGAGTCAATAAGAGACCAAACGAAAAAAAAGTTAAGCATTTTTTTTAGAATCTCAAACTCTCCGTTTTATTTAATTGATATATATTCAGCCAGCGGCAATTTTATAAATCTAATTATTTGTCCAACAACATTTGATTTTTTAAGGCTTTAAGCGGTTCGACATTTCTTGGCTATATATCGACTAATATCGACTAAAGGTCCGACAACATCTGGGGTATACATTCCCAGAACAACATAACCACCTTCATGCTTCACTGTGCGTTACACAGAGAATGGGTTTGTACCAGAAAAATCACACTTATACGTGCACAAGGAATACACCTCCTCACGAAATAGCAGGTGTTTTTTATTGAGGTATAGAACTTTAAGTTGGCATCACTTTTTTAACTGGCGGCCATTTTGTCAGCTGTCAAGTGATTAATATTTAGTTTGGTTTGCCATTTCATCATGAACAGGTTGACAAAAGAAAAACGCTTGCAAATCGTGCAAATTTATTTCGAAAATAATGGTTCAGTTCGCGAAGTTTACCGAAAGCTCCGTCCATTTTATGGTCGACATAATCGTCCATCAGAGCAATTAATTCGGTTAACCGGTCAATTGGCCACCAAGATCGTGTGATTTGACACCATTGGATTATTTTCTTTAGGGATATGTGAAGTCGCTCGTCTACGCCAACAAACCAGAAACGTTAGGGGACTTGGAAGCCAACATTCGTGGCGTTATTGCCAACATACGGCCCCATATGCTCGAAAAAGTGGTTGAAAATTGGACCTGTAGAATTGGCTTTATTCGAGCCAGCCGCGGCGGCCACATGCCCGAAATCATATTTAAACGTTAATGGCATAAAATTATCCTTCCAATAAAGCCAAATTGATGGACATTAAAACGATTTTCTTGTGTTTTATTTCAATTCGAAGTTCTATACCTCTAAAAAAACACCCTATATTTGATTTTGGTTTTTTTACTCAAAAAAAATTTAATTTTTAATAAATAATAATGAGACTATAAAAAAGTAACATATAAGAGATTTTTTACAGAATCTGGCGATAAATTCAACTCTAGCGCAAAAAATTAACTTTTTAAGTGAAAAATTAAAATCAAAAAGTTACTGTTATTTTGTGAGAAATAAATAAAACTAACAAAATAACTTTTACTTTCTGAGGAATAACTTAAAATCAAGAAATTAAGAATAAAATATAATTTTTAAATAAAAACTATAACCGTTTCGGTCCCTGGCTTGCAGGATAACATTTCTTTTCCCCATACCAATCACACCCATAGCACTCGAACCTGTTTATTTTTTGTCTCATTCGACCAAATCACATATAAAACTAAAAATTAGCTTTCACTTGTTTATAATTAATCTTATATTTAACTTCGAACATTTTCAAATATTAAAAACATTCCCAAAAAGCACAAATTAGATTTCCTATCGTTTACATTGCTTGCAGAAAGATTTGTTTTTTTTTTTACAGACGGTTTCAGCATTTAATGCATTTTTTTTTGTAACTAGAAGTAGCACTCAGGGTATAACCTCCGCTCATGCAATGCATTCTGCTAGAGTTAGGAAAATAAGTTATGGAG
Source organism: Nowickia ferox (assembly GCA_936439885.1). Taxonomy (NCBI): domain Eukaryota; kingdom Metazoa; phylum Arthropoda; class Insecta; order Diptera; family Tachinidae; genus Nowickia; species Nowickia ferox. Next base: position 115,340,655 of record OW387025.1, read on the forward strand.
AGGGGGATAGAGGGAGTAGTGTCCGTGGACACACGAGTTAAACTTTTTCACGTTGAAAGTGACAGCAAATACTTCCGCAGTACAGTACGCCAAAAAAGGAGTTCTTTTTGTAATGCATAGTAGAATTCATTGGCCAATCGACTACAAAAGAATGTGCGCTGAATGAAGCACATGTTGTGCGAAAAATGTGCGGGGTTCAGGAACAAATTACCTAATTTTGCTAGAACACATTCCATTGTAGTAACGATAAAACAAGGAAATGCACCCCACATTTTTCGCCCTCTCCGCTTACAGGTAGACCAACCTCAAAAGAGATTTTGAAGCGCCGGCCCATACATGAGAGTTGTATTCCATTTTCAGTCGCATATATATGTAGTATAAATAGTAAAGAGATCAAATGGGGTGAAGTATCGCTTGCACGTTTAAAAAATCCTAGGCACTTGAATGCTTCTTTTGAGACTCGAAAAATGTGTTCAGTTTATCTCTCCTAGATTTGTCTTCCTTAGCTTGGAAAAAAGTTTGTTTTTCTATATTTATGATTTGATCAGGCTAAAGTTCGTATCGCTTTGTAAGCCAAATTACATGTGATAATTATTAATGAACAAATAACACCAAAGTTAGTTCTAAATATTCTGTTTTCGAAGGCCACTAAACCTTCATCATCAGCGTTCTTTTGTGTTTGGTCCACTGTGTGTGGTGTCAGTTGATGTAGATTTCTGCTTTATATACTCAGCCATTCTTGCAAATGGAATATGTGAATTGTTTTGATTCATCGTATTACAATTTGCTGAAAGGTTTTTTGTAATGAAAGCTCATTTTCACCATCTCTAAATTTACAACAGTCTTGCTATTGTCGTTTGTTCTTTACTAACTATGCACATGTTACTTAATTTGCTTATTTTTTGTTTTTTTTTTGTTGTACTGCACTCCTCTCATTTTCTTATACCACCTGGAAAGTAGTTAAAAAAAATTTAAATTTTTAACAATTCCTAAAAGCTTTAGAGTGAAAAATCTACCGTTTGACTACTTTTCCACATGCCAAGTTTACTTTGCAAGATCTGAAACAAAAGAAGAGAGAGAGAGAGGAACATCGGAGAGAGGGAGAAAATTTGTTTTACCGTAAAATAGTTAGAAATGCATAATGAAAAATAGTCACAGAAAAACGTTGCTGCAAGGATACATTTATTATTAAATATGCACGTAATTTAACATAAGAGGAAATATTGGTTTATATTTGCACCACACTGTTTATAAACATACATACATACACACCAGAGAACAGAATGAAACCATTCACAATTGCTAACCATTCATAAATTCGTTGCATTTGCCATGCACTTATTCGACAGCAATAGCAAATGTAATTGCTATGATACGATTCATTGTGATTTGTTGATTGCTAAGACGCACTCAGTTGTTACAATGCCATTATAACACAAGCAGTGAAATTAGATGATGCAGCATGAATGAATGGATTTCTTTCATACCATTCACTCAGTATTCGCTGCACTTTTATACATTACTTTTTAAATAATAAGTTTATTTTAAGTGTTTTAATGGTTATAAATTAAAAAATTCAGTACGAGAGAGTAAATTTTAGAAAAAATTAATGCCGATATTTACGCTGTTCGAAAAACTGAAAATACAAAAAGTAAAATTTGGAAAAAGTAAAATAGATCTAAAATGTATTTCAAATATGTAACTGTTTCATATAAAGTTTGACATAAAATACATTTATTATTCGACGATTTGTTAAAGCAACAATGAAATGCATATAGACATCGCTTAACCACCAGCAAATAAATTTCACTTACAATGTAAGAGTATACGTTTACAATACGTTGAATACGTTGTGCTCAATCATAGTAAGAAGTATTCGCGCCATTCACTGAGTATTCGTTGCTTTTGACAAGACCAGTGAAGATTGATATAAAGCAAGCAATGCACGCAATAAAATTCGCAGCACTCATCTCTTTAAATTGTGCCATGCGTTGTTTTTTTTTTCAAATGTTGTGGATTGACAACAATATGCAGGTTTTTTGTGATTGCATTCAAAAGCAACAAAATAAGGCATTCAGTCTGTTCTCTGTTACACACACAATGTGTGAGCATGCTAATGTTTGTATTAAATTATATTAGTTGGAAGTGTCAATTCAAATGCATTTAAAAGTATAATGGCTTGCAAACAATTAAAAATTCGATTTATATTCGATCAAACTTACATTTTACACAGTAACGTAAACTTCGCGAAACAGTGCAAATACATTAAATATTTAGAGGAAGGAAATCATTCAAGGATTGGAGTCATTTACTTTTGGATTGAAAAATATGCTGCTATTAAAAATTTTTTACAATGGAATAGAAACGGTGCTAGATAATCTTGCAAAAGGTATTTCAAATAAGCTTTTGGAATTAATTGTTAACCATGTGGATTTACAAAAGATCAATTACAGACAAACGCATTTCTACTAATCCATTACTCGGTAGACCATGGCCTATGTTCATAATTATTGGTCTCTATTTACTAATTGTTTTGAAATGGGGTCCAAAGTTCATGGCCAACCGCAACCCATACAAAGTTGAGGGTTTGATGAAGATATACAATGTGATACAAATCGTGTTAAACAGTTTCATTTTCTATGAAGCCTTAAAATATTCCTACATGAGAGATGACTTCAGGTTGATTTGCCAAAAGTATGATATTACTGACACAAGTCCCCAAACAATGAAGTTGGTCAGGCCGGCTATTTTATATTACATTTCCAAATACCTGGACCTATTTGATACGGTATAAATATTGATGTATACATACTCTGTCAAAAATTAAATCGTACTAATGATATTCTCTAATTAGATATTCTTTCTGCTGCGGAAAAAATTTAATCAAATTACATTTCTGCATGTGTACCATCACTCCTTGATGGTTTTTGCAGTGTATATATATTGCCTCAATTTATTTTGTAAGTACATGAAAAAAATTAGGATATTGTTTTGTGTTTTTAATCTGAACTTACATTCCAGCAAGCCATTTTACTATGACTGGTATCATTAATAGTTTCGTTCATGTTTGCATGTACACTTACTATTTGGTGGCTGCAATAAAGCCAGGCATCAACCTGGAGAAATGGAAACGCAACATTACACGTCTGCAGCTGTTACAGTTTGCAATTCTATCCGTCTTCTTCGGCATTCCCTTATTTAACAATTGGTGTAACTTGCCGGTTCATTGGTTGTTGGCTATATGTTTACAAAATACGTTTATGATTGCTCTATTCTCAAATTTCTATTATAATAATTACGTACGCTTGAAAAAGTTGTCGTCTCCCAAAACGACGCAACAATAAGTGGACAGACAGACATCTCCAAAATAAAATTAAATGAGCGGTATTTTAATTGTTGTCTTAGCATCTTTATTTTGTTTTGACATAAGTATTGTAAATATTTGCAAAGGAAACTTGCAAATCCTTTACAGATAAAGAGATCTTGACAAATTTAATTTGAAATGGCCATTCTCCTAATTTTCTGTTAAGTGGACTCCCCTTTGGTGGATGGTAAGTATACTCACTTCAGCTTTTTCGAAGCTAGGCTGGACCTCTTTTTTATCGTATTTATTGGTCAGGATAAATTTGAGCATTCACTGCAAAAAATCGTTCAACAAACTGTTACAAACACAATTAATATTTTACTTTTATAGTACATAATGATGAAGCTTTCAAAAACTGACACCACACACAGGAGACCAACCAAGCACGTCAACGCTGATGTTTGTAAGAAAAAATATCACATGTAATTTGAGTTTAGCTTAATTCAAATTAAAAAAGAAACAAAAATGCTTGAGCTCAAACAGAGATTTATGTATTTCCTTACGAGCTTCGATATGTGCAAGAAAAACTTTCTGATTTCTTTACATATTAGCTACGACCGACTTTCTACTACTACATTCGAATCTATGGCCCAGCACCACGATGTCACCAACGTTCGACTCGTCGCACAGTTACATTGAAAACAACAAAATTATAAAATTTGTTTTTGTTTTGAATGTAAGTGTGGTTACATCGTGGGACAGGCCCTATATTTAATTTGTTCATGTTTTTTTATTCCCCTACGTTTCATTCTATACATTTTTAATGCAATAAAATTACAAGTCAAAGAATTAAATAAATTTATTTTCATAATTTTCATTAGATAATCAAATTTGCAAGCATGCACAAATAACTATTTACATATCGATGGCCTTAAGTAGAAACTGCCTAGCTCGTATTTTTTCGAAATTTAGTTTTTCAGTGATGCCAATACATTTCACACAAATGCACCTCGTCACAAAAATTTACTAAAATAGTTTAAAAATAACGCTTTTGTACAAAAAAGTTACATATTGGATATTATAGTTTCTATTGTGTTTTTACCTTCTCCTGTAAAGTTACAATTATTTGAGTTAGGACGTTTCCACTTGAGACCAACGATAGGTACGTATACCAACTAATATTTTTATAGAAATAAAATCCTAATTTTACTGCGATATTGCCGTGGCCTTCAGTTCTATATTGTTGATAAGCTCAAGGCCGCACTTCAGTGATATGAACACCTGTTCATAAATTGTGAAATAACGCACTTGTTCCTCTAAATGGGGTCAACTAAAAATGTTGTAGTTTTCAGTTTTTGCATGAAAACAATATATAGTCAGTCACCCTTTTTGGGAATAAGAGGCAAACATTTTATTCACGTGAAATATTTCGCATGAGCAAACAATTATGAACAAAATTAGAAAAAGCACTGACAAAACACAACGCAAAAATTGCCGATTACAATTTTAGGGAGAGGGAACAAATTTCACGTGAGTGCTCATACGAGATTCGCCGTTTGGAAAAAAAATTACATTTCGAAATTTTACATATTTTATTATCAAAAGTAATTTATTTGACGACTTTATGTAATTAATTTATTAGATAATCATTGTCTTATGTTTGTATATTGTGATTCTCAATATAGTATTAAGAGTCTTACTATAAACATACGAAGTTTGTTACCTAAATTCATAAATTTTTTGGGTTGAAGTCTACTGATGAGTTCCAAAAGCGGGAACGAAGTGCATATAGAGAATTGCTTAACCATAAAACCAAGCCAAAGTTTCAAATTAAATAAATAAAGACTTTATGTCAAATAAATATACTTCGGTATTTCATGTATGAAAGCGGAAAAAGTTTAGAGCAGAAGCAGAGTTCAATGGAGCTGCCCGAATTTTTCGTACTATTACATATTTTATACTATGCTATATGGCATAGATTTTTCTTCATTGAATCTTTTTTAGTTAGTTGCGTACTGTCATAGTGATTACACGAATTCACAATGCGTAATAAACTTAACACCAAAGAAATTTAAAATATTTTAGTAAGTTTTGATAATTCAGATTTATCTGTTTTTGACGATAAAGCAGAAGATGAAAATGATATTTTGATGTCGCTTTTGGAAACTTTAAATGGCAATAACAACAATGAGTTTTTAGTCGAGGAGTTAGCTAACCCGGATGGGAATACCGATCTGTTTGAGAAAAGTTTTGATGCGGGAGGCGATCCAGCATTTAAAAAAATTATATACATTGAGTTCTCCATGTGCTGGTTTTTCTGAAATTTATCCAAAATAGGATGTAAGAACTTCTGTTGCATATTTTCTTAAATATTTTCCAAATGATTTTATTGACACTATTGTTTAGGCAACAAATCAAGCAAAACTTATGAAAACTGGAACATCGTATATCCTCGATTAGCAATGTACTGGACTAACGATGTTCAAATTATTTTGCCGATAGATTGCTAGCATTATCATCAGTACAAAGTTTCTCATGAATACAAGGAAGACCCAAGCTATCGGAAGAAGTAGACCTATCTGATGGAGTTTTCATCAACTTCGAAGCCAAAGCTCGCATATGAAAGGGCTCTTTTAGGTTCGATTCGTTTTGACGGTATTGAACATTGGCCGGAGTAAACATATTTTGTTCGTTTTCATACACTGATTACAAGACATGTGCTGGACATACCTGTTATCCATCTGTTCTGATGTTTGAAACTTGAATATAATAAAATTATAAATAATGATTTGAAAAAATAAAGCTCAGTTGATTTACTTCAAAAATAAATACGTGAAACTTATTACATTAAATTTAAATATTCGTACGACTACCGTAACTAATTTTTTGGATCCTGGCAACACAGCAACAAACAACAAACAAATACAATATAATGATGTTAGTGGCAGATGTTGTCTTTAAATGTTTAATATCTCGCTTGAGGATTAATTTTTATGAAAGAAGAAAGGTTAAGAAATCATTAGCGCTTTGCTGTAAGACGTTTCAAAAAATGATTAGAGAAACATATAAATAAACACGGAAAATATAATAAAGTTTACTAAAGATTTTCTTTGGCATGAACATGAATATTTTAAAAATAAATTAAAATAAAAAATTGTTCTCTTTTGTGTTTTACGCGTTTAACGCAGGGGTCGTGTTAAATGAACGCATAACGAACAAAATATATTTTAAAGAAATCAATACAATAAAACTTGTTTTATGCGATAAGCAGAATTTTATTCATTTAATTTCTTTTATTTCGTTTTTTTTCTTTTTTTTGTTAATTTATATGCAAAAATATTTATGGTATGTATGTGTGTGTACACTGTATGTTCTTTAATTTGAATGGATTCCAAGAATTTAAATTGATTGAAAATAATACAATGTCAAATTATATTTACATACAATTGCAAGAAAGTTGTTGAACTAACAAAATACCGCAACGAGGCTACATTTGAAATTTTTATGCAACTCATGTGGAATGTTTAAGTCATTCAAATCGGTTCGGAAGTATTAAATTTAAAATTGTAATGTTAAATGCAAATGATAGATTTAATGTGTAAAAGAAACACTTTATATTTGTAATAAACGAGTAGTTTGCAGAGGAGATATTAATTACAACAGTACGTCAAAACAGAACAAGTGGTGTGCGAAAAAGTCGTTGAACTTTAAGCTTGGAAACATGTTTAACCGCAAAAAACCGCAATAACCTGCTCTTTTACAAATAATTATTTTGCATTTTTGGAAAACAATTAACAATTAAAATTAAAAACTTGAAGACTTCTAACAAGCGCAAAACGTTCCATATGCAATATGTTTAATTTGATCACTGCATTGTCTGGAACTACATACACACATATACGCGACACATTTTTGGACTTCGTTTACGACCGCAAATAATCGGTTTTGGTAAAAAAATTGAAGTTCGAGTTTGGCGGTTACGGCATTATATACATACATATGCAAATTATTCAGATATTCTCAAACGTTCCGAATGATTTAGAGCTTGTTTAAATTGCAACAAAGCTCACTTCAAAATTAAGTTAAAACAAAAAACAAACAAAAATGCCAAAACTCAAAAAATGTCTTCTGCATTTCATGCATATTTTTAAGAAAGATTGGTCAATTTGAAATTGATACAAAAAAATTGACTAGCCTCGTTTATATTTGAAATTTTGCTGCAAAAATGGCTTCGTATAATTTTCCTTGTCCGTTAAGTCCCAAAAATCTTAGTTTTATCAATACTTGTTTGAGGTCAGATTAAATTCTCAAAAGTGGTTTTGGTTTATATGAATACATGCATTGCGGAATCTATTTTCCCCTTCTGGGTAAGTAAAAACTATGCTTTTATATATAAAGCGCTTATGAGCAAAAATCTGTTTTTGAAACTTTTTAGGAAATGAAAAATATTTCTTTTATACACAGAGATCTCATTGGTTAAAAATCTGTTGAGCCAACATACATATATTTAATTATATATTCCAATATTCCATATTTTCTATCAATTATCAATCAATTGTACGATTTTTTTAAATTTATAAACAAAAAACCATAATTACAATGTAAATAGAATTCTTACAATAGTTTTATTAGTAATAACAATTGATGCCGTTTATTTCTAATAGCCATTTTAAAGTATCGGTAGACACAACTGAATTAAATTCAAGTTAGAAAGTAACATAACTGAATATTGGCTTTTGAAATGAAAAAAAAAACTATTCCTGTAAACAATATTTAGTTTGAAAAAAAAAACTTCGCTTATTGTAACTAATTAAAAAATTGCCGTCGTACTGAAATTCTATTGCAGTAAAAGAAAGGAAAATCAAATACTTTATTGATGCTCCTAACCGAATTTTTTATTCTGAATACAAAAGGAAAAACATATTTTGTTGTCGCAATTGAATTATTCCTTATTTGTGGACAAATTTGAATGTTTTATAATCAAAAAATAAAAATTAGATAGAATTGTCATATAAAAACTATCTTTTGCAGAATAATTACACACAATCTCGATTTAACAAAAATGGTAACGATATTATTATATACATAGATCGCAAAATATTCGAAGTGTTGTTACTATTATTCTGAAGTGAAATTATTTGTACAAATAATCGAATACCGGCAACGGATGTTGCAATGCACCACGCGGATCAAAAATTTGCACATTTCATTCACTTCAGAATATAAGCGAAAACTTAGAATAATATGCGATAAATATAATAACGTACTTACATACCTTTTTTATTCTGCACAAATTGTTTTTATGTATGTATGTGTATGAGCCATGTCAACCAATGATTCCTTTAGAAAAACCAATTATATTGGTTGTATCAATTAATTATTTCGATAATTACAATTAAAATTTCATTCTAAAAATTCAAATATCACTACTGAAAAGTTGGTGCTTACAAAAGCTATATTCGTTCATTACAACAGAATTGTTTATTAGTTGTTGGAACCGACAAAATTCCAACAGATTTGTTGTGATAACCGAATTTGTAGCCACTCGAATTTTGTTGGTAAGCACCAATTTTTCATTAGCGATATGTGAAGTTCTAGAATGAAATAGTTACTGCAACAGAAAATTTTAATTGTGACTATAGAAATAATTAATTGATATAATTGGTTTTTCTTAACGACTCATTGGTAGACACGGCTCATATACATAAAAACAATTTGTGCAGAATAAAAAAGGTAAGTGTATTATTATATTTATCGCAAATTATTCTGAAGCGAAATGTACAAATTTTTGATCCGCGTGGTGCATTGTAACAAATAATTTCTCTTCAGAATAATAGTAATAACACTTCGGATAGTTTGCGATATGTATAATAATGTTCTTACCTTTTTTTTTTTGTTAAATCGAGATATTGTGTAATTATTCTGCAAAATATATTCTTTATATGACCAACCTATTCTCTCTGTGTACTTGAAGACACCGTAAAAGAATTTTTATCAATTTGGAAATTGCCATTATACAAGACTTTTTCGTATAATAAATTGATTTTATAATTATGTCTCAGATATGCGATGTACATATGTAAATAGTTTTTTGTTTACTATCTTCAGCAATTTGACGTATTGTAAGCCATAGCGAATTACCTGCTATAAATACAGCTGTGCACACATCGTGATTTCTTTCTTCTTCGATTTATCCCTGGGCCTGTGTGTGCGTACTTAGAGCGTGATTATATTATGCATGCAGTCACGAAATAATATAACAATATGTAATTGATAAAATATGCTTATAAAGCTAATGTACGTCACAGCGCCCTCCTACGTCGATATTTGTAACAATTATCCGTCGGTGTAGCAAACCCATTCACAGCAGCAAGCTACCGACTACAAAATGAATGTCAAGAATAGGATACACAATTTTATATGAGAATGATTCTTTTGAAGACAGCAAGGCAATAGGGCGGCAGGTTGTTGTCTATGCTGATTTTGAGGGCTACAAAGCAAAAACTGTGTTGATAATATAGAACAAAAAATGTAAATCAAATCAGTGCTTAGAAATATTTCCTATTCCAAAATGAAAAATAAAAATACAAAATTTTAATGTTAATTATACTTTTATAAAGCGAAAACCACGATAATTCGCGAAAAGTTGCAAAATTTTAAACAAGCCATAATATTGAATAAAAAAATCGGGAAAATTACTAAAATTCGCAAAAAAAAATTACTAATAGCGGGATGATAACACAGTCTAATTTTGTTTAAAAATCGGCAAAACTGTCAGGAAGCTGAAAACATGCAAAATACACTTTTAACGCGAAGTTTGCAAAAATTCGCGAGAAGTTGCAAAATAAGAAGCAAGCCCTAAAATTAATTAGAAATCGCAAAAGCCTTTAAAACAAAGTTGAAAAAAACTCGAAAAAAAAATTAATTGATTAATTTTTATATTTTTACGTGATATAAGTAAATTTTAAATAAAATATTTCATTTCTATAAATGTGAAATATTTGAAAGTGGCACCACTGAAATATATATTTATGCTTTTTGATTATGCTGCAGCCATCTCGAAAAGAAATTTAGTAGCTGGCTACAAGGCGACAAATGCAGCCAGCGGCATTTCAAGTCGTGTGGTCGTGTAGCCTGCTGCGGTGAATGGGTTTAATGCATGGCACAAGAAGAGCTGGAATGGCGCTACATATTAACAATAAGCGCAATAGCAGAGTTGCAACACGAGTCAAGCTTAATTAGACTGGGTTCACACACGACAATTTTAGTTGAGCAACTTTTGAGTTTATGCGAGAGAGAGAGCGATTAGAAAGAAGATAATAAAGAGGGCAGCCATCATATATTCGTATCTTTTTTATGAACTAAAAATTCCCGTGTGCGAACCCAGTCCTACTTAATACTTCACCATCCTAAAGTTTCCTAAGTACCCGTCCATACAGTGAAACATTTGCTGCAAAGCTTTTGAGTTTGTTGATGAAGAGAGAAAGAGGAATGGAACAGGGTACTCATTCTCATGAGAAATATATGATAAAATGTATTAAGCTGTAAAACAAAAACTTCACAGTGTGGACACGAATGCAGTTTCAAAAAAGAAATCAAAAATGTTTCGGAGCAATGATTCAATGTATGGACGGAGGCTTTGAAGGTAACACACACACACATACATGTGTACTATGTATGTGTGTGGAAGGATCAATTTCAAATTCTCTTAATATGATACTATATGTATAAGTACACATAATTATATGAGCGATTAAAGTGAATTCTCGGTTTAAAATGGACAACTTAAAAATACTAGGAAATTAAAAAGAAAGTACGCACTTTGGCTTTCATTTGTATCTAGATTAATGGGTGGTACCCAGCAAAAAAAAATTGCTTCATATAAAATCAGGTTTTTACTATGAAAGAGTAAAAATAGGGCTGACGACCTGCTGATATCGCTGCTGATATCGCTGCTGATTTTTGTATGGCGAGTTCCCTGTTTGGAGTATTAAATTTTTTGCTCACCTAAACGCATATTTTAATATGATAAAACATGCATATATAGTAGTTATCTCAAGTGCTCTTTAAAGGATTAATAACATAACGTATTTACTTATTTAAAAAGCGCTTTTCAAGATTACATTAGCAAAATTTCTGGCTTTAAAACCTGCATTATTGCGGCGCTGTTAAATCACCTTTATTTCTATAGTTTGCTTGATATATGTTCACTGCTTCTAAGCAGCTCATATTTTGAAGCGAGTTATGATGCGCTTTATTGCCTTATTTCTTCAAAAAACATGAAATTTTTTTACTGGGCTGCCGAAAGGAAAAAATTAAAACTAACCATCTAGCCGTCATATAAATACTTCAATAAATCCACATGCAGTGAGTTTTAGAAATATGATTTTTGTTAGCGAAAAGGCAAGAATTTCGGAACATGTGACGACGCAAATTAAAGTCACATAACTTCGCATGAAACACTCACTCACGTACACAACTCTATATTTAAAACGTTTGAATTATTTTTTGTTTTCACTTAGTACTGCAATTAAATGTAAATTATATTCGTAGATACAAGTTTAGGCAGAAAGTTTTGTCGTTTCAAATACGGGCGGACATAAACAATGCGCATAACGAAATTTGTCAAAGTAAATGAAAAATTCATTTTATATAAGACCGGCTTACTAAGCACATCTTATATATAAAGTTCCTTTTATTGAATTGTTTTCTGCTCTCTTTTTTTCTTAATTTTTTTTGTGTAAATATAAAATATAAATATAATTTGTATAAATATAAATATATATATATATTTTATTTAACTTGAAAAAAAGGCGGTGGAAATTAAAACGACCATACAGTAAAAATATTAAGAAGATAAAAAAGTATAGTGTATAGGACGGAAGGAAATAAGGAAAAGTGTCCACAGTTCTGCTACATGTCGAGTGCGTGGAGTAAATAAATAATTATAATTTGCTACAGATATAAAATTTAGCAATAATATAATGTTTTATGTTATAAAATACACATACGGTTTAGTGGAAGACATCTACAAAAGGAATGCAGGTAAATTAAAATAATTTGCAAATGTTATAAAAATAAGTGAAATTTATTTGCTGTTGCTTTAACAAATCGTCAGTAGACTTCTTGAATGTTATAAAAATATGTGAAGTAAATGCAAAATGTATAATTATCTTTCATTATTGCCTCACAGACCCGCGAACACAACACCTGCCCTTGGTGTATTCACCTTTATACGTATTCCTAGTTTTATCAGCATATCTGGCATTTGTTTTGCATTATGGTCCAAAATGGATGGAGAAACGTAAACCCTTTCATCTGAAATTTATAATGCGCATCTATAATGTTACACAAGTGATATTCAACCTGATATTGTTTATCCATGTGAGTTCTTTTTATTATTTATATATTTAATGCTACGATGTGAATGTGGCAGAATTGTCTGCTACATTCAGCTGCTAGCTGGACATTTCAATTTATTAATGGAGTTTTTTATTGAACTCTTTTTTTTTTATTTTGTAAAACAGGGCGCTTTAAATTCATTTATTCACAAAGATTTCAGCATGACTTGTCAGCCTATAGACCACTCTAATACTGAGCCATGGATGATGCGTCTGGTCTACGTAACGTATGGTTATTATCTAACGAAGTATTTGGATCTCTTTGATACGGTATGTAATAGAATGGCACAAGTGTGTACATATCGCTCATTTACTCAAACAACGTCACAACGTCATAACTCATAAAAATAAAGTTTTTGAGTTAATTATAAAAATATCTTGTTCAGTCAACTCTTGAAAGCAAAATACAATTTTCTTTTTCCATTAACTTTTTTGTAAATAGACAAAACTTAAACTCTTTTTTTGGCAAACTAGTTTTTCTGAGTTATGATGTTGTTTGAGTAAACAAGCGATTTGTTTATGAACGTGCAATATTTGTTCAATTGAATATTCATTTTGGGTAAAAACCAAATAGTTAATACATACTCAGTAGAGTAATTTTTCTCATTTCATTACATATGGCCTATAAATTCCTTTTAGCCACATGAACACGAAATGCAAATATGTACATCTAAAACGAGAGTATAAATATACGTAAATTCGTCAATCCATCATTTATAAATAACACAAAATTCAAACATGTCTCATACATACATAATTACATGCACATGTATGTACTCGTGCATACGAGTATTATGTGTGTATGTATGCATGTATGTATTGCATGTATGTATGTGTGTGCGCATAAAAGAGGCACGTTTTTACATATTTTATTCAAAAGTATTTTTTATAAATCAATTTAATATTTTCCATTACAAGATTAAGCCCTTTAACTGACAACGCTAGGGTATCTATCTAATCGCAAATTTTATGAATGATGAAATTGTTTGGGCATCGGTTAATTTGTCATTAGGGACATACGAGTACATAAATTCCACATCTGTGTGTTGCTCTATCTGTAGCGCATGGATAAGAAGTACTATAAGAAGTAGTAGACCTAAAATATATAAAGTTAAGAGTTTTTTTTTTCATAAATTGATTTATGTATATTCAGACCCACTTGATGGAAGTACCGCGATACCAACACCGTAAACTGTTAATGCTATAGCTCACTATCTTGCATAATCGTATGAATTTCGACAAAAATACAACTCTGGCCTAATTAGTTTATAAACATTTTCTAAAAGCATTACGAATAAAATGAAAGCACATTATAAGCAAAATTATATACATATATAATTAGAAGTTAATTTTTTCATAATTTTATATATTTACTGCCTTATTATAAATATTTTAAATAATTCAGTTTTATAAAGCGTTTATAAAATAAATTTTGCATGCAAAGCTGAGTGAATAAAGGCAAAATACTACACAAGAAATATATAACATTATGAAAATACAATTAACTTGTCAAGTAAGGCCTCTATTATCTGTGATTCGATTAAACGGCAACGTCGATTATCTGGGAAAGAAATATTTTAATTGTTTTCTTTTTGTCCATCCGTTTAATTTTTTTTTTTTTTTTTTTGCATCGATCAACCGTGATTACCTCTACTAAACGGGATTGCAAGCAGCAACAGCGAAAATATTTTTTCCTTATAGTACATATTTATGAATTTTTTGATTAAACACAATTATAAAATCCATGAATTTTTCTTTTATTATATGCGGTATTACTTATAAGTACAAAAAAGATGAATAAAAATATAAAAAAAAACAATAAAACCTGTTACCCCATGAAGCGGGAAAATCGTTTATGTAGAATGCTCCAGAATTACGGAAAATCGAGGCCTAACTGTAATTTTAATTTATTTGCTTTTAAATTGTTGTGTAAACATAACCACAACGAGTAGACAAGCCCCAATTTGTTTATATGGTATTAAGGTGAAGTCGATGTTGACAACTGGAATAAGATGTTTTTTATAGCAATGCCACACTAGGAAAAATGTAGGAAATGACAAACGTAGTACGCTAAAAGTAAAAATAGAGTTGCCCAACTTTTGTAGTTTGCTTTGACGCAGACGTACTGTATTTGACAGGGCTCATAAGAAACCCTGTATTTCAACTCAGCTGTCAGTTGAAAAATTGTAAGCTTAACGTATGACATTTTTTTTTTTTATATAGATCAGTAACTTTTTGGGACCGAAAATTTTAATATTTATTAATATATTTATTTGTTTGTTTATTTTGCGAGAATGTTATTCTGTAATATCTCTTTTACGATAGTGTTCGCTGGACAACCATATTTTACTCACTATTCAATTCATATCATATGGCATCTCTGAACACAAAATTTTTAAATAGGAGAAAATAATAATGAAAATATTAAATTAATTTTTATTTTATTTTATATGTTTTACTTCAATCGAAAGCCAATGTCGTTAATTGCATAGCAAAGTAGATAACTTTTCGTTATACATTTTTGTTATACCGATACGATTATCGTAATAAAAGTTACTGAATTCAGGACCCTTACAAGGGAACAATTACATCATCTTTAATTTAGCCATTTTTGGTTATAACCATGGCGCAAATTTTGAAAATATTTCTCTTTCGTCTAATTTCTTCTAACTTGAAGCCGTATCCATCCGTAAAGGAAACGAAGTACTTCGATAATATTAACTGACATTTAAAGTGAGCAACCTAAGTACATACATACTTGAATAGTATATATGTGTAATCTGATACACTCATGTCTTACTATAATAACTTCGATTTAGATGTAAACAGCGACTCAGTTATAATTGCATTCAATTAAATACTGAACTAATTTTAGGCTAATGCTCGCTGACTTTTAAGCTGTAAGCTGCATCTGACTTTTAAGCTGTAAATGAAGGTTAAATTCTTGACATCAATTTTCGTATTTCGGACTTTTCCCCAAACCTGCAATTTTTCTTATTTAGAATATCTCGTCTGATTGTTCAGTTAAAAAAGACAATGGGTATTGCGAATAAAAAAAGTATTTGCTCTTTATTTAAAAATTTAAAAAAAAAAATAAAAAAAATGCTTTTTGTATTCTTCAATTCAGACTATTCAGTAATTAGAATTTGCTTTTACACAACAAAGTATTGAAAAGTGAACTTAGACCTGACTAAAATTACAATTAAACTTATTTATACAAAAAGAAGCCAATTAAGCAACGAATTCTTAGCAACACAAATATAAACTTTTTCATATGCTTAATGTTTTTTTTTATTTATTATAATTTCAATCAAGGCAAACTTTCGCATGTGTACCCAGACGTACTTTTGTGTATGCAAATTTATTCATAATATCGTCCTAACTAAAAAAAGAAAGAAAACGCAAGAAATGCAAGAAAATGAGTTTAAAGTTTCCAATTTACACACAACTTAATGGAAAAATTTAATATTATTTTGCTTTCAAGAGTTTCTTATTAATATCAAATTTTTACAGAATATGAAAAACGATATGAGGATTAATTAATTCTGCATCTTTAACGTTGTTTGAGTAAACGAGTGTTTGAAAAAGCATCAAAATATAACGCACAGCAAAAAAAAAACATTTGAGAAAGGGCCAATTTCACGATATCGATAACGTTCGACTTGTCGCACACTTACATTCAATACGAAAACAAATTTCAATATTTTGTTGTTGCTTCAAATGTAAGTGTGCGACAAGTCGAACCTTGTCGACATCGTGGAATTGGCCCTTAATGATCAAACAGAATAAGTCTGCAACTTAATCATTGTTGCCAGTTTGCCATTTTAGATTTGGATTTAACATATTCTTTCATAAAAAAGCATTCAAAATTTTCAATAAACTGCTAAAAACCATATTGTAAATTTAAAATCTAGTTTTGATTTTTTCTTCTGTAGAACAATATTGAATGAATATGCACATACATAATTTTAAAAAGGCGATAGAAAAAGAGAATGTATAATATGTGTTGAATGTCATTGTTTGATATGTTTGTTGCTGCAAATATGTGCAAATACTTATTTTTAATTCTAAATTATACATTGTCAGTTTTTATTTTAACACAATCATTGGGTGGGCACATTTTTATACTTTCTACTTAAAAAATGTTCAGTTGTGACAAGCGACTTTATACGAAAATACAAAGTTCAGTAATATTTGAAATAAGAATATTCAAATTAAAAGGATAAAACGTAATTATTTGGAATTCAGATTTTTAATGACAAATTAAAAATTCTTCACAATGAATGGTTTGTTTTTTGAATGAATTATTTGAAATATATTACAGGCATTCATAATTGCCTCATTAGTCTGGCGAAGGCGTAAATGTAGCAAATTTTCAATAAATTTGAAATTGCTGACGTGAACACCATTTTTGCTCAGAGCAATATGTTGGAGCATACAAAGCTAAAGCATCTCAATTGTTTATCAGAGTGGGCTGTTAGAGCAACTGAGTTTAAAATCTTATGTTTGCGTGTATCTCAAATTTATATATTATTTTTATTTATTATGATATAAAATTAAAGTGTGAGTAAGACGCAGATGCACACTATTGTACAAAAGAAATTACAGAATCACATTATCGTTAACGCAAATTAATAAATATAACGATAAATATTACAATTTTAGCTTCGCAAAGAGTTAATGAATTCAGGTAGATACTGATTGTGTACTTAGTTATTCGAAATAAAAAAAATCGAATTTGTATGTTAATAATATTCAAATTCGAAAGTACATTATTTCTTTTCAAATTACACAGTAGACCCCCTGAATCAATTTAGTCTGAAGAATTTATTTAATGTACACTTTGATTGAATAAAATTATCGGGAGAACTTATCTAAATATCATGTATTTAACTTTCCGATAAAAAATTTTCGAAAATCGAGTTCTTATCATATTTCGACTTTTTGAGGTGCTGCGAGTTGATTTTTACTATTTTCACGATAATGTGTGTATGTAACTTATGAAGGAGTCAACAGATCAAAAGTAAATTTACTGCATTCGAAATATGCTAAGCTCACTTAAATGCCATAAGATAGTGAATCGATTCGGTTCATATGATTTCTAACATTTGAGAAAATAAAATTTTCACAAATTTTTTTTTTTAACAAATTTTAAACTACTAAGCCAATCAAATTCATCATCCAATTAGAACGAAACTTCAAAATTGATTGCTAACAATTTGAATAAAATCGGGTGATTCGTTTGAGAGATATCGTTGAAAATTGTTTTCGAAAAAAGAAATTGTTTTTTTAATAACTTAAAAAGTCTAGGTCAAAACGAGTTTAGATATTCACTGATTTTGTTTTCAGACTTGGAAAATGTATTACAGACTTACAGCCTTATTTTTATATTTATTATTTTTATATCTCTCCAAAAAAAAAGTCGGATATTTTTGTGAAAATTTAATAACATTTAGGATTGACAGGTTAGTCAATGTTACGTTATTCCAAAAACTCATAATCGCTTACAATCAGTTCATCAGTTACCTTCGCACGTTAACTTTATATTTTAAAATTAAATACATAAACATATGTACGTCTGTTGATTCCCCTTGACACAATTTGCTCCCGGATTAATTGATTTTTAGCTACTTTTTAATTTCTGTGTGGGGCTTGTTTTTGAATCTTTGCTTCGTTTAATTAGGCTAAGGATCGTTTTTGAGGAGGTAAATATTTCTTTCATATTAAAAACTAATGTTTTATTGTCCTAAAGAAGTGACGAAAAATTAAAATAGTGATCAGAAATAAAAATATTTATTTTAACATATTTTTTAAATAAATTTATTATTTACTTTGATCCACAGATATTTATTATACTACGTAAGAAAAACCAACAAGTAACGTTTCTTCATGTGTATCATCATGCCGGAATGGTGTTTGGCGTTTACATACACATGACATTCATGGCAGGTAATTGAATGGCATAAAAAAATATAAAAATGTATACAATTTATATGCATACATACAATAAATATCTTTATGTGTTTATGTACTATATAAATTTGAAGACTGATTTTTTAACGAGACTTACAGGTATTTTTTTTTCTTAATTTTTTCCAGGGAGCCATCCAACTATGCTGGGAGTGATTAATCTCCTTGTACACACTGTCATGTATTCGTATTACTACCTTACATCCCTGAAAAAAATTAAGGAGGCACTATGGTGGAAACGCTACATAACACAAATGCAATTACTACAGTTTGGTTATTTGGGCATACATTTCTTGATCGTGTTACTCAATAAGAATTGTAGTTTTCCGATTGGTATAGCGCTTGTAGGATTTATGCAAAATATCTTTATGTTTTCCTTATTTTTCGAGTTTTACTACAGAGCTTATTTAAAGAAGCCAACGGAACCATCACGAAAAATTTCCACACATCATCAATAGATTACTGCGACTGGACACTTTTCAAATGTTCAGTTTTTAATTTATTGTACCTAAAAATGTTAATAATAAAGTATCATATACATACATACTACATGTATTACCCGCATGTACATACACACCAGAGAATGACAATGTGTACTTAAAAAAAGGACTATAGCCGATTCCAACATACAAGAGCGTATCTACTTCGTTTATGCTGCAACTAAAAAATAAATGCGTATCAAGCGCATTGACTCTCTCTCTCTCTCATACTTATAGTCTGCGTATGCTTGTACTCAGGCTATGGATATTTATTCGGGCAAAAAAAATACGCATGATACTCGTGATATTTATTTATTTGTGTGTGTGTATGGCTATTTGAAAACATGATTTATGTGTGTGTAAATAAAATAGCCCTAAATATACGCATATGTAGACGACTAATACCCACAGTATTTTTATGCTCATGCGTATGATTGTGGCTCATATAGTCTTTAAATTGTAGTTGCTGTCTTTTGTGCTGCGCAATTTATAAAATGTGTATAAACATATAAAGACGAAGCAAAATTACAAAAATGTCATCTTAAAATTGGTTTGAACATGGGCGCAGTCAATTTTAAAATTTGCTGATGTACACAGGGTTTAGTTTTAGCGGATATTGCTTAAACAACATTTGAAATGCTGTTTAAAATTTTGATGAATACGGTTGTAAGACGATAATTATAAAAATGGCGAATATTAACCATTGACATGATATGTATCATTTTCTTTTTCATCATACACAACTCGTTAATCTTGGTAATACTCCCATTTTCTCAAGTTCATTTGGTTCAATTGTCACCAAATTTTCTACAGGGAAGCAACTGATTTTTTTTCAATATCTTGCATGTACTATTTTACATTGAAATATTATTTAAGAAAACTACAACTTTACACATTTTTGACCGATTTCAAGGATTGAATTATTATTTCATTGCCACAAAGCACGCTTTTAAAGCAAAATATTTCTTCTTCTTATGTAACTATCTGTCAACCTCACGTCAATACAAAATAAAAAAGTTGGCGCTTGTGTGATCGCTCTCGAGAGAACTTCTATGCTATTGACAATAAAAGTCGTCGCTATCGTATCGAAGCGACAGTGCAACGCACAGTTCGAGTTTAGTATCAAGACCCGAATAATGCACTTTAATTGAGAAATGTTTTTTTTATACAAATTTAATTTAATGTTTGAAAACTTCAGGGAAAGTCCTTAACACACCTGCGTTAAGTCAAAAATGATTAAATATTTTCACATAATTTAGAGGTCCATATACATACATATGTATTATTTTACTGATAATACCATTTGATTTTAATGTATTTAAAAAACATAGCATTTCTCCATAAATTAAAAATAAAATGTGGGATGTTTTTCAATGAAAAACAAATTATGTAGCCCTACCTTCTTAAAGGTTTTTTTTTTATAAAATGAACTAATAATAAATAATTCTTGAAATTTTACAGAAGTATATGTTAAAGTTTTGTAGAAAATGCAATAGACTTTCGATAGACAATGACATTTTTCGTTCAATCTTGTTTAGTCATACTCGTTTATAATAAATTTAAGACATGACCCATCCAAACAGGATTTGAAATGTGAATCAAGAATAAATAAAAAAATTTTATTCTAAAAGATAAATTTCCCTATTTTCAGGACTTGTGTTTGGATGGGTAAAATTTGATGCGCAAAAAGCGATTTTGTTTGCATGGGAAATGAGCGATGGACGTGAGCGATTTTGATGGAATTGAATTTTTTTTTTCTAAATTTAGTCAAGATAATGTTCGGTGCTATAAGTTAGGAGGGGTGGTGCTGCAACACACCACCGCTTGGAGACCGTGTTGGGTCCATTGTGATGTGAAACTTCTGATTTTTTTTTTATTACCAGCCAGTTTTTGAAAACAATTTCGTTTTGAACCCGACAGAATTCAGAACAAAATTCAACTAGGAAGCTCACTTATTTCACCCTTTTATTTTTTATTTGGTTTTAAGGTTTCATATGTATGCTGGAGATATTTTATCCGAGCTTAACTTCAAGTGCACTAAGTTATACGATAAAAACAACTCTGTTTTCCGTTTTTTCAAGTTTGGAAATTTCAAAACGAAATAGTTTTCAGAACATGATTGTATGTGTACGAGTATGTAGCCAAACACCTTCGTTTATAAGCCAGGTTAATTTCAGCAATCGTAACTTTGAACTTCCGAATGGATCGCCCAGAGTGCAGTTGCGGCCAACATTTCTGTTCATCCAATTCTACTTTAGGTGTGTTTTGTTCCATTTATGCAATACATACTCGTATAACAAGAACTTTATGTACATATACATACACACGTACATATGTATGTATGCACATTACACAAATACCGTGTAAAGGTAAAGAGAAGTGTACAACTTGTGTGTAATTCGCAATGTCTTCTTGTGTTTGATAATTTTAATATTTGTTCCTTTGGTCAATAATTCATTTACATAAATAGAACATTCACTTACATACTCGTACATACATACATGCACACACCTATGCAGTTACAAATTTGTATGCAAATGTAACATGAATGTGTGTGTGTGGCATAGATTTTATAATGGTTTAGAATTATTATTTGCATCAGGGATGCGAAATTAGATTTACAAATTGTACCTTCAACAAAACTTGTACTTTTTTCAGTACGATGATGCCAAATTCTTAATTTTTTTTTTTTAATAATTTATTTTACATTAAATTAAACAGAAAGTAAAATTCATTTGTACATATATGTAAGTACTCGTATGTGTGTATAAACTTTACAATTAACAAAAAGGAACTTTGAAGCTCATTATAATATTACTAATTAATATTAATTACACTGAGCAACAGTGAAATATCCACAGGGTCTTATACATAGGTTAGTAGTAAGACCTTATACTGAGTTTGGCGATTTTTGTTAAAAAATTTTTTATGGGCCTTCAGGGATTTTGAAAATCAGTGCGCCCTCAGAAAATAGTGTCATCAGTTTTTGGACAAATGCTAATTCAGCCTTGGCAATAATGTAGATAAGAACCTACCAAACAAATATTATTAACGTTTTGCGCAAAAAAAAAAATTATTTCTTCGTGCACTTTTTTTTTGCAAAAGTAAAGGAAAACTACTAAACAGGGACTCCTAATTTTTGCTAACAATATTTGGTAAAGTTGTAGCTTAGGTAAAGCTGGATAACTGTTGTGAATATATCAAAACAATCCAAATAATAATAGCTCATACAGACCATATGCTCCTTACAGGAGAAAAAGGAATATATATACGGGGTGTCAGCCGGGAAGGTATACTACTTTGTTTGTTTATAATTTTTGATTAAATGAAAGAGAATGGATCTTATATTGATAAATGTTTTACTTAATGTCGGCAATTAGGTATGGAATACAAGATCAGATAAATGTCCGCCTCTGTTAGCCTCACAAATGCGAGCTCTTTTGAGCACATTTTTCATTACATTCTCACACATTTCACGCGGTATTTTATTAATTTCATCACGAATATTTTGTTTGAGTTGCTATAAACCTTGCTTTTCCGATATCCCCACAAAAAGAAGTCCGCAGCAGTAAAATCAGGCGACCGTGGAGGCCAATCAACATCACCATTTCTTGAAATATCTGGTTGTGGAAAGGGTCTCGCAGTCATTCCATTGTAATCTTGGCTATATGCGATGTGGCACCTTCTTGTTGATACCACATGTTAATCAAGCACAAAGCATGCAATTGTGGCGTTAAAAAGTTTTCAATCATATCACGATATCGCTCCCCATTCACAGTTACCGTTAAGCTCCTGAGCACGGGGTCGAAAGCAGCGGTAATGTTTTCAGCCAATCTTGCAGTACGTTGTTGTCCATGCTTGGGCCTATCACCTACAGACCCTGTTTCTTCAAAATCATTCACTACACGATTTTAGCCGATCGGAGATTGAAAGTGAGAGAGATTGTGGAAGCTATTTATTGTTCCCAAGCTTGAAGAAATGGATCGACGAACAGAGATTTGACTCCAACGAGAAATCTTCTCACAAACAAATTTTGATGATCGCAACAAATCATATTTTTCAGAAGGGCTAAAAAAATGGAGAAACGTTGGACTAAGTGTATAGAACTCAAAGGAGACTATATTGGAAAATTAAATAACTTTTCTCGTATATAAAAGCTTATGTTTCTTCAAAAAGCCACTGAGTTAATGACCCACCCTCGTATATTTAAAATTAAATATGCAGTTCAAAAACTTAGAAATATCAATATCAGTCTTGTGTGTTAAAAATAATGTTAATTTAAATTTAACTGAGCAATTGAAAAACGTTGTTTGTGCAGCTTAACGATTATAATAATTCTTATTATAAAAAACTACATGTTTTTGTTTTAGTGAAGGGTTTCTATGGAATCCTGATTAATGTATGGAAACCTGATTATAAAACAAAAAATATTTTTGTGAGTAAGGCCGTAACTAAACCGTAACCTGGTACCAAATAAAATACGACTATATAAATCCCGTCACTGCACGTTATACAATCTAACTGACTTACAATAACTACATTTGTGTATGCAATTTGTAAAATAATTCTGCTCTTTCGTAATGTTGTTTTTCTGTTTCTGCAAAATCTATTGCTATAGCTGCTGCTGCTGCTGCTGCTGTGATATTTATGTATATAAATTTCCTACTTTCAGGGAACATATCCTGTTTGACTTAACCATGAGAATATGATATGTATGTATATGTGTATGTAAACGTGTATGTGTGTGTGTTGCAGCAGAGAAGGTAATAATTTCAATTTTTGATCTGTTGGAATTGTTTAATTTCCTTAAATTACCCAACAATTTTTATGAATTACTTCACTTGCCAAGACAACATCAATATAAACGATATGACAATAAAAGAAAAGCTGGCAAACAATAATAATTCTCTATGTAGTAAACAAAGTTCCAGCTAATTATTGGGTATTAAATTTTTATTTTATATTTTTAATTTCTATACAAAGCATATGTATTTATGTATCTACTCGTATAACCAGTTGCGAAATATTCAAACACAAACAACTAAATATTCGTGAGAACTCTTACTCCAGACTCTGTTATTTCTATCACTATCAAAAACAAGTTGATATTGTTTTTATAAGCATTTCATTTAGTTTGATAGAATGTAAACTGAAGCTTAAAAATGTCAAAGAAGAGAAAATATGTTGAAGTTTATTTAATTTTTGGCTTTACATATTTAAATAAAAACGGTGTATTTTTAAACATCTGTATGAATTTTCATAATCACATTTTGGATTACAAAAAAATATGTTGTTGGCCTTTGCTTTTTTAATTTTTTATACAACCCCTAAAACATTATACATACTCGTAGAACTCAAAGGGGGTTCGCGAAAAAGAAATATACAAGGTGTCCGTGAACAGGAATTTGGTGGGGAACGCCTGCATTAAGGTACAAAACTTTCCAATAAAAGCAAGATTTGAGCTTATCAAATTGAATATATTTGAATACTATTTTCAATTTGAATAATATTTTTCAAGGTTGCAATTTGATAACGAGATTAGTATTGATAAGAATTGAAGAAATAAATCATAGTTTAGGTGTTTAACAGGTTACTGAGCAGAGAAAGTTAGTTGTCAGCTTACTTGGGTCGAAATAATAAGACCCCTTTCTGTTACTAGAGAGTAGGAAAGAGGAGGCGAAAGTACGGATAGTGAACTGATAGAGAGATAGAGAAAAAAAGGAGCCTTATTTGTTTTTGTTAAGAGTTTTACAACTCAGCTATTGTGGGATTTGTTAATCTTGATAGGATCATTGCAGCGCCTCTGGTGTTAATCAGGTGCATTATTTTAAGCTATGTAGCCACTTTATTACTTATTTTACTTCAGTGATATGCATTAGAAAATTTTTCAACGCTTAGCGTTTCGTTTAAAAAAATAAGGTCCCTCTCACTTTCGTTTGGATATGAAGGCATGTGTGGCAGACTGGTAGCTATTTTCAGAGTGCAGATTTGTATTCAGCACACCATAAAATTGTTTAAGAAGTAAACTTTCAGTTTCTCTAGTCTGAAAACTTGTACGTTTGCGTTCCAATCTAGCAAACGATATAAGTAACAAATCTTTATGCTGATTAAAACCGAATAGAATTTATTTTTAAGCCGATGTTTGCTTTAAATATTTTTCTACTATCTTGTGATGATTTAATTTTTGCTTTATTATATTTCAATTCCACTCACACTTTTTACATGCATACGTACATACATTTTACATATATTTTATATTTTATGTACATACAAGTATGCACTTGTTTGCGTTTGACACAAGTCATATGAGAGTACAAGTTTGATAGATGATAAAAGCATGTTTAACTTTTATATTGCAATACTATATACATATATTGATGCTTTTTCTTTAACAAAAAAAAAAAAAAAACATAAAATACACTGCACGAAATCAAATTTTCCGCTCAAGTCAATATTAATGTTGCATGTGACTACGAACATTGTTGGTTGGATTTTTTTTTTTTTTTACTTTTCAGTTTACAGATTATTTGTGTCAATTATTTATACTTTGACTAATACCGGGATAAATATCATTTTAGCCGTGTACTTAAATTGCTTTTGATATCTGGTGGCACCGACGAAGTGAAATAATTTTCAAAATCAACACAAGTTGCTCATCGGAGAAAGTTTGAAAGGAAATAAGAAAACTTGTATGAAACTCATAAATAAAGGTTTCTTTTAAAACAATCTTTACTCTGTTTGTTTCAACACTACATCACACTGCACAGCTGAGAAAAAAAAAGTCTTAAAATGTAATAAACATTTCAACACACACACACACACACACACACCAACAGGATTATGCTCCTATTTAAATCGCACTAAGTACATGCCTGAATGTTTGTAAGTTTTAAATGAGAGTGTTTGTGGTGTGAGTCGTGTTGCTGTGTGGGGAGACTGAGTAGAAAAAACCAATCACAGAGTGATGCCAAGTGAAAAATTATGTGTTTACCTGAAGGATATCAAAAGATCAAAAGCCTAATCGGATAAATTTGTGCACGTACTCGTACTCTTAACATACAAGGGAAAACATTCTAAGCAATTTGTTTGAACAAACCAAAGTCTAAACGAACTAAGACACAAGTAGAGAGATGGATGCTTTCTGCAAGGCTGTGGGTGGTGGTTTAATGCTCATACACATTTACGGTACCAAGGTTTGGCTTGTTCTGGCATACAAAACCATATGCAAACAACCAAACCTTGAAATATCTTTTAGCTTTTTTACTTTTACTCGATTTTAATATCAATGTTGATGATTTGGGGCAAATACACTCATTGAAGCTGTGGCAAAGAAGACAGAAAGAAATAAGATGAAATCAGCAGTGTATTTGTTATTTTGTATGTTAAATAGAATGTAATGAAGTATCTGTTGATGTGATATTGTTGTTGTATGTTGATTTTGGCATTTAGCTGTTTAACGTTTTAACATACACATCTCTTCTGCTTTCAGCTTAGATCGGGATTTATTAAGCTAATATACAATCTACTGGCATTGAAATGGTTTAAGTACAGAATTGAAAATAAAACATTGTACGCGTATTTCAAAGTATTTTCACATGAAAAATAAAATAATAAAAATAAATAACAGCAAACTCTTCACTTTTCAGCTGTCCTTTGAGCTTGATTCTTGTAATCCGTGTTGAGAATACTATTGCAATCATAAGAGCAGCTATAATCTTTTATTTGAATTAATCCCTTTTAGAAAAAACATGCCATTTCACGGAAGCGTCAGCGCACCGTGGAACGTGTTTTACGGTCTTATATTTAGTACACTGAGAGAAAAAGAACGATGCAAAATCAACAACGCCTGTGGTCAATGTAACTCACAACGTTGTCATTTGTTTTAAACACTCGTTGTCAACTTGTACACGAATGGTCACCAACTGAGAACGGTACGTTGTCAACTTTTGTTTATTGATAACACGGGTGGTCAAGTTGTGCAAATACGTTGCCAATACTTCGTTGTCAAATTTACACTGTGTTTTCGATACACTTTTGACAACGAATGTGATCAGTTTGATCACGTATGGCGTCAATTTTTATTTGGGTGTATGCTATGTGGAATGTGTTAAGGGACTCATTGGTTAAACCAAGATGTTTTTGAAACAAATTTATCACTGCAAACGTCAAAGAAAGAAGTCCAACACATCCATTGGTGTTTGATTGACCCTTAAATCACATTAGTTTTTAACTTATTCAGTTGTCAGCAACTGAATATTGATCTATGAAATCCAAGGCATGTTTGAAGACCTTTAATGATGTACCGTATGGGTCTTGTCTAATGACTTCTAAAAAAAAAGAAAAATTGTAATATTGTTTATTATACCAAATCTTCCAGCCTCATTGGTATACGTATGTATATTCAACTAGAAATTTTGTATGTAAATATTTGTACATTTGGCACCTTAAAGCAAAATCACTCACAACTCAACATTTATCTAAATCAATTTTTTTATAAACTTTCGAAAAACTTTCTTTGGTATCACTGTCTGCTCTAAGTAGAAAAATATCCTTAATCCGGTTTTTATGTTACTTGTACCAGTTATAAGCTTAAAGTTTTTTCTGCTCATTAAGATTTTGGTTTTTTTTAATAGTGGCTGTTTTTGATTTATTGAAAGACATAAATATTTTCCATAACTAGACTCTCAACTCCAAAGATAACATAGCGTTAAAGTCTTAAAAATAGAATCACAAATGCTTGCCACGACTTTAGACTTCAAAATAGGAAAAACTTTAAATTATTAAATCAGCTTTGATGTCGACAGCTTGGCTATGACAAAGCTAATGATATGCCAAAGCAAAAAAACAATTATGGACTGTTTCACGATATCAAAAAAAAAACTTTCGAATGAAAATTTATGTTGAAAACAAAAACAAATTTTCATATTTGGTTGTTGTTTCTAATATAAATTTTTAGTCGAAAGTTTTCTTTCGATATCGTGAAACAGGCCATTAATTTTCATTAAAGGTCTAACCCACGATGTTGTTGTTTTTAATATACATACTCGTACATATGTAAATTATTATTATAAACTTGACAAAAAAATCGAAATAACAGAATTTTAATCAAATGACTAAGTGAAAAATTCTCCAAATACAATTTCCCACACGGATTTCACGAAGAACTTTCTAAACCCACAATTACTTTGTGCTTAATTTAACTTAACACAACTAATAGCTGCTGCAAGCATTAAAATTTATTTAACTTTAATTCATTTCATCAGAAAATTAATTAAAATCACAAATATTTATTTTTTCCCTTTTCGATTTGCTTTAACATCTGCTCTTACAATTATATTTAATTCTACTTAATTAAACAAAACCACAAATACAAGCAAAAGATGTAAGAGAATTAAAAAAAGAAGAAATATGTACAACAAAAATACTTAGAATCGTTTCAAAAATTACATGCATTCATGAAAGTGTGTGTGTGTGTGTGTGTATTTTACTATTTCTACGACACATACAAATAAGACAGAAAATTAAAATTAAACTTAAAACCGAAAAGTAAAAAATAAAATTAAAACCATAAAACGAACCAAGAATATGCAGGGACATCTACAACGAAAACATTTACATCTGTGGATAAGAAATCGGAACACACATTCAAGCATGCGTACAAATATACGTATGCATGTATGTATTCGTGTGTGCAGAAATACTGCAGCAAATTAAATTGCATTTGATACCGCAAAAATATTGCATTCGAGGTTTTTGGCAACACATGCTAAAAACGTAAAGTTTCATCCAAAGAACATGAATTTAAAATATTCAAAATGACTGAGAAACCAAACCAAATAAAATATACAATAACAGCAACAACACTCGCTCGTATAAACCAAGTCCTAAAACGGAAGAGGACATTAAGCGTTATACGAGTATAATTAAGTATTTTAAGGGAAAATATATTCACATGAATAAATAATTTGCGTTGGTTTTCTATTTCATTTTCCTTTCATTATGAAAACATCCAACAGTTTAATTTTTTAACATCAACAAGCATAGAATTTCATGCCTGGGTTATTTCCAACATGCAATTTATAGTAGCAGCAGACAAATAAGTCCGCTGTCATGAACAACTGTTTAAGTTTACGCATTTATTAGTTTTATAAATTAAATACACGATGCTGTAAAATTATTCTAAATCTGCTATTGGTCCATTGTCATTGTCCAAATGTGCATCCATAAATACACGTAAATTTTTCAATTTATTTGGTTTCTTAAGTGGAAGTATCAACTACATTTTAGTGGCCACAGCATTAAACATCTAGTTGCACATAATTCCTTGTGCTATTTCCACTCATCGAACTACTGAACAAACACCCACCTAAACTCAGCAACCAACACCACCGAAAACTTGCTGCCAATTGCATTTGGCGAAAAAGTCCATATCGAGAAAATCCAGAAATTTAAGTAGAAATTAAGCAGCAAAAAAATATATACAACCATGCACTCTAATACAGACAGAAAAACAACACACCCAGTTTACTGATCAAAAAGATACAAATTCAATGTAAAAATAGGAATAACAAATGTATCAAATGGTCATTCCTGGTGCATAAATTGCTAAATACCCAACAAACATTTATTTTACAAAACGTTCATTATCATTAACGAAATGGTGAAACCAACAAACCATTGTATTCTCAATACATAAACAAACTTTGCATAAAAGACATTCAGGTCAAAAGTTGCACTGTTGCACTAACAATAACTACATAGAAATTTTTTTTCGCACAAGTGCTGCTAAATTATCAGGGTCTATTTTCAGAGCAAAGCAAATTTTCGCATAGCTGTGTAACTGTTATTGGCATTGCCAACCCAAACAAACAAAATGGACAAAAAGTACTTACATACAAAATCAACTCTGCTCTTAATTACAGCGTAGAAATATCTGTTCAACATCTATTATTTTTCTTTGAAATTAAAAAATCAAACTAAAAGAAGCGAGTT
Source organism: Nowickia ferox (assembly GCA_936439885.1). Taxonomy (NCBI): domain Eukaryota; kingdom Metazoa; phylum Arthropoda; class Insecta; order Diptera; family Tachinidae; genus Nowickia; species Nowickia ferox. The sequence goes on from OW387025.1 coordinate 115,370,801, forward strand.
ACATAAAAATAAATTTACTACAAAAATTAAAATGAAAGTATGAAAATATAGAAAAAGAACTGTCTGGTTTTCGCTACGACTACCGTCAGTCTGTCGGTCTGTCACTGGCTGTTTTCTCGAGAACCGTAAAAGTTACGGACCTGAAATTCTCAAAGAATATGTAAAACTTTGGCCACTGCAACAACAAATATATCAAAGTTAAAAATTATGTGGCGTTCTAAAGCGAGCAACGAAACATATTTAAATCCAAATGTAATATATAGACAATTATATATGGACTCTTGAAATTTTCAAAGTAAGTGTCTTTTATTCAGACTACACTAATTAATACTGAAATTTAAAAAATAATCTAAATGAAAGGGTCTTCTGTAAGTTAATTTAATTTTGACAACATTAAGAGGCAAACTCTTAAAATTTTCAAAAACGCTCAAACAAAAAATCCCAAATTTTAAAAAATCGCCAAAAACAAAAAAGCGGTCAAAACTAAAAAAAAACGCCAAAAACCAAAAAAAAAATCGCAAAACGATAAGGAGCACCAAGATTAACTTCGCCAAACGGCGAAAAAAAGTTTACCGGGGTACTTACATTTTTTTGAAATGTCTACATCAGGTAATCTATTCGTTTATATAATCTAAAGCTGGTAGAGTATTGCATGTACGAGTCGAATTCACACTTTACTGAGTTTGTTAAATTTGATATTAGGACAAAGAATTAATGTGCTAAAACTGTTTTGCAAAGAATACCAAAATGATGCATCTTGGCGTATTGCAAAGTGGAAGACATTTTTGCCGAATTGAAATGCAACTATCCTTAAAACTATAATATTGTAAATATTGAATTGTTTTTAAAATTGAGGTTCAATTAAATGTGCCATAACCATAATTATACAAAACAGCTGTTCGAACCATCAGTTTGGTTCGGCAGCACTGTATTTGAATATAGATGACTCGCCTTAACGCCATAACCATAGACCCCAATTGAGTTGTGATTTTCGCCGTAACCTTAAATAGCAGTTTGCTGGCTATACATATTTTTTGTTGCATTAGCATAATGATATGACACTTCTGATTGATTGTTAAATGTATCCTTTTATCTTTATTTTACCTGGTCACAACATCGAATACCTTTATAGTGAAACTAATCGCAAAACTATAGAAATAATTACACCACAATTTTAGCTGTCATCTAGCAAAGTTACAATATTGTTGGTGTATCGAAGAAAGTGAAAGTTAATGTCTAATGCTAAATTGGCATATCGTAATCGTTAATCAGCACTTTGAGAAATTGTGTTTCTTGGGTGATTGAGTTAACTGAAATAACATTAAGCAAATTTTCTATCTGTGTAAATTCAATACACAACTGACATGAGCAATAATGTATCTATGTATGTATGTATGTATGTATGTATGCAAGTAGTGAGTATTTATGTACATGGATTCATTATACTGACACACTTTTTTGTGTTAAATTAAAGGGTTAAAATACAAATACATGAAAACTGTTTCAATGTTCGTAAGCACATACATGCACTTGCACTAAATAGGTCAGTCGGTTAGAAATTCATAGACAGTTTTTATTAACCCTAGAACTGTAGCCAGGGTGCTCGGGCATACTTCATCGGTTAACAAACACTTTCTTACGCCGCAACTAGTTGAAATAATTATTACTATAAAAAGTAAAACGTTAGTTTTTTTATCTATTTTTAATTCTATTTTTTAAAATTTCAAATATACAAATACTTTATGTCAAAAATATGTTATTTTTTACTGTTAACAAGGTAATTTGCTATTCTTAAGGTATTAACAAAGTGATATCATTGTTTTGCATAACCAAATGTATTTATTTTGTTTTGAACAGTAAAGTGCAATGGCGGGTTTGCGTAGATAGCTAACAGATGACGCAATTGATCGTCTGTCCGAATGTGATTGTGATGAGGTGTGAAATCAGAGTATGAGTCTGATGAGGAATTTTTTTCATGTTCAAGAGTTGGCGAATTTACAATTTGACTTAACTTTACAACTCATGCATTAAACACATTCACCACAGCAGGCTACACGAACACACGACTTCAAATGCCGCTAGCAGCATTTGTCGCCTCGTAGCCAGCTACTTAATTATTTTGGAGACGGCAGCAGCACCATCTGCTCCTCATATTTAAGTTTAAATACATAGTTCAGTATTGCCACCTTCAAATATTTCGCATTTATAAAAATTAAATTACTCTTTCAAAATGTACTTATATGACGTAAAAGTATAAAAGTGAATCAATTTATGCTTTACATAAATTTTTGGATATTGATTCTGTTAAATAATATGAAATAATTGTACGATAACATTCATTCAACATTTTGTATTATACTGGCAACACTGAATTTTCTCATTGTAGTCAAATAATAGAAATTAATTTAATTGGACTACAACGACAAAATCAGCGTAAACAACAACCTGCCGCCATGTTGCCTTGCTGTCTTCAAAAGAATCACTCCCATATAAACATGTGTATTCTATCCTTGACATTTTGTAGTCGGTAGCCTGCTGTGGTGAATGTGTTTAATGCATCATAATACACCATCTGCAAGAGCATACGAATTGACCTACTTTGAGAAAGAAAGAGAGTAAAAGCAAGATTTTGTGCAACAAGTGCAAAATGCCCATCTGTGGGGAGCATCAAACTAAAATTGTTGGCAAATGTGCTTAGTGCATGTGTCATAAATTGCTTTCTGCAACGTTTATTTATAGCTAATAGTGCGTTTGCATTTGAGCCAAATCTAGTACTTGGGATATTTTTTGGCAAAATCTAGTAGATTTCTCATACAAGACAAAATCTACATCGCCACTCGAACTGGAAGAACTTAGTGACACAACTATGGGTTTTCCAAATCTGTACTAAAAAGTCAGCCTGTGTACTAAAAAAGGTGTGTGAATTGTTGGGTTGTAAGTTTGGAAAATTTGTTGTTTTGAATAAAAAATCTTGATAAATATCAAAAATAATTTGGTATAAACGGTATAGAATTTCGTATTCGTGTTGTAAATGCCCTATAAGCTTTGAATATATTACTCTGAAAAATGCAGTTTTGATCTAGCAACCTGGATAGTTAAAGTCAATGTAATAAGTGCGCAGGATTCTAGGGTTAAGGTCTACCCAGAAAAGCCTTACGTTAATAATTAAAACACAATTAATTATTTTTTAGTCCACAATTCATCTTATTTACTGCTTCTTTCTCATTTTTGCTATGGAATGAAAAGCAAACATTTGTGCTTCATCCTCTGTATGTTGTCGATAGAAGTTGTGATAAATAATTCTAAGCAGTTTATGAAAGAGTTCCTTTGATTTTTGTTTTTTTTTTACTTAACAAACAAACATTAATTTTCCCTTTTATTCAGTATATGTTAGCATGAATGTGTATGTTTGTCTATTTATTTGAAATTAATTGCATAAAAAGGATTTAAGGAACTTTTCCACTATTTTAACTACATGAATAACACAATTCTCTTGCTGAAATTCATTTCTATAATATTGGACAGGTTGTAAGACAAACAATCTTAATGTACCAAAAATAACAGACATTTGTTCTCAAGTGTATTGGCTGGTTTAACTTATTCAGGCGCTTTTATGAGGCAGGCATGTGATTTGTTGCAAAATAATTTTCTGTGATATATTATGTATTTTATTCTCAATAGCTTCTCATAAATGAATATTTCGCCATTTCGTAGAATTTTGTTGTAGTGGAACAAAAATTATTTTAAGTGGAGGTGCTTTCATCTGTTATACAAATTGAAGAAAACACCGCTAAATTGAAATATAAAATTAGAAGTTGTGACTCAAAATCCCAAGACAATTGGAAAAAATCGCCAAGGCAGTGTGTCCAATAATGAGAATTGGGTACAAGAGAACACTTTCACAAAAAAATATCATGTCACTTTATAATTAAGTATCTTGCAACCGTAACTTTATTCACCACTTGAAGTCCAGAGCAAGATTCCAGTTACTAAAATTATAATACTAGCAGAAGTACTTGCTTTTGATCATTTTAGCTCCCAGAAAGTATACTGTATGTTATTTCAGGCTGAAAGCGGTATTTCTGCCAAATTTCTCAAAAAGAGCAGAACAAACAAAAAAAAATTTTCTATTTGTCATTTTAAAGTACTCCAAATTCCATCAAAATCCATCAATCTTTCTTGTTTTCTTTTAAATACAAACATACAAGAATTCACATTTATAATGTGAGCAGGATAGTAGGATCCATGTTATGATCAAATATCTTAAGGAATTATTTTGTCTATACTTAGATTGTCGAAATATCACACTACGCTCAGGTTGAAGCAATAAAAAAATTCGCAAGATTTTAAGTTTCGCATGGAAATCATAAATATCCTTAATGTACAGCATTCGTCAGAACAGTGATCTCAGGTGTTTCATTGTAATATAAATCCATATTTCCTAACTCTTGTCTGGGTGCGTGTATGTGTGCTTAAATAAATTTTCTGCTTGAGTATCAACCATCTTTTACACTTCCTTTTTCCTATAAACTGAAGTTTTCTTTATTATATGAAAACTAACTTTGAACGTCAAAAATAACAGCGCGTATACAGAGTCATTAATCCAAAAACACAAGAGAAACTTAAGCATCTTTAATGTTCATTCATCTCTTGTTATTCTTCTGTGTATGGTTTGTGGTTGCAAAGTAATAAAGTTTACCCTAAATAAAGCAAAAACAAATTTCAGAATAAAACTTGCAACAGCCAAGTAACCAAAAAAGCCAAATGTTAAACCAAGTTTCATATGTATTTATGGTCTAAATTTCTACCACTCTATATGTAGATGATGAAGATGGATAATTGTTGAGAAAAACATTTTCAACAATCTGGCTAACAAACATACTTATGTGCATATGTATATGTGTACATGGGTAGAACAATAACCTCGATGGCCCTTACAAGTTGCTTAAATGTTTTCAAAATCTTTTGGTGAAATTCATACATGAGCTACAACAAAATAAAGCAAAAGAAAAAAAATCAAAAAGAAAGAAAGAAAATAAATTAGTAAATGAAGAGCAGAACAGCCAGTTGTGCAAAGTTGTGCATGTGTGCTCCCAAACTAAGTTATTTTTAATACTTTCATTAAGGGCCACAAATGCCATTCAACCAAATGCCCAGAATAAGGAATTAAATCTATACACAAGCTACAAAATTGAGGTAGAAATTTTTATTTAGCTGCACTTCAAAAGCAGGAAGTTATTATAGTCCTCATCATAATCGTTTAATATGTCTGTTCCTTTTTTTGTCCTTAACTGAGCAAATACTCACTTGCTTATAAATTATTTCTGGTATTAATAGCTGTTTTCTTTTCTCAACTTTGGTTTTTATTGTTGACCTTTTTGTTTGTGTGTGTGTGTGTGTGTGTGTGTGTGTGTGTGTGTCTTTGCTTGCTTATTTTTTTCCAGCAAAATGTTAGACATTACCGTCAGAATTATTTTGCCATACAATGGCCTACTTTTCTGATTGTCAAATCACGGTATACAAAATTAAAACAAGGACGCAGAAATTGATTGATGGGACGACGACTGATTTTTTTAGTTTTAACAGATTAAGTGAGAATTTTGCAAAATGCATAAGGGAAGAGCGGACACAGGGTGTCCGCCGGGAAGGTATACCATAGGGTCCGCCAGGTAACTTTTTTTTTTTTTGAAAACAGGGCGCAAAACATAGAGTGTAGCTTCGGCTGTGTGGCACGTAGCGCCGTCCTGTTGAAACCAAATGTTGCCAATATCCTCCTCTTCAATTTATGTGAACAAAAATTTGTTCAACATGGCCCGATAACGATCGCCATTGACTGTAACGGCCACTCCTTTCTCATTGGCCCAATTATGCCTCTGGACCAAAATCCGCACCAAACAGTGACTCATTTTGGGTGCGTCGGCTTTTCAATGTATGCGTGCGGGTTTTCTGTGCCCCAAATGCGACAATTTTGCTTGTTTACATACCCGCCAAGATCAAAATGAGCTTCGTCTGAAAAGATGATTTTTTTGGCAAAATCGGCATCTTCTGTAGTCGATCGCAGGCCCACTTAGCGAAGCGTATACACAACCATATTCGTTCAGCGGAAGAATAAAACTAATTATCTGTCAAATCAGATATGAGCTAAGTGTTACCATTCACGAAATAAGCACTAGTTAAAAAAAAAGTTAGATGGCGGACCCTTTACTTTGTTTGTTTTTAATTTTTAATTAAATTGGCATATGTATGTACGGCGGCGGAAATGGTCTTGTGGAAGAAGCTCTTGTGTCAACTGAATCTTATATGGAAACAAATGCAAATCCTTGTGCAAAATTGTGGCCAAAGAAAACCAAGCTCCTGAGCACGGCGTCGAATTGAGGTTGATGGATTGTTAGCCTTGTTGTCAATGCCTCTCCTCAACCGCAATTGTAAATTTTTTAGATTGTGTAATCAGAATAAAAGATGTTGCGGGATTTAGTCTCTTTTTTTCTCCAGCTCTAGGAAACACTGGTGTGAGTATTAAAATATGATAAAATTTTAATTGTTTTTGTTTTTCGTTTCATTTGAAATTGAACTAGTTTGTATATGTTTGTATGTGCACACATCAGATATGTTTGAATTCAGAGCTTTGGAGTCAACAGAACCACTCTATAAATGGCTGAAATATGGCTCAGAAATGATTTTTATTTTGTCAAAGAATAACCCTATAACTCTACTTTAAGTTTGCAGAAAACTATATTGTTGACGAATTCTCTTACAAAATGTGATAAAAACTTCAGACAATATTAAAGTGTAAAATTTTGTTTTAATTTATTTCGTTGTTCTCTTCTACCTGCTATTAGGCACTTATAAATTTTTCTAATTCATTAAAAGAGACGCCATGTCCATACATTTATACTCGTATGCATTTCGTTCTATCGGATCCACCACCAAAGCATTTATTTTAGTTTTCCAAAATAAATGTGTTAAAGCAACACTCATTACTTTTAAATAAGAGTTGATGATGTTTCAATTGCAATTGTGTGCTGTAGAGATGCATAAAAACATATTTATGCACTAATGTGTGTTCCGTACTTTCTGTAAAATAATAAAAAGTTTCCTTCTTAAGTTTGGCTGCTGAAAATTTTTAACTCTATTGTTGTTTTAGTAAAAAAAATACAAAATACTCAATGTTAAGTTGTGACAAGCGCAATGTAAAACAAACTTGGCGAAAAACATCTTCATTTTGCCTTTTTTTTAATATAGAAGTTGAAACATCAAACGTAAATATATCTACGAGCCTGCATGAAGAGATTATAAGCAGTAAATCCAACTGTAATTACTGCTTTGAAATAACTTGAACTTGAACTTGAATAATAACTTTGAATACCAACTAGACTGAGACAAAAAACCATGCTACAAACTAGAATTTTTGGGTTTGCTTTTAAAAGTGCAGCATTTCTAAAAGCAATTTTTAAAATAATATTAATATCTATCTTGAAAGTCTTAACCATAGTGGTTCTAGTTTCAATTTTTTCAGTGACGCTTCAAAGACGGATGGAGGGCTAGGAGCTGCGGTTTACTGTCCGGAGCTCGGTAAAGAGGAATCTTATAAACTTCCTGATCACTGTAGCATCTTCCAAAATGGCAGCAGAGTTAGCCTTCACCCCTCTAATTATGAATGCGCGCGTAAATATGTATATAGACAGTCAAGCAGCTATTAAAACAATTTCAGCTGACTGCAACTACTCCTCGGTTGTGCTCATGTGTAGGAATGCCCTAAATATGTTATGTGCTGGTAGACAAGTACATATATTCTGGGTCCGGGGACATATTGGGAATGAAATGGCCGATACACTAGCCAAAAGGAGAATTCAATTACCGCCTGAGGAAAGTGTATATTTCCGAAAACCAAACACCTGAAAAGGATTATGGACTCCCAGATGAGGGAAGAATCGGAGAAATGTTGGCGTGCAACGAAAACTTGCAAAACTTCTAAAAATCATGTGCAGCTCCTATCATCCCAAATTGACTTGGTTCCTTTTTTCTGTAACTTTTGACGGTACCTGCAGGAAATGTAATGAACAATAGAACATCAACTGTGTCACTGTCTGGCTCTAAGCCGCACTAGATATAACTGCCTTGGTGCTCACACTTTTCGTAGTCTTGAACTTTTATCGGGAGTGGAACTGTGTAGATTACTAAAGTTTGTTAAATCTGTATGGGAGTCATTCGATACAGGGACCACGAACTACTCGTAGGCTGGCATACTTACAAGTTCTCTTCTCATCTGCTGGTATCGCTTAGGATCAATCTAGGTCTTTGATCACCCAGATTAACCTAACCTAACCTTTAATATTAATAAATGACATAAGTTGTTTTAGAGAAAAGCAGTTTTAAAACAAAATGTGTGCGTTTGTCAGTTCTGACTCAACAATGTTTCTTTTTAAAATGAAATTGTTCTTGGTTTTAAGCCTTTTTCTGGGTGTTTCAGGTGCTTTTTTTCTAAAGTCGAGTTCAACAAAAACTTATGTGTTTTTTAACTCAATAATGCAGCATGTCTTATTCTAAAGTCCTTTTTGATTTCTACAAAAATTGTCAAGGATGTTAATATTGATAGAAGTCTTACAGGAAGGCAACAAGTTCGAAAAATAAGTTTCGACAACGTTGAAAAGGTCACTATGGCCAAAGTGCTGCGAAATCGTGTTGGCTTTTCGCTCCAAGTACCATAAAGAAATTACAATCGATATTATTGTGTAAAGTGATTTACAACTTACATCTTGCTGATATACTCAAACAACATGAAACCTCAAAAAAAACCAGTTTGCCAGAAAACGAGTTTGAAGTTTTCAATTAGCAAACAACTTAAAGGAAAACGGAAATTTTATTATTAATATGAAGAAGATATGAGGTTTGATTATGCATCACAAACTCGAAAATTGCATTTTTGAGTTATGACGTTGTTTTTTTTTGGGCTTTTTTAGAGTATGAAGATTGCAGTTGTGCCATTAGCTCAAAATTAGCTGAGCATGTTTTCCTTTTTGCCACAGATATTGATTTGAAATCACAGAAATATTTTTTAGACTTTTAATTTAATTTATTATATAGATTCTCAAATATCATATCTGAAAGAAAACGATCGTGTATGATTTTAAACACGTCTGCAGGACCATTATTAATTTTTTGAAAACGAGAAATTTACTCGCACTCGGTTTACAGAATAGGGCCGATTATTTCGTGCTAAAGTTTTTTCTTGTGTTGACATAAGAAAATAAAAAATTCTCTTCATTTCCCATTCACTTGTGCCACAAATCCATATTTAGCAAGTTTTTATGCTTTCTTCCTTTCATATAGTATATCAGAGAGTTTTAATTGCCACATTTTTTCCAATTACTAAAAAGATTAAAGTTTTATACAAAGGAAATGGAATTCTTGGCAAAATTAATCTAATCGTTTTATTACCAAAAGGTTCGAGAAGTCACTGTAATTAAAGTAAATTATAGTTCTGCAAATATAAAAAGGAATTCTCAGTTCATGTGCTTTAACACTTTTCCAAGTTATTCAGGACGAAAAAAACCTTTTGTTGTTTGCAGACTTTTTACGATATTTATTCCAAATGCAGCAATTTGTTGGTAGCTTCGTATTGTGGCAAAGATGAACGAGGAGCAAATGGACCGATGAAAAATAAAAGAAAATGTGTGAAAAATTGCAAAATGTAAAAGGAAAATAATAATATAACAACATTTTTTCTCCATTTCCTCAAGCAAAGATTTGTTTGCACTTTTGTCGTGCTAAAAAAATTCTTCTCTTTTTTCCTTGGCTCTTTAATTTTTTTCTTTCATCACTCATCTTAATCTTATTTTCATTGTGTTGTTAAAATTCTGTGTACAATTTTCTTCCCTCTTTTCATTTAGTGAAGTTTTTGTTGTTTTTGCAGTTAATACGAGTATATAAGAATACATTTTTTGCACTCTTGATTACCTTCTTAGTTCAAGTTTAAGTTCACAATTTTCCTTAAGAAGATTAACTTCTTCAAATGTACACTGGACTAAGAGTGTTTCCATAGGAAAATCTAAATTAAAAGAAAGCAATATTTTGTTTGTGAAAAAGTTGAAATGTTTTTAGGGCAACAATTAACATGGAAACGCTTATACTTCTGTGTCAAATAAAAACGAAAAATACCAGCACTTAAACAATTTATTTTGCTTTTTAACAGAGAGCGAATTGATTTTGTTGCCTTTATTATGTTTTGCAGTAACATTTTCCAGGTTACTTATTTATTTTATTTTCTTTTTTTTTTTTTGCTTTTCTTGTAAGTGCTTTTTTTGAGTCACGAACTCAATGATTTGATTTTGCTTAACTGCATGTAAAACAACGGAAACGGAAGCTTGTCCCTCTTTAAAGGGATTATTAAAGTAGTGAAGACATAAGGATCGATAATGATGGAATTTATGTTGGTTTGAAAAAATAACAAAAAAAAACAAATTAAGTGTTGTAGAAACTCATTTCATACACTTATGACACAAAATTATTTTATTTTGTGTTCTTTTGCACAACATTTTGCAACTGTAGCACAAATTCAGAAGAAAGTTAGAAAAAAAACATTTTTAAAATTAATATTTGTTTGCAACAGACAAAGTTTTTCATGTAGCATGTATTAAATGTTCACAAAGAGTTTAAAACTTTTTCTTAATTCTGGAAAATATTTATTTCCTTTCCTAAAATACTTTGATTTTCCTTAGTTTTCTTTTGTCGTTAAAGAAATGCAAACTTTATCTCAAGCTAATATTTAACAAATAAATTAGATATTTTTGCCGAATATGTATTTTACATTTGATTTCTTTGCATCAAAAGAAAAAAATATGCACTTTCAAAAAGTTTTTAAAAACTTTACAAAAATGGGGGTATTTTGAATTGCGTGATTTGAAAAAAAAACTGTTGGCTGCTTACAAGCATATGTGTAATTGAGTGCACGCAAAGAAAAGATATGGTTGTGGCATGGTTGGGAAAACAATATTATGTTCTCCGAAACAAATGTGTGGTCATTGAAAACAAGTTATTGTTATTTTAAACATTAATTGCGTTGCGATAAACAAAGTAATGTTTGAATGTAATAATTACATTGTTATATTCATAAAAAGTGTGATATGGTTAGAATTTAACAATATAGTTTTGTTAAAAATTTATGAGTACAACATAATTTGTATTATTATGTAAAAATAAAATGATTTAAATAACAACATAATGTTATCCAAAACTATACTATATTTAGTTTAAAAAATATATTTTTCAGAAATATCTTCTGTCAGTTCAGTGTTTCCTTTGTGAGCTATCGGTATTGCACGCGTAGTGTTAAATAAATTAATAAATAAATGAAGTATAAACAAGAGGATAGATAAATAAAAATAAATATAAATATATTTCTTTATACATGCGTGTCTGCATTTCGTTTATACGAACATATTTGTGTAAGTGCACGTGCACATATATGCATTTTATTTCAACAATATTATTTTATATTTATTTCGGCTTTGACGCACAGTTATTTTAAGCAAAAGATCTACCAATATATGGTTAAAAAACAAAATACATATTATTATTATATAGAATAATACTGTGGTCGTATTTAACAATATTATTATAATATTAGAATATAGTATGGTTAGTCTTAATTATATTTTAGTCACATCTAATAATACAATTGTTCTATTTAACCAAAATGTGATTAATTTGAACAATACTATGATTAGGCTTAACAAAGTAAATTGTTATTGAAGATAATATTATTTATTATTAACTCAGATAATAATATTACTAAAACTTTGCTTTTATAATGATAATAATATGATTTGACTGCAACCATGTAATTCAATCATAGTATGTTGCTGTTTGATTATGGTTACCTCAACAATATTTTTTCTTTACGTGTGCCTATTGATAGAACTTACAAGCATGTGAAAATGTATTAAGATCTTATCTTTACTTTTAAAATTAATCTATGCCTTATATACGTTTCATGCTACTCACACACACACACGAAAATTTTAAAATTTTTTATTTGGACAGAGACAAAATCCAAGAATTTTAGCAGAGGCCGTTGCGCAGTTAACAGCGCACTGTTATCCACTTAACAGAAATACATATATAGAATTTATTAATACGATTATCATTTCGGAAGGCATATTTAGGGATGGAGACCAGGACTATATTCATCAGTTAACGGAAAATATGATCTACCAGATAAAACATTTAAATCATACAGAAACTTTATTTTTTTAATGTACTATAGAGAGATTACTGGACATTGCGAGAAACAGGCAAAATATAAAATTTTTCTAAATAATTTTCTTTAATAAATTTCCAAAATTATTTGAGAAATTCCAGTAAATCTACTCTTAAAGGAGCCATAAAGAGCAAAATTTTTTTACTGCGCCATACCTGTAGTTTCTCACAATGCACAAGAATGTTGCTTCAGATTTTCTTTTTTTAAATTAATTCCTCCGAAAAAAAATCAATAAGATTATCGCAAGTTAATTAACAACAAACATTATGGGTTCAGAAAGGAGTTTCGAGTTTGCTTAATCTAGTTTAATGTTCTCCATTGTAGAAGCCGACCTTTATATTGTTGTTCACTACACATTCTTTTAATAAATCCAATCTAATGGATATTAGGACCCAAACCAAATTCAAAAAAATTTTCAGAAAGCCCTTAACCGAATACAGAAAAAACAAACTTTCATTCTCAGCAACCAAACACATTGAACCCTTAAATATTTTGTATGGATGCGGACCTACAAATAGATTTGCAGATTCTGATAATAATCTTGTAAAAATTTTAATTTAACAGAGTTAAACGCACTGCTGTGCTCTTGTTTTGTTTATTTTTATTGATGCAAATGCCGACAAACGACAAAGGAAATTGGAACAAACAATTCCCTGGAACAGTAAAAAATATTTACTGAAACTAAATTTTATATCTAACAAACATATTTTTAAGATTTTTGGGCTCAATTTTTTCTGTGAAGAAAAGCAAACAAATTCCGACCTTGTTAGACAGACCTTCCTTAACTTATAACAAGAATTTGTTTTTAAACGAAAAACAAAAATTAAAAATGTGTCATATTTAAGCTGAAGAAGGTGAACCAGTAAAGCAATTAATGAATGTTCTAAAACCACTTTTAATAGTAAAATGTTTCCGAAATTTTATTATGAACTTGATATTTTCAATCTCATTTTTAAAGAGGCAAAATTTAGAGGATGGTAAACTTCTTGTTCGCTTAACTTAAATAAGAAGTGTATTTTTCTTAATACTCTGGTGTACTGTAAGATATCAAAATAAAATTTACAAAAACTAAAATTGCAAATATCTGTATGTGCATGTATACTTGACATACCTGCTTCTTAAATATGCACATAAAAACAATTTTTTTTTAATTTATTTGCATGAGTTCCTTTTAGGAATATTAATTTAGAATTTATTGTATCATTTTGTCTGCATCTCATATTTAAGAAATGTCTATTGTTGCACAATGTACATACATACATACCCATATCCACGCACATACATACATACATACATGTCAAAATTTTTCAAATAATTTTAAGGAAACAAGTATTATTTAAACTCTAAAAACAAAAGCAAAGTTGCAAGTATATAAAAATACATACACACATATATTTATGCATATATTTATTTAAATTTCAATGAACAAATAAATTTTCAATTGCATATTAACTAACAATAAGTTTTAAGATCTTAAAATTAAATATTTATAATTAAGACTCACTCAATCGCAATCAAGCAAAAAATGTATCTCCATGGTTGCTTTTTTATTATTTGACACTTAAATCTCTGGAGTTTGATTGGGAGCAGCTGAGTTCGAATAAAAGCAGCTGTTAAATATAAATCATTAAACACATACTCGTACACCACAGCAGACTACCAACCACAAACTGCCAAAAATAGAATATAGGCGTTTACATGAAAACGAATATTTTAACGCTACATGGCACCATGAACACTTTTGGGAGCTGTCGCCAATTAAAGCTAATTTCTATTTTTGTATGCGACATTGAGCAAATATGATACTACCAATATAATGCAAAATTTTAAATAAATAAAAGCTGAAAATAACTTTTAAAGGCTTTACGTATTTACATATTTATGCAGAGGGTTAAAAAATTGGTGACCCAGCAGGAAGTGGGCTCCATGAAAAAAGTGGAAGCGTAAGAAAACTCTTTCTTCTGCCGCATCATAACTTCGCACTGATATCATGGCCGTTACAGACACTATTAAATGGTGACAGAAAGTTGATAACAGGATGTTAATCCGTATTTTCACGGATAGTAAATTTGTTGTGCTCGGTAAGAAGATTGTTCAATGGGGCGAAACTCACAGAAGTCTGTGAGGCCAGGTAGATATAAGTATCATTTAAAAATGAGAGAAAAGTGATGAAACCAATCCCACTAGTGCTTGTATATTTTATCAGCCTTATTTATAAAAATTGTTAAGGCTTTGTAAAGGATTTTCAAAACAGATTTCTGTATAAATATTAATATATTATATAAAAGTTATCTGCCCTATATGAAACAACAATTCGCCGGCAGTTTTTCCGCTATTTCCTGTTCTTTTATTTGAAAAAAATTATTTGGGAAATTTCAGGTCAAAACAAAACAACTGGAAATAGAACAGCTGACTTTAAATTTCCTAATCTAGGACAATTTTACTCTCAGTTCCTGTAAATTTTTAGTGGTTAATTGGAAACAAATTGCCTACATTTTGTATTCCATGAAGTATCATCATACATGTGTGTTAACATACAAATGCAATTTTAAAAGCTCGTTGCCGAAACACATGTGCAATCAATCTAATATCAGCAACGAAAGTACTCAGTGTGCGTTTGTGCGCACTTTTGTGTGTATGATTATATTACAAAAATTTTACGGTAAAATATTGTACAGATGCAACGCGTACACACTCACATCACATCATATTGTGCAATAATCAATTTCCGTTCCGTTTGCTTCTAAATTTTTAAACAGGCGGAAATGAAAATGCTTATATAGCCTTAAATATACATATATGTGTACATATATGGATGTGTGTGTGTGTATGTGTGTGTGTATGTGTGTGTGTGTGTGTGTGTGAATAAAGATGTGCTACTGAGGCATATATTCTTCTACATACACACGTATGTGTAATTCTGCGTTGCAACAGTTGAACACTTTTATTGCCAATAACAAAATTTAATGCAGGGCTTTGCAACGAGAAAACAAATCACAACAAATGATAAAAATATTAAACAAACAAAATGCGTCATAATAATGGAAGACCTTCCTGGATTACAGCAGTGCGCGATGTCAGGTTACATAATGCAAAGTACTTACTGGTAATGAGTTTGAATTTTTATTGCTGAGTACTAAGTCATCCAGTAATACCAATTGTCTCAGCGCACAGGCAAAGATGTTACGAAGCAGGTGATTACAAACAAATGCACTATGCATTTGGGCATCATCTACGAACGCAATTGTCAAACGTTTATTGCTAAATCAGGCAATGGATTAAAAATTTAGTTCGCTAAAATTTAAATGTTTTATGTAAAAAAATTGTAAATTTTGCATTCGTTCAGTCAGCATTTTAGCGAACAAATTTAGCTCTCTTCAATTGCAGAACAAAGGGGCTGATGTCATAAGCGCTTCATAAATAATTACTTCAGATGAATTAACCAAGAAAATTCACACACTTTCAACTTTTGTTCAACTCGGGCAATACATATTTTCAAATTCAGGCAGGTTTTGTTAGTGTCCAAGAGGAGACTTCCTTATTGTTATGGGAATATCGAACTGAGAGAATTTTGTACTTGACTGCTTAATGGTAAGATTTCTTTGGCAATCATATGATAACTTGACATAACATCCAAACTCTCACCGAACATCATATACGTCCAGTTGATAATCCTCCCACACTAAAGAGACACCCTTAGGACAGTGCAAAACTATATCGAACCGGCACTTTAAAGAAGTATTGGAGCATGAGTTTTTCAGTTATCCACACGAATTATCACCTCCATATTAAATACGCATAGTGATGGTTTGCAATTGCAATTCCATTTCCCTAAAGGAGTTTTTCTTGCTATGCTTTTAATTTTCAACATGAACTATTCTAATATGCACGCAAATAAACGTATTTCTCCCCCAAATGAAAAATAATCTATGGAAACTCTGTATCAGCACTGGTAGTACATAAATTTAATAAACATTTTGTCTTCTTAATGTGAAAATTTATGCATTATCAAGTGCAGAATATTTAGCATTTATTAGTAGCAAATTGAAAATTTAGGAAATTAGTTTTTGTGGTTATTGAAAAATCAAATTTTCAAACGGAGATTCATAACTCATTCACACAAACATATCAAACAAACACTCTTTCATTGAGTCTCTAGAGACCAAGAGCTCTAGTGGTAATATACAATATGTAAATTATGTGGTAAAACAACGTATGCCTTATTACGAGTACAGCCTCCTTGTTATAATAATTCAATGAAATAGATTATTAATTTGAAAACTTTCACCTTAAAATGCACAAGCACTTTAAACATTTCTTTTTACCTGCATGTTTAATGCGTGTGTAAGAATAATATATGGATTTATTGCTTCTAAATCTTTTGCAGTAATGCAACAATAAAAAATCTACAAAATATGTGTTTGTTTGTGAAACAGATATTTATAAAGGCAAGGCGGCTTTGCAACAGCAGGCAGATAAAAACTACTGACGAAGGTGTGCAATAACTAAAATGATTAACATGCCAAAGAGCATTTCTTAATTTATACCTCAACGTTATTGGATCGTTTTTTAAGTGACTTGTTCTTTCTAAGCTTTTTTATATTTGCCTTTCAGAGAATGCGATTTTTTGCGATCACTCATATGTATAGAAGCGTACACATTGATGTTGTCGAATTACTTTTGTGTAGGAGTGTTTTCTTAAAATAATATAACAAGAAGAAAATAAGATGTTTTAAGATTCTTACTTGACTTGTCATTGTTTTATGGCACACCCTGTATGAAGCGGGGAATTAAAAAAGTACCGTTTTAAATACTCTTTGAGTATTCACCGTCAAAAAAGTATAAATGCGTAAAGGTAGAAATAAAATAAAAAACGCTCAGTAATTTCAAACCCCATACGTATAACTATAAACATTCAATAATTTTTTTTTAAATTACGCAGCACAAGCAACTATATCTAAACTTTATACACTGTATGCACTCCAATCATACAAAATATCCTGGCTACTAATCGGCTACACATGCGTGTATACAGGGCTATTTTATTTACACACACACACACACACATAGAGCATATTTTCTTACAGCCAAAACACATTCTCATTCCATTTTATTTACTCAAATGTATAAATATGTTGGCGAATGAGGGTAGGTGGTGTTGGCTGAAGTAGTTAGCACGTTGACTACCAAGCCGAGAGTCTTCGGTTCGAGCCCGGGCTCCAAGAGTCATAAAATAACAACACCACGAATTTTTCTGTTGTGCATTAGTGTCCTTTTGTACCAGTTGTTGTAAGAAAGCTCAAGTGATGAAGGCATATCCACTGGCCACTGAACTGCAGTGGCTTCAGCGGATAGTAATCCTAATGTAACATCAGAGCGCCCTTCTTCGTAGGTACTTCTAAACACAACTTCGAAAACTTTACTACGCCTCATTGACACCAGAGGCGCTGCAAGACTACATTACTAAAAACGTGCATAAAAGCAAAGTTGAAAAAGAATGAAGCTTTCCTCTTTCCCTTCCTTCACGTCCTGTCTTCTCTATCACTATAGCTTTCCTAAAGCAGGTAACACCTAGTAAAAGTAGTAGGCATTCGTTGTCTGAGTGTTAATTCTCTTTAAAAAAAATTTTTTTTGTCCGACTAAATATCTATAGTCCGAGTATAAGCATACTCTCACTAGAAAAATGTCAGAGAGTCATGAGTAATAGAGTCATGAGTCATAGAGTCATGTAGCGTATTTTAGTTTTTCGCATAAACGAAGTAGAGATGCTCTTGATAGAAAATATCTGAGCAAACGAATGGCGCTGCAATTATGATTAAACGCTGTTACTTAAATTAAGACTATTTACTTATTTTTATATTTTTTTGAGTACTCATTGTGACAAATATGACAAAAATAATAAGATGATAAAAGTTTTGCAATTGCCAAGACTTTCAATAAAAAAAGGAATAAAACTTCCAACATCACTACAGTTTTTATTTTTTTGTGAAAGTTCGAAATAATGTTGAGGCAAGGTCACTTCTGTACATACGAGTATATTGGTGTTGCATTGTAATTTTGCACGTACTCTCAAAATGTGCTGCCATATGGCATTGTACATAGACATCAAATTGTTCAGATAAATTGTATTGTCATTGAAACAACAATACAATTGAAAAATTTACAGGGCTCGCATAAAACAAGTCAATTGCAGAGTTCTTCAAATGAACAAAAGAAGACAAGGAAATATATTGCAGAGCAACAGAAATTCAATTATTTGCAACTTATAAATCTGAAAGTAAAATAACAATAACATCGTGCGACAAATCTTGCATCACAGATTGTGTTTTGTGTATTGGGGTGGGGGAGGGTGGGGTAGGATGGATTGTTTAATTGTACTAAAGGTATGTACATATATACATATATGCACATGTATGTATATACCATGAGTTGTCTTGTAACGTCTATCACAAAAATTATATTATAAAGAGTGAAAGCTAAAATCTGGATTTCAAACAGTTGTTTATCGATTTTGATTTTCAAGGGAAATTATCGCCTTTACAAATTTAATCAACTGTCTAAAAGCTTTTGAGTGTTCTAAGCAAAGTTTTGTTCACTTCAAAAATAAATAAACCCAAATTGAAAGCTTTAATAAGATTGTTCATATACTTGTTGTTTGCCATAATGATTAGGCCTGCTACAAGTCAATGATGTTTAATTGGTTTATGCAACATCTAAGTATTAACCTAAATCCTAATTAATTTTATGTATATTAAATCTTTCACATCAAGCATCAACTACGATGGCGTAAGCAGGCGAAGAAATAGCATAAATACGTTTGGTAAGTCTCATGCACTACACATGTGGCAAGTGCACGTAAGCGAGCAAAAACTTTACATTATGCTTGGCCGATTATTGGTATAAATTAAAAACAAAATCCAAAGAAAATATTGTAAATATTTCAATATTTAATCACTTTTGCTTTAGCATTGACGAAAATAAAGGATATTTTTTATAGAGTCACACAAGTTTAAATCATAATAAAACAAGGAAATATATTCTTAATATCATTGAAACGGGCTTTATTGGAGAGAAAATTTTATTAAATTAATGTTTAAATATGATTTCTGCCTTGTGGCCGCCACGGCTGGTGCGTAGAAGGCGCAATCTAGAACACCAACTTTCAATAACTTTTCGTAGCATTTGCGGCCGTATTTCGCGAATAACTCTTTGAAAGTTGATTTTCAGGAGTTCAATTGTTTTTGGTTTATCGACGTAGACAAGTGACTAAATATAATCACAAAGAAAATAATCCAATGGGGTTAAATCACACGATCTTGGTGGCCAATTAATTGGGCCATTATCAGCAAGATTAATGCCACGTAATTGAGGTAAAAAAAATTTCAAATCATGTTCCTATACCATTCACCATTGGCAGTAACATTCTGACCATCATCGTTTTTGAAGACATATGCGCCAATGACTCCGCTTGTACAATCAAGACAATTGTGTAATGTGATGGCAACATTGTTCAATGTTGTTCACTCTTTCACTGCCAGGAAAATTGGACAATATTGTCTTTAAAAATATTGTGCCATTTATTGCATAGTAGAGGTCAAAATGACAATAATATATACAACAACATATGCAATAATATTGTATAATGGATGGGCCGCTTATGACTTCGCTAGTCAAATCGTATCGTCTTACTTTTGAAGTTGTCGTATCGCTTAAGTCTGTATGTTAGTTAGTAAAAACGTGAGGCTGCCAGCGAAAGTGTCAGCTGTTACTTTGCTTTATACGTGTGTGTGTATGTATGTAAGCCAGAATTTGACGTTTGCTACGTAAAAATCTATTTGCTGTAGATTTTTACGTAACAAACGTTGCCAACACATTTTCAATAAGCATCAACATGCTTATTAAATGTTACGGATTTTGTCAGCTGACACGCAACAGCACGATACGATTTCAGTAATTCTACCATTCAGGACAATTCGGTTAAATACATATTTCTTCTACAAATTTGCGTATGAGTAATACGAAATTTATTGTCATAACACTCATACGCCTGCGTATAGAAACTAATGGTCGGTGAATAACTTTGATCTACGAGTACTCTCGTATGTATTTTTAAGACTTTTTCTGGGATTTTTTTGAATAAAATACGTATGTAGGTTTTCACCAGTAATTAAAAATTTGAAGTTCTTTCATTAAAAATAAAATGTTTTGAAAACCCGATAAAGTTAACAAAATACTGTTTCTGACCAATGCGTCATTAAAATAAAATCTTTAAAAAATTCGCATTTTTCTCACAAGTACGTTATTTTTTAATCAACAATATTGATTTGAAACATTTCTGATAGTTACAAAAAAATGATACCAACAAAAATAATTTACGCAATTATTCTACACCCAAAAAAGTTTTAAAATCAAAAAGAAACAAGTTGTTTATTTTTTAAATTAAAAGCGCATATTTTTGTTTTGAAACTGTTTCATTATCAAAATAACAACGTTATAAATTAAAATTATGAAACACATTTTTACTGTAAAACTTATTATTAGAAATCCAGCATTTTTTAAACGAAAACCCAAAATTCTTGTTTGAAAAATTACTTTTTCGTTCAGTGTACCTATAAACATATTATTTTCTTTAAGAAAGAGTTACTAAGGAGAGAAGAGAAGGTGAATTAATAAGCTTAACTCGTTTTGTTAAGTGTTACAGAAAGTTGCAGCGCCCTCTGGTGCTAAATAGAGGGATAATTTTAAGCTATGTAGCCATTTTATTAGTTATTTCACTTTGTCGTCGATTCGCTTCTACAAATATCGACGAAGGATGGCCCTGTGATATATATTAGCATAAACACTAATACATATCAAACAAATCTATGATGTCAACATGATTGAGTCTGGCCAGAAATTAAGCTCGGGCTCTCCAAGATTGACATTAGCCTTGTAGTTTAAATACTAACTATTTCAGCCAGCAGCAGGTCTGCTTACATCTGCTTGAAATGATTGATCGCATCCCATTAAATTTAAATAAATTTTTACATAAAATACCATCATATTTTTCCTGAGAGTAATTCTTTCCCAAAAAAAAACAAACAAAAAAGGGATACATTGTTTTATGATTTTAGAGAAATGTTTTTAACTGAAAAAGGAAAATGATTTAATGTCTCATTTGTAAAAGTTGCGAACCTAGAGATTTTGTCATATTAAGTGTCATAGTGTCATAACGTTTTAAATTATTTTAATATAATTGTTTTTGTTTTTGTCTTTTTTGCCATTTAAGACTACCGTTTGAATTCCCCAATTGTATATCAACCTGAATTGTAACTTGCTGCTGTTTTGGAACTTTTCGTAAACATCATTTTCTAACAAAACATTAGTTCACAGGATGCAGGTCTATTAGCAATATATTTTTCTTGTGCTTCACTATGAAACTTTTGCTGTTGCTCTTTTTTTTAATTCATAGTTTAAGATGCAGGATACCCGCTGAATCAATGTAGATGTTAACATAATGTATATATGCATAAAAACATACGTTTGTTTGTATATACTCGTAAGTATACATTTGTTCATTCATACAATTATTGCAAAACGTATTTAGGTTTCTGTTTACTGATATCCCATATTGTACGTGCAATTTTTTTATTTTTTTGGTTGGCTTTTTCCATGGAAAAATAAAGTGAGCTGAAAAAATACCAGTTAACAAAACGCCATGCCAATATTTATTCCCATATTAGTGTTTTTACCCATTACTTCACTAACAAGTAAAACTTTTGAGAATAACATGAGCAACAACTAAATACAGTGCGCTCAACAAGCAACTTAACTATTTAAATATGTTTTTATCTTTTCATTCTTAGTATAAAAAGTAATTATTTCGCAGACAAAAATTATTGAATTAAAAATGAATATGGAAAGCATAAAATATTTGCGAATGGCTGAGAACCACCCCGAAAAATTAGTGCCAAAGCAGAAGCATGATAGCCGAACATAATAACTGAACATTATGTGACTACGACATGAATTATTTTTCTTCTTCTCTTAACTAAAAAATTATAATTTTATTAAAGACGTCGTTTTGTTAACTGCTACCAATGCGAATTGACTTTACAAGTGAAAGCAGTTTTAAAAAATTACAACAATTAAATTAAAAAATATTACCAGGATGGCGTAATATGAAAGCCTAAAATTTATAAAACATAAGAGCTTCTCTAATATTGCGATTCATACATTAGAGAATGGAAAAAATAGAAAATTAATTTTATTTTTTTCACAGAACAACTGAAATGAAATGAGAGCCATGCACATCCGCAATGACACCCCTTTGCTACACTATTCTATCAGCGATGCAACAATGGAGATTAATAATTAAGCAATAGTTAACTTCATTATTATTATAACAGTATTTTGTTATGTTGCAGTAGATGTTGTTGCTTTAAATGCTGTCATTGTTGTACAAATTATGTGACATTTAATGATTTTTTAATTAGATTGTTTGTCGTAAAGTGAAATTTATTGGTGTTACAATTTTGCGAGTGCCTGTATGCACTTCTGCAGCCATGCACCGTCATACATACATTGTACATTATGGTGGCCATAATAGAGTTTTCATTAGACAAATACTTGGGCTAATGTATGTACATATGTGTTGCTTAATAGCAATGACGTACATTTACACACTACATATTTGCATAACTGTGTATGTGTGTACATGCATGAGCATAAACTGTACCTGACTGCATACATGCTTTTATGCAAACAGCAAACGATCCGCATATGTAACATACCCAAAATACTGAATTGCATATACTTATTTACAATATAATTCAAGTGATTCTGGTTCAAATTGCTTTCGGCAGCCGTTCCCAAAAGTTAATTCAATACTTTTGAAATACGACAAATACGAGTAAAATAAATGCAAGATTGAATAAATATACTTGTTTTGTAAAGATTTTTGAACTTAAGTTTTTAGATTGTAATTCTCAATCGTCGTTTAACCAAGAAAAAAAAGGCAAAATTGCGAATAAAATAAAGACTTTATGTCAAATAAATTTACTTCGGTATTTCTTATTGATAAAATGTTGCTTTATATAAAAATATTTTTGAATTAATTCAAAGATAATCTACTAAATATCTCAAAATAAAAAAATATAAGACTTACACCACTTTCAATAATATCATATAAAATGAAGCCGTTTGATATCAAGATGGCAAACAATGGTTCATCATAATCATCACTGTCATATTACTTCTTTATAATTCAATATCGTGAAACTCATTTTATTTAAAATATTTTAAGAGCTCGTAGCATAAGTAAAAAAATTGATCTAGGATTTTTTTTGAAATATTATTTTTTGTAGTGGAAATGGGTTAAGAAGGAAATATGAAGAACGTCAAATATGTTGCCGATCAGAGCTTTAAATTAAAAATTTCACTCAGATTTTAGAAATAAAAACAATAATTGACTTGGACATTTACAAAATTTAATGAAGTAAAACTGAATTTACCAGTTTAACAGAAGATATTGTGCCAAATTTATGGAAATGAAATAAAATAATAATTTTATTTAATTAATAGTTTTTATCGAGATTTAATGGTTTGTAACATATCTGTCTCACAAGGAGTGATAAAGGGTTTATCGGAAATAAAAGTTCAGGGGAAAATTTTTCCCTTTCCCTTAAATTTTAATCGCCAATGTTTGCGTTATTGTGCTGTCAGTATATTATTTTCTAATTTTGTTCACCAACAAAATGTTCGCCTTTTATTCCCGATAAGGGTAACTATTTCACTTTTAGCTTTTGAAACCAGGCAAAACCTCAAAGACGGCCTAAAAAAATTCTAATAGATGCAAAAAAAAAGTTAAATGTGCACGGTTCTTTTTCAAACAAAAGTTTAAGACTGACTGACATAAAGGAGGAGAGTAGATAGCGCACAAATACCTGTTGGCGAACTACAGTGAATGTAGCGTTTAAATTATTAACATGGTGTATCTATAATTTGATTAGGACCACATCACTGTTACGAGTATATGCATCTACAAACATAGAAATATAAATGCAAATGCATGTGTGGGAAGTTTTCCGGAGATAAAATTGTACTCCTGTTATTAAGTTGTAAATAATTTAGAAACACGGTTACCCTTTTTCCATTCGCTGACGTCTGACATATTTTCACATGCCGACTAAAAACAAGATTGTTAAATATTCATTTTTAATTTTAAATGATTTTTCTCATGTTTATTTATTAATACTAAAGGCATAAACTTGTTCAAATGTACATAAATACATACTTACATACATAAGTTACATGCAAAGCATTTTTAGTATTGAAAATACCTGAAGCTGACACACGGAATATTAAAAAAAAAAGAGCTGAATTAATGCAGCCGTTCGTGCAGAGTTACGCGCTTTCCAACACAATTGGGTATTAGTTTCAATATACAGTGGTTTCCCGTTTTAACGAACAATAAATAATAACAATAAGCTGATGAAGATGATGATATCAAGATTTAAAAAAATAGCGGTCAAGTAATATTATTTTAAGCTCATTAGCAATTACTGCGGCTAGTTTGCCAATAAACCGTTAATATCTGTAACTGTAAATTTCTTTTTTTTTATGAGAAAGCTGTCTAATGTTTTGTCTGATTTAAATACCTTTATAAATTAACTTAATTTTAATTTATTACTATTTATTTGTTAAAATAGCGTTAGAATTAAATTAAGAACCAAAAGAGGTTGCAGCTACTGTTTGAATTATTAACTTTTGAACTTTTAACTGGTTGCCTAAACAATTATTTAAAAAGAGTCAATTGTGAATCCTGTGCAAGTGTTATTTACACAATGCATACAGCCACAGCTACAGCCATACCCATAGTCATAGTCGAGCTATGTTGGCTTGTGCAGTAAACATTTTCACTTCCCCCCAGTTTATAATGAAATGTTTGAATACTGGACAGATGTGGGGTGATTTTATTGTTGCTCTGGATGAAAAGCATCTAGAAATAATCATAATAATACACTAAAGTGACATTTAATGTATTTGAAGCAATTTGAAAGCATTAAACTGTTTTCCGAACAATTGTTGCATTTTGTAAATAAAATCAGCCACAATAGACCAAAACGACATGGCAGCAGACATAAATGTTTAACTTGCCAACTATTGAATGGATTTCATGACTTTATCCATTAAACAATGGATTTTACCAATTTCACTACATCACTTGCCCAGTCGAAACATTTATACGATAGCGCACAGTAAAGCTAAAAATATATTTAAAAAAAATATATAAAAAAAAGATTTTAAGACCGGTTGAATTTTCAACGAACATTCATTGTTGGCATTTATGTTGACTGGTTTTGTTTGTGTCTGAGTTTTCATGGTAAGAATATGTACATATGTATGCAAGTAAGTTAGTGTGGGTGGTTGGGTGGGTGTGACTGTAACTCTAAATGCTTAAGCGAATGAGTGCAAGAGTTTGTCTTTTGCAAATATTTGCGTGGTTTTATTTTCAGTAAGTAAACGGATGTCGCAAGGAGATGCTTCAAATATGAAATGGATCTTTCTTTTTGAAGATTCCGTTTCACTCCCAATTAAATGGATTATAGAAAAGTTTTGTCGTCCAAAATTCACTCAGTTGCAAAATGCTTTAACGCATTTATGGAGTGTCCATATCCCTTTTAAGTTGATAAATTTTATGCATAATTTAGCACCAAAAAAAGTAAAAAATTTTAAACTAACTAAAGCTTGTTTGATGGATTGGATAAGAAAGCGGATGTACCGGAACATATTTCCTTCACAAATTATTAAGCAAAATATTTTTTCAAAGTTTTCTCTTTTATTGTAGAATTTATAATACTTGCAACAAGCACTTTATATTCAGCAGCGGTACATGCGTTTATTTTGCGGTTACTTTCATTTATTTAAGAGCAGAGCAGAAAAAGTCGTACATACGAGTACATGTTGCACTATTGCCACATCAAACTGTTGTGCATTTGCTTTGTTGTATTTTTATTTAAAAATCACGCTAATAAGATTTAATGAGCCAATGCTGCATTTGTACAAAACAAACCAAAACAACAGGCAAACTTTTAAATCCCTGCATTTAAAGTATTCAAAACACAAACGCAAAAGTGAAAATTACGAGTATGTACGTATGTATGTTGTGTGTCTATATATGTATGTATGTATGTATGTATGTAAGCATGCATATTGAAGAATTGCACCACTTCTCCCTTCGACCAACAATGAGCTTATCGTTAGTTTAGCTTTAGTGATTCTTTTTCCTTTTTTGTTGTGTATTGCAATGAATTGAAAATAGTTGCCACTAAAACCCTGTCGATATTAAGTATATGTATGAATGTTGTTGTCAATGGCTTTAACATTTCATTGTTGTACAACATGTTGTACGTTTATTCGCTGTTGGTTGAGGTTTTCATTACATTACCGACGATTTGTGCTACAAGTACAGTAAAAGCAGCTTTCTAAAGTAAACGTACTTCCATACATACATACACGCATCACATACGTATTTACGTATGTTTATACATAAATATCGCTGATTTACTACAATAATGTCTTAACTCAAAAAAAAAATAGTTTTGCAATGGAACAAGAAAGTTTTATTTTTACTTCAATAATTGAATGTACAAGATGATTGTTCAACAAATTGTAGTAAATACAATTCGCATATTCCATTTGCGTTGAAAGATATGGCTAAAGTTTTCACTAATTGACACTGCAAACTTATACACACAAACACACAGTATATCAAACGCATGAATACTGCCAGCTAATATTTGGGTGATGATTTTTTGCAAAAATCTTTTATATGATTCTCCTCAGATCACTTTGATGATTAAAACTGTTTTATCATTTGAGTGATCTATATGGTCAAATAATGGTTTCTTGAAAATAGAGGAACAAAATTCAAAGAAGCCGCAAAAAGAAACCCAACAACTTAAATAAAATTGCTCAAAAATGAATCAGCAAATCGTATCATAAATGATTCTCTGGAATGATTCATCTATAGGGTACCATTTATGATCGAAAAATTAGCTCATATGCGTTTATTTTTCCCGTCAAGCTGATTTGGAAAAGATTCGATTATGATACAAAATACTAGTTGGAGTGATGATGAAGGTGTGGCGGCGGCCTTTGAAAACAGCATGTTGTTCCGTTCTGCTACTGTTTCCTATAATAATTTACAGATGTCTTTATTGCAATTTAATGCTTATTATGTCATGTAATTTGGCTTACAGAGAGATACAAGCTTAAGCCTAATCGAATCATGGAGTTTGTATGAAATTGTTGTACAATATGAAGAATTGCATGTGATTCTGCATTATTAACTTGAAGGTTGCAATTTTTGTTTGTTATAACATTATTGAAGTAAGCGAGCAATATATAGAAATTCCTGAGTGAATGTGTGCATGTATGAGTAGGAGAATACATTTAAATATAACCATACACTATATACTCTTGTTTGTAACACTCTTACGCACGCACACGCACACACACACACTCATCAGCACAGACACACATACAAACACACACACTCACCTGCAACCCAACATTCATGCTCGTAATTTTATGGCTGGCAATGACAATTACCGATACTAAAGCCATATTGTGACAGGGGATAGAAAACTTGGCTGTAGTGTTGCACGAGCAGAAGTGGAAAACAACGATGTGGGGGAGGGGTTTCACGAGAAATTGATTGCTAGTATTCGGTTTGCCATTGTGGACGTGATAAATGCATTTGGTTGCAACATTATAGTGCAAATAATTCTTTGTTACACTTGAAGCAGCAACACACTAAAATATCAAAAATGTTTGTGCGAACAAATTTCTATATTTCTGCTTACACATTCATCGAACTCTAATTAAATCAAAGTATCTTCACAAATGGAATATATGCTGCAATTAATGGTGATCTAATATAATCGCATTACAATCAATGCATGGCCTGCTAATGTAAGCCAAGAGCAAAGGCTGTTTGGCATTAATAAGTGAACATTTACTAACTGAAATGGAAATTGTTGTTAATAAAAAATTAGCTGTTAATTAATTGGACAAATATACTTCGGATATATGAAGCGCTTAATTTTAAAAGCAAACACATTAATCAGAGTAACGATATGAATGATGCAGCTACGCTCTTTAAGAGATAATTAGAAGTACTTAGATTTCAGTATTTAATACGCCACATCTTGTTTAATTTTCTTTCCATAAATAAAAATTTACCAGCATTACAAAAAATTTGTTAATAATATAAAATAATAAACAACAATAAGATAAAAATTTAGTGCAAAACTAGTTTAGAGGTTCTTTTTTAATATAATAAAAATTTAACGTTTATACGATTAGAACAAAAATAACAATTTTGAAGGTCGGTTTCAAATAAAAAGACAAAAATAACCAGTAGAACTACACACTTTGCATTTTTAAATTTGTGCAAAAAAAAATAAAGTTTATTTTATGCACACGTTTTTACTATTTTTCGAAGAAAAATGTTACTTCTTACAAGAAAGGTGAAAAGGAACTCTATTGTTTTTGCTGCGATGTCCATCTATCCGTCTGTCCGCCACATGCAGTTTTCTCGTGAATCCTAATGTAATAAAATATAGACACTTGAAATTTGCAAAGTTAGTGTATTTTTACGCAGACTACACTAACTAAAACTAAAATTAGACAAATCAAAATCAAAGGGTATTTTATCAGTTAATGTAATTTTTACTACGTAATTTTGACAACTTTATGTTCTCTTACGGTTTCCAAGAGTAAAGAGGCAAACTCTTGAAATTTTCAAAAACGCTTAAGCTAAAAAATCTCAAAATAAAAAAAATCGTCAAAACGGAAAAATTGTCAAAAGCCGAAAAATCCCAAAAAAAGAGCCAAAACGCAAGAACTGAAACTGAAACAAATCGCCAAAAAGCGAAAAAATCGTCAGAAACAAAAAACGGCAAAATTAAAAACATCCCAAAAACCGAAAAAATTCAAAAAAAAAAGACACTAACAAGTGCTAAAACTAAAAAAATCGCTAAAGACAACAGAAAAATCGCCAAAAACCGAAAAGTCGGCAAAACGAAACAAAGCGCTAAAACTAAATAAAAAGGTTAAAACAAAAATTTAAAATAAGTAATATATCGTCCTTACCATGTCAAACTATCCAATATAAGATATTCGTTTTTTAGATTAGTTACCTTGGCATTCTAATTTCTAGGATATGTCCCGGTTCAAAATACTGAAATTCTCAAAGACAATAGATAACTCAATAAGAAATATTTTAAGCCTGAAATTTTTAGGAATACGCCGACTTTAAATTCACAATTGACGACTCTTTGCGCTCTTGTGAAAATTACAAATTTGCATATTGGATTGTTTGACATGGAAGGGACGATAGGTATATCGATTGTATGGCCCAAAGTTCATATAGCATTACAATGTACTCCTATGTATGCACTGTCAGTACGGAAACCTTCGTGTGCAAGTGAAAGTCGCACTTTAATAAATTTATTATTGAATGTTAGTGAAGAATGAGACAAAAATGTATTGTTACGTTTTGTACCTTTTGAAATCTTTGATTCTGTAGGTTCCAGTATTTGCAATTGAATAAAAAGTCTCCAGTGTGCAATCATTAGCTAATCAGAACACTGATGTTAAGAGTTTTGAAGCACATAATGTTAAATAATTCACTATTGGAATACCACGATGTTAATTATGCTGCGGATGTATCGCCTCTTTTTTACTTAACACAAATATTCCAGAAGAATGTTAGCATTATCCACAAAATCGCAGCCTATTTGCAAATTTCTGAACAATAATAATGTACGAGTATAACATTTTAGTTGTTTTTATGCTTCGAACGTTTACTTGAACATCATATTGTAAGTTTGTATTATATTTCTTGTTTTTTATTGAAAACATTTGTATTAGGTTCGTTCACGTACTTTTTCATAACACTATTACATGTGTAGCGAAAAGAGCCGAAATTGATGTTTATCGTTCGTTGGCAAGAATATTTATATCGAAAAAACTGTGATGGGGTACTGACAACTATGGAAAGAATAACAAAGGAAGGATTCCAAACACTTTGATTCTGCACCAAAAATAAGGTCTCCAGCTGGTATTCAAGCAAGCATCTCAACGGCAAAAAGAACTATTGCAAGCGTTAAATATCTAAAATCACAAATTTTTTCACATCTTATTAATTGAAAATTTTGAAGAAGTCATACATTAATAAAAGGCATGATTTTTTTAATTACGCATACATGTGTGGATATGTAAAGACGTTTTCTAAAAAAAAACGATGAAAAGATCACAGAAATCCAGCGAGAATTAATTATTATTTAAAAAAGTTTAGTAGACTTTAATTCATATGTCTTATGATGTTTTTGCTGTAAAAATTATGTTAAAAATAGTTTGAAAATAAATAAGAAAATTTAATAAATAAAATTTATTATAACTTTAATTCAGAAAACAATTTGAATTTTTCTCTGCAGTAACATCATACATAAGTCAAATTAATTTTTGAAAATAAATAATGTTTTAGGGAGCTCCTAAAATGCTTAACTGCATAATTTCATGAAAGATCCATTTAAAAAAAAAAATTCTTAAAATTCGATGTTCTCAAATTTTTTATTACAATAAGCCTTCCAGATATGAAACTAATGCACAGAGAATATTAAATTCTTTCTCAATTCAGTTGAATTGTTAACTTGCTTTTATACACCTTTTTGTAATGGTTCAGTTATTACTGATTGAGATATGGATTTGCAAGACAATCCCACCAGCGATCTCCCGTAGTCCGTAGTATTAACAATATTTTTGAAAAAATTTGCATTGTTTTTAGTTTGTCGTCATTTGGTAGCGACTGACGTTTGTACTATTTACTAACTTACATTGTTTGCTAATGCAATATTTGCATAATTCCGTTTCTTTTTTTTTTGCTTTTTTTTGCTTTTTACTTCTAGGAATTCATTTTAATTTCTGTTGTTGGAGGGAAAACATTTTTGCATTTATTTTCCTCATTTCGCAAGTTCTGTTGCATTCTATTGTCGTTCCAAATGTGTTGATAATGTTACATTAAACTTGTCCCACATACTTTATTCATACAATTCACACTACCGCACACAAATGCCCCGCCATCGCACAAGTGCACACACATCCATACATACAAACATACATATCAATAAACACATACACATGCATATGTATGTATGGACGAGTATGTATTCATAGTTTTCTATGCACTCGGAATGCATACTCGTACAGCAACAAAAGCGATTGCATGAGCATGAATTTATGTACGTCGATGCAAATTTAAGTGTTTTGTTTTCACTACAAATTAAAAGTGAAACATTAAAGATATTAAAGTTTTTCTCGCCATTTGGCCTGGCCCCTGGCCATTGAAAGAAAGTCTTTGGTGTGTTATTTATTCAGTCGGGCATTTATTAAATGACAAAATCGATAAAGAAGAGTGAAAATAAATAATATTTTACGGCCTCCTGTTACATACTAGTACATATATTTGACTATTAACAATAAAGAGATTGAAATCAATGTAACTTATGATGTGTTAATTTAAAATCCAACCCTTTTTGGCCATTTACATCCTGATTGATTATTGATCAATTTTTGAGGATACAAAAATGTCCTTTTTACTGCCGAGGCAAACAATAGGCCGCACACAATTCAATGAAAAGGGCAAAAATTATTGTCTACAGGGTATATTGAGATTCTATACAACCGACGAAGGCTTTTTTCCTTCATACATATCTTTTTACTTTTTTTTTATTTTCTTCTTATTTCACTTTATATGTATTTTATTCAACAAGAGGGAAAAACATTTTAATGCTGTCAGTTTAGGCGAAAACGAAAATTTATTACAAGAGTAAATGTATGTATTTATGTATGTTTGCAGTGCAAGAAAGAAAAGGGATTTGTAATGTTTTTGGCTCCTTTTTACACACTTTTATATTTTTATATAGTATTTTTGGTAAAACCTCTTTACAAATAAAGGTTTAAGCAACAACAGCAGCCGCTATGACTTTAACAATGGAATCTTTTGTGAACGAATGTCAGTAGAAATAAATATGTACGTAAAACAGACGCACAAACAAAATCCTGAATCTGCATTTTTTTTTTTTTTTTCTTTAATTCGCACAAAGGCCAGTTGTGGCAAAAGTCGGAAGAAGAGTTAAATGCTTCGTCGTGTATTTTTTTTAAAAACCTTAAAGATTTTATATTTTTCAGCAAAGTATACGAGTATACAGAAAAACTATATTCATATTTCTAAATCTGTCATGTCGCGCAGCTGTTAGACAAAAATATTGAAGCAGGCCAACTTTTTCTAACATACAATAAGAGAACGACATCGTTGTATTTATTAATGGCAACTAATCGTTCTGGGATTCTTACGAGTATTTAAAGCGCACTCGTAAATTTATATATGCAGAGTTTACAAAGACTTGAATTTTTTCATTTAAAAACAATACGAAAACATAAACAATTTGGAAACTCATAACGCAAAACATTTGATCCCATATTTATAAAAAATAACTGGGGGATTCAAACTGTAGTCTTAAGTTTCTACTTAAGGTTTGTGAATCCATATGTAGAACTTGAACAAAACCACATTACAATCTGCAAAATGGTGAAATTTATTATTTCAAAATACATTTCGCACTTCGATTGGAAATTATTGCTCTTTGCGAGAATCGCTTTGGTTTTAACTGACATTTTGCTGATATGAATGCAAGAGCAACAATCTAATTGCAACTGCGACTTTGCTGAAATCGTTTGACGATTCATTTTTAATCACAGTTTCTATGGGAATTGAAAAGTTTTAGAATTATTAAAGTGTTAAATATATTTTGACAACCCACCCACCGCCCTTTTTCAATTTTATTGACTTGATATCGCAGTAACACAATTTGTTGTTTTTCACATTGTCGTTTAATGTTCAGAGTTTTGTTTGTACAACAACAACACCAGCAGGCATTGTTATTCTATTGTTAATATTTTTATTTGTTGTGTTGCTGTTGCTGTTTCTGTTGTTATTGTCACTGTACACACATATGTACATTAATATATTTAGTTTATTTCGTTCTTGTTTTATTTTTATTTTTTGTAATGCACTGGTCATGAAATTTTAATTTGGAAATAAAGGATATGTTTTGTTTGTAAACAACGCCAAGTACACACCACACAAACAAACTTACACATACAAACAAACAAACAAATATTTTTTCCGTTAATCCAAAGGTATTCATTCGTATATGTTTCTATCCATTCATATGAGCACACATACATATGCTCGTATGTATACATTAGACTGGTCCAATTTGAAAACATCATGCTCATGAGCTTCAAACAATAAGACCAATCAAGCAATATTGCATTAAATTTTGGGTAAATTTTTAAATAAATGTTCAAGGTAGACAAAAAGTTTATTCGTATCGTTTTTGTTTATATTGTTACGTTTTTAGCTCTTAAAACCCTTGTTTTTGTAGGTTTGAAAATTTTCATTAAAAAAGAGACACCAATGAGCAATTCTTGCCAAGTCAGAACACTTTATTCACTCAACACCTGTATTAAACACACAATGTTGAATTACTGGCTTCTAGAATACCACAATGTTAACTTTTGCTGTTACATCGCCTTTGTCATGGTTGGTTCGTAAAAGATTTATTAAGAAATATACAACCACACAAACACATAATCCAATGCGGACGCCACACACAAACAATAACATTTTTTTACAAGTTTTCAACACACAAACATTCAAATTTGTTTTATGAATATGTAGAATATTTTCAAAAGAGTGATTGTATATGGTCATGGTTTCCAGGAGTTAGTTAATCAAATTATTGTGCCGATGGGTAACAAAATATGACCAAACGAGATTTTCCACCATTTTGACTTAAGATTCACATGAGTGAATTGAATTAAGGGAAATAACAGAAATGCTGATGGCGCAATCCATTTACTGGCTGTCAACATGACAACAAAAGCGACACACTCGCTCATTCATTTATTGTCCCTATAGAACTGAAAATTTTTATAAAATTTTCATTAATGAAACTATTCACAATCTTACATTGAACGTGGCAAGACAAGTTTGCGGACAATATCCACCCACTAGTTTTGTACATGACCAGTTGAGTAGTTTTCTTTTACCGAGCCTTTGGGTACATCTTCTGTTAGATTGTCTTAAAGGAGACTGTAATCGGCAAATATCGTCCGAGCAAATGTCAAAATTTCTCAAGTACTCGCTGATGAAAACGTCTTCCGCGACAGGTTGGCCAACTGGTAAGATTATCTAGATGACAATTACGTTACAATCAAGACGATATTAGTAGACACAAAGTAAAAGGAATTTTTAATCAGAAATAATTTCTTAGTCGGGCTTAAGTTCAGTAATTTCAATTCTTATTGAATGAAATATTTTTATTAATTAATGTGAGTTTCTAAAGAAGAGAAGAAAAATTAAATTAGACTATAAGCTGGGGGAAATACCGATATTTTTCTGTGCAGCAACGCACTTCATCAGCACCCAAGTCTATCTACTGGGGAAGAGATTGTTATTAACATCAGCGATTTAACGAATTTTTGTTTAATAAAACGTACTGATAAGCAAAGTTTACGACTTTATAAGTCGCAAATTGTAAAAACCTCCAAATGTATATCGAGCCTCATTTTCGATTTAATCGTAAGCGTCAAAAATTAAGTTTTTCAGGAGAACGTTTCTTAAAATTTTTAAATATGTTTTTGTATGTAAATTGTCGCTGACGATAAAATTTTACAGCCCGTATGTTAGAAGTTATCAACAATTTTCGAATTTGCTAATTCTAAACTATTGGTAGACCCATAAAATTTTAATTTCAATAAATAAATATATTTTTGATAACATGTCGCTTACGATAAAATCGAAAAAAAGGCTCGATATAACATTGAGTACTTGCGATGACTGGAACAGGGGCAGCTTTGTGGAGATAAAACAAATTGCATCTGCAAGTTTTTTGGTTTTTGAACCAGTCTAATTTACACACACACACACACACACATTAATATATGGAATAATGGTTTTGTAGCTGTTGCCACTATTGTTGTTTTTATGGCTTCTTTTTTCTCTTTTCAAAATGGGACAGCCGTTGTGAAATCATTTTGCAGGCATTTGGTTTAGTTTTATTTCTAACAATCGGGGTTTATGTAATATGAACTTGCACAAATAGCTTAACTATTAATAATTTTATTGTTCAGTGATTTACAGATGACGGCAATTTGAAAACATTTTAGCAGATCAAATTTTAATAAAAATCCTTTACACTGTAAAATATGATAAAGGGAATTTATGTTGCAAAAATATGCAAATGTAATGAGATTTGAACTGTGATCAATTATGAATAAACACCAATTGAAATAATTGTCGAACAATTTAAATAAAGCAACAAATTATTAAACAGGCGCAGGACGGGAGGACATGCGAACTAAATGGCAGAGAGATGTATCCTAAGATCCATTCCCAAATGTTCAATAGTTGAAGAAATTATTTCTTCAAAAGAAATGCTCTTTTGCACATCCCTTGCGCTAAAGTGAATTATCTTAAAAAAAAAATCCAAGCAGTTCTGGTTATCTAAAACCGCTAGGAAATTAAATCGCTTTTGCTTATTTCTTAGCCAAAAATAAAATATAAAAAATTTAGAAAATTATAAATAAAACTGCAACTTAAAAGCCACTTTACAAAAGGTTAAAAGAAATCAAAATGCACAAAAGTGTTTTTGAAAGAAAGGCGTGCGTGTGTGTGTATCTTTGTACTCATACTTGCACATACTCCTACACAAATATTTAGACTATAAAATACGACCAAAGCAGAAGATAAACATTAAGAGGAGCAAGAAAATGCATAAAGAACAACTCTAACAGCAGCAATAATACAGAAAGCGTATGAGCGTTAAAGTGTGTGTGTGTGTGTGTGTGTGTGTGTGTGTGTGTGTATTTATGTGCATTTAGGAATCTTTTCGAAAGCAGCAGAATCATTCATTCAATTGTCGAATGTGTCAGTATACGAGAGCAGTTGCTTTGAATGGACTATTGAAGAACGAGTTCTTCCTTTTGTATTGCTTGCACATTTTATTTAATTTTTTTTTGCATCTTTTTACACAGCAAATTGCAAGAAAAGTAGTTTTATTTTGCAATTGCAAGTGTATGTGAATGTGTCTTGTCTTTCCTGTAACTCTTAAGGAAAAAGTCTTATTTGAGTACTGGAAAAAATAACAACTAAACTAAAACTACAAACAGAAACAGAAACAGAAACAGAAATAGTCAAACACGTACATTCACAACAACAAGTAGATACAAGTTATAGTTATTTTTGTGATTTCTTAAGTTCTTTATATTTTCCGTTAAATTTTTGCATAAAAAATAAATGTTCTTTACCATAATCATGGTACTATAAAGTCTCGTCTGAAGATGGAAATTTGTATTGTAATTTTTTTTTAACTTTGTTATTTTATGTTGTTATTTCTTTTCCTGTTTTATCTGCTCGTATGTATTTATTTTTTTTTTCTTTTACTTACTTTTAAATATTTTCCTCCTGCTTTCTTTGATAAAGTAAAAAAAAGAAACTTTGCATAAGTCATTTATCAATGTGGTGATACACACGTACACACGAATGCACACAAGTCAAGCCCAGTAGTTTCCCAACGGCCATACAAATTTTCCAAGCTGGTGTATATCTACGAGTCTATTGTACTTGCCTGAATTTTGCTTTAGAGAAAATTATTTCCCTTAAATTTTTATACATTGTAAATTCGTTTACCAGAACTGAGAGGTAGTTGTGTGAAAGGCTTTTATTCAAGCTTATTTAGAGTTTTCTCAAAAATTTCTATTTCTTTACACACACACACATACAAAAATTAAGAAAACTTCAATACACAGCAGTGCAGTGCAGCACCGCACAGTGCACCGCAAGTTTTGCGCAAAAAGTGGAAGAAGTAGTTTTACTGCATAATTTAAAAACAGCAGGAGTTGACTGACATGTCATATGACGAACCAAACGGATATGAGCTTAAAATGTTGGCACGCTGAAAAACAAATTAAGTGGAAGAAAGCATAAGACCACTAAGGAAAGAATACAAGATGTAAGGACGGACGTCTCCTCTCCATACGGCAAACAACGTTGCGTATGAATGATGGCAATTTTCTTGGCTCTCAGTCAACCATTAAGAATTCCTTGAACATGAAACATAACTCAACGCCCAGGATGAATAAGTTTCACATATGTATTCGTATGTACATGTTGATGATATTATAAACGCTGTATTCCTGTGCATGTGTGCATGTGTGCATGTGTAAGAGCTGTGTTCGAGTACAGACGCCAAAGGAAATTTAATTAAGCATTTCTCACAAGAAAAGTATATTGAATATATAAAAAAAACATATACATACATACATATATATGCATATATGTATCAACACATATTTAACTAGATTTGTATGAATTGATTTTAATTAATACTTTAAAAAGCCATAAAAAATATTCAAATAAAAAGTTTTACGAAAATTTGTCAAACGTCTGAATGCTTGTGAATTTACACAGCATTAAAAAGCGTGAAGGGATTGTACAAGAATTGTATGTTTTAATAACGAAATAATTGGGGGATCCAAACGGTAGTCATAGAGCTCATATTGTCATCACTTAACAACATTGTGCAATTCTGCTTTATATAACGTGAAAGTAACACTTAAGTAACGAAAGCGATCAGCTGTTTCATTAAGGGACGTGGACGTTCGGATAATTTGCTTTTAAGAATTATCTTTTAAATAATAATAAAGTTAGTCTCAGTCCAGACTTGCTATTTTTGTTGCAGCAATTCTTGAATATGTGGGAGAGTGTTGAAATAGCGATATATGCACTTTGTATTCCTATCTCGCTCTTTTAAACTAAAAAACAAAAAATTGCTGCAACAAAAATTGCAAGTCTGGACAAGGACTTATTATGTTTTGCTTCTATTGTTATTATTTTTTTTAATAATTATGATTTTAAAATAAATTCAAAAGGCACTTGCAGATATAATATTTTAAGATAGACAAAGATCGACTACAGTAATTTAAGTCTATACAAATTTATAACATACAGAATTCTATAGATTAATTGAGTATTTCAAGCTTTCCCAAAGCGCAATTTTTGCTCTTTTTTTAATCTTGCAATATTATTTATAAACTTAAAAACTTGAACTAGAAAACAACATTTTCAGCCAAAGAAAAGTAATGGAAAATATAACTTTCATATGCAATTTTGTTTTGGCAGACAAGATAATTTGGCTAAGAGGAGTCGATATTTTGTAATAGAAAAAAAATAAATAAATAAAAGCGCAATAAGCAAAAAGTTTTCAGTAGCAAAAAAAAGATTGTAAAATCATGGCATGGAAAGAATAAAGAAAATTTATTGATAGAAATTAATTTTTCTTCGAAAGTTTGAAGAAAACTCAACAACATTGTGAACTTGAATTGAAAAGTTGTTAGAAATTACAATTTTTGATTTAACAATGCCAACCAAGAACAACAGCAAAGACAAATAAAAATGTATTTAAATGAAATGAATAAGAAATACTAAATAAATATTTTCACAATTTATGAAAATAATTGACAAGGTCAGGGGAATTAAGCAATGTTTCGCATCTTCTTTGTACTACAAAGAAAATGTTTGAGGTGAGAAAACTTAAACAATGCATTGGACTTTAATTTTTTTTTTATAAAATACTTTTAATATACATATTTTATCTATCGCTCAGCAGAGAAACATAATTATATGTGTATATATCGAGCCACTACAGCAACAGAGTTATAACTCTAAAACTATATTTTATAAATTCAAGAAATTTATTATTCGACATACTGTCATAATTATATTGTAAGTGAAATTTATTTGAAATGCATATAGACATCGCTTAACCACCAGCAAATAAATTTCACTTATGTTTTATAAATTATTAATGGATATATATTTTTTTGTAGGTTTACAACATTGAGCTGGATTTATTTGACAATCGATTTAACAGCTGATAGTTGCTTTTTGTTTAGTTTGGTTTGCCCTTTCATCACGAAAGCAACGCTTACAAACTGTTGAAATTGTCTATCAAAATAATCGTAATCGTCCATCAGTACGGCTAATTTGAATAACTAATATGATGCATGCCGGAAAACGTCGAATACTGCACACCAAACAAGCTACAGCCGCTGTACAGCAAAACATTAAAGAAAATAGGAATGTGCCCGCCCAGTCTTTAAAGGATTTTAAGAAAGACTTTACGAACTTTCAAGACTCTACTAGAACAGGGATTGAACCAAAACTACCACAGTTTGTACCGCCAATTCGACAAATGGGTTAAAACACAAGTTTATATTCACTCATTTTCCAGTTGCCAACATCTACGTCACGTCAATAGAATACAAAAATATTGGGAGTTGTCTACTCGCTCTCGAGAACAATTATTTGCTATTGGCAGTCTATTCCTGTTCCCTAAGGTCCAGAAAATAACATGAAATTGTCAATAGCAGTGAGTTGTTTTCGACCACGAGTAGAGAATCCTCAATTTTTTAGTATTGTATTGACGTGACGTTGATGTTAACAACTGGAATGGGGGTGATTGAAATTGATTTTGCATACAAAATTTTGTTCAGCGTTGCAGCTCATATTTGGTTGTATGGGTTCGTAAACAAGCATAACTGTTGCATTTGGAATGAAGATAGTCCGCAAGCATATAACCACAAATATTTTTCATTACTATTTAGTCGTTACTCTTTTTTGTTCAAATGTTTGCACAAGTGTGAAAGTACGTACCTTAAGATATCTATCGTTACCTTAATATAAAAAGCCTCTTAACTCATAATTTTTTTAACGAGATTTTTGCATTTTTTCTCGATACATTAAATGTTCTTCTATCGAAATATGGAAAAAAATCTCGATTTAAAAAATTAAAAAAATAATGATTTACGGCCTTTCTCTATTAAGGTAACGTTATCTTTATTTTTTATTCTATAAATATAATTAAAATGCAAAATAAAATAATTCTACCAACACATAACATTCAAATACTCGAGAGCATACCAGAACTTTGGATTAATTATTCAAGGTATAGTGTAGTGTAACAGAGACATTTAGCCACGAGCATAAACAAAACTATGCAAAATGAAAAAATAAATATATATGTACGTATGTATGTATGTATGTATATGCTTACAAACAAACATATTTTGATTACATTTTCCCTTTAAAATTTATATTGTTTAGCTTGAAAGCAAACATTTTCTCGCCAGTAGAAATCTTATAATAAATTGAAACTCTGTAGAAACAGTATACAATGGGCATTTGTGTGGACTTTGAAAAGAGTTTGCTAACGAACAAACAACAACAAGAAGAAAAAATACTACAAGTGGGAAAATGCAAAACTTATTCTTAAGTTGAAAAGAATGAAAAGAAAATGCATTATTATCTGAAATAAAACGAATGTTTAACGTTTAAATAGAAATTAAGATTTACGGAATTATGTATGAAGTTTCAGTTTAGCCTAAGGGATCTTTACAGATTTCCGCCTCAAGTAATTTTTTATGCTAGCGCACATACACACACACACACACACACAGATACACAGACAGTCAGGCTAACTTACAATTAAA
Organism: Nowickia ferox; assembly: GCA_936439885.1. NCBI lineage: Eukaryota > Metazoa > Arthropoda > Insecta > Diptera > Tachinidae > Nowickia > Nowickia ferox. The sequence goes on from OW387025.1 coordinate 115,411,725, forward strand.
ATTTAAACATGTGCAGTGATTCGAAGAGCAGTTTTTTACAAAACAAAACAAAAGTTTGCACATTTTTTTTATTATTGTAACACTTTTATTTCTTTGCCAAACACTTAAGTTCGTATGAAGTACATAAATATTTGTATACATACATACATGCACATGCATGCACTGGCTGCTACTTTTGAAACTTAAACTTTAAGAAATTGTAATTGTTTAAAAGGAAACTTAGTGAAATACACACACACACACACGCAAAAGCAAACACGACAGCAAATGTTTTGTTAATGTGATTTATTTTTATTTTTATACATAAATACATGTGCACATTCTTATGTAAGTAAATGTTAGCATACATACGTACGTGTGTGTGTGTGTGTGTGTGTGTGCATGGAATAGATTAACAATGTATGAATTTGTATGCCGGTACTTTAGTTTACTTTTGATTTAAAACAAGATTTGTTTACTCAAATCTAACCTCAAAGTTAAATTGCCTTGTGTTCAGCTTTACCAAAAGGTATAAAATACATATTTGAAAAGGTACATTCATTCACAATAACTTAAAGTTGGAATATACATACATACGCACACACGTTCCTTCATACATTCATATGTATGCATTTATGTATTTCATTCAAACTTAATTCAACTGAGAGAAATAAATTTTGCATTGCTAAAACTGGTACGGACTTTCACGTTTGTAAAATTTACATTTATTTATACACGGAAAAATAACTAAACTAATATTATTTTAGAGAATTATATTTGCATACACACAATTCAATTATTTTTTAATTTTTACAATTTACGAAAACTATCAGAGTTTAGGAGAACCGTAACGAAACAATTGTAAGAACATCAAGTTTTGCTTCAGTTGACGGAAAAAGTTTCCACTGAGAGAGGAAAATGTGATGGCCCCACTCATCATTATGTTTTCCTCTCTCTTCCATATGCTCAAATGTTACTCTAAAATTGCCTTGAGTGAACCCAGGGCTCAAATCGTCACATTCGTGATCGCATCGACAATCGTACGAAAACAAATTAAGTGAGTCGTCAATCGTATAAGCTGAATTAGATTGCAGTACGTTCACGTATGTCAGAATCCGAAAATGGTGTTTTCACGTGACGAGTTGTACGTTCGCGGATGTGACAATTCGACCCCAGTGTTATGTTATAACATGCCTGTAATTGACAATAAATGTCAAAAATTTCGTTCAAATTTTCTTTTAAATGTCCATACTAGCAAACGAACATTTCCTTAAGAATTTTACCATTTTAATGTCTTAAGTCTTACAACCAACATTCTTGGGCCACACTTTTCTCGCCGTGCAAGTTGTAGCACACATAAAACATTTATTTTCATTCTGTTACAATACAAATGTTGCGAACATTAATTTTGTTTCCAAAAATTACACACACAACACTGCTTAAAGATTATTTGTAGAAATTTAAATTAAAGGAACGAATTGCTAGAATAATTGTTAGAAATTGAAAGGTATACTTTATAATGACTCCATTCTATCGGCTAAGAAATTTTGTATGTTTGTATGTTTTCATAAAGAATTCCGTTCCCAGAGAAAATACATTATTAATAACGACCGAAATATTGAAATTTTTTATGCGAATTATACTTTAAAATACATTAACATTTGTTAAGAACTTTCCACGACCAAATAATTTTCTATCAATTATTTGTTAGAAGAGTAGCTTAAATATCAAATTAAATCAATCAATAAAAAAAACCCACAGCGACCGTTTCCCTTAAAAATAAAATATCCGCCGTAAGCTCAACTTCACATAAATGTTTAAATATAATTGAATGATATTTTTAAACCTAAACGGCCTTCACATCAAACATCATCATTAATGATATTTATGTAAATGTGAGTTTAAGAAACGAAATACATTTGAGTTTCACTGGATGAGTTGCAAAAATGTAAGACTAGTTTTTCCCTAATTTGAGGCTATAAGGGCAAAAGTGGTGTAACCCCAAACTATTGAACTGCTTTATTGCTCTATTTAATAATTTAGTTGGTCTGTTTCTTTGTTATATTATATATATATTTCAGCTACTACATCTTTTGAATATGGAGAGGTGGCTTACTCTACTTTAATTTGATGGTTGATTATGTAAAGAACATATTTATCACCAGAAAAGCAACCACAAAATATGTGAGTTAAACCACTTTTTTTTTTAGAATCCAAAACTTATTTGTGACGCAGAGTTAAAAAATGCATCGAAAATAATTTAACAAGTAGTAAAAAAAAACTTTAAATATCATAAATGGTCATTCGAAATGAAAAATCATAAGAGAAATCCAAAGATGATTTTAAAATACCTGTCGAATGATACCCATTTTGATACAGATCGCTGACTTTTTTCGCATTTACAAAATGGCGTCTGTTAGCCACCATATTGAGTTTTGACTCCTGTCAAATCTCTAGTGACACTAGGATTAAGACAAATCGATTGATGTAAGAATCATCGAAATCGATCCACGTGTTCGGTTTATATACATACATAAACAATAAGGCTGATAAACACAATGCCCTTCTTTGCGTAGCGTAGTCGAGTATTAAAATAATTTGTATTTATTTAAATATTTATTTAAGGCCTTATTCATGAAAAAATATTTTTTGATTTATAAGAGCTTTATGAATCAGTTTTTTATACAAAATTTGTTTGATAAATCTTTTATAAAAAAAAATTCTCCTTCTTTACAATAGAGAAAAACAAAGAAGCCGAAAACTAAAAAATGTAAACAAAGAAATCAAAACAAAAATAATTTTATAACTGTAATAGTGTCGACTATTTTTTTTTTTACGAAAATCACGCTTTAGCTTCTGTTTCTGCCATAAAGAGCATAGCTCTAATATCATGGTCTGGTAAACAATTTTTTATAATGCAATTTATCGAACGTGACACTAACGTGACATATGCCTTGAGGTTTTGCAAATTTTTTTCAGAATTGCAGAGTGTGTTAGTTGAAATTTTTTAGATTTTCCAAATTTTCAATAAATCTCCTCTAATTTAACAAAGAAATAAATATTAACATATTTCTTTTCATCCGAATTTATACAAATAACATCAAGATTTTTTAACATTATTTGATAAGAGAATTTTTATTATTTTTGAACTACTCTGAGTCATATTTTTTTTATCAATTTTAAATATGATAGACAAATTCAAGAAATTTATTATTCGACATATTGTCATAATTATATTGTAAGTGAAATTTATTTGCTGGTGGTTAAGCGATGTCTATATGTGACGGTTCAAAATGTGTGGTTGAAGTCTACTGACGATTTGTTAAAGCAACAATGAAATGCATATAGACATCGCTTACCCACCAGCAAATAAATTTCACTTATGTTAGACAAAATTACAAACTACAGTAACATGTACATACATTACCAAATTTATCAAAATTATTCAAATGTATTAGCAATCAACTTGTTAGATGATGGTAATGAAATCCGAAGACCTACCCGTAATAAAAATTAAAAAAAATCGTTAACAAACGAGTATTAAATAATATTAGTACTACAATTTATAAACATACGAGTATATACATAAATTTCTTATTTTTCATTGGAACTAAATAATTATGTATTTTGCTTATTAATTTATTCTCTTTAAAATTGATTGCAAATAAAAATGAATTTAAAACAATATATTTTAAAATTTAAATTGAAATTATTTACTTGACTTTGGGATATACTTTAATTGAAAATCCAGTAAACTATTATTAAACGATTGAATATTTCGTAAAAAAAACAAATATGCAAAAGTTTAATGACAACAAAAAAATAAACGAAAATCTGTCGTTGAAGTTTAAGCAAATTTTACTCGTATTTATAAAAAAAGCCAAAAGAAGAAGAATTTGTTTTTAATAAATATTGTGTAAATTTCATAAAAATTACAATTGAAACAATTATTTAATTTTAGATATTGCAAAATGGCAGATACTTTAGTAAGACAATTTCAAATCGAGCAGACAAAGAATAAGTTTGAACATTAAACGTTTGAATTTTTAAATGAAATTTTTGGTCGTTTTATGAGTTTTTTTTTCTTTTGTTATTTGGATTAAAAAATAAGTAAAAAAAATTATAATCCTTTAGACTGTGCTTAGTGTTTTATGTAAATATATAATTGATTATTTTACACAAATGTTTTAATCTGGTGGCATCATAATTTATGTTTCGTTTTGAATATTCCGGCATTTTAATAGTTGATATAAATCAAGCTTTAAGTACTTGAGAGAAGACAAGTAAGAACTACGCCATTAATAAAAAATGGAAAGATATACGCTTGAACAATGCATTGAAATTATTACAATTCACTACAAAACTAAAGCATTTTTCGGGTCCAGTCGTTAAGAAGCTCTGGGCTGATTTGAATTCTCATTTGGGGACAGAATTGAGTGGAAGGGGATTTTGGGACTTTATTCAAATGTAAAAAAATACGCGTACGACTTTAAAAATCGATTTTTTTTTTACTGAATGATATATTTTTGGGGGAAAAATTTGGAATTTTTCTTTCTTGGGGACATGACCCTTTAAGTTGGCTACAAGAGGCAAAATTTTTTGTTGGCAACACTGCTAGCGTCACCGTTATTATTTCTTAAGTGCGGTCAGGCTGGTACATATGTGTTGTTTGGCCTTCGAAAGTTTTTCGTCTCGCTCGCACTGGTTGACCGATTTGCCACAGATACCGTGCATAGTCTTGCGGTGCTTTTGTAGTATTTCGTTAACAACCAAGTTGCTATTTTTTATATGAAGGAATAGGTCATGTAAGATCAGCCACAAAACCATTTTTAAGAAAAATATTAATAGCATCCTGGTCATATGGTTTAGTCACTCCACCCATTTTTGTGTAAAAATATTTTACAAATTTACTTTGTAAAGTGTTTATGAAATAAATAAATAAGAAACTGTGAAACTGGTCGAACTGTGAAATTGGGATGTACTATTTCGAAAATGAGGCTGGCGCAACTGTTCTGGTGAATAGAATTTCACCATTGGACGACCACTAAAGATTCTGTATTGCCGGGAATGTTTTCAACAAGATGGCAATACGTGAATCACAAGTAATGATACCAATGATATTTTGCCTGAAAAATTTTCTGACCGTGTGATTTCTCGAAGAAGAAATTAGGCACTGAGCGCTTGAGACGTAACATCTTTCTAGTTTTTTTCATTTTTTGCTACACAGAACAACAATTCCTGCATTAAACGCGTTTAATTGATTAAAAAACACAAAAATAAAACTATTGAGTCAATAATTTTAAATAAATTAAATTTTTAAACAAAACTTCAATTGAATCAATTACATTTTTAATTAACTTTTGTTTTCTTTTCAATTAAACGTGTTATCGCAGGAATTTTTTTTCAACAAAAGTTCAATTGAATCAATTACATTTTTAATTAATTTTTGTTTTTTTTTTAATTAAACATATTTATCGCAGCAATTTTTTTCTTCAAAGAGTGATGGAAAATTTCATGAAAAGAATATGGTCCTTCAAGCGTAGTCGTGGCCGTTTTTTGCTTGGTATTGTTTTCGATTATTAATAGCGATGATTTTACTTCTAAGTACTCGTTTTTTACACATCATAATTAAATCTCTTATTGCAAGACCCTCTATTTAAAAAAGAAAAGTTCTTTATTCCCTTAGTCACACATTCACAAGTGACATTCGAATAAGGAAAAACAAACGTAAGCTAAAATTTATTATCTGCTATTACGCTTTCTTTTACTGCGCAATATTTAATTATTCCCATCAATCACCAGCAAACTGTAAAAATGATTACCAGGATTCAATGAGATTATATGCATGCTCTTCTTTTTGGAAAAATTGCAATTTGATTTGAAGGGATATCAGCTTGCAATAGTCATTAACTGGCTTCAACCTAAAACGCATGCCAAATTATATAAAAATTAGTTTGGGTATTGAAAAAAATTTATTTATTAATTAATTCTCAAAACTGTCAGCAAACTATAACGAAGCCGAGGACATTGAGTAAAAATGTCAAATCAGGATGATTAAAAGCTGTTGGACATAAAATTCTCGAAGGTAAAATAATTGTAATTAACATGAACTGAAACTAAAATATTTATAAAAATATGTTGCCAAAAACTATTTGTATACAAGTAGCAACCCTGCGAAAATTACTGCTTCGCCGTAAGCATGATATTTATTCGCGATGGCCTTTTTTGGAGCATCTTGTTTTAAATGCTTATTTCAGTGCAGTTGGTATGTAGTAAATTCATAGAATATTGAAGCTTCCAAACGTTCGTTCACAAGTATGTACTGTTTCCAATACCATGATTATTTCTTGCTGGGAAGATTATTTCGATGCAATGCTTGGTGAACTACACTAACGAACAAGAGTTTTGGGCAAAAATATTGCAACCAGATGCTGCTGCTTGCCCAACCCCATAGAATTAATCTAAACACCTTTAGCAGAACTTTTCTAATAAGTAAACTCGTCAAATGAATGATTACATTCGTATGAAAAACTTTTAGTTTGATTCGCTTTTTCTAACATAAATGATTTGTGTGATTTTATTTTTAACTGGCACAAAGCGATGCTCGTTATGCAGCGTTTCCCATTGCCACGAAGTTTTTGTTTTTCCTTTTCGTTCTTTCTCCTAAACGACAAGCAAATTTGTCATTATGAAAAGGTGTAGTATATCACATGACAATTTTATATAAATGTTAAGTAAGAAAAAAATAACCAAACGCACATAACCTTGAATATAAAGAGAGAGAAATAAATAATAATAAAACAAATATAAAAACTGTGAACATCTGTGAAAAAGAACAAAATCAACTGATGCTCCTTTACAAGGACATACGTTTTTCCTCTTCAGTGATACGAAAAATTATTAAATAACACGCTCGAAGAAAGGGATTGGCATGGCAAAAAAAAAAAGCCACATAGAAAGCGAACAGATCTAAGAAAAATAAACATTTGTATGCTTGTAAGGCTTAAGATAGAAATGCAATATTGGAATTATTAATCATAACCCATCGTACGCTGGCACAAATGCAAATCCATATTAGAAGGATTAGTTATATTAAGGACGCTCAGCACGAAATTTTAAGAATATAAAAAATAATGAATCAGGGGAAAATCAAAAAACTTTAAAGCTTAAATGAGTGGAAAAGCTTTATCTTTTCTGTAATCTGATTTACCAGTTCTCATTTATACAGGACATACACGTATATTTACTCTTGTTTAGATTTGCTTCAAGATTAAGAATTACAGGACTCCAATCGGCTGAACTGTTTTACAAATCGCCAAAACACGGGGTTCCCTAAGAGAAACTCTCCAAATGCGTTTATTCGTACATGTGTTTTTATGTTCATATAACTTCACATGAGTATGCACGAGTTCACATGCACATGCATTTGATGTAGTGTCCTCTAAATGGATTGAACCTCACGTACTGAAGAGTTGACACATGCACTAGACATAAACACACACGTAGTAAATATTTTCTATGGATAAGTATATTTTACTTTTAAGGATTCTTTTGAGATTATACGAGTATTTACACAACGTATGCTTTGAATAAATATGTACATATACTCGTATGTATTATCCTTTTCGTTGTGTTTGGATTGCTCTGGTTTGGTTTTTTACTCCAAGGGAAGCTTACTTTGTATGTTTTTATTTTTTGTTTTTTCTATCCCATACCTGTTTGTAGCCAGAGCAAACACATTTGTTGTCCTTCCCTTTGGCTACAGGTGTAATAAGATTTTATTGAAATTCTTATTTATATATCACACACAAGCACACCCTCAAGCATACAGCATTCGGCCTCTATACAAATGTAATTTTAATAGGATTTTAGGAAGATTTTTTTTTTATGTTGATTCATTTTCTGTCTGTGCTCATTTTTTTAGATATTTTTTTTTTTTTGTATTTGCCCTGGTTGTATTCAAATTGTTTGTCTGTACACAAAAGGAAAGAGCCACAAAGGAAAAATAATGACTTCAACCCAAAAAAAAGTCAAAAGAAAATTCATATTTTTGTATTAAACATTATTTTATTTTTTTCATTTTACCTAAAATAAACAATATGACTTTTGCGCTTTTTGAGCAGGCATATGAATGGGCATACATACCGCAATTGTTCCTCTAAGGCAGCCGTGGCCAAAGTGGCACTAGAATAGCGAACTTTAATCTTCAAGAAACACACATACACCCAAAGATTTCTCTCGTTGGTTGGAACTGCTCGAAGGGGGTCAACTCAACATTTGCAAATTCTCAGTCAAGGTCTATCAATCCCCCTTATTATAAACTTGACATACAGACGGCTGTAAAAATTGTCACTTGTCTACTCTTTGTCGACAACAATTGACAACTATAAAATTTACTTTCGTCTTGGGAATATACGGTCTAAGCTCGAAATTATGTATTGACTTTTTCTCTCGTTTAGCTTTTTTAATGTCGGGCTGTCAAAAGGTGTTTACAACTTTCTTATGCCAATTTGTTTTATTTCGGTTTGTTGTACACAATTCCACAAACCATGTGTTTTAAAAACGTATATGAAAAACTAGAATACATTTAAAAATTATAAGTATTAATTACACTATGCAACAAATAAAAATAGTACTTCCAAACGGTAATAAAACCCTATAATACATATGTTTGGCGATTTTGGTGACCAATTTCCTTCATGGGGCTCCAACGATTTCGAAAATCAGTGCGCCCTCACACAATGGTGTCATCAGTTTTTTGCCAACAGCTAATTCAGACTTGGTGATAGCTCTAAAATTCTGTACCATATATAGAAAACCGTTTTCCAACCGAGTAAAAATATCCTTTATTTGACGCTGGTAATGTAGCTTTTCATTGGTGAAAGAATTTTTAAAATCGGTTTAGCTAAAGAGTAGAAAAAATTATGCACGATTTTTTTTTTTCTGTGCAAATATGACCACTGTACATCGTTTTTTTTTTTTTTTGCAAAATTTAGATGTGACCCCCTTTAGAGGAGCAAGTGTGATATCTTAGCGTATATACTCGTATGCATGTATGTGCTTTTGTAAGCTAATGGCTTTCTTTGGTATTGTAGAACTTCTCAATTTCATCACTCTTTAGTAAAACTGTTGCAAAAGAAAACATATACAAATAAAAAAAAGTAAATCAAATAAAAAAAACAAATAAAAAACAAATAAGATTTATAATGAATGTGTAATGTCGCGTATGAAATATATTTTGCAGTAACGTTGATGATGAAAGCGATAATTTTTTCTGAGATATGTGAATGTGATTGTTATTGTGATGGATCCACACAGAGTTTAAATTTACAGAGTGGTAGAGAGTGCAAGGGGAAAAGGTGCCTACCTCGCACTCTATATGCCAGCGCTGTAGAAATTTTACATTAAACACATAGACAACAGCTGACTACAAATGCTGTTAACTGCTCTAGTCGCCGTGTAGTCAACTGCTTAAATATATTGGCATTGGCACAATAAGCACCTGATGTTAAACTTGAGTCTATCTTCTAGTTCATTTTAGACACAACCTTGTAATCAAACCCACGTAATAAAAATGGATTTGACAATTGGTTTCGTGCAAAAAATGCACTAGTGAATAAGTTTGACTTAAATCTAAGTGATGCCACTTTCAAATATGCATTTCACATTTATTAAAATAAAATTATTACAATATTTTAAAGGGTATTTTTTATGGAGTGACACAAGTTTAAATCATAATAAAAGAAGAAATTACATTTTTTTAACATCAATGAAAGGGGCTTTATTTGAAAGAAATTTTTATGAAATTAATTTGAATGATTTCTGCCATGTGGCCGCCACGGCTGGCGCGTAGAAGGCGCAATCTGTAACACTAATTTTCAACAACTTTTCGTAGCATTTTTTTCTTAAGAGAATTAACACTCAGGCAATGAATGCCTACTACTATTACTAGGTGTTACCTTCTTTAGGAAAGGTATAGTGATAGAGAAGACAGGTGGTGAAGGAAGAGATAGAGAAAAGCTTCATTCTTTTACAACTCTGCTTTTTTCACGGTTTAATAATGCAGTGTTGCAGCGCCTCTGGTATTAAATGAGGTATTACATTTTTTTTTAAGCCATATGATTGGTTATTTTACTTCGCAGATGATTCTGTTACACAACGAAGGAGAGCGCTCTGATGTTACATTAGGATTAGTATCTGCTGAAGCCGGTACAGTTCAGTGACCAGTGACTATGCCTTCATCACTTGAACTTTTATTCAACAACTGATCTAGGAATTCAATTATTTGTGGTTTATCGACGAAGACAAGTGACTAAATATAATCCCAAAGAAAATAATCCAATGGAGTTAAATCACACGATCTTGGTGGCCAATTAATTGGGCCATTAAGTGAAGTTATTTTTTCAGCAAAAGTTTCTTTTAGTAAATCAATTGTAGCGCCTGCTGTGTGGCATGTGGCTCCATCCTGTTGGAACCACATATCAGCAATATTAATACCACGTAATTGAGGTAGAAAAAATTTCGAATCATGTTCCTATACCGTTCACCATTTACAGTAACATTCTGACCATCATCGTTTTTGAATACATATGAGCCAATGACTCCGCCAGCCCATAAAGCGCACCAAACAGTAATTTTCTGTAGATCTAATGGTGTTTCGACAAAAGCTTGTGGATTCTCTTCACTCCAAATGCGACAATTCTGCTTATTTACGTAACCATTCAACCAGAAGTGGGCTTCATCGGAAAATTAAATTTTGAATTTTTGAGTTTGATGAATAGAACAATTATTTTAATTAAATCTGATGTAAGTCGTTTCATAATGAAATTTGAAAGCAAACTAAACAAAAAGCAACTATCAGCTGTTAAATGGGTGCTCAAATAAAGCAGTGATGCCAACTCAAAGTTTTGACACTTTGTATTAAAATATAATAAATTCATTAAATACGGACTTTGACTCGCACACAAAGGGCTGCGCTTGTTTCTTTTTGATGACGTTTTTCAAAATTTTTGGCAATTTTTTTAGTACGCTTTTTAAGTTTTTTTCTTGTTTTTTCTTTCATACAATACATATTTTAAGTTCTAACGATTTTCTAGTTTATTATTTTCGGTTTTTAGCAATTTTTTTTAGTTTTTGGCGATCTTTTTACTATTGTTGATTTTTTGGCATTTTGGCGATTTATTCTATTTCAAAATAACCGTTTTCATATAAACGGGAGTGTTCTTTATTTTTACAGTAGAATATCATGATATCATGGGAGTCACCAATATTTAACATTTATGTGTAACGATGTGAACATCGTGTGACCTGCATTATTCCCCAAGGCCCTGATATCTCATATTAATATCTTTCAAGGAATTTGCTTTAATAAAATTGTATGTGTTAAAATTTTGAATTGTGAAAGTGTGAGGTTTCGTAAAACTCTATACCAGCATTATGTGTAATTTATTGCATTTAATATCTGTATTATTCTTGTTTGTTCATTGTTTTTCTTCTTTTCTCTTTTTTTTATGTTCGTGTCAACAATTTGTCATTGAAGTAGAGTTATTTTAATTGAAAACAATACGGACACACGTTGTTGTGCCAAATATAATTTAAATGTTATGTCCATATGAAAATCGTAAATCATTTCCGTTTTTATAGCATACAAACAAACAGTAACTACAAACAAACAAACAAACATACGAGTACATACAAGGACAGGTCTGTATTATTATTTAAGAGCAACAAACACTTTTCTACAGGACTATTTCCGTTTGTAAATAAAATCATACTCGTATTAAGACTTGAACAGACAGTCAGACATATTTACTTAATACGTCATCACGACTTTTGAATTTTAGGCATAACAAATGTATTTCCATTTTTCAGATCTCTCTACATACTGAAAATATTTAATTTAACTTAATTGTTGACATATTTTTAATCTTGAAAACAAGTGTTGAAGGTGTATTTAAACATAATTGACGCAGAAAGAAGGAAACTTAAGCATTCATAAGAGTGGGTTGACTTCGTGATTGTTTTTCATTTTCAGGTGGAAATGCTAAATAATTTCGTATAAATGCATTGTTAGGGTAAGTTTTTCTTTTCCACTTTGTAGGAGTGAGCTCCTGAAATTTTAATTATATCATTCATATTTTTTTTTTTTTGCTGCTGGTGCTGCAAATGTTTGTCATTAAATAATTTACTTTTGCCATACATGAATATATTTTAAATGTTAAATAAATAACAAGCGAAAAATATGTGCAGTACACATTTTGAAAAGAGTTTACGAAAAGTAAATACTGGGTCTCAACCAGAAGCAAACCCTTTCAAAAAATAATTTTTTAAATCGATTCGCAAATTACAGATTTTTGCTTGGTCGAGCAAATTTCCCCCTCCGATTTTCCAAAAAAAAAAAGTTATGGGTCTAGACAGCAGGCAAGCCCTTTCAAAACAAATAAATACTCGTAACTTTGAAAATTGGTTTACAAATGGCACAAGTTATGCGTGTGCAAATATAAAAAAGTACAGTTTTACGTGTATTTGTGTTTCCTTTGTTACTTGCACATCATCGTATACTCTCATAGAGAAAAATTTTCATTATTGTGTTGCAGGCATTTTCTTTTATTAAGTTCTTTTTCCTTTTACACAATACACTTTCTTATGATTTCTCTTCGATGTTTTGGTGTTTTTTTTCAACTTATATACATAATGGGTTTTTCATTAAGCCCTTCCTTCCTCTCATTAAATTTATATAAAACAAAGTGTGAGTGAGATATCGCCGAATTTTGTTGCCGTTGGAATGGTATTTCGATGACGTTATTTACGGAATGTAATATCGTGCATTTGAAAGGTTTAGTTCACATTGAGCCATCAAATCGCTCGTGCGAAATGTTCTGTAGAAACTATATCATCCCATTCTGGGCAAAAAATTTAAATTCATCAACCTTTACCCGCTATCAGTTGTCAAGTTGTCAAAGCCTGACAATCCTTCTGAGAAGACCCATTACATATTTTTCTTTGTGGTGACAGCAAATAGTCGTTTTTCTAGTTTCCGCTAAAAAGCTAAGACGGCAACACTGGAATTTAACAGCTATTTTCTACAACATAACGCTGTTTCCTTTAAAAAGAAAAGAAAAGAAAAGTTATTGTAAAAAATTAAATCTTTTCTCTTTGTGTTTTTCCTTTCCATTCCTCTTTTTCTTTGCAATTCCCTGGTGCGTTGAACAATGGTCTTCATCATCATTTAAATTCGTTTCGTTTAACTTTTAAGTTTAATTTCATATTTCTCCTTCCGGTTTTCCTTTTTCCCACATACAATAAATTTTATATAATTTTTTTTTTTTTTGCAGACAAAAGTTAAGAAGATTTAAGTTAATGTTTATTTAAAAAAAAAAATCCATTAAAATATTAGGCAAGTGAAGAGGGGAAAGCTCAATAAAAGCTCACTTTCTACTTGGCCAGTTGCAAGTGAAAAATGCTGTTTGACATCAAATATACAACACATGCTTATACACATACATACATATAGCAATGAAATTTACTAATTGCAAAAAGTTTGTTTATACAAATAATTCCAGGTATAGATCTCAATTCAAATTTTATTTGCACTCTTGGATATAACTGCCCAAATTATATCATACAGTATCGAAAAATAACAAATCACTTCACACTGAAAAATTTCAACTTCAAATCAATTCAAGGTTCCGTACTGTTACATCAAAATGAAGAATCATGTTGAATAAAAGTTATTTCAAGTTGGAGCAACGTAAATTCGATACTGAATTATTACGAAGAACGATGTTGAATCAAAGTTATTTTAAGTTGAAACAACATGAATTTAATTAAATGTAGTCTGTTTTCTATTCATTAATTATTCGACTTACGTATTTGTATTGGGTCAACAAGCATCAGAAATATGTTTGTGCGTATATAATTGGATTCCTCCAACCTACCGCTGCAACCACAACAACCTTAAATATTCTTGAGATACACACTAAATATTTACCATCATAAATAAAATTTAAATTCAACATTATTTAATTGATCATTTAACATAAAATTTATTTGAAAAGTTATATGTAGTTTAAACATATACAAACTATAAAGCTACTTTAAATTCTCTCCAGGATTCGAACTTGCGACCCCCTGACTACAAGGATAGTACACCGCCTACTAGCCAGCAGCAGAAAGTTTTCGCTGGTAATGAGAAGAACACAAAAACAAGTCACACAACTGAGCACAACAGTGTATTGCAGCTATGAACAAAGCAACTGAATACCAACACACTTATGCAACACATTATTTCTTTTAAATTTAATATGAATTTCAATCAAAATTTTTTCATGGTGACTTTACATTAGTAGAGTTTTTCCGTGTGTTGAATTAAATTTTACTGGAAATGCTTTGAAATTTTTTTCGACATCGACTGCCGCAAGTTTTGTTTTGGTCTACACTATAATTCTAAACGATACAAAATGTATACATATACAATAAAGGCGCTACGTTGAATTGTCAAACTTTATGTCTTAAAAAGCAAACAGAGTACTTTTCTTGTTTTTTTTCACTGTTTTCGTAAGGAAGCATCTTACACATACAGGCACATATGTATGCATGTATGCAGTAGTTACCTTGTAAAATCTGCCTTGAATTTGCATATATCTGTTTAAAGTTATCACTAAACTAACGCACTAAAACTAAAAAGTTGAGTGGGCTTTTCAAAAAACGGATGCATTTGGAAAAAGTGGACAATGTTAGCTTTGCCGTCTTATAAGCACTTGTTTACAAAAATCCGATATCTAGAATGCGACATCATGTTTAACCAAATTACGGAAAGTGCGTTCAGCATAGTGGTAACAGCAACAGTTTTCATAAAACTTTGAGAATTTCTAAATAGCGGGATTCAATTAATCATTCCCGCTTGTCATTCCTAATTGTCACACAAAACAGTATTACCCAGCAACATTTTTTCGATATTTTGTAATGGGTAGTACTCTTTTAATGGCTTACAAAGTAATGAGTGGTACTTATTTATCTAATTATTTTATGTGTATAATAATTAATGTCCTGTAATGAATAAAATAACAACTTATTTATATAATTACGTCAAAGTTCTTATTGTAGTACTTTCCAGTTAATAATTAAATATATTTAGAGAAAAATTCATTGATCGTGAAAATGAACTTCGAAAACAATAAAATAACTCTGGTATAATATAATTTTTATTACAAAATTTAAGTATTTTTGCATATTCTTCAATATTCACATATTTTCTTTTTAAAATTATGATTTTTAACAATCCCAAAAGAGTTTTATAATTTTTTCACAAAATTCTATTTATTTATATTAGAAAAAATTGCCAATTAACTTTTGAATAATTTTAGGCAAAAAGTAATCTACAAAATTGTGCATATTTGGCATATTTGTAAGCAAAAAAGAACCCAATAAGTTTTCAATACTTTTAGGCAATCAGTAATCTATTAACTTTTGGATATTTGGGCTATTCAGTCAAATTGTAAGTACTTACGACTGGATAGTACATACACTTTTTAGCATTTTAGTAGGCAAACGTTTTTGCTGGGTACCAACTCAAAGATGTAAAAGAATAAAAAAAAACATGTTTGTGTATGTGATCAGTGATGTTTTATTACATTTAGTGTAAGTTTTTGTTATTATTTCCTTTTACTTTTGAAAATTTTCAATATTCCCATCAGATATTAAGCATACAACTACAGTTACGATAACCAATGCTTACAGTGCTAATGATAAGCCCAAAGCCCCTTGGGCGAACCCTTAAACGTGTTAAAAAATGATATTTAGCTTTTATGTCTTTATATCACTTTCCAGAGTTTCTTTTTTTGTTTGCCCATTTTATTTGACTGCTTACGTATGTACGAGTGCACATGTATGTTTATATACACACATGCATATTTGTTTGTAAACACCCAACCATTTTTAAATAACATATAATTTTCATGTTTATTACCCGACACTTATCATTATCACCATCAAGCAAAGTAAAAAAAAAATGAATAAAAGAAAATATATACGAGTACATATGTATGTATAAAGAAACATAATCAACATCTTAAACAAAACAGCTGCTGAGAGGATAAATAAAATGAAAAACTACATGCTTAAACACAATTGACCATTTTCAGCACGTAAATGTTGTTGTTGTTGTTGTTGTTGGTTTTTGTTGTTGTTGTTGTTACAAGGACAAAAATAATACCAAATATAATAAGAACGAAAACAAATAACTCAGTATGAAATACTAGCATGCACGCACATCTTACTTTTATTTTTTGTTTGTTTTTGCTTTCTTTTCACAACAACACGTTTCTAAGCGGGAGGCAAAAAAAATTTAAATATGAGCAAATTGTGTTGCATGTGTGTGTATGCATGTGTTTGAGAAAAAGGTTGATAATTTTGGGAAACAAGTTAAAAGTTTCTTACTTAAAGACGAAGAACATTACAACAACGCCTCGGGGAATATGAGTACTTGTGTAGGTTAAATATTAGGTTATGTTTTGTGTGCAAGTGTATGGGTATACTACACATACACACACACACACACACGGACACGCACGTCGCTGTGTTTGTCATAATAAAACAAATGAGTACAAGAATATCAAATACATATTCACACACACATACTAAAGTACATATTATTTATGTATGTATGTATGTATGTATGTTCCTTTGGCCTATTTCAGGTTTCATGAAAGTGCGTTTGACATCAATAACAGCCTAATTACAAAAAATATGCCCTAAAATATAATTTTACGGTTCTCATAACCAGTTTAAATTGAAAGCCTAACGTTAAGTATGAATTTTGATCCCATGGAAATAATTAAGGGTGTCTTATTTTGTAACGACTTTAACTAAATTGAGGACCCAGATATACAAAATGGTTTTATACAGCGTGTACCAGTAGTACGTTGCATTTTCAAAAGTCGGCCATGACTCATTATGTTACTACTTGATAGATGACAAGCTATAACTACGCCATTAATAAAAATAATAGATTAACTGAGAGTATTACTGTTGAGTAAGTAAATCCTGGGTTTGCGCATTTCTCGTCGATCTTTGGAATTGGTCATTTCACAAACAATATTACCCAGTATTTTGATTGAGGCTTTTAAAGTTCAGTTAATACAAGCACTCAAACCTGCCGGCTATCAAAAACGTGGTGTCTTTTGCAGATTCAGTTCTTGAAATGCATTAAACCGACTAAAATTTTCACCGAAAAATCATGTTGAGTGGTGAGGACCACTTTCAACTCGGAGGCTACATAACAAGCAGAATTTTCACATTTAGGGTAGGAAAACTCAAGAGTTGCAATTAAAAAGTCTCTTCATCCCCAACTGTGACTGTTTGATGCAATTTTTGGTCTGCTGGGCTCGAAAATGAGGCTGGAGCAACTATTGCGGTGTATCGATTCAACTTTCAAGCGATTGTTGTTAGAAGACACTGATGAGGACTCTCCCATCATCAGTATATTTTGATTTCTCTCTCAATTCAATTTTGCTAAGAAGGCGATTCTAGTCTTGATAGGCACGTTGACTGGTCACTGCTCGGTGAGAGTAAGGACCAGCATTTGGGAAACTAGCACTCCCGATTTATGTATGTAGGATATGCGGGGATGAAAAGGAACCAGAAGCCATTGAAGCGGCAACGCCATAGGCTTAGATAGCTGATTAGTGATATCGCATCATGGAAATTCAGGGACTTAATGCAAGATAACTGGGCCTCTTCTGGATACAAATGGGGTTTAAAATTTTTGATAAACCGGTATCAACAGAAGAGAATCACAATGAACCCAATTGTAGGTGCTACAGCACAACTCACACAGGGTGGTGTATCCTTAATAACCTAAACTAATCTAAACTATTTCAATTAATTTTATTTCATTTTATCTCAATTTATTTTATTCTATTTTACATAGAGAGAAGATCGATTTGTCGCACACTTACACTCAAAACAAAAACAAATTTTAAAATTTTTGCGCGACAAATCGAACGTTATCGACATTGACAAACCGGCCCCTAAGTTTTTTTTTTTTCAATACATATAAATAAACAGGCGAAAATGTGTGGTTGTCTTCGATAAAATGGCAGTTTTAATTACGGCATTTTCTTTTTTAGAAAGAAAAAATATTACATTTATTTCACTTTCCAATGAAAATTCGCAATAAAATGGTTTTCGAAATAGAGAGCTTATTAGAAATTATTGTATCATCCATTACGAGCGTAAATTTTTGCTAAATTGCATTTGTCTTAATACAAATTTTAAAAATGTTGCATTTTTTCTACAAAAGAAACCTTCATTACACTCAGCTTGTAGCATGTTCTTACTTTATTGAAGTTCCCTTAAGTATTTTTTTATTCGGCTCAATTAAGAAAACTGAACAAAAATATTCGAAAACAACCGATTTTCTCAAAATCAAAAATTTTAACAAGCGGGTTAAATTTTCCTTTTTGAGTGCTCTAGCCTGTATGTGTACGAGTATATGAGTATGTACATACATTTATATTTATAAGTACATACATACATTAATCGTGTTTATATTCATTATGGTAGTAATTTTTTCTGCTGCCACCTTTTCACAACACCCGCAACATTTTTTTATTTCAGTATCTGCCCAGTAATCAGTGCGTAACATTTTCGAAATAAAATATAAAATATACACACCTCATACAACAAACGATGTGAAGAAAAAGGAAAGTTGTCAACACATTTACCAGTCGACATAAATAAAAAGTTGAAAGAGTAATTGTGAAGACAACAACAAAAAAAGGTAAACAAATGGTCAGGCCATGATATAAAGATAAAGTTACGGAAAGAGCCCTAGAATTACTCGTACTTCATGGCTTCATATTTCTTGCTGTTTTGCTGAAGTGTATGTTTTATTTTTTTTTTTTAAGAAAAATTTACCCTCATTTGTCAATTTTAGTTTGTATTGTCGTTAATCATAGACTTTCATATGACAGGGCACAAAAAGTCAATAAACTGAAAGAAATTTAATGATAAAACAATGAAAAGCATCACATCACAAAACAACGCAAGCAAAAAGAACGAGCTGCCGACCGACACACACAACAACTAACCAACGAATATATAAATAGATATTTGCACAAGAACTTTTTTACGTTTGCTATTGGCAAGAAAAAGAGGGAGAAAAAGTTAAACAAAAATCGATTGAAGGGGATTTGGAAAAGAAGAATAACAAACAAAAACTTAATTCCTTGCACAACGCAAAACAATGTCAACGTGCTATTTTTTGTGCAGTGTATTTTTTAAAATGTGTCAAAAATATGTTTGAATCTGTGTACACAGAGCAACTTTGCTGCGTGCACATGTATACACGTACATGCATGCATTCATATGCCGATGTAAATATTTATATGTGCATGTACATATGTATGAGTGTACGCAATACGAACTTGTTGAAGATTTTTCGATCTGTTTATTTTTCGAGATTTAAACATTTTTGTACGTATGTACGAGTATGTATGATATGTTTGTATACTTTGTGTGTTCTGTAACATTTTGTCAGTGTTGCCATGATTTGTGTTTTATTCTATAAATATTTTGAAGTCTTGCTTCTTCTGTTTTAAGCTCATTTAGCCTTTGAAACATTTCTTATGAAAGCAAAGGGGATGTGCCTTAAAAATGCACCGTGTCTGACCATCAGTAATAAAGTTAGCTGGTGTCTGCTTTAAAGAAGCTTAGCAAAAATGTGACTGCCGTTTTAATAGCCTCAGATAACTACTATTCTATTAGTTAATTTAATTTTGACTTTGTAATTTTGACAAAAAAAATCCCAAAACAAAATAATCGCCAAAATTAAAAAAAGCTCTCAAATGACAAATATCGCCAATAATAAAATAAATCGCTTAAGTAAATCGCAAAAGTAAAAAAGATCGTCAAAAAAAGTAAAAATATCGCTAAAAACCGAAAAAAAATCGCCCCTAATCGAAAAATTCGCCAAAAACCGAAAAAGGCTCTAAAAATAAAAAAAATTCCAAAATAATAAAAAATCACAAAATGTCTACATCATGTAAGATATTCGATTATATAGGCTAAGGTTTATATGCTATAAATTATGTAATGGCAGTACGAAACCCTTCAAGTGCGATCTATCAGTTTTCTGAATTTATTTCACTTTATCCAGCGTTTCCCCAAAATTTGTTTATGCCTTCCAAAAAATAAGGTTTAACGAAGTCATTAAAATAAGTATTTTTGTATGACATAATTTAGACTTAGAGTTAAATATCTTTCCGCTACACTATTCCTTCAGGTTTGGCAACTAGAAATAGTTGCTCCGCAGAAAAAGGCGAACGAGGCAGTAATTCGTTGCCTAGTTCATGAACTTTGCTTTGCATTGTGTTCAAGGGAAAGAAATTTTTTTCTTGGTAAAGTACAGCCGCTTTTTAAGATCCTCATTAAAATTACCCTATAAGTTGGCACAATATTCTTACCCTTAACGTCGCCATCAACTTATTCCCTGGCAAACCAATATTACCTCTCTTCGCCGCTGATGCAGCCCGACCCAAACCCTTCCCCACCCCCCCCCCCACCCTTTCCACTCTTATTTGACTGATATTTGTTCAGTGATGTGTTATGGTGGATCAACGTTTGAGCCGCGGTTGCGAAACCGCTCGCAAACACGCGCCTTTTGCGGTTGAACAACACCAAACACTCCTGCGAAGATGTCATTCGATTGTGTTTGTGATCGATTGTGAGCAGACGCGGCCTTCATCTTGCCAAAAGTTTTCTAATATCCAAGTGTGCAAGCAAACTTGAAAGTAATGATCTATGTGATGTGCGTCTTTCACTTTCATTGGCCAATCGGCCGTATCGAAAATTCTTTCATTTCTTTCGATTGTAGAGACATCAACTGGGCGTTCACAAAGTTCATTATCGGAAGCACATTTTTACCCTTGAAATTGATGGTGAAGAGTCCCCATAGTATTTATCAAGTTTAAGCTTGGTGTGAGTGATGGTCTTTTTTTCATATAAAATGCCCAAAGAGCACATAAGAATCGCATTTTTTTCATTTTCTAAATGACCCAAGAGCAGCAGTATTGCTATTGTTATGAGAAAGGATATTAAGCAAGTCACGAACTTATTGAACCGCCTTTGCATTTTCATATATATGTTAATATGAAATAAATAAAAAACATTTAATTTTTAGAGATGGCTTTTGAAATGTCTTCTTAACAGATTTTTTGGTGAGATAGAACCAGTTAATACAAAATCACATCACAAAAATTATACCATTTCTAATGTCTTAAAATCATAGGGAATGATACAAGTTCCAGATATTTTTGAAACACGTTTAAATTTTTCGGAATACTGACACACTTCATGTCAAACATCAGTTTTTTTTCATGTTAGTCTTTTTTATGAAAAAATATTTCTACTAAAATATATTTGCATTGAATCAAACAAGATTGTATTTTCATTTAAATTCATTCTAATTGTACTTTTGAAATTATGTTTTGTTGTGGCAACATTTCATTTTCTATTTGTTTGCCCCCACTTAGGACACTTCTGTTTCCTCTTTTGCGTCTTTTTCGACACATTGTGTTTTTGTGGATGCGTGTTAGTGCGCGTTGGCCGATGTGTGGTTGTGTGTATTTGATTATGTTTAGAACTTAAGAGTGTATCTTCAAGTTTTTCTTTATACTTTTTTTTGTAGATTGGTATTTTATAACTCATTTTTTACTAGACACAAAGTCAAATGGAAATGGGGTCACACATAAAGTTTTCTTGTTTAATATTTTTATTCGGCCAGATTATTTTGTGAAAAATTTATCTCTTTTGCAAAGTCAGAGAATTTAATTTGACTTTCCTTCTAAATTCAATAAATAAAACCAGCAATAAAAATAAAAGAAAACATAAAAAGGTACAATGGAACATTTTTTTTTATAGACATGCATACATTACACTGTACGTTTAAGTAAATAGAGGGCAACAAACTTAATTTGAACTTTTGCCATAAATATTAGGAGACAAATTAACCCAACAAACCAAACTATTGAAAAATCTCTTAAGTATTTATCTCATGTATTTCCTTTTGTCATTGCATTTATGGGATTCGAAGCAAAATTTTATCCAGGGTAGCCAGCATGCACTCGCAAATATCAAAAGAACTTTGTTGCAGATTTTGATTTGAAATTTGCCTTTGGTAGAATGTTTTCAAAATTAAAAAAAAACAAATGCCGGATGAAACAATGGTAAGTGATGTAAAATAACAAAAAGTGATAATAAGTGTGGAACTTCCGAGATAATGAATAGATTTGTCTGTAAATTTAAATAATTTTAAACGAGGAGTTGAAGTTTCGATACCATACATTGTGAAGTCTGTCGCTGAACCAGTGACAGAGTGATGGTGGGTGAATTTGAGCTACCTCGGCTGTAATAAACTTTGTTTGTCTTCTATGTCTGTGGCAATAAGGAAAAAGTGGTGTAGTCATATTTTACTGTTTTGCAGGAGAGCACTTTTAAGCTTTCACGTCGATTTTCACAAATGCTCTTAAAACCTTTATTTTTTAAGCAAACATCGTTCTACACACTATAAGTAACACATTTAAGTAGAAATACACCAAAGTATAACCTAAATTAAGCTGTTATTCCAAATGAGATTAGAAGTCTAAAAAAGATTAACCTCAAGTCATAGTGCTATAACTTCCTGAAAATCACAAATATTAATTGAAATTTTGAACAGGGGTCGAACTTTCGAATATGCAGATTACGGAGGTACCATCAACTCTTAATCAGCTTATCTCTACTTAAGCACATTTTCCGTTTTGCCACACACATACCTTAAATACTAAACGGTTTTTTTTAGTTTTAAGGGTTTTAGATTCTGCTACATCAGACAAGAAAAACCTGCTCGTATGGTTTTTTTATGTTTTATACTTTAAAAGGTATTTCACTTTGAAATAAAAATTTGTTTCCCTACACTTTTTTGGCTTTAACTTCTTTACTAAGCGTCTGATTTTAGCTCTAAGCACATGATTTAATATCCGATATTCTAAGGAAGTACATAAAAAATTTAATACTTCAATGCGTTTAGTCGGAAAAAGGTCTAGAGAACCAAAAACTTGTCAATTTAAAAATCAAAACTGCTTTCATAATTTTCCAATTTGTAAAAAATTTGATAGAAATGCTAATTTGGTGTTCCTACATGGTGAAAGCTCATCTATTAAGAATGTTATTGGCACAATTTTTTTAATTTTTGACATGTACCCTGCATCGGGCAGTAGTCGAAAATCACAAATTTTTAAGTTTTCCACACCCGAGGTAGCTCATTTTCACACGCTGTAGCTACATCCCTGGATCATATACAGACTTCAAATAGTTGGTGCTAAGAACTCAGCTCCACTTCTACAATTATTTTTAATTTTTTTGCAAATATATTTTTTTTTAATTCTATATTTAATACATAATTTTTTCGCATTTTACATCACTGTGCAATGTGAATAATAAAAACTTGGTACAGCATGAAAAATAAATATTTTACAAGTTATTAAATTTTACAGACAAACGATCCAATATAAATTCCTGTTGACTTGATTTAAAAGTTTCCCATTTCTTTGTTAGTTTTTTTATTTTTATTTATTTTTATTTATTTTTTTGTATATTTAATAAGAAGACATTGACCCCATTGCTGCTTCTACGTGACAGCTACTAGACACACTTTAATTAAGGGGAATAATTTACTTTTGAAAACATTTGTTTTAGAAATGCAACGAGACGAAAGCAAAAACAAAAATTAATATTAATTTTTGTATTGAGTACAACAAATATTTAACATAAGCTCTAAACTGAATAATTTAATACATATTGGGGTTAATTAGTGCACAAGTCATTAACCGCACATTATTATATTTCAAATGGAAACAAAATGTATTAAGACACACAATTTGCAATAATGACAAAATTTTCAATATGAAAATTTATGCAACTTTTGCGTTTTATGGAAAAGAAATATTTCTTAAGAACTATTAAAAAGGAAGGGTGAAACCCACGATGCCGACAACGTTCGACTTGTCGCACACTTACATACATTCAAAACAAAAACAAATTTTAATATTTTGTTGTTGTTTGAAATGTCAGTGTGCGCCAAGTCGAACGCTGTCGATATCGTGGGTCAGGCCTAAAATCTCGTATTGAGTTCGACCGTATTTCTAGAATGTTCGCTTTTTTTTAATTTTAATAAAAAAATTCATTTGCTTTATTCAGCAGGATGATAAAGAGCTTTGCAAAGGAATGTAAGCCGTGCAAAATATATTTTCGATTAAAACTCAAATCAAACAGGCTGTAGTTGCAACTATTTACAGCATTCAATAATAAAATACTCGTACATTCGTTGCCGGGCAGAAATAAAACATTTAAAAGTTTCAAACCGACCATAAACATTTTTCTTCTTTATTCGCTTTTGTATGCTTTTTGATTTTTAAAACTAATAAAAGAAGGAAACCGCATAACAAACAGTGAATAATGAACAAATATCTCAAGTTAACAATCGATTGTTAAATTTATTAGCTTCGCAAAATGTATATCGCACTTAATCAACAAGAGGGTATTAATTCAAAATTTTAAAATATAAATGAAATATTAGTGTTTGGTGAGTGGAATTGATTTAGTTTTTCGAACTCTATTTAATTCATTCACACGGTCAATGGTCAATGGACTCTGGTAAAAGAAACTCACTTAAACAGACAAGCAATTGGCACCGAAATAATTAATAGAGTTTGATGCAACTTTGCGGAATTGTTGAATGTATAATTCAATTTAATCCGAATGAATGGAAGTCCTTCTCCACCAAAAAGAAACGCTTTACTTTAATTCGTGGTTTTGGTTGTAAATCGTGGAAAAAATGTTTTAATTGCAAATGTTGCAAAAATTTTTAAATTTTTACTTCTGCCTTTTTTTCAATACAAACATACATTTCATTAAATCTTTTCAGTTGTGCATGAATATGTGTGAATGTGTGTGTGTGTCTGCGTGAGTTTCTCTTTTGTTGCTTCGTTTATTTTTATTCAATTTGTTTTTTTTTTTTTTTTTTCATTTTAACTTTTACTTTAATGAAAATGCGTTTCGTCAGTGTGGTTTTCTACGATCCTATTGTTTTGCCATTTACATTTTTAAATTATTTTGCAACATTTAGTCAATGCCACTACATGTGTTTTACTACTGTACGTTTAATCGTTAAGGGTTCTGCTTTTCACTAAATGAGTGTGCATAAATGCATTCAATCCAACAAGTTTATTTTGTGCGGCCATTAGAAAGAATTCCTTTTCTTTTTTTAAGCAAATTTTAATTAAGAAATTC
The DNA here is from genome assembly GCA_936439885.1 of Nowickia ferox. Classification (NCBI taxonomy): domain Eukaryota; kingdom Metazoa; phylum Arthropoda; class Insecta; order Diptera; family Tachinidae; genus Nowickia; species Nowickia ferox. The sequence goes on from OW387025.1 coordinate 115,437,033, forward strand.
CTTAGCAACCAGCGATAACAGAATTAATTTAATTGTTAATTTGGTTTTTATTTTTGTGAAATTTTTCACATAAAGTATTAAAAAGGATTCGAGGATTATTTTCCGTTAATACTGTTTAATTGCATCAAGTTTTCATTTAAAAAAGAGTAATATTTTGAGTTTAGCAAAACGTTGTTATTTTCTCAACATGCAAAGGAAGTCTAGCAATCAGCATAATTCTTTTTTGCTACGTATGTGGTAAATGGCTCAGGTTTTACGTACTTGAGAGAAAAGTTTCCTAAAGTTAGTGACGCAAAAATAAAGAAAGGAATTTTCGTCGGACCTCAGATCAAGGAATTGTTAAAGGATAACAAATTCGAGGAAAAGTTAAGTTTGTTAGAGAAATCTGCTTGGAAAAGTTTTAAAAATGTCGCACAAAATTTTTTGGGCAACCACAAAACAAGTAACTACAAAGATCTGATAGGAGGACTACTTTCGACGTATCGAGCATTCGGTTGTAATATGTCACTCAAAATACACTTTCTACACTCCCGCCGCGATTTATTTCCCGCGACCCTAGGAGCCGTTAGCGACGAACACGGCGAAAGGTTCCCTTAGGATATTTCTAGGCTGGAAAAACGATACCAGGGCAAATGGAGTCCTCGAATGTTGGCAGATTATTGTTGGACACTTGCAAGAGAGGCTGGCTCAGGTGAAATACTCCAGAAAATCATCTTTTAGTTTTAAAAAACATATTATCAAGTATAATTGTATGTAAAGTATCAGTATTTTTTATGAAATAGAAAATATTTAAATTATAAATTGAAAACTCAAAAATTATTTTCTGCAAAAGCAGTTTTTTTTTAGTTGTGCCTCTTTTGCAATAAAGGACATGCATAAAGACGTAAATTTTTAATAATATTTCTCAGTTTTATTATTATTGCAACACAAAAAAAAAAGTAATCACAATACAAGTGTAGAATTTTTTGGCGATAGACACTCTTGTATATTTATATTCATTTCAAAGGAAAAACTTCTGCCCTGTACTGTATTATCTTCAATAAAAATTCCTGTCAGTGTTCTACAAGTATTTCATCGAATCTATAAATCACAATTGTTGCTGTCTCATATTTTTCTTTTACACATATCGAATGTCACTTTTCATTAAGGAACAAGTAGCAGAAAGTAAACAGAATGTATGTATGTATGTTTACATGTATGTGTAAATGTATGTTTAATATATAATCTTAATTAAGTGAAATCAAATCTATTTCCTGGAAAATAAATAATTACTTCATTGAAGACTCGTGTGCCAAAAACAAAATCATGATATTTAATATATTGGGTATTAGAGTAATCGATAAAAAAAATTTGTTTATGTTCACAAATATTTTTCATGCAATGGAATTTTAATAAAACTTAAGGAATTAGAAATTAAGTACATCTATGAATATTAGATTAAAAAAGCTGTCGAAAATTTTGATGTGAAAGAATTTTAGTTGCAACAAAAAAATTTTTTTCCTTTAAATTGTTTAATTATTTTGCGTAAAATTTTAATTGACTGTTAAAAAATTTAATTAAATTTCAAACAGAATTTAATGGTGTAATCATAACGATTTTAAAAAAGATACAATTGAGTGTCAATAGAAATACATGTCTGATAGATTTAGTTTGAACATTCAAGGGGATTCGCCATTAAAACAAAGATTTTATTGAAAATGAATTCATAGAAAGAGTCAATACGATTAATGGCAATATACTCGTATTGAGAAGGATGTGTGTTCATAATAGAAACGAACATTTAAGCTTTACTCCATTCAAATGAGTTCTATTCATTTAAGCTGCAAGTAAGTCAAATAGCTTTCAAATATACTAAAATTATCTAATAAGTTAATTTGTCATAACACACATTACCTTTGTGCGGCAACAAGAAAAAAAAGTACTTTAAGCTTAATTAGCGCAAATGTAATCTCTCAGTGAATCTTACTTAATGCTTAATATATTCATCACTTATTTTACTACACAATTTATATAAAAAATATCATGACATTATATTTACGGCGACTGAATGTGAAAATAAATAAACAAAAAACTTCGAAATTTAGAAAATCACATCAATTAAAAAAATATTTTATGCTATAAAATGAATTGAAAAATAAAATAAATAAATAATAAAATAAAATATTCCTCCATTAAAAATGTATTACAGTGCAAATAAAATAATAAAAAAAACATGTATCACACAAAAAATTTGTTTATTAGGGGTGAAGCCAATTCGAAGCACAAAAATTGCGAAATGGAAATCTCACGAATTAATTATAATACAACAGCACCTGTTGTGAAAAAATATCAATAGATTCGAGTTGCAGAGTTCATTGTCTTTCCTTATCTAAATGTATACTTAATTGCAAAATGCTCATACGTACTGCGTGATTTTATATTAAAAAAATAAAACAAATATTACAGAGGTGGCCAGCTTTACTAACTGCGGGACCCATGTTTACGTATTAGTATTTTAAAGAGCCATTTATTTGTTTTTAAAACAATACATATGGCTCATTTGCACAAAAAACGTCATAACTCAAAAAAACCAGACTTCATGGAAAAAGAAAATTTTTTTTATTTGCTGATTACGTCCTTGAAATGCATGAAACTAGCCCGAAATCACAATGGGCCACCGAGATCTTGTGATTTAACAACTGAAACTCTGTTTTCTTTCGGACTTTGTGAAAGTTATGGTCTATGCCAATGACCCGCAATCGATTCAAGACCTCAAAGATGGAATTCGTGAAGCTATCCAGGACATAAAATCCAAATCTTGCGAATTGGCGGTCATTTGGCTGATAATGTTTGTATTAATGGTATACCCATGCAGCCAATGATTTCGTTTAAAAATACTTATTTTTTACATTATTGGAAGATCTTTTACTACTCGAAATACAACTTGTTGTTTCTCCTTCAAAAATTAATTTTATTTTTTTATATGTTTAAGTATATCAGAACAAACTACATCATTAATTTTTTTCCATCACGTCAGATTTTTTTTAATGAGCCTACCTAATATTTTCACGAGGTATAACATTATAATTCACCATAACTCGAATGCAGTATGTGACATCGACCAACAAAATTTTCTTCAAATCATCTTAATGTGTTAATTTTCTAATTTTCTTTTACATTTTAAAAAATTGCAGAATATATTTTGCTGCCCACACTTTAATTTTGTATGGAACTAAAGAAATTTCTGTAAACTTTGCGAAGCAACTATTTCTTAATGCAGGTGTTAGTTGATCTAACTTTTGCCATTTGTCTAAAATATACGAAACCAAATTTTCATTGATTTTGAAAAAGTTTACAACTGACCAAAATTATAGCGGAAATTACATGTAAGTTATACATAATTCAAAAAAAAAATCATAAATTCACACGAAAGATCCTCTTTCTTACATCCAATAAAAGACAGATGTGTGTGTGTGTGAGTGAGTGTGTGTGTGTGTGTATGTGTATACATAATTCAAAAAAAAATCATAAATTCACACGAAAGATCCTCTTTCTTACATCCAATAAAAGACAGATGTGTGTGTGTGTGAGTGAGTGTGTGTGTGTGTATGTGTGTATGTGTGTGTGTATGTGTGTGTGTATGTGTGTGTGTGTGAGTGAGTGTGTGTGTGTGTATGTGTGTATGTGTGTGTGTATGTGTGTGTGTATGTGTGTGTGTATGTGTGTGTGTGTATGTGTGTGTGTATGTGTGTGTGGGTATGTGTGTGTGTGTGTATGTGTGTGTGTAATACGTGAAGCATAATAGAAATGAAAGAATGTGCAACTATGCTTTTACATTTGCCATAATTGGCAATTTCAATGAAGACAAGAGAAACATGACACTTTTTTTTTTGGGTGCAGCAGAGAAACTTCAAAATTTCCATTCAAGAGAACTTGACGGTCATGGTGGAAACCGCTCTGTTAAGGCCCCAAAGATGTTCCCAAAAGTCTTCACGATGAAATTGTTGCAAGTATAGAACACAAAATATCAGCCAATATTTATTAGATAAAAGTTAAAACTGCAAACTGTGAGTAAGTGAGTGAGTGAGTGAATGGTGTGTCAACGAGCTCTTTTTAGACCATGAACGAAATAAGTGGAATAAAATCGATGAGTTTTCTATGGTTACAACTGATTTTAATGAAAAAAAATGATATAAAAAATAAAAACAAAATACCATAAACGAAAACTATAACGAATGAAACTGAGAAAAAGTTGTGCATAGTGGCGTGTTATGAAAAATGCAACAACAACTACAAGTGCAATTGCGACTACAAAATATTTTCCAATGAAAATGAGAATGTGTCAAGAAGCCATAAAACATGTAATTTATGTGAACTAAACTCAAATGAAAATCAGTCCTGCAAAGGCAGAGAGGAATCTACGTACGAGTGTTCGTATAAGAAAATCAAAGATATAAATTAAAAATATAAACTGCAGCAGCGGCTCCGTACATAATAAAAACTAAACAAAAAAGAATTGAATAGAATGAACTGTGCTTTTTCATCACCATCATCATCATCGTCTTTATCGGAAAATTAATTGCAAATTATTTAGTTTTCAACTTTTGCAAAGTGTTTTTATTTTCATTTTTGTCATCTTTTCAGCTTATTTTCTTATTCTTAGAATTTTTGCAATTTAAAGAGGCTGCTCAACAATAATGTGCTCTTCTACTTAACCCACATTAAGGATTTAAAGGAATGTTGCCTGTCTGAGTATGCGAGCGAACAAGTGTGGCAACAAAATAAATGCAAGTGCTCGCTCGTACGTTCGGCAATAAATATGTGTGATAAAATCTCAAGTGCTCAGATCAAAGTTTTTATTTACTCAGGTACTTATTTTCATATTAAGGCAATTTTCAAGTATGATGGGTTATGGGTGGACCTGTTGTTTCTCTGTTATTAAAATTCTTAAGATTTTTCTTTTTTTTTCTTTTGTCAGTTTAGAAAATCTCTTTTCGCTAGGAAAATACAATGAACTTAAAACAAGATATGAAAATAATAGCGAAACCTAAATTTATGACTAATAAAATGTTTGACAACACTTAAAAATACTTGAAATATTACAACAGTTTTTTTGCTTATGAGGAGACGGCAAAAACATTTATTTTATTTTGATTAAAAATCTGATTATAAATATGTCTAAATATAGACCATTTTTATTAAAATATGTGAAGCCAAATTTTAAATAATCTTCAAAATATTGTCCCTTTTTTAAAATGTTTAAACCTCCCTTCAAACTACAATTTCAATAAAAACAAAATCAGCTGTTTTTGATAGTAGGTGTGTTCATTAACTTTCCTAGCAAAAACTTGCAACGAGAGAGCAAGACAGAAATTTACAAAATTACTCTCCCAGATACGAAAAAGTAAATGAACGCTTTACTTGTAAAAACTTGCAAGAAAATATTATTCATGTCAGAACCAAGGATGGAAATCATGATACAATTGTACTTTTTCTAATTTATTTTGGATAATCTTGTTTGCTAATAATTCAATTTTTTTCAATAAAGAAATTCACATTTTTGAGTTTTCCTTTTTCAGATATTTTTGAAATAATTAATTTGAAAACAAAACGCAAAACAGCTGTTTGAATAATTATTGCAAGTAAAAATTTTACTTGTAAAAACTTGCAAGAATTTTTCTGTCTCTAAATTTTTTACGCTCTTTCGACGCTCTCTCGTTGCAAATTCTTTGTGTTAATGAACTCTTTCTAGTAACAATTGTTACAAATTTGTAAAAATTTGTAGTACATGAACACAAATAGTGATGGCAGTATCAGTCACTGCAGAGTCAGGAGTACTTTACATCAAGCAGTGAGAAGTAAAAGTTCTCACTTGTTTAGTTTAGTTTTTTTTTTTTTTTTGCATTTAAAGATTTCGCAACTGGTTAAACATACGTAAATACAAACATACAAACATGTATATAAAGGGTGATTTTTTAGCAATTTTCTTTTTGGCAAAACTGTTTTTGGCAACTCAGCTGTTTTCGTGTAACATGTTGCTGTCAAACATGTTTAATCTTTAATTTAATTATGAATGGACTTACAAACGAACAACACTTGCTATTAATTTATTAATTTTTTTATCAAAATTCATGCTCGGTTAAGAAATTGCATCGTGCACTTCTTCTATTTTATAGTCAGTTTGGGCGACCTTCTGAGGCGGCTATTCGGAATCTTGTAACTAAATTTCGCACCAAAATTATATTATTGAGCACTAAACCACCAACACGCATAAGTAGAGTGCGGAAAGAGGAAAATATCGCTGCTGTATCCGCCAGTGTTGTTGATGACCGTAGCGCCATTCGTAGCAATTGGGCCTCGGTTACTTTTTTTTTACCCAAAGAAAGAGCTGGACTTGGCTGAAATGTGGTTTCAGCAAGACGGTGCCATATGTCACACACCGCAGGAAACAACGGCCCAATTGAAAGGTGAGTTCTGCGAACAGTTCATTTCCCGTTTTGGGGCCGGTTCATTTGCTGCCTATATCGTGCGATTTAACGGCTTTAGACTATTTATTGTGGGGCTATGTTAAGGCTGACTCACTGGGAGACAATATTGAAGAATTTATTCGTGAGATACCGGCCGATATGTTGGAAACAGTGAACCATTTCAGACGTATCCGCGGTCAACATTTACATGAATTCATCTTTAAACAATGAAATATATAGATCGTTCTGCTGACTCAAATAAAGATTTCATACATTTATCTAAATTTTATATGTTTTTATATAAATGAAATCCGAAAGCTCTTAAAAAAATCACCATATATATATTAAAAAAAAATTAAATAAAACATAAAAAATTATGTATAATAAAAACAAAAACTTGGCCCCTTGGATGATTGATACGGACCCACAAGGATCCGTAGACCCCTTATTTGGGAAATGTTTATGTAACATGTTGTTTTTAAGATAAATTGATCTCCAAAGGTACATATTTTTCACACTAAAGTTTTTGATTCTCTTGCAAATGTATGCAAAATACAAGAAAGTTTTTAAACTGTTCTTATGCTACAAACTAGAATAGATACAATAACAATTATGCACATATCGCTTATTTACTGCAACAACATAAGAACTTTAACACAAAAAAATAGTTTTGCAGAAAACGATTTCAAAGTTTTCGATTTACTCACAACTTCATTGCCTCAATTCACAATCTTTGTTGTCTGGGTCGTAGTTCGTAAAAACGTTGTTGGTATTTTTTTATAAGCATTTATTTCTAGAGAAGGTTTTTATTTAAATTACCAACAGTTCATGTGCGACATACGACTTCAACAATAGATTGTGATTGCGTATAAAAATATAAAAAATATAAAAAAATATTATTTTCTCAAGAGCTGTTTGCGCCAACCATTTATAAAAATAGTTATATTAAGTAAAGCACAAATAACTTGTTTTGATTTTAAGAAATTTTGTTTAAAATTGTTTTTTCAAATACAAAATATTGACCACACAACAAGGTTTGACCTGAATTGACTTTTTTAATCCCGAAATATCCCTTTAAATGTTTTCATAATTTTCGGAATCGGTCTTCCGCAATTGGCATCTCTGGTTCATGTCCTTTGAAATTTTGCCCACATTATAATTCGAAGAACATAAAGAGCTAACACAAACAATTAAATCTGTTATATCTACAAATACGAGTATACATATAAATTAACATGAGGTAGAAGTCAAATGTCTAATATTTTTCACTTTATATTAATATTCTGTAGGTAGAAAAATCTTTACTCACGCAATATTCCTGTTGTTAGTTTCCTTTTTATTTTTCCAATTTTAGTAGAAAAGCACAAAATTAAACAAATTTGTTTTCCTCTTACGACTGGTTTGCCTTCGAAAGGCATTTCCATTCATAATTTAACCATATGGGGTGATGGCAAACCCAGGAAGCAAACGAAAATTCTTAAAGCATTTGTTTATCTTTTGACACAACATTTGCTGGCCGGCCTTCAACATCATCTAAGGTTTTTTATTTTCTTCTTTTTTTAAGTATCCTCCTTTTGGTGGTGTTGTCGCAATTCAAGAAAGTGTGTGAGAGTTTTTTGTGTGAGTGGGTACGTGTGTTTGTGTGCGTGTGTGCGTATGTGTCTGTCTAAATTAGTATGTACGAGTGTGTATGTATATGGGATTCAATATTAGCATAAAGCATTAACATTTGCGAGAAACCAACAAAAGATCTAAAAACATGTCTGTAAAGTACAGAAGAAACAAACTAAAGTATCACGACACTTTTATACACAACAAATACATACAGAGGGAGCTCCCATATGCAGAAAAAGCATTAAACTAAAACTATATCTCTAATTTAATTAAAGCAGAGTGAAAAGGTTTTGGGACTTGTCCGCATTTAGAGCTTTCTCTGTATGCCGAGATGCTTGCGTGGTGGCAACAGCAAATAAATTTATGATAAAGTAAAAAATGAAATGCGTAAATGACTGTATAAAATCGATGTGTGGCATATTTATACGAATCGTTTGTATATGCAGATACATCTTTATGTTGTATGTATCTAGATACTTAAAATATTTAAATGTAGACCGTTTTATGTAAAACGTCACTGTTCAAAATAAGATAAAAATTCACAATAAATTTTGATCTCATTCAACAACTTACAGAAGTAATAATAATATTACATTAAGATTTTAGAATATGTGAACTGCTTTGAGCTTTAAAATTTTAACTGCGGTTAAAAAAATGTGTTTCCCTATCATTGTAAAAAAAAATTCAAACAAAAACACAATTCCAGCACATGATGAGTCATGTTGCTTCTGGTGGTATAAAGAAATTAAATATCTATCTGTAACATTTTTTAGCTGAGATATATGCTTGGACACCATTCTGTTCCATCGTACAGTTGGGTGGATTAGTTCATATATTTTTGTGCAAAAGTAATTAAAATAAGGACTGGTCCTAGTTCGTTGAAAGATAGCGGCGCTCCCCATTTTGACCAACTTAAGGAAAATGTGACATTTCATATAAATTGACCACACCCACCGAGCACCGCCCACCGCTCTGGATGGTTTGAGCGTTTGTTTTCGAATAGATTTTTCCTATCCAAGCAGGAGTCTTCAAATTTGGTACATGCACTTTCTAGAATAAAAAAAAACTCATGTCAAGTTTCATCAAAATCGGCAACGAAACTGATACAAAAAATAAAAATAAAAAATTAAATTAAAATTTCCATAAAACTCTTTTAATTCATGTTTTAAGGTGGAAACCACTAAGAAACCAAAAATTTCAATATTTGTCGGAATTCTGTAACATTTCCTAGGAAATATTATAGCTACAGCGCCGGAAATATCCCAATAATTTTTTTAATAGAAAGAACAACTTAAATTTTTTTTAAGAAAAAAAGAGACTGAGGGAAGGTGGTGCAACAAAAATGTTTGTCATTTAAAATCAAAAATCAGTTAAGTATGGACTTAGGAAATGCCCAATTTTCGATTTTTGGCGAAAATTCGACTTGTGCGACCTCTAAACCTCTTCCGAAAAAGTCTGAAAGAAAATCTCAAAAATACTTGACCACATAAGCTTTTGAATTATGCTCGAGCAGCTACGAAAATACAAAAAAAAACTTTGGGACAAACTATTGGGCATATCTTTTAATTTATTTTTATATTTATGTATTTATATTTAAAACAATAAATGCAAATTTACGGCTTTAAAAAGAATTTATTTGAACTTCAAGTGTTTTTTATTTTATGGAAATTTTATTTTAACGTACACTTGAAGTGAATTTTTAAAAATTGAGTTGTCGGAAAATTGGGATTTTGACACCAAAATTCTTCTGGGCATCGGTGTGAAGAAAATATGGAATTAAGATGCTTTGTGCACAAAAATATATTTCGCCCTAAGAAGTATTTAAAAATAGCAAACAGCAGTTGTGCTCCAGTTTCAAATTAACTTTTTTCACTTCTAAATAAAGAAATTAAAAAAAAAATTAAAAAAAATATATAAAAAAGCGGGGTTTTTAATTTTATTGAACAATTTGCGACCTCACAGTCAACAGCTTGTGCAAAACACTTCAAGTTCCCTTTTCATAAAATATATTTTAGTTTTTTTTAATGAAATTTTCAATGTAAAATTGTTTTATAAAAGTTTTATAAGACCAAAATATTTTTTGTGAATTGGGGCTTTAATAGTTTGCAAATGTTTAATTTTTTCCCGTCGATTTTAAATCAATAAAGATTTATATCACAAACCTGACAATCAGTGCTTTAAAATAATTGACTCCTCAATTAAGTGTTATTTTTTTTTTAAGTGCAAAGTTAAGAGACATTTAAATCAAACTTAAATGTCCAACCTTGTGTATTCAAATTCTCTGGTCGTATTAAAAAGAATTTCGTTTAATTTTCATATACAATACATAGTTTCACATCATGGAATAAATAAATAGAAAAATGCGTGCAATTTGAGTTTTTTACATGTTAATAACCCAACTTTTTTATTTATTTTAAACAGCTATTGATTGGAAAGCTTTCCATAATATTTGGAAATTTGTTGGTGTTGTCATACTTTCAACGAAATTGAATGAGAACTTTATTTAACCACTGAAAAAATAAAACTGCACTTAAGTGCAACTTAAATTTAAGTGACAATTAGCTAAATGACATGTAGTTGAGAAGTCAATTATTGGACCTTAATATAAATTATGTCGAAAAAGTAAATACCGAGTTTGTGTTATGCCAGATTATATGGATATATTGACGAGTACATACATATGGACGTATATATGTATATGTGCACTATGATTTATTACGTCAAATGTCTTATCTATTCAAGCATTTACTTTTTTTTTTTAATTTTATTACACTCGTTGTAGCCAAATTTTAATGTGCTTTTACTTTTTGAGTTTTCATCCATTACACCCACCCTTTGCGCCACCCCAAACTCATAAGTTTATGGAATACAATTTGTCTTTTTTGTGTAATCGTTTGAATTTCTTTTAATGTCTGAAAAAAACCTTGTCTCTGAATTGTATTAAAGTAAACTTATTTTTAAGTTACAAAGAGACAACTTTCATAGATTTAATTTGTTGCTTAGTTTTTTTTCTTCTTGCTATTCGTTTATTTTTTCTTTGTTGCAAAACAAAACAAACGGAAAGAGATAAAAATTTTGTCGAATTCTAATGATATATACGATACTAAATGTTGTCTTACACAAAATTACAACGCTAAAGTAGTTCGTTCCCTTTGTTGCTCTTTTTCTTTTAGAATTAATTAAGCATGAAACAATTTTATTTGCTAAATTTCCAACATGAGCCTTGAAAAATTTCTCCTCTTTTTCCCATTTTTTATTTCAATATGTACTCGTACATATTTACTTTACTTAAGACTACACTTCATGTGTTAACTACATGTAGTGCAGTGATGCCATTAGGCTACGAAAGGTACATTTTTCGTATCTTTTGATGACTTCAGGTACCATGTGTAATCCCGACATTTTCCGTATCTTTTGAATTTGTACGCAAAATGTACAGAAAATATGAACATCTATTTTTTAGGAAATATGAACATCTTTTTTATTTTTTTATTTTTAACTCGTATATTAATTTTTACAAAAATTAATTTGTTTTGATAACATCCAAAGATAGTTATGTACATATAATTAATTTTAAAGTTTTAAAATTACATGACTTAAATAAATATAAAAATGAATTTATATGATATCATTTTCTTTACAATATTCATTAAATATGAAATGAAAATGTTATGCTAATAAATGTTAAATGTTAAAAATGGACTTTCAAATTTTTTACAAAATGTATCTTTTTGGAAACCAAAATGTATCTTTCTCGAAATTTCACTGGCAACACTGATGTAGTGTTACTTTTCCAAAGAAAATACACACAGACCATGAGAGTCCGTCCAAATATTTAAATGTATGTATGTATGTGCGTATGTACATTAGGGTGGCAAATCTATGAATATTTCGAACTAACTTTTCCCTCCCTAACTCAGGCAAATGCTAGAATATTTTGTAAGTATTGGGTCAAGCTCTTGAATACACAACGTACGAAATTTTTTGATTCCCGGGGTAAAGTTATAAGTATAAAGTTATAATTATAAGGTTTTTTGTGACTATTCCAGAAAGAGCATATAGACAGCAAAGCTATTGAGATTCAAAGAGATTGAGAAGCTTTTGCTTTCAATTAATATGTGTATTAATTTTTGGTATAAAAAACAATCGAATACAAGTATTATTAAAGTTTATTGCTTGCAAACATTTTTCCATCAAAATCATTTGCAAAATAGTTAATTAATTTTTTGTTTGATTTGCTGTTTTATTTTTGACTCAAAAAAATTAATTTAGCAAAACTTTAAATTTTTATTGAAGCCCCAGCCAGCAGAAGTAAGAAAAAGTAAATTTTTTCTATAAAATTATCCCACAATTAGTTTATTTGGAAAATTTAAACCCAATTGAAAGATTTGAAGAAAGTTTAATAACAAAATAATAAAATTATATATTTTGAATTTTATTTGTACTTTGGGAATTTCTGTGACTCATCTTAATGTCTTTAAAGTTTGCGGGTGTTATTCTGCGTATAAATGATTAAAAGTATTTTAGTTTTTATTTCAGCTTGTCAGCGTGTGTGAAAATATTAAATTATATATAACGAATTCTCACATCTGCACAACAATTTACTCGTACAACAGTGCAGCAGATCAAATATTTAATTAAATGCTAATTTTTTAAAACGTTCACATGTGATGTGATGTTGCTGCAGATTTTCCGATTTATATGTGGATGAAACAACTAAAATTAATAATAACAATATATTTTAATGGGTGTTAATTTACTTTTATACTGTGCACGAGTATGTATATACAATACATATACGAGTATACGAGTACACCTGGATAATGAAATTTACGCAAAAGTAAACATGCATTAATACTCGCCCATGCATATTTTCCCATACACATGTATTAAATTTTGTTGTGCATGTATTTGGATGCAGTTGAGGTAAAAAAATACAATGCACAAATTTTAAATACTCTTAGCAAAACAAATATATTTTGGAATAAAATCTGAGCTGATCAGTACCAAAGCTTATCATAAAGCGGAAATACGTTTGTTGGTACAACGAAATCGCCGGAAATTAAAGATGAGCATGCCGCTTTCCTTTTAAAAATAATATTTAGCTGTGTTTGTATAGGGAGATCTTATTGTTTAAAGCGTCGTATGATAGAAAAGTTGGTTTCTAAAACACACAAATATATAATAATAGTCATAAGATGTGAAATATTTCCAACATTATTAAAAAGGTTTCATCATATTAAATAAACTAAAGTTAAAACGCGTTTTTATTTATAATTTAAACTCAATTAAGGGAATGTTTTCATAATGATTTAAAACTTTTTGTTCGAAGCAAAAAGAATTGTATTAAAAAATTTAAGATATTATGATAATATGGCGTAGTCATACTATCGCTTGAATCCCCTTAATATTATTTTAATATCATTCGGCACATTACATACGACAAACGAGGGCAAGAGGTTAAATCTGTAGAGTACACAGAAAAAATTATTCCCAAAAAGTTTTCGAACAAATGTTTGTTTCAAATAAAGTTCAGTTTCAGTAAATATTTTTTACTCTTTCCGTAAATTGTTTGTTCCAATAAACCTGTATGGGGCAGAAACGGGCCACGACGTTTGTAGGCTACTTATGGGCTTTTACATGTGTATAATACGATCAATTAAAATAAATAAAAAATAAAATAAATAAATAGCACAACAGTACGTCGTAACTATCAACAAACAAGATAAACACCAACACTCTTAAATAACAAATTCTCTCAGCCAAAAACTGTTAAATTTGAATTTTTACAAAATTGTTCTTAGAATTTTCAAAATTATTTGCAGATCCGCATTCATACAAAACATTGAATTTGGTTACTCAAAATAAAATTCTGTTTTTTCAACTTCGTAGCCGAATTGTTGGATTTTTCCGGTGTCTTGTCCTCCTTCATTTTGCTATATTAGTTGACACAAACTTGTGAATTTTAATGCGGCGATAGATAAAAAAAATTTTAAATCGTAAAGAATTATATTTACATTTCCCTTCACAAAATTAAACTAGACATCTTAGCTTAACTTAAGGGAAATTTCTTATTTAAAACGTTAAATTTGGACAACTTGAGTCCAAGATCTATCAAAACGAAATCTCACCATTCTGCTCGATTGCTTGTAGATAGCAAGGAGCCACGTAAACCAACCTTAAAGAAAGTTTCTTTCTATGTAGGCCCTACATTGTAGGGGCACTAAAAAGTTCCATTTAGAAACAACCATATTTCTTTGCACAACTGCGTGTTTCTTTAATTAAATATTGTAAGTGAGTTTGAATAATTTTAACACAATGTTATGTTTGCATTTAATTAACCCTGCATGCTGGTCAGAATAAAATATTTATTAAATAAAAGATAAACACAATGTTACAATTGAAATTAATAAAAATTAATTTTAAAAATAAGTGAAACCGCATTTTGATCAATACTAATGTAAATATTACATATTCATAAAGAAATTTCAATATTTGTTTATTTCATTTAACAATGCAAGCAATTGAAGAATATAATTATTAAACAATAATATAAAAAAAAAAAAAATACCACTTTAGCATAATCTTTGATTTGAAGGGACCTTCGTACAGTGTCATATACTACACACATATTGCTCACTTATTTCAATAATGTCATAACTAAAAAAATTCAAAATAATTGGGCGCATCATATTTTATGTTGTATAAAAAAATTCCTATATCGCTCATTTACTACAACAACATTATAACTCTAAAAACTAATTTTACAGAAAAAGAGCTTAAAGTTTTCAATTCACACACAACTTAATGTAAAAAGAAAATTTTATTTTAATCTCAAAAGTTAGACAGACATACAATTGGGGGATTCAAACAGTTTGTCATAAAGAATATATTTTTATAATGTTTTAAAATTTTCGTTTGAAAGCAAAAACAAAAGCAAGAACATTTATATTTAAATCATTTAAAACATATAACACAATATGTCTTCTGCGACTAGTGTTTGAATACCCCAAAAGTGAGCAACGATATGAGGATTAACTCCGCATTAATAATATTTCTTGATTGTCTTGTGGAGTCACCAGCAAGAATCGACGCATTGGAGGTCAATGTCGTTGCCGTTCTTTGCGACATACGTCCAGAAACGCTGGGGTGGCTATATGGCCGATATCATTTTTAATTTTAAAAAAATTTAAGCCTGATTTAATTTTATTTTTTTGTTATTTTTTACATACCGGTTAGTGATACTTTAACTATCAATTAGTTAAGTTAATTTTTAAAATTATTCAAAGCGAATTACAATCTATTTTAGAACTTCATGCACACAAAATAAAAAAAATTTCCAGACAACAAGTTACAAGTCCACAGGTTGGAGTTGAAAAACAACTCCAATCAAATACATTTTACATTTATTGAAATTTTAAATTTCTCCATAAATTTGTTTAAATAATAGATTTCTATAATCTTAAATTTTCACAATTAAATATTGTTCGCAGTTATTTTCTTAATTTTATATCCCATTAAATAAATTAACCCAAAAACTTCTCGTGCACCTAAAAAGCTTCCAGTCCACTCACCACTCCTGCTGCTTCTATTCACAATCCCAAAAGCAAAGCAGAAAGGAAAACGGCAATTTTAAATTAAATTTAAAAAGTAACTACAAAATTGCCAATGTGAGAATAAATAAAAGATGAAACTTTTAAATTAAACATAAATGATGAATAATTTTTGTTGAAAATTTTGCTTAAATTGAATTTTTCACTGCTGTTGAGTTGAGCGAGCTGCTTGTTTTGTTTTTCTTTTTGTTAAATAAAATTTACATACATATTTGTTTCGTTTTTTAATTTCTCATCATTAAGAGAAAAACATTTTATGAATTATTATCATTGCATTTTTATATGGAAAAATGGAAAAATGGAAAAAATATAATATGTTGCAGTACTCATGCAAAATGCAGGAAATTCGATTAAAAAAATTCTTAGAAAAAAAAAACATTTTAAATCTCTTGCTGGCTCCGGATGAGTGGATGTGTATTTGTCCATTTGAATCGAATTGTGTGCATTGTTAACTTCCTGATCTAAATAAATATTACTTAACATTTATTTGAATTTTTAATAAAAATTTTTACATTGATTTAAACAGAGGGAAAGTCTGCATACAAAAAAATCCCCAATATCAGACTCATACACACACACGCACACCCGAATCATTTTATATTAGATACACACTCACATACAAATTCTACTTGTTAGTTCATGGATATTATTAGATTGAGCTCGGTGTCATTGTTCAAATGTAAATTTCTCTGGTATTATGACATTTTTAATAGAATTTAAATGAAAAAAAAAAATTCGATAAAGAAGAATTGAAAACGGAGAATAGTCGTCATTGTTATGCGGTAATTTTGTATCAGGGCCAAATATTGAACAAATTTTATTTTATGATTGCAGCAAAAATATTCAATGTCTATGTTGCAATCTCTGTGTGTATTATATATACAATATACATACATACATACATATGTATTTATACATACAAACTGCATATATAATACAAGCCAGAAGAAAGAGTAAAACATTTTAAATTCATACCTCAACAATTTGTTACACAATTTTTAATTTGTTTTTTAAGCTTTAAGCTTAAAAAATTCCCTAAAAATATTTGCAAATAATGCAATTAAGAATTTGAGCACACTGGTGCTTTCCCAATACTTGGAAACTTGAAACTTATTTTTAAAGCAAACTATCAAACGAATATCAATAACTACTTCAAGCTTTGAAGTACATACATACAATTGTGTACAAACGAGTACATACATATGTACATTTATATGTATATTAAGTTACCTACGAATTCAAATTGATTTGAATAAAAATAAAAATCTAGCTTTAAAGTTGCACATTTTATTTATTTCATTCATTCATATTAATTAGGCATGCAAGAAGTGTGTACTCATTTATTGTGACCTTGCCACACTCATTTACTGCTTTCAGAATTTAGTTCTAAATTCTATTTACACATTCATGTCTATTCATGTCTGCTTTTCGTCTCATTTTAAGTAGAAACATTAGAGATGCTCACTGACCTGGTGAACGCTTTGTATCACCACTAAAAAGGTTTGATAGTGAGTAATATTTGACTTCACCGTGAGTATTTTATTTTTGAAAAATGCAACTAATTTTAAAACTTCTGTGTGACTTTATTTTGATAATATTAAGAAAAACAAGAAAACTTACATGTCGTCGGCTTAGAGTGTAAACCTGCTAACTCAATAAGAAATTGGCCTAATACTTTAATATTCTTCGACATATAGAGCTTCAAATTAAAATAAATATTTAAGCAAATCGATGAGGCGTCTCTTTCTCTTTCGAATGGCATTAAAACGACATATGCTTTAAAATGTGGATTTAGCAGGTTTACACTCTAAGCCGACAATATGTATGTCAGGCCGTCCAAGAGAAAACGAATAACCAGCTGACATCTGGGAGATTATTTGACGAACGTGATCATTTCGCGACTCTTTATTGGAAGATTTGCTGCGAAAAGTTTTTAAATTCTCTTTTGAAACTGCAATCATGTCCAGTAGCTTGATATACATATTTTCTAATACTTTGTTTTGCCGCCATTTTGGTAAACATTAGTCTTGACAGTTCATATTTGGTAGTCGTGAAGTAGACACGTGGCAAATTTATTATTGAAACGTGTTGTAATCGGTCAAACATTTTATCAAAATCAATCATCTATTACTGTGACGATTAGAAAGTTACGTGAAATTTTTCGGCTGAAAACATTACTGCTGCTCAAGAAAGTATTCAAAACAATCCATCAACCTCAGTTCGACACCGTGCTCAGGAGCTTCGTCTTCAAAGAACAACTTTGGCCACAATTTTACACATTTGTTTCCATATAAGATTCAGTTGACACAAGAGCTTCTTCCACAAGACCATTTACGCCGCCGTACACATGCCAATTTAATCAAAAATTATAAACAAACAAATAGTATACCTTCCCTGCTGACAGCCTGTATTTCTCATCAGAATGAGATTAGAATGGGATATTTAACAAGAACCCTTTCCCCTTTCATACAAAAGCTCAGAGGTTTCGCTGCAAATACTTTATGGTATGAATGCGCAATTGGTAGTCAACGATCGTATAAGACTATTTCAAATGATATTTTTTTTTTTGATCGTTTCTGCAACTTGTGAGAAGGTCTCGTATCGAGATAAATTAAATAATTATATTGGTTGTCCCATTTTGCACAGGATGATAACAATCTGTTATGTGAAGATTCAAAATTGCGATTTAGACGTGCAAATAGTATTCACTTATATTCAGCGTTAAAATCTTACTCACGATCTCATCTCTGATAGACATTAAAAAATAAAAATTCGACTAGGCTGCAGGTGGAAACACCGTTCCTTTGCTTGTGTTCTTTTTGTGTGCAGGCGGTTCTGGTGAAAAACGTATATTCTTGTCAATCCTGTATAACACGCTTAAGTTCCCCTTTATTTCGATATTTATATTCAGGAAACAATACAAAACAATCAAGGTGCAATTTCCCTTTCAGTGCTGAGTTTAACAATAATTTTTCTAAGCTTTCATGAATATTTACTTCGAACATATTTACATTTATTTGCATAGAACTGAAAAATTTATTTATGTAATTAAATCCTGAAAAATGTTTCCCTTTTCCATTGAAATAGTAAAGTAAATTTATATGTAAATGTTGCAGAACAAAAATAAACCGAATCACTCTTTCTCCGAATACATATTGTTAATTTTGTCATGAAAAACTTTAATTAATTACGAGTTGAAAGTTTCAGCTGTCATATTTTGCTTCTACTAATTAAGTTGGGAAGTTTAAGTTCTAATAGTTGTATGAGTCAATCAAATTTAATTGTATCTGTTATGAATCGTTAAGCAGTTAGTTCATTATGTCGTTGCTTCATTTACATAAGCCAGTGTGTCCTTAGAATGTATGTTTGGGTGTGTATGTGTGTGTGTGTGTACGCTTTCTGCATGAAGATGGGTAAGCAGCAATGTAAATATTTTAGAAATACTTTCTTATGTTAAAATATATTGTTAAGCACTTGTGTGTCACATCAAATTTTTGGGACTCGGAAAAGAGAAGTTAAACAAAACATCAATTGATGGCTCAGTGGAAAATAGTGTACGATATGTAACCGACATACATACATATATCTTGTGAGGAATGTAAATTCAACTTGAATTTGTCCCCAATGATGATGTTACTTTTAACCTTGAAGAGGCGACAGTGGTCTGTAGGACCACATTAAAAAATGTAATGTAATTTAAGCTGCCTTACCTTGCAGTTTTAAAAGTAGAAATTTACTCAAAATCGTTAGATATTTCACTAACGAAAAATCGACTACCTACTACAATATTCATAAGTAATGCAAGAGTTCGCCATTTGACTCTCTCATTCATGGACATGTTAATGCCTTTAACCTCAAATAATTTTTTTGCGAGTGAAAAAATTGTGCTATTATTCCAAAGAAAATTAACAAGAAAAAAAATTATTTTAAGTACATAATTATTTTGATTTTATATTGGCGTCAGTTACAATTGGAAGTTCGTGGTCAGTGAATGTGTAATTTTAAGTGAAAAAAACTGCTTTTCTTTTCGTCGCATAAAAAAAGAACAATTAGTTGAAAGATTTATTAATCATTGACGAAGGGTTATGCAGATGGTGGCAATTGACTACCGTCAATGTCATCCCCATGTTAAAGTCGTCAGTCGTGTACATTGCTAGTACTTACGCTGGTAGTTAATGATAACGATTGGTAGTTAACGAAATAAATAGACATTCGCTAGCTAAGCCGACATGTACTGATGTGCGGCGTTCCCATTATTATTATATACGTAATTCCCAAATTTAAAATTTGCATCCGCAAAAATTCCCAAAATATAAATTTTCTTATTCCCAAAAACTTCTTTAAAAAGTTCTTTAAAAATAAAACCATGTTATTCCAAAAGGAAAATTAAATCTCTTCGTATTAAGTGTGGATTTTCATGAAATTTGTATCCCCAAGCAAAAAAAATCCCCTAGTTGGGGGCAAATCCCCAAAATTGAGAGCGCTGCTTTGTTGAACAATTGTGTTTTTCTTTTTGTTATCCAATTAGTTATAGCTTTCTAATTTCCATATACAAACGAGTATGTGTTAAGTTTTAATAACATAAAAAATATAATATTGGAGCACCAAATTTTAGAAATCTTCGAAAATTGTATTATAGACCCGATAAATTTAAATACGAAAGTCAGAACAGCAGCTGTAATTTATTTCAAGTTTTCCAAAATACTAATTTTATTATCTTTTATTTCACCTTTTGTTTTCCGAAACAAATGAAAATTATCGAATTGTTCTCCAACCAATAAAATTATCTGCGACTAATTCTAAGACATAAAATAACATTAATGTGAAATAAATTAAACTTTTCAAACACTTTTATTCAAGTTCCTTTTCAATTCAGACAAATGCAAGTGTATCTATGTATTTAAAAGAGTATCTCTATCTTTTTCTCAGTATTAATGTGCATAAATAAATATGTTTAAGAGTGTTTTATGTTCGTATTTTATAAACCGCAAAAACGAACCAGATACATATTCATTACAGTTTCATACAATAACAAATGCAAACATCACCTGCTTTTCATCCGTATTAAAAAACACACACAAACAAAAATAAATCTACAAAAATATGTAAAAAAAAAGATGCTGAAAAGGAAATAAGAACCATAAAAACAATAATAAATAAAAAAAAAGTTTTTCAGATATTGAGAACAAAAGAGAATAAATAAATCGATGAATAACAACAACAACGCAAGTAATCAGATCACAAAAACAGCTCAGAAAATTAACAAAAGTATCGGGTGATTCTTAGAAGTATGGTTTTGCCAAAAAAAACTATTCATTTCCATTTGTATAGGACCACCCTTATAATGACTGAAACATTTGTTCGAATGGAAAGATGGAGGAGACACTAACACAACTTACAAGTCTCTGTCCTTCAAAGCTAATATTAATAAAGCTGTTAAATATGCTGTGACTTAATGGAAGCTTTATGTTAACTATAAAAAGCGCCATGCATCCGCTAAACAGTCAGCTAAGTTGAGTCAGTCGAGTGAGTATTGTGTAAAAAACAGCGAAGTTAACATCGTGGTGTTCCAGAAGTAAACTATTTAACATTGTGTGTTTTAAAGCACTTAATGCCAGTTTTGGGAAAATTAAGTGTTCTGATTTGATAAGAATTGTAGACTTGTGACTTTTTATTTAATTGCAAATCTTGGAGCTTAAAAAAATAAAATTTTTCAAAGGTAAAAACGTAATCATATGATATATGAAATAACGCCCAATCACGTAATTCCAAATTAAATATTTTTTACAGAAATGGAACTTTAAAAAATTTTATAAGTTCCAACAAAATTTCACGAAATACATTACATTCATTAGTTAAAAAAAAAATAAATTAATTGCGAAATATAAAAATATTATGCAGTAAAATAATTTGAAATAGAAGAGAGAAGAAAATTTTTGTAAATTGTAATTGTAAAAATTGTAAATTTTTGCTCAAAAACCCTCTTAATTAAAAACCCTTGTAATTAAATTTTTTCCATATAAAAATAGTTTTAAAAAATAAATGAAAAATGCTTCACTTACATTAAGCATTTTTTCATGGCATTACTTGCATGAAACATTTCTCAATTGTCAATAGCAGGCCTGGAGAAGCAAAGCAGATTAAAAACGCTTCGTCATTTTTTATGTATCGCTACCTTCTATAGCGCCGCTATTAGCAAATAGAAAAAAAAGTTTCGTGCAACAAATTTCAAGAAATTTCGTTAAAAAATGCTTAATCCAAAAAATTTTGGTTTTATTTCATAACTAAATAATGAGTATTATATTTCGACTTCGACCACGACGATTTTGTACTAGACTAGAAAGTTGCAACATTTTTTGTTTAATTTAGTTCAAAATCGTTGTAGTCGAAGTGGAAATATGACACTCGTAATCAAACCCAATATTAAAATATTTTATGAGGTACTTTACTTTTCTTTCTTTTTCTGACAGAAACCTTAATCGAATCGCAAATGCAAGAAATTGGCTTCTAGTAACAAAAGCTGTTTGATATTTCACTTCTCTTGGTGCTCATCTGTGAAGATTACTGCGCTCAAATGAATTTTCGAAACCAAATTTAAAAAAAAATTCCATTTTGCGATACAATTGTACGTACTCGTATGTAGTGTAACATATTTCTTATGTCAGATTTTTTGCTTTAATTAAGTCAACAATTTCCCATGCCGATAAAATCTATATTAAACAAGAGAAAATTACTAATTTATTTCTTTTAATATGCCATAACCCCAATAGCTATAATTACTTCCAAATGACTGATTATAATTAAAATCTCATTTTCATATTGGTCCCTCAACAAATTAATATTCTTCTCAAAAGGGAGATTTATTAATTAAATATCACATTATCCTAATTTCAAATTGCGTCTCATTTTAAGTAGATATTTATTTTCATAAAATACAAAAAAATTACAGCGTTGTGAGAATGGATTCTGGTAGAGGTAGAAAATATAAGTGTGACGGTGTTTTGAAAGATCATGTGGGCATTTTATTTTAAGGAAGTTGAAGTTTCCCTCTGAGGTGTAGAGTATGTTCAGCAACTTTGTAGGGAATATTAATGCGAATATTTTTGTGGAACTTGCTCCAAACTCAACTTGAGCGCCAGAAAGTATTCAAAATATTAATTTAATTTCGTTAATTTCGTTCCGTAATTTTGGGCACGGTTCAAAATTGTTGTACTGTGTAATAGTTAAGCTTATTTCGCCAGATATTTGCCACATCCTATGATACGATATAAGCTCTACTTTAAAAAAATTTTATAATGTTGAATGTCCAATCGAAGTTTTTACAAAAGTAGTTGAAATTTGTCTCGACAGTTTGGATTTAGACGCAGTGTCTACATTACAAGCAGTCAACTTGTATAGAAAATTTATATCAAAAGCATCAATTGTTTTAGAAATTCTCATACAAGTTTTCTAAAAGAGTTGACTGTTTGTAATATGGAAACTACGAATCAGGCATGGAAAGTTTATTTTGATAAATTTCGTTCAACTGTACTTTACGTTCACCGCTTTATACCGCAAAGTGACTATACAAAATGAAACAAAAAACGCAAGAATCAAACGAACAAAAATCGAACTTGGGAATACAAAACGGTATGCAACCCTCCTCCCCCAACCCTTGACCAATCGACATTCTTCGATAATCTCAAGACTTATCCTCATAAACTTGCGCCAGGTGCAAAGCTTAAGTGACATCGTAATTCAAACGGCCACGTTTAAACCCTCAAAAATTATTGTTTAAAATACAAAAACATAAAATTCAACCCGGTACTATGCTGCACATTGGTACAACAACAATCGTTCACATGTCTGTTAACTTGGACAATTATAAAAACATCTAGAGGGAATACTTTTATAGTCGTTTTACTTTTTTTTTCTGTGTTTATTTAATTTTTTCCGTAAACAAAACAACTCACAATTTGTAGTGAATGAGAATGCGAATGATAAAAAATAAGAGAACATTTTATGGGCAATTAACTAAAAGTTTTTAAACAAAAAAATATTTTACATGTTTTACATTTCAACGGAAAAAAGTATTTTATTCAAGCTGTTGGCCATGTTTGCTTTTCAACAAACAAATCCATCCATGTACTTTTTTAATTAAATGCGAGAAAATACGATTTATTTACTTATTAAATCACTTGAAAATTACGTATAATTAAAGCACACAATAGCTTTTCTTCAGGAGATGACTGACAGTCACGTCTGACTGAAACCGGATTAGTATTGTTGTGTTATTTTATACACAAATTGTTATTTCTTTTCATGTGCCATACATTAAAAAATAAATTAAAAGTAGTATTTTATATACATACCTCTCATGGCAAATTCGGTCAGCTCAATAAATATTGCTTCGGGCCTAGTTGATAAATGTTGTTCACTCTTGTAGCAATGTTGTGCTAATTTGTCGAAACCAAATCACACTTTTTGGATGTAGTGAATACATATATGTATTTGAAATCAAGTATTGAAATTTAAAATTAATTTGCTGCTATAAAAATTAATTAAAACGTAAATTCGAATATTCTCCACTTTTGTTATTTAAATAAATAGAGTTTAATTACGTATATACTCGTATATATTTAAAATTTAACAAAACTTTCATTCTTTGCCAACCAATTACACTTGAACATGATTTTAAAAATCATAAGGATTTCATACGCAAAATTACAATCTCTCCTCTCTGATCTAAATGCTGCAGCAAGCAGCATTTTACGGTTTTCTGGTGTCATTTGGAAAAATGGTACAAATACACACACACATACTTATGTACATACATACATACATAAATATAACATTTCACTAACAGTAAATGTTTGTTTGCTCAATGTTGATCTCTGCAAACAGTGTCAACCACATGCAACTGTGTTTCATACTGGTTGCACTCATGTAGTGGAACCCACAAAAACCAAACAAAACTGATTGTTTAAAATTATTTAAATTCAATAGTATTTTTTTTTTGTCATTTACGAGTAGTTTTTGTGGTGATATACCAGCAGGTAACAGATAAACATACATCCATGCAACCGCTTAAAAAAATTGACAAACTCGCTCGTTCGCCTGCTCCCATTAACACATGTCCTTTTTAGTAATTTAACGACCTTGTCAAGGTTGACAAAAACAAATTTAAATAACAGGATTAAAAAAATCAATTTAGAAATAATATGTACGTATGTATGTACTCGTATGTTGTATTTCGGAAAATAAGTCAAATAAATATATTTTTGTGGTTACATTTAAAGCAAATATATCGTTAGCTCTAATGACAAATCATGTGAATAATATTTGAAGTAAAATTGATTTGCCGATGGTTAAGCACGTCTATACGCATCTCATTGGTGCTTTACCAAATCGTCAATAGACTTCAAGCACACATTTTGAATAATATTTTTAATTTGTTTAAGAGAAAGATAAAATAAAAAAAAATATCAAGTGATGGAAGGAGTGTTTTGGAGTTTTTAAGAATGAAGTTTAGGAACTTGGAAGGTTTAATGAGTTTTGACAGATAAAAATAAACAAAGACAAAAAATATAGAAGTTTTTTTCAGCCACATGTTTTTTTTATTTAAACTAACGATAGTCCAGATATGAGACTGCAAATTTTACTGAAGTACGCCAGTAATAAAATTTATTGCGATGGTAAAATTTTAAGCGACGCGACGCTTCGTATGTAGAAACACAATTTTGACAAACTTTTCGTTGCGAACTTTCTTCTTCAGAAATAAAACACATTTGTGTATATGAGAATTAACACAAACAATACCGCCGGCGAACGAAATTCGTCGTGCGTGACGAACACTGGGATAGATTTAGGGCTTGTCCCACGATGTCGACAACGTTCGGCTTGTCGCACAGAGCACGAAAATAAGCGAAACAAATTGTTTGATTTTGTTTTGTTTCGTTCTTTGAAGTGAGTGAAACAAAGAGAAAACAAAAACAATGAGAACCATTGCTCAATTTCTTTTTGTTTTAATGTGGTATTATAGATATTGTATCTATTCAGGATTTTAAGGTCATTCAATTTCTTCAAATGTAAATAAAAGATGTTTTTATTTCATTTTTAATGTATCCGACGTTTCGTTGGGGTTTTCCAACATCTTCAGGGATAATTATTTTATTGAAATATATTTTATCTTTTATTCCAATTTATTTTCAAGTTCTTGAGATGTATTTTACAGGGACATAAAATGTACAACATAAAACACATAACGTAACAAATAATTGCAAATATAAATAAAATAAAATATCACAGTCTTTTCTTAACTTCTAATATCACAGTTGGAATTACAATAACGTCTGTTTTTTCACATGAGCCACTAGAAAAGATAATATGTAATGTGAAATAAATGGAAACATTTTGAAAATTTGCGGCGAATTTGACATCATCGTATAATATAATTTTATTGCATTTATTTAACACATTAAGGTTGTTTTATATACACCTCTCTTCTTTTTTTGTTTTGAATGCAAGTGTGCGATAAGTCGAACGCTGTCGACATCGTGGGAGAGGCCCTTAT
The DNA here is from genome assembly GCA_936439885.1 of Nowickia ferox. Taxonomy (NCBI): domain Eukaryota; kingdom Metazoa; phylum Arthropoda; class Insecta; order Diptera; family Tachinidae; genus Nowickia; species Nowickia ferox. The sequence goes on from OW387025.1 coordinate 115,463,258, forward strand.
TTCTATTTTTTATTCCGACGACCTTTAATTTAAATTTATTTTTTTTTTGCGATTTTTAATTTATTTTTGGTGATATTTTTCGTTTTATTTATTTTTTTTTTATATTTTGTAATTTTTTAGATTTAGTGTTTTTGCAAGATTTCAAGAGTTTGAATCTTACGGTTTCCAAGGCACAGAAAATTGTCAAAAGTAGATAGTAAAAATTACGCTTACTGATCAAATACCCTTTAATTTAAATTTTTTTTATTCATAAAACGCACTAAATTTTAAAATTTCAAATAACTATATATTCTTGTCTGTATATTATACATTAGGATTTCAACATTTTTCGTTGCTGGCTCTAGAACGCCCTTTAATTTTTAACTGCCTTATGCTTGTGGTTGTAGCGGCCAAATTTCAGCTCCGTAGCTCTTACGATTCTCGAGAAATCAGCCTGTGACAGACAGATATACATATAGACAGACAGACAGAAACAAAAGAAGAACAGACGGACATCGTAGCGAAAACAATAGTGTTCCTTTTCACCTTTGGTGTACGTGTAAAGAAAATAGAAAAATAGCAGGGAAGAACAAATAAAAATACAAGGAGATATGCAGTTAGAACAGAACAGATAGAGAAACACAATTAAGTGGCTATTAAACCTCGAACATGTTGTAGTATATTTTTGTTGGGGCCATCGATTAGCGTGTAAAGTGCACAGGAGACGATCAGATAAACTCATCAATCACATAGTTGTGTGCTCGCAGTACGGTGTTTTCGGCTACACGTACGCGTTGTTGGCAGTGATTGATAAAAATCAAAAAGTTTGTATTTTTTATTTCACGGCTGAGTATTTGATAGTTTTTAACTCTGAACAACACAACAACAAATATCGATTGCTGTGTGTTATTTTCTTTGTGACATTATGGATACGTGCACGGACGAAAAAAAAATTAGTTCAATTTTATCGAAAATTTACGTTGCTTGCCAGCTTTATTTAATTTTAATTCATGTACCAGATTTTAGTGTTTAAAACTGTTGTTTTTCATACCAAGATTTCGTGCAGTTGGATTTATTATTTTTTTTTATTATTATTAACCTGTACTTACGACTAATAACCAAAAAATCACCATCCGATGCGAACGCTAAGAAGTCAATTTCTAAATGGTGATTGACGTGTTCGTTTGCACGTCTCCTTGGTTCGCCATAGGGCCATCCAACTTGTGAGATTGCTTGCTTGCCCAACACACATACCAATCAGCACTTCATTAATAATTTAGGTGAAATGTTTATCAAACAAATTTAACGTGGTATGACGGACATTTGTTCGAAATTAAAACATATTACTCTCAAAGAAATATTTTTTTGAGCTAACAATAATGAATAATTGTCACTTGATCTGAACATAAATTGAAAACTGTAAACACATTATCTGTGTAACTAGTTTTTTGAGTTATGACTATGTTGCAACAAACAAGCACAATATATGTATATATATATATATAGAAAAAATCTCTGAAATGTTCTATTATATCAATTGTACTTGTGCCAAGTGTTGCCAGCACTGCAAGTGATACTTTCAATGATGCAGCTCTTCCAGGCAGCTTTTACTCTTGGCATAAAAATAAACCACTTTCGAATGCACTGAGCAGTAAAAATACTTGCAGAAATAATTCTATTTTTTACAGATTATTAACAATGAGCGGCATTCTACTTTACTGAGTCCAAGGCATTTATTAGATAATTTTATAAGAATGTAATTATACATGAGCCTGTACGAGTATATACATACGTGCATACATACAATAATAGAAGTTATTGTTGCGAACAAAATTAAACTAATAATACATATGAATTATAATAGAAAATGACATTCACTATTATAAAAGCAGATTTTTTTCCACCCACTTACTCGTTAAATTTTTTCATTCATTCAATTATTTATTTTGATGTGCATTAGAAATTCTAAATAAATTTAAGCCTTTTACTGCATACATCCATACGATTTTATGATTTTATTTGCATATACGAAAGTACGTGTTATTCTGCAATGTGCAATTACTTATTGTGGGCATTTGCAAGTATTTTGGCTTAAAACCATGCACACATGTTTACGAGTATGTTTGTATGCTCGCAGATACATAGAGAAATATTTTTAAATATTTTATTGAGCAGCAAATGAACATTATTTCAATTAACCTTCTATGGGCAAACTTTCATACAGGATGTCTCAAAAGAACTTTCAAATTTGTTTATCTTGCTGCTTGAACACAACGAATTTTAAGAGACGTCCAGCGTATGAAAAGAGATTCATTCGCTATTGGATGAGAACGCGCTTACATTTTAAATAGATATATTTTCACAATCATTAATTATTTTATAATTTCCTAATGCTGCGAGTTCATCGCAATATTAAACTGAAACAATCGGCAGCTATCAAATCACAATTGAAGTTATTTAAAAACTTTCGGAAACAATAAGCTTAACTACTAAAGGGGCTATCTTGAGGTCCCCCCACCACCCGCTTATTTCAAGCTCCAAGAGCTGGAAATAAATTTTTGCAGTAGCTAAAAAAAATAAAACTTTTGACAACGACATCTCTCGATACAATTTGTGATATTTGACGCAGTTTTTAAATTATGAAAGTTCTACATTTATACACACAGAGAGATGCATACATACAAAGAAAAATTATGTAGTAGAAATCCGAACGAATGTGTAGTTTTTCTGAACATTTATTACGTTTTCTGCACCGTAAGCGCCTGTAGTAGAAAACTAAATAATTCGTTCAGTTTTGTGACAAACGTGCATTCAGTTTTCAATTATCTAAAGTTCAACTTGCCCAAAGGTAAACGTGTGTTCAGAAATATATTTTATTACTAACTCAATGCGTACGTTCAATAAATAACAACATGGATTCAATTTTCAGGTTTCTTAAACGGAATGTTAAGTTTTTTTTAATTTAACATTTTAAATTTTGTATGACAAAATTTACTAAATATTCCGTTCAGCTTTTCTGAATGACAATTTAGCCATGAGTTAAGTAAATCCTTACAAAAAAACTGCTTATAGAGAAGCATACGAGTACTTCTTTCGTTCAGCATACACAAAATTCATATTTACGAGCTGAACACGTAACGCTGAACGCACTTCTAAAGAGGCGTAGTAAATGTGCCTGCAAGCATTCAGCTAGACTTTTGCTGAACATTGCCTTTAGCTCATTCTGTTTTTCTCTGTACATACATATATACATGCCGGCTTCATCGCAAAAATAGTCTGGATAGATTCTTATTACGTCAAAACGAAGAGATCTGATGAAAATTCACTTTCCGAAAATCAAATTGAAATCAATAACTTCCTGTTTTGAAGTTAAAAAAGCTGCTTTACAAACTCAAAAACTCTAGTTTAATAGAAATCGAGTTTCAACTTTTCGATTTGCACACAACTTAATGCAAAAAGAAAATTTTACTTTTCTCGCAAAAGTTGAAAATACCAGACATTTGTATGAAATTTTTACTCAATATTCTGCAATTATCGAACATTTAGGGGGTTTTTTAATTACTTGAAAAGTTGTCTGATTTCTTTTTCTTAAAATCAACATTAAGAATTTTGCGTTATGCTAACTAACGTCGTCTCTTCAAGGGTTAAGATAAAGTATCACAAAATTTCAAATGCAATATTAATGCAGATGCATGTCTCTGTGTTTATGAAAATAAGTAATTACATTATGATTATGGTAGAATTTTGCGGATAGACAAATTAAAAACTAAAATTGAACAAGCAAAAACTCATTAAAAATTATGATAATTTCGAATTAATCAAAAATTATGACCTTAACAAACTTCATTGGACACGAGATTAAATTAATTAAATATAATTAAGTGTGATATTGCTATAGATAATTTAATACGTCTATAATCGAATTGCCACCTTAAATCAAAAAAAAAAGCAATTTTCAGTTGCATGTGGCATTCCAAAACAAATTTTATGATTATTTCAATCCATAATAAATAATATTAAAAAATAATTTTAGCTGTAAAGCAAATTGATGGAATAGAGGCCTCATTAATAAAAATTATATTCGAATTTTCATACAAAATTTTCATTAGAAAACTTTTATAAAGTGTAAAGCAGGTATACATACTATGATACAAACTTCATGGAGATTATTCGGGAACACTCGCAAGTGCATTTCTATAGAAAGAAAATTATTCTTCCAGGAGCACGTATTGCGTATTTGTGGCACACAGTCCCTAAATGACATGGATGGGTTCACACAGTTACGTTGTTCCCAATTAAAAGTTTTGCTAGACAAACTAAACTTTTTTTATTCTTTCTTATCTTTTCTTGATTTTTTTATTTTTTTTTTGTTTTTGCACTTTGTTAATATATATTTTTAACATAAACTTTTTCTTTATCACTACAGTGTTATTATTTGTATTTATTTTCCTTCGAAATGCATTATTATTTTGCATAAAATTTTCGAAAAGTTCCACAAATACCTCAAGTAAACAAATCAACAAAAACGACAGCAATAGTGACAAGAAAACAAATAGAAAATAGCAAAAAACAGCAAAGTGCAACACAAAACTTGTAAATGCAAAAAGCTCAAAGGGAACCACAAAATAAATGTTTGTCACTTGTTGTGATGTTGCTGTCTTTCGGTTTGTGTGATAGTGAAAACACAAAACAAATCAACATCAACATTTTTTGTTTTTAATTTAAACACGCAAAAGTGCTGCTGTATATTTCAAAGTTTAAATATGCTTAACGTGACCAGATCGAATGCGTTTTCCGGAATTTTCAAATTTAATTTAATTCTGATTAAGTAAATTTTTAAATGAATCGGACTTAGACATCAAAACTGAAATATTTTCAAGAAGTTGCAAGAGATTCCGCAATTCTCATTGCTCGCAGGTTTGAATCTTGGTGACAACTCAAAGTAGCTTCGCAACTGATATTTTTTGTAACTATAACTTTCTTTTCAATCAATTAAATCATGTTGAATTAAAATTTTATTCATGATGGTAAATATTTAGTGTGTATTTAAAGAATACTTAAGGTTGTTGTGGCGTTGACTACCACGCGATGAGTTGCGAGTTCAAATCTTGCCAATACACACACTTACGTGATGTAAGTTAAACAATTGAAGGCTAGTCGCGAATAACGTTGTAAGTGACAAAATAATAATTTTTCAGGAGAGCCAAAAAACGTATTTTAAAGCAAGATTGTTTTTTTCGTTTACTTTTCTTAGCTTACCGAAACTAATTATAATTAGCATTAATTTTTGTTTTTGTATCTCTGTTACATTTATCAATTATTTTCTACAATTTTGTTTGCATGATTTTTCAGTAACTTACAAAGTTTTACACTGACTAACTGTTTGTAATTGTATTTTAAAGGCAATAAGATAGATAATTTTGGATGGTTTGATGTCTACACAAAGCAAGAGAGTAATGTTAACTTAAATCTGTGAAAAAGCTGGTTTTGTAAAAATTGTCTTTTACAACGTTATTCGCGGCTATGCTTCAATTGATAAAATTTCAACTTAAAACAACTATGATTCAACATGGTTCTTCGTGTTATTTCAGTGTTGAATTTACGTTGCTAACAGTAAGGGAATGTTAAATAAACATGAAATAAAGTTATTTCAAAAAGAAAAATTATGTTTGAAGATTAATGTAAATCATGTTAAATTAACATGAAACATAATCGAAGCAAAATCATTGTCGAAAAAGGTTGAATTAAACTTGTGTGATGTAATTATTAGAAAACTTCAATCCTACCAAAGTACTTTAGCATTGAAATGCCAAGCGAAGTAGAAAAAATTTTCAATATAACTTTTTAGTTATAATAATAATGGTCGCGAGTAGAAGAAGACAGAACTCGCTAACCCATCAACTTCGCAAAAAATCATCATAGATATGAAGATCTGAAAAAGCTTTGAAATCGGTTAGAAATTTTTTAAAATAAATCTCACACTTTTTGCTACAAACTATCTGGTCACGTTAAGCAAACGACATGCATATTTAAGTGTTCTTGTCAAATTTGATACAGAGCTGGGAGTTGAGCTTTCAGACCAGTCACTATTCACTTTATGTAGCTGTGAAACAAATGCAAAACTTTGTTTATGTCGATCGACAGGTTATCAAGATTTTTTATTTCATTTTAACGGAACACCCAGTTTTAGTTAAAAAAAAAAGCGGAAGCGCAAACAATATTTCTTGGTATTGAAAATTCATTCAATCGAAACTTTCATCGCGACACGATTTATTTGGAAAAAATAAATAAATTTGCATAGTTCAAAGCCGGTTAAAAAATTTTTTGATTTTTTTTTTTTTGCATTCAGGGATATAAAATGAAGTCATAGCTTAGCTTTTAAAACATATGAAAATTTATAGCCATTGCAAAGTACATATCGTTGGTCTCAAGTAGAAAAGCCCTAACTCAAATAATTGTAAGAACATAATAGAAACTGAACAACGGCTTGTGCAACTGTTTTTGTCCTACTGATTGTAAAAGTATTACATTTTACACTATTTACTTGAGACCATCGACAATGCATTTAGTTGTCGACTATTGTATATTTTTCCTCCCATCCTCGCTCAAAGAGATTTTCAAAGAAATTTGCACTTACCATCTCTGTCCTGTCATGTCCATTCTGCTTGCATAAATTCAAACAGAAGAGCATTTATGAACATTAGCACACAATTATACGGGTTTATTTGCTCAATATGTGAAATTATGTGTTTATCAAAATTACCAAAATTACAATTTAATCCAACTTAATACTGGTCGCCTGAAACCGCAAGGAAAATTAAAAATAAGTATTTGGGGTTTTTATATTTTCTTGTCAGTTATTTTTATTAATTAAAGAAAGTCTGTTTACACTGAATGTATTTTTCATATGAAATTGCACAATTTGTTATGAATGTGTGATTTGCAAGAGAAAAATGCTGATATGAGATATTTTTGGGATGTCTGGTTTGTAGACTTTGTGCGACTTATTTTTTATAGTCACATATTCGACAATTAAAATTTCTCCACTTTTGCAAAATTTGATATTAATGAAATAGAAAAATACAAGATTTAAAGGCTCACAAAAGAAATTCAATGCCAACATCTTCACTAAATATACTTTTAAATTTGCTCACAATTGGACCAACCCCACTGTTCGTACTATCAATGCAAGAGTTTTAAGCAATTGTTCAATATTTGACTCTTCGAAAGTGTATCCAGAGAGCGGTTAATTTAAAAAGTTTCACATCATTTTCATTGTAAGCCATATCTGTGAGTACTCAATAATACACATGTATGTACGAGTATACTTGTATATAGCGTCACTTAAAATGGAAAAGGCGCTTAAATCCAAAAACATTAAATTCAGTTCGTAATTGCTAATCTTATCTTTATGGCTGAAGTATTTCGGACGTTGACAACAAAACCAAAGGAGAAAATAAATAACACTAGCGTCGCTTTGTGTCAGTTGTTGTAGAAAAGTTTAAATAAGGCCTAGTCATTGGTCACTGGATTCAGCGGATAATAATCCTAATGCAACATCAGAATGTCCTCCTTCGTCTGTATAGGGCCTGTTCGCAAAAGCATCACTGCCCTGCATCATACGAGGGACTTTTTATTTAAAATGCAATGCAAGGTCGCTGATAATATTTTTAGTAGTAGCCATGTTTGTATCTCATATTTGACATTTACTTGACCGTTATCTACTTGAGCGAAGCACTTTGGGCTCTGGCCCATTGTATAGCAGAATCATCGGCGAAGTAAAATAATAAAAAAAAACGGCTACTAAGCACAGCTTCGAATTTTTAATGTGCTTCATTGACATCATTGGCCCTGCAACACTGCCTTCAAAATAAAAATATAAAAACGTGCAAAAATCAGAGTTTTGAAAGAATAAAGTTTTCCCCTATCTCTTCCTGCACCATCTGTCTTCTAAGTCACTAAACGTTGCTTCTCTTTAAAAAATTCGGGTAAAATTAAAAACATTAACTTTAATGTTTTTAGAAATCATCAAAAAAAAACTGTATTTGCCAGTAGTTTGTATGTTATTATGTTCTGTAAAACCTTTTATATTTTAAGTAACGATATATGCAAACGATCAACTGATAACAAATAAGAAATATGAAATCGAAAAGTTTAAAATAAAAAGCAACCAAACAATTGTGCTAGTTTAGAGAACATTTTCTCAGTCTGCGCACACAGAAAGCGCTACACAAATTTTTATTAATAAATTAAAATTAAAATACATACTAAAACAAACACTAAAGTTATCTAAATACTTGTAGCAAACTTCTTTTTCAATAATTTTAAACATGGTGCGTGTTACGGAAGATTTATTTGGAACTGCGATTAATCCATTGACGGGAAACGCTGAACAAATAAAGCGTTTCACATTGGCAAATTGCATGAACATGAAAGTTCAGGTAATTGTGTTTCAATTTTATGACAGTAATAATTGTCTTTGTTAGACGAATATTATGCCTAAAGAGTTATTAGGTTTACAAAAAAAAAATTATTTATAAAATAAATAAATAGATATGTGCTTTTTATCGCTCTGAAAATGTTCCACTTTCTAAATTTTTTCTAGAGTGGAGTGATTTTAAACGTGCTTAAAATAAAAAAAATTTAAGGGATACAAAAAAAATTATGGTGCAAAAGCTCTTTTTCATATCTTTTTATCTTATCATGGAAATTTTTTTAAGAATAAAGATATACTGACTGAGTTCCAGTAAAACAAAATAGCCTAAGCATCATCTGTGTTCAACTAAAGATAATTAGTTTTTCTTTAAGACACGAGAAGTGACACTCATGCAATGAATGCATACAACTATTACCAGGTGTTACCTTCTTGAGGAGAGGGATATTGATAGAGAAGACAGGTGATGAGGAAGAGATAGAGGAAAGCTTCATTCTTTTATAACTCTGCTTTTTACAAGTTAAGGCAGTGTTGTGGCGCCTCTGGTGTCAATGAGGTGTATTAAATTTTCGAGGATGTGTTGAGTAGCCACTTTATAGTTAGCACAGTGTGCTGACACACAGTCAATAATCTCTTAAGATAAGTGTCCTATCATACAAGCAACCCTCTTTTCTATAAGAACAGTGTGTTGTCAAGCAGTCCACCATCCTTTCCTCACGTAAAGAATATGACATACACATTGGCGATATTATTGTACAATACGAAAAATTGTGCAATAATATTGCGAGTGGGTGGGCCGCTATATATATATGCTAAAATTTAAAAAAGTGACGGGTTGATAAAATCAACGTACATTTATAATGTACACCACGCGTCAAAGGGTTCAGGAACCTTTGACCAGAGTTCTATAGTGCGTATACTTGTAAATCACTTTAACCTATTATAGCCCTGATTAGGGATACTTTTGGCATCTTTTTGGAAAGGGAAGCAAAATACAGAAAAGAAAGAAAGTGAGTTGAAATGTTGCACAAAAATAAAAAATTTTCTATAAATCTTTCGAACCATCATTCTTTTAAGCTTATTTTGTGTACATTTACACTTAAATTTTTAAAATGCCGCTGGTAATTGTTTTTAATCTCCTCTGCCCGAATCAGTTGCTAGAAATTTTTTGCTGAAAAATTAATTTCTTTTAGGCACGATAATATCACTTAAAGAAAGCTAAACGGCGCACATGTTTACTTATTTGTATGCATCTACAAACAACCTTCGATGCTTACGAAAAACTTCTAATATGACTTCCTTGATATTTGAGCACAACATGTTCTAGGAATTTTTTGCGTTTCATATCTTGAAAATTTTCATGTCCATTAATGAGTTCAACCATCAAGATGTGTGAAGAAAGCGTGTAGACGACATTTACAAGAATAGTCTTAGCCAGAGATTAATTATTATGGCGCTCTTAGGTTTTTCATAACAATAAAAAAACTATAAGTCTTTTGCAGTTTGAAATTCAAGCAACATAAAATAATTACTTTGTTAAAAACCTACAAAACTTTTAAAAGCTTCTTCTCTTGTACATACATATGTACGAGTATACGAGTATGTATGCATGTACACATGTATGTATGTATTTTGTTGATATCAAGGCCCATTAAATTATACATTTTCCTGTCACGACAAAGTTTTCTTTAACGCTAAAAATGGAAATAATCTTAATGTTTATTTCAATTGGCCATCATTTAATTTAAAGAAACTTTTATAACACATTTACAAGTTGCTGATAACCAAATACAAACTTGGTAATAAATCTATTCTTTTTTATACAATTTTTATACAAATGCTGTTTTTTAAGATACAATAATTAGAATCATTCCCTTGATGACTTTTACAATAAAAGAAGAAATTCATTAAATTAGTTGAAAATGGTACTTAAATTACAAAAGATTTTAAGGAAAAAAAATTCAAGAAATGAAACAGAGAATTCTGACATTCTGATTTGGAAATCACTGTCGGTCTAATTTAAGTCTGCAGATTCTATTTTGTTGCTGCTAGAAAAAGACAGCAGGAGTAATTTATGATGGTATCGCTTCCCTGTTGATTATTTAAATAAAAATACTTTAGAATGTTAAACATAAGAAAGTTAATGGGGGAAACAATGGCCAATGTTTAAAACGACATCCGTAAAAGTTTTGGGAGTTTCTTTAAGATTTAAAAAATATTTCTCTCCCACTCGCCATTGCGTAAAAAAAATTTTCGTTCTCAGACTTAAAATTGAAATCAACACAATTGATTTAAAATACCGACTTGTTAAGAGTAAGAGTTGTAGTTCGTTGGAGAATTGAAAAATAGACTCAGATAAATCTTAAATAAAAAATTAAATTTCCTTTAATATTTTGCTTGATTATGAGCAAAATAATACAATAATAATAAGAATATCTTCTAGAAAAAACACTATAAAGATGAGAAATACGTATATACAGTAGAATCTCAATAATTGGTTAAATCGCAATAATTGCATATTTTTCGGTACCCTCGTTAATTCGCAATTTTTTATTTTTTTTTAATGCAAAACCTCTCATAAATCGAAATTGGCTTTCAATAATTCGAAATAAAATGCAAAAAATCAACAGTTAAAAATTAGGTATGAATGTTTGTACACAAATATTTTTATTCCGTTAAATTCTCATTTTTTTTTTTGTGATCGTCTACTGTTTAATTTACAAAATATCATGCCAAATAAGCGTAAGCATAAAATAAATAGAAACATTCTGAATTGAACGAAGTTCGGTAACTCCTAAAAAATTACTGCTTTTTGTGATTACTAACTATCGAGATTCTACTGTATATTCAGTACATAGAATTCTTTAGTGCATGTTGGTGGAATTAAATTGTAAATCCTGCGGTCCCTAAAGACAAACAAATCCAAAGTGTAGGAAAACTGAAACAAACACCACAGCCAATTTTCTAACCATGGAGTGCAACATTTTTTCTAATTCGCAGCCGTTCATTTCCTTTTACATTCTTTTTTTTTAATTTTTTCAAGTGAATATTTTCCTGCTGAGTGTGTGAGTAGTTGTATACAAACCTGCTGGAATACATTTTTTTTTTATTTTGCGCTAAAATCTACACTTGCCCTCATAGCAACTTTCTTAATTTGTTTCTAACTTTTTTTGCTGATATCTTTTTCTTTTTGCATGACTTCCCATAAAATGTGGCAACAACAACCCGAACACCAACCACACTGTTGAACATTTACACCCAACAATTCTTGGAATGTGGTATCAAATGATGATGGTGATAACGATTATTACTGCGATAATAATAATAATAATAATTCTGCTGTTCATGATGTTCAATTCAAACACAATTCCACTTTTTGTTAAATTGGACATCAACTTTACTTAAAATGACCCGAAAAAAATATAAAACAGGTTGTTACTTTGGGTGCCACCATCACCAGCATCCAAGTGCCGGATGCAGATGGCCATGTGGATGACATTGCACTGGGTTACGATGATGTTGCAGGTTAGTAACATTATCGCTGATTGTACCTTTACTTTTTTCTATTTAGTGCTACAAAATCAACAACACGTTGCGTAAAAATCTTTTTATTTTCTAAAAGAAGAATGTGTATAAAATGAGTGACACATTTTTGTATTTTCCTCAGATACATGTACTATGTGTCATCATTTTTGTTACTGTCTGTCAGTGTACAGTGTTTAGACTTTTCTATTTATTCACACAAAAAAAATTTTAAGCAGTAACTACCAGGGTTGGATCAGACGTGCCATACACAAAGAAATTACGAGTTTTTACTCCTTTTTAACCCCTCAAATGTACTGCAGCAGCGTCTATATGCAGTACGTTTCTGCCTAAGACACTCATCACTAGACTTAAAGCCAAAAAAAATCTTGAGTAAAGCCAGCAAATAACTCCGTATGTTTACAGAAAAACTCTCACAATGTCATTGTGAGTACGTAATTCTGTACACAGAAGCCTCAAACAAAAACTTCGCAACAAACATGTTTATCCAATTCCGCATCCGTTTTTAATTTTCCTCAATCATTTTTCAATTAGTTGCCACATTGGGCAACAATAAAAGTATTTAAAAAGACAAACTGAAAACAAAATATTCACTTGTTGCAGTCTACTGATGAGTTTCTTAAGCAAAAACGGAATTCATTTAGACGTTGCTTTATCAACAGCAAACAAAGATTCTTTATGTTAACACATAACAGACTTAACGGCAAATATGTATATGCATGTACATACTCGTATTTCTGTTTTTTTATACATAAATGTTATCTACAGCGCTGTTCGAATTCAGTACAGCGCATGTTGAAAGCACTTTCATTTACATATACACGTTTTTTTTTGTTTTTATTAAAAAAAAATTATTTACAACTTCTTGGTGTCCATTCTTGAAGCCTTTTTTATATTTTTTACAAATAGTTTATTTAACAATAGTAAATATTCGTGCAATTATATTTTTATGCTTACACTAACGAAGATAAAAGCGTTAAAAGATCAAAAGCAACATGAAAAAATGCCAAAGCGAGAACAAAAAAAAAGAAATGAAAGAAGACAAAAACTTTTGCTACAATTTGTTATAAAAAAGTTTCACTAACATTACTTTTAGTCGCTTAGTCACGAAATATGCTGTAAAGAATTATTATAGTTCTTTTTACTTGTTTTGCCATTTTTATTTATTTTTTATTTTCTTATTTGCGCTTAAGGATGGAGTTTTCATATCCAAGTTTTTTCCACTATTTTTTGATGAACAGTCATATTTCTTATTGTCCAACAACTAGTGCTTTATTTTACGAGCAAAAGTTTTTTTATTTTTTTTTTTGGTGTTTTAACTGGTGCTCATGTGACGTGGCTGGCTGATGTTGCATGGTGTTTCACTACAATACGTTAGTTTTTATTAAAGGCGTGTACAGTTCCACTTGATGGTATTCAGGTTCAAGTATTCTTAGGTTACAAGTGCGTGGTAGTGAGTTTCAGTTATTAATTGGTGGCAGAGAGTTGCAACCAGCATAACAGTACGAGAGTCATCTCACTTCCGAGAGCTAAAAATCACATTCGAGTATCATGCAGGAACCGGAACAATAAGCAACGAGTGTGTATAAGTCGTAAAATTAATACTTAGTAGTAGATTGGGTTTGAACCGGTTCACCATTTCAATTTTGACTCAAACCGATGAACAAAACTATGTAATTTTTGTTGCAGCTATTTGTTGTGAGTATTTTGTTGTTCTCTCATTTATACTTTACTGTCTACTGTTGCACATCTTTAGCTCATATATGTTATATGTATTTAAGTCGAGCATAGAGTTTGCTGTTGGGTAAAAATCATTTGGGTTTATATGATGATACAAAAATATTATTGATTTACATACAAAAACACAGCAGCAGCGTGAAGGAACTTGTGATGGTGTTGTGAGTATGGACTCGCACGATAGAGATTGTTTGAGGATTTAGTCTACATAAACAATATTTATGTTTGAAATTTTTGTGGTATAGATGCAGAGCTCATACGTTATATTAAATGTCTGTACGTTGCATACTTGCAAAATCATGTATGAAAAATTAAGTTTTTATGTGTTGCATGCAGCAGAAGAACTTCGACAAACACACACTAACACTCAGCTAAACTGAAATTTATCGAAAATCTCACTCTAAAAACCATAAACACATGCAGCTTTCAAATCCCATATCTTTGAAATAACTTCTTTTGAAATTTAAATGCATGCAATTATTCACTTGGCAGCAATATGTTGCATGTATGATTTAACACTTTGACAAGGAATAAAATGAAAAGCAAAAATATTAATAAATTACTAGAATGCAGTTTTAAGTCAACTTTAAACTAATAATAAATTAATTTCATAGTTGCACAAAAAGTTTTTACAACTTTAGCAAACCCAAAGTCTTGTTTAATACTTTAAGTTGAATATTATCCTTTCACGATTAAAAGTAATAAAGAAATTTTTTTACATTGTTGTCTTTATGTTGATTTTTAGATTCCCCCTTAGCCAATTTGCCTCTCGTGAGCTAATCTTATCGAATTTACATTCATTTTTTTCTTTGCCCAACTCGTTGCAGCACCATAAGAAAAAAACACACACACACTCACACAAATCAGAACAATGTCTGCCAATATGAAATCCAACATTATAAATCAAAATAAAGAGCGAAACGGAAAAAAAATGTTCGAAACGAGCTGAGTTAAATGCAACTCAACTCATCTTTTGTGCAAATCTTTTCGACAAATACTTCAACCAACAGCTTTTTTTTAAACATACAAACTGCATAAATAGTTAACTGCAACTAGCCACAAGTATCGGGTGATCTATTTCGAAACGGATAATTTCAACTTGGCCGAATACCTCCACACCGGTGGAAAAGATATTTTTCAAATTCATATTAGCTTTGGTCCAATGATTTGTTAAAACATTATTACGGTAATAACCAATGGAATATGCTTTTATCGTAATATGATAACATTTAGCAGAATAACCCAGCAAACAATGTGCTCACTAGAATACAAAAAAGTGTATGTATTCTCCTATTCTGAGAATAATTTGATATCAAAAGCGAGACAAAAACATTGGAAACCAATAAAAATTTAGGTCTAACAAAATAAATAGCTTCTGGCGGCAAATTAAGGCATTCCAAATCGATCGAAATTTTCATATAGACACATTTAAAATTTTATGAAAGTTTACTCGATATCGAATGCCATAATTTGCCCCTCTGCCACGAGAATTATAAAAGTTTGAAACATAAGTACATAAAAACCAAAAAAGTTGGAACTAATCACTAAAAAAAAATAAATGAAACTATGATACTATTAATCAATTAAAAAAGCATAAGTGAATGACTACAAACACAGTTGTTGTAACTGTAATATATCGTTTGTTTGCAAAATGACTTTCATTAAGTTAAGATACGTTGAATGAAAGCAATTCACATATTAACGGATGAGCCATCTATCGGTTTAAATTTGACACACCGGTCACAAAATTCTGTATATTATCTCCACTGAACGAAATGAATCGACTTAGGCTTGAACAACGTTGCGATTTATTGGAAATTCATTTTCAAAATAAAGACAATTTGTCGGAAATTGCACGAGAATGTCGAATAAAATTGGGCGCAGAGAAAGACCAACAGTGCTCGGTATACGCAAGTTTATTGCTAAAGTTCGTGAAATTGGTTTCATTGTTGATGCGCCAAGACCATGCACCCATTACTAGTGACTGTTTGGTGCGGCTTGCGGAGGGGACGCATCACTGTCCCATATTTCTTTGAAAATGAGGACGGCGCAGTCATTACGGTCAAGGGAGACGCCTATCGCACTATGATGACCCATTTTTTGTGCCCGCTCTTCATTGCATTGATGTAAACGATGTTTGGTTTCAACAGGATTGTGCAACTTGCCACACATGGCGACAAACGAGAGACAATTGAGCATTTGAAGGTTAACATTCGTGATGCCATGGCCGAGATACGACCCCATACACTCGAAAAAGTGCTCGAAAATTGGCGCTAACTAATGGTGTACTGTGAGGCTAACAAATATTAAAATAATATTCCATCTCTAACCAGAACAATTGTACTTCACAACAAAAAAATAAATTGGCAAAATTTCAAAACGTTTTTGTTATTTTTCATTTGAAACAAATTTTATATAAGTTTTCTGTTCAGCGAGTGTTTGCCAGAATAACTAGACGAAAAACATACTCATTTATTAAAGAAACAAAGAGGATATGTAACAATCTTATTTTAGTTCTTTATGAAAACTTGGTACTGAAATATGTCAGTTTTCTGGAACAATTCTGTAAAAAAAAAAAGAAAGAGCTCAAGTCGATATAAGCGAATCTTGAGCATATTCGAAAGTACACCTGTGCACAGTGTTGTCAGATTTATTTTCAGCCTGGCTTATCGAATATCGCCAATATAATAAAATATTAAATTTTAGCTACATTGAATATTGTTAAATTTTAAATTCAGTAGGTAACGTCTACCGTGAAGCATAAAAATTATATTATTTAAGAAAAATTAAGAAAAGTGTTTACATTAAAATATAAATACTGGCGTATAGAATAGAAGAAGATCCAAATACTGGCGAATAAAAAATACTTAAAAATAACTTATTCCAAAAAATCAATCGAAATAGGATAAATTGAACTTGAACACCAACATCAAAATTATTATTTAAATCTTGTGTACATATCCTTGAAGTGGTAAGTACCAGCAACTGCGTCGTAATCATACACTTTAGGCGAGAACTCGTTCAGGCCTTAAATAAAAAATTTCATAATTTTTACTTAATTTTATTTTATTGAAATCTTAAAAATATCGCCAAGTAAATCGCCAATCGCCATTTCAAAATTTTTATTTCCAAAAACGACTTTTTGTCGCCACGCTTGGCGAGATATCGCCATATCTGACAACACAGGCTGTACTGAATACCAACTATGTATTTTTAAATATGTAAATAAATTTCTGAAAATCTACTTGAAATTGACTTAAGAAAGTACTCTCCTATATAACAGTTAAATATGGTTTAAGCACTTTTTCCCTATTGTCAAACAATTATTTTCATGTGTGCTTTGTGAAGGCTGACAAGGTAAACCGGAAAAATACTGCGAATTAAGAGATTGGAATTTTCATACAAATCCTGTGAATGCTAGGCCCCTGTCACTTGAAGCTACGAGTATTAGACAATTTTCTCTCCTCATACGTAAAGTCGTGAAGTCGTTAAAAATAATACCCATTGAATGGGTAACACTTATCTTTCTTTCCTAGCTAGCATCCCTAGTATTTATTTATTTGTAAGCGAGTAAGTGAGTATGTACGCATGTATTTATATACGAATATGTACATACATACATACACATCTATGAGTGTATTCGTTCAATCTCGTTTTGTTTTTTCTCCTTATCCTCAGTGTTGTAATATCTCTTTACTTTACTATTTTTACAATCAGTTTTCCAGTACAGCAAACAGCAAAAACGTGAAGCAACAGCAAAAAAACAAACAAAAAAAAAGAACATGGCAAGACTAATTTGTACTGTTTATATCCCTGCACTTCCTAGATATTTTTAAAAAGGACTTTTTTCCATGTTCAAGTGCTGGTGTGCGTGCGTCTATTTGTTGAAAAATACCACTTCAGTTGGTGAAAACGACCGCAGGAGGAGAAAAGGGAGTAGGAGGAGGTCACTCCAAATGCAAAAGTACACTTGAGGGCTAAACATAAAGTGTCACTTTGTGACTGCAATGGCAGCACTGAAGACACGCTTGCCAGCCATCGGAAAATGTCTGATGATGACGATGAACATAATGTCAAAGAGTCAATTTTTGGCTTTTACCACTTGTGGATGTTAGTTGGGAATAGAACGGCAAAAATACAGAATAACATAATAGAGATGGACAGAAAGAAAAAGGGATTTCCGCCATATACTCAAACAATCACAAGTGCAGAATTACTGGTCGGTTGCATGTTTGTGGGTTGCAAACAAAAACAAAATAAAAAATGCATGAAATGATTTGTTGATGCTCTTTTTCCCTTCTTCTCTAAGCATAGACAAAAAAGCAAACAAAAAAAAATTACTAACAGAAAAGTTATTTTTATGACAAAAGAGGTTTACAGCTTAATACTCGAACTTGCGTTTATACGCACACACTGAAAAAAAGGAATGGGACCTTGCCAAACGGCTAGTGGCAACCTTTAAATTATATTTTTTCACGATTCATTACCAACGCCACTTTTACCACCAACAACATCATCATCACTTCCACCACCACCACCACCACCACCATTGACGAGAAGTTTTTACAATGACCATTTCCTTTGCAACAACACAGCTAAAAGTTGCGGTTTCGCTAGCAGTCAGTTTACATTACAAACCACTTGTTTTTTTGCCTTCTGGTGTTTTACATCAGCAGTTAAAAGGAATAAACGTAAACAGGGAAGAAAAGCATAAAAGAATAGTTACTGTAGACCTGGAAAAACAAAACGTGTTGGGTACAATAACAGTATTGTGCAACATTTCAACTGTGCATTCCGACTGCAATGAATCCGACGATTATTGTTTAAAAAAATAACAGTTTACATATATACTCGTATATAAAGTAGTATACTTTATTAAAATTTAAATTAATAATGTTCACGAATCTTGTAGCGAATTTGAAGTACATAGTTGTGCCAATTACTTCCTCTCTAGTTACTTAATGCCGTCATGGTTAACTATGCCACTTAGGTCAAAGTTCACAGTCTATAGTTAAGTAATGCGCGAGGTTTAACTAACGACAGTTAATTTGAGTCTTAGTTTTAAAGAGCGCATCACTAAATAAATTTTCAGATCTATGTATACGGATCCAGGCAGCAATCGTAAGCCCAGTACGGACATATGGTTCGATAGTATGGTGGGCCACTACAAGTAAGAAATGTGTTAGCCCAACTATACGGTATCCTAAGATTCACCTGTATCGGAATTAGGGGATGTTTACGTACAAGTCCTACAAAAGCCTTGAATGCCATATTGGGCATTATTCTTATAGACTTCTGACTGGTCGAAGTCAAAAACGTACGGACACGCAATAACCTTAACGTTAGTCTCCATATGTCTTGAAAAAATATTTTCAAAGTCCTTCTACCATCCCAAAATCATTGGGAAAAGGCGAAATGATAAATAATAATGACACCAGAGTTAACACTAACGGATCAAGAATGATCTGCGGTAGTGGGTCTGGAATTATCTGAGCGTACAGCTTTCGTACACAGAAAAAAGGAAAAACAAGATTCAATTAAAAAAACAGGGATTCAGCTAAAAAGTTAATTATTTTTCAACCAATCACAAAAATTTTAGTATTAACTCATCCATTTTAATTGAAAATTTTTTGGATTTTTTCAATTAAAAAAATATTACAATAACTAAAAAATTAATTGATGGTTTTCTAAAGAGTCAATTAAAAAATTAATTAACATATTTTTTAAGATGCAATTAAGAAACTAATTAAAATCTTTTAAAAGATTGAAACATAGAAAAAATCTAAAATTGTAAAAATATAAAAAATAATGTTATGTATATAAATATAAAAAATTTCCAAAAATTGAAAGATTTGTCTTTTGAGCCAAAAGCCTAGCTGATGCATCGTATGGCTTTTGAAGTTCGAATGGTGCAATGGCCGTATTCGGTGTTTCATATTCTTGCAGAATATCGTAGTTTTTCTTTGAATTGTGTATGTATTTTGTGATTGGATGTGAAAGAAAGGCTGCGATATTTTCCATATGTACCCCAAATACCGCCAATGTACTTACTTTACCATTCACATTTGGTCTATAAGCTTGTACTTCTCATTATTATTTTCTTGTTATTTTTCAACAAAAGGGAACAAAATGAATTTCTGTTTTTTTTTTTTGTTTTAATATTTTATTTTTATTCAACGCATGTCAAAATTACTACAAATCAAACATAAAAATTAAGCTGAGTAGTTTTTTTTCTCCCATACAAAATATGAAAACCAATTAAAAGATTAATTGGGTATTTTAATTGAAAATATTTTTTCAAAACAACGTGCCATACTATAAAAAAAAACAGCCCGATTTTCACACACAAAAACAAGTTAAATTATTTACACACAATTAATATGTAATAATTGTTAACCATTTCATAGTATTCTGAGTTAAGCTCTGTTGATAAAAAATATTATTTTTTCTAAGCAATCACTTAATTGAAAAAAAAAATCAACAATAATTTTTTCTGTGTACCGTCTTCCCGATGGTGCAAGTGTATTTCAGGCGGAAATATTGGCAGGTCGAACACTGTACTGTGTTCAATATTAAATTTGGTTACTGCCGGAGCAACGATTAATTTTTCACAGCAATTTTTTAACTGAAACTTCCAGTTCTGCACACATGACCGACCAACACTTCTGTAGACACATACAAATAAGAGAATATTATTTTACTACTTCAACTAAACTTATGAATAGAGTTGCATTCAACAATATTTTGTTTAGACATTATTTCTGTGAACTACTGTGGAGATAATTTTTTGGTGTACCTTGAGAAATTTTGAAAATCAGCAAAACATTAGTCGTGTTTTCATGTCTGCCTAAGCAGAAAATATTCGTACTCAACCTTAGTGAAGATTAAAAAAATTTATAGGAAAGAAGGATCTAATTAGATATTCAATAAACATCATTCAAATTAATACCCAAGCCAAATAGTTATTCGAACGTTCCCAACTTTGTGCAGTTTAAACCCGCTCCCACACACACAGGCACACTTAATATAAAACTAATACATACAACGAAACATTTCATGTTTGTATTCTTCTCTATATTTCCTTTTTATGTTTACGTTTAGGCTACCAAACTCCAAGTAATCCATATTTTGGTGCCACAGTTGGCCGGGTTTGCAATCGCATTGCCAATGGAAGGTTTCCATTGAAGGGTCAAGAGATACAGCTCTCCCGCAACTTTAACAATAAGCATCAATTGCACGGTGGTTTTATTGGTTTCGACAAGGTTCATTGGCAGGTGGAAGCCGTACACGAAGATGGCATCACACTCAAACACTATTCACCGGATGGTCATGAAGGATATCCGGGCCAAGTAACCGCATTGGTGAAGTTCACACTGACCGAAGACAATTGTCTACATGTGGGAATGCAAGCGGAGACAACTAAAACTACCGCAGTTAATATGACAAATCATACGTATTTCAATTTAGCCGGACATGTAAGTACACACATTTCATTCTCATCATCATCATCATCATCATCATCATGTTTATCATCCTCATAATGACGATGTTTATTATTTTCTTTTTGTGCATCTTTATTGGTTCGTTTTAATTTTTCCAATCCTTTTTGGTACTCGAAGTAGAAGTTGCACCATATGTTTAGTTCATCTTGTTTTCAGTTGGGTTTTGTCCATTCTACTTAGAATGATTGAGTTGAGGATTAAGAAGTTTGGTTCAGATTCGTTGCTCGTTTGGTTGGTTGCTACAAAATGAAATGTTGCAAGAGGAAATAGAAAATTCAAATGATATTGAAATTAAACTTGTCGGAAGGAAGTGTTGGGATGTTTTTATTTTGGTTGAGGAAAATTTGTAAGAGTGCCGGTGTGTCTTTTAAGCAAATCATAGACAAGAGGAAGAACAAGAGAAATATTTGAAGGATATAAACGTGTTGAGGAAAGACACATGAAGATTTATAGGAAAAAATATTTTAAAAAAAGAATTTCTCGTATAAAAATCATATTTGTAATTCTGTTTGCAAAACGGATTAAATTCATTAAATATTTATTTAGGGTTATTTCGTCAAGCATCGTTTAATAAAATTATAAAATGAAGTACATATGCGAAGATGTTTTATTTAATAATTCGAATAAATTTATACCGGTAATTAAAAGGAAATTCAATTTGAGGGCTAACACCTCAATAATCAATTTCAATGTATTTTTAATAAAATATATTTTACTGAACAGGTTAAATAATAATTTTGACAAATGTTAAACTGATATTCAATGTAGTTATGCATGATCAAGACGATTATCTTAATCGTAAATACAAGATACTTTATTGTCATTACTTTGATTTTTGGATAAACCAAAACTTTCTAAGTCGAAGCTTTGCTTTGTTACAGGAAGTGCTTCTCATCTCTCTTTACAGGAGTGTTAAAACAAACTTTAACACTCGAGCATTGTTTAGCACATTTAAACATTTGACTTTCCAATATTTTTTTTTTTTTTTGTTTAAGAGAAGTAACACTCAGGCAATGAATGCCTGCTACGTATTACCTTCTTTAGGAAAGGCATAGTGATAGAGAAGACAGGTGGTGAAGAAAGAGATAGAGGAAAGCTTCATTCTTTTACAACTCTGCTTTTTGCACGTTTTTTAATATTACACTGTTGCAGCGCCTCTGGTGTTGAATGAGGCGTATTAAATTTTTGAAGCTGTGATTAGTAGCCATTTTATTGGTTATTTTACTTCGCCGATGATTCTGCTACACAACGAAGGAGGGCGCTCTGATGTTACATTAGGATTAGTAGCTGCTGAAGTCGGTATAATTCAGTGACCAGTAACTATGGCTTCATCACATGAACTTTCCTACAACAACTGATACAAAGGGACACTAATGTACATCAGAAAAATGCGTGGTGTTGTTATATGATGACTGTCTGATACCGGGCTAGAACCCAGGACCTTCATTTTCGTAGTCAACGTGCTAACTACTTCAGCCAACGCCACGGGTATAATTTTATGCGCAAGAGGATTGTACTCGTATAGTGAGACTTGAGTAAAAGTCAAATTCTTTTTCGAAATCCATAAGTTCCGTCTGGAGTAGAGTGATTATGTATTGTGGCGTCTTATCGCATTGTTTTATTGATTTTGGGTATGGAGCTTTCGCATACTTTTATATCTGACCGCTTTAGTTCAGTTAATCTTAAAGATAGCAGCTCAACTTTGGCGTGTCCTTTCCATTCCTGGAACAAAGAACGGCCTGCTACCGAGTACAGAATGCAAAATTTTTGCTTGTAATTGTAAGAGATATTAAAATTCGAAAGACCTAAAACAACTTCCAAGACGTCAATTGGTTTGTATTCGAATAAAGTGTAGGACTTCATACCGCTGCAATACAAAACATTGATAATGCGCACCTTTTCAAAATGTCGTCGACATGTATTAAAAACAATGTTGATGTGCATGGTTGCAATGTTTCGCAGCTTTGTATCCGTAGAGCATCGGAAATGTTAACAAACTTTGTATTGAAATGTTTTGGAAGTCAGCTTTTATTCATATTTTTTTTTTTTTTTTAAATTTATAACTCAGTTTTGAATATGAAACATTTTTTCAACTAAGTTAAGAATATAATTTTTTTTTTTAATAGAATGCTGGGCAAGAATCAATTTTTGAACATTCAATCATGATTGATGCGGAGAGAATAACTGAAACTGATGCAGAGTCCATACCAACAGGTACTTTGAAAACAGTTAAAGGCACTTTATACGATTTAAGAACAACGAAAAATTTGGGCGAACAAATCAAGAAACTTTTGCCTGCCACCAACGGTTATGATGATAATTTCTGTATTGACACAACCACTGACCGCACAAGTGTCACTTTGATAGCCAAGTTAGTATAAAAAATAATGAACATATTTATAGAATGAAAGGAAATCCAGAGTATTTAATTAAACTATTTTCAACAGAGCTCATCATCCAAGAACTGGCAGATGGTTGGAAATCGCGAGCAATCAACCAGGAGTTCAATTTTATACAGCAAATTCATTGCCCGATATAACACGTGGAGAGGTAAGTTTCCTTTATGAAAAAAAATTTTTTTTTTTAAATATTAATTTAAACATCATGCTTGCATGTGTTAAAAGAAAAGTTGACTTTAGTTTAACTTTTTAAGAGTTTGGTGTGTTTGAGTTCTGAGTCAAAAAATGTTTTTTATTCTTTATGTATGAAACATTTATTTGAGCATGTAAAAATGGCAAGAACTTTTCCAAAAGCATGTATGTGAGAACGCAATATCCAATCGAATGAAATTAATTAAAACCACCTGTCTCCTCTTCCAAATGCTTTTTGCCTCCAAGAACTGACTGGGTGTATTGGTGTATTAATGCAAATGCTTGTCTGATAAATAAACAGCAAATAATAAAGTTGGCTAAATAAAATAAACTTTATGGGAAAAGGAAAACAACAATAGCACAAAAGGAGCTTCGGCAGAAAGAGAAAAGTTTTAGAAAAATAAAGTTAAGCTTAAATAAGTGCAATTCATTGACCAATCATGCCTGTATGTCGATAACTTTTTCCCTTTTTCTCTCTGCTGCAATTTTGATTTTTATTTCATGATTTTAACTCTTATGATGCCGATTTCATTTATTTATTTTTTGTATGCATCTCTTTAATTTCTTTCGTTTTTGCAATCATTTGCCCATTCGGCACGTTCTGGCAAAAGTCAGTCTCTTTGGCTTTATTATTGGCCCAACAACTGCCAGCCAACTTATTGGGTTGCGTTGTTAATTTTTTCAATCGTTTAATTAAAAACTTTATGCCTTTTTCGTTTCTGTTTCAGTTGTTGTTGTTGCTTGTCTTCTTCTACATGATTTTGCTTTAAAAGCAGCATAAATGCTCTTCATGTACGGTTTAATAACTTTTTAAATGTTTCTGTTGGACGGACGCTTGATCGACCAGCAAGCAGCCATCAGCAGCATAAGGTTTATTAGTTCGCTTAATACTTTCTTTTTTTTGTTAATTAGTAAAGTTCATTGTTGTTTATTTTTTATTTTTGTAATAAAACAAGTTATTAACTTAAATGAAAAATTATGTAATAAGATCATCACAAAATAAAATCAAAATCAGGATATTTGTTTCACTTAACGCAACGGATCCGAGGAGTATGTGGGGTATTTAAATCGGTAGCGTGGCTATTTGGAAATCAGTTGATATGGATCGTTTTTAGAGCCAGTTTTTCAAAAAGAAAAAGTAATTCGACGACTCTAGCGCGAAGAACATTCTGCAACTAACTTTTGATTTAGGAAGCGTACAAGTGCTTTAAGTGTGCACCGTCGTCATTACACCGTACCTTATACAAATAACTAAAGCTGCAGCTCTATAAAATACAATTGATACAATAATTAATGCATTGGAATACCAGTAGGGGAGACTTTACTGCATAAACCAAGGAATTGAAAGCTTTACAATGTTTACGAATACGAGGGCTACTATTTATATTTCGGGATATGTCAATAGCTAAAATCTGGAAACACCATAATAAAGTTTGACATTTTTTAGCATAAGCGTACTCACAACAACGTGATGCACAAGTGCTGTTTGCTTTGTTTACAGTGAGTTCGATAATCAATTTGACAAAAAAAATTGAATTTTCAAGTGAATGTTTTCGTTTGATTATTTTTCACAACTTTTAACGTGGATTAACTCAACAAAATGTGTCGATGAACTCAGTTCTTTGTATGGCGATAAAGCACCATCAAAAATCACAGTATATCGCTGGTATAGTGAATTCAATCGTGGTCGTAGTTCCTTCAGCGACGAATTCTGTGAAGGTCGTCCAAAATCGGTTGATAATGCAATATCACATTAGTTCCACTTCAATACATTCGATTTTGCATGAACACTTTGTTGTAAAAAAAATTTGTTCTCGTTGGATACCCCATAATTTATCAATCGCAAAAAAAAGGATCGCATCATGTGGTATAAGGAAATTATTAAAAAGTTCAATCGTGGTGCTTCAAAAGACGTGTATTGCAAGGCGAGCTAAATCCAACAAAAGTTGTTGGGTTATGTGGCCACTGTTCCACTTGAGCAAAGTATAACTGTCAATTCTGAGTGATACACGGTCATTGCTATTGGTTTGCAGGAAGTCTTGGGGAAATTCGTAAAACTAAGCCACGAAGACGTTTTCATAAACAGCGCACTTATTTTGAAATCCATCCAAGAAATAAAAACTTTATTTTGTATCAAATCTTACTTTAAACTAATTTTAAAGGTCCATATTTTTCATCTATGATTACCATATGTATGTATGTTCATATTTAAAAAAATATATATATATGTATATAATAAAATAAATGCGAGAACTGAAAACAGGAAACATTACAACAAAGGTTTTATAATTTGTCAGCCTGAACAAAATGCTCAGCGCTCTTCTTTTTAGCAAAGGGAACAAAACCAATAGAGTTAGTTATAGCAACATATTTCAAGTAAAACCATGTTAATGGGGGTACCGTAGTAGGTACTACAGCTAAAACTTTCCATGTATTATTCAAATTTTATGAGCCCATAAATCTTACGCCTCTGTATTGCTTAGATGAATAAATGAATGACACACAAATGTAAAACCAAAATCGCATTGAGAATTTCATTTAAAGAACCAAATCTCAAATATAACAATAAAAAGAGGGAGTATTGAAGCATCCATACAAATGATGCATGAAAAAATTAAATTATTCATAACTTATTTATGCTGACTACGCATACAAAACACAAGATTGCAAGCAAAAGAGAAAAAAAAACATTAGAATCGCAGTTCTACAGGACAGAAAAAATAACACAGAAAAATAACGAAAGCAGTAGCAACACTGCAGCAACAAGAACAACAACAAATAACAAATAAATACGAGCAAATATGAAAAATGTCAACATAAACAGAAATGCATATACTAGATTTGTCTGTCTTATATGAGTTCATGTCCTCAAACAAATAAGCACACACTCACATATGTGTACACATACAGACATGCATATGTATGTGGATATACGAATATAAACGCACACATCACGTGCTCAACATAACGGATGGGCGTTTAACAATTTGATTTTTTATTAAAAGGAAAAACATTAAAAACACCCATACAGCCAGGGTGGCAGCACTTGGTTTAAAGTGCTGGCGTTGCCACTTTCTTTTTTTATTTTGCATATCTTGTATTATTTTAGAGTTAATAAAGTTAATCTTAAGCCGCATGGAGCGATAAATTAAATACTTTTTATTACTTAAAGGTTCGTGGTTGAATTAGTAAACCTCTGGACACGGTAAATTATCCGTTACTCCTGCCAAAGTTAATACCACTTTGCAATGTTTGTACCATCCGTTGACAATACTTTCAACACATAGAAAACATTTTTTTTCTGTTTTGTGTAATTTTGTTAAATCTTGACAAAGAAATTCTAACACCGCACAGTGGGACCAAGCCCCCTTTTTCGCGGATTAATTCATATCTCAACAACTATAATAGAACAAAGTACGCGTTTTGATAAAATCTTTGCGGTATAAGAGGGGGAAAGGGGTACCTTCGTATTAAGTAATTATTATTTCTCTTGTATCTGCCGAACAACAAGAGTGAGGCGCACTTTTAGAACAAACTACATGTTTCAACAAAATCCTGGCGTTATAGGACAGTCTTCTCTCGCAACTTTTAAATTTAACGCGTCATTACAAAAGCACCGTTACTTATATGACATTTTTTTTCCATAGTGATGTAGAGTTTTGTGCACTTTAAACGAGTACTTTCAGTTTTCACGGTACTTAAAGTTTTTTAATTTTTTTTTTAATTAATCCGCGAAATTACCGTCTTTGGACCCTGTGTGCACCGACTGGCTGAGGAGATACTGCATTTTTTGTTGCACAACGCGCTGGAAACAGCAGTCACGTTTGCATTTTTTATCCAATTTTTCTTTTGGCAACACTGCAAGAATGTCGGCAGAATATTTATCGTTGAATGTACATACTCGTATAAACACACATACATGCGTTTATATCCATGTACGGGCAAGTGCGAATCTTCTTTTGTTTGTTCAGTGCAAAGGTGGGTTTAAAAAAAACTAGTAAACAAATAGCAAAATGAAATTGCATTCTCAATTTTCACTCGTATCTACACATGTATACATAAACTGCACAAACGATACAATCTTTTGCGCCAGTATGAAGTTTCTAATTGTAGACATTAAAAAAAGAAGCAATTATTCACAGAAGATATTTTGGTAAACATTAATTTTCTTTATCTAATTGGAATTTGCTTTCTCCGAATAATGCACTAACTTGTATTTATTATACGCAACATTTCTTATTAAAATACGTTTAGAAATCGAAAACAAAATTTCGTATGAGAATTTATTTTGGAAACAAAAACAAATTTTGATTGTTATTTTCAATACTAAATCTCAGTTTTATTTTATTCTTATTTTTTCGAAAGAGCGCCAGTCAGTCAAAATTTAATGGACTCTAACTTATTTTATGAAAATTAATTGATCTTTGGTTTCGAAGCAGCATAAATAAAATAGACCCTTGGGAGAGCTGGCAATTACTTTGACTTCCGCTGCTTTTATGCCTTCTCAGCATTGCTTATTAATAACTTCAATAATAAGCTCATAATCATGCGAATAAGACTTCATACTCGTATATTTGCTAATTCAGTGCTAGATTAAAATTTAACTTTGTTTTATTCTTTTAAAAGCATTAAACTAGTAAAAATAATTATTTAATTCTTCTTAAGATAAATTACTTAAAATTCTGATGCTTATGCATAATTGAAGCAGCTTAAAATATAAGATATACTCGTATGCATGAAGTGCACAACGGCACACAAAATCATACGAAGGATAATGAAAAGCTAATAAGCGAAATTGTGTAGCTGTTTATTGGGTCTTGGCCCCTGTGTAATTTTTTTTACATTTACTTTTCTGCCTTTTGTTTTTTCATTATGTTTTAAGCAATTGTGTGCTGGCAGGTCATGCTGCATGCAGCTCACGTAAGATTATAAAATGCATGTTTTATTTCTCAAATGACAATGGTGGTAGTAGCATCAGCGATTCCAATGCAACATGCAGAGAGAAAAAAACCAGACGACAAAAGGCGAAATAAAACAACTTGTTGTTTCAAATGTTTTGCAGTTGTCATTGTCGCTTCTTTTATTGTTAATATGCCCGTGCATGTTGTTTTTGTTTTTGTACTCTTTGCGTAGCTACTCTTGTCATTGCAGTTTGTTGACGATGTTCGAAAACATTTCAATACAATTCCTTTGTTTTTATTTTTATTCCCTCTTTACAATGCAGCTACAGACAGCATCTGGAAGCTACAAGATGACTGTGTGCGTGCGTTCCACCATAGTTTTGTGTATGGCTGTGTGAGTGCATTTGTATGTGTTTACTTGAACATGTTTTAACAAGGCAAACGTACATGCGAGTATGTTTGTATGTATGTATGTACTTATATCTATAAGTACTAAAAAAGAAAAGTTTATGCCTTCAAGGAATTGAAAATGATAAAAAATTACAAAAATAAAAAAACAAACAGGACAAACAATGCCTTTACAAACAATAAAATCAACAAAATAACATTAAGAACTAAAACAAACAAGAACTATAATGAAAATTATAAACAAATGAGTGTTGGAAAGGGTGTACGTGTGTGTGTGTGTGTGTGTGTGTGTGTGTGTGTGAATATGCGTCCATTGTGGCAGTGAAATGCTATTAAAAGTTTAAGGCTTGTGTTCTGCCAACCACGAGCTATCTCCAGAATAAAACAAGCAAACAAATATTAACAGAGAAAAATTAAGAAAGAGAAATTTTCACAAATTGTAATTGCTGGAAAAAAACTTCCCCATGTTTTTGTGTTTCAAAAGTCGCTGAAACTCGTAACGAACTTAAACAAACAATCAACTACAACAATATTAACATAAAAATTATTGGAATAATAAAAACAAATACACGTAATTAGACAGCAAGAGAGATAATTGTAAATGCTTTGATTTTATTGGATTATGAACTGAACTTTACTGAAATGAAAGGAATTGGATATGTTCTCAATTTAATTGTGAACAACAAAGAGGCTAATCAACAAATTTGGAATATGTGATAACAAGATTTAATAATAAAAACTGTTCGCAACATCAGATCATCGATAGTAAAGTTTACTACGTTAAACAGTTGGAAAAACCACAAACAATAAATTCAATAAAATGCGATTTTGACTCGCACTTGAAAAGTTGATTGTTGGTGATTGTTTTTTCCTTTTGGCGATTTTTTTGGTTTTTTTCATGTTTTGCCGGTTTTTTTTTTTTTGTACCCGCCTTTTTAGTTTTGGCGATTTTTTTTTAGTTTTGACGATTATTTTATTTTTTGCGACCTTTTTACTTTTGGTGATTTTTTGCATTTATTAGATTTGTTTAATTTTTGATGATATTTTGCCATTTGAGCGCTTTTTTGATTTTGGCAATTTTTCGTTTGAGCATTTTTTAATTTTAGGATGTTTAGTTGAAGCCTTTTTTAAAATTGCAAGAGTTTGCTTCTTACGGTTTCCAGATATACTTGAGTAAAATACAAGAAAAAAAATAAGAACAAACAAACAACGTACATTTTCATTTCAGGAAAACGCATCGGCAAATGAAACTTTCCATTAAAGCAAAAACAAAGTATCAAAAATTGGTTTTGTTTAGCATACAATTCTAAAATGAAATAAACGTGAGAATTTCAACGAGTTTCTCTCTCTTTTAAAAACGGTGGATTTTTTATGATTAACAAAAACAATTTATGAAATTTTATTATATATGTAACTTTCACGAACTGGATCAAACTCAATTAATGTTAGATTAAATTAATATTCGGACAAGATAATTACAGAAAGAAATGTATTAAAATATCAAGTATGCGATGAGCTGGAAATCTACATAGACTCCATAATTCAAATCCGACAAAACAGATCATTACATTACATCAACTGAGGCTGAAAGGAAGACCTAAGCAGAAACTGTGCGAAGTTTTTGCAAACGATTGCAAGACTATTAATTTAGCAACTGGAGAGTGATTGCAATTAACCGGGAACTATTTGGAGCAAAATTGGAGGCAGCCAAGACCCACCTCGGGTTGTAGTGCTAAAAATGATGATGATGAGATTAACATAAGAAAGTCGGTTTAATAACAAAGTTTTGATATCAATGCATTGAGTTCTTCAGGTACGTAACAGCCACGTCCACTAAATGATCGTGATTGTTGTCGAAATAAATGAAGCAAGTCTAGCAAATTACTTATACAATTTTTTAATCAATAAAATTTCTGATTGATGAATGTCGACGAGTACTGAGTACGAACCAACCTCCCATCAACAAAATACATACAAACTTGCGAACTCAATTTTTTTACAAAAATCTATTACTCACGGTCCTTAATAATCGATTTCCGTACAAAATAAAAACGAAGTTCAGAAAATATGTTACTAAAGTTTTTCTGGCGGTTATGGTCCGATATTTTCAAAATGTTGTACAAAACTTTTAGCCTTTTAAGCAGACTACGTTACAAGTCTATTCTGTAGAATTCATTAATATATTTGTTCTTATACTATTTATTTTCCAGACTCCTCTACAAGGCAAAAATCATGCTCAATATGTTAAACAAGGTGCTTTTTGTTTGGAAACACAAAAGTATCCTGATGCCGTCAATCACGTAAGTTTTTAATATCATTTCTTTATTGCCCATAAAAAGGGGAATCAGATTCTCCATCAAAACAGCTAAAGTACAAGCAACGCCAACAACAACAGAGCAGCAGTACAACTGCAGACCATTTAAGTAAAAGAGTATCAGGGAAAAAGTCAACAATAAGACAGAGAAAAAAAGAGAAAAGCTAAATAAAACCATTGAACAAGAAATTAACTGAGGAACAAGACATAAGCAAATGTTTCAAATAGTAAGGAAACAAGAACTTGTATTTCAGCCTTTCTGCCTGGAAAATAAACGTTAATATTTACTCTCATCACTTCCCTCCTCCTTTTCAGTTTGCAAAAGAAAAAAACAACAACAGTACCAAGGTGCTAAAGTCTACTTTAGCTGTCAAACACTGACTTATTGTCTGACAGTGTGTAAGTCCTGTAATTGTTTGATGTTAATACAGTCAAAATATGTTAGAGAAGAAGAGCAATACAAACATAATATTTAAATAGTCGACACATTTTTGCTTTAGAAAAATAAAAACAAAATATCAGTACATCCAGGACAGATACACAAGCTTTAATTTCAATATGAATATACGAGTATAAAACTATTGAAAATTTAATTTAATTAGTTTTGGTTCTGTCTCTTTTAGCCCAATTTCCCATCGATCATTTTAAATCCGGGTGAATGTTACAACCACGAAGTGATTTACAAATTTGGCACATATCGTAAAAGTGCCAGCCAGCATTGAGAGCAGAGCTTTTCAAAAAGAATATTATGCATGCATGCTACGGCCGATGTAACCTGACTAAATTAACTTTGTATGATGATTTTTATTACTTTTTAATTCATTTGGCAGAAATAAATATGAATGAACATAATTACTGAAATAAGTCTTCTTTTACTTGATGCGAAATAAAGTCACTTCACAACAACACGCATTAGGTAAATTTTAACTCTAAAAGGAAATCTATATTTTTACCAATGGAGGAAACATTGATATTTAACTGAAAATAAATTATAAACTGCCGACTACACAATATGTTAAATTTTATGTGGCATAAAGCTCCCGAAGGTTTTTCTTTGCATACACATTTACACACATACTCCCTTGGAACATTCAAATAATTGTAAAGAACTGCGCAAGGCTTCACCAAGTATTTATGTTTTATTTACAGCACATTTCACATACGCATTAATCAGCTTAAAATAAGTGAAAAAAAAACTTTAATAGCGTATTAAAATTTGTTATTAACAACGTATTTTTATCATTTTTTTTTCCTTTAAAATTTTTCTAAATGGAGGGAGGGATATGGTGTCTTGTACAAATCACGAGTAGCGTTAGCACAACCTACACTAGTTGCACTCAAAAAAAAAGGAACATACTCGTAGAAACAAAGAGAGAAATGTTAAGAAAGTCCTAGTTTACACTATGCAAGTCTTATTGCTAAGCTGATTAGTTTTTCGGTGAGAGAGAGAGAGACGAGGGGATACATCTTCATGTACCTACAGTCAATACGTTTTGCTTTCTCACTCGTAACGTTGCAAGTTCAAAGAAGAAAAGTTCAAAGAAGAAAAAGTGATAATCTTAGCAATAAGACTTGACTAGTGTGAACTGGGACAAAGTAGATTCAAAGCATGGGATTGAATTACATGCAGAGAGAGTCTACAGGCCCCTGCAGCTACAATTAGCACTTTTTATCTTAAAATATTTACAAATAATTAGGAAAAAAACTATTAATAGATAAGATGAACCTAAAATTAATATTTGAAAGCCGAACCTATAAACTACAAAAACTTTCATTTTTAAATAATAATAATGCAACATATATAACGAGTCTTCCTATGGGGACTTCAGAGATTTGACAGTTGATGGGGGCCATAGTGTTGAAGCTCTGTCAATGTCGCTTATCCAGTCTGCCAACTCCCCATAGACGGCTATAGCGTTCAAGAAGGAAAACGTGCAAATGACAAAATTGTTTTATAAAAATGGGTATTCGTCATAATCGTCTTACCGAGAGAGCTATTTGCGGTGTGGTGGATAAATTTGAGTTTACTGGCTCAATAAGCAAGCAATCATCACCCTTATGTCCACGAAATGCAGGATCTGCCGAAAACATCATCGCTGACCCTAAGTGTGCAGGAGAACTCAAGGTAGTCGATTTCGCGTCGCTCTCAAGAACTCTGCCTTTGGTACAACTTGGCGAATTTTAAGTCCTGACTTGGGCCTACACCCGTACAAAGCAAAATCTGTGGACTTTGGGAATATACTAATCGAATCACTGTTTGGTGTAGACTTTGGTCTGGTCGCTTCATATTTCTTTTAGAGCGACTTTGGATACGCAATCACCGTCAAGGAAGGGAGCTATAGTTCAATGATTACCAACTTCTTTTGGCCAGAATTTGATGAATATTTACACCAATGTTATGTGGTTTCAACGAGCGATTTGAGGGCCTGGTCATTTTACGTGGGGGTGATGTGAACTGGACACAGAGATGGTGAGATTTACTCCCGTTATGCTTTTTCTTGCGAGATTTTCTCTTAGTCATATTTCTAAGCGAATAAGCCACAAGCCACAATTGTCTTCAAAACCAACACAACATATCGTGCCGTAACTGCCAAAAAAGCTTAAGGGACATAATTTTCGAACTTAATTTTTTACCAAAATCGGTTATATGTGATCGTAAATAATTCATTTTCCTGCCTGCCACCCATCAAAATTTAGCTTGATTGAACATTTTGGATGCACACCACCCAACGATGTAATATACAGGGTGGCCTCGATAAACCTTTCAAGCGAATAAAAAATTACGATGACAGCTCACACATAATTTGCTTATTTAAATTTAAAAATATAAAGTTCCCGCGAAATAGCCATATGTACATATACTCGTATCAGTTTGATTGCAGAAATAACGTCAAACCCTTTTCTGTCTAATTTTCAGAAAATGTTGCAAAAAAGGTGCATATTATCGAAATTCATAAGCACTAACTAAATAAACTGTGTCTTACTGCATTAGCAAATGTTATTCATTTAATTTCATATTTGGTTTTGTTTAAAGTTTTGTTTTCATATAAAAAAACATTTTCATAGTTCTTACGTACTATACGAGTATATTTTTTTTTGTCGAAACTAAGTTGTAATTAAAATTGAAACACATTGACTTTGAAACAATTCATTCAATGCTCTGACCCAAACTGGACGTGATCTAAACCGTCCATATCCTGATAATCAAGTTAATTAAATTAAACCTTTTTAGTGTTATTGCTAACGCTCTTTGCTGCTCTTTGTTAGATTCAATATTCTTTTTAATGAAGTTTATGTTTCCAAACTTTCCAAAACTTTAGTTCATCATAAATCAAAAAATAAACAAAACTAAAGTTTATTTTGTGTGCCATAAAACATACAGTTCACACTACAATCCGCATGTGCTGTTTGAAATACTTGCATGCACCAAACAAATGTATAAATACGTGTATGTATGGGTATACTCGTATCTATGTATGTATCTCTTTACACATACTCGTACACAGACAGCCTTGTGCCAACATGTTTAAACAAATGTTTAGTGTTTATTTCATTTGATGTTCATAAGTACATGTGTATGTTTGTCCGTATGTTTAGACGGTTGTTGCTTGTTGTTGTTGTTCTCTACTGTGTGCTGCGCAGTTCTGTTTTGTGTTGTGTTTTGCAAATATTTTGATTACTCCTGTGGGAAATATCTGCTTTTGATGTTGGAATATGTGAAACTTTTTCGACTTGTTGTTCGTGTATTCATGAATAAGTGTCATTCATGTCAATGTCAATATAATTGAATAATTGCCTAGTCATTGACAACAAATACATCATACATACATACTTCTTCTCGAAATCAATACGATTTTACAATTCTTACATACAATCGTAAAACACTCATAAATATTTTGATGCCATGAATTTTGAATTATGATTTTATATTCGCAAAATATACACATTTACATTAGATTCATGTACACATACATATCGCTGTTAACATGTAGAAAGGCCCTAACTCAAATAACTGTAATACCCCTTTTCCACAAGCAAAGTTTACTTTGCAAAGTCTTAACTCCGCTGTGTGAAAGCCAAAGGTAGTAGTACCAGTCTCTTTCTGTCTTTCTCCCAGCTGAATTAACACTTTGCACAGTAAACTTTACAGGAGAAGGTAAAAACATAATAATAAACAGTACAAGGGCTTGTACAACTGCTTTGTAAAACTGCTTGTAAGTGTTACTTTTTACACTATTGCTATAAATTTTTGTGAAAAGGTGTATTTGTGTAAAATGTATTGGAATCACTGAAAATCTCAATTTCGTGAAAATACGAGTTAGGGCCTTTCTACTTGTTAACAGCGATATGTATTTATAACACCGGTTTGACTCCCATATAAAGAAAGCTGTGTCAGTCACTTCCTTGTAAAAAAAAAACATTTTTGCCATGCCCATTTACGAGTAGTTTTTAGCCGTACCCCAAAGGTGAAATAGAAACCTATTGTTTTTGCTACGATGCACGTTCGTCTACGAACCTTAAATTGCCACAGAATATGTACCGCTACAACAACAAATATATGACAGTTAAAAATTAAAGCGTGTTTTTAAGCGAGTAACGAAATATGTTGAAATTCAAATGTATTACACAGGTAATTATATAAAGACACTTGAAATTTTCAAAGCTAACACTGATATTTAAAAAAAAATTAAAATTAAATTGAAAAAAATTAATTTAACCGTAAAAGGCAAACTCTTGAAATTTTTCAAAATGCTAAAACTGAAAAATCCAAAAATTATAAAAATGAAATATATCATTAAGAATAAAATAAATCGCTAAATTACAAACAAATAACTAGAAGTAAAAAAATCGCCAAAAAAACTAAAAAAATTTGCAAAAACCGAACAGAAAGTAAAAAACGGCCAAAACTAAAATAAATCACTTAAACTAAAATAAATGGCCAAAAGCAGAATAAATCAAAGTTAGTGCATTTTTATGCACCCTACACCAATTAAGAATGAAATGAAGTAATTTTTACAACTTGCTGTATCTTGGAAACCGTAAGAGGCAAGCTCCTGAAATTTTCAAAAATGCTTAAACAAAAAAAATTCTAAAATTAAAAAAATCTCCTAAACGAAGAAATCGCTGAAATCAAAAAAGCGCATGAATGAAAAGATATCACCTAAAATAAAATAAATCGCAAAAAGTGTTGAATAACTCTTGGTAATGGCTCGTATTTAAGCTTCAAACTTGTCCTTGATTGTTTTTTTTTTTTGTATCGGACGTCAAATGGTAGATACAAGTTCTAATTTGCCAGACCCAAAATGCCACCTGTTTTTTGAATATTGTTGCCATTTTAAGACCAATCGCAAAATTTTATTATTATTACTGATTTATTTAATTTAAAGGATATTACATTTCTTTAGTAATGGTTTCGCTATGGCTTAATTTTTCTTTAGAATCATTTTAAAACTGATTTTTACTTATCACTACTATTTTTATTGATAAGAAAGTTTTTTGTTTTGAATCGAATTACATAATAAAAGCCATCACATGGAGGTGGAAGTGATGTCAACTGGACACTTCGGATGTGTGCCATGCATCTAGGCCTCGACGGACATTTACATTCATATAACATTCAATACATAGTGGCATGATTTTAATGATTTTTTTACAAACGCACTTTGCTTTTTATTTAAATTCAAAGATAGGAAGCACTTAATGAAAGACTCTTTATTTTAAAGATGGTAAATACAAACCATCGCACTTTTCAAGTGTGATAAAAAATATGCAGTCATGCTTTTTAAATTTTTGCTTCTATTTTTAATAAACAAAATCCAGCGATTTATTATAATTTATTTGCTTTATTTACTGCGAAATCATTCGAAATACTCGTATGCATGGAAGTCAACTTACATAAATACTTACACACAATTAAACACATAGAGTGAACTTTGAAAAACGTAAAGATATCAGTAACATAAGAAATTTTTTCAAAAGCTACATTAAAAATGCGTAAAGAGGGATGAAATCGTAACATAAACTGTTTTCCTTCTCACCGGCTCCCCTTAAATGTAAACCAAATCAGGCGACTCCAATGTTTAAATACTTTATAGGAAAATCGATTGATTGCTTTCATGTTAAAAATTCAATAAGATGCTGAACGTGTATAAACGTATGAATTTATTGTACAAACCCAAAAGAAAAAATATGCTGGAGACAACCTGCGAGAATTATCCTCGACGCTAAAATAAGTAGGTAACTTCTAAACTTCCCGGAGTTAGACTTGCAGAACTGCATAGCCGCGATGACGAGGCACTGCACTCTCGGAACCCATATCAAACGCATGGGTGTCCTTTTTAGTGACTACTGCTTTAGTAGTAACGAAAAAGAAGAACAAATATTATGTATCGCCTTCACTTCCTGGGCAAAAGATCCTTCGAGATATTAGAAATGGAACTCAGAAATAAAATGAATCTCTGTGGCTTTTATACTCTACACCGTTTAACTTTTCTACTTAAGCCCACTATTCTCTCTTCTACTCCTCCTCATATTTTTCCAAGGATATCGCAAAGGGATCAGACTATTGGAATCAAGTAGACTGGAACGCCTTTTTTCTTTACCAGCAACCTGCTAACGAAACCAAACCCAATCTAGTGGCGCACTGTGTTCAGTTGATGACGGACGAATGGAGTGTTGCCAGAAAATTATGATGGAAATCGGGCAACAAATTTCTGCTAAAATGACATACGAAATAAAAATGAAAATGCTTGATTTTTAAACATACATATGTTTTTTTAGCACATTTTGAAATACTTGAACACGACTACATAAATATCGCTCATTTCATAACTCAAAAAATGGGATTTTTGACTCAATAATGCAGAATTAATTCTCACATTATTGTTCATATTGCATAAAAATTTCATACAAATATCTTGTATACTCAACTCTTGAATAGAGAAAAATAGAACTCTTTTGTGATTGTCGACGACAAAATTATTTAAACTTCAGCTTAAGGAAAAATACAGAGATAATTTCCAAACATTAATATCCCCTTCATTCCAAAATTTTTAACAGAATAATTTATATGAAAAATTTCAATTTGTGGCTTCGAATAAAATTTTATTGTTGCCATTTATTTAAAAAAATAATCATATTTTCTAATAAACGCAAATGAGAAATATCTAAGGGAGAGTTTCGAAAACCCCTTAAGCGAAAATAAGAAATAGGAAATGGTTTTCTTTTGTTGCCTTTTTAAACGTTTTTTTTTCAACGTCTACAAATGTTTTTTTTTAGCATAAAATAAATATAACAACTGCTTTGTAGTTTATATTGGTTTTATTTTTATTAATTTTCTTTTTCATTGTTGTTTTTGGGAAAAGTATCAATACCAAGGATTGATTGTATACATATTCATTATAAATTAAATAAAAATAGTTGGCCCTTTTTGCTTTTTTGCAAATTAATTTTTTATACCGTTCTTACATGATTTGTTTTCTTTGTGGCACTTAAGAAAATAATAAAAAAAACAATTTAAGAAAAAAAGTTTTCTTGCAAAAATAACCTCAAGATTAATAAAAAAAATTTTTTACTGCTTGAGACTTTGAAAATAACAATATAAATGAAGAATTTTTAAGATATTATTGACATATGAAGTGCAAATTTACACATACACATTAAAATTTTTGAAGCAAGCTTGAAGAAAATCCAAAGTATACATATCGCTCATTTACTTCAATAGCGTCATAACTCCAAAAATGTGTCCTTTAAGTTAAAAATGCAAAATAATTCGGCATTTCGAACTTTATATTGTGTAAAAATTGCATATAAATAGCTTGTACTACCACCTCGTGAGAGAATAATGTTTTTTATGTCTTCATTGAGTTGTATGTAAATTTAAAACTTTAAACGCATTTTCTGCAAAACTTGTTTTTTTGAGTTGTGACACTATTGAAGTAAATGTGCGATATGTACATGCATACATAGCTCCCGTCGCACAGTGGGGAATTTTGCAAAATGAATGTTAATAAATCTAGAATATCTAAACCTCTGATTGGATTTATCTGAAACTTCGAACATCTTTGGAAGACAATTTAGACATTAAACACATGAAATCAAGAGATTTCAAACATTTTTGTGCGCCGAACGGCTTTTCACTGGTTAAAAGAACATGTCAATCAGGGCAATCATGAATAAAACTCTGCGTGAAATTTTTCCCTGGGAACAATTCCAACTAATAGCAATTAATAGAGAAAACAAAAAATTTTAATTAGAAAAGGGAGAAATTTTACGCGGAATTTTATTCATGATTGCCCTGAATATGTTATTTTTGTAAATCTACTTTGATATTATATCACGTGAAATGTTGAATAGAATAGCAGGCTTAAAATTAAACCATGATAAGTCTTAAACAATATTTGCTCTTCCATAAAATGTTATCCATATTAGCTTTTATGTTTATTTATTGTGGAAATTGATCTAAATACATATATTGAATATATATTTATAATAGGTTTGACCCAGTACTCCACATTGGGAGTCTGCGGGATCAGCGTAATTTTTCTTTGGGCTTGTTGGGCAAGCCGAAAATTAATCAGCTGTTCTGAAAGTAACCAATAACAAACTAAAATTAAATTGTTCTAAACACTGAAAGTATTGAAAAGTTGTATCAAAAAGGTTTAAAAACTAGTGGTGAACTGAGTTTTATGAGTTTTTATATAAAATTAAGAAACAAAACATTCTTGACATGCAACAGCATGTAAGTAAACCCATGCATGTGTATGTATATAAGTACTATGTATTTACTTGTGTGTATGCGTGTGTACATATATGCATGCATGCATTGAAGTTTGCTTTTTTGGTAAAATTTTTTTTCGTGTTCTCGTACTTTTATAAATTTTTTGTATTATTTTACCGAACTTTGCCCAAAAAGTACGGGATCAAACCCAATATTATAAACAACGTGACAACAATGCACACACAAAAAGCTTTTACAACTTAAATTAACTAAAAGCTTGCGTTATATGAATTTTTATCTAATTTAAGAACCACAATACATAATGCTTTAACATTGACTTTAGCAACAGAAAAAGCTTTAAAACAAGTAGCAAAAGCTTTCCAGTGCCTTTGCTGTTCGTAATACGATAATTTTTAATAACATCACGTTTTAATGGCCAATAATTTTACAAAAATAACTACAAATTTAACTATGTAAGTACATTACGCACGTAATTTGCTCACACATATCCGCAAATATATGTACATAGAAAGGCCCTAAGCCAGTATTTTTTGTAAATCAAGATTTTAGCATTTTTCGATACATTAGATGTTATCTTATCGAAATATAAAAAAAAATCGATTTCAAAATAATAGTGTGTCAGGGCCTTTCTATATTAAGGTAACGATATATAACTCGTCATTCTCTTTAAGCATTTTGAGGTGGGAGTTATAGTTATTAACAGACTTCAGCAAATATTTACTTAGTCCATATTTACACTATGCAAGTCTTATTGCTAAGCTGATTAGTTTCACGGAGAGAGAGACGAAGGGAACAGTAACGTTTCTTTTCCCCTCGTCCCTCTTTCCTAAAAAACTAATCAGCTTAGCAATCAGACTTGCATAGTGTAAATTAGGACTTACTTAAGATCTAAATAGAAATAAATTTTGCATAGTCGTATATCCCTGGTATGTAGTCGTATAACTACAAAAATTTCTTGCAAAGTAAAGCTAAAAAATATATGTATGTAGATTCAACAAGAAATGTTTTGTTGGTTTTTTCAATTAAAAACTAATAAACAAATTTACTACCAGTCAGCGATAACGTTTTATTTATTTGTATTTGTGGTTAGTACTTCACTTCAAAATCGAACTGCCAGCAACAAAAGTTAATTCGAAAATATCTAAAATATTTGCTAATTAGACCTTCTAATTGTTGAAAATTAGTCCCTCTATCATTTCATGAATCACAGATTAAATATTATGGGAAAAAATTATTTAAAAAAAAAATTATTTATTCTTTCTTAATTTTCACTTTGGTAATTTAAAATTTTGCAAATTATTATTTTAAGCCAACGAACAATTTTACGTACATTGATGCATATTCGTACAAATTTGTTTTTATTATTATTTCTAATTCCGATAGAAATAGGATTTAGTGATGCTAAATATCATGAAGAATACATCTTTATCATCATCTTAGGGAACTCATCAGTAGCCGTCAGCCAAAATTTTTTTAAAAAAGCTAAACAAAAGAACTTCATATGCTTATAGAGGGTGGTGGTGATGAAATTCGCTACCCATTACATTTTTAATATAAAATCGTTACATATGTAAGTTTAGTAAGAGTGAAAAATTGATATTGTCCAAGAGAGTTTCGGTTCCCAGAAAGTGGACAATAATAAGGTTGGTAAGCTCTTTCGCCGAACATGGCACAGTGGCTCGAAGGCGTTACAACCGAAATCCCACAGTTAGGACACAAGAAATAACTGCTGCTAAAGCAGCTGAATTACCGTTCA
This sequence comes from Nowickia ferox, assembly GCA_936439885.1. NCBI lineage: Eukaryota > Metazoa > Arthropoda > Insecta > Diptera > Tachinidae > Nowickia > Nowickia ferox. Next base: position 115,505,163 of record OW387025.1, read on the forward strand.
CCACTAGCATTTCAACAAAAAAAATGTATCTGCTCAGAGAAATGTCAGTCAACACAATTGTGAACAAAGATTTGAATTTGTTTCCCTACAAGGTTCAAATAACAACCCACCAAAAAAAAATTTGATTTGGAAGCACTAACAACTGAGGAAAGCAATGTATTGCTTACTTGATAACAATAGCTTCGAAAAATAAACGTATTTCTGAAAAGCACTAACGTAAGGCAGGCTCTCTAACAAAGTAGAAATTTATCACAGAAAATTTTGCAAACCAGTAACTTTTGCATCTGAGTACAAAAAATGTATAAATTATTACTTCTGTAAAGCACTTTAGTAAGTCAAACAAAATTCATGGCTTCTTGGAAGCTGAATGTATTGCTTCTAGCTGCCTGATGTCGAACAAAAAAATGCCAAACAAAAGCATTGTCTCTTTACAAAAACGCTTCTGGGAAGAACTAATTTTCGCTGGAAAGTAGATTAAGCCTCGCAGGCTTGCCTATTCACCTCGAATTTTGCCATAGAATTCTGCGAATGGTGGAAGAGGACAGAACCGTGCTCAACCATTTCGTTATAAATGGCAATGTTATGGAAGTTTAAAAATTAAAATTTAAATGATTTAAAACAGTAAATTTAATTCATAATTGATGCAATTCCGACATCAACTCTGCTGGCAGTCATGAACCACTTTTTGTTAAGATGCCACACATCCACTTTAAAATCAATAATTTAAAAGACCATTAAAAATATTTCATAATGATATAGAAATCAATAATTTATACTATTTTCTTTTCTTTTTTTAATGTTATCTGAGTTTCTTTATTTAGAAACATTCATTAGCCAGCTTGTACAAAAACTCCAAAGACATTATTGAGAATTAAGTACTAAACGCACAACAGAAACTTACAACTTTTCTTACAACTACTTTGGAATACTATTAAATTGTAAAGTTGAGCTTGTTCTTAGAAAGAAAAATGTTAAATCAGTTACGGAGTTCACAACAGCGTTTTAAAATACTTCTTAATATTGCAACGTTTGTATTTTAATTCCTTAATAGGGATTGGCAAGTTTGTCTTTTTTTTTTTGTTTTTAAATCAAATTTAATACCAAGTGGCAAACTGAAAAGTCTGGAAAGCATGTCATTTTCAATATGGCAATATGGCAATATTAAACTAAACTAGTTAAAACTGTTAAAACTTCAATATACTGTGTTTTACATCGTTGCCAGCTTACAATGAAAATTTTAAGATGGCACAATGTTGCCACATTAAAATCTTAAGATACTCATTGTGAATTCCCTGAATAAGTTTATTTAATTATAATTGGGGAATTCAAACGGTAGTCTTAAGCGTCATGGTGTCATAAAATTATTTTATTATTTATGTTTTTGCTTTCGGTTTTTAACAAAAATGTTAAGTTATTACGCCACTATGACACTTAAGACTACCGTTTGAATCACCCAAATGTATTCAAATTTCTATTGTAGTAAAAATTAAACAAAACTGTTTGATATTTATTTAAATAAAATTTAAATTAAAAGAAACGCCAGCAAGGTCTTTCTGACATGTTTTTTTGTTGCAAAACAAAGCGATACAAGTCGACACAAAAATTAATTAACACGCACGAAAATTTATAACTACATGCACACATAACAAGCATAATATGAATAATGTGTTTGCTTCACTATTTTCTTTCAATGACATGACGTCTTCGAACACACTAACAACTGCACACGTGATTACGTTTGTTGTTTTGTGTCAAAGACCTCTTGAAAACTTTTGATTTCTATGTTTTTTTTTTGCGCCAATTTCTAATAACGTAATAATTTATTGTGACATTTATTAATTTATTAAGAATCGTAAATATTATTTGTAATGAAATGACCTTAAGGGAATATTAAAAACGATCATAATACAAGTGTGTATTATAAATGGCTCCCGCGCTAAAAATAAAATCAATTAAGTTTAACTACAACGAAAATATTAACGCAGTTGTAAGCAACTCTATCAAAGAAAACAAGAAGCAAACTGCAATTTCATTAAATGTGCACGCAGATTGTTTAAAATATATTTAAATTAAGATACTGGTAGATTTATTACATTTTTGCTAATGGCTTAACTCATATTTGCAGGTTAAATTTTTTTTAACTGAATATTGTTCCTTGCTTCCTTCGTAGCTGCCTTCACACGGCCTGTATTTTACATCTGACTTTTTGCTTGTACGACTCATATATACATATGTAATTTGGTATGTCTGTCAAAATCACAAATTTCAAGAAAACTTATAATTTTTGCCTTCAAAAGTACATGTTTAACAACATCTGACCTCTGATCTCTTTCTTTATTTTTCGCCACCAAACACGGTTGGTTTACGTGGCAGGCATTCAAGTAGAATCTAGATGATTCCTTTTTGAAAGGATGTCAAAAGAAATTCATTAAACAAGAGTTTCGATTCACAGCGGAAAAAAACTCGAAGAAAAGTAATCACTAAATCTAGAAAGAACTTTTTGAATGAGTTAGAATGGATGTACTGTAACCAAGCGCTCACTGTAACATAATTCTAAAAAAAGTTTCAGCTCAAATTTTTTTTATCCAATAAACACGATTTTTCAAAACCACACACACTTTGCGTCACTGAGAGCGATTTATCGTTCGTCTCAAACTTATTTTTAATACAAAAATAATAAATTAAAACTACAAAAATTATTTATTGTTACATACTTTCAACATCCCACACATGGCGAAAAAATGGAAATTTATTTTTTGTGATAAGAGGCCTTTAATAAATAATCGATTTAATTATAAGAAATTTAATAAATGTGAAGTCATTAATTTAACACGCAATGAACGTTACCGGTGATATTTTAACAAGTATATGCCGAAATTTTTTAAACCCGTATTTTTTATGCAAGAAGCTTTCTTTCGACGCAACCAGTTTTTTTTCAAACATTATTCAAAAAAATTTTATTTTCAAAGCTAAGAATTTGTGAAAATTTTAATTTTTTGCTAAATTCAAATTGTAAAAGATTCGTTTTCGAAAAGTTGCAAAATTATTTAAAACACGTATAGCCCGGTGGTCGAAATTCGACCACTTTATATATTAATAGGTCACACAATGTTTTACTTCAATATTGATGAAACATATGTATGTATATGAATTAAGAGGTATTTTTCTCTTAATATGTACAATATATACTTTTTTATCTAAAACTCCCTAAGATCGCAAAAGTTCCCTCTAACACCACCACGGCAACACCGAAATCGTGTTAAATGTCACAGCGGCAAGACATAAATTGAACTTTTTGTGGGAGTTTCATCAATTGAAGCGTAGCAGCGAATAACGTTGTAAAACACAATTTTAAGAAAACCAGTTTTTCCCCAAATTACCGTTAACATTACTCTGTTGCTTTGTTCAAACATCAAACCATCCAAAATTATGCATCTTATTGCCGTCAAAATATACAGGCCTGTCACAGAAACCAAATTCGACCGAAATGATTTCAATTCGAAAATTAAGTTCTTCAGAAAACGAAAAACGAAGAAATGAAACCACTTTAAGTTTATGGCTCGGAATGGCCATTTTCTATATGGGAAAGTGCAAAAATCAGTTTGAAACAACTTTAATTCACTAAAAAAATTTATTTAAAATTTGTTTGTGTTATATAATTTTTTTACATATTTAAGACATTTTCTCAAGTCTTAAGGAAAAAATGCAGCATCATAAAAAATGAAATATTTTATTCAGTAAAATAAAAATAAATAAAACTTTAATCCATACACTACGTTTGGATATAGAAGTGGATCTGAAGCATCCTTCAATCCTCTTCACCGCAAATCTCCGCAAAGTCTTGACATCTGGGCTTCCAAACACTGCAGTTATTGCAATTACAGACATTTCAGGTATTAATTTTTAAATTTTGTTCGTTTCAATAAAAAAAAGAATTGTGCGTTTGGTATTTTGTTTTGCTCTTATTAAAACAATGTGTCTTTTGCTTTGTGTTGCTTAATATTGCGAGATTTAAATTGAAAGTAATCGGATTGGAAAAATCTATCGAAATGTAAATTCTGTAACAGGCCTGATGTAAGTAAGTAACAAAATTTTTCAAACGAAATTGTCGAAAATAATTGATAAATGTAACAGAGATACAAAAGGAAAAGTTAATCGGGGTTGTCATAGAATCCAAGTCATTATCATTATTTTCGATCAGGCTAAAAAAGTTAAACGAAATAAATAATCTTGTTTTAAAATACATTTCTTGGCTCTCCTGTAAAATTATTATCTTTTCACTTAAAACGTTATTTATTCAATTATTTAAAAACTAACGGTGCTTTGTTTTGTTTGTATATACACTTAGTGCTGTTGTGTGTGTACTCCTATAAATACTGTGTGGTACTCAGCTGTCTTAATTTTGAAGGGGAAACTTCTGCAGAAAAGTCAATTTCTGTTTGCGATTCAGCGTTGCCGCTATAGAATTAATTTTTACATACACAGTTTTGCAGTTGTAGTGTTCGGGGAATTCTTAGGCGCATATATTTATGTATAAAGAAAACTAACTTTTAAAACATATGTACATATGTATGTTTCCTCAATATCGGTTGGACAATAAAATACTTAATAGTGTACGATAAAACAGATGAATTCTTATCGATATCAGAATCGTATAATTAATAATTTTACATGCGGTTATTTACTCATGAGGTTAAACTTATTCGCTATGTTAATTAAAAGGAATTCGTTGTTGACATCGCGAGCGAAATTGAGCGATGGGTGAATTTTTTATCATTATTTTATATTATGATATTTTATATTAATTTAGTATAGATCTTTAACTCTTACATAAAAAGCATATAATATTTAGATTGTAACATGAAAATAAAAAGGAGTACATTACGAGCTCGATGTGAACAACCACCGATTATGGCAACGGCCCGATTACCGAAACAGGTTATTTTTAAGTCATAGTCGTTACAATTATAAGTTTTTTTTAACGGGAACAGTGAAAACATGGAAAAGCGAAACTTTTTCCATGTTATTAAATCTAAGACAATTTTCTCTCTGTATTTATTTGTTCGGAAACTTAGGTTTAGAAAGTACTTATGAAAAATCTATTGTTGTTCAAGAATTGGGAAGTTGCTGCAATTTCTCCAAAAAAAATATATAAAAATTCTTTTATTATTGTTCTGCTCTATTAATGTATGAAACAATCATTTTATAACTTTGCTTAATAAATGGTTATTTTTATGTTAAAATTATAATTGTAAATTACGTCAAGTTCTGCTTTATTTTTATATTAATTTTTAATTTTCGGTTTTATTTTTGGTTGCGCAAATCGAGTTGGTACGGTATAAGGTTCTTGTTATTCCTAAGCCGTAAACTAGGAATGCTTTTTTAATTTTTCAAATGGTAAAAGAAGAAATAATAAAACTTACCACGTTTTAAACTGCAGAATCAAACTGAAGGTCCATGTCTTGGCTGCTACTGGTACGAGTATTATTTAAAAATTTGCCTGCATGCATTAAAGGAATAAGTATTTGCAACACCATCTCCTCTATTTGGTGAAATTTGTACACTGGGTTATCCTGTACAAGAACCATTTCATAAAGAAGAAGACTTTACCGTAATTTATTTATGTAAACAAAACTTTTAATGAAGAATAAAAAGCAAGCAAACGATAGTAAAGGGATTGTTGTGTTGAATCCACTAAAATAAAAATTGAAGAAGGTGCAACAGGGTGGTAAGAGTTAATTCTTATGATATTCGTTGTACGAGTATATGAGTGTTTTTGTGTACGTACGTTTCTGTGTGTGCAACCTGTTGTAGAATTATAGGGGGAGAAAACCAAGAAACGAATGATTTGTTTATATTCTGCTCGGCATTTTGTTATTGCGAACATGAAGAAGAGTTTTATTTTAGCAAAAATACTCAGTTCGCATTTCACTGTCTGTCATTGACCAGTGCACATCAAATAAACGAGTCGCGGAAAAAATATTTAGATATAAAATAACTAAACGCTATAGTTATAATTAAGAAGCCCACCTGTAAGCACAAGCTGAAAAAGAAAATAAAAATTTAAATTAGTACGAGTAACAAGTTTTAATTAATTCAGTTATTAAAAATAAAAATTCTGTGACAAAATATTGAAAGAATTAATTTATATAATTTTTAAAATTTCAACCTGCTTTGCAAAAAAGAAAGGGATTAATAAGAATCTTACATGGAAAACAATAAAAAAAAAGTGGGGAATTCACAAAAAGGCTTGTATTGTTGTATCTGTTGTATGTATTTAAAAAGTATTTGAAGTTGAATTAAAACAAAATATGATATAAATTTAACAAATATGTACATTTGCTGCTTTTAATTGTGTATTGGTGACTTTTTGTTATGAAAGAAATTTACTCGTAAATAATACAGTAATAAAAATTATTCGTTAACTACGAGTAAGTAGAATATAAAACACTATTTGTTACAACTTTAAAAATGTTGTGTTTTAATATTCTGCTGAGTAATATATAAAATAAAAATGGTAAAACATACGAGACCAGTTGTGTGATTTCACAAAAAATAATTGATAGATTTGTTTTTGTGCTGTGTATTTTACTAATTGTACTAAGATAATAAAACATACCACAATGTTAAAGAAAATATTGTGTTTTCTTGTGTGTATCATAAAAATAAATCAGTTAAAGATTAATATCATTTCAGAAAAAAATATTATAAGTTGTTTTTAAACTAAAATTGGCAAGAAACAAAAATTCAACAATAAAAAATAAATAAGTGTGATTTATTATTAAATGGAAATAAAAAACTTAATGTTATTTAAATTCATAGTACAAAGATAGACAGCTAAACAGCCGTCGTTACTAGCTTTTATTTACTTATAACCGGTAAGTTGCTTTGCACTTAATTATCATACCAACTGAATATCAAAGATGAAATTTAATCATCAATAAATTAAAATTCTTAGATATCAAGTTCGCACAAAGAAACATCGTTAAAGATACATACTCCTATTAGAAATATTTTGAAGACATTTAATGCTGGGCTTAACGAATTGAAACATTTGTTATATCGTAAATTTTTTTCTAATAAGAAAGTTAGCTTGAGTTACATAAAACTGTTTATTTTTTAACTGAATTAAAGACATAAATTGGAAATATTTTAATTCGCATGAGTTATATGCATTCTGGGGTATTCTCAATTAATTTTAGTATCATAATTAATAGAAGTTGGCTCGTTGTCATAATTTATGAACATCGTACGTATTTGAGACTGCTGCGTTTTTTTTTTTTTTAATAAACTACAAAAACAGTGACAAAGCTAATAATAAGCTTGTGTTTATTAGACAGTTGAGGTACTTTTAACACAATTTACTGCACTCCTATAAAATAGATTTACATATATACACACAGTAAAGCCTCGCCTAATGCAACATACGATAAATTCAACACAATTTGTTTAAATTGTTGAGTCTATCAACACATTTTTGCTTGCAATATTTAGTTGTTATTATTTTGGTTAATTTGAGGAATTATGAAAAATGTATTCAACTTAAGAATAATTTTGCGATGAAAAAACAAAATTTAATGAATGTTAAAAAATTTTCAAGTATAGTAATTGTAATTGAAAAAATCTGAATTAAGTTTTATTGGAACTAATGTAATTGAAAAAATATTTGCCGCGATTGCTCAGGTTTTCCCGTTGCATATTTAATTCACGGTATAAATATTTTAGCTACTGTCACGGTTAATTTGATGAAAGTAGTCGTATGTGGCTTTAATCTTGCCATATTTTGTTCCACAAGAAAGCTGTTATTACGGAAAATAAGCAAGATTTAACTGAGATTAAAAATTATGAAAAAAAAATGCTTAAATTTTATAACAAATCTAGCATCATCAACCTTCTGCTCCCCTGTCACCACTGTAATTAAATATTATAATAAAAAAAGATTTAAGACACTGCATGTACGAGTATGTGCATATACATATGTACACATATGTATGTATACACATACATATGTATGTATTATGCACACACATATCGCTACCTTAATATAGAAAGGCCCCAACTCATTATTTCTTAAATCGAGTTTTTTGTATATTTCGATAGATGATCAAAAAATTCAAAATCTCGATTTCAAAAAAAAAATAAGGAGTTAGGGCCTTTCTATATTAAGGTAAAGATATATTTCTAATAATTTTTATTTTCAGGAATACATTTTTTATTTTAACTCTTTTCTAAATGCACTGTCGCGTGTGAATGGCAGCCGTTAAGCTTAAAAAGTCTTTAGTTTTCATATGACGAACATTGGCAAAAATAAAATAGAAATATAATGAAATAATGCCAAAGGGCTTTATAGCTCACAAGATTTAGCTTATTTATTATTATGCTTAGTTTTTAATGATTTACTAAAAAAAAAAGTTAGATAGAGCCTTCAGGCTGGAATATAGTAAAATGTTATTTAAAATAAAACGATCAAATATATAATAAACGACAATTAATTGCAATTTTTCTTTTTTTTTTTAATTTTTGTATAGAGCAAATAAGGAAGAATAACTTCTAAGAAAACGCTAAATAGCAAAAAAAAAATTAAAAGGAGCTGTTTGTTTTGTATTTTCGTCTTAGACTTTTCAACTAAATATCAAAAAAAAAAATTTGCTATCTATGATATTACAAAAGAGTTTTAAAGAATTTAATAAACCTTCGCAGTATTTTCTCGATGTTTAAAATTTCCTAGTTTTATTTAAAATTTCAACAGTTTAATCACTTTGACAGAATGTTCAAAATGATATAAATAAAATAACTAAAATCTTTAAATTTATTATTTACGAGTTTTTACGAGCGGCTGGTAAAAGTAAGCGGAAAGTTGTCAGTTGTGTTCAGACTGTGGGGGGGCGATGGGGTATACTCCGGCTAGGGCTTGACATCTAACCGGTTTTAAAACTTTTGAAACAATCAAACCCGAAGCGAAAATTGCCCTTAACAGCCCAAAAATTTGTTTTTCGGAAAAAATCCAAACTAAATATAAAAACCGGTTCTGAACCGGATAAAAAATAGTTTATGTTTGACGCTGGTGATGTAGCTTTCTATTGTTGAAAGAATTTTCAAAATCGGTTTAGTGGTTTGCGCGTGGAAGCGTAGCAAACAAACAAACAAACGCACTTTCACATTTATAATTATTAGTAAGGATAAGGATAAGGATTACACTATGCAAGAAATAAGACCCTTGGAAAATCACACGGACTAGATAGTAAAGCTTCGATACTACTACCAAGGAGTAGTTAGACCCTTTACTCAGTTTAGCGATTTTGGTGAACAACTTTTTTCTTGCCTTCAAAGGTTTCGAAAATCAGTGCGCCCTCAAATAATGGTGTCAAAAAAATTAGGATGACATTCTTTTCACTTTTTTCAGAATAACTTACAGGGACTCCTAATTTTTTTGCGACTCGACTATCAGCGCATACTTTAAAACTATGTTTGTTTAATTGAAATTCATTCTCAATCAATCAGCAACTGGTTAGTATGGCAGTAATCCGGTAGTCACTTTGAAATACACAGACCTAATGCCCCTTCTTGAGTTTTACAGCCATTCGTATTAAATTCAACACCCTATTCTGCAGTGAACGGTCGCAGTGTGAAAGGCGCTTCCTTAGTCCTCTCAAGAATTTTTTTCTTAAAACTTAAATGGAGGTATGGAGAGATGATTGTCAGATCTAACAACGACGTCGGATCTGGCAATGCACAATGTGCTGGCAGCACAAGGAAGATTGTCAGTCCACACAGTTGTATCAAATTTGTCAGAACATCTTAAAATTTATTCCCATTTATTATAAGTAAAAGGTGAAAATATAAATTATTATGCACCATAAAGAAGCATTTGCAACGACAAAAATTGACAGTTAACACAATATTGTAAGATCTGACAACCGTCTGTATACATAGTTTTAGCGTTGTAAACATTTGCACTCCTCAGTCTGCAATGGTTTGCTATGTAGGGTATTTCAATTTCAAATGATTTGTTATTGTGGTACCGCACAATGTAGCATGTATCGTTAACTTACTACATTTGCAATATTTGCACCAGCAGTTTGCAACGAAGAGTGATTTCCACTTGTACTTAATATTCATTGCGTTTTTGCAATCTCGAATAACAATCCATATAACTATATTTTTTCAACTATTCATAGTTGTAGCGTGTCATTAAAACAAAGCTGTATAATTATAATATTATGATTAAATACACACACACACATACATACATACATACGAGTGCATACGTTATAATTATTTTAATTTACTTTTTTACACACCTCGTATGTTGAACGACATGAAAACAGCAGTTACATCTACATAAATATAAGCATTAGTTGCATCAATAGTGCCACAAATATCGTACGACCACTCAATGACTTTCAAACTTTTTCAAATGCTTTCTCTTTGTCATTAATCTGAATGATTTATCTTTGTGGCAAATAAATATGAAATATTCTACTTTTCATTTGAAGGAAAAAAGAAATGCAAAATAGAAAACCCAAATAAAAAATAAACTCTAAAAATGCAACAAGTGCGGACTAACAATCAAATAATAGAAAGAGGTGTGTTCACTGCTTTCATGTGCATGTAAGTATTAACCCAACAAACATTAAGGTAATTTTTTTTTCTAATCAAGTCATTTTTTTCAAACATTCTTCTTTCTCTCTTTCTCTGCTGACAAAATTGAAATAAGCTAAAAATTTTTGGATTTATTAAGATTTATTAATATTTATCCAATTCACAAACTCTCACTTCAGCAGAGTACATAATAAAATATTAGTTAATAGGGCATTTACTCACCTGGACTAAAATTAACAATTTCAACTAAGATGTTTATCAAAATCTATAACGTTTACATCAAGTTTTTTTTTACATTTATCAAGATTTCTCATCCAAAACACAAACCATTTGCTGAAATTTTTCCTAAGCTAGAGTCAAACAACTGCAACATAGCTAATTCACACACCTTTTGAAGTATGTTGAACTAATTTTTAGTACGATTTTGGATGAAAGTTCTAGTTCAGTAGATTTCGACAAAATCTAGTGATGGAGTAGATTTGGCTTTCAAGGGGAATCAACTACACTCAGAAAAAAGAATGGCTGTAAAATGGTTACTCCGATAAAATTTCAACTCACGCTATAAATTTTCTATGAATTTAAAAAACAATTTCTATTCATTAACATAAAAGCACAATTGTATCAATGATATGATTCTGACAATTCTTAAATTGATTAGATGGATATGATGAACACAACCGAATAAAGTCTCATGAATTGGATTTTAGTGCCAATTGTTGGTATTTGCAACTAAAAAAATTGTTATTTTAAATAAATTTCAAAATAAAGAATATTAATCGGTTGTTGCAATTGGATGATGATTAAATGCATTAGCACGGTTTGAAAATAGCAGAACTGAAGGATTTATGACCAAGCTCTGTAAAGTTGCAGCAACGGCGAAAATTCGATTTGAGAATTTTGTTGCCTCAACAAATCTGTTTTCTCTGTATAGAAATCTACTAGATTTTGCTCATTCTCGGTTTGAGATTAAATCTGTGTGTTTGCTGGGTACATGATGCGTGTGTGTGTGTGTGTGTGACTGGTAGTTTACAAGTTAACTTAAAGCTTTAACAGGAAACTTTTAATTTAATTAATTTAGTCACAAAGGCACAATCATGTCTGTCTTTCTGTCTTGCTGTCTGTCTGTCTACCCGCCATCAGGTTTTCACTCATTTCTTCTGTTGTAAAAATTATGAAAATGAAAGAAAACTTAAATGAAAAAAAACTAATTCTGGCATAGCAAGAGCTTTAATTTTACACAAACCGTTTTCTCTAAAGTGGCGTGTTTGCAATCTTCTAGTTTCTGACTTTGACTTTGATACACACGTTGGCAAAATAATGCCACAAAATACTAAATTGTAAGTGCAAGCAAGTGTTTAAGTGAGAAAGGAAATGTGTCTGTGAATGGATGGATGGATAATCATGAAATGATTCATACTCGTACATATGAATATTTAAAAGTAACATCGCAATGAAATGTCACTATTTCAACTTGCAGAAAATTAAATAATAAATTAAACAGAAATGACAACAAAAAATATGTAACAAAAATTCAATTAGAACTACGATTATATTTTTGTTTACATAAATAAATATAGACAGACATGTGTTAAAAGTTCCTTTATAATTAAAAGCTCGTTGTTGTCGGTTTACTTAAAGCTTTACGAAGAGGGAAAAATTAAATGTTTATATTAAACATATTATTAAGTTTTACTTAATTATTTATTATTACGACAAGTAAAGGTGCATGTGACACCAATTTATTTCATCACGTGTTAATTATTTTCTAAGTATGTATGTATGTATGTTTATAAGCAGGTGTGTTAAATTTCTATACACTTGAAATTGTTTGATGTGTTCATTAAAACATTAAAATTGTCTGCGTTTTTGTGTTATTTTAGGTAAAATTCCACAACAAATTTCTCATGATAATCATTAGCTTCGAATTTACTTAACCAAATTAATTAAATAATTTAATTTATTTTTTCGTTAAAGAGAAAACTACATATCTTTTGGTAGTTTATTTTAAAGTAAGCAACTGATATTTTAGTGGAAGTATGAAAGCTTATTCGAAAGATGCGTGCCACAATTTGTGTTCATTTAATTAGCAGACATTTAGAAAAATATTGATTCTTTCGTAATTAATTAACATACTTTTACTTTTTCTACAAAAATAAAACTTATTGATGTCACTAGTTTTTAGTGTGTATATTTTATATACCACACACAGAAAACATTTCAACTTAAAATCTACATAAACAAGGTTATTTTAACCTTCTTCGGCAATGATTTTGCTTCATATGCGTTTCATATTAATCTTATATGATTTACAGTAATCTTCAAAGCAAATGTTTCCCTTTGAAATAACTTTATTTCATGTTGATTTAACATTCCCGTACAGTTAAATCAAAATGAAGAATCATGTTGAATCGAAACTATTTCAAGTTGAAACACTGTAAATTCGATACTGAAAAAACACGCATAACAATGCTGAGCCAAAGTTATTTCAAGTTGAAACGCAGCAGCCACAACAACATTAAATATTCTTTAGATACACACTAACGGTCTAATTCATAAAAAATATTTTAGGTTTATTACAGGTTTATTTGACAAATTTCCCATAGAAATATGTCAAATAAGCGCTTAATAAACCTGAAATATTTTTTATGAATAAGGCAGTAAATATATACGAGCACATACCATCATGAATAAATTTTCAATTCAACATTATTTAATTGCTCACTGGGGAAATTTACACAAGAACAATTTTTAAGCCGCACAATTTTTGTTCTTTTCCAAATTACAGGAGACTAATTCAATTGGCATAAAATGCATATGTATACACAGCTCTGTATGTGTTAGTGTTTTTGGTATTCATTTAACATTTGCTGTTTTTTAAGTAGTGTGTGTATTGGTTTTCTGCTGGTAATGCGGGATTGTAGCTGGTTGTAAAATTATGCCAACCACAAAACCATTCTCTTCACCGAACTGACATGTTATGCCAACATAATTATGCCCGTGAAAAGTTATAGTTAAAAAAAAATACAAACTGCGAAGCTACTTTGACTTGTCTCCAGTATTCGAACCTGCGACCAACGCGTGACTAAATCAAACAGTTTTTCATTAGTAATTAGTGGTTACGCATTTTTGGGCACATGTGTGCCAGATGTAAACTCGGCTTTTCTTGTATATTTATATGATTTGAATTCAAAATTTTTGCATGGTGATTTTACATTGGTATTTTTACTGTGTGCGCTATTACTGAATATTGCCCCTTATTCTGTAACTATTTATTGAAAAAAATGTACACTTCCCTATCGCTGTCGATAACAATTAACTGTTATTGCCTGCCTCTTGATTTCTAGAATATCTGGAAAAGCCTCGTTGACATCATTACAGAAATTGGGGCTGTTACTGTTTCTCTCGCAGTGACAATGACTGCTATTTTTTTGTGTGTTTTAATGAAAATAATTATTTCTGACTGGAGTTTATATTTTATAGACTAGAAAAAAATTTTAGCCGAAATTTTATACCCTGTTTCAACAAGTCAGGCAAGCAAGCGGTTCGTCTGGAAATTTTTTATGAAAATCACTCAAAAGAAGGAGTGCTTTTCATATAAATTTTCTACTCAAGTCAGCCGTCCGTGTTGTGGAAACAGAGGGTTAATTTTTCATCAATAGGAACAAACAATTTATTTTTTTTAACGATGACTAAAATATCAAACAGAAATATGTAATTGTATTTTAATTTGCCTAATTGAGTGTTAATTATGTTACGATAAATACTTGGAATCTGTTAAAGCAAAACAAAAAATAGTACATAAATAAAAACCATTAATATAATACGACATTTAGCACTTTTAAGTGCCTGTTAATTTCGAATTTCATAGAAATAAATGAAAAACGTAATTGGAAATAAATGAAAAAATTAAACGAAGAACATTTAGAAAAAGCGACATCTCGCTTATTTTGACATATTAACTTTTTTTTGTATAAACGCAAGCTACGTAAATGATGGATAAAGAAATATTTTTTGAAACGTATTAGATACGATTTGAATAAATACTTAGTTTGCTTTTCCACCTCCTGAATGATTCTTTAAAATTTAAGATTATTTCCGCCCAACAATTTATATTGAATACAACAATAAAATACAAAAGCTTTTCTTAATTAATGTTAACGTAAACGTCGGATGGATATTATTTTACTTTTTAAAGAATAAACACTAAAATGGATCCGTGCTTTTTTATTTGTTAAGATCGCCAAAAAAAAATTTAAAAATAATTCTATAAACAAATATTTTCCCCTGTCGTGAACTTTTCTCCCTGGAAATATTTCCCTCTTTCCCAAAATTGCAATGGTAAATAACTTTCGTTACAACTGTTTCCTTGAAATGAAAAGGTCTCCTATTGATTTCGATACGATGTCCGTCTGTCCGTCTCAGTCTGTTTTCTCAAGAAACGTAAGAGCTACGGACCTGAAATTTTCACAGAATATGTAGAACTTTGGCCGCTACAACAACAAATATATGAGACAGCGCAGTGAATCCTCTCATAACCTATACGGTTGTTAGAGGGGTCCGGTTATAGGAGGTGCCAGTTATGAGAGGTTTCACTGTATGCAGGTACTTAATTTTTTTTAATGTCTGCATCAGGGAAGATATTCGATTATATAGACTTAATAAAGTTCGTATAGTATTACATACTCGTATGTAGTGTCCGTACGGAACCCTTCTTGTGCGAGTCAAAGAATTTATTTTGATTCCCCTTACAGGAGATTCATGGGAATTTTTTTACTTTTCCCTTGGCTTTGTTCACATTATTTTTTATTTTATTCCAATAATTCCTTGCGACACCTTTTTGTATAAAGTATGAACTTCTTTCGTTAGCATGCAATGAATTCAGCAAGAATATTTAAAAATACATTTTTAGATTTAAAAACATTTCATTTCTATTTTTCATTATTAAACTCAAGTTTGTTTGATTTTCAATTAATTTTCAAGATTTAAAAATCTTCCCGTTTTTTAACTTTACTGAGATGTCAGTTCAAAAATTTTTCCCTTCAAGGGAAATGAAAATTTTGTTGGAATAAATATTCGACTTGTTATTCTCGATAGCTTTATTATTGTTTACATCTTCTTTTTTTTTTTGGAAAGTTTACACTTTCAAAAAAATTTCCTTTGGTTGAGTTTGAGGTCACAAAAATTCGCTTCCCAAATCACCGCAAAAGTGATTACAAAAATTTAAAACACTACTTACAATTCTACTAAAAAAAAATTATATTTTTTTCGTGATGTCCAAAACGGAATCCATGTTTTGTAAAATATATGAAAATTGTTACTGAAAATGTTTCGTATTACACATTAATATTTCGTCATAAAGCAACAAGGCATTTATATTGAGATTACATGCTGAGTTTTTGCTGGTTTTATTTTCAATCCGAAATATTCAATTCAATATTTTATTATTATTTAACCGTTTCGAAATGAATACTAATTAAAAAAATAATAATTCTGCCAAAAAAAACCGACTTCAATGCGAAGATCTGAAGAACATTTTCGAAAAAAATGTATTGGATATAAAATTAAATTTTAATGGGCGTGAATCCGGCCATTTTTTAAATGCAACATTTTGTGTTTTTTTCAGAGTTTAGGGTGCGTGTTAAGTTTTGTAAAAATCGCTACAGTAGAACCACTAAAATTAAATATTAAATTTTAATGGGCGTGACTCCGTCCATTTTTTTAAATGGAAGATTGTGTCTATTTTTGAGCTAAAGGTGTGTGGTAAGTTTCGTAAAAATCGTAAATGGGCAAAGCCCCGCCCATTTTTCAACTTTAAAATTATGTAATTACAAGAACCAAAGGTGTTTGCTAGGTTTCGCAGCAATCAAA
Organism: Nowickia ferox; assembly: GCA_936439885.1. Classification (NCBI taxonomy): domain Eukaryota; kingdom Metazoa; phylum Arthropoda; class Insecta; order Diptera; family Tachinidae; genus Nowickia; species Nowickia ferox. The sequence goes on from OW387025.1 coordinate 115,521,633, forward strand.
TAAGTATAATATCATAAAATCAAATAAAAAATGTGTGGGCGTGTCCCCGCCCACTTGTTTTTACAATGCGACCAATGGGAACCTATATACTCTCAGACAAAAAAATAATAATTTTTACAATCGGGCTAAAATGTACCGAGTTATGAAGTAATACCCCCAAAAAATAGAGACGAATTGATAAGCTCATCCTTTTTTTGAAGTCGGTTAAAAACTGTTCCATCTAGCAATGCTAAACCATCAATTTATCAACTGTGACCTTAAGCTAAATCATTAAGGAATTATTTAAATTTTTTTTTGCGGTAAATTTTCGAAATTTTGTGCCTACTCAAATATTTATTTATGTTGCCTTCAGATATAAAATCAAGTAGTTAATTTGCAATTTTAAAGAAATCAACAAATTAATATAAACACTAACATCCGCTTCTCCCCAAACAACAAAAAATTTTATTTTTCTTTGTAAAGGAAGTATTTTAAATAAATGAAAATAAATATAATTTTTTTCTAGCAGCAGTAGTTTACAAAACAAAACGAACTAGAAAATGAAGTTGTTTTCGAATTTAGACATGTTTTGTTGTAGTCTTTTCAGCTGTTGCCAAAAATCTTGAGAGCGGTTCATTTAACTGAGTTTGTTTGTAATTTTTATAAAAGAAATAAAATTTATTCATTGTAAAACAAAAACAATAAAAATTAAAGGAAAAATGTGTGATAAAGCAAAAGTTTTAAAAGATATTATTTCATCTCGAAGAGAATTTTGTACAATTTTTTATAGAGCGGGTTGGGACAAAAATGCGTGGCAAAAAGTAAAAAGTGATTAAGTCGAGATAATCTTATTTTAAGTTAATGGCACCCCTGTAATCTCCACATTTGAAAGTACCACAAGGCAAAATATCAATTATTTTGAGTGATTTTTGAGGAAGTTATAGCGCAATGCCTTGCAGCTTATCTTTTTTCAACTTATAATCTCACAGGGAATAATGGCTTAATTAATATTATACGAGTACTTTGGTATATTTCAAATTTAATGTATTATTTATAATGTGTAGAATGATTGCCAATTTAACTGTAAAAGAAACAAAATTTTGAAAATCGACTTGAAAGCTTAAAGTGCTCTACTGCAAAAAAGTGAAATATGACTTAAGCACTTTTTCCTTGTTGCCACAGATATATCGAAAGTGATACCATCGGTATATCACGCTCTAACTCCATATTAAAAAATTACGCAAGCATATTTTGTACAGAGAAGTCTCTTTCTTATTGAAATGAGTCCGTACAAGGACATGCAAATGAAACCATTTCATTCATATTAAAAGCAAATAAGAAATTTTATATTACAGACCACTTTTAAGCCAGTTCAAATTGCCAAAACTACAATAAACATACGAGTACACTCAGCCAAATGATGCGATGGAGTTTTTGGATCTGTTAACAAACTGACTGCAAGTGTTATGACAGGCGAATTAAAACCGGTTTAGCGAAGTTATTTGCGATTTGTATATACGAAGGGTGAAAAGTCAGTATTTGTAATGACAGTTTACGTTCAAAGAAGGAACGGTAAGTGTCCGTTTATGGGTATCCGCACTGTACTCGTATGTGGAATTTGACTCTTATTAATATGCATATGTACTCGTATGTGCCTTGCAAGTACTTTTTTTTATTATTAATCTATTTGGCCGTACATATAAAATTTTGTTTGCTGTTTAGGGTTCTCTCAAGTGCACATCTTATCAAATTTCGTATCTTCATTGTGTATATGACCTAGATATAAAATACATAATATATAATATATGTATGTATGTTTGTATGTATGTATTTATATATGTATATTGTAACAATACTATAGATTTTAATTTCTTTGTTTGGCTCATGACCGTCCGTCCGTCACATCCATCTCTCGCTTATTAGTTAAGCTACCAACGAAATAATAAACCATTGACTAATTTTACACACAAGATATACCAAAGGGCGCCCTTTTATAATTTTTAACCATTAATTGTATGTACATACATACATACATATGTACATACGAGTATGTATGTATTCATGCTCGCCTCCCAAGAGAACATGTATGTCTTTTGAAATAGGATAATATTAGATAACTGGTATGTGAAAAAAATACGTAATACGTGTATTAATAAATACAATTGGGGGATTCAAACGGTAGTCTTAAGTGTGATAGTGTCTTAATGTTTTATATTTTTTTTCGGAAAGAAAAAACAAATGCAAAGGCAATTATCAGCATTATTCTGAATAAAATTTTCCCGCGAGTTTATTCCCTATTCAGCGTTCCCATATTTTAAAAAGTATTTTGCAAGCTTTCAGTTGAAATAAAAGAACTGGAAACAAACGGCCTTATGTATAAGAAAAACTGGCATGAAGTTAGCTTAAGTGGCAAAATTGAACATCATTTTAAAGAGTTGTGCCATAAAACTTAACATTAAAAATCACTTCATTACTTAGTAATGGATTAAAACTACGTAATGCACCTATTTTTCATGTTAAATTGTAGGGGGAACTCGTTAACATCTACCCAGCAAAAAACATTGATTTGGAAGCAATCACAACTGAGTGAAGCAATGCATTGCTTATTTGATAACAAAAGCTTCGAAAAATGCTTCTGAAAAGCACGTATCGCACTATTATATATTATTACTTCTGTGAAGCACTTTAGTAAAGCAAAAAATAAAATTCATGGCTTTTTGGAAGCTAAATATATTGCTTCTAGCTGGCTCATTTCGAACAAAAAAAATGCAAGTGATTCTGTAAGATTGTCTCCCTTACAAAAACGCTTCTGGTAAGCAGTAAGTTTTGCTGGGTAATTAAATTTTTTCACACTTTTGCAAACATTTGCACAAAAAAACGTAACCCCTAAATATTAGTGAAGAAGCTTTCAATACAGAGACTTATTTGTTTAGTTAAATAGTTTCCAATAGTGTTGGATTCTATGACATTGTCTATTAGTTGTATATAAAACTTGGCAATAGAAAAAATGCGTGTGACATTATTAAATTCAGCACATACTGGTAACATCATCAACAACCCAGTTGGCCAACTTGCCGCAGAGGACAATTTCATCAGCGACTACTTAGGGGAATTTTGACATTTGTCATGCAGAAACCGTACTGAAAGACTAAAGACTTGGCTAAAAGGAAAGCTTTTCCAATGTTCATGCATTAAACTAGTTGGTGGATATTGTACGCAAGCTAGCTAGTCTTTCAACGTTCAATGTACAATTTTAAAATTTTGTATAGTTTCATTAATAAAAATGTTATGTAAATTGACATTTGTATAGGACAAGAAAAATATTTGCGAAACTGTCGCTCTTGTTGTCATGTTTGAACTTGTTCGAAAATTTCTTCAATGATCTGTTTGAGCTGTCGCCAATAGCTCCTCCACGTTTCAACGTTGTTGTGCATCCGTCTGGCACGATGTCTGAAAGATCTGGTCAACTGGGAATGTAAACACGAATACACATTTTTAAATACACATTTGCATGCACATACAAACATACATACATATTATTATCTTAAATAAATGGTTCATGGCGTTTAAAATTGACATTTTTCTATTTTTGGTTGCATAATGTGACAGTTATTACCCGTTTTTATTTAATACGCGCCGTTATAGTCAAGCAATTTATTCATTTAACAAATGCTCTAAAACATGTTGTGAAAGAGGTATTGAATTCTTCAAGATTTTTGTATACAACACGAATTTTACAAATACAAACGACAATTTCTTTTACCCCCATCAAAATTTTTTTTATAAATGTAAGTTAAGTTTAATGAAGAAAATTGTTGATATGCATAGTTTAGTTTATATCGGTGATGCTTATCTCCCAATTTATAAGCAAACCAATACGCCCACCGCTATTTGTTTAACATTTTTGTTGTTGACATCTTTTAATAATAAACAACACATTAATCTCCCTTAACGGACACTGCCTATAAGCCTCCTTTAGACGGACGCTTTTGCCATGTCCCGGCAGCGCTCCATAAGCATGAGCAGAAGCGGACACCCGCTTGACAAAATAAAAATTCTCTTGAACGGGCATATCGTTTGTTTTTTGTCGATTTTTTTTAATGTCATAATTTACAAATAAGCTTGCCAAAACTCTTTGACATATTTGTCAAAGTTAAATGTGGGTATTTTAATTTTTTTCTCTCTTACATAATGATATCATAGCGTTTGTGAAATGCCAAAGTGATACAGAAGCTGTGAATATACTTTCATCGCTTGACTTACATTTTCAAGATGTCCGAGTACTTATAAAACATTTTAAACTTTTATTACATATCCAGCAAAATAAAAACTGAATTAGTGCAAAGTGCTTCCGATTTTGCGCCTTTTTAATCATTATAAGTGAATGAAGATGAAAATTAACATCCAAAAAGCTTTAGAATCAGGGAACATGCACCGGTTCATCAACGACTTATAAAAAATATTTATTTTTTAAATTATGAAAAAATGTCCTCGCATCAGAGAATACGCTTTGGTTGGATTCCCTAATTTGAATGAAGATCAATTTATTTAAATTCCCACACAAACGCATGATCTCCAATGACATGTTAATGTAAAAATCATTCATGTTTCCCCTAAATCGAACCAGTTTGTCATGACTTAAACCAAGTCATAGTCATGTTATTTTTGCTGGGTATTGAAATACATATTTACATATCCATTGCTTAATATAAAAAAGGCGTAACTCGAATTTTCAATATTTTACAGGAGAAGGAAAAAACTGCATAAAAATAAAGCATTTACATGCAAGAATAAAGTTTTAAAATTAAATAAATCTTTTATTTTTTATTGTTACTAACTGGTTCTTGAAGGAGGAACGTTGGTTACCAGAAAACGTTAAAAACGCATTTTCGAAAAAAAGAGATACGCCCTTTTGATATTAAACCATCTATATTAATGATGTTTTGTTATTAAGCCCAAATGAATTGTTTATTTTTAAATAAAAGTATTTTTAAATAAAAACTAACGATCTTAGAAAAATTTTACTCATTTAAATTCTTGGCCGGACAGGCCCCTTGTTCGGACACATTTCAAGAAAGATTCCACTGTATATTTTCTTATGCTTTTTTTCAAAGTATGAATGGGAAGGTGACTAATATTTCACACACTATAAAACATGCATACATATGTGTTAGAGATGAGCGATATTTCTATCACTACTACTTTTTCAAAGTGATTGAAAAACTATTCACTGCTGTGACTGAATTTATCAAGTAAACTCCTACTTACTTGAAATATAATTCTGTCATACAAACAATAAATTTGTCCACTTATGTCCACTTTACAGCAAATAAAGCTAACACATTAATTTTTTTTATATCTCCACCTCTTGTCGAAAAAATCGTAAAATCGTGCCAAATTGCCTTTTCTGACAACTATAGATCAAACATTTTTGACTCGTAATTTTATTGTCTCTCTCATATTAATTCTTGTTACTCTTCTTATTACATAGTGTTTCTCGGAATAACAAAATTCTATTATAAACAAAATACTTTTAAAGCAGAAGTGCTCAAAGCTGTTAAGCCGTGATCACCGTCACTGTTTAATTTCACTGCTACTGTTCTGATTAGTATTTTTAAATTTAACAGAACTACTGCAAACAAAATACTGTTAAATCGTGATCGCGGCCGCAGTTTAAAAAAACAATGATTTACAATTCACGTTCCCTACAGACGACATTATTAAACTATCACGGGATCGCTCATCTCTAATATGTATGTCGTATGAAAGTTCGCGAAAGCACCTGTTTAATTTTACTATTAAAACGGTAATCTAAGAATAAATTTTACGGCATGTTTTCGCAAAAGTTTTATTTGTCACGCTTTTTCACATTTTCTTCCAAGATTTGTCATAACTCAATTTTAAATTTAAAAATTTTCCAATTCAAAATTCAGCAATAATAGCATACGCATTATCATGATCATTAAAAACAACAACAGAAATCTTTCAGCATTATCCAAAATTGTGATAATTAATTACTTCTAACAAAATGTCCAGTCGCTGTGGAAATTACTGTTCTATTTATTTTAAAAATAACTTCCTATATCAGACTAATTGTATAATTATTACACAAAAGCAATCATAATAATAACACTGTGCTAGTACAAAAATGTAACAAGCGGAAGACCTGGTGGGTAAACTTACATATGTAATTCGAGTTCGCTGAATCCAATGGTGCTAACAATTTTTTTAGGTTAGCTCTTGTTTAAAGAATAATTAAGATTGAAAATTTGGTTAAAAGCACAAATTTTTCCCAGTTATTCATTTTTATGTCAATTAAAAGAACAAATTATGGATGAACATGCGTCCTGTAGAAATTTAAAAAAAAATTCAAAATTGCCCAATTAAAAATTTTGATTTTAATTTTTATTTTTTTTCGATTTTTTTGCCAATTTTTTTGGGCAAATTTTTTTTTAATTGGGCAATTATTTAATTTTTTTTTAATTCTTTTTTTAATTTCTTCAAGACGCATGTTCATCTATAATTTGTTCTTTTAATTTTCAATCTTAATTATTTTTTAAGCAAGAGCTAACCTAAAAAAAATTGTTAGCACCACTGGATTCAGCGTACTTGAATCAGGTTTATCTACTGGGTCCCCGGCTTGTTACAAAAAAGTTTCGAATTCGAGCACAGTGTAATTATTTAAAAAAAATCTGTCAGTAACTGATTAAATGATTTGATATTTGCAGATTATCTCTTTATAACAATGAGTGTTTTTTTTCACATCAAACACTTTGATGCGGCATGTCTAATTTTCTGTTTACAGTGTCTCAAGTTTGTTTGTTTGTTTGCTTTGAGGAACTTGTATATATGTATGTATGTTTATTTAATAGCGATTGTCTAGTTCTTAAATTAATACTGATTGGAAAATAACATTCCCTTGCTCTGTTGTTTACGCTAAAATTGATTATTTTCAGAAAATTATTTTATATAATGGTAGCACAGATTTTTTTGGGATTTCCCCTCTATGAATTAAAATTTTTATAAATTTTTGAAGTGAAAATATTTACTCAATTATTTTACACGACTTACTTGTTATGGCAGACATGTATAGAATAAAAAAAAATAATTAGAAAATTTTAAATAATGCGGCTTTATGTATTTAAATGTATTTTTAGTATTGCATAAACAAATATTCTGTAACAAAAGTCTTGCATATCGTCAGCTGAAATGCAAAACCGCGTAACTTACGAAAAATTCTAAATATCGTTTTGAATTAATAATTATGTTTTACATGGAAAAACATGTCCCTACAAATTTCCAATTTTCATTTATCATGACAATCACCTGATTAAAAATTAAAATAAAGAAACTTTACTTCAATTATTTGGACAATTTTCTCAAGTTTTTTTCACTCTCATATAAAATTTTAAAAAAGTACAGTTACATGATTTTCATTTCATTTCAGTTAACGACATCTAAATAATACAATCATTAAAACAAGCAGCTTATCAATGGCTATAAAATTAATTTTTAGTCCAGATGATTAAAGAACGTGGCACGAGTATTATCCATCAGATAAGACACATATTTACTCGTTCATACATTTTTATAAAAGTATATCGTTACTTTAATATGGAAACGACTCAACTAATTATTTTTTCCAAATCGAGATTTTTTGCATGATTCGATTCGACAGATGAGCTTCAATATATCGAAATATGCATAAGACCCGATTTGAAAAATGTAACGAGTTAGGGCGTTTCTATATTGAGGTAACGATATAGAAGTCGGACTAGATTAGTCATGAAAATAATGCAAAATTAATGAAGCATTAACGAGCAAAAAAAATTAACATATACACACATACGTACTGACATATGTGTGGCGAAGCAATAACTTTAATTTGAAAACAAATAATCTCACTTCTTTTCAAACTTCACTCTCAAATACAAACTTTCAAGCGCATTCTTTTTGTCGATATTGATCCTTATCAATAGCATGACGAGACGTAAATCGAATTTTGTGGGTTTTGAGTTATTGATGCCAAGTAAATCGTTCTTAATTTTAGAAGCTCTTTAGATTGAACTAAGAAATTAAAAAATATATTGTTTTTTTTTTTCAAATATACGAGTTTCAACCAATTTAAATTTTCAAATAATAATATCCTTTCAAGTGCATAAGTGTAATCAATTATACTCTTTATTCTACTTAATAATGATTTCAACAGTTTTAATTGAAATTACATTTTGATAAATTGGCATTTTCAAACTTATAAAACGTTTATATTATTTGTATTATTATTATTATTTTCTTAGCTAAATACTTAAAGAAGCGAACAAAAACCAAAAGCTTAAAAGGAAACTCACAATGAAAACAATAGAACAACAAACATTTACACGCAACTAAACACACTAAAGGCGTGTGATAAATTAAGTGTCAATAATTTACAGCGAAAATGTTTCTGACAGCTCTTCAGTCGTCATCCTTTCTTTTATTCGCTGTTTGTTGCTGTTTTTGAACTAAAGATATAATTTATATTTAATGAATTGAACAGGCTAATGTTCATGTTCGTATCGCCTTTTAAGCCAAATTACATGTGATAATTATTAATGAACAAATAACATCAAAGTTAGTTGTAAATATTCTGACAACACATAGTTGAATGGAACAGCCAGCCGTTTTCGAAGGCCACTAAACCTTCATCACCAGCGTTCTTCTGTGTTTGGTCCACTGTGTGTGGTGTCAGTTGATGTAGATTTCTGCCTTATATACGAAACTTTTCTGCAAATGGAATATGTGAATTGGTTTGATTCATCGTATTTCAATTTGCTGAAATGTGTTTTGTAATGAAGGCCCAAATTTACCATCACTAAATTTACAACAGTCTTACCATTGTCGTTTTTTCATTACTAATTATGCACATGTTAGTTAATTTGCTTATTTTTGTTCTACTAAGACAAACTTTTTTGGTTTCTTACTATTAAGTATATTTTTTATTTTAATTTTTGCCACAAGCCCATGACTATTAATTTTAGTTAATTTAATTATTATTATTCGAACTGCATTTGTTTAGTGGCCTTCGAAAACGGCTGGCTGTTCTGTTCAACTATGTGTTGTCAGAATATTTACAACTAACTTTGATGTTATTTGTTCATTAATAATTATCACATGTAATTTGGCTTAAAAGGCGATACGAACATGAACATTAGCCTGTTCAATTCATTAAATATAGAAATAAATACAGTTCGAATAATAATAATTAAATTAACTAAGATATAATTTATGTTTTCTTTAGTTAAAATTTAAAATATCTTGTACACATAAGTATCAATAAGCGAGCACGTAGATAATAATATAACTGGAAAACTGTCTTTTTCCATATTAAATAAAACCATGCTCGATTTCAGGGTCATAAATCTAATTTATTATAAAGTTTAAAACATAAGATATTGCTTAACTGCTTCGCTAAAACGCAGAAACAACTTGACTGATTTGTCTGAATGCAAAAGTATCTTTGTTTGTTTGTTACGCTTCATCGGCAACGCTGACTTTCATAGATAGATCTGCGTCTAAAAGAACACATGGGTTATATTTATTTAAAAAAAAAGCACAACAAACAGGTCAACGGGGTTCATTATCCACCCTCCGAAACTATCCAAACGATTTTTTATGAACCCCTTATATATTTTTAAAACTAGGACTAAGAAGAGGACAACAGGTGGCTATTTCTGCCCCTCCGAAAATATCAAACTGATTTTGATGAAACTTAAAGTAAGTACGTGCAAGCCATCCATATGCACAATGTGCAAACTTTTACAAAAGAGCTTTTGTCCTTTCACACCGAGGAGAGCACAGAGAGAACAGTCAATCAGATCTCGGCGAACAAATTTAAGAGCTTTAAAAGCTTTTTACCTCGAACCCAAATGTCAGAGTATGTGTGTTTGGACGTAGCTGATATAAAGGGGCGCACATCTTTATATTTTAAGACATCCAACCACACAGGATTTCTAGTTTTCGATATTTTTAATTTGACAATTTTTGCCATGCATAGATATACGAGTATGGTGATTTTTAAGTATTAAAGCGTCTTTAAAGCGATTTGGAACAACTGAACTTTGAAAAATTGCACATATGGAACCTATAAGCACGAATACGACTCGCACCAGTTACATCCTTATTATAATAAACTTAAGAGTTACACCCTTATTATTATAATAATATGCAGACAGAAATAGATAAAGTGTATCCGTAGAAATAAGTAATTACAACCGCTTAAGACATAAGTAAATACAATGGTCTAGAAACATTTATTATCACTACAGTAGTCCTAAATAAACAAATAATATTACAATGTATACTAAACAAATACGTTAAGTATTGCTAGACAAATGATAAGTATTATTAACATTTAAACAAACACAAAAATAAACCTAAACAAACACAAGAGATAAACCTAAATATTAAACTAGAGATAAGATTTATTATAAATAGACGCTAATCTACATTTTTTAAGTTAGTCTTAAGATTCATTTTAATATATGAATAACACCACTTAAATTGTGTTTCATTCATATAATTGGCGCAGTCGGTTCTAACCTACTAGCAAATAATAAAAATAAATCCAGAAATACATTTTTCGGAACTGATAGAAGTTTCTCGAAATTATTTTAAAAAGGAAAATAAAATTTTAAAACAGTTGTACTAGCAACCAACATATTTGTTTGAATACACCTGTTAAAGCAACAAACATTTTACACTAACTGTGGCTTTTGGCAATATATTTTTATAAAAAAAAATGAACCAAAAGAAGGAAAACATCATCGATGAATTGCAAAGAAAAGTATTGCAGTTGGAGGGAGCATTAAGGCAGCAGGAGGAGCAATTGAGTCAGAAAGATAGTCAGTTATTATATTCTCAACAGCAATTGCAACAGTATCAACAACAGCAACTTCAATCACAGAATTCCTTCCTTATGCAACCGAAGGATATAATTCAACAGTTTCGTCAGATTAAACCACTGGACGATAATTGTAACATCAATAGGTTCATTAAATCTGTAGAAATGATAATGAGTCTTTGCGGAAATAATATGGATTTAATAAAATTCGGAGTTCAAATAGTCATAAACGAAAAAATAAATGCAGAATTTGGAACCTATATAACAGAACTGGGGGATATTACTTGGGAGCAGTTAAAAACCAAATTGAAGATTCAAGCAAGACCAAGGACATCATATGCGGAAATATTTAATAAGTGTCGTTATGTAAAAGTAAGTAATTTAAGACAACTTTTTGATTATTTTGAAAATGCTAAGCATCAGATAAGTGAAATTTATGAATTCGAAGATAATAAATCAATGTTATATCAATCTGAAAATGTAGACAGGGATCTAGTTAATATTTTAATTGAAAAAATTGATGGACCACTCAGGATTCATTTAGATGACGGGCTAACATTAAATGAGATTATAAATAAGTATACAAGACTTAGATTGCTTGATGATAATAGGGCTATTGATAGCAGACATAAGGCCAATATAAATTTTAAAATTAATTCAGATCTAAATAATAATAACGATAGGAATAAAATCTGTAAATTCCAAAACCCAAACCATGACAGCAAGAAAGGAAAATATTATGGGAATAATCAAACTCAAAATTTCCATAGCAACAACCATAACTTTAGACAACAACACAAACACAATCAACAGAATAAGGGAAATAATGAATCACGAAAATTTTATAACAACAATTATAAACCTAATTCATCACAAACACGTTTGTCTCATATGAGTATTGATAGCAATACGAATTCGCAAAGGTCTAATAACTCTAAATATATGGAGGTTGACACATTGCAAGAAGCAGAGAAAGTAAAACCCGATGAGGAGACAAATTTTTTAGAATGGCCTCAAAACACAAGTTACCCATAGTTGTTTTATCCATAGGAAAACAAAATGTCAGGTGCTTAATAGATACTGGGGCTAGTACAAGTATAGTAAAACCAAATATATTTTCTCCTTATAAAAAGCAAGATATTAAAAAACCTATCTATATTAAAACCCTCAATGATTATAACGAAGTAAAACATTGCGTTGTTACACCAATGCCTTCACAATTTCTTGCCAGGGGTACACTTTTGTGGAACATAGTTGAATTCAGAAACGAAGATTATGATGCAATAATAGGACAAAATTTTTTAGTTCCTTTTAAGGCCAAAATAAATTTGGATCAAGATTTCTTGGAAATATTCGGAAATAAAATATTCTTCGAAGAAAATAGTTACCCACGAGCATTTGACAGGATTACAAGTCTTCAGCATGTAAAAATTAACGACATACAGAATAAAATTAAAATAAATGACTTAAATCAAAAAGAGCTGGACTCTGTTAAGAGTTTATTGAAAGAGTTTCGGGATTTGTTCTTTGTGGAAGGGGATAATTTAACTGCAACGACTGAAATATGTCACGAAATAATCACGACAACGGATAAACCCTTGTATTCAAAGATTTATAGATATCCGCAAGTTCATGAAGAAGAAATACAGAAGCAGATCAAAGAAATGTTAGATCAAAATATTATAAAAGAGAGCAATTCTCCTTATAATAGTCCCTTATGGGTCGTACCTAAAAAACAAGATAATTCAGGTATAAAAAAATGGAGAATTGTAATTGATTATAGAAAGCTTAATGAAAATACAATAGATGATAAGTTTCCAATACCAAATCTAAATGGTATTTTAGATAAGTTAGGAAGAGCCCAATATTTTACCACATTGGATCTTGCGAAAGGATTCCACCAGATTTTAGTCAAAAAGGAAGATCAAAAGAAAACAGCGTTTTCAACGCCTTTCGGGCATTATGAATTCATTCGAATGCCATTTGGCTTAAAGAATGCGCCCTCAACCTTTCAGAGGCTAATGAATTCGGTTCTTCGTGAACAAATTAATAAAACTTGTGTCGTCTATATGGATGACATACTAGTATTTAGCACATCTCTGGAAGAGCACATGATCTCGTTAAGATCAATTTTCACTACTCTGAGGAAAGCAAAACTAAAAATTCAAATAGATAAATGCGACTTTCTAAAGAAAGAAACCCAATTTTTGGGTCACGTATTAACCAACAAGGGCATTAAACCCGATCCTGAGAAAATTAGAATAATACAAAACTTAAAACTTCCAAAAACAACCAAACAAATAAAATCATTTTTGGGAATGACAGGATTCTATAGAAAATTTATTAGGGATTATGCAAAGATCACTAATCCTTTAACTAAAGCATTAAGGAAAAACGAAAAAATTAATACTTATGATCCTAATTATATCCTGGCTTTTGAAAAACTAAAGGAAATTGTTACCAATGTACCAATACTTATATATCCAATATTTACAAAGAAATTCAAGTTAACCACTGATGCAAGCAATTTTGCGATTGGTGCTGTTCTTTCACAGGAAGGCCATCCAATTGCATATGCCTCTCGAACCCTAAATAAAACTGAAACAAACTATTCAACAACTGAAAAAGAATTGTTGGCGATAGTTTGGGCTGTAAAATACTTCCGACCATACATATACGGAAGGGAATTTGATCTTGAGTGCGATCACGAACCTTTGAAATGGTTACAAATAAAATATAATGGTAAAGATATCAGCCCACGCCTCCAAAGGTGGCTGGTTCAATTGGGGGAATACAATATTCGACTAAATTATATAAAAGGTAAGCAAAATAAGGTTGCCGATTTTTTAAGCCGTATTGATTCTGGCACAAATGAAATAAATTATTTAGGGAATGGTTCTAATGAAACAAATGAAAAAGAGGAGTCATTATTAGTTCAAACTATCCATTCGCAGGAAGAGGAAAGCAATGACCAGGTACCTATTTTGGATACTGTGGTAAACCGCTTCAAAACACAAATTATCTTAGTAAAGAAAAAGAATATTACAGTACAGGAAATTTTTAGGAAGAAGCGAATATTTATCGATAAAAACGATTTTTTAGAGGGAAATGTTGTAAACATTCTTAAAAGAGAGATTTCAAATGGAAAGGTTGCAATATTTTCCGAGTTAAACGATCATGAATACTATAAATTACAGAAAATCATTACCAAAGAATTTCCCAAAAATAAAAAAATTAAATTTATTAAATGTTCCAAATTTGCTGAAGATATCGTTGAGGAAAATGACTTAAAGAAGCAAATTGCATTATTCCATAAATTCGAAACCGGTCATGCTGGCATAATTCCAACTTATGAAAAAATTAAACACAGAATATATAATCCCAATTTAAAAGAGTTTATACAGAAAGTGATTAATAATTGTGAAATTTGTACCTCAGCTAAATATGACAGGAAACCAATAAAGAATAAATTCAAAATAACGGAAACACCTTCTACCACGAATGAAATAGTCCACGTCGATACATACGTTAACAGTAAACATTCATTTATGATTTTTATTGACAAGTTTTCGAAACACGTGATTTCATTTCACTTACACGATAGAAATAGCGTAACACTAGTAGGGAAAATTCGAACATTTTTAGCCATTAAGGGCAAGGTGATTAAATTTGTATTGGACAATGAATTCAATAATGCAAATGTAAGGAGTTATCTAGATCAAGAGGGAATTCAATACCATTTTACAAAACCAAACAGCCATACTGGAAACTCGGATATTGAAAGATTTAATAATACCATTACGGAAAAAATCAGAATATTTAATATAGAGGAAAAATGTCCAATAAATGCCCAGATAATTAAAGCAATAAAGTTCTACAATAATAATTATCACAGTACAATAAAATGCAGTCCTCTAGATGTACAAAATAAATTAATTGATCATAGCATTATAAAAAAAAGATTAGAAAATGAAAAAGTCAGGATAATGCAGAAAAGAAATAAATCTAGAGAAAACTATGTAGAACATAGGAAAGAAGGCTTTATAAAAAACTATAAAAGTTTAAGACACAAAGAACAACCAAAATTTGTAAAGAAACCTTTAAAGAACATCCATACCGATAATATTAAACGACCTTTAAAATTTTCAGACTATCCTGATCTTTCTAACAATGGCGATCATGATTCTACCAATACGGGCAGTCTTGCAAATTAATCCGATTAATGAAGAGGCAGGTTATACCCAAATTAAATTAAGAACGGTAGAAGTGGTAAATCAAACATCAACAATTTTACACATAATAGATACTAAAGAATTAAGCAACATTGTAGATCAAATGGAGAATAATATAAAAAGTTTAAATTTAAAAAATAGAGAAATTATCGAAATAGAGATAAAAATAGTAAGATCTAAATTGAAATCAATCACTTCAGTAAAATCTAGACATAGAAGAGGATTGTTTAACTTCGTAGGTAATGCTCAGAAATGGTTAATTGGAGTTATGGATGATGAAGATCGACAAGAAATTTTTAAACACCTTGACATAATCGATAAAAATAATCATAATATTATAGATACAGTTAATAAGCAAATTTCTATAAATTTGCATTTTAATGAATCAATTGAAATATTAAAATCAGCCATAGAGGAAGATAGGCAAAATATTAAAAATACGACGAAGGAATTTATAAATAAGCACAATGAAGTCGTTCAAGGGCTTTTATATGCTGACCAAATGCTTAAACTTACATACTTAAAAGGAAAAATTGAACAAATTCAGGATAACATAGCATCCGCTAGGAATCATATATTCCACCCAGGTATTCTAACATCTGAGGAAATTGATAAATTTGAAATCGACTTTTATAAGTTAAAATTTATAAAAATTGACGTTCTCAATTACAAAGATGGAATTCTAATTATTGCAATTAAAATTCCATATGACTATATTCGGACAGAGTTAAGAATGCTTACAGCTTTACCTAACAAAAACTATATGGAAATCAACGAGCCGAACGGATATATTGTTGAAATTGATAATCAAGTTTTGGACTATAAGGAAAATGTATATCTAAAGCATTTAAAAAATAGCAAACATTGCACTATAGCAAATAATTGCAATTTTAAATACAATAACAAAACTGAGATCGAGGTATTTGAAGATGACATGATTTTAATTAAAAATGCCGTAGATTTAGAAATTGTACAGGATTGTGACGATAGGAAAATAAAACTTAATAAAAATTATCTCATTTTATTTTATAATTGTAAAATAAAAATCAGAGAGCAAACCTTTATAAATCAGCAAGTAGCTATTCAGGATAAATATTTTTATCCTAGTCAAAATCTCACGGAATCTGATATAACACCGGAAAAATTTAAACCGATTGAATTAGGGAATTTCAAAAATACAGAAGAAATAACGGAACTTAAATTCCATAGAAATATATCATACGGAATAAGTACAACATTTATAATTATCATAATAATTATTGTAACTATAGTTGTAAGAATTAAAAAGGATACAAATGTTATAAATAAATTAGAAGTAAGAAATGATGCTAGCAAAGGAGACATAGAAATGGGAAATTTAAAAAAAAAATATAATATAAAATAAAGTATCATACGAGTATATATGTAAATTCCGGAGAATCTGCCATCTAAGGGTGGAGGACTTGAGTCTTATAATAAATTATAAAAATAAAAACTATGTATCTTTAATATAACAAATGAAATTCAGGAGAATTTCAGTCTAAGGGTGGAGGAGTTACATCCTTATTATAATAAACTTAAGAGTTACACCCTTATTATTATAATAATATGCAGACAGAAATAGATAAAGTGTATCCGTAGAAATAAGTAATTACAACCGCTTAAGACATAAGTAAATACAATGGTCTAGAAACATTTATTATCACTACAGTAGTCCTAAATAAACAAATAATATTACAATGTATACTAAACAAATACGTTAAGTATTGCTAGACAAATGATAAGTATTATTAACATTTAAACAAACACAAAAATAAACCTAAACAAACACAAGAGATAAACCTAAATATTAAACTAGAGATAAGATTTATTATAAATAGACGCTAATCTACATTTTTTAAGTTAGTCTTAAGATTCATTTTAATATATGAATAACACCACTTAAATTGTGTTTCATTCATATAATTCACCTGGACGAATTTATTAATTTATTCCACTGTAAGTACGCCAAAGGAACACAGAGAAACGCCGATACCCCCCAACTTCATTTTGGGCCGGCATACTCCGTTTGAAAAAATTAGGTCAAAATCAAGAGATATTCCATTTTTAAGTTTGTATTCTACTACGGAAAAAGGTTTCGAAAACTCTTTTGAAAAAACATTATTTATTGTTTATTTGCCGATACTTAATTCTAACAATGATATCCGTCTATTTTCAGGTGGATACAATTCACTTTCAGATCACTATCAGTTTGTGGCACTATTTACGGCCTAGCCCTCGACGTCGGCAAGAAAGTTTCTATCGCTTAGTTATATGGAAATTAAAAAAATAAATAAAAACCATAATAAGAAAATTTGTTTTTGTTTTCAATATAAAAAAATTCATAAAATTTCTCAAAATTGGACTAAATAGTACAACACATTAAAAATAAATTAATTGTACCAGCCGCAAGGTGGAAGGCTATCATTATAAATTTATAAAAGCTAAAGCAATTTCAAACGAGATTTTCCTTAAAACACCAACAATTCTCTAGAGAGGCCATACAAAATTAAAAATGGGATATCTCTTGATTTTGACCTAATCTTTTAAAACGGAGTATACCACTGTGTTATACGACCAAAAATAAAGTTGGTTTGTCTCGGCGTTTTTCGAAAGTTAAAATTTTACTTACATTAAAGACTATTTTGCTTTGTTTGCCCCCTGCTCGGAATTAATTTTTGCGCTTAAGTAACGATATTCATATGAGCAGCACTGAAATCCTATACGTATGACAAATATTAATTTTTAACAAAATAATAATCATACGTCCAGGTATATTACAAGATTGACTAGTTAAATCCAAAATATTAATCAGTACGCGGTTAGGCCAGGTTAGGTTAGGAAGGGTGGTGTTGCAACGCATCTCCACTGGCAGACCCGGATGGGCCATTGTGATTTCCTTCTATTAGTACTTACCCAGCAGAGTGTATGGTTGATCTTTTTCGAATTTTTATAACAATTTATAATATTCTGTAACTTGATTTTAAAGTAGAATAATTAAATATATTCAAACTTGACCACATACTGAGTGCATATCACGACTTATCGTGTAGTCCATAAAACAGTTGTAACATAATCCTCTGAGTTAAAAAGAAATATTTTTCACTTTCAAAATATTATTGCATAAAAGAAGCTAATACGCACAATAGAATTTAATATGAGCTTGAACAATGGAACGAATAGATTTTTACAAGTGGGTTATGGATTTTGCCAAAATTAAATTTTACTTAGATAATTTTTTTCGTTGAGATGAATAACTTACAACCCTATCAAACCTGCTGATTTTGACAAATGACTTCTAGGCTTTTGTTGCAATAAATAATTTCATCTCCTTTCTATGACTTCAAATTTTCTTCTTATTATTTTCTTTTCAAATCAAACACTGCGCCAAATGATTTTATTTTGCTTCCACAATTGATATATAAAAAAAAACAAGTTTTTTATTTAATATCAACAACATACGTTTGTGCAATTATCGTTAACCCTATAAACAACTACAAATGATTGTAATACTATTTACTATCTTTGGAAAGCTTCGAAAAATACTAATTTGTCTTTCCTGTGACTGAATAAACAATGAAGAATGAATGTATGAAAATCAATATCATAAAAACAGAAATGTCCTAGTTTAAGTAGCAAAAATTTATTTTTTAGCTAAGAAGCTGCTGAACATATTACAAATGTTGATTTTGATTTACATGTTTTATTCAAGCTTATTTAGAGACTCATGGTAATATATATACATATACTATATATATTAATGAAACGATTTCGAGAACTTCGAAAAACACTTAGACATCTTAGGCTTCGCAACCATTTCGCGATAATTTAGCCGCTCTCAAGACTGCCATATTTTCTCATTATGTACGATTAAAAATTAGTAAAAAAAAAAAAAAATAAACTCTTGTATAGAAGGGATTAGAGAGCATGAAGAGTGTGAAAAAAAATGTATAAAAATAAACTCTTGTAAAGAAGGGATTAGAGATTACGAAGACTGTGAAAGTTATGAAGCATTCAAACGCAGTTGAACAGAATTGATGGTTCTTGAATCAAGCAATACTTAAAAAACAATAGAATTCATTTTAATATAAGTAGCATTTGCTATGAAATTCTGAAATTTTGAAAATCGTAGTTTTTATTTTATTTTGTTTCTTCCCTTTTTCTCACGACTTTAATTTTGAGTTTTAAGTGGCCGACAGAATAACTAAAATAATCATAAAAAATCTCACATAGTTGTCTTAAAACATGCTTTTGTAAGAAGAATCTTTTACTTCGGTGCCCACATTTTACATTCGTAAAAATAATTTTATATGCTTGTAAAGAAAATTTAAAAAAATGTTGTACAAAATGTTTTGTTTTCTGAAGCTAAAAGCTTTTAATGATTTAAGTTTAAAATATTTTATTACATTAAATTTTCTTTTCAAGCCAAAACTTATTTAAAACGTATGCAGCAAGTGTGTTAAGAAGACTTACACTTTGTTACATCTACTCAACCAACTTCAAGTCCATATGTTCACTTAACTTTTGCTGCAAAAATATACAAATTTCAGTAGGAACGAGGCATGCAAAGCCACATCGACGTCACACATTATGCGTTGTTCCTAAATCAATAATATACACTCATATATACATACATACAGTTACATATTTATTCACATGAAACAGTTACATATTTATTCACATGAACGCCACGCCACGTGTAAGTGTAACTGGTGGGTTCAAATTGTTAAATTTTCCAACTACAATTCAACAGTTGAATTGAGAAATATTCAACACTAAAATGGAAAATCCCATGCCATTTACATATTCATATAGAACTGGCAATAGATACATATGGTTTTATTGCTTTGGTATGTGTGCGTGTAATTTTTCAAATTTATATTTAATCCTTCGTGATCACCCCTATATCATCATGACAAATATATACATACACACATACATACGCATGTACATGTATCAGATTTCAGAAGAATAATAATAATAAAAACAAATAGTAAACCTTAATAAATTTCCAATTAATATTTAACAATTAACAAAAAATGTAGCAAAATCAATAATAAACTAATGTATGTAAGTTAAAACAAGTTAGGGTGCCATATTCGGCTGTATCGAATTGTCTATACCCTTCACCGACGTAGGTTTGGAATATATACATACATACATGTTTTGTGAAAAAAATAGTTCATTTTTCTATTTTGTTCTATTAACTATTTATTGCTTTTGCAAGAATAGTGTGTTGCCAATCAAGCTTATAATTTGTTCTTTATTGGGAACTTATTTTATTTAAACCATTTTTGCTAAAGGGTATAATAAGCTGACAGGTTAGTAATATTTTTAATGACTGGTACTCACTATCCTACATAATCCTTCGAATTTTGAGTAAATGCAACCCTGATCTAATAAGCTTATGAAAATTTTCAAAATACAGTAACAAGTAGAAGTAAAAAAGTAGAATAACAAGCTCAAAGTCATTTAGTTTTTCTTTAATTCTTCTTTGTGCTTTTCGCTTATTTTGAAGTTGTGAAAATTTTTCAGCAACATTGATGAATTCGCGTAAAAATTTGACATGTACTAAATGTAGCCAAGCTTGCGCTTTTTTGTATAAATTTCTCGTTTTTATTGCTTGAAAATATGCATCATTGTCAAAATTCCGTGCGAAAAAAGTACTGCTCATGTTATTTCGCAGCGAAACTTAAATGATGCCTGAGTAATTTTACATGGAAAAGCATGCTGCCAGATACTACTTTTGCAAATTTATTTCGCAAATAGTTCATACCAAAAACTTTAACTGTAGTTTGACAGCATTTCGCAAGAAATTGTGAACAGAGTACCAGGCTTAAGTCACATATGTACACTATGGTAAAAAACAAAATTCATTACAGAATCCCACGTTTGTTACTGCAAACGAATAAATATATCGCTAAATATTATGATTTTCGGTTCGCAAAAAGTTACTGAATCTAGGTACAGGGTTGCATTTTCCCAAAAGTCGAACGGCTATGTAGGATAGTGAGGGTGAAAACGGGTTAAAATTGCATTTTAGAATAAAATGGCTGATGAAATGGATGTCACTGGACGCAAAACAATTTGGTAAATATGATAATAATAACTAGCATAGTTATACATAAACAAGAATGAAGGAAGGCAACATGAATGAAAGAAAAAATATCCATCTCAGGCACTCGCGATTCAAGAACATGAAGAACATAATTTTAGCAAAAAATTAGCAATCGATAAACAGTTTTGTGTGACTTTTAAAATGCCTCAATGCCACAATGTGACAAATACAACATTAAGATACGCACAGATCCAGAAATCCCATTTTAGATAAATCTATGTGCTTCATTGTCTAGATTCAGGATATACATATCGTTACCTCAACATAGAAAGGCCCTAACACATAATTTTTTGAAATCGAGATTTTTACGTATTTCGATACATCAGCTGTTCTTCTATCGAAATAATAATAAAAACTTCATTTTAAAGAAATAATGAGTTAGAGCCCCTTTTTATATTAAGGTAGCGATATGTATGTAACATAAATTACACATCGTCACAAAATCAAAGAAAAGATGTCGAGCACTCATAAGTAAATTTATTTACTGCTTGCCTTAACAAGAAAGTTTTTAATACATATTTTATGTGTTTGTAATAAAGTTTTATTACTGGCATTAAAATCAAATTCCAAATGCACAAATCATCAATCATCAATGTGTGTACGTACTTACGTACGTACGAAAGAAATAATATTTACTTATTTATTAAAAACATTGATGAATTACATCTGTGAATACGTAAACATTTTAAAATCCAAAATAAAAAAATTATTTTATTTTATTTTTATATGTATGTACACTCGTATTTGTCTAATTTGTAAGAAAAATTTCGTTATCAAGTTTTATAATCAATCATCAGCATAATTTTCAATACACGTTTGTAAAGGAAAAATTGGGCTTTATTAAAGAAAACTTGAAAATATTTCAATTTAAAAAAATATCAGATTAAAATTTAAATACTAAATACAATTCAAGGAATAGCTTAAATACATATTTTAAAAACTTCGTTAAGTTATAACGCACAATATTATCTTGCGTAAAAGTTTCATATAAATAGCTTATACTGCGCAAAGTGTATTAATACCAAGTGGCCTTATCAGAGCAGCTGATCATCAGCTGACTTTACACAATCCGTCAAACATAGCATAAAATCTTAACCCGAACTGTCAACATACAAATAAAAATAATCATGCAACAAAAGTGTATTAATACACTTTGGCACTACCAGCTCCTGAGAGAAGAATATTCTTTTTATGTTTGTAGTAAATCGAAAGCTTTAAATACGATTTCTGCAAAACTAGTTTCTTTTTGAGTTGTGATACTATTGAAGTAAATGAGCGGTATGCAAGTGTGGTGTTTAAACGAGTATATTATTCAGACCAATAATCGTGAATATTATCAAACAATTTATTTCTGGACAAAAACTATTTTCTTCGAGTACAAATTCCTCCAATTATAAATTACGAGGGAATCAAAAATTTGAAAGAGGAAAAATACGAATTTCAGGTCAGCTGTTTGGCTTCGTGACATTAATTTTTTATATTAAAATAAGACTCATTTAACATTCTTTAGACACATCAGTTTTTCTTGAGTTTATGGGAAAGAGAGGAAAGAAAACTACTTTAATTCCATTTTGTTATTTCATTCGCTGCATAAGAAAATAACAAAATTTACAAACTGTCTTGTTGTGTGTAAGCAAACGAGTAGTTTTAGAAAACAATTGAAGAGACTTGCTTCCAGAAAAACTGTTGTATGTAAAACAGGACAAGCAATTTGTTTAAGGAAAAATTTTATGTTACTACGATTTATCTATTTTCAGCATGGCGATTAATCACAAAAATGATAAACATTTTTGCAACCCATATTTGCCGAATATTGATAAAAGGCGCTATTTTCCTTATAAGAATTTATTATTTATTTTTCGTGTGTTTCAATAATTTAGTTATTCAATATTAGTTAATATAATTGTAGACTACTGGACTATTTTTTTTTCTGTTTATCTTTTTTTATTTCGTCTTAGATGGTCATTAAAAATTAAAACTATAAGAGAGATTATTTTCAAATACTCGTATCCATTTGAATATAATTAGCCCCACTTTTTATTTATATTTTATTTTTCACAAAATGACGTCTGTTCGCCGCCATATTGAATTTTGAATATTTTTATATTTTCTTGCAAGATTATGGCAAATCGATTGACTTAAAAATCATTAAAATCAGCCTACACGTGTGGTCTCTATAGTGGGGCAAAGTAACAAACATACATATGTACACACACACATACATATGTACATGGGCTGATAAATACAATATGCTTCTTTGCGTCTCGTGGGTAAAAAAGAAGCGAAGCTCAAAATGCCTAATAACATGCATCAAATAATTCGTCTTCGTTTTCTCGTTAAAACAAATCCCATTCAATAATATCTGTCAAAGCTTTTTATATCCAGGCGATTTTATACCACGTGACCTCACTTCAGCAGATGATGATCAGCTGCTAGTTTCTGTTGTTTTTCGCATTCCATATCGAAAACAGTTCACCTTATTATAGAAGATCAGCAGATATATTATTAATGGGCTCCTAGAGTTTTCCAATTTTCATTTACACTACATTTATTAAATTCAAATGAGTATTTTTTCGTCCACTTTTATAAGCGCAAGCGTGCGTCATTTTAAACACCCAATATTATCAACACATAAGATCTTGAAAAGTTAAAAGAAGCAAAATTGTTTAAAAAAATAAAATCCGAAAACTAAAAAATCTTGACAAATCTTTTTCGATCACTGACGTACCACTGACGTACTCAGTGATTTTTCCACGAGATTAAAAACATAATTAATGAAAAGGAAATTAGTTTGAATTCTATTGTCATCCGGTCTCCCGCAATCATTTTTTTTATACCTGTAAAGGAAGAAAAATCGACAAAAACAACTTTACACTATTTAATGAGACAATTCAATTTTATCATCAGCACTTTATTTATTTTTCGTATTATACAAGTAACTAAGAGTTTGGCTTGAGGTCATTAACTAAAATGAAGAAGACATTAAAAGACTGCATTTGAGACGATGCCACAGGCACTTTAAAGTGAATTCATTTTGCAAGTTTAACTACTTGCACACACATTCCACTCATATTTTATGGAAAAATACTGTATAATAACAAGAAATAAGATACTTTAACGTCTTTTAAGGGGATATTTACCTTTTTTGTTTTAATATCCAGTACTTACTGCCTTTCTCCATCTTTTGTATTACAAAACAAACATTTCATTAACTAAAACTAAACGTTTTCATATACAAACACGTACTAAAGAACAAAACTATAGAATATCAAAACACGACCAATGCAAAACATAAATAAACTAGAACAAAACTAAAGTTGAGCACAACTAAAGTAAAACAAAAGTGAAGCAAAACAACGATTTATTTTGGTCAATACTTGTTTTAGTATACATTTAACTGGAAGTTTAACATAATATCTCTAGTTATTCTAAGAATTTTTTGGGTAAAGGTTCCCTGATGATCTGCTTTAGCAACAGTCAAGTACGCATAGGATCCAGCTAACCCCTCAATAACACTGTGCAACAAATTTCGGGTCATCGCCGCCAGCCTCAACAATTCTAATGAGAAATGAAAGTAGACCATTAACTAAACAGAACTGCCAAAGGGTTTTGAGAAGTTAGCTCGAATTTAATTTTTATGGCCTCTTGAAGTTGGGCCATTTTTGAGCATTTTTTGCTCTTAGCAACACTTGCTAAAGCATGAATAGCTGTTGTTGTTTTTTACATTTATTTTCTTTACATACTTCTTACAACTACAATTCGAGCTGAAAAAAGTCAGCTAATCTAGCAATGGTAAAGTAAAAAAATAGGAAACATGTTGATTATTGAGTTCTTGTTTCAACTTTGATATTGGTTGACCATCTCATTTGTTTAAATGTTAAACTTAAATTTTCATTAAAAAAAACACTAAAAATAAAAACAGCTTAATAAGTTAAAAATCAAATAATGGCAAAAATTAGTTTTTAAAAATGTCTAAAAAATTACATATACATTTAATACTGTTCAAAACGAGCCATACTTTATTTAAATCGATTCTCACCTTTGAATTTTATTCACAATTATGTAAGGACGGTACGTCATCGGACTAGAGCCAAGTTAAAGAAACACAGTGCATATTTAACTCAGCGCCCCCAAATTACCTACGAAAGAGCTCATGTTATTTATTTAAATGCTTACCAAATGACATTTGTATTGTTATATTTCAACCCAAGCGCGAGTGTGCATGTGCTTGTGTGTGTGTGTGTGTGATTGATAATGCTGTTGAAAGTGTTACATACACACGTAGTTAAGGTCAAAAGAAGCAGCTTTCTTCCTTCTTTCTTCAAACGCCATTTCAAGATTAAACTTTATAATTAAAAATATATGTAATTCAAATGTCTTAGAGGAAATGCGTAAAAATTTAATAACCACAAGGTAAAATGAAATGTAATACAATGAAGCAACTTTTATTAAGTATATCGGCAGATGCTACACTCAGGTCACAACGTCATAAAATTACAAAAAAAAAAAAAAAAGTGCAACTTCAAAGTATTAAGGTTGAGTATTTCTCTACTTAAAACTCTTGCATTTCAACACATTGAGTGCCAAGCGGTTTTGACGAAAACCTTTCCAGCAGGGCAAAAAAAATTTTGTTTGATTAAATGAGTGTATTAGTGATAAAACACGATTTCTGAGATATCCCTAGCCCATGCTGCCCCCTTACTTTTTATTTTATATAAGCTTTGTTGTGTCGTACATTTCTGTACATTTCATAAATTGTTGACTTTATAAAACCTCAAAAAATCATCCTAGACCCATGATTGTTTTTGCAAAAATGTTCAGTAAAGGATTCTTTATTTAAAAATCAAAAAATTTCACTCAGTCTCGTATATAAAAGAACTACAGGCTCTAAAGGGCCACTCAGACTATTATATGTACATGTATAAAGACTTTCATCACACTTTACGAGAAAAAAATCTAAAGACGTTTGTTTCGACTGTCAAAAAATCTAACGTAAAGTTACATTTTGTCTTCACACCATCACACCTCATATTATATTAAAAACACAAGTAGAAAGCAAACAGCTGTGTAGAATTAACATGCCTACATTAATTGTATACTTTCGGCGGCAGAGCAGTTTCAAGCAAGCTGTGGTCGTGCCGGCCTTTGAAAATAGACGGCGGTTAAAGTACTTGATATAAACAAGATAAAGAAAATGAAAATACGAAAGTTTTGTTAACTTTCAGGCATACCTTACACGAAAAATTATTCAATACGATAAGCATATTCAATATTTATATCGGGTTTAAGACAAAGACATATAGCATAAACGACGGCACGGCATCGGCGTCGAAACAGGCGACTTGTTAGTTTGGATTTTGTAATAATGCAACTCTGATCAGATGAAAAGTATTATCGTTTAGAAAATTTCCAAAAAATGGTTAAGTATTATTAGATTTTTATCGTATTATTTACCATTCGTTATGACATTTTGCACTCACAATATCGCACTTGCACGTATTATTTGAATTTTTAACATGTATAAATACAAAGTATAATAGTCTGAGTGGCCCTTAAGTAAAAACAATCACTGTCGTACGGAAACGTACAACTTGGCGCTCAATGTGTTAAGGTCAACCAGGTAGGTACTAGATACATATGTTAAAATATAATGCTGAAAGGGGCGCTCAAAATGTCTATCTTAAGTATAGATCTGTGGAAAGTGCGCTTCAGGAATGAGGTTAAATATCTGGGGACTTGACGAGAAAGCAAGTTATATTGGAAAATAAACTCTCAGAAGAGGCTTAAGGAAGGACTTAATGCCTATATGTGCAGAACCTCTGTAGGAGAGAACTCGGTTATATAGACAAGAGTAGTAAATTAGATTTACGCAACGATTATTATACAGGAAATGCCTTGCTAAGGACCAGAGATGTGCAAGAAGCACTCGTAAGGCGTCCCGTTCTTGTTCACGGACTTCAAGCTCGCTGACATTGGTCAAATCGGACTGTTCTATTTTTACTGATGGCTTTACATTAAGGAAACTAATGTTTGCAGACCCTTCAGACTTGCCAACAAGTGTACGGTTTTCCAGGCTGAGATTATAGCGATCATAAAGTCCGTTGCCTTTCAGTGGCTGATAATGTAACTGAAGACGAAGAGACTACCCTCTACGTCGACATTCAAGCAGCGCTTAAAGCTTTAAGGGGCCATCATCAAGTCGAAACTAAACGGACTGATGAACAGGTATAGTGTAATGCTCTGCTGGGTTAAAGGCGATATCAATGTAGAATTGACAACATTACGATCAAGATTTGATGACGCTGGAAGAAGGAAAAAGTAGGTACTGGGTCAGTAGAGAGGCCGGCAGGGTCTCGTGGTCCTTATGACCAATGATTTATCTGGCATAACCAGAACTATTACTTAGTGTAAACAAATGAGTTCTACGGGTTCTTATAGGAGTCTTGACTGGATATTTCCCGGTTAGAGCAAGAATACCCAGGCAGGAAACTGACACCAGGCTGAGGGGCAACCAGAAACACTGGAACCCATTACTGCTGAGTAGCGGTTTTCATGAGGAACTAGAATGTATTACGTAGTGTAAACTCGAAGATGTCAGCGGATTTGTCATGAATTACGTAGCTCTCCGAGTGGAAGATCTCATCCTCTACCCTTCCTAGCCTTAGTTAGCCAGCAAAACCTTTAGAAATTTTAGTAATGGGTAGTATGTGGTTTTTTAATCTATGACTTTAATTAGCTAAAACAAAACTTATGGTACCTTTTCGCATTAAACAGACAGAAACCGTAGAGACATCTCGAGACTCGTTGCAGTCATGACGGGGCACTGGACGGTCGGCAGACATGCTAGTAGGATAGGTCTATCCTACAATGAGTTCTGCCGAAGTTGTCAAGAAGTAAGCAAAGAAGAAACAGTCTTTCACTTTCTTTGCGAATGCCCAGCTTTGCATCTCTCGAGACACAAATTTTTAGGCAGTCATGTACTGGATGATCTATCAGATCTATCTGAGATTGGGTTGAATGACCTTATCAGATATCTCAACGCGACGGGTTGGATCTAGTAACGATCACCGTATCAGAATACTCAGGTACGGTTCTACATAGGTTGACACCGATGAGTGTAGTGGTCCTTTCAAAAAGGAATCTTCTAGATTCTACTTGAATGCCTGCGTGTAGTGGGCAGCCACGTAAACCAACCAACCAACCAACCTTTTCGCATAAGAATTAGGGTTTGGGAAACGGGAATGAATGAATGAATGAATTATTAAGTCAAACGGGAAACACAGGACACTGAGACCAATGTAGACCTATTGCATCCCTCGCCAGGTGCTAGAGCACCTCATCCAGACCTACTCTCCTAATGAATCTCAGGATTGCCAGTGGGTCTAGTGTTGGCAGTTACCAATCCTCCAATAGATGCTTGCCCAATTGGATATATCCTCTGTGGCATAACGCTTCACAGTCCTTCAGAATATGCTCTGGGGTTTCATCATCGTACTCACAGAATCTGCACAGACTTTTACTCTCAATGCCAAGTCTGCTGAGGTGTTTTCTCAGTCTACAATGAACTGTGAGGAAGCCTGTGAGCATTCTTAGATTGTTTTTACTCAGGGACATGAGAGCTATGAAACGATTTTGGTTATACGTTCCAATCATTAGCTTTGCTTGCCTCAACCCAGGGAGATTGAGCCAGAGGTGTTCCCTATTACTCTTGATCTCCGTCGATATATCTTCCCGGATTTTATTCAATCCGAGACCGCAAAACGTTTCTGGTCCGGTTCTGGACATGTCTGCCTAATATTTGCAGGAAATTTTGAGATTTTCCCAGGAAAACGGGAAATTAAAAGTACTCGTTATTTAATAAATATATAATTTTTTTTGGCACACATATTTATAAATGTCGTAAGTGACAGTGAAATCTATTTGCATTCATATAAAACATTTTTATTATAATCCTGTTTTGTTTTTTTATATATTACAAAAGTTCGTTTGAATGAATTTGTGACTAGATTTACACGATGAAAATTTTTAAGTTCTCTTTCAAAGTTGATACGCTTTTCATCGTCTGTTTAAACACGAATTCTAAAATTTTGTTTTTGTTTCACATGTAACTGTAAGTAAGAAATAATTCCTTCGATACCGATAAACGAGCAGTAAAATTTTCATATTTTTTTGTTTTAATTTAAAATAAAAATCTAAGCTGTTGAAATTTATTCGAAAATTTCATAAAAATTCAATAAAATTTAAGTCATACCATTTCTTTTAACTCGTCGACTAGAAAAATAACTGCTCGACTCGATGCATATCGTAACAGCCGTTTCAGACTTTAATACAAGTATTAATAACACTTTTGTGGAAAATGAAACTCTGACATGCTGAGCTGTTATTGTTTTTTGAAATTTTTCAGACTGAAATTAGAATAGCGAGGCATTTTAGTCAAATAGTTGTATTATAGTCTGAAACAACCGTAATAAGTGTCTTTCAATCACTATAACAGAACAAAGAGCAAAGAATACTTTGTATAAATATTAGTGAAAAATGTTAAAACAATCGAAATTTCGCCAACTTTCATCTAATAAAATTAGCTTTTCCCGGGAATCGCGGGAATTCCCAGGAACGCGATTTTTCCATTCCCGTTTCCCGGGAAGTACAAAAGTCAAGGAAATCCCAAACCCTAATAAGAACACAGGTAATCGAGTTTAGAATTGAGAATTTTTGGTAGAAGAGCTTCCCAATGATTTTAACAAGGTGTGAGACTAAAATAATCAATTCTTGAGAATTTATTAATCTGTTTGATGTCGGAAGTAAATATTCGGCTATATATAAAGTAAACCATTATATGGCACGTAGTTCTTAGGGTAATGACTAATATTTTGATGGGAAGTTAGAAGTTCAATAAACTTTTGCATGGGTAATGCAAAAATATTTTCTGACTTTTAATGATCCCTCACACAAGTTTACATTCTAGAACTTAACAAGTTAATTTATGTATGTATGTATAATTTACAATATTTAATTAACGATTATTTTAAAGAAATCGAAGTAGTTTTGATTGCCATAGCAAATTGATTGCATATGGAAGGCCTGACAGAGAAACACTGCAACCAAAAAGACAAACACTCAAAAAATAATTCATGAAGGCATTTATACGTGCTTATATGTACTATATTCAAATGTATACACATACGAGTATGTACATACGTAAAATAATAATATATATATCCATATGCATGAATTATGCATCTGCATGTATGTATGTACGTACATATGTTTGTATGTACATATGTATATTCAGCTGATTGTTGATTTTATTGTAGTTACTCGTACTACTGAAACGTGATCTGTTTACAGAACCAAATGCACGCCGACACTTTATTACTTCTCGCAGCAGTTGTCATTTTTCATACAATCGATTCAATTAAAATTTTACAAACAATTTTGATTATATCTTCGGTCTTTGTTTGTTATTTTGTCAGTTTTTGTTTATTTTTCTTTTTTTGCGTGTCTGAGCTAAAAATATTTATACGCAAATAATTCCGCATGTCAGGATGGTTAGGGGAGAGGGGATGATGTAGAGGGGGAGACAAGTCGGCAGTTTATTTAGTAGTCATGAATGACATGATTGGCAATAAATTTATACGTTTTGTTGTTTAATTGGAGGCACACTCGGTGGTAAAGTGTTATAATTGTTTATTGAATTAATAAAACTATTGTACATTATTTGTTTATAGTTTTTTTTTTATTGATTTGAGAAAATGCTATAAACAATTTATTATATATATATATATAGCAAACATTGCACTGAGTATATTTTTTTTAAACTTAGATAAAAATGTTTTGCGAAACTTGCTTAATATTCATTTCAGAAAATGTAAGTTTAAGAATACTTTCCATCAACGTAAATAAATGAAAACATAAAATTCGTTTCATACATTTTTTAAAAATCACATACGAGTTTTAATTAAAAAATAAGATTTATTATTTTTGTCTATGTACATGCACATGCAACATGCCCGTATGAATGTTCATATATGCAGCACATTCACATGTAAATTTTCCAACGAAAATTTTAAAGTTCTTGAAAACACTTTGTCTTACCATATTTTCATTTAACTAATGTAGAAAAATTTTAAACTTATACATAATCCATTTCAAAATATTCGAACGCAAGGTCACAAAAGCTCAAGTTTCCTCATTTGGATATTTTTTCTGTTTTTTTTTTATAAACGTTCCTAAAGAGACACAGTATACGCAGAAAGCTCGTTAAATATTCAGTTTAACCAGAGATATTTAATACAATTAAAATATAAAAGAACACTAGCTCAAAAATATAAAAATTTGTGACCGTGGTACCCATATAAACTTAGGTCACATGCGACATCATAAGCGTGTAATCTAAAAAAAGAATGCTTACATAAAAAAAATTTACATTTTTAAATTATTTAAATTTAGAGCAAAAACCGCTTACAAACGGTGGAGCCAAAAAGGAAGATGAAATATTATCACAAAACTATAAATTGAAAAACATGTAAAGAATACGATTTGCTTGGGAAAAGTGGAAAGCGTTAGCTGTAGGAAAAAATTATACGACTGAAGTGAAAAACCGGAATGACTACATATGTGAGAGACAAAATCTGCAGAAGCTCGCAGAAATGTGAAATAGCAAACAATTACAAAACCATATTAAAAATTTTTACTAAGCTTGTATGTTAATAATTTCATAAAAAGAGCAACAGCAACAATATCTGTAAATATCATATTGAAAAAAGTCACGTGCGACAGTGATTAAAGTTTAATTTAAAAAATAGAAACAATTTTTGGTTAACGCACAACATTGTAAAATATTGCACCAGGCTTCGCTGAAGTCAACGTTTTAATCGTTGGCCGAAAAAACAACTTCTATTTTTTTCAAATGCAAATGCCTTAGTTTTTTGCACTTATGTTGAAAACGAAAGAGTGCCTAAAATTAAACTTAACAGTGCTTATATGGCCAATTTATAGCTATAAATTACATTTATTATGAAAATAAAAATCCGTTTTATTTTGACCTTTTTGATTATAAATGTGTAAAACGGTCACGTTCGACATCAATTAAATACGTATATATTGTAATTGCATTTAAATGCGTAAAATATCTTCTAAAGAAACATAATTTAGTAATTAGAATCGAAAACACTCGACTGTGGTGAATTTTATACATTCTTCATATAGGTCTTTTGTTTTTTAACGGAATGAAAAACATATTTTTGAAAGTATGGACTTGCTATGTTAAACTTTATCTACCAGCGAGCAACAGTCATTAAAACTGCAGGCATTTTTAACAATGGCGAAATCAGCACCCTTATTGCAGTTGTCAACATCGACGTCACGTCAATACAATAGCGACAAATTGGGGCGAGTAGTCTACCCGTTGTCGAAAACAACTGGCTGCTTTTGACAGGTCCATGCTATTTTCTATACCTTAGGGAACAGAAATAGATTGTCAATAGAACAAGATTGTTCTCGAGAGAGAGTAGAAAAGCCCCAACTTTTTGGTATAGTATTGACGTGACGTCGATGTTGACAACTGGAATAAGAGTAAGCATGTCCATTTTCAAATTCATACAAAATCGAAATATAGTGACTTTGTAACAGTTACAAGTATAGACCGACACTGTATTGCAACTATATCAGAAGAAATGAATGGCGATCAGAGTTTTCGAGATTCGCGAACATTTCAAAACATACTTTTTTAATAATTACACAACCACTTGGTGTTTCTTGTATCACAATTTTGTTTAAGGAATATCAAACATGAGCCTGATTAAGAAATTATTCCTGGGAACACATTGCGTTATTGTAATTTGAATAGAAAGTAAAACATAACTACATGCATACAGGACATGCATATTTATGCATTTAAACAAACACGTGGAAATATGCACAGAAATAAATATTCCAAAAATGATTTCGAAAACCTATGTTGTTGAATATGGAAAGAGAACTCAACAAAATTCTGTGTTTGATTCAAACACATGGCTTATCAAAATTGCAAGCAAGCATTAATTAAACTGCATACAAAAACACAAAGTGGTTGAAAAACGTGACACTCATCCGCACACACAATAACAATTGTCACTGATAATAAAATTTCAGTCAACAACTTGTTTCTTTGATTCGGTAAATTTCTTTATTGACTGAAAGAAATATTTTCAATAAACGTGCATACAATTTTATTTATCAATAATGCAAAAATCGTCATCACAGAAAATTCAAAATATTTTTTATTGAATCAGCGATTTCCCTATTCAAATATCAAAATAATTTTTTTCTGTGTGAATTTTAATTTTATTTGCAATAAATATTTTTAATGTATGCATGCAAACAAAATAAACGCTAATAAGATGCAAGGATTTTTCTGCAGAATGGCAGTAGTATTATTACGTTGTCATCTTAGTATTAGTGCCTTATGTTTGTGGTCTAGACTGCTTTAGAATTTTGAAAAACTTATCATCCTCAAAAATATACTATGGATCTTTAAAGAAAACCCGGAAAGGAAATAATAAATGTACTCGTATTATTCTATTAGTTTTTATAATTTGCAATCAAATCATCATCATGTTCAAGCATCATTACGCTTGTAATCAATGTCAATTTTATATAAAACTTCTTGTTATATTATCAGCTTTCACTCGAAGTTATGCAGTTGTGATTTTCTATTTATTTTTCAATTTGTACAAATATGTAACATAAGTTTCCGAAAGTTGCATGAGAACAAATAAAAATCCTGCCAAAAACTGTTTTGCAACAACAAGGAAAATAAAGTTTAACAATCAGCGACAGTATTCAATAAAAGTATCGGCAGGCAACCTTGAAAATCTTTTAGGGACATAGAAATAAAAATGCGAATGTCTAAGGTTTTTACAGTAAAACCAAAGAGAGTTCAATAACATTTAAGAAATTTTTAATCAAATGATTTGCAACATTTTTACCACCGACCACAACACGACATTAATAAAATTACAAAACAAATAAAACACAAAAATCCATTCCAAACGAAGCCATTTTCATAATTGCTTTTGCTTTCATTCCGTGAGCCAAAATTTTTCCTGCACTTTTATTTCTACTTCAGCATTTTCCACATTAGTTGCTTACAGATGGGGAAGAGTTCTGCTCTCCAAATATTTTAAGGGTTACAAATAGTGCTAAACGAGGCGAAAATTTGCTTTGTTCGAAGGTTTTTCTTTGTCTGGCAATGAACGCAAATATTTTTTTTTTAACTTTGGCGTTCACATATTGTTAGTTGATTATGTTGTTGTGATTGCAACATGTGTACTACGGGCGGGTGATTGTGGGCCCTTTTATGTTGACACTGTTGGCTGGATGTCTAATCTTCGCAACCGTTTACCATACAGCGACAGTATTAAAGCGCTCGTAAAACATAATGTTGTTACACATG
Source organism: Nowickia ferox (assembly GCA_936439885.1). Lineage (NCBI taxonomy): Eukaryota > Metazoa > Arthropoda > Insecta > Diptera > Tachinidae > Nowickia > Nowickia ferox. The sequence goes on from OW387025.1 coordinate 115,556,294, forward strand.
ACCATAATGTGCACCAAAATTATCTGCTTATCTGCTTAATCAAAAAAATAAGACAGTGCAGCTCGGTTATAACGATCGCTGGTTATAATGAACTTTCGCTAGAAGCCAAATTTTCCGGTCCCAGTGGAGAATTTTATACCTATTTTAGCCAGAAAATTAGTAGTCATTACTAAATTAATATTTCCAGTTAGTTAAGACAATAATATGTAATTACTAGCGAGTTTGCTGCCTTTTTTATTAACGAAATATGTTGTCTTATTTGATTTATTTGTTAGACTCTGAATTTGAACCTAAAATCTATTGCTGGTTTTCAAAATATATTCCAACATCTCTGCTGTGACACCAAATTGAATTTTTTCTGATTGTCACGGCTTTTAGACAATGTTTTCTTATTGCTTAATACCCTTTTTCAGTTTAGTAAAGAACAAAAACCATTTTGTACTAAGGAAAATGAAAAAAGCGTTAAATACGTGATGTTTATCTTACACTAAATAAACAAAGTAATAAAATAAAAAATAAAAGCAAATAAGTAAGCGAACAATAATTCACATATACTGAGAGATCTGCATGATTGCGAATCGAATGATTATTGAGCTAGCATTTAACATTAAAAAAATTTAAGATTCTAATGCATTAAGGACAAAACAATTAAAAATATACAAATTTTATATACCAGTATATACTGTAATTTCTACAGTAAGAATACATGCATACTTTTAGAAATATGTATGTTGTCTCTGTGTTTAATGGCTATAATTTCCGACACACTAAGTACAATTTCATGTCTTGTTTATTAACTTGCACAGGATAATAAAGAATACGTGATGAATATTAAAGAGGGACAAGATAAAAAATAATTTCGCAAAAATATGTCAGGCAAAATGTGTCAACGCAATTTAATAACAATAAAATTTATCCAAGAATATAGTTAATATGCCATTGCATTCATTTGGTTGCACATACGAGTACACACAGCTGCTACCCTGTTGGCCACGTCTGCCAGGCACAAGTCTCAAGTCAAATTCTAAAGATGGGCCTTATTACGAGTGTCGTATTACAACTTCTACTACGATGCTTTTGTATTAGACTAAAGAACATTGCAACATCTTTTCTTTAATCTAGTACAAAATCGTCGTAGTCGTAGTCCAAAGACGACACTAAATGAAATTTTTAAAAAATCTGCCATCTAATACTAAACGCATTTAAAGATATACCAAGTCCCTTATTATGAGTTGCATTCGATTTTCGATCTTCACTGGCTATCGGAAATCGAAAATCAAATGTTCAGTTCATATTATGAGCATCGAAGATTTCGTTAAGCAACGAATTTTCTATCGCGCAGAATTTAGCTTTCGATGAAGTATTTCGATAGGAAAACTTATTAAAAACGATTTGCTTTAATTTTTAGGTAAAGTTGTTGCAAATTTTAAAAATCACTGTCACTATTCACAATAAAGACAATCTTTGTCGAAAGCTGGTCATAATACCAAATGAAAATTCGTTCTATCAGTTATTTCGAATACAGTCGAAGATCGATTTTAAACATTAAGTCTCTAACCTTAACAAGAAAATGTACTCGTATACTGAAAATTTTATAAAAAGCTTTACAATGTATAAAAACTCCCGAAATGGCGTTTCGTAATATGTGAATAGCCCCTTACATGTGAAACTACACATTACTTGGTGACGTATAGTTAACGTGTTACCGATATAAAAATTGAATACTAATACGCAACGTGAAAATTATAACTATAGTACATATATGTAATACTAAATTTATTCAAATGTTTTATTTTTTGTACTTAACTTGTGACAAAATGAATACGCATTTAAAAAATTTGTTTGTTGTTGGTTAAGATTTTTTGAATTGAGACGATTAGTGCAATAACTCTGTAAGCCACAAAATCAAAATATTGTATAAATCAACTTTTAAGTTTAAAATAAATCCAAAAAATCGGGGTTTTAATATTTTCTACTTTAAACGCCCTTAAGAAGCATTTTAGGAGGATAACTATGACGCAAGTACCAGTTTTAATAAAAAAATTGTGGCTTACATTGTGACTGCCTACATTTATTTGAAAAATTTTTTAATTTCAAAAACAAAACAACATTTCTAATATTTTCTGCGGCTTACATAGTTATTTGAATAAAAAAAATTTCATTTTATTTTCAAATATTTATCAAATTTATTAATGCAAAGATTTTAAAAATAATACCAAAAAGCAAATGATTATTATTATCATAACAATATCTAAATAATTTCTACAACATCTACTTCACTTCCGGTATGTGTATCCTCCAAATTATTGTAGAAATTGTGATTGACTGGTGGAATGTATGGCAGTAATGATTTCATATTAACCATCTTATTAGCCGCTATTTTAATATATTCAGTGTACTTTTTTGTAAGTCCACTTAATGTGTTATTTGCTGGTCTTCCTTTTTTTTGTAGTGTTTATTTCCTGGTACTCTTCATCAATGGAGTGTTTGTAAACTAGGACTACACTATGCAAGTGGTATTTGCCACGCTGACTAGTGAGAGACGCCTCGTCTCTCTCCCTCCTAACAAACTTATCAGTTTAGCAATAAGACTTGCATAGGACTTGATAAACATAGATGCACTGTTTTCAGCTTTAAAATGAAATGTCATTGCACCCGAAAAAAAACCTTAAAACACGTTTTTAGAAACAGCAACAACTCTGTAAGCCACATCAACAAAAATAATAATGTTTTTTGTGCAATAACTGCGTATGCCACATAAACTTCAAAAAATCCTACCGCGCTGGCTTCTGATATAAATTTCATGTCCCTTGGGAAGAGTCCTTTAATACCTATTGATCTAACAGAAATATGAGAAGAATTTGAAAGAACGCTTCCAGTTTCATGAAAATCCATCGTAGAAAAAAAGGACAAGTAAATTTAGTGTGGCTTACAGAGATATTGATGAAACCAAATTAAAAATATATCATTTTGGAAGAAGTAGATTTTATAATAATACCGGCAAAATAATCGAATTTACTTCAAATCTTTTTAGCAATAGATTGAGCACATAAAATCAATTTTTTATTGCATGCGTCTCAATTGTGCTGAGCAGGAACGAAATGCATCTAGACGTACTAAACCAACAGCAAATTTTTTTAATTATATTTAAGTTAATAAAATTTGAATTGAATATCACATTTAATTATTTTTCCCTCTTTCTTTATTAGATGAACTCATAGCCAAGCAAATAAACAGGTGCCAGAATTTAACAAAAAAAATTAATGAAACGTGCAAAAACTAAGAGACCTGTTGCAGCTGCATATGACTGATCGGCAACATTAAGATGAAATTTAAATCGTATCCCAGCCTTAACATCAGCCACAAACAATGGCCAATCAAGAACGTTTAAATTCTAAACAAATATCGAACATGTCAATATTGTGCTTGCGCAACAATAACAAATTGAAGACTGTGGCACAAAGGCAACAACAAAAACATTGCAAAAGAAAATTAAAAGTTGTATACGAAACGAGAAAACAGTAAAAGCGATTAAAAAGAAATTAAAAAGCTAAAAAATAAAAACTAAGTAATATTAAGCAGTCAATTACTTATTTAATTAATTGTAAATGAACAATGAAATAAACTCAGTAGTTAATACAAGTACAATACAATTGAAAAATAAATTTTTACAGGAAACAAGTTTACTCTTTGTTAAATAAGCTTAGACTGGTTTCCCCACATACTACAGCCAGTTTTAGCAGGACACAAATAAGCAAATTCCCATCCAACTTGAACTAAAAATGTCAGAATTTCGTTTCTTTTCTTTTACGGATTATGAATATTACAACAATCGTTCGCTGAACTATTTGCTGCCCATAGCACCATTCAATCCAACAAAAAAGACAAGTGTCGATGACATATCCCATGAACTGAATATTCCCTACACCGTATTTGAAATTCTTGTGGCTATTTTTGCAATCATTGGCAACCTCATGGTCATAATAGTTTTCCAGCGAGAGCGCAAACTGAGACGCCGCACTAACTACTACATAGTCTCCTTGGCGATTGCAGACCTTCTGGTGGGATCTCTGGGCGTACCGTTTGCAATATTGGCTTCCATTGGTTTGCCAACCAATTTGCATGCCTGTCTATTTACTGTTTCCCTGCTGGTTGTACTCTGTACCATATCAATATTTTGTCTAGTCGCCGTTTCCGTAGACCGCTACTGGGCCATATTATATCCCATGGCATATTCAAGGAATGTACGCACCAAAACCGCTATTGGTAAGTAAACCTTTATTTATAAGTATCAAATACATACAACTCAACTAAGTTGAATTGAAACTGAAACAACTTAACTTTACAACAACTTAACTGTATTGTATATTTGGTATTATGAATTACAACTAAATTTAGTTGTCTTCGAAACAATGCTCGAAAAGCAGAGGTTCTTGTCTATGCTTATGTTTTTTGAAACCATAATAGCCATCACAAGACATTTAAAAAAGAATTTAGTTTTGGCCTTTGGACAATTTTTTCTTGAGATTCTGTGTTTTATGCACATGGCAACAATATTGGTTGACAAATGGGATTGGATTGGTTGGCATCGGGAATAATGAAGCAAACTAACACAAGTCGTCGAAATAAAAACTAAAACACAAGTCATAAAAAGCAATTGTCGTCTGTCTCACGGTGAAAAAAGTTGTAATCCAAAATAAAAATTTTGCAACTATCAATTTAGTTGTAAATGTCGTACTATCTACATATAGTACTAGTTAGTTCGTATTTTATATTGCAAGAGTCAACAATTACAGTTGCAAATAAATTTTGTATTAAAGGAGCATCAAATTTTCTCTCTAGATGGCAAATTTACAAATTAAGAAAAAATAGATATGTATGTACATAAATACAAAATAAGAAGAAATCTAAACAAGTCAAATTAGCATACCATTAGGGAAAATACAAGCTGTTCTATTTAACAAAAATTTAAAACTTTTCTTTATTATTGATACCTGTGCAGTGGAAGTCGAAATTAATTTTCTTCAAAAATCTCAAACTCTCCTCTCCTCAATAACTAATGATTTAATTAGCATAACAAAAATTCCCTCAGATAAAATTCTAGTAGATAATAGAATAATAAAAGGTCGACAACCTTACAAGAATTAATTTCGTCGTCTTTCTCTTTCAATTTATATTCGTGCTTGGAAACTATAAAACATTAACTGCAACAATTACGCGTAATTATAAATAGGATATTGCTCTCGTTTCATTCAAATCATACAAATGTGAGTGTGTGCTTACACTTGACTTACAATTGATATGATAAAAGCTCATCACAGTCAATGTTATTATACAATCGTTATCAGATGATGAGTCACTTGTATGTATTTATATTAGGGCATTCATTTAATCGGGGTTTTGCTTTAATCGGTTAATCGCTTAATCGCTTAATAATCGGTTAATTTCGGTATTAACCGGTTAACCGATTAATAAAGTTTTTCCATAAATCAAATGTTTTCACAAAAAAAATAAATAAATAAAACTGCATAAATTATTTATTAATTTGAGTTTAAACTAAATCAAGCAAAAAATTAATAAATATTTATTCATTAAAAATTAACAAGTTTATGAGGTCATTATACTCGTATTAGTTACTTCAATAGTTTAAAGAGATCTTCTAACGCAATCTTTCAGAAAAATAATTTGGTTTGAAGTCTTTTGAAGTTTCACTTAAGATCTTTGTTTGTATAAAAAATAATTTTTAAACACTCACCTTTTTTAAATGATACGAAACAAATAATTATTCACACAAAAACTAAGTTGTAATACTACTAAATATGAAAAAATTTATTACGTCGGTTAATCGATTGAAATTAACCGGTTTAACCGTTATTAATTAACCAGTTAACTGATTAACGTTTAACCGATTGAACTTATATACATACATACATGGAAACACACTTCTTGTGATTTTGTGACGTAATCCATTTGTAGTTATTAATTGGAATTTGTGTTTCTTCTACGACTCGCAGTCATTGTAATAAAAGAGAAGGAGCAAGCAATGGTGAAACCGGGTCTCAAGAAAGTCATTATTGAAAAGTTTGTAACTGCGAGCTTAAAGCATTAGGCCCAATAATTGACTTATCAATTATGTGTCATTTATCTTTAAGTGCCATTTAAGTAACAGATTCATTTTTTCAGTGCAAAGTTGAGAGACATTTAAATAATACTTAAATGCCCAACCTTGCGTATATAAGTTCTATTTAAGTTTTTCGAGGATACCATATGTTTTTATGTTTGTGTGTGTTTATTGGAAACATGTATGTATGTACATGAACATCATGTGGTCGTATGAAAAAAATTTCGTTTAATTTTCATAAATCTCGTATATAACATACGAGTATGCAGTAAATATTTTCATATCATGGAATAAATAAATAGAAAAATGCGTTCGGATGCTCTTTTGGTTTCATAAAATATGTTTTTATGCAATTTTAACTTTCTACATGTTGATAATTTAACTTTGTTATTTACATTAAACATCTGTTTTCTTTTAGAACTATCGACATTTCACAGTGCTACCATACTTTCATAGTATTTAAGTGAGCATTTAATTTTATGACTGAAAAAATTAAACTGCATTTAAGTGCAACTTAAATTTAAGTGGCAATTAGCTACCGATATGTACTAATAAAAAGATAATTGCAAACAAAAATTCATGAAATAATTATGTATTACATAGATTTTGCACTTGTTCCTCCAAAGAGGGTCAGCTCTCTAGAAGCAAATAACTTCTTTTTATATATTCTGCAGCTGTACTTTTTTTTTGCCAAGAGAGTATACAAAATGATGTGGGTAGATAGATATGACCACTATGTATCGTTTTCTTGAAAAAAAGTGAAAATTGCAAAATTTTAAGTTGACACCCTTTAGAGGAACAAGCAATATACTCGTATGTATGTACACATATCTGAACCGCGAACAACAATATGAAAACATTAAGTTTTATTACATATTTACTTTCTCTTTCAGTAATTATATCAATGTGTTGGGTTGCCGGAACTGTGGTTGGATTTTTGCCTCTTTTTGGATGGCACGCAGCAGTCGATGACAATCAGGCTTGTCTATTTGTTGAGGTCATGGACTACAATTATTTAGTATTTCTATATTTTGCCACTATAATAACGCCGGCTTTATTAATGTTGGCATTTTATGCACACATCTACAAAGTGATCATAAAACAAGTGCGTCAAATTGTCACTATGAATCCTGTAAGTGACAATAGTCGCCGATCTTCTATATCCCAGATAGTAAACCCAGTGAGGCCATGCCACGGTGGCACAATGTTAAGAGTATTAGGTGCTGCTCGGAAGCGTGATGTCAAAGCCACACAAAATCTTTCAATCATTGTACTTTTCTTTATGATCTGTTGGATACCCCTCTACACGATTAATTGCATTAAAGCCTTCTGTCCGTCGTGTTCAATACACCCTAAGCTAACCTTGTTCTGTATTATACTCTCTCATCTCAATTCTGCAGTTAATCCAGTATTATATGCTTATCATTTGAAAGACTTCAGGTTGGCATTGAAAAACCTCATTCTTAAAATATTGGGCATAGAAGTCGATCAAACTTTGGATACTCAACATCGTTACTCACTGGCTTCACAACAACGTCTTCAATCCATGGACCTTAGTATGAGGAATCCTATGCATACTAGAATTTATATAAGTAAGATCTACATCGAGTATATATTTCACAGTATCATGCACTCATATGTATATAATTTTTTTTCTTGTTTTTTCTTTTAGATTCCCCAATTTGGCTGCGGCAACAGCAGCAGCAATCCCTGAAAAATACACAAATGGTACCTAAATGTGGCGTAGTAACACCTTGTCTAAGTAATATACATCAAACTGTAGCTGCCGTCGCTTCTGTTACTACCGACTTAGAGAGGGAAATATGGAATATTATGGAAGCTTCGAGTGGAGCAGAGTTAGGAGAAGTTAATTATACATTTCCGGGTGATGCAGATTCGGTAGTGCCAACACCTCCACCTAGACATCAACGAAAGTCACAGATCAAAATAGAAGGCTATGAAAGTCCATTTTCCTACAACAATTGCACATATACACCAACTCCTGACGACAATGATTTCGAAGAAGTCTTTTTACCAAGTCGACACCAAACGAGAGGTATTGATCACAATGCACTAAGTAAATCTTTAATAGCATATGCCATGAGGGATAAATTGCGATCTGATGTTGACGATAGACCGCCAAGTACACCAAATTCGCAAAGCGATTATGAAATACCAAAGAAGGAGGATTCAAAATCCTCAACACCTAATAATGAAATTAATCCACCATGCAACACGCCACCTTTAACGCCAAATCAACTACATCCTAGGGAAAGCCAAAAGCCTGCGCAAATTTCCAATTCAAACGGCTGCTTAAGCAATGCATCCATTTATATAATAGATACGGGATCGATTCCGCTCTCACCAGGTCACAAGCCGAAATTTCGTAAATCAACACAAGCTGCAAACTCGTTAAACTTAAATGCAAAATCACCAACACGTACCTGTTCCTGCAACAGTAACACCTCAGCCTCAACTTCACCACAAAGAGATTTAGGACCTTCAGTACATTCCATACACACAAACAGCGCCAGCACCATCTCCAACGACTCCCATCAAAATTTATCTCTAAATTCTGATCATTTACCAAATTCCAACAATGACAACAATCTTAATTACTATACGTACCACCATCCATCATCTCATTACCACAGAACAAAACACCACAACGAAAAGTTTAGACCGCTTAAAGCGATGAGCAGCTTAATATTTCCTCCAATTGTCAAACATTCCAGCCTTTTCCAACTCTTCCATCCCACATGTTCTGAATTAACTCAAACATCAAAGAAGCCAACAACTAAGCATCAGACGACGACGACTGATAGTCGCAAAAACAATTTAACAATAAGTCAAGAAGCAAACGATGCTAGTGTATCGGCGGTTACCTCTGAGGAGGCCACAACGGACACATCTTTCAAATCAGCGTCGGGTCTGACTATTAGGACCGACAGATGAGCAGCATCCATGAATATTTAATGTAATACTCATAGTTTAATTTATGCATCTATGCATACACACATATGTATGAACATGTAAATATGTACGTATGTACATACATAAATACATACATACATAGATAACGAAAAAAAACGCAGGTTTCAGTAATAATAATAATAATAATAATAATAATAATAATAACAACATAATAATAATTAATAATAACAATAGCATGCATTACAAGCAGTGCAAATCTAATCGTTTTTTCCCCACATCTGTGAAGTTTTATAACTTAAAAAAAGGTAATACAGTATTAATCGCTTATATACTCGTATGTGCCCACCCATGATACAATTATATAAGGTACTTGCACGACTACAACAAAATTGCAACACCAAGAAACACACGTATTTTGTTGGTAGAAACATACCTATAATTGTCAGAAGCAGATGTCTTTTGTGTTTAAAAATAATAATCACAGGGTAACTAAAGTACAATTGCAGAGGCGGCATTCATGCATGATTATAGTCATTCAGTGATGCCAATATGTGTGTAATACACAGTGTGTAATTTTTACTCTCATCTGTAGACCATGTAATGAGATTCATGTATAATATGTGTGTAATTCTAATTTGGGTTCTATTTTTATTTAATTTTTTTTTTAATTTTAATCTACACAAAGCATGTGTAGTGTAATTTTCTTCAATGTGCAAATTCATTGGCAACACTGTAATCATTTTATTCACACAAATACACTAACATTTTTGCAGCTTGTAAACAAAGTTTGACAACTTTCTGCATTGTATATATTAACAGCCTGGGCTTGTGCAAGTACCTTGTATAATTGTATCATGTGCCCACCGTTATGAAGCATTTACCGCTTTTGCGCACATACATATTCATGTACATAAATTTATGAAGGGCCTTATTTTGTGAAGCCCAGCGCTAATCGTTGAAAAATTTTGTATGTATTTTGTTTTTGTAATTAAAATTTTATAACGCTTAGAGTTGCGTTTTACAAAATAAGGCCCGAAATTTTAAAAAAATAAATTCTTTAGTTAATAATGTGGAAAAAATCGGCATTTCGTATCTTATCTTGCGTAAAGATTTTGTTTGTCAATGTAAAACGTTTGACGCGTTTTGAGCAATATTTGCATATCGCTCATTTACGCAAAGAACGTCATAATTCAAATAATGTACTTTATGAGTTAATGATGCTGTATTAATCCTCATATCGTTCATCATTTCATGCAAAAATTTTCTATTTCCATTAAGTTGTGTGTAAATAGAAAACTTTAAACTCGTTTTCTGGAAAACCAGTAGTGCGATTCTCTAATTTATTTTAACGATAACCGCTTCGTTAAAATAATTATTACGAAAATTTACCGAATTTGCTATTCAGTAACATTTTTAACGATATTCGCTGTAGGTTAATGTCAGCTGTGTCGTTATTTAAGCGACAATAATTTATGTGCTGTTAATTTTATCAACAAAAATCAACAGAAAATATCAGCTGTGTTCCAGCGTTAAAAAGAAGTTACAGAATCACACAGGATCGTTAAAAGTTACTGAATCGCACTACAGGGGGCAAATTACAGCACTCGTTATCGAACGAAATTATGAAACATTTCAATGGACTTTCAATTTCGAATCGTGTTGAATGCCATTTTACGAAAATATTCGTCATTTTAATGCTTCGTAGATAGTACTTTCAACAACACTGAATTCAGCATTCAGTGTGATAGTATTCACACCAAATACGCACGAAATAAAAAAATAATTTCCACAATTATCCACACAATAAAATATGCACAGTCTAGGGCGAATCCATACTAGGTATTTGCAAGGGATCAGGTGACTACTTTCGCCCCTTGTATTTTGAATATACGTTGGATGTCAAATAACATTTTTCTGTAATTTTTTTGACAGAAAATTTCTCAAAACGAATTGAGCTGAGTATACTTTATAAGGATTTGCCTTGATGCACAGTCAATAAAAAACATGAACTCAACCTTAAAAACTACGAATTCGCAAAAAACACTCAGTTTTATTTTCTTGGCATTTTAAAAGTAAAGCAAAAACAAAGACCCCTTTTCCACACGCAAAGTTTTCTTTGCAAAGTCTTAATTCAGCTCGGAGAAAGACAGAATGAGGAAGTATCTGTTCCTGCCTCTATGTTTCACACAACTGAATTAAATAAATAATAAATATAAAAACAAAAAAGTTAATCTAAGAGTATATATAAAATTCTGATCTAAAGAACAAATTGTTTAATTATTTACACAAAAAGACATGAAATATGGGCTTCTTTCTGCACATCCTATATGCATTCAGAAGCTACCAAGTGGGACATCACGAACAAAAATCATGTGATACCGAAGGAGGTTGGCAAGCGAGAGTTGTGATCTCTCTCCCTTACCAACCTTACCTTAGGAAATGATGAGCGAAATACACATGACGATTGGAAAAATTTGCACACTTCTGTTCATTAAAAAAATTCGCGTGAAATTTTTCCCTGAGAACAATTGTACAAGTAATAATGAAAACATAAAATTCTAATTGGAAAAGGGAGAAATTTCACGCGGAATTTTATTCATGATTGCCCTGACTATGATGATGGTCATTTTGAGAATTTTTTATATTTTTTGTACATATATTTATTTATTGTATCTTCAAATATGAACTAACAATAAGTGTTCAAATCTTAAATCTAAATATAATTAATTAGGCCCGACCAATGTCGGACATAAACTGAGTGATAGTAAATTAATGATACATAAGAGTCTTGCTAAGCGAAAAGAAAAAAAATATAAGTACAAAAGTATATTCAAGGAGCTACATCTGGAGTGTTGAGTATTAGAGCCGTAGTGTCCCTCTTTTTTAAGCGGATGTGTCCAGTAAAATTTAAGGTGTTACGAGCAAGGGGATTAGGATGGGACTCGAGTTTTGTTAAGTACTTGCCTGCGTATTTAATTTAATTTCTTCAATCACTAGTGGCATATTTAAGTCACGATGTAAATTTGAATTTTTAATGTACCATGGAGCCGATGCTGTCAAACGTAAAACTTTGTTCTGTCTTCGTTGGATTCTATCCACGTTGGAAGCTGAAGCAGTGCCCCATAACTGTATTCCATAGCACCATATTGGTTTTAAAAGCGACTTGTATATTAAAAGTTTACAATCTAGACTAAGTGTTGAATTTCTACCAATCAGCGAAGTTAATTTAAGTTTCATTTGGGTTAGCTTTGAGTCAATATGGTGTTTCCATGTAAGCCTTCGATCCAGGTGTATACCAAGGTATTTCACTTGAGAATGTTGAGGAATATTTTGATTGTTAATTCGAATAAGGGAACAAGTATCTCTTCTTATGGTAAACGTTATATGGACACACTTTTGCTCATTTACTTTAATTCTCCATAAGAGAAGAGAGAATGTGTGCACAATTTTGCATTCTGGCCGGGGCCTAGTTCCGACATTCGATTACGGGTGAGTTATTATTCGAACGTGCGAGTTTTTTAACTTTTGGGGTTTTCTTATTCGATTTGGAATAACACATCGTCGGTTGGTTACTTGTTTGATGTATGGAACATTTAAAAAAAAAATTGGTTTATTGATTGATTATATATGAATTCGTTATCAGTTTTCCGATATCTTGAGTATATCAGGATATACAGAGCTGCAATATTGCGCCATTTCCACAATTCGTCGGTTGGTTACTGATTTGATGTATGGAACATTTTTAAAAAAATTGATTGATTATATATGAATTCGTTATCAGTTTTCCGATATCTTGAGTATATCAGGATATACAGAACTGAAATATTGCGCCATTTCCACAATTCGTCGGTTGGTTACTGATTTGATGTATGGAACATTTTTAAAAAAAATAATGTGTTTTCTTTCCGAATTCGTTATCAGTTTTCCGATATCTTGAGTATATCAGGATATATAGAGCTGCAATATTGCGCCATTTCCACAAGTCATTGTTATGATGTATACCAATGCATATTCTACTCAACGAACGTGATTCAAAGCAAAATACAAAAATTTTATTATTGTGTTATGTTTTAATCAAATGAAATTGATATTTATTTTTTATTAATAAAATTTATTTTATTAAATATATTCAAACCGTCTTTTATTTCTCTCGTTGTTTTTCCTTTAAATGTCATGTTACATGCATGCATAAAATTGATATTTTCTACTTAAGTATATACAGTAATATAATCTACTTGAAAGGCAGTGAACAAGATTGTTGTTATGATTGGGACATGCCTTACTCTACATTTACACATGAAAGTACTTTCTTGAAATACGTATTATGAATAAAAATTTTAATGAAATAAAGGACTTTCATGAAAATTTCTAGTTCGTTTTCATAGGAAAGTGAAAGTTCATTTTAAAAATGTCGACGAAACGTAAAGTTGCAAGAAATTGTTTTTTTTAGCACTTAATTAGTGTTACCCAGAACATCACCTACACAAATTTATTGGGCAATAAGTTAGGAATAAATATTTTTGTTAATATTTTAATAATATTATTATTTTAAAAAGGCATGAATTGTCTTCTGCATGTATATTTGAACATAAGATATTATAATTCTTTAAATATTTATACAAAATAAGCATAATTTATAAGAACTATTTGCCACAATCCTGTATATTTGTACAAATCTTTAAAGAGGATAATACTGTTAACCTTTTTTCATTCTACTTTCTGAAAACTTCAAAAAATTACTTTCTTGAAAATTTTATTGAAATCTGGGTGGAAATTAAAAACAATCTGAGTGTGGTAGTGAAAAAATGTGGTTGTATTGCTACTTTCTTGCAATTAGTTTTATGTGTAAATGGTAGCTTAACAAAGATTTTTGTAATTTTTTCTTTAAATCTTAAAAAGTTTATCAACTTTAAGTTTGACTAAAAAACATATGTATCTATTTCTTTTATTATTAAACAAAAAATTCTATCTTATAACTTATAAACTAAACATTCTTCATCGATTTTCTCGAAAACACGTTTTTGTTCCATACATCAAACCAGTAACCAACCGACGATTTGTATAAATTAGAAAACGGTTAAAAAGAAGTGATGCCAGGCTTTACATACATACATATGTATATATAGAAAACTTGGTATTACTGCAATTTTAATCACAAAATTACCAGCAGTCAGTTGTCAACTGGAATATCAAAGTTTAATGCAAGCATGTCTGACAAAATGTTTAATTTTACATTTAGAAGTGGTTTTATATTAAAAAAATAAAATAAAAAAGCAGCAAAAGCGTGTGTATATTTCGCCGTCTACAACAGACATGAAATTCTGTTAAGACAATATGTTGCGAGTAGCTATTGAAATAACGGCATGTTAACGGTGCCATACACCCCGTCTAGCCTACCAATAAGTATGTTGATATACTGCAGTGAATGTCAAAATTTTGGGCAATGTACACATGTTCAGTTCTTGCAATATATTTCGCAATAATTATCAAAATTGGCAACGAATGGTGTTGATTCACGTTCGGTTATCTGCATTGCGTTTTGACATTTCATAATATTATGGTTTAAAAAGGAAGAGATTTTATTGGAAACGTATAGTAATTATTAAGAGTATGTATAAAAATAATAATTGTCGTATCCAATATGGGTTTTGAAAATTACCATGATTTTAATTTTCAGATGGAGACACCGGGTATTGAACATATGTATTTGGAAAGCGGGGTTATTGCATATGTCCAATGTCGGAATATGAAAATCTGGCAGCCTTGCGTCTGTGTACGAACTGTCAAACAACATTCACGTGTATTTAGTTGAGAAATTCAATAAATTACTAACACATTTTTGGACTGCAACAATATTTTTAATCATTATTTATAAAAACTGTATTAAAATAAAATTATATTAAAAAGAAAATCAGAAGTATGTCTTCATCGTTCTTCCTTAAAAAAGAACCAAAAAATAAACGAAAGGTAGTAAATTATTGAAATTTCTATTAAATCTGAGGAGTATTTACTTTTTATTTTATAGTTTCAAGTTGACCAGTCTAAAAAAAGTCGGGGGAGCAGAAGTAAAAAGGATAAATCACATGATTCTTCTACAAAAAAGAGGACTAAAAATGACGAAGAAATTGTTAGTGATGATGAATACCAAAGTGATGTGCAGGGCGATGGAGTACGTAATGTAGTATTTTCCTCCGACGAAGCAGAAGAGGAGACGCCGCAAGACAAAAGATTACGTTTGGCTAAACAATATTTGAAAGAAATTGAAAATCAAGAAGCCGACAAAGCTGAAGATAAAGAACTTCATGATCAAGTTTCACAAAGATTGCAAACAGAATATTTGGATAGTGTCGGTAAACTTCGAAAAAATATTGCGGCCTCAATAGATGGATACGATTTTGAAAATGTTGTGAAACTTAAACACAAGAAGCAGCATTTGCCAATATGTTCACTTGCTCTATCGGCAGACGGTGAATATTTATTTACAGGTGCCAAGTCTCAATCAGTTTTAAAATGGAATTTGAAATTGAAAAATATTGATGGCTCGTTCGATGTGCAGGCACACAATGAAGATGATAAAGTTGATATAAAAAGAAGATCGCATGTAAAAGCTTTATGCCTATCTAGTGATTTTCGTTATCTAGCCTTGGCCGAAGGTGGAAACACCATACAGATTTGGTGTCCGCAACAATTAAAACATTTGAAAACCTTCCACGGTCATAGAGACGTTGTAACATCTTTGGTGTTTCGTAAAGATACACATGAATTGTACTCGGCATCAAAGGATAGATCTGTAAAGATTTGGTCATTAGATGAAATGGCCTATGTAGAAACTCTGTGAGTATCAACTTTTTATGTCATAAATAAAATTTATCCAAAATGTATTACTGATAGATTTGGCCACCAGACTGGCATTACTTGTATTGACGCATTGTCACGCGACCGTCCTATAACATCAGGTGGCCCTGATTGCACTTTACGAATTTGGAAAATAAGCGAAGAATCGCAATTGATTTATAATGGACATCGTGGTAGCATTGAAAATGTTAAATTTATTAATGATGAAAACTTCATATCGGCAGGCTCTGATGGGTAAGTATGACTAAACTACAATAGATATAAAGGTTCCGTGTTATAAAGTTTAAAATTTTTCTTTGAAAGAAACAAAAAGGAAATTATATTAAAATAGTTTAAGACATGACAATATGACCTTTATGACTATAGTGAATTTTTAATAAGAGCTTAGTTTTGCGTTTAAAGTTTTAAACATTCAGGCATTTGATGAAAAAGGATATAGACGCAAGACCGATTTGAAAACAAAGTTGTGATGTGTTGGGCTTTAGTCGTTTTGTCAACCATTTAAAAAGTTGTTTTTCAGCTTTTTCAATAATTTTTGATAATTTCATTCCCCAGCGTTACTATATTTTAACCTGCTATGCTTTTTAAAAGTCAGTAGTTTGAGATTGACTTAAAAATGCTTCTCATAATCGGAATTCATCACAACTTTTCAAAACGATCAACATAATAGTTATTGTGTGTAAATTGTATTTATCTACAATAATTTTTTCATGTGGATGGCTTATTAAAAAGTAGAAATGCTAATTTTCCGAGTAGATGCGAAGAATTTTTTGCTTCCTCACGTTTTTAATCCGCATTTAGAATTCTTTCAGGGAACAAGTAATGAAAAAAAGAGCGGTTACTAAAATACGCTGAAGTTATTAGGTTTTTTTTTTGTTTTAATAAAAATGTAATTATTTTTCTAGATCATTGTGCATATGGTCAGCATTAAAGAAAAAACCTCTTTATACTGAAACGCTTTCACATGGAATGCAACCTAATGGAGAGCCTAATTGGATTACGGCGATTGCTTGTGTTGCAAACACGGATTTAATAGCTTCTGGTAAAATTAGTGAAATTTTACATATATTTTTTAACCATTTAACAAAAATGCATGTTTATAGGTTCAAGTGATGGGTTCATTCGCCTTTGGCAGTGTGCGGAAAATTATCGTAAACTGAAGTTAGTTCTCAAAATACCTGCTGAAGGATTTGTAAATAATTTAGTGTTTAATTCCAATGGAACCAAACTCTATGCTGCAATTGGCCAAGAACACAAGTTGGGTCGATGGTGGCGCCTACCTCAAGCAAAAAATCAAACTATTGTTGTAGATTTAATGAGATCATCAAATGAAAGCAAAAATAAATAACAAAAATTTTGATAACTTGTACCTTTTAAAGGAACATTAAACCTATTTTATTGAGAAAAATATAATTGCTGAAAATAGATCAAAGAGCGCAGTCGATAGATGTGTTGCATGATTTGAAGATTTTTGTTTGTTTTGTTTGTCCATTTTTGTCAGCAATATTATAGAATTTTTGCAAAAAGACAAAAAATTTAAATCTAACTCTTAAAGAAATGTACACAAATTTTTTAAAGAAACTTCAAAAACTTTTTACTTTTATTATTTGTTGCAGTCAAATAAATAATAATAAATAAATGTGTATTTATTGGCTTATGTATGAATATTAAAATAACCATCATATGGAAATTAAAAACTAATAATTTTACAATCTATTGCACAATTTTCACATACAAATCGCACTTCGGCGATGGATTGCAAAAAGTATATAGTATCTGCCTTATTCATAAAAATAATTCTGCTTTATGAAGGGTTTTGTAACACAAAGTTTGTACGGAAATCTGTTTTGTAAACCTTTATAAATCAAAAATATTTTTTATGAATAAGGTCTTATTGATTTTAAAATATATCATCTCCCACTACATCAGCAATTGTAGCAACTAAACGTCTGGAGTGCTCAACGGCACACGTGGCTGTTACAAGACCCAAATGAACGCAATACAATTCATAACATTTTATTTTGCTAGTTGGAGTCTTGGGAAAACACACTTCTGTAAGCAGCTGATAATAGTCTCCTGCCAATAAACCAGGCTCGAAATTTGGCTTAAATGCATTAACGGAATGTTGCGAGGTGTTGAAATGCTTTTGCAGATCTATAGCTTTCGAAGAACCTGTGGTTTGATCTTCGAACCAAAGAAAGTAAGCATAATTGAACGACTTGTCCTTCCACATCACAGAGGAATGACCCTTTTTTAAATGACTGCGAGAAAACTCTAACATTTCCGATAGTTTTTCTTTCGATATAAGAGGTGTAGAGCTTTTCAAGTCGGGCGATATCATCAGCCCTGAAGATCGGTTAATATAAATAAAGTGTATCAGACCGGGAAAATCTTCCAAATAAGCTTCAATCGATATATTCCTTTCAGCTTTGACGGCTAAAAACTCCGAAAACTCTAGAAGTTTCCCTTCCACCAGAGACGCTACTTCTGGTAATTGCTGAAAATCAATGGCAGATGAGTCGCAACAGGCCAATGTGAATAGTTGCTTTAGGTCTTCTTGAAATGATGGAATATTCGATTCTATTCGTACAATAGAATCTTTTTCGTAAGTCTTGAGAAATTCGTTGTACAATTTCTTGAGATTTTCCCATTTTGAACAAAATTTTTTTAAACATGTCTCCAGATCGTCGCTTTTAAGTTTGGACTTTTTAAGAGCATCTACCGACTGTCGAACAAAAGATTCCAGCGATTCGTAAGTTGGCTTTAATGCCTCCGCGTCTCCTTGCATTTGTATGGAAATTATTTTTTGCAACACAAATTGTGTGTCATATAAACTGCAAGCGACTGCTAGTGAAGCATATTCAACAATTTGAACGAGAACCACGCCCTTGCTTAATTTATTTAAATGGGCAATACATGGCACACATCCAGAATATGGATCTTGGCTGTGACCTTGAAGAAATACAGCTACAGTTATATTTAGTCTTTTGGATTCCTTTTGCAGCGCTCTTATCAGCAGAGCAATAAAGAGTAAATCAGACGGGCTCGGCTTCATTGCAGTCTTACTGGAATTTATTGCTACAAATTTAATGCCCACAAACAATAAGGTATGACATCTGGAATGACCATTATCTCTAAGACAATCGAGTGCTCGATTTAAACTGCCCTTTACAGCTCTTTTTAGTTCATTATTAATTAGAAGCCGTGGTAGCGCTTCTACTTGTAAAATCATGTCTTGATCCCAAATGTCTTCCTCGTAGCATTCCACGCACTTTGTAAACAACTCCTCTTGCACATCACTTGCAAATAAATTGGGGCCATGTAAGTGTTTAGCTAAAGACATTAGAACACCCATTTGTCGTTGCAAGTAGTCCATGCAATTTTGGGAAATTTTTAAAAAATTAAAACCAAGGACCTCTCCAAAAATCAAATTCAATCCTTGTTCACATTGTATCGAGGAATAGCAGTTATCAAACTGGCAGTGCATAATTTTCTGTGAATTTATAAGAGGACTAAATAGCTGCAAGAGCACATTTGCGTCGACTTTTCCCTTTTGTGGTCCTGAACCATCTTTATCGAAATCATCTGATATGAGTCCCTGGTGCACCGCTTTTTCGTACAAGTGCTCCAGCAGTTTTATGTTAAGTTTCTGATAAACCACATCGTTTGCACTGTTAAATACGATTAATCCATTCATTTTAGTCTTTTAAATTGTTTATTTAACATCACTTATCGATTTTTCTTTCAGTGGCTGATAATGAATAGAGAAATTTTCCAATTTCATTTCAAACCCAGAGAAATAAAGTTAATTCCTTTTTCTGACAGCAGTATATTAGATAATTTGTAAACAAACCCATTTATTGCGAAGCAGGTGATGGCGTTGCCATAACGAGTTCTCAAAATTGCAACTTTTACGAGGTAGAATTTCCCAATTTGCTGAACTAGTTCTCTCGACGTTGAAGGACTAATCAAAAGATCTCAAAATTTACTAGGAATCCTTACACAAACAGGCGATAACTCACAAAATTAGGGAAAAAAGAAAATTCAAAAATTCAGGTTTGCCGTGGATTGCCCCATATGTGTGATTAAATAATGCAATTGTGAATGATGCTTCAATTTCTGTGGCATTATAAATATTAAAATACGTACACACATGTATACATACTTATGCACAGGCAAGAATAGTTTGTTTTTATGTAAATAAAGACATATTTGTATATACATATGTACATATTTACAGATGTGTAAATATTTACTTGCATACATTTAATTGAATTTTAAAAATGGGTGATGAGTATGACGACTCCTATGATTTGGCTCTAGCCACGATGGATTTACCAACCGCAGCAAAGGTACCTAAGAGCAGCTTAGTATTTTCAGATACAAAGCCGCACATTGCTCCTGCAACAAACCCGTCAAACAGCTCTGACGAAAATAATCCACAGCAGCCAGAAATAACGAAGAAAAATGCACCCGCTAATCCACATTGCATATTAGTCCATCCGAAACAGAGAGGAAACCCAATTTTAAAATCAATTCTTAATGCGCCACTGGAATTTCGGAGTGAAATCATACCCGACTACATTATTGGAAGAACTTCCTGTGTTCTGTATTTATCACTTAAATATCACAATCTGAATCCAGATTATATATGTCAAAGATTAAAAGAACTGGGGAAACAATATGAGTTGAGAGTTTTATTAGTGCAGGTGGATACACCAGAACCCCATAATGCACTGAAGAGTCTTACTCGAATAAGTTTGTTGGCGGATTTGACATTAATGTTGGCTTGGAACGCTGAAGAGGCTGGTAAAATAATTGAGACATATAAACTATTTGAAAAACGAGGACCAGATTTGATAATGGAAAAGGTGGAATCTAATCCTCATCAGAAGGTATGCTTTTAGTTTTAAAAATAAAATTGTAGAACGTATTGCAGTAATCAGGTAAGCTAGATAGGTATATAAAAGTATGTATGTATGTACATGTGTGTGGAGTAGTAATACAGATGGTACCAGAGATTTTGAATAACTATTTCCCATGTACATACATACATACCTACTTTGCTCATTGCTTACTTGCGGTTCTTTTTGACTTTTTTTATATTTTAAATCCGATTTCGAGCACACACATCCCATTTTTATCACTTTTGTGTTTCGCCTAGTTTTCTTATCGCATTTTTTACTAAGAGATTGAATTAAAAAAATTTTTTATTTTTATTTTGCGGCACATCTACCTGGTTACTGCATTTAGTACTACAATGTTCACAATAAATTTTATTTTCATAGTTGGTGTCTGCATTAACAAGCATTAAACCGGTAAACAAAACTGATGCCGTAACACTTTTACAAAATTTTGGTAACTTGGAAAATCTTATAAATGCAAATGAGGACCGCTTATCCCAGGTTGTTGGCCTAGGTCCCCGCAAGGCCAAAAAGCTATACACAACATTACAAGAACCGTTTATAGGAAAATAAAACCATTTTTTAATGTTGCATTCATATTTATTTTAAAAAATATATGTACATATAATTATGGTTAAATATATACCTACTACGTACGTTTTTATACCAAAGAAATTACCTACATACATACAATGTACATAGAATTTATTATGCTGAAGTTAAATCTGTATATTTCCATATTTTAATAGTACCATCGTCGCTACATGAAATCAGCTGATGAAGTTGAATTGGGTTCCATGAAACTTTATTAACATCTTGTAAATGAGCCTTATCTTGCGAACAATCTAATACAAAAACCGGTTCATTTTTAGTTGATAGTTCGGAGTCTTCTTTAAAAATTCTTATTGAATCGTCACCAGAAGCTGTGGCAATTAGACCTGTCAGTTTACACCAGGATACATCATAAATTGTTCGTGAATGTTCTCCTGCTATTGTGCATACACATTTCCATACGGTTTCATTATCAGGTGTTGCTACATTTTCAGGATTCCCGGGAGCATAGGCTCGCCAAATTTTCATAGTACGGTCATCACTTACAGACACCAGCCTTTCTCCATCTGCATCAAAATCTATGGCCCATACTGTACTTGAATGGCCAGCTAAAGTAGCCGTACAATCCCAATCGTTATCCAATGTATTTTCTGCATACATTTTTATAGTATTGTCATATGAACAGGAAGCTAAAACCTCTTTTGTTGGATGCCAAATTACACGCTTTACGTCTTGAGTATGTGCATTTAGTACTGCAGCGCATTCAAATTCATCATCACCAGTTACTTCCCAAATCCATACCGATTTATCACGTGAACAGGTTGCCAGTAATGAACCCGAATTTGACCAGCTCGCGCTTTTCACCTCATTTTCATGTCCTTCCAATGTGGCATTGCACTCAAATTCTCCTTAAATACATACATACATATGCACATAGAACAAAAAATTACATTTCTAAGGTCATTTTGAATCATCGTACCTGTTGTTTTCGACCAAATCGCGGTGGTGGCATCAAAACTGGCTGATGCTAAATATTGCCCACATTTTGACCAACAAACTTCTCTAATAGTTCGCTTATGTCCGTCTGAAAGAATCGTTTTAGTTGACCAATTGCTTCCGGACATTAACCAAATTCGTATGGTTTTATCTTCCCCACAAGAGGCAAACGCATTGCCCTTGGGATGCCAGGATACACACCAAATCCGTCCTTTGTGGCCTTGCAAAGTTTGTTCGCACAGTAATTTAGACATTTTGGAATTATTTTACTTCAAAGGAAATCATACTTTCTTCTCTTTATCAATTTTTTTTTGCAGCTGTTTAAACATGTGTTCTTATCCATTCACAATAACGCGGCAGTATTGCCAGAGAAAATGTAAAGTTTTAAATATGTATGTGTATGATATGAAATATACGTTACATTCCTAATACAATAAGGGCGCTTCATGACAACGTTCAAGTCTTGCAAACTGTGCAATTGTGTATTTTTACACTCTCGCAAACAAACTCTCAAAAATTGTATAGACATTTATTTGTCCAACAATTTTTACTCGTAAACATATGCCGACTACACACTATGGCATTTTGTGACATCGCAATAGTGTGTACTAGAGGCAAGGTTTATCATTTCCGAAATTTTTCTTTGTCTGGCATTGATTTCCATATAAAAACCATAATGTGAACGGCGTTGCACACATTTTGCAAATGACATCACAAAATGACAGCACAAGAAATGTCAGATGTGTACTCAGCATTAAGCTGTGCAATTTGTTTTTTGAATTACTTTAAGCATTTTTAGACATAATTCCAACTTTTTTATTTGTGAAGATATGTATATACATACATATGTACATGTAAATACATACATATGTATTTAAAATAAAAATGGTTATCGCTGGGATTCGATTTCAACTAGACATGCTAATCGGAACAGGTTTATTCAAATCCCGGGCTTAGGGATTTAGTGATCGAGTCTGGATATCTCGAACAGGGATGTTTCTAATAATTTTTAATATAGATGACAGTGAAAAACATTATTTATGCAAAAACGGGATTTAGATAATCCCGAAAATCCCGAGCTCTAAAATTAAAAATTCCCGGGCTCCGGGATTTGCATAGTCCCGAAAATCCCGGGATTTCCGGAATCAAGATTTTCCGTGTTAAACCCCTAATTTCAAAATATTCGGAGAGGAGCAAAAAAACTAATTTTATTCTATAAATTAAAGGAAACGATATTAGTTTGTTCCAAGGCAAATTAAATACGAGTACACGTTCATCAATTTGACGTAACAACTGATTTTCATTTCCAAACAAGACAATTTTCGAAGGCGAATTGAGGCGAGTTCACCTTCAAAACATAAGATGAACTTTTAAACATAAAAAATCATATGCATAAACACACATACATACATAAGTATACTCGTATGAGATCCGCAAAAAAATTTGTGTTAGAAAACAATCTTAAAGGTACATACATTTAAACTGTAGACATGGGTGAAGAATTGTTTAACGCAGATGATTTCCAATTACATTTCATGTACACATGTATGAATAATACAAAATTTGTAATTTTCCATTTTGAAAATAGTGATCTCGTTTATTTTCCCGAGAAAGATGTTTTCAATACTTCCCAGTAAAAAAAAATGACAAAAATGAGTTTTAATCATGGCTTAAAGAGATGAAATGGTTCGATTGAGGAGAAACATGCATGATTTTTAAAATTAATGTGGAATTGGAGATCATGTGCTTGTGCGAGAATTTAAATAAATTACTCTTCATTAAAACAGATGAATCCAATCATTAAGCTGATTTTAAAGCCTTTTGAATGTTAATTTTCATCACTTCAATACTGACAAATTTATGCGAATATTTAGGAATGCGTTCAACATGAGTGCACTTCTTGCAATGATTAAGAAGGCAAACTCTTTGAACTGCTTAAGTTTATTTTGCTGGTTGCCGATTTCAGCAATTTTTCATATTGCCTAAAATATTTTGTATGCATAGACATACATACATATTAATTTAGCAATATTTTCGAAACGTACATATACATTTGCATATGTATGTGTGTGATTATAATAAAACCCACATTTCACGCTAGGAACAACAACTGTAAACTTTAACTCAAAGCTCTCTCAAAGATAAAACTCTATATTAAAGTTAAAACTGTTTTTTTTACTAAACTAAATTAATTTAGTTACGAAAAAGCTTTTAAACAAGTTAGACGTATTCAATTTTAATAACGTTTGAAACGGCGACATTGTACCGATAAAACAGCAACGGCTACTGTCTGACAAAAAAAATAAAAAAATAACAATAGCTTGTAATAATAATTTTTATTGCAAAAAAATAAAAAAATTTCATGAAGATAAATCCAGTAACCCATGTTGGAGTACATAAATAAAATACATTAATAAGTAATAAAACGAGTAAACAACAATCGAAAAATAAAACAATAGCCGTAGCAAAACAGCCTTCCAACATGAGTAAAATCAAAATTATTCGCAACAATTTCACTTTCAACATCATGATTATCGTTTTTATGTGCACCTACGTTCTCGCAACTCCCATGTTGTACAAACGAAATCCAGATGACAAATATGAAAGAGGTACGTTCGTTTTGGTGCTTGTTATTTGTACCTCGATCAAACTAAATTTATCATACTCATAAATAAATGTGCACATAAATAGTGCACTTTTTATTTTATAAATAAGTATACATGTATGTATATATGTATGTATATATATATGTACATATATGTATGTACACATGTAAGTAAGCCTTGAAATATAAAATTGATTGTGCTATGAAATATTCCCACGCCAGTTGAAAATAACTCTATGCAAGAGTTGAATGTTAAAAAGCCCAAAGCTTTTGAGAATGGTGGGTCCAACCTTTTTTACCTACTGACTAGATATAATTAAATTGTGCACTTAAGCTCAACTGCCTTTACTATACAGGCCGGGGCACAATGAATCCGTCATACGTTAAACTTCGTCTTTTTCAACTGACACCTAAGTTGAAATACATGGTTTCTTATGAGGTCTGTTACATTCAGTACGTGTCCGTCAACGCAAAGTACAAAACTTGGTCAACTTTTAACTTTTTGCGTACGTTGAGTAGTTTGAGTATTACCTAATTCACATTATGCATATCTTCATGAAATTATTTGCCTGAAAAATTTTTAATTTGTCAATAGGAGTTATGGAGAAGCAAATCGGATCAAAAAAGGTGTCAAACATGCTTCTTTATATATATGGGCATTTCCACAGAAAAGTACACCTTTTGAAACGTTACGTCACCAAGTAATTGAGCTTGTAGTTCGGGGCAATGCTTTTCGATTTTTTTCCTATCTTTTACTAAATGTAGAGCTGATTACGCTTTACACTAACATACAAAAAGTATTTAAAATATGTTTTACTTTAAAAAAACCCACCTTAGCCAGCAACATCACGTGACAAAACGTGGGCTTTTCTGTGGAAATGCTCATATATATAAAGAAGGATGTTTGACACCTTTTTTGATCCGGTTTGCTTCTCCATACCTCCTATTGACAAATTAAAAATTTTTCAGGCAACTAATTTCTGCCATTATACCCGTATGACTATTCCATCTTCTTTGCTCGTATATAATTTTTGGACTACCAAGGCGGATATTTTTGATGGATTTCCAATTTTTTCCAGTACGTGAAACCCGTGCTTATCTTAAAAATTAAAAAAAATCGGAGTTTTAAGGACTAAAATCCCATAATATTGAACATCCTTGCAATACAATTAAGATATCGTAAAACACATACTGACGTGAGTCTTGGTCGATCGTTCGTGAAATATTAAAGGAGTTTTACAAAAAAAAAAAAAAAAACGATGAAAGTTATGCAAATTTTAAATGTCAATGATGCCATCGCAAAATTAGAATATTAAAAATACATAAGAATCATCACAGAGTTAGATTTTGTTGCTCTCTGTAATAATTTTATCAATAAAACAAAAGTTTCTAGCCACAACTTATTTAGAGTAACGTTACTTCAAAATTGTCTCACATATTCCTCGTTCAACTGGCTTTTGATCACTTTAGTTTTGCTAACTTTTTTAAGTTTCGTAAGCAAAATGATCTAGAAAAATCTAAATTTTAGTTTTTGTATTGATTTTCACACTCTTTATCAATATTTATTAAACAAATATATGTTATATAAATATTCAATCTTATTTTTATTTCTTCTCAGACTTAGTTCCAGTATCTTCAACAGTCATACCATTGACCGCCTTAGAAGTAAGTTATGGCCTTGGAGGCAAACCAAGTGAGGAATACAAGGAAGCTTATCTGAAGAGGCTTCGGAAAAAAGTACAGCACGAAAAGAGCGAAGTAGAATTTAGCGAAGATCCAGACACTTTGATAACACGTAAGTACGAAAATTATTCTGATCAAGTAATTACTTTAAAAAACTTGGAAAAATCGTGGTTTTTATGAACATATAGTTGGCTATGTTCAAGTAAACAATTTTTTCAAGCTTTAGATACCCATCAAAAACTTAACTACAGCATTGATGAACTCAGCTCCAAGTAGTTCTATTTCTGGTAAACATCAATGAATTTGACATGGTTGTCATAAGACCGAAATGATCCAAATAAATAAAATGGTATGCACTTAAAAGGTTGTCTAGAACAATTTTTGATACAAACAACAGCCTAAGAATATTAAATTCAGTATCTGTAGTGATTGGAACTGGTTCCGATTTTTTTTTTTTTTTTTGCTGTGTACTCGTATATTTTTATTTGTAGTTTTTAGCTCGATATTTAGGTTGACTTCTTCAGGATATTTGTTATTTTTTTTGTTATTTAGTTTTTTTTTCAAATAAGAAATATCCTGAAGAAGTTAACCGAGATATGGAACTAACAAATACAAATATAAACAGATCTAAAGCTTTAAATTATAGTTTAATTGAACATATAAGAAAAAGGGTCGAAAAATTAGATTCAAAATAGTTGACTATAGTACGAATGGTCAAGCATAATACAGCATTGGATGAGAGTTGAAAAGACCCTTCAAATAATGCAAGTTTTTTTGTTTGCTGCTGTGGAACAAAAATTACGACAGAATGCAAAAAAAAATTGCATAAACTGACATGTTAAACGCGGTTCAGCTCACGAGTGATTATTGCTAGAACACCAATTATATTTTGGGAGTCTTCATAAAATAATCTTCATAAAGGTGAACAGCTCTAATGCACATAAGCATATCGATGGCTTAATATAAGAAAGGCGTAAGTCGAATTTTCGACCTTTTACAGGGGAAGGAAAAAACTGCCATTGATATGTAGAAAAATAATAGAAGCACTGCGTCATATTCATAGTCAAAACAGAGTACACTTAAAAAATATTACCATTTGTATTACCATGCAAAATACTGGTTTGAAAATCTTAAAGTATACTTTATTTTGACTATGAATGTGCACTCTTTTTTAATAGTACTTATAATAAAATGCTACATGCGACTGTTGTGTCCGATATTTTTTATTTATCTTTAGTTAAACACACTAGGGTTTGATTTAATTAATAATTTTTAAGACTCTTCATTGGGAAAACTACTGATAAGATACCATGACTAAGACACAAAATAAATAAATTGAAATAAAAATTTGACGATATTTAACAATAGTTAAGTTTCCTCCCTTTTTTTATTAATTTGTTTTTATTCGAGGAATATTTTCTTAATCAGTCTCAAGTATTTTATTTTTCAGTTATTTTTATAGAATTAAATATTTTTATCAATCAATGTGATTTTCTAAAGAAAGCAAGAAAAATTGAATTAGATCAGTTGTGAAATGCCGCATTTTCTGAGCCACCATGCACTTCATCACCACTCATATCTACATACATACATACATACATACATACATACATACATATGTATGTACTTACAGACAGATAGTGATACTCAACAAGAACTTCATGTACATGAGACAAATTACGCTTTTCCGTTCGTCTTTCTCTTTTCATCCATAGATTTGAAAGTTTCGTAACAAATGTTTCACCGTATGGACTTCGTTTCTTCAACATTTCCGAAATGCTTATATTATTTATTAAATAATTTTAAATAAAAATCCCAAGAAAAGAATTATTCTTTGTATAATTCATTTAGCATTGGTTAGCCAAATTTAAAACTCAAAATAGCTATTTCATTCAATAAGAAGTGACTAATCTATTGCATGTCCAAATAAAATGTGTTGCCATTTCTAGACATATAAAAATTAAAAAAAAAAGTAATTGAATGCCGTTTGTAGGCGACAGACAGACAACAAGACAATCATTTGCGACCTACACAAACTTGAGTTCCATTAAATTTTACAAAAAAAAAAAACAAGTTTATTAACCAAACGACTTCGAACTAAAAGCAAACAAAAAATTTACTTAATAAATAGAAGTGAAGCAATACTATTGATGTCATTCCAATTGCTCTGAAGTTTGGCTTAGAAAATTTTATTTTTAAGTTTAACAAAACGAAAACTAAGAATTCTGGCTAATTTTTCAAAATAACTTTATTTAGCCAATTTTTCTAAAAAAAAAGTATAAAATCATACTAAAGGGTGTTTTTTATTGAGATATAGAACTTTAAGTTGGCATAACTTTTTTAACTGGCGGCCATTTTGTCAGCTGTCAAGTGATTAATATTTAGTTTGGTTTGCCATTTTATCATGAACAGGTTGACAAAAGAACAACGCTTGCAAATCGTGCAAATTTATTTCGAAAATAATGGTTCAGTTCGCGAAGTTTACCGCAAGCTCCGTCCATTTTATGGTCGACCGTTGGTTACCGTTAATGGAGACCGGTATAGAGCCATGATAAGCGACTATTTTGTTCCCGAATTGGATGGCATGAATGTGGATGAGTTGTGGTTCCAACAAGACGGCGCTACATGCCACACAGCGCACGTCACAATCGATTTATTGAAGGAAACATTCGATGAGCGCATAATTTCGCCCCATATGCTCGAAAAAGTGGTTGAAAATTGGACCTGTAGAATTGGCTTTATTCGAGCCAGCCGCGGCGGCCACATGCCCGAAATCATATTTAAACGTTAATGGCATAAAATTATCCTTCCAATAAAGCCAAATTGATGGACATTAAAACGATTTTCTTGTGTTTTATTTCAATTCGAAGTTCTATACCTCTAAAAAAAACACCCTATAGAATAAAATCCCAATGTCCCCTTACAGGTTTGAGGTATTTTTTTAATAAATACATACGTATATAAAAATCCATAAATCTTATTTTAGAAACTTAATGATATTGGCGCATGTTCATAGTCAAAACAAAAAGTACTTTAAGAGTTTAAAACCAGTATTTTTTATATGCATAGTAAAAACAAAAACTTTAAGAATTTAAAACCAGTATTTTGTATTGAAATACTAGTTTTAAAACTCTTAAAGTATACTTTTATTCGTTGTGAAAATTGCCCTTAAACTCTTAAAGTACTTTTTGTTTTGACTATGAACATGCGCTATTTCTTTTCAGTTTTAATTACTAACTTTAGCTAAAGTTATATTCTGAAAACGAGACTATAGATTAACGACCCTATTCTAAAAAAAAAATTATTTCTATTTCAAGTGTACTTTAGTGAAAATTTTTATTTTACTTATAAATGATATTTTAATTAATTTTTTTATCGAAATTCGTGTTATAAACCTTTTATAAATCAAAAAAATATTTTCTATGGATAATGTTGTAAATTCTTTACTGATTTTTTTTACAGACAAATAAGATGTTGGAAAATCCCAACGAAACGCCGGTTGCATTAATAATGAAATAAAAATCGTCTTTTATTTACATTTGAAAGAAATTGAACGACCATGAAAACTTGGATAGATACAATAGCGTTTATTCATAGTCAAAGCAAAGTATACTTTAAAAATTTAATACCAGTATTAACCATATAAAATACTGGTTTTAAACTCTTAAAGTATACTTTGGTTTGAATATGAATACGCGCCAATATCTATAAAACTACACTCATTTTCAAATTTGTGCGAATAAACGTTTTTTCACTATTAATTGGAATATTATAATAATATTTTATTCGCTTATTAGAACCTAAAGAAATATTAAAATTAATTTCACATATTTGATAATGTCTACTTTAAGGGCAATTATTACAGCCTAAAGATAGTTAAAAGCAGGATTTAATCGGACATATAAAAAGTTGTTCATTATTAAAAATTTAATTTAAATTATCATGTAGGATAAACCTGCCTTGAACTTATCGCTCACTTTAGCTTAAAGTATAATTGTACTACTTTTAGTTATCTTTAGCTTGTAATAATGCAAACGTTGTATATACACACATACATATATAAATTTATCTACATATGTACGTACATATCGCCCATTTACTCAAACAACGTCATAACTCAAAAAACTACCCTGCAGAAAATGCGAATAGTGAAAACGTAGTGGTTTACTAGTGACATTGTCAGTAGCACTACCCCAGCCAATGTAATCGCCTATTGACATTTAACCTTAGCTTGTCATTGAAAATCCACCACTAGACTGTAGCACTACTGACTAAGTAGTTTTTTTGGGACCACATGGAGACATTGGCACCAAAGGTTCACTAGTAAATTTTAGGTTCTCTAGTCTACAATATCGAAATTTCCTCGCTCGATGTTCGTAGTAAGACTATACTGATTCACTATAGACACTGTCACCACCTGCAGGAAATTGTTTGTCATTTTTATTAAATACATATGTATGTATATTAAAATTGAAAATTTTATGTTTCGCTGAATTAGTAAAGTCAAACACTTACGTATGGATCTTAAAATGTGACAAATCTTTACCTGATGGCACAAAATCTTCCACAGGGTCAAAATTTCCATAATTGGCACCTTTCGCTTAAAACTCTTCAATTTTCACATTTTATATTTTTATACAATATTGATTGTTATTTTATTTGTTTTTTTATTTTTTTGTGTATTATGTTTTTAATTATTGTTAAATACATTTATATGTATATGTATATTATCCTTATAATTCTATTTCTTAAGATAATTTTTATAAACACTTAAATTTTGCTTGACGTCACGTTTATTTTCAACAAACCAATAAAACATTAAGAAGAAGCATTGTTGTGTGTATCTGAAAAAATGTGTTCTACGCATTAAAATCATTATTAATAGAAGCTCTGTTGACAATGTCACCAAAATAGTTTACAAAAGTGGTGACTTGGGGACACTTAACCCCATGTTTTCTGCAGGGTAGTTTGCCAGAAAATGAGTTCAAAGTTTTCAATTTACACGCAACTTATTTTGCTTTCAAGCGTTGAATAAACAAGATATTTGTATGAACTTTTATAGCCTGTTTATATAAGACGTTAATCTACTACAGAAGCTTCATGGTTTCCATCGTCAACGTCTTACACAAATAGGCTGTTACACAATATAAAGAACGATATTAACATTAACTCAAAAATTACATTTTTTGAGATATGACGTTCTTTGAGTACATGAGCGATATGTGCTTGACAACATTAATATGAATTGTTTTAATTTTGTGCTTACATTTTTATTTTAGTTAAGAAGAAACACAACGACGCCAGTGACAAGGCCAAAATCAAGGGCATCATAACAGCTCCAAAAACTGCTGCAATCGAATCGAGGAATTAAAATCATACCGGGTAATGGACCAGCTTTATCCGTTTTTGAAAATGTAAATATGTAAAACGAAATATAAATATGTACTCGTACTTTTTTTTTAATAAATAATGACAACAATCAAGTTCTGAATTTATTTATATGTATAGATTCTAGTAACATAACGATTATTCATATTCGTATTGGCAAATATTCGCCTATTTCATCGCATTCGCATTCGTCGAATTCGGGCGAGAATTTGTCGAATAAATAAAGTGCAAAAAAGCAAAAGCTTGTAATTTTTTTTTAATTAATTGAACTTAAAATAATAGTCTTATAAAGGGTCCGCCATCTAACGTTTTTTTCAACTAGTGCTTATTTCGTGAATGGTAACACTTAGCTCATGTCTGATTTGACAGATAATTAGTTTTATCCTTCCGCTGAACGAATGTGGTTGTGTATACGCTTGAACAACGCTGGGAAATATTACGACATTACTTTGCCGATTTTGCCAAAAAAAAATCATCTTTTCAGATGAAGCTCATTTTGATCTTGGCGGGTATGTAAACAAGCAAAATTGTCGCATTTGAGGCACAGAAAACCCGCACGCATACATTGAAAAGCCGACGCACCCAAAACGAGTCACTGTTTGGTGCGGATTTTGGTCCAGAGGCATAATTGGGCCAATGAGCAAGGAGTGGCCGTTACAGTCAATGGCGATCGTTATCGGGCCATGTTGAACGAATTTTTGTTCACAAAAATTTAAGAGGAGGATATTGGCAACATTTGGTTTCAACAGGACAGCACTACGTGCCACACAGCCGAAGCTACACTCGATGTTTTGCGCCCTGTTTTCAAAAAAAAAGTTGTCTGGCGGATGTGATTTATGACAAGAAATTGATTTATTGTCCGTATGACTCAATAATGTTAATTAAGTACAGCAGTGTAATATTTATACATACGATAGAAATTTGTGTCGCTTTTCAAATAATTCCATTGACATCAATTAAAATTTTGTGAAAAGTTTTCAATGAAACTTTAAATATTTCACTTTGCAGACTTCGACTCAAAATTATATTTGGGACTACACAAACTAAGGGCCAGTTTCACCAATTCTATTTAAATATCAATTCATATTTAAATTTCGATTTTAAATATGAATTGATATTTGAATAAGTTAGCGAAATGGGCTCTAAATATTATATGTGAAGGAGTGAAAAAACTTACGAACTTGAAAGTGTATGTTCAATTCAACTTCCAAAGGGTGTTAAAACTCTATACTCAGTTTAGCGTTTTTGGGGACCAATTTTTTTACGGGCCGCCAAAGATCTCGCAAATCAGTACGCTTTCAAAAAATGGCATTATCAGTTTTTGGCCAACAGCTAATTTAGACTTGTTGATAGCTCTATATTATTTATGACAACAATGTAGCCAAAAGTATACCAAGCAAATATTGTTAACATTTCATCCCTAAAAATGATTTCTTCGTGCACTTTTTTTTTGCAAAAATTAAGGAAAATTTTTTTCCCAGTTTTTCAGAATAACTTACAGGGCCTCCAAATTTTTCGCTAGCAATATTTGGGAAAATTGTAGCTACGGTAAAGCTGAACAACTTTTGTCAACATATCAATATAATCTGAATTTATTTAAGCACCCTAAATACCCTATTAAGATTACCTTGTACCTAGAAAATGTTCGCAATCATCAAATATAATTTTTAATTCAGGTTTTTAAGGTTGAAATTGAGCGAGCCATGTACAAATATCGTTTATTATTTTGCAATAAAAAACCAAGAAACCTGTGGGGGAATATATTTAAAATGTAAAAAGTAGCCATATTTGCATATGTAAGTATGTACAAGTATGTATGTATGTGTGTATACAAATTAAAGTATTAAATCTCTTAATGAGGATTATCCCTGCGAACGTACATACATATTTGTTTTTTAATTGCGGCGCTCCACCTACGAATTAATTAAATTGTGTTAAATACTCAAAACACAGATTAGAACATGTAAATTTGTGTGAGCAAAAGTGTAATAACGTTAAAACAACAATTTAATAAAGCAAACAAACAACACACAAAGAAATTAAAAAGAATTGTGCCATAACAACTTTATCCGTGAAATAATGACACTTTAAATAATAAAAAAAGGAAACCAACTAAACAAACACCAACTAAAAACCAAAAGACCAAAGTCACGTGCATACTTTAAAAACAAACTACTCTGACGTGATAATTTTATAAGAATTTAGTAACTCGGGCAGTGAATGCCTACTACTATTACTTAGTGTTACCTTCTTTTAGGAAAGGAATAGTGATAGAGAAGACAGGTGGTGAAGGAAGCGATAGAGGATAACGTCATTCCTTTACAACTCTGCTTTTTGCAAGTTTTTTAATAATGCAGAGTTGCAACGCCTCTGTTGTTAATGAGGTGTATTAAATTTTCGAAGCTGTGTTTAAGTAGCCATTTTATTGGTTATTTTACTTTGCCGATGATTCTGGTACACAATACCGATGAAGGAAGGACGCTTTGATATTAATAATAATTTATTGCTTTTACGCCAAATCATGGGCGCATAGTGCAAGGTGCCAGTATTAGGTTATAACAGGCTGCCGATTTAAAGTAAAAACCAGCACACTTGGGTCCTTTGAGGTCCCGTTGTGCTAAAGGTGCCAGTATTACATTAGGATTATTATCCGCTGAAGTCTGTATAGTTCATTCAGTGACTAGTGACTATGCCTCATCACTTGAAATGTTCCACAACACTGACACAAAGGGACGCTAATGCATGTCAGAAAAATACGTGATGTTTTGTTTTAATGACTTCGTCGATAACCGAGCTCGAACCCAAGCAAGCATTAAAATTTAATTATAAACAAAATGTAGTTAAAAATTATGGAATTCATCCACACATATGTACATACAATAACAATTATCACTGAAAATAAAATTTTACTCAACAGCTCTTTCCATTGATCCATTAAATTTTCTTAATTGACTGAAAAAAGAAATATTTTCACATGCACACAATTTTATTTATCAATAATTTTTTTTATTGAATCAGCGATTTTCGCATTCAATCCAAAATCATTTTTTTTCTGTGTAAGAAAATATTAATTTTTTCCATAAAGGAAGTAATATTCGCTTAAATATGAGGGAAAGGTCCGAAAACAAATTTATACGAAATTTTTTTCGTCTAAATTAATGAAGTATAATAATAGAAAAATAGTTCACTTTAAAATAAAGAAATTATAGGCTATTCAAACTCTGCCACCATGTGCAGAATCTTATAATTTATTACGTTTACCCATATGTACAAATAAAACTGACACATTTTAAGAAGTTTTGGCATTTTCTCCGTACGAACTACCATTAAGTGAAATTATTGGAATCCATGCAC
Source organism: Nowickia ferox (assembly GCA_936439885.1). Classification (NCBI taxonomy): domain Eukaryota; kingdom Metazoa; phylum Arthropoda; class Insecta; order Diptera; family Tachinidae; genus Nowickia; species Nowickia ferox. The sequence continues at coordinate 115,591,686 of OW387025.1, forward strand.
AGACGTTGAAGAACTTTTTTTAGTTTTTTTTTGCTTGCATTCACACATTCACACACACACTTACGAAAATGGGAACACGATGTTATCTTATGCTCGTACAATCAAGAAAAATATGTACAACCGCCCAGCCAGCATTTTGTATCATGATCGACGGGAAAAATAACTGCATATGAGCTCATTTTTCGATCATAAATGATACTCCCGTTGTGAGAAAATGGTACCCTACAGATGAATCATCCCAAAGAATCATTTATGATACGATTTGCTGATATATTTTTGAGCAGTTTTCTGGAAGTATTTAAATCATTGGGTTTCATTTTGCGGTTTCTTTGCATTTTGGTACTCTATTTTCAAGAAACCATTATTTGATCATATAGATGAACCATAAATGAATCCTTTTCCAATGACTTAAGTGATAAATCAGTTTTTAATCATCCAAAGTGATCATATAAGAGATTTTTGAAAAAAAAATGATCACCCAAATGCTAATAAACTTAACTACATGGAAATACTATAAAAAAAGACGTGTAGGTACATACATACATACTCGTACATTCATATACATAAATACATCTGCACATAAATACATACATATATGTATATAAAATAAATAAAAATTATTTTGAGTAGACGGAACAAGTTAAAAAGTAAAATTGACACAGCAAATGAAAGCAATATTGCCGCAACAAAGAGAACGAAAGAATGTTGATGCTGCACAATAGACTTGAAGATAAAAATGTAATAGATATTTTCCAACATTTATTTTGTCGCTATTTCAGTTATCTTGTCCCTATTCTTACTTTCAGTTAACGAAGCCTATACTTATTGCTTGCTGGCACACATTTACACACGTAAATATATATTTATATTATAAAGGTATGATTGACACAAAACGGATGTGTCAATAAAAGTTGAAATGTTTTCTTTTTCCTGAAAATGTTGATTTCATTGTATCTTTATATGTATGTATGTGTATATAAATATGTAAATGTAATTTAACGAATGTAATATGTAATATAAAAAGGAAAGTAACCATTAACTAAATATAAGAATCATCAGTACGAATTCGATTTCCACTATAATAAAGGCAAGTGTAAACAGTTTTAATCAGGTGATGAAACATATGTATACCCCCATACTCATAAAAGAATAAAATGTGTTGGAAATCCATTTAAAAAGTTTTTGTATGGAAAATTCGAAATAAAATACATTTCAAACTCATTTAAAATTTTTATGAATATGGAGGATAATGTCTTACTTTCTCTCTCTCTCTCTCTCTCTGTCGTTTGAAAAGGAAATTTAAAGGAATAAAATTTTCTACAAATATCGATTTACTAAAATATGGGAAACTTCCCGCTAAGCTAAAGATTTTGGTCAAGTTTGTGGCATCGAATACACTTTTTAAGTCTCTACACTGAAAAAAAAATTTACATAAATTCAACGAACTCAAGTTAATTTATTTAAATTCATTAATATAAATGTTCATTGAAATCAAAAAAAAATTATATACATATGTACATACATACATAGATAGACCATTTTTTTATTTTATTCGTTGAATTTAGCAATGAACCAGGTTTTTGATAGAATGCATGATATTTATGTTGCACTCAAAGAACACGTTCATTCTTTTATAAATAAAAGGAAAAATTTAATATTTTTCCAGAAAGTGTGCATTTCACCTGTTTACTGATTTTAAGTTCCAATGCTAAAAATCGTGCGATCTACGAAATCAACGTAATTTTTCGGAATCACTGTGATTTGACATATCGTGATTTGCAGAACAGACCCATTCTATCTAAAATCGATTTGAAAAAGACTTCTGAACAAAAACAGCTGTTCGAACCAAATTTATGGCAACACTGTATTTTATTATAGGTTACTCGCCATAACGCCATAGCCATAATCATAACCATAGAAATCAATTCAATTTTGGGTTTTTCGCCATAACAGCATAAATAGCTATTTACTGGTTATATGTGCATACATACATATGAATAATGAATAAACAAATGGAAAAATAAACAGCTGTTTATGGTTACATTAACACTAAAAGGTGAAGCAAATATATTTATGGATATGGCAATATCGTAAGGCACGTTCTATTGAACCTTTACTATGAAATATGCTTTCCAGCTTAAGGGTTAAGTTTATAATTGAGGATCAAAGAACAAACATTATGGTTACAAGAAGGAAGAAAACTATGTATAAATTAACACAAAATAAATTTGATTAAGGCACAGTTTTTAAGCACTCGCATAAATACCCATTTACATAAACATACATACATATGTATGCATGAACTCGTACATATGTACATATAAAGATGCATAATACATGACAGTGTTTGAGTGCGAGTGCCGCGTACTTGCAACCTGACACATGCCACATCATGTTAAAGTTAAAACATGAGGGAAGCAGAAGCTTTTTATAACCGAGAAGTTGCACATATGTGAAGAGAAAAAACTAATAACAAAGATTAAATTAAAAAAACGAAGATTCAATTAAAAAATTAATTAGTTTTCAATCAATCACGGAAATTTTAGTATTAACTCATCAATTTTAATTAAAACTTTTTTTGATTTTTTCAATTAAAGAAATATTATATTAAATAAAAATTTAAATGATATTTCTTTTAAGATTCAATTAAAAAATTAATTGAAATAATCAGAAATAATTTCTTAGTCGGGCTTAAGTTCAGTAATTTCAATTCTTATTGAATGAAATATTTTTTATTAATTAATGTGAGTTTCTAAAGAAGAGAAGAAAAATTAAATTAGACTATAAGCTGGGGGAAATACCGATATTTTTCTGTGCAGCAACGCACGTCATCAGCACCCAAGTCTATCTACTGTAGATATCTACTGTAGATAGACTATAGTTCAACTAAACATTTAAAATTGTTTCAATTAATTGAAATATTCTTAAAGATTCAGTTACAAAACTAATTAAAAATTATAATAGATTCAATTAAAATATGAGTTAAAATATTTAAAAAATTCAATAATATTTCAATAAAAAATAAATAAAAAAAAATGGAAACAAAAGTATAATGACCGCTATCGGTATTTTATGGTCTTGTATAAGTGTAAATGCAGAATATTACAGCTTTACAGCTTTTTAAGGAAAGGCACTGATATTTTGCATATACATACATACACTTACACAAGACTATTTTTTTCATATAAGGCTTTGCTTGTAGAGAAATAAGAGGACAAACAAAATGAGTTTCTGCTTTTATTTTAAAATTTTATTTTTATTCAACCCATGTCAAAATTCTATGAATGAAAAAAAATTTAGGCTGAGTAGTTTTTTCCCATATAAAATGTCAAACCCAATTAAGGGATTAATTGAGTATTTTAACTGAAAATATTTTTTCAAAACAATGTGGCATACTTTAACAAACAGCCCAATTTTCACCCATAAAAACAAAAGTTATATAGTTTACGTACATTAATACATACATTAATATTAATATGAAATAATTATTTATTTCATAGTGCTCTATGTTAAGCTCTGCTGATAACACTTTTTTGATAAAGCACTATATTCAGTTAATAGAAACGTATATTTAATTAAAATATTAATCAACAATACTATTTTCTTTAAGCAATCACTTTATTGAAAAAAATTCAACAATAATTTTTTCTGTGCAGATGTTCTCGTAATAATAATTAATACATATTTTCATATATTTTCCATCAAGTTTCGGCATAACCCAAGAAAGCTAGTTTTGCTAAAAATAAGTTTAAGGTTTTCAATTTACATACAACAAAAAAAAGATATAAAAAACTACTAAACTATCCATTTGGTTGTAAATCATAATAGGGGCCACTATTTAACGAATTTTTCTATTATTAACTTCAAAATCGCATTTTTTTTTAGATATGACTATGTTGCAATAAAGGAGGATGTATGTACATATGTATACCCAACATATATATATAGGGTGTTTTTTATTGAGGTATAGAACTTTAAGTTGGCATCACTTTTTTAACTGGCGGCCATTTTGTCAGCTGTCAAGTGATTAATATTTAGTTTGGTTTGCCATTTCATCATGAACAGGTTGACAAAAGAACAACGCTTGTAAATCGTGCAAATTTATTTCGAAAATAATGGTTCAGTTCGCGAAGTTTACCGCAAGCTCCGTCCATTTTATGGTCGACATAATCGTCCATCAGAGCAATTAATTCGGTTAACCGGTCACACTTTCGTCGTCAGCATTTTCATTTGGTCCACTGTATGTGGTGACAGTTGGTGCAAATTTCAGCACAATCGTGTGACAACTTCATAGTAGTGTTTGACGTTATTCAACCACTGATTTTTGGTGATACAATTTTTTAATCTCATTTTTTTAGAATTTTAAACGAGAGCTTTTTAAAACTCTATTTAAAGACAAACATTTTATAAAAATCTTAACTATTTTTAAAAATCGCAGCGTTCTTTAAATTTTTCATGTATCATTTGATGATTATTTTTGCGTTTTTCCATGATTTAATGCTAATTTTCATTAAAAGCTTTTTTACAATTAACTTAATATCAAAATTGTTTAGTTATCTAACAGTTTTCGAAAGCTCATGAAATTTCCATTCGAACAAGCCGAAACATAAACACTTTGGTCAAGTTTCTTAGAAGACTCAATAAAATTTCAGCATATTTTAAAAGAATATATAAAATAAGTAAAGAAAACCTTATCGTTAAAAGTGGGAAGCTCGATTTTGATTTTAGACCCATCGTTTCTTGGGCAACACATACAAATTGAACCACTATAGTGTATATAGAAATAAAATTAAAAACTAATAGTATTTGATAAGTAAAGTTTTAAACATAAAACATATAAAGTCCGTAAACAGAAAAAAGTATTCACCAGTTAATGTTTTCAATTAAGAATTTAATTGAATAAATTTGAGTGGAAATACTTAATAAATGTTAACAAATTGTTTATAGGTGAAAATTTAATAAATTTTTTAATTGATATTACAAATATTTTAATTGATATTAAAAAATTATTCATGTTACTTTTTTGTATGTAGAAATTGAAAAGAATTTAATATTTAGCACGAGAACTTTAATTAAAAAATATTATAAGTATTTATACATACGTATGTATGTGTGTACGTATTTACATGCATGTATGGCTTTTTGCCGATATCTAAGTCTGTGAAGAGTTTAAATTTAGGTCCAATGAGAACATAATGCAATACCAAGCATTCCCAACAGGCAAGCTTATAAATGAGATTTGGTGACCAATTCCGAAGAATAATGAATAAAATACACACATTTGTTGTGATAAAGTTTCAATCGAGAAGTGAAAAAAAGTTTTTCTTTTACTATAAATTATTCCAAATAAAGTTTTTAATTGCATCCTTCAACAACAAGTATGTGCTGAGTTAAATAAAATTTCCAACTACTCATTTGTGCGTTATTCAATCCCATCATTTATTAAATTTTCGAACAACATTTATTTATCTAATAGTTTGGGTGGGTTATTTGATAGAAACTAATTAAGTGTTCGGCTCGAATTCGCAATGATGAACTAAACTGCTTCTTTGGTAAAGCTCAATTGCAAACATAACAAAACTGTATAATTAATAATAAATAAGCAAATGTAGAACTGTATAATTAATAATAAATAAGCAAATGTAGAGTTCAAGTACTCGTATACAAATACGTAGAAGCAAAATGTTCACAGGAATCAGAACAGAATCACACTCGCATTGTGTAATGAAGTCATGTCTTTATAAAATATTTATTTTTTGCCGAATTTCTAACAGCTGATTTTTTTAAGTAAACCCAAAGTGACAGTAAATACAGAAAACAGTTACGGAGCAAAAAAAATGTGTTTGGGAAACAAATGGTGGCAATGAAAATTATAATAATGTAAAAGTTATTATCACAATTTTAGATACAATTTGTATGAGAGGTATTTATATACATACACACATCTATACATATGTATTTACACGCAGACACCCTTAATATTAGGTCACGAGGTATAGGTTAACTATATTTTGTTTGCACTTATTCTTCCACGAAGTAAACATTGAAATAAAATTATTTAACCGTAAACGCGTTGAGTGTTTACTCACAATGAATAAAGGGAATATAAAGAATTCGCAAGAGCAATGGGAATTTTATGTGAAGAGAGGAGAATGTAGTGGAAACTAAATGAAAAAGTTTAGAAAACAGAAAAGTATTGAAAGCAAACCTTTGAAGGTTATCATCAGGCGCAGAATCAGAGCATATCAACACGTGGTTCTAGCTTTGATATAATCATCAGCAACATACGAAAGACATATAGAAATATTAGTATGTGTAGTTATGCATTACACAGATGTACATACTTACATAATTATGTACATACATACATGTGTAGAAATGTAATTTAAAACGTAATACTGGTTACTTCACATCTGGTACTTTTAGTACGAGTGGGAATGTATCAAGCTAATAAAAAAGGCATGGCGTGTCATGCGTACTGCTCGTGTTTGCTATAGAAAAGATGCTTATAAGGACACAAGATCGTATGGAATTTCTATTTATATTTTTTACTTTCCGACGCAAAGATCTCAGTTTCAGTGGAAAATGTTGTGGCAAAAAAACTAAAAGCGTTGGAAATTTTCATGAAATGGAAAAGTTATACTTGGGTATATTTTTAAATTTTTACTTAGGTTATATTGTATATTAAAAAAAATTAATCTTCACAGTTTCGTTCTAATGCTTTTTAAATGCATAAAACATAAAAATCCATCAACAAAAACCACTGGTCTTGGTGGTAATTTGATATATTTGTATATATTTTTAACTGAAAAACGCTTAATAATTTAAGTTTATTTGATCACGTATCAAAACTATGCACATACGAGTACATGCATATATGTATGTCTATTTTATGTAAATAGTCCTAACAAAGAGCAGATCTGTGTTTTTGTATAAACAAATGGAAGGGTTTTCGCAAATTATATTTTTCAAATATATTACGCCATACATCCTTAGCCGTATTATGCTGAAATTGTTATTGGACCACTTTCTGTTGTGGTGGCTCTTAGCTTTTTCATACATGTAAACTGTGAAAAGTGAATAAACTGCTAAAGTTTGCGATAGCAGACACTAGTTATTAAATATTCATCTGCCATTCTTTCTATTGTGTTTAATTTTGCTTTTTATTTTCATCTCTTGCAACAAAAGATAAGCATTAAATTCCTCGACAATGTAGAACTATAAACAAAGATATTCGAGTGTGTGTGTGTGTGTGTGAGTGTGTGCGTATACGTAATGTTGATATAAAATAGTCATACGTAATACGATAGCAAAAAAATATAAGGGTGTGTATTTTGAAAAAGAGTACATACATCCATATGTATGTGCATATGTATGTATGTATATATATATATGTATGTAATTATCATTAACTCAACGATTGTATTGAACTTAATACTTAATAATGTTAAAAAGACTAAAGGAAGAAAGTTGGAAGAATTAATCTCTTTGGTTGAAACAATTCAAAAGATCTCATACCTTTATAGCAAATGAGTTACTCTAATTATAATTAAAAATATTGAACATTTGGGAAAACTTTTTGTGAAATCGAAAATATTGATGCAACAATCCATATAGTTGAATGTACATACATACATTTATCATCAAGATTACTGTAAGCACCTGTCACTACGCCGAAATTGAAATGCAATTTTCTATTGAGTAAGCTTTGATACACTGGTCTTGATCAAGGTTCATGGCTGCTTGGGCTGAGCTAATTTTGGAGAGCTAGGCTAATATTTTCGCTTATCAGCTCTGTTGGTAAGGGATAGCACCTAAAGTCATCGCTACGATCAGTAAATGAATGCCTGGTATTAGATACTTGCACTAGTATGACCATTATGCCTTATACCAGTTTATCAAAATCATTTTACTTGGGATTTGGGATTAAAGTGCAGCCACCACGTAGCTTGGACTCACCAATAGTTAACATTTGACGATGGCCCACCACTAATCGTAAAATAGTTGGGAAACATTAAAAATGTATGCAAAATCGAATTAAACGCTTGTTTTGCAAAGATTTTTGTTTGAAGCTTTTAAACTTATTATGTTTGTATGTCGTAAATCTCAATAACATATTAACCCCCATATTTATAAAAAAAATTATTTAGCTTATTTAAAAACTTTGGGTTAAAGTGTACTAATGAGTTACTTAAGCAACAACGAAGTGCATATATGTAGGTGGTGCTTAACTAACAAAACTAGCAAAAGTTCCTAAGATATTAAAGATGGTTCTTATATCGTCTTAAACTTTCTTGGAATATTTTGAAATTGCACTCTCATGATAATAATTTTTTATTAATGGTGTTTGAGTTTCAACAAATTTTCATATAGTTTTGATAAGTTAATCTCGAGACTAGAAGAAGTGTTCTCTTAGGTCTATATTTTTCCATTTCTCCGAGATGAGATTTAAGTCAAATATGAGAAATGTATTTGTACACACGAAAATTTATTTTGTTGGCAATTTCCGCAATACGAAATTTTAAACTAGAAACCTTACTAGTAGAGATGGAGAAAATTGTTGAAATTCAAATAAGCAGAAATTTCAAATAATTTTTACAAAATTAAAGCAAGAGTTGCGATCGATAGCAGATGACCTGATTTGACCCAATCTAAAGCAGAATACCCGGAAAAAGACATCACCATGACTTTATGCAAAATAATTGCTTCATATATACATATAAATTAGATAACTTATAAATTATATCAGTTTTGCAAAATTAAATAAAAATTATCAGAAAATTAATTTTTAGTTTTATGGAATTTTTCGCCATTCCAAAAATTTACAGCTCACAAATTTTCTTATTAGGATTTTTTCTACTACAATTTGCTGTCATACATATGTATATACATAGTATTTTTTAATTTAAAATTTTACATTTAGTACACGTTTTCTAAAGGTCTATTTAGGGATACATATGTAAACTGATTGTTCGACGAACTCGCATATTAAAGGATTGCAATTGAATTACATAAACACAGCATTTAAAGAGTTATTCCTCTATTCTCATTCTCTTTTGTCAAAAATTAATTTATGAATATACTCTACTCTCTTTTCTTTTAGTCATCAGAAGACAATAATCAGTGTTTGAAAATTGCTCGAAAAGGACTGTCACAGAAAGTCGTTTCGAAAAGAAACAGATTAACGTAACAAAATCGTCATCATCATCATCATCATCATCACAAACATCTCTAGGTGGAAAACTACAATGCTCATATGTATGTATATATATTTTATATATATTGTATATATATTGTATATATATTGTATATATACATATAAATTATATGTGTGTGTGTGTAGGTTCGTATCTGTATATAAAAACCATGCCTAGCCAAGCAGCCACACCAAGCAGCGTTCTCAATTACTTTTTAAATATTTTCCCCAAATTCTCGTTTTGTTATCCCTAAAAATCCCCAAGCAATAAAATTATTTCAATTCAAAAATATGCACATACTGCAAATAGTTATATATTTTAATGCGTTCTTTTACTGAATACACTTATTTACATTAGGGCGGCTCAAAGTGCATCGGTGGCAATAACCTAAAAAGTCGTTTAATAAAAACGAGATATACGGAAAATTTTCATAAGAAATCATTGTTCTAAAATGAAACCCTATTCGGAGAAATCCAACAATTTCGCAAGGCTTCGGAATAGAGAAACTGAAGACTTTTGTTTAAATGAAGGACTTGTGAAATGCGAAAATCCAAAGCAATTTTTTTCATATTAAGTTTTAATATTAAAGTTATTTTGTTCTTAACTCATCTCAACATTTTCAGAGTTATTCACTTTTTTATTTTAATTTTTATACCTGTAAGCGAGAAAAATCGCGGTTTTTTTCATAGTTTTGTTAATATCGGTGCATAAGCTTTGATTTTATTCACAAACTACTTCAGCATAGCGTTTAAAAATAGCAATATCGTTTTAAAATTTAAGTCAATAGATTTAAAATAATATTTAATTTCCGAAAAATCCCCAACAGCATAACACGTTGTCCACGAAAAGGCCCCAAGAGATTAATACGAAATGATTATCTATAATCCAAAAAAAAACTGTTTTGGGGATAAATGTCCAAAAATGAAAACGCTGACTGACACCATGTTAGCAAATATAACAAACCCAAAATGTAAAATTTCTCTGTGTTGAGTTAAGAGCTAAAACGCGAGAGACACGAAAGGATGTGAAACGAAGAATGAGGGAAGAAAGAAAGATGTTAAGTGTACGTGCACGTGTTTGTATGTATTTTATGACGAGACGCGCCTAGCCTAGCAGCTGTAAGCTTCTTTTTGCTAATGATGATGCCCACAATAATTCAGTTTCAATATTTAGTCTACTCTGAACATTTAACGCGTCAACATCCCGAATTGGAATGTAGCGTAAAGTAAAGCAAAAAATGGTCTAGTGTAGTGTATTTAGAAAACGTACAAATAGTGTGAGCACTATGCTCCAGGGGATACAAGAGCAAGGAAATGCTCAATTGTAAAGCATAAAGAAAAGAAATACAAAAAAAAAACAAATTGTATGCTTCAACTTTTTGGGTGTGGACTTTTTCTTTTAGCAGTGATAGCTGCTGCTTTTATTTCCATTAGAAAAATAGTTTATTGCTTTTTCTTGAATAACTAAAAAACCCAATTAAATTGATTTCAAATTAAAAAAAATCTATAATATCCTAATTTAAAAAAAAATAGAAAATAATAAAAATAATGGATTGGATAACATAAATTTGTCCATATATTGTGTATGCGTTGTACAATTACAATGTTGAAGTCCTTGAAATATTTGATGATAAAAATAAATGGGCATTTATTCTTTTCGTGTGTGGTTAAGTGTTACATATAAGAAAAATTACAAATACGCGTTCAAATAAAAAACTAAATAAAAACGACCACAAATTCTGAAACAATTCGAATATTAAAATTCCGTTTTAGAATTTACAATATAAGTAAAAGCAATTTCAAGAAAATTTAATTTAAAAAAATATACATATGTATGTATGTATGTATGTATGTAGGTGTGGATACAATCATCATTGTACTGATGCTGTAAATGACTCTGAATGTGTTGAAAACAAATGGCAAAAGATCTAATTATGTACTTTATACCACCAGAGCACATCGCATCACCACCTCATCATCAGCATGAGTGTCCACATCACCATTAACATCTTTAGCAGTAACCAATCTACAAAGGACTCGTTGTCTCTATTGGTTTCATTACAGTTAACGAAAAGAACCTTTTTTTATTATTGAAACTATAAAAAGGGACCCGAGGCAATTCTAATAAATAATTCTTTCAGTCTTTCTTTTTTTATTTGGCCTTTTTATGTTATGACACTTGGTAAAAGGAATCTAATAATAATAATGATACTCGTAATAAAAAGAAAGAAAACAAGAATAAAAAAAACTAAACTGGACAAAGCATTTGCAGTGACAACAGCGACATAAAAATCTCACATCCTGTTGAGTAAAAAATATTTTCTTATTATTTCAGAATCCAGGGGTCACTTAGTGCAAGTGGACCATAATTTTGCCCACTTATAATATCCATACTTAATCATATGCTTAATACCGCGTGAATTTATTACATTTTTTGTATAGAATTAGCACTTTAATGATGTTGACCACTCGAATACATATTTCCTCTAATTTGTATGAGTGCCTTCATTCAGTTTATGTTAACGAAGGTCATCTGAAAAATGTGATAAATTACTAATAAATGGAAACTTTTTCTTAATAAGTTATATTACACTACATACATACATATGTATGTGCATATATGTACATACTTATATTTGAGAAAAATTTCAAGCCTAAGACCTTGTAGAGGTTATGAAACGACTATTTTCGGGCCAGATTAAATAGACTTTGTAGAAAAGGTGGGATCAGAATTATTGTAATCATACGACATTACGATGCAATATCAGAGTAATTGTATCACTATGAGAACACAATACGTTCACAAATGCTCATGCTGGTCGGCTTAAGCACACAGGTAGCAAGATTCTTGCTCTGAGGGTCTCACGAAATCTAATTGCGAACTACCTATCATAGGTTGCTTTTTATCAACTCAAAGTCTCTTTCTAGTCACAAACGCCTTTAGCGTAAGCAAAGGCGAACATTTTGTTACCATGAAATTTTCCTTTCGCCCGAACAACAACTTGCTATTATGAAATTCCCGTGAACTTTTGTTCCCTTCGAAATATATTCGTTTTTATTCGAAACCGCAAGTATACTGATGAGTTTCCTTTGGTGGAACGAAATGCATATAGACGGTGCTTAACGAAAAAAAAAGTCAAAATTCCTAATACATTAAGCGATAAATAAATTAAACGATATACTTCGGTACTTCTTATATGAAAAATTTTTAAAATTTTCAGGATTGGTTTAATTTTTTATAACACTTGAAAGAAGAAATTATCCGAAATGAAAGCAAAGAATTATAAGAAAAAATAAAGATGTTAAATTAATATAAAGCTGACTTCCAAAACGTATCAATACAAAGTCTGTACACTTTTCAGATATGGTATTTATATCGTGTACAGGCACAAAGTTGCGAAAAATTGTAATCATGAGGATATACTTTGAAACCGATGCGCTGAGTACTTGTTTGTGGTGTTTTTAATGCTTGTCGTCGATGTTTTGAAAGGGTGTGCTGCATTATTTGGAAGTCAGCTCAAAATTTCTGATATAATTTTTTATTGTATCCAGGTTTTTTAAGCATTAGAGATTTAACAAAGCTGAGTTTGCGTATCTTTTTTAGCCATGGCACACATAATAGAATCTCTGTTCAACATTTTTACTACTACCTTAGAATTTTTCGGGTAAACTTCAGATGTGGGCAGATTTTCCCGCATCCTTTGCAATAATATATCAATTTGCATTTTATTTGTTGCACTACTCCAAAACTTAAATTATTATTTAAAAAATATATTATACTGACGTCGTTGCTTACATTTTATTTTTAACAGTTCGCCACTACAAAACGAAATGAACGAAAACTATTAAAATGGCGAACAAATTCCCATGAAAAAATCCTTCATGATAGTGGGAATATTTTTCGAAGTTGCCATATGTTCACGTTAGCAAAATTTACGATAGTGAGTTTGTGAACAAGAAGCAAAATCCGAGGGGAGTTTTATTTACGATAAGGGTGAATGAAATATGCCGTGATACCAGTTCTTAAGCCATCCAATTTTAAGCTCTATGTGACATGAGCTTTTGTAAATACCTATATACTGGCATCAAGTCTTCGGGAATTACTAACACAACATGCTGCGCGTCAGGGAACAAGAAATCGATCGAAATGCACTAAGTTCAATAACGGCTTTTACTTCCACTTATAAGTATACAAGTATGCAGATGTAAATAAAGAAATCCTTTCTTTTCAAAGCTTTTCACGACCGTTGTTTTTAAAGCTATGCGACCCTCAAATTACTGTCAGCCTAAATTTCTATGTTTAACACGTTAACACTCCAAAATGATTCATCTAGGTCGAAATAACACATTGATTTTTAAATTTATATTGAAAACAACAATATGACGATTAAATTTGTTTTTATTGTCAATGTAAATTATCGAACGAATGTAAACTTCCGTTATCGTTAAACAAGTCATAAATTAAATGACAACTTTGAACAAAATCAATAACATTATTCCACTTTATGTTCGGTATCGAATTATTAGAACAATAAACATAAAACAAAACATAAACAGCCGTATGTTAGAAAATATTAGTTTGTATTTCAAGTGTGCTTTAGTCAAACTTTTCATGGAAATTTTGTTTAAACCTAAACTATTTTTTTTTTCAACATGGCAGTAAATTTCTAAAATTATAAATAAGGACTTTATGTCAAATAAATATACTTCGGTAATTCATGTATAATTATAACTTTAATTAAATGGAAAAAAGATTAAAAATAAAATTTTTAACATTGATTTGTATACATGTGGATGTATCGTATCATACATATCGTGCATCAACCGCCAAAAAGCTTAAGCGATATAATTTTCGAACTTAATTTTTTGACGATAATCGATTATTTACGATCGCAAGTGATGTTCGGAAATAATGAAGGTTAAGCTCTTTGGCGGTTATGATACGATATGTATAATAAAAAAATAAGTATTATAACTACATATTAAATTAAAAAGTGTTCTTATTAAAAAGATTTTCAAATTGCATTTGACTAATAATTATGTACATATATTTTTTCAACAGCTCTTTTTCCAAAATTGTCTTCTTACTACGAACAACAACTCTTCTATTGGATTATTCCTAAAAATCTAACTCCTAAAGCAATTAAAGCAATAAATGAATAAAAAAAACCCCAAAAATCAAAAAGAAGTTGTAAACAGTCGTCACCAGTAATACAATTATCCAAATAGCAACGAAGTTCATAAGCCCAAAAATTTTGATATATAAAAACAAGATACAAAAGAACCAAAAGATAAATAGAAAGTGTGAAATAATAAAGTGAATAGTTGTTGTTTTCTTTAACGCCATCTATGTACTTCTCAAACTTATTACCAACCAGTCAAACAAACCCACCCAAAATAAACCCACATTTTATATAATAAAATAATAAAATTTTCAAAAAAAATAAAAAATACACGAATATACGAAAAGAGTGTAAAAGTAAACGAAAGAAAGCAACAAAGCCCAGTGCAGGAAAATAACAAAATAAATCAAAAATGCAAAAAATATTGAAAAAGAAAAATTTAAAAAGAAGTTAAATAAAAAAATAATAACCGTCCTTAACATAAAATCAAATAAAACTAGATGCAAAATTAAAAAATAATGTAAAAAAACTTACCTTCTTCATACATATTCAAAGTCAGCTTACATACACGGACACATGGGATGGATGTCTAACACTCAAATAAACCAAGCGAACAGCCCAACCTGAAATCGCCGCTGTATGTATTGGCACATATGTATGTATATGTGTACGTATTATGTTTATATACTTTTTATATCATTATGTTTTCTACGCTGTCGCTTTCCTGTAAAATCATAAAAATTCTTGCATAAAATTACTTTATACGACGAGCACTAAGAAAACTTTAAGTGTTTCTTAATGCAACTTAAAAAATATTTACATACATATGTATGTATATACTACAAAAAAAATTGACTAGAACACTTACAACACAACAAGGCAACATCGTCATCCAGCAGATGCGGACAAGCTAAAAACAGCTACCACAATACTACAATAACAGCTGAAACATTAATCATACGCCTCGATGCTCCATGATTTGCTCAACTGTAATAAAAAGGGGAAAAAGGTGAATTATACTTATGAAAACATAAAATATAAATGTATTTAAAAATGAGTAGAAGCGTAAAAAAAATTTGGTTTTTATTAAGTTATTATACTTTATCTTTATTACAAAAATGACCAACAACAGAAACAACATCAATTTGCATTAGGTCGAGGGCAAATCAAATTCAAATGCACTGACAGGTATAATACTCGTAAACAAATTACACGTATTCGTAACGTGACCAAGCATTTTTTGTTTTCTATAAAAAACAAAACGGCCGGTCAGACTTGAAATGTTGACCTTGCTTTTTCAAAGAATTTTAAATCTTAAAGTTTTACTTTTTGGACATTTGTGTGCAGGGTTTTTTAAAGCGTTTCTTCATCTTTACTTCGAGTGTTCGGTATTAATTTTATTATCATGCTGTATTGAAAATTACCAAAAAAAAATTAGGGCCTTTGTTTTGGTAATTGAAGGGCCTCATTTTGTAAGAGGCATTGAAGCATTCAACAAATTTTATATGGAAAATATATAAATTACTATAACAAAACACATATGTACAAAATTTGTCAACGCTAAGCTTTGCGTTTTACAAAACAAGGCCCAAATACACTTTACCAAAAATTGTACGGATATGTTTATTCTTTCTGTGGCAATAAGGACAAAGTGCTTAAGTCATAGTTTACTGTTTTGCAGTAGATCACTTTTAGACTTTCAAGTCGATTTTCAGAAAATCATTTCTTTTACAGTTAAATTGGCAAATTCGGTATACACTTCAATTTTTTTTTTTTCTAAAAACATCGTCCTACACACTTAAACTAACAAATTCAATTTGAAATATACCAACGTACAAGCTGAATTGATTATTATTCCGTATGAGATTATAAGTCGAAAAAAGATAACTTTCTCAAAAATCGCACAAAATAATTGAGATTTTGCCCAGAAGTACTTTTGGCTATGAAGATTGCTGGGTTGCTATTAACTCAAAATCAGCTTATCTTGACTTAAGCACTTTTCCTTTTTGCCACAGATATATACATATATGTATATATTATTTTCCCAATATTCACTTGCAACCCCACAGAGCATGTCTGTATGTATAATTTGTTTTTTTATTTTGGATAGTGGAATAAGAGATGTGCGTCCGTCTGTACGTGATATCGATTTTCCTAAGCCCCCCCAAAAGCTAGATACTTCGGTGTCAGACTGATGTGACAGGATTTGTCTTAGCTCGATTTTTGTTTTATTTTGGCCCAGCTTCCCTCTATTGACAATGTTTTATTATAAGCCAGGGCTGGAAAATGGAATTTTTTTAGATACTTCGGTGTCAGACTGATGTGACAGGATTTGTCTTAGCTCGATTTTTGTTTTATTTTGGCCCAGCTTCCCTCTATTGACAATGTTTTATTATAAGCCAGGGCTGGAAAATGGAATTTTTTTAGCATATAACTTTTTTTTAAACAGTACATTTGCGACTAACGGAGAACTAAAATCAAAGCCCTAAACGTCTAAATGACGTTGCCATAGTGATTTTTACGTGGAAACAAAAATTAAATTATGAAAATGTTAAAAAAATTTTTCATGAAAAATTTCATGGTACAAATTCATTATAAATTAATTTATTAATATTTTTGAGAGATTTCGAAAAAAGTGTTTTTGGGGAAAGAAATTAACATTGGTCTAGTAATGTAATATGTTTCGTGTACGTCCGTGTACGTCTAATAGTAACGTATATACATACATGTAGATACTCATATGGTTACAGATATGATGCCTCAGAAACTGTGTTGGGTTCGACTACATGTGTGATATTTGTATTTTGGAACAAAAATACAATAAAAATTTTAAGGCATGTAGCCACTACTAGTAATTTTAAAAAATACAACCAATGTGCTGAAAATTCCCGTGGCATCATCGCCACATACGTATGTGGCTTTTTACATGCCGTGTACTATAGACTTTAGACATTATGTAGCTAAAGCCATTTTTATATCCAATAACTAGGGAAAGGATTTTCATGCATTTAAAATCGCGTTTTATGTACATAAAATATACATTAAAAATATAAAAATATGTATTAAAAACTAATAGAATATGCATTTATTAACTCTATTTTCAACATTTAATAACATTAAAAACTTCAAAAAATTAGCTTCATTGCTTTCTTTTTTTTCAAATCCTATGGAATGCAAAATAAAGTTAAGAACAAATTTTATTTACGTAAATGAATAAGTTTTTTGTAAATTGTCAAAAGTAAATCTGACTATTTTTTCTGTCTTTCAGAGACCGCATCTTCAATTAATTCAAATTGAGCTGTTAAAGAATCAAAACCATTTAATTGGGCTATAGTGTCAACACGAAAGCCATCCTCTGGGTGCACAAATATCAATTCAGTGCTTAAGTTTCTTTTTTTAATTTAAAATTTCGGAATTCGTATCCCTGAATATTTTTCTTTAAAGGCTGCAACACGCAAAGGAGCTTTTAAAAACACTTTCTATCCACATGAAATTAATACGGAACCGGCAAAGAGCACCAAAAAAAATTACGCACAAACATTTTTGGGGTTAAAAGTGCTTTTATCCCATGATTTTGTATTTATTTCTTGTATTGAATTTTTCAAACGAATTGAGTTTTCATTCCAGTTGAAATTATTTTCGTTTTCCTCTTTTTTGTTCTCACACAGTCGTGAGAATTGCAAAACTACTTTGCAACTAATCAAAAAATACCAAAATTTACTTTATAACATGAACAAATTAAAAAATGTTTTAAAAATATACATTTATAATGAAATATGCAAAAATATGTATTTATGTTAAAATATGCAAAAATATGCACTAACAAATCGATGCCATTTCCTCTCAAATTTGTTGATTTGCAAAGATATGTTATTTACTTTGAACTATACAACATGAACGACAGAAAACATGTATTTACATGAAAATCCTTTCCTACTACTAATAACCAATATACCAGTATGAGGTAATACTACAAAAAAATGCTTTTATATAATGTTATAAATTAAAATTATTTACATACATACTATTATATGCCTTGATAAACAGTATATTTATGTTTTCTTGCAAGAGCACACAAACTCAACTCCAATATTCTCAAGAGAATTCATACGACATACATACATACATATGTTTGTGTGTGTATTTATGTATGAATGTATGAAATGAATGCTATTTTCCTGTATGTCCACGGTAGTATGTACGTGAGTACGTACATACATACATACACACATATATGTAAATAATATCTGCTAAACTAATCACAATCTACCACACCCTCTCGTTACAGAACTGATTACAAAAACGGAACAACAACTGTGGCAGTAAAAGCGAATCGAATAGTGGAAATGACTAAAGCAGTCAACGAAAACTATAAGAAAGTTTCAAATAACATAGCGAGATATTAGAAATTGAAACTATGACCTGCGGTATACGAGTACATAAATGAAACCATTAAAAGAAAGTGCTGACAAAATGTCTTGCTGCTTTCAATAAAAAATTTAAGCAAACAAGTCGAACGAGAGTGAACGTTATATACAGCAGCACAATAACTTGCGATAGATACTTAACTTTGATTTCAAGTAATGAAAAGAAAAAACCAAAATTTCCTTAACGAATTTAGGGAAAACAAAAAAGTGCCAGAAGCAGACACTCGGAGAGTTGGCAACTTTTTCACATGCAATAAATATAAAGATTTTCAAAATGAACCTATAACAAAAATACTTAGACTTTAGGGAGACGAAAGAAGCAGAGATAACAACGTACATTTAAGAAAATGAAAGGATTTAAAAAAAGACATCTAAACGGATGTCCTAACAGCAGGCATAAATCAAAAAACAACAGGAGTCTTAAGCATCTTCGCAAACAAGAACTAAAAGGTGTAGCGGGTGGCAAGAAAATAATACGAAAAGCTCTCGAACATAAAACTGAACGGGAATTGGGGAAACAAACATTCCAACTAAACATGAAGCAACCGTATGAAAGATGGAAAAAAGAAGGTGGGATAACTTTTACGACATCAATAAAAACACGTTATAAATTTAACACCAAAATCACTGCCGCTTTAAAGTGTAGAAAACAAACTGCAATCAACACCTTCAACATTTGTAACTGTAACACAAACGACAGCAACGTCTCTTGTGTTAACAATTTAAAACATCATTTAATAGGAAACACTTCCGCAAAGCCAACAAACATTATCACCAAGATCCAGAGCAAAACTACCACCTCTTTAGAGAATAACAACAACAGCAACAACAGCAACAACAATAACAATGGTTGTTATGTCACAACTAGACATTTAAGGCCCAAAGGAGCAGATTTATCATGTTTAGACAAAGCAACAACAAAAACAATTGCAAAAGAAACAACAAAACCTGCAACCAGTCCCACAATTTTATCATCAGCGAGATTTGCCTTATTCACAACTACCATCACTAACAATAGCAACAGAGAAAGCAGCACAAACATAAACAACGATTCAACCTCCAACTCAACCACGTCCTCCTCAGGCCACATCACCTCAAAAAATAAAAAGCACCAAACAAAATCAACTACAAGAATCACTTCCACTGCTGAACTTTTAACACAACCCTCATTGTTTTTTGTTCTCTTACTATTTGGCCTGATTATAGTTATTTGTTCATGCCCTGCTGCACAAGCTATTCGCTTGGCAAACAGCATGACGAAAGGTCCATCTGCCAACAAGGAACAGCTCTATATCGGTCTAATTGCGCCCCACACAAACTTCGGCAGACGTGAATATCTGCGCGCCATCCACAGTGCTGTATCGGGTTTCAATAAAACGCGCGGTGCGAAATTAACGTTTTTTAAGGACTATCAATTCCAACCAAGCAACATCCGTTTTGACATGATGTCTCTAACACCAAGTCCAACTGGTAAGTGCACTACTTTTTCTTCCAAAACTTTCGCTTTTACCAAATTTCCAAAACACTAACTTTAAATTGGAAAATCTCAACACAATTGACAGACGTACGTGCGGTTGCTCATTACTTTCTTCTTCTCTATCGAGGAAATGACACCAGATTGAAAATTCAAGATTACTTCCCTTCATATTAGTCTCTGTTGTTTAACTTTCATTTAAGAACTTCTATAGATTTTATCTGACGAAATAAGTTAAGTACAGTGACACACGGTTATAGCGAACTAGAATGCTTATACCGACTATTTCAGTTCAGACAACCATAATCTATGAATCATGTCATTATCAATAAAAAAAAATTTAAACAAAGCTTAACCTAAAAATTAAGATAAGGCACATCAATATGATTTATCAATTTAAAAATACTCTTGGTCGAAATTTCAATGCTTCTTATCTTATTTAAATGCAATGCAGTGTTATTCAAAACTTAAGTAGAGTATTTGGTATTCAAGACTCCTCATGAATAGGATCCCGTAGAAAAGTAGCATCATTTGAAGCAGTAAAAATAAATTAAAATAAGACTTAAGGTATGGTCACACTTGGCAAACATTTGCCCAAAAAAGCGTAAAGGCCCTGTCAGATAAAACTTTAGCTTCGCGTTGCGTTGAGGATTCGCTTTGACATCTAAGATGAGATGTACATGCTTATATGAAACATCTCACATAAAGTACTTTCAACGCAAAACGAAGCGAATAGTTAGCCAACTCTCAACCTTTTGCGTGCTTTGACAATCAGTTGGTATAATTATCTTAATTTCTTTGGCCAAACTTGCATGTAAATACGTACTTTTATTAAACTTTTAAATTTACATAAAAAACGATTTAGTGACATCAGAGTAATCGAATTGTGCTGTATTTTATGCATTAAACAAAAAGTAAGTATTGTCAAAGTTTTTATTGTGTCATACACATTTTGCTTAACGCTTTTCTGCAAACGCTAGAAACGTCACGCAGAGCGTTGAAGTTATATCTGAAACCGCCTTAAAGGCCTGGGCACAATGAATCCCTCATACGTTAAACTTCGTCTTTTTCAACCGACAGCTAAGTTGAAACAGATGGTTTCGTATGAGGTCTGTTGCATTAAGTACGTGTCCGTCAACGCAAAGTACAAAAATTGGTCAACTTTTAACTTTTTGCGTACGTTGAGTAGTTTGACAGATATTGGTGAGTTGTTTTGATATGTTCTGATTCAAGTTTTTGTGTTTTGCGGCAGCAAAATTAAATTAAAACAAAAGAAATAAACGAGATAAATAAAAAAATTGAATTTAATGAATAAAATGGAGAACCAACCTATTGAAGCTGTTCAAATGCTTCTGTATATAAAGTACTCATTGTGCCAACCTTTTCCGTCGTTGCGTTAATGTCAGTTGAAAATGGCGAAGTTTAACGTATGACGTAAGATCTAGAGACTTCTGTCTTGGACTGATTTGTCAGAATTTGTCCTAAATAGATTGGTATTGAAAATCAACAAAATTAAAAAGACTCCAGTGCTGGAATATTGAGACTAACTAAATATAACTATATTTTTCTTTATTTTAGGTTTATTATGTCAAATAAGCGCTTAATAAACCTGAAATATTATTTATGAATATGGCAGTTTATATTTTAGAAAGATCGGTAATCTAGAGTTTTTTATGTTGGGCCAGTTTTTATACAAAAACCTATTTTGGCCATACAAAAGCTTTGGCTGCTGCACTCATTGGTTTTATGAAGCATTGCCAAATAAATTAGCTCATTTGGTTTGCAGGTACAAAATAAAAATTATTTTAAGATTATCAAATAGTAACACGGTTTTTTAAAACCATGTTTGTTATCAAAAAAAATACCATCGTATCAACTTTTCCACCCCTGCCATTATATTTTGTGTTGTTTATTGCAAAATCCATAGTTAAATTTAGTCAAGAGTCGAATCGTCACATCCGTGAACGTACTCGTACAACTCGTCACGTAAAAATACCATTTTCAGATTATGACATACCTGAACGAACTGAAATCCCATTCAGCTTATATGATTGACGTATTACTTAATTTGTTTTCGTACGATTGTCGATACGAGCACGGATGTGACGATTTGAGCCCTGAACTTATTTTTTATATTAATTTGTATATGATTCAAGAAATAAGCGGAATAAAAAAGTGACAGAGGGTTTTCATAAATTCATAAATTCAAACTCGACCCGCTTTATATTTTAAAAAATTTAAATTTATTAATAAACTTAAAACTTTTCAGTAACGCAGTATTTACAGTAAAACACATACAACAAATAAAACTAAATTTCGTTTTCCATTCATGCATTTTAAACACAAGTTTCTATAAATATAAGTATGAGTATGTATGTATGTATGTATGTGTCTGTGTTTAAAGTCGACATAAACAACTACAGCAACAATGATCACAAAAACAAAAGGAAGAACATTCTTGTAACGACAATCCTGCAGGCAGTGAATCCTTTCATCGAAAATCTCTAAGATAGTATTCATTCATTGTTTTTGATTTTTAATTTATTTTTATCGTTTGTTTTTTATTTCGTCCTTCATTTTTTGCTGCATATGAAAAATTGCGGAAAAATTGCAAACCATTCACTGTGAGAGAGATAAACTTATAAAGGGTGATTTTTTAGCAACTTTCTTTTTGGCAACACATGTTGCTGTCAAACATGTCTGGTCTATAATTTGGCCATGAAAATCGACTTACAAACGAACAACACCTGCAGATTATTGAATTTTAATATCAAAATTTATGCTCGGCTGAGAAAGTACATTGTGCACTTCTTCCATTTTATGGTCAGTTTGGGCGACCTTCTGAGGGTGCTGTTCGGAATCTTGTGACTAAATTTCGAACCAAATTTACATTATTGGGCATTAAACCACAAACATGCATACGTAGTGCGGCCAGAGGGAAATATTGCAGCTATATCCTCCAGTGTTGTTGATGACTGTGAGTTATTGTTTTGGCGCTTTTCTCGGCGCTACCGTGCGATGGGACGGTCAATTGACCGCCTAGATTGTGCGATTTAACGCCTTTAAACTATTTTTTGTGGAGCTATGTTTAGGCTCATGTCTATAGTTGAAGCCCGCAACGGTTGACGCATTGGAAGCCAATATTTAAGAATTTAATCGTGAGATACCGATATGTTGCAGATAGTATGCCAAAATTGGACTCAGCGTATGAACCATTTGAGGCATAGCCGCGCCGCGGTCAACATTTATATGAAATCATGTTTAAACATTCAATTATATAGACCTTTCTATCGACTCAAATAAAGATTTCATACATTTCTCTAAATTGTATGTATAATTTTTTTTAAATCAAATCCGAAAACTCTTAAAAAATCACCCATTATATGAAGACAAATGCCGTAAGAATCTTGATATTACACTGCACAACAATTTCGAACATTTTGCAAAATTACGGGGTTCTAAGAATGTATTCCGGTCATAATTTATTTTCCAAATTTAATCTAAAAAACTGAAACTAATAGAGAAGTGCTAAGTGCACAAGAAATACACCAATATACTCGTCGTTACATTTGCTTAGTGCCAGTTCATAGAACCCATGTAAAAGTGCTCGTCTGGCTATTTATATTGAAAACAAAACCAAAGCACTCAAAATTTGTTTTTGTTTTCAATGTAAATAGCCAGACGAGAATTTTTACACGGCTTCTATGAACTGACAGTTAATTTTTATTAAAAAACTTAACTTTACCGATTATTTTTTGAGTTTTATTCATTCCTCAGAAAACAAGTTTTTTTAGTTTTTTAAGCCATAACACTATTTACAGAAAAATTTCTAATTCCGCGAAACTGAAGTTGGCTTTATACAGAGTGGCGTAAGATTAATCACCCTATCGGAAGATACTATAATTTTTGTGGAACAAAAAGATACGAAATATACGTCAATAAGATATGAATCGCTATACTCCTCAAGAACGCGGAATAATTACATATTTCGATATTTTTGCAAGAACTTTTCATCGAAAGTTATCATGAACGACGAGCCGCATTTTCATATCTGTGGATACGTGAATAAGAGCAGAATTATCGCTTCTGGGGCCAAAGCCATGCTCAACAACTTGCTCCTTCTCCAACTGGACGAAATGGGACTGGATAAAATCTGGTTCCAACAAGATGGAGAAAATGATGAGAAACAGTATCTCATTTGTTTAAAAAAGAAAACATTATAAGAACATCGGGTGACTGCTTTTGCACCACCCTGTAGATGAATACTTTCCTTGCGAAACAGTTTTTACAGAATTTTAATGGTGCCTCAAGTTGACGCCAAATATAGAATTATTCTTCCATGTTTAACTGACAGTGATTTTAGCAAGGTTTAAATTTCCTTAAAGAAGCCAGTGTTTTTCTTTAAGTTTTATTAAAAAAAACATTTTTTCTAAAGTTTATAACATTTTATTTGGATTTTCTTTGACTGCTTGCAAAACTTTTATTTCTTTACTTTATATTTACTTGTGTGACAAGTGTAGTTTTTCCCATTCACATTAACATTGAAAGCAAAGAAAGCGGAAAGATCTCGAGTTTTTGCATTAAAGTTTTTGCACAAACGACAAGTAATTCTTGTTCATAAAAAACAAACACAAAAACCCCCTTTTGACTTAAATTTAATCATAAAATTAACTCTATTAAGAAACATTTCTTATATATAATTATCTCAATTTTAATTGTTTTCTTAATTATTTATATAAACTATAAACTAATGAAAAACTGGCTTGAACATGGTCTTAACGTGTAAAAACAGGATAAGTTTGTTTGTTGCGAAATTTATATTTCAATGACGTGCAAAAAAATGTAATAAGGGATTAGGTGTAATTTTTTGAGCTTTGAAATATGTTTTCTAGAGCACATTTATTTTATCTGAAAAGAATAATGTTTCTAAATTCATATAAAAATGTTTTAAAATGAACTTATCTCCAGATTATTAACAAGAGCTACATTTACATAAACCTACATCTACACCTACAAAATCATTTGACACATTTTCCCAACAACCTTAATACCCTTAGCAGCGTTAATGTGAAATAATATCTGTTACCCGAAAATAAAAGTAAAATAAAAGTAAATGAAAAGCTACAATAGCACAAGGAGTTGAATATGAAATAAACGAACAACTTTTCCATTTCCACATTCATGTCTTCTTAAGTACAATAAATACACACATACAAATAGCATAGTAAGTACTCCCTTTTATCTGTGGTACTCCCAGGTTCATCAATGCCTGTAAGCACCAAATCTTTTTTTCTCCAAAAGAAAAATATAACTAGTTTCTTTCTTTTCGACTTTAAAAAATGTTCGAATATTTTTCGTAAGGGTGGGCGTAATCACATGTTAGCGTGTATCAGCTTAGGAAAATTCTAAATTTATGCATAAGCAGCACGACACAATCTCGCAAAATAGCTGTGGGTTGAACAATAACTCGCCTATCGTTGATATTATTGTTGAAATTTAATAGGTGAGGAAATCAGCACTGTAAAACTTCACATATTACATACATATTTGTATTTACACTTCACAGAAGTTTTTTCTTAAATACAACTGTGTATTTGCTTTTTATGAATAATGAAACAATAAAGGATGATTTTTAGCAACTTCCTTTTTGGCAACACTGTTTTTGGCAACTCAGCTGTTTTCGTGTATCATATTACTGTTCAACATGTTCAGTTTGGTCTATAATTTAACCATGAACAGGTTATTTAATTTTAATATCAAAATTTATGCTCGCTTAAGAAAGTACATTGTGCACTTCTTCCATTTTATTTATGGTCAGTTTGGGCGACCTTCTGAGGCGGTTATTCGAAATCTTGTGACTAAATTGGGCCTCTTTTACTTTTTTCCCCCCAAAATGCTCATTATATATGTAGATCGTTCTGCCGACTCAAATAAAGATTTTACATTTAAAAATCACGGTTTATTTAAGAGGGATATTGATAATTCCACCAATTTTTGTATTTCTGTATCAGTAACGTTTTACTAGATTTTCGGGAGCTATTATAATAAGATGGAGTCAAAAGCCTCGTCAATTTTATCGAAAATGGAATTTCGTGTGCTAATTTAACATTATGTTTTATGGAAGAAACCATCACCGAAATTAAAATAAATATTATGGGGGCTCTGCGCCCTAAATTTCAACGGTTAAAAAGGGGTTTACTGAGTTTCGTTGTGGTCGTACCAGCAGCACAAATATCTTGGCATCCTACTCGTGAATGTAGTCAAATGACGAAATTTTCAATAAAAAACAAATTTACAAGATATTTTTTCTCAATGAAAAATAAATACATAAAATTAAAATTATGATGCATTTATTTATTTTTTGTTTTAAAATATTTTAATTAAAACCATTTTGTTACTTAAAATAGAGCAAAAGTGTGTTCCTTTACTAAAAATTGTTAAGAATTTGTAAAAAAAACATTTAATGGAAAGTGTTCACTAACCTAAAAAAGTTTAAAAGGAAAAAGCGTCAAAAGAGAATAAAAAACTGAGACACAAAGTTTTTTAAAATTTTTACTTGCAAGAATTGGCCAACCAACTGCCGTGCTTTTGTTTACAGTTTAAGTTTTTGTTATCATCAGCTAAAGATGACAAAAAGTTAAAAACCAAAGTTCATTTATTTTTCTTTAAATTATCGGCTTTCGTGTTAATTATCTTGCTTTGTTGCGTTTTTAAGGACAGGCATAAATGTACATCTTGTCGACTTATTAAAATAAAGGATACAAATTACGCAAAAACTTTTGCACTTTCAACATTTGTGAAGGAAAAGTAAAACAACGAAGAATACTAACTAGATATTGAAAATTTAAAATTATTTGACTACAAAAACTTTTTCCTTATAATACTCTTTCAGCGCCACAATGCACATGAGGGCAAAATTATGTGTTTTGTGGCATCAATTAAACCACTGAATGTACATATATAGTTTTAGTAAATAATTTGAAGATTCAATGCAGGAAAACGAAATATAAACAAATAAAATTTATTAAAAGTTCAACATTAAGATGGACTTAAAAATTTTAAATTTTCAACTACGTTGAAGTGCTTCTGACAAAAACGTTAATCAAACAACAGTTCAACAAAAATGCACAAGCACAACAATGAAAATAAAACCATAAAACATTGTGTCTCATGAAGTGCAATATAAAAATAGCACTGACATACATACATACATATGTACATATTTACCCTTTTTTATTATTCCTTTTTTACATCCTGTAAAATAGAAAAATACTGTCAACTGCTCTCCACAGATTATAAGTTTGCAAATGGGGCTAAAAATATGCAAGCACTCAATGCATATAAACTTTTCAATTTGATTTATGTATGTATGTACGTACATTCATACAAACATATGTAAATAAAGTACTGCTCAAAAATATAGCGCACTAAATATCTTTTTCCATCCATTCAATTTAAAAAAAGAAAGTTAAGAAAAAACTAAATTTTTTTTTGCTATTAAATCAATTTTATACAATTTCATTAATTTGTGAGAAAAAAACATCTTAAAATAAGAAAATGAAAAAAAACATATTATTTTTTTAAACATGTCTTAAATTATTAATTCATAATAATAGCACACTTTTAAATTAAATACTAAAATTTCATTAATAAAAAAAGGAACAGAAAAATGTTAATTCAGTATGAGGAAATGCTTCCACCTTTTGCTTTTAAAACACATTTGATTTTCTTTGGAACTGACTTCAGTAGGTTACAGCAATCATCTAGAGTTATTTTGGACCAAAAGTCTTCTATGGCACTCTTTAATTAATTTTTGTCGTAATTTTGTATTTGATAAAGTTGCGATCGATAATAGACCAAATGTTCTCAATCGGGTTAATGTCAGGTGAAGTTGGTGAACCAATCCATTGAAAATTTAGCCTTATGGCATGGAGACTTATCCTGTTGAAAAAAAACCTGTGCAGATTAACGTCCGAAAATTTGGTCAAAATACGATAGAAGTTTATCAGAAATTAATTCGATGTAGCTCCCAGTATTTAAACGTCCTTCATAAAAGCAAAACACCAGTATCATGACCTGTAAGACATCCCCAAACGCTAACAGCGCCACTACCACCTTGCGCACGAGGCGCGAAACAAAATAGTTGATTGTTTTCGAGCATTGTACGTCGCACAAATGATCATTTTTACGATTAATCAATTCAAAGTGGGTTTCGTCACTAAAAATTACTTTATTCCAATCCATTTCAGTCCAATTTGCATACCTCTTACATTAATTTAACCTCTTTTTATCGATATAGACGCCGTTTTTATGTATAGGATTTGAGGCCGTAGCTAACAAGTCTACTTCGGGTTGTACTGGCACTTACTGTCTTTCCGATCGCTGATGACCATTCTGAAGCAAGTTGTCGACTACAAGCTGTTGCGATTTGTTTGTACAAAATGGCGATCTTGGGCTTGTGTTGTGCATTTTAATCGACCTTGGCCCATTTTATTGGCGAGATTTCATTATTAGAAATCTTTTTTTCTACATTATAAACACATTTTCGAAATACGTCAAGCCTCCTTGACATTTCTGTATGTGATAGGTTTACAGAAAATAGAGTTCTAATAGCAATTTTTGTTCTAAAGTGACTTTTTTAAGCCCCTTTATTAAATAAAAGAAATTAAAAAATTTCGAACGCAATGTAACGAAGTTATCACAACACGTGGTTGGAAAACAATAAACATTTCTAAAAACTTTTTTATACTGTACCAAAAGTTTCCATTAGATGAGAAAGCAAGGTGTTTAAAGAGAGTGTGCTATAATTGTGACACATAAATGTGGAACATATTTTATGTATAAAGTTTTGTTACTCTCATTTTCTTATTAGAAGATGATTTTTTCTCACAAATTAATAAAATTGAATAAACTTGATTAAACAACAATAACAAAATATATAGTTTTGTCTTAACTTTTTTTTAATTGAATGGATGAAGAAAAGTCTTAACTGCGCTATATTTTTGAGCAGTGCTTTATATGTACTCGTATGTATTTATATTAAAACAGGTGTAACAAAATTATGATTTAGCAATGTGGTGTATAATCCAGCAAGGCAACCAACCGATTGAAAAATAACCTCAATAAATGTATTAAAAGAGAATTATAGATAAAGCTGTGATTTCAAAAGCATATTTCAACAACAAAAAACCTCGTAGGTACCAAGCAACTCATCTACTGTGATTTCAGCAGGAATAGTAATTTGTAAACGTTTGGTCGCAAGGAGGCATTACAAAATAAATTTAGTTTCTAATCTAGTTTCTAATTTTATTCTTGCCGCGATTTTTGCTTAGCAACCATGTAATCCCCAGAATGCGTCTCGGATTTAAACATTTAAGGGTCAAGCTCTTTTGGAGTAGTGTTCAGAAGTATCATGCTGTTAGAAATCATCAAGAATACATGTTTCTAAATTGTTTCTGAAGTACAAATTGATATTGATTTTGAATTTCCATTCAAAATTTTATTTTCCGAAGAACCCCATTTCTGGTTGAATGGGTACGTACGTAAGCAGAATTATTGCGTTTGGAGTGAAGAGAATCCACAAGCTTTTGCCGAAACACCATTACATCCACACAAAATTACTGTTTGGTGCGCTTTGTGGGGTGGCTAAGTGTCTACGTCGATAAACCACAAACAATTTAACAGCTGGAAATCAACGTTCCACATTGCGCCTACTAGGCGCCAGCCTGTCGCGGCCACATGGCAGAAATCATATTTAAACATTAATTTCATAAAATTTTCTTTCCAATAAAGCCCGTTTCATTGATATTAAAAATATATTTCCTTGTTTTATTGTGATTTAAACTTGTGTCACTCTATTAAAAAAAAACCCCCTTTACAAGAGATTGCGATCATATGATTAACTGTCAACTATCTTGACATTCAGATTTTAATTTCAATATTTTGTATAAGACAAAATTTTTATATTGAAAGAAAAAAGTAACGCAAAATTTAACACACACATGACAAAATCGAAAAGGCTGCTTCTATGCTTTTCTTCCAAATAGTTGTTTGCATTCATATTACATCTATTTTTAAAACAAAATATGTAACTACATATAAACTATATATGAAAAAAAGCAAAAGATGTCAGTCAGCATAACAACAACGATTTTGATGAATACAAGAGAAATATTTAAAATTAAAAAATGCAGAAAGGCAATCAATTATTACACTGCGCCCCACAAAAATTTAATTTCTAACCTCTCATTTATTTTCTGTAAGAAATTTTTACCACATTTTACTAACAATATTGTAAGATTTGAGGATTGTCTGTCCGTAGGTTAAGAAGTAACGTTCCAACCTGTTGACAGTGATGGGATGTATGTATGTTGAATAGGAGTTTAGACTGTAGTCGTTTTTGATACTTTTTTGGTTTTTGATACTTTAAACATTTCAGTAAGCTTAGGATGTTTTATATCATTCGAATTTCAAAGAAAAAATAATAATAAGTGTCCTCATGAAAACGTTCAAAAGTCTGGCAAATTGTGCAATTTTTAGGCTCTCGTAAATAACTGAAAAAAATTTTAAATTGTAAGTTTTCCCCACAATTTTAACTCGTAAACTTAATATGTTCAATTGTGCATTTAATAAACAAAAACGTCTTCGAATAATCTGTACACAAGTAATAATAATAATTTTATGTACACAAGTATGTACATAAAGGGTGGGCAAATTTGAGGCTAGGAAGTAGATTGGCTGTCAAATGATGAAATGTCAAGATTTGAGCTGTCATGTATTGACATTCATTTAGTAAAAAGTTGGTACATTTTAACCATGAAAACTTATGAATTTAATTTAAAGACCTTGTTTTCGTGAAAAAAAAACCAAAAAAAAAACTGACGCTCTGAAAGATGAAATTTGGTGCTGCATTGACGAGATAAGCGAAAATTTGTTGCAAAATGTGACTCAAAATTATGTGAAAAGAACGGACGTCTGCCGACGTGCTAGAGGTGGACATTTGCCCGGCATTATATTCCATTATTAATTCCCATATTTCTATTTTACGTTGGTATCAATAAAACTGAATTTGTCAAAAGAAGAGTGTGTTTTAAGCCAATTTACTTCCTAACCTTAAATTTGCCCACCCTTTATATAAAAATGAATTTTACTGCCAAGGCACTCAAATTTGTTATTGTTTTCAATATAAATAGACAGACGAGAATTTTTATATGACTTCTATAAACTGGCAGCTAATTTACAAATTTCTTCAAGTTTTATTTTTTTATTAAATGAGTTTTTTTGTCCTTTCTTTAAATGTTTGTGTAAAAGTCGAAAAGAGGATTTATGTCATGGGGTTTCACAAATGAAAATTTTGGGAGTTCTCATTAAAGCCCTTAATATAAATAAATAAAATAACGAAGAACTAACATATTGTTATTTTTTTATAATTTATAATTATTTTCTGATATTGTAAAGCGACACGGTCTTGCATTTAGAAAAGTGAGTCGTATCTTTTTTTAAGTTTAACGTTTTTATTTTCATGGACACGTCTGACACTCACTATCTTTGAGATTTATTACTACAATTTGATAATATTTAATAAACAAAATCGCAAAATGATTCTTGGTCTTAATGACGGAATCATCGTGTAATAAAACATCCCAGGTTTAAAAACCTTTTGGTTTACGTGGCTGCCCACTACACCCAGGCATTCAAGTAGAATCTAGAAGATTCCTTTTTGAAATAAAAACCCTTTACAACGACAAAAAGTTAAGAATCATACCCCAAAAAAGATACTTAAATTTAATTCATTTATTGTCTAAGAAGAAAAATTCGCAAGCAGTTTGTTTAAGATACATACGAGTATGTCATTTTTAGAAACAGGTAAAAATTAAAATGACGGTAAAATGATAGAGAAGGAAATGTAACAGAAAACTGTCAATTTCGTTTTGTACATGTGTACGTATGTCGATACACATGTCGTATTATCTGAAGATACATGAATAGGTTTCTAGTAAATTTCGTTTTCAATAAAAATGTTTTATGCAATCGACTGCACAGTCTTCATCGTCATTATCATCACTGTATGGAAAACAACTTTAACAATGCACATACAATCCAACAGATGCATTCATCCATACGTTTTTAAATACTTATGCAAAACAGATGAGCAAACAAATCAAGAAAATCCAACGGAAATCGGTCAGGATATCTGCTGCGTTTTTGAACATTTTTAAGTATTACAACTACTCATATACTTTAAACTTACATTAGACTGGTCCTCATTTTTGAAAAGTTACAGTATTGAACGCAGTAACCTCTTAAATTGTTCCTTTTAGCAAATAACTTTTTGTGTTAAAGTTTCATGTCGCTATTTTAATATTCCCCCTTATTGGGAATAATATACGTCACATCAAGACGACAGTAAATATTCTCGCTTGTCTTCTTTTTATCGGTAACAATTCTCTCTTATTGACAATCTCTTACTAATCTCTAATAGTAGTAAATTGTTGTCGACAAAGAGTAGACAAGTGACAATTTTTACTGTCGTCTTCATGTGACGTCGGCGACGCCATTCACAATAAGGGGAATTAACACGTGTCGCATCAAGGTCAAAGTTCAGGATAAAGGGCTCAAAATCTACAAAAAGTCTCATAACTGCCCCTGGCCCGTTCCCAGAAGGGTAAAATGTAAGTCCGACCCCAACTAATTCTTTGTCCCCTCGTTAAGGGAGTTCATACACAAGAATATTTTTATAAAATTTTCCCCACCATCCTTAGAAGACCGATGACCGATAAAGTGTAAGACCGACCCCCACTATTCCTTTCTCTTTATCGGAAAAATCACTAGTGTGGGTCAGTCATACATTTACATTTCTCTAGGGGTAGGTAGGTAACCAGGGCCTTGTTGGGACAGTAGGGAAATTTTTATAAAAATATTTTGCTATGGGAACCATTAACGATGGGTTATATGTAAGGGGTTAGTATTCTGAAAAATGTTGGTGAGAAAGAATTAGTGGGGGTCGGTCTTACATCTTACCCTCTGAACTTTGAGCTCGATGCGGCACATGTTAATTTTTCATTTTTATGCAATAAGTTTTTTGCTAAAAGAAACAACTTAAGAGGTTCCTGCATTAAGTATTGTGACTTTTCGCAAATAAGTACCAGTCTAATATACTTATGTACATCAGTATATGTAAATATTGTATGTGCATAACAGAATGTATAAAAATACATACAAAAAATCAAATCCAATTTTTTCGCATATCCTATGAATGCATAGAACTGCAGTTATATAACCATCAGTTATGCTGTCTGTGATGATTAGGAAACGTTTTTAAAAGAAAATCAAATTGAAATAATCGATGGATTTAAATTTTCAGCAAATATGTAATCACTCTGTCAAGTTGATTGCTATTCAATGTTTAATGAAAACAACAATGGGCCTTATCGTGGTTGGCGTATTTCGTCTTCGACTACGACAATTTGGTAATAGATTAAAGAAAGTTTGTTGAAGTGCTTTTTAATTTATTACAAAAACGTCGTAGTAGAAGTCGAAATACCCTTTGCATAGCTCCAAGTATTTTCAGCCATATTTTCGTTCCAAAAATGCGGAGACTTTAATAATTCCCAGTACCTGGGTAACTTGTCCTCAACGATAGTATTGTGTGGGACTGTGCTCCTGCAAATTTCTGTAGCTTTTTAATACAAATATCACATACGAAAAAAATTGTGTACTCGAGTATTTACTGATAAGTCCCATTTGTACTCTGATAAGAGAAAATAGCCCGTGCCGGCTGTTGGAAAATCAAATAACTTCCAGCTGAATTTATGGAAAATCAGGGATGTTCATTTCATACTTGTAATGAATTACACTTTTTTTAACATGGAATCCCGTAATAACATAATACCAGCAATTTGTACCGAACTACTGGGTTTTCCATTTAATATTGTGCCACCAACAAAATTATTACATTATCAGTGGATATTCAGGTTGTTTTCAAATTTATAATTTATATATAATATAAAAAAATTTGCGCATTTTATGCAGATATTTTTTATACAAAAATATATTTTCCTCTATCGTCTATATTTATGTCTAGTTTTGTGAAAATATATTCAATGGATCGGCAGCTGTACGATAGTTCTCAAATAAATAACAATATATATTATTCAATGATAGTTCTGACAAATACGTTTCATTCATATATGTTACATGTTTTAGATTTTTGTGTTCGTTTGTACAAAAAATAAAACTGTGGGAAAAATTTTCAATTTCTTTTCTGAATATATGCATGAAAAATATGGAAATAAATATGTTACATATTTTACCCTCACTTTATTTTAGGTGTACATACTGCCCTTTTTTCTAACTTTGGTAACGAAGGATTTATTTTGCATGTCATGTTTATAGTTTCGAGAGAAGGTTTCTTAAATACAAAATATAAAAATTATTATTATAAAAATGAAAATAAATAAATATTTATTTAAATACGGTGACTGTTTTTATATATTTTTAAGTAATTAGTGATGTCAATGTGTGTTTAGAAATCATAATAATTAAATAGCCTTCAAAATCGCGAATGAAGTACATTAATGATAAAATGTAACCGTTGTAAATAAAAGCAGCTAATATTGTTCGTTTGTAGTAATATAATATGTAGCACTTTGATTGATTGTAGGTAACATTTAAAAATGTTGCATACATATAATGTAACATATTTTTTTCAGAAAAGAAATGGCCATTAGTTTCATCACTTTAAGGGACAATGATTGGTCATAGTTAGGACAAAATTATGTACAGGAAAGATGATGTTTCCGAAAAACGCGGCATTCCAAAGTTATGGTGCCAAAAGTGTTTATAGTGAAGACAGGTTATTTTTTGGGTGAAAAGCAGTGTTAAAAAAATTAAGTCAAAGTAGCAAAGCAAGCTTGTGCTTGTGAAAATTAACAACAGTCGCAGTCGAAGCAGCAAACGATTTTGATGTGCAAAAATAACAACAAAAACATGACAAACACCACAAAATAGTTGACTGAACCTGCAGAAAGCTTCTAAAATCAAGAGCTTTTTCTTCTTCGGCTGTCACTGTTTGGTAGTTACAAAAGTATAGACTGCTTATGCTTTTAATACCGAAACTAACCAAAAGCAACAGCAAATCAAATTCAAAATTTTCAAATCGTCGACTGTTGAAAGTACTGCACAATTGTTCATAAATCGTTTGCTGATTCTGCTTCGACTGCGACTGTTGTTGATTTTCAAAAGCACAAGCAAGAGCATTGGTTGATTTTAATCAGTTGGAAAAGGTCAAAGCAGCGAAAAGTAAAAATTTTACGACTTTACTGAGATTGCTTAAAACCTCCAAAAAACAAGAGTTTTTGCTTCTTCGACTGTGACTGTTTGCGACTTCCAAAAGCATATAGACTGCTTCTGCTTTTAAATGCGATAATAACCAAGAGCAAATCAAATTCAAACTTTTCGAATCGTCGACTGCTGAAAGTACTGCGCAATTGGTCATAAATCGTTTTGTGATTTTGATTTGACTAAAACTGTTGTATTTTTCAATATCGAAAGCAGAAGCAAAATCAAATGAAATGAAAATCATTACTGTTTTTCAAACACTGGTGAAAAGTGCAATGCGCATGGCCGGTTTGCACGCTATCAATGCAATTTTTACACACATGTGATTTTTTTAGGCCAGTCTATCAGTAACTGCCGGTGGAAGGAATAAAATAAATAATTTCGGCATCCCCTACCTTTTTTTTGGTGGTCTAATGTGCATATAAAGCCCGCTTTTTGGCGTTATTTTCTTCTTAATCCCCATTTTTTATCGATCATGTCCCGCATTTTGCAAAAGCCATTTGGTTACGTTATGTATGTAACACAATATTAAATAATGATATGAGGTTTAATTCTGCGTTATTAACTCGAAAATCGCATTTTTTCATTTAGTTAAAGAATTGAGCAATAAAACTTTATGTCGATTTGTGGGCAATATGATTTGATTTTAAAACCTATGGTTTCTTAGGAAAATCTTCTTAGGTTGCACGTAGATTTTTTGATGTATGATTTTTGACACAAAAATTTATTCACGCTATTGTTTATATCACTGTGAGTGAAAGATGTGAAAATTAATGAACATTAATGTTATATGACTGTAACTAAACTAAATTTCAAACTTTTTCATTTTTCAGCTTGTTAGCTTTCCTCCGAACATCTCTTTGAACTTATAAAAAAAATCATAAGTACGACGTATGTATGTTCAACGTATGAAAGCGTGTGAACTCATATATAGTATAAAACAGATTTATAAAAGCTTTAAGTCATCGCCTTTACTATTTGATTTACTGCTAAAGTTTGTTTCAAAAGTTACTCAACTATATTTAAGCCGAAATCTTTTTCATCCATGTAACTGAAGTAGAAGTAGAATATGTATTTAACTTTGTGCTTTAAAGCAATACTACGAGTATAAAAACAAACATTAATAACAAACCCATAAGAACTGGACAGGCAAGTTTATTTGTTAAAACCTAAATATATGTAATTATTTATAACCAAGGCGAAGTACTACATACATACATACATACAACATATGAAGAAAAGGCTCAAAATAGTATTCAATTAATTAATTTCAATTATTTCAAATATTATTTAATTCTAATATTAACTTAATTTAAAGTAATGAGGGAATATGTAACTAGATACATACAGTAGTTTTCCGGTTTAACGAACCAGTACTTTGTCAGGCCTGTTCGTTAAACTGAAAAGTTCGTTATATGCCATGCTTATATCTAGTAGTACCCATGTTATGAATAAATAAATAACTAGAGCTGTATTATTTGTCGTTTATTTTGAAATATGTTTAGAGATCTGTATAATATATTAAAAAAATTAAACAAGGTACAATTCATTACACTGGTAGCATAAAACATAAAATAATTTGAATGAAAAAAAGGTTAAAATTCATCTTGAATTTCCTTGAAAATTTTACATAAAGATTTTGTTGAGTAATGTTGGTTTTTTTTTTGGAGCAAATAAAATTTGTTCTGTGACATCTTCCCGAAGTTCTTTTAAAAGCAATTAAGTTGACAAATTAACATTATTTTGTTGTCGTAGAAACCAAGAAAAAAGTTGTTTCTCTATTCTTGGGAATTCACCTTGTTTCACGGCTTTCATATTTTTAAAGTTTGCACTTCCTGCATTTTTTATAAGACTTTGTTCTGATTCTAAAATTGTACATACGGTCGATTTTCTTAAGCCATATTTTTTGCACAAATCTACAACTCGCAATCCATTTTGGTAATCATGCACAATTTTTAGCTTTTCTTTAAAAAAAAGTCTCTTTGTTGTACTCATTTTTATGTTTACACCACGAAAGAATATGTGTAACTGATCATTGCAGCATAATCAAACAAAAATGCTACATAAACAGAACCTAAAATAGTGGTACTTTTTGCTATTCAATTTGTTTTTAGTTAAAAATTACTTCACATTATGCTTTTTTCAACTAAAATTATGAATCTTATTTGTTCGCTAAATTGAGCACAAAAAATATTTTTTATTCGCTATATAAGGTACTCTATGGAGCGCACTTGTGTGTTCGCTAAATGCGATGTTCGCAGAATCGAAGGTTCGTTAAACAGGAAAACTACTGAACATACATATATAGAAAATATAAGAAAGCTACATTCAAAAATAATATTTTCATCATTTACTTGTGGCGTTTTCTTTTATAGGAATAAATTAAACATTTGTTGAACTTTTCAATGAAAATGCCCAATAAAATATTTTTTTTTTGAAATAGACATTTTATTACATATTATTGTATCATCCCTTAAGAACATAAATTCTTTCTTGCAACGAATGCTAAATTTAATTTTTCTTAATAAAGAGTTAAAAAATTGTGCACTTTTTCTAGAAAAGAAAGCGTCATTAAATAATTTTTAAATAGTGTAAATTCATATAAAGCTTTTTTTTAAATGTTGCAATAGAAATAATGTTGTAAAATTATTTATACTGACAAGCATTATTTTGCACAAAAAATTTAGTGTATAGGCTGTAAAAATTAATAAATACATTCAGACATAAATGAGCAATTATTTTGAACATGTGTAATATAAATAAATACAAGGGCTACGAGTAGATATAGTTAGGGCAAACACATACATATATCTCATTAATATTCTATTGTTGAATACAAAGATTTACAGTGTATCAAAATTTCTTTCAACCCAGATAGCATTTGGATGATTGAATTTTCGGTAGTCATCTTACTCACTCATTTTTGACTAGTTTTGGTGATTAAAAATTGAGTTTTCATACAGTTCATCAAAAAGAACAGTCAAATTTGTCTATTCTTTATGATTAAAAACTGATTACAGTTATTTTTATCATTTGCTTGAGTTTTTTTGACTATTGTTGGTGACCAAAATGTGATACAATTCGGTAGTCATCTTACTTACTCTTTTACACCCACCATTTCGCAAACATCAAAAGTGATCAGCTTGTAAACAAGTTCCCTTTAACCAACAAGTCAAAGGAAAAGCAATGCAGAAAAAATTATATATTGTATTTTGATTGCATAGTGAGAAGTCCCGTTTTTGATCGCTAAAGTGAGAATTGGTGACTATTTTTATTATAAAAAAGTTTTTCATTGAAAAAATTAAAAAAGTTAATAATTATAATAAACAAAATATTAATAACTATTAAAAATAAATTAAAAAATTAGAAAATTTAAAAAATCAAGTGAAATTATGTCAGCCAAAAAAAATAGACGCATTGCTAAAAGAGAAACTGAAAGCTGAAGCTGATCGAATATCATACAAAATATGATCATTAAACGATTTCAAATATGGGTCGAAAATGATGCAGAATATGATCATAAAATGATTGCAAATTCAACTAAAAAGTGAACAGAAAATATTATCACATATGATAACGAATGTACATGAAAACTACATTAAAGCAGAGATCATAAATGACTATTCAGGAATAGTCACATGCAGGGTACCATTTTCTCCCGATGACAGAATCATTTATGATTAGAAAATGTATGCAATCATTTGATATTTTAATCATCTAGAATATTCAAATGTGACTATTTTTTGATCATTATTTTCACAAAAAGCTAGCTGGGAATATACGAGTATGTGTGTATGTATGTACATATTTATGTATATACATGTGTATTTGCATACCTATCATTTACTCAAACAACATCATAATTCAAAAAATGTGATTTCAAAATTTATAATGCAGAATAATTTGTATGTTATCTAAACAAACAATTCATATAAATGGCTTGTACAGCCACTAGGCCTTTTTAAGTTGTGACATTGTTTGTGTAAATGAAGGATATAAAATACATTCAACCAATAGTTAAAATTTTCAAAAATTGTTGAAGCACATACTGGATCTGCTACTGAATTACTCTGCACTGTGCATGTTGTAAAGTTGAATTTATGTTCGTGAGTTATTAAAGCTAAAGTTGTAAAGAAAATACATAAGAATGAGAACAGTAAACAGTAAAAACTTTTTCTCTAAGTATTATAATTGAAAAAAAAGTTATAGCCATGTATTAGTAAATTATAAGAGAAACGCCAGAGCAGTTGTGTTCCATCAACTTATAAGCATTTACATTATAAACTTTACAATATCTACTTTTAAAAGTTGGTGTTTATTTGTGATAACATTTTAAGTTGAAAGCAATTCAATGGTGTGCAAAATAATATTAATGGATGTCAGAAAGTACATGTCACTTCAATACCACTCGCCGCACAGTGGTTTATAAGAGAAAACATGGCAATGAATCTGTATCTTCTGAACTAGTAATTCGATTGAAAAAATACAATAGTCTATATAAAATTAATTCTGCCAAAAAAACCGACTTAAATTCAAAGATCTG
The DNA here is from genome assembly GCA_936439885.1 of Nowickia ferox. Classification (NCBI taxonomy): domain Eukaryota; kingdom Metazoa; phylum Arthropoda; class Insecta; order Diptera; family Tachinidae; genus Nowickia; species Nowickia ferox. Next base: position 115,631,788 of record OW387025.1, read on the forward strand.
ATAGGAGAGAAGTAAGTGAAATATAAAATTAAATTTTAATGAGCGTGCAAAATTGTGTATTTTTCAGAGCTCAGAATGCATGTTAAGTCTGGTAAAAATCGGTAAAGTAGAACCACTGAAAATAAAATTTTAAATTTTAATGGACGTGACTCCGCCCATTTTTAATGGAGAATTGTGTATATTTTAGAGCTCCAAATGTGTGGTAAGTTTCGTAAAAATTGGTTAAGTAGAACCGTATGAAATATTATAATAAATTTTAATGGGTGTAACCCCGGCCATTTTGTCAACTTTCAAATTCTGTAATAACAAGAACCAAAGGTGTTTGATAGGTTTCGCAGCAATCAAATAAGTAGAATATATATTAAATACAAAAAATTAGGGGCGTGTCCCGGTATAATTTTTTACAATGGGACCAATGAGAAGCTATACCCTCTCAGACAAAAAAAATATTCTTACAATCGATCTAAAATGTACCGAGTTATGAACTAACACCCCCGAACAAAAATAGGGACGAATTGATAACCTCCTCCTTTCTTTGAAGTCGGTTAAAAAGAGAACCTAAGCTGTCAGAAACAATTTGCAAAATAGACTTCAAAACAAAATTTTCATTCACTCATTTGCATCGTATGGCTGACGTATGAGTAATGTATTATTTGAGTAAATTGTAACTCTTCAAATTTCCATTTGTGTAATTGGGCAAATTTTCCGCGCACTAGGTTTGTGTTAATAAATTTCCATTAAATGAGAGTGTAAAAATCCACAGTTTGCGAGACTTTTAAACGAAATAAGATTTAGTTTCAAATAATATTTTTACTGCAAAACTGTATAGAGCAGAAACAAGCGACGACGTTTGTCGGCTACGATACATTAGATGTTCTTCTATCGAAATATACAAAAACCCCGACATCAAAAAAATAATGAGTTAGGGCCTTTCTATATTCACTTTTCAGAAACCTAGAATTTGTTTAGCTCCTTACTTTCTATGACGGAAGATATCAACAAAAAACCAAATTAAGTCTAGCTCAAAAATAAGAATTTAAAATACGAAACGAAGGTACATTTTTTATTTTCTTAATCGCTTTCAAAAAAATTTAAGATCTTCAAATTTATCATATTTTGGTACCACTGTGCGCCACTGATGATTTATATAAATACAAGAGCACTTTGTGCTTAATATGAAATAGAAAATGTATATATATGTACATATATATATATATATTGTATATAGATGTAGGCTGGCAAAACTATGAATGAACTAAAATGTCCAATATACGAGTATTTACATAACTAAATTAATTCTACGAAACTGAAATATTAATGAAACTTTTATAGTTGTTCTGAAGTGGAAAGATAAACGCGACGTCAGAATGCTATCTACGAAACATGCCCCGATAATGGTATCCACAACAGATGGAGCACGTAATCCTGAAGAGCCTTCAACTAGTCGATGAGCGAGACGTAACAGACGAGCAACAGAAAAGCCATTGGCTGTGCTAGAATATAATAAGGGGAAAGCAGGCATTGATCTTTCCGACCAAATGGCTTCTTACTCAAATACCCTTCGCAAAGGGTTAAAATGGTATCGAAAGCTCGCAATTGAAATTTTACTCGGACTTTCCGTGGTAAATGCCTTTACTGTGTATAAAGCAGCTACGAATAAAAACATTAATATACGAACATTCCGTGAACGCATTGCTAAGGACCTACTAAATCTCACATCCCCTCAGCCTGTATCGCAATCAAAACATATTATCACAAAAAGAGTAGATGAAAATAATAAAACCATCCGACGTGCTTGCGCTTTATGCTACGCTGAAGCAAAAAGAAAATTTAGTCGAAAGGAAGCAAGAAAGAATATCAAAAGGACAACTACGTACTGTCCGCAATGCCCCAACACTCCCCAATTGTGCATTGATTGCTTTCCGAAATATGCACATCTAAAGAATTAATGTAAATTGAAATTATCATATCCTAATTTTAATATTTTTGTATCTTTTTTATACTTTTTTTCCGAAATATCGAATGAATTCCAATAAATTTTCAAAATTAAAAAGAACCTCCGAGTTTTTATGATAAAACCGCAAAAAATGAAGATATCTCTATGAAACTTGAACCAAAATTTAGGGCAAACATTAGGGTACTAGAAACACATTAAAAAAACCCTGTAGAGTCACACAGAAACGCACGACAATATCTAAGGCCAGACAATGCCTGTCGTACGAAAACGTGCGACGTGGCATCCCAGGAAGTATTAGGTGTCGCACGAAAACGTGTAGCCATGGCACTCAATGTGTTAACGTAAACTCAAATTAATCTTAATATACGAAAATGTTATTCCTCTTGTCAGTTTACTTTTTAATCGGAATATAAAATTAATTCTATGCTACGAGTATCACGTTATTACGAGTAGACGCTTTTACTTAAAACATATTTAAAAATTAAATACAATATACATATTTGCACCTTTATCTAAGATAATTATGTAAATAAATATGTATGAATAAGTTTTTAAAATTAAACTTGTCCTCTTAATCTTCAACTCTTCAAAGCATGAGTGCATAATCCATGAACTAAATGATGATTCAATTTCCTTTAAGAACACTTCAGAAATAAGAAACAAAAAGCTGCTGACAAAGAAAAAAACTCATTTAACTTGGAAAGAAATTTCAAACTTATTAATAAAGAATGCTTAATTAAATTTTTTGTCGTCATTCTATCCAGAATTTTGTTTAACAAATTTGTTTGCTTTTTCTTCTGCCAAATATTATTTTGATGTTACAAGACATTGCTTTTCAAGATATTTATTAAAGCACAGCAGAAAAGTTGGGCATGTACGAGTATGTGCTTATTATCAAGCATATGTACATACATACATATATACAAACATACATACATACGAGTATATGTAGATACATCCTAAAAGGGCGCCCTTATTAGCAAATGTTCAAAATCAACTTTCTCCTTGACTCAGATTTATTTTACTAAAAATATATAAATCAGCACCAAAAGTTAAGACTCCTCGTTTTTAAAATATTTGAAAATATTTGCAGATAATTACACCCCTCCTCATTCCATTTTCTTTTTAAATTTATAAGTGAATGTAAAAACAAACCGAAGGGAAGTAGAAAGAGCGAACGAATGATATGTGAGCCTATTTTAAAAATACTGCACTGAAAGAAATTAATTTACAAATTTACATACTCGTACATTTCGTTGTATCTTGCCGCATTTCATCTCCGTCAAATTTTTATTTTACTTCTTCTTTCTCATTTATTTGAATTATTTTCCATGGATACTCAGCTATACTAAGTATACTGTGCAAAGAGTTTCTCCAGTTCAATGTTTCGGCCATTTTGTACATGATGAACAATGAGCAGTTTGGTCACAGCACAGCATCAGCACAATATTTTTTACAGCTTACTGGTTATTTGGGTATACCGGTGATATCATGGAATGCAGATAATTCTGGCTTGGAGAGACGTGCCTCACAATCAACACTTCAACTTCAGTTAGCTCCAAGTATAGAACATCAAAGTGCTGCTATGTTGAGCATTTTAGAACGTTACAAATGGCACCAGTTTTCGGTAGTCACCTCCCAGATAGCCGGTCATGATGATTTTGTTCAAGCTGTAAGGGAGCGTGTAGCTGAAATGCAAGATCATTTTAAATTTACCATCCTCAATTCGATTGTTGTAACTCGTACTAGTGACTTGATGGAACTTGTTAATAGCGAGGCAAGAGTAATGCTCCTCTATGCCACGCAAACGGAAGCAATTACTATTCTTAGAGCTGCTGAAGATCTGAAGTTAACGGGAGAAAACTATGTTTGGGTTGTCAGTCAATCGGTCATCGAAAAGAAAGATGCTCATCCCCAGTTTCCAGTGGGAATGTTAGGTGTGCACTTTGATACAAGCAGCGCCGCTCTGATGAATGAAATATCAAACGCTATAAAGATCTACGGCTATGGCGTGGAGGCTTATGTATCGGATCCAGCTAACCATGGAAAAAAACTAAATACCCAATCACTCTCATGCGAAGATGAGGGCAGAGGTCGTTGGGATAATGGAGAGTTGTAAGTTTATAAGATTTACACAAGTCACAGAAATTTTACCGGAAAATTAATTCGTTTCTGCCACAGGTTTTTTAAATATCTAAGAAACGTATCCATAGACGGAGACTTAAATAAACCAAATATTGAATTTACTGCCGACGGTGACCTCAAATCTGCCGAATTGAAAATTATGAACCTGCGCCCTAGTGCCAACAACAAAAATTTAGTTTGGGAAGAGGTACGAATTTAAACACAATTGCTTTCATTTTTTAATTCTAACATTGTATTATTTATTATGCTCCCTCCAGATCGGTGTATGGAAATCTTGGGAAACACAAAAACTTGATATTCGTGACATAGCATGGCCAGGAAACTCTCACGCTCCACCACAGGGTGTCCCAGAAAAATTCCATTTAAAAATAACATTTCTCGAAGAAGCACCCTATATCAATCTTTCGCCCGCAGACCCAGTTAGTGGCAAATGTCTTATGGATCGTGGTGTCATATGTCGTGTGGCAGCCGATCATGAGATGGCTGACATCGATGTCGGACAGGCTCATCGCAACGAATCATTCTACCAGTGTTGTAGTGGATTTTGCATTGATCTCCTAGAGAAGTTTGCCGAGGAGCTGGGTTTTACATATGAACTAGTACGGGTCGAAGATGGTAAATGGGGTACTCTTGAGAATGGTAAATGGAATGGTTTAATTGCCGAATTGGTAAATCGAAAAACCGACATGGTATTGACTTCACTAATGATCAATACCGAACGTGAAGCTGTGGTGGATTTTAGCGAGCCCTTCATGGAAACGGGCATTGCTATTGTGGTGGCGAAGCGAACGGGCATTATCTCACCCACCGCCTTCTTAGAGCCGTTTGACACGGCTTCCTGGATGTTGGTCGGCATTGTTGCTATACAAGCAGCCACTTTTATGATTTTTCTCTTCGAATGGCTTTCGCCTAGTGGCTACGATATGAAGCTATATCTACAAAATGCCAACGTTACACCCTACCGATTTTCTTTATTTCGCACATACTGGCTGGTTTGGGCAGTCTTATTCCAAGCTGCCGTTCACGTAGACTCGCCTAGAGGTTTCACATCCCGCTTCATGACAAATGTCTGGGCCCTGTTTGCTGTCGTCTTCCTTGCCATATACACTGCCAACTTGGCTGCCTTCATGATAACGAGGTATGTAGTATTAAACACTTTGGTAATTCTTTATTATATAAATTAATAGTTCCCCTTTCTATTCAAGGGAAGAGTTTCATGAATTCAGCGGTTTGAATGACAGTCGTTTGGTTCACCCCTACTCCCACAAACCAACCCTCAAATTTGGCACTATTCCATACAGTCACTCAGACTCTACAATCAATAAATACTACAAGGAAATGCATTACTACATGGGACAGTAAGTCGCCTAATTTTACAAATTACAAACTTTATTAACTCTACCTTCTCAAAAGAGCAACAGCAATTAGAACATAGAAAAGTTATTTAATTAAAATTTTCAATGTTATGTTCTATATTTTTTCTTCTCTACTTGTTTGGTCTTATTCTGAATATGATCGTCAATATTTTTTTTTTTTTTAGATACAACAAATCAAGTGTGGCGGATGGTGTCGCAGAAGTTTTGAATGGTAACTTGGACTGTTTTATTTATGATGGCACTGTTTTGGACTATTTAGTAGCACAAGATGAAGACTGTCGTCTAATGACTGTTGGTAGTTGGTACGCAATGACAGGTAATGAGTGTGCACATTTTGTAAATTTTAAACCATGTGTCGCGTGATTTGTATTTTTTGGGTCACACAGTTTTCTGTGCTTATAATCAAGTTAAATTTTCATAATTACCTATGTGAGATAATTAAACGTCTCCGCTTTAATACTTTGCTCGGATAACTACCCCAAAAATCATGACATTTTGGACAAAGTAATAAGTAAACCGGAAGCCATTGTACTTCACATACGCCATATAAGATTGTTTCCGGGAGTAATGTGCCTTCAACTATTTGTTATTTTCATTTCATTAAAAAAATGCGCTCTTTAAATCAAAATCATACGGCAGTTAATATTTAAAAATATTTAGATTTTTTCTGGTTTGAATTTCAAATAAAATCAACATTCATTCCTGATACACAAGAGAATTAAAAGACAAGCAGGGTTTTTGTGCAGGACTTTTTTCGTTTACAAACTTTATGTATTTATTTATTTATTCACGGGCTTATGTATAAGAAAAAAACTGGCATGAAGTTAGCACGAGTGACGACATTGAACTAGGGGCTAACGAGTTCCCCCATACAGTTTGACATTAGAAATCGGGGCATAATGTAGTTTTAACCCACTATTAAGTCCTAGCGTGATTTGCAATGGAAAATTGTATGGCCAGACTCGTTAAGATCATATTTAATTTTGCCACTTATGCTAACTTCTTGCTAGTTTTTTCTTATACATAAAGCCGATAGTATATATGTATGTACTTATGTGTTCCAATTTCGCTTTGTAATTGCGTCATTTCTAGGTTATGGATTGGCCTTCAGCCGCAATTCAAAATACGTTCAAATGTTTAATAAGCGCTTACTGGAGTTTCGTGCTAATGGGGACTTGGAAAGGTTGCGTCGCTACTGGATGACTGGTTCATGTAGACCGGGCAAACAAGAACACAAGTCATCTGACCCACTCGCATTGGAACAGTTTTTATCAGCATTTTTACTTTTAATGGCTGGTATTTTATTGGCGGCGTTATTACTTCTACTTGAACATGTATACTTCAAGTACATACGTAAACGTATTGCGAAAAAGGATGGAGGACATTGCTGCGCTCTCATCTCACTCTCAATGGGCAAATCATTAACTTTTCGTGGTGCTGTTTATGAGGCTACTGAAATACTTAAAAAACATCGCTGCAACGATCCCATTTGTGACACCCACTTATGGAAAGTCAAACACGAGTTGGACATGACACGCCTGAGAGTGCGGCAATTGGAGAAGACAATGGATAAACACGGTATAAAGCCACCTCAATTAAGGTAGTATTGACTAATGTTCTATTACATATATTTAGCGCATTATTGAGATTATTATTTAAAACTTACTTTTGTAGACTTGCCTCATCGTCAGATTTATTGAATCATCATCTGAAAGAAAGACCTCCTTTGATGGGAAATTTGAGTTTAGCAGCAAGCGCACAAGATTTATACAGGTGGTAAGTTTTTTGTTTACTAACCCTTTTCAGCATGACACTATTTATTATTATTTACCTATTCCACAAATGAACACATTGTTTAACATCCTGGCATGTTCGCATACTGTCCAATTTATTTATAACCTAAATATGATATAAATACTATGATGTATCGTCACCGAAGATACAAACTCTCTAACATTATGAAAACTTTAAAGGGATTAAGCATAAATTTTCAAATCATCAAGGTGTTATTTTTGAAACAATATCTCCTAACTATTGGTGGAGGAATTGGTAGCAGGGCTGGTCAATAAGTGTGTGACTTTTTAATCCGCCTATTAACCGACAGGGAAACATGCAACAGTCATTTGACTCCTCTCAAAATTTTAACAAGATGCGTAATTTAGTTTGTGTTTAATAATTGATAGCAGACCACCGCGTCATTTTAGAATAAAATTGATAAAATTGAATTTCGTATGCTCATCAAGAGTTATTTTTTGCGGAAAGCCATATAACTCAAATTACGGCTAAGCTTGATAAATACTACGGAGTCCGTTCTCCAATTATTTCAATGGCAAGAAAGTAATTTATTTAATTTTTTTTTGGCCGCCCAGTTGAGGTCTCCTCACCCATGAAACATGATATTGTGTTGAACTACCGGACATTGAAAGTGAGAGATATTGTGAAAGCCATGGACATCTCATAGGGATGAAAAGGCTTTCCGTAGGATGGATTCCGCTTTTGCTCACAATCGACCACAAACGCAATCGTGTGACAACTTCGCGGTTGCACTCGATGAGTTTTTGCGCCATTGCGTAATCGTGGACGAAACGTGGATCCACCACAGCACACCAGAGACAAAACAGCAGTAAAAACGGTATGTTTTTCGGTGTGAATCGGCATCAAAAAAGGCCAAAGTGGGTTTGTCTTTTTGTATGCAGGCGGTATAATCCACATTTTCTACCTTCAAAATGTTAAAACAATCAATGACGAATATTACACGAATTTATTGGGTCGATTTAATTAGGATTTGAAAGAAGACCGCGTTTGCTTAAGAAAAAGTTCTTTTCCACCAGGACAATGCAAACTAGGCCTGCTTAGGATTATTTTTTGCTCAACTACTACTATTCTTCTCTAACCGCTAAAGAATGACTTATAGAAGACCTTGACTCTTTCGCATAAGATAGACATTCAATATTACCTTCTATGAGAAGGGAGAAGAGATAGAAGAATGCTCTTGGATCTCTAGTGCCAAATAAATTCTAGTGGTTGGTGTGTTGAGGTCATCCAGGTACCATTCTAGATGCTGCTGCTCTTCAACAGCTCCTGCTTCTAATGTTGCGAGAGATTACATAGCTCAATCATCTTAGCAAGGTGCTTGCTCATATTCAGGTATAACTATGTTCAAAGATTCCAACCCATGTGTTTCTTTCAAGTCACTTAGTGCTTTCTACGAGTTCATGGGGGCTGGGGGACGCTCAAGAAAACTGAGAGATTATTATTATTATTATTATATTATTTTTTTACCAAAGCAAAATCTATTAACTTGAAGGCCTTTCAGAATCTCTGGCAAAAGAAGTGAAAGCGGAAGGACTTCCCCCACAATGACAACGCATGTAAAAAAAGATATGAGTATTGAATGGTGCGGGTAGGCCAAAATAAGAACGTACAGAGGTCTTTTAGAAGGCATCCTTACTCCTTTTTTCCCCCGCTGGGTATGCGTGCATATGTATATATGTAATTGTGTATGGGCATTTCCACAGAAAAGTCCATATATTGTCACGTTACGTTACTTTGTGCCGTAGCTTGTTTTTCAAAGAAAATCTAATGTTGTGTATACTTTTTTGCATGTCGGTGTAAGGCGCAATTAGGTCTACATTCGGTAAAAACTAGAAAAAATCAAACAGCATAGCGCTAAAATACAAGTTAAATTGCATGGTGACGTAACGTGACAAAAGGTGGACTTTTCTGTGGAAATGCACATATTCAGTATATATTGTATATAAGTACATTTATGTATAAGTAATGGATTTTATTGTATACGCTTTTTATTTTTCTTTGTATACTACATACATATTAGAGCGTTGCACGAGCAACATAACGAGCATGCCCATGTGTTTCAGTTTAGTAAAATTCATATATGCAAAAGAGAAAATTACTGAGATTAGATTAGCCATGACCACTGGCGCTAGGGCTCTTATTATTCATTCTTCTAATAAATAAAGAAATAAAATTAAAAATAAAATCCATGATTTGGGCTACGAATTATTCCCTCATCCGCCCTACTCTCCGGAGTCAGCAGCGAGTGACTATTTCTTGCTCCCAAATCTGAAGAAATGGCTCGTTGGAAAGAAATTTCACTTCAAGGATGAAATCATCATTGGTGCTTTTGGCACTACATATTTTTCGTGCTTTTTGAAGCCTCAAAACGCCAAATTTTGAGCGTTAGTTAGTGCCAAACTAAGAAAAAGCTTTAAGTAGTGATTTTAAGAAATTTGTGTATTTCTTGAAATTAAATTACCAACTTGGCGTATTTGTATTTTCGGTGTAAAACATACCTTTTTTGTCTGGCATATTTCATTAAAGATGTTGATACTATTGCCGAAACAGAGAAAAGCTTAGAAAATATTAAACATTATTAAACTAGACTCGTTTGGATCTTCGCTTATTTTTTCACGTTAGTGCTTTTTAAGCTTTTTAGGTCTCAAAATTACACTTTTTAGTGCTTTGTTAAATTTTGATTTACCTTTAGAGTTAGAAAAATTGGCATCACTGTTTGGAAGAGACAAAAAAATCGAGAAATTTTGGACAAAGCGTATAGAGCTCCAAGTAGACTACGTTGAAAAATAAAATCATGTCTTACCCAAAAAATCTTTCATCTTCCTTCCTAGTTGTTTTGCATGTACGTTTATGCTAATTTGTAACGTCGCGTTATAAACCGATAATTCTATATATATAAAAAACCGTTTTTCGCATTCTATTTGACTAAAGTTTATGTTTGAAAGCTGATGTTAATAACTAAACTCCAGCCAAGTAGACATATGTACATACATATATACATATGTAAGTGCTGATGGAATGCGAGGTAGCAAAGAAAATGCACTGTACCCCTAACCGCAGTAATTGAACTCTTTTGGTCGTTTTAACAAAATAAACCTTAACAAATGATATTATAAACATTTTAATTTCCAAAAAAAAAATTAAGAGAAAATGTTTAACTTGAAAGTATATTTTTTATTTATTTGCCGTTCTCTGGCAATAGTTTACAAAATGATATAAAAGACTTTGTGAGTTATATTTAGAAACATTGAACCTTGACAGAAGTAGTTGTCCTCTTTCGAGATAATTCCAGAATAATACCGCTCAAGGGCAACAGTCCAAGTTTCTGGACATTATGTGAATTGTCGAACCAGCAATCTTCTGAGTAGCATTTTCATGATTTTAGTTTAAAAAAGTTACCACTTATTTTGAGCGCAATATCGTCTAAAAAAGTTATATTTGAAAAACAAACAACAATATTGTTATTATCATTATTTACCCCTATTCCAGTTGTCAACATCGACGTAATGTCAATACAGTACAAAAAAAATCGGGCTTATCTGACCGTTGTCGAAAACAACAGAGTGCTACTGACAGGCTCATGCTATTTTCGAGACCTCAGAGAACAGAAGTAGACTGTTCTCGAGAGCGAGTAGACAGCCCCCAAATTTGTTGGTATTGTATTGTCGTGACGTCTATGTTGACAACTGGAATAAGGGTAATTATGTTATTTTTATTATGTACAAACATATATCAATATTATGTTGCATGTAGATACTTAAATACCCCTATGGATTTGTGTATGTGTGCGTGTGTGTGTTTTAATCGTTATTAAAATTTCTATCGTCCTTTTACTCAAACAACGTCATAACTCAAAAAATTTAGTTTCACCTCTTTCAGAAGGTGAGTGAGTGTACTTACAATCAATTTGTATAAATTTTTACACAAAATAAAATACCATTATGAGGAATATTAAATTAAATTTTTTGACTAATGATACTTGTACTATTGAATAAGGCTGGTTTCACACATGGTTTTTACATACGACATGTCAAATTTTCCACTGCAAAGTACATGCCATTCGAAAGATTTAAAACTTTACTACTGTAAAAAATCAGTCGACAATGTCAGATGATAAAATTTCAATTAGCGCGCGTTTTTTATATTTTAACCTGACAAAGTATCTCACATCAGCTGATTTGGTTTAGCAACAGCGTGGGTCGTTTTTCGTAAAGTAACCAACAACCTGTAAAGTAAAGTAACCAACAACCTGTATTCCTTAATCTACTACAACACAAAAGTCAGATGCAACGCAAAGTGATGTCGTGTGAAACCAGCTTAAATGAACCATTGTATATACATACATACGAGTACATATGTAAATATGTAAATAATTTTTTGCGTGCGTGTGTGTAAGTCGTTGTGTGTAATTCCTCACGTTTTAAATTTTTGTGACACCCTATATTATTTAATAATGGCTACAGAATTTTATTAAAATAATGATTTACATTAAATTAATTTTATCTTAATTTCAATTTTTGGCACAACCGCATTCACAAATTTTTGCCAATTCACTTGTTTATTGTTTTAAGCCAGCCCACCAAAATTATCCAAGCAAGTATCTGAATAAACATTATTTTTTATAAATTTTATATATGTATGTATATGTATAGTATATTGTAGTCGCACATTTATGTAGATAATTAAGACCGTTGTGTTTGCACTTATTCAAAAAGGAAAGTAGAAGACAAAAATAAGCGCAAACGCGTACTAGTATTTTAAGGACATTTATCTTATCATTTATATGCAGTGTAGCTCTGTTATAATGCATATTATTTTAAAGCATTCTATCATGAAACTTGAGAAAACAATTAAAAATCGCTTTTTTATTTTTCAGAACATCTGATAATAGGTTGCTACTTTTTTGTGTCTTATTAATGTTTAAGTTTCCAGAAATTAAAAACAGAGTCCGTTATAACTTAGAACTCATTATAACCGAAAACTGTTGGAACCAGACTTTTAATTTTTGTTCTCATTTTAAAAATGTAATGAGTTAGTTAGCAGTTAAATAAAACATGTATGCACATACCCCATTAAGTTTTTTATGTAAGAATAACAACTTTAATGGGAAAGGAATAAAAACAGAATAAACTATCAATTAGTGGGCATTGCTTGTTGCCACATTCGATTATCCTTATGAAATAACACCTAAAATATCTGATCACGCAGTCAATGCTTGGATTTTATAAGGAAACTATTTAGATTAAGCAATAGAAGATAAAATAGCATCAGAAGTTAGTGAAAATCGTGAAGACATATAATCATTCATTGGTAATAAACGTGGCCTTCCTTAAGTAGAATCAAAAGAGGTTATTAATTCTTTCAGCTATTCTATTATGTGGTCAAAGAAGACATGATTGGCTTAAAAGAGATTTTAAGTACGATGAATGGTGTATGGCACACGTTAGTAATATTTTACGATGAAATTTCACGTAAGAGAGTGTAAAATTGGCGTTTAACGGATGACAATTTTGAAAATGGCTGAATTCTTTTTATGCGTTTTAGTTAAAGATATGCAATATATTATTTAATTAAATAAAACTTTAAATAAAAACTTCCTACAAATTTTCTGTTAGTTAAGTAAGCTTTTTTTTATTACTTGGAGGAGTGTTCGTAAATTTTATCCCATAATGCTTTTGGGCGATTATTAATAATATATCTGAGTGATAGAACATAATGAACAACAGATGGGCGCTTGCTTGTTCAATTTCTTATTTGGGCGATTCTTCACCATTTTTCCTTTTTTTTTCTTTGTTTATTATACATGGGAAACTTAAATACTGAACATTTTGTAGATTTTCTTTTATCCAGCTGTATTCGCAGCAAAGTAAGTAAAGTTTTGTAAAAATAAAACTTAGTGCCATTAACACGAAGTTCAGTTATATTGAAAGTTTGCTAACTTACAGTGAGCTTAAACTTTTGTTTTAACTGAAGGTTTAAAATATTCGTTAACAAAAAACAAAAATTATTTAACTTGCTGTTATCAATTATTTTGAATGAACTGAAAAATAAAAGTCAGAATATGGACGTATAAAAAATAATTAATTTGAATAATTATATATTGGAAATTTTAACAATCAAATACGCAAATAAGCAGAATGAAATATAGAGAAAAAGGGGTTCGGTAATTATATATACATATGTACATATGTATATGTTACAGTTGCCCAAACTTTTCACATATGGAAGAAGATATTTTGTTGGCCATTGTCGAGGAGACAATATTTATTTTAATTTTTTTCAAATTTTTTCCCTCAGTTAAAACTTAAACTAATAAATTGTTTCAGTTAAATTTAACTAAAATTTAAACTTAAAATTTTTTTTTAAATAACTTGAAATTTAAAAAATAACTGAAATATGTGTTAGCAAGTTTGTACAAACTATAGTTTAAATTTTAAGTTTAGTGTTAACTGCAGTTTAAATTTTTTATTGTTAACGGCCCTTAAACAAAAAAAATTAACCGAAAAATAAGAACTAAAAAGTTTAAAATAATTTAGGTTCAGTTAAAGTAAACATTTGTATATGTGTTACCTATAATGCTATTTGAAGTCGGTTAGCATATTTTATTCACTGTTACTGTCACTGATGTTGAGTAGTACAGGTAAATACCGGTATAACGAACGATATAATGTCAGGCCCATTCGTTATACCGAAAAATTCGTTATATCGCAAAGTTTTTTAAGTGTTATTTTAATTATTATTATTGTAGACATGATACAATACAATAAAAAGAATGACCGCAATTTGTTTTCAAATAAGCAACCAAATACAAACTAAAGGTATCACATTTTTTTTTTGCATTTACATTGCTGCTGTAGATTTTGTTTAATATGTTTTTGCCGTTCGTTATACAGAGTACACATTTATCAACACATTCGCTATATAAAGAAGAACTAAATGTTAGAAATATGTTTCTAGCAAGTTTCTGATTTTTATTTTGCGATTTTTTCTTCATCATTCGTTATATCCAGTATAAAATTAGGATATTATTCGCTATATAAGGTTGTTAATGTAAAAAATCTGGACGTTCGTTTTATTGGATTTTCGTTAAAGCGAGATTCGTTATACTGAGATTTGTCTGTATTATAAATAAAACATATAAAAATATTTCTTTAACTGAATATAAATTATTTTTAACTTTTTAGTGCTTATTTTTATAGTCGGTTTAATTTATTTTAAGCTAAATTTTTAAATTTGTAGATCCAATTTTATATTTTCAGGGGCGTAGTCGGTCCCAATTTTGCACATATTAGTTCCCGCTCCTGTTCTAAATTCAACTTCGCGTCACTTTCAGAGCTCAAGTTGTGTGCCAAGTTTGTAAATATTGGGATTATAAATCACGTTAAATATAATATTAATCATTAAAGGGCATTGCCGGGCCCACTTCTTTAAGAACAAAATTATGTCATTCAAAGACCCGAAACTCTTTGACAAGTTTCGTGGGAATCGGATAAGTAGAAGTACATTTATGTAATTTAATATTAACTTTTCATGGGAGTAGCCCCGCCCACTATTTTAACCGCAAGTCTTTTTCAGACCTAAAGGTGTGTGCCAAGTTTCATAAAAATTGGTAAGGAAGTAGAAGCACATGAAATATAATATTAAATTTTAATAGGCGTGACCCCGCCCACATTTTCGAATGCAAGATTGTATCTTTTTTCGAGTTCAGGATGTGTGCCAATTTGCGTAAAAATCGGTCAAATAGAAGCACGTGATATATAACATTAATGTCGTTACAAGATCCCAATGTGTTTAATGTGCTAAGTTTCGTAGCAATCGGATAAGTAAAATATCATAGCATGAAAGAAAAAAAATTACAATGGCGCCAAATGGAAGCTATTCCCTGTCAGACAAAAGAAGAATTTTTAAAATCGGTCTAAAAGGTACCGAGTTATGAAGTAAAAAATATACCAAAAATTTGATAATGAATTTGATAATTTCTTGCTTTTTTTGAAATCGTTTAATGCACAATAGCCTAATTTTTTTTTTTTTTTTTTTGGTTTTTTGACATTTTGGCTGATCGTTCAAAATGAAAAATCACCAAAAATTTCAATTATGTCAAAATACCCAACAATATGCACAAACGTCCGTTTGTTGGCGATTGGGTGGTAAAAAAAACTTCATTTTTTTTCAAGTAAACAAAATATTTGCTATAAAATTTAGTAACAATTTGAACAAATTATTAAATACAATTCAAAATATAATAAATATGTACATACATACCTAGCATACATACATACATACATATACAGATAGTATACATAAATATTTTATAGGTTTATTTAAATAATGTTAGTGGTTAATTTCTAATACTATTTTCATTTTTCTTTCATTTTCTAACGCCGAATAAATTGTAGGTCCTATAAAACGGAAATAGCAGAAATGGAGACAGTACTATAAATTCGGAGCATAACTGAACACATTTTCATCGCTTAAGAGATGATTAAGCAATACTTCCATTTAAAATGACATCAACAACAGCAAGATGACAGCATGCTAAGCATCTTTTAAGAGCAATAAGAAAAAAACCTTAATGTTTCAAACAACAAACACAACAAAATCAATGAATTATTGTAAAAATTTTCGAAAATTAAGCAACGTTTTGCGTGCCATATTTGTAAGTTAACAATAAAAATAAAACCACTAAATTAATGACGAATCTGCATACGTGTGTGTGTACGTACTAATGATGCCAATTTAGCCATTTCTCAATCCTTTTAGCCAGAAGAAAGGTTAGTTTAGCTATTATCCATTTTTATTTTAAAATTTGTTTGGGATTTTTCATAAAAAATTTAAGGAAAACTTATTTACTACGCAAAAATGCAATGTTTTCGTATTATTTATTTATTTATTTAAGAAATACTTTACAAAGTAAATTTGCAAAGTATTGTTGCACAAATATGGGCGGGGTAGCTAGACCATATGCCCAAGATGTTATTAACAGTTTTTTAAAAAGGCTTTGTGACTGACTGTACACGACCTATGCCTTCACATAGGAAGTAGCAAAGTGGTTGTTAAAGAAATTCCACAAAAGAACCGCAAGAATATACGGTTATCCGTGGCAGATCAGTCAACCAGTGCGAGTGAGACGCAAAACTCTCGAAGGCCAATAAACAACAGTGGCCTGGTTGCACTTAAGAGATAATTGCCAACGACGCTTGATGTTGATTCGCCCAGAGCTGCTTTACGACTGTTTTCGTATTAATATCAATAGCTTAATACACAACAATAGCGTTTAAAAAAGCTTGTTTGTAATCATGTGTTATTCATTATATTATTATATCGTTCATTTTTACATACAAAATTTTCAATTACCAGCATAATATGAAAGAGCTAAATCGGCCACAATAAAATCTCCTACTCCGTTCTCATAATTATGGTAATGTTGGTCTGAGTTTAAATGAAAGTTTACAAAATAGAAAATGGAATGAATTAGTAAAGCAAAGTTTAAAGATTAGATAACCGAATGTACAAATGAGGAGAAGGCGTAGCCGAAGAAAAATAATATTATTTATTACATTAATTTATTGTTTATATCTACTGTAAAAAATAATATATGTATGAATTAACTTCTTAGTTTTGCTTAACACTCATGATTTTCGTCCATGAATTCGCTTAGACATGTTTTAGCCATTTTTTGTCTACATTTGGCCATTATTGGTGAAGGAGTTCTGACATCACTGGTACGTACATACATACATACATACATATACATATTTAATGGATATGTACTATACATAAGAGTGACTAACAACAACAAAAACAAAAGGCAAATTAAAAAGTCAACTGTTGTGCTTAAATTTTTTTATCACTAATGATTCGACCAAAGGGGAGCTATCGAGTGTTTAAAAATAATATCTATGTCCCGGTCCAGACTTGCAAATTTTTGTGCAGCAATTCTTGAATATGTGTGAGTGTTGAAATGGAAATATATACTTTTTGTACTCCTCTCTCTGGCTCCTTTTCACTAAAAAATAAAAAGTTGTTGCAACAAAAATTGCAAGTCTGGACCGGGGCTAACCAAGCATACTTAAAAAAAGTAGAAGTTTTTTAATCCGATAGTGAAGGAATTTGAAAAAAAAGAAACCTAAGTTCTACTTATTATCTTACTACTACATACATACATACATACATACATAAATGAATAGCTAACGTACATACATAATACAAAATAGCAATAGGATTGCGATGTATTTATAACGGCTACAATAAACTACCAGGGAAAATTTGTTGATAGGTATGACGACACCGACTTTGCTGGGTAGAAAATAAAAAAAATTGATATTTGGGTAGATTCAAGGTCTCATTTGTAGATTGAAGTGAGAGAGACGTACATACCAGAGAATGACAAAAGTATAATTTTAAGATTTTTTACTATTGGCTTTTAAACAGCTATGAATACGTACAGCTAAAAATTAAAAAAGCGCTCAATTTTCAAACACACGCATTAATTTTAAACCGAATACGTACTTATAAATAGTAAAAACATCCAACACACATTTTTTAAATTAAGCAGCACAAACAACTATAAATAAAATTTATAGGCTACACATGCGTATATACAGGGCTATTTTATTTACACATACACATAGCGCATGTTTATTTAAACAGCCACACACGCACACACATTTTCACTTCCATTTTATATACACAAATGTATGCATAGGGTGGCGAATGATGATTAAATATCCGGAGTATCATGCGTATATTTTTTGCTGTCCAATTAAATATCCATATCCCTAGTATAAGCATAGTCAGGCTAGAAGTATGTGCCTTTTTATTTTTAGTTGTAGCGTATTCTCGTTTTTCCCATAAACGAAGTAGAGATGCTCTTGTATGTTGGAATCGCCTATAGTCATCGCTACAATTATGATTATACGCAGTTACTAAAATTAAGTAAGACTACATACTTATATACGAGTATGTATATTTTTTTTAGTACTCATTGTCATTCTCTGATACATATGTATGTAAAACCTATAGTACACGATATGTATAAGGCTACGTGCGCATTTTGCTATAACGTCACGAGAATTTTCAGCATGGTGGTTGCATATTTTTAAATAATTTGATAGTATATTGATCCCAAAATCCATTTATGTTCCTAGTACACGACATGTAGCCAATGTAGCTTCATTATGACCTCGAAAATATGTACGTCAGAGCCTCATGTGCATGTGACTTTTTACATGCCGTATACTGAAGCTGACAACTAATTTTTCGTTATACACCATTATTACAACTTAAAGTTGGTTAAGCGTAGGATTTTAAGTTAATTTTCTACACTAAATTTCAAAGAAATTACAGAACGGTCAATTCTTCTGCCAAGTAGTACGAATTTTTTTCAATAGTAAATATGAAACTCCTTTCTTTTCGACGTACTAAATTTGTCAATTTCATTGGCAGTGGTTTTGGAAATTATATTTAGGAAGCCTTTTCTTAGTACCACCTCTCCCAATATATGATTTGAGTTTGTAAGATTTTCAGTCCTTCGAAAACTTGCGAAGTTGCTTTTTCGGCTCCGCCTCAATTTTGTGCATGGCTCATCTTAAGCCGATCCTAATTAAATTTTGTAGTTTTTCTTATTTTATCTTAATTTTAACATAACATTATTTCGAATTATTCCTTTATTAATGTCTTGCCTAATTCCTTTAAGATCGAGGCAAGATATTAATTATTAATTATTTTATAATTAATTATTATATAAGTTAAAACAATACACACCCATTTTACTGTCCTGCTTAAAATTATTCTAATAACACAGCAATACATTTGCCGTATTTGTATATATGTACTACAAATCGAGTAGAAATATTTAAATAATGCTTTAATTTTGCTATAAAAATAGTTTTATTTCGCAAAAAAAAACAAAAAATTAAACGGAGAAAGTAAGAAGAGAGGAATGGAAAAGAAAAACAAGTTAACATTACATGATATAAGTAGTTAGTAATTTTAATATACATACATACATACATACAATAAAATAAAATAACATAAAAGTGTAAAATAAAAGATTTAATTACAAATTACAAAACAAGAAACAAACAAAAAAACATTATTTTAGTAAATGTGTTCTGTATAAATATAATACATACGAAATATAATTTAAAAATGTTATAACAATTAGAAATTTTTTAAATCAATGTAAAAAAGGATACATACATACATACATATTTCTAACTACCATGAATAAAAATTTTTAAAAGGAAATTTATGAATCCAAAACAAAATTGGCTTTTTGATCGACCTTGACCAATTACGGATATATTCCTATTACATTGATTAATAATAAAAATATTTATAATTTTTTTTTTTTTGTTATTATTAATTTTATTAATATGTAATAGTAATAACAATAATTATAATAATAATAATAATAATAATGAAATTTTTGCAACAGGTTTTATTTAATGTGTTACACATCGTGTATAAATATGCATACATACATACATACATACATACATAGACTATATAGATTTGGTCACGGTTTTTGTTTTATACATGTATGTACATACATATGTACATATCGCTCACTTACTCAAACAACGTCATAACTCAAAAAACCAGACTGCCAGAAAGAGCTTAAATTTTCCAATTTACACACAACTTAATGGAAAAAGGAAATTTAAATTTTTCTCTCAAGAGCTGAGTAAACAAGATCCTATTTGTATGAAATTTTTACACAATATGAAGAACGATATGAAGACTAATTCTGCATCTTTAAATCAAAAATTCCATTTTTTGAGTTATGACGTTCTTTGAGTAAATGAGCGATATATACGTATGTATGTATGAAATAATTGGTTATATATTTTTAGAGTTTATATATGTATATATACATTAGAGCGGGTCAGTTTTTTTTACAAAAATCGTAGAGCATAAACGTAATAATGTACACGGAATTCTAAAAAAATTCTCCGAAGAAACAAGGTGTCTAAAATTAATCCCTATACCGCACCTCTCGACATGAAAATTTATTTTCTCTTTTTTAGAAAAACAATTTTTTTTTAAATTACAATTTTTTCAAGTAGAAAAATGTACTGAAATAAATGCTACTAAATTCGAATCATTTCTTCTTAGATTTATCCATAATAATAAGTTCAACGTTTTCATCTTTAAAGTCAATGTGTTTAAATAAAGCAGGCAGTAGCCAAACAAGAAGCATCTCAGGAAGACTAAATAAATTTTCATGACGAGAGGCGCGGTATAGGGACTAATTTTAGACACATGGGTTTGATTTTAGACTAGATTCTTTGCAAAATTTTCTTAGAATTATATGTAGATTTCCTTTTTAAGATACGATTTTTTAATTTTTTTCATCCATGCAAATAGACCCGGCCTAATGTACATACATACATATGTATATACATATATGTATGTATATATGTATGCATACATATCGTTACCTTTATATAGAAACGTTACTCATTATTTTCACCAAATCGGGTCTTATGCAATTTTGGATGGATTAGAAGCATGCAAAAAATCTCGATTTGGAAAAAACGTTTATATTAAGGTAAGTTACATACATAAATGTGTGTGTGTGTATTAGTGATGTAATAAATGTTCGTATTCGGCTATTTTTATGACAGTTGGATTCGTATTTGCCAAATTTTTCAAACATTTTTTTTATTATAAATATACATAAAGTGTAAAATAATGTTAAGAAAATGGCACAAAAGTATATTAATTTGTAATAACATTTAAAAAAAAAAATAAAAGAATTTTTGGACTTAATATTAAAATTTAAATCTTCTAAGAAGTATTTTACTGTTTATCGTGGTTAAATCAATAATGAAATCTCAAGAGAAAAATTTTTATCCACAAGAAAGACGAGAAGGTGATTTATTATGATAGATCTTAATAAATTTAACATTATAGCAGTTTATTTAACTTTTTTGTAAATTTATAAAATTGGATTACAGCTTCAAAGTCGAAAGTTATTGATAAGATACGCCTTTTTAGTGTGTACTAGTGGCAACGGTTTTCATTTCAGATATTTTTCAGTCGCCTATAAAAAACATGTGTACAAGTAAACATCTGGCATTTCTTTTGTTGTCATTTTTTGGAGTCATTTTCAAAATATGTGCAACGCCGTTCACATTGTGTTTTTTATATGGAAAGCAATGTCGCACAACGAAAAATATTGGAAATGACAAACGTTGCCACTAATACACACCATTGCGATGTCATAGTGTGCTTCCTTGGTGTATTTAAACCATTTTGAATCGACTAGCCTTAAAAAAAAATTTTTTTTGCGGCTTTGTTTGAAATACCATTTCTTGAGCTTGAGTGAGATGAGTCCAAAGTTAATATGTAAAATCGGAAAAACTTTGTCTTATGTGTTTTGCAAATATCAACCGATTTTAAAAATAAATTAAAAAAGCATGATCTTAGGAAACATAACTTCTTTTCTTTTGAATACAGTGTTAAAATTTTACTTCAGTGCAAAAACGCTCCACAATGTAAGATTTTTTCAATTTTAACTTTTGTACTCATAAAAAGCAATTTTGGTTCACAAAAAAGTTTTGTATGGAAAGGCGAGTATTTTGTTTGTTAAAGGCGAGTACGGAGTTCTTCCGGAAACTCAGTTTTTTTGATATTTATTGTCTATTACAGGCATGTTATAAATATAAGTGGAGTCACGGTCACGGAATTATTGATGTTTTCTATTTTTCCCAAATTTTAACTAGTTTTTAGTATTCGTGTTATAAATTAAAAAAATAATAATAAATAAGTGTGTATGCAAACATAATTTTATACAAATGACTGCTCGATTATTTTTCCGTGTATAAATTAATGTAAATTTACAAACGTGAAATTCCATACCAGCTTTGAAACGATATGTAAACCAAAATTATTTTTCACGAAGAGGGCCTAAAACATAAACAGATAAAGTATTAAATTTAATATCGATAATCGTATTCGTGAACATCTCAAAATCAGAATTCATTGCATCACTAACATGTACATACATATTATGTAAATATATGCATTTGTATGAATATACTTATATATGTACATATATATGTATGTACATGATGTACATACACATAAATATAAAAATTAATATGTACATATATGCTATATACCGGTATAGATCTGATTGTATGTATATAAACACCTACATATATATGTATGTATGTACATATATACACATATGCACATGTTACTGCCGTATTCATAAAAAATAATTTAGAATGGAAATTTGTTTACTAAACGTTTTGTAAACCAAAATTCTTTTTTAAGAATGCGGCAGTTAGTATTTTTAGTTTAACAGAGACCTCATTACAAATTTAAAAAAATAAAATTAAAATAATTTAATATAAAACATAAATAAAATTTAAATGTAAATCATTGTTGCAAAACATAAATAAAATTGTCACTTTTACTAAAAAAAATTAAATAATTGATGGTAACTAAAATATTAAAACAAATTTAAAATAAAAATGAAATAAATTAAAAATTGTTGTGGTAGATACTGAAGCAAAATAAAAAAAATGCAATAAATGTATACAGAAATATTTTAAACTGTCTTTTACTTATTCAATGAAAAACGAAACTTCTTACTTTTATTTATTTATAATCCCAGCTAAAAGTCGATCTGAAATATATTTTTAGCAATGCATGAAAAACAACACTGCGCTGATTACACTATTTAAAACCTGCTACATTCCTAAATATTTCTTTTACTGGGCCAGTTTGTGAGAAAATTGCTCGTTCTTCCGCATACATATGTATGTATGTATGTATGTACATAGTTCGAATATTGAAAGTTAATTTTTTAAAAAGCGTTTGTAGAAACAATCGAAATAACGATGACATAATTGAATTCTTAAATTTTTATAGTTGTTTTTTATATTCAAATTTTGGGTATTAACGATTCGCAATTAAAATTTGTCATAAGCTTCCTTATAAAATATTTCTTATCGAAACGAAAGGTTAATTAACGGTAAAAAAAAATTTTTATAAGGTGAAAGAATGCAACAATTTTAAGATTTTAAGCTCAAGAATCATGATGTGAATGTGAATTCCCGGGAATGAGAGAAATCCGGAAAATTAGCCCTAATTAAGATAGATAGAAAACTCGCTATTAAACGACATTTTTGAAAATGAATAGCCAGCGAAGATCAAAAATCAAATGCAACTAATAATAACGGCGTTTATTATTTTAAAAATCATTTTTAAAACGAAAACCAAAAATTCTTCTTTTGAGTGCGGGCGGCTATTACGACTTGGCGTTAGTTAAAGGTATGATTTCATCGGACATGTAAAAATTTATTCATTATTAAAACTTTAGCCATGTTTTAGACACATAACCTTTTCTTAAACATGTTTCTTCAATTCTCTTTTAAAAATGCTCGTTTGTTTACACACAGACAGTATATTTGTTCAATTTTCGTATTGTTATCATGCAGCCAAACTCATACTTGCTTCAAGAAAACCTGCTGTATCTAAAAAAAGTAAAATTGTAGTGCAAAACTTTTTATAGGTACGTCAATCCTACATTTCACTAACGCCAAGTTGCAATAATGGCCCTACGAATATTTTTGTTAAATTTCCAAAAAAAACGTCTTCAGGTGCTTCTAGAGCCACGACGAGTGAAAAAAATAAAAATAAACCTTCTAAACGCGCTGTGCTATATTGGCAAAACTTGCATATGACCCTGGAAGTGTAATTGAGCTTAAGATCTAAATTTTCACTTTGGCATGACCACAAATTCCAAAATAAGAAATCTCGCAAATAAAAAAAAATTTAAAAAGACTTACCAATATCGTTAGAGACGCTATGGAGAAATTTGCACAGATTTTTATTCACGGTGACACGGCTTTATTAATGTTCTTAAAAAGCTTTTGAAAGAATATCAAACATGAATCCTTTTGCTTAATTAATATACGGATCTGTTGTGCAACTCACTGCAATTATTCACTTTGATACACATAGAATTTTTTAAATTTAAGTAATTTTGTAGCAAAGCACATACACAGCATTGTTGTTTTTGGCATTAATGGCGCTAAATTATTCAGGGTTGTACTGCTTTCAAGGCCCTTACATGCTTCGAATGCATTGGTACCAGAGAAACAAGCCGTCTTAAAAAGTCAGCGGCGGCGGCTTAGGAAAAAATAGTCGGCGGCGGCTCATAAGCCGGCTTGAGCCTGCTGATATTGACAGTCACTTTTTGTAAGTTTTTTAAACACATTTCTACAAAAAAGTTTAACCCAACTGATGTCTTCCATATAATTTATAAGATGTAGTACAAATTTTCAACTACAAGAAACAATTAGCCGGCTGCAATTTTGAGCCGAGCCTAGCCGCATGCATCGGCGGCGGCTCTTGAGCCGGCTGTGAGCCGATCGGCTTGCTCCTCTGATTGGTACATATAGTCAAGGCCATCAATCAGGAATAAAAGTTAAAAACTATAATATCTGAAACAGTGTACAATTTAGCACTAGTAATATCAAAATTAGAACCAAGGCGAATTGATACCAGGTGGTCCTAAGTTGCAACTCTGCGTATTCGCCTTGCATATTTGTTAGTGTAAAATTTCCTGCTGTCAGAATATTTCCTAACGTTTTGCATTGATTGACAGCAGAGAATTTATGTCAGCTGGTGAATTAGGATCACCTGATGTCAATTCGCCTTGATTAGAACGATAACATTCAAAATTATGAACAATAAATATTGTTAGCAAATAAAACGCTGATGAGCATAACAGTGCTGCCCCTCCGACAAATTTATGAGCAAATTCATATTATGGACGAGCTATAATTCAAACTTGGTTTCACTGATATTAAGAAATATCTTGATATCGCGGCATGCAGAAAGGCCTGTAGCAATACACAAAAACAGAATGTTAGGGATAATTTCTCTTAGTGTACTACATAATACAGGTTTTTGTAACTCTGAAATCATATGCAACTATGTGGATGTCATTTCGGATACAAGAGGTAAGCTCGATTATCCTTCATAATATTTTATTCCATAAAATGTCATTCGCTATGTACAAAAAAATGATAGTTGATTTTTGTACTCTGGTTTGACAGTTCAGTTTTTAATTTATGATACACGTATTACCCACATCTGTCCAGCTACAAAGGTTTCATGCGTTGGCCAAAATGACAACTCGCTCACTTTGTTATCACTCCCAGTGGCATCCACAACGTAAGTAATTTGTTGAAGTTGTAATAAATAAAAGAAATGGAAAATATTTCTGAATATGTGCATATTAATTATACATGTATGAATAAATAAGATTATTTCACTAAGATTTCTATAATGTGTATTTACTTATATTTAAAAAAGATGATATCACTGACACGTGTTATAAATATGTACTGTTAGTGAGGTTATGTTGCATTGGAAGTTTACATGTACCTCGGACTAATTTTTTGAATATATTGCAGGTTCCGTAACTCTTAACACGTCAAAATGTCGGGAAGTTTAGATATTTTGTCCCTCAAAGAGGAAGACATAACTAAAATGTTGGTAGCTACTACGCATTTGGGGTCAGAGACTGTAAACTTCCAGATGGAGCAATACGTTTACAAGCGTCGGCCTGATGGTGTCAACATCATCAACTTAGGCAAAACCTGGGAAAAATTGGTTCTAGCTGCTCGAGCTATTGCTGCCATTGAATATCCTCAAGATGTAAGTAAAAATAAGAAAAAAAATAAACAAAAAGCATTATGTGATGAATATTCTACTAATCTTTCGGGTCTGATATTAAATGACGCCAATTTCTAATCTGATTAAGCAAAAACGCAATCGACGCGTTTACTTATTGTGCCTATTCTGTATTATTTTAATGTATTAACCATATTGCAGGTTTTCGTGATATCTTCTCGTCCCATTGGTCAACGCGCAGTATTGAAGTTTGCCAAGTACACTGACACCACCCCTATTGCTGGTCGTTTCACTCCGGGTGCTTTCACTAACCAAATCCAATCTGCTTTCCGTGAGCCCCGTTTATTGGTTGTAACCGATCCGTTGACTGATCATCAGCCAATCATGGAAGCTTCTTATGTGAACATACCAGTTATTGCTTTTACCAATACTGATTCTCCTCTCCGTTACATCGATATTGCCATTCCATGCAATAACAAATCTCCCCATTCCATCGGGTTGATGTGGTGGTTGTTATCCCGTGAGGTTCTACGCCTCCGTGGTGAAATTTCTCGTGGCGCCGAATGGGGTGTCGTTGTTGACTTGTTCTTTTATCGCGATCCTGAGGAGGCTGAGAAAGAAGAAGCAGCTGCTAAAGAAATTATGCCTGCACTTAAAGTCGAGGAGGTTGTCGACCACCCTGTTGAAGAATCTACTAACTGGGCTGAGGAAGTTGCCGCCGAAGCTGTTGGCGGTGCTGAAGATTGGAATGACGATACTGTCAAATCCTCGTGGGGTAATGATGCCAACTTCTAGGATATTAATATTCATTTGTCTTTAAAATATTGACGAAAATAAAACCTTTATTTGGGTTCATATTTGGTACATTTAATTCTTACTATACAATATTGTTAATAATTTAAAAAAAGGGCTGCTCCCAAATGACTCGCTGCAAATGGAAATTTAAATGGGAAGACTACTACTAAGAAATATTGGCGAACTTGCGTTGCATTTTAAAGTTTTCTCATTTGATACATAGCAGTGATGCATTCACGAAAAGTGTAGAGTCTGCTGAAAGTGTGTTACTTGCGGACATAAAATTGCTAACTTTAACGTAAACTTCCAAGTTAATGTTAAGTGTAGACTGCTCAAGTTAATGCTTTTTTCAAGTTATAACATTATTGTTAGTGCATTTGTTTTAGCAACTCCGTTATAACTTCAAGTTACAACAATATTTCATGTCAGGTGGAGACAGAGTTGAAGAAATATTTTTCGAGCCGCGGAGAACGTCCGCATGTATGTTGCATCAGAAATCATAATTTTCTATAGATGATGGTGGTTCATTTTGACTTATTGCTACATTTTTTGTAATAGATTGAAGAACACGGCAACAGTACTTATGAATGTGGAAATCGCTCGTTTTACAGACTCGCAAAATTGGCATTGCCGTTTACAGCTTAACTTGTGATCCACAGTACTAACGCTCGCTTTGCCGTTTTCAACTCCGGTCGTCTGAGGGTCAACAAAGTAATTGTTAGCATTGTTATTAAAATTGTTCCGTACAAATTCGGAAGTATTTCCTTTCGTTTCGAATTACAGAGTAGACCCCCAGTTTTCATCAGGGGTTTTCTGTAAATTGCGCGTTTTGAAATCGCCTAATTTCCAGGAGAGAGCTCAATTAAAAAGATGACTTATTACAGCCTTTTAATTATTTCCAATGCTTTAGACGTTAAGATATTTTATATGAACTCGACTTCGAATGCACTAAATCGCTTGACCAATAGAACACTGTTCGGTTTACAGAACACTCCTATATATTTTGCGTAAATCGTGTTAACAACTAATTCCGACTTTTTGGGTTCGAGATTAAGATTAGTTATTTCTCTAATTAAGTGTATGTTGTCAATATTTACGTAAGATTAAACCACCACGATTGGCCGCTTAAACTAGCAAGTAAAACCATATAATCGACTAGCCAAAAATCACAAATGAAGATTAAGGTTAATTTAATCTCTAATCATGAACTCAAAAAGTCGCCCTACATGATAATGTCCTTGTGGTGCTTGGCGTACTTCGACTTCACCTACGACGTTTTTGTAGTAGATTAAAGAACACCGCATCTTTTTTCTTTAATCTAGGAACAAAAGTCGTAGTCATAAGACAAATCAAAAACAAAATTGATATTTTTTAAAACAATTTTTTACTTAGTATACAAAATCGAATTAATTTTTAAAAGGGTTTGGCCTTGCTTTAAATGTGGTTGCCTTTCTTAATTCCTTGATATGCTCCTTTTCAATCCTTTTACGTTCTTCTTCTTCCTACAAAGAAATAAATAGTAGCAATTAAGAAATTTCAAAATTAATTGGAAAGTATTAATTTTGCAACAGAGAATTCCAAATATTTTTAATATTTAGATATGTACATATCGCACACTAAATCATAAACAGGCACAACTCAAAATGATTAAAGTGGTTTGTTTTTTATAAACCAGTTAATTGAACAAATCTCTAACGACCGCAACAATTTCTTTACAACACAGTCTTCTTGTAGAATATATAATTCCGTTGTGCTTGTTTTTATGTTACATACTTGCGTCATTTGTACGGTATCAACAGTTGTTTGGCACTACTCAGCATCTGAAATATTTTGAATTGTGACTGTTTATGATTTAGTGTGCGATATGCATTCATACTTAGAGAATTGTCTTTTTCTTTCTTTTTTTAATTTAAATTCAGTTAACTAACCGAGCCATGAAGGCCATATATGGTTAGTAGGCTAGCAATATTGTATATAAAAAAATAATTCAATTTAATATAGAATTAAGCTAATATTAAAAAAAGTAATAATAATAATATTTACATATAAAAAATAATTATGTACATGAATGATAAACATTTCATTCTGCAAATTGATGCTTAGGAACATAAAAACTCGAAGTAAACTCGTAAAGGATTTTAATTTTTTATTTGAATTAAAAAAAAGATATTTTTGAAAATATGATTAGATTATGTATAAGTAACATAATTCAGAAAATGAGCAGGAAACGAACAGTTTTCGTGCAAAATTGAAAAAATAAGCCTTTTTTATGTGTACCATATCCATGCATTCTGTATTATAGAAAAAAAATTTGATCGGTATTTATGTTTATTTGATGAGATGTAAAAGTTAAATATAAGTTACCCATATATAGAGTCACTATTTTTGTAGCTTTTATACATTTACAAGTATTTATTTATTTAAGAAATACTTTACAAAGTAAATTTGCAAAGTATTGTTGCACAAATATGGGCAGGGTAGCTAGACCATATGCCCAAGATGTTATTAACAGTTTTTTAAAAAGGCTTTGTGACTGACTGTACACGACCTAATTTTAATTTAATTTTTGCCGCAGGCCCATGGCTAATAATTTTAGTTAATTTTAATTGTCTTAAGTAGAACATAACTAAGCAAATCAACAAAGCGATACGAACTTTAGCCTGATCAAATCATAAATTTAGTTTTTTATTATTACTTTAATTATTCAGTAAAAATTTTTTTTAAATTTTGGTTTTTAGATTTCACTAATTGATCACTCACATGGACCAATTTAATACTAAATTTCAGATCTCAATAGTCTGTGATTCAGCATGTCTCACAAGCCTATAATGGTAAAATTTTGAAAATTCAATTGAGGTTGCGTTAATAGAGTGCAAGTATCATCATTTTCACTATTAAGGAGAGTAAGCTCATGAAGGTTAAAATTGGACAACTGGTCTCGTCGTGATTTTTCACAACGTTTTGAAATTTCGCTAAGTACAACACATCATATTCTTGCTCCTTCATTCAGTGAAAAGGGCGTAACTAACAAAACATTCAAAATCGAGTTTTTCATTGATTATTATGAATGCCATTAAATTAGCAGGTATGTTCAGACACTCGCATGGTTTTCAAATCGCATGTGAGTTGCAAATCGCCAAGCATGTTCTGTAACATGCGTTTTGCTTGCGACTTGCCATATTGATTTAGGTCATCTGTTTTTGAAATCGTCAGTGCTAAACAATGCAAATAGAAAATTAACAAAACAAAAGGTCAGTTTATAAATTTCAATTTTAAAATGAAAATTTTACGAAAATATTACTATTTTTGATTAAAACCAAAATAAGTATTTAATTTTATTTATTAACCATTTTACTGTTTCATTAAAGTTTGGTTCAGGCTTGCGATTGCGATTTGTAGAACACCGACATACCTCTCTTGCGAGTTCAAGTCACAATAGCAAATTTTATGCGATTTACGTGTGTCAGAACATGTCCGTGCATGTCTTGACAAAATTTTTCACTTCTGTGATCAAATATGATAAAAGATAATAAAAGATTAACAAAAAAAAAAGGAAAAGAAATAAATAAAAATAAAGAAAAACAAAATAACAAAGGGGCGTAACTACAAGTGTGTTCAGTTTTTTGCTTCTTTATAATTATATTTTTGCAAATGCCTTTTTGCATTTTATCTAACGATATATACAATACATATTTAATTATTAGAATAAAATGGATTAACGTATATTAATATACGCTAATAATAAATTTATAGTAATAATAAATCATTAATCTTCTCAGAATGCGACCCTCATATTTTCGGAATATTTAAATAAATGAATCATACACACGAATATATGTAGATATGTATGTATGTACGTAGAAATTTTGGAAGAATCGATTTAAAGAAATTAAATTATTTTAAATAAATATGCATATCTACATCTGTTTTAAAATTTAATTTAAACGAGGCGTTTGCATTTTATATCTATGTATCTGAAATAAAAGGAATGCGATTAATAATCAAATTATAAACTGGATAAAAAGATTTTGAACTATGTAGATACATAATTAATTATAAGCTAACTAGCATTAATATATGTACATACATGCATGTATAGTTTATTATAAATTTAATTTACGGCCATAATAACCTTGAAGTAGCAAACACTATTTTATTATCAGTTTATAAATTATTTAATGCAATAAGAAGAAATACTGTAAAATTGTATTCACACTGAGCAATATTCTAACTTAATATACCTACCTATCAATATTTATTCCTATTATTCATTTTCTAATTTTGATTCGGGGGCAATACTGATTAATTTATATTAAATAAAGTTTATATTAACAACCATACTTTTGTTTTACTGAAAGTTTTATCAATGAAAGTTGCAACTTGAATGTATTTATGAATTTATTTATTTATTTTATTTGAATTTCTTACCATTTCTTACAAAACAACGTTAGAATAAAGTCTTCGTTTATAAACGCAATATGTATGCATTATAATTCAAATGATTAAAAATATACATATATTAAATGATTAATAACAACTCTTTTTCATAACATAATAATGATGATTCTTTTTCATTTTGATTTCTTAATCACCCACACCCAACCTTTTTCCAATGTATGCAAATATCAGTTATTGGGTGTGTGAGCAGCGTTCAACTGGGAGGATGCTGATATTTCATTTTTTGTTGAATCATTAGCTGATAAGACGCTTGTGTCGCCGTAAAATTTAGGCTGATCATGCTGTTCGGTGCCAGCACCATTTGTTTCATCATCAGAATCATCATCGCCAGATGATTCGGCAGTATTTACATGTGGATCAGTGTGTGAGTGGTGACTGACCGCAGAGTGAATTTTAGACGATTCCTGCTTCACAGCTTTGCTAAGGCGTTCATAACACGATGTGCACACTCTTTGCGGTTTGGAGCTTTGTTGCGGCAATAAGAATTTTTTAGAAGAGCATGGCCCACAAACGACTGCTCCACAATTGCGACAATGGTGACGTCTTACAATCATTGTGAATTGCGTTTTCTTGCAATGCATGCATATAGTCGCCTCAGCATCTGGTACCCAAACTGCGGCATGGTTTTCCACTGGTTTTTTACCGGATTTACGAAGCAAATCTTCTACACATTTGTTGATATGAGCCATCCATTCTTGTTTTTCAGTTGCAGTCGCAGCGCATACTACAAATGATTTTGTTGTCGTACGTATTAACCAACCGTTGCGATATTGTACACAATCTTCAATGTTCTCCAGTGACACCTCTTCCAAGGGCATTATGTGTTGTTTATTGTACTTTTTCTTCCCTATGACAATATTTCCATACACTAAAATGTCGTTAAAAAGGAAAAACTGTCTCGACTTTGGACGCTTTCGACACATTTTTGTTAAAACACCTTCACCAACTAGCACCCGACCTGGTATAGCCAAAGGTACACCCGAACTACCAAAACAATTTTCCACCATAGATATACGTCTAGAGTTAGCTTCTGAATTCACCAAACGATCAACCATATTTTCCGTACAAATTTTAAACTTTCAGTTTAAGATATTTATGTTCAGTATTCTTTGTCGTAGGCGTTTTTTAAGCTCAAATGTAATTTGAGTAATGTCGTTGTTAATAATGACAAAATGAAAACGATTTCACGTACTTTTTCCTTCTCTTTTGTCGTCTTTCTTTGAACGGAAGTGATTGCAATTTTTTTTTACACTATATTTATGTAGTATATACTTTATAAAAAATATTATATTCTACAGCCTTTAAGGTAATTTTTACCGTATACTTAAAAATGGTATATAATTTAAATTTTCCGTAAGATTAAAATGTGATTTTTAAACACTTTGTGCAATATAATTAAAATAAAAACCACTAATAAAATGGGGAGAGTCCGTTGATTGTCAAATATTTGATGCTTGACAGTGTTGAAAAGTGATGGCATAAAATAAAGTAATAGAAATGACATAATACACAGGGTAGGTAGCAGTTCAAGGAGCAAAGCACATTTAAACAAGTAGTCGTATGAGTATACTGGTATGTTGTATTTTTTATTTCTTTGTTGTGTGGTGTGAGGAAGAGTATACAGTGAAACCTCCCATAACCGGTGCTTCAGTAATTTGGTGAGAAATATTTTTAACCAAATCGATTTTTTTTAATCTTCACTGGCTTACGTGTTGTAACTATTGAAGTCTTGGTGCCTCTTTTGCGGCCGATTTCTATGATATTTTAGACATCTTTATTGTTATAACACCATTCGAATTACAATCCTTACATAAGAAATGAAAAAACTCGAATAAATCACCGTTTTAGCAACAATGACATTTGGTGATTAGTGACGATACTTGCAAAAATCTTCCGTTATCAGGGGGTCTACTCTGTATTTCGAAACGAAAGAAAATGCTTTCGAATTTGTATGTTATTAGCGTATTAATCGTGTCGAATTACAGAGTAGATCCTCAGCACCGACTGTCACTGAAGGACACATAATTTTTAGGAATAGTTTGCATAAAATGTAGTTTTCTAAGGTAATAATTTTTTTGAATAGCGCGTACTTTAGTTTTATCGTTATTTCAACTAGTAACATATCTACAGGAAATTTGTCCATATACTTATATACATACTAGGGTCGAATAGCCTCGCCCCTCCAAAAAAAAATACATTAAACAATATGACCAACTTTTGAGCAAAAATGGCCGAGTTGCAACAGTTCAGACGACTATGCTATAGAAACCATAAGACGTATCGAGGCCGTTCACGTGATTTTGGTCAGTCATGCGTGGCACTCGTGAGTAATATTTTATAATGAAATTTTGCGTGAGTTGGCGTGAAATGGGTACATTGGAAGTTATTTCTTTAACAACCAGGCGACAATATTTACCAGATGACAATTTTGTTAAAAGTTTTATTATTTGCGTTTTAGCAAACGATATGTAACACATTAAACAAACAGAAAGACTTAAAAAGTAATTCAAATCGAGGATCATATTGTTCTATGCAATATGCATTTAGGAAAACAATCATATTAAAAGTATGTTGTATGCAGCATTAATTACTTATCCGTACACTATATTTTTTTATTTTTTTTTTTTCAAATGGTTATCGTGTTTACAGTTTTTACCTGTTTTCGTTTTTGTTCCATATCTTTCTGTTTCATTTCATCATAATGTTTTCGCTCTTTTAGCCGTTTCTCAGTTTGCAAGTTAAATAGACATTGTTGAACAACAACTGGCTTTTTTTGTGGCACAAATGGTTTTTCCTTTAATACCGTGGGTGGTCGCGGTTCAAATCGTGGAGGTTGATTTTTGCGTCGCCACTCTTCCAGCTATCAGATAATGTATTATTAAAATAACGCGTGACGACAAAATTTCGAGATGTATAGCCCAAGACACAAACCAACTGCATTAACAGAGGTATGCTAACATAATATCATACTCTGTTGGCATGAAAATCCTGGCATTGTTCCTCATGGCTCGATATGCATGTATAGGGACTAAAACAAATTTTTCCGATATGAAAAAATACGTGTAACAAAAACATGACCTACATACATATATACATACGTGTAGCGAATACTGATACCGAAAATATAAAACAGTGAGTAACATGTTACATAAATTCTTCTAAATGATATGACGTAACATTTCTAAGGTAAGTGAAATGTAACGGTGTCCAACGACAACGTTTGATCTTTTTTATAAAAACGATGGAATAGTTCGGGTTTTTTGTCCATTTGGTTGAAAAATTAAATAAATAAATAAATAAATAAATAAAAAATTAGAGTATCTACCTACAGGATTTGCATGTCTAATAGAGCTATGTTATCATGTTAAACACATCTGTTTATGCAATTGTTTTGATTCTTGTGTTATAAGTTTCGAAATTAATTACATACTATTATGTATGTATATGTATTAAAAATTACTTTTTTCTTGCGTTTCTCTTCACATTCACGAGATCTTTTCAGAACATGTGGCGTAACAGGTAATGTAACTGCATGCACACGTTGCTGGGCCCCTGGATGATTAAATTTGGGAGCTGGTCGAGCATGAAATTCTCTCATCTTCTTTTCTTCTTCTGCTCTACGGCGTATGGCTTCTTCTCTAAGCAAAAATGCTTTCGAAGGTGGTGGCATAGTTTTTGAAATTGCACCTTTGCTAGTTACAACTTTAGAAGATAAAGTTTTCTTTGTTGACCACTCGCATGCTATATTGGATTTTAGTTTATGGCACGTCTGCTGCTTGGCGCATTCGTCATTTGATATTTCAGTTGCATCGTTTTGCTTGTCGGCCGTTGGTATGCATTTGATCGGAGTGGGTTCTTTATCGTCAGCAGATTTCTTATTTTCAGCAGAACAATTTATTTCATTTTTACCTGCAATAAATTATAAAAATAAACAAATAAAAATAATAATTGAAATTTATTTGAAGTATGTACATATGTACATTTATGTACGTATGTATGTATATATATAAGTATTTTTCACATGGAAAATATTGTTATATAAAGACATTCTATCTAAAGAGCTTATTATATACATATACTAATTTTAATTCTGATTTCCTCAGACTTGAAATTCATTTAAAATGCTGAAAACATTTAAGACTAAATAATATACTTGGTCAATTATTAAAAGTAATTTTTTTTATCAGGAATAATTTCTTAATCAGTATCATAAATGTGCCTTGAATCAATATTTTCAATTTTTTTAGAATGAACAATTTTTATAATTGATGTGACTTTCTAAAGAAGGAAAAAATTAAAATACACTATATGGGGGAAATACTGGGATTTTACTGTACCGCTACGCACTTCATCAGCACCAATGTCTATCTGCTTGTGCAAACATGAGCTAGAGAGTACTACTACTTCTGCTTTTCACCCAGCTGAATTAATAAGACTTTGCAAAGTATACTTTGCGTGTGGGAAAGAGGTCTAAGTTTAACTCTTCTTGTTTATCTTTTACGATCATCACATTAATTATTTCTACTTAATCGGTGTACCGTCGGTACACACATATGTACATACATGCATGTAAGTATTTTTGTATTGGATAATAAGGTGTATTTCTTTACTATACATTTTGATTCCAATTTGCACGAAAAGCATTCCCGTAATCGAAAATTAGGCCTAGTCTGTGCAAGCAGATAAGAGATCAGCTTTTTGAAAAACAAACAATAGCAATAAAAAACAAATAAATGGAAAGTTGTTTGAAAAAAAGATTTAAAAACAAGTGGTGAACAAAGTTTTAATGTTTATATATGAAATTAATAAAAAAAAAATCTATATGTATATGGGCATTTCCACAGAAAAGTCCACGTTTATATTATTTGATCTAAGATACCGAACGTTGTATCACTTACATTTGTCTCGTGGTATCAATTCGCATGCTAAATTATATTCTGCTTTGTGGCACGTCTGTTGTATGTCGAATTCATTTTTTTCGGTTTTGATAGCTATGTTCGATGTTTGGGTTTCATCGTTTTGCTTGTCAGCTGTTGATGTGCATTTGTTTGGAATAAGTTCCTTGTCAGCAGTGAATTTCTCAATCTGAACATAATCAATTATACCAGTTTTAGCTGCAATTACAGACAAAAATAGGAAACAGTTTCATCAAGTTGTTCATAAAAAAATTATAATAGAATATTCAAAACTGACACTTAAATACAGCTACTCATAGATAAAGTGGGACACAAAATATATTCTGAGGTTATGCTTGGAACCCGTAGTCTTCGACTACGACAATTTGGTCCTAAATTAAAGAAAACATGTTGCGGTGTTCGTCAACCAAGTATTAAAATTCTATTCAACACTAAATACAAATATGTTTAAAAATTATAGTATGAGCTTCGCTTTAAGCATTCGAAATGAAAGGCTTATTGTAATAACATAACCGCAAAAAAATTTGTTTTGAGAAACTCGACTTCAAAGTTAAAAAAGTATAGTTTTTTCATGAAGTTATACTGTACAACCATTTAAGAACTCTTTTATCCATCGTTAGACAACAGAAACAGAGCGGAAATCTCCGAAGCTTGTATTTCATCATTTTGAAATTTTCAGTAATTTATTGCGACTTTTGCTATATATATATATATATTTATAAATATTTTTTATAAATAAGGCAGCTAAAATATAATGGTAATCACAAAAAGGAGAAATAATAAGAGAATCAAAATCATTAGTGTAACTAAATAGGTATTCCCTGCATATTCTAATAAATTTTAAAAAGGTTCTAACTATCCCTGTAAGATATTTTCAAAATTGACTTTACAATATAAAAGTTTTATGTGAAAACTTCAGAAGCCCATAACTCGAAAAATATGAGCTTCCGAGGAGTAATATTGGCCCTTATCAGGAGTAAATCTTCTATATCAGTTTATAAAAAATATTATTATTTGGATTATTTACAATTTTTGTGCAGTCATTTCTCGGAAAACAAACCATATTAGTGCCTACAAACTGTTTTGGAGAACTTGTAACGTAGACAGTCAGATGGGGTAAATTTCATTTACCATCGAACCGAATTGAGTTTTATCTGACATGGATTTACTCAATTTTACATTGTATTTTTACGTTTACAAAAAAATAGCAAAGGTCTGTGAAAAATTAACAGCCTTATTTATGCATAATAAAAAACTGGCATGAAGTTAGCATAGTGACGAAATTTAACTTTTAATGAGTTCCTTCAATTTTACAATAAATTAGTTTTAAGCCACTATTAAGTCCTGGCGTGACTTTTAATGTAAAAATGTGTGACAAAACTCGTTAAGTCCATGCTCAATTTTGCCACTTATGCTAGTTATTTATTTATGCATAGGCT
This sequence comes from Nowickia ferox, assembly GCA_936439885.1. NCBI lineage: Eukaryota > Metazoa > Arthropoda > Insecta > Diptera > Tachinidae > Nowickia > Nowickia ferox. The sequence goes on from OW387025.1 coordinate 115,669,352, forward strand.
GTAAGATTATTAAAGTGAAATGCATGCACAATTTTAAGCACAACATTTTTAGACTAACTTACCCATTTTTTGCTGCAATAGCTCCATTTCGCCCAATCTCTCATGTTCGTAATGTTTCCTTGCTTAAATGTACGAAATATTTATGTATTTTATTAAATATTTTACACAGATCGCTTATCCATTTTCACACTTACAAAAAAAGTTCTCAGAACTATCCAATTCAGTGTTTCCCACATTTATGTCATCCCAATCAAAAAAAGCCATTTTCCAAACTAAACTTATTAGGAACCTCTAATATCCTTTCCAAAATTATTGAGTGTGTATACAATTTTTGAATCGTTTAATTAATGAACAAAGAGAAAATATTACAATGTGAACAAGCGATGCGCGGCAGTTTTTTAAAATTATTTCAACCCAATGAAACGTCGTCAGTGAACGAGGCCGATCAGTTGTAAGCCGGCTAACAGCCGCCGCCGGCAGATTGACTTCGACTTAGCCGCTCTTTTTAAAAACTCCCTTTTCTTAAAACACGCCCCTTTTTTAATTCATCGGAATACTATGAGCCCACTTTTTACATTAATGGTAGCTAAGAGATTTTTTTGTCACAAGCCGACTATGTTTACAACTATGCGCTTAACGTCTCATTTATATTTAAGAGCTTTAATACGACGATTTCGAAATATTTTATACATTGCCTTGTTTTTTTAAACAACTCAAATGATGTGTTTTAGATTTAAACACTTCGATAAACACGTAACTGGAGTAGGTATATTCAGTACGATATTAATAACTCTGGCAATTGATGTTATTATATCTTTTGTTGTTTGTTTGGTATGTGATGTGCCAGTTTGGTGCTGAACCAAACCAAGTGTAGCCAGATTGTTGGCAGCGCTGGTATGCTGGCGTATGCACCGGCTAGGGCTCGCCGTTTTGGGTTGGGTTCTTGCCATTTCAATCTGGGTTCCGAACGCTACATGCACTTGAATAATAATAATAAAAAAAAAAAAACATACCAGCATTTGAGGTGTTACGTGTTAGGTTATAAAAAGAATTTTTGTGACCCTTAGTGAACCTTACCTGGCAATTAAACGCGTTAAGTTGGTCCAAGATGTCAGTACCACTTTTCATCCAAAACTGTATTTATTTTGGCGGCCCTCCCCATAAGGATTATACAAAACCCTTCCATGACAACCTTGTCTTGCCATTTTTTTTTCAGGTTGTCCCATACTTCGCATTCACTTACCTACCCCTTCTCACTCCTTCACCACCATCCTATTGGAGGTTCTCCAAAAAAGAATCTACTCGGACATTTTTAGAACTTTTTCATTTCTACTTTGTTTCGACAGGATTTTGGAATTTATTACAAAACTTTAGATATTACTAAATATTTGTGATTCTATAATTTCTTTTACAATTTTTATATTTTAAATAAATGAAAAAAAAAAATATTTTTTTGTACACATGTACCCATATATATATATGTATATATATTTCGGTTTTTCCTGTTGTTTGGCAGGTTTTGTAGGAAGCCCGTTTCGTCCGTGCTGTACGGGTGCCAACGAGTTAAGTCTCAACAATTTATACCAATTATTTATGTACACATATATATATATATATTAAAATTTTTCTTTTATCAAAGACGAGTTTATGAATTTAAGAAAAACCACTGTGAAACCAATAAGTTCCTGTCTAAACAAATTTAAATGCAAAACTAACGGAGGTTCGAGCTCAAAACAACGTTGGGTGTAGGCAAATCAACAGACCTACGGGACATAAAAAGGTACGTATATGGGTGTTTTCCTAATTAAACCCCTTTAATAAAAATATTAATTTATGCATATATATATATATTGTTTTTTTGTTTGTTTCAAATTTCAACAGTTCGTTTCGTCGTCCGTTCTGTGGTCGTACGGGTCAATGGGCACAATACCTTTTTTTTCTGCCGTGTATTAAGGATAAAGCTGGTGCTTCTTACGGTGATACCTGGTGATTCTTCCGGTGATGCCGGTATTCAACCTTCCGCCGGGAGTATTGCGGAACAGAAAAGCCTTCGCTTACTTCCTTACGGTGCCTCAATCGGACTGCCTTCTGGAGCGCCTTCAATCTAGTCTGGGTTGTGGAGCAAACTTTACCAACTGCTTCGCTTCTTCAAACTTTTTCTTCTTTGCTTTTTTTTTTGTTCTGCTTGGCTTTTTAATGTTTCATTTGTATTATAATGTATTCTTTCTTCATAGCTTTCAAGTATTTAATTGTTGTGTCGTTAATTTTATTTAGCTTTAGTTTATTGTATTTTTATTTATTTTCAATTTATTTGTATTGCTTTTTTGTTTAAAATAAAAGTGATGAAATTGCTAAGTTTTTGGCTGTTTTTCAATCTCTTTAACACAACACTTTTTCCACAGATTTGTCTTTTCCGTTCTCTTCCTCAAGCCAGAATCCCTCGCCATTTTCCCTTTTCCTTCCATGAAACCTCTGTCCGCCAAAAATTTCTTCGCCATCTTTTTTTTTCTTCCAAGTTCTTTGGCGCATCCATTGGCTTCCAGAGATTTGCTGGATTTTTGCCTTCGTGAGTCTAGCCGATTTTATTTTTCTTTCTTCATATGTTTTGTTTTATTTTCCTATTTTTTTTCCAGCTGATTCGCCACTGAGCTAACAGCTGACACCCGACTGTTTTACCCGCTGGCTGTTTTACCAGCTGACTGCCTTACCAGCGGGCTGTGCACACACGACAAACCCAACCATTTCTGAGTCCATCTATGGGCCAGAAATGGGAGGGAAGCTTCTAACTAACTTGTATAGCTGAATTCTCTTTTGGCGATTTTTTTAAAACGTTCTTCTGAAATTGACGATCTGGCATCACGATTTTTGGTTTTCGCTCGTGGGCATCGGGTGTGGTGTAGTAACGACCCCTCTATTATAAAATGCCACTCTGCCTAGTCCACGGGTGAGCGCAACCGAACTGTTAAACTAACAGCTGTTTCTCAGTACTGTCATACGCTGGTGTCTTTTGGGACTCCTGTTTATTTTCGTATGGCTTTTGACATTACTGAAGAATTTTTCTAGTTGTTGGTGGTCAAAACATACATAATGATGAAAAGATCAACTCAACGAAAGATCCAAAAGCTTGTGTTAAGTTTGATCGTGGGTAAAATGTGGTGTATTAAATAATTATAATTAAAAGAAAGTTTATAAAATGGAAAAAAAACAATAAAAAAAATGAAATAAATTGTGAGTTGTGTTTGGGACTGAGGCGGTTTTGTGAAGGTAAGTGTTAAATTAGTGAAATATAAAAGCTATTGTGTATTCGACGTTTTGTTTCATGTTTTAGGTGATCGTGGTATTGCGGACATTGTTTGTATGAATGGGCAAAAGGTACGTATTTGAAGTTTTTTTTTTTGTTATATATATATATATGTATGTCTTAATCAAATTTATTGATTATCATTTTAGGGCTTTGCTGCCGGGCAACATGGCTGGACCGTTAGATGGCTCCATAATATTTCGGGAAAACAGGTAAGAAGAAACCAGCTTCCTTTTTGTTGTAATAAAATGTGTTCGGTTATCGATTTTTGGCAATTCGATAACTCATCAAATTTCTTATACCGGCGCCGGTCATATCCTAACTCTCGCCGCCGTTAATTTGTCGCCACGAAATTTTGAATTTTACGCGTATTAAACATTAATCGTAGTATAGTAAATAAAAACTAATTTGAATTCATTCATTAAATACTAATTATGATTTTTAATAATATTCATATTTAAATGGAAAAAAAAAATAGAGTGCCTATACAACAAAAAAGGAAAGAAAGATAAAATAATAAATGCCTATGGAATTGTGCGTGTAAAACAAAAAAAATTTTAAAACAAATCGTTTTATTTTCTTTTTAAATTGCATATTCATTTTATCAGTCTTTTTCTCTTCTGTTAATAAAAATGAGTCTATTACTAAAACTGAACCAAAACTAAACCAAAAATTCAAAAAAAAAAAACAAGGAGTAAAACTTTCTAATAGGATATATTTCAAACATGTTACTTCACGGGTATCCTATGAGAATGTTTTATCACTAAACTATAGTATAAAACAAGAACTAATATAACTATTTCTTTACAGGTTACGAAGTGTAGTTGCTTGGATGAGGAGTGTCCAAATGACAACGGTGAGTATTAGAAGTTAAGATTCATTAAATTTTAGGTAATATTTACTAATAATTTTATTTATAATTTCAGGTTACAGGTATTATTTCCCTATTTGTGAGGGCTTATCAGACGGAGTCTGATACGAAAAGACTGCAGCGCAGGAACAAATGTAATTTTAGGTAAGTTTTTAGAATTTTAAGGCATAACTGGGTGTACGTGTTACTCTGTTTACAACCTACATACATATGTATTATTATTTAGACCGTTATTATATCAAAATTTATTGTGTGTATATTCACAACATTCGCTTGTAGTTAATTTCCGCGGTAAAATTTTGCGTGCAATAAAATTTCTTTGTTCATTACTTTTGAATGCTGGTTGTGTCGACCATTTGCTCTTTCTCAGGGTTGAAAATTCAATTTGTTATTTAGTGATTTGTTAGAGTCGTGTTTTTTAAAATAAACAAAACTCGGTAAATAATGACAATACTATATGGTGTCAACTTGCTGTAAGATCGGACTCGGATATATGTTGCTCTTTAGATGACTAACATTTCCTAGCCCTTAATGGCATAGTTCCGCAGGGTGTTTAACGGAAATGCATCAATAGAGAGACAACTATTACAAAATGTAATTCTCTTAAGAAACGTAAGCGCTATAGTTGGCACAAAAAGTTTGTCTTCGAATGACTGAAAAATTTCAATAACATGAACCTCTCCCAGTAGAAATGAGCTGCTTTGGTCCCCCAGCTATCGCGGTAATAACATAATAGAAGTTTTATCTCTTTTATTAAGAGCGCTTTAGTAAAAATTTTGTTGCACTACTACTGACGTTCATTACATTTCAACTAGTTTACTATTAGAAATGTTGAGATTTGTTTATATATGTACATACATATATGAATACATTGGTATATGTAGGTATATGATTAGATGTTTCACAAAATTTACGAATAAACGTAATTGTTTGTTTTGATGGAAATGTTGGGACTGAGACCACCAACGAATTCAAAACTATTGCTCCAAATCATTGGCGAGAGACACCCCCAACTATCCTCACGTTTTTTCAATATGTGCACAGTGTATAACAAAAAAAAAATAACATATAAAAAATAATAAAATTGTGTTCACCCATTTGTCCCGAAAAGGAAAATGAGGTATATAAAAATTTTACATGTTGAAATATGTACGCTCTGGAGTTCTTTACTATCAGAAATATTATTAAATAAATAAAATTACAAATTAAAGTTGCTCTTTAAGAAGTTTGCTAGTGGTTCAACAAGGTATATGGGCGGAAATGTTGGGACTGAAACCACCAAAGATATTGAAGCTACTGTTTCAAATCTTTGGCGTGAAACACCCCCAACGATTTCCCCTGTAGATCTTCGACTTCGTAAAGGCTTTTACCGATAGGCCTTACGATACGACATTTCAAAAACTTCCGAGCCAGTTTTGCATTAAAATTATCTTTGAAAACACTCTGCTGGAAGTTCCTACGATAGACTTCCTGACCCGGTATAAATTTAACTTGCCTACAGCGCATATTATAAGAGCGTTCACCACGTAAGTAAGCTTTGTGCAGATTTTCGCGTATTTTCTGACGAATCAAATCCAATTTAGCTGCTTTAGGTATGACATTAAGTTCGGGATCGTCTAGGCATTTAAGTTTTCTAGCTAAATTGTACACACTACCATGTCCTATCATATTTAGCCCAAAAAGTGCGAAATATGGCGTGACACCAATCGACGTTTGAATTGACGATCTGAGCGAAAATTCAATATCGGATAAGTATTTGTCCCACTCAGTGTGGTCATTTTGTAAATATGAACGTATCGCGGCTATTATAGACTGATTAACACGCTCCGATGCGTTTGCTTGGGGTGCGTGTATAGCGGTCCTTACGTGTTTTACTCCAAAACTGGAAACTAGGTCTTTAAAATCTTTACTGACAAATTGTTTGCCATTATCAGACACAATTGTTTCTGGCGTACCGAATTTATGAAATACTTCGGAAATTAAAAACTTTAATACACTTTTGGTGCTGGCCTTTGGCATTGCCTTTAATAGTACGTATTTAGACAAGTGGTCCAGAACTATAAATATAAAACAATTGCCGTTTTTTGAACGTGGGTAAGGTCCCAAAAAATCTATAAATATACGCTGAAATGGGCGTTCAGATATCGTTTCTGCTCCCATCGGCGGTCTTAAAGTAATATTGGAGGGTTTTGTTTCCCTACAAACTTGACAATTTGCTACGAAAGCGCGTATCTGCGAATTTTGATTCGGCCAATAAAAATATTCTTTAACTCTGCGAAGGGTTTTACCAAATCCACCATGAGCAGATTGCGGTGGATCATGACATTTCTTTATAATGTCAGGTACTAACTCGGGTGGAACCCACAACTTCCAGGCAAAATCTTCATTAAGTGGGATGCCATCGTATGCTTGTACGCGTTTATAAACGAAACCGTCTATCACTTTGACGTCTGGCAGCTGCTCAGCGTTTTCGCTCACCACAGCTATTAATTCCAGGTAATTTTCTCCTTTAAACTCTTCTGCTTCCAGATTAATCAGACTCGTTATATTTTCAGAAATTGCCTCTAAGTCGTACCGAGAAAGCGTGTCCGGCACGATGTTTTTGGACCCTGGTCGATGCTCTATGTCAAAGGAATACGACTGCAGATGTAAACTCCACCTGGCAAGGCGATCTTTTAGGTCCTTATGTGACATTAGCCATTTCAGACTACTGTGATCAGTAATCACTGTAAATGGCATCAGTTCGATATAAGGCCTAAACTTTTTAATGGCCAAAACTACGGCCAAACACTCTCTCTCGGTGACAGAGTAATTCCTTTGTGCAGCAGTGAGTTTATGGGAGAAATAAGCTATCGGATGTTCTCCATCAGATCCATCCTTTTGGAACAACACGGCCCCTAGTCCCACATCCGATGCATCACACTGCACATAGAAGTGCTTGTCAAAATCAGGATGTGATAGGACTGGGCTTGTGGTGAGAGCGTTCTTCAGATTGTCAAATGCGTTTTTGGCTTCGCTTGGAAAACTAAAGTTTCTACCTTTCTTGAGGGTATTGAAGATTGGTGCCGATATTGTGGCGTAGTCAGGTATAAAACGCCGGTACCAGCCTGTGGCACCCATAAAACTACGCACTTGCTTTGCTGTTTTCGGGTAAGTATATTTTAAAATAGTTTCTATTTTACCCGGATCTGGCCTTAATTTCCCTCCTCCTACAATATAGCCGAGGTAACGTAGCTCCTTGAAACAGAATTTGGATTTGGCTACGTTTATGGTCAAACCCGCCTGTTCCAGACGACCGGCCACTCGCTCCAGCAACTCCAGGTGAGTTTCAAAGTCTGGCGATACAATCAAAAGATCGTCCAGATAGACGAAAACTCTATCACGTAGTGCGGCGGGGATCACTTTATCCATTAAACGGCAAAGTCTTTGAGCTGCATTACACAACCCAAATGGCATTACCGTAAAATGGTAAAGTGGTCTACCTGGCACCGTAAATGCAGTTTTCTCTCTACTGGACGCATCTAATGGTATCTGCCAGAACGCATCCTTTAAATCGACGCTTGTTATAAAATGTGTATCCCCCAGCCGGCTGAGTAGACCTTCGATGTGCGGCAGAGGATAGGCGTCCTTGATCGTGAGAGCATTAAGCTTACGAGCGTCCAAGCACAGTCTGTTCTTCTCGCCCTTACGGACGAGAGTAACAGGGTGGCTCCACGGACTCTCACTAGGCTCAATGACCCCAAGATCAAGCATCCTATCTAGCTCCGCGTACATCAACGTCTGCACAGCTGGCGAGACTGGATAATGTTTGTCTTTCACCGGAGCTGCGTCACGTGTGTCAATCGTGTGGACTTCCAGACGTGTTTGACCTAGTCCCTTTTTCGTGAAACAGGGAAATTGAGACACTACCTTGTCTAATTGATCCCGTTGACTTCGCGTCAAAACATGCATCACCACAGAATCTTCGGTGCCCCTATCTTCTGAGCATAAGCTCACGCCATTGGTGGTTAAGCTATTTAAGCTGGCCAACAGCCCGAACTTCTTCATAAAATCTACTCCTAAGAAGAGAGATTTGCTTAACGTGGGTACCAAATAAAAAGTAATTTCTTCCCGTGCGTTATTAAACTCTATGGTGGCTTTTACTCGGCCTATTATTTCGTGCGGGCTGCCATCTGCGGTTTTGATAGTCGAGAAAAATTTAGTTATTGTTAGTTTAGCTTTCTCCACTATGTCTAAACAATTTTTTCCCAAACAGGTAACGGTCGCCCCACTATCTAATAAACCCTCAACTTCCACACCGTTTATATTTATTTTTGTGTAAAATCTGGTATCAGTACCCTCATACAAATTTGTTGCCATTATTTCCCGCCTATGTCTTTTGCGTAATTTGTACCTTTCCCTCGCCTTTTTTATTCTTTTAGACACGTGTCCAAAAATACGCTCTCGTACCTCTCTATACTCCGCTATCCTCTGATGGAGTGGCTTTATGGCTCGAACCTTAATATTGTCTATCTTTCGAATTGGTTTTTCTTCATTGGATAAAATTATAATTCTTTTCTCAGGTTCGGCCAGAGGGGTGATTTCTTGTACTGGGCTTACACTTGTGTTGAACGAGCCTCCCCAGTTTGAGACTGGTTCCTCTTCGTGTTTCCCTGACATCTCGGGCATTTTGGTGTGACTACATTATCCCGTCCACACTTATAACAAAAGACCCTACGCGTTGGAGACGGACAATCTACAAAACTGTGCCCTATTTCTTTGCAATTCCAGCAAGTATAGCGACTTGTATCGGCCATTGCTTCCACCTCCATATTTAATGGATCAAATTCCTCCGCCAGCTCTATTTCCTGTACTCGTTGTACGGCTGGGGGACGATGAGCAAATAGTTGTCTTTGGTTATGAAGCAAATTTTCAGCTCTTCTGGCCTGTTGGTAAAAGTCACTCAACCCTTCCATCCTGACGGGGAATAACAGATGCGACAACGACGGTTTTAAATTCGACTTCATGATTTCTACCAGGTCTCTTTCTGCATATGGATTTCTTTGCTGATTTCTAAGTCTTAAAACTGCGTTGTAAAAATCTTCAAAAGATTCTTGAGGCATTTGACGGCGGTCCATTATTTTTTTCTGCAGTTGGAACTCGCTTTCGTATCTCCTGAACTGCAGTAAGAAGACTCTTTGCAAATCTTCCCACGTCTGAATAGGGGTTAGTTTCCGTACATTCCAGTACCAGTCAAGAGCCTGGCCCTCTAACAATAAGTGAAAACTACGCCTAATGTCATTAAATGAGCAATTGTAATCTTGCCGCAAGATATCAACACGAAAAATAAAATCTTCGGCGCTCATTGTTTTGGTGGTCCCATCAAATTTAATACCCCATTTGGAGAGATCTACTTTATTGGAAGGTGACTGGTGAATATTTTCTCTGGCTGAGTAATTCGGCTGGTGGTTATTTTCTCTACATGAGTAATTTGGCTGAAGCAATGGTGTGGCTTGGTGTTCATACATACCAATTGGTGCTTGATGTTGCGTAAAATTTTGTGGTATCATTTGTTGAGGTAGGTTAGCTGTTGCAAATTGATCCCTATGGTTAACCCCATTCCCTTGTATTATATTAGCCGTTTGGACATTGGCCGTTGGTAGATTGGGCTGAACCGGAGGCCTTTCATTTGCCCTACGAGGATTAGAGGCAAGGTTCATGACTCGGTCCAACTCTTGCCGGTAGAATTGTTGCATCTCATTGAGATGAGCAATCATCTCGGCACTGAGCGAGTTTCTAGCTTCTACAGTAGGTGGCATACTATGAGTTCCTGGAGCTTGCTCAGCTGGACGACCGAGGCGAAAGTCCGTGCGAACATTTCTTGCTGTCAGGCTACTGTATTCCGGTGAGGGAATTGAGCTATTCGATACATTATGTTCTTGCGGGATATTGTTTCTCTCCTGAGCCAACGTTATGAACTGTTGCACCGCTGGTGTTATCACAGCCGCTGTATTAGTGGCTATCGGTCGGTTAGAATCAGAACCTGCCGAAGCAGTGGCTGAGGCCCCTGATTCCGCCATTGTTTGAGGCGCGTTGAGCAAATTCAATGTCAGATCTGTGTCCATACCTTCTATTCTCATCTGACTTGTCATAGAACGGGTTAATACCATTTAATATTTATATAATTATGTATATTATTATTTATATAATTATGCGATGTAATTAATGTTTAAATGTGTAAAGGGCGAATAAAGCAATGAATATATAAAAAAATATGTATAAAAAAAGGCAGATTTTGCAAAAAAAACTCGTTTCTAAACGTTTCCAATTGGTAGAAGAAAAAAAAAATGAAATAAATTCGTTAAAAAAAAATATATATAAAGTAAAATATCTATATATATATATATTTCAAAAATTCAAGGCAAAAAAACAAAGTTTGATTTTACTAAATCAACTAAATCAAATTTAGTAAGACAAAATAAATATTCAAAAAAAAAAAAATTTAATTAGTAAATGCGATGTGAAAACGCGAAGAACTTTCTCCTGATTTTCAAACGACTTCACTGCTACTATCTTGTTTGCAGTTTATATAAAATAAAACAAACAAAACCAAAAGAAAAGAAAAAGTAAAAGACCCTCAAAAAAAACTCCTAAAATTGAACAAAAAACTTTATCAAAATTGTCGAACACAATAGGTTTTTCAGGTGGCAAAAGAAATAAGAAAAAGGCAGGTAAATGAGATAATATCAATTTTGGATGAACTTTATTTGTTACAAATGTTTTTTCTTGTTTTCAGAGTTTCTCGTGAATTCTTGACATCTTGGACTTGATACAGAAAGGAGTATTCTAGTTCAAAAACTTCATCTTACGAATGCCCACTCCAGCGCAACTAGACTCCACATCGCCTATGCAACAGGCCTTCAAATCTAGGACTATCTGTATGTGCACTCACATAAGACGGGTGTAAATTTACTTTATTTAAAAATTTATTGTATTAAAATTGGTATTGCTAAATTAGAATTTTAAGCTATTGAAACTAACAAAATGAAACTTGTCATTCACGTCAAATTGTAGCAAAGAATACCCTTTTTTTATCTAAAGGCTTCGACTCAATTTGGAACGTTAATGGCTGTTTCTTAATTTATATCTACTTCATATCCAGCTAATTTAATTGTCGCAACTCAACATGGAATTAAAAACTTTTTCCCATGGGGACTTACAATTAATTTACCTGAATTATTTTTTTATTATTAACAAAACTATTGACTTGAGTGGTGTTAAGGCAAGCATGTGCGACTATAGTCTGTCGTCGCAACGCGTCGAGGACTCTCGTATTACTCGAACGGGACTTACGTCAGCTATAGCGCGGCTACCTATAAAAATTAACCTAACTACTAAAATGTAAGGTTCACTTCGGGCCCCACGTTGGGCGCCATTTTTATTATTATATCTTTTGTTGTTTGTTTGGTATGTGATGTGCCAGTTTGGTGCTGAACCAAACCAAGTGTAGCCAGATTGTTGGCAGCGCTGGTATGCTGGCGTATGCACCGGCTAGGGCTCGCCGTTTTGGGTTGGGTTCTTGCCATTTCAATCTGGGTTCCGAACGCTACATGCACTTGAATAATAATAATAAAAAAAAAAAAACATACCAGCATTTGAGGTGTTACGTGTTAGGTTATAAAAAGAATTTTTGTGACCCTTAGTGAACCTTACCTGGCAATTAAACGCGTTAAGTTGGTCCAAGATGTCAGTACCACTTTTCATCCAAAACTGTATTTATTTTGGCGGCCCTCCCCATAAGGATTATACAAAACCCTTCCATGACAACCTGTCTTGCCATTTTTTTTTCAGGTTGTCCCATACTTCGCATTCACTTACCTACCCCTTCTCACTCCTTCACCACCATCCTATTGGAGGTTCTCCAAAAAAGAATCTACTCGGACATTTTTAGAACTTTTTCATTTCTACTTTGTTTCGACAGGATTTTGGAATTTATTACAAAACTTTAGATATTACTAAATATTTGTGATTCTATAATTTCTTTTACAATTTTTATATTTTAAATAAATGAAAAAAAAAAATATTTTTTTGTACACATGTACCCATATATATATATGTATATATATTTCGGTTTTTCCTGTTGTTTGGCAGGTTTTGTAGGAAGCCCGTTTCGTCCGTGCTGTACGGGTGCCAACGAGTTAAGTCTCAACAATTTATACCAATTATTTATGTACACATATATATATATATATTAAAATTTTTCTTTTATCAAAGACGAGTTTATGAATTTAAGAAAAACCACTGTGAAACCAATAAGTTCCTGTCTAAACAAATTTAAATGCAAAACTAACGGAGGTTCGAGCTCAAAACAACGTTGGGTGTAGGCAAATCAACAGACCTACGGGACATAAAAAGGTACGTATATGGGTGTTTTCCTAATTAAACCCCTTTAATAAAAATATTAATTTATGCATATATATATATATTGTTTTTTTGTTTGTTTCAAATTTCAACAGTTCGTTTCGTCGTCCGTTCTGTGGTCGTACGGGTCAATGGGCACAATACCTTTTTTTTCTGCCGTGTATTAAGGATAAAGCTGGTGCTTCTTACGGTGATACCTGGTGATTCTTCCGGTGATGCCGGTATTCAACCTTCCGCCGGGAGTATTGCGGAACAGAAAAGCCTTCGCTTACTTCCTTACGGTGCCTCAATCGGACTGCCTTCTGGAGCGCCTTCAATCTAGTCTGGGTTGTGGAGCAAACTTTACCAACTGCTTCGCTTCTTCAAACTTTTTCTTCTTTGCTTTTTTTTTTGTTCTGCTTGGCTTTTTAATGTTTCATTTGTATTATAATGTATTCTTTCTTCATAGCTTTCAAGTATTTAATTGTTGTGTCGTTAATTTTATTTAGCTTTAGTTTATTGTATTTTTATTTATTTTCAATTTATTTGTATTGCTTTTTTGTTTAAAATAAAAGTGATGAAATTGCTAAGTTTTTGGCTGTTTTTCAATCTCTTTAACACAACACTTTTTCCACAGATTTGTCTTTTCCGTTCTCTTCCTCAAGCCAGAATCCCTCGCCATTTTCCCTTTTCCTTCCATGAAACCTCTGTCCGCCAAAAATTTCTTCGCCATCTTTTTTTTTCTTCCAAGTTCTTTGGCGCATCCATTGGCTTCCAGAGATTTGCTGGATTTTTGCCTTCGTGAGTCTAGCCGATTTTATTTTTCTTTCTTCATATGTTTTGTTTTATTTTCCTATTTTTTTTCCAGCTGATTCGCCACTGAGCTAACAGCTGACACCCGACTGTTTTACCCGCTGGCTGTTTTACCAGCTGACTGCCTTACCAGCGGGCTGTGCACACACGACAATGTGCTGTGTTGTTATTAAATGGCGGCATATGAAAAAATTATTCGCTACACAAGTTATAACATTTTATGTTAGTGCATTTATTTAACAACTCAGTTATAACTTCAAATTATAGCAAAATTACATGTCAGGTGAAGACGTAGACTAATATGAACGGTTGTGTTGTGTGAACATGCATCCGCCGACAGATCTATTTATTGGCAGCCTCCGCCGACGTTCCTTCAGAGCAAGTCGACTTTTAGCCGTTGCCGTAGACAATTATGGTCAGCCACCGCCACCGACAAGTCAGTCTCGGCCTCGTTCTCTGAAGACAGTCGTTCTCTGAAGGCAAATACACATAAAGTATACTCAGCTAAATTCGCTTTGAGAAATTTATACTTAAAATGTAAAAAAATGTACTGAAAAATTAGTGTTCACATCCAACGTAAATTCAAATTACAAGCGGAGCAAATAGTCACCTGATCCCTTGCGACTACCTAGCAAGATCCGCCTTGGGTACGTATCAATCCCGAAATCCCGATACCAAAAATCCCGGGATTTTCGGGATTCAGCAAATCAGTCAATCCCGAAATCCCGATACCAAAAATCCCGGGATTTTCGGGATTCAGCGAATCAGTCAATCCCGAAATCGTTTACTAAGTTTTGTTTGTTTTTTTAAATAAATTCATCATGACCTTCCCCCATGTGAAGATAGTAACCGTGGCAACACAATATTGATCTTTTATAATTGAAATTTATTTGCCGGTGGTTAATCATTGTCTATAAATTTATTTCATTGATACTTTGCCAAATCATTAGTAGACTTCAACTACATATTTTGAACTGTCACAAACTTCTTATCTTATGCACATACTTTCAAAAACTATTTGAGAATTCACAAATAATAATAAACTTTAACAAAACCCAGCAAATAATTTATATTCGATATGAATCTAGGTTTTGTTAAAGTTTCTTAGCCTGCTGCGCTTATTTGTCTTTTGTGATTTTCAAAAATATATGTGAATTTTCAAATAAGTATTATGAAATAATTGTAAAACTTTTGTTTGTGAACCTCTTTTTAGTAAATATCTATAAAAAGCATTTGTCTTTTAATGTTTTAGAAACCCAGAGTACCGAATAATTCCTGAATCTCAAAAAATTTCGGGATCCCGAATAATCCCGTAATTTGATTTTTTGAAATCCCGGGATCGTAAAAACCATTCGCGGTTGGCATCCCTAGTACGTATCAAGGCGATTTGATACCAGGTGATCTTAATTTGCAGCTCTGCATATTCGCCTTGTATATTTGTTAGTGTAAAATTTCCTGCTGTCTGAATATTTCCTAACGTTTTGCATGGATTGACAGCAGAGAAGTTATGTCAGCTGGTGAATTAAGATTACCTGATGTGATGTGGTACGTATAGTTCTACAACAATTGTTGTACTAATTTTTTAGTACAACCGAGGCGAATTGATGCAAGGTGGCAAGGCGAATTGACACTAGGTGGTCTCGATTTGCAACTCTGCATATTCGATACAAATAAAGCTGGTGCCAGACTCGCCAATATTCGGCGTCAATGCATATGTTTGTGTGCGTTTGCTTACCAACATATTTAATGAACCTAGATACTCTTGTCAAACACAATATATTTTTTGTACATATGTAGATGTATAAGATGTTTGACATATTTTGTCAAGGCGTTTTGACAATAGCACTAGGATTCAAACACTTGCAAGCTTTTTATACATGATGAGTTTGGCAACTGGCTAGATAAATTATCCCATGTGTTTCTTGTTACTGTTGCATAGTTGTAGAACTGGAGCTACCTCATCGACAGAAATTTTTTACATTAACAACAGTTTAATTTTTAATAAGCAATTTAAACAAAGTGCTTTAAAAAATAAAATAATAAAAAATGTAATAAGATAATTGTTATAAATTGTAAAAAGTGCATAATTGGCTGTGCGTATTTTATATTTTAGATTGCACGACTCTTTTTGTTTTTTCGTTGTGTGTTTTTGACAATCAATTGCACATTCCACAAACAAGCACGCATATTGTTGTTGCGATGCCACGGAGAGGTCCACTGATCTCAAAGAGGAGGGTGTATTGTCCTGGTAAAACACCTGCCAGGCGAATTTGGTCGCGTGTGTGTGCATGTAACTAGGGAGGTGATTAGGATTTGCTTCGGGCTCCAAAAAATTATATTTTTTTTTCCACCTAAATGTTTGTTTCCTTTTTTTTGGAAATATTTGGCTGGCATGAGTTTTTTTGTTTGCTTGTTGTAGCTACAGGACCTCCAGATGGATTGGCAAGGACCACCCCAAGACGGCGAGCCCTAGCCGGGAATACGCCAGCATGCCAGCGCGGCCGATCATCTGGCAACCACCACGTCCAATGTGGTTCCATTCCGTTTTGTTACCACACAACCCATTACTAGACTACTCAGCCCCTGTGGCTGAGTGGTAGCGATGCTGCCCTCTCAGTCCAGAGGTCGTGGGTTCGATTCCCACCATAGACCCTGGGTGTTTCTGCAGACAAGCTAATCGCTTTGCGGGTTGTGTTTGTTAAAAAAAAAAAAAAAATTAAATTATTAATTGAAAATATTAATTGGTGCATTATTTTACTTGACGTTTTCATGCTACCACCGTGTTAAAAAACACCTTGCACACTTGTAGTGGAGTAGTGAGATGAAGAGGAACCGGAAACCATTGAAACATTTCTACTATTATGCACAACTCTAATTTGTACCAAGTTGTAAGTTATGAGTATTTTTAGTTGCTGTATTTTTAAAAATTGTTTCATAATAATATTTTTTATTACCAAATTCATTTGTTGAAAATGCATATATTCAGTGGTTGTATAAACTTAAAACTTTATGATGGAAAGTCATATTTTGTATCTCTTTTTAAAGTATTCAAAAGAAGAAAATTAAAATTGTTTGACAGTTTTTATAAGCTATAGGTTGGTATGTATACCTATAAATAATGTACGCGGAGAAAGTTTTTTCAACTAAATTTTAAATGTTTCATTTCGCATTTTGCCGTAGATAAACGTCTTTAAAATTAAAACTTATGTATTGGAATTCGTATTCGCGAATATTGCCTCAATAGTATTCCTATTCGCAAATGCATATTTAAAAATTGGCATTCGTTAAAACAGTAGTACACACATACATACATGCATACATATTAAATGAGCTTTTCCAAGCTCAAAGTCCTTCATCAACAGTGCTTTTTCTTTGTCCTTGCGTCGATGTTCAAAGAAGAGCAACTAAGTTTATATCCATAGATATTTATATACATGTGTATCTACAATGTAGACTTTACATACATACATATTTATGCACATACTTATGTATGTACTTGTATACTTACATATGTATAGGTAGATACATTGTAATTAGTCCGTTCCAACAACCACTCGCTACAGGTGTCGGATAACAATTTTAGTTTTCTTAATTTTTAATCGCTCAAATATTAAGCAAAATCATTACACAATTGTATTAAAATTTTTATTGTGCTTGGTTGATAAAGCCGGAATCGTCCCTCATGGGAATCATTTTAAAAGCGAATTAATTAGAAGTATTTTATGTACCTGTACCTAATATATATGTATGTATGTAGCTACAATTTAATAAAAAATTATTACTTGCTTTACATGTACATATGTATATGCACATATGGAAGTACATAATAATAAAAATTATATAATTTCTTATTGAATGTGATAGCTACAATTGAAATAAAAGAACATTTATGAATCATAGTATGTAAACAGGTATGTATGGATATATGTAGTACATATATGTATGTATATGTATATCCCTTAATAAATATAAGGATGTATATACTATACTCACATATGTAAATAGCTATGCATATCCTCATACATACATTCATATGCGATATAAAGTATGTGTATTGCTCCTTTATCGCAACATAGACATACATACGTACATAAATGTCTAAAAAAATACGTTTTTGGAGTTAATAATACAGAAAATATCGTTACATCAGGTATGTACCTACTTAATACGCACCTCTTATGAAAATAAAATATTTTTATATTTTCATTGGGTTACATACCTATGTATGTACATCGTTGGTCTCAAGTAGAAAGGCCCTAACTCAAATAATTGTAACTTTACACCTAGGAGAAGGTAAAAAAACATAATATGTAGAAACTGTATAACTGCTTGTAAAAAGCATTATTTTTTACACTATTGCAATAAATTTTTGCGACGAGGTGTATTTGTGGGAAATGTATTGGAATCAGTGAAAACCCCAATTTCGTAAAAAATGCGAGTTAGAACCTTTATACTTTAGGTCATCGATATGTATGTAAGTAGGTAAATTGAAAACTTAATACTTATTTTCTACAAAACAAGTTTTCTTGAGTTATGTCTCCTATTATACCTAATATGGATATGTACCGACATAATAGCGTTATAGAGATAAGTGTTCACAGTGGTGACATGGATAGTACTCCATGGGTTATTTATACAATAGTGATTAAATTAGAAAATTCAGAGTAAAGGCCAACATACATAAATACATACATATGTACTATATAAGTATGTATGTATGACCCTATTATTATTGACACAGTATGTGATTAAATAGTACATACTAGAAATGTGCCGAATGTCAATTTTTGATATACGCGAATACGAATGTTTGAAACAATATTCGCGGATACGAATATTACATATGTATGTGAAATTTTAGACATTTAATTGGGGTTCTACTTACGACTGCAAAATGAATATGAAAAAGTTTTTATGAAATTAAATTCACACTCATCAAAGTTAACGAACAACATTTGAAAATTATAAAAAACTACACTTTCTGTAATAAATTAAACAAATTTTTAGTAAAACTTGTTTATTTGTTCATAAGTTGGCTACAAGAATATTGTTTATTCTTTAAATTGCAATAAATTTTTTTTTTTTTAAATTATTACAAACTAATATTTTTATTATTTATTAAACTTCTTTTAGGATTTATGCATTTATTTATTTTTTTTTTTTAAGATTTATGCATTTATTTATTTTTATTATTACATACATATTTGTTTTGAAATATTCGTTTTCGTATTCATATTCACCTGAATTTGGCAAATAAAAATATTCGGGAATTCGAATATTCGCTCATACTAAGTACATAGGACATAATTATGTAAATTTTATAAAACATTTGCTGAATTCACAACAATTTGTATCGTCTATATTGTATCAAGTACACTTTCTATTTTTATTGTTCGCTTCGATGTCCGTCTCTCTGTCTGTCACAGGCTGTGTTCTCGAGAACCGTAAGAGCTACGGGTCTGAAATTGTTACAGAATATGTACCGCTACAACAACAAATATATGACAGTTAAAAATTAATAATAGGTGTACGGATAATTATATAGACACTTGAAATTTTCAAAGTTAACACTGAAATTTAAAAAATTAATATTAAATTAAAAATAACAAAAATTAAAAATTTTAAAAACTCCCGATATATCTAGAAAAGGTGTGATATCTTCTAAACGGCTGGACCGATTTTCTTAAAACATATCTAAGAACCCTCTCGATCAAGTCACCTTTCAAACAGATAAAACTAAATCAAAATCCGTCCAGCCGTTCGGTCTGTACGTGGACACGAAAAATCGCCAAAATGAAAAAAATGCTTAAATGAAAAATATCACCAAGAACAAAATAAATCGCAATACAAAAAAAATCACAAAGTAAAAAGTCGCCAAAAAACTAAAAGATCGCCAAAAACCGAAAAAAACGTCAAAATAAAAAAGCTAAACTAAAAAAAATCGCTTAAACTACAATAAATGGCAAAAAATCGAAAAAAACCGCAAAAACGAAACTAAGCGCCAAAACTAAAAAAATCATACGTAGCCATTCATGTGCGAGTCAAAGTGATACTGAGTTTATTTTGTTTGTGGACAAACAGTGTGTAGTGTATTAACGGATTCCAAATGACTTATGAAGAACAAGCTACACAAAAATACAATAGAGGAGATTCTCTCTCTAAATACAACTTTTTAAAAACTTGAAAATAAAGTTTAAAAGTGTGTTTCATTTTTATGTTTATGAAATTTACCAACAAAATACTTCCACTACTGTACTTGATTAGACATACAACTACACACTACTACAGATACAACTTGCTTGTGAATTGAAGATTGAACAGAAATTCAATTTCATTAAATTTTTTATTGTAGGTAAATAGTTTCGGCATTGGTCATGGTATGAGCAATTTCTTCCGTAGAAGCTTGTAAAATTCGCCATCATTATTTAGTCGACATTACTATCATGTCATTATCAAGCAACATTGAGTACGATTATTTAATGAAATTTTTGGCGCTCGGTGATTCCGGCGTAGGCAAAACAAGCTTTCTTTATCAGTACACAGATGGACAATTTAATTCGCAATTCATATCTACAGTGGGAATTGATTTTCGGGAAAAAAGGCTGGTAAGTATACTAAAGAAAAATTTTGCATATCTTTGGAGATAAAGAAGTTTTGCCTTTGATTTAATGTACATACTTTTATTTATCCGACTGCTAAGAAATTTGACACACTCCTTCTTCAATAACTTAATCTCGTATTTAAAAGAGGTGGCTCGGCTAAGCGTATTAAAATTTAATTTATATAATATATCGTCGTTCTTAAATAAATATTGTATGCGTTTTTATTTTTCTTCCGATTTTGTAGCTTTATTCTTCAAGTGGACGCAACCATCGGATTCATTTACAGCTGTGGGATACTGCAGGTCAAGAAAGATTCCGATCTCTTACAACAGCATTCTACCGAGACGCTATGGGTTTCCTTTTGATTTTTGATTTGACAAATGAAAAATCATTCTTGGAAATAACAAACTGGTTAGAACAATTGAGAATGCATGCATATTCTGAGGATCCCGACGTTGTTTTATGCGGAAACAAATGTGATTTGGATACATATCGCGTTGTATCTCATGAAAAAGTGACAGCATTTGCTGAACGTTACAATTTGCCATACATTGAAACTAGTGCAAACACGGGTTATAACATTCGTCAAGCTGTAGAATTACTTGTTAGTCGAGTAATGTACCGTATGGAGAATTCAGTTGAAAATTCTGAACTTACAAAACTAATGACTCAAACTCGTTTAACAAGTTTTCAAACGCTGAAATTGGCCCTGCAAAAGGATGAGCAGGCTGCGAACGCGGCACAAGTGCAAAGTAATTGCACTTGTTGATTTATAAGACAAAGGGTACTTTTCACGCTTCGATACATAACAAAATGGGTTAAATGATACTTTACTATATTGTTGTAAATAAGTGTCGTAAAGAGAGAAAAAAGCGTGATTGAAACAATATCAGGGACCGTTACAAAAAATATAAATACGATTTTTATTTTTTACTTAGAAAAAAGTATTATATGTATATGTGCATACTTTTAAATTTTCATATATGATGATAATAATTTTGTGATTTTATTTTTTTATTTAAAATGTACCATACATATGTATATCATGCGATTCAAACAATTTCCTAATATTGAATCAATTAAGTGCAAATTAAAAATTTCTTTTGTAACAAACGTTAATCACGTTCACTAAAGTGCAAAGATCGGAAACAAAATCAGATATGTTTTATTTGAAAAGATTTCCAGCAAAAAAAAAAAAAAACGAAAAATGGCAATTAATGAGACTATCGATATGCCACCCTTTCTAATTATATAGAAGTGATTATAATAAAAAAGAAATATATGTATATTATACATACATATAAACATATATGTGTAAAGTTTTTGAATACATACTTTTTTCATGTATTCATAAAAAATAATTCTGTTTTATAAAGGAAATTTTATATGGAAATCTGTTTTATAAACCTTTTATAAATCAAAAGTATTTTTTATGAATAAGTCTTTTAAACTATTGTGTATTAATTTATATATATGTATATGATATACATACATACATACACACATACATATGTACGTATGCATATTGAAAAAACAACTACAGGCAGGTTTTTTAAACTAGAACCGAAAGGTAGTAGGGCTTCCGAAAATAATTAAAGAATTTTTGTTCGTTGTTGGTTAAGCACGTCTAGATGTCTTTTGTTTCTACTTAGGAAAATCATCAGTAGACCTTAAGGAAAAAATTCTTGAAAATACTTGTTATGTTTATAGAAAAACTTCCAAAATGTAATTGAGAATTACGTACATGAGCATAATAAGTTAATACATTAGACGTAACGTCAAATAAATATACTTCGGTATTTTCATATGTAATTTTTTTTTAAATAAATAAATGTTTATATTTCTAAATTAAATTAATAGATATACATACAAACAAATATAGTTAATACTATAATATACCCAATCGCTCTTTTGTTATTACCGGAATTATGCTCCATGATCCATTCATTGTAATAACGAACATCAGTATAAACCCCTAAAAATTTGTAAATATTAATAAATCGTTTATTTGTCAAATTTATTAGAAATGATCTTACCTGGAAATCCCGGCTGCGCACATCCCGATCCCCACGAAACTATACCAATAAGAGTGTTATTGCTCACTAATGGCCCCCCAGAATCACCTTGGCAAGAGTCGGTGCCCCCTAAAATATGTCCCGCGCACATCATTCCATCTAAAATACTGCCACCATATGAAATTGAACAGATGCCTTTTGATATAGTCGTTACATTTGCCACCCGCAATGTGGCCGATAATGAACCCTATAGTAAAGGACAAAATAATATGAATATCGTTATCTGAAACGCATATCGCCTTAACTAACAAATTTACTTTGTAAAATATCCCTGCTAGCATTTGGATGATCATTTTTTCAAAAATCACGGAAATGAGCTTTTTTGACTATTTTTGGTGATCAAAAAGTGACTAATCACTTACACGTTCAAAAAAGGAATATAAAATGATACACACTAATGATCAAAAAATATTGGGTTACAAAAGCAATTAAAAATTTCAAGGCAATTGTAAATTGCTCATCGAAATGTGTAATATTAGATTATTTTTTATGTTATTTTTGGTCATCTAGATGATTGAAAAATGCAAGCAGAAATTAATTATCGAAGTGTTTGAAATATGAATATGTTCTTTGTTATTTTTGATCATATTTTGTGCACCTAGATGATTGAAAACCGTTTGTTTGGAAATATATCATGTAAGTTTTGTTTTATTGTTAAATAAATGTCTAAAAATTGTATTGTTATTGTTAAATAGTGATTTTTAATTATTTGTGGTTAGTGCAAGAAAAAGAGGAAAAACTCAATCATTTTGTAAGTATAGTAAAAATATATAATGAAACAAATAAACAAACCAACAATAAAGGCAACTAAATTTCTTTATAAATTTTGCTTTTTCAAAAAAAATTCATTGCCAATACCCGCACAATTTCTTAAAGCTGCGGTACGAAAAGTATTTTCGGATGACTTAGCTTCATTTTATAGCTGGAAAGCAACCAGTGTTAAGCCCAGCGCGGAGAAGTGTTTCCTAATAACAACAATTAAAAGTATGTTCATAACTAACCTTAAAGTCTTCTTTATAATTCCATTAACATTGCATGCTCATAAATAAAAAAAATATATTTATGTATGTATGTATATCCTTTTGTTTCAGATATTTGCCACCTTAAATACAAAAGCACCGATAAGGATATGAATACTGTTTTACAAAAACATTTTGTGCATGCTAAGGACGGAGTACTTAAGAGAAAACGCGTAGATTAGATTTGCAAGTTTTATTTTTTAATTTATTTTTTTTAATTTAATTTCATAAAATTTTTATGTATGTATTCATGTATTTGTTGCATTCATTAATTAATTACATTTACTTACATTAATTTAGTAACACTGCTATAAAACTAAATAAACTTTTATGCAATTATACATATGTATAAAACTTAATTTCATATTTTACTTATCGAACTTTTAGAAAAAATAGAAAATTCGGCCAATGTTAATACTAATAATTGACTCAAAATTCGATCACAAACTACGCATAAACGACTCCCAGACAATAAGAAACAGAAACAAAAGCGTCCGTAAAAAGACTATAAAAAATTAGAAAATGACTGATAAATAACGCAAATAATACCCCTAAACGATTACAAATATGATTAACAAATGAATTGGAAAAGACTCCTAAATGAAGCGACTTCAGACTTAGAAATGGGTAAGAAATTACTCCAAAAGAAACTATAAATATAAGCAGAAAAGGGTCGAAAATGATTCCATACAAATAGAAAAAAGCAATCATAAATGACTCATTAAGAAAGTCGCTGGTAGGGTACAATTTTCTCCCGACAAAATTATCTTTTATGCTCAGAAAACGAGCGCATATTCTTGTTATTTGATCGCTTAAAAGTATTAAAAAAGAATCGAATTTAATTAAAAATTTCCAAAAATGCTAGCAGGGATTTATGAAATAAATAAATATATGTACATACATATGTATGTATGTATATACATATTTTTCAGAAGGTTTTTTTTTAATATTCAAATGTGTTTTTGTACGTAAATTGTGGCTTACGATAAAATTTTACAGCCCGTATCTTAAAAGTTATCAACAATTTTGGCATTTTGATAAATTTAAACTATGGGTAGGCCCATTCAATTTTAATTCCAATAAAAGTCTATTTTCGATAGCATGTCGCTTACGATAAAATCGAAAAAGAGACTCGATATATCTGTTGTCACAAGCGATAACAGTGTAAGTCGAAAAACATCGTTTCGAAAAAACCACTTTAACGTACGAAAGTTTTTTCGAAAAAAACAAAATGGGCAAATTAAAATAATTTCGTTGTTAAGTAAAGATTACTGTATTAACGAATGTACCTAAAATTGTATATAAATTTAATTTTTGGTATAACTTGGTGTTTATTATAAATTTTATTGCAGTTTTTTAAGACTTATGTCAATATTGTTTTATTTATATCCTTATAATTAACTTTCACGTATACTAACTATTTCAATAATTCTTATTCTGAAATTACCCATGTATTAAAAACGACTTTTAAATATGAATTGATATTTAAATAGAATTGGTAAGTCAAAAATTGTCAAAAACCGAAAACAAGATTTGGTTCTGCTTAAAAATTGCCAAAAAGCTTAAGGAAGTACAGTCATATGTACATACGAGTATATATTTATGTAAATAACGGAAATTCGCAAAGAATTCACTTGAACCGTGCGAAGTCCTCATCAAGTCTTTAACAAAACTTTATGATCTGCATGTTTTTTTACCTTACCTTCTCTGTTTTTCCCCATCCGAATACTTGGCATGACACTCCAGCTGGTGTGGACGTATTTGCTAAGGATATTGGAGCGATTGTTAGGTGGGTTTTATTTGGCGGCAGTCCCGTTTGCAAAAACATTAAACCAATATCATCGCGCATGGTATTCGTACTAAATGTTGCCATATATGCAATGGAATTGACATTGGAGGCAATCGTGCCATTAACACGCTTATAACGATTCAAAGCACCCATAACAACAACAAATTCATTGGATTTACGGTAACGACTTCTCTCAGCGCTGCATAAATAGATAAACACAAATTTTAAATATCGTCGTTCGTAAATTAAAATACATATCGCTCATTTACTCAAACAACGTCATAACTCAAGAAATAGAATTTTTGAGTTAATGATGCAGAATTAATCATCATATCGTTCTTAATATTGTGTAAAAGTATCATAGAAATATCTTGTTTACTCAACTCTTGAAAGCGAAATAAAATTTTACTTTTCCAGTAAGTTGTGTGTAAATTGAGAACTTCAAACGTGTTTTCTGGCAAACTTGTTTTTTTTTTGAGTTATGACGTTCTTTGAGTAAATGAGCAGTAAATGTACATATGTATGTCCCACTACTTTGTTCGCATGCAGAAAGAAACTGAGTAGTCTATAAACTGTTTTTATAAAAAGTTTATCAACAACAGAAAAAGTATCAATGTATACCCTATAGTACCCTATATTTTAATATGGGCCACATGCAAAAATATTTCAGTTGTTTATTACATTCCACTATTTGAATTTACTGTGAACGATTTTGAAACACGTTTTCCAATAAATGTTCTAAATTTCTACCCCACACACTGACTGTAGAAATTATCTTTTATATATGTAAATATGTAAATCGTGGTGTGTGTTTGTTCGTAACGCATGATCTCTGTAACTATAAGAGCTGTGGAGCTCTACAGTTTGGAGTAATTTGTAGTTAAAAAAAATTGATGGTAAGACAACGTTTGCCGGGCTCAACTGTTATTATTATACTTAAGTACATATTTTAGTTTAATGGTATATTTATAATCATCATCATTGAATAATCTTTTAGATGTATGTATGTACTTACTCGTAAAGACAGTGAGCTGCAGTTACGACTTTATTGGCTGCTACAAGAGCTCCACCACATATGTGACCCTTACCAAAAGTTTTTTCGAGTCGCTTCAGTCTTATAGAAACTTGATATTTCGCATGTTCCTCCGTAACCTCTAAACCATTTATAATTCGTGGCGAAGTAGATGCTCCCACTGATGAAATTGTTGTAATAAGGCATACTGTGCAGATGGTAAAGTTTGTGTTAATTAATAATTAATTTTTTTTATCATTTATTTATTATTATTACAACAGTTGAAGCTAAAATAGAGGGACATTTACATACCCGGTCTAAAATCACGTTATTAAAAAAATTATACAGAACATCCTTTTCATGGTTACACATCCCTTTCAGACGAATTGATTTTCAGAGTACTTACTCTGTAATTCGAAACGAAAGAAAATGCTTTCGATTTGGTACATTATTAATATACGAGTAAGTTCGAAAGTATTTTCTTTAATTTCGAATTACAGAGTACACCCCAAGAACAAGTGGTAAATTGCGTCATTCGATATCCAACCGAATTGCAACACATTCTATTTATAAAATTTTATTTCGACCATATTGTTTAATATTATAATTTCAATTGCTTATTTCCTGAAGATGTTAACAAACTGTCAAGGAAATATCGAAAAAATAAAAAAAATCAATTACACTTTCATAAAAACGACCTCCATTTTAACAAACATAAGAATATAAACTGAAAAGGTCAATAAGAAATATAACAAAAATTATAATATAAAAATAATTCAGCTTAAGGCCTTTGTTTTTTTTTTATTAAAAGTTGTTAATTTTTCATTGAGAATTTTTTAATGCCCCTATCACGGTTTTCAACTTTTAGAAGAGTTTGGTTGGAATTGATAAATTTGCATTGTCATTTTCTACACAATTAACGGTTGACTTTTTAGTTGTGTTTTGGTATTGTCATTTACAACTCCTCGTATGTTTGGCTGTGGTTGAGTTTTCCTAATAATTCGATTTGAAAAGAAAACTTTGTATGTTATTAACATTACAATTCGAACACATTTCCGTTCGATTCGTATTATACATATAATAACCCCTCACGTTGTTTGATATAAAAAGCATTATTGCCTTCTGTCAAACTTGGTATTAAGTTGGTAATGTAAGGCCAATTTCAAATAAAAAACAGATGTGATTCATAATACTAAAACACAGTTTGGTCGTGTGTAAGTTTGATCGACTCTTAGACGACCTATAATTTTTTTAATATTTTAATAATAATTTTTATAAAAATTTTTATGGGATAAAAAATTATACATATGTATGTACATACATGATTTTATATGAATCAATTGCGGCACAAGTTAAGGTTTTTATTTTAGCTCACAAAAACTTCTTATTGGATTCAATCTTAATGAAACAATATAACATTTACTTTCTTGTTCATTAAATATACATATACCCAAACTTAGTGGAAAATCATATTACAATTTCTGAAATTTGTCAGCGAGAAAATATTTTAAATTGAGTCATTCTCTTCACGTGTCAAAAAAAAAAAATACATCAATGATAGAGCAGCTCATGCATCATTTTTTCCTTTCTCATTTACTCACTCTATCAGCATCGATTTGCCAATTCCCAAGAATTTATCTTAGAAAGCTATTATGTATCTCATTATAGTATATTTATGTAGCAATTGTTACAGCTAAAATATATATAATACGTATGATGTATATTTTCTTGCTTTTAAAGACATATTTTGCTGTAATTATTCTGGAGTTTAACAGAAATGTTAAACAAGTTCAAGTTTATTTTCTTATCAAAGATGCACGATTAGATTAAATATATTTTAAGACAATATTTTTATCAACTGCAAAGTTTGTGCGACAATTGCTTGTCAGGAATTCCCATGGTGTGTCGGTCAATATTCAAAAGATACGTATATACATACATATATTATTTTTAATAAGTCAAGTAGTTATAAGAAGTTGCCGGTTAATTAATTAACATTGAACATATTTGCATAAGTGCCCTTATTTTTTAAAGTGGTTTCAGTCATATGCATTTCTGCTTCGAAATATTAACTAGTACAACTATAAATTAAAATATTTTATAACATAAAGATATTATTAAATTTGTTCAAATGCAATCTACTAAATATATCGACACAAAAAATATATGACTAGGCCACTTTCATAATTATAGGCACATGTGTACGTCGTAGTTCATTCAATAAAAGAACAGTTTCACTAAAGTTTAAGTTTCCTTATACATTAAGATCAAGCGAAAAATTAATATTATTATTCTCATATAATTTTAGGCGTATTCGAATGAATATTTGGTGGTAAAGTTATTTGAAAAAAAAAATTTGTTTTTATAAATATTGAAAAAACCTACTTGCTATAATGTGAAAGAGCATTTTATTTGTAAATTTTTACTTTAATAACGTTTAATAATTATCTTTCTTTCTACTACCAACATGTCTTTTTGGCGAATACCTTTTAACTAAGAAGAAAGAAGTTAAAATTACGTTTACCAAACGGCATTGATTCATGATTGCGTCGATAAAACTAATCAATTGCCAAGTATGTGGTATGTGCGAAGTTATTGATAAAAAATTTACAAAAAGGTAATAGATAAAAGCTTATCAAGTTTTTCCTGAAACTGAAGATACATACATATTCACAGACAGAGAGAGGAGGAATTATGAATGTTTCATTTATAATTAAAAATAAATTTTCTGTTTTTAGTTTGTTTTCTTTTAATTCTATGATAATCAAAATATAAATTGTGTAAAAAGTACTGTTAAAAAATAATTATACGTTACAGTTCAATGATATGTATGCCTGTATATTAATATTTATGTATATGGAAGTTTGATTTGCCAGATCGATTAACTCAATAAAAAAGAAAACACTTTTTCACTTCAAAAAATTTATTAATTTGAACGATGTTGTTGAGTTTTTTTTAAAAATTTTTTAAACTTACATATCTCTTAAAATTGTACAAAGAATTGGATTTAACCGATTTGGCAAGTAAAGCTTCATATGTTCAAATGTTTAAAGTTAATACTCAATTATTACATACCATTCTAAGGCACTTGTATTTGTTATACATAAATATAAAATACGTATTCAATAAGCAAATAAAACTAAATACATTTTTCGATACAAAATGGACGGACAGTATTGAATTGTTGAGAGATTCGATTCGATTTTAAAACTTAAATGTATGTATGTTTATATAAAAGGTACAAAAATATTAAATAAATGGAATGTTTAGATATAACCATGTAAACTTCTTGATTGACTTTGGTGATGTCGGGGTGGCTGATAGCCCGGTTCTTGCATTTCCATTTGCATAACCAAATTCTTTTGTTCACCTCTCATCTCGTATGATTCACGGGCCTCGCGATGTAATATTAAAGCAGCTAGCCCTAACAAAATAAAAGTAACAACGGCCAAGGCATACGACCATCCCAAAACATTAAATTTCGGATACATTAGCCAATCGCGGCGGTAGGCGCAACCTCCGAATATGCAAACAGCCAAAAACATGAACAAAGCTTTAAAACAAGAGCGTTATAATTACAGAAAATAAAAAGTGTTATAGGAAAATTAAATTGTTTTTTTTTTGGACTTACAAGAAGCGGCTGTACATAAATATGAAATACGAACAAGCAACCATTCATACTGCAACACAACTTTTAAAGGCAACCGTATGATAGTTAAGGCCAAGATGACCAAAACGATAAAAATAAGTATAAACGACAATGTAACAAACGCCTGAACTGACATCAACCAACCGGGCAAAAGCCATTCTCTTATTACATAATATTCCTGAAATTAAATAATAGTAAATACAAATTAACTGTGTACTTGCTATGCTTTAAATTTTATATTGGCGAAATGCGGTTTAAAGAAAGACCATTTGCATCAAACACCGAATAGCACAATCAAAATTACATTTCAGAGCAATTAGTAGTACATACCGTCGTCGAAAATCCAAAAGTACGTAACAGCACTTTTTCTAATTTTACAGGAGAAGCAAAAAACCTTATAAATTTAAGACTATTTGTTTGTTAGGTGCCAAATTGAATAATGAATAAAAGGAAAAATGTATTTTAATTAATCAATCAAAAAGTCTATTTTTTGATGATACGTAATTGGGATTTTGAATGCAAGTTTAAAGTTTTGAAAGCAAGGAGTTTTATTTGGGCTTTTTTTTTTGTTTTTCTAATTTTTTTTCGAGTTTTTTTATATTTATTTTTGTTCTGATTCCTGTTTCCTCATTATAAAATTTCAATTTTATCCGATATCGGTTCACATTTTTGAAGCAGAATGTACTGCTCAATAAAAATATAAATTCATTGTTCACTAAGAATTTCATGAAGATTCAACTTCAATCCACTGTAACTGTTATTTGATATCGATAAAAAAATAGGTATTATTCGACGCCTTTTTTATTAGCCTTGCAAACAAAATATAATTTATTTTCATTGAACCTAGGCCTCTTGGTGTTGCTTTAAAGAGAAATATATGTACATCGAAAAATACAAATATCTTGAACGAAATTAGGCTAATAGGCTAATTTTTAAAAATTGTAATATAACAATTTCTATGTATACTATTGTTATACAAACTATATTTTAACATGATAATTTCTTTTGCATAATGACTTACTTGACTGAAAATGTTGTGACATCCCGTAAACTTGCGTTGAAACTGAAAATTAGGATAAGTGTAGTCCTTAAAGCAATATTGCCATAATCCCATATTTTTGAAACTGCTGCGTGTTTCCTCGTAAGATTCAATCCAATACGGCGAGCAGAAGGACATCATCATGAAGAAGTAGCCCAAAAATGTGATAATGGCTCCAAATACCACGCCATCTTAAAAATGAAAAAATATTACCATTCATTAAAACCTTCAATAGCATCGCTATGTACTACTATAAATTTTTATTAAATAAAAAACTTTATTTATTCAAGTTCGTAATTGCACATACATACATACATACATGTAGACTAACAGCTTATCGATGAAATTTTCTCGTATTTGTTATTTTAAGACTTACCAATCCATGGAGCCGCTTCTCAAATAATTTTGTAGAATGTTTCATCTGCCTTATGTGTTTTGTTTGATCATTTAAATCTAGGTTTGAAATAAAATCCTCCTAAGAACATTTTGCCTATTATTCTTTTTATTTATTCGAATTTATAGTCAAATTGTAAACATTTTATTTACTAATTCGTGTACGTTCGTAAATTCAGTGGATTTGCCCAGTTTTTCTGCGCATTCGCGATCAGCTGTTGCAGATACTCTCCGGATTACTCTTTGGAATATTGTTTTTCCTAGTCTTTTTGATTTACCTCTGACGACTAAAAACTGATTAACCACCAATACGATTGAAAATCTGGGCTCAAATCGTCACATCCGTGACTGTATCGACAATCGTGCGAAAACAAATTAAGTTATACGTCAATCGTATAAGCTGAATGAGATTTCGGTACGTTCACGTATGATATAATCCAAAAATGGTGTTTTTACGTGACGAGTTGTGCGATCACGGATGTGACGATTCGACCCCTGATTTTTTAACATTCTGTGCAGAGCTGTGCAGAGATTCTTTAATAAGCAGCGCTGTTTTGGGTAATACTATGGTGGAGCTAATGAATTATTTAAAAACTTCCATAAATCCTTAAAGATCTTCTTAAAAGCTTTTAAATCATAAAACTATTGTCTGCATTGGATGGAAAATACGTATATGATATACGTACATATACATATAAACACAATTGTGTACTGGAACTTTGGATGCCCATAACACGGAAACTAAGGCTTGCAGCCAATTTTTTCATTTAATTTTTTCTTCTTATTTCTTAATTTCCTATTGGATGGAAGTTTTTGCTTGTTTTTGTTCCAGTTTTTATATTGATAAGTGGATAAAACTCCTAACTCCTAACTCGTATTTTTTGTTTACCATTAGAATGACAGTGCATGTGACCATACATACAACACAAAAACGGCATTAAAGTGATTAAAATCGGGAGTATTAAATGGCACCACCTAAGATCAGAAACATATTTCTAAATTATTACAAATACAACTTTAAAAAACTTACTTAATTTTCTTTTAAAATAGCCACTCCGAAGAGCCAACTAAACTAACTTCAGGAGCAACGTTTACGAATTAATATTATAAAGACCTATTTATTTATTTTTGAAAATAATACAATTATAGGATTAAGGTAATTTTAAAATTAATCAGTTTAATCAGTTTTACTTACAGTGAAAAAGTTATTTTCGTAAATAAGTACGCGTCGAATTTTTACCTAATTTCAGTTTACTGCACGATATTTTAGAAAATAGCTTTCTTTGTGCTTTTAACAGCCAATCAGATCTCGTCGATAACAACTCAACAAACACGAAATCATACCTTTGAATTTAGATGAAAAGCATTTGAGAATAATGTTTGAAAGTCAGGTGAGAATAAATGATTTTCTCAATTTGAAAATAATTTCCTATTTTTGTTGAGAATGCTATGTTTTATAAATTGTTTTCAAAACATTTTCAAGTGTACATACATATGTCGTTTGAGAAAGGTTTGATTTCAAATCATTCTTCGTATTATTGCGAGTCGTATTCAACACTTAAATTTTTTTAAAATAAGTATCGGCCTGTTTCAAATGAGCTGGTGAGAAATGCCATAAAAGGTCATCAACCAGCAAAGCTACTTTCTATTTTTTGTCTAAATTTGTTACAGGAAATGAATTTGTATAATTTTGTAACAAGAAATGATTTTTTTTTTATTTAATACAATTTATTTATTTTCATTTATTGTATAAAATTTTTTCTTATAGGATTATTAAATATTGTGCATAAGAGCCACTCCAATCGACTTCAAGAGACGAGTTATGGCCACCCCTGAACTAGACTTTTGAAATTGAAACCACTTTGAATCAAAATTAAGTTTTGTGATATGGCTGATAAGCGCATTCTTCACGTTTTCAACACAGTCCAGTCATTTTTTTAAAATGCGCTTAAGTGAAAGAAGACTATAATAATGAATGCAGTTCTGAGGTGTAGTGTTCTTCATATTACAGTCAACTTGCTTAGAAAATTTGTTGGAAATCACTGGAAAAATTTAGCATTTTTCATATAATTTTCTATACAAGTTGGCTCTTTGTAATATGGAAACCACACCAAGATTAAACTATTTAGTAGATAAATCCATGATTTTCTACTATGACATTATAAACTTTTATTATGAAATTGTGATTTAAGTGTACCATTGGGAAGCTAACCTACTGAGAGCAGGGCCGCCAAAATATTTTGTGTTAATGGTGTTGGCGTAGTTAGATCAAAACAAGAAGGATAAATTGTTTAGCTGTTTTAGTGTAAGTTTAAAAATACAAGTAGATTATAAATTTTCGTAGCCTTCTAGAAGTAAAAACGAAGTTTTGTTAATATTTAATTAGCAATTTAATTCAATCCAAAATTTTACACACTAACGATATACTGTAATTAAAATGTAGGGGCATCAATATGCATACAAATTCGGTGTATACACACATTCATACATATGTAAGTAGGTGTGCCTGTTCAATTGTTTTGTATCTTTTTCGCAACACTTTATTTACTCACTTGTAGCTCGCGGATAGTCATTTTTTTCAACCCCATTGTCGGTAGTATCCGTTGACGGCTGCTTCCGAAAGTTGTGCATTTCTATAACTTTATTAACTAAGGATATTTAATATATTTATTGTCCTAATTTAAAAACATTCATATAAAATGTTAGCTAAGAAACAACACCCTAACCAGAGTTGCTAAGCCTATATATATTTTGATACTAAATAGTACTTTTGAATGCAACGCTTAAAGATGTGTTGCCGAGTTTACATCGAAAATCCCAGTTTACCTTAAAGTGGTTCTCCAATAAAAACTACAGCAAAGAAATAAATTTTTCCAGAATATGTTGATATGGGTGGGTGTATGCAAAAAATAAGAATTATAGATAAGTATGTATGTATAGTGCTGGACTTAAGTACGAAAAATATTAAAAAAGCCTGGTTTTCAGCGGGACAAAAGTATAGGTACAGTTATTTGGTCCTCTTTTGCTCAAATGAAATTTTGCATATCTGGCAACTCCTTACTTTTCACACAGTCTGGAAAGATCCGTTAGTTTTTAATTTGTTCAGCGAGCAAAAAGTTAAAAGAACAAGCTTAACATTCCTAATAATAGTTCCAAAATTAAGTGAAACTACAGAATCTCGGCGAAAGACTATTATTATACACTTACAAAATCAAGGCAAATCTTGTGCCGATATTGGCGAGTTAATGGATCGAAGCCGTTTTATTATTCTGACAATAATAAAGCAAATCTAATTTTGAAAATGAACGTGCCCAAACAGTTCGAGATTTTAAAGTTGATCCAAAAATAACGTCTACACAGCTTACAGCTAATACAAAGTGATGTTTTCGATTGTTGCATGAAGCCGGTTACGACTCAGCACCTGGCTAGACGAAACCCATTGATTTTTGATATCAATTGAAAGAAAGGAATGTCGTATGAAACGGTTTGAACACCAGCGAAGTAGCTTCTGGGATCAGGTGAGAGCAAGTTTAATATTTTTCAATTTTTTTCTTCAGTTTTACACCAACAGTAAATAAATTGAAATTTAATGTATGTAACTGCCCAGGCAGACTTTCCGCAAAAAATAAATAAATACAAGTAAATACAAAAATTATACTATTTTCCCAAATACCCCGTTCACAATAATCCTATACGTCTAACACCGTAAATACAAAAATTTGACATAAGTTGGGAAATTTCCATTGTGACGACCTTAGAAATTTGTATTTAGAGTATTGTGACAACATTGAAAAGAAGATTCGGAGGACCGTCATTCGGCGTTATCATTTTAATGTTATGAGTACATTAAAATTTTGGTAAACGAATGTTGTACTCATGTTAGTTGTACCCGGAGACCATCGTAGCAACGACGTGCTGATTGTCTTTCTCTGCCTGGGTGGTTCATTTACATTCCAGCAGTAGAATGACAACAACAATTCAGTTCATATCGTGAAGATGTGGCTTGCGTGTAACAACGCACACATATTGTCACATCCTCCTAAGTCCCCGGACCTAAATCCTATAGAGCATTTGTAAGAGGAATTGAAGCGAAAACGCACCATTTCAAACATGTTGCTCTTTTAATCAAACGAGTTTAAAGTTTTTAATTTACAAAGAACTTAAACAAAGATATTTGTATGAACTTTTTAAACAATATGAAGAACGATATGAGGATTAATTATGCATCATTAAATCAAAAATTCCATTTTTTGAGTAAATGAGCGATGTGGCTTAAAGTTGGCGAAAATAAAACGAACAAAAAATAGTGCACTCAAGCCAAATATACTTAAGGCAGTTATAAGCAAAAAATGATTGCCCACTAAATATTAAGCCAAGTTTCTACCTGGGTTTTCCTTTGATACACAATGATTGCGCCTATACTTTTGTCCCCCAGAATATTGAACTTTTTAATATTTTTCGTTATTGTTTATTTTGTTTTTCGTAATACATAAAAGTTTACATTTGGGTTCAATGTTCAGTATGTGCCTATACTTAAGTCCGGCACTGTATGTAGGAGTACATATACATATTTATGAAGTCATAATGAAACAATTTATACATAATTAACTTTGTGCAAATAATACACATTTATTTCAATGTACATATTTACTAGTATTAAAATAAGTAGTATAATAATACAATTACCTACATTAATTTTTTAAATTTTTTCATTTGTAACACTCGTACACACTAGCTTTCAGCTTTTTTTCTAAACGAATAATTATTTTCATCATCAATTTGATGATGTTCTAAATGTTTCATGTAGGCCAAAAAACACGTCCATATCAAACTACACACACTTATGAAAGGCACACGATTTCGCTCTGGTATTAATGCGAAATTAATGGTGGCTACAACTGGCCAAACCGATGCTCCTATCTAAGAAGATAAATTAAGATTAATAAAATATAGTTCTGAGTAAATTTGTAATACACACTTACCTTATATGTCGGCAAAAACTTTTTCCTCACTTCAGCAGCAGCCTCCTCGACTGTTTTTAATTCCAATAAGCTCATAAAAAAATAAAAGCACGTCATAGCAGCAGGTGTGTATGAAATGGTCTCCACAGCCGCCTTTATTACAGCTGTTTTAAAGGATGTCTGCGGCCACATCGCCGAAGAGATCTATGAATTATTTGAAATGTTTGTATTGCTAGGTTTTAACACCGAAAAGTACTGCGGCAAATTATGAAATTCGACATCAAACGAAATTTCAAATCTACTCTCTAATTCGAAACGAAAGAAAATGCTTACGAATTTAGCTAAATGCTATAAACATACAAATTCAAAAGCATTTCTTTCGTTTCGAATTAGACAGTAGAACCCCAGAGTACGAAGAGCGCTCGAATTTTTTTTTCTTTCTCAAATTGTATAAATAAAATTCGCAAGCGAAAAAAAATCGCAACTAAATTAAAAATACAGTTACTTGTAGACTGTATCTTAGAAGAAAGGAATATGCAAGGTCAATTAATATATATAATATATACATATACTTCAAAATGTGCCTTGACTGTATCGATTTCGAAAGCCTTATTTGTATTTTTGAACTTCTAATAAAAAAGTTTACTAATCGGAATTACAATTGTCGCTTTCTGAATTACAATTACAATTTTTTTTTTGGAATTACAAATGGAAAAGGTGTAGAAGATCGGATTATCTGTAAAACTTTAATTAACGTATAACGTTATTTACTTTACATTAAATGCGCCTACGCGGTTAAAACTATTTGCTGTAAAAATAAATTACCTTAAACCAGCCATATATTGTTGGTGCCACAAAGAAACCACCATAAAGACTAAAACGTAGGGCACGCCACCAATCGTAGTTACCTAAACAACACAATAGAAAGTGAAATTAATTAAAAAGCGCTTAACTGTTGTTGCTTACCCCACCGCTTCCCCTCGAAGGTTTGTTGTATTAAGCTACTTGTTGGCCATATGAGACTGTAGGAAATCATTCCCCTCATAATTGGGTATTTTGTTATTAATACTTTGAATTTCTGCAATATCGTAGACATTTTTAACACTTGTTCTCTCGGTTGTGCTAAAAAATAAAATTGTTGATTTTTTTATTTAACCCTTATAAATTAGCAAAACGTACATATGTACATACACATATACATTCATGTATTTAGATATGCGGTAGCAAACATTGACCTTGATTAGAAGTTCAAATAGAAAGAGCGATAATAGACAATTACTATTGCGTACCTTTCGGGGCTAAATTCACGATATCAAAACGTTAGAATGAAACTGTAAAGTAAGTGGGTCAATGCTTTTGTTGTTTTCAAAGTTGATTTCCCAAAGCCGTTACTTTTTTTATAAAACCAATAGAACATTGCAAGACTAAATCATAACGGAAATCAATTTGAATTTGAACATGTGGAAATATAGCTCTTTGGTGTTCATTTTTGTTCTGTTCATATGCTTTTCCATGGGGCTCGATAATAAAATAGTTAACGGTTCTGCAGCTTCGCCTGATGAATTTCCATTTATGGTAAGATTTGGAAACTTTTTTTTACTGTTGTATGATGTTATTAAAAAAATCCTCTAAAGGTGTCTTTAAGACGGTCATCGTCAAGTCGTCACTCTTGCGGTGGTTCGCTTCTTAACCGTAATTGGATTTTAACAGCAGCCCACTGTGTGGTGAAAGCCAGACCGAATCAAATTAATGTCCAATACGGCAGTATTGAATTAATTCGAAATTCCACGAATGTTGCCAATGTGTCTAAAATTTTTGTTCATGAAGGCTACGAACCCGCAAATCAATATATACATGATATTGCTTTATTAAGACTGGAAAATAAGGTTAATCTAGAGAAAGATTTCATCGGCGTTAGATTACCTGAGTTTAATATAACAATTGAAAACGCAACCCCAGTTACTTTGATAGGCTGGGGTTTAAATGAAGTAAGCGAATACCTAAATAATACATAATACAAATTATTTTTAATTATCCGCTGCTCCTTTTACAGACTGGTGGAGCAGTTCAGCGATTCTTGCAGAAGGTTGATTTGGAAGTATATGATGATAATGAATGTAGTAGCAGGCATGGTATTCAAATGCATCCTACAACTATTTGCGCCGGTGTTCCAGAAGGCGGTAAAGGTCAATGTAGTGGAGATTCGGGTGGCCCATTAATATTTAATGGCACACAAGTTGGAATTGTTTCTTGGTCACGAAAACCTTGTACAAAGCCTCCTTATCCGGGCGTATTTACCGAAGTATCGGCTTATGTTCAGTGGATTCTAAAAACTATTCTTGATGCTGAGGAAGGCTAAGTGAAAGATGCCGAATATTGGGGTGGAAACTTAATGATTGTTAGGGCTAAGTAATCCTTAGGTGTCAAAAAATAATATATGCACACATGTATCTACATACATACAAATGTACATACATGATATTGAACGTATGTATGTATGTATGGGCATACATATATACAAAATAAAAAAGGTGTAAATGCATTTAAGCGTTTTTTGATGTTCGTTAGTAAATTCGATATTTTTGGGCATACAAGGACACAAATATTGTGACTAGATGGGTTTTCGTGAATTACATCATATCAATGAAAAATACGATTTTGATTTTTTTTGTATTTGCTGGTACATATATGCATTTAATTCTCCTCTAGTTGCAACGCCATTGGGATAGCAAACGATAATTGTATGTTAATAATAACAATTTGAATAAATGCATTTTATTTTATCTTTCCTCTAACTACCTACGAGTTCTGCTTAAAATAAGCTTCCTTTATACATAAAAAGTGAATTGATTTAAATTTGAACTATCTTATACTACAAGGGGATTTTATTGTCTAATTAAATTCCTGGATTTGTTTCGTGGTTATTGTCAATTCCTTTCTTTTCATATAAGCCAAAAACGTGGTCCACAACAAACTGCAAATACTGACAAAAACAAGGCGATTCTTTTCAGGTATCATTGAAAAATTTATAGTCTGCAAAATGGGCCATATGCAAATTCCGACCTGAAAATGTATAAATACAATAACGAGATGCATACTTACACATATACTTATACATAGTATGTACTACATATCGCTCATTTACTGAAACAGCGCCATAACTCAAAAAAACTGTATAGTTTGCCAGGGCACGAGCTTAAAGTTTTCAGTTTACACACAACTTAATGGAAAAAGAAAATTTTATTTAGTTTTGAGTAAAAAAGATATCTGAATGAAATTTTTACGTAATAAGAACGACAACTCAAAAGTTAAATTTTTTGATTTATGCCGTTGCTTGAGTAAATGAGCGATAACATACATACATATATCTATGATGCTCTAAAAGGCCAAAGACATGTACTCACTTTGTATGTAGGTAAAAATTTTTCTTTCGTTTCCTTCACCGCCTCTGAGAAAAACTTTCCTTCTAATAAAGACATACCCATAAAGAAGCTAGCACAACCAAATGGACCATATGACAATTGTTCCACGGCTGCCTGGAACAATGTGTGCGTACTTTACATTTTGCGAAAATTAAGAAAATGATTAGATTTACCTTTATTAATCCAATTTTTAAACTCATTTGTGGCCACATTGCTGATGATACCTTAACCCAACCATATAAAGTCGGAGCTACATAAAGTGACCCATATACACCAAATCTTAACATGCGCATGTAGTCGTAGGTTTCTTCAATTAAAAAAGTTAATGGATCGTTTAGATTTTTATTAGAGAGCTGCACAAAGCATTCTAAAACTTACACTTCACCACTGTATCTGCTTGTATCTGCAAGTATTGTATTTAGGTGTAGTTAAATTCTACGTGCTTGCTTAACGAGCATATGAAACATTTCACAAGCAGTTTAAATACTTTTAGCTACAGCGGTGCTTGTATTCCGTTGCGAAGTCATGTATCAAATCAAAACATTATAATAGAGCAGAATAATGATAAATCATTGCAAGAAGTACCGTACTTCTGTATTGTTCTAATTGAATTTAGTTTTAGTTAAGTTTTGTTTTACTTGAATTGTGTGTGATGTTCTGTATATGTCAAATTATTTTCCCAATCAACTGTTTCTTTTAAAATGCAAAATAGAGCAATATTTGTGTTTGAGCAGCTCTCTAACTTAGTGTATACAAAGTATTTATATAATTCAAAGATGGACTGTCTGTACTTACTAAAGTTTTCACCCTGAAGTGTTTGTTCTATTAAACTGCTGGTTGGCCACAAGATCGCGTAAGATATTGAACCTCTGATCAGAGGGTGAGCGGTGATAAAAGCACGCCATTGTGTTCTTATAAATTGAAAAGTGTAAGGCATCATTTTCTCTTTTTGCTATTTTTTATTTACAAAACATCACATTTAAGTCCCTAAAAATTAATTTATTTAATATGAACAAAATTTCTTAGCGTGAATAATTTTAAGTATGTGTACATGTTTCCAATAATTAAAGCACCTATATAGTTCACCGATTTCTAGAAATATAGTGGAAGCCACCGTTCTCATGAAGAATATTTATTTTCATATTTATTTACTGCCTTATTCACAAAAAATATTTCTGTTAAATAAGAGGTTTATAAAACAAATTTTCTATGGAAATTTGATTAATAAGCCTTTTATAAAACCAAAATATTTTTTATGAATTAGGCCTTTAATATTTAAACAAAGCAATAAAAAATATAATCTAAATTTCATTCTGCTTTACTCATTATAAAATCGGCAGACTTTTTGCCGCCACAGATTTGCTTAATTAGACTAATTGTACAACAAACTTTGAGCATATTGCAGGAAATGAACGATGCAAATTTTGGCAAGTCTAAGGTCACAACATTCGAATCGAACAAGGTCAATGTTTTTGAGTCAATATCTTGAAAATAAACATTTACATATTTATGTATGTATATTTTACATACCCACGTAGATATGCACATATGTACGAATGTGTAACACGTACTACTTACTACATACGTACGTACATAATATGTATGTAAGTACGAGTATTGTACAATTAATTTTTTATGTACTCACTGCACACATTCAGAAATTTGTATATTATTTTAAAAATACATATGTTTAAAAAACTTGCTGAATTCTGTCCCACTGATCTAAATGCTGTAATAGTTGAGCACACACTGAATTGTGTTTTTATTTCCACCGATTTATGCATTTGTTTCTGTTTTTCTCAAAAAAGAACTCAATATGAAAAATTCTTCAGATATACGCTGCATCCGAATATCTTAAGACATACATATGTACATACATACATAAATATATACGAAATCTCTTTCTCAGTTTACGAGATATTCACTTATTAAATATTCATACAATTTCAATTTTTCATCTGTTCAATTTAATTACATACTATGTACATACATACATATCGCTGTTAACAAGTATATAGAAAGGCCCTAACTCGTATTTTCACGAAATTGAGTTCTTCAGTAATTCCAATACATTTCACACAAATACACCTCGTCACAAATATTTATTGCAATATTTTTTTAAAATAACGCTTTTACAAGCAGTTTTACAAAGCAGTTGTACAAGCACTTCGTCGGTTGGTTACTGGTTTGCTGTATGGAACAAAAATGTGTTTTCGAGAAAATCGACGAAGAATGTTTAGTTCATTAGTTTTATAAAAATACACCTTAGAATTTTTTGTAAAATAATAAAAATAATAGATACACACTCGTACGTTTTTTATTAAAACTTAAAGTTGATAAAATTTTTACATACTTTCTACTTGTGACCAACGATACCCAGCAGAAGGAGTAAGGATGCCTTCTATATAGAAGGCCTCTATACTACTTCCTTTGGATGTACAAGACCTGCTCGCTCCATTCCATACTCATATCTTTTTTACACGCGTTGTCATTGCGGGGAGGTTCTGGAAGGCCTTCAAATTGATGGATTTTGCATATGCTTTGGTAAAAAAAACACAACAAAATATGTTACTCCTTCTCTTCTCCCTTCTCATAGAGGGAAGTGTGGAATGTGTGAATCAAAAAAAATACCTAAGCAGGCCTTTAATAAGGCCTGCACCAAGAAACCCTTCTGAGTTTTACCGCTGAGTAGGTACACACATACATATGGATATATGTATGTATGTAAATGCAGACAAAAACGATTGTATATGTATGTAACAAATACAAGCATGCTTAGCAAATTTAACATGTTGGGCCACAAGTTGGTTGGCCTTCCAGTACTACCTTCAAGCACGAATGTACGCTGTTAGTTAGTCGTTGTCCGCTCTATGAAACATTTGCTGCAAGGCTTTGGAGTTTGTTGATGAAAGGTGAAAGACTAATTGAAACGGGTACTTTGTTTAACTAACTGTATGACATACATATAAATTTGTTGCACCCTAATAAAAAAAGTTGGGATCCATTCTAGCTAAAGTGGAGTAGTTATAACATTAGCTGTGCTCGAATACGTAAGTTTTTAAAATTTTTGATGTCTCATCCCAGTTTTGGGGATAAATCCCCATTATTGGTAGCCCTGAGCTGAATCGACCCAGCTGGGCACTAAAAACAAAAACA
This sequence comes from Nowickia ferox, assembly GCA_936439885.1. Classification (NCBI taxonomy): domain Eukaryota; kingdom Metazoa; phylum Arthropoda; class Insecta; order Diptera; family Tachinidae; genus Nowickia; species Nowickia ferox. The sequence continues at coordinate 115,711,833 of OW387025.1, forward strand.
ACATATACCATATGACTATATCAGCTTTTTTATATAAACAAGTAAAAAATTTCCACTTGTTAAAAATCTAATCTTATCTGCATGTAAATATGTAAGTTTATATGTGTATATGTAAAGTAATTATTCAATATGCTCTGCGTGTTGTACATTTAAAAAAGTATTGCTTTTAAAGTAAATTTGAGGGAAACAGACTTGTATTATTGGAAAACATTATAGGTGAACATGTTTGAAACGCATACTTATGTACTATATACATACATATTTATCTGTTAAAAATTACAATTAGTATAGTTTTAGTCAAACTTACACGTGTGTATTTAATAGTTGTTTGTACTGTAAATTAAATTCTACTTATTTGAATTATAGATTTAAAATATATATGTATATTGCTTTAAAAATTCACACTATTACCATTTTAATACTATGTACTTAAGTTAAAATTTTGCACTAGATATTTTGCTACATACTAGAATAAAAAAAGCTTTTGTTTACTTAATTTATTGCTAGTGCTGCCAGACATCTTCCATGCTCACTGTTTTATATTTGCACTGTGACCTCATTTACATTTAGAGTCTTGGCCCAGCTACAATCGTTATGCACAAGTAAGTAAGGTCTCTTCAAAATTTTGGAATTAAGTTTTATTTAAATGTCATTCAAGTTTGTACTGTAAAAATAAATATCGTACTTAAAGGCCGTGATTTACTATCCTACACAATCGCGCGATCTGCCAAATATGACGTGTGCTAAAAAAGTGTGGAAGTGTGGACTAAAAATGCAACTGTGTGACAGATTTTTTTGGCAAGTCGTGCCATTTTAGAAATATTTATGAAAAATTTCATAAAATAATAGATTCCATGCCAGACAACTGAGAGTGTTGTTTTTGCATCATCATTTTTGTATGATAGTGTGGCACCTAAAACACCATTTTGAAGCAATCATTAAAAGTCGGTCAGACAGGGTAGTGAATCAGGGCCGTAAAGGCCGTGATACACTATCATAAAGAGTCATTTTCAGTCAGATTTTCTAGTAAATGAATCGTACGACTATGTGTAAAAGTGTATCACGGCCTTAAACAGCATTTATACATAAAATACATTTAATTACCAAGTCAAAAATTAGGCTTTGGCTCCTGATCGATCTGCTTAACCCTAAGTCTATACCTGATATATTTTTATCGTGACAAAAATATTGAAAAATAACTTTGTATGTTAGCTGTTTTCATACATAGAATTTGACATTTGCCAAAATAAATATATATCGGGTATAGACGTAGGGTAATAAATAAATGCCCCTGTATGGCAGCATGACTTGTGCAAATAAAAGCTTTTAACTTGTAAGCTTGCTGTAAGGTGAGGGCAGAAGGCCAGTTAACTATTGTTTTGTGAGCAAAAATTGTGATGCTTGCAAGCCGAAAGATATGTTCTTATTTTCGTCACCAGCTAACATCATACAAGTATTCAATTCAATAAAGTGTGAATTTTTTTCAGGAAACACCACACTCAAGGCAAATCACATCAGGTGATCCTAATTCACCAGCTGACATAATTTCTCTGCTGTCAATCAATGCAAAACGCTAGGAAATATTCTGACAACAGGAAATTTTACACTAACAAATATACAAGTCGAATACGCAGAGTTGCAAATTAAGACCACCTACCAGGTGGTCGCCTTGACCACAATGCACCACACTCTGATCATATCTATGTCATAGTTTTCTATACAAACAAATTTTATGTGGTTTTTGGTGTTGTACTATTTCTTGTAGAACTAATAAGTGCTAATGCTACATTCATTGTGGTACATATGTATGTATGTACATGGTATACTATCACATAATATACTATGTATTAGTATTTTGTGATATTATTTTGGAAAGTTTAATTAGTGACTAATCTAACTAACTATATCTAGTGTGAATATTGGATATTTTTGATGGTGGTGATCAATATGTACATACATGGGAACCACGTCCTTCTGAAACATAATCAAATGAAGTGGAGTTGTTTCATAAAAAAGTAGGTAAGTTACAGTCAGTTACTCTCTAGATATTTTGCTCACATTATTTTTGTAAGAATTGCCACTAACAAATTCATTGGATTTTATTCTAAACATGAACACTAGACCTGTGTCCAACAGCTCTTCTTGAGATACTGAGTTCGCTCACGTTGTTATTATCACAAGTTGTTTCCAACTCATTTAATTTTACATTGTCGTTTTTGTCTTGACTTGGGTTCAAAAGCTCATTTTAATTCAAAAGAGCTGTTGGGCACAAATCTACAAATTACAATTGTGCAATTCCACTTGAAACGAAAACTTTGCTGTTTTCTGTAACGAATGTGAGATTTGATCAAGTTAAGTTTTTATATGAATAACCCAGTGTAAAATAGGAATACCAAGGTACTGGATTTTATAAATTTGAAAACAATTCCATTTGATTCGAATTACATAACGTTACCATAATATAGAAAGCCCCTAATTTTTTTTATTTTGAGTTTTGTTTTTGTATATTTCGATAGAGGAACATGTAATGTATCGAAAATTGCAAAAATCTTGATTAAAAAAATTATTTCGAGCCTTTCTATATTAAATTAACGACAATAACCAATCTTCATTTGAATTAATTCAAAATCAATTTAATTCATATGTATTGGAAATGAATTGCAAATCTCTTTAACAAATTCAGTTGAATTGGAAACGAATTGCAATTCATTCTACAAATTCATTTGAATTGGAAACGAACTGAAATACATTTCTGTCTAATTCGTTTGAATTGATTCAAATTTCATTCAATTCTTATTTGTTGTGAAAAGAATTAATTCAAAATTTAACTAATTCGTAACGAATTCAAATCAAAAAAGAATGATTCATTTACAGCTCTGCTAACTTACAATAAGAGAGCGATATGTCTATCGTTTTGTGAAGGTGTTGATACCCGACGAAGTCTTGAGTGCAACGAAACGTGAAAAAGTGCTAAAGGGGCCATTCACATATGACTTAACGCTTTTTTCGGAGTTTTTATATGTGGAAACAAGGAAAAAGTGCTCATTTAATTTCAGTATTATTGGGAAATTCGGAATTCAATTTTATTTTAGGAAAACATTCTACGCACTATAAATAATATATTCAATTTGAAAAGTAGCACAGAATTATTGCCAGGAGTACTTTTGAATATGAAGATTACAGGCCTGCCGTTGACTCAAAATCAGCAAGCAAATGTATTTTGGGAGTGCACTATAAGCATCTTGACAATTTACAAAATAACCACAGACTTTTTTTTTAGAATGTGAACTTACCAGCTGTAGTTGTTAATTGTAATTTTATAGAAAGGAATAGTTCATGAAGTTTTTTTTTTTAATTTTTGATACATTTACATTTGTTAAAGCATCAGATAGGAATTTAACTCCACTTTCAAATTATTAAGATGATATATTGGTTTTTTCTTCATTAGATTTTAAAATTGTTTTATATTGCTCACGAGAAATAAAGTTCTCATATTGTTTTGATATATCAGCACAACGCAAGGATTGTTTTGGATGATCTTGATAACATTTGATTAAATCATGTCTCATGTTTTCAATTGTATCGTTAACATCTTTCAACCAAGCTGGAGGCTCACCAATCAGGGCTTTTACTTTCTCAATATATTTTTTAAATTGATACTCTTCCAATTCGTTGTACTTCATTTCTAATTCCTCTTGTTCTTGTGTAGACGTTTTGTGAGACGTTTTGTGCAATTTTTTAAATGAAATTTCAGAAGTTTGTTGACTTGTTTTTTCGTTATCATTGTAATTGACACATTCTGTTTTATTTTGGAAGTGATCATCATCTATTAAACGTGATACTACCTCAGGTGTTATCTGCAATGCTGACCCATTTTTCGGATTCTCTATTCGTACAGTTTGCGGTGTAGAATTAAAAGATCCCATTATTGTTTTCCGACATTTCCGGCTAAAAAAAATTAATTAAAATTGAAATTTGATCGAAATTTAAAAAAACTAAAACATTCTATTTGTATATGTACATATTAGGGATGTAACCAGCGAAAGCGAATAATACATTTTAATTATTGCATTTAAATATTACAATACCTTAAAAAGTCATATGAAAATAAATTTGTATAGGAACACAAAGCTGTATTCTATACATATGTATGCAAATTCTTAATACAGAAAGATATATGAAATTATATTAAAATAAGTTGCATAGATAATAATTAAAAATAAATTTTCAAAATGTTAACCAATCAACCCATTCACACTTTGGCCCTAAAGCCTGGTACTTTACATTTCATGTAAAATTCTGTAAAAATATATATTAAGAAAAATTGGAATAAATTTTTAAGTAAGAATCTGTTCATCTTGGGAAAACATAGAATAGTCTTAAGTAGAAAATATTTTCGCGCAAATCAAACACTGCCTTTTGTTTTTCAAAAATTTAAAAATATTTCCAAACACCGCTGGCATTTTGGTTTCAGTTTGATACTTATGAGATCTTATTTATAGAAAATTTTTCCGCTAAAATTTTAATGCTCTACTTGTGAGTAGAAAAAAATAAAAATAATTTTCGTGTTTTTGACGTTTGTTAATCGTAAACTATTTTCGTAAAAGAAGTACAATTTTTTTTGTCTTAAGTATTCGCTTGAAATATTTGCATACATTTTAGCGAATGCAAAAGCGAATGCAAATAGCAAAGTAAGCGAATAATTTACCAATGCGAATGCGAACATTCGTCACATCCCTGGTACACATGTATGTTTGTATATATGTATGTATGCATGCATGTATGTGTATTAGAGACCGATCCTTATTTCTCAAAAGCTTAAATTTTTAATGCAGTCAATATTTTAATATATCGCACATTCAGTTCAACAGTGTCATAACTCAAAATAATCGTTTTTTTAGTTAATAATGCAGAATAATAATGCATTTCGTATATTATCTTGCGTACAAATTTCATATAAATAGCTTGTACTATCACCTCCTGAGAGAAGAATATTTGATCATGCCTTTAAACTTTAAACGTGTTTTCTACAAAACAATCATGAATAAAATTACGCGAGAAATTTCTCCCTTTTCTAATTAGAATTTTTGGTTTCCCTATTACTTGCCCTTGTTTGAAATTGTTCCCCGAGAAAAATTTCTCGCGGAATTTTATTCATGATTGCCCTGAATATTATCGCGCATATTGATATTGTACAATAAAATCGCCTGTTTGTATATTATATTGGTATATGGCACAATAAATTGGAAGAAATCGGCAAGAAATATTTTGTGTGCACAACATTGTACAATAATTATTTCCAGGTACATCACTAAACATTATTTTTCTATTTTTTAAATTACTTAATTAAATTGAAATTTATTTTATTTGTCCTTTGCCAAATCATCAGTAGTATGTATTTTAAAATTTCTTAAACGCACATATGTGCCCTTAATTATGAAAGTGGGCTAAGCCATACATATATTTCTTTGGTCGAGATATTTAGTACATTATTTCAAATGTAATTTAATCAAAATATATTTTTTTAATATTATGCAACATTTTAATTTAGAGTTGTACTACTCTCGATTACTATAAGTTCATTTCTTATTTCTTAAATATTTATTGATGTTTTTTTTCAGATTTATTTGATATTTCGAAGCAAAACTTGGTGTGACTTAGACCACCTTCATAATTAAGGGCTCATATGTATATTGTAAGAAAAATTGCGCTATATATTCCTTTTAATATTGTGCAATTTATTGAATAGTGTGGAGCAAAACGACAATAATAATAGAAATAAAGTAAATTAAGTTCTCTCCTTTGAATGGTTTAATTATGGATGAAATTCATTTACTTGGCATCAACGTTTATTTTCTTATTAGCCCGTGCGTGTAATATTAAAAAATAAACGAATTTACTCAAACGAGTCACGAACTCAGTATTTATTTAAGCGCTAATAATGCAATTTTCTCAAATTAAAAACTAATTTTTTTTGTAACCGATATATCTTATACATGGGTACATACATACATACATATGTATATACATATGTACGTAGATTTTCGAAGTTAGTAGGCGGTTAAAATCATTAATTTTTACTCTATTACAGGGGTGGCCAGTTATACTAACTTCGGGAGTCACGTTTACGAATTAATATATTATTTAATTTTGAAGTTAATAATCAGTTCAATGTGCGACCTTTTACAAAAGAGCTTTGTGCTTTGACACCGACGGGAGCACAACAGCCAATTAGATCTCGGCGACAACGACCCGAGATGAAAAACATAAAAAAATAACTTCCCCTTTTTGTTGAGAATGCTATGTTTTTCAATTCTAACATTTGTCGTTTGAGAAAGCGTTTGACTTTAAATCATTCTTCAATTTGAAATCAATACTGAGTGTTTTCTATTTTGGTACTTCGTATTATTGCGTGTCGTTGTATTCAACACTTATATTTGTTAAAATAAGTATCGTTCTGTTTAACTGATAAGCATCAAACTGATCAGAACTGCCATAACTGGTCATCAAGTAAACTTTAAGCGGCTAACAGCTAAAAACGGACGATACCCACAAGGCATCAACATGCAAATCTAATTTTTAATTCTAATATTTATGTAATAGGTATTTTCTATAATTTTCTTATTATTTTTTTATGTTTTGTTTAAATTTGCAACAAGAAATGAACTTGTATAATTTTGTCTGTGTAGATTTGTAACAAGAAATGAAATATTTGTTTTTATTCAATAATATAATAATAATATTAGTATTTTTATTTATTCTATAAAAAAGTTTTCTTATAGGATTATTGAACATTGTATGTACATAAGAGCCACTCCAATCGACTTCAAGAGCCGCGTTGTGGCCACCTCTGCTCTATACATACATGCATATGTACATATCATATATATGTACATATACATATGCATGTATGTGTGTATCCTTTTTATTTTAATCATAATTTTAAGTACGAATAAATTTATGCCAAGGCAAATTAAGGCAAAAGCTCTATATTCGCGCGAGGTGCGGCATTTTGTTGTGTTTCTCTTCTTTATTTGCTTTTTATTTGTAAACATTGTCCTCCTTTGTTTTTTTTAACCCCTTCTATGCGGCTCCTCTATCCAAGTGATATATTGTCCTTTTTGTATACACATATTTATTGTCTTATTCTTGTGTCAAATATGTTTGTTTGAATTGGGGGGTTTTCCGTTAAACAGAAAAAAAATAACTTAATAAATAATTTGAATCTATCTATAACAAAAAAAAAAAAAACTGCCGAAAATAGTGACTTACATCGTTACATACATATGTACCTATGTATGCATATTCTCAGTTGCATATGAACCAGGTACATTAAATCTGGATGCTAATTACGGCACTAGATATCGAACGAAACTTCAAAATAATTCGGTGGAGTTCATATGAAATAATTAGCCCCTGGTGTTAGTTACCAAGCGTTGGGCTAATAAAAATTCAACAAAAACAAAAAACTCAATTTCCCATAAACTTTAATAAATCCATTGAAATCACGATGCAATATTTCGACCAATAATGAAATGTTTTCATAGTTCTATTATCAATTCAACAAGATATTTTGTAATTAAGGAAGCTAATCATTCTAGCAGTAATTGGTGATGGTTTTTTGTATTTTATGCATGCTGATACTTTTCTAGTGTATTTTCACTAATGTCGTTTTCGTTTCTAGAAAAAGTGTAATATTTTTAACTTTTTACTAAGAAAAATTAAATTTTGCGTTCGCTTTAAGCAAAAGTTTGCGTTCGTAAGGTGGGATACAATAATTTTTAATAAACTCTCTATTTCAAAAAACCATTTTATTGAGAATTTTCATTGAAAAGTGCAATGTATGTAAAATTTTTTCCCAGTAAAGAAAACGCCATAAGTAACTTAAAAACAAACACAAATTTCAATTAGACAACCTTATTAATAATTTTTTTTCATTTGCGGGAATTATATCGTTTATGGAAACAATAATTCCAAATTTAGAGGATGTTTTATAAGTTTATCCCTTGTACAGAAGGGGTTAAATGAAGGTGTGTTCTGCAGAATTAAATTTTTGCTATTTACTTATACAACTCATTTCATTGTCCTCAAAATGTTACTTAAGTAAATTTCTTTAAAATAATCCATAAAATATACGGTAACGCACTTTTTGTTGTGTAAGCATACTGAAGAATCCCCTAGAACGATATGAAATCTTCCCTAATCGCTTAAAACTTTTTCTGTTCATGTTTGTATCCACATACAGATCCATATGTATGAATGTGTATGCTTTTGTGTGTGTATGGAAGTGTAAGAACTTACATACATATGTACGTGTGCACTTAATATGAACAAATTTTATGTTTTTCGTTGACCACTTCGCGTGAAATATTCGTTATGGAATTTGAACATTGTAGCTTTTTTTTAAATTAATGTTGTGGAATGATAAAATTTGAGGCTTTACTCTTTATTATTCAGACCATTTGAGGTTAGGAAATAAATTGGCTGTCAAATGATGAAATGTCAAGAATTGAGTTGTCATCTTTGACATTTATTTAGCAAAAAGTGAATTTTAATTAGAAAGACCGGGCTTACGTAAAAAAACCAGAAACAACTGACGCTCTGAAAAATGAAATTCGGCGCTGTATTGACGAGATAAGCGAAACTTTGTTGCAAAATGCGGTTAAAAATTTTGTGAAAAAGCGCACGTCTGCCGACATGCTGCAGCTTACCGTTAATCCTAATAAAACGGAACGTGTCCTCTTCTACAGGAAGAATAAGAAACCTGATTTCCAACCTATCACTCTTAGGCCGGGTTTACATCTGTGTGCCATGTGCCACACATGAGCAAAAAAGCGTAACCACTAATTATGAATTAAAAACTGTTTGATTCAGACACGTATTTATTAAGTTAAACAGTTTCATACACAACTAATAGACACTTTTATAGAATCCAACATGATTGGAAACAGTTTAAATCAATAAATACATGTCTGAATCAAACAGTTTTTCATTAGTAATTAGTGGTTCCTTTTTTTTGGGCACATGCCACACAAGAAATGACAGATGTAAACTCAGCCTTAATCATGCAGAGATAAAAGTGTCCAACACTGCAAAATATCTCGGGGTTATTCTTGACTAAAAGCTGAGTTTCAAAACTAATATTCTAGAGAGAGTGAAGAAAGCAACAATTTCACTCTATCTATGCAAGAAATCCATTGGGATAAACTGCAGTCGTTAATTGGATCTACACTGCAATATTACGCCCAATTCTCATATATGGAATCATCGTGTGGTGGTCGTCCCTGGAGAAAAAGATTTATCTACATATGTATCTTACACAAGGTGCAAAGACTTGCATTGTGTGTAACCAGTGCTCTTCGCACTACTCCTACGGATGCACTGGGGATGCTTTTGCACCTACTACCATTGTACCTAGTAGGAAGGAGATAGCAGCAACCTCAGCAATCTGTCCTCGTTGTACCTCTCTGTGGAACGGAAATGGTACTGGCCACTGTAGAATACGCGACGATGAAGCTTGGAGATGAAGGATTGACCAAACCCCCCCTGCTCTACTACACGAACGTCTTTGTAAAACACGGATAGCATCCACAGAATTGTGGATGAAGAAAAAGTGTTGACGGCTCCAAAACACAAGAAGGTATGGGTTATGGAATCTTTTTAGGGGCTTTAGGTATTCGAATTGCAAAGCGACTTTTGAATCACTGCAGTGTCTTCCAAGCAAAGATCCTTGCTATAAAAGAAGCTGCGGATTGGTTGAAAGTGAATGTCACTTCAACGACTTTGGTTAACATATACACTGATAGTTGAGCAGCTATTATGGCCCTTGAATCCCTGCTTCTGAGAACAACAACAGCCCTCGACTGCCGATCATCTCTAAACGAGATGCAGAGCAGTTGATATTAGGATCATATGGATGCTAGGGCATAGAGGCTTTCAGGGGAAATCTAGGGCTGATGAGCTTGCTAGAACTGAGAGAACCTTACATGTTCCATGTTTAGAATGTGTGGGTTTATCCCTACACTCTTGTAAACTCTGACTTAGGGGCAAGACAGAAGATGAAACAAACAGAAGGTGGGTCACAAGAAATGATTGCATGATCTCCAGGCAGTTATGGAGTCATCTAAATAGGAAAATACAGCTTCTTTAATTTTAAGAAAACTGAAACAAATCTCGATTCTAGTGTCTGTGCTAACCGGACACTGTCTCATAAGTAGGCATGCACAATGGTTAAAGATCGAACACAAATAATTTTGCCGCAGTTGTCAAGATATCGATGAAGAGGCAATTGTAGAACATATTCTGTGTCACTGTCCTGGACTTGCAAGAAAGGGAATGGGCACAATGAGCGCTCTGGAATTCCGGGAACTTTCTGACGCCGCCAGTGTTGAACTGGAATGTATTAGTAGCTGTATACTTAGCTTACTTAGCTTAGTTGGTCCGCATAAGCAGAGTCTCCGTGGTATCACCACAGAGGATACCAGAGTTGAAGAAAGTGACTTAAGAAAAAAGCTCAAATCATCTGATTTGATCACTGTTAAAAAGGGACAAATATAGTGTGTTTGTTATTGAATATTTTTAGTACAATAATCAAAACAAACAACAGAAAATGTACTTAGTGAAATGAACAATTGAACATTTTTACAAAATTAAATGAAAGATTTTGCAGTGTTGAACTAAATAAAACAATGTGTTAAATATTATTAGTATTATAAAATTAATTAAAATTAGTTTCCAAATGCTTACAAACTCAATTTTAAACATTTTCCTTCAAAAATATTAATTTTTAACTTGAACTTGCAAAAAGCAAACAACGAATGAGACCACAAAGCATAAAACGAAAATACACTTGAGCACATGAACATTTGTACAAAATTAAATGGAGGAAATTGTGGTATTGAATTAAAAAACACAATGCGAAAAGGATTATTAGTATTAATAAAGTGACTAAAATTTGATTTCAAATGATTAGAGACTTTGTTTTAAGCATTTTCGTTCGCAAATATTAATTTTTACCATTTATTTACAAAAACTAGTCTGCGAATGAGACCACAAGGAATAAAACGTAATTACTTTAAAATAATACCACGCGAAAGAAAAAGTAAAGAGGATTTGATGACTGTGTGAGCGAGACCTCTAAAAACACCACAAAATCACAATTATCTTCCGTCTTACTTTGTGCTCGTGACACCTCTGGTATCCTCTGTGGTATCACAATGGACCAAAACGGTCTAAGTGAGTGCATGATTCTGACTGCAACCCTTGCCTAACCTAACCTAACCTAAATGTAGTACGCCCATGTAACAAGGAGTATCTTTGTGTATTCCTTGTGCACGCACCACTTCTCTATTAGTTTAATTTTTTAGTTTAAATTTTGAAAATATTCGTTATTTGCGGTCCTTGCACAAGGCCATTGTTCATAAAAATTTTCAAATTTTCCAAACTAAGGCAGGTTTTCCATACTTATATGTATGTATGTATGTGTATATACATGTGTCTATACTTTACATCCATTTACATATGTACATAAGTACTTGTGTATGTTCATATATATATGTATACTTACTTATGTATATACATATCGATGGCTTAATATAAGAAAGGCGTAACTCGAATTTTCAATATTTTATAGGAGAAGGAAAAAACTGAATTAAAACTAAAGCATTTACACGCAAAAATAATAAAAAGTAATGGTCATAAGTACTTTATTTTAAACTGTAACGTACTAATTTATTCAAGGCGGATGTAATTATACGTTGGCTACCAGAAAACGTTAAAAACGCAATCTTGAAAAAATCGAGTTACACCCTTTTTATATTAAGCCATATGTAAGTATATGTGTGTATGCAGTACGTTAAAGTTAGAGCAATAAAATACGGGCTCATCATATGAAAATTTGTCATATTTATGTGAGTATTGTCATTAAAAGAGGTTTTTATACAATAAACCAATTAAGTTCTTGAAAATGCAATATAAGAACCCTTATTTTTATAGTTCAATTAACATTGGGGACTTGGTTGACTTCATTGACTTATTTATGGCATTTAAAATACATTACTCGTAGTTTTATTATTTTTCATAAGGAAGTCTTGACACAAAACAATCAATGTTTCCGAGTTGAAAGAAACTCTTTTAGGCAGTTATGTACATATTTATAAAACGAAAAACATATGTAAATATGTATGTACTCGTATGTATTTATATATATGGAATAGGTGCAGAAATAAAAATAAATACATACATAGTTATGTATGCATTTTAGCAAACATCCTTGCATTATCATGCCAACGGTTATCCAAAGGCAGGTGTTAAAACACACGTTTTCTTATCATTGCTCTGGGAGACTCAAGCAAGAATAAGATACATTTCATACTTGCTCATTAGTATGTGCCTATTGTAAAATGTAAAAAGGTTCCTGTGACTTTATATTATTCCCAAAAATTATTTTGTGTTTTGTTTAGCCTTCTCATCTTGCACTCTGTTTGAGACAATAGCGTGAATAGAGCAGAGCGATGACCAGTTGAATCTTTACAAACTATCATTTAACCGACATCTTGTACAATATGCATTAATATAATGTAGAAAAATTTTTTGCAAAAAATAATAAAAACACCGCACATGGAGATACTTGGTTTAAGCAAAAATAAAAATATCAGTACACGTGCTTATTGTTACAATAAGAGAAACTTGCTCACCTAAGGGCAAACTATATATATTGCTAAGCTAATTAGGTTGATGGAGAGAGAAACGAGGGGAACAGAAACGTTTCTTTTCTCCTCGTCTCTCTATCCTAACAAAAAAACAGTTTTCTTTTACAAATATGGACATGCATACACACATGCATAATACATATGTACATATTATACATACATATGAGCCATTATTCATGGAGTGGAGTTCCCCATAAATGTTTCTCCTAAATGCCAAATATTTTTTTTTAAACAGAAGTAACACTTAGGTAATGAGTGAATACTACTATTACTAGGTTTTACCGTCTTTGGGAAAGGGATAGTGATAGAGAAGACAGGTGGTGAATGAAGAGAAAGAGGACAGCTTCATTATTTTACAAATGCTTTTTTTTAATAAGGCAGTGTTGCAGCGCTTCTCGTGTCAATGAGGCGTACTAAATCTTCCAAGCTTTGCTTAGTAGCCATTTTATTGGTTATTTTACTTTGCCAATAATTCTGCTACAGAAAGCTGACAAAAGAGGGCACTCTGCTGTTACATTAGGCCTAGTATCCGCTGAAGTCGGTGTAGTTCAGTGACCAGTGTCTATGCTTTCATCACATGAAACAAAGAGACACTACATCAGAAAAATGCGTGATTTGATTTTTTATTTTAAAATAAAAATAAATTTAGTTAAGTGATTCTAATAGAAAGTCGTCTGATCTTATTAAAGAAAATTTAAGTTAAAAAAATTTTCATGTAAAAAACCGGAAGCGACCAATTCAGATTAAAATATTTCTAACTTCGATACTTTTTTTAAATTTTTTTTACCAATATTAGGAGTTCTTATTATGCATATGTACTGGATAAGTTTGGAAAAGGGATCTCTAAAACTTGAAAAAGAGTTATGCACGCGTAATGCACTACAAAAGCGGACGTAAACACTTTGAATTAAAATTTTTCTAAAGCTGGATTTACATCTGTGTGCCATGTGCCACACCTGCGTAAAAAAAGCGTAACCAGTAATTACTAATGAAAAACTGTTTGATTCAGACATGTATTTATTAAGTTAAACAGTTTCACACATAACTAATAGACAATTGTATAAATCAATAAATACATGTATTAATCAAACAGTTTTTCATTAGTAATTAGTGGTTACGCTTTTTTAGGCACATGGCACACAAGAAATGCCAGATGTAAACACAGCATAACTTTGTGCGAATTTTTATTTTTCTTTCATTTAAAATTTCACACTCTTAAAGATATCTATTGGAATCAGATGAAAAATCCAACAAAAATGGAGTAGCAATCTCTTATTCATATCAAAAATAAAATCAGTTGCATGTATGCATGCACCCAGTTCATTAAAAATATTTTATGCGTTTTACGTTAATTTAGAGTTCTCCGCCCAAAAAAAGAACCCATATACGAAACGTACATAATTTTTGTTCTATTGTTGTTCAATTGCTTTTTACAATATAGAAGATTCGACACAATTTTAAGCATTTTGGGGTTGATTTTACAAATGATTTAATTGTTCATTTATTAGACGGTCACGCTTTAACCTTTTTTCATTATTTTGAAGAATTGTGTATGCATGGGATTTTACAGAGAACACTTCTAAAATCTGCCTTGAGTGTTTTATTTATAAAGGTGAACCGTACACCTTTATACTGAGAGCTGGCGCTTCGATAAATCAATTTAATTGTGCATCTATTAACAGAATAAAAGTTTATAAAAGCGATATAAAAAGAGCGAGAGTGCGATTGGGAAAATGTGTTATGAATAGAAAAGGTATCGTGGAACAAATACATATTAATGTAGCATAGGTCCCTTCCTATGTGTGTGTGTTTGTATGTACATATTTATAATATAATATAATATATTATAATTTCTTCAACTTCAACACAGAGGAAACGTAATACAGTACCAGCTCGATTTACGCAACCGAAATGAAGTCGGGTTGCTGCTTTTAACGAAAAGGTGAACTAACCGACCATTAAAAATTTAATATACCTGCAAACATATCACAATTAAACTTAGTTAAAGTAAGTTTATTTTTATTATTTTTATATTAAACAGATTTAAAAAATTATTGTTTTATAAATAAATGAATACACCAAAAGTTAAACAAAACAATCTTCATTTTTATTTAAAAATTGGAGCATCTTCCTTAATTTCTTGAATAGCAATAAAACATTCTTAAATATTTGTTTAAACCACGTTTCTGAATAACTAAATTCAAAGGAAAACTTGTTTTAAATTGAATGGAGACTGCACCCAGAGAAAAAACAGCTTAAAATCAATAAAAACCATATTGAATTAATAAGAAACATTAACGAAAGTCTAGTCATGTTGAAATTTCTTATTTCAATATGGAAAAATATTACTTTACATTATTTATTTATTAATTTTGTTAATTTTTAAGTATTTTAATACTACATAGTTTCTGTTATATTACATATTATTGAATTAATGTAACGTGTTCTTAATTTTAAATTGCGGCTTTTCCCTGAGTGTGGTTTTTGAAAAAGGTTGCACTAATAAGGAGAGTAACGTAAAAACTTACGTGTTGCGCTAATCATTGGTTGCGCAAATCGGGCTTAGATTGAAATTTATCAGTATATTATTACAACAGTATATCGATACCCCTAAAATATAATTCGCAACCAATTGTTGATTCCTTAAAAAATTCGTGTTATAACCCAATAATTCCATACATTTCGCTCCCCTCGTTGGTTCGTATTTTTTTAGTACAAAGTTTGTTTAACGTCTTATAAATCGTAATTGGATGTTGGTAACCTCTTATAATTCGTAATGCAACGCAAAAAAAAATCAACAGTTAAAAAATTATATACATATATACATAGATGTGTATGTACATATGTATGCATACAGTTTAATTTTAACCTCGTTTAATAGAAATCCGTTTAAATTGAAAACCCCTGTAATTTGTAAAAAATTACTGGTCCCTTGTGATTACGAACTATCGGGACTCTACTGTGTTTACTCAAACTTTCCGTCAATAACAATTTTTTAGTGATTCTTCAAATAAGTCTTATTTTCTTTCGATTGAGTTACGCTAACAAGTGTCTTCAGCTCACATGTTCTTAGCGTTAATTTAAAAAATAGAAAAAATAAAAGCTTTCATGTTTAATATTTTTGAAATGTGTTTTTTTTTCTACTGCATACAACTATGGGCTTTAGTATTTTTTTTATTGGCTTACTGACGTATTTTTTATATTTTTCAACAAGCAATTTTTGGCTTGGAGTTTCATACACTAATAGCTGAATTTGAACATTGACTTTTTAATGCAAATTAAAAATTAAAAATGTAAAGTCAAATTTTATATATGTATGTACATATAATTTCACTAAAAAATATTGTGGTACTTACTCCTGGTTCCAAAAAAATTAGGCTGCAAAACAGCACAATGAGAGGAAAAAAATTTATATGTACAGTGTGTGATTTATATAAAAAATTAAGAAAAATAAAATTAAAATGAGGAAAATACCATGTGTTGGCAGTTTTTGGTAGGCGTAATGTATGTATAAAAAAAATAAATAAATAAAATAAACTAAGAGATAAAAAACAGACTGACAGTTGCAACGTTATCGAATATATTGTATTTATGGAAAATTTATTCAAATAAATTAAATATAAATCAAGTTACACAACTTTACACACATGTTGTAAAGAAGATGTATAGATACATATGTATGCACATACATACATACTTACATACATGTGTACTTATATGTAAATACGTAAATATTTGTCAACAATTTAAACAAGACGTGCATATTAATTTCAATAATTTATTTAATACGCTTAAAGACATGTGTAGAATTTTTTGAACATATAAAAGTCATCAATAAAGGCGATTGAAACTGAAGTGCTTAATAATAAAAAATGTCAAGGTTAGGTCATACGAGTATAAGTATGTCATCCACATTCCCTACATTCAAAACAACTCTTAGGGTGTTTTTATAAAAATAAAAAATAAAATTACACTATATCTGTCAATTAACACTTTTGAAATGTTATGAAGTTTCGCACTGCATCAAACATTCATTCATTCACAAATATTCTCACGCATGTGTCAGTTATCGTCCGAGGCACTGGAGCCTCAGTTTTAAGTAACAAGTTCATCAAAAATTCATACAAAACAAATATCTGCACAGCAGTCGACCGCTAATTAGAAATGATTATTAATTATCATTAATAAAAATATAGTTATTATAAAAACTCCCAGAGAAGGTAAATGTACCAATCTATCAGAGTACTTTTCCGTAACATAGGAAGCATTCTGAAACAATTTCCCAACACAACTTCAGCTTAGGGTTTTTTAAGTTAACGTGTAGCTTCCGTTAACACTAAAATTTTTGAGTGATTTCGTTCACCATTTTCTAGTCCAGTCGCTTTCTGGTACTGTGGAAACTACAGATAAGTCTTTTCCAGAAAAAATTTAATTCTTTCAGTTTTTCTTAGAGTGTGTTTACAAAATCTAGTACTTAGAGATTTGGGACGAAATCTTGTAGATTTCCTAAACAAAATAAAATGTATGAACTATGGTTCAAAATTGTACTAAAAAGTAAAGCTTTTTACTTAAAAAGGTGTGTGAATTAACTACATTTCAATGGTTTTCTTGTGGCTGAGATGAAATTTCAGTCAATGGGTTTTGTTTTGGATATAACTTTGCAAAGCAAATTTTTGCGTGTGTAAAAGCCGTCTTTCTTTAAAATTATTTACATATGTATGGGCAATTCCACAGAATGTCACGCTTGTATTTCAGATCAATGCCTTTAGATTTTTCCTTATCTTTTAGCAAAAGTAGAACTAATTTCGCTTCTCAGAAGCACATAGAGAAAGAAAAATTTAACTTTTCTCTGAAATACTTGCTTAATTGATAGGTATTCGCACGTGACATTGTACGTGACATTCTGTGGAATTGCCCAAATGTATTACAAAAGTCTATGTGCTTGTTGCTTCATTGCGGTTCTAATTAGTTAATATTATCAGCTCTGTAAGCAAATGTGTGCTTATGTCTGCGCAACCTCAACGACCGACTGCCACTTGCTTTTCATAATGCATAAATAAGCATACAATTATTCAAATTGTAATTTTAATTGAGTTGTTAACATAATATTTAATAGTTCGTACTCGAACTTGTGTATTTATTGTAACGAAAAGCCAACTTGAAAATCGCTTTATTTTATTTGGAAACCACCAAATTTGCCAGGAATACTCGCAATAACAAATTGTTATTCGCTTTAAAAAAAATACAACCACACTTCCGCTGACATGTCGTCCGTCTGTACATTGACGAAACTATAAACGCTTGAAAGGGGTATTTGGTGCCTACTTCTGTCAAAGAACAAATTCGAATATGTACTCCTTGTGAGTAGACAGACGTAATAGAATTATTTCGTAATTTTTAAGCGCGTGGCTGACATGCGATTGAAAAATGAATAAAAGCAAAACAACGTAGAAACACAAAAAACCAAAAAAGAAAAATAAAGATTGAATAATTTATTAAAACAAAAGGTAGTAGTCGCAACAGAAAAGCTATTGTGCTGTTGTTTGACAAGCACATGGCTTGATGACATGACAAGCAGCAGTTTAAATCAGTGACACTTTTTTCTTTCATTAATATCGTGCATACGAGTATTTATGTATGAAAAGATGTGCATTCACATATACATATGTCCATACATACATACAAACATATGTGTTTATACAATTTTTATTTTGTGATTCAGTTCATTTTTATTATTTTATTATTTTCTGTTACAAATTAATTTTAAAGCCCATCATATGTACAAATAAATAAATATAAAATATCTACACACATACTTGTGTACATAAGAACGCCCTTTAATAGAGGAATTAGAAAAATATGGCATCACTCATGCTCTGGAGTAGAAACAAAAAATATTTCCAGCATAAGGAAAAATCGAGAAACTTCGAACAAAATTATAACAATTCGCATAAAATATACTCGTAGTATGGAATAATCAATACTGAAATACTGAAAAACAAAAACTACCTGCGAAAAAGAATAATTTAGTTTAGTTCTCAAAAAGGACCATAAAAGTATGCTTTAAAGGGATACTTGACGGTTCAAAATGTTCTACGAAAATATTCGGCATGAAATTCTACCATAAGTCTCTGAACACACCAGCAATAGGTAAAAAATTAGAATACCGTTAAGGGTTAATTTCGTGTTTTTTCATGCTTCCATTTAAGTCATAGGATACGTTTGGTAGACTTATGGAACATTTTAAATCTTCTCCGCATGGTTCCTTCCAATAAAACCTCACTGTAAAGTCTCTGAACACACCAAAGCTCGAGACTCAAAACACATTATTTGGCTACTTCTTATTTGCACCTGTGGCTGAGTGGTTGCGATGATAGCCTGTCCGTCCAAAAAAAAAATCTTACTTCATACGCTTTGACTTTCTGCGGCTTCATTTGAGTAAAATTTGGGAAGTTTCTCAGAGTAGTCCTCTGAAAAAATCTCTGTTCTTATTTCAATATTTTTTTTTGTTTGTTTCAGATTCGAATTCATTTACATAAAAACCAGATTACTGCAACCAATTCCATGTGTACATATGTATCTTGTGCAAGTTGCATCTTATTCAACTTGCTTAAATTCACTCTATTTTATCCGACACTGTTCAAATCACTTGCCTTGTAGATGATTTTTTAAGCTGAGTGTTTTTTAAGTGTTTATTTCTCTTATTCTATTAAACGTGACATAAACACTTTTGTTGAATTCACGTTCCATGTAAAATTGTTTGATTGTTGCATGTACAACATACGATCTGCCAATTGCTTCTGGCGATGTCGAGATGAAGTCTAGAGTTTTGCTCTGCTGTATTTGTGGCCAATACAATAATTTTCTACAGTTCTGCTTTAATTTAGCATAAATTACGTGACAATCGCTGTATAAGAATCGTTGGTTCAGTGGAAGTTAAGTGAATGCAAAACAAAATGTTTGTGATAAAAGTCACTCTCTGACTTCAATCAAATTGAATTTGTAATTAGCTTCAGCCAATGAAGCCACATATCCTGTGGACGTCAACAAAATGGACATGGATACGAATATAATTGCTTTGTGTGTATTAGTTGTATGCACAATTTATGTGGGAAAATCTTACAGTTACAAAACTATGACCAAACGTTCGTTATGATTTCATCACGCCGGAAATATTTTAAAGTTTCGCAAATAATTTCATTATTTCGTTTTGGTTTCATAATATTGGGTTACTGCTTTTTCGGGTTCAAAAGTGAAGTTAAATAAAACGCTCATTAATGTATAATTTCTATGAAACTTTTATTTCGTTATAATGCTTGGACTTTGCCATTACGTACGAAATAGAATGTCATTTGAATGACCAAATCCAGATTGGTTGCAGCAGTCGATCTTTTTGAGGTAATTTTCGATCACTTTTTCGCATATTTCAGGGGGTATATCGGCGATAACTCGCATGATCTTGGAGGCCAATTGAAGTGGCCAAAACGTGAAATTATCCGTTTTAGAAACTTTCCATGCAATAAACCCAAAATCGGTCGGGTTGTGTGACTCGTGGCACCGTTTTGTTGAAACCACATATCGTCCACCGCATCATCTTCACTTGCAGGCCAAAATTAGTCGTCTATCATACGGATATAGCGCTCTGAAGTGACGGTAACGGTTCTTATTATTATTAGAGCGATATGTTCCGCATTGAGCACATTGCGATGATGCACAGGCCTGGCCATATCCAGTCTCTTAAAATTTCTTTACAATCTTACCAAATTCTTGCACAGTAGGTCGATTAGGACGATCATAACCACCCCTTGATGTTCAAAAAGTTCCCACCACTTTTGTAACCAGTTTTAACTATTTTTATGCATTATTCGGTTGTTAAATGATCCATATTCATAAATAGCAAACCTTTCAGTAAATAAATGACAATTCAGATGACAGATATTTAACAGATGACAGCCTTGTTCGACCGTCGGCTTTAAAACCACTAAATGGATGAGCCTGTATAAAGGTCTGTAGAAGTCTTTACTTTTTGCTTCAAAGTACAAGAACAGACAAGTTTATTTAGTTTAATTTATATTTTTTTATCTTTAATAAAATTTTCAAGGAGTTGTGGGGGTTACACGTTCAACTTAGATTTAAAGTTGCCATACAAGTACACTCACATTTTTTGTATGTATGTATATAAACCGAACGCGTGGATCGATTTTAATGATTCTTACATAAATCGATTTGTCTTAATCCTGGATTCAGCGCATGCTAATCCTAATGTAATATCCGAGCGGCCTCCTTCATCGGTATTGTGTAGCAGAATCATTAGCGAAGTAAAATAACCAATAAAATGGCTAATAAACACAGCTTTAATTTAAAATTTAATACCCTTAATTGACACCAGAGGCACTGCATTATTAAAAACGTACAAAAAATAGCAGAGTTGTAAAAGAATGAAGCTTTCCTCTGTCTCTTCTTTCACTACCTGTCTTCTCTATCACTCTCCCTTTCCTAAAGAAGGTAACACCTCGTAATAGTAGTAGGCATTCATTACCTGAGTGTTACTTCTCTTTATTTAAAAAAAAATACA
Organism: Nowickia ferox; assembly: GCA_936439885.1. Classification (NCBI taxonomy): domain Eukaryota; kingdom Metazoa; phylum Arthropoda; class Insecta; order Diptera; family Tachinidae; genus Nowickia; species Nowickia ferox. The sequence continues at coordinate 115,733,118 of OW387025.1, forward strand.
TGTCCCCTAAATTTTTCCTTTAGTTTAGATATATCGTTATTACTCGAAAACTAGAACCAATTTCAAACTGAGTGCAGATGTGAATTGAAGAATTTGAGTAAAAAATTTTGAGGTTTCTTGACAAAATTTTATTAGAGTTTTCAGTAGACATTACTTCTGTTGTACATACGATATTTTTAGGATTGGAAATTGAGCCACTCTAGTATACATAAGTTCTTCTGGATCGACATGCATGAAGCACAAAACACCCAACATTTTCATAATTTTTATAAAATTAATAAAATTGCTATTTTTGTTCTCGCACATTTTTTGAGCGATTATTTCGATTAAATACTACTGAATTTATAAAAAAGTCGATTTTGAACTATTTGTTAGATAGTTCGTTTTGCGTTTTAGGTGACGATACATAAACAAATATATACTTATGTATGTTTGTATCTATGGCTGTATGTACATACATCTACCAGACAAACATAATTTTATAAAATGAAAACTGTGTCAGGAGATCAAATTAAAGCATGGAAAACTTTTATGTCTATAGAATAATGTTCTATTGGACTCAGGCTACTGACTGTCACTTGTTGTTGCTGCAGTTGTAGTAAAGACTACTGCAGCTGTTGTTATGGCTGCTGGTTTTTCTCGACTTTCAGGAAAAATTAAAATGCGGTTTAAAATTGGCTTGCTCAAATGAAGAGAGGGTATTGCGTACAGGTTTATTTTTGTTTTGATAAAAACTCTTTACAATACCAATCAATAGACATACATACACGCATGTACATATACATATATATGTCTTATATAGTACACATAATCTCAGAACACACCATCATGTTACAGATCTAAGTATTTCATCCGCAAACACATTTTCCGATGCACTGATGAATCCAGACTTGCAGACTTGATTAAAAGTGCACATAAACTGTACTGTTTAAAGATAGTATATACCCTGCAGAAAATGCGAATAGTGAAATTGTAGTGATTTACTAGTGACTTTGTCACCAGTACTACTGACGAATTGTACCCCAGACAATGCTTTTTGCTAAAGACATTTAGCATGTACGTGTCATTGAAAAGCAACTACTGACGTTGGTACTACTGAGTAGGTATTTCTTTTGGGACCATATCGAGACATTGGAAAGAGATAGTCACTAGTACATTTTACTAATTCTAATGATAATAAAACTGAATATTTTATTAAAAATTTTTGTTTTAATAAAAAAAATACATAAAAAAGGGAACATTCGTTCAGCAAGTAAGGATTTAGTTTGCTGTTTGTATTAAATATAAATGAAAAATTCAAGGTTCCGTCGAATTATTAAAATCAAACACTTACGTATGAATCTGTACTTACTCGACTGGACTTTTTAACTGATCCCACAAAATCTTCTACAGGCTCATAAAAATTTCCGCAATTATTTCATTTTGAAATATTTTTATTTTTATAATTACAAAATGGATTGCTTTTTATTTGTCTTTTGCAATTTCTTTTTATTTGATTTTTTGAATTATTTTTTAATAAATTTTTTTATTTGCCTTTTATATTGATTTCGTAAACTAATTTTCATAAAAACTTGAATTTTGCTTGAAGCCACTTGTATTTTCAACAAACCAATAAAACATTAAGAAGAGGCATAGTTGTGTGTATCTGACAAAATATTTTCTACGCATCAAAAACAATTTTAATATGTAGGCGATCGTTTGACAATGTCACCAATATAGTCGACAAAAGTGGTGACTTGGGGACACTTAACCCCATGTTTTCTGCAGGGTATTTACAGACATATATAAATATTTGCATACATACATACATACATTAATTTATTAGTACAACTGTTTTTGTAGCCGTTGACCGCTTTCAGTTCAAGTGCACGACAACTGCAGCAATCATTTTAACTGTGTTTCGTCTAGATACTATTTTGTATAAATTTTTTATACTTCATATGTACATTTGTATATAGTATGTACGTACATGTTTCTTATAAAACGTTTCGCATTAGTTCAATTTGTATGAAAAGAGTTGAAAAATTATTGTTATTTGTAGTGACATTGTTTTGGTGTTAAAATATTTAAATGAAAATGTGCAACAACAGCACATTTTACAATTCGTTTCTTTGTATTCATTTTCAAGCAAAAAAAATTTAGAATTTAACATTATTGCGCTGCATGAAGCAATAGTTAGTCAATCTTCAAAGAACATCTTAAATACAAGTTCAAAAGACCATGACAAGAAGCGAATATTCTTATTAAAGATTCTTCGATGCCTGGTGCATTTTTTTGCTCATAAAAGAAACTCATTCATTCGTTTCTTGCAACATCTAAAAAAATATTAATTTACAAGTGAGTCATGCTTAGAGTGCCCTTAGGAGCAGTTGTATTGATAAAAAAAATTAAATCGTTACTCTGGAAGAGAAAACATGTGACATCACTTTCTGAATTTTATAGGAAAAGGAAGAAGTTTGGAGCGCTGAATTGAAATTATGCACTTCGCACGACATACATATACTACATTTTAGCATAACTCAATAATCAGCCTGATTATGAGTGTGAAAGCGTTGGCCGAATGATTTGTTATATTTATGTTATATTTAATTAACAAATTTGAAAATCAAAGAGAGGCAGCACATGTGTAGACATGTGAATCTCTACGTGTACATAAGAGTATCGTGTGTTGTTGAAAACGAAGTTAGATTGATCGATTTGCAATCACTGTATCACACATAGAGAATAATCGAACGGAACAATATTGGTGCAAATAAGTGAAGTGTGGATCACACAGCCAATATAATCAATTCATTCAATTACGTACATACTTAGTGCAATGTCTTCAATTATTGGCTCTATAACTTTCTGTGTTGGAAAGATAACAATAACATCGTTGGCTGAAATGCAAAATCACTTAACTACACTTTTTTTAAATTTCATAGGAGGGAGAAAAAACTGATAGGGCACTTACACCTGCACCAATTACAAATTAACACCAATTTGGTCTTTTTTTTTTTTTTTGATATTTTCAAGATTTTTTTATTCAAAACAAGACCCAGTAACTGAAAATTTTTCAAAACAACTGTAATGTAGACAATTCACACACATTTTTATGTGCAAAGGCTGACTTTTTAGTACAAATATGAAAAAAGTTCTACTTGATTTTACCGAAGGGGGGGGGGGGGGGGATTTTACGCTGGGGAACATAACTGGGACGAACGACGAAGTTTTCGGTGCGAATTTTCGTCATCAGAAATAAAACACATTGATGCATATGAAAATGAATTAACACAACACCGCCGTCGAACGAAATTCGTCGTGCATGACGAACTCTACGATTGATTTATTTCTATTTTGTACGCCGACGAACGACGAAAAAATAATTTGTGTGTGCAAACACAATTACCAACTTTATCAATTATAACAGCTGAATACGCAGAGTAAATTCGTCGTTGTTGTGCTTCACAGCGAGTTCTTATCGACGAATTCCTCGACGTGGGCGAAATTCGTCGTTCGTCCCCAGTTGCGTTTCTAGCATTAGTGCCGAAATAGATTTTGTTTTGTATGGGAAATCTACTAGATTTTGCCTGAAATTTAGTAGTACTAGATTTATCTCAAATATAAACGTACTATAAACAAAGTTATTAAAATTACTGAAGTAAAGTTTCGTTATTTTCATTTTTAATTCGACTTAGTTTTATGATAAAAGTTTGAAAATTTGTACGGACATGTTATAATGCCGCATAATTAATTAAAAAAGCGATTTTGAAAAGTTTGTTAGTTATGTGGTTTTGCATTTCAGCTGACGATGTAATCCATAATTTTGGATTAGTAACTTTTATAACAAGTTATTTTGCTTTCAAATGTTTCTTCTTTCCATCAGTTGTGTAATTAAAGCCTGGACTTAAGTCTAGCTTTTATTTAATTTTTTTTTAATATTTTAAATGGACATTTGTCAAAAGCTATTACAAAAATTACTTTTTTCATTCGTGGCTATTCTAAAGATATTCTTAGTAAAGTAAAGTTGTAAGCATACAGTAGAAGAATTGTTGTAACCTTTTATTTTTACAAGTTTTTCATGTCGTTTAAAAAATCGTTAATAATTGTGGTTTTTAATTCCAAAGCAATTTACTCCGAGCAAAACCCACTAACACCTGAATCTAATAAAATTTAGACGATTATAAGAATGTTTCTTCGCTCAACAACATTCAACGTGGGTGACGGTGACCCTTTGAGTCGTAGGCGACCGTTTCAAACAAATTTCAACTAGATTTTCAATGAAGAACGGAATTTTAATTTCGCAAAATTTCAATTTAAGTTTAAGTTCTTCTTCAACTGATTTCAATATGTAAAAAAACTAATGCCAAAGGAAATTGAGTTTAAGTTGAGAAATGAATTAGATAAATAAAGGTCCATGCCATGAACTTGATAAATTTTGATTTCTCAAGAATACAATCAAATTATGAACGTTTCCAGCAGCTTTAAATTATAAACTTAAAACATTATGATCACTACGAGCATACAACATTTGCATTAGTTAAGACACATGCATTTGCAATTTGATCTCTGTTGCATTTAGTTTCTGTTTTATGTTGTAAATACATTTGACACACTTGAAAACGCCCCTGCATGGTCCGCGCGGACACATTTTCATGGTCTACGAGTATGATAACGTTGTTGTTATTTATTTTTCGTTAAGCATGACTTCCTCATTGCCACCTTCTTGCTGAAGTTCCCTGATTTATTGTGGCATAAGGAAAAGCAACCATACATTTTCCTACACTGCATTGCTTAGTAGTGCATTCGAAAACAATGTGTCAAACTGGCAAATAAAACCCCCTTCACACTTCTAATGTGTTTCATTGCAAGAATGGGAAGATAATTAATTAGGCCTTTAGTGGGTGTTTATTGGCATCTCATACTATGTAGTATTAAACATACATACTCGTACATAAATATGTGGAAATTTAGTTATAAAACTATAAAATGCTCTATTTGCTTATGTTGTCAAACATAAAATGTGAATAATTTATATGAATTGTCTTTGGTATGGCAAATGTATTGGAAAATTTGACACATAATATGTGTTGTCCGAGCTGAATAAATTGTAAACTTTATGACATGTGTTCACACTTTGTTATTTGGGTGGTTGTTCTGAAAGTTCTTTTACATTGCCTTTTCAATTTGTTCTACTCAATTGTTTTAATTTGCCTTAGGTGCGTCTGTAGAAAATATGTACTTGTATTACTTCAACATTTGCTGCAAAAATAATTGCGTAACCAAACTGATAACGATGACGACGTTTATGACGACAGAAACGACTAACTAGACGTTGTCCACATTAGGGATGAGCGCCGATCGCGTGACTAGTGTAAACAGTGAGTGATTAGGTTTGATCGTTAGCAACTATTACCTAATATTATGTTCGATAACGCTTAAACATGCATTCATACATACGCATTTTTTTTTTGTATTTCGCGAGCGTGACTTGAAGAGAAGGAAATGGATTTAGAACGATAAAAAAACTGTTAGTGTTAGGTTTGGCAGGTTGCTGAAAAGAGGAAGTAGGTTTTCAAAGAAAAGGTTCGTTTGTGTAATATCAGAGTAGGAACACACCGAAAAAAATACCAATGTAAAATCACCATGCAAAAATTTTCATTTCAAATCATATTAAATTTACGAGAAATAATAAGTTGTTTAAGTGTGTTGGTGTTTATTTGCTTTGTCGGAAATTCCGTTAACTTTAAACTAGCTTCAAGCTAACTATTTCGCAACTAGTACTGACTGGAACTTGGATTACTTTTCAATATAATCAACTGAATATTTTAACATTGCGATGTCCTAGGCGGTAGTCAATTCTCTCACTCTGCATTACTTTTCAACTAACTTAAAGTTGGCTTTTTTAAATCGGCTGGTAGTCAGTAAATAAAAAAGTTTTTTCTGGGGTTCGAACATGTATCATCACACGTTGTGTAGTCAACGCACTAACTACACAGCCAAGGTACCATCTAAAATAATAACATTTTGTTAATATAAAACTGAAATGAGTTTCAAAGTAGCTGAGAATAAATTGGCTGGCTCTCACCAAATTCACTGCTTCTAGATGACATTGCAGATAGCTTTTAGTCAGTCTAAGAAAAGTTAACTATAAGTTAACTATTTTTGTAGTCAACCACACATTCTTCGACAGGGTAGCTGCAATACACTTTTGTGCTTAGTTGTGTGAGTTGTTTTGTATTGTTGTTGTTTATTTTGATGTTTGTAAATAGGCGACAAACTCCTTCTGGCTGGTAGGCAGTGTACTAGTGTTGTAGTAGGAAGATCGCAGGTTCAAATCCTGGAGGCAAATCAAAGTACTTTGTATTTTTTTTAACTAAAACTTTTCAAATAAATTGTAAGTTAAATTATCAATTAAATAATGTCGAATTAAAATTTTATTCAGGATGGTATATTTAATGTGTATCTAAAGAATATTTAAAGTTGTTGTGACTGCAGAGGACTACCACGCGATGAGTTCCAAGTTCAAATACATACAAACATTTTTCTGATGTCTGTGCCAATGTACACACGCAAGAGCAAGTGATATATAATTAATAAAATACAATGACCACATTTAATAGAATTCATGTTGTTTCAATTTGAAATAATTTGGATTCAATATGGTTCTTCGAGTTATTTCAGTACCGAATTTACGTTGTTCCAACTTGAAATAACGTTGATTCAACATCATTCCTTATTTTGATTATAACAGTACGGGAATGTTAAATCATCATGAAATAAAATTATTTCAAAACGAAAAATTTTCATTGAAGATTACTCTAAATCATGTTAGATTAACATGAAACACATATGAAGCAAAATGATTGCCAAAAACGGTTACATTAACCTTGTTTACGTATGTAGATTTTAAGTTTAATTTTTTTCTGTGTGAAAGGGATAGAGCAAGTTTAGATGGTGAAGTGACAGATAGATAGAGAAAAAAGGAGCTAGGTTCATTTTTTTGTTTGCCGTGCAAACATGCCCTGCAACGGAGCTACTTTTGCCTCTTGAAGAAATAGTAAAACACACCCTGTAATACTTTCAAGACCGATAACAGAAAAAACTATAAATTTTACAATTTCCTATTTTTGAATACAATCGTTGAGAATTTGATAAATTTCACTTCACTTTATTTTTTATTTAAGCAAAAACAGATAAATTTTTAAGAATATTAACACACAATCTTATTGGCAATGAAAACCAATTTTTTTTTTAAATTTATATTACTGAAATCTTGCGTTAGTGCAGAATAAATGTGAACATTAATTAGGTGATCCAGATTTTTCCCTCTCCCGTATTTGCTTCTTCCAAGGCTATTTAGACTTTTTTCGCGGGAAAAATTATTAAGTTTCATAATTTTGTGCCTGCGACTCTGAAGCAGTTTTGACTTGACAGTTGCCGTGTACTAGTAACATACAATGTACAAGTAGACATTCACATGTTTACACATGTGCTGCCTCTGGAAATGTGTCCGCTGCCATAAAAACTTTACGTCATGTAGCCATGTTTAAAAAAATGTAATGTAATGGCTTTTTACGCATCGTGCATTGGATTTTTGATTTGATCGAATTTTATTCGAACATACATATTTTCCATTAGTATGTGTTATTAATATTTTGAAATATCAAGTTAATATATGTATAGTTTATTGTAAAAGTGGTGTAACTCCATATTTTTAATTAATACATATTTTTGTAGAATAGTATCACAATTAGTCATATCTTTCGTATCAACAGTGAAGCGTTACTTTTTTACAAAATGATTTTTAAAAGGCTTATTTTCTCGAAATTTAATTACAACAAGGAGATATATAATTCTCTATTACCATGAACGACACATATGACAGTTTTATGGTGAGAAAACCCAAAATAGAAATTTTTTTACTCAGTAGAAATATCGTTTCGAGTAAATTGGAATTCTTTAAAATTCTTTTCCAACTTCATCAGGGCTGCAAGATAAAATTACCGAGAAATCGTCGAAATCCCGATAAAATATAAAATTATCGTCATATCATACTCGAAAAATCGTCAGAAAAATCGGACAAAGCAAAATGTACTATTTTTTAACATGTATACATGTGTGTTATTTTATAAATGTATTTATTAGGAGACAAAAACATAACAATTCATTTTAATACATGAATTTTACACGAAGCCATTCGCATTGCCTTTACTACCTCATAACTTTTGTCCCCTCAGTGGTAAAATTATGAAAAATACTACCAAGTCAGCAGTTCGAAGTTTTGGTCTTAGTGCTTTTGATGGCCGAAATTTTTGATAGGAACTTGGACTTTTTCACATTTATATTTTATGAGGATATCAATTTACTCATTGCAATAAATTTTGTGTGACAAGGTGTATTGTGTGAAATATTACAATCACTCAAAAACTCAATTTGTTAAAAAATACGATGTGTACTTGAGACCATCGATATACATAAAATTTCTTTTAATTGAACCCTAAAGCAAGTTGTACATATTATTGTCGTTTTGACCTATCCTATTCAATAAATGGCACAATATTTAAAAAAAAATATCGCCCAATTTTCCGGACAGTGAAAAAGTAAACAACATTGAACAATGTTGTCACCACATTACAGAATTGTACTTGATTGTACAATAAAAATCAAAAGTCTTTTGATATTTGCCAATATATTGTACCACCTTCGAATATGACATACACATTGGCGATATTGTTGTACAATACTAAAAATTGCACAATTATATTGCAAGTGGGTGGGCCGCTTAACAGTGGATTTTTTATAAAAAGCTGCCCTATTTGAACTATTGAAAAATCGTAAGTTTTAGAGAAAAAATGGTAAAATCGTCATTTTGTTATTTTCGGCACCAAAAATCGTCAAAATGACGATAAATCGTCACATCTGGCAGCCGTGTAGGTAATGAATTTTATTCAAGTTTTAAGAAATCAATTTTACCGCAAAGGGAAGTATCCCAAATAATTTGCACATTAAAATTGTAGTGAACCAACTGTCTTTAATATCATTTTGATTTTGAAACAAACTTTTTTAGTTTGTTTTTTAAATTTTATTTTTCGCACCATTTCGTTTTTTCTATCCCTTCTCAAAGTCAAATCGAATCTTTTCTCGACATCTCCTGACAAGACTGGTCGTGAGTAAAAAGTTACCCAAGATTCCATCTCCAGTTTACAATATCTACATACCGTGTTACAAATACAGAAGGAGACGTACGTACATATGTACATACTTAAATACATACATACGAGTATGTATGGCTGCGTATAATGAAGACTGTGTAAACAAATGGAACAGAATTGACATTTGACTTAAAATTTTGTTGCCAGTGCCCGTAATTTCTAATAATTCGTATTTAATACTAATACAAAGTTAGTTGGAGGGATATTGTGAGATACACAGCTTGTTTGTTCGTTGATTACGCCCTAGTGGCGCCTCCATTAGGTTGCGTTAATTTAGAGTGTTTTTTTTAAGTTTTTTATTTTATTTTACAGACACATTTAACTTAAATACTATTTACTGGTAAAATAAAGCTGCTTGCGGTTGGTTTATTTTTTTTAGTTTTTCTCCTAAAGCTCATTTTAAGGTTTGTCTCAGAAAGCACACTTGAAGGAATAATTTCATTTATTTGAAAATTTGTGTAAAATGATAAAATTACTTACATCCATATTGTATATGAATGAAAACAACAACAAAATTTAAAAATAATTTTGTTTTCCAACAAATTCTTCACCGGAGAAACGCAAACAAATTTACGCTTTGCTGGGCCAATTTTTCATTATTTTTAGAATTTGTAGGAAAAACCAAAACAAATTTTCCAAATCTTGTTTTTGTTTTGCAAATGTCAATGGTTTCATTCAGACAATAAGGCCTGCACTTTGAATTTTAATAAATTTTCGAAAATCAATGTATCCCAAAATTTTATTTTTATTTTAAATATCCCCAAAAACAATTCTAAGTCCTCAAAAAAAAAAAAAATTGTCCCACCAACTTTGTGAATAAATCCTCAATACTGGCAGCTCTGAGTGTACATTGTTGTACATGCATATAAAAAAATTTCCATTGAAACAAGAATTAATTAGTTTCAGTGTCTGCTTACATGCATATTTGCTTGTGTATTTTAGGTGGACTAATGAGGCATGATCTGGAAACAGATGGTGTTGCAATACGTCAAAGAGATAATTACATATAAAAAATAAAAATATATAAACATCAAATTTTTCTGTATATAATCTTTCGATGATAGTCTGCCTTTCTGTGCCTCTACGAATAAAATACATACATACATAAGAGTATATTATCGTACATAAATATACATATGCATGTACATACATATGTATAGATAAGTGTCAGTCAGATCTTCGGCACATCTAATGAATGAAAAGCGAAATTTATATCGATACACAAAACCTCAAATTAACTATAATACAATAGTAACTTATTAATAACATTAAATATGTTGTCATATGAGACTGTGTGTAATTTTGTGAATAAAATTTTAACCCGAACGGATTCCTTACCATCTAAACGTAAATTAGTATGGACTTAGGGTATTCATTTCAATCGACTTAATACATATTAATTGCGATTAATAAAATAATCGAATGAAATAATACAGTACAACACGAGAAAAATTACGGTATTCTAGCAATGGATTCGTTAAAGGAGTTAAAAAATATATGTATGTGTCGGAGTTTTCAAAGATCACATAGGAATTTTATTTTAGGGGACTAAAGTTATCCCTTTGGCCTATTTGTGCAGTGTGTTTGTTCGTGTAGGGTATGTTCAGCAACTTTGTAGAAAATATTAAGGCAGATACATATTTTTGTAGTATTTTTTAAGCTTCTACCTGCCCCACATAACGGTTATTTTGGGCTCTATTCAAATAAATCGTAAAAACATCCCTAAGAAGTGGGAGGCGGGAATGAAATGTTCTATTTTACTATAGCTCTTCAAAGATGCCTGCCGTCTCCCGTGACGGATGATTAACTGATTGGGCTAAAATATCCTAGTCTGGTGCTGGGGCTTTAGCTAAGCGTACCAGACAGGCACGGATAACATCGGACACATTTATATATAGCGAGCCACTTGATGCAAGACGCCCGCTTGCAGACGTACCAAATCGGCGACGCCCGGCAGTATCTATTGGTTTTAAATGGCGCCAATGACTCGCCATGTCATTTAGAGTATCATTGACACTCAGAATTTAGATGGAGATCGGTGCAATCCGAAATCCCTCTGAGACGCTGCTCTCGAAACCGTGATAAGTAAGTTCAATGTTTTCCTTGCTTACAAGAAAGCAGATTTTAATATTTTTACTCTTTCGAATGCGAACATATTGTGTAGCTTTTGTGTGTTTAGCCTATGTTTTTGTGCAGAATTATGCACTTGCCAACTAAAAAATTTCTCACATGGAGACGCTATGGAAGCAACTGTGTTTATTAAAAAGTTTTTCCCTTTTTTTTATCGAAATACTTATACATATATCCATGTACATATCTGTGGAGTTTTGACAAAACAACCTAACTCGAGATCGGAAAATTTTCCACTTTTTCAGCCATATGTATAAGTTTTAAAAGCGCATCTTTCTATCGTTTCAGCGTGTTTGTAGATAGTGTAGATCGGAAGATATAGAAGCCTCCAAATCAACCTATCTCGCAATTTTTACAATCTGCTTTTGACAAAAGAACCCATATCGAAATATGCTGCAGCGCACAAAGAAAAATATCATAACGTAATTTTGACAAAAGAATTTATTTGAATATGGGTTTCCAATAATTTACTAAAATTATTTTGACAAAACAACCTATTTGCACTCATGTTCTTTTATCAAATGCATAAACGAAAATAACATGTACCCTTCTAAAGTTAAGTTCTGTTAATAGCCATTTGATCATTAGCATTCATTGTGACAAAACAACCTATGAGTGCTTTAGTGTAGTGGGAATTAATGAAATAAAAGGAACCTATATCAAATCAAGTGCTTTTGTCGTGTGCATGTGTAACAAATTAAGACGTTTTTTAGGAAAATATGTTGTTTCCTAATATAGAAAAACATAAACAATGCACAGAGGAAGACAAAAATCAAAGGTTTCAAAGCTTTGGAGGAGCATTGACTCTCTCGAAAATGAATACATTTGCTACAAGAATTATAGATATACAAGATTACGACAATTATCAGCTGTTTTGAAGGTACCTACTTCACGGCTTCAGAGAGTTTGTCACTTTGTATGGAATTTTCAATGATTTTAGAATTTTCGACTTTTCTAGAGGGTACCGTGCAAGGCACATTTACTACAGGTACACGCATTAGAGAAAACACTGTGGCAACTCTGTGCTTCTCACATAGTTTTACAAAGTAATTGTCAAAAAATTGTATGCATCAAACAAGGCACAAAAGTATTTGTCAAATGAATTCTTCGTTATAAACGTGTAAACAAAAAATCAGCGGATGAGCAATTTGCCTGACGCATGTACCTGTTTGATATGCCTTGGTACCGTGCTTATCGAAGGAATTGCACCTTTGTTCAACTGCCGATACTTAACGAATCCAAGTAAACCATTTGTGAAAACTCACACTATCAATGACAGATATGTCAGTTACGACAAAATGAATAGTACTCTCTTTCTGTTTTTCATTCAAGTTGTGTTTAAATTAAATTAAATAAAATGTCCCACACAAGTGCCCAAGATATTGATGAAGAGATTGATATTGATGAAGATCCTTTCCATGAATCTGATTTTGATGACTCCGATTTTATCCCGGAGAAGGATTCCGATCTTAACACCACTACGCAGGAAATGGCTCCAGATATTGACTCCAGTGTAAGTAATTGGGATTTCACCGAAATTGATGAAACCCAACTATTCGAACTTCCAACCACATCAGCAGTTAAAAATAAGAACACGCGTAACAAAAATTTAGGAAAAGAATATATGACCAATAAAAAGAAAATCGTCCCTGCTAAAAAAATTATGGCACTTTCAAAATGTAGAAGGTTGTGTAATACACATCTAAATTTTGAGGAGCAAAAGATGATTTTTAAACTGTACTGGAACTTGGGTGATTACAACAAACGACGGCAATATCTGTCAGGCTTAATTGATATTGAATTTAAGAAAACGCATACAATTAATAACGTTGGAAATCGACAATATAACTATTTGTATAATTGTGAAATTAACGGGCAAAGGAGAAGAGTATGTAAGCAGTGTTTTATAAAAATATATGCCGAAACTGCTCAAAGTATTAAAAGTGTTACTAAGTGTAAAGTTAAAGAAACCTCCGTTGAAATTGTTCAGTGCGATAAAAGAGGAAAACATTTTCCAGAACACAAACTGTCGACGGAAAAGTACCAGGAAGTTTTAGTTCACATTAATAGTTTTCCGAAATATGTGAGCCATTACAGCCGTCGTCATACAAAACAACTATATCTTCAGTGTAATTTAAGCATGGCAGAATTATACAGATTATACACAAACAAATTTTCTCAACCTGTTTCGTTGTCAACGTATCGAGAAATATTTCAGAAGCTGGACATTAAGTTTAAAAAGCCGCATATTGATGTATGCAACAAGTGTGAGACTTTAAGAATAGATATTAAAAATGCATTAACTGAGGATGAAATAGCAATGCTTAAATTAAAACAACAAAATCATCATGAAGAGGCAGACATGGCATATGAATCTAAAAAACATGATAAAGAACTGTCTTTGAAGGACAAATCTATCAAAATGTATACTTTTGATCTGCAGCAATGTTTGCCAACACCACACTTAAATGCGGCAATGTTCTTTTACAAACGACCATTGTGGACATTTAATTTTACGATGCATGACGGAGCAACAAACAGAGCGAATTGTTATGTATGGAATGAGACCATTGCAAAGCGTGGAGCAAACGAGATTAGTTCCTGTATCTTCAAATGTATTATGGATTTACCGATACATGTGAAGCATGTTATTTTGTACAGCGACTCCTGTCCAGGGCAAAACCGTAATTCTTATATTTGCGCCATGTTTGAAAAGATTTTAGAAGATCATCAAACTATAGAATTAATTGATCACAAGTTTCTGGTTGTTGGACACACGCATATGGAATGTGACACGGTTCATTCCCAAATAGAAAAAAAGAAGAAGAAATGTGTGAATTTCATACATCACCCACATGACTGGGCTACTTTAATAGCAACTACAAATCACAAATACAATGCAATCGAGATGGTTCAAGATGAATACTTTGACTTCGGTAGCCTATTAAAGAACAAATACACGTGGAGAAATACTAATACATTAGGTGCGTGTAACACTACTTATGTTTGTATATTTTTAGTATAATTTTTATTTGTTGTTATGTAAAGGTGACAAATTTGAATGGAAGCTAATACGTTGGATGCGATATGAGAAATCTAAGTCTGGAATTTTACAGTACAAGCTATCTTTACAGCCGGACGAGGACTTCAAGGAACTAGACATAACACAACGGCGACGGAAAATAACAAATTTCGAACTTAATAAATGTTATTCTGCTCCTTTGCCAATATCTTCTAATAAAAAACGTGATTTACAGTCCGTTCTGCCATTTATAAATGCAGAGTTTCATAATTTTTACAATAACTTGCACGTTGAAGGTGAAGTACAATTGGAAGATGATTGGGATATTGACGAGTATGATTAGCTGTGGAGTGAATTATTCTTTATTTCTTCTGAATTATAAAAATTAAAGCAATTTAATATATGTAAATGTGAACTACAATATAATATATGAACTATTTCTTATTTGTATTTTTAATTCAATTTATTCTAACTTTTCTTTTTCATACCTAAAAATACATGCAATTGGTCTAATAGAAAGCATAACTTTTTATAATATTCGTTTAAAATAAACTAAATTCTATTTAAGAAAATAACATATGTCACTGAATTTTTCTTATTTCATTTTAATAAAAGCACTAGTCCCGACAAAGGTTGCGAAATATTTGTTACTTTTCAGTGTGAAAAAGACTTTATCTAGAGAAGGGTTGATTTTTCGATCAAAAATTATTTTGACAAAACAACACATCTCGGTTTTTGGACATTTTCTCGGCGGCAGTTATATTTGGAAGAAAGATGCAAATTGGAAAATAAAGGTATTTAAATTCTCCACCATAAAAATAGGTTACATTTGCTTAGACATGTTTTGGGACGATTCTGTGACTATATACAAGTGTTTTTTGGTCCTCCTGTAAAATTCAGTTTTTCGACATTGGTTGTTTTGTCAAAATTCCACAGATATGTATGTATCGTAACCTTAATATAGAAAGACTCTAACTCATTTTTTTTTTGAAATTCAAGTTTTTTGTATATCTGTATAGAGGAATATCTAATGTATCGAAAAATGCAAAAATATCGATTTAAAAAAAAATAATAATGAGTTAGGGCCTTTCTATATTAAGGTAACGGTAGGTATATTTGAAAAATGTATATTCAAATGAATTTTTTTCTCAAGTTAGTCGGTAATTTTACCTAAATTATTCGAATAAACATTTAATTGATGTTTTAGATGGATGTCCTACAATTGTACTCGTATGTATGGATGTATTTTTTTTCAGGGAGGGTGGCTGTTAAAACAAACCACAATTATTACGACCAAAAACATTTTTATTTATGTATTTATTTGTTTTATTTTCCTTAAGTGTTTTTGTGTGTGCTGATATGATATTTCAGATTGTTCAGCTTTTATAGGTCGCTTGTTGTTGTTGATGATGATGTTGTTGTTGCTGTAGCTGTTTGTACACACACGATACAAAACAGAAACTGTAACCAGACCTCGTTGACACTTTCAGCTCCGTTCTTAAAATCTTTTGACTCTTCAAAAGCATTTTCGCTTTGTAACGATTGCTTATAATAAATTAATAATTCAATATTACCATCGGTACATTCCAATACTTTCGTACTTAAGAAAACACAAAAGCCAGAAATTAATTAAGATTATTGAATTGAATTTTATTATCAAGTGCACAAGTTATATATAGAAATAATATTAATAAATTTCTGTTGTGTTTAAATGGATTTTGTGATTTCAAAGTTTTATTATTTTATAAACATACATACATATGAAGTAGGCAAAATCATAGAAAATTTGTTTCCTCCAAAACGAAATACATGTGAGTATTAGGGTGGATCGATTTTCATTGGTTCTGTGAACAGTTCTAGCCTACTTAATTTAACAATTAAGTGTTGAGAATCGGGATAATAATTCTAATAATCTACTCTGGAATTCGAAACGAAAGAAAGTGTTTTCAAATTTGTATGCTAATAGCACGCAAATTCGAAAGCATTTTCTCTCACTTCGACTTCCAGAGTAGACCCCCGAACTTTTTTGACAGGAATATTATGCATCAGCTTTATTTTTTAACATAAAAATTGCTATATTTTTATTTTTTACTAAACTTTTAGCAGATGACGACATAGAGTGAGATATAAATGAAGTAAAATGGAAATAAAACTGCAGTTCCTAAACCAGACGTCTGATTGTAATAAAATTTCACAGGGCTCTAAAAAATTTATGTAGTTGAAACTAAATATTAAATTTTGATTCAATTTGAAAAATTTAACTACAAATTGTTTGTGCTTGTTGTTCTCAGTTTTTCGCCCTAATGAAGCCCACTGTTTTGCAAATAGCAAAACAAATGTTTAGAGGTTAAAATCTTTTGTAATGGATTGACAAAGAAATTCTAAGAAAAAATTATGTTAAAAAATCATAACTCCATCATAGAGGAGTAGTTTACTAATTCAATAATGCAATAGGTCAGATTGGGTTGAAAAGAGAGGCAATCAATGTTGATCCAAATAAGAACAAGACAAATCTTCTGTGTTCTGATTTAACTGAATGCTAGACAGTGGCATTCCTGGCAAGCTCTACATTTTGTATCGTGTTGTGTGATTCTGTAACTCTATATGTCCGGTTATTATGTGGACGTACTTCCGATGTGTTGGTCTTTTTTTAGTATCTCCTTTGTCGGTTCCCTAGTTAGATTCCTGAAAGAACTTCGGTCACTCTTCCAATGAGAGATTTCTGTCAATCTCTGATGTGTTGTTCCATAACCTATTGTTTTCGTAAGTCTTTGAGCTTTTGGAAAGATTTGTTCAGTAACGATCCCATCGTCACCAGCTTATCCGCCTCTTCGTTTCCAGTAATTTCTCAAGGCTTCGATAACTTATCTATTAACCGTAAACATACGGACTGGTAGTTCGTATTGTCAATTTCCTTTAGCTATTTAATACCTTCCAGCGGGGTGAAACAATTTTCATATATTAAGACTCATGTCATAGAACCCGCTACCTGATTGCTTAAATATTTTTTTACCCGTCTGTGTAGAGGACAGTTCTAGGGTTATTCCCTATTATTGTTGCTCTCTTCCATTCCATACTTTCTGATGATATCATGATGCAGATAGTTTGTACATATCAAATTGGGATTTTATCACACATGACAGTGGTAAAATTACCCCTGGGTAAGATATGGATTATTCTTTGGTATTTGCTTGTATTTTCTCTTGTTAGCCATTCTCCCATTACCAAAAGTTTTTTCAAATATTTTGATTTTGAAAATCCATATCTGCACTCTAAACTATTTATGTATATAATTTAAGAGATGGCCAATAATTTTTTTTGTTATCGCTGAGTCTTGCTTCGCAAATAACTGCAAAATGGCCGATTTCGGCCAAAAATCTTTAATACAGGCGGTCACACAAAAACCAAATGATTTTTAAGTGTTCTCATGCATTAATTTTTCCATACATATTTTATAATCGCGTTCAAGTTTTCATTCTGTTGAAAAAAAAAATACAAATATTGTTTTGAAGTTTTACATCTCTTTGTTTTAAAAATCAACTAACAACCGTTAGTGAAAGATATTGCCGCATAATTCAAGTTTGTAAGAAGTAAATTTTAAGTAAAAAAATGTATGTTGCCTACGTTACATTGCATATGTATGTATGGATGCATGCATTGCATACTCGTACATATGCATTAACTAATAATATGAAACGCCTATTGGAATAAGGATGTATAAAACATCTTTAGTGTATGCATGTGCTTGTTTCTTTTATCAAGTCAAACTTATCGTCATTGATACATTTGTGTGGTGGCTCCCACTCAAGTTTTCTTGATTGTTGTTTTCAAAACGTAAAATAAAATTTGAGTGGAACTTAGCTTGTGCTGACGACCGATGTTGAGCGCCGAATGAAAATGTTGCAAGTAGTGAGATTTATAATGTCATTTTTCCTCATGAACGAGAAGTAGAGATGTCTTGTTAAGTTGGCTGCACATTTTATTTACATAAATGCCTCAAAAGCATTTGTAATTAATAATAAATAAATTTGCATCCCAGCAAAATAATTTCGAGATTTTGGACTTTTTAACTGATATGGAAAAGAGGTACAAAAAGAATTAGGTTTACCATTGGTTGTATTTTGTATGTTCGTTAGGTCCTATTTCTTAAAGAATGCCCAGTACTCATGCAATACGTTGTGCTAGAAATATTTAAATAAGTTATGGGAGGGAGGATGGAGTTAGTAGTCTGTGGACATTTGATTTTAATATTTCTACAGTCACCCTCTCTTGTACGCTTTTGAGAAGCCCCAAAATAGACTCTAAAGCGTCGGCCCATGCATGAGAGTTTAATTCCATTTTCGATTGGTTGTAATTGGTATTAATAGTAAGATCGTATGAAATGAATTATTCCGTATACCGTCTCGAAAAACTAAGGCATTTGAATGCTTCTTTTGATCACAGATACCAAAGCAATACATTTGCATACACTCTTCTTGGAGATACATATCTAAAGCCAACCACTTACTTTTGCCAACATGGTGAAATGAATTAAACTTTTCCCTGAAAGGAAGATAAGCATGTCTCCCGTAGAGCGGGCTCTACTAGCATGGTACTGGCGGTCGCTAAGACTAGACGGAAGTTCTTCATACTTGCCAATACTTTGGAAAGTGCAGAACATATTTCGGTTGGCCGGTCATTTTCAACGAATTCATACGAAAACTTTCACATTATTCTGGATTCTTGTGATGACTTTTTTCAATACTTTGTACACACGTTAGGCTATTGTAAGGACACAATCTTGCGATAAGAAAATTGGATAAAGCCACTCCAAATTCAGAATACAGAATATTTCAAGCATTTCCTATACATATTCAGCATTTAAATGTAACAAAAAGGGTACTTTTTAAATAAAACTTTAAGACAATTTAACCGACTTTAAATTTTACACGAATGGTTCTGAAACTTAAGAAGGTGTGGGTTACGGAGTTTACCAAGGGACATTAGCTCATCGCATTTTAAAGCGACTTCCGGATCACTGAAGTGTCTACTAGGCTCCTTGCTGTCAAGGAAGTTGTGGATTTGTGGAGAGTGAATGCCACTTGAACAACCGTAATTAACATATACACAGATAGTCGACCCGCTATCATGGCCTAGAATCCAGCCCTCCAACTTGGTTGCCACACGATCAAGTTTTCATTCAAATTTTAAAATTTCTCTCATTTTTTTTACCAATACACTCACACTTTTAAAACTTGCTGAGAATTTGCTTTCAAATTTTCGTTCATTTGAGTTTTTCAAGTTACACTCAAGAAAACAGCTGATTGCAGTTTTTTCCTCCAAATTTGCATTTTTATTTAAAAATATTCTGCTGCCAGTGTTGTTTTATTTCTTTGAAATTAATAAAATAAATAATAAAAGTGCCTTTAAAATAAAGAAATTAATAAAATAAATAATAAAAGTGCCATTACAACAAATAAAATATGTTTGTGAACAAAATAAACAAATACAACAACGTTTTGCGGTTTATAGAATTATACAGAAGTCATGAAGAACTGTAGAATATGAATATTCCTTCATATAGACGGAATGATTCTTCAGTTTCTATTGTTTTTTTATTTCTTCCAATAATTTCAAGGAAGCAATAAATTTTATTTGTTTTCTTGATGACATCTTGCTGAAAAATTTGCTTTGAAATTGCGTGCAGCTTTCAAAAGAATTGAAAAAAAACGATAGTGTGACTGCAGCGTAAGCAAAATAGCAGAACAGTTTAATATTACGATCATCGGTATTCCGGAGCATAGAGGATTTCAGAGAAACAAACTCTAGGAGTGATTAGCTTTCGACGATTGGGATATCTACTCTAGATATGGAATGTCTAGGTTTACCTTTGCTTTCATGTAAATCAGACTTAGGCATTAGATTGACGAAGAAAGAATTAGAAGGTGAGTCACAAGTTATGACTGCATAATGATCAGACAGTTATGGACTCATCCAAATAAGAAAAATACGATTTCTTTGATTTCAAAAAATACGAAAATAATCTCGGCTTTGGTGTGAGTGTTGACCGGACATTGTCTCATAGGCAGACATGCAGAGATACGCAGAGGTTAAGAATTGAATAGAATGACCACCATTGGGGCTCTTGAGTCCAGGGCACTTTGTGATGTAGCTAGAGTTGAACTGCAACACGTTGGTAACTTTATATTGAGCTCGGATTGGTTATACAGTGGGGCTCCACTTAAGCAGACTCACCGAGGTATCACAATGGTCCAGAAGGGTCTAAGTACCATTCTAAAAATGAATACAGTACTAGTTCTTAAATTGATCTCAAACTATTTCATTGAGATATGCTTTAGAATCAGTCTCAATCTCACTAACTCCGAAAGCATTAAGTAATAGTTTTTTTATTTATGTATATTGATACATATATAGTACATATACGAGTATGTATGCATGTGTGTAAATTTTAGTTATCTCGGCGGCGTATTTGACCGACATTGTCATAATGACATTTTCATAGCGGAAGCATCATCACAAAATCACTACCAAGTCGCAATTTGGACTAAATTATTTTGAATCAAAATTTCACTGGCTAATCCACAGGATAATGATACACTTAAAAGGAGTTGTGCATCAGTTATACAAACGCGTATATTTTTGGGCATATGTATGGACAACTGTAATTTAATTGCAAGAGTCAAGGGTCATTTAGAAAAAGTGCCAGGGCTGTTGAAAAAGTGTCCATTTGGCACTTTAGTGTCACCAACAAACAGTACCGCTGTTACCAATGTACACTTAGTAATGTTCTTAAAACATCGATGCTTTGTGTCGAAAAATCGATATAATTCGATGTTTTTTCTTTGGTGCTAAACAATCGGAAAACATCGCTGTTTTCTTTCGATGCATCGAAATGAAAAATTGTATACAGAACGTGTAGATTGATATATAAGCGTGTGTACATATCGAGCCTTATTTCCGATTTAATCGTAAGCGACAAAAATGAAAGTTTTCAGCAGAAAGTTTTTTATAATATGTATTCAAATTTGTTTTACATACGTAAATTGTCGCTTTCGATACAATTTTACAGCCCGTATCTTAAGAGTTATCAACAATTTTGGCATTTTGAAAATTCTAAGCTATGGGTAGGCCCATAAAATTTTAATTTCAATAAAAAAAAGTATACTTTCGATAACATGTCAATCGATGTGTTGGCATGATTCAAGTTTGTGCATGTAAACGTGGTAAATTTTATGTGATCAACTGACACAACTATTATAAGCGGCGGATAAGCTCGTGTCAGATTGAGTGGTGAAAGACTTGGTACACTCTTATTTCTAAACAGTATTAAAAAAAAGTATTATATTAAGATGTTTGAAAAAAATAAAAATAAAAAAACAACAATCGATGTATAAAAAACATCGATGTATTTTATGAAATATCGATGCAACATCGATGTATTTTTACAATGTCCATCCCTACTTAGTAACCAATCATCTCCTTGGCATCGCCTTTTAACTTAAATTAAATTATTTTTAACTGTTTAGCGCCTGTTTTGGAAATGGATGGCTCATTTGCTTTTATGGGATCACAAATTATTAAAAACTGAAATGTTCAAACGAATGTAGTATTTTCGATAACAGAATTTGTTTGTCGGTTCGTGTGAATGGAAGTGAATATTTGTGGAACCATTTAGTTTTTTAGGTTTTTTTGTTATTTATTTATTTATTGATTTTTGTTTGTTTTTGAAATGCATATTTAGGAAATTATTATTTTCATCATTTGAAAGACCAGTTTATGGTTAATGACATCCATCCCATCCATTCTTGCTTTTGTATATAAAAATTTCTTAGCAGAAACACACGTTCATTCACACATTGTTTGGATACGGCTGTCTGTTGTGTTGGTTTGAAGTTTTCGTGTGTTTGAACAACTGCGCCCGCGCTTCTAAAAATGCAATTTTTTATTAGTATTTTTGTTCGTATTTGTTTATCTTAACGAGTATTCGTCAAACGAGGGGAACTTAAACGGCATTCATGATGAAGCAACATTTGCATCATCCATATTGAAAAACATTAATTATTCCTAAGAATACAACAACATATGGGAACAACATTTTCCTTTCTTAACATATTTTTCTTTTGATTTAATTTCAAAGAATATTTCGATTAATTCCTTGTAGAATATTTTAGTTTTTTTTAGTCTGTGTAGGTGATTAGTTTGAATTCGCATTTCTAAATGCAACAGCATATTAGTTCCTTTTGACTCCTGCGAGGAGCATCGGGCCGCCATTGCAGTTATGCTTAGAATGAATTTTTCAAATCAAGTTTCTTATAAAAGCTCCATTTACTTCAAGAAATGGGGTTCAAGGAATTTTTAATCAAGTTCAATTAAACTAATAGATTTTGCTATATTTTCGCGGTGAAACCCTATTTGTTTGTACATACATACATACTCGTACATAAAATATGTACATATGTATGTATGTACATATGTATATAATGTACACAAAATAAAGTAAAATAAAAACGCTAAATGACAGCATTCGATATTGATCGAAATTTCCATACCAACACAATTACAATCTTATGAAATTTTTTTTCGATATTGATTGCTGTAATTTTAACCCTGGTGTCAAATCAAGCAAATCGTTCGTAAATTTTTTGACAGCATGAAATTTTACACAAATTTTTTTTCTGCAGGGTTGCATTTAATTTCAAGTGAGGCAATAATGATTTTTCCAACAACAAAACGTTGCATCTGCGCTATTTATGTAGGTCTGCTTCATACAAAATTTTACGAACATGACAACTTTTGAGCGATTAAAAAAAGCCTTTTTGTCTTGCTTAGACTTATCTGTAAGACCATGATTTTATGTTCTTAAAAAAACTTATGTATGTATGTAAGTAAGTATGCGTGTTTTTATTCAAATATAAATAATACGTTAATAGCAAAATACCGTTTGCATGTTCCTCCTATTAAATGTTAAAGGCAAAGCTAAAAAAGTGTTTTTGTTAAATGAAAATTTTTTGCATGCCTTTCGTAGGTGGTGATGAGAAACCGACCGTGTTGCCATCCCTGGTTCTTTGTGACTTCCGCAACAGAAAATGTGTTGCACTGTCAAGTATCATAAAACAGTTACGATACGAGTTTCTTTTACATCAAAAATTTAGTCGTGTGTGCCTAATTTTTTTTTAGTTTTTCTTTTGCTTTGTTCGACAGTTACTGAATAAACGCCCACATTTAAAAACTTCAGTTTTAAGTTTCCTAATGCTTTCGAGTTTTCAGCTTATTAATATCTTTAGTGATGGACAACAACATGTATGATTGAGCACTGATATTTTCGTTTTTTGCTACTAACCATGAGACTTCTAACTTTTAATTAGCTTTTATGTGATTTGAAGTTTTGAGTAGAGTTTAGTTAAAAGCTTGCAGTAGAATATGTTTAAATTATCTTCACAGAGAGAAAAAGATTTTATTAAATTTAAAAACCAACAGTTCGTAAATTGCCGCCAAATCGAAAATGAAAAGCTGAAAACTACCAGACGTTGCAAGTCGAGAACGAAATTTACCAAACAAATATATCACGTAAAAATATAAGAGTGAATAAATTTATTTCTTTATATAATTTTTTAGACGTTCTTTCTGTTGAATAATATCCGATCGTTTTAATATTTTATTTTTATTTAACGCGTGTAAAAGAGAATGAAAATTTACAAAATGTCTTTGTCGTTGGTTTAGCACGTCTGTTCAGTAGACTTCCATCACAATTCAAAAAAGTTTACAACACTCCAATGTGGTTGAAGTCTACTGAAGTGTTTCTTAAGGACACGACTCACTATCATACAAAATCGTGCGATCTACGGAAAAGTACAACCCTGGTGTGATGAATTGTTATTGTCTTTTGAAAATTTTCATTAAAGGTAGAGGTCCATAACTCGCTTTTTGCGCGTTACGCTTTCTATGCATCTGTCAAAAAAGTAGAATGAATGTAATAGTATGTGACAAGTTACATTGCAAAAAGCGCAGAACGCGTAGGCGCGTTCAAAGCAAAAAGTAGGTCTACTTTCTACTTTTGTACGCGTTACAAGCACCATGAAAGAAAGTCAGCTGTTCTTGAATGCTAAAGATGTTAAATAATACTTTATTTCTTACGATATCGATAAATATTATTTTGCCGTGGATAATTTTTTTCTTTTTTTTCAATAAAAAAAAAAAATTCTTAGTAAAAAAAACTTGTTTAATAAAATATGTGAATATTTTCATTAATACGATGTATTTTAATTAACTTTTCACCACACTTTTCTCAGTAACAAATTTTTCATATTAGTTATCGATTACTTTTACGTATTAAATAGAAAAGTTATTGCTTAAGCCAATAATGTGCATACATTTATATGTAATTTTCAATTTACTTACATTAAAGTCAACAACAGCCGACAATCTGCTGGAATAGCCCTGGCCGAGTTCTTCTCAAGACTATCTTTTAAAATGCTGAATAAATGGTCAAAGACATCTGCAGACATTCTTGTCGCGGTTCGAAATTGCTCAGGGTCAGAAGTTTTAATTTTTTAAATTGTGGTTTAAAAAAACCCACTTAAATTCCGTTCTAAATACAACGGCCGTACCCAAAACCTTTTCTTTTTTTGAAATTGTTCATAGGCATTTTTTGCACATAAAATTAAATATACAAACTCGACTTACTCCACAAATTCTTTTAAAAACTCAATTTCACTCTCCATTTTTTCTTTATAAGTATTTATAAACAAACGCACACAGCTGATCAAAACAAAAATAAAATGGCGCATGAAAAGCAGTGCATGTACCTCAACGCGAACAAAGTATAGAATGAAACAAGAGGATGAAACGCGTGTAAAGCATAACGCGCAAAAAGCGAGCTATGGACCTCTACCTTAACTCCATCATACCAGCGTTGTATTTTTTGTAGATTGCACGACTTTGTATGATAGTGTATCACGGCCTTTAGCAGCAACGAAATGCATGTAGATGTTGTAAGCCAACAACAAATAACTTTCTTAATACATACGAGTATGTATGTGTGTATTTATAATTTGAAGCTATCATTCATTTCACTTTTTGTTTTATATTGTCACGAGACAATAGAAATAAGTCTAATTTTGCGACAACCACAACTGTGGTTTTGTAGTTCTGTAGCCGCGTTACAACCATGTATTCAATTTTTGACAGGTTGTAGCACAGGTAGCCTGATGTTGTAAATATGTTTAATGCATAAAATGTAATAAAAATTTCACAGCAGTTTATCTGGGGGTCTACTCTCTAATCTACTCTCTACTCTCTAATTCAAAACGAAAGCAAATGCTTTCCAATTGTTATGCTAATAACATACAAATTAAAAAGTATTTACCTTCTCTAAATACAGAGTAGACCCTCTGAATATAAGTTGTCAAATGAAAAACTAATGATAACTCAATCATTTTTTGCCATTTTAAATTTTCTCCTTTTTCTACAAGACATGTTTTTTAAAGCTTTCATTATATGTATGAGATAGAAATTGATAAATATTTAATTCTCGGATAATTTTTTTGTATTTTGCAATGTTTTCTCACACTTCGTTTTATCTTTTTTGTAAAAGATTAAAGAACACCGAAACGAATTTTTTTCGTTAATCTAGGACCAAAATGTCGTATTCGACTATAATCAGGGTGTCAATGTTGAACATTTTTAAGTTCGTTATAGGTATTGAAGTTTTGTTAAAGCTTTGCCGGTGTATTAAAATTTTAATTTTTATTGAATAAATATTTTTCGTAAAGTCATAAACGTATTTAAATAAAACAAACAGCGTTTTGTAAAACAACTATGTATGAGTAAAAGTGGGTCAGTTATATCAATTTATCAGTCCTGGTGAAATACATAATACAAAATACATTAATTTTGTAAGAATTATAAGAATTATTTTAAAAAATTATAAATTATCAATACGAAGTAAAATGTTGTTTTTACAGTGTTACGGACCACTGTTCCTATTTTGCTGTATCAAACTTGCTTCTTTAAAATTTTCTTGTTTGCAACCTAGTCTGACAAACCAAAACTGAACAAGCCAAACAACATGTTGGATACAGTCAAATTAACAGAAAGAAGTTTAGTTTCATTTCAACATTTAAACGTTTAGTGCTGCGGTGCGCACGTTGGGGTTAAAAGAAAAGCAACGAAAGCGAATTAAAAATATTAAATTAAAAAATTTTTTTACAAATAAGTGTAGTGTAATATTTTTTTTATCAAAAATTAGTTATTACAAATATCTTATACAAATAACGTAGTGTCAATAAAAAAAATCAATATCTGAAAATAGTGTTCAATGCCCCTTTCGAAAATAACAATATTGAAATAAGATAACGAGCCAATACTTTAGCTCCCCGTTCTGCTTATTACACAGAGCCTAAATACACATACATATGTATGTATATTCATATGTATGTATGTATGTACATATGTATATACATACATACTTATGCAAACGTTTAAATACATACATACATATATACATAAATATCTATGGATATAGCCATAGTATGTACGAGTATGTAATATACATATCATAGGCATCTAGCATTAAGTTAGTGAAGAGATAAAGAAAAGTGCTTGAATAAAGTCCGATAATAAGTTTGTATTTATTTGAAAAATAGTTTCCGTAGCTATTTTGTGTATTAAAAAATGACCGCGTGAAATTTAACCAAGAAGAAGTCGGAAATAAGATTGTGTGTGTCTTCCCTTCCTTATGTTTTGTGTATTTTCACCTGCACTGTAATATGAAATTTAATTCAAAATTTAAATTCAAATTGAACTGTGAAATTGTTAAGTGCGTTTATTATTTGTTCTCATTTTGCATTTATTATTTTCTCTATCCACAAGTTGCAAGATACACAAACAAGTGCGCTAAATATTCCAACGTACGTACATATTAAGTACATATTTATTGAAAGCAATGCTTTCGGTTTTAAGTGTGTAAGTGAGTGAGCAAGCGCTTGAGCTAGTGAGTACCTGTTATAGAGTGTTAAACGTATCTAAGACGAAGGTTAAATGTTAGCCACGGCTTAACAAAGAAATCACACAGATACCTACATATGAAAGAAAATGAATTTATTTTAAGAAAATAAATAGTAAAAACAATGAAAACGAAGCAAATTTAAATCTGTTGAAAAGCAATCTTGGTTTTTTTTAGAATGCGCTTAAGCCTTAAGCCCATCCATCCATACATCCATCCAGCCAGCCAGCCAACCAACAACCGTCTACTAAAACGATCTCGTTCGCTTTACGTTTCCAAGTAAATGCAAAATACTGTGAAACGCTTTAAGCGTGTATGTCAATGCCAAACAGCAACTATAATGACAACGACTGCTACAAACGACCACTACTACTAGAAATTCTTCTTCTGCTTTAGCTTCTTTTTATTCATCTCAGTGAAGTTTATTTTTTTAAATAAAATAAAATAAAATACATAATAAAACCAAAACAACTTAAAGAAGAAAAAAAGTAATAAACATCAACACAACAAACGATCTGCCGTGATATGTATGTACATATCTACGTACACCTTTAAGATGAACCTTTGAAAAATAAGTTAAAAAATTCATTTAACAACAAAACCAACCGCCAGTAACAAACAACAAAATTAAACAAATCTAACAAGATTTTTGTTGCCTTTTTGGTATTTTCTTTATACAAATATCGAACATAAGCACGTTTCGGTGAACACGAGAGTGAGAAAACAACGATTAGAGAAGAAAATCTGAAATTCAATTAACAAACAATAATATGTAGTAATAATAATAACAAAAAGAAAAACAAGATAAAATTAAAAAAAAATTTAAAAAATTCTTAGAGTAACAACGTGACCAGTGACCGGTTTTTGCGATTATTTTATGTTCTGTGCTCTTTAATTTTCTACTACTTCTGCCAAAGTTATTTAAAACGAAAAGAAAATAAATATCCATACACTTGCACACAATACCGGTCCACAATTATGGCCTAAATAATAAATAACGCCAGCACGCACACAAAGAAATAAAAAGAAGACGGCAGCGACAAATAAATATTTTATTTAAAATAATTTTAGTGGCTCATTAAAAAAATCATAATAATGAAACAAAATACAATAAAGGCAATTTAAAAAGTGGATTACTATGAATATTATTCATTCATTCAGTGAGTGAATTTTGTGTCAATATTGATTTAAGAGAAACACAAACGCAACAAACAATTAAACAATTAACGCCCGAAAATGTCATTCCTACCAACCATCGCTGGGACTTTTCCCCTTTGTCTTGGGCTACTGCTATGCACCATGAACTTGACGTCTTCGTTCAATTTGGAAAATCGTCTGCCCATTGTTAAAATTAATGCGAATCCTACGTCGTACTTTGGCTACTCCATTGCTACTCATATCGTTGGTGAATACAATTGGCCAAATAACACAAAATGGTAAATATTCCCTTTATACATACATATTATAAAATATGTACGAGTACATACCGTCATCAAAAATCCAAAAAGCCGCAACTTTATTAATTTAAGACCATTTATTTCCTAGCAACCAAATTTTAAAATTAAATTTAAAAAACCAATGCGGATGCGATTTAATAAAATAAATTCAATAAAGTGCGACAGGGACTGACACACGAATCGTCCCTACTATGCAAAATTCGTTTTTTAGATTCGTTATCTTGGTACCCTAATTTCTGGAAAATCTTACTTGATGTAGTAGTTTTTTTTTTAAATTTAAGTACCAGGTAAACTTTGTTCCGATTTTTGGCAAATTTCTAGTTTTGGCGGTTTTTCTTATTTTTAACGCCTTTTTTGGGAATTTTTCGGTTTTTTGCGTTTTAGTTTTGGCAATTTTTCTAATTTCGGCGATTTTTACGGTTTTTACTGATTTACTTTAGTTTTAGAGATTTTTTTAGTTTGGCGCTAGTTTTTCGTTTTGGCGATTTTTTTCGGTTTTTGGCGATTTTTCGGTTTGGCGAATTTTTAATTATAGGACTTTTTAGTTTTGGCGTTTTTGAAAATTTCAAGAGTTTGCCTCCTACGGTTTCCCAGATACAGCGAGTTGTAAAAATTACATTAACTGGTGAAATACCCCTTTATTTTGATTTTTTAAATTTTAGTGTTAATTGTTGTTGTTTGTATAAAAATACACTAACTGTAAATTTCAGTTGTCTATATAATTGTATGTATATAAAGTGGGATTTTAACATTTCTCGTTGCTCGTTTTGGAACACCCTTTAATTTTTAACTTTGATATGTATATTTCGTATTGCAGTACGCCAAAGTTCTACATATTCTGTCAAAATTTCAGGTCTGTAGCTCTTACGGTTCTCGAGAAAACAGCCAATGACGGACAGACAGCTTAGCGAAAACAATAATGTTCCACTTCACCTCTTCCTTTTTCGAATGGTATTTACGGCCTTTCGGAGACGCTTTTTCTGAAACCAAAAAGCCGCAACTAAATGCATTGATTTTTTCAATAAATTCAACAATATGATGCATATTTAGTCAAAATATGTTTCTTCTTACTTGGTATTCCTTTCGTTTGGAATATAAAATATATTTAAAAATATAAAAAATGTATTTTATTAAAGAGAAAAAATCATTTAAAAACGGGTTCAGAAAATAACTGGGGGATTCAAACGGTTGTCATTAATGTCATAGAGTAATAATGTTTTCAATTTTTCTTTGAAAGAAAAAACAAAAGCAGAAACTATATTAAAATAATTTAAATAATTTTGAAAATATGACCTTTACGACTACCGTTTGAATTCCCCAAAATATATATGTATGTAGTCGTATGTATTTGAAAGTAAGACGGATGACAACTTTGTTCAAATTTTATTTTTATATAAAAGTGCAGTTACTGCTTTTTGTTTTACACTGTTCTTTTGAATTCCCTTAATAAAATGGTTATTTTTTTATCTTATCCTTGTAAAATTTGAAGGAAAGATGTACGTACTATTTTTGCTACTTGCATTCTTATCAATCATAAAATATATCTTGAATTTTTTGTCAGTTACAACCTTTTGGATTTTAGGTGACGATATATGTGTACGAAGCATGTATTTTGTCACTTTCAGCTGATTAAACAAAAACATATTCACATTTTTCAAATGTTTTCTTAAAACTACATTTTTAAAAATTGTCAGCCGTCTTTTACGTCCGCTGTTGGCTTAGACATTATTTTTATATCATCTTTAGTTAATGGCGAAATAATTGTTTTTGTAACAAAAACTTTTTTAAACTTCACTACTTTTTTATACTTCATTTACATACATACGAGTACATATGCACTTATCTACTTTTAATCTTTCCTTCCATTACCAGGTTGACTCATTTCATTTATGAAAATTAGCAGAAATAAACACTTTAGGAGTCGCATAAGAATACATACTCGTACCTTGTTTATAGTTAAAGCAAATATTTACTTTTTTAATTAAGTACGAAAGATTGCAGTTCAGTTATTTCCGTTTAGAGCCATATAATATTTTTTTTATAAAGATCGTGGTTCTTGGAATGGAATTGCAATGTATCATCTATATTAATTAAGGTGAATCAGACTATATTGACTGAAAAAAAATTAATGTTCCTAAGATTTTCACATTCTTTAAGATGTTAATAACAAAAATATTGAAATGCTTGGACTAGAGAAAATTGAAGACCCCACTATATCAAAAGCCGCACCAAACAATCATACATTGAGAATAGAGTGGCTTTTCAAAAATAATTTTCGAATGTGCATTAGTGTGACTTTGAGTTGTTTTAGGAAAGTTCAAGTGATGAAGGCATATTCACTGGTCACTGAACTGTACCGGCTTCAGCCGATAGTAGTGCCAATGTAACCTCAGAACACCCTTCTTTGTCGGTATTGTATAGTAGAATCATCAATATTAAATTTTAGCATTTACTTACAAAAACTACGTACTAAGGGACAGTTTCACTATGTCGAAAACGTTCTATTTGTCGAAAACTTACATTTGAAACAACAACAAAATCTTAAAATTTGTTTTTGTTTTGAGTGTAATATTGCGACAAGTCGAACGTTGTTGACATCGTGGGACAGGCCCTTAATTCGCCTCATTGACATCAGAGGCACTGCAATACTGCAGTTTTTTACTTAGACAAACAGAAAAACGTGCAAAAAGCAGAGTTTGAAAAGAAATAAATGTTTCCTTAAATTAACTAAAATAATTCTTTGTATTTACGAGCTCCAGTTCTGCTTGTTAACGTAGCCTCCGAAAGGAAAATTGACTTCAAGATGCGTTTTCGATGAAATTAACTAAAGATCAGTTTGATGCATTTCAAGGATCCAATCAGCAAATACATGACGTTGTTAATGATCGCTAGTCCTGTTAACTGAACTTTAAAAGCATTAAAAACTACATAAGTCTTTATTTATACAAAATACGGCGTAATGTTCTGGAGCGACTTGTGAATTCGCTTCTTCACATCACAAATTCACAATTACTGTCCTATAAAGTGCTTTAGTTTTGAAAACTATGCCACTGTGTTGTTGAAACGTGTATCCTCCAATTTTATTAATGGCGTAGTTTATTTTTCGTTTACTCTGGACAACTGTTCAAATGGCGGGCTATTTATTAATTTCAGTGGAATATCCAATTGAATGTCCTTTAATTTGTCCCTGAGTGGATTAAAAAGGAAAACAAATAAATAATTTTTAGCATTGTTTGCCATTCCTTCATACAATAAATAAGTCCCTACTGTAAAACGCACTTGTAAACCAGGAAAAATGTCTAGTGCTTTCGAAGTCTCGATTAAAAAATAAAAAAATAAAATATAAAAAATTAACGCCAGTAATACGATAAAATTTGGGGGTTTAAAAATTAAATTATATGTTCCTTGGTGCACTGTATTCTTATTCACATTAAAATACCATTTCATATCATTTCTCAATCGTTTAAGTTACGAGTAGTTAGTAATTCTTAAGACTCGAATTGACAGGTAAGCACGAAAGTTAAAGATTATCAGGTACTCGATGTACACAATTGCATAATTCGGGTGCCAGGTACAACTGTGATAGCATAATAGTAAAGAGATTCACATAAAGAAAAATGATAAAGGCAATTTTTGTATGCGTTTCTTTAGTTTTTGGCTGGAAGTAGGAAAGTTGCAGTTTTACAGGAAAATAAAATTCAGGAAGAAAATGGCGCCGATTAAGATACACATTATGTTAATAAAAGGTAGTACATATGTACATACATTCATACATATGTATGTACATATGTGCATGCGTAAGTGAAAGCGAATTTCACTAAAGGAAAATGATGTAACATCGAGTAGTTTGTAGCACTTCTAAAATTAGCAAAATTTATGGCATGCACATACTTACATACATATTTACATACAAACAAAATACCCGCAATTTTCCTCCCATTTTCGCTCCAATAAAATTGCTTTTAAATTCCATATACATTTTGTTTTTTCAGGGCGTATTGCGAGTTTCAACGATTTTGTTTTCTTTTTTATTTTATGGCTTAATACTTAAAAAAATAAAATAAATAAAAAAAACATGTTGTATAATTACAAATGAAACGCCGAATATTGAGCACATGAATGAAAACGAAACTTGAAGTATCTGTACATAAGAACACACAAATAAGTATATACATACATACATATGTATGTACGTACATATGTATGTATGTAATATGTACAAATATTTGTATGAAGATACATACCATAATACTCATACAAACAAGCATACTCGAATGATGGGTAACCCTTGATTTTAAACATGACGTAATTCGGTTTGTTTTTCGTTCCAAATTTATGTATATACATATATGAACATTTGATTTGTCCAAAGATTCCGGGTATAATATTTTATTTTTTTAATCAAAATTGGATGAATCGAAAACTTTTCAACAGCCTTGTGGTGGCCTACGTTGAAACGACAGAGAAACAAATATGGAGTTATGTTATCGAAAAGATAAACAATCTTTTTAACAGTTAAACTTTTATTATCATTATGCTAATAACTTGTTTACTTAGTTTTTTTTCTTCTTTGCTTTGCTGGTTTTAATGATAAGAAATATTGAACTTTAAAGATAAAAATACTACGAAAATTAACCATACATAATAAATGTGAGTGAGTATTCTCTCACTCATTGGAATATTTTTCAAAACCTCGAGCTGCAATTTGTTTGTAGATTGAAACTAAATTTTTACTCATAATAAAATTATATCAATAAAACTTTTTGTTAATATTGTTCAATATATTTATTTGCACAATATTATAAACCAATTTCCCTAGTTCTGTTGCAATGCATTGCATGAGCAGGGATCATTCTTTGAGTGTTGGTCTTGGATTAAGTAAATTTTATTACGATAATCGTATCGCTATAATAAATATCGAATTTGCTACTCACTAACATATTTTAACGATATTCGCTGTCGGTTGAACTATAAAAAGTAAAATCACAAGACCAAATTCATTTTCTATACAGAGATACCACATGATATCGAATTAAATGGTGATACAGGTGGACACTATCGTAAAAGAGAAATTACTGAATCACATTATCGTTACAGCGAATGAATAAATATGTCGATAAATATTACGATTTTCGATTTGTAAAAAGTTAAAGAATCTGGGTACTGGGTCCTGTTTAAAAAAAGAAAACGAAAAGGGAAAACATTAAGTCAGATTTGGATAATTTCAAACATCAATTCTCTATGCCATTGGGACATTCAAACGGTAGTCTTAAGTGTCATAATGTTGTAATTATATTAAAATAATTTAAAATATTACGACACTTAATACCAGCGTTTGAATGCCCCATCGAGTTTACCCGTTTTTTGTAAGATACGCATAAAATATATTAATTTTGTTTAGATTAAATAATATATAGATAAGAGAGACAAATTTATTATTTGTAAGTATCCAATAAGTCTAGACAAATAAAATTTTGTGCAGAAAAACTTTCATTCATTTCCTTTAAAAACATCTGAAATTGGACTTTATTTTGCTGTGACTCATTTTGTTTATGCGTTTTGCGCTTTATGTTTTCTTTTCATTGATTTGCTAAATGGTCGTGCGAACTTTAGATTTTTCATGTTGAGTGTTTTTAAACAAAATTAGATTATTTTGCTGATTTCGGCACGAATTCGTGTTTGAAAGAAATCAATATCTCATAAAAAAATTCATAACGAATTAAATCTGAATAAGAATTTTAAAAGCTTTCATGTTGTTTCGTACATTGTAGCGCATACATACATACGTACATACATACATCCATACATAAGTTAAGGTTGCCTGGTTTGATTTTCAAGCAATTTTAAGGATGGTCAATATTCAGCATGGAAAGTCATTTGTCAAGCTAAAAATTAAATTAATCTCTCTCTGCGCTTCTTTGGATCACACTATCAACGAAAATAATAATAATAATAAGAAAAATTATGACAAAAATACAACTTCTTTCAATAGGCAGCATAATTATAATATAAGCAGACATACCTACATACATACGAGTATGTGCAATGCATAAGTACAGTGTGTAGGTAATAATTTTCATTCAAATTTACATAAAAAGAAAGAAATATATATTTTAATCAAATCAGTGTATTTGAATGAAATTTAGTTAAAAATTTATGTTACGAAAAAACGTTTATTTTAAGTAATATAAACTATTATTCAAATCGAAAATATGAATAATTTTGTAACATCAATTAAAATATTTGTAATTAAAAAATTAATTAAATTTTCACCTATAAATAATTTGATAATATCAATTAAGTTTTTCTACTCAAATTAATTAATATAATTAAAAATTTAATTGAATAAATTAAATTCTTTATTGAAAACTTTTTCTGTGTATGTATTTTTTTTAACAAAATCAAATTGATTTGAAAAAAATTCTTAATTGGAGTAATATCATTTATTGCATTTTTGTTTTTGTTTGTGTATTTGTAATTCGGAATTGTTTATTGCGAGTTTTTATATAAACTTCAGAGGTTTCTTAACAATTTTTAAAGATTAGTGCTAGTTTTCGAGATATCTTCATTTTGAAAGTAGGCAAGAGGTGATTCAGGGTTTTAACTAAATTTTATTCATTAGAACTTTAAAATTATTGTTAAAAATAAAAATTAAAGGTTCAAGGCTATGCAGATCCATATTTCGTGGCTGAAGTAAATAAAACGAATTACATATTCATACTGAGAATATTTCTCTATTTTGTGTCTTTTACTAAAAAAATGTCTCATTGGTTGTGCAGGGTGTCTCAAAAGAAAGATTTTATTTGGTGGAACGATTGAACAATAAGTACGCCCTTTATCAGAACAATGTTTATTACTTATGTCTTCCAAATAGTTTCGCTCCAATGCAAACTCTCGCATTTAATCGAGTAAAAAATTTCTTATTATGGTGACGACTGCCATTTCGTGAAGGATTTATTCTTCCAAAAACACACAGTAAGAAATAGTCCAGAGGGGTTAAATCTGGACTGTTCTTGCTGAGAAGTTAAGCCTCTGACTGGTATCTGGTGCCTTATTTCTTGCAGCAATCGAATTTTGTAGGGATGGAGGTTTAGGTCTTTGTGTAAAATTCATTCACGTTTTCAACCGTTTTAATTATATATTGGTGGCCACGATTTAAATTTATCCAATGTTTTGCCAAACTTGTTGGTCCATTTTCGAATTTAAGGTATGCAAATCTCCAATATTGCACAATATTTTACGCACTACAGTCGCCGAATTACCATTTTTGTAAAACTCTCGCATGCTAGTTATCGGTCTGCACCCAGAAAACTCTCCATAGCGACTCAATTCCCAAAATCCACACTAAAGATAAAAATAATTACCTCTCGGATTCCTTCACCTCCCATTTTACCTGCCTCTTTTGGCTCAGTGCATTTATTTTTGCCTTTTGCAATCTTAAATAAAACGGATAATAACAAAACACAAAAAACACGTACTTAATTTGGAACCTTACGAAAAAAAATTTTGGACAGAGCTTGCTTTTGATTTAGCCAGTTCTTTTTTATAGCGAAAAATGGTCGCACATGTTCCTTAGAGTTGGTGGGTTGATATCAATCCGTCTAAGGACGGAAATTTTTTTGCACCAATGAAAAATTTTGATTAGTAAGACATTCCCACAATATTGTTGTGTTGTGCTTTGAGTCGTTATCCTGACTCCCACTCGATCACTCGACCGTCTCCCACACTTTCTCTATGTATTCGATTATCGTCCATAATATTTTAGAGTAAAACGTTTCATTAAATTAAATTTGGTTCAAGCATTCGAGTTTTTTTTTCTTCTATATTTGCTTCCAAAAGTAATCAACAGTGTAACGATATCTGACGTAAAATCTCTTAAGGAGTGTTAAGCGGCCCGCCCACTTGCAATATAATTGTTCAATTTTTCGTATTGTACAATAATATCGCCAATGTGTATGTCATATTCGAAGGTGGCACAATATATTGGCAAATATCAAAATACTTTTGATTTTTATTGTACAATCAAGACAATTGTATAATGTTTACTTTTTCACTGTCAGGAAAATTTGGCAATATTTTCTTTGAAAATATTGTGCCATTTATTGCATAGTATAGCTCGAATCGACAATAATATGTATAACAACATATGCAATAATATTGTATAATGTATGGGCCGCTTTAAAGTGAAAGACTGAAAGGAGAATTGAAATGGTCACATCATCACTGAAACGAGATTAACATCAACTTTACACCGAAATTGTAAATCCAGCATGTCTTAAAGGATGGTTTCCTGAATTTTGTATAAGATATTGAATTCTTATAAAGGTGATTTATAAAACTACTAAATACTTGCAGAGTTGGAAAATTAAAATTTTTATCTCTATCGCTCTTTAATTACTTTTTATTGTTATAAATCTTTTGAAATTGAAGCCAATAACAGTTCTAATTAAAATAAATAAACAGTTATTTTCAAACGTCATAGTGTCTATGTGTCATGAATAAAAAACATAATTTAATAGCGATGGTATTTGCATGCTTGAAGGAAATGTTAATAGCTAAATAATTACACTGCGCGACCATTTGGATAACTTGTAACTAAAGTTTTAGTAAAACAATTTATTTTGTACAATTTGTAAATAATTTTAAGAGTTCATTGGGAATTAATATAAAAAAATGTTTTCGAAGTAAATCAAGTTCAACGAGTTTTTAAATTCAATAGGCTCTATTAGTGAAAAAAAATAAATAAATATTTAAAAACCTACAAGTATGTATAATAATAAAATTTTTAGTCGAGTAGTGTTTTTCCCGATACAAAATAAAGAGAATCAATCTTTAGCAATGATATCACCAAATGAAAAATAAATGACTAACTTTGCTATTGATGCTTCGCTCTGCCGGCTAACAAGTTTTGCCAAAAACCCATGACTAAAAAAGATTAATCATAAAAATATGTACAATAAACTAGCTTTTACCTGCGACTTCGCTGGCGTTAACATTTTTGCATACGCTTAGATATCCAACGAAAATGCAATAAGTTTAAAATGATACGAGTATACGTAAAAAATAGCGTATAGTTTAACTAATGTCGCTAAAACACTCTTTCAGATAATTTAAAAAAAACTGAGTTGATATAAAGTTGTGCTAAGAAAAGAAAATTTAATTGAAACAAGAAAAATAAAACATGTTTGAATAATTTTAGCAGTCATACCTAAAGAAAAGCGACAAGCGTTTTTTAACTGTCAAAAATGTTCATGCCCATACAATTTGTATGAAACGAACCGAAACAAGGTGGTGGCAGCGCTTTTAGGAAATTTAAAAATCCGATTTTTTGTTTTTGTTATTGTTAAAAAGTAATGGCATTTTTGCTATTTTTATATCAATAAATTTGGTGAGTTTTATACTTAAGATACTTAAGTTAACATTATTGTTCGTGACATAACGTTAATACTCCTTTTAGACACACAAAGATTACTACGCAAGGTCTTAGAATATAGAATATTTTAAAAACTTGAAAGCATTTATAAAAGTTTGTATGTTAGGATGTTGCTATATATTACGATATATGCAGAGTGAATCGTAAATAACAGTTCACGTGAAATGTGTTCCCTTTCCCTAAAATTGTAATCGCTAATTACTGCGTAGTTGTTGTGTCAGTGTACTATTTTTTGATTTTGTTCACCATTTTCTGTTCATTGGAAATATATCACGTGAACAAAATGTTCGCGATAAGTGGTTTATACCGAAAAAATATTTTTTTAAATAAATTTCAAAAACTCAAAAAATAGTAGTTATTTGAATCCCACACCAGATGCATCTCAAAATTTGTGAAAAAAATCAAAGTTTTATAAAAAAAATTCAAGAAAATGAAGGAGCACAAACTGTGAAAAAAAATTTATTTAAAATATTAAATCCCGAAAATCGCATCCAAGCCCACTGTGAAAATTTTTTTTCTATTTTTTATTAGATAGTATACAAAAAAATAAAAAATACAAACAAAACTATTCCATTTGGACTAATATTGAAAAAGTTATGAATAGTTATTTGAACATAGTTTTTTTAAATATTCAATATCTCTGTGACCATTAGCCAAAAAGTAAAAAATAAAAGAAATAAAAAATATTTTTCTCCAAACTTTCCGATTCTATTTTACCTCGATACAGTTTTTCCAGCGACATTCAACAGCCTCGATATCCTGTCTATAGTAAGAACTGTCTAGCAACCGCAGACTCCACCTCTTCATATTTTACGACAGAGAAATTGTTTTAAGTTTATAAATATAAAACAATCCAAGAACGACAATAAATCTGGCGCTGTTTTTATTCTATTGTGATCAAAAGCGGCACCATTATTATCTTAAAGTTGTCGGTCAGTAAGTCATGTATAGCACTTTTTGAAATGCCTATCCCTTCAGCTAGGTCACACATCTTCAGCTGACGATCATGCGGTACCATTTTGCCGACTTTCTTACGATTAACCGTTTCTAGCGTTGATACCTCAAATGGTCGGCTACTACGATGTTTGCCTTAGGCCCAAATTCACAGCCATTAGTTAACTAATAGTTTAACCACTAATATTTGATTCACAGCTACGATTAGTTAAACCACCAAATGTCATTGGTTAACAAATAGTTATACAATAGCTGCTTCGTTGTAAACTTTATTAGTATTCTTATTTTGTGAAAAAATTTAGACACATTTCACACATACACACATATGTTATCAATCACCTTCTTTGTATTTAGCTGTAACAGATTATTTCTTTTTTTATTTTCTATTATATTTAGGGATTTCCGAACATATTTCAGCACTAATTCAATATCTTGCACCGTAAAGTTAGACGAGTGAGTAATGTTTTATCAATTTTTAAGAAGGATAAAAAGAGCTGCCAATAGTGAAATTTAACAATTTGATAGGGTTACCATTCTTTGTTCATATTAAGAACTTTAGGTATACAGTGTGTTTATTTTTCTTGGCGAAGCATATGAATTATTAGTTAAACAATAGTTATCATTTTAGTTTACTTATAATTAACTAATGACAGTAAATTTGGCCCTTAGCAGTCCGTACGGCTTCGTTTACTCTGCCACCCAATATTTTACAGTCGTAAACGAAAAAACAGACTCTCCCAAAAGTAGAATATATTTAGTTCGTCTTTACTGTTCGTTGGACTAAGAATTTTCTAATGAAGTATTGAATTCATTACGGTGACCAATTTTTTCTATGTTTACAAATTCACTGAGATTGTCTATTTTTATTGGCTCAAAAAACCACTAAACAATGTGGCGCATTGCAAGTTAAACCACACAAAGGTATTTATGTTTTAAATAATTTCGAATTTCAATAGCACTTAAATGACATTTAAATACGAAGCCAAAAATTGTCGTGTAAAATAAGCAAAATTAATAAATGGAAATTATTGAAGAAAAATAAGCAAGCTGCATTTGTTAAAAAAAAGATTGATTGAATGTTGAGAAATCTAATAATTTTAATTCTAATAAATTTTTGTTTATAAAATTAAAGGAATTCGTAATTATTAAGTAAAATTAAGAATGCCACTCATTCCAGACTTCGCTGCGTTTTATGTGTTTAAAAGCATTTCCACTTCTGATTTTTTAACACTTGCAACCACTCGAGAAGGGAATGATGTAACAACTTTACACCAATAAAAATCGTTACAAAAACTGAATGTTAAAATAAAAAGAATAAACACCGATACAATTTGTTTTTATTCTTTTGTGTTCCTCTTTTCTTCGGTTGGGTGAATGTCTTTTTAATTTCAATTTTAAAAATGCATTATACCATAAAAAACTTCATTAAAATTCTTTTCCACCAAAAAAAACAAAAAAAAGGTGAAAGAATGACAAATGTTACATTGTTTTTTTATTGACACAAATGTGCATTGAGTCGTGTTGGAATATTACCAGTATGCAGTTTCTTATCAAAAAATAATAATAATAAAAATAATTTGGTAACATATGGATTTGGTATTAAAAACACGTTTTTGTGAAGGTAATTGAATTAAAAACGCAAATAAGGTGTTGTTTTGGATTTGGATGACTCCAATATATTTTTATGATCATGTTAACTTGGTAAGGCCGGAGCAGTAAATTTGAAGAAAAAATTTTGTGGGAATGATGGTAGAAGGGGTAGTGGACGTACGATTTGTATCCTTTTTTTTTTGTTTCTAGACTTGAGCAGGGAATTTCTTTAATAAGCTAATCGAGTGCAGCTAAATAATCCCTGAGTGAAAAGTGTGGCAAAAATATATTACTGTGGGAAACAAGCTTCCTCTCTTTATTAGAACACAATAAAATAGAGTAAAACATTGCGTTGATCCTTTTATGAACCATTAAAATTCGATACCTGCTCTAGTAAGTCACATATGGAAAGAGATACTTCATAGCTTCTTGTGAGATCTAAAAGCTCTGTTAAGAAAAACAAACGCGATATTCGCTGATTTTATAGATTTAAAACTCGCATCGAATGCTAAAAATTTTGGCATTCCGTAGCCATATTTTTATTTTCTAGGTTTTCTCAAATGGCCATTCGAAACGATAAAAGAACCCTAAAGATTATTTT
Organism: Nowickia ferox; assembly: GCA_936439885.1. NCBI lineage: Eukaryota > Metazoa > Arthropoda > Insecta > Diptera > Tachinidae > Nowickia > Nowickia ferox. Next base: position 115,774,502 of record OW387025.1, read on the forward strand.
CAAATACCTGTTCAATGATACCCATTTCAATATAGTTCGCCTCCTTTCAATTAGTTTTTCTTTCCACATATTGGATTTTTGACTACCCACCAAACCAAACGCTCCGAATTCGTAAAGAATTCGTAAGGACTGGTCGACAAAATCTTTCGATTTCGGAACCGTAATATTACCAAAATCGTTACGACTTTTTTATGAAATGGTTGACACGACTTCGCAACGATATGTCCGTACAAAATCGAGACGATATGTCAGTGGGAATTCGTAACGACATTACAGTTGGGCATAGTTGTTCTTTTTGCGGATTGTTCTTGTTTGTTAAAAAAAAAAAAGAACTAGTTCGTTCTTTTCGTTCAGTTGTTCAGTGAAGAACATGAACAGAGATTGCAAAGTCATCGAATCCTCTTTAATGGTTTCTTCGTGTGTTGTTATTCTAAAGTAATTTCATTTTATACTTCGGTCCAAAACTGGCCCTTAGTACGTAGTTTTTGTAAGTAAATGGTAAAAATTAATATTCTTGCATGAAAATGCTTAAATAAAGTCTGTAATCATTTGAAAATAAATGAAATTTATTTGCTGGTGGTTAAGCGATGTCTATATGCATTTCATTGTTGCTTTAACAAATCGTCTACTGATGAGTTCCAAAAGCAGGAACGAAATGCATATAGACAATTGCTTAACCATAAAAATAAGCCAAATCTTCAAATTAAATAAATAAAGACTTTATGTCAAATAAATATACTTCGGTATTTCATATATGTATACTAATATGTAATCGTTTTCACATTATCTTTATAATTCAACACAACAAATTCTTTTCATTTTGAAAGTGTTCATTTGTACAATCGTATTTTGTGCTTTAGAAATTTAACTTTTTGAACGAAAATACTTAAAATGAAATCCGTAATCAATTTAAAACAAATTTTAATCTCTTTTTTTAATTCTAATAATATTTTTCACAATCTGGTTTTTATTTCAACACTACAAATTCTTTATTTTAATTTAATAAAACTCGCTTCTTCATTTCATTAATTATACATTTTCTGTTGTTTGTTTTGATTATTGTGCCAAAAATTTATTGGCACACTTTTTGTCTCTTTACGCAAATCAGAAACAATAATCTTTTAATTGAAATGTTTTGCATGTGTATTGGTCAGGAACAGAGAATAATATAAACAAAACAAAGACCAAAAACGAATGAGAGAAAAAGAAAGACCAAAAGAACAAGAAAGACCAAAAGAACAAAAAGGAAGAACTAGACTGAACTAGTTCAAATTGTCCACTTAAGGGAATAGTTCAATTGTGCTAGTTCGTTCCTTTACAGCACAAATCTAAACGACATGTATGTAGGTACGATTTCTTTTTGTTTGTAGAGCAGAGTACCCCGCTTCACCGTTACTCACAATAATTTTTTTATTAATATATTATATTATATATTAAATTTCCACAGATTTTTACTTACATGTGTGTATGTACTTAAAAATCAAAGTTTCAATGTTTTTAAAATTTTTGTAAAAAATATACATATGTTTCAGACAAACTACCGAAATGTCTTAACGAATTCGGTACGACAAGTCGATGCATTTGGTTTGGGGGGTATTTTCATAAATTTAGAGACGCTCGAGATGTTTACTGGCTTATTAATAAAAAATAATTCAGGTTTATTAAGCGCTTATTTGACATATTTCTATCGAAAATTTGTCAAATAAACCTGAAATAAACCTAAAATATTTTTTATGAATTAGATCGTTTAAGTTTATTTCAGTACTTCCTTTTTACTTTTTCTCATTTTCAAACACATTTTTCAATATACATATCTGTGGCATTGTGCAATAATAGTTTAAGTCGACTTGAGAAAATTTTGCTTTTTATACTGTATTATGTACCAGTTGAAAGTTGCAGTGATTACAATGCGATATATGCACGGATCACGCTAAAGGACAAGCATGCGTTAAGGCTCAGTTAGCCGACTGTAATGGAATGTATCTGCAACGGTAGGAAACAGCTGATCGATATTAATATGTGGAAATGTACAGATTCTTACACTCCGGTTACATATCTATAACCAGCTTCATTACTTTTCAGATAACAATATCGATCAGCTGTTTCCTACCGTTGCAGTTACATTCCATTACAATCAGCCTTTAGAGGCGTTTATTATCTTAGCGATAGCGTCAAGACCAAGCTGAGTTCATACCAAGTGAACTAATTTTGAAATGAAATGCAACAATGCAGAAAAGACATGTACATATGTATGTTGGTGTTGGAGTATGTTGGTGTAAAATTTCCTGCTGTCAAAAAATTTCCAAATGTTTTACTTTACTTGACACAATCTGATCACCATCTCCTGAAACGAGAGCAGCTTCCTCAAAACTCTGGAAAACACTGCTTTGCTTAAGTCGACTTAAGCGATTATTACATATTGCCACATATATGTCCCCATACGTCAAAATACTGTCCGATTTTCTGTCTGCAAAATATGGAAGGCGGTCAGGCAGACCAGTTGAAAGAAGCGTGCATGAATTAGTGAAAAGTTTGCATGTATTGCCATCGTCACGTCAGCACTGCCAGTATGTGTATTGTCTATGTTATTCTATTTAGACACAACTCGTGTTGGGATGTAAAATGTGAAAAACTGTAAAACATGTTTGGAGAAAATACAAGAAATTCATCACCTTCAGCCATAATAATTTCTTTAAATGTCAAGTCATAACAAAACTGGTGATGATTATAAATAATACTGGTAATTTACTTTGGGAAAAAACAGAGAAAAAAGAAAACAGCCAAACCTAGTTTTTTATTTTTATTTTTATAATGAAAATGCTAGACATTTACAGGTAAACAAAGTAATTCATTTTGTACTCAATTTTCATTCAGTTGTGCACTACTTGCGTAGAGATTTTTGCTGAAAGCAGGGCATTTACCACAAACTTGTTGTGTTAAATCGGGTTAAAAAAGGTTCGGCATATATGGGAATTTTTTTTAACTTCATTTTCAGAATAAACATATGTACATATATGTATACCCAGCAAAAAATTAATATACAAATGATTAATTACAGCATTAATGAATTCAGCTCCAAGTAGTTCTATTTCTGGTGAAATATCAATGAATTTAACACATGGTTGTCATAGGACAGAAGTGATCAAAATAACTGAATGATATACGCTAAAAAGGTTGTCTAGAACAATTTTTGATTTATACAACAGATTATTAAATTTAGTACCTGTAGTGATTGGTATGCAATGAAAGTGGTAAACCTTTGGAACTATATAGTTCCGAATTTTTCTGCTGGGTATACCCATAAAAAAATTAAGTAGTTCAAAGCGTTTGGTAATTTTTACGCCTTTTTAATTATTAAAAGAAGCGAATTCATATTTAACGCCTTCCTAAGTCCGAATAAATTCGTCATTACTGAAGTGATGAAAATTATCATCCAAAAAGCTTTAACATCGGGGAACATGCTCTATAATGGATCTATACCGACTTATAAATTTTTTTTTGCCTTTGCATAAACGTCTTCGAATTCGATTCATTTATTTTAATGAATTTTATGAAGTTTATTTAAATTCCGCACAAACACATAATCCCTAATGAGATCCTAATGTAAAATTCACTCATTTCCCCCCCCCCCCCCCCCCCAAATTGAACCAGTTCATCATCACTTGATATAAAAAATTAATGAAGTCTTTCAATAAAACTGTGACGTGGAAATAAAGTCAAAAGTCATTTTGTCCCTGCAAACAAAGATGTTGAAGTGTCTCAAAATATCTTTACAGAACTACATTTTTTATGTAGAAATCCATAAGCTCTTTCTCTTGCAATATATAGATATACATTTATGTATTTATATGGATTAAGTCTTCAATTGAAATAAATTTTGCAGATATATGGCTCGATTATGAATCGCAACCGAACTTCAGTTGCATTGTCAACTGGCAACGCAATCGAAACGAAAATTAGTATTATATATGACAACTTTCTCCAGTTGCCTAAAAGTTATGGAAAGATAAAAGGCATAAAGATGAAAGAGATAAGAATAAAGATAAAAGGTATAAAGATGATTAGCTCAGTGGAACTATTTTGCAATATCCATTAGACGACACTTAAGGAACAATCCTAATCATATGGAACTAGCGCAACTGAAATTAACAGCTGTTAGTTGTCATCTGCCATACGTAAGAACAATTTGGTAACTGGCAACGCATCTAAATTTCGGTTGCCATTAATAATCGATTTTGTATTTATGTACTCGTTAAACGACTGCAGTTGTCTTAAAGAATACCCGATCTGCTTAACTTTCGTTTTTTGTTATGCCTGCCGGACTTGCTGTCTTCGAATACAGAGAAATACCTTTGACCCAAATGCTAATTTCTTAAAATTTATCATTTCTAAAGAGGTTTCACTTTATTTAGTTAATAAATATGATACTACATATATAAATTAAACTTTAGCCTTTACTTGATAAGTTACTTGAAAGGGATTTCCTTCATAGTTAATTTTAGAGATTTTAAAATGTTTTTAGCGGAAGGAAACCTGGCAAAACCTTCGTAAAAGAACATTATGTATATCGTTACCTTAATATATAACGGCCCTAACTCATTATTTTTCTGAAATCGAGATTTTTGCATTTTTCGAAGTTCTTCCACCGAAATATACAAATAACTCAATTTCAAAAAAATAATGAGTTAGGGCTTTTCCATATTAAGGTAATGATATATAGGTTTAATTTGAAATTCTCTTACTTCACAGCAACATAAATACTTGTATCAGTTAATATGACGAATTCCTGGTTATCTGTCAGCCTTGGTAGTTCACGGAAGCAATGCACACGAAGTCCCCTACGAAGTCCCCTAATCTGTTTTATGATTAGTTCAGTTTTTTTCTTCGTTGGTTCTTCCATTCATTTCGGAACTTTTTAAGTGCATAATTGTTTCTACATTTATAATTTTATATAAAATTCAATTTAAGCATTTACAGATGAACTATTTATCTCATCATAAGATTAGTTATTTAAAATGCCTCGTTCATGTGTTCATAGATACATACATACGTACATACATCTAAGTGCACTTATCTTCATTTAAGCTTTTGAATATATTGGAAAATAGTGGACAGTTTGTAATGATGGAATGAAGGCTCTCATAAAATCTTGGCACTTCAAGTATTTTAAGCCCTTTTATTTTGGTTTTTGTTGACGTTTTCTGTATTGGATTTGAAAATTTTGTTTGGTAGAAATATAAATTATGTACATACATATGTACATACATATGTATTTCAGGTTTGAAGTTCATGATGAATATTGTTTTTTTTTTTGTTAATATGTACTCGTAATTGAATGTGAAAGAAATAAGTTGAATATTACGAAGATAGCATGCCACTTTGTCAGATGATCTTCTATTGGTTATTACAGTAATTTTCGCTTAATTGATTTCAAAAAATGCATGTTTTTGTATTAAACGGTTAAAACTCTGTTAATTGATTCAATAACACAATTGTGTGCTCTTTGAAAATTATATAAATTGGTAAATCACTTAAGCGGAAACTACTGTATCCACGTATTTGTAATTTGAAGGCCAACATTTTCAAGAGGTAAATTAAATGATATACATACATATACATATTTTAACTTTGATCACAGTTACTAGAGCTCAATCCTTTGACTGTAATTGTAGACGAAAATCTTGCACATACTCGTAGACCACGTTATGCGTGTTCGAATAAAAATTGTGTAACATCACCTTAAACCTTAGTGACAATAATATAATAACGAACCGATGTTGTTGGCGATATAGTTGTTTTTGTAATTCGAAAGACAGGTAAGGAAAAAAAATAACATAAATTAAATGAATAAATATGCCCCCTTTGAATATTATTGTCTATGCTGCACAGAGAGATACGATACTTCTCGTTAATGCATTCTTAGGACTTGTATTTAAATACCACTTAAAAAACAATGAAAGGCAAGAACAAAAAGAACAACAACAACGGAAGAAATGCGTAGATATCATATCAATAAATTTATCTTGTGTGTGAGTGTAAGTTTTGCTTGTAGAATCGAACGAGTACGTCTACCACACATGTTGTGATTTAAATATGAATAAATAAGTAAATTCAAAAGGGGACAAACACTGAAGTGCGAGTATCACATGGCATCGAAACAATCAAATAAGAAGAATGCAGGTAAAAAGAAGTACAAAACATTTATTCCACACATATCGGAAATCTTCATTCTACCTACTCTAGGTATTTCCATAGGCGTAGCAATGCCTTCTAGGCAAAAATTGCTTTTGCTGTCCTACAATTATTAAAAATTGCCTGTAATTATTTATTTTAATATTACTCATGAAAATCACCACTCGTAATGCCCCCACAGAAATTCTTTTTTTATCTCCGCCAATGGTTATTTCTTTTTATTTAGTTGTTGGCTTGTACATATTTCTGTTTCTTTAACTCTGCCGGGTTTCAAATGTGTACATTTAAATATTCAAGATAAAGGATTCAAAACTTGTGTAGGGTTATATAAAAAAAATTTATCTGAGGCAGTTAATTTTTCATGTCAAGACACAAGTAGGGATACCAAAATTCATAAATTTCGAGATACGAATTTCAAATATATTTTTAATTGAAAAAGAGAAGTAACACTCAGGCAATAAATGCCTGCTACAATTACCAGGTGTTACCTTCTTTTATCAAAGGGATAGTGACAGATATTGTAATATTTTGAGATCCAATTTTTTCAATTATAATTTACGAATTATGTAAAATCTTAACTGCTTAGATTTGAAGTTAAATACATACATGCAAATCTGTAGGGAACCGTGCGTGATATTCACAATTGCAGTTAAATTGGTGCAATCGGAGGAATTTAATGACCTGCCTGTATGCCATAAAATGCAAGTTAATAACGACTTGGTGAACATTTTTTTTTCCTCTTTTAATACTGTCCTCTCTTAATACTACTGCGGATAATATAGCATATCTTGTCACCATCATTATACGATCAACAAGGCAGCAGTCCTGCCAGCGTTTTTTTTTTAATTTTCAAATTACACATAAACTGTAATCCTTTTTTTTTTGTTTGTTTAACTTTATTTAAATCTGTAAACATTGTTTTCTTTATTAAAGAGTAGATTTTGTAAATACAAAAGATTTTTTCGTTTTGAAATTTGTATGGAAAAATATTTTTTGAAACGAATTTTTGTTATTTTTCATACAAATTTGAAACGCTTAGAAACGAAATTTTTAGAAAATCTGCTATAAGTTTTAATATTTCATCGCACTTTTTCTCAAAATTAATATCTATTTTTTTCAGTAAAATATTAATTGTTTCTAAAAAATACATTGAAATTTATTACTGGGGTTAGCTGGATCCCATGCATGTTTCATTGTTGCTAATGTAGATCATCAAATGACTGAAGATATTATATGAAACTTTCATTTAAACAAATAAGAAGCTCAACTAATATCATAGTTGAAACAGTAACTCAATAATCAATATGTGGGCATTTCCACGGGAATGTCCACTTTTTTGTCGCGTGCGACAGCGAACAATTGAGCTTGTATTTCGGAACAATGTGGCTCGATTATTCTTAAAATTTAACGTAATGTAGAGCTGCTAACAAAGACGTAAGAAATTCGTTTTCTTGAAAAAACAATCATATTTGCTTGATGTAACACGCGAAAAAAAGTTGACATTCCTGTGGAAATGGCCATGTTTTTTTATTTTCTTACTTTACCTTTACTAAATTGTTGATATTATTTATGTAAAATTTTTTGTACACTTGAATATTTTTATTTTAAACTGTCAGATAGTACTTTAAGGGTCGAAATCTTTCAGATTCCTCATCCACAATTTACAAAAAGATTTCTTTCAATCCCTGCTATTTGCCAAAATTTCGTAAAGTCAAACTGTTACCAACTTTTTGATTTTCTACGAACTCTCTTCTTGCGTCTTTTTGATATCGATAGTAAGTCTTACCAATATTAAGCCCATAGGGAACAAGTACTTTAGCTCCGTCATCCGATTCAATCGATTCATCATCACAAAAAGGTCGTGAGTGAAATTTTTACTATTTCACAAGGAGACACGAGTTAAGTTCTAATAGCTTTTGACTTGCGTTAATAAAATCAGTATTTTTGGAGTGAAGTATTAATAACAGCCTGACTGAGTATATAGACGATTTAATATTTTGTATTTTTTTTGTGCTAATTTTGTCCGTTCAGTGTTTGGACTAGAAATAAATTTAAAGTGAATGTATAAACTTCCATTCCATGCCCACATTTAATAGTCACTGCAACCAAGACGACTCGGCACAAAAAAATTTTTTATTGCTTTGGCTTCTGCAACTTAATAAATAATAAATATTGAGAGTAACATGCTGCCATTTTTTAGGTTATTTCTGGTCTTATTTAAAATTTAAATTTGTTATTCTCAGGATTTCCTGTTTGAAAGTTCGAGTAATTTTAATTGCGATTCTATAAATGTTAACAAAGTTTTATTTGCAATCCATAAATATTCATGCAACTAGAAAGAAACTAAATAATTATGGGAAATAAAAAAATCTTTATGGATGTATGTGATATATGAAAATTTATGTCAATTTTACGACCGAAAGTTTCATATTATTTTCTATTCGTACTTTGTAAGAAATGTGTGACTAAATTATTATTTCAATGTGCCGGAACTAATATCCTCTAGACGATTTTAAGTGTAAATCAATGAAGTTTTTAAATTGTTTTTGGTACCAGCAACAAGTGTTTTGTTGTATCTACTAGTGCTATTATTATGATTAACACGTGCTACTGTAACATAAAATATACTTTTCATTTCCAGCACATAGAAAGTAAACTCTGCAGTTTTAGAGGCTTGTAAAAAAATAAATAAAAGTACAAATAAATCTAAATCAACAGCTGTGATTTCAAAGGACATTTTAACTAAAAATTTAATTCGCTACCATGACGTTTACAATAAAATAACAACGTATGTACATATACTCGTAAATCACTGGAAAACATTTTATTCCAGTCAATCATACGAACAGTTATTAAAGTACTAAATGAAAACGCATAACAATAATTTCAATCACTCAAATGCATGGACGCAACAAATACAACGAACACAAATCTTTACTTGCACGCCAGCAGACCCAGAGCCCTTATCATCCACTGCACGAGTATAGAGTCAATTGCGCCCAAAAGACATAAATTAAACTTACATATAACGTTAAAGAATATTGTTTATTTTATTTCTGTATGTGAGTGCTTAATTACTGACTAACATAACGAATGACAGCAACAGAAAAATAATTGAAAAAAAAACTTACGAGTCACCGCTTAAATTACGAGTATGTGTGTGTGATTTCTTCTTCTTCTTACAGTTGCAACAATTTAAAAAGCAAACACTTAAAAATTTCGTTTTATTTTTACCGATTAAATGATTTGAAAATCTCTGCAGCAATGAGAGTGCATTACAATGGATCCACGAAGATGCTAATTATATTACCACCACTGTGTTTACATTAGCCACCAAGCAGAAAGATATTTTAAGTACTCTGCGGCCAGTCCCCATTAACAACTTTTTATTGTTGGAAACACACCCGCATTTTCGTCATAAAAATAAAAATTTAAATAAATTTGCTCTTGCTGACAAATCTGGAAAGAGAAACTGTTCGAAATAAAAATGAAAATATTTTGTTATTTTTACAAAACTGTTTTTAATAATTAAAAATGAATAAATTTCAATTCAATGAATATTTTCATTATCGCTTTCTGGAAGAATCATACAAATTTACAAAAGCTTTTAAACCACATATTGTTAAATTTATCCAAACCAAGCAAGTAAACGCTTAACTTCACAAGCAGATCGTAAGGTGAAGTTTTACTCGTTAAGGATTTAGCTCTTCACACATACCCAAAATATCGGAATATCGCTCATCCGAGAGTATCAGAATCAATCTTTTATTACGAATATATTTAATTATCTTTGAAAATAAGCGGAATATACAAAAAATAATAAATTTAAAACAAGGAGCGACAAAAGTGTTCACACATCGCAAGTATTTTGTTTTGAAATAAGAAATGAGTGAAATTTTTTTATATAAAATAAATGTTTTGTTAATCCAGTGTTATTCTCAATCACTTCCTACACACGTCTTTGGCATTGATGAGACCAGATTTCATGAGAAATTTAACTACAGCTGTTTTTAAGGATTCCTTGTTAGTTACATCAAAATGTCAATTGTTTTTAAGGGGGATTTCAACTAACTTGTTGCATAATAAAGCAATTAATCTCTGAAAATGTACGCATTATGGCCTCGTTAATCAAATCGTAGTGTGCTGTTGCGTATCAGCTGACAAAACCCGTAACATTTAATAAACATGTTGATGCTTATTGAAAATGTGTTGGCAGCATTTGCTAAGTAAAAATCTAGAGAAAATAGATTTTTATGAGAAAATGTCAAATTCTGGCAAAGATAAATAAAATAACAACTGACACATGTAAGGGCAGTCTTACGTGTTTACTAACTGACATCCAAAATTAAACGATGCGGCAACTTCTAACGCAAGACGTTGCGGTTTGACTAACGAAGCCATTATGCTTGGCATAGTTTTCCAGTTGGAAAATCCATTGCTGTTTAAGACCCAACATATCAACTGATGACTGCAAATTACATTCTAAAAGTTTTTTATATGTGTAAGTTGTTGATGAATTCCCAAAAAATTATTGAGAATTACAAAATTACAAAAAAGTAGGCAAGAAAAGAAACGTTTTCGAAAAATAAAATAATAAACATTATCCAGCATTGTTGCCATATTTTTCATGCATTCAGACGGGCTTAACCAACAATAAACGAAATTTTTAAATTCGTATTAATTTTGACACGTGGTGTTAAATAAAAATTGAAAACTGCTAAAAAAAACTTTAGCGAAAAATATATTAATGTTGGATTATTCTGATTGTTTTATTATTTTATACACAATACCGTTATACGTGTTGTGCAAGTCGGAATTTCTTTGGACAAAAATTTACGATTGGTTTTCGCAATCTAATGGTTCTAGTCATAAATATTAAAATCTATTGGCCAATTCAAAATTTTTGTTTGAAAGCAAAAAAGAAAAAATATATATATTGAAATAATTTAAAAATATATTGAAATAAATTATCGTATGGAAAAATCTTGAAACACTTGTGTTCAAAATAATAGCGGAGTTCGGTGCTTTTGTTAGCAAACAAAAACTACTAAATGTTGCTTTTGGGAGTTTCCACAATAAACAATAAATCACACCTTACAGTAACGACCGTTACTTTTTTAACTGTCAAAACGAGTTGCTTAATTTTTGACCTACGACAGCATCAAGCATCTTTAGCAACCGAAAGAATTCATAAAAATGTAATTTAAATACTTGTTTGACCGTTAAACCAGTAACGGTCGTTACTGTAAGGGGTCATTTACTGTGGTAACACCCATTTGTAACTGCAAAAGACCATTTGCCCCAACCATCCAACTCCGCCGATACATGTAATTGTCAATATTTTCATTTTGAAATACAATTTGTTCTAATTGTACGACTAATTGTTGCACGCATGCATACTTATATGTTCAGAAATTTTCATTTCAGTGAATTTTTGTTTGAATTTAAAATTTTTAAATTGTTTACAAAAACTGGTCAAATAGTTGCAAGTCAATATTTTTATTACAATTTTCTTATGTCTGCTTGTATCGCCTTTTAGACGCCTTCCTTCTTGGCCAGCGTTTCATTTCTCTTGGGGCCTTTACTTTTTGCACGATGCAATAATGAAAACTCTACATGTAACTGGTTTGGTTGATTAAAGGTTTCTGTTTCTTTTTTTTTCATAAAACTTTTAAAGTTAAAAGTGTTTTGTACTCGTATCTGGTGTTTGGTGTTTTTTATTTTTGCTTTTTTGGCCTAAAGTTATTAAAGTGGAATTGAATGTGTGGGTTGCTTTAGTTTTTGCTTCCATAAATATTTGAAATATTTTAAAGTTGTGTGAAATAATTTTTAAGTAGCACCTGTACGATTTTTTCTATTGTAAAGTAATTGCAACTTTATTACTTATAAAAATTTCTCAATTTAATAAAACTTTAGAACAGTTTCAAGAACATGTTGTTAAAAAAAACCCTGTAATATTTTGTTCTGTGTACTCTACTGCCATTCTAGTTTGTATATCAAGTGGTGCGTTGCATACGATCTGCTCATTCATTTAAAATTTTATTAAAAAACTATCATAAGTACATATGTACATATGTATGTGCATAGCTATGTCATTTTGTTTAAGCAAATGTTATGACTTTCAAATATACGAGTAAACATGTGTTTTATTTTAATTTAGTACAAGTACATTTTGATACAAAGTTTTAACTGAAACACATGTTAAACATTAAAAAAGTTGTATACCCAATTTGCTTGAAATTTTTTATGAAGCCACTATATACGAACATGTACATATGTATGTATGTATATGTATGCAAGTATGTGTATATATGTATAAGCATGTACGTGCGTACGTATATTAAATTGCACTGTTAATTTCCGCCACTAACATCTGATTCCTCTTAATCGAACGGGGGCTTATCGCTTGTGCCTTTTTATACATAAATAACTAATAATAATGGAAAAACAACATAACCCTGAATGCAATAAATATTTATTAGTTTTTAGTTATTTCATTGTTTGAATTTTTGAATTATTTATTGATGTGTTTGTTGTTCTATGAATTGCACTTCCGTTGTGAGTGTCAACCTAATGAACATTTTGTAAACAAGCGAGAACAGAAATAAATTCACAACATTTTTACCAAAACGTGGTGTGCCAACAGCAAAATAAATTTGTTGAAGAATTTTATGAATGCGTTCTTTGTCTGTATTTGTTCATCATTCCTAATTTGAACGTTTGACCTAAAATTCACTTGTTTTGGTTAAAGTTCTTGTCAACAAGTCAGTCACTCCTTTGTTATGGTAGAAGAAGAAGGCAGCTCGTTGTGTGAAATACGGATTAAATATTCAAATAAATTATGCGAATTTTCTTCTTAATCTTCAAGATAATGTAAAAAATGTTGCGCAGTAATTTGTTGTTGATTTCTATCTTCCAAATAATCACGTTCTTCTACTCAGCAGTTCGCATGTATGTATGCACGTGTGTCAGTTTTCAAATGAAATATTTCACTACATATCCCAGCAAACAGGTGGATTTGATGATCTACAATTGAAAAGGATTAGAAGTTGAATTCTCAAATGATATAGGTATATATTAGTAATTTCAGATGCATATCGTTACCTAAATTGAAAAGAAAATGCTTCTGTAAAAGAAAAACCTCCTGCTGGATTTCAGATGACAACAGATTTTAAGCATATGTATGTATGTTTGTGTGGAATGTGGAAATTTTTATTTTGGCAATTAAGACTGAAGAAAAAAAATTTTAATTAAATCTGCTTTTGCAGCATTTGGATAAAAAAATATTAAAAACAAATAAGAGTCTAAAACTTTACTACTTACTAAACACTCCATGCTTTATATCAAATATTTTAATATTTTAGCTAAATGTGTTGTTCTCAGTACAGTTTAACATATTCGGCCACGGAAAACAGTGTTCTCTCTTTTATCAGATAATTTAGTGCATTCGAAATTAAGTTCGTATAAAACATCTCAAGCATATGAAATGTTAAAACCAAATAAAAAGCTTAAATAAGTGAGCTTTCTTGTTGATTTTTTCCTGAAATTTGTCGGTTTCAAAACGAAATGGTTTTCAGAACCTGGCCGATTATGTCAATATTATATAATCCTCGAAGAACGTTTAAATTTTATATTTCGGTAATAAAAATGTGGAAATTACAATCGAACAATTTAGTTTTAATTCTAACTTATTTTACATATTCATAGATATGTCCTGAAAATTGTGTTTGAGAAATCGCCCGAGTTTTCGTATACATACTTCTATTTTATAAGAAAATAAATTAAAGATAGAGATTTTTCTTACTTTCGGCTACACTGCTCTTAATGAAAATTTAATATTTTTTAAAAACCATTTGATATTTCTTATTTAATAAAACTCTAAAAGAGGTAAAACGTGAATGGCACAGACGAATGTGATGAAGTTTTGACCACAAGTAATTTTATAAAAATATGATAACAAGTGAAATAAGCCCATTTTTCTATTCTATTAATAAGGGATTACATTTCAAATTAAGTGATACCATACTATTTAAAAGGCTTGATTTTGTGTTTGTTGGGATGAAGTATTTCGATTGCGAACATACATACATACATGTATACATATTTATGTACAAATGTATGTGTGTGTGTATGCATGTGCACTCGTATGTCGTCAGCCTATTAAATAGGTCAGCAAAATGAAAATATGAAGATGGCTGTAATTCTGAAATGTAAAATGTGATGTTATGAGATGCTGCAGCCGTCGGCTATAGCGAATTTCTCTAAAAGTCGAATTTAAGTTCGCCGACATACATAATGTTTCGGACCACATCAAAAAACTAGCAAAAACGTTCAATTTCAATCGCCAATGTCTTACACAATCAGCCCGTGCAAGTCGAAAAGTAAATTTTTCAGGAGATGACATTTTTCATTTGCTTTCAATAATGGGAAAATTGATAGTATTCCAATTTTTTATTTTAGAAATATAGAAACGTGCGCTAGAATTTTTAATTAAACTGATAAATGAAAAAGGGTTTGTTAAAAAGTGTATATCAGTATCTAAAACTTAATTAATTAATTAAGTAATTATGTAGTTTAAAAAAGATTTATGTTGGTTAAGCATGTCTAGATGCAATTCGTTGCTGCTTAGGCAACTCATCAGTAGACTTCTAACAAACTTCTAAAAAGCTTCTTTCCATTATTAAATAAAAATAAGAAATTACAATTAATTGACTTATTTAAACGAAAGAATTCGCTTCGCATGAATGTTAAAAATATGCGCATGCATACAAATGTTCTTAGTAAGGTGGGTCGCTTAATTGATAGATTGATTGGTTTGTTTGGAATATACATATTTATCAAAGTGCTCAATAAAAAATTAGATTAATTTTTCTCCTTTTCTTTTTGAGAGACAAAAGAAGGCAAAAAATTAACTTATTCTGCAACTATATCAATCAGAATTAAGAAAATGTAACTTTGTTTTGGCCTTCCCACTTTTATAAATATAAGACGGTCTTGCTTCAGGCCAGACAATCATTCAAAATGAGAAATAAAAATATGATGACCAAAATGCATCTGTAAAATGAGCAGTAAAAGGAAAACAATTCCAATACGAATATCAAATATTGAATATTTTCGAATTTATTTTTAACTCTAAGACCTGACTAATTATGACTTCAATCTGTGTTTATTTTGCTAGTTATTATCTATATTTTTATTTAAAAGTCCACAAAAACTTTTATGCTTGTTTAGATTTTTTTATGTAAATTTTCTTTAGTTTCTCATGTCTCGAACATGAATAAAACTTGTATTTATTGACGCAGTCGTAGTGAAGTCACAGCCCGGCTAATTAACTCCTTTTTAAGCAAGTTTAAATTTTATACTTATGAACGATGACAATTTTCGCACTTATCTGCATTTGGCATCTGACAATACTGCCAAAATGGGCATTTAAATAATTTAACATGGTATTGTTGAAAAAAAGAAACAATAAAAAATATATAGATTTGAGAATGGGGGAAGTATAGCCAACTAAATACGTACATGTTTCTATTATAAATGAAAGTGCTTAATTAAAATGATTTTATTGTTTAATAAAGTTTATAATTTCTTTTCCTCTTGTTCTTTAATTTTGATTTTGGACTTAAGCGATTTTCAGTGACTGCTGATAAAAAAGCAAGTTTTATTTGCAAATTAAAATTCATTGTTTGAGTTTGTGATGACGATCGTTCATACTCGTCTACAGATACAGATGTTTGATTTAAGATTTGTAAAAATTAATAATGCTTCATGAATTTTTAATATAACAATGAAGCAAAAAACAAAAGAAAAAAACCATTGACCATTGATTGATTTAAACAAGCTTCGAGTTTTTAAATGTGAAAAAGAAGAAAGAAGAATTGTAACAATAACTAAACGAAGTGAAAATAAACTCGAAACATCCAGTAGAGTTGCGAACTATTCGCGTACATCCACAACACTAGAAATAACTCTAACAATCTTGATGTAGTAAACTGTAAAGTAGGCTTTATTTTGAAATATTGAAAACAAAGAAAGATTGAAAAGAAGTGATCAGTGAAAGGTGAAATTTAGATGTAAAAAGGTAACCCGTTTGTCTATTTCAAACTTCTTTATGTCGACATTCATTATCATTATATCTTTTAATATTTAGTTGATTTGTAACATTGTAATAAAAAGACAGTTTTACAAATGGGAACTTTTTTAGAAGATCTGTGAATTTTTTTAAGGAGTTAGAAGAGCTCACATATCTTACAGTGAAAACGCGCCGTCTAATATAATTTTCTAATACTTTTATATGATGTTCCACTAATTTTTTCCGTTTCAAACATTAAGTCGATAGTGCCATCCATAGTAATACATATATATATATATATATATCACAACCCATGCCATAACTCAGCCTTCCCTTCTGTGTCTTCGTTGCAAAAATATTTCTATCTTCATCTATTCGTTCAAAATTGACAAAATTAAATTCATTATTTAAGTGATTAGCAGCGTATTTAGAACCGTACAGCTCCAATTCACACTGCCGGAACTGAAAATCAGTGAATTCTTGAGGAAGATGTAAAAATTTTAAATTTTGGCCTCCATATTGCAAGGATTTTAATATAATGGAAAATGTCTGGATATAGATTGTTAGAAAAGTGTACGACGGCTGAAAGAATTTAAAAATACAAAATTCAAAGGAGACTTTAAATATCCGTGAATTATACTTACATGGAATAATTAATTAATCTTTAAATAGCTGCTACTTATAAAATATTGTAGAGGATTAGCCCATTTGAAATTTCCAAATGCCAACCCACCTCCTAAAGCCGAAATTGAAAATGAAAACTTTATGTCTTTGAACTGTTGAATTATTCTACGAATGGTTATAATTGCGTTTCCCTTTCAAGGTTGGCACTAGACTCAATTTTCTCCAATCTGGAAAGAAATCCTAAAAGTAAGTAGACTCAATTATTACAAGATCGCTCTTTTCCTAAACGTACTTTTAAAGGTGTTGGCGATATTTTCTCATCCCATTTTTCTGAAATTCAAAATAAAACTGTTTAATTTTTATGACTTTATAACAATCGTCAATTAGAATTGCAATATATTTCACTATGTTTTAAAATCCAAAATCCTCTTAATTTATTATACACAGGAAAAAATTCAGCAATAAAAAAAGAAAAGAAAAGTGTTGTTATTTATTTATTTTCATTTAAAAATTTTATATTTTTTATATATCCGAATGTGAAGTCCTATCAATTTGTTCTTAGAAAGCTTGTGCATTGAAAAAAGGCTTTTTCACGTCTGTGATCGACTTTTTCACGTCTGTAATCGACTCAAATTTAAATAATTCTTTTTATAATGTTATATATTTATGTACGTAAAATATGTTTTATTAAAAATACATTTAAATTGATTATTGAGGGGTCAGCTGAATTTTACGCTCATTTCACTGTTGCTAATGCATATCATCACGGAACCTTTACCCTGCAATAGATGTACATTTATGAGAAGAATTATCTATACAGAAGAATTTTTTATTTAGCAAATTAAATTTTTTTCTTTCCAACAAATTCTGCCAGAAAGCACTTAGCAGAATTTTTTAAAAGTTGAATGCTTTTTAACTAGTGAAAATGCCAGATCTAGCAGTGAAAATGATAAAATGGCAACAATGGTATGTATGTATGCCAGTGTTGGCAAAATAAATCCCATAAAAATGTAAAAAAAAAATCTGGATGATTTGCTTAATTCCACATGAAATCGTTCAAGTTTGGCCCGACACTGAGACTACTGTATATTACAATTGTGTTTGAAATTGCTTCTAACCATATTTGTGCATGGTTACTAATGTAAGTAATTCTATTATTGTTGTAATTATTAGCAAATGTTCACAGTTTGTTTATTTACTTTACTATTGTTTTTGTTTTGTGTGAGGAGGGTGTAACTGGATATGTTGGCCATTTCTTTGCTGAATGCAGTACGAGTATTTCCAAGCAACAGCTGCCTCGTATGTATGCACATTATTTTACAGATGCATACTTTATCTTCACCTTAAAATCGGACACAACTGCGTGTATTTTTATTTTAAAATTTTAGTAAGTCATATGGTCAATGAACGATTATAATATTCAGTTTTTATAAGTACATATGCACATAAATACATTTTTACATCCGTATGCATGTTTTTAAGTGTGTGTACGTATTAATATTTCTGCAATCAATATCGATTCTATTCATAAGAATTTAAAAAAAGGTGTAAATTTTTTTTGTAAATTTTAAATTACAAGCTTCTTTAAGAATTCATTTACATTATTTTCATTCGATGGCACGTTCTTCCGCCAATGCAACCTGACTTTAAGCTTAAATTAGACGTGCCATACAAAACAGTTATTTGAAGGAAACTAATGGGCAACACTGTATTTGATTGTAGGTGACTCACCATAACGCCATAGCCATAATCTTCATATAAATAAACCAAATGTGTTTTGGTTATGGCTATGGTTATGGTAGTATGGTATGGCACGTCTAATCTAAGCTTTAAGCCTTAACTTACAAATAGGAGCTAACTAAATCCCGATTATTTAATTTTACTACTATTTTTTTATCGACTTCAACAATAGCAAGAGGTTATCAATTCGTGTGTATTTTTTTTTACCTTGTTACTTCATAACTCGGTACATTTTAGACCGATTGGACTCGGACAGACACACAGATACACAGACACACACTACAAACTTATAATACCCCTTTTTTTGGTCGGGTGATTATTTATTGTTATATATCACGTGGTTTTACTTAACCAATTTTTACGAAACTTACCGCACACCTTGAGCTCTAAAATAGACACAATTTTCATTTAAAAAATGGGCGGAGTCAGGCCCATTAAATTTAATATTTTATTTTAAGTGGTGCTACTTTACCGATTTTTACAAAACTTAACACACACCTTGAGCTCTGAAAAGCACACAATTTAATTTTATATTTCACGTACTTCTTCTTAAGGTTTTCAATTTTTTTTTGTTTGAAAGAGTTTGCTTCCAGTTTGATCCCATACATTTTTTTCAAAAATGTTCTATCAGATCTTTGCATGTTTTTTTGCAGAATTATTCTTATATAAAAGTCTAAGAAATTTTAATTTTTTCACGATTCATTTCTTTCGATGTTGTTGCTGCCGGACTAATAAATAACTGAGTTGATTCGTTAAATTTTTCCAATGATTTTTGTTAAAAGTTTTCTAACAGAAAACGACACTAATTGAACGTTTTATGAAAACAAGAACAACAAATTTTAAATGCAACAAAAGAGTTTTAGTTGTGTGCTATGGAGCTCAGACTAATGGTTGGTTGGTTTTGGATTTTATCAACCGAACAACACTGGCACTTCTAACTAAACATACGCTTTATATGTGTACATGGGACTGGGTGGGATTTTTTTTAATTCTTAATATATGCGTTGTCTAGAATATGATTCTGCAGTTTCTAAACGGACCGTCCGATTGCTATGAAATTTCATACAGCATTTGAGGAAGTGTCACATAACTTAAGTCTTTAAAGGGGCGGAGCCACAAAACCCCAAAGTGGGCAAGTTTGTTCTTAATTCATAATAAGTTTCCTTTTCTAAATCGAACAAGATTTGACTTCTCCATTAGCAGAACATTGGACCAAGGTTGGTAAAAAAGGCAAAACTTAATTTTTTCCTGAATATTTCCTAAACTGTAAGCGAAACCCCATAAATGTAGCAGACTTTTTTTTTGCTCTTGAAAAGAAAACATTCGCTTACAAAAAATCTTTTTTTTATCAGAACAAAAACATCAGCTTGGCATCGGCTTTAATTTTTCAGTAATCATCGGTTGCACAGTTTAGGGCTTTGTGGCTCCGCCCGTTTAAATATACACATATAGTCCAAATTTCAGACTTAAGCCCCACTAGGCACCTTTCTGGTGCACCGTCGGATCGAGCTGAAAAATTAAGACCGCATTTATGACAGCAAACATCATATTTTAGATAGTGCAAATATATCAATTAAAGAAAAAACCTTGCCACATGCACACGTACATATATGTATGTATATGTACTTGGATTGCATATCTTTGCAGACAAGATTATGAAATGGCAATTTCTTCTTGCAGGTTTCAAGCAAATCTGATCAGAAGTCTATAATTTATATATCGCTCATTTATTCAAACAACGTCGTAACTCAAAAAAGTACTTCATAACAAAAAAAAAACGAGTTTAACCTCGCGTTTCGGCCAGTTTCAATAAAGATAGTGATATGCAAAAAACGAAACTTTTTCTTTTCGGTAATTGATGCGGTACTTATTCACAGCTACGCTATTATTATATAGAAGCAGTCTTAAGACTATATTCCTCAGTAAACAGTCTACCGTCTCTTACTAAAGAGTTAGTGACCTTACCCAGAAAAAGTGGAGAGAAAGTTAAGACGATAAGAGAGCGATTTATTAAAAATGACGTGATGACATGAATCTCTGAAGCATTTTCAACAACTTGTTTTTACCTTCTGATTCGGTTTTCCGGCCTCCTGTTTTGTGAAAAACTGCTTGATGTAAATTAGGTATTACTGTATGCGGTACATTGCAATTTTTAATTCAAATCTTTCATTTTCAATATATTTTTTGTTGGTTCAAAATGGTCCCCTCAATATTGTCCTACACCTCATATGCAATAAAAATATTGACAGAGGACAACTTATTCTTCATGTAAGTTTTTGTTAATTTTAATTTACTTGAAAATTTTTCTACTGAACATATTATAAAAATATTAGTAAATTTACGGTGAAGGTCTTTAAATAAAAAATTTACTTGTTCATAATGTTCAGGCTAAATTACACAAAAAATGTTATGGTCCAAAAATAGTTCAAGAAAATTATTTTTGTCCCATTGTCGGATAATTACACAGAAATCGGCAACGCTGTATTAACTGCAAGAAATGACAGTCATTTTAATTTTAATAAATTTTGTAATGCAATTATGTTAACAAACACTCGCTTACATGCATAAGTACTCGTATATGCATCAGGAATCAAGAAAACAAGATTGCGCATTGCGCAACTCCGTTATTTTATTTTCTGCTTGTGACGTAGACATAGAATTTTGTTGTAAACAAAGTACATTGGTTGTGTAATGTGCTCTCTCTCTCTCTCACAGACACACTTTTTACAACAAACACACGTGTGTATTCTATATTGACGTAGATGCGCAGTAGAAAATTTGTTTCTACAGCTGAGTGCGCAATCTTGTTTTCTTGATTCATGTACATATGTATATGCATATGTACTTACATACATATGTACATACTCGTACTCGCACTCGCATTTGTTGTAAAGCAATACCAAATATCAGCTTAACTGCACAACATTAATTTATCACTCAATCAATGACAAAGAAATAGCTTCAATTTCCAAAAAAAATAAAAAATTATGTTGAGTAGATTAACAAGTTAAAATATGTACATTGTTTATTTTATAAGCTTTGAAAGAGACTTATTTGCCATTTGCCGCTTTGAACCAATATGTACGACGTATGATTGTAATTGTATACGAGTATGTACTCAGGTGCACAACTCAGGTGATGTCTAATGGATCGTGACAGACAGCTGCAATTATATATTTCATATTCATTGGACATTATTATTTGAAAAATGGTTTCAAACGACAGCTTTTTGCGTATGAATGCATCTGTATATTAATTTCTAGTCTGTATTGAATTCCAATTCGATGATCAAACGTCTTTTGCTAAATTTTTTCTTACTGTTCGATTTTCTTATCAAATTTATTAAATACATTTTCGATTTTTTTTTAAATTTTTGATGAATTTGCAAAAACGAATACAATGTGTGTATGTACGATTTTTAACAGGAATAAATAATTTATTTCACATTTACATTTTCAACTTTCATGATTTTATTTTAATTGATGTATCCTAGTCCTATTAAGGAGCGTCTTAATTAAACAAAAATGACCATTTAAGGTATTCTTATGTGAGTGCACATACCCCCAACAAATAACAATATTATGTATTATTGTGTTTGTGAAGGAGCACATGAATTTACACGTAACCATTTGCGGTAATAAAAATACTTGATGGTGAACAATGCAAGTCCTCCTATACGACACATTGATTTATTTACTTGAAGGCGTTAAAAATTGTCATTAAAATACCGAAGAGTAGAAATAAAGAAGCAAGCAGAACATAACAGTAGGGAAATCCCTCCATTTCCCTAAATCTTAAGAAGAGGTCGATTTAAAAAAAATATTTTTCGGCAAATTTTAATGTATTTAAATTACATTAGGCATGTACATACATATGTATGTACGTTAGCGGTAGACTAACTAAAATAAATAAATAAAATAAGGCAGCATTAGTTTGTATGTGCTGCTCTGTTCTGAATCAGCTGTTTCGTGTCTGGGTCCAACTCGTTCATTCGTTAGAGATGGGTCCAACTCGTTCATTCGTTCATTTTTGCCACAAACCTATGATCAAACCAATGTAATTTAAATGGGTTCGATCATAGATTTGTGGCAAAAATGAACGAATGAACGAGTTGAACCCAGCTCTAAATTCTATATCTGTGGTTTGGTTTTCCTTTTTCGTATTGTTCTGTTGCGGACAAATCTGTAGCAAATATAATTCAACGTCAAGTAACAGCCAAAAGTGTGTATGTATTAATTAGTGTGTTGTATTAGTAGTGTGTTATTAGTGTTGTATTTTGTATACAAGTGTAATCAATTCTATAGGTTGCCAGCTGATTCTTTTCACAGAAAAAGTAATTGCAAAATATTTGATACAGAAAAGAAGGGCACAGAACGGCAACGAAAAGTAAAAACTAAAGCAAAATAATTTTGTATGAATAAGGCCTCGAAAAATCGTATAGAAAAATAAATCATTGACAAAAAATCGAATCCTCCATCGCGCAAACCCCAATAGAGGCAACTGACTACAGTGGATGCGAATTACTATTATGAACTGCCCTATTTGATTATGAACAGAAACAATGCTTCTTTAATACAAGAATACATTGTAAAACCATCCATCTTTACATCAATGTATGTACATATTTATGTATGCAAGTGATTACGTAGTATGTACTCGTACATTGCATGAACGTATGCATTTATTCCTGTAGCCTTTCTGCTTAAATGAAAACAATGAGAACAATGCTCTAACGAGGACAGGATTCCCCGAGCGGTTAGTATTTATTATTTGTAGCGTAGGCTGCTGAAAACAAGGAAGGAAATAATTGGAGTCTTAAAGTACAAAATTATCCACGATGATGAGACTTTTACAGCCTTCCCACTTTCATTGCGGCATTGAAGGGTGCAACTTTTACAATTGAACAAATTATGCATTTGAAAGGTAATTGTGTGCATGTGTGCAAGGGATATCTGTAGCTATAAGTGAGTGGAAATTGTTAAAAATGGAGGAGTTTATTTATATGATCAAGCGCACTATTGCAAAATACATACAATCGTGAGTTAGTTACGACAAAAAAAAGACAATCAAAAAACACTTTCGTGCTTTTAAAACTACGAGTACCTACGTGTATGTAAACAAATGTAGTCGTATATATGTATGTACATACATCTATACATTACGGGATAAGAGTTTGTTTTATTTGAAAACTCATTTTTTTTGTGCAAATTTTTTACCTTTTTCTTCACTAATTGGCAAAAAATACCATTTATGGTATGAAAGCATTAAAGCGCGATTTCAGAACAAAATAAAAAGGAAAAAGTAAAACACAAGATGAAGGAACAAAAAACCTAATGAGACAACCAACCAACAATGATAACAACTGTCTCCAGATCATAGCACAAAACCCGAATGACATTGACAGTGGTCAACCGAAAGTGGAGATATTTTTACGTGAATATATTCATTGCATTCATGTGTATGTGTTGCAGAAATACGCGGCTACCAAAGGAATGTGACTTCAACAGGCCCCGCATACTTCGCCACAAATAGTCATTGCTCCCACACATGTAACTGAAGCAGTTATGTTGCAACATGTGACGAGTTGCCAGACAATTATTCTTTTGACAGTTTGTTTGTGAACAAATGACTATAATTGAGAATTTAAATTGAAGTAAGATGAGCTTGAACTATTAGGTCTGTTTCTTTACTTTTTGGGTAAAGTTCGGTAAAATGAGAGCAAACTATAATTTCACTTAATAAAATACAAAAATGCACAAAAGTACGGGAACGCGAAAAACCAAAATTTTTAACACAAAAGGAAATGTCAATGCATGTATGCATATACTTACCCTGTCGGAAATTCCGTTAACTTTAAGCTAACTATTTCGCAACTAGTACTGACTGATACTTGGATTACTTTTCAATGTAATCAACTGACTATTTTAACATTGCGATGTCCTAGGTGGTAGTCAATTGTCTCACTCTACATTACTTTCAGCTAACTTAAAGTTGATTTTTTAAATCACCTGGTAGCCAGTAAATTAAAAAAAAATTTTTGGGGTTCCAACATGTATCATCACACGTTGTGTACTCAACCCACCTCAAAGCTATCTCATTTACGAGAACGCTTTTCGAGTTCGGGAACGCTTTTCGTGCAAATTGGGATCGTGCAGGATCCCAATGTAGAGCAAAGAAACACACATATTATCAAATTTCTAATTTTAATCTGTTTGGTTGTGTTTTGCTTAACAGCAGGGCACAGAAAATGCAAAATTATATGTGTACCCTCTAGGAAATTTCAATAATGAAACTATAGCGATTCACTGTTGACTTTGTCATTACTAGTGAGCTTGGAAATGATATACTACATACAATTCTTGACCAAATTGCTTAAAAATTAGAAGTCATCTCCCTCAAGGCTGGCCAAACGTTTCAGCATTTTTAATTGTTTAAAATAAAAGTTATTTTTCTTCGCCGGAAAATTTTTTTGCTTTGCAGTGGCTGGTTTTTTTCTATCCTTCGAAAGCACCTCTCAGTATTATATCAAAGGATTCAGTGAAAGTCGACGTACCATCTGGGTGTTGAAAAAGTGTGTATAGGTATACATAATACTCGTAATAAAAAGCAAATAATGAAAAATTAATTAAATTTTTTCCTATCGTTACCTTAAATATGAGTACATCGCCGAAAGATTCGTCAACATTGAAATCTACAATTATATTGTAATCAAATATCTGATGTATCACTGTCTTCAGCATTGCTACAGGGAAGTAAATTGATTTGTCATACCTATAGAATTTAAATTTTTTAAATATTTTTCAACTCAACGTGAAGTTAAATACTTACATTGTATCTCTTTGCGTAGGTAATCTATTGTAAAATTATTTAAATTTTTCCCATTGTTTGAGGCAACAGCGTTTTGGACCAGTATGTGATCCAATAAAACCTTATGTTCTCCTAAAAGTAGATTCGTTTTGAAAATGCCTGTCAAGAATCGATGGTCTCTTGAAAGAAACTAAGTATGTCCAACAAATGCCGTTCTTCAAGATAGATGTCGTTTTTTTTTGTTATTTGATTGAATTATTACCTTTCTTCCACAAAAAACAGCAGAACCTTCCGTAAAAAATTTTAGGGTGGGCATGTTTCAATATACCATTTTTTTATTAATTTTTTCCGTCCAGCGTCAATTTTGTAGAATACAAATCTTTAAAAGACATTCAAAATATGTATGCGCCCAGCAAGATCATTAAAGCTCAAAATTTCATCATCAATTTGTAATTCCTTGTTTCTATTTTTAACGCCCGACCAAAAAACGGCGTGTTATAAGTTTGTAGTGTGTGTCTGTTGATCTGTGTGTCTGTACGATTCCACATACAGATCAAATGGATGGACCGATTTTGGTTTAGTTTTTCTGTTTGAAATATGACTTTATCGAGAGATATAGTTGAAGAAAATCGGTCCAGCCGCTTAGAAGATATGACATCTTTTCTATATATATCTATATCGGGTTTTTTTTAATTTTTGTTATACAGAAAGAACTGTTTGCTTTTTCAATAGACTTTTAAAATTTATTTTGTCCATTATATTTGCAAATTGTTGAAATTTCATTATAATGCCTTTTATTATTTTTATTTATTATTAGACAAGAGTGGTAACTTGATACTTCCTTTAGTATATATGCATACCACCAATTGCATTAATACAAAATCTTCTTGTGGCAACGCCGCACATGAAACATGTTTTAAGATAGACAACGTTTATTTATTTAATTGACAAAAGACATTCATTAAACCAAACAAAAATGAAATCCAACGGAATCGTATTGTATATATTCGATTCAATTGAATATAAATAAACAAAATAACGTAGGCAAAATGCAATTGTAATAAGTTGTACGTTAGTTAACAAGACCATATTGAACTTTTTCCATAAATAAATTCATGTAAAGGGTTTTCCAAAAGTGGTTTTTTTTTGATATGTAGAAAACTAGTATTTCTGAGCGAAATACTGCACGCTTGTGCAGGACCATATATTTTCATGAAAGCTTACATCTCCAATTCGCACGTTTCCGGCTGTATATGTCCGATAACTTCACGAATTCCATCTTTGAGGTCTTGAATCGTTTACGGGCCATTGACAGAAACCTTATCTTTCACAAATCCCCAACGGAAAACGTCTAACGATGTTAAATCACAAGATCTTGATGGCCAATTATAATCGCCTCTTTGATAAATCTCAATATCAGGAAACCGTTGACGCAAAAGAGTAGTGGCATTGTTACTTGTGTAGCAAGTATCGCAGTCTTGTTGAAAATAAACGTATACCACATCAATGTCTTCCAGTTACGGCCATACAAAATCATATATCATCGTTTGATAGCGCAAACTATTCACCGGAAACGTAGCTCCAGACTTATTTTCCAAAAAGTAAGGTTCAATGACCCTGCCATGTTAAAAACCGCACAAAACAGTCACATGTGCACGACTTCAACTTTTTACATCACTAACTTGTACCAAACACTAAACTTTTTCCACCAGTCTCACGAGAAGATGCTTCACGACGACCTGAAAATTCCTTAGTTTTGCGAACTGTGAAACGCGAAATTTGCACCAATTTTTTTTAGTTAATTTTAATAATTTCAGTGCCATTTTTAAACATACATACATACATATGTATGTATATGATTTCATCTTTATTAAAAGCGTACATTTTTGCTTTTCACCTATTAAGTAGTTACAGCTTGATTCAGGACAACTAATAAAATGGCTTGCTATTTAAGATGAAACGTCTTAATGGAACACCCTGTACATATACATAAGTATGTACATTGTGTATCTATTATCTACATATGTATGTATGTATATAATTAAAAAGACACATATTTGACTGAGATATCTAAAAAGAAAAATATTTGCAGTAACTAAAAATACTAAAGGTGTGGTCAACTTAGAAAAATACGTGTAGATATACTCGTATGTAGGCTTAAACTTCTAGTAAAGCATACTTTTTAATAATATTTTTCTAGAGATAACTTTCTGTTTAACACAAAGGAAATTTTCCCAAAAACATTTGACGATAACCTAATACTTAGACTAGAGGATGGGATCGTGTCGAATTTTTCCAACACGAAACTACCCGAAAACGAGTACTAAGATCTTCAACACGTACGAAACACTCACCTGAAAATTTCTCTCAACACGATATTGCACAACACGCACAAAATCAAATTGAATAGCAAAAATTATTTTTTATATTCAAATAAATACATATTTTCTCTAATTTCAGAACTTTAAGCTTAAGAGACCCATACAGTATCAAAAAATTTGCTGGTGTTGCGTGTTTGTCGATACAAAATATTCATGTTTTTTTATTGGAAATTAGTGCATACATATTTTACACCTAAAATCGTTTTGTGCTCCTCGTGTAAATTCTGCTCAACACGAAACTACCCGACCACGAATGAAATCAGATTTTTTGTCAAGAACACTTCGTATTGAGTCGTATCCATCTCTAAAGGTAGAGGTCCATAGCTCGCTTTTTGCGCGTTACGCTTTCTATGCATCTGTCAAAAAAGTAGAATCAATGTGATAGTATGTGACAAGTTACATTGCAAAAAGCGCAGAACGCGTAGGCGCGTTCAAAGCACAAAGTAGGTCTACTTTCTACTTTTGTGCGCGTTACAAGCACCATGAAAGAAAGTCAGCTGTTCTTGAATGCTAAAGATGTTAAATAATACTTTATTTCTTACGTTATCGATAAATATTATTTTGCCGTGGATAATTTTTTTCTTTTTTTTTCAATAAAAAAAAATTCTTAGTAAAAAAAAACTTGTTTAATAAAATATGTGAATATTTTCATTAATGCGATGTATTTTAATTAACTTTTCACCACACTTTTCTCAGTAACAAATTTTGCATATTAGTTATCGATTACTTTTACCTACTGATTGTCATGTCATCTCCGCTAAATCTGTATTATTTACTTTGTGTTCATTACATATTTTTAAACAATAAAATGGAAGAAAATTTAATTAATGCTGTAAAAAAGCACGAGCTTTTATATAACAAAAGCTTGCTGCTATATATAAATAAAATAAAGAGAGCAGAGCAGACATCTGCAGACATTCTTGTCGCGGTTCGAAATTGCTCAGCGTCAGAAGTTTTAATTTTTTTAAATGTGCTTTCAAAAAACCCACTTAAATTCCGTTCTAAATTTGGACCTGTAGAACGTCAACGGCCGTACCCAAAACCTTTTCTTTTTTTGAAATTGTTCATAGTCATTTTTTGCACATAAAATTAAATATACAAACTCGACTAACTCCACAAATTCTTTTAAAAACTCGATTTAACTCTCCATTTTTTCTTTATAAGTATTTATAAACAAACGCACAAAGCTGATCAAAACAAAAATAAAATGGCGCATGAAAAGCAGTGCATGTAACTCAACGCGAACAAAGTATAGAACGAAACAAGAGGATGAAACGCGTCTAAAGCATAACGCGCAAAAAGCGAGCTATGGACCTCTACCTTAACTTAGACTTGAACCAAAAATATTTAATATTAACCTCCACCAGTGCAATTTGATTTTTGGCGCTTTATGGTTGTACGAAATTGGTTTTGAACCAGCTACAAGATATTCATACGCATACACGTACATATACATACATATATACATACATATGTATCTCTACTTGTTTGCATATTAATCCACTGTTGTAAAACAGACAAAAATTTAAATATATGTATGTTTGATGTCGAACGATATTTTAAAATTTCTATTTAAAATACATGTGTGTATACTGAAATATTTGGAAATTTCATTCGATATTGATTGTCGCAATTCGATTTACAAAGAAAATATTTAAAGGACATTATTTACCAGTTTTTGCTATTTTTCATTACAGCATTTTTAATTTTTATTTGATGGGTCAAAATGGTTAAACATTATAATAGACTATTCAATAAAACATACAATAATGGCAAAACTGTTGTAAATAAGAGATGGCAAAATTGCAAATTGTAAGACGATGAATCAAAACAATTCATATATTGCATTTGCACTGAAAAATTTGTATAGAAAGCTCAAATTTCCATTAACTGAAACCACACACAGTGGGCCAAACACAAGAACGCTGATGATGAAGATGTGGCGACCTTCGAAAACAGCTTGTTGTTCCATTCTGCTAGTGTTTGTCAGAATATTTACAATTAACTTTGCTGTTATTTGTTCCTTAAAAATTATCACATGGCTTACAGAGCGATACGAACGTTAGCCTAATCGAATCATTGTAAGTGTGTGAGGATGTGGTATATGAGTGATAGAGGCAGGGAATGCTGTGAACGATGACGGAACATAAAAATAACAAACAATATTAATTGTTATCAAATTAACTCATACCAAATTTGAAAACTCTTGCTATTAGCTTTAAATATATAATATTATTATATATTACTTTGTATGGGGGGTATCACTACCTCCGGTCCTTTTCTACTAATATTTTGAACAACTTTGCACCTCGCTCTCAAAAGAGTCCATTCCAAATTTGAAGACTCTTGCTATTATAGCTTTCAAGATACCCGTATAAATAAAATTTTCGCATTCCTAAAATAAAAATTTTGTAAGGCTGTAAGGCAGTGTAAATTTATATACATACATACGTATGTACATATGTATGTATGCACATGTTACGTAGTCCATATTTTTCAAAAATAAAAATTTACATTTTGCTTTCGTTAGATTTTTATTTGGTCAATAAATACATACCCGTACATCGACATGCATGTAAGTATGTGTGTATGTAATATGTAATTTAATGAAAAAGAAAACCAATTATTTATGTTCGTCACCTTATTTCTCCATACATATGTAATACATACATACACACATACATGCAAACATACAAATGTACTTGCAAAGTAAACCATTGGAAATTGTTTATGGTCCTCCTTGGCATCTGTATCTGGAAAACTAGATAGAAACATTGATAGTGTTGCAATCGCTTTTACTAAACACAGAAATATATACATATTTATGGAGTAAAAACTCGTTTCGATTGGTGATTATGACATCTACAGTACATAAACTGCAAGCAAACATCCTGTTCTCAAATATAAAGTTGCATACATAAAAGTGATTTGCAAAAAATATTCGAATGCAAAAAAATAAGATGAAGTGCAAGAAGAATGAGAATGCGGTGTTTGAACTTTCTTCTGGATGTGGTGTCATTATATGGAATTGGCAATGAAAATTGCTTTGCGTCATTACACTAAAAGTAATATTGAAATAACTATTCAGACCGCGTTACATAATCTGATTGCAGTCGTACTTCGTAGGAAATGCCACACCTACTTTTATGTCTTTATTCATGTGACACTTATGCATGTTTCAATGTTCAAGGTTTAAAACAATAGTCAATACGTACATATGTACTCGTATATGTGCATACATACATAAATACATATGCACATATAAGTATGTATGTATGTATTTAAAATTTTGACAGAATAGTTGTAGTTGGCAAACAATGACCTCCTCGGTTTGAATGATGTTATTCGAGCAAAAGGAACAATGCAATCAATGTCAGTTGTAATATGAAAAAGTGTACATCTAAAGATAACACAGTGCGACGAAATCATACTTTAAAAAAAAATTCAGATTTCATCGTATACGATTTTGATTCAGTACCCTTAAAGAAATATACGTACATACAATGCATTAGTAGAATTTGTCACGAATCAGGCCACTCTTGGTATAGCTCGAAACTGATTCACAATCTGCAAAGAATTTCCTTTCTTTTGAGTACAACCTTGCCTTGTATTAATACGCTCTTATGTGTATATTTCTTTTACGGAGTAAAGAAAAATACGAAATATTCATGTTAGAGAAGCATTTCAGAAAATCTGCAGTTGTGCAGTGAAAATCTGAAAATCTCACTTCATAATTTTTGCAAACGAAAAATCAGCAAAATGCAGAGAAATCTACAAATCTGGCAACAGCGGTTTTAATATCTATAGATAAAATATCTAATGTAAATATGTATGTACATTTATGTATGTGAACATAATCTGTGCAAAGTTAGAAATTGGTTGCAACACTTCTCAAACGTAAGCTTGTGGCCAGAAGGCAATACCAATGACATGCGAGTATGATATTTCAATGGTCGGCCTTTATTTCTTGGCGACAGCAACTGTTAAGAAAACTCCATTCTACTCTTAGAGAGTTCATAGAATTTTTCTTTTCGAATTACTAAATCTGATTCAAATATATAAAATATGTATTATTAAATCCCTGCTGTAGAGTAGGCGATAATTGTCTAAAAGCTACTGGTATAATTACTAGAATAGCACGAACTATTGCAAAAAGGGTTAAAGTTGTTGTGTAAAATTACTATGTAGTGCTGATGAGGTACAACATTGCAAAATAAATTTTGGCTGTCTAAATAATTATAATTACCCTTTTATACTTTTGAAGTTTTGGTAAATAATGAAAAGTTTTAAATAAAAAAAAGTTTTTTTTTCAAACACACTCAATGCTAATTTGAGCATTAATATTGTATAGGATAGTTTACAGTTGGGAACTAGTGGTGGTGATGGCTGTACTAGTAAAGTACTGGTTGGACACTAGTTCTATCTCCTGCAGGGATTGAACTTCGACATACATAAATAAATACTACCTGCCATGTTCATAAAAAATATTTCAGGTTTATTTGACAAATTTGCTATAGAGCTTGATAAACTTGAAATATTTTTTTATGAATTAGACCGTACATGCTTATGTGTATGTATGTATGTATATGTTCGTTACCTCGATGTGTTTGCTGGGAACTACCGGCAAGTCAAACATGCACGCATTAACATCAATTTGTCTCTGTTAATGTTATTTACATGACTTTGACTTTTTGCATGCAAGCTTTTTTTCTCGAAGAGTGAGTGACTCTGTAATGGGAATGAATATTGCATTTTTGTTGGCCTTAGTTGAAGTCTTTTCTTTTGTAAGACAAATTGTTTATTTTTTTTTTCTTGCAGATGCGGCAGCAAGAGTGTCAGAAATAGAAGCAATTGTAGCAGCATCATCGTCAACCACATTGTCATTATGTTCATTTGATGTTGCTGCAGTTAGTTCTTTACTCTTATGATTGTGTTTACTTTACCGGAGGCTATTTGCCAGGCAACCTCTACAGCTTATTACTATGCACTATAAGTCTTTGTTGATTTTTCCTTGGAATTTTAAGTTTTGCATATTTTCAATTAGTATTTGTTGCACTATTGTTTACTTTGTCGTTAAATGAACATGCACCCATACATATTGTGTATAATTATATGTACATACATACATACGTATAGAGCCGGAGCCCGGTATAACGAAAGCCATACGTAGGATAAAATCCTTCATTTTTATTAATATTTCATCTTCATTTTCCTTACAACTTTTACATTTTAACATACTTTATGCCATGGATATGCAACTCTGGTGCATAAAAGGCCTTCTTAGCACACGCAATATACAATTGTTTTGCAATTATTAAAAATTCTTTAATTTTGAATTTAAAATAATGTTCGTGTTTCTGGCAGATTACAAGTGTAAGCGAACAATATTTGTTACAAATGCCATCCATGCTACACATTACTAACACAAAGATACATATCTGCTAATAAAAATACTTGTTGTTATTGTGTTCGTTGTCTTTTCTGTAGCAACTGGTTTTTTTAATAACACTTTTTATTAACCATGCTTTGACTTGAATCTCTTTCGATTAAATCTTGTTGATTTACGAGTACTATACGGTCAAAATACGTACGTGAATATATGTATTTGTATCCTGAAGCAATTTCATTGGAATTGTTGTAATTTATGCAATTAACTCAAGTACTCTGCACTTTGTTGGTAGAATTGTTGGTTGTATGCATGCATCTTCCAATTGCACACATAATATTACTCGTATGTTTTCCTTTCTTTGTCCAAAAGGGATCTCTTAAAGGCAAAACATTAATTATAAATACATGCAAATCCATAACAATCATACAAGTACAAGTGCGCAAAGGGATCTCAACTAAGAAAAAAAGCAATTTTGAAGTTTCTAGTTGTAATTTTAGGGTTACACCGGCTGACAATTTTGTGAGCTGGTTGTATGGTAAACAGATGTAAATTACAGTACTCACATGATAACTAAAAATGTTGTCATTCAGCTCACTTAGGTCCAAATAACAGGTCCCTTTATGTTACCTGAGAAGAAGAGAGAAGGGATGCTTAATTTTTATTTTTATTTTTACAACTCTGCTATTTGCGTTCATTGTTCATGTTCATTGCTGCTGCTGATATGGGCGCTATGGAGTAAGGCCCAAAGAAATAACGGCCAAATAAGAAATGAAATAAAGCCCAATGAAATGAAAACCAAAAAATGAAATAAGGCCCAAGAGTAAATTTATGAAAAGACATCCAATACACAGAAAAAAATATTCCTGTCTGTGAAAATTAATTAATTGATATGACCGAGTCTGGCCAGGGGATTGAAGTCGAGTTCTCCAAGACCGTTATTTGATTTGTAATAAACGCACTAACAAATTCAGCCAGTAGCACCCTCTGAGATTCCTCTTTCTTCCTTGATATTTCTAATCAAATTATTGTAGCAGTAAACAATTTTCAATAAATTCTCAGTGAATTGACCAAACATCTCTCTTACAGAATTTTAGTAGAGTTCTCAAATCTTTGCTGGGTGTTTTTGGCAAATTTTTCAGCAATTTAAGCTGAAATTGCCCTCCCCGATTAGTATTTTATTTTCATATTTAGCCGAAAGCTGCTTAAATAAGTCAAGTTTAGTTTAATATTTTTTATTTCAACTTCAGGCCTTTAAGAAAAATCTAAGGATTCATTCTGTGCAAAAGATCTCAGTTACTTACCTTGTCCATTTTAAATCGTTTTTTTTTGTAAGTCTGGAAGTGTTGAAATAATCATTTTGTAAGTGAAAACTTCTTGGTATTGAGTTTTACAGCACGAACTGTGGTAAAACTCTATCTACCTTTGTAATGATTTGAATTTAAACAAGAGCTAAAAAAAACTCGTTACTCGTGTTAATACTGTTTAAGACTTTCCAATATCTGGTTACAAATTTTGCGTAGGCTTTCCTGTATTTGATAAAAACAAAAAGATACTTGTGTAGATGTGTATATCGGTTCAGCCAACAACCAAATCCAGAATTGCCTACGTACTCTAGAGAAAGCGGCTGTTACCTTTACACATCATCACAGGCAGCACATACACATTTAGATTAGGTTTAACAGTTGCATGGATGACACACTTTTCAATAATAATCTAGTCGAATATAAATATTTATTTTATTTTATTATTTTTTTTCTCTTAATTTTATTTTCTACGAAATACGAGTGCTTGGTTTTTATGTGGGCCATTAATTTTTTTTCAAATCAGCTCAAATTGAATGGCGATTAAAATCAAACTGTTTGCTAATGCAAATTCCAAAAGCATCCAATTGATTAAAAAAAATTCTGTTTAGTTTCTGTTTTGCCTGATTGCATTTTTAAAATACTCCAAAATGATTTATTTAACTTAACTACTCGTATAAAAAAGTAACAAGCTTAAATCAACAAAAAGGTGGGGTTTTTGACAATGAGGGTGGGGTATTTAAAAAAAAATAAAAAGAACATCACACTTTGGAAAATCAAACTTTGAAAGCTGAGAGTATACGTCGTGACTTAAAAATCAAAACACCTCATCTACTACTTGAAAAATTTTATAGGAGATGGAAAAAATGTTTGATGAAGAACCCCACTAGGAGAACACTATGACAAAGAACTTTCATAATTTTAATAAAATTCTTAATCAATGCAGGAAATGTATGAATTGCTGCTTTAGCTGGAAGATGTGTATATATTGAGTTAACAGTATGAACATTTTGTTCATACGTGTCTATTACATATAAATTTCTTACTTCCGATTTGACTGACGAGATATTATAAACTAAAAAAACTTGATTTTCCGAATGAATCTTATTCTTCATAGAAAACTTAACTCATTTCTATTTGAAAGCCAAATTTACGAAATCTTGTTTAAATTAAAGAGAGAAAATAAGAAATCTCTGACCATTAATTTCTTTTAATAGAAGGGATAATTATACAAGATATTTGATGATTAGTTCTGTAATATTAGCTTAAAAAAATCACATCTTTAGAGCTATTACGTTTTTGCAACAAAAGCTCTATATGTAGAACATGCAAATATGCACTAATGTACTCGTACACTACCCAATGAACCTGATGCCTAACGATTTAATCGAAACGGTTCTAATCAATGTCATGGTTTACACAGACAAGAGGAACGGTTTCAAAAATAATGTTTTCATTATTTGTTGCACAGAAGAAGTTATCATGTTTTTTTTTAATTTACCGCCGTTGTCTTTCATTGAGCGAAGTCTAGCTTTAAATTTAATTTAAAAAAGCGTATGTGAGAATTCATCAACATTTTTTATCTCATTCGAAATGTATAATTTTCCATGGCGCAAAATTAGGCTGAACTTGACCGATGACATGGGTTATGTTGTGGCATGTAGGACCGTCCTATTGAAGCCACGTGTAGTTGGTTCTCAGATCACCTAATTGTGGCCCAAAAATTTTGTAATAAAAAAAATATGTTCTAATAAAGCCTACACCAAACAGTGACTTTTTCGCGATGTATTGGGCGCTCTTGCATCTCATGTGGATTGGTATAGTCTCAAACTCGACAATTTTGTTGATTGATTGGTGAAGATGATTTTTCAAAGTTATGGTCAGTTGCTAATTGGTCACCGAACACACGTCATTTTCTAGGGTCGTTTAACTTCAACAAAATGCCACTGACCCAAGACAGTTGAATTTTGTGCGGGTGCAGGCCCAAATTACGATGCAAAGTTCGCCAAGTTGTGGTCTCCAAAAGGTAAAGTTTTGGGAATCGATACGAAATCGACTGCCTCCTGCACAGTCTCACGGACAGCCCCGAAGTTTTCATCAGATCGTTCTCTTCGTCGACGTATTAATTGTTAATTGTTTGTGCGAATAGTCCTCTCGGTAGGACGTTTATAAAATAAAATAAAAATAAATAATAACAAAAATAAAAAAATAAAATAAAAATAAATAAATTCGACAAATGGCCGGTATTAGCTGTCAAAGTTTGTAGGTCTCTATTAGAAGACCTGTTAGTATCTAAATTCAATAAGTTAATGATTCTATCGTTTCAATCAAATAATATTCAACTCAGATATTATTTAATTCAATCATTCGGTGAATTTGAACGAGATATGTTTACATACATAGATATTTAGAAATCTCCCATAACTTTTTCAAAGTTTATATGCAAAGAAATTAATTTTCCAAACCTTATCAAGAATTTCACTCTAGGTCTGGTTGTTGGTGCTAGAATCATTAAAACACACTTAATTGATTTTTAGCACAAGTTGCAAATAAGTTGCTAAATTTATTGAAAACAATAATTGAGTTGTTTAATTCGATTAATTGAGTTTGAATATATTTTATTTTAATGAATTTTTTTATTCATTCATTCATACGAGTACTCGTACAAACATACGTACTACATATTTTGAATTATTTTCCTTACTAAGAATAAAAAATTGTATTAATTGGAAAAAATTTTATATTCACCCTTATTCTAGTTGTCAACATCAACGTCACATTAAGACAATAACAAAAAATGGGGACTTGCCTAGCCGTTGTCGAAAACAGGCTCGTGCTATTTTCTAGACCTTAGGAAACAGGAATAGACTGTACAGAAGCTCCAATTTTTTGGTATTATATTAACGTGCCGACGATGTTGACAACTGGAATAAGGGTGATTGTAAATTTTGCAATTCTGGTAAATGATGTCACCATGTGGATTCAGGTATTCTGTAATTCGCCGAAATTGTACGTCTTTAGCATTATTAAGAAGGTACTCGTATGGTACTCGTATGATAAACAGTTCAATGTTTCTTGTATTTTTGTTAATTGAAGTAGTTTTTATATCTTAATGATAAAAACTAAACCTCATGCTACATGTCTGTAAAGAAGTAAAACTTAAAAAATTAATATTTACCTGAGTATTTTGTGTATTTGTAATTATCGCTTAATGTTGCTTTGGCATGCCACACGGCTGCAGATGCTAATGTTGTTGGTGGTGATAATGGTGTTGTAAATAACTTCAGTGGCCCGCTTTTTCATTTGGTTTGACAGAGTTTTTTTCATGCTGTCGGCTATTGTACACAGATAACGCCCCCAAAATTTGAAATAAAACTACATACTTAGATGCGAAAAAACTCAGAAAAAAACAAAGTAAAAATAACTGTACTCTGGGCTTAAGACACAGAAAAAGATTATAACAAGTAGTGCATAAAGCACAAGGCAGCCAACTCGGAACGTTTTGCTATGTGCATACACACATACATATTTTGAAAATCATAAGGTTTTATAAGCATGAAGGTGGTTGGTTGCAGCAACAAATGAATGAATGCCCTTGACTGCAACACAAAATTGTGTTGCACTTAAGTAAGTAAGTCTTATCTGTAAGCGTGCCATTAACAAAACTGCGTTTTCGAATGTTTTAAATGGAGTTTGCTTTTGTTTCCAATGCTTTTCGTTTTCTGTCCATATCAGATGCAAAAAGAAGTTAGTTGTTGCATCTACAGAAAGTTATTTTTTTCAACAAAAGTTTTTACTTTACAATGATAAGAGAAAAAATTTAGCTTATTGAGTAGAATATTTATAAGTTCGAGTTTGATGATGCTTCAAAAGTCTGTGAAATAATATTCTGTAATTTATGTGTTGCTTGAAAGAAAATATGTATTCATATCTAAAAAAAATAAAAAATATGGTGAAGCACATACGGCCCTATGCATAATGAAAAACTAGCATGAAGTTAGTATAAGTGGCAAAATTGAACATGGTCTTAACGAGTTTTTCAAGTCTATAAAAAAATATATCCAAAATTGATTTGACGAAGACTCTTGAATTTATTAAGAAAAAAAAAGATTTTTTCAAAACTTTTCGTTTTGGAATGGTTTACCCAATTTTAGCAATTGGAGTTTCTTTTTGGTTTATTGGTTAGAAAAACAGTTTTGTGAAAATTTTATTTTGGAAAACTATATTATGACATCTAAGTTACCTTGAGATGTTTACATATGTACATACGAGTACACAGTGAAATTTAGATCAAACTGAAAAACTGTATGTTCCTTGTATTATATATGTACATATTTCCCAAACATTCCAGTTATCATCAGTATCAGTATCGAACAAATTTTTATTTTAATTTTTTTGGTTTAAATGAGCTAAACAATTTTAAAATTTGTCATTTAAAACATTCATTCATTACAATTTTTTCCTACTAAAATTGTAAGTAATCTCTCTTAACATGATTACCCTGTCGGAAATTCCGTTAACTTTAAACTAACTTTAAGCTAACTATTTCGCAACTAGTACTGACTGATACTTGGATTACTTTTCAATGTAATTGACTGTTTATTTTAACATTGCGATATCCTAGGCGGTAGTCAATTGTCTCACTCTGCATTACTTTTCAACTAACTTAAAGTTGGTTTTTTTAAATCACCAGGTAGTCAGTAAATTTAATAAAATTTTCTGGGGTTCGAACCTGTATCATCACACGTTGTGTAGTCAACGCGCTACTACCCAGCTAAGGTACCACCTAAAATAATAATAGCAAAATGTTAATATAAAACATAAATGAGTTTCAAAGTAGCGGAGAATAAATTTTGTTGGCTCTCACCAAATTCGATTACGTACTCAACTTAAGAATTTGTTCTTTGTTTGTTGCAGTTAGCTTTTAGTCAGTCGAAGAAAAGTTAACTATAAGTTAATTATTTTTGTAGTCAACTACATATTCTCTGACAGGGTATCCATTGAAACTAATCATCAATGTATCTGTATATATCTGCGGCAATAAATAATAATGGCTTAAGTCGAAATTTCTTGTTGTGGTTGGTTTTTATATAAAATTTTAGCCACCAAAAAAGATGCACATTTATTTAGAACAAAACTGTTAGTTTTATAAAAAAATCGTTTTATTAGTTAATGTTCGTTGTTTTTTAGTTAAGATGTTATGAAAAAAATCCATTTACAGAAATATAAAAACTAAAGTGAACCTAAGCTACTATATTGAAAGGCAAAATAATTTTTATTGGTAATAAGTCGAGATAAGTGCTTTAGGTTAAATTGAAAAATGCGGAAAACCTGAGGTAAGATAATTTTTTAAAAGCTCAGTTAAATACAAGGTTTTTTTTATGAGGAATAATTTGAATGGGCTGTTAGCTATTGAACTTACGTGTATACAAGTTTTAATGCTCAAACATTTTAATATTGATGTATGTAACTACCTTAAAAAAATAAGTTGAGTTAAGATGTTATGGCTTATGTATTACTTTCCAAGAAGACTTAACTTAAAATAAGTTTTATTAACAATAACATTTTATAATTGAAATTTAGCTCGAGTGATAGATCTTGAAGAAGAGAATAAGAATATGTAATAAAATGAAAAAGCACTTATGTCAACTTAAGCCACTATTATTTATTGGCACATATGTATGTATATATGAAATCCTGTGTGAAGAAATTGAGTACTTATTCTGAATGAACTTGATTCTTAGCAGCAATAAAAATTTACTTTTTACAGAACCGAAATTAATTTTTAGGTGATTTGATGTTTTTAATGTTTCGGTTGTATCAACATATGAACAAAAAACTTATTTGTAAATTACATTTTGGCCGGAAATTCTGGTCTTTGGTCCATAGTGCATATGCACATATGTTCCCAGGCGTACTTACTAAAAATTAATTTTCGACCGCAGACAATCTGGAGTCTCTGTTTGAATGTCAATAAATTGAATACAGTACGGAAAAGTCGTTCGATGCGATTACATTCGTGCGGGTGTGTAGTTGGTGTTTGTTTTTTTGAGGCGGAGAAATTTAAATTGGCAGCTTAGTTTTATAAGAAAGTCAATTTGGCAATATTTAACTTGTGCCAAGAAATAGCTTAGGATCCGTTACGCTTATGTCAAGGACCTACACATAAGGCAGTATAGAAGTTTTGTGCCCTCCCAATTGAATTAAACGAATCGCCCAGCTCGTTGACGTACTCCCTCAATATTTTCCTAAGGTGGGTAATGTCTGGTAAGGTATCGTAGTCAAAAAAGCGCGATCTCGAGTGGGTGAAAGGTGAGCAATCACAAACGAAAGTGATCCGTTGTTTCAATGTAAACCCTTCGTGCCCTGCATTCATTGTCGTCTTTAACTCCAATCCGGTGCAAGTGATTTCGTAAGTTAGGGTGCTCCGTTCGGATGCACGATCAACTCTCTCATGAATATACAACTCTTTATGAATAGAGTCACGTCAAAGCAGTGTTTGTTATTGTTAAAATTTATTCCTGGAAGGTTTAAGCTTGCCAGATGCTTTTGTGTAGATACACAATTTGGAAGGTGAAAATCCAAAAAAATCAACATTTAACGCACTCAGTGATGCAATGGGATTACTGGTTCAAATTACCTGAAAAGTGATATAAATATAATATAAATGCGAGCCCTTTTGAGCACATTTTTCATTACATTCTCACACATTTCACGCGGTATTTCATTAATTTCATCACGAATATTTTGTTTGAGTTGCTCAAGCGTTTCTGGTTTGTTTGCATAAATCTTGCTTTTCAGACATCCCGACAAAAAGAAGTCCAGAGAAGTCAAATCAGGCGACCGTGGAGGCTAATCAACATCACTATTTCTTGAAATAACTTGTTTGGAAAGAGGCCTCGCAGTAATTCCATTGTAATCATGGCTGTATGCGATGTGGCACCGTCTTGTTGATACCACCATATTAATCAATCCCAAAGCATATCACGATATCGCTCCCCATTTACAGTTACCGGTACGCCGTTTTCATTTTCAGAGAAGTAAGGTCCAATGATTCCTCATGACCAAATTGCACACCAGACTGTCACTTTTAATGGATGCTAAGGTGACTGATGAATAATTTGACGGTTTGCCATTGCTCAGAACCGACTATTCTGTTTATTCACATATCAATTCAAATGAAAATGTGCCTTTCTCATCGTCACAGTAATCGATGATTGACTTTGATAAAATGTTTTAACGATTAAAACACGTTGGTTTATCGAATATTTTTCCATAATAAATTTGCCACGTGTCTACTTCACGACTGCCAAATATGAACTGTCAAGACTAATGTTTACTAAAATGGTGGCAAAACAAAATATTAAACCCTCCCGGCGGACACCCAGTACTACATACGAGCATGCCTACATAGGGCCGAAAACGTCAAGAAGTCAACCATCAATGATTTTGAGATGTGTCGCGTGCTGACTTGAAGTGTGTGCAAATTTTCCTCCATAGTACATAATGTAAACGCTAATCATAACGGCCATATAACCCCGACTACATTTATTCGAACGTTGATAGCATAAATTTATCCCATAGATTCAGCCTCCTCAAGAGACTTTAGACAATATTTCAATTTAGAATTCTCCGCCTCTTAAAAGAAAACCCAACGAGTTTGGAGAAACTTTGTCTTCTATGGAAAACAATACGAGCAATAAGCCATGAAAGACAATACGAACGAGCTGCGTATTTATAAGTTTCATCACTGAGACCACAATACAATGAATGCACAACAACAATGTTAGAGTTTGTTGACAACCGTTGTAGATTTTTCTTAACTTTTATTCCTATTTTGTATGTATGGATATGGATGTATTTCGTTTTCTTTTTTCTTATTCCGAGGTGTTTACGAGTGTAGTAAGTTACTAAACTTAACATAAGTGATTGACTTGAACAACACACCAAACAATTTTCCTTAAATGGTGACTTATGCAGACAACTAAAACTACGTCTAAGCAAGACTCTTAAAATTAAATATAAAACTACAACGTACATGCATACATGCATACAAAATTACACACGTACTGCATCTTATTGTTAATGCATTTATTTGTAATGCACGGACGGACGTACATGTGTATGTACTTGTACGTATGGTTAATCAGACAGACATTAATTGATTCATTCATTCGTTCGCTGGGTATAAATAAAGTATTTGTCTGAGGTTTTGTCATTCATTGTTTTGTACGGTGTGTTTTGTTTTTATTGAGATTTTATTTGAGTTCAGTTACTTGGATTTTTTTTTGTTTTTGCCAAACACCAAGGCAACATTCAGACGCACTTATAGCGACATTGTGATTGATACTGGGGTATGGTCATGGTCATAATAAGTACATATCGTATATATGTATGTTACTTAAAAAATTTATTTTTTTAACTCAGTTTGAAATACGAAAATCACAGTAATTAAGAAAACATAGAGGAAATATGGCGAATTATCCAATTAAAATTAATAATATATTAATTTATTGTATTTATTTATTTGTAGTTGCAGAATTATTATTATTGAAATCACAGCACATATTATCACAGAATTAATAAGCTTTCCTTCATTTAACTGCTTTTCATTTCCACTGCTAACCCAAAAATAAATATTCATATAATGTGAGTAATAGCCTATAAAACAAGTACATACCTCAAATTAATGAGAATACCATATAAAACAAAGATGCAATACTTAACTCATCTCCTCATTTACTACGAAAACGTAAATTTGCTTAAATAAACCTAAAATATTTTTTATGAATTAGACCGTTTGTATATAACAATCTTTATAAAAAATCATAGAAATATTTTGAGTTTTCTGCGATTTAATTAAGGAAGAATTATTATTTTATTGAATATATTGAAAATAAATATTATTTTCATGAAATTTTCTATCACCAATTCGCACATTTGCGGCTGTTTGTCATCGATTACGGGCCATTGGCATAGACCTCATCTTTCACGTAGCCTCAAAGAAAAAGGTCTAAAGGTGTTAAATCACCAAGAAGTTTGTTTTCTTTTGTGCACTCTGTATGTATATTATAACTTAACTGATTATAATACTATAGCATACATACATATGTATGTACATATAAGACATTTATTCCAATAAAAAGTTAAGCTAAACAATTACATATGTATATGTAATCCTAAATAAAGCAATTGCTTAAAAAGCGTGCAAATATTGTAATTTCACTCTGACTCATTAATGAGTCATACATACACACATACATACATATATACGTCGAATACCTTGTTGCATCCATCAATCTGTGTATCATTTTTCATTGGAATGAGAATTGTTCTTTCACAACTTTATGGCAGTATGGCTAATCATTAAAGCACGATTTACACCATCGTACTATTAGCAATTTAATAACAAAGAGCATTTACTTGCAATATGCATAAATACGTACTGATGCATATTAATGCATAATAAATTCAGTAAAGTGCGACTATGAGTCGCACACGAAGGGTTCCGTGTGGACACTCCATATGTAATACTAAACGAGCTTTAGCCTATACATATAATCAAATATCTTGCCTGATGTAGACATTAAAAAAATGAAGTACCCGGTAAAGTTTTTTTCAGTTTTTTGCTATTTTTCTAGTTTTGGCGGTTTTCTTATTTTCTGTGCTTTTGAGATTTTTTCGGTTTTTGCTTTTTTTTTAACTTGGCGTTCTTTTCGTCTTTGGCGATTTTTCTGGTTTTTGACAATTTATTTCAGTTTGAAAGATTTTTTAGTTTGAAAATTTTTT
The DNA here is from genome assembly GCA_936439885.1 of Nowickia ferox. NCBI lineage: Eukaryota > Metazoa > Arthropoda > Insecta > Diptera > Tachinidae > Nowickia > Nowickia ferox. The sequence goes on from OW387025.1 coordinate 115,818,797, forward strand.
CGTTTTGACGATATTTTAGTTTTGACGTTTTGTTTTATTTTGGCGATTTTTTGGTTTTTGGCGGTTTATTTTAGTGTTAGAGATATTTTTTAGTTTGGCTCTTTTTTCGTTTTGCCAATTTTTTCGGTTTTGTGCGATTGTCTTCGGTTTGGCGTTTTTTAACTTTGGCATTTTTTAGTTGAAGCGTTTTTGAAAATTTCAAGAGTTTGCCTCTTACAGTTTCCAAGATACAGCAAGTGACATTACATTAACTGATAGAATACCCTTTAATTTAGATTTTTTTAATCTTAGCAGAGTTGTGTCCAACAGGTCTTTTGAACTAAAATGAGCTGTAGGACACAAGTCCGGCCAAAAGCATCAATGTAAACAAAATGGGTTTGAAACAACTTTTGATTCGAACGCTCTCAAAATAGTTCAAAAAGACCTGTTGAACACAACTCTAAATTTTAGTGTTAATTGTTGTAGTCTGTATAAAAATACACTAAATTTTAAAATTTCAAGTGTCTTTATATAATTATATGTATATTACATTGGATTTTAACAGTTTTCGTTGCTTGGCTTGGAACACCCTTTAATTTGTAACTGTCATATATTTGTTATTGTAGCGGCCACATTTCTACATGTTCTGTCAAAATTTTAGGTCCGTAGCTCTTACGATTCTGGAGAAAACTGCCTGTGACGGACAGACGGACGGCGTAGCGAAAACAATAGGGTGCCTTTTTTGGTCTAGGGAACGTATGTATGTACTCGTATGTATGTATTACTGCCTATGCCAGTTCATTTGACTTATTCTTGCCAATGTTGTCAGAGTTTTTCCAAGTAAACTCTGTAAAAGTCAACGGGTTTGTTTAATTTATCGACCATTACATAAATGAATAAATGGTCCCTTGAGTTTCAAACTATCGACCGTTCACTATATACATAAATATATGTTATGTATGTATGTACGAATGTATCTATTGTAATTGTGAATAACCGTACAATATATTTATTTTAAGGGCGGCGTAATGGATTTTGCACAAACCAACATTACTGAATAATAAACAATCAGAGTGTGGGATCCGGCTAAAACTAGGCACAAAAAACAACTTAATAAACAAATAAACAAATTTGCTGTCGGAACTGTGCCTTAAAGAAATAACAAACGGAGTACATTCACTTAGGCAAACATCGTATTTGTGCATACTGATACTGAATAGTGACGATAATAATCGAAATTAATTTGAGTTTCTTTGCACTAGTGTTTCATGGTAATTTTTCCCTGTAAGCGAATTCAAATAGATTTTATGCTTCTAAAAGTTACGAAGTCATTAAAGGAAACAAAAGTCATAAAACAATTAAGTTGAGTTTGTAAAACATTATAAATATTGACGTACATATGTACATACATATTTATGCAATTTATGTACGAGTGTACAGTGTACATATCGACCCTAAGGCCGGGTTTACATCTGTGTGCCATGTGCCACACATGCGTAAAAAAAGCGTAATCACTAATTACTAATGAAAAACTGTTTGATTCGATAACTAACAATAGACAATTTTATAGAATCCATCATGATTGGAAGCAGTTTAAATGAATAAATACATGTCTCAATCAAATAGTTTTTCATGAGTAATTAGTGGTTACGCTTTTTTGGGCACATGGCACAAAAGAAATACCAGATGTAAAGTCAGCCTAACCGCTAAAATGAGGTAAACCGCAAAAACCCAATTTTACATTAGGAAGTTTTTTAAGTCTTCTAATTCGTTCAGAATTTTTTTATGAAAATTTGAATGTAGCCTTACTACTAATAGCAGAGTAGTTTACAAAAAAATAACCTCAAAATAAAGTTAGTTTCTAGTTAATTCTACATTATATTTATAGAGCGTACAAAAAGTAAATTAGCTTTAGTAATATTGTTATCGTGAGTGTGTGTGATAAGTTATTCGTGTTAAAAATATATCTATATCTAGTTAAAAACAACTGACAGACAATGGGTTATTCCGCTAATTCTTCGACGAATCAGCAGCTTTACACTCGTAAGCCGGCAATGTGTATATACAAATGTACCAGGAAATTCTAATGCAATAAATTTCGATTTTGTTAATAATTAGCAGCATAATGTTATCAAGCGTTCAGAAATTGTTTCCAAAGAGAAGTGTTTGTTTGACTTCAAAATTAGTTTTCTGTTTCAATTAACAGAAGGCTGTCAACTTGTGCTTCAATGTTTTGAAAAAATATTAACAGAAAACTTATGAAACTTAAATTATGAGCAAAAATCTTTTAATTAGGGAACAAAATCAATTTTATAGCATCGAAAAGAAAACCAATTTAATTTATTTTACTGAGAGTTTCGCATCAAAATTTCTCAAAAGTTTTTAATTTGATACTGCCAATTTCCAATTACCAAATAGCAATCAATCTTTATTATATTCATACTTACGTCATTTAAGTTTATTAGTGATCAGTCACAGCAATTCACACAAAAGACAATTTTTTGACTATAAAGCAAATGACGCTCTGACCAGCCTCAGTCGTGTCATTTAGTATATTTGCTAATGCATATCACAGCGCCCTCGTTCGTGAATAATTCCTGCAATGCATCGTCGGCAAAGTAAAAAAGTTAATAAAATAAAATAAAAAGTAATGCGCCTACCTAACACCACAGGCGGTGCAACGATTCTATAAAAATTAACAAAACGCCCAATAACAGAGCTATAAAACGGATTAAGCCACTCCTCTCTTCACTATCCCTTTACTAAAGAAGATAATACTAACAGATATACATATGTACATACATATCGCACAGCCAGTTCAATAGTGTCATAACTCCAAAAATTCGCTTTTTTAGTTAATACTGCGTAAAACTTTCATATAAACAGCTTGTACTATCACCTCGTGAGAGAAGAATATTTGTTCATGCCTTCATTGAGTTGTATGTAAATTGAAAACTTTAAACGTGTTTTCTGCAAAACTAGTTTTTTTGAGTTATGCCACTATTGAACTGAATGTGCGATATGTATGTATGTTAGTAGGAATATTAATTGGCTGAGTAGTACTTCTCTCTAAAATAATTTTATTGATTCCATGAATTTGTCTTTGATTTTTCAAAAATTTCTTTTTCATATTTTTTTAATATGTACATATGTATACATTAAAAATTATATTTTCCTTAATTTTCACTGTTATTTGTTATTATAAAAAATGAACATCCAAAGCAATTCTTTGATACTGAAATTGAAGGACGGTTAATATTCATACTCTTGCAAGCCCATGTGACAACCTCAAATCGTAAACAGTTCCCCTTTACATATATACATACATACATACATATGTAATTATGTATGTATGTATGTAACATCTTTGCCATGTATTTTTTTGCTGGGATATGAAGCAGAGAATATTATTATCCATTACCGTCTTAAGTTTTATTGTACATACTAAAAGAAAAAAAATTCAATTATACGAGTACGTACTGCAAAACAACAACAAATCACGAAAGAAAAGTCAACACACCTGAAAACATGTCAGTCTGTAGAGGTTCAACAAACCTGCAAACGGTACCATTCAAGTATATTCCAAGTGGGTGGCTCCTACACACTAAAATAATTTAAGATTCGCTAGAAAATGATTTTCGTTTCACGCAAAACTTTCCTCATTTTAACAGAAGTTATCACAGATAAACATACAGACATACATACATATTTCGTCGGCTTAGAGTGTAAACCTGCTAAATCCACTTCTTATCAAATATTACATTTTAATCCCGTTCGATAGAGAAAGAGACTATCTAAAATCTTTACTTTAATTTGAAACTCTACATGTCGAAAAAACTTTATGTATTAAGCTAGTTTCTTAAGCTACATATGTATAGGAAATGTTAACAGTATTTTGTCTCTACTGTAAAATTTGGTTGAAATGAGTTAGCAGTTTTACACTCTAAGGCGACGATTTGCATGCATACATATGAATGTATGTATGTATACGATGCAGCTGCTGGAACAAATGACAAACAGGGTCATTGGAATGCTTGTCAAAATTGTATTAAAAAATTTTACCTATGAAAGCAAATTGTTTCTTAAAGTGATCAATTTACATTGATTATACATATAATTTCAACTTGATATGCTTATCTGCCAAACTGGACAAATCAAAACACGAAGCAAGCAACTGACTAAACTAACTAACGAAAAAGAAAAAAATATATAAACTGAACACACAAAAAAATTCTAAAAGTGTTACTGAAGTAGGCAAACTTGATTTAATGATGGCGAGAGATTGACTTAAAGTCATGATGGCTGTTGCTTAAAACTAAACATTTACTAAACAACGATTTGTAAATGTTAAAGGCCTACAGGCCAAAATAAAAAGTATTGTTCTGCACCTACTGCATTTTCATCTTCTTCCTCTTTGAAATCTTCCACTTCAAGTAAGTGCTTACATTTTGGTTCTCAATGTAGTGAAGTGCTTTATTTAATAAGTTCACATTTGTGTTCACAAGTATTCAATACTCAAACTTCGAAATAACAAATTCACCGAAGGTATTTACGAATGATCGTTTAGTTGCATTTAAGCAGCAGCAAATATTCGTATACATACATATTTACACATGTATACGTATATGGATGAGTGCAAGACGGTAACAATTGTAAAGCCGAGTACACACTATGGCATTTTGTGACATCGCAATAGTGTGTACTACTGGCAACATTTGAGATATCCGATGTTTTTCGTTGTGTGGCATTGCTTTCCATATAAAAAACATAATGTGAACGGGGTTTCACACATTTTGAAAATGACAACACAAGAAATGCCAGATGTGTAATCGGCATAAGTTCAACCAGAAAAACTCTTCGAAATATTCTGCCCCTAAGGGCAGCCGCTATGACAATCAGTTTTTAAAAATCATTCGCTTTTGCATACACACACTGTTAAACTTTTTTGTTCCTTATTTTCTTGGGACATTTTTACTCCTGTACACTCACAGTTACGAGTTTTGTTGAACCAATTTACCAATGAGATCATTAGGACTTGCAATAAACTGGAAATAATTTCTTAAGTGTTTCTTTGTATTTTTTGATTTCAGTCTATCCTTTTTCATTTTGTAAAGTTAGGTCGTGTCACGTTTGTGTAAATCAGTTTTAGTGTTTGCGTTGGCTTATTTTAATGTTGGTTTTGCCAGATTTAAGGTATGATTATTACATACTGAATGATGTACTTAAGCATATACTGAATACACTTCGCAAATTCATAACAATCAATAAATAACAAATAAGTACATATGTGTGTGTGTACAAACATATGTATGGACACGTATGTACGTATGTATTTTAGCGCAAAATTAAACATATGTACATAATTTCTTATAAAAGTTTAAAAAAATATATATGTATGTATGTATGCACTGAAAAATTTTTGAAACTCACTAAAAATGCATAAATTTTTTCAGGAATTGCTTAGCCACATTTGAATATATGTACATACTTACAAATTTATATACGTTAAGTCAGTACGATTGCGAACTTGTGATCGGGAAGTAGTACAAATCTGGATAATTTCTAATGATTTTTACATAAGGTTGTCATTGCAATCTATTTAAATTTTTTTCTATTTTGGATACCTATTCAGTGATTCCGACCGAAGTCATTTTCATGATGCTAATTAATTTTTATTTTTCGTATTCTTTTGCAAAAGATCTAATTTTTCAATACCTTTAGAGAGTTAAGAAAGCCTCACAGTACCCATTACCACAATTTCTCATAAATTGTCTCCTGTAACCATCAAAACCTACTTTTAGTGGGAATGAACGAAATTAAGAAATAATTCGTTATTTCATTCCAAAATTCATAGAGTCTGCAATAATACTCGTATACAAAAATAAAAAAAGAGTTGTTATTAAATGATGAAAAAGGAAAACATTTTCCTTATGCAGTATACACGTTACTACAAATCGAAGGATAAAGGCTCAGTTAGCCGACTGTAACGCAATGTAACTGTAATGTAGGAAACAGCTGATCGATATTTTTATAAGAAACTTAGGTTACGTTACATTACATCTTTATAACCATTTTCATTAATTTTCACATAACAAAATCGATCAGCTGTTTCCTACCGTTGCAGTTACATTACATTACAGTCGGCTAACTGAGCCTTAAATTGTGAAAGTATAAAATTAGTAGCGTGTATCATATTGTCGTACAAATGAATTATACTTTGTAGTACAAAAATAAAAACATTTGGATATGATAATAACTAAGTATTGTGTGTCATGCTTTTGCATAGTAAAATTTATTTTCTAAGCATCTGATTTAAAAATACAGTTTTATGCGGCTCAGTTTTAATAAAAAAAAAACATTATTTTAACCATTCTCTCTCTCTCTTTCTCTACACCATGCCTATTTTCTTTTTTCTTTATTATTTTATTATTGTCAGCTGTACTTCACTTATTACACTGTGCTAGTTCAAAAATGTAACAAGCGGGGGACCTGGTGGTTAAACCTAATTCGAGTACGCTGAATCCAATGGTGCTAACCACTTTTTAGGTTAACTCTTTTTTAAAAAATAATTTAGATTGAAAACTTGGTTAAAAGCACCTAAAATAGCAATTTTTCACAATTTTCTAACATTTATTCATTTTTATATCAATTAAAAGAACATATTATGGATGAACATGCGTCCTAAAGAAATTTTTGAAGAAAAAAATTAAAAAATTGCCATTTTTGAGGAAAAAAAAATTTTCCAATTTGCTTCCAAAAAGTTTTCTCAGGACGTAAGTTCATCAATACATGTCTTATCAATGCATATGTATTGATATAAAGGTTAATAAATGGTAGAAAGTTGTTAGCAGCATTGGATTCAGCGTACTCGAATTGGGTTTACCCACCAGGTCCCCGGCTTGTTACAAAAAAGAAAGTTTCGAATTCGAGCACAGTGTTATTAATAATAAAGCCATCACATCATTCATTTTGAAGGGTGTGTATTGTAGGAACGAGTATCAAAAACCCGTACTACAACTCATACTACGTTTAGTACGAAATTAACGGCCTGGCCCACGATGTCGACAAGTAAGCGAAAGAAACTTTCTTGTCGACATCGTGGGCCAGGCTGTAAGTGTGCATGTTCTGCACATTAATCATTTCATATCCTGGTGAAGTGTATTTAACATTCATTTCATAGCCTAGTGAAGGGTATGTAACATTCGGCGTTGCCAAGTATGATACTGTTAGAAGTTATATTATTAAACATGCATAATTAAATATGTATACTCGCATAAAGAAACTTTTTAAAACTTATTTTTAGCAATTACACTCTGCAATGAGCGTACATAGTACAAACAACATGGTGCATGATTTTTTAAATGGTCTTAATCTCGTTGAAATGAGTGGTAAGAATTCCCTTTTTAATTTCTGTCTGACGTTTGAGTGGCATACGCTCAATGTTGTTTGGCAACTGTCAAAAGTGCATTGGCCATTTAGACTTGGTACATTCATTAAAAGCGAACACTCGTTGTGCGATTTATCGAGTGTGGATACAAGCAGCAGCCATACGCCCAACTATAATCACAAACAAACTCGTTTAACGCAAGTGTTTTCATTTCCCGAAATAAAAATGCATACATAAGTACATACATACATACATACATGCATACATACATGCATACATACATTTGTGTTTCATTTGAACTTATTATTGTGTTTGGTTTTATCTTAATGGTTTCAAGTGGGTTTTTTATTTAAACTTATTGAATATAAGAGAATAATGTTTTTTTTCATAAATTATTTTTAAGGAATTCAAGTACTTTTTATATTTTCATACGGTTGATGTTGAGTATTTTATTGAATTTTTTCACTTTCAGGCTCTTGGTTGGCGCGCCTTTGGACAAGAACTTACAGCCTGGTACCAATCATTCAGGTGCTTTATACAAATGTCCAATAACTCAAAATCTTGACGATTGCGAACAAATAATAACTGATGGACGGAGATGTAAGTGTTTTTGTTTTGGTTATAAATTCAGATTGTTAGAATGATTAGGGGTCGAGAAACCTTCTCAAAATTGCTTAGCGATAAAGTTTTCGAATAAACGAATAAATAAATTTACATTTGTAAAAATTTTGTATTTAGTAAATTATTTGTTTAGTTTTAACTCTTATGTGAATGGTTAGATTTATTTACTGGACATGCAAACTAGCTTTTGACAGTATTTATATTATCGATATAGTATGTGCGTACCATTTTAACTGAACGAGCAACTTATTAATTGAGTACTTCCATTTACCATAACTATATTTATGTTAGACATGTCCGAGTCTAATAAATTTTCATTCTTCGCTCTCCGAATGTTTACACATTCTTGCTTCATTGCTTTTTTCTTTGTCCCATAAATATTTTCGTATTTGTAACTATCGAGATAAATGATGTGATACAAGACTAAATTTCAGTTAATTTCGCCGAATAAATATTTATCCATGTATGGAAGGTTTCACTTTCATTGAATAACAAAATAAAATGAAAAGTGGCAATGTGATGTAACCATGCCGTCATGTAGTTTATTTTTTAGAATTGAACGAGGAGAAGAAATATATTTATGCCCAATTTCTGTAGATAGAATCTTATCTAATAATACGGCAAACCTCAATCCTTTCTTCTACACTATTTCTCATTTTTCTAATCTAAGCTTAGAATTTAATCTGCGAATATACAGCGACGATTCTGTTGTACAAAATCAAAAGTTGTTAAATAATACTTTTTTTAATTTCTGTTTCGAATAAAGTTTGTTGGTTGTTGGCTAAGCACGTCCAGAATCTAGACTCCAGATGTATTTCGTTTCTGCTTAAGCAATTCATCAGTAGACTTCGTATTTACTTTGACAGGCGTTAAATAAAAATAAGAAAATAGATAAATTTTTTTTCTCAAATAAATTTTTATTCAAGTTCCAGTTATTTTGCCATTCATATAAGAGTTAAATGTGTTTCCTTTTGTCGGTAATGTTGCATAATATGGATATTCCGATTTGTAATTAAAAAATAATTTTTGTACCTATATTGAATAAAAAAGTCTTAGTTTCTTGTCTTTTTATTATCTTTATCTCAAAACAGTTCTATATACGTACATACATACATACATATGTACACATTTATGTACATATGTACATATGTATAGGTGAAGGATAAATTTAAGAATTTAGTACAATTTATAGTGCATTGGAGTATCAATCTATGTACAAGTATTTGTTTGAGTGTTTACTTAACAATATTTTATTAATCAATACATAAAATAACAAAATTTTAGAAAGAGCTTCTTAAGGGCTGAACAATTAAAAACTTAAATGTTTTTAAATACCGACATGCTCGTACTTGATTCGGTCGAGAAATGAACACACGCAGATATTTATTTCTGTAATTAAAACTCGATATGTTGAAAATGTTCAAATTAGACAAAAATAGTAAATTAAATTTTTTTGTAAATAATTTTTTCAATTAAATAATAACAATAAAAAATACACTACATGCTTTAATAAATTTGTATAATTGTCTTAGTTTTAAGTAGTTAGCAGTTTTTAATTTTTGCTTTAAACATTTAGAAGTCTTTGTTAGTTTAGTATTTGTGACTAAATTGTATATCATCAAATTTAAGGTTTATTGAATACTTCTTGATTATTTTTAGTACATATTTATTTATGTGTGAATAATGCAAATATGTATTTTATTCTGAATACTCGTACATCACAGCAAAAGTAAGTTTTAGCAAAATTTCAAAATCATAATTGAATTTATTTTAAATCGGCAACGGAAAATGAAATTTAAAATGTGTCCACCAAGTTTTGCTAAAATTACTCCTTTTATCGTAGCTTTAATTTTAATGTTTTTACCTTTTTTTCTTTTTAATTTCTACTTTGATTTAATGATAACTTTTTTTATGAAAACTTCTATATACAAAAATAAATACTTGGTATTTAATGGATCTCTTCATACAACTAATTACAAACAAATTGCTTCAAAAATACTAAAACGTTAAAACGTAAAATACGTGCAATAATTCAAATAAAAACTTTCGTTTTGATAATGAACAAAAATGCAAAAAATGTGGCCTCAAATTTGTAAAATTTCGTAGCGCCTGAAGGAGTCTATGAACCTAGTAAGTGGTATGGGTGCTTTATTTGTTTTTGTTTTTCTAATTAACACCAATTATTAATTTTTTATCAAAAATGTAATATTTTGCAGTTCTCACGCATTCTCAATCAACTCTATTCTCTCCTTAATTAAACATATGAACACATTTTAGTAGTATGAAGCATGATTAAATTTTGTAAATACTTTTTTATTGTTAATTTTTCGTTTAATGTTGTTTTTAATAACAGTAGTCGTAGTGGCTTTTTAACGCATACTTATTAACAGTTTTTTGACTAATTATAAAAATAATATTTATTCTCAGAGGACATACGATAAATATCATACAATTTTTAAATTCATATCAAATTTTCACATTTTTATGGAATAATGCCAAATATTTATGAAATTGCAGAGACTGCAGACACAAAACTATGCAAGTAGTTCACGTTTCTGCTCTGATTCTCCGCTAATAACTTAAATTTATACTGCAGAATATTATTTATTATTTTATTTATAGACGAAGTACATACATACATGCTTACATACATATGTACATATGAGTGTGTGTGTAAGTTGACAGTATTGATTCAAACGCAATTTGTACAACCATACATAGAATTGTTTCCCACATTTCGAAAGCATACATACACCCAGCGGGAAAAATAAGGAATAAGGATGCCTTCTGTACTCCTTATTTTGGATGTGCAAGGCCTGCTCGTTCCATTCCATACGCATATATCTTTTTTACACGCGCTGTCATTGCGGGCGAAAGAGTCGAGACCCTTAGCAGTTAGATAAGAATAGTAATTGAATCCAAAAAATTCGTAAGCAAACTTTTAATAAGGCCCACACATGCCCAGCTGTAAGTAGAAAAACTAAATAGGCCTTCTACTCGTATAAGGTCTTATACTCATTTATTATATATACTCATTTATTTTTTATACACAATGTCATTGGCGATCAAGCCCTTCTTTGCTTCCTTGCTCAAGAGTCCTGATTGAAGACCTTCTTGGCAGTCCTAGATTAGCAGGCCTATTAGAAGGCCTCCTTTACTGTTTTGTAAAATATACAAGGAGGAACTAAACTACCTAAACTACCATAGTTTTTAAATATTTTTTTTGTATTATGTTTCTTAAAAAGTATTTTAATTTAATGTATATAAAACAAAAATTAAATAACAAAAATTAAAAAATTTTAAGACCCGCTGACGTACGGACCAAATTTCTTCAAGTATGGCTAAGAAGATATAAGATCAACTTACCTTTCAAAGGAAAGGGAGCTACGGCGTCAAAGGCACACAGATTCAACAGAATATGTCTAGAAAAGAAAGACCACTCTCGATCAAGTCACGTTTCAAACAGAATAAACTAAATCAAAATCGGCCCAGCGGTTTGGTCTGTACGTGGATTCGTACAGACAAACAGATACACAGACACACACTACAAACTTATAACACCCCTTTTTATGGTTGGGTGTTAAAATAGATAGATAGACTTCATGCAGGCAAATAAAATAAAATAAAAAATGAAGTCCAAGACACATTCATTTCTAAATAATAGCAAGATTACAAAATTACAATACTACGAAATCAACATTGGCTTTTTCGAATTTGTATTACAAGAGATTTTTTGTCTATAAGACCAGTTGACGCTAGGTATCCTTTCAGAAACTATTAAAGAACAATGGAAGAACACAACAATTAGAGATGGAACTTCGTGATAAAAAAGTTGAAAAAATTTCTCCGCGGCGGCTCTCGCTAACAAAAATAGGAAACGTTTGAGAACTTTTCACATTTTTCAAAAGGTTTTTGATTTTTATTTAATTTTTGCAATTTACTTATAATATATTTTTTTACATATCGAGTCATAACAGCCAAAAAAAGCTTAACCGACACATTTTTTGGACCTCGTTTTGGTCAAAAAATTAATTTCGAAAATTATGTCGCTTAAGCTTTTTTTTGGCGGTTATGGCACGATATACGACATACATTTCATTCTACCTTAACAATGCACAACCGCTCTTCACAACGCTTGATATTAAAGAATTTTAAAATATTTTTCTCTTCATTTTCTGCTTATTTTTCTTTAATTTTTTGTTTTCATTATTTTCTTTGGAATACGATCTGGTTCTTGTAACGGTTTTAACGCAGTTTCTATGATCAAAAAATATAAAAAATTACTTTTATACTCCTTCCAAAAAATGTGTATCGAATTTTGTTTGGAGGTCTTACTGAAGGCTTTACTGATAAGGCAAGGAAGAATTAGTATCGAATCTTAAAGAAGGCCTAATAAGTCCTGCTTAGTGAAGCGCTCGTTTTCACCGTTTTATCGTTACCTTAATATAGAAAGGCCCTAACGTATTATTTTTTTGATATCGAGATTTTTCATTTTTTCATTACATTAGATGTTCTTCTATCGAAATAAACAAAAACTCGATTTCAAAAAAAAAAAATAGGAAACGATATGAATGTAATACCAATACCTCAATCCCTTTTCTGGCATTCCCTAAAATAAAATTTTCCATTTTTTTTATTCTCTTAACACTTCTAATAGTTTCGGTTAATTTTTTTTATAAAAATATATACATAACGCAAGAAATCATCAATTAATTAATAAATTGTCAAAACACGAACAGCTTTATGAAATTTTGTTTAGCAGCTGGTTAATCGACCGAAATTAACCGACTAGTATCCAAATACAGACATAAATGTACAGATCCATATGTACTTATGTACGTTAATTTTATTGATAAATATAATCGTCTAAATGTTAAATTTAATTGTGTTTTTTTTTAGTCTTCATACTGAGTTATTTTTCTTATGATGTGCTTTGTGTCCTACAATATGGAACGCATGTTCTACATATTCGAAATGTGTTTGAAAAGATATTGTTGAATGAGAGCGATATTTATTTAAACATTAATTACTTTGTGTGGTACAGTTTAATTTTGAATACTTGAATACTTGAAATTAAGTTGTTCGTTAATTTGCTTGTCTGTTGAATTTATTTGCTTTAAAGTGCTTAAATATTTCGCCTTGTAAGCTTTTTAATTTGATATGCAAAAATAACAACAACATTTTGTGCTGCATGAAAATTGTTTATTTTTTCTCGTCCGCAGTAATGCCACACATAATAAATTGCAAAAGTACTTCATTCAAACTTACGTAACAATATTCTACACACAATATCACAAACATTTAAAAAAAATTTACTTGTAAATTTAATTTTAAGATGCAAAATAACCAAAAGCGAATATGTGGCATTTTTATTATAAGGAATGTACTATATCGCTCCTTAACCGCAAGATAGTCGTAACTTAAAAATGTTAGTTTTGCGTGAAAATATCTTTAAAGTCTGTTATTTATATACAACTCATTGAAGATATTGGGCCTAACTACGACAACACTTACATGCATATCGTTGGTCTCAAGTAGAATGGCCCTAACTTAAATAATTTCAACGTTACAGGAGAATGTAAAAACATAATAGAAACTGTAATTTTCACAATGTAAATTTTTTTGTACAAAAAAAACGTTATTTGTGTGAAATGCATTAGAATGAATCACTGCAAAAGTCAATTTTGTAAGTTTCTACTTGAGATGATCTTTACTTTACTTGTAATGCGTGCAAGTTGTTGAAATTTTTAATCAAAATTATTGTTCTATTCGTCAAACTCATCGTGCACTTTTTCCATTTTATGGCGTACATAATTCTGCTTGAATGGGTACGTAAATAAGCAGAATTGTCGCATTTGGAGTGAGGAGAATCCACCAGTGATGCCAAAAGTAGGGAATTTTCCCTTTTTGTAGGGATTTTTCTGTTAAATTTTGAGCTTAGGGAAAAAGGACAGATTTTTTATTTTGAGGAAAATGTAGGGAATCTTTAGAAATTACCCTTTTCATTTTTTTAGAAAAATTAATGAATGTTTGTGTATATAGTATTTGTTTGACAGAGTCGGTAAAGAAAAAGAAATGGTCTTGCATTGTGTAAACTAACTTGCATATGAAACGTATAAAATTGTATCACCAATGCTCCACAAACTTTTATTTTTTATACTTGGACATTTTACGAAAATACTTAATAAGAAATAAATAAAATAGTTTATTTTTAAAATAAACACGAGGAATAGTTTCGTAAAACAGAGAACGATACAAGTTAGTAACAAAATACATTTCAATCTAAAAAGAGATGTACAAATTGATATTTACTATATATTCTATTGCTTAACTTAAACCCAATTTTTCATAACTAAGTACGTTTACTAAAAGATCTCACCCTGAGTTTTAAATTTCTATCTACCCATTTTACAAAATATATTCTAAGAATTTGTATAGTTAATATTTTTGCACCATAATTTTTAAGTGAAATTTTCATATGGATGTAGGGGCGCATATTGAATGTAGTCAACTAAGGGCCTTATGTATAAGATAAAACTGGTATGAAGTTAGCGTAAGTTTCACATTAAAAACCACGCTGGGACTTAGTGCTGGATTAAAACTATGTAATGCACCCATTTTTCTTAAATTTCGTCACTTATGCTAATTTCATGTTAATTTTTTCTTATACATAAGACCGTAAGACTATAGTCTGTTTTGTACAATATATGAAAAAGAAATGTGCAACAAATGCAGCGTAGTGTGGTTGGAGGGAAAAAAGGGATTTTTTTCCAACGTGTAGGGAATTTCAAAAATAGTCACTGGCATCACTGGCACCCACAGAAAATTACTGTTTGGTGCGCTTTATGGGCTGGCCGAGTCATTGGCCCATATGTTTTCAAAAACGATGACGGTCAGAATGTTGCTGTTAATGGTGAACGGTATAGGAACATGATTCGAAATTTTTTCGTACCTCAATTACGTGGCATTAATCTTGCTGATATGTGGTTCCAACAAGACGGAGCCACATGCTACACAGCGGGTGCTACAATTGATTTACTCAAAGAAACCTTTGATGAAAAAATAATTTCACGTAATGGACCAATTAATTGTCCACCAAGATCGTGTGATTTAACCCCGTTGGATTATTTTCTTGTCCACGTCGATACACCACAAACAATTGAACACCTGAAAATGAAAATTGGTGTTCCAGATTGCGGCTTCCACGAGCCAGTCGTGAGGGTCACATGGCAGAAATCATATTAAACACTAATTTCATAAAATTTTCTTTCCAATAAAGCCCGTTTCATTGATATTAAAAATGTATTTCCTTGTTTTATTATGATTTAAACTTGTGTCACTCTATAAAAAAACACCCTTTACTTAGAACGAAAGCTTCATACCGGAGTTAAACGACAACTGAATTGTGTATAAATGATGTTAGCATGAATTTTGTAATTTAAAATGAAAGATTTTAATGAAAAGAAAGAATGTCGAAACAAACTTCTGACACTTTCAAAAAGATCCATAGCGAAACCAAAGCTTTAATATTTTGATTAAGAAATAACTGGAAATGAGTATGTATGTATGTATGTATGTATATACTTCATATTATCATTACAACCCAATGAAAAAAAAATTGAATATAATCCTGTAAGTAAAAAATCAACAAGTTTTTGATAAGAAATATTTTTATGTGAAGTGAATAATTGTTTTACAGCGTTTTCATTTTAATAATTTTTGTTTGATTTTCCCCTTTTTTTGTTTCGATATAATTGTTTACCTTTTAATAATCTCTTTAGAATTTCTAAAACATGCCGTTCCCATAAGCTATAGATCTGTATAATTCCTTCAACGTAACTTTCAGCAATTACAAAAAGTCAGATCAAATTGAACTTTGCAGGAGCAAGAATAATTTTATAATTGTATAAATGGCCAGAATCATCCACATGTGAGGAGAACACGTTTTTCGTAACTACCCAGCAAAAATTACTGCTTACCAGAAGCGTTTTTGTAAGGGAGACAATCTTACAGAATCACTTGCTATTGCGCATGAATAAGGCATTTGTTTTGTTCGAGATGAGCCAGCTAGAAGCAATACATATAGCTTCAAAAAAGCCATGAATTTTTTTTTTTCCTTACTAAAGTGCTTTACAGAAGTAATAATATATAATTTTTGTGAGAGCTCGCCTTACATTAGTGCTTCTCAGGATCATTTTTCGAAGCTTTTATTATCAAATAAGCAAAAGGTTGCTTCCCTCAGTTGTTAGTGCTTCCAAATCAGAATTTTTTTTGCTGTGTAATACTAACTCGTGAATTGGATTATTTTGTCATATTGAAAAAAAGGAAGGTCCTCAATTCAGTTGCAGTTTTTGTTCGTTTTTTCTTACACATATAATTTCTTTATGTTTGTTACATATTTCATAACCTCGTTCATTGTTAAGCTACTTGAAAAATCTTTTTTCGGAGAGGGAGCTATAGCTGATATTTGGTGCGATTAAAATTTAATATTTATCTCATGTAGTTCAACCCAACTGAAACTTTACACATACCTTCTTCTCTGTGATTATACAATATTGCTTACGAGAAAGTGGACGTAAACACTCCCATAATAATAATTTTTATAAATAAGGCTGTAAGAATATAAAAATAATAATTATCGAAAAAAATTAAAAAAGATACTAAAAAGGACTTGCACCTTTTTATCACAGAAAAAGTAACACCTTTTTGTCTTGAGTTAACAAATCAAAATCCGTCCATGCTATGCAAATTGACACTAACGCATTTGTGATTTGCCCCCGATGAATTTCATTTGATTTCAAATCTTGTTAGTTTGCGAAAATGATACGAATATTTTATTATTATGTATGTACCTATCTAATATGCAAAAATTTATGGAAAATTTTTTCAATCTAAGTTTTGTTCATTCATTCATTCTGTGGCATCTTTGTCTCTAATTCTACTTATTGATTTATTAAAATTATCGCCTATAAGAGGATGTGCAAGTTTCTGTCTATTTGTAAATACATATTAATATAAATAATTTTGTAACATACTTACATACATATGTATGTATGTAGTTTGGTTCCTTTACCATTCTTCGTTCGCTAAACTTTGCACATGTACACTTCACAGAAAGATGCCCAAATTGGAAAATATACAGACATAGATACATACATATGTATGCAAAGAGTATGTACCCATGTACGAGTATGTATGTGTATAATAAAATGATTTTTATGAAGTTATTCATAATATCGTCAGCACATTATTGGTTTGGCGCATATGACAAAAAGGCGGAGTGGAGAAAGACTATAAAGAAGGTTTACATGTACATAGTTTTCTCAAAATACAGCCGATATATTTTTTTGTATTTTCAAATAAATAAATTTTTTGAGTTAATAATGGTAGCTTATATATACTACCACCTCCTGATTGAAGAATTTTATTTCTTGTCTACATTGAGTTGTACATACGAGTATGTATGTAAATTAAAAACTTTAAACACATTTTCTGCAACACTAGTTTTCTTAGTTGTGTCACTATTAATGTAAATGAGCGATATGTTTTGAAGAAAATTTTAAACTTTTGTGAACTTTCATGAATGAAGTTAGAAATTGATATAATTTTATTGAAAGTTTCTTTCTTTCTTAATTTACATTTTGAAAATTAACTTATTGTGTTGCATACGTATACTTATTGTTGTTAATCAGAAACATCATCACCTAATGCTTTTGCTTAATCGTCGCCGTTGAATTTTTCTTACCGCAGCTTCCTTTTTTTATCACTAATTTTTTACGAAAATGAAGCAAAACAAGAGTTAAATTTATTTTGTACGCTTTTGTATGAAGAATTTGACGCAATTGCAAAACAGTGAAGTGTACAGCAAACCAATACTTATTAAACCTTAAAATAGTTGACGTGGAGCAAAATGATTGCAGAAACCATAATAAATTAAGCTAAACGTATTTTGGATTCCGAAAGAGCGTATTCAAAATATATTTATATAATCGTACATATTTATGTATGTACTTCATACCAACTCATTTTTTTAATGGTCCGTGGGTCAAACTAGAGGTGGAAAACTATCGATGGCAATATCGATAGTAAATTTTTTTGAGACTGCCGATGTTTTTGTTCTGCATTCCATTAACACTCGAAAACAATCGATATTTTGCAGTCACTATCGATAGTAAATGACGCACCCCTAAAAACTTTCGATAGTGACACTATCGATAGTTTTCCACCTCTTGGTCAAACCAATAATGAGCTGACGATATATTAAATCGAGCCTTATTTTCGATTTAATCGTAAGCGACAAAAATTAAATTTTTCAGGAGAAATAGTCGTAAATTGTCGCTTAAGATACCATTTTACAGCCCGTATCATAAAAGTTATCAAAAATTTTGTCATTTTGATAATTCTAAACTATGGGTAGACCCATAAATTTTTAATTTCAATAAAAAGTTTATTTTCGATAACATGTCGCTCGCTTACGATAAAATCGAAAAAGGCTCGATATATGTATTTAGTAGATACATGTGGATGTACATTGCACACATTTATACTAGAGATGTGCAAATGTTGTGATTTTATCGTGTCACGCGTGAGTCGCGCGTGATCGTGATCAAATTTACAATTAATCCGTGAAATTTATAAGACCGTGACTTAAAAAAATTACTCGTTTGTGACCGTGCGTGAGTTCTTTTAAGAATCACGCACGAATTCTCACGCTCTCACGAGAAAACACTCCTGCGTGGGTATATAACTGTATTGAAAATTTTAAATCTTCTTGTAATAAATACTACAATCTATGTCTGAGCTGCTCAAAGTAGCACCAGAGTGCCGAACATCAAACGGCTTCTTATACAAATGAATACACATACGCGAAAACATTACTCTCGTGTTTCTCTCGGTGGCCAGCTCTGATCTATGTACATACATATGTCTATACATACATATAGGTAGAATTAGCCTGCAAACATAATGCATACATACATACGTATGTATGTACATATGTACGAGGTTTGTTCAAAACGTATCGCGAATTTTGAATTTTCGCGGGTTACGTATATTCCAATTTTAATTTTTTTGTGGCACGCTCTTCAGAACATTTTGTATCATCGATAAACGTTCCAAGGTAGCTTCTCCCTATGCCACAGTCAACATACGGAGAAGCTGTCAACAATTAACTGAACATTCAAAGTGGCCGAAATTGTCGGCATAAGTGAGAAACATGAGTACCATCATAACGCCACAAAAAAATTAAAATTCGAATATACATAACCCGCGAAAATTCAAAATTCGGGATACGTTTAGAACAAACCTCGTATGTGTAAGAACTTATTTTTCAACTAACAAACATAAAAAATTAATTATATATTTTTCGTAAGCGTGCGTGATCGTGATAAGTTGTACACCCCTCGTACGAGATTAAGAATATTTTATACGTGAGCGTGCGTGATCGTAAAAATTTTCAAAATCATTCGTGCGTGAACGTGCGTGAGTAAAATATTTTTCTACGTGAGCGTGCGTGTCGTGATTCAAAAAACGCTCACGTGCGCATCTCTAATTTATACTAAGTGTAGTTCCATTTTTACGCGTTAGATACGTGAAAAAGACCGCGTCAAAAAAACTTTAATTCCATACAAAAACATACACACGTGCCCGTTGCATAAAAAACAGCGTAAACTTCAGATAACGCTATTAAAATTAAGTCAAAATTTCTCTCTTCCTATAAATGGTCTTATTCTTTATTTTCCAAAGATATCGCTTGCTCTTTGTTTCTTTACTTTTTTCATAGTCAACTAGCATATATTCAGTGTTGCCAGAAATTTTAGGGATAAAATCTGCAAAATTTAACAATTTTTCAAGAAAAAATATGCAAAATTTGCATTTCATTTTGAAATCTTCAAAGCAATTTTTTAATGCAACTTTTTTATATTTTATTCAAACAAATTAACAAATGTACATCTGTAACATGTATATTGGGCCTGTTCGTAAACGAATGACTGGGCTGCACATGGAAAAATGTTCTAAAGTGATTCACTAAGTACATAAAGTGGAAATAAATGTCAAATATGGCGTACAAAACATTTTCAGCTAACTCGCATTGCATTTTAAATTAAAGTTTGCTCGTATAATGCAGAGCACTGATGCTTATACGAACATGCCCATTTTTTATAAAAAAAAACATAAATATGTACAATAACGAAACAAATTAAGAATTCAATTGTTTATATATATTTTAAAAACTATTAAGGCGGTATAAGGCTTAATAAGAAAAATTTTGTATGAAAATTTGTTTTAAAAACCCTTTACAAAGCCTTTATATTTTTTTTTTCTTAAATAAGGCCGAGAATAAACGCATCCAAATTTTTTTAGAATACGCCAGTTAGTCTTTAATGCATGAAGAATATTTATTTGTTTGTGCATTGGTTAAGCAACGTCTATTTACATAGATACATTTCGGTTCTGGTTAAGAAACTCATCAGTAAACTTCAACTAAAATTTTTTTCAAATAAGCTAAAAACTGTTCATATGTTTGTAGAATGGTTCTCAACATGTTAGTGCGAATTACGTACATTAACATAA
This sequence comes from Nowickia ferox, assembly GCA_936439885.1. NCBI lineage: Eukaryota > Metazoa > Arthropoda > Insecta > Diptera > Tachinidae > Nowickia > Nowickia ferox. The sequence continues at coordinate 115,839,357 of OW387025.1, forward strand.
TAAGTTTAAAAGCTTCAAACAAAAATGCTTACAAACACATATCTTTATCAGATTTTGACTTCATTTTGCATTTTTCACAAAAATTTTTGCAATTATTTGCCACATTGATAGAAATATACTGATGAATTTCTTAAGTAGAAACGAAATGTATTTTGACGTTGCTTAACCAAAATATCAGACGATATTATTTTTATACAATTTGTATATATAAATTTGTCAAAATAGTTGAAATTTTTCAGCTTTAGGTAATCCTTTGTAAACAAAACACCTACTAGAGATTCAGTTTCCAAACAATTACGAACTTTTGTTTTATTCAAGTTCACCTCACTGAAAATATTTTCGATATTTGAAGACTAGACCACGTTTTAATTCAAATATTTTTTTCAGAAAATTTCCAAAGTTAGTTTTTCTTTAATAACATCTTCAAAGTTCAATAATCGTAACTCTCCAAAGTCCGAGTCGTTCGAACATAAAAGGAACAAACGATAATAGCAATATGAGGAAAAAATTTAAAAAAAAAATTCCATATTATTGGAGTTAAAAAATCTGCGTTTTTTCCCCAAAAATCTTCAAATCTGCATTTCATCTTTTTGGAGAGTAAAAATCTGCAAAATGAAGCTACTAAATCTGCATTTCTGGCAACCGTGCATATAACTATATACAAATCGTTAATCTCAAGTAGAAAGTCCATAACTCAAATAATTGTAACTTTACAAGAGAAGATAAATTCACAATGTCACTTTGTTTGTACAACTGCTGTTAAAAGCGTTATTTTTTATACTCTTTCAATAAATTTTTGTGGTGAGGTGCATTTGTGTGAAATGTATTGGAATCACTGAAAAACTCAATTTAAAAAAAAATATGAGTTAGGGACTTTCTACTTGAGACCCTCGAAATGAACTATAATTTAGCTCCTATAACAACCTAATGTTCAAATTGATATTTCGATAGGTACATATATGAAAAGGGCAGATAGGCAACTAGTCTGAAGTAAAAAGCAACTATATATTATCGGTATAATTCATAAAAAAATATTCTAGGTTTATTACAGGTTTATTTGACAAATTTCCCATAGAAATATGTCAAATAAGCGCTTAATAAACCTGAATTATTTTTTATGAATAAGACAGTATATACATATCTAACGGCATACATACTACAAGTTATTTTGCCTGCAGGGTATTTGCAAAGTTGCCAACACACGCGGAACACAAAACATCGTATGAACAGGATTAAGTCTATATAAAAATTAAATTTATCATTTATTAATACACATTTTTTAATTGCACAATACATATGTACACATACATATATCGTCATATAAATTCAAAAAGGCGTAAGTTACATATAAAATATTTTACAGAAGAAGCAAAACATATTATAAGTTTTAGTGCATTAAGTTCTCAGTAGTCTTTTGAACTTCGTTAAAATTCTATATTTTTGAACATCTTACTCGGATAAAAACATTTTGGGTAGATGGATTATATGTAATTACATCATAATCAATCAAAAGGACGATTTCGTTACGCCCTTTTTTAATTTATGTAACGATATACAATTTATGGATGCAAATATGTAAGTCGTATGTCAATTTTGTAGACACAATTTTGTAAAGCACCACATTGCACATGCAAATACAGACGCACTCGCACAAAACATACATACATACATACATACATACATGCATATTCGAGTTTTAAATACTCGTATACACATACGTGCATTTACATACATACATACACATTGTTATTATTTTATGTTGCAAGGAAAAATTTATGAAAATTAACCTCTTCCTATTTTAATTGTTTCTTTATTTTACAAATGAACTAATGAAATAATCGAAAAATAATAACTTTTAGTTGTTTTTAATTCAATATGTATCAGTGTTGTGTAATGTGTTTAATGGAACAACTCATCGATCGCATTGATTTCTTGAGTACATTATTAATTTTTTTCGTTCTTGATCTGCTATTTTAATTTATATATTTATTTTCTTCTTTTAATTCATAATAGCTTATGATAGTGACGATATTGAGGAATTAACCGAACCGTCGGACGATGAAATCAAAGAGAACCAATGGTTGGGAGTCACTGTTCGTAGTCAAGGATTGGGAGGCAAGGTATACATACTTAAGTTACATAAGTACATATGTAAAAAATGTACATATGTACATATTTGCATAACATATTTTTGTTATATTACCTTTTTGTTTTTTTATCCTTCCCACGTGAGTTAATTTAGACTACAATATCATTTTAGTCAATCATATTTTGACACAAACCAATAATCAAACTCATTTAAAATCACATGGGTGTGATCATTGGTTTGTGTCTAAATCCATGCAGGTCATTTGAATAAGAAGCCGATTGAAGTTCGGCACTCTTGTGCCACTTTGGCCAGCTATGGTCTAAAACAAGCAATTGAGATAGTTCGATACAAGTCTAGACTAGAGATGAGCGCGTGTCGAATTTTTCCAACACGAAACGACCCCAAGACACGCGAAAAATATCCCCAACACGTTACGACACAACACGCACGAAATCAAAATGGATATCACAAAATAATTTTTTTTATATTCAAATATGTACATATATATTTTTCTCTAATTTTAACGTTTCATGCAAGACTTACATATCTGTACGTATTTATGTTCATATTCAAATTCATACATACAGCCTAAAGTAGCACCAGATGCCGAACATCAATCGGCTTATACAAATGAATACACATACGCGAATACATTTCTCTCGGTGGTTAGCTCTGATCTAAAATCGTTTCGTGTTTTTCCTGTCAATGTTGCTCAACACGACTCGACCACGCACGAAATCAGATTTTCTGTCACGAAAACTACGCGTTTAGTCGTGCGTGTTCATGTCACGACACGCGCCCGTCTCTAGTCTAGACTGAACAAGTTCGACCCTTTTTAACAAACATAAGAAAATTAATTAAAATTTGCATTAATTAAAAGCGGCATTGCGCACACATTTGAAAATGACAACACAAGAATTGCGAAATATGTACTCAGCTTTAGTATAATATTTTTTAATTACATTTTAACTCACATATGTACAAATGACACCAACAAGACAGATAATGGAAAGGAGCAAATGGTATGAAAAAACAAATAAAATGTACTAAGTTTTGCGCCTATTGAAGCAACGCCATTATATAACGTTTTCTCCATTTTTTTAAACAATTTAAAAAACCCTTCCAGTAATGTATAATATTGTTTAATTGGGGCCATTCAAACAGTGATGTTGTTAGTTCGTTTCCAGCGATACCCTGAATAGCATCACACTAGAAAACGCCAAACCTTTTAAAAAATTCAAAAACGAACTAAAAAATGGTATGTCGAGCATCACATCAGAAATTGGAAACTGTACTGTTGGAAGAGTGACCGAAATTACCCGGGAAAACCAAGGAAAATATGTAAGAGATTCTGAGATTAAAAATGCAAACACTTCGGAAATTGGCAAACATAATAACCGGACATCAGAGTTAAGGACGACAAATCTTCTATATGGAAAATATACCAGCTGTATAATATCATAAGGGTACAGATTGAAAAAACTTAAAAAATATATTGAGGCAACTGGTTCTTAACATAAAAATAAAAAATAAATGAGTTCTAAATTTAATAGTGCTTCTAAGGTTTCTGGAGCACTTGTTTGATTGAATGCATTCTTAAAGCCATCTTTTGAACTCGTGAAAAATATTACATCATTCACACACCAAAAAAAAGGCAAGAAAAAGATTAACAGCTTTTTTAGTAATAATTACAGTAAAACAAGTTTGAACCTTAAAGGATTATAGTATAATTTGGCGCACTGTGTATATATCTTGTCTCAAAGTCCAAGAAAAGGGGTTCATACAAAAAGTTTTCTTTTAAATTTTTATTGTGCATTACAGTACGACCATACGAGCAATTTGTTGTATCTTAACACAAGCAATAACGCCGGCAGAATGATGACGCCAAATGGCTTGTGTTCTACAATGTATCTAGAGGTGGCGAACAAGTATATCCAAATATATTTGTTCTTTAGGCATATATGTACTTACCAAAATTAGCAATAATTAAAGATTTGGCTAATGGTAAATTAAGCTTTTATATATTTTATGTTGTTTAAACTTTTATTTTTGTCTTTTTCGTTGAAAAAAATTAATATTATTTGAATTTGACAGCATGTACAAGTATTAAGAGATTATTGCTCAGCAATGTATTTTAACATTTATTGCTGAATATATATTTTAACACATATTCCTACGGTATCAGCGTGTAGATCTTGTGTCGGCAATCGAATTTGACAGTTGCCTTAGCAATAATTGCTCATGTGGACGGCTAGTTAGTGGAAAGACGTAAAGACGCATTTAGATTTCATTGATTATAAACACTCATTTGATTGACGAGAAATTGATTTAAATGTGAACTCATGACCAGTAATGGTACATTTGGTAGGAAGTACTTTGGACCACTGTAAGAAAACTTTCTGCACATTTTTCTTCATCCTCCGTAGGGGAAGGAAGTCGTATTAAATGGATTAACAACAAAAATTCCAAATTGAGTCGGTTAAAATTTCTGACCTTCGATTGAATTGGAAAAATGATTGGGACATTATGAATTATTGGAACATTATGGCCTCCGGTACAACGAGAATGTCAGAATGTCTCAAATGAAGTTATTGACAAATTGATGTAAATTATGCCGAAAAATCTAGGAAGTGTTTTACCTCATAAGAAGCTGTGGACTAAATACAAAAACAACCTGTGAATTGTTTTCGTTTTGTTTCGTAGTTATTCTTTCCATTTTGAGTTAGGTATTATCCGTTTTTGTATAATTGTCATTTATGTATTTTGTCTTTGACAAAACTAAGTGAAAATGTCTAGTAATATCGCTTACATTTACTTCGTCAAACGTGACGATAGCCGTATAAAGGCACATTTTATTAGTTTATATCTTACGTTCAATTATAAACTTTAATTTTTTCATTATTTGCTTCTTCATCAGGTTCTAGTCTGTGCCCATCGCTACATAACGAAAGTTCGTGAAAATAGGTATGGCCAAGGTCTGTGTTACGTTTTAACTAATGAACTGAGTTACGACGAAGTTTACGAGCCATGTAAAGGCCGGACTGTGCAAAGGTTTGTAAAACAATAAAACTTCTTTTCCTTATTTGAAAATTATGGAATATGTATATTGTATCTAGTATACATATATCGCTCATTTACTCAAAAAACGTCATAACTCTAAATATTATTTAGAAGCAAATGCATTTCGAATAATAATAATTAAATTAACTAAAATTAATAGTCATGGGCTTGTGCCAAAATTAAATAAAAAAATATACTTAATAGTAACAAACCAAAAAAGTTTGTCTTAAGTAGAACAAAAATAAGCAAATTAACTAACATGTGCATAATTAGTAATGAAAAAACGACAATGATAAGACTGTTGTAAATTTAGAGATGGTAAATTTGGGCCTTCATTACAAAACACATTTCAGCAAATTGAAATACGATGAATCAAACCAATTCACATATTCCATTTGCAAAAAAGTTTCGTATATAAGGCAGAAATCTACATCAACTGACACCACACACAGTGGACCAAACACAGAAGAACGCTGATGATGAACGTTTAGTGGCCTTCGAAAACGGCTGGCTGTTCCGTTCAACTATGTGTTGTCAGAATATTTACAACTAACTTTGATGTTATTTGTTCATTAATAATTATCACATGTAATTTGGCTTAAAAGGCGATACGAACATTAGCCTGTTCAATTCATTAAATCTAAATATTAAATTGTATAGCTATTAATGTAGAATAAGTAGTCATACTGTATTTTATCCTTTGCAAAAAAAATTATACAAACGGATTGTATACTCAACTGCTGAAAAAAGAATATTTTGTATTTCTTCATTGAGTTTTTCTTTAATTTAAAACTTTCAACTCGTCTTGCGTAAAACTAGCTTTTTTGAGTTGTGATGACCGAGAGACTGTCGGTGACGATTACAGTTCTTTGTTTGAAAGTATTGTATACGAGTATGTACCCTGGTAAATTGCGCATGATTCTGCAATGAAAACCGAGGAATGTGTAGAATATGTATTAATAAACAAATAAATAAAAATGCGAAAAGCATTATATTGTTTTTTTTTAATTTAGTATATTTTTATGTTTGCAGAGCCCACGAAGATTATGGATTTTGTCAAGTGGGTACTTCCGGTGCACTGTTGGACGACAACACTATGGTGTTGGGTACTCCTGGTCCATTTACATGGCGCGGTACTGTATTCGTAACAGAAATTGGTGGTGAATACTTGGAACGTGATAAGAATATGTATTATGGCGATCATTCGGACACATCTTCGCCGGTCGATAAATACAGTTATTTGGGTATGGCAGTCACAGGTGGTCGTTACTTCGGTGATCGAATGTCATATGCCGCTGGGGCTCCTCGTTCAAATGGTCATGGTCAAGTTATAATATTTGATAAGGACAATAGAAATCCCATACCGGTACACATGGTCATTGAAGGTGAGCAATTTGCATCTAGTTTTGGATACGAATTAACTACGGCTGATATAAACGGAGATCAGAAACCAGATCTTATAGTAGCAGCCCCCTTTTACTTTAACAAAAGCGAGGGCGGTGCTGTATATGTCTACCAAAACACTAAAGACAACTTGCCATACAAGCCAACACTTAAGCTAACCGGAGCATTCGAAAGCCGTTTTGGTTTGGCTCTGGCTAACATCGGAGATATAAATAAAGACAGTTGTGATGACTTGGCTGTTGGAGCACCGTATGAAGATGACGGAGTTATTTATATATATTTGGGTAGTGTGAAGGGTTTGAATAAAAAGCCATCGCAGCGGATACAATCAAGTGATTTGGGTTTCTTGCCAAAGGCCATTAAAACATTTGGTAGTTCAATTACAGGCGGGACTGATTTGGACGGAAATTCTTATCCAGATATTGTAGTAGGAGCTTATAATTCATCCGCAGTTGTCGCATTGTTATCACGCCCAATTATTAGTATTCAAACCAAATGGAGAAGTAATGAAATGAAAAATATTGATCCAACAAAGTCGGGTTGCATAACAGATGCATTCACCAATTTGACGTGCTTCAACTTTGAAGCATGTTGCTCGATCGATCCGTATGATCAGACTTCTCTTAATAAAGACCTTAAGCTAATGTATACGGTGGAAGCCGAAACATTTGCTCCTAATAAGAAATTTTCTCGTGTTTTCTTTGATCGTGATAACAAGAGAAGTAATGTTATTAAGCGAGAAGTTACTGTTCGTACCGATGGCCGGCTTTCTTGCCAGAGAGTTACTGGATATATTAAGGAAAATACACGCGATATTCAAAGTCCTATAAAGTTGAGACTAAACTACACGTTAGTTGAATCAAAACTACCGGACTCGGCGCTAAAAGCTCTAAATCCAATACTTGATCAAACTCAAGCCAACATTGAATTTGAAGGAACATTCCAAAAAGACTGTGGAGATGACGATATTTGTGAAAGCAATTTGCAACTAAATGCTGAAATCGATTTAAATATGGAGAGTGAGTAACTCCTCCCGTTATTTCTAACATGTTCGTCGAAAGATTTACTCATTCATTGTCAACTTTTTTTATTCGTTTCAGATGAAAACTATGCTTTAATATTGGGAGAACAGGAAGAAATACGAGTTAATGTCAACGTATCCAATTCAGCAGATTCAGCTTACGAGACACAAGTATTTATTGTGCATCAAAAGAGTGTCTCATACATAGCGGCCCTTAAAACTGTAAGATGATTAAGCTTACTATAATTGGATCAACTACAATCTAATAAATCATTTGTGTAATTTTCTTAGAGCACTGCTATTTGCAATCGATACAACGAAACACTTGTTGCTTGCAGTCTCGGAAATCCTATGCGACGTGGTACAACAGCTCAAGTGTCAATACGTTTCGATCCGAGCGGATTAGAACTAGATGAGAGGCAGCTAACATTTGTTATTTTCGCGAATACGACTTCGAAATTGACTGGCAAACATAAACCAGAAGCGAAATTAAATGTTAATGTTATTAAGAGGGCAGAACTTAGTTTACAAGGATGGGCAAGACCGGAACAGAGCTTCTACAGTGGTGAAGTGAAACATGATAATTCCATGATGCAAATGGAAGACGTTGGCTCACAATTAATACATACTTATCAGGTGAGTTTCGAAAAAGCTTTCTGAGTGAATGATATTTAAACACTCATTCACATTAATTTAAAAGATCTACAATGAAGGGCCCTGGAAGGCTCCAAAAGTTCAGCTGACAATTTATTGGCCCCATCAGGTATTTAGTGAGAAGGATAAACGAGATAAATGGCTATTTTACTTGGAAGAAATGCCAGTAATTGAAAATGTGAAACAAGGGGAATGTTTTGTTCCATCAGAGTATATAAATCCACTTAAGCTCACAACAAAATCAAAGTCCAATCTTATTGTTGAAGATCTTCTACTAGGACCAGCTCCCTATATGATGAGGCCTATAAACAAATCCCACTTTGGGCACCGAACTTACATGGAGAAATCATCGCATAACAAACGCGTGAGTACTGAAGAAACATCATTTCAAAATCGGCTCAGACGGGACACATTGACCAGAATCATACGACCTGAAAGGTTTATGGACATAAGAGATCATAAAAATAAAAAAAGAGACATAGTCGAACTGGATTGCAACAAAGCTACAGCTAATTGTATTAAAATTCAATGCGAAATATTCAATATGCCACCAAATACAGAAGTCAACGTGTATGTCAAAGCTAGGCTATGGAATTCAACGTTGGTTTCCGAACATCCGCGAGCAGACGCAGTTAGAATTATATCGACAGCCCAAGTACACATTCCTCTTGAATTCAGAGTAGAACAAACACAGACTGCCGAACCTCTGCTGGTAATTAAAATATGTACATTTTAATGTACATATGTATGTGTGTACATAACACACCCATACATATGTACTTACATGTGTATGTATGTAATATTACATCAATGCATATGTACTAATTCTTGTTTTGATATTTCAGGTGGAAACGAGAGCCTATCCAGAACTAATTGATCAGCAACGAGACACTTCACTCCCGTTGTGGATCATCATCTTGGCCATTATAGGAGGCCTTTTGGTCTTGGCCTTATTCACATATGCTATGTGGAAATGCGGATTCTTTAAGAGAAGACGACCTGATCCTACATTGAGTGGTAATTTGGAAAAGATGAATGAGGAGAAACCATTTTTAAACTCAAAAAATAATCAACGAGTTTTCTAACAACAAGGGACTGTTGGCTGGGATCTATTGCAACAACAAAAATATTTAACGCCTCAGCCACCCAAAAAATGCTTTGGCAAAAGTACTGCAGCTGCTGATACTTATAATAATAATAATAATAATAATAACAACAACACCAGTACTATTAACAACAACAATACATCTGAGACGAACATTGATGAGGCCTGCGTTATTGATTGGGGCACTTTTCGCTAAAAACAAAATAATTCATAAATAATTTAAGAACAAAAAATAATTTAAACACACTCACACACACATAAACTCACTTATTTCAGTGCCATTTATATTTCATTATTTATGTAAATGAAATGTGTTGTTAATTCAGTTACAATTATAATGTGTCAGTCAGTTAACCAATTTATCCCTTTGTAACTATAGTATCTATATACAGTAGTCTAGACTCTAGAGAATAGTTAGTACATAATTAATAAATTTTGTTAACGGCGACTGAACAGCGGCAGCTCGAAATGTCCACAAACCTAATTTTTTTAGGATATATGTACATACATACATAAATATTCTTACAGCTTTATGCATGACCAACAACTGGCGCATGAAGTTAGCATAAGTGACGAAATTGAATAAAAAACATATACATGTAGCTGGTAGCTAGATGTTAACGAGTTCCTCCTTAACATTAAAAATCAGCGAATAATGTACTTTTAAGACACTACTAAATCGAAGCGTGATTTTTAATGTTCAATTTTGCCAATTATTCTTACTTCATGCCAGTTTTTCGTTATGCTTAAGGATGTTAGTATCCAACAAGTTGCATGCACATTCCATCTATTACGAATGTGCATATGCAGATTTGTATGAATATGCCCTGTCGGAGAACTTGTGGTTGACTACAAAAATAATTAACTTATAGTTAACTTTTGTTCGACTAACCTAAAAGCTAACTACAATGACATCCAGAACTGACCCAAAATCAATTCTAAAGTTGAGTACGTAATCGGATTTGGTGAGAGCCAACAAATTTACTCTCAGCTATTTTGAAACTCATTTCAATTTTATATTAACATTTTGCTGTTATTATTTTAGATAGTACTGCTGGGTAGTAGCGCGTTGACTATACAACGTGGGATGATACATATTTCGAACCTCAGCGAAATTTTTTTTAATTTCACTGACTGCCAGGTGACTTAAATAAAATCAACTTTAAGTTAGTTGAAAGTAATGCAGAGTGAGACAATTGACTAGCTCGTAGGACATCGCAATGTTAAAATAATTAGTTGTTTCCATTGGAAAACTAATACAAGTGTCAGTCAGTACTAGTTGCGAAAAAGTTAGTTTAAAGTTAACTTAGTTTCCGACAGGCTGTGCATATATGCATGCATGCATGATTGCTCGTATCGCTCATTTACTCAAAGAACGTCATAACTCAAAAAATTGATTTTTTGAGTTAATGATGCAGAATCAATCCCCACATATCAGTCTTCATATTGTGTAAAAATTTCATACTAATATCTTGTTCACTCAATTGTTGAAAGCAAAATAAAATTTTCTTTTTCCATCAAGTTGTGTGTAAATTGATAATTTTAAAAACGTTTTCTGGGAAACTAGTTTTTTTTCGAGTTATGACGTTGTTTGAGTAAATGAGCGATATGTATGTATATATTTTACTGAAAACCCTATAGGAATTTCTGTAGTTATATGTAAATCAACAACAGTATAAAAAGCTTCGAATTATTTTATTTGATTAATTGAATTTATCTTGTTAATATTATTTAATTACATAGCAATAACATAAATTAAATATAATTTCCGAATATCTACTGTGTAAAATGCTTTCGAATTTGTTTGATAACATGTAAACTCCAAAACATTTTCTTTCGTTTCGAATTACAAAGTAGACCCCCTAAATCAATTACATACTGGATACATACACCCGTTCATGTTTTATTCGGAGGCCAAATTTACATTTGGCACACATGTGCCCAAAAACGCGTTAGCTCGGCCATATTTAGTAACACATTTTGTACTACTTGTATCATTACATGATAGTTTATTCAAATGCAGCAATGATCATTCAAATTAACATTACCGTCAATAACAAAACGTACACATACATATGTATGTATGTATGTAATGTCAAAATTGATTAACTCGAAAGTAAATTTAAATTTAGTTTTGTATATTTTGTCCAAAAACCATTAGAGTATAAATTATACGTACAGCCATGTTACAGATTCCGATTGGAATGATTTTGAATTCGTATTTGTAATTCTGATCGATTTTATTTTAGGTTCTTCAGATTCCGAACGATTTTGTTTATTAACAAAAATTATAAAATCTCAGCTTCTCAAATAAACCATGACAGTGTTGTGTATGACAACCCAAAACAAAAAATATGGTTTGTGAATAAAAAAGCAGAACAAAAACAAAACAAAACAAACAAAAAATAATGTGGAAAATATGTATTTCGATTAAAAAATACATCAGTTTGTTTTTTGTTTTTCTTAACAAGATTAAGAAATTAAATGATTAGGAATAACTATTTAGTAAACGCTGAAAATTTCAATGTAATAATCAAACATACCATTTTATTAATATTTTTCTTTAATAACTCATTAAATATATCAAAAAGTGGTTTCATTCCGAAGAAATATTTCGTTTTTCGTTTTCTAAAGACTCGACTTTCGGAATTGAAACCACTTTCTATCGGAATTGCGTTCTGTGACAAGACTAATATTTTCAAATTATGTATATTGTGATTTCTTAAAGGAAAATTTGTGTCTTAATTAATTACACTGCAGAACACAAAAAAAAATAACAAGTTTCTGATTCTGACAGAGGAAACAAAAAATACCCATGTATCGGCATTTGGAAAAATTATTTCTAAGTAAAATTTAAAGCGGTGTTGAAGTTTCACGCCTTTTCACATTGTTGTGCTGAATAGACAAGAAAAACCATATACGAAATACATTTTAAGTAAGGGATGTATTCAGGTAAAATAGTACGAAGAATATCTTTTTGTCCCCCTCGTTAAATATTAAAAAAAATAAAATTTTTAATCAAATTCTAGCACACCGCACACACCAAGGCTGCAAATAAGTCAAAACTTACGATTCGTTTGAGGATTTAGTTCGTTTGTATTCACAGGTGGTGTTAAAAGTGGACAAAACGACCCATACATTCAAGAGTTTTTCATATAAATTTCCTTAATACACCCTAACCTAAATCGTTAGGGTTACTTGGATTTATATACAGATTCCGCATAAAAAGGGACGTACATACACTTTACCCTCTTGTTAACGAATATGTATTTAAAAAAACAACACGTGCGTGTTTTTTGTCTTCTGGCTTCAGAATCAGTCGTTAGAACATTGTTACTTAAAAAAAGTTTACTTGATGTACAGTGTTATTTGTATATATGTATGTAGTATGTACGAGTATCTATCTATGTACGCATGTATACGAGTATGCATGTATATAGTATGTAAGTATGCAGACTTTCTTTTACAATAAACTCTGGTTGTCTCTAGAAACTTAATGAAACTCCAATTGGTTTTCAAATAATTTTTGCTTATTGTTTTTTATTTGAAAAAAAAGCTGAAAGCTAATTCATGCGATTTTTATAGTGTAACATTGAGGTACAACCTTTTTTTGATAGAACAAGTTCATCTTAATAAGATGACGTGGAACGTGCTTACCCTTTGAAATAATTGAAATAAGAAAACTGTTTAAAGTGAAAATAAATTTAGATAATTGATTGTAAATATTAACTTAATTACATTTTAAACTGTAATTTATTAAGAAACAGTAATTTATTTAATTTAAGAGCACTTTCCTTACATGTTTCTGGCACTTTTATCCAAATAAGTTCGATGTAAATTATTTTAGTTTAAATTAGGCATTCAGTAATTGTAAATTTAAAAAAAAGATATGTTTTAATTTAACATGGTTAAAAATATAGAACAAAATAAATTATGTAAAAGGAAAAAGATTTATTGGCCAGGCCTCATTTTTAGTTTTTGAAATACATAATTGGGGTGTTCAAACGGTAGTCATAAAGGTAATGTTTTAAATTATTTTAATATATGTAATTGTTTTTATTTTCGTTTTTTTTAACAAAATACATGTCGTCGGGTGCTTACTGGTTTGCCGCGCAGAATATTAAGAATACATTATTATTGCGGCAAACCAGTAACCACCCGACGACGATATGTACATACATACATACTTTATAAAATCAATACAATCATATAATCAAAACATAAAAGCAAATTATTAGAAAGGTTTAAATTATGTGTTAAAATATAATTTTTAATTTAAATCAAGATACTTTTGATAATCGTGCTTGGCGTCTTTCAACTATTTGTAGTTGATTAAAGAAACCAAACTACAATTTTTTTAATCTAGTACAAAACGCCTGACTTTCGCTGCAAAATCGCCAATCACAATAAAGGCGTGTCAGATACAACTTCAACGCTTTGCGTGACGTTTCTAACGCTGGCAGAAAAGCGCAAAGCAAATGTGTATGACACAATAATAACTTTGACAACACTCACTTTTTCTTTTACCTCACAATTCGATATCCCTTACTCGTTTTTTATGTAAATTTACCAAAAGTTTAATAAAATGTCTTATTTACATGAGAGTTTGGTCAAACAAATTAAGATAATTATACCAACTGATTGTCAAAGCACGCAAAAAGTTGAGAGTTGCCTAACTTTTCGCTTCGCTTTGCGTTGAAAGTACTTTATGTGAGATATTTCATATAAGCATATACATCTCATCTTAGATATCAAAGCGAATCTTCAACGCAACGCGAAGCAAAAGTTGTATCTGACATGACATTAAGGGGGAAGGATAAAATGTTACAATGCTATTTAGTGTAGTACAGAATCGTCAAAGTCGAAATACGACAATCGTAACTAGGCCCATTATCTGCAGAGTTTTAGCACCATTTATTTGCCATTGGCAGGTTCTAGGATGAACTAAATATTTATAGAGAACATACGTCAACAGTATAGCGATGGAATTTCCTTCGTGTGTTGTTAAGTCTTGTCAAGCAGGAAATTTTTGCTGGAATTCCAGGGATTTTTATATATTTTATTATGGCAAATTTAGTTTGTACTCGCATATGTATGTACATACTTGTATGTATGTACATATTTCATGATTAGTGTCGTTATTCATTTTATGAATGCGATGGTGCAATAACAGACTTTGTTATGCCCCTATTATAATTTACAACTAAATGGATAGTTTAGTTGTATGTAGTTGTCAAATTTTTATTATGGATTACAACTTTTTTCACAATCAGACAACTGCTTTTTATCAGTTGTACTTTGGTTTTTATTTGGAGTATTGTATTAGTTTTGCTTCATTATTCCAGACGCCAACCAATCCCATTTGTCAACCATTATCATAAAACATGAAATCTAGAAATAAAATACAAGGCCAAAACTTAAAATATTCAAAATGTTTTGTGATGGCTACTATGGTTTCAAAAAACATAGCATAGCTAAAAACATTTTCTCTTCGAGCATTGTTTCGAATACAACCAGAATTTGTTGTAATTCAGAATACCAAACAACAGTTAAGTTGTTACAATTTCAACTAAACCGTAATAGGGGCATAAGTACTTCTGTGAATTAATTTTCGAAAAGAAATTAAAATGTAATTTAAGTGCAAAGATTATCTTATGTAAAGGTAAATGTAAAGTTTCCTTATTCGCCACGTGGGAAAAATGCATAAAATGGAATTGGAATCCCCAAAATTATAAAATAAAAAAATGGAAAAATATTATTATAAGGCCGAGTTTACATCTGGCACACATGTGCCAAAAAAAAGCGTAACCACTAATTACTAATGAAAAGCTGTTTGATTTAAACACGTACATATTTATTAATTTAAACAGTTTCATACATAACTAATAGACAATTTTATGGAATCCAACATGATTGGAAACTGTTTAAAACAATTAATACATGTCTGAATTAAATAGTTTTTCATTCGTAATTAGTGGTTACGCTTTTTTTGGCACATGTGTGCCAGATGTAAACTCGGACTAAGAAAGATTTAAGTGTGAGTTTCTAAAATAGTCACAAATTAGGGCTTCTCAGTGTGGGCTATTACCAAAATCACATTTATTTTTGAATCTATGAATCTGGACGCAGGTTATTTAGTGGGAATTGAACCCATGACCCCCGCACTGATAGCCCAGCACACTACCCACTAGGCTACCGAAGCACCATTAAACGATTCTCTTAATGCTTATTCTGAACTAAAGTCGTATTTTCATCGTCTGAAATGCAAAACCAAGAAAAACTTTTTCCAAACAATGTTCAGGATATCAGCTCTATGATGTACAGTAATTTTCACATTTTGCAGTGTCGTATTTGTTTTTTTTCCGATACATTTAAGCATTTTAATTCCGTAAAAACGCCTTTAAAAAATAACGTGTAGTCAGGTCCAGAAAACACCTGTTAAATTTTCCTTAAAGTATTGCAAAAAGAAACAAGTTTACAAGATATTATAATCTGATCTCTTATAAAAATGTGATATCAATTTGTTTAAGCTTAACTTACTGATAAAAAAAAATGTTTTCCAAATGAAAATATATGCGAGCTCGTCTCTTCTTTCAAAGAAACTGTTGGAATAATATTAAAGTAATGTGTAAAAAATTATTTTTTTTTTCAAAAATTTTGTAAGAAACTGTGTATTCTAATTCTATTAAACGGCAAGGTAATACCCCTAGGTCCTTAATTGCTATATCGAAGATCTTCAAAGTATAACACAGACCAAATAAAAAGGAAAGTAGATTTTGCGCCGAGTACGTTACATGGAATCGAAGTTACAAATTCATGAAATTTTTGGTGTTAGTGATCTTCCCCAAATTGTCATTTTAGAAGATTTAAAAATAACAACAAATAATGACAAAAACTAATTTTTATATGTGGTTTGAAAAATTTTAATCTAACGTAAGCTGAAATCGAATAAAAACTAAAATTTCTATAAATGACGAGGAAAACACCAATCCAAAAAAAAAAGAACTTGTAAGGAAATTTGAATGCTTTATATACCGTTTTTTCATTACAGCATTTGTAATTTTTTTTAATCAAATTTCGATTCGTTTATCTTACGAAAAGTAAGGGAATACGTTTCTTAAATAACGTGTTAATTTAATACTAAATGTAAATATTTATGAAAGCAATAAAATGATCTGTTCTCACGCTTCCGTAATATGTATGTACATTCTTTTTTTTGTACATGTGCATTTTAATAATTATGACCAACCAATAATTTTTGAAGAACATTAAAAATGTAAATTCTGTATTTATTTTTCTTTAGATATCGAATGATTCGAACAAAATTGTGTTGCATACAACTACATTTGCTCTGTTATGTTTATGTTATATGAATTTATGTTAGAATCCTCAATCTTTTGAGTTGCTTTAAGAAGCTTGTGTAAATAGTACAACTTTCATATTAATAGAGACTTTCGGCATTTGAGGAACGTGGTTTTTTAAGTTTTTCCATGTTTTTAATGACAATATCGTGTAAAGATGAGTACCGATTTCGTACTTCGCAGACTACAAGCCATAAACTCAAATACTCCTTTTCGTCCAACTCAACAACAGCACGTCGGTAATCGTCAATGTGCGGATATTTTGCAACTTTCGAAACAACTTTAGCTCTAGAAAGAAAGTAGCGAGAAATTTGGTCAAAAAATGCTGCCGCTTCAGATTCAACCGTTTGAATTTCAGCTAACGTATCTTCTTGAATTGAAACGCCAAAATTGTTGCCATCTTCGATTTTAGGAATCATAAACGAAATCCACATCTTAAGAAGATTCGCTAAAAAAAAATCAATCAATATAGGCATGTTGTTTGAAAATATACTTTTGTAGTTGATCAACTTACAATCCTCTACCAATTTACGTATAATTGGTTTAACGATTTTAATCATCTCGCATAATGGAGCATTGCAAGGAACACTACCACTTGGTAAATACATGACTTTAGTGCCGGAAACAGCTGAATACTCAGTTCGCGGTCTTTTGGCTAATGGCTCGTCAGCGTTAGTGGCACCTTCGGCAGATGAAGTATTGCTTTCATTTACATTTGCACCATTATTATTTACCAAAATTGGGTCTGGAATTGGAATGTTTAAATCTTGGTGAACCTCAGTAAAATTACGTTCACTAAACATGGGGGTATCCAAAAGTTCATTTAGTTCAACGATTTTTTCCGGAAATCCTTGGATAATTAGCTGTTCGGCTTTTTTAATAAGAGAATCTTTATATTCCTGAACCTTCATGCAAAATGAAAAAAGTGTTAGAAAAATACATAATGAAATTATTTAACCACGACATACTTTGACAACTGTATCACTCGGCATCTTTTACTTTTGATTTCCCTCGGGCCGCACAGTTCTGGATGTTTGCGTCTGCTGGTAATAGTTGAATATACTGCTTACAACAAATAATTATGGCAAAACTTTTTGCAACACAATAGTGTTTTATTGAATAATTCTGCAATTACTTTCTACAATCTGCTAAAAAAAATCCGCTTTTTGGTTTTGTTAAAAGCGTGCTTACAATTATTTTGACATATAACAGTGAACGTCAGGAAAAGAAAGAGAAAAATGTTCTAAGAAAAACTGTGCTGCCTTATACAGAGTTGCAACAAACGGTACTACTTATGGACTTGCCAGCTGTTAAAATAGTCTGGCCAGCCTAAAATTCATTATGTGTGTTATTTTCGAATTTCATTTGCACTCGTACATATAGAAACTTCTGGTCCTTTATATCCATGTTTGTTCAAGGAATAGAAAATATTCCTCACCCCCTTATTTTGAAACAGTATACTTTCGATCATTCTCTGTTATAACATCAGTCGCTTTAGTGCGCGCGTTTCACCTTAAGTAAATGTTCACTATTATGCATTATAGAAATGAGCATACATATTTATTTGATGAAAAGGGTTTCATTTCTTCTTCAAGGCTTACATGTGGTGCATGTATTGGCTAGGCTTAAAAATTTCCTATGGGATATTTTTGATACTTCTGTATCAGACTAATTTATGAAAGAATATTTTATCTTTTGAAAAATTATTATTAAAGTCTGTCCGAAACCATTTTATGTGTATTTTACGGCCTGTCCCACGATGTCACTCGAAATCGTTCGATCGACAACTTGTTATGCCATGCTTTTGTATTTTTTTTTTGGACTGAATTTTTCAAATGAATTTAGTTTTCATCCCAGTTGAAATTGTTTTCGTTTTCCTCTTTTTTTGTTGTTACACACACAGTCATAAGAATTGCAAAAATACTTTGCAACTAATCAAAAAAAGACCAACGTTTATTTTATAGCATAAAAAAATTAAAAACTGTATTAAAAATATATATTTATAATGAAATATGCAAAAATATGTATTTATTTATTTCAAAATATGCAAAAGTATGCACTAACAAATCGATGCCATTTTGTCGCAAATTTGTTGATTCGCATAGCTATTTTATTTACGTTGAACTGCGACCAACGACAGAAAACATGTATTTACATGCAAATCCTTTCCCTACTAATAACATACTAACATAAGGTCAGAAAAGCTTGACCTCTGGAGATCGGAAACCAAACTCATAACACACACAATTTCAAAGACCATTTTCAGCTCTTTAACAATACACCTCAATGGAACATCTCAGGTAAATAGTTTTAAATATATACATACATAGCACACAATTTTGTAAAGTCGGTTTTTGTTACATTTTCCCATATCTCATATCGTTCTTCATATTGTTCAAAAATTTCATTCAAATATCTTGTTTACTCAACTCTTGAGAGAAAAATCCAATTTTCGTCTTCCATTAAGTTGTGTATAAATTGAAAACCTTAAACTCGTTTTCTGGCAAACTGGTTTTTTTTTGAGTTATGACATTCTTTGGGTAAATGCGCGATATGTATGTACGTACATATGTAGTTGTACTCTCCTTCTACAAATATTTACTTGGAACATTTATGTAGTTAATAGATTAACTTACATATATTTTTGCTCAAATTCTGCATATACATACATCCATACATATGTACATACCGCTGGCCTCCATTAGAAAGGAACTAACTCAAATAATTTTTTTTAGGAAAAGGTAAAAACTTTATAACTTTATAGGAGAAACTGTACAACTGCTTTGTACAACTGCTTGAAAATCCTTATTTTTGACACTGTTGCAATAAATTTTTGTGACGAGGTGTATTTGTGTGAAATGTATTGGAATCACTGTAAAACTCAATTTCATAAAAATATGGGTTAGGGCCTTTCCACTTGAGACCATAGAATATATCTAAATCTTTGGTCACAAGCAGTAAAAGCGTAAGCCGAAGAACATAATTTCGAGAAAACCCACTTTTAATTACTGTATTAATGAATGCACCCAAGATTTTATGAAAGTGTAGTTTTCAGTACCTATAATTTAGCGTTTAAAATATTATAAATTGGACTTTTTTTAAGAGTTAGGTCATTATTGTGTTTTTATATCAATCTAATTAACTTCGTTAATTGACATGGGGATTTTGCATAAATATGAAGATTTATTTGTAGAATTTTTCCAGGTTATATGTAGATATGTACGTACATATGTATGTATAACTCGATTTTGTCTTTAGTCGACTTAAACACAGAAATACTAAAAGTAAACCAATTGTGCTATTTGTTTTTTGCAACTTTCAAGTAATGTTGAGTAAACACTAACACATTTTGTGACATCGCAATAGTGTATACTGGTGACAGCGATTGTCAATTCCGATGTTTTTTGTTATGTGGTATTGCTTTCCATATAAAAAGAAAGAAATAGTTTATTGTGTAATCTTTTTTATCAAAAACGCAACAACAAAATAATGTATTTTTGTTTAATGGCATCCATTCTGAAATAAGATATGTTTTCAATATTTGGCACGTTTTCTTCTCCAAAGTCCTCTGAAAAATATGTATGTATGTAAGTACATAAATGCATACAACACAGTTAAAGACTAAAGTTTCAATACACAGAGAAAAAACTCGTTTTCCAATTCAAACACAAATTTCTCTGAATCAAATATAACATGTGTTTTTTTTAGAGGTATAGAACTTCGAATTGAAATAAAACACAAGAAAATCGTTTTAATGTCCATCAATTTGGCTTTATTGGAAGGATAATTTTATGCCATTAATGTTTAAATATGATTTCGGGCATGTGGCCGCCGCGGCTGGCTCGAATAAAGCCAATTCTACAGGTCCAATTTTCAACCACTTTTTCGAGCATATGCGGCCGTATGTTGGCAATAACGCCACGAATGTTGGCTTCCAAGTCCCCTAACGTTTCTGGTTTGTTGGCGTAGACGAGCGACTTCACATATCCCCAAAGAAAATAATCCAATGGTGTCAAATCACACGATCTTGGTGGCCAATCCATGGTTAACCGAATTAATTGCTCTGATGGACGATTATGTCGACCATAAAATGGACGGAGCTTGCGGTAAACTTCGCGAACTGAACCATTATTTTCGAAATAAATTTGCACGATTTGCAAGCGTTGTTCTTTTGTCAACCTGTTCATGATGAAATGGCAAACCAAACTAAATATTAATCACTTGACAGCTGACAAAATGGCCGCCAGTTAAAAAAGTGATGCCAACTTAAAGTTCTATACCCCAATAAAAAACACCCTATACATACATACCAGAGAACGACAAAATCTGATTGAAAAAATATTCATACGTAATCCATATCCTAAAAGCATGCCTTTGTGTTCATACATTCAAACTTGTTCCAACATACATAATCGTTGCTGCTTTTTAATCATTCCAATCATACGGTTGTTGTTGGCTCTACGATTTTAAACATGTGTCGCATCATACCAATCAATTCGGTTCGGTCATGATTATTTTGATGAAAAATAAAATAAGTAGGCAAAAGCGTTCGTTCTGATTATCAACAAATATTTGTATGATGAATAAAATCAAAAAAGCAAAAATGAGCGCGTATGAGCGCGTATACATCAAGTGATGATGATTTTTTAGAAACAAGGGAATTTTATGTACTATGTATTTAGCAATTTATATACCTATACAGAACACCCAAAGCAGGGGCATTTTGTACAAAAGCAGCGGACACCGTGGTATACAACGTGAAAATGTTGTTTCTATCGTGAAGAAATTTGCACAAAATACGTTCAAATTTATCAACGTTGTTGAGTATATGTAACGTCATATAGCGTGTAAATTGATTAAGTTTACAACTTTTATACATGTTATTTCATCGTATAAATATTTCAAGGTCATGCATATCAAATAGAAATTATTTTTAAATTTGACAAAAATTATTTCGTTGTATAAAAATTTGATTCCATCTCTTTATATACATATGTATTAATATTTATATATTTAATATTAGTAGCTAGTCTTTCGCATAATACTCTAACGAGAGACGATCTAGTCTTTTCCTGGTCGTTTTCCATTTTTTCTTTTTAAAGTGTTTGCTTACTGATTTGGATTAAAACAATAATAATTTTCATAATTCCTCTGCTTTGATTTTATTCAACATGAAAACCTGATTATATAAAAATTTGCATAAAACATGTATGAAATTACTTGCAACTAACCAAACGATACGTTCGTAAGTATGATTCTGATTTTATTCAATATTAAGTTTTGTTGCATGATTAAATGTGAACAAAAGTTTAATGTATGATGAATGATGTGAATAAAACATGTTCGATCACTCGACTCACATTTACTTAAATGAATCGTTCACCATTACGATGATGATTTTACTCAATGTTGATTTATTTTGCATGATTAAAAGTGAATAACAAATTTATAGTATGATTAAATCAGAAAATACGTGATTTTTATCGTTCTCTGATACATACATATGTACATAAATTTGTTCAAATCAGGTCCGGAAATTTGTAAATTCAAATGCAAAATTTTTTAATAATTTGTTTGAAATTTGAAAATTTGAAAATTTTTTACTGAAATTAACGCAAATAAAACAATTAACTGTTCTGTACAATATGCAATTTCTATATTGGAAAATAAATTTTCTCTAAACAATTTTGTTACAAATAATACTTTATATTAATTGTAGTGAAAAATTCTTCACTCCATAAATTTTTTATTTTTTTTTTTTGCTTAAAACAAAATTGGAACAAACTATTAACTGGAACAGTAAAAGATATTTACTGAAACTAAATTTTATTTTAAACAAACGATGAATACTCCATTTAATTTTTAGCATGACATAATTTTTCTTATGAAAAATTAACGATGTATAGTCCATTTAATTTTTTGCATTAAAAATGGACGATGTAATTTTTTGCATGAAATAATTTTTTTATGAAAAATTAACAATGTATAGTGCATTTAATTTTTGCATGCAAAATGGACGATGTATTTTTTAATTTTTCACGTGCAATAATTTTTCTTATAAAAAATTAACGATGTATAGTCCGTTTGATTTTTTGTATGTAATAATTTTTCTTACTAAAAATTAACGATGTATGTATTTAATTTCTTGAATAAAAAATGGACAATGTGTAATTTAATTTTTGCATAAAAATGGACGATTTTTTCATAAAAAGTGGACGATGTATAGCAAGCACGTTTAATTTTTCAATATGCAAAAAATAGACGGTGTATAGCAAATTTTCTATTTCGATATAACCCACTAAAAAGTGCTTCCAAGGAAGTCAATAAGATCCTGAACTTGTGATCCGGAAGTAGAGCAAAGTTGGATAATTTCTTATGATTTTTACATAGGGTTGTCATTGCAAAAAACTTTCTTTTTTAATGAATATTCAGTGAATCTGTAGTCATGTTCATGATGTTGAGTAAATTTGATTTTTCATATGTTCTTTTTTTTACTAAAAATTCTTTCAAATCAAAATAGTTTTTATAAATAAAAATCTAGTACTTTATAGTATTGATTTTATTTCCCTAAAAAATCAAGACATATCGTAAGTATTTGCAAAAACTACAAATGATTTCCAATTTTGCATAAGTGAAATAGTGAATAGTTTTATATTTTTAGGGTCGTGGTTACGTGCAATTTGGCAACTATGAGTTTTTGCCCACTTTTCTAAATTCAACATCGCTCAAGGTGTATGCCAAGTTTCGTAAAAATCGGTTAGGTAGAATCATATGAAATATAGTATTGATCTTTAAAGAGCAGGGCCCCGCCAACTTTTCTAAGCACAAATTTGGGTCATTCTAAGAGGCGAAACTCTTTGCCAAGTTTCGTGAGAATCGGATAAATAGAAGTACATATAAGATAACTAGAAGTACATATAATTTAATACTAACCTTTCATGGGCGTGGCAAAGCCCACTTTTCTAGCACATGATTAAGTATTTTTAGAGCTCAAGGTGTGTGCAAAGTTTCGTAAAAAAAAATAATAATAAGGGCCTAATTTTGTAAAACGCAATGCCAAGCGTTGACAAATTTTATATTGAAAAAATTTAAATTACAAAAACAAAATACACATCAAATTTGTCAACGATAAGCGTTTCGTTTTACAAAATTAGGCTCTAAATTTTAAGGGGTGTATGCCAAGTTTGGTAAAAATCCGTTAAGAACTAGCACGTGAAATGTCATATGAAAACTTTAATGGGCGTATCCCCACCCACTTTTTGCAATGCAATATTGTCTCTTTTGAGCCCTAACTTAGGGTGTATGCGTAAATTTTGTTCAAATAGAAGCACGTGAAATATAATAAAAAAATTTAATGGATGTGGTTCCACCCTTTTTTAACTTCGAAGTTGTGTCTTTATAAGAAAAAAAATTCCGAAAAAACCGAACGAATTGATAGCCTCCTCCTTTTTCTTAGTCGGTTAAAACGGAACTAATGCATAAAATATATATTACAAAAGGAACTCATTCGTTCAGCTTTACCATGGAGTAAAGATTTGAGAAGTCGTATCTAATAAATATAAATTAAAATTCAATGTTTCCTTGAATTAATAACTTCAAATACTTACTCGTATATACATACATATGTACGTATGGATCTAAACGTGTGACCAATCTTCAACTAACACCACAAAATCTTCTACAAACAAATTTCCGCAATTGACGCTTTCACTTAATATAGCATTTACAGCTGCGCGAAATCAAGCAGATTTAAATTGAAATCTTTATCAAAATCTACAATATTTACACAAAGTTTTTTTTTACATTTATAACAAAATTTCATATACCAAACAAAAACTATTTATCATTCAATTCCTAAGCTACAACCAAACAACTGCAATGTAGCTAATAAAAACACCTTTTTTAAAATCATCAGTTTCATTTCCAGTATAATTTTGAACAAAACCATAGTTTCATCACTAATAGTAGATTTCGACTGACGAAGTAGATTTTGTTTTCTATGGGAAATTTTGCTCGAAATCTCGAAAGTACTAGATTTTGTTCAGACAATTTCTGCACTATGATATACGTATATTTATATATAAAATAGTAAGTAATAATAATACGAGTTAAGAATATAATAGTAGTATTTCTACTAAATTAACCATTAATTTAGTAGAAATTTGGTAATTGAGCTTTTGATAAAGTGTTGCCTTTTCTGTTAAGAAAATGACAATGTTTCATAACTGGCGAGATAATTTTAGGAGTAAGAGATATATGTATAGTACCTTAAATTTAAAAACAAAATGATCCCTTATTGTACTTTTGTTTAGAAAAATCACATTCTGCAGCAAACTTTATTTTCTTATACCTGCTCGGCGTTTTCATCTAAGATCATCGAATGTAAATCGATAGCAGAACGTGCTTTGCGTGGTGGTTTCGGCATTATTAATTGATTTGGACTTGGACCCACAAATACTGAATTCTGTCGTTGTCTAGAATGAGCTGAATAACCTGAAGGATAGGAACAAACTCATATTAAAAATAAAAATAACAACATGTATGTATGTTTGCAGCATTTATTTTTGAAAATAGAGGGTGTCTCAGAAGACAGTTTACATTAAGTGGGTCGATTAGAAGAAAGCTCTTTACCAAAACAATGTTTAATACTTATTTGAATACACAATACCCACTCGCGTTGGCAGCACTCATTTAATCGAAAAGTTATATTCCTTATGATGGATGGACAGGTAGGTCATCAAGATGGATATTTTCTTTGAAAATTGTCAAGGAAATCGGTTTATTAGCGCAAGCTTCCAAGTGAACTGTTTGGTCCATTTTCAAATGAGGGGTATGCTTGTCGCATCTTCTATGCGCTACAGTCATCAAATTATCATATTTTAAAAAGTGATCCGACACCGAGAAACACTTCACAAAACTTGAATTCTCAAGAATCATGCTACCGATTATCATACCGTCGAGTTTCTCACGCAGCTAAGATAAACAAATATAAACTTTCTTTTGAGACACCTTGTATTTATCAACACAAATTCTTATTTGCAACGTTATTAAAAAAGCATTATAGTTACTACAATATATTTGAGGTATTCAATTGGGGTGTGTCTTAAGTGTCATAATGTCTTAACATTTTAACATAGTTTAAAAATATTGTTGTTGTGACTCAAAGAAAAGCGCCATAATATATATAATAAGACTTTCTCAGCTATGTTTATTGTTTGTCATAACTACATGTAGAAATGTGTAACATGTAGAAATGAGTAAGCAGCTGTGGCATGATACAATAATATAGGTACCTGCGAATCTACAACAAATGTACAATAAATAAAACAACAGGGCTTTTTATTGCTGCTTTGTGATGACAACTGTCAAAAAACCAAGAGAAAACAAGAGACATGTGCTTGTGTTTTCTCTTGTCTTTGCAAAGCTTTTTGTGTGTTCTTTGGCCTTCGGGAGTTTTTCGTTTCGCTCGCACTGGTTGACTGATCTGCCACGGATAACCGTATATTCTTGCGGTTCTTTTGGTGGAATTTCTTTAACAACGACGCTGCTACTTCCTATGTGAAGACATAGGTCGTGTATAGTCAGTCACAAAAACTTTTTTAAAATACTATTAATACCATCTTGGGCATATGGTCTAGTTACGCCACCCATATTTGTGCAAATTTACTGTATTCTGTATCCGAAAATTATTTAAGATTGTTTGAAATTTTTGCAACATGTAAAATGGAATTTTTTCGAGCATTTATCCTTTTAAAATTTTAAGGTTTTAGAAGTTATTTGCAAATTTTAGTAATTTTTGCGAAACAGACAAGTTTTAATAAAATTTATTGCTCTTGTACATAATTTTAACAAATTAGGCCTGGCTCAACCCATTTCCGCCAATGCCTGATAAAAGTATTTTTTTGCAGTTTTTGGCCTTTTAAAGTTCTGCCGACTTTTAGTTAATGGTGGCTATTCTGAGAATTGCGTCAAAGAAGTGAAAATTTCCATTAGAACAAAAAAGTCTCAAAAATTCTTTTTGTTTGCCATACATTTCTAAAATGAAATAAACGTGAGAAATTCTACGCGTTTCCGTCTCTTTTAAAAACAGTAAATTTTGTAAGAAAAACAAAAACTAATTTCATGCATCTTTCACAAACTCGACGCGTATTCCAGAATAGACACTTTGCTATTTTTTATGTTTTTGCAAATTTTGCGAGTTTTTGGCATTCCTAACAATTTTAGATATTCCAGAAACCCACCATCCGACATATTGTCATAAAGTTATTCCATTTGAAATTTATTTGCTGGTGGTTAAAGGTAAAATTAGTAATAACGTATCGTGAAGTTGCGTGTCAGCTGACAAAAATCGTCCCATATGCAACGCATGTATACTAGTTATAAAATATGTGGTGGTAGACCTGCTGACGTAGAAATCTACAGAAAACCAATTTTTCTGTAGCGAATGTGGAAAAAGCCAAACAAAAATAATGTGCTGTACAAACTGTTCCATTTTCTATAACTTGTAAGCAAAGCTGAACGATACGGCAAGCTGTAAAGTAGAACGATAAGATTTTACTAATTCTTCCTTAAGCACTGTCTACATACCCCATTGGTGCTTAGCCAAATCATCAGTAGACTTCAACCACATATTTTGAACAACAGTCGCAAACCTCTTATCTTCAAAATAATATTTGAAAATCACAAAAGAAAAATAAGCGTAGTAGGCTTAGAAACTTTAACAAAACCCAGCAAATAGTTTATATTTGATATGAGTCTATTATATTTTTCTACACCTTTATTATATTTGTGAGTTCTCAAATAGTTTTTGAAAGTCTGTGCATAAGATAAGAGGTTTGCGACTGTTGTTCAAAATATGTTGGCTAAGCACCAATGGGGTATGTAGACAGTGCTTAACCACCAGCAAATAAATTTCAATTTTATGTTCAGGTATTTGTTAGTAATTTTAGGGCTGTTTCAAGAATTTTCTTTATTTTCGCAATAAAAGTAATTGTTTCCAATTCTTTTTTTTTTGCAGTTTTAACTCACATCAGTGTCTAAAATTTCTCAAAATTTTTTGCATTCCTTTAATTTTTAGTGACCTTTAATAAATTTTAAGCCTTTTTTCAATCAAAAACCTATTTGCGAAATTTCGAAATTTTTTCTACATTAGATTGTTTTTGATTCTTAAAACCTATTAAAGATATACGCATTTTTGCAAGTTTTCGCGATTTATATGCTGTAAGCCAATTTTCGAGTTACTGCTTGTTTACGATCTATATTATCAGCTTTAGAGAATTTTTTTCTATTGTTTGTATCATCTTTGCAATAAATAGCATTTTTAGTAAAAATTTTCAATAGAAAACATAATTGGAAATTTTGTCTAAAAAGAAAAGTAAAAAACAAAATTATTATTTATTACAATAACATAAACATAGGATGAAGAATTGATTTGTTATAGTACACTTTTTATGTGAAAGAAAGTTTGAAAGTTGGAAATTTTAGGACATTATGACACTATGGCACTTAAAGCTACCATTTGTATACCCCAAATGTATATAATATACAGTGGCTCACTTTCAAAGTGAGCCATGACCTGTTTTCAGATAAATTGATTAATATATAATGAAAAGAAAGTTTTGTTTACAAAAATATCACTTAACTTCATTAATTAATTAGAAAGCTTCAAGTTCATGTCAATTATTTCAATTTTATTAAGTGCTTACATAAAAAAAAACAAAAACTCAAAAATTACTTCAAATATTCATCACAGTGAAAGTGAGCCACCTAAACTTAATAGGTTTTCTATAAAGTATTAATATTTTGTTGGACCACCTTTTGCCGATATCACAGCTTGAAGACGCCTAGGCATCGATTCTAATAAATTACAGGTATATGTGGAAGGAATTGCGCTCCACTCCGATTGGAGAGCATCTAGAAGGGTTTTTTGTGAGGTAATGTTGTGTTTTCGTATATTTTGGTCAAGACGGGCCCATAAATTTTCGATAATATTTAAATCGGGAGACTGTGGTGGCACTTCGAGGACATGTGGACAATTATATAGTAACCATTCTCGGGCAACATAAGACTTATGTTTGGGGTCGTTGTCTTGATAGAAGTAAAAGTCTTCTTCGATCCCCAGTTTCTCAACACTTGGCTTGACATTTTTCTTTAAAACATCTAAGTAGCCAAATTTGTTCATAATTCCCGGAATGTGTTGCAGATTCCCAGTTCCGCTACCTGCCATGCACCCCCAAACCATAACGGAGCCGCCTCCATGCTTAACACTTGAAGTGAGATTTTTCGGTTGAAGCTCGGAATTCTTTTGTCGCCATACCATCTGCTTTCCATCGGAGCCAAACAAGTTAAATTTACTCTCATCTGTAAATAAAACCTAAGCAAGCATTTTTACAAGCTCTTTGTTCTATTTTAGAATTGTATACCTTTTGCCAAAAATTCATATCTTTAAGGATGTATCTACGAGCAAACTCAAGACGTTTTTGACGGTTCACTTTGCTTATAAAAGGTTTCTTTCTAGCTATTCTCCCATTATAACCGTGTTTTCTGAGAACTCTTCTGACTGTTTCGGGGTTCACATGAATATTTAGCTGAATTTTTACCATTTCTGTAAGTTTTGGAGCACTGAGTAGAGGATTTTTTTTAATTTCTCTTACTATGAACGCCTCATCTCGTTCTGAAAACTTCTTTTTAGAAATTGTTTTCTCTTTGTTCGCGATTCTACCATACTTAGTAAAACGATGAATGATGTGCTGAATAGTTCCGCGGCTCTTATTGACTAATATCGCAATATCTCTCTGAGATTTACCTTCTTGGTACAGTTTGATTACTAACTCCCTAATTTCAATACTAGTTTGCCGTCCCATCTTTACTAAGTGACCTTTTATACACAACTGACACATAAACAATAAGAACAACGCAAAAATATTTGAGAAAAAAACCTTTACCGTTATTTTACATAGAAACAAAATCATGTGGCTCACTTTAAGTGTGACACGCATTCACCAGCATTTTTTTCTTTTATTGATTTTTTTACTTTGGAATTACAGAATGAAAAAAAAAATTGCATTTATATTGTACATCAAATGTGAATGTATAAACTATGCAATAAATGAATATTGAGATGACGATCTGTAAAAAGTTATTTTAACGAACATATTAGAAGTTGTGTTGGCTCACTTTGGGTGTGAGCTACTGTACATGTACATACATACGTATATATGTACATAATATGTCGCACATTCAGTTCATTAGTGTCATAACTCAAAAAAAAACGGTTTTTTGGGTTAATAATGCAGAATATAAAGAATTTCGTATTTTATCTTGCGTAAAAATTTCATTTCAAATTCACCTGAGAGAAGAATATTTTTTCATGCCTTCGTTGAGTTGAATGTAAATTAAGAACTCTAAACGTGTTTTCAGCAAAACTATTGTTTTTTTTTGCGTTATGACATTACTGAACTTAAATTAATTAAATTTTTAATTTGACTGACTATTCTTTAAGAATTCGAGTAAAAATCAATCGATGCGAACACAATTCATACCAGATTATAACACTCTAAAGCACTTTTTCAAATTAAACTCTAACATTTTGTGTAAAAATGTGTACATATGTATGTATGTAAATATTTATTTGTGAAACAAGATGTTTAAATTTGTGCGATACATGGGAATATTTACTCTTTGCGTATATCCTTGGATTGTAGGCAGCGAATTGACATGATGGTACATTAACACTGTTAGCAAAGCCCATAGATATTCGAGAAACAGAAGAGCGCTTAATTTTAAAGTATGTATTGTGAAAATCAAATTCAGTAAACTTCGATTGTGATTTCCAAAGTATCAAATACTTTGGAAATTGGTTTTAGCAAGAATTTTATTACCTGATGAGGTATGGAATCTATATCGGACAAAGGACAGGAAGCTCGATGTTGTTGTTGAAACTTTGGCTGATACGGCTCCAACATGCGTATTTTGCCCCATCGGTTAAAGAACAATATAATGGCACCAACCCATAGCATCAACACTAATCCAACTATTAAAATTTCTTCTGTTCGCACAATGATTTTTGAGCCTTGAAAAGAACAATCAGTCAATCTGTTTTAGGTGAAATTTTATTGCAATATAAATAAAAATTAATAAAATTAATGATATCAAGGTAGAAACATAAGCAATGTACAATAAAGTAAAAGTACTTAATGACAGCATATCGTCACCTCAAATACAAACGGACGTAACTACACAAAAATTCGAAATCGAGTTTTTGATTGATTATGGTTCCTTTTATCAAACTACATGTTCACGCAAATATTTGGGCCTCTGCGATCCAAAATTACGATTTTATTAAAGAAATTCAAACGGACGTAACTACGAATGCATCTGTTTCTTACTGCAAAGAGACGTAACTACTTATGTATGAAAAAATACTTTGCAGAAATTTAGTTCAGCTTCAAATTAGCTTCGACGTATTATTATATGAGATTAATTCTTTACATGCATAAAAAGTCACCTGCATTTTGTAAGCTTGAAAACTACAATTTTAACGGTTCTTTGAACTTTTTGTTCTTTTTTGTTTTTTTTCTTTTCAGTTAAAAATTTTAATATGAACTTTCGTGTAAAAATATAACACTTGAAATAATTTGTGTAAGTGATCGTAATTTAAGTGAAAAGTAATGAATTCCAGTTGCGAAAATATCCCTGAAAACAATTACACAAAATAAGGGGCTTTAAAACAAACAAAAAAGAATGAATGGAATGAAATGAGAAAGTTTGCCTTGGCTTCTGCGGCCAAGATTTGAACTCGGAACTCATCGCGTAGTAGTCAATGCGCTTACCCCTGCAGTAATTATTTAATTGATAATTCAACAACAAAGTTTTAGTTAAAAAAATACAGAATACTGTGACTTTTCTCCAGGATTCGAACCTGCGCTTCTTACGAGTACAAGACTAGTACACTGTCTACCAGCCGGCAGCAGTTTGTCGGCTGCTTACAAACATAAAAAAAAACAACAATACAAAAATTACTGACACAACTAAGCACAAAGTGTATTGCAGCTTTGAACAAAGCAAATAAACACCAACACACTTAAACAACATATTATTTCTTGTAATTTTAAATCAAAATTTTTGCATGTTGATTTTACATTGGTATTTTTTTCTATGTGTAGCAACCAATTTTGCAAAAATATTCGGAAAAAAAGAAACAAAATAACTTTATAAATTGCCTTTCGAAACGGTTAAAAATTTTGTGGATTGCAGACATCAGATCTTCTTTTTTGCGATCCAGAAATGTTCATTCTAATTGCAAACGTTCGAAACTCATGACAGATACGATTCCTCTTTTTTTAAGACGACATGTAAACAGAAAAAGTTCTACGTAATAAACCTCGTTGAGTGTAAAAAAAAACGTGTTTGCGTAGAAAATTCTAGACGATAAAAATCCTTGAAAAGTTTACTAAGATAACAATGATGTTCTAATTTTTGTGCCATTATTGGTCGCAGATCTAAAAATTGCTTAAGTGTAGTTACGTCTTCTTGTTTCAGAAAAAAGCAAGTGAAACCGACGTTACTAACATAAAGCTTAAATGCCTTATTCATAAAAAATATTTCAGGTTTATTAAGCGCTTATTTGACGTATTTCTCTATGGGAAATTTGTCAAATAAACCTGTAATATTTTTTATGAATTACACCGTAAATATATAAGTAAAAAATATAAGGCTGCAGTTACGTCCGTTTGCATTTAATGTGCCGATATGTAGAATAAAACTTAAATTTCTTTCTATGATTTTTGGAGCGTTGCTTATATTAAAGACGGAAATAGAGCATCAAAGTCGTCAAGTCGTAAATTGCGTATTGTTGGGATAAAATTTATAACAACCAAAATTTTTTTTTAATATTTAAGTGTCTCTGCAACCTTGTTTTTGTTTGTGCAAATCATACTAATAAAAAATATATATACATATGTACATATGTATGTATGTATGAATGTATGTACATAAGTACGTCTTTATGTTTTACCTTGCGTTACCATATTTGTAGAATTTATTGTCGCAGTGCTGCTGCTTGCGTAGTCCAAACTTGCAGTTGGAGTAAATGCCGTTTCCTCGATTTCGACTATGAAATTTGTTCCCTTCCAACCAGAGCCCCATTCTAAAGCATACTCATCCATATTAAAGGAAAATGAATCCTTATGATAAAAATATTACCTTCTGGTGATGATTCTGATCCAGGTAATATTTTCTCCAGCTTGTGAACTGCAAATGAATAAAGAACAATAATTGTAAGGACCACGAGTATCTAACATAATAATAAATAAATAAACATAATAATTAATAAATAAATAAATAAATACATAAGTTTTAAGTTTAGTTAGCTTAGTTAGTTGGTTCATAACGATCTAGTTCGTGGGAATTAAGTAAGAGGACACTATCAGTTAGCAGTCGCTTCCTAATACAAATTTGTTCTGAGTTCTCATCTCTAATGATACATAAGGAAAAACAGTTATTTTTTTATTTTTCCCTCCAGAGACTATTTTTCTTTAAAGTATATTTTTGCTTTAAGTTACCTGATAAACGACTGACAGGATAGGTGCAGTGGGAAACCATGTACTTTATTCCTAAAGAAAAATTTCATAAACTTAAATAGAAATATAATTTGGAAGCAAATCTTAGCGTTGTCCGGTATATTAATTGGTTGCACAAAGAACAATCGCCCAATGAACAATCGCCCAAAAATTTGTTTCTGTAAATGTGGGCGTTTGTTTATTCGTCTTGGGTGTTTTGACATAATTACATTTTGGGCGATTGTTCATTATGAACCATAACCCATTTTACAAAAATGTACAATGATCCAAATAGGGCAATTGTACATTTATGTTTTGTATAAAATAGTGAATATTAAGCTTTTCGAATAGTTGTGTGGAGGAAAATGTCAAATCACCCAAATGAACAATCGGTCAAATTTTTTGGGCTATTGGTTATAATGAAAAAAGACCCAAACAAAGTGCAAATCGCCCAAAAAATATCTTATGCTATTATTTTGTCAATAGTTAAGTATGTCACGATTTGAAAGTGTTACAGAGTGTTGTATTATTAGGCGAATCCAATGCGTTTGCAAAGTTTCATAACAATCAGTACAGTGGAAGTAATAAGAAACGCTGTCGCAAGATTAGACATTACCAAATATGCTAACATTACAAATTAAATGAAAGATTAAAAAAAACTGAGTAGCTGAAGAAAAATTGCAATCGGATGCTTCGCAAAGAAAGTGATTGTTAATTACGTTAAAAAAAGTGGATTCACCCATTTTGTCCGGACAAAAATATTTATGACTGAGAGTTTTCTGCAGAACGATACACTCATTGCGAAATATTTTTTGCTTTATTTTCTTGGCGTATTTTACATATTTTATTGTAAGAGGTTTGATAAGTCCATACGTGTATGAAGCCGATTTTTTACTCGTAACTCAAGATTTTCGAGGAATTAGAAAAATTTAAAATTTTTTTTTATCACACAGTATAATTTGCGACTTCCAAGAATACATTTGCCGTTAGTGAAAAGTTTTTACACCTCATAATTTTTATATTGTCTGATGTCGTTTCCATATGCACAAACTGTGAAGAAATTGCTCTTGCCAGCATATACCTATATCCAGTCGTTTGAAGATTTTGAATCCATAATCGCGGAATTAATTGTTTAATATACAATCTACGCTTTTTTGACACGTGGAAAAATGTAATAGGTATAAAATAAGTTGAGTTTGAATATGAAATTGAAAAAAAAATACTTAAGGTCTTCATGTTAAAAATATAAACAACACATTGAATTACTTGTAGCCAATCTTTTGTACTTCTGCTGATAAAAATTTAAAAGAATATTAAATATTGAATATCCCACATACTTATACATATATATGTATATACATACGAGTACATACATAATAAGTCATATTGAAATCACTTCACTGCTAAATATAGAAGTCATGCTTTCAGAAACTGTCCTTTGAATTAACTACTACACTGACATAACGAGAGCGGAATAAAAATAACAAAGGAGACTATGACAGCCATAATCGATTACTTTTATCATTGAACTTTATACAACTCATTGATAACAAGGTCAAAAGTAATTATACATATACTCCTTTTGTTTCTTTGTCATTAATGGATGTATGTACACATAGTATATACATACATTCATACACACAGAGTATCTATGGATATGTGTGTATCTATGCATATAATAGCGAGCGTACTCGTAGTTAATATATGTATGTATGGATACATACCCGTACGAGAATAAGTAATATGGACTTTCAAGCACATTTATGCATAGGATGATTTTTTAAGGGCTTTCGGATTGAATTTGTAAAAAACACATAAAATCTAGAAAAATTTGTGAAATGGTTCAACGCTGGGTCCAATTTTGGCATACCGTCACCAACATATCGGCCGGTATCTCACAAATAAATTCTTCAATATTGTTTACCAGTGCGTCAACCGTTCCGGCCTTGTCCCTATAGACCTGAGCCTTAACATAGCTCCACAATAAATAGTCTAAAGGCATTAAATCGCACGATCTAGGCGGCCAACTGACCGGCCCCAAACGTGAAATAAACTGATCACCGAATTCGCCTCTCAATTGGACCATTGTTTTGCGTTCTGTGTGACACGTGGCACCATCTTGAAACCACATGTCAGCCAAGTCTAGCTCTTCCATTTTGGTAAAAAAAAAAAGTAACAGAGGCCGAATCGATAATCCACGTGGCGGATACAGCCGCGAGATTTTCCTCTGTCCGCGCTCTACGTATGCGTGTTGCTGGTTTAATGTTCAGTATTGTAATTTTAGTGCGAAATTGAGTCACAAGACTCCGAATAGCCGCCTCAGCAGGTCACCCAAACCGACCATAAAACGGAAGAAGTGCACGATGCACTTTCTTAACCGAGCGTGAATTTTGATAATAAAATTTAATAATCTGCAAGCGTTGTTCATTTATAAGTCGATTCATGGTTAAATTATAGACCAAACTGAACGTGTTTAACAGTAACATGATACACGAAAACACCTGAGTTGCCAAAAAGAAAGTTGCAAAAAATCACCTTTTATATGTACAATGGGATGACACTTATTTTTTGCAAGTTGAATTTCGGGGAATATTTTTAAATAATCGAACAGTTTAGACCAAAAAAAAGTGCTTCTATCAGATGGTTTCAACTGCTCAGGAGACTGTTTTCGTCGCATGTTATTTGAATATCCCTCAACATTTTTCAGTACATCATTTAACATCCCAAGTATGAAATTTTCACGTGAATTGAGGCGAGTCTACCTTATACATATGTATGAATACATACTTATGCCTTGACAAATTCTTTTAATTTTTGTATTCTGGTAAAAAGCCATTATTCAGGGAAGCCACTATTCCATATTAATTGTCGTACAGAGAAATTATGACCATGCACATTTTTTTAATATTTTAGATGTTTCTCTTTTGTAAACGAATCATTTACACATCATAAAATATAAAATATGCTTTAAAATAAGTATGAAATATATTTTTACCCCACTGCGCAAAAAGGGTATTGTGTTTATCAGTCTATGTATGTATGTATGTATGCATGTATGTGTGCTCCTTTGTGGCCTTATATAAGACGAACACGTGGACCGATTCTTACGTCAATCGATTTGTCTTAATACCGGGAGTGTCACTAAGGATATGACAGTAGTAAAAATTCAATATGGCGGCCAACAGACGGTGTCTCGGAAATTTGTTTCAAATTATGATAGCCGGTATTTTTCTCTATGGTATTGCTAAAACTTTGTTTTTATTTCTTCTGCATTTTTACGCTATACATATGTACATTGTAAACTTTTCTAATACTTTGTTCAAAGGAAATAGCTTTTTGAAATATTCTTTTTGTATAACTATTATTGTAGGGTTGTTTTTATGAGCATTTTGGGGAATAACCGATTATTGAATTTTTTGTTTTGAAAGTCATTTCAAACAGCCATTTTTTGTAGAGCAAAGATTTTTAACGTGAAAGAAAAACGGTTTTTTTTAGTATTCGTAATCAAAACCGAAAGCCGAAATTTGTAGGAACATCTTCTGCTTATTTTGCCTCTGACATTCTAAAACATTGCATGCGTTTGCCTCTTTCCACTATAATTACCAAATTGAACTTAATAGCAATAAAATTTTCTTGAAAAAAAACATTTTATTTCTTTCATTTGCTTAGTGTGATAAAATACTCGTAATCAAATATGTACGTTCATACTTAAAGCTCAAAATGAATGTTTTGAGAACATCGCAGTCTGTCATAAAAGTCGAAAGTTTTTATTGCCACTTGCTCCTTAATCACAAAATAAATGTAAAAACCGTTTTGCTTTTGTTTTTTAATTTTGCATGTAAGTAGTAGTACACAAATAAGTATCCCAACAAACCAAAACGCTATGGAAATAGTTTATAACAAACTTACTACCATAAGCCTAATAATGGGTTAGGGACTTTCTATATTAAGGTAACGAACAATATGCACATACATAAATATAAATGTATGTATGAATGTATGTGCATATCAGGAACAAATGCCTTCCGAAAGTTCAGAACATTAATTACCACACATAATTTTTGCTGTAACTTGCATTATTTTTTTGTAAGTTTTGGTTGAAAATAAATAAAAATCAATTACTATTTTATAAAAACGACCTCGAGCTTAACAAACTAAACTAAAAGCGTCAACAAAAATATAATTAAAATCATTTAAACATATACTACATATGTAAGTATGTATGTATAATAAAAATAATAAGTAAATCAAATACTTGTTTCTGAAAAGCATTAAATCAATAATAGCTAAAATAATTAAATATGCATGTGCGTATGTACATTGTACATAAATATGTATGTATGTATATATAATGTATGCACCCAGCCTAACGAAAAACTGGCATGCAGTTAGCATAAGTGGCGTAATTAAACTACCTACATACATATGTATGTATGTATGTACATGCATACATGTGTATGTATGTATGTACATGCATACATGTGTATGTATGCATGTATGTAGGTCTTAACGAGTTCCTCATTACAATTTGACATTAAAAATCGGCGCAGTTTTAAATCCCTATTAAATCTTAAAGTACTTAAGTTGAGATAAGCACATTTTGAGTTAATGGCACCTCTGTAATCTCCATGTTCAAAAGTACC
Organism: Nowickia ferox; assembly: GCA_936439885.1. NCBI lineage: Eukaryota > Metazoa > Arthropoda > Insecta > Diptera > Tachinidae > Nowickia > Nowickia ferox. The sequence goes on from OW387025.1 coordinate 115,877,253, forward strand.
TCTGACCAATTTTTCTATTATTTTGTGCTATTTTTCAGGAAGTTATAGCGCAATAAATTGGTGATTATTATATTTTTTTTTACTTATATATATATAATCTCATACGGAATAACAGCTTAATTTAACTTATACTTTTATATTATTTCAAATTTAATTTATTAGTTACGGTGTTTTTCTAAAAAAAATTGAAGTGAATACTAATTTCCAAATTTAATTGCAAAAGAAGTAAATTTCTGAAAATCGACTTGAAAGTTCAAAAAGTTTAAGACCTTTTTCCTTATTGCCACAGAAATGCTACTGCGTTACTATTGATGTAAAATTGTATGACAAAACTCGTTAACTCGTTTTTCTTTCCTCATCTCTTCTTCTTTTACATTTTTACCCGACTGGGTGACACAAAGAAGGGTATTGTGGTTATCAGTCTATGCATGTATGTAAGTATGTCTGTTCCTTTGCGGCACTGTAAAACCGAACACATTAACCGATTTTGATGATTCTTACATCAATCGATTTGTCTTAATCCTAGGAGTGTCACTAAAGATATGACAGTAGTAAAATTTCAATATGGCGGTCAACAGACGTCGGCGAACTATATTAAAATGGGTATCATTCATTCGACAGGTATTTTAAAATCAACTTTAGGTTTCTCTTATGATTTTTCATTTCGAATGACCATTTAGGATATTTAACGGCTCAAAGTTAGTCGCAGTCAGGTTTTTTGATTTATTTTAATTGCTACTACGAAACCCTATTTCTATATCAAACGACAACATTTATTAACAATAAATGTACCAAACACATAGAAGGAAATGGTCTTGCAGAAAAATATTTCTTCCAATTCACATGGACAAAACAGTGTCATTTCAAAAATAAATTCCTCCATGTCATATAGACAATATCTTATTATTATGTTTTAACATTTTTGTTGGCCTACTTGAGGCTACAACGTATAAGTTTTGAAATATGTATTAATGGAAACTTTCACATATACACGTATTTTCAAAAGGATATTATTTAAATTTTTTATGTAACCGAAATTAAGAAAATATTGTTATATGTGAAATGGTCACAACAATTTTTAGGTATATATTTTCAAACAATAGTTAGTTACATTTTAATAAAAAATAATAATTTTTTTTCAATACGGAAAACTGTAGCAGACTATTTGACGGAAAAACGATAGCAAATGACGTCGATCATCTACCATGGTTCAACTTAAATAGGCAAAAGTATAGGATATTTATACCTATAGCTAAGCAATGTTTAGTCAGACACCTCAGAAGTGTTCGGAGCGAGCAAATGTTGAGTCTTGTTCCTTATACATACATACGTATCATGCATAAACATTGAGTATGGATGTATGTATGTATGTATGTATTTATGTACATGCATATCTATGTACATATGTACATACTTATATCAGTGTATTATATTTACTTCATAAATACTTATGTACATACATAGAAGAGTAAAGAGAGTAAGTGGTGTCATCTGGTTTCACTGTCCTTCACGTTAATTCCAAAAGAAAACTAAATTACCCAAAAACTTTTGCTAGTTGCAGTCATAAATATTAGTTTTTCCCTTTAAATTCAAAATCAGGGGATTACAAGCGTTCACAATTATGGGATTTTTATTTTCTTTGTTATAGCGAACTCAATACTTACATACCTGTGCAGCAGACAAGCTAATGATGCAAAAACTGGACGCAGGTACGAGTTGGTGACATTTTACCTTTGAATTCCTCATAAATTACGCGGAAAACTTCATGCAGGATATGTGCGTAAATTTATAAATATAAGTGTATAGAAAATAGAAGGTTTAGTGTAAAGAAAACGTTAGTGTGGCAAACAACTTCAAAGGAATATTATTATTGAAAATGGGTTGCTGTTCAAGTATTTTTAACAGTGATAGTAATAAAATCAAAAACACAGTCGATAGAAGATGCAGTTCTAAACGCACCTTTTTGTGTCACGTTAGTAAAGTATCAAGCTCAGGCGTATTCAGTGATTGCAATACACCATCTCGTCCAAGTGTCTTAAGTTCCTGCAATCCATCACCATCGTCTCATCAAGCTAGAGCTCGCAGAAGAAAATTTCATCCTTTAAAATTGAAATACAAAAATATTTCAACAGGTCTTAAAATGTTGTCAATTTGCGATGATTTTGGTGAGGCTGCAAAGATGAGACAGCACCCAGAGAATAGATCATTTGGTTATTATTCAGATTCCATGTCAACACCATCACAGTCTTGTCTTCGACGTACTTTGGATACTAGCTTAAGTCGTGAGTCGCCCCAACTACCTGCAACTGACATAACTCCTAATGATTTAGAAATGGAAATGTACATGATATCTCTAGCACAAGGTTTAATGCCGAAAACTTCCTCACCAATATTTCCACGCAAACATGTAATATTCGATGCCGATGCCACAGCTTCACAAACATCTCATTCATATACAACATGGTCCAATTACTTACAAAGTACACCCACTTATATGATACATAATATCACTGATATTCCAGAAGCGATAGCCGGCCATTTCAGTCCATTAGATTTTCCAGCCTTCACCGATTTGGGTGAAATTAAGACCGCTACAAAAAGATATAAAGCAGACATTCATTCCTCCAACGAAATAGGAGTCACTACGACGATGTTTCCTCAACAACCAATGTCCAAACCCTCTTACAAAGCACGTACCATCATAACAGATTTCTAATCTAGGACCAACAATCCGCAAAACATCATAATTTTCCTTCCGCCTGTTTTCGGAAGAACTGTTCGATTGTCTAAATGCGGCACATTCATGTTCTAGCAAAGGCATGCCAAAAGTTTGTTATACAAGATATGTATGTATGCTTTGAAATTTGAAAGCATTTGTAGATACATATCTATGAATGTACGAGTATACGTACTCGTACATATAAAGGGTCCGCCATCTAACGTTTTTTTTCAAATAGTGTTTATTTCGTGAATGGTAAAACTTAGCTCATGTCTGATTTGACAGATAATTAGTTTTATCCTTCCGCTGAACGAATATGGTTGTGTATACGCTTGAACAACGCTGGGAAATATTGCCTGCGATCGACTTACAGAAGATGCCGATTTTGCCAAAAAAAATCATCTTTTCAGATGAAGCTCATTTTGATCTTGGCGGGTATGTCAACAAGCAAAATTGTCGCATTTGGGGCACAGAAAACCCGCACGCATACAATGAAAAGCCGACGCACCCAAAACGAGTCACTGTTTGGTGCGGATTTTGCTCCAAAGGCCTAATTGGGCCAATGAGCTAGGAGTGGCCGTTACAGTCAATGGCGATCGTTATCGGGCCATGTTGAACGAATTTTTGTTCACAAAAATTGAAGAGGAGGATATTGGCAACATTTGGTTTCAACAGGACGGCGCTACGTGCCACACAGCCGAAGCTACAATCGATGTTTTGCGCCCTGTTTAAAAAAAAAAAGTTATCTGGCGGACCCTTTATTTATTATGCGAAAAGAATTTGGTTTCAACGCACAAAAAATTCAACCAAACAACCTCTTACCCACGTCGTTTTGCCTTTTATATTTTACATTAAAACGGCTTAGCTCTTGACAACTTGAGTAAACTCAACAGGGACGACAAACAACAAAGATGTATTTGAATAACATACTTATATTCATCGTGATGTGCATACATGGGTATGTAATATATTTATTAAAAATATTTATTTACAATATATTAAATAAAATTAAAATAACTTGTATAGAAAAGGCTTTAAAAAATCAAAAATGTTATGTACATGTGTATGTATTAATAAAATATTTATCTAAAACAATACTAATTTTGAGTATTTTTAATCTTTATATCGTACATACACACACACATACATACATATCGCTCATTTACTTCAACAACGTCATAACTCAAAAAATTTTATTTTCAGCTTAATAATGCAGAATTAATTCTCATATCAACATTCATATTGAGTAAAAATTGGATTTACATATGTATATGTACATATGTGCCCCTAATCATGAAAGCGGTCTAAATCATATGCACTTTTGCTTAAAAAAAATTCAATAAATATTTAATATTAACGGCCCTTTTCACAATGTACGATTAAAAAATAACATGAACTTTAATCAGAAGTTAGGCTTCACTGCCTTTCACAATGTATGATTAACTTTTAACAGACACCATTTAACAGAAAATTATCTGTTAAATTTAACGGAACAAAATTTTTCGGTTAAATTTAACGGAACACAATTTGTCGGTTAAGATACTAATAGCCAATTTCACCAACTTATTTAAATATCAATTCATATTTAAGTCATTTTTCCACACAAAAATTTATGAAATCGACATTTAAATATGAATTGATATTTAAATAGAGTTAGTGAAATTGACCCTAATTGTAAGAAAAATATTTATTTTTAAAAGGATAAGGAATGTAAGGAAAATGGAGGGACACCATTTACATTTTTGGGACGTGTACGAGCATAATACCAAAATAGTAAGGAGCAGAAAAAGAATTTTTGCTCGGCGCGACTATTTTTCTCTGTAAAACTGCCGTGTCTAAAAATATTTAAATCAACAACCAATTAGTTTGGTTGTAGACCTTTGATATTCTGAATCGTTGTCTAAAATCATCATCTGAGAGAGAAAAATAGTATCGAATTGCCATATTTTCTATCGTATGTTTTGGTTAAATGGCTTGTGTCATGATACAATTATACAAGGTGCTTGCACAAGCCCAGCCTGTTAATGTATACAATGCAGAAACTTGTCAAACTTTGTTTACAATCCGCAAAAATGTTAGTGTATGTGTGTGAATAAAATTATTACAGTGTTGCCAATGAATTTGCATGTGGCTGTGTCTCCAATTACACATTGAAGAAAATTACACAACACATCCTTTGTGTAGGTTAAAATTAAAACAAAATTAAACAAAAATAGAAGTCAAAGTAGAATTACACACAGATTATACATGAATCTAATTATAGGCCTACACATGTGAGTAGAAATTACACACTCTGTATATTACACACATATTGGCAACACTGAATGACTATAATCATTCATGAATGCCGCGTCTGCAATTGTACTTTAGTTACCCTGTAATTGTTATTTTTAACAACAAAGGACATCTGTTTTTGACTAAATTCTGTTTGTTTCTACCAACAAAATGCGTGTGTTTCTTGGTGTTGCAATTTTGTTGTAGTCGTGCAAGTACCTTGTATAATTGTATCATGGCTTGTGTTAATCAAACCTGAAATTAGTTCATTTTTGGTTCAGAATAAAATATTCATACATTTTGATTGTATTTTCTGAAAAGTACAATTTTGAAATAATTTTTGAAAATTTTCAAACAGGAAACAGAGGGGAAATATTTAATTAATACGCTAGCATGATTTTGCCGGAAATGTTATAATCCTTTTCCTTGTCAGATGGTGAATGTCAAGGCAAATGGGAGAATAGAAGTATGTATTTGCTATTTTATACCATGCATAACATTATAATAAACGAAATATGTACATACATATATGTATATTAAATAACGTTTGACACTATAGGTACTCCATACAGGCACATCAGCTGTTAACACTACCATGTCATAAGTTTCCTTACATCTTGAGTAGGCCTGCAGAACGAATTTCGATTACACACTCAAACCCGATCAATTACAGCTTTTGGGTCGTTTTGGACAAATATGTTTTTAACGAAGTTAAGTGTGGAGTAGAAAAGAAATAAACCTGCTTAAGTAAACTTAAACTGGTGCTACATCTGGCCAAAATTAAACACATCGTGCAAAAACTTTCGAGTTCGAGGCTAATCTCCACCCAATTGAATAAAAAAGAAGACAATACACATTTAAGCTATAATATAGTATTCCAAGAACACAAAAGAAATTTTTATTTTGCATGTATGTACTATTTTTTGCATTGAAATTATCTTTAAAATAAAATTCCACTTTACCAATTCTAAACCGATTTAAATGACTGAAATCATATCTAAGAACAAAATATAAATACCGTTTCTTCAAAATGTTACAAAACGCCACAAAAGTGGAAAAATTACAAAAAGTTTGATCAAATGTTTTTCAATCATACATATGTATATTTATGGAATATTTGGCGACTAGAAATTGAAAATATGTATGTACATATGTATAATGAATGTACTTAGATGAGCTAACTTCACTTCACACTTTTGTCGACAAAGTCTCAAAAATCGTATTTTATCGTTAACTTTCGATTTTGAGTGTATACTAACTCAAAACTTAAAAAATTATCTAGTCAACAAGTAATGCAAGCAATAATAGTTCTCTAAAAAAGTATCTTCAATTTTTCACTTGTACATACTTACATACGAGTACATATGTACATTTTTTTAGCTGTATGAGCTAAGGCTAGGAAATATTCAAAAGATATTGGCAGCCCGAACTGGCCAATATGTACGACTCGCAGCAAGACTTACTCGTTGGCTTGGCAATGCGCCTACGTACTAAAACCTATCCTCGTTCGCCCTTCCTCCAACCATTTGTCCCCCCGGGACCAATGCTAAGTACTACTTCGGGGGTGGTTTCCTGATTTTAATCTAAAATATATATATATAAAATATATATATATATACCTACATATATACATATATTTATTAGTAGGTGTATATGTACATATGTATGTATAACTTTATACGAAGTGTGGGCGTAAGATTGGGCGAATAATTCATTTTATGCATACGTGATTTTATTTAAAAAAAAACTATTGTCAGTGTGATGTAAATATTTATTTAACCTCATGAATTGTATTCCTGTGAACAAGTGATTGTAAACAAAATATTTCTGCACTTTCATCAGTTTGTACTCGTACATACATATATATGTATATAGGGTGTTTTTTTGGAGTGTCACAACTTTTAGTTGGCATCACTGCTTTATTTGAGCACCAATTTAACAGCTGATAGTTGTTTTTGTTTAATTTGCTTTGAAATTTCACTATAAATCGACTTACACCAGAGCAACGCGTGCAAATTTTTCGGCGAATTGGCTGAAGCATAAATTGATATTGATTTTGAATTTCCATTCAAAATTTTATTTTCCGATGAAGCCCATTTCTGGTTGAATGGGTACGTACATATATAAGCAAGCAAGCAATTACTGTATGGTGTGCATTATGGGCTGGCGGACATCAAAAACGATGATGAATGTTACTGTTAATGGTGAACGGTATAGGAACATGATTCGAAATTTTTTCTTTTTTCTTTTACTTCAATTACGTGGCATTAATCTTGATGACATGTGGTTCCAACAGGACGGAGACATATGCCAAAGAGCGGGAGTTACAATTGCTTTACTCATAGAAACTCAAAGTTGTGACTCCCTAAAAAAACACGCTTTACATATATCTGAACGTACATACAAACATATCGTCGGTTGGTTACTGGTTTGATGTATGGAACATTTTTAAAAAAATTTAGTTATTGATTGATTATATATGAATAGTGTGTCCTCTTTCTAAATTCATTATCAGTTTTCCGATATCTTGAATATATCAGGAGATATAGAGCTGCAATATTGCGCAATTTCCACAATTGTTATATATTCTAGAAATTAGCAATTTTTTGCATATGTGGCAACTTTCCAACGTAAAAGTATTAATATTGTTATTAGCAATTGTTATGATGTACATATATCAATGCAAATTCTACTCAACGAACATGATTGAAAGCAAAATATACACAAAAATTTTATTGTTGTGTTATGTTTTCATCAAATGAAATTGATATTTATTTTTTATTAATAAAATTTCTTTTACTAAATATATTCAAACTGTCTTTTATTTCTTCCGTTGTTTTTCCTTTAAATGTCATGTTATATGAATAAAATTGATATTTTCTACTTAAATATATACAGTACTTTAGCCTACTTGAACAAGTAGTGAAAAATATTGTTGTTATGATTGTGGCATGCGTTGACAAAGATTTTTGTAATTTTTTCTTTAAATCCTAATAACTTTTCATGTTGGATGTAAAAACAGTTTGTGTGGTAATGCCACACAACGAAAAATATCGGAAATGGCAAGCGTTGCCACTAGTTCCCATTGCTATTTTTGCCATATTTGTCACGAAATCCCACAGTGTGTACTCGGCCTTACTTTACAATCGTCTGACTTTTTTTCAGCTCGAATTGTAGATGTAAGAAGTATGCAAAGAAAATAAATGTAAATAACAACAACAGCTATTCAAATAAATAAAAAAATTAATTTATTTTTTTAATTATTACAAACTAACATTTTATGCCATTTATTTAAAAATCGGCCGAATGATCGGGAATTCGAATACGAATATTCGCACATCACTAGTGCATACTATGCAAAACAAAATCAAATTTAAGTATGTACATATGTATATTCTTCATTATAATGTAACTTATCTGTCAATGTAACGTCAATATAACAATTTGGCGCTTGGCTCGTTAAAACTAAATTTTACTGTATTCAATTTATTGCATTTGTATTAATGGAAATCAGTTTCAGATGAATTGTGCTGACAAATACAATGGTTTTTTGTTAAGCAACGAATTTTTTATAGATTTACTTCAAATGCCTCTGGATTAAAATTTCTTTAAGCTCAAACGATATAAATAGAAAATTTTGCCCTCCCGCAAATTGTGGTACATTCTTCTTACATATTCCTTAAGAGCATTTACTTCAATTTTTTTTTATCAACAAACTAAGGCGTATCTTTTCATTTATTGGCACTTATAATGTCCTTTGGTGTTAGTTTACTATTCTGAGACTGTTTGTGTCCTCAAGGAGAGATTTTTTATATTCTATTTGCATGAATTAATGTATCTTCAGTTCATTTGAATCATTTAAAGGCGAGGGTTATTGTTTTTTTATATTTCTTTTACTTAAATGAAAAATTTTATCAAGTGAATTCATAAGCCATTTCATAACCATTCTATTTACGTTTAAATTAAAATAAGAAAACAATATGTAAGACTTCTTAGATAAAGCCAAATTTGGGAAAAGCATTACGTTTTTTAATGCTGTAGTGCTGGTTGTGTACATACGTAAATTTTTTTGACGGCATTTATGATTATCACTGCAATATTTTTTAAATATCTCTTTTCTTGCAAAGTAGATAAAACAAGTTTTATTATGAAGACTTGAAACTACTGAGGGAAAGAGATCTCATTCGATTATTATGTTAATTACGTATTAGCATTATTAAAATATTGGAAGGTGATATGTATCTACATACTCGTACATATCTTCGTCGAAAATCCAAAGTAAGTATCATCAAAAAATTCAAAATTGTGTTTTTGATTGATTATGATGATTAACCAAAATACATCTTTCATTAAAATGTTACTCACATATGTTCAAAAATACCGATTTTACTCATTATTCAATTTGGCACCTAATAAATAAATAGTCTTGAATTTATAATGTTTTTTGCTTCTCCTGTAAAATTAGAATGCTGTTACGTACTTTTGGATTTTCGACGACGATATGTATATTATGGGGCAGAAGTATTATTCAAAATTAAAAACTTTTTTCCCACATACTTGGTGCTTTTGGCACTATTTTTAGTGCTTTTTGAAGACTCAAAACGCCAAATTTTGAGCGTTAGTGCCAAACTAAGAAAAAGCACTAAGTAGTGCTTTTAAGAAATTTGTGTATTTCTTAAAATTACTTTAATAAGAACTTGCTGTACATATTTTTATTCAGTGTAAATCATACCTTTTTCGGCTGATATATTTTATTAAAGATGTTGATACTTTTGTCGAAATAGAGAATAGCTTAGAAAATATTCGCCCTTATTGCGAATGGCGTCATCGACGTCACATCAAGACGACAGTAAATATTTCCACTTGTCTACTCTGTATCGGCAACAATTAATGTATAATCAAAAATTGGCATGAAGGTAGCATAAGTGGCAAAATTGCACATGGTCATAACGTGTTTTGCAATGCAATTTTACATTAAAAATCATGCTAGGATGTAATCGTATGTTAAATCTACATTATACAGCGATTTTTAATGTCAAATTGTATAAAGGAACTCGTCAACACTTATTTCAATTTTGTCACTTATGCTAACTTTAGCCGAATTATGGCAATCTGATTTTCCAACAATTGCATTTCGTATGTAGTTAACAAAATGTTAATAAAAATTAACCATCACATCAATAAATACATCAACAAGTTTTTACTTCATTCAATATTTTTTTAAATTCTTTTAATGTATGCAGTAGGTATAGAGTTTGTCATAGTTTCCCTTCTAGTTTACTTTAAAAAAAAAATCCTTTCATTCTTGTTGACAAAAATATTAATGTGTACATACTCGTATCGCTCCTTTATTGCAACATAGTCATAACTCAAAAAAAAACTGGTTAAAGTTTTCAATTTACACACAACTTAATGGAAAAAGAAAATTGTATTTATCTCTCAAGAGCTGAGTAGACAAGATATTTGTATGAAACTTTTACACAATATGAGGATTAATGCTGCATCATTAACTCGAAAAATAAATTTTTTGAGATATGACTATGTTGCAATAAAGGAGAGGTATGTATGCAATAAAATAACTTTAACGAGTATAGTAAGTCCCAGTTCACTCTAGTCAAGTCTTATTGCTAAGCTTATCACCAGGGACAGGGGTTTCATGCAAATGCATGTTTTTTCCCTTAACCCTGATAATGGCAAGAACGCAATAACTTTACGAAACAATGAATTTGCGTTAAAATGGCATCGATTTGTTAGTGCATATTTTTGCATAATTTGGTCATAAGTGCATATTTTTGTCTCATATTTTGGTATAAATGCATGGTTTTGTGTCATATTTTGTCAAAAATTCAAATTTCTTAAAATATTATTGTTGACAAATTACACTAGCCAACAAGGTTTTGGACTGGAGCAACCAAATATTTTTCTTATGGTAATTTGGAGGGCTGAATTCGAATATGTAATTATTTTTTCTCTATCATGTCAGGTTTTCGAGATACAAAAAAAAATGTTTTATTCGTTTTTTACATAAAAAATCATTAGTTTATTTAAAAATCAATGAATTTTCATAAGTGAATTGCGTTATTTAAACGTCGTTTGTATTTTGTTCGGTTTCAAGTATTAGAGTCCAGCAATAGTCTCCGAGCATGCTTTTGCTCCAAAATCGTTGATAATTTCTTTAAATTTTTATTAAATCTTGGTGAGCACGTTCCCCTTGTCCGTCGCTCTGGAAATGACTGGTAATGGATCATTTGGTGGACGTTAAACTGGTTTGGAAATCGATGGTACATTCGCACATTCGCGTAAGTAATATTTTTTCGGTTTTTCATATTGAATCCATCAACTTTTGTTAAACAGAAATAACAGTCAGTTTGGTGGTTACTGGAATTGAAAAATCAAAACAGATCTTCTTGCCATTTGACTACTTGTATAAAACAGTTCTGCAACTATTGCAAAACATTGTCGGTGTCCACGGTTTGTCACAGCATTATTCGCTTGAATTGTTGTAGAATTGTAGAACTGTACAAGTACACACACCTACCAAATTTGATGGAAATTGTCATTTTGATTATTTCAAGAGGAAACTGTCTGCTATTAAAGCCGAAAGTAGTGAAACAATTCTGCGGAAACTTGATATTCTTTTTAAAAATAATAACGGATTTAAAAAACAAATCTAATAGCTAGTATTCAATTCATTGTAATGGTTAAGTTAAATAAATATACAACATTATATAAAAAGAATCATTTAAATTTGAGCCGATTACATCCACAAACGTTACAAGGCCTTTTTCAATGCGCAAAAGCTTTCTAAGAACAAATTGATTGAACTTCATATGCGAAAATATAGAAAATATACAATTTTAAAATGAAAATAAATATATATCAACACTTTTCTTTTTCTATTTACGTATCTCCCCTTTACTACGGTATAAACATATCTCGAAAAATTCGTGTTTTTAGTTACTAATGCGGAATAAATCGATATATCATAGCTGTTCTTGTGTAAAAATTTAATGTAAATGACTTGTACACGCACCTCTTGAGAAAAGAATATTTTTATATCTTTATTTAGTTGTTTGTAAATTGAAAAATTTTCTTTTGAACAAAAAAATTTTTAAAATACGTGCATATTTTATTGTTTTTAGTTCATATTTTGCGTTTTTGATGTCATATTTTAGGCGCCTAAAATACCTTTCTTAAATTAATGAAGTTCTTGTTTCTTCTTTGAACTTTCATCGGCCTCCACACAATGCAAGTCTTATTTTTCAGCTCATATTTTTTTATGCATAGTTTTGCATACATGCACACATGCTTTTTTGCATTAAGACTTGCATAATGTAAACCAGGACTAACAAAGCCCTTTACTCCTTTATTTGTATATGTATATGTACATCGCGCATTTATTGAAAAAAAAGTTCGTATTTTTAGTTAATATTGCTAAATATTTATCACGTCGTATTTCATCTTGAGCAAAAATTTCGTACAAATACATATGTAAATGCTAAACTAAGATCCTTCATTAGTTGTGCGTAATTTGAAAACTTTAAACTCATTTTCTACAAAACTAACATTTTTGAGTTATGACTATGTTGCAATAAACGAGCGATATGTACTCGTATTAATGTGTGTTTTATGATAAAAAAATTTTATTTTAAATCGCTTCCTTAAGTGTTTCGTCAAGTGATATTTGTATGTATATTCTCATGAGCACAAGTGTTTTTGTTCGGATTATGAATACTTTATGGAAATCGTCCAATTAAATTGTTGTTTTTCACTTAAAACGGATTATATAATATATTCAATAAATGCATTTTTTAAATAATTGAGTGGAATACCTTTTTAATGAGTAATAACACTCAGGCTATTGTAGCCAATTAGTTTAATTACCCTGCAGTTCTTCTCTCTTATTCATTTGTTAAGTTATTGCAAAATTTCTTTAAATTGACTAACTAATAAGTTTAGTGACACTACTCAAAATTAAAATCATTTGCATTTCATTCAAACCATACGACTATGCATACATATGTATGTACATACATACCATAATCGATCCATAAATTGCTGTTTCTTGATTAATTTAACAGATATACACAGTTCAGAAAACTAACCAGAATATAATAACGAAAGCTAATCTAATTATTTGATTTAAATAATTTTAGTTGTTAACTTACTGTCAAAGTTTTTTATGTTTTGTTTAATCCAATGACAAAACTAGCCCGGAAAAATGCAAGAAAGACGGAGAAGAAAATACAAATATCTGTGTGAACAGGACCTAAGCAATTTAAATTGCTAAATTTGCGGTAAATAAATGTTGTTGTTGCTATTATGGTGAACAAACTTTTTTATTTTTGTTCCCCATCCTGGATAACTATCTTGTCGTGATGTGGTGGCTTAAGTGCAAGCTGTGGTTACTTTCCTTGCTTCAGGGGTCACTGTGATTTTCTGAATTAAGGATAGTGACTATAAAGGCATGAATACTAAAGGTTATCCAGTTACAACAAGTGTCTGGTACATAGTTATGCCTACTGTCGTATTATGCTAGAACACATATCCCGTTTATACGGACTTCTTATTTGCAAATAAAAGTGGAAAGCGTTGCCGTATAACTTATACTTATATTTATTGTAAGTTAATAACTCACGAAAACTATTTGCAAATAATGCAGCTATTTGCAAATAAGGTGTAAAATTATTTTTGTTTTGTAAGAAATATAATACAAAGATAACAATGTGTGGCAATACAGTACACAGATAGTAATGCATGCTATCTACGTATAAAAGGTGAGTTCAGTATTTACAAATAGTTTTATTTGCAAATAATATTTGCGTATAAACCAGTTAACAGAAATACTTTTTAAAGTCAAGGTAGTAGGGGGCTCTGCCGATGATCTGTATGGCTAATTTAGTGGATAAATAAAATTGGTCGCTAGCAGTAACCCTCCTCCAACGCCTGTCAACTGCGGTAATAAATCATTTGATTTGATGGCGATGACATACCCTCTACGTCAAAGAAGGTTAAGAAGTCGACGAAGGTGACCTTTGGGCGGCTGTCATAGATAGGAATGATCCGGATGGGAGGATCAATCCAGAACTGTGGCAGCTGATTGAAGGTAGGCTTATCGATGAAATCGGCCTAGCGGGGGTAAAAAAGGAGGAGGAATTACAATTCCATGGCGCGGAATGGGCGAGGGGAGTCAAACTTGTCAACTGCGGTAATAAATCATTTGATTTCCTTAAAACCGTCGTTAACAGGTGCAACAACCTTCGCTCGGAGGCGAAACTGGAGGTAATTCCAGCCTCAGATCTGCCTCTCCGGGCAGTGGTGAAAGCGTGGTTTCCACCACCCGTTAGATCGATGGAAACCATACTGTCGGTACAAGCAGCGCAGAACTTGCCTCTCAGGACAAACTAATGGAAGCCTTTAGCCTCGATAAATTGTAGAGAGCACGGGTAAAGATCTTCAGTTTGCCGTAGATCAGGAATCTCCAAAGAGGCTGCAGTTGTTTAGGGGTGTTGTGAAGTTCGGCTTGGGGACTGTCAGATTTAAATTTACTAAGTCGGATGATCACAAGAAGGCTGCGGGTGGTGCAGATAAACCTGCACCATAATGAGGCAGGCTCAGCCAAACTAATAATACACCCCCAATAGGTCGCAAGTAGACATAAATCTTATCCAAGAACCCTGGATTAATATCCTGTTATAGAGGATAAGTTAAGAACTTGCATTTTAGCAAGGCATGAGCAAAGATTAACTTTAATTCTTTTAGTAACGGAGACCTTACAATCGTTATTGGTGGGGCCAGGGGTAAGCAGGAAATTGTGCTTGCATCGGTTTATATGCCCTACGATACTGTTGATCTACCGGGGACTGGCGTGTAGAAGCTGACCGAGTATGCAAGGTTGAGGGGAGTTGCACTGGTACTAGGCTGCGACGCTAATTCGCATCATAGTCAGTGCGGGAGCAGCAACATTAACAAAAGAGTTGAGTTAGTGTTTGATTTTATAGTATTACTTCCAGCAATATGTTTATCTGTAACAAGGCTAATGTACCCACGTTTAGGAATAGGGATAGGGCAGAGGTTATAGACATAACACTAACTAACAGAAATAGGAACCTGGTAGAGAACTGTATGGTAGATAAAGACTGTACGTTTTCAGACCACAGTAGGATATCATTCAGTCTTAATTTTGCAGGGGAAAGGCGTGAACGACTAACTGGGATACGTATAGGGCCACTGTTGATATTAGAGCAAGGGTCACTCCGCAGGGCATGGATACACAAAGAGGAGTGGAAGAGGATGTGCAATATTTCACTAACACCTGTAGGTAATGTTTTGAACAATCCTGTCCATTGGTTTTCCCGGGCAAAAGAGAGCAGCCTATCTAAATAGCAGCAGATCTAAAAGATCTGAGGTCCTCGGTTAGAGGATTATTCAATAGGGCGAAACTCACAGGAAGGATTGAAGACTGGAACAATCATAAAGTTTTATATAATAAGTACAAAGGTGATCTCAAAAGGGCGAAAAGAGCCTCATTGAGGAAATATTGTGAAGAGATTGATTCCGTAAGTGACTTGTCAATGTTTCGGCGAATATTGTCAAAAAATCCTAGGGCTATTGGGAATATTTAAAGACTGGATGGCTAATGGACGGAATCCACCTCTGAGACACTTTCTGTTCTGATGGACACTCACTTTCCTGGCTGTAGGGAAGTAAAAGAGGCAACGACGTAGATTAATTTTAACTACTTATCGGACGACATAGTGACGTTGGAAAAAGCAACATGGGCAATAAATACAGTTGAACCGTATAAATCACCGTTCCCAAATGGTATTTTTCAGGCCATGTTGCAGATTGTCCCAAAGCGCGTACTACTGTTTCTGGTGGATGTCTTTAAGATATGCTTAAGCAGGAGGCTTGTAACGAAAGGCTGGAGAGAGGTTAGGGTCATCTTCATACCCAAAGCGGGTAAGGCAAGCCACTCAAAGCCGAAGGATTTCAGGCCAATCAGTCTTTCGTCGTTTCTTTTGAAAACATTAGAAAGACTGATTGATCTGCATCTAAGGAACACAATTGATACTCGCGTCATTAGTGGCGCTCAGCATGCCTATCGAAAAGGTATGTCTATTGAGAGTGTGCTTCATGACGTGGTTGGTGTTATAGAGAAAGGACTTCAGTACTGACTGCATTCTTAGACATTGAGTAGCCTTTAACAACATAAGTATAGAGGCTATTAGGGAGTCGCTAGAGACACTTGGGGTTCACAACTTTCTAGTGGAGTGGATAATTATCATGCTTAATAGCAGAATCATCAACTCGGGTATGGGAAGGGGAAAGCTGAGGAAATTAGTGACAAGAGGTACACCACAGGGAAGAGTTTTATCACCTTTATTGCGGTTATTGCCAATGAACGCAATTCTTAGGCGTTTTGACAGGAGCGGAAGGAAGATAGTTGCATATGCGGATGACGTGGTTTTACTGGTAACGGGAAAGTTTTTTCTCAGCAGTAAAGGACTGGGAGTGATCCCAGAGAAAACCAAGGTCTTCTTCACCAGAAGATACAAAAGTGGAAAGCTTTATACTGCCCAGGATGGGGGTGGGGGTGGAGCTGAGGCTAGCTAGCTAAATACCTGGGTGTTTTCCTAGATAGCAAGCTTTTTTGGAAAAGAAACACGCAGGAAAGACTAAAGAAAGGACTCAAGGCCTACTACGCATGCAGGAACTCCATAGGAAGGAACTGGGGTCTGCAACCGAAGATAGTAAACTGGATCTACACATCGGTTGTCAGGCCGGTTATTTCCTATGGTTGTGTGGTATGGTGGGAGACATGGAGGAAGGAAAGTCACAGAAAATTACTAGCTAAAGTTCAGAGATGTGCACACCTCAGGCTGCCTTGGACGTCATTCTTTATCTACTTCCTATAGAGGACTTTGTGGTGGGAACGGCGACTAGAAGTCTCCTTAGACTCGTAGAAACCGGTTTGGTGAGGACAGGAATAACAGGTCACACATCAATCTTAAATGAGATCAGTTTTAGTGATCAGGGATCAGGGCTATAAGGTCGCTGAAATCGATTTTAGTAGAACACCCTCACTGGTAATTCCGGAGAGGGACTATTGGGTCAAATCCGATAAGCTATATGAGGTAGTGCAGTCTTTACAGGCGGATCAAAAATGGGGGAACGCACAGGGGATGGTGTCTATATCTTGGGAACGAACATTCGGAGTTGGTGGCCAGGAATGTAGCTGAAGGTGAGGAGGTAACTTTCTACGTCGACAGCCAGGCAGCACTAAAACCTTCGAAGGGACACATTGTCAAATCAAAACTTGTTAGTGACTGTAGGAGAGCCCTCAACTTTCTTATGGATAAATATCAGACTATGTTGGGTTCCTGGCCTCAGCAGTGTTGAGGGAAATGAAATTGCCGATGAGCTGGCAAGAATAGAGCCGGCATTAGATGAGGGAATGTCCGACAGGTCGGTGAAATTACCAATAGGTCATTACTATAGGGAACTCAGTAATTGGGTAGAAAGCAGGACCAACAGTTCGAGGCAAAGTAGGGAGGATTGTAGAGTCTCGAGGGTTTGTGGCCAAAACTTGACTCAGGAAGATCCAAATTGCTACTGGACATGAAGAGGAACGCGATGCGAGTTGTGATAGGTACGCTGACAGGTCACTGCTCGGTCAGAGCAAGAACCAGCATTTGGGAAATTAGCACTCCAGATTTTTGTAGGATGTGCGGGGATGAAGAAGAACCAGAAACCATTGAACATATTATCTGCAACGTCATAGGCTTAGATGGCTGAGCAGACGTTTTAATGGAAGCATTATTGATATCGGGAAGTGTAAACTAGAGGACATCAGGGGCTTCATCATGGGAATTCGGTGGCTCAAGGACGGATAATAGGGTAATTTCTGGCTACAAATGGGGGTAGATATTACTTTTTTAAGCAACAGAAGGGAATCACAATGGACCCAATTGGGTCTCTGAGTGGAGGTGCGATATAGCACCACCCTTCCTAACCTAACTATTTTTGTTGGTAAATCTAATTGAGTTTGGCTGTTTCTATTAAAGAGCCAACTTCAATTGTTAATATATCGTTTTGTTAGTTAAAAATATCACTCACTCTTTTTTATATGTATGTACATATGTATGTATTTATGAACGTATTCCCTTTATGATCTTGTAATTTATTACGAAATTAATAACATATTTTACATTAAAATATCAACAGTTAGCATAAGTGACAAAATTTAACTACGTGTTAACAAGTTCTTCTATACAATTTGACATTAAAAATCGCCGCATAATGTAGTTTTATTAACAGAAGATTACATCCTAGCATGATTTTTAATGTAAAATTGTATGGAAAACACGTTAAGACCATGTTCAATTTTGCCACTTATGCTTACTTCAAGCCAATTTACAATTATACGTAAGGCCACAAGTTAGTTTCAAGCTTGTAAAAAAGGTGGGGAAAAAGCCTTAATACAACCAATTTAGATTGCAAATAGTGCTCTCCCAAAATTATGCTGTTTTAAAATGGATGTTTCAACGCTTTTTTGATTTGTGCAAATTTCATATATAGAAAATTGGTTAAATTTAATTATTTCACTTACATTTATCTTAACCCCACGAATGGTACTATATATAACAAATTTTTGTAATAAATGTTTTTAACTGCTTCACATTGGATTGTTTATTGGTCAATTTCGCTGATTGGAGTAACTTTAATCTTTAAAATAATTTTTTGTGTGTGTTTTTTTTTTCTGTGTATGTATGTATGTGCATATGTACACTAGAGTGGCCGTTAGATGTACACAGAAAAAAATAGACAAGAATTATGTTCAACAAAACCATGTTATTGAAAAAAATTTTAATTTCAACAATATTTGTCATTAATTTAATATAATATTTAACAATACCGCGCATTTTAAAATATCATTCAATTTAATTTCTTTGTGTTGGTGTTTATCTTGCTTGTTGATTGACCCAACGAGGTCATGTGCTATTGTTGTTGTATTTTTTGATTGCTCGTGTTGTATACGTGTGAATTCCGACAAGAAGCCGGAAAACGTCGTGGATTGTTTTTTTTCACTCAACAAAGTTATTTTTAAATTATATCAACGCAAAGCGCACATGTAGAAGAAACATAGAAATCATGTTTGCGTGTATTCATTATTTGCATGATCAAAACGATTTGCTCTTTAGCTGAGTGGTAAGCACGTTAGTCTATTAGTCAAGAGATTGCCGGTTCGACTCATTCCAAACACATTTAGTTTCGAAGGTTGTGTGGAAAAATAAATAACTTTAAAATTTAACAAGAAACCAAATTCTAAATAAAAATTAAAAAAAAACTAACAAAAAACACACATTAGAATTTGAAAAACAAATTCATTAAAAATTTTTGTTTTTCGTTAACTGAATTGTCAATAACACAATCATTTTAATTGGAAATAATTGAGTTGATTTTGTTTTCTGATGTTACAAATGTGTGTTTGTATTTACAAAAATCGTTGTAGGTGCCTTTTTAAATAATATTTTAATTGTATTCACAAATAAATTAATTGTATTTACAAATCTTTTTTTCTGTGTATGGAGAATTTTTTTTATTTCTTATATTCTCTCGCCCCAAATCAGTTCAGTTTTATGTAAAAAAAAACAAAAACATTTCATGGCGATAGGTTGTGTTTTAGGGGGAGCGTCCGCCCCTCAAAGTTGGCCCTCAAGCCCATTTATTCAATGTAATTTTTTTTTTTGAGTTTTCCTTTGACTATATGTATGTATACGTATGAAATAATTTAATTGTAGATGTTTAGTATAAATAATTTCCATATAAATGTAATTTTTGGTATTTTGTTGGTTATTTTCTTCATTATTTTCTAAAATATTAATTTTAGCAAAAAAAACTTTGTTTGAGACTAATGTTGTTGACGCCCATCGCCATGAAATTTTTTTGTATTTTTTGGGGGGAGAAAATATAAGAAATCAAAAAAAATTAACGGCACCTCTAATGTACACACATTCATACTCGTATATGTATGTACATAAATTTTATATGCGAAATATCCAAAAGAAAATACCTTCATATGGAATTTATTCTATGCATGTACATATATACATACGAGTACGTATAATATTTAAGAGTATGTAATCACTTTTGTCACCAAGTAAGGTTTGGATATTCGTATAAAAAATCAAGGCTCCAATAAAAATAGTGTTTTTTTATTGCTTTTCAAATTGAATCTGTTTTAAAGTAATGTAAATTTATTTTTTTTTTGTAATTATTCACATAAAACGCGAAAATCGCGATATATTTTAGCTTATTACATAATTGGGGGATCAAACGGTAGCCTTAAGTGTCATAGAGTGATAATCAGGGGCAAGGACTTCATGCATTTAAGAGGTATTTTAGACGCCTAAGAGATGACATCAAATACGCGAAATATGCACTACAAACAATAAAATATGCACATATTTTAAAAATTTTTTGTTCAAAAGAAAAGTTTTCAATTTACAAACAACTAAATAAAGACATACAAATATTTTCTTTTCTCAAGAGGTGCATGTACAAGCCTTTTACATTAAATTTTTAAACAAGAACAAATATGATATAATGGGTTTTTTCGCATTAGTAACTCCAAACACGAATTTTTTCAAATATGTTTATATTGTAGTAAAGGAGCGATAAGTAAATAGAAAAAAAAGAGTTGCTATATATATTTATTTTCATGTAAAAATTTTATTTTTTATACTTTCGAATGCGAAGTTCAATCAATTTGTTCTTAGAAAGCTTTTCCGCATTGAAAAAGGCCTTGTAACGTCTGTGGATGTAATCGGCTCAAATTTAAATGATTATTTTTGTATAAAGTTGTATATTTATTTAACTTAACAATTACAATGAATTTAATAATAGCTATTAGATTTGTTTTTTGAATCCGTTATTATTTTTAAAAAGAATATCAAATTTCTCATATTTTAATCGTGGAAGATGCTTCGCACGGGAGAAACTGTTACCGGATGATTCGTGTAATAATTTGAGATTTATCTAGAGATTATCTGACAACTCTTTTTTGAAGAACATTGAGAATCGTATGAGGCTCTTCAACGTTAATCTTATATGAGCTTTTGGGAGAGTTGTTAAACAATCATTCGATAATGATTTGGGGAATTGTACAATACTCATTATGCTTTTTATTTTGAAAGTTAAATATTAAAAAAAACAAATAAAATTTTTTAGTACTTATTAATAAAAACTTTTCTGCATTAATTAAGACTATTTTATGTACATATTTATGTAGATGCAACCACTCTCTATACATAGAAAATTTATAATTATTATGTTGAATTTTGCTTTTTTAATCGTCTATCGCTTCTATCTTTGGCGTGCACAAAATGGTTCTGCAAGAACTTTTAATGGCAAAGATCTATGAAAAATTCAATTAACTAAAATAATTTGAATATTTTAAAAGCTTTTTGCGTGCCTCCAATCATATAATAAATATTTGATGTAAAATACCAAACACATTAAACTAATATGCACTTCACTTTAATATATCTTTAATTATTATAAAAAATAAAAACACACTTGAAACAACCGACGAGATTCTTATTCAAAACTCAAATGAAAGCATCAGCAAAGAAATGAAGAAAAACATAATGTATAATAGTAAATATGAAAATAAAAAAGAACAAATATATTTTAGATACATGTATCGTCGATTAAACATTGTAAGATTTATAAGCGAGAGTTTAACAGAAGTGCTACAATATCACTCTCCAAACAATCCGCTGAATATTCGTTTAGGAGTTGTATATTAAACACCATCGCCTATTAAACAGCTCTTGGCTAGATGTGTAGTTTCCGAGAGGGTATGTATGTATGTGAGTAGTTTTGTATGTGTTTATGTAAATATGTATGTTAAATCAAGGCATACCCCTTAGTCTCTTTGTCAACACTCTTTTCTCCAGCGACCATTGCTCTAGTTGAAATGTCGGCAACTTTCCTTTTATGCGCGAGTTAGAGACACCAGTTCTAGTGTATTTCTGCTGAGATTGTCAATAAACTCGTCAATCATTTATTTTTATTTCTTATTATGCTGTGCAATAATGTTTAAAAAAATACATATACGAGGTCTGATCAAAAAGTAACCGTTATTTTAAATTTTTTCAAAAAGTATTTATTTATTATCAATAACTATCTTGTCCCCTTCAAAGTAATCCCCCTCAGATATAATACACTTATGCCAGAGTTTTTTCCAATCCTCGAAACACTTCTGAAACGCGCTTTTTGGTATCGCCAACAGCTCCTGTTTCGATTTTTCTTTTATCTCCTCAATCCTTTCATCGGTGTCTTCAGTTTTGGGAAGAGGAAAAAGTCAGCGGGGGCCAAGTCCGGTGAATACGCTGGTGGAGGCATGATAACGGTTTTGTTTTTGGCCAAAAACTCACGCACAAGCATCGATGTGTGAGCTGGTGCGTTATCATGGTGCAAAATCTAAGATTGTTTTTTCCACAATTCTGTGTGTTTCTGACGAATTGCTTCGCGCAAACGGCGCATAACTTCAAGGTAGTATACCTTATTGGCCGTACGACCTTGTGGCAAGAATTCATGATGCACCACGCCATTGCAGTCGAAGAAAACAGTGAGCAAAACCTTCACATTTGACCGAACTTGACGTGCTTTTTTCGGTCTTGGATCTTCTGGACGCTTCCATTGGGATGATTGGGCTTTGGTTTCAATGTCATAGCCATACACCCATGATTCGCCCTTTTTGAGGAAATCTGTATCGTCGTTGACAATGTTCAACAGCTCCTGAGCGATGTCCATGCGACGTTGTTTTTGCTCAAAATTTAGTAAAAAATCGAAGAGCACACCAAAACACGACTAACCTTTTTATCTGTCAAAAACAAACTGACAATCCAAAATGGCTGATATTGCCAACATAAATAACAGACATGTGTACCAACATAACAGAAAAAAATGCGAAAATCGAACATACGTAACTCACGAAATTTGAAAATAACGGTTATTTTTTTATCAGACCTCGTACAGGGTGTTTTTTTAGAGGTATAGAACTTCGAATTGAAATAAAACACAAGAAAATCGTTTTAATGTCCATCAATTTGGCTTTATTGGAAGGATAATTTTA
Source organism: Nowickia ferox (assembly GCA_936439885.1). NCBI lineage: Eukaryota > Metazoa > Arthropoda > Insecta > Diptera > Tachinidae > Nowickia > Nowickia ferox. Next base: position 115,900,391 of record OW387025.1, read on the forward strand.
TGCCATTAACGTTTAAATATGATTTCGGGCATGTGGCCGCCGCGGCTGGCTCGAATAAAGCCAATTCTACAGGTCCAATTTTCAACCACTTTTTCGAGCATATGGGGCCGTATGTTGGCAATAACGCCACGAATGTTGGCTTCCAAGTCCCCTAACGTTTCTGGTTTGTTGGCGTAGACGAGCGACTTCACATATCCCCAAAGAAAATAATCCAATGGTGTCAAATCACACGATCTTGTTGGCCAATTGACAGGTCCATTCCGCGAAATTATGCGCTCATCGAATGTTTCCTTCAATAAATCGATTGTGACGTGCGCTGTGTGGCATGTAGCGCCGTCTTGTTGGAACCACAACTCATCCACATTCATGCCATCCAATTCGGGAACAAAATAGTCGGTTATCATGGCTCTATACCGGTCTCCATTAACGGTAACTGACTCTCCAGCATTATTTCGGAAGAAGTATGGCCCTATGACTCCACCAGCCCATAGAGCACACCAAACAGTCAGTTTTTGTGGATGTAATGGCGTCTCAAGGGTCTCATGTGGATTCTCTTCACTCCAAATGCGGCAATTTTGCTTGTTGACGTAGCCATTCAACCAAAAATGAGCCTCATCACTGAACAAAATTTTGCGATGAAAATCAGCATCGAGATCAATCTCATTTTCGGCCCATACACCAAAATCACGACGCATTGCATGGTCTCGCGGCTTTAATTCTTGCACAAGCTGGATCTTGTAAGGTCGCAAGCCAAGATCTTTGCGCAAAATCTTCCATAAAGTTGATGGACAAAGCTCCAATTGCTGTGCACGGTGGCGAATCGATTCATTCGGGTCCTCTTCAACACTTTGCTCTACAGCGGCAATTGTTTCTTCGGTGCGCACTGTTCGACGTCTCTGCGGATGCGTATTATCACATAGAGTAAACGTAGTGCGAAAACGATCCATGGTTAACCGAATTAATTGCTCTGATGGACGATTATGTCGACCATAAAATGGACGGAGCTTGCGGTAAACTTCGCGAACTGAACCATTATTTTCGAAATAAATTTGCACGATTTGCAAGCGTTGTTCTTTTGTCAACCTGTTCATGATGAAATGGCAAACCAAACTAAATATTAATCACTTGAGAGCTGACAAAATGGCCGCCAGTTAAAAAAGTGATGCCAACTTAAAGTTCTATACCTCAATAAAAAACACCCAATACATAGTATGTATGTATGTACAATCATATATACATACGTACATAAATATGTATAGGTATATGTTCAAATTTATGGTTTTACATACATACATACATCAATATGTACATACATATATACTAATGATATAACGAATTTCAATTTTTGATATTCGCGAATACGAATACGTATGTATGTATATTTGAAACGATATTCGCGAATACGAATAGGAATACGAATATTAATATGTGAAATTTATAGACATTAAATTGGGGTTCTATTTTCGCTTGCACTATGAAATATTAAAAATTTGTTATGAAAAAGAAGTTCATTTTCAAGAAGTTCCAGTTGGCGTACTTTAAAGTTAATAAAAACTACCCAAAATTTTAATGATCGTCATTAAATAATATTTGAAAATTATACAAAGCACTAATTTCTATAAAAATTTAATGGATTCGTACAAACTAATATTTTTATGCATTTATTTAATTTTCGTTTAGGTTTTATGCATTTATTTACTTAAGGTGTCTTTACATGGTAATACAATGCATGTATTACGAAATGTCAAAAAACGCTATAGATTATAAAAAGTTTTATCATGTAAAAGCAAAATGTATCGAGTAGGAGAGAATACGGATAGAAAATTTGACGAGCGGTCGGTAAATGTTTATTTTCTAAACCATTTTAAAAACTTAAGTATTCTCATCACACCAGAGGTGTATTTCAAAGTAAACATTGGCAGCACTAATGGTATATATTGAAGGTGTTGACACTTTTACAAACACAACCAAAATCAACTCCGGAAATTTTCATGTTGTTATTGTAAATATTTTACGACTGCAACCATCAGCTTAACTTAATACTTAACTGGTACAGCAAAACCCAACAAACAATAAATAAACTTAAAAAAAATTATATTTTGTAGTAAAATTAAATTGAAATTATAAAATGTTTTCTCATATTTAGTTTCATTATTACAGTGACTCGTTTTGGGTGCGTCTTTTCAATGTATGCGTGCGGGTTTTCTGTGCCCCAAATGCGACAATTTTGCTTGTTTACATACCCGCCAAGATCAAAATGAGCTTCATCTGAAAAGATAATTTTTTTTGGCAAAATCGGCATCTTCTGTAAGTCTATCGCAGGCAATATTTCCCAGCGTTGTTCAAGCGTATACACAACCATATTCGTTCAGCGGAAGGATAAAACTAATTATCTGTCAAATCAGACATGAGCTAAGTGTTACCATTCACGAAATAAACACTAGTTGAAAAAAAACGTTAGATGGCGGACCCTATAGTATCCGTGTAAACATGAAAAATACCTACAACAGACTCTTGTTCTCTTTTTTTTAAACACGGAGAGAATTTCATAATATTTGGATTCTACAAAGTCGTAATATTTTGTATTACCATGTAAAGACACCTTTACTGCCTTATTCATAAAAAATATTTCTGGTTCATAAAAAGTTAATAAAAGAAATTTTCTATGGAAATTTGATTAATAAACTTTTCATAAAACCAAAATATATTTTATGAATAAGGTCCTCATTTTTTCCGAAAAATGGCCGAAATTCGGCAACTCGAATACGAATACGAATATTCGTGCATCACTAGACATACATAAATTTATGGGTATGATGTTGTATGCATGCGTGTGCACAATTATACACTATATACGAGTACACATTCTCGAAATAAAATATTTTCGGAGTTAATTTGTTTGCACTGAGATGAGCCGTAAAATATGTATTTACATATGTATGTATGGATTTTCTCATCAAATAAATAATATTTAAATAAATAGACCAAATTGAAGTTCTAATTTTATGCAATAACCAAAACACGTATTTTGAAATACATACATATACACAAGTTTTAATAACGTAAATTTATTCCAGTGCGTTACAATCAATAAGCCGTCGACGTGGTAGGAATTCTCGCATTTAACTAACCGCCAAATGCAATGTGCACGCATTCTTATTTGAAAAAAAGGGAACACTGAAAAGTTCTCATTTATCGTCGTAGCTGCAAAAATATCCCAAAATAATGCAAAATTGAACCCAAAACACAGTTTTTATCTGGATTGCTTCAGATAACACAATAAAATAACAGCTGTGAAAGTGGCATATTTATATTTTTAGGCGCAAGCGCTGATATACCCAACGGTATATCCACTTCATGTCTATTTGTTGGAGCTAAATACCTGTTTACATTATCGCACACGTGTAAATTTTTGATTGGGATACTAAAAAACAGCTCATCAAAAAAAATTTCACACTTAACTCGGGGGCCACACGTTCAATTTTTGCCTTTCAATTCCATGCAAGACTCACAATTTTTTTACTAACAAGAACTTTTTACATTGAAAACGAGATTGCTTTCAAATTCGTCTATCCATTTATGTACGAGTATATGGCAATTTAATTTTCAATTTGAACAGCTGTACCTGGATTCCGTAACTTTTTGCGAACCGAAAATCGCAATATTTATCGACATATTTATTTGCTTGCGGTAACGATAATCTGATTCTGTAATTTCTTTTTTACGATAGTCTCCATCTGTATTTTAATCACCATTTAATTAAATATCACGTGGTATGTATGAAAAGAAAATTTCAAAATAAGCGAAAAGCCCACTGAAAAACAAAGAAAAACTAAATGATTTTGAGCTTGTGATTTAATTTCTTTTTGCTTCAACCGACAGCGAATACCCTTAAAATATGTTACTGTAAAGCAAAGTCGATAAATTTTAGTTATATTTAATATAGCGATATAATAATAAAAGTTACTGAATCCAGGTACTGGTCACAGCACACATTGATTAAAGCCTGGTAGGGATTTCATACGGAATTTCAAGTTCTCATACAAACTGTATTAAAAAAAAAATTATGAAAATTCAGATTGGTAAATTTCATAAAGAAATGTTCATTTGCTAGTACGTACGGACTTCCAAAAGAAGAGTTCACAAATTTTTTTTTTAATTTATTGCCTATCTTAGGGATGTTATAAATATGAGTGGAGACTTTTTTCAGTCAACTGAAACAAAAATTAATGCCCTAATTCAGTAAGAAGATTTAGGACGTTTATGTTTATAACAAAATCATAAAGCAAATACACGAACCTTCTAGCAAGGACAATAAATAATAATTGTTCTAAAGAATCACAACTCCGGCTTATTTTCGTCCATAGACAAGACTAAACAATCGTCGAACAGAATTAGGGCATAAAGTACAAGTCGTAAAGCAACTGTGGGCGAGTCAACATCAAGCGTCGTTGGCAATTATCTCTTAAGTGCAACCAGGCCACCGATAGTTTTGCGTCTCGCTCGCACTGGTTGAGCGGTTCTTCTGTGGAATTTCTTTAACAACCACGTTGATACTTCCTATGTGACGGCATAGGTCGTGTAAGTCAGTCACAAAACCTTTTTAAAATACTGTTAATAATATCTTGGGCATATGGTCCAGTTACTCCGTATTTGTGCAACCATATTATGCAAATTTACTTTGTATAATATGTATAAATAAATAAATAAATTAATTAATTAAAGTACCCCACACACGTTTCAATTCACTTGTCAATTGAGTCTTTCAATTGAATTGATTCTAGGCCACACACTTCATAAACTGAATTGAAAGGTTTTCATTCAACTGTCAAATTTATATTAATTTTACAGTTAAAAATTTAAAACTTTAAAACTTATATTGCTTTCATTCATTAATTTTTATATTTTTTATTTAAAATTCAATGAAATTAAATACAATTTAAAAATACATAACTTTTTCTATACAAAATAAAGCTACAAACATAAATTTTGACAGCTAATCAAGAGACTCGAACATCCACAGCACAATCCAATCGAAAGATTTACTTAGTCAACATGAAAAATCAAAATCTTTTGATTTTTCTTCAACCAACTCGACAACTGCCAAACTAATCAATTTCCCAGAGGTTAGTGAAAATATTTTCGTTGTTTTCCGTCAAAGGATACTTTTGCTTCACATTTTTTTTTTTGATAATTATTGCCGCTGCAGCCATTTTTAAGTTGAAAATGTATCAATTCCCTACAAGAAATGAATGACCGAAACTAACACAAACGAAATTTTTTCACTAACACATTTGCAATAATTTTCCATTGAATTTAAGAATGCCAGTCAATTGACTGGTAATTTGACCGGTGGTGATGACCGACACATTTATAAATTATATTTGTTCCTCTCTAACATGTGTGTTAGAGTGAAACATCTAATGTGCATATTCCAAAACTTTTAATACATCGCATTTTATTGTAAAATATACAATTCGTTCGGTCTGTGAAATTAAAATTTATACATACAAGTGAAAGTTAAGTTACAGCAATACTGCATAAAAGAAATTGAAAAGTTTAATGTAATTTATACATTTATGTATTTATGTTTTAAAATTTTAGATATTTACAAAAAGAAAGGTGTGTTGGAGCTGGGAAAAAGCGTGAAGAAGACTAGGGTGGTACCTCCTACGTTATTTTGTATTTTGGATTGTATATATAAATAAATGTATATTACTTATTTCTTTATTTTCTTATAATAAAATACAAGTAAAATAACATAAAAATTATATTTATTTATTTAAAAGTTAAATTTTACCAGTTTTTATGTAAACATTAACTAGTAAGAGTTGACCAGTTTCTATGTAACCATTGACTAGTCATAGTTTACCAATGCTTATGTAATCAGTGACTGGCAAAAAAGAAGCAGAGTAAGCAGTTCAGATATATGTGTTTTAATTAAGTGAAATGAATAAGTAAGAGAGAGATAAAAAATCACACGTACACAAATGTTTTGGTCATTTTTTTCACCAAGCCCTTAATAAACTAACTGGGGACTGTGACAGAAGTTTCGGTGATAGCTACAGTCAAATGACTAGTCAATTGACTAGTAGTCTTCTTGTAGGGTTGGTATCTATACGTTTTCACTGCTGCTTCCGGTCATTTTAACTTGGCAGCACTGAATTTAGCACAGCGAAAACATTTCATAAAACCAACTTAAAGCCAATTCAAAATGGTTTTAATTAAGTTGGTTTTAACAAAAACAATTTGTGTGGTAAAACCTTGTTTTAACAGTTGGTTTTAACGTTAAAACTAACTTTTATTAAAACCATGTCAGTGTGAAAACACTATAAAGCTACTTAAAGCTGAAGTTCTTGTGACGTCCCGCATCCCCAACGTCTTAAAATCAACAAAATGCAGAGAAATCTGCAAATCTGGCAACAGTGGTTGCAGTTGTGATTAGTGATTTTTCAATCGCTGTGAAAAAGTAACAGGGGGGTTATTATGTAATTCGATTCAAAAAGAAAACTGTTCGAATGTGTATGTTATTAACATTACAATTCGAAAGCATTTCCGTTCGAATCGGATTACATAATAATAAACCCCCAGGTTTCGAAAAATCACTCATTTCTAGTGTCTTCAGAACATTTATTCAGAACATTACAAGCAACATTTTGTTGGTATTACATTATACCATTAACCCTCTAAGTGCCATTTTCACAACGATACAAAAGTAAACTTTAAGAATTTAAAACCAGTATTTTGTATTGAAATACTAGTTTTAGGACTTTTAAAGTATACTTTTATTCGTTGTGAAAATGTCCCTAACTCTTATAAAAATATGTATGTTTTCAATTAAAAAAAGCGAAAATCACCTTTAAGACAGGGATGTATGTAGTTGAAATATTCTGCAAAAAATTACTGCGATCGCAATAGTTTTTACAAATTTTTACTGAACTTTTAAATAAAAATTGTGAAAGTCATTACAAAATACATAATTTATAAAGAATGGTAATAACAACTGTTAATATAAATATTTTATATAGGGTCCGCCATCTAACGCTTTTTTTCAACTAGTGCTTATTTCGTGAATGGTAACACTTAGCTCATGTCTGATTTGACAGATAATTAGTTTTATCCTTCCGCTGAACGAATATGGTTGTGTATACGCTTGAACAACGCTGGGAAATATTGCCTGCGATCGACTAACAGAAGATGCCGATTTTGCCATAAAAAATCATCTTTTCAGATGAAGCTCATTTTGATCTTGGCGGGTATGTAAACAAGCAAAATTGTCGCATTTGGGGCACAGACAACCCGCACGCATACATTAAAAAGCCGACGCACCCAAAACGAGTCACTGTTTGGTGCGGATTTTGGTCGAGGCATAATTTTCGAAAATGAGCAAGGAGTGGCCGTGACAGTCAAGGGCGATCGTTATTGGGACATGTTGAACGAATTTTTGTTCTCAAAAATTGAAGAGGAGGATATTGTCCCTGTTTTCAAAAAAAAAAGTTATCTGGCGGACCCTATAATTTAATTTATTAATTCTTTTGGTTTGTGGATGACTTTAATAATTCAGAGTTGTAAGACTGTAAAGTATCTGGTTACTTAGTACTGCACTTGTTTTTAAGGAAGTCGGCAACATTAACAAACAGTCATGTAATTTTTAATAAATTTAACCAACAACAAATCAGAAAAATCAAAAAGATATTAATTGCAAATATTACATAAAATAAAAGTTGAAAGTCAATAGTGCATATATTTTTCTGCACTATGTGGAGTTGGAGTAAGCTGTTTCCTTAATCTACTACTAATTTTTACTATTTTTCCGTTCGTGTACTTTTTTCTTCGGCAACAACTCTTTTTGAGTGTAAATTTTAAAATTTGTATAGTAACTACTCATTTACTGCATTTTACTACAAAAGTAAAAAACACACCTAATACAAATTCATAAAATTCTACTATAGGTCTCAGAACACACTTAAGACGAAAATTCAACTTTAATACAAGAAATATGCAACATTATGCTAGAACTGGGAAAATAGGCTATGGAGAGGAGGATAGAAGAAGTAGTGTCTGTGGATATTCGATTTAAACTTTCCCACGTTGTAAGTTACAGGAAAGACTTCTCCAGGTAGTTTATTCCACAAACGAACAGTACGCCTAAAAAAATAATTATCTCTGTAGTGCGTTGTGTGATTTATTGGCCAATCGACCACAAAATGGTGTGCTCTGAACAAAGCACGTGTTGTGCGTAAAAATGTGTGGGTTTCAGGAACAATAGAAGTTGAAGAGTCAATAGAGTTGGATACAGCCCTCTCCTGTACGCGGTCGAGCAGCCCCAAAATAGACTTTGAAGCGCCGGCCCATACATGAGAGTTGTATTCCAGTATGGGTCGGATATAAGTGGTATAAATAGTAAGGAGATCAGATGGGTGAAGTATCGTTTGCATCGTTTCAAAAATCCTTGGCACTTGAATGCCTCTTTGGAAACTTGAAAAATGTGTTCAGTTCATCGAACATCACACTGAATTTGCATGCCAAGAACATCAAGAGCTTCCGATTCCTTAATATAAATCCGCCCACCCCTCCCCCCGTAGTTATAGACGGAGCAGCATTCTCGGTCATGTGTCTATGAGTAATTATACATCACTGGGGCTTACGGGCGTTAAAATCGCATAACCCCATTCAGAAATTTTTGTTAGATCACAGTTCAAAGTGTATAATTCATAATTTGTCGCATAGTCTCAACCTCCGACAGGTTTGGTCTATTGCTGAATGAGAAAGAATGGCAGATGCTGCTGTCGTCCGCGAAAGAATAGCTAGGATTTTGGTGAAAGAACGGAACCTTGCGGTACTCCTGAATTTATTTTGAACTCGTTTGATGAGATCCCATCTATAACAACTCGTATAGTGCGATCAATGACGAAACTCGATAATAATCGAGAGAAGTTATCAGACACCAAGGGCAATACATTTTGACAAAAGTGCACCATGCCACACTCTATCAAAAAATTCACCATACTTGCCATTACTTTGCAAGTGCAGAGCTCTTGCGATTGGACGATAATTTTCAGGGTTATGAGCTTCTCCTCTTTTAGGGATTGGCGTAACATTAGCAACCTTCCAACACACTTTGAAGTCACCAGTATGGTACAACGTGCCGAAGAGGTCAGCTAATGGTGCTAGCGTCGAGGAGCACTGTTTCAAGACCAAAGTTGGATTGAAGGTTGATATAGTTAAAGTGTTGGCAGTACAGTTTTGCGACCCGAAAGAAAAATAATCCGAAAATTTTTTTTAATGTTTTGCTTACTTCTGGTATTAAAGTTGAATTTTCGACTTAAACGAGTTCGCATAATATTTCAACTACAAACATCCCTGTTTTCAAGGTGAGTTTTTTTTTTTTTTTTAGTTGCTAAAGACACATTTCCAGAAGAAAAACCTAGGTATCACACGACTTTCTAAAGTTTTTTACTACACAAGGGTGAAACTTTAATTAGTACCCTCTATAAGAATCAGTTGGCAGAAGATTTTTATTTTCTTCTTTCTACTTGTCTCAATATTTATTTATTATTATTATTTTCCAAACAGTGCTTAAGAACAAATTGTTTTAAAGCCTAAGCTAAGTATTACAGATAAATTTGACTTAATCTGGAAAGCTACGAATATATACATATATATACCTTATTCCATTTTGTAATCATTGTAATCCGGGATAGTTAATTTAGTTTCTTCAGTAACAAAAATATCTACTTCTTGTTCTTTGATGTTATTTTCACAGTCGTTTATTTGTTCAACATAATCTTCGTCAGAGGGTTGTGTCCCTGTAAAGTTTAATGAGTGCATTTCATCGCCATTCACAATAGGCACGCTTTCGGAAGCGCAAATCTTGTCGTAGAATATGTGTTGGTCAACTTCGCGCTTAGCGGATAATTCCAGTTCATTAGAAGATGGTGTTTCAAGTATGCTTTGGGTATCTTCAACAAAATCCACAATATGAGATGTCTTTTTCTCAGCTTCATCATCGTCATCCTCCATCGTGCTAATATAATGGAACGTTTCACTCTCCATGTTATTAGTGTTACGTATCCCATTATCCACTCCATCTATATCACCGTAATTTATGGTATAGACTTTGTGCGCACTTCTATAATGAACTTTGCTTGCATGGCGTTGAAGCAAATGCATAAAGCTAAACTCAGAAGAACAGTCGGCACATTTAAAGGGTTTTTCATTTGTATGTATGCGCATATGTGCCTTTAAGTTACTTTTCTTAGCAAATGGTGCTTCACAAACTGAGCACACATGTTTTGGCACATTCTCTAAGTGTAACAGTCTGTGATCTTTTAAATGTGAGGTTTGTCGGAAACTTTTTAGGCATAAATCACACTGATAGGGTCGATAGTCATCATGAATACGCTGATGAGTAGTGAGGGCAGCAATAGTTCGAAAGCTTTTAATACAAGCATCACATTTGTAAGGCTTTTCATTTGTGTGAATCAGTAAATGATTTTTATAAGCAAATAAAGACTTGAACATTTTACCGCAATAACCGCATTGATTTTTACTTACATTATCTTTTTTGATTTGTTTTTTACTTTTAGACATATCTGAACCTGCAGTATGATGTGTTCTATGATGCGCATATAAATAGTCCCTTGTTTTAAAACTGCAAAATATAAAAACAACAGAAAATAATTCGTGCTTTTGTAAATTATAAACTTGGTATAAATAAAATTTATAGGACAACTTCAGTTTCTTTCTGGATGCGAACGAAGTCGCGGGAAGATGTTAGTTTTCAATACCGTTCTGAACAAAAATTATAAAACTAATGAAAAAATATTTTAATAGGAAAACTTTAACTTCCAAATACATTTCCAACCCTGAAAGTAAATGTGTTTAAAAAAAAACATTTAGAAATCGTATATGTTTTGTACAAATGAGCACAAAAATATCACTTTTATTTAATTAATTTTTTTAAATTAAATTGATTCGAAAGAGCAGAAAAAATTACAATTTTTATACTAAAAGGAATAACTGATTGAGGGTCCATGTATATAATATGCATTATCAAACGAATTTCTTGAGATATAAAGAACCGAAAGCATATATGTATGAGGCAATAAGTAGACTCACAAATTTAGCAAAAATTTAGGTAACACATACATACCTTTGCGAACACTTTGAACATTTGAATTTCTTTTCGTCGGAGTGTAGTTGCAAATGACGCTTTAAAACATCGACGCGGGAGAAACTAAAATTGCATAATTTGCATTCCCAACTCTTTTTTCCTAAATGCGCTGATTTTATATGACGTTTAAGATTATATGCAGCTCTGTAACTTCGGTTACAATGCGGGCATTGGTGAAAAGGCATTTCATTGTGAATTTCTTCATGACGTTTCAAACGAAAACTTGTGGGGAAGAATTTGCAACACTGAATACATTGGTATCGATCTAGTCCGTGTTCTTTAACATGCAATCTGTATTCATTTTTATCAGTAAAAACGGCATGACATGTACAGCATGTTAAATTTAAATCATCATTGGTTTTAACTTGATCATTTATTAACAAATCACCACATTCATTTGTTGAGGTTTCAGACGATGATAATAAATCAATGCTACAATATTCAGAAATAATTGGAAATTCAGTTACTTCCTTTAATGTATTAAGACAGTTGCTTGTAAGAAAAGCATCAAAATTAGAGAGCTCAGTACTTTCTACATGACCAACATCATCAACTTCTGGTGTCTCAATTAGCATGCCAAGTTGTTCAAAATTTTCTTCCTTTTTATCAGCAATTTCCTGATGCAATATTTCGCATTTAAATGTATCTTGGTTGAATTCAATTTCTTTATCTTCATACGTTTTGTAGCTTGAAGTTGAAGCCTCTTCGCTACTATTTTCAGGGTCTTGAGACAGGTCAATTTGTTCGTAGTCTGTTTGCTCTTCGAAACATTTTAATACGTTTGATGCAATTCCTTCTGTCACCAAGTTTTCATTAACTTTTTGTCTTCTTTGTATTTCCAGTGTTAAACGTTTTTGTGTAGCTTCGCTTTGTTTCCTTAAGCTATAACAAATATCCAAATTCTTGTCGCATTGTACACATATTAGTTTAGGAAGCAAGTCTCCAGGAGACATCTGTTTTTTGCAGGGAATGAAAAAGCACACACATTCTTAATATATTCTTTAAGTGTTCTGATCTTTAACTTCCATCTAGGCCATATGGTCCTTACAGGAGTAAAAAGGAACCAATATATGTATATTTATTATATACACAACTTACATTTATGTTTGCACAGAGCAGCAGTTTATTCATCATTTCACCATCTTCCACTACAATTTTTTCCAAATGTTGAACACCGCCACAAATTCTACACATTTTTAAATCCATTTGTGAATTAAATATATTGTGCTGCCTTTATTTTGAGTAAGAGTTCGTGTATAATTATAATCTTTATTTAAACGGGAAAAATAAACGCTTCTGTTTTGCATGTAAGCACAAAATACAATGTAAGCCAAGACCAGTGTTGTCAGATTTATTTTCAGCATCCTCGCCAAATGACTTGTGGAATATCGCCAATATAATAAAACAAAAATATTTTTGATTGAGACAATTTTAAATTTAATTGAACTATAGGGAATTTTAATCAGAAATAATTTCTTAATCTGGCTTAAGTTCAGTAATTTCAATTCTTATTGAATGAAATATTTTTATCTTTTGGAATATGTTGTTGTAATTTTATGCGCCAGCATTTATATGTTAATGTATATGTTTGTTACAGTAACAGAATAAAGACGAAAAAAACATAATAACTTCTATGTCTTAAGGCTCAGTTAGCCGACTGTAACGCAATGTAACTGTAATGTAGGAAACAGCTGATCGATATTTTTATATGAAAATTAGGTTACGTTACATTACATCTCTATAACCATTTTCATTACTTTTCACATAACAATATCGATCAGCTGTTTCCTACTGTTGCAGTTACATTACATTACAGTCGGCTAATTGAGACTTTAAGGCTGGGTTAGCCGAACGTTTCTGTTGCCGTACTGTACCGTACCGTCCTGTTAGCACGTTTTTGCACGCTTTAATTTACTTTGTTGTTTTAATATGAAAAAGAAACAGCTGTCCACAAAACAGTGATGGGAATTGAAAAAAGTTCAAGTAGTGACTGTAACGAAGAAAAAGTACCTAAAATATGTAAATGTTCCTTGAACTGTATTGGTGTATGTACATAAAAATATCGGCCATGTCACAGAGCTCAATTCCGTTCGGAATCGGAATTCAATCCATCCCATTTTTGTAGGAGATAGTGTCTAAAAAAGAAAACTAAAATAGGGAAATTTGTCAGGTGAGTCCAAACTGTTGGGGGCGCTGGTATTTTGGGGCATGCTCCGGCTAGGGCCATATATTTTGAGGTGGATTCAATTCCATTTCCCAACGGAATTGAACTCTGTGACATGGGCGTATATCTATGTATGTTATATATTTATAATAAAAAGCTATGTATAAATATGTGCATACACACATCCATATGTATGTAGCTAATGAAATGTTTTTATACCAAAAAAATATTTTTTAGCTAAAACTCAATGTTTTAATATATTGGCGATATTCGACAAGTCATTTGGCGAGCTTCCAGCTGAAAATAAATCTAACAGCACTGGGCGCGGCTGATTCAACAATAATTCTCTCCTCTTCTATTTACATATTCTCTCTCTTCTTGTTGTATTCACATGAAAATATAAAATTTTTTTGACTTTTTCGCCGGGGTTTGCGCAAACATGGTCTCAAGGCATATCAAATAGTAGTAAATGTGCCTTGCATGGTCTCAGGCAAGGCGAATGATACCAGGTGGTCTTACTTTGCAACTCTGCATATTCGCCTTGTATATTTCTTAAGGTACGGTCACACTAGTCAAACATTTGCCCAAAAAAGCGTAACCAGCAAACACTAACATATGGTCTACACCTAACATAATATGTAAGATGAGATCGTCAAATTCAATCGCAGAGCGAGTTATGTTACGTGTAGACTTCAAATTAGTGTTATCTCAATCTTATAAGTTTTTTTATGAGAGAGTTGTTATAAGAAATCCCATAACAACAATCTTATGAGATGAATTGTCAAAAAACACAAAAAACACACGTACATGAAAATAAATTCGTATGCATGTGTGAGTGTTTCTTAACTTGACAAACTTTTGTCTGAATTGAAAGATTTTTCAATTCGTATGCATGTGTGAGTGTTTCTTAACTTGACAAACTTTTGTCTGAATTGAAAGATTTTTCATTAGCATTTAGTGGTTAAGCTTTTTTGGGCAAATGTTTGACAAGTGTGTCCGTAGCTTTAGTGTAAAATTTCCTGCTGTCAAAATATTTCCTAACGTTTTGCATTGATTGACAATAGAATTTATGTCAGCTGGTGAATTAGGATCACCTATTGTGTATTCGCCTTGGTCTCACGCCCATAAACGTACAAACATTAAAAAAACATCCAAAATGTGAACGTGTAACGTTCAAACCTTGAACATAGCACCAATGGTGTGGCAAAAAAAATGAGGCACGGTGAGACGTAAAAGTAAGCGCCAAGGTCTACATTAATATAAATTGATGATATTGTATTGCGGCAGTTGTTGCAATTTGTGTACGCATTTTGCACCTGCTTCTTCTATTCCAGTTGGATTTCCCTTTTTTTTATATATGTATATTTGAAAGCTTACGACCACCGACCAAGTTGTTCGATGATGAAAATCCACTACTGATTTGGCATTCCAATAAATACCAAAATGCTTCACACCAAAGCGAATTCAGTATCAGGTGACCTTTTCCGCCCGGCTGATTACCAGCTGTTGATGCTAAATTGGGCAATTTGAACCAAAATGTCAAAATTTGCTTAGAAATCTTCTGACAGATTGGTTTTGTAGCATAGCAAACTACATGTTATTTTTTGTGTAGTTCTATTGTTGTAGTGATAAGTAGAGATGTGCAAATGTCGTGATTTTATCGTGTCACGCGTGATGCTGATCAAATTTATAATTAATCACGCGTGAGTGCGTGACCGTGACTTAAAAAATTACTCTTGCGTGAGTTTTTTTAAGAATCACGCACGAATCTCCTGCGTGGGTATATAACTGTATTGAAAATTTAAAATTTTCTTTTTAACTTTTAAAATACATACATAGTTTGGTTGTGTTTTGGCACTGTCATTTACAACTCTGAGTAAGTTTGGTTGAGAAAAACGTTGAGTATACACAACTGCTTTTTAGTAGTTGGGTCTGTGGTTGAGTTTTTCTAGTTACAGATTGGTGCGATATAAAAAGCAGAAAAAATGGAAAAATCGTAACTAGAAATATTTATTATGCTTAATAACAAAATTTTGTTAACAGTTTCAGTATCGGCACATACAAAGATTAGTTTTAGGTGATCGAACAAATAACAAAACGTTTCTCTGTTCTGCCGGAAATAACTAAAATACTTTCTAAAATTATTTTTTAAAGAGTTCGCTCCCTATTTTGGTTATTTCTTATCTTGCATTGGGTAGTTCAAGAGAGTTGTAATCATTACGAATTTTTCTTTTGATACGTAACACATTTACATATATTTGCGACTTCGTTTTCGTCGTCATAAAATATATCTACACATATTTGTATACATTTGGAATGATTTCTTTGAACTAAAACAATCAAAACAATATTTTTTCTAAAACTTCGTGTTTTAAATTTTCTCACAAATTAATTGCTTTCTGTCAAACTTGATATTTTAAGTTGGAAACGCCATGACAATTTCAACTAAAAAACAGTTATGGTTCATAATACTAAACATTTTGGTCGTGTGTAATGCCCTAATTCAGTAAGAACATATAGGACGTTTATGTTTGAAAATACTTTTGAGTTCTTGTTTTTCAATTCTCTAAATTATTTCTTCAAAAATAGTTGTTGTTGTCTTTGATAATGAAAAATAAAAATATTATTACCATGTTTTTAAAACACAAAAATAATATTGAAATTATTATACAATAGTTTGAAAAATATTTGAAAAATATGTGTGATGCCAACTTTTTTGGCTCTAAAAGCACATCAAAATTTAAAAAAAGCACTAAAAGGCGTAATTTTAAAGCCTATAGTACACGGCATGCAAAAAGCCACATGGGTATGTGGCGATAACGTCACGAGAATTTTCAGTATGTTCGTTGCATTTTTTAAAATTACTGGTAGTGGCTAAATGCCGTAAAATTTTTAATAGTATTTTTGTTCCAAAATATAAATATGGCACATGTAGCCGAATGGAAGACATTTTCTGATTCAGCACATCTGTAAGCATGTGAATATCTACATGTACGTATGTTGCATGTAGAAAATGTAGCATCGTGATGACGTCAAAATTACGTCAGAACTACATGCGCATGTGTTTTTTTTTACATGCCGAACGCTCGAAATTTGGCATCCTTCAAACTCCATAGAAAATAGCATAAAATCTTAACCCGAACTGTCAACATTCAAATAAAAATAATCCTACAACAAATTTGTATGTATGTTGTTGTCCTGATAACGCCACTTGGTATTAATACATTTGGTACCACTTGTATACTTAGCAGTGTTGCCGGAATCGTAATTCAAATTATCCAAAATTTTATAAATTACACAAAACAAATTTTGAGTTTGATATTAAGAAATGTTTTTATATAATGAAGAGTATACACGTTACTACAAATCGTACAAGTATGAAGTTAGTAACGTGTATCATGCTGTCGTACTTATGAATTATACTTTGTAGTATGAAAATCAAACATTTTTAATTTTTATGGGCGAAGCTTCGTGAAGTACGATAATAGGTATTGTGTATCATGCTGTTGGAAAGCAAAATGTATTTTATTAGGAGCTGATTTCAAAAACGCAGTGTTTCTGCGACTAAATTAACTAGAGCCTAATTTTGTAAAACGCAACGCTTAGCGTTGAAAAATTTTGTATGTTTTGTTTTTGTAACTTGAATCTTTTCCATATAAAATTTGTCAACGCTTGGCGCTACGTTTACAAAATTGGACCCCTAATTTTTTTATTTAACAGATGTCTGTTTTTTGTTAACACAGCTCTGTTAAACACGACCGTTTGTGTCTGGGGCAAGGCGAATAGATACCAGGTGGTCTTAATTTGCAACTCTGCATATTAGCCTTGTATATTTGTTAGTGTAAAATTTCCTGCTGTCAGAATATTTCCTAGCGTGTTGCATTGATTGACAGCAGCGAAATTATGTCAGCTGGTGAATTAAGATCACCTGTTATGAATTCACCTTGGTCTGGTGTTATAAATTTTAAAATTTTTCTTCACGCACATACTTTTTTAAACGGCATTTAGCATTGAAAAGAACATTGATAGGCTGGAGGGAGGGAGAAAGCGAGGAGTAAGGCAATTTATGCTTTTCTCAAACTGGCTGATTTTAATGAAATCTCTGGATCACACCAGTTTTATTAACTGTGTGCTTGGAGAATATCTTGAATTATTTAAATTGATTAAATTATTTTTTAATTTCTTAAAGTAGCGACATGTATAACAAACAACAATTAACCCAGAACAGAATAAAGAAAAAGGTTCGAGAGTGTCACTATAAAAATGTTTATTCGGCATATTGATGCAAAAGACTGATTGATATACATATGTACTTATACAGATGTACTTAAGTTTCCTTAATATTTATACTTACATCCTATTGATCTAGTTCATGTTCAATCATATGAATCTTTAGTTCCTGGATTGTTTTGAAGACCAGCAATGGACAAGCAGAACATGCATACTGATGACATACTGAGATATGCTCTTGATAAGACTCTGCAGTTGAAAATTTCAGATCACAATCAACACACTCTGACAAATCATCTGTTTTTGCATAATGTATGCGCATATGCCGCACTAAACTTTTCCTGTTAATTACATAAATATAAGTAAATATTAGTATACTAGCTAAAAAGCCTGTCCCAGCCAGGCAGACAAATCTTTTATATTGTAAATAACTGAATTGTAATAAAATTTAAAAAAAAATATTTTCTAACGAGTTAATTTAAAAAATTTTTAATTAAAAATTTTTTTTAATTAAGTACATTCAAATGTATTTTGTTGCTGCTCAATCCACACATCAGTAGACTTCAACCACAATTCAGAAAAGATTACAAAGTCCCAATGTTTATAGACACTCTCTCAATAGTTTATTGAGAATTACAAAACTTTAATCATTGTAGGTTAAGAAATTTCTTCTACAATTAGGAATTAAAAAAATTAAAAAACCCGACTGCGACCAACTTTGAACCGTTCAATATCCTAAACGGTCATTCGAAATGAAAAATCATATGAGAAACCTAAAGATGATATAGTTCGTTATTTTTTTCGAATTTACAAAATGGCGTCTTTTCGCCGCCAAATTGAATTTTTACTACTGTCATTTATCTTTAGTGACACTCCCGGTATTAAGAAAAATCGATTAACGTAAGAATAATTAAAATTGGTTCACGCGTTCGGTTTATATAAGGCCGCAAAGGAACACACATATGTACATACATAGGCTGATAAACAAAATATCCTTTGCGTCGGGTAAAAAGTAGCAAATATGTACTGTTAACAAGCATGTGCTGCCTATACGTAAAATGTTGGCAGAAAAACAAAATTATTGGATATAATTTAATTTGTCAACAAATGTTTTTATTTAAATATATTGTATCGAGTAATCTTTGATAATGGAATCGTCAAATATTTTTTTTAATAAAATTTTTCTATTGTTGTAACTTCAAATAGAAGCTTGTGCAATTATTCTTGGGTTATAATAAAAATTGGCAACACATTCTTAGTAATAAGTGTGTTCAAAGCATATTTATATGAAGTATATGCAGGTCTACAACAACTAAGAAAGTACAAAAACAACAGGCGATTTGTTTGTGTAAGAATAATGGATGAATGTCAAAAACAGATGAATGCAACCAGACCTGGGCAACTTGCATTACTTTTGCATAAGCACTGATTGAAAAACAAAAATTTTAGTGCAAATTTAAATTTAATGCTTGTAGTGCACTATTTTTTTCACTTCAATAAAATCTCTTAAAAGTAATGGATTAATATTGCATTAGCATGGCGAAAAATGCACTGATTTTGTATTGATGTGCTTAGTCTACTTCATGATGAATATTATTGCATTATCAAATATTGTACACAGTAATATTGAATAAAACGTTAACCTATTTTATCAGATAGCACAAATAATAAAATAAAAAATACAGTAAAGTTCATTGCGGGCACCTTTATAAGTATGTACGTACAAATTAAAGAAAAGGAAAACTGTCAATATAAATACAAACTAGATTTCAGAACCAATTGAAAAAATTAAAATGTTTCATACTTCAAGTACGTTGCATCTCGACCTTATATAGAAAACCGTGCAATTGACAAAAGATCAGAACTTAGGTTTTCATTTATTGTAGTTATATCTTAAGAAATGGTGATTTTATAAACGAAAAATACTACCGCTTGGAACAATTACATCTCTCGAAAAAAAATTATAAAAAACGTAGTGATATGATTTTTCGTCTTGGGTGTACATATGAAAAAATTTACATATTTATGTATGTACGTATGTTTTTATGTACATATGTACACATTTACATTGTATTTTGCACTATAATGCAATAATACTTTTCATAATGTGTGAAGTGGTGAAAAAATGGTGAAATAAAAGTAACAATGCAATATTCATAAATTACTTTGAAGGGATTTTATTTTAATGAAAAAAAAATGCACTAATATTATCAAAGTTAGTGCCAATGTAATAAATTTGTATTTGCATTGATTTGGTTTAGTATGGTAAAATGGTCAATGCGTTTGCTTATTTAATGCAATAGTCCCAGATCTGCATACAACAAAAAGGAAATGTATATATGGATAGACAAAACCAAAGTAAATTTATTAATTGATTTAATATGTGAAATAAGTATAATAAAATATTAAATAATTAAATATAGTTATTTTTAAATGTTTTGTAACACATTTTTTAAGTAAAAATTTATTTAAACTTTTTCACATACTTTTTCAGTATACACAATTGTGTATAACAAAGCAAAAGAAAACAAAATGGCGTACGAACATTGTAAACAACTTTTGACATTCAGGCATTGCCACGAAACGAGAAAAAAATGAATCACCTGAGTAGTTGCATATACTTGATATAAATTTACTTTGAGTGTGTTCGTTTACTTTTGCAGTAAAATGCAGTAAATGAGTAGTTACTGCAAAAATTTTAAAATTTGCTCTCAAAAACAGTTATTATCGAAAAAAGTACGCGAACAGAAAAATAGTAAAAATTAGTAAGATGAAGGATACAGCTGACTCCAACTCCACATAGTGCTGGAAAATATATGCACTTTTGCCTATTCAACTCTTTTTCTTATTGGTACTCGATACAATATTTTTTATAACACGACTAATCTAAGAATAAATTTGTAATTTATTTTTTATAATATTTTTAATTAATTTCTTTTTGATTTTTCTGATTTGTTGTTGGTTAAATTTATTAAAAATTACATGACTGTTTGTTAATGTTACTGACTACCTTAAAAACAAGTTCAGTACTAAGTAACCAGATACTTTACAGTTTTACAACTCTGAATAATTAAAGTCATTCACAAAACAAAAGAATTAATAAATTAAATTATAAAATATGTTATTATTACCATTCTTTATAAATTATCTATTTTGTAATGACTTTCAAAAATTTTATTTAACCTTTTCTAAAATTTTTACACTTTCAGTTTGCTTACTTTTCGTTTGTTTACATTTTGAATCAAATGTTTTTATCTTACTAAACTTTACTACGACAAATTCCTGCAGTAAAAATTTGCAAAATACTCAGTCAAGAACTGTAAACGAACGCAATTTATTAAAATGCAGTAAAGTTCAGTAAAAATTTGTGAAAACTTTTGAGTACGCGAACGCAATTAATATTGGTGTCTATTTTGGAATACGCGCCGAATGGGTGAAAATTACAAAAACAAACAAAACAAAACTTCATAAACGTAAAAAACCTGTTTTTGTTTATCATACAAAATTCACCGTTTTAAAAAGAGAGAAGCGCGTTGAAGTTCTCACGTTTATTTCATTTTAGAATTGTATGGTAAACAAAAACAATTTTTAAAACTTTGTTTTTGCTTTAATGTTTCACTTATTCGACGAGTTTTCCCGAATAGCTACCATTCACCCTTATCGGGAATAAAAGTTCACGTGAAATTTCTTCCCTTTCCCTAAAATTGTGATCGCCAATGTTTGCGTTGTTGTTGTGTCATTACACTATTTTCTAATTTTGTTCACCATTTTTTGTTCACGGGAAATATTTCATGTGGACAAAATGTTCGTCTTTTGTTCCCGATGAGGGTTATTATTTGTTGCTATTAGCCTACTACGATTGTAGTTTTGTGATTCTAAATAATCTATTGATAGTTTTTTTATGTATAAATGATGAAACAGAATAAAGTCTGCAACTTCAGGAAAATCGCTCCCAAATTAATAATGCCCACAATAACATCGTTCGCAGTATGTCCTAGTTTACACTATGCAAGTCTTATTGCTAAGCTTATTAGTTTGTTAGAAAAGATAGACGAGGGGAAAAGAAACGTTTCTCTTCCCCTAGTCTCACTCTCCCTTAAGCTAATCAATTTAGCAATAAGACTTGCATAGTATAAACTAGGACTAACTTCAAATGCTCTCTAATTTTCTATTTTAATTATTTTTCTTTGTAGTTTTGTTTACAAAATGTATGAAATTTATTGAAAGTATGGTAACATTTTTGAGAGAATGAGTACGTATATGTGAGATCATAAGAAAAAACGGTCTCAAAATAAAATAGATTCTATCTCACGACTGCTTTCTGCGGCTACTTTTTTGTGCCAATTTGTATGGAAAATGTGTTCAAGCCGGTATTCTGTTTAAATTATTAAATTAGATTTATCAATTTAAATTCAGAAAGCGTCAATTGTAATTAAGATTTATCAATTTTAATTCAGAAAGCATCAACTGTAATTCATAAAGTGTCAATTGTAATTCAGAAACCGTCAATTGTAATTCAGCAGAACAGTAATCATTGGAGAAGAAGCAATTGGGAGGAAAAAATTACAATAAAGTTGTTTTTTTTTGCTACAATACAATTAAAAAAACTCATAGTTATTAAAATTTGTTTTTTTTCTGAATTACAATTGACACTTTCTGAATTACAATTGATGCTTTCTGAATTGAAACTGATAAATTGATAAATCTAAATTACAATTGACGCTTTCTGAGATTAAATTGACAAATCTAAATTACAATCGACTCTTTCTGAATTACAATTGACGCTTTCTGAATTACAACTGGAAAAGGTGTAGTTTGCAACTTACACACATCTTAATAGAAAAAGAAAATTTATTTTTTCCTTCAAGATTTCAGACATGAATGTAAATAACGATATGAATGACGATATGAGGATTAGTTATGCATTATTAATTCAAAAATCGTGTTTTTTGATTTATTTAAAAATCGTATTTTTGAATTATGAAGAAACAATCAGGTATGTGATGGAAAACGATCGTTTTCAAAACGATTTCAAAACAATCGTTTTGAAAAGGTGTGATGAATTCCTATCGATTTTCAGTATAATTTTTGAGCTAATTTTGAACTACCGACTTCTAAAAGGTACACTAGAAGATAAAATATAATCCACATAATAGGGTTGTGAGAAGAAATTTGTCAACAATGTTTGGAAAAACTATTAAAAACAAGTTTTAAAATTATTCACAAAACGACTATAGGAAACACATCACACCTTTTATCGTTTTCAAATTGTTTTTGTGTCTAAATCGTTTTTCATCACATACCGGAATGAGTGATATGTAAAAAATATACTTACTTTAACGCAAAGCATTTAAAACATTTTCGGCACTGAAACTTTTTTGCTCGACTTGGCTCCGCTGCAGAGGATGCAGAAACATTAACAACCGCTGCATTAAAATATTCCGAATCAGTAGACGTTGCATCACTTAAATTTTTTGTGAATTTCATTGTATGCTTTTCTTCGGCACCTTCAAATAACTCTACAGCATTATCTACTTCCCCAGTTGTGGTGTGGATTTTCATATGGTTTTTAAATTCGACCTTTGTTTCAAATTTCTTTTGGCATATAATACATGAAAATATTTCCATGCCATTTGTTGTCTGCTCAATAATCACATGATGTTTTAAAATGTGAATCTAGACAGAAATACATACATATGATTTATTTTAATTTATTGCTTGAATTTACTATTAATTTTTCTTATACCCTTAAAGCATCCTTCTGCCTGAAAGTGATTAGACAATATTCGCAGTGAAATGGCTTTTCTCCTGTATGTCGGCGCATGTGAAAAATTAAGCTTTTGCATTGTGTGAACCCACGGTTGCAAACTTCACAGACGTAAGGTCTTTCTCCTGTATGTATATACATATGTTGTTTTAAAGTTGATTTTTGGGTGAAACTCTTTTTGCACTCAGTACACGAGAAAGGTTTGTTACCTTCGTGTGATTGCATGTGGCGGTTTAAATTTGTTTTAGTACTAAAATCACGGTTACATTTAATACAATAAAAACGGTACAATATATTTTCCCGTTTAGAAAAATTTTCTGTTGATGATTCAATATCTCCAATTATTTCATCTCTTCTATTTGAGTCTTCGATTTCTTTTTTTAGGTTATTTGTATTAAAATCATCATCATCACCATCTTTTTGATTATTTCCTTCTACCGAACTTTCATCGATATAACCACTTTGACATTGTATTGTATCATCTTGGCTATTAATAATCATATCGTATTCGATATTTTCTTCTGACTCTTCAATGGTTAGCTCAGGTGATTGGCAGCGGACTTCAGATTCGTCATTTGACTCTAATATATTTATACTCGTGTATGTTTGATTATTTTCCAGTTCATGATCATCAACTTCGTCATTATAGGATTTTTTTTCTCCGTCATCTTGTACAGAAATTTCCATCAAATGTGTATTGTTCTTATATGTGCCGTCTATTTCATTAGAAGCATCTATCAGTAGAACATCCTTAGAAAAAGTATAACCTTTCTCACTTTTGCAATTATCAAGTTTTTCTCCCCCTATATTCTGAAAGTGTTTGCCATTTGAATTCCTGATTTCTATCTCTGCTTTGTATTTTTTTCTGTTATTATCGTTAACATTACCATATGTAGTAACTTCTTCGCGGTTTTCTTCATCCATAAGAGATAAAATATCATCCTCAGTAAAGTTTTGTTCATTGACAAAATTCTTGGAAGACTTGCTTCCCTGTGTGACTTCTTTCAGTTCCGAACTAATTTTATCTAGAAATTGTTTTAAATTTTTTTCGGATTCGTGTGCCGTTTTAATAAAATGGTATGCAACTTTTAGTTTCGCTGTACATTTAGAACATATAGTTTTAGGCATATTATCTTCTTTGGAAATCTAAAAATAAATATGACGAAAATTTATCAAGTTGAAAATATTATTTCAATAGAAACTCAAATACATAAGTATATTTATATATTATATCATTCCAGGCGAATCGATGTGAGATGGCTCAACTGCTCAAATAGACTATATTCGGCGCTTGTAATTTCAATATCTCACGAGTATACCTTACACATATCGCACTTGATCAACAAGAGTATATTAACTCAAAATTTTTAAAATTTCACTTTTTGCAAGAAATCAACTAACAACATCAATATCTATCTGTTTGGAATCATTTTCCATTAGATTGATTTTTAATTTTAATGAGAAATAATTTCTTAGTCGGGCTTAAGTTCAGTAATTTCAATTCTTGTTGAATGAAATATTTTTATTAATTAATGTGAGTTTCTAAAGAAGAGAAGAAAAATTAAATTAGACTTTTTATAAGCTGGGGGAAATACGGATATTTTTCTGTGCAGCCACGCACTTCATCAGCACCGAAGTCTATCTACTGGGGTAGAGATTGTTATTAACATCAGCTATTTAACGCAAATTTTCAATGAAATGGAATATGAGAAATATTGTGTAAGAGGAGGCTGTTTGGGCGGCATTTGGCGATTATTTGTATGAAAAGCAGAATTTTCGCATGCATTTGGTAGATCTTGTAATAGCTTTATTTTTATGCTGTCACCGCTAATGCTATTTCCCGAATTTTCGAGTGCCAAGAGGAATAAAATCCATTCCTCACTAATTGAAAAACCAATGCCGTTCAACGGCTGAGCCGTAGTCACAATTTCTTTTACAAAGATTTCCATTGAACTGCAATTTGAAAGACTCATTGTGATGAGCTTACGCAAAAGTGCCACTCGACGTGTTAATCCACTATCTTCGTAGACATCTGCTAATCGTTGCCACAACTCCTTTGCTGTTTTTGCATTTTGAATATGTACATAACATAAAGGGTCAATAATGAGCGTTAACTTACTCCTGGCTCTTCTGTCTATATCTATATTATTATTATTATTATTATATTATTTTTTTAATTTTCTTGGGTCTCTGGGCCCATAACCTATAGCAGAGTTAGATTTTTCAATATAATAAGTATAACGTTTATTAGAAAGGTAACTAAGATAATAAAATATTAAATTTGATAAGTACAATAAATTCAATGTATGTATGTATGTATACTATAATCAGCATAAATGATGTATATGACTATAGGTAGTATGCAAAATATTATTAAACAAGTTAACTCCAATATGCTGTCCCCAATCGGGGCGAAAAAAATCTTTAGTACTCAGGAAAATACCATGGTGAAGAAAATCTTCGCACACGGCCGATGGATAATTCTCTCTAAGTGCTGTAAGTGAAGCTGGTTTTCGAAAATAGCAAAACAAGGCGGCAAATTCATATAAGGTATACTTAACGTGACCAGATGGTTTTTGCAAAAAGAGGGACAGGACCGATCATAAAGCGGGATTGTGAAGAAAATTTCGCCAAAAAGCGGGATTTCAATATAAATATCTTTTATAAAGCGGAATGTGTAATATAAACATACACAGTTTCGTATGTACTTAGGAAACACAGTTTCAACTCAAAATAAAAGCTTTTAAATAAACAAAAACATATTGATCTATATTAATAAAAATCAAATGTCGTTTGTTGGTAATCGCATCAATTAAGAACGGCTGCACCGACTTCGCTTTTTTTAATATTTGTCATAACCAGGGAAACCGCTAATATGCAATTGCATGTTTTTTTTGTGACGTATTAATGCGGAGATAAGATATTTATCCGTTTCAGAACTTTTTATGAATTTTGGCATTGATTTGTTAATGCGTATTTTTTACGTAAATTCGTAAATTTTACGAAAATGCTTAATAAGATATAAATAAAATAGTTTATGTTTAAAAAAAACACGAGGAATAGTTTCATAAAAAAGATAGCCATACCAGTAAGTAACTAAATGCATTTCAATTTAACAAGAGAAATACAAATTGATATTTAGTATGTATTCTACTGCTTGACTAATACCAAATTTTCCATATATATGTACGTTTACTAAAAGACCTCACTCACAACGCAAATTATTAAGATGTCTGAGTTTTAAATGTACATACATATGTATAACTAGCCAATACGTTCTAAGAATTTGTATAATTAATATTTTTGGACCACAATTTTTAAGTACAATTCTCGTAGAAATGTACATACATATGTATATATGTATGTAAGTAGATTGTACATGTTTTTGTTTTTAGTTTGTTTTTGTTAATTAATTCTTTAAATACTTTTCTTCCTGGTACCCAACTAAGATTGTTTGTTTTGTATATATACATATATATATAACAATTAATCCAATTATTTGGGCCCGGCATCACGCGTGATTGGCTGGACCAATACCCTTTATTCCTTTTTTGTTTTGTTTGTTATTGTCTGGAGAAGAAGAATATGAAAGAAAAAATTAAGAATGTTGCGTGGAACAGAATAAAACGGGATTGGTATAAATTCAGTTTAATAAAGTCTACTCAGTTTCTTTCTGGATGAGAACGAAGTCGCGGGAAAATTGTAGTATAAAATAAAAATGTGTAACAAATGTACAATACATATTTGCTTTGTTTATTGTTAAAAATACTAAATTTTTAGCGCACTGTACACTCGTAAGGCAGATCTAGGCGAGTCAACATCAAGCGTCGTCGGCAATTATCTCTTAAGTGCAACCAGGCCACTGTTTTTCATTGGTCTTCGGGAGTTTTGCGTCTCGCTCGCACTGGTTGAATGATCTGCCATGGATAACCGTATATTCTTGCGGTTCTTCTGTGGAATTTCTTTAACAACCACGTTGCTACTTCCTATGTAAAGGCATAGGACGAATGTGTAGTCAGTCACAAAAACTTTTTTAAATTACTGTTAATACCATCTTGAGCATACATATGGTCTAGTTACCCCGCCCATATTTGTGCAACAATACTTTGCAAATTTACTTTGTAAAGTATTTATGAAATAAATGTTTTTATAATAAATCAATTAATTTTATTTTTAAGAGCATATTTTTGAGTTTTTAGGGCATATTTTCAAGTTTATACTGAATATTGAACGCGCATAAAACACATTTTTAGGGCATACTTGCGGTTTCCCTGGTCATAACCTAACTTTTTTTGCACTTGCACATCAGGTGATCCTAATTCACCAGCTGACATAATTTCTCTGCTGTCAATGCAAAGCGTTCGGAAATATTCTGACAGCAAGAAATTTTACACTAACAAATATACAAGGCGAATACGCAGAGTTGCAAATTAAGACCACCTGGTATCAATACGCCTTGCTCAGCTCAATTCGTGATAGCAAAATGACTATTTGACGATTTTTTTCATTAAAAATTACGATATTCAGTTGCAAGCTAATAAGCCGGCGGCGGCTCACATGCTGCTACCAGTTGATCGGCATCTTTCTCTACTCGTGTTATGGTATCAGCATGGTAAATCAAATAAATTTTTGTAGTTGTAGGTACTTACATTGCTGATAATAAATATTTATGATTTTTGGCAAGAAAGTGTTTTATTTCTCATCCTACCAAGCGATAGCTCATAACTTGTCACATTCAGCATTTGCGAAAAATTCTGTGTACAATAAATCTATATTCATTAATACAAAACGTAATATGAATTCAGACAATTTTAAATATAAATCGGGTACAAGTTCTGTTGCCTTTGTGACAACTCCTGACGAAATGATTGCTAGAAAGTTAGCCAGAGGATTGCTTGAACAAAACTTGGCGGCTTGCGTAAACATAATTCCAAATGTACAATCGTTATATATATGGGAAGGTAAACTTAATGAGGATAACGAATATTTAATGATGGTCAAAACACGCACTAGTCGTTTGGAAGAGTTGACCAAATGGGTACGTGATAATCATCCCTACAGTGTTGCAGAAGTAATAACAGTACCTATTGAACAAGGAAATAATCCCTATATGAAATGGTTGTCGCAATCAGTACCAGAAAAGAATTGATAATATAGTAGTTTTTTGAAATAAATATATATGTACATATGTTTGTATGTATACATGTGTGTATGTACATATGCAAAACATTTCGTTCTTTTACTGCAACATAACAGACTATGTGTGCCCTTAATTATGAAAGTGGTCTAAGTCATATATTCCGTTGGTCGATATATTTAGTAAATTACATTTGAACAAATCAAAATATATTTTTATATTATGCAACATTTTAATTTAGAGTTGTACTAGTCTCGATTAATATAAGTTTACTTAACACTTATTAAATATTTATCGAATTTTTTTAATATTAATTTAATATTTCGAAGCAAAAATGTATGTGACTTAGACCACTTTTATAATTAAGAGCACATGTATATACCTCAAAAAATCCCATTTTGCAGGGATAAGTTTTAAAACCAAAAAGTATTCGGCCAGGTTCTGAAAACCATTTCGTTTTGAAATCGCAGTTTCAAAAACAAAAAACATTGTTCTAATCAGATAATTTAGTGCATTCGAAATTAAGTTCGGATAAAATACCTCAGCATATGAAATCTTAAAACAAAATAAAATGCTGCAATAAGTGAGATTTCTTGTTGATTTTTTTCCTGAAATTTTTCAGTTTCAAAACGAAATGATTTTCAGAACCTGGCCGATTTTCTTTCCTCAAGTGCGTGTTATATGAAATTTTTACACAAGATAATATATGATATCCAGAAACGTACTTCTTGAGATACATACATATGTATGTATATATGTACATACGTATATCCAAAGTGTATTAATACACTTTGCTTATGTCGATGTTGCAATAAAGGAGCGATATGTATAATGAGTAAATAGCTATTAACACATAGTTGGAAACATTGATGTAAAGGTTATGCATAAGGATGTTTAATTGATTAAAAATATTATAGGTATGAAATACATATGTATGTACATACATATGTACGCACATACAACATATATACACACATACAAGTTTTAATGTAAGTTTAACGAAAATAAACAGAATCTTTTTGGAATCGGTACTATACAATAACATTTTTTATGAAAATTAAAATTCGAGAAACAAATCAAGTTTATGGACACCTCTTAAAAATTAAAAATAAGTATCCTATCCTATAAACAATTGAAAGACAAGAAAAAAATTAAATAAAAAAATTGGCGGCGAGGCTTACTTACCGAGTTATGGGCCTCTGAAATTGTTGTACAAAATTGTGATTGTATGGTGTATTTACCAACGACTGCGAGTTGTTTTCCGTCTATTAACACGACAACACAACTGTCGAACCGAATTAGACCATAAGAATTTTTTCACCAAGGTATTTCCCGACACGGTGCAGCCTAATAAGGATTGGCATTGCCAAGTTTTCCTGCCTAATAAAGTCTTTCTGCACTGCCGGCCTTTGGCCGGACTTACATGATTTTCTCCACCATGGTATTTCCCGACTCGGCGCAGCATATTAAAAATTTTCCGCCTTGCAAAGTTTTCCTACTTAATAACGTTTTCCTGCGCTGCCGGTCTTCGGCCGGGCTTAAGGATTTTCTCCACTATTGAGGTGCCCGACACGGCGAAGCCTAATAAAAATTTTTGACATTGCAAGTTTTCCTGCCTAATAACGTTTTTCTGCACTCATAAAACTCTTAATGGAAAAAGAAAATTGTATTTCTTTTCTCTAGAGTTGGGTTGGCAAGATATTTGCATGAGATTTTTACACAATATGACCAATGATATGAGGATTAATTCTGCACCATTAACTAAAAAATTAATTTTTTTAGTTTTGGCGTTGTTTTATTAAATGAGCGATATGTATATTATGTGGACAATCATATGGCAGCGCTATTCTTAGCTTTTGTACATTTCATGTTGTAATAGAACCACAAAATATTCGAACCGAAATCCATTCAAATTTGCACTTACCTGTAAACGAGTAGTAAACTCAAATTTCTCCAAAAGACCATTGTCACTCATTAAATCACTACTTCGATCATTTTGCATGCAAACGCGACATACATTAATATTAAAAAGGGAACTCATTTTTCACACGTAGAAACCCGAATGTAGAACAATGAAGTAAAAAAGGTGTAAAAATGCTGTATAGTAATAGAATGACATAAACTGTTTGAAACATGTGGAATGAAGAGCTGCCAAGAACTGTCAAATTTACAACAAAACGAGTCTAGCACTATTTACAATTTCTGGACTTTTTAACACAAAGTATACTGTCGAAGGATATTGTGTTTACGTTTTAGGAAATGTTATCCGTAGACAATTTGCGGGAATACTGTAGAACATGTCTGGTAAAATTGGAGAGAAGTATTGAAAATGATGGCACAAAATCAATTCCAATTAATAAATATCCAGATTTGGAACATTTAATACAAGTTTGTACATGGAAAGCATCGGTGGGTGGTGACAATTTGTGTTCTTATGCACCATTTCTGTGTCTGTCCTGCTTTGATAAATGGTTAGATTTTTCGAAATTTTATCAATTGGCTATTAAAACAGATGAAAGAATTAGAAAGGTATTGGCGAAAGAGCATTTTAAATCGAACGGAAGCAAACAACAAATTGAAAATGTAAGTTTATTTAGAACAGTCATCTTCAGAAGGGTGCATATGGGGCGTATTATTGTCGTAATTATATTTGTACAATTGAGACTGCTCTCTTCATAATGCAAATGGGCGCCCTTTTGAAGATACATGTTTTAGAAGCATGCACCCTTGAAAAGTTTTTGAATGCACTTTTTCAGATAACTGAATACTTCATTAATAACGAAAACTTAGTGGACATAAATGAGATAGAAAAATATGAAGCAAACTCTCCCTTATTTACCAATAGTGATTCAGATAACCCAATCAACATTAAGCACAACTATAATTCGTTGGATGACCTTAAAAATTCAAATAGGCTATATGAACAAACTATAATAAACTCCATACAATTTGTGAATATTAACAGCTCCTGTTCAGATAATGAAGATATGGATTTTGTATCTAAAAGGAAGAACAAAATTTCTAGCAAAAGCTCTCAAAAAAGGAAGAGCTCTAGAGAATCTTTTTGTGCGTTCAAAAAAAACTATAAAACGAGGAGTACTTTAATTACGGCTTCCGAAAATCACTTGTCTCCAAACGGAAAAAGTGAAAGTGGCGCATATTTCGGCGGTGAAGGAATAAAAAAAAATCGGTACCAATGTGAGGAATGCAATAAGTATTTCTGGGAGAAGAATAAGTACGATGGACATATGAAACAAATACATGAAGGAGTTAGACGACCATACAAATGCGAAGAATGTGATAAAGCGTATAATCTTTATAAGACTCTTTTGCAACATAAACGAGAGTGCCATAGTGAAAAATCGCAAAAAGTATTTAAATGTGACAAATGTGGAAAAGAATTTAAAACTGGAGTAATTTTGAAACAGCATCTGCACAACAAGCATTCGGAACAGAAAGATGCTATGCGTTCAATTTGCGACCAATGCGGTTTTATAGCGGCTCATCAATATTCCTTATCGCGTCATATAATCAACAAACACACGGAAACAGAGCAAATAAAATGTGAACAATGTCCAAAAGTGTTCAAGACTCAATACTCGCTAAAATATCACGTTATAGGAAATCACAATCCGTCAAATATAAAACCTTTTAAATGTCCGGAATGTCAAATGGGATTTAGTCGCAAAACGTTATTAAATCAACATAAACGAACTCATTTACAATATAATGAACGAATAAAATGCGACTTTGAGGGTTGTGAGATACGTTTTGTTAAGCACGGCGATAAGACTCATCACATGCGCTTAGTGCATCTAAAAGTAAAACAGCATATTTGCGATTTTTGTGGAGAGGCGTTTGGCGCGATGCAGACACTACGTCATCACAGATTCATACACACTGGAGAGAAACCTTACGAGTGCAGTGTTTGTGGGCAAGGATTTCGCCAGCGTACCGCAATGAAAACTCATCGCAAAACACATATTGGGAAAGAGACTGAAAAGCAGGATGTAATTAATAATTTACCAGAAATTAATTTCAGCTTAGTAAATAACTTAACCTCCTAACAATATGGTGGAAATAAATATTTGTAGTATTTAAATATATCGTCGTTTGGTTATTGGTTTGTGGCAAAGTCTATTCAAAATATATTATGACTGCAGCAAACCAATAACAAACCGACGATATTTATGTATATACACAACAGAATATATGAGACAGGGACGGTATTGGGAATTTTAAAATTGTATCAACAAAAATTGTACTTTTCTGACGTTATTGAGGTAATTTACACGAGAAAAATTTTTAAGCCGAACAATTTTTGTTCTTTTCCAAATGCATACACAGCCTTGTGTGCGATAGTATTCTTCGCATTCATTTAACATTTGCGGTTTTTTAAGTTGTGTTTGTATTGGTTTTGTGCTGCTAAGGCGGGGTTGTAGCTGGTTGAAAAATTATGCCGACCACTAAACCACTATTTGCCTCTCTCACCAAAAACTGGCATGTTATGCCATCACAATTATGCCCGTGTAAATCAGCGCATTTGTACTAAAAGATTTTTTAGTTCAAATTACATATTTTTATTTGTTTTTATTAAAATAATTGTCTGTTTTGTCTACCGATTCGTTTCACAAATTTGGTTGTGAGCGGATGTTAAGGCATATAGTTACACTTGCTTAAGTTGAAACTTAAAATATAAAAATTAATATGAAATTAAAGCTGTGTATACTTTATGCCAGATGAATTAGTCTCGTGTAATTTGGAAAAGAACTAAAATTGTGCAGCTTAAAAATTGTTCTCGTGTAAACTACCTCAATGAGAGAAGTTTTGTGAGAGTAATGTTCTGCTTAAAGGCGAATTCACATCAGGTGATCCTAATTCACCAGCTGACATAATTTCTCTGCTGTCAATCAATGCAAATCGTTCGGAAATATTCTGACAGCAAAAATTTTACACTAACAAATATACAAGGCGAATATGCAGAGTTGCAAATTGAGACCACCTGGTATCAATTCGCCTTGGGCTGCAGTTTAAATCTGGCATTTCTTCTGTTGTCATACTCAAATGTGTGTATTAAGGTATTTGTGGCAATGCGAATTCACATCAGGTGATCCTAATTCACCACCTGACATAATTTCTCTGCTGTCAATCAATGCAAAACGCTAGGAAATATTTTGACAGCAGGAAATTTTACACTAACAAATATACAAGGCGAATACGCAGAGTTGCAAATTAAGACCACCTGGTATCTATTCGCCTTGATTTGTATTAAATTAGTCAGCCAGTGCGGCCGAGACGAATGGCTCTCGAAGGCCAAACGGCACAGGCCTGACCACACTTCCACGTTGCAGGGGCAATGTCTTAAATGTAAATGGTCTCTTGTACGAGTGTCTTTCACAATTTGACATTTCTCCTTAAATTCTTTCAAAATTTTGTAAACAAATTCTATTGTTTTCGCAAAAAACTTGTAATTTGCAATTTTACTTTATATACACATGTATGTCAATCAGTTTTAATGATATTATTAACAAAAAATAACGCTAAGGAAAGGTGTCGAACTTGCTTATGTAAACTGTTAAAGGATGAAGACAAGTCTTACGAAGTGGAGAATGTTATGTTTGAGAGCAAGTTTGCAGATATCAACGCAAATAAGGAGTTGCAAGAAATGCTGGAAAAATATGTGCCCATACAATGGAAAGTGGAATTTTCTGCAGATCCATTGTACCCCCAGTATGTATGCATGGAGTGTTTGAAACAGTTGCAAATATTTGAGACCTTTAGAAATAAGGCAATGGATAGTGCGAAGAAGCTTTACAGAATATTTAGCGGGACTAGCAATGTACTTAAATTAGAAGTGAGTGCTGACGGAAAGGAATGCAAAAACGATGCAGCAGAGCGATCAAGTAACTTTGCAAAAGAAAATATTTTTAATTTACTTGTAAGTAATATCGTACTTTTTAAATTTTTGAAATATCTACTGTACATTTGAGTAATAGGTCGAAAAATACGTTTTAACTGGTTTATAAGGTTGTCCCTTTTCTATGCATGGGTTGCAAGAACATTTTTTTGAATTGGTTGAAAAAAATGTTTTTCTTCGAAGTGAGCAACAAATTGAGGATAATTTTGGAGGCACCAACAATTCCATAACTTCTAAGTTGAATAGGTAATGAAATTATACTATATAAAGAGTATGTCCATTGTACTTAAAATTCTGTTTGACCTGTAACGGATGTGTAATTTTTTTTTAATGATTTGAGGTTACTCCGTGCTCCCTTGTTATTACAAGGGATGGGAAATTTAACTCGACCGAACACAATTGTTATAACGCCATCAACAATTTCTTTATTAACCCTTAACTACAGACGTCAAATTATATGAACGTAGCATATCAAGATCTAGGAAAAGTTGTAAAACTGTTTACTTTAATAAAACCGCACAAATTTCTTAAGAAACATATATAGAGAGAGAGCCCACGAAATTAAAAAATTTAAACTGCTTACCGGTAAAAAATACCGGTCCTCTGTAGTTAAGGGTTAAGGACCCTCCTCCGAGAAAATTCCAAACGACATATACCGTCGCATACGAAGCCGGAACTCCCAAAAATCCTCTCCTTATTTGTCCAAAAATGAGTTTTTGTTTGGTTGGAGAACCACTTTTCAAAATTTAATCTATAATTGATGGGTACTTTTTGATTTTCATCTCTGTCTATTTAATTAATCGAGCCGATAGGGACATACACAAATTTGTACTGGATTTTACTGAAATGCGTTCTTTTACACATAAAATTGCAAAAGAGAGTGCCAACTGAGAGAGTAAATTTGACAGTTGTTGACTGAGAGTATGCAAATTTTTACTGGACAAATTTTTGCCCGTAAAATCCATTAAATGAGAAAAACATATGATTCAATAAAA
Source organism: Nowickia ferox (assembly GCA_936439885.1). NCBI lineage: Eukaryota > Metazoa > Arthropoda > Insecta > Diptera > Tachinidae > Nowickia > Nowickia ferox. Next base: position 115,935,777 of record OW387025.1, read on the forward strand.
TAAAGAAAAGTAAGCAAATACAAAGTATAAATGTTTTAATAAAAACATTTAAAATAAGAAAAGTTGAAGTAAAAGTTTAACAAAAAAAAAAACTGAAAATTATTATGTTCAAGGTGAAACCAATTAAAGAATAATAATCGTTAAATTTATCAGTTTTTAAATTAAATTTAATTGTGTTATTTACTTCAATTTTTAGAGATGTAAGGTTTATGTATATGTGAATACTTATTTCTGCATACTACTCAAGGTAACGACTATCAGAAATCAAGTATTTATGTATTTTCGTATTCCATTTACCCAGAATAAAATCTAAAAAGCAAATACAAGCTAAAGTGTGGAAAAAATAAGATTGCCTTAAAAAATGGTTTACAAGCAATCTCATTAAGTTCAAAATGTGTGTATATTTTGCTCCATTATTGTAAAACAAATACTTCCAAAAGAGATTTGTTTTGCTTTACGATAAGAATACTGAAGTACAGAACAAAACTGCAATAGAACAATGTTGAAGTAAAACAAAGCCTTTCAGAACAAAAATTAAATAGAACATAAAAATTCACATAGAACATTCAACACATGTTTAAATGTTCTGATAGCAAAGACAATTTTCCATATTAAAGAAACATTTGGGTTTAGGAATCTGAAAGCTGAAAAGAGGTTTTATTTACAATGAAATAATATCGTACATACTTATGTAAATGTTTGTGCTCGTGTTCTATTGCACTCGATGTTTTTGCTATGATTTACTGTTCCTTTGTTTCATTCTCGCTTTTTGTTTTAATGTTCTACTTGTTTTGAAAACTCAAGCACTAACAAAACTGTAGAGAAAAACTTTTCGAACGATGCTTGCTTTATTTTCGTGAGTCATGTTTTGTTTTGTTATTTATGTTAACACTAAAACACAGTGCTTGGAAGTAGTGTGAAATAGAGTACAAAACTTTTAGAACGTCTTACGCAGCCCTTTAATATGTACTGTTTCTTACTGGATACGAACGAAGTAGCGGAAAAATGCTAGTATAATATAATTTAATAAATCTGTCGTAAAGCAGCTCTGGGCGAGTCAACATCAAGCGTCGTTGGCAATTATCTCTTAAGTGCAACCAGGCCACTGTTGTTTATTGGCCTGCGAGAGTTTTGCGTCTCACTCGCACTGGTTGACTGATCTGCCACGGATAACCGTATATTCTTGCGGTTCTTCTGTGGAATTTCTTTAACAACCACGTTGCTACTTCCTATGTGAAGGCATAGGTCGTGTACAGTCAGTCACAAAAACCTTTTTAAAATACTGTTAATAACATCTTGGGCATATGGTCTAGTTACTCCGCCCATATTTGTGCAACCATATTATGCAAATTTACTTTGTATAATATGTATAAATAAATAATTTAATAAAGGCCTTTAGATTGATAACAGATTTATGAAACAGTTTTCCTCACACAATTGTTTTATAAGCCTCTTAATAAAATGAAATTTTATTTATTATTAATTTAAAGGAGGCGTTTTGGGTCATATATGGTTAGGTTATAACAGGCTGCCGATTTATAGTAAAATACCAGCCCACTTGGGTCCTTTGAGGTCCCGTTGTGCTTCATATATGGTTAGTAGTATATAAAAAAAATTTACAAAATAGAATTCAATAAAATACAAAAAAAAAAAAATTTTATATAAAATTTAATTTTAATAGAAATTTGTAGGATAAATGAGTAATTTAAGCAATTGGATATGTAATAATGAAATTAATGCACTAAATGTACATAAGTGTAAAATACGAGTAGCATATACCAGCTAGGATATGTGTATGCAAAATAGAATATATGTACATATGTACAGGGTGTCCGCCGGGAAGGTTTGTATTTTGTTTATAATTTGTTTGTTTGTTTATAATTTTTGATTAAATGAAAGAGAATGGATCTTATATTGATAAATGTTTTATTTAATGTCGGCAATTATGCCGACATACTTTACAGTCTTACAACTCTGAATAATTAAAGTCATCCACAAAACAAAAGAATTAATAAATTAACGGCCTGGCCCACGAGAAGAGAATTTGTTTTTGTTTTCAATGTAAGTAAGCGAAAGAAACTTTATTGTCGACATCGTGGGCCAGGCCGTAAATTATAAAATATGTATATTAACAGTTATTATTACCATTCTTTATAAATTATCTATTTTGTAATGACTTCCACAATTTTTATTTAACCTTTTCTAAAATTTTTACACTTTCCGTTTGCTTACTTTTCGTTTGTTTACATTTTGAATCATATATTTTTATCTTACTAAACTTTACTACGAAAAATTTCTGCAGTAAAAATTTGCAAAATACTCAGGCAAGAACTGTCACTTTACTCTCTCAATTTGTGTTCTCATTTACTGTATTTTGGGTAAACGAACGCAATTTAGTAAATTGCAGTAAAGTTCAGTAAAAATTTGTAAAAACTTTTGGTTACGCGAACGCAATTTTTATAACAATTGTTACTAGAAAGCGTTCATTAACCCAAAAAAATTGCAACGAGAGAGCGTCGAAAGAGCGTAAAAAATTGAGAGACAGAAAAATTCTTGCAAGTTTTTACAAGTAAAATTTTTACTTGCAATAATTATTCAAACAGCTGTTTTGCGTTTTGTTTTCAAATTAATTATTTCAAAAATATCTGAAAAAGGAAAACTTAAAAATGTGAATTTCTTTATTGAAAAACTATGTATACGTATGTAAAAAGAAAGCGTAATTTCTTAATTTACTGTTTTTCTTTTATTAATGCACATAAATGCAATTTTGTTGTGGAAGAATTTTATTTGTTTATCATATTTGATCAGAGATGGAAAATGGGTTTTTTGTATTTGTTAATAGAATATAATTAAAAAATAATGAAAAATGCATAAAAAAGAGTAAATAATACATGAAGCTGTGTAAAGTATTTCATATTAAATGTCGATTTGTAAAAATTTTGTAATTTAAAATATTAGCAAACATGATTATCCAAAATATATTAGAAAAAGTACAATTGTATCATGATTTCCATCCATGGTTCTGACATGAATAAAATTTTCTTGCAAGTTTTTACAAGTAAAGCGTTCATTTACTTTTTCGTATCTGGGAGAGTAATTTTGTAAATTTCTGCCTTGCTCTCTCGTTGCAAGTTTCTGCTAGGAAAGTAAATGAACATACCTATTATCTGGGGAGAAAGAGTAGAATGCGAAAAAACGAAATTGCTGTAAAGCTTGAAGGGTTGCTTTAAATAGATAACTTTGTAAAATAAAGTGAGCAATCTTAGCTTCATATACTTAGCGAATAATAATCCAAGGAAACGCTCAACATAAGGGGAGATATGATGCCTCATTCTCAGTCCAAAAATATATCTAGCTATCCTCTTAACTATTCTATTTACCTCTTTTAAAGTAGTGCGATTAGTAGCTGTGTAAACTTCAAACCCGTAGTTAACAATTGAAAGAAGTAAGGAATTGGCAACTAAAAATCTAACGCCAGTATGGAGATAGCTACCTAGGCTATACAATCTCCGTAGAACAAAACAAACCTTCGATTTAACAGAATTAATATGTTTTCCAATACGAATAAGGCCTTTATTAAAAGAAAAATTAAAAGACCTAAATTAAATTTTTATTAAATTATAATTATAAATAAATAATTATAAATCATAGAATATAAAATAAAATTTAAATTTTAGCTCAAGGACTCATTGATGGAGACTGAGGCAATTATTCTAGGAGAAACTGATGCCAATAATGATAATAGTAATATGGATCCAGATCCATTTCAAATAACACAAAAGCAAGATAAGATATGCAAACCAAGAGCTCGAAGAGCTAAAAGTAAAAGCGTGAATACCTCCAATAGTAAAGCAAATATTCGAAAGACAAAATCCAGCAGTTTTAAAGAAAATGAGTCGGTAAAAAGTAAGCTTGAATCGAAATTGCAGAACCAACATAAATTTGAACAAACCGAAAGTGAAAGCTTTGATGAAACCGTTCATTTGCAGGATAATACATTTCAAGATCCGGATGATAGCTCGTCTGATAATGAAGTATTAAGTAAGAAAATTTTACATTCCAATAGAGAAGTTGTCGGAACAGGCGAAAAGCAACGCAATACCAATTTGAAATATAATTGCACCTTCTCAAATAACGATTATATTAACGAACCAGGAGATGCTAAAAAAGATTTTAAAGAAGGTAAAGGGTCTGGTACAATAACTGAGAAATGCATTGAATTTGAAAAATATTCTTTAGAAATTGTAAAAACTGAACTTTCTTCTGAATGTGACGATTCAAGCGATAGCGATTTTAATGCGGATAAAAACATTTTGCCAAAGGTAATAAAAGTTGAAAAGAAAAAACGGCATTACATTTTAAACAGTGGCCGCAAAAAAGGATTAGCCAATAGGTATAAGTGTGACCAATGTCAGCACAAATTTGGACATAAACTTACGCTGGAGGCACACGTTCGTAAAGTTCACGAAGGTAAAAAAAAGGCTTTTCAATGCCAACTTTGCGATAAGGCTTATTCATTTATAGGTGGGTTATCTACACACATAAGAGACGTACATGAACGAAAACAAGACTCTTATGATTGTACTGTACCGGGTTGTGAGAAAAAGTATAGCAACTTTATAACTCTGCAACGCCATGTGCGTTTCAAACATCTGAATATGGAAACTCCTCATCAATATGTATGTGAACAGTGCGGAGCCACGTTTAAACAAAGCTCGAACTTGCGTTATCACATGAAAACCCGCCATCCAACCGAAGAGGATTTGAAGCGGAAAGAACTTCTACCAAAAGATCGGTTGGAATGCGAAGAATGCAAAAAATCATTTCATTCTCAATATACGCTTAAGTATCATAAACTGCGAGTGCATGCTGATGAAAAAAAATTCGAGTGCAAAATTTGTGGCCGCCGTGTAGCAAAACAATTTATGCTGGACTCCCATATGCTAGTGCATTCTGATCAGAAAATGGCCTGTAAATTTTGTGGTCGGGAGTTTGTACGCAAATATCAGGTGGAAGCTCATATTAGAGCAGTACATCAAAAGCTAAAGCCTTTCCAGTGCTCACATTGTAGTGAAAGCTTTGCTTCACGAAAAACATTACGACATCACATATATATACACACTGGTGAAAAACCATATGTATGCGATATTTGTGGGCAGGCATATCGTCAGCCAACCTGTTTGAAAAATCATCGCAAGATTCATAGCAAACATAGTGCAAATAACATAACCACAACTGTCAACCGAAGTTTTACTAGTAATTTTGTTCTAAACAGTAATAATGCATTACAAAATGAGAAAAACATAGTATTAAGGAAATAAATTGACAAATTAAGATACATATTTCAACCTTATAAAATTTAAACTTCATACGTATGTACATACAGCATCCATCATAAGTCAAGGTACTCCAGCTGAAATAATCACTTCATAAATTTTACAAAAAAAAGGTTCTGAATAAAATTCTTTTATTTATTATTCGTATATCCAACAGAAAACAAGAATTTTTTTGTTTGTAAAGAAACTTATAAAATACAATTAGTAAAGTATCCTTTTGCTAAGTAAAAAAAAACCGAGTTTTATTAATATATAAATATCCTTTTGCTAAGAAGTAAAAAAAAACCGAGTTTTATTAATAAATAAATGTCTTGAAAGGAATTGAATTGCTGGGTATACTAAACATAGTACAGATCAAGTGAAGATGAGGCTTGCATACAATACTCCCCACATACTTAATACCCCTCCACCAAATCCTAGATTTGAACACTGTGCTACACTTGCGTGATAATTTGGAAAAAGTATTACGTAACCTACAAATTTGTAATAAAAATCCCTACACATTAGTGTATGTTGATGCATGTAAATCGGCATGGGTGACACATGATAAGACCGCAATGTCTGGCTTTGTATAATTTTTGCAATCATTTTGAAGTAGATCAGTTTCCACACATTGATATATATTTTTTTTTTGTTATAAATCAATTTATTTTAATTCATGTTATATAAAAAGCATATTGGAGACCAATAAAACTATGGGCTTGGCCTTATCGTGGTTGGCGTATTTTGACTTCGACTACGCCAGTTTCGTCCTATATTAAAGAACAAATGTTGCGGCGTTCTTTAATCTATTACAAACACGTCGTAGTAAGAGTCGAAAACCCCAACCACGATAAGGGTGCATATTTCATACTAAAGAATATTCTTGAATATAATTTAATACAATAAATGCTAAACCACCAGCAAATAAATTTCAATTATTGTATTTAATACAATATTTATTAACAACAAAACATGATTTACAAAGTTAGCAGTTGGAGAGATGGACTTCATCCAGAAAAATATACTTTAATTAAACTGAAACTAACATGAACGTCGCGAAGCGATTTAACGGTAAATATACATATGTACATATGTGCCCTTAATTATGAAAGTGATCTAAGTCATGTATTTATTTTGTCGAGATATTTATTAGATTACATTTGTACAAATGAAAAAATATTTTTATATTATGCAGCATTTTAATTAAGAGTTGTTTTAATCTCGATTAATATAAATTTATTTAATATTTATTAAATATTTATTGCAGTTTTTTTAAGATTTATTTAATATTTCGAAGCAACAATGCATATGACTTGGACCACTTTCATAATTAAGGGCACATATGTATGTATGTATGGAGATATACAGCATAATGGTAAAAACATGTACATACATATATTGTATGTCACAAATCAAAGAATGTAAGGAAATATTAAAGTAGAATTTGTGTACAAGGTTATTTGTATATGAGCAAACAATAAACATCACTCTGGCGGCGAACTCTTGAAATTTGTTTCTAATTCCGAATTCCGCGTTAATTTAGCTTTTTCCATTTCTTTGTCAATATATAAATCCAAATCTTGAAGCGGCTTATAATAATAATGGACCAATTGCGAACCAGCCATCATTGAAAGTAATGCACACGACATAAACTTAAGGTATTGACCCCACGATACACCGGCGGGCATTTTGAAATATTTAATCTTTCTCTTATCAATTAACCAAATTAACCTTCCTCAGCGATTTTATGGCGTATCTTCTCGTCGACGTAGTTTTTAGCCTGGCGTCTTTTAAAGGTTCGGTCTAGAAAGGTTTGTAATGTATGTACATATGTATGAAATTTTTAATGTAAGATTCAAATTATTTTTACAAAAATTAGTTTCTCCAACTGTCCAGTTAATCATAGAGTATTCTAAGACAGCACCTAAGCAGAAAAAGGCTGGAAGAAAACGATAAAGACCGAATCGTTTTTTGCCTGGTATTATTTCCAAGACACGCTTAATACCAGAATTATATAATCTCATATCTGAAATTTTATAAGCAAAATTATATAAAACTGAAATCTAGTTTGCAGAAGCATTTCCAAATAAAAGAAAAGAATACATAGTAGTTGGAATTTTCTGGATAAATGTTTTATTTGTTTATCAATATGTGTATCATATGAACGCTTTTGAGTGACTTTTGTCGAGCCGACGCATTTTTTATGGTATGAGCAACACCGAATTCTCCCAGTAATAATTCTCTGCACAGAAGGGTGAAAAGATTCTATGTTCTACGGCGTTTTTCACCACTGCGATCTGTACTAAAGATTACCTACATTAAAAATATTGAAACTTGATGGGTTAATATATTTTACCACTCACTGAAAGGCATTTCCAAAGATTTTTTTTCAGAGAGGAATAACTCGGAAAACATGGGATTTCGAGGTTTTAGTATACACATATCTTTTCTTATAATTCAATTTTTTATCATGTATGTACATATGTATGATGTGGACACAGCATGACATAACGCACTATATGTGCTTAAAAGCGATAACAGCATGTCGACTTAAAATAAAATCGATGTTAACAAAATAATATTAATCCGCGTCTTAAAAATTCCCAATAAAATTTGTAATTCTAATTTGCCCATTTTTATTTTTTCAAAACAAAAAACTCGTACGTTGAAATTGTTTTTTTTAGAAACTATATTTTTCGACTTACGCTGTTATCGCTTGTGACCACAGCAGTGGAATGGTAATAAAATCTCAGTAAGGAATTATACAGAAAAAAATCCCTTCACATAAATTAATTATCTTGCTTGGAAGCGCTTCCTTAAACTAGATTTAAACAAAAATCGATTTATGTACACAAAATAATTTCTTTCCTTCTTTACATTAAACACTTTTAAAAATACACGCAGTTTTTAAAATAGACTAGAAAATTATTCTGTGGTTTTTGACAATGTTATACAACCTTGAGACCAAGGTAAAATTAACCAGGTACTACCGCAAGCCCAGCTGGTTAATGTGTGCAATACAGAAATGTGTCAAACTTTATTTACAAGCTACAATAATGCTAGTGTATCTCAAAGCATGTCGTATTTAATGTACCTTGGTGTTTCTCGAGGAAAATTCATTTGCTGGTAGTATCAAGATTACAAGAATACAACAATGAAAAAACTAATGGCTTTTTAGTTGCGCTTAAATGTCAAAAATAGAATTTGCTTACATTAAGTTGAAAAAATTTCTCCACGGCGCTTACCACTAACAAACTTTGCAATGTCAAGAACTTTTCACAATTTTTCCAAAGTTTTTCATATTTTTGACTTTGCTTACATTTTTTATAAACATTTTTCATTTTGAAATTTTCTTAACATTCGTAAGCAATTTTTGAAGTTCGAAGACTTTATATTAAAAGAAAAAAAGTAGCTCAGCTGTGTCTTAGTAACTACCTGCTGATTGTGCCTTGGTGTATCTATTGTGAATATAATAATTACAGTGTTGCCAATGAAGAATTCGGAAATTATATATGGCTGTATTCCAAATGACACATTTTGAGACAATGTCTGTTTGAAAGCTCTTTAATGTCAGTGTTGAGTAATAGTGTTCTGATTTTATAATAATAGTAAACTTGGAATTTTTTTAGTTAATTTTAATTATTATTGTTCGAACTTTCATTTTATTTATATATTTATGATTAATCAGGCTAAAGTTCGTATCGCTTTGTAAGCCAAATTACATGTGATAATTATTAATGAACAAATAACATCAAAGTTAGTTGTAAATATTCTGACAACACATAGTTGAACGGAACGCCAGCCGTTTTCGAAGGCCACTAAACCTTCATCATCAGCGTTCTTCTGTGTTTGGTCCACTGTGTGTGGTGTCAGTTGATGTAGATTTCTGCCTTATATACGAAACTTTTCTGCAAATGGAATATGTGAATTGGTTTGATTCATCGTATTTCAATTTGCTGAAATGTGTTTTTGTAATGAAGGCCCCAAACTTACCATCACTATATTTACAACAGTCTTACCATTGTCGTTTTTTCATTACTAATTATGCACATGTTAGTTAATTTGCTTATTTTTGTTCTACTTAAGACAAACTTTTTTGGTTTGATACTATAAGTATATTTTTATTTTTAGTTTTTGCCACTGGCCCATGACCATTTATTTAGTTAATTTTAATTATTATTGTTCGAACTTTCATTTTATTTATATATTTATGATTTAATCAGGCTAAAGTTCGTATCGCTTTGTAAGCCAAATTACATGTGATAATTATTAATGAACAAATAACATCAAAGTTAGTTGTAAATATTCTGACAACACATAGTTGAACGGAACAGCCAGCCGTTTTCGAAGGCCACTAAACCTTCATCATCAGGGATTTTTTATTTAGGGGCCGTTCACATATTACGTGACGCACTTTTTCCCGATTTTAATATGGTTTTATGACATACCAAGCATCGATAACTGAACAACATAAAACATTTCGTGTATTTATTCCGATGATTTTAATTATATTTAAGTTTTCACAAGAATTAAAACAAATAAGGAATTTTAATAAGATTTAATATGACTGGTTACATGATTATATCATGGATTGAGACATATCCTCGGTTGGTTATTGGTTTGCCGCAGTAATAATGTATGTTTTATATACTGCGCGGCAAAGCAGTACCCACCCGACGATATGTTTAATCCATTATGAACCTTTAGTGTTCTTAAAATTTTTTTAATTCCAATCAGAGGCATATTTCTGACAACAGAATCAAACAAATTCTTGAGAAAAAATTTTAGGTTTTTTGTCCATAAGTTAGGTGGTAAAACGTGTAAATATTTGTACTTTTGATACTTTTTGTTAAACTCGGTGTCATATGTAAGACATTTTCAGCCATGCCACGGAAATATGATGGTATATATTTATAAATACATATATACATACATATCTTTACCCTAATATAGAAAGGCCCTAACTCTTTATTATTTGGAAATCGAGATTTCTGAAAAGATTTTTCTTACCTATGTATTTCAACTAGCGATATATGCGTTTTTGACGTCTTATCTTACAATTCTAGTTTTTATTCCACATTATTATAATATATAAAAAAAATACACAGAAATATCTAGGTCGAAAACCTTTACTGTTAGCACCTGATTCCCCTTTTTTTATTTGCATAATTTATTATGCTTGTAAAATTTTTAAATAAATAAATAAATAAAAATATTGTAACAAGTTACCAGAAGCTAGCCTTATATATAGCGAAAAGTTCACATTAAGTTAGCATGTAGTTTAATGTAAAAGTATATACATGCATATGTATATGTATATCGTTGGCTTAGTCGGCAAATATGCTAAGTCCTTTTTTAATATTTCAGGAGGGAGAAAACACTGTCTAAATTTACTAAAAATATACAAAGTTTGTATGTATTTTGTTTTTGTAATTTAAATTTGTTTCATATAAAATTTGTCAACGTTGCGTTTTACAAAATTAGGCCCTAAATGTGTGTGTGGACAAAGAAACTATTAATTTTTAAAGTTATTTGTTAAGTAAATGCAAGTACACAAGATGATGTTTTCTGCTGTACTTAACAGGTGTTTTTTTTATTTTTTCTATGATATTTTCTTACCACTACATAACAGCAAGAAAAAATAACATTTTAGTTTTTGGAAATGTGTTTTGAGTTACACTAGCATTCTATATTAAAAACTCACTTTGCTTAAAAATTGGACTTAGCATATTTCCCGACTAAGCATACGACATATAGTACATATACTACAAGTACATTTAATTTTATTTGAAAAAAAAAATAATAAAATATAGAAAATTTAATTACTTACACTAACTCGCGAAAAATTTCATTATAAAATAAACTTGGCCGTGTTGTATTCTGTGGCCGTGTCATGCATGCTACAAAGAAATCACTTGAACAGCTGGCATTTCTATTATGTACATTATGGTAGGTACAGCAACGTGTTTATTCAACCAGACAGGTCGCATAGTGTGTAGTCTTGTTTATGGTTGCGTTCGAAGTTGCATTCGAAGTTTCGAAAATATCAAAGTGTTTTGATGTTTATGGGTTGTATTGACTGTTGCATTGCTGGTTGCAGTGTCTGTGTCAAAATATGCAAAATGTAATATAAACGTGTTGCGTAAGCACGTTCCAAATTGTGTACCCACTATTATAATTACATACATATGTACATACTCATATACAAAATAATTTTGGGTCTACTGAACATTTAAAATACTTTTACAAAAATGTAATTGAATTTGTTTAACAAAAATTAGAAAAACGATTACAACCAGATGTAATTTATAATAAAATATTTCAAATTACAAGTAATTTTAATTAAAGGTTTTAAATTACAATTGGAGTTTTTAATTGGAATTGGAATTTTTTAAGTGTGACTGTGTATACTGTTAATTTTTTGTTATATATAAGGCTGCTTATGTATAATATAATAATAAAATTTTATTTTTTCTAACAGAGGAAGAAGTTTATTTGAAATTTATCCGTTGCACCTACATATCGTCACCTTAAGTGCAAATGAACGTAACTACATTTATTTCCTTTTATATATATGTATATAAGCTTTTATGTTAGTTACGTTCCTTGCAATAATAAATAGATCCATTTGTCCGTTTGAATTTCTTTAATAAAGTCGTAATTTTTTATCGCAGAGGTCTAAATATTTGGGAGAACATGTAGTTTGATAAAATGAACCATAATCAATCAAAAACTCGGTTTCGAATTTTTGTGTAGTTACGTCCGTTTGCATTTAAGGTTACGATATGTAAGTATATACTTTAAAACCTAATCGATTGATTAATACTAATGAGTATGCTCAAAATAAAAATAAGACTTCCAGATTAAAAATATATTTTGGGAAATATCTACATATGTTCAAAATAATAGATACACATTAAAAAAATATGAAAGTGACTTTAACTTTTGAAATTTCTTCACATGTTGTCAATATTTGTTTCTTATTAACAGTTTCATCTGCCACTAACATTTAAATAAAAAATCTGGCAAGTCTGTGCACTAAAGCTCACTTAAATAATCGGTTTTATTTGAACCTCAAAAAATGTTAATCATTATAATAGATACACTTGGCTTATTTGTCATTTTTGATTAAACAATTCAACTTAAGCTTTTTCGTTTGATTTTACACGCTACGGCAAGAAAAGTTGAATTTTATTAAAAAAATAAGAGTTAAAATTTTTTTTGGAATAAAATGGAAGAAAGTGTCATTGCACCGAAGAGAGAAAAATTGTCCATATAGTGAGAAATCAAGGAAAGTCCTTGCGCAATAGCAAAAAGCTTAGGAAGGTCTTTACATTTCGTCCAAAATGCGCTATGTAAAAAAAAAGATGTAGAAACTCGCGGAAGACCAAAAAAACCAGCACAGAAAGTGGCAGACGGATCATTATAATGGCCAAAAAATCCTTTTATATCTTCGAAAGCTTTTTCTGCTGAAATTCATAACGAAGTGAGTCCACCAACAGTTCGTCGTCGTCTTCTGCAAGTCAATTTGCCTGGAAGAATCGCGAGGAAAGTTCCACTAATGCGTAAACAAAATGTAAGAGCTAGGATACAATTTGCTAAGGATCATTTACTTTGGTCTGGATATGAGGGAGAGAAAAGATGGAGGATCATATTATGGAGCGATGAAACAAAAATAAATTTATTTGGAAACGATTGCCAATGCCAATATCCGCCGACCTAAAGGCAAAGAATTCCACGTTAAATTTACAAAAAGGACAATGAAACACGGTGGAGGAAATATGGTTTGGGGATGCTTTTCGTGGAATGGTGTCGGTCCAATATATCGCATTGGAAACACTATGAACGCAGATGGTTGCATAGAAGTATTGAAAAATGTAATGCTTCCATATGCAAGTGAAAATATTCCATTACTGTGAACATTCCAACAGGAGGAGCACGACCCTAAGCATAGCTCCAGATTAGTAAGAAGTTGGTTCTCAGAAAATCATGTTCGCGTTTTGAATTGGCCAATCCAATCTCCGGATTTAAATCCGATAGAAAACTTGTGGAGTTATTTGAAGAAAAGGCTGTCCACAGAAGTTTTTAAAAATAAAGATGATTTGTGGCAGAAAACCCAAAAAATATGGTATGAAATTCCTTTGGATACCTGTCAAAGCTTATTCTCTAGTATGCCTAGGAGAGTGAAGAAACTTATGAATAATAAAGGTGGATGCACTGGATATTAGCCTAAATTTAATATTAATTAATTTTTATCTACATTTTAATATAGCAGTTTCGAATCATAAGCTTTTTCTTAAATGTATCTATTAATATGAACACAATAATTTAACCCGTATCGATTCAATTTCTCAGTTAAAAAAAAACATCAATATTATTTATGAAGTATTTTGTTTCTTTCGTTACATTATTAGTTTTTTAAAATAAGAATGAATTGTGTTTTATTAAAACTAGTTTTTTTACTTTTTAAACTTGGGTTTTTTTACTCCTTTAATGAAACAAATGAGTGTATCTATTATTTTAGCTTATGTGTATATATATATGTATATATAATATATATATATATATATATATAGGTATGTATATATATAGCTTAATTTTAAATTCTAGCAATAAGATCCAATAAAACTTATTGATATTGAGTTTGATGCTGGATCTGGGGCAGAAACAGGTTTCCAATACCACGAGTTATAACTTACTGCAGTTGGCATGTTAAAAAAAACACAAACTTCTAATTGAAATAAATTACGAGTTTTAAATGTACTTACACACAAATGATTGCGGCAATCGCATGGATAATGTGCGACAACGATGTCGACACTCACTAGTTGGTCTCAAAATGATAAAACGAGTACCCAGCGATTGTTGAATGTATACATTTGGGCATTCAGTATCTGGAAGAGTATATGATTGCGCTTGTGGGGTATCTATAGTCATATATCGTTCCAAAGCCAAACTGCTGGGCAAGTTTAGAGGTCGTGCTATAATTTTGCGCAGAAGACGCGCTGGTAGCATACGATTGCAACGCCACAAATTATGTTGTTCTTTCTGGATAGATTGATTAAATTGGTTAAAAAGCTCTTCAAGATTGGTAACATCGCGGTTAGTAGAGTGAACGCGGTACGCATCGCGCTCAAAAATATTTTGATTACTCAAATACATATTGTAAACATCACTAAGTTGAATAGCATCATGACTAATCTATATTTAAAAACATGCGAAATAAGTTATGTTATATTTTTCAGATAGTTTGCTCTCACCTTGAATATAAAAGGCACATACTCCGCGGGTATTACTTTCATTAAACTTTTTACTCTATAATTTTCGTCGGAGCTTTTATTACTTTCATTAGTACTTTCAAGCGCTGTTGTTAAATCTGTTACAGAGTTTACATGCGAGCATGGTGAACAGCTAATATCATCGACTTGAAAAAATGGATTTCCCATTAAACAAGATTCGTCATATAGTTCGGTGAGTCGAGGGAAGCGTTCAATCAATGGTAAAGTGATGCGCCGCCACATACGCATTCCGGGATATACCACTGATCTTACTATTCTTTCTGATACTGATGACGAAATTTCATGACGGTACGCGGATATGCAAAGTACTGCTAGCAATAGGTAAAACAACCAATATAACATTTGCCGTCTTCGATCCAATATATGATTACGCAACTCTAATCTTAAGAAAGTCACAGGAGAAAAATTTATTAATTGAGAGGTTTCAGACGATGTGGCTAACGAGAGTTCTGTCAAATTACTTCTGCCATTCTGAAAATACTGAAACAATACAAAATTGTCAAAGGCAACTGGGCGTAGATCACACCATCTTTCCGCCTTAGAACGAAGTTGTTTCAGTGCATTGGTGTATTTAGACAACACTTGATGCCTGCTATTAATATGCGGGCCAAAGCTAACGTCAATATTCTCCATTTTAAAAGTGCTTATTTTCTGCAATGTTAAGTAAGTAAGTAAACTTTAGTTAGAATGTGTACTTTTTTATGTACATATTTATATTAATTTATATAGTACATGTTATGAATATTTACATATTTGAATGTACTACATGTGCATACATAGATACATGTTTATATTACATACAAGATGTATTTAAATATAAATAATCTATATACTCCATACACCACCTTGATTATATACTTATATATATATCTAGACAAATATTTTAATAATTGCATAAATAAATCTATGTATACATACATATGTTAGCCCATTTCTGTATTGACACTTACTTGACTTTTTAAAATATGGTGCAATTCGTCAAATTTTCTATATAAACAAATCTCTATTCGTAACCATTTCCATACATATCTTTAAAACAATACAAAAAGCGAAAAATAAGAATAAGAATATCCATATATTTATAAATATTTTTGCCTGTGATAATTATACACAACAATAGAGATGCCACAATTTTAGTTCCAAATAGACGATTAACAGCATTAAGCCCGGTACGGGTTATTAACCTATTGCTTACACGAGAAAATAACTTGAGTCGTATAATACATTATATAATATAATGTATTGATCAAGGTATATTCACAAATATACTTGATATTAATATATTATGCATTATAACAATTAAATTTATTATAAATTAACTAATTTATTAAGGTGCAGGTCTTTTTTTAATTAGCAAAATCTATTTTCGGCTCGCTTTTAGTTGCGGTCTATGACTAACTTTAACATTAACTTTAAGTTATGTGTAGACTGCTGAATTTAATGCTTTTTTCAAGTTATAACATTATTGTTAGTGCATTTGTTTTAACAACTCAGTTATAACATCAAGTTACAGCCATCGAATCAGTTGATGCTGAGCTTCGAAACGTCTGTGCCGATTTTCATCAAACGGCTTAACAAGATTTTATTTTGATCCTCATTTTTTCAAAAAAAAAAAATATATATATATATATTCTTTTATCTAATTTTTCGACCTTTTTTGTATTTTAATTAAACTATTTTTTTGAGCTTTAGGTCTGTTTTATATTTGTTTTATATTATATCAATATTTCGTTAACCTTCGGTTAACTTCTTCAGGATATTTTTGTTTGGTCGTTATGAAATCTTAATTTTTTGTTTTTTCTTTTCTTTGTAATTGAAATAATATATATATATATATATATATATAAACAAAAATCGATCTAACCGCTTGGTATCTATGACGTTACAGACATACGAGTACATACCCAAGACGATATATAATTCCATTCCTCTTTCCCCTATCGCTATCTAATTTTCATATCCAAGGCGAATTCAGTATCAGGTGACCTCTTCCCTACAACAATACAACTACATAAAAAACAACATGTAGTTTGCTGTGCTACAAAACCAATTTGTTAGAAGATGGCCAAGCAAATTTATACATTTTGGATCAAATTGCTCAATTTGGCATCTACATCCGGTTTTCAATACCAAGTATTTAGGCTCTTCTTAAAAACTTTATTTTTCGACTTACGTTGTTATTCATAAAAACCACATATTTAGCAAAAAGAAACTACACCTGCTAAAACCCTGAAACAATACAAAAACACAACTATGCATGCATTTTAATAGAATTCAATCATGGGTGATAAATGTCATATCAAAAAGAAGGAAAAAGTCTACACGCGCAAATCTTTGGCTAAGTCGACAAAAAATATTTTGCTGAAAAAATTTATAGAAGGAAAAGAAATATATTTAGATATTTTAATACGATACCCTTGATAAAAAATATTCAATAATTATTTAAAATACGTTTATTGAAGAACTCAGTAGTGTATGTGTAAAATTTGTAGCGTATTCCTGAAGCCGTGAAGTATTCCGAACATTAACTTGCACCTTGGCATAAAATCGTGTTTCGGGCATTTGATAAGTGTATAAAAGCAAATAATGAAAATTAAAAAGAAAATGTTCACAGAATATTAATGTGTGGTTAATGATTAAACTGTTATAAATTTTATAATATGAAATAAATTAGGAATACGCATTGTCTACGTACATACGTACCTATTAGCACATACATATGTTTATATGGATAGATGTATATACCTATACATATGTATATATGCGTACACACATCTCCATACGTATGTACTATATGGCTGCATACTTATGTAGAAAAAGATCTATTATATAGTACAGATTCTCTACAAATTTACAAAAGGTAGCTTGTATTTAAAAAATTGTAATGTGAAATATGTACATGCATATAGTAAATGTTAAAGAATAGTGCTTATTGTTGAGAAATAAAAAGGTTCCAAAGCAATAACAAAAATATGAAATTGCTTAAGATGACAATGATAAAAAACACATTTTAAAGAGGGGATATAAAAGAAATGCATATAAAAAATATCAAAAAGGAATGAAAATACTACTACGAATAAAGATGAAAATAAAAATCCAATAACAGCGGCTAGTGAGAGCTGCCATACCTAAAAAATAATGAAAAATGCATAAAAAATAAAATGTGAATCAATAAAATTTAACAAAATATGAACATTTGAAAATAATAGTTGCATTAAATCGTGAAAAAATAATACCTATAAAGTATTGTTTCTACTCCACCTATAAAATACCGAAGAAATAAAATAATATAAAATATTGAAATAGCATTAGCAATTTCCATCTTTAAACAACAACAAATTTCCAGTTACATGACTATCCTCCACAGTTTTGGTTTTGGGATCAGTTGAGGCATATGCATGTTTTAACATACTACATACATGCATGTGTATATTCTATTATTTGCTTAAAACATTGATTTACTTCAAATAAAGCAACAAAATTAATTAGAAATATTTCCGGAAGTTTTCTAATATATCAAATTGCATACATGTACATATTTACATATATGTATTTTCAAAAGCAAAGCAAATGTTATAATGCATTGGTGGTTGAAAATTGTGACAAGTTGGCACATATATATCCCAATTTTAAGCCGGATAATGGTACGTTTAGCTAACAGTTATCTCACGATGCATCAGAAATTTTGGAACAAATGCAGTGAAAGCAACTGTAAAAGAAAGAATGGCATGTGATAAAAAATTTAAAAAAGAAAAATAAATAAGTTAAATGCAGTTTAGTAATGCACCCGAATTATTTTCTTATATATTTTCTATTGAATAATTGATACCTATGTAGGTTGTGGCGAAATAGTTCTTCGCACTGGCCAAATAATTATCCGGGCTTATAGCGGGAGTAACAAAACAGAAGGAAAAAAATAATTTATACCTGTTAACTCCTAGTAAACAAATACATATATTCTGAAATATATAAACTTTATTGGCCAAAATGCTACTTATGTATGTACATATGGATGTATATTCAGATTAATAGCATTTAATATGTAATGAGTAATTGCAATAATAATAAAAAATATTTCTAGATAGGTATAAATGTAAACGACAACTTAACTTATAACCAGGGACAGGGGTTTCATGCAAATGCATGTTATTTCCCTTAACGATGATAATGGCAAGAACGAAATATCTTGATGAAACGATGGTTTTGCGTAAAAATGGCATCGATTCGTTAGTGCATATTTTGCTGAAAATGCATATTTTTGGTCGTAACTTCATATTTCTGTCTCATATTTTGGTATAAATGCATGATTTTGGGTCATATTTTGTCAAACTTCAAATTCCAAAAAAATATTATTGTTGACAAAATGTTGTAGTACAAACTGTCGTTTATTTGCAACATGACTGCAGACGCTCAGTGCCAAAAGATGAAAAACGCAGCAGATTGATTGTTGAGTTTAATAAAAGTATAATTCTTTATTTATTCAATTTATTAAAAGAAAAACGTTATAAATTTAATTTTAGTTTTTACTGAAACTTCTAGAACGTTTACTTTACTTTAAACTTCTTTACCGCTCAACAGTTCATAGACAATAAAAAGATCATTAAAAGAAAAACGAAAATGAAAAGTAAAAAAAGTGTTGTCAATTTCATACATTCTAAATAAGATTCCGATATTACAACAAAAACTCACAAAATATATATGTATATACACTTCATATATGATTTGATCAGGCTAAAGTTCGTATCGCTTTGTATGCCAAATTACATGTGATATTTATTAACGAAGACCACTACACCTTCATCATCAGCGTTCTTTGTGTTTGGTGGTGTCAGTTGATGTAGATTTCTGCTTTATATACGCAACTTTTATTGCAAATGGAATATGTAAGACCATTTAAAAGAACTTTCAAGACATGAGGGATTTTTCAAAGGCTTTACTGTAGTGAAGTCTTCAAAAACAAACAATGAACAACACTGTTTGCAATTCATTTCTTCCAGTTATTGTAGGTACTAGAGATGAGCGATTTTACGAAACCTGTTACTTTTTCACAGCGATTGAAAAATCACTAATCACAACTGTGATCGAATTTATCAAGTAACAGGTTTTGGAAATATAGTTCTTTCATACAAACTGTGTATGCTTACTTTACAGCAAATAAGGCTACCACATGTATTTTTTTTATACCTTCACCGTTTGTCGAGAAAAAGTCGTCAAATCGTGTCAAATTGTCGTTTCTTGCAACTATGTATAGCTGTCACATTTTAGTATTTGCAATACGACAATTCTCAATATTTGGATGGGGTTGATTGCTAATTGTTTTTTCTTGTAGCTTTCTTATTAGAATTTATCAAAATACCAATACTAATACATACTTTTAAAGCAGAAGACCTGAAATGTGTTAAACCGTGATCACAGTCGCTGTTTAATTTTACTCCTGCTCTTCTTATTAGATTTTGTCAAAATAACAGAACTGCTGCAAACAAAATACTGCTAAACTGTGATCACAGTCACAGTTTAAAAGAACAGTGATTTAGAAATCACGTTCACAAGGAGCAACATTATTAAAAAATCTCAACATCGCTCAACACTAGTAGGTACAGAAGTAAAGAGACAGAGAGAGATTTCCAAAAAAACTAAGTTGAAAACAACCAAAATCCCAAGAGTTCCCCGGAAAATTACGGCAATACTGAAAATCTAAAAAATCATGTTATGTACATATGTAGTTGTTACCAGTAATTGTAACCAGGTGAAGATACTACTTGTGGTATTTGGAGAGTTTGTTACGAACAAGAAGCGCTCACGACATACACGAACATCACTACATCCATCGTGCTTCGCTTATTATACGACGCCATTTATTCTTGGTTTATTATAATACATGCCACTGCAATACATTTAAAAAGCAAGACGTATTTACATTTCAAGAATGTTTACGCAGGGCTCTAATCCTTACACACGTAGGCAATTCTCCTTTATTATTTTGTATTGTATCTCAGTTGAAAGATGCAGTGATAACGATGCGTCATATGCACAGAAAGGATCATTCGCTAGGGCTATTTAATCTCATAGTAGTAGAGCAAAACAAACTAAAACCACCGCCTTGCTTAAGTCTACTTAAGCGATTATTCCATATAGCCGCATGCATATGAGTAATTCCAAAAAAAAAGGCCAACCCAAAAAATTTTTTTTACTCAAAAATTTTTGTTTATTTTTAATAATAAAGCTGAAAGTTCTATACTTTATAAATGTAAAATCATTTTTAATTTTTTAAATTTTTTGACCAAATATGCACCTATAACAAACCTATTTTTTTGCTGAACCTTTTTTTTAGCGATTATTTAAAGTAGGTATTATTTTTTTGTAATTTACAAATTTTCTACTAACAATAACCTTGCACATTATCACAAAAGAAGGAGAAAGGAGTTATAATAACGGAAGTTTTTTGAGTTTGCATGCACTTATACCTTAATGTCGCATCCGTCGCATAACATCAATATTTATTTTTTTTTAGCAGTGAAGAAGCATTTGCTATTGTTGAATTTCTTTTGAATTAAAGTCCAATAAATTTTAGCAAAGTTACTACGTTTAGTTCTCTTGGAAAAAAATTGTCGCGTCCGGCTTGTCGCATCCGTATTAGTGCTTGACCCATTTAAAAAAATTAAAACAAAAATTGCGTTCGCGTACTAAAAAGTTTTCACAAATTTTTACTGAACTTTACTGCATTTTACTAAATTGCGTTTGTTTGAGAGAGTAAAGTGACAGTTCTTGACTGAGTATTTTGCAAATTTTTACTGCAGAAATTTGTCGTAGTAGAGTTTAGTAAGATAAAAACATATGCATGTATGATTCAAAATGTAAACAAACGAAAAGTAAGCAAACGGAAAGTGTACAAATTTTAGAAAAGGTTAAATAAAATTTTTGAAAGTCATTACAAAATAGATAATTTATAAAGAATGGTAATAATAACATATTTTATAATTTAATTTATTAATTCATTTGTTTCGTGAATGAGTTTAATTATTCAGAGTTGTAAAACTGTAAAGTATCTGGTTACTTAGTACTGAACTTGTTTTTAAGGTAGTAAGTAACATTAACAAACAGCCATGTAATTTTTAATAAATTTAACCAACAACAAATCAGAAAAATCAAAAAGAAATTAATTAAAAATATTATAAAAAATAAATTACAAATTTATTCTTATATTAGTCGTGTTATAAAAAATATTGTATCGAGTACCAATAAGAAAAAGAGTTGAATAGGCAAAAGTGCATATATTTTTCAGCACTATGTGGTGTTGGAGTCAGCTGTTTCCTTCATCTTACTAATTTTTACTATTTTTCTGTTCGCGTACTTTTTTCGACAATAACTGTTTTTGAGAGCAAATTTTAAAATTTTTGCAGTAACTACTCATTTACTGCATTTTACTGCAAAAGTAAACGAACACACTAAGTTTTTTCCTATTTCATAAATCTACACATAAACGATCTTCTTTCACCTTCATTTCCACATTATTATGTATATTTCTCATTCACCGATCATCACTCGCCTTGTACGGACGTGTTTTTTTGATTGCGCTTACTTTCGATCTCTTCGTTATATTGAGTAACGGTTTCTGTACATTTAATTTTGACTTCTGCTTGGAACTTTATTTTGTGCATTGTTATCAATTTTCCAGTGGTCAAATAAAGGACAATTAACTAGTGTTATTGGTGAAATATAAAAATGGCCCCCGGGCCACCAGTTATTTCATCTAATAGGTACGCCATTCTTGGCGACTTTCTAGATCAACCAAATCTTCCTTAAACAAATTAAATCCATTTATTATTCAAAGAGGATTAAATGCAATTTCAACACTAATTGCTTCCATAAGTCAACTCCGAGATGAAAATCTTTTGATTTTGGTTCGGAACCAAGTAATTGCCAATAAGTTCTTAAAATTCATAACATTATTAAATTTGTGTGAAATTGAAGTCAAGTTTCATGAAAGCTTAAATTACGTAAAAGGAATTATTTATGCTCCATGCTTAATAGATGTATCCGAAGAAGATATTGTTAATGAACTCAAATCTCAAAGTGTTGTCTCAGTATTCAAATATAAATCAAATAATGATAAGGGAGAAGAACAATGCGATGGTAATATGGTTCGCACGTTCAATTTATATAACCTACCAAAAGTTATTGACGTTGCCTGGTACAAAGTTAAGGTTAGAACGTATTTTCCCAATCCGATGCGCTGTCGTAACTGCCAACTTCTAGGTCATACAAAAAATTAATGTTCAAATCAAGCTTCCTGTGAGAAATGCAATCTTCCGTCCCATGTTCAAGGTAAATGCTCCAGAATTCAATGTGCAAATTGTCAAGATGAACACGCATCAACTGATAAAAACTGCCCCCGTTATATTCAACAAAAAGAAATTCTTAAAATTAAGACCATTGACAAGTGCTCTTTTGGTGCAGCTAAAAGGAAATACGAAATAAGTATGAAGACACAAACACAAAAAAATATCCAACAAACTTTTTCTGAAATTATTAAAGAGCCAAATGACCTACATAATCAAAATAATAGACCCCAACAAAAACGAAATGCAACATATTCAGAAATTAGCAAACCAACCGGAAAAATTACATGCAGGAACAGCGACAGCTCCTCATCGAATGAAATAGACACAATCCCCTCAACCTCAGCAACAGCAGTTAAAAAAACCAAAATTACAAAAAGTATGAAGTTATCAAACTCCATTCCTATTGACGTACCAACAACTAATTTAATTCTGATATCACAAATTAAACGAAACCAATTGGAAATTGAAAATTCTGCGGATACAGTGAAATCACTCGTAAAAATTTCTAAAGAACATAATTTCACCGCTGAAGATATAATTTTCAGCGACATGTCTTTCTCTCCACTAGGAAAAATAACTCAAGATATTATTGATAAAGAATAATACTTTTTACCATCATCCGATAGGATGGATAATTCTGATAGCTAATTCCAGGCAATCATTATGCCATCGTGCTCTATATAATCTAACAAAAGTAAATTTAATTTTACTTTTTCAGTTACGATTTAATAATGGCTAATTTTCACATGTTGCAATGGAACATTAAACCCATCTCTCATATCCATTCAAGAAACACCTTGCGCTCATAATTTCAAACCCTTCCCACCTAAAGGCTTTTCTGCATATTTTTATAATTCTCCTCTTAATACTACATCCAAACAAGGTGTTGGTGTAATGACAAAAAATAATATACCTCATAAAATAATAAATATTAATACTTCATTGTAGTCAGTAGTTGTAGAGATTCAACTTGACATAAAATTTTCAGTCATTTCATTATATATACCACAAGATCAGTCTATTCCCAAACAGGAACTCACGGAATTATTTGACTCGGTACAAAATCCTAAACTCGTGATTTCAATGCGTGGAATGCCGCCTGGGGTTCAGCATGCAACAACCATAGAGGTAATATTGTAGAAAATGCAATTTCGTGGTCTAATTTATATGTTCTAAATGATGGTCGTCCGACTCATTTTTCTACACATGGTTCACTTACCCATATCGACATTTCCTTACGTTCTCAAACTTTATTGGGTTCAACAATATGGGACATACTCGATGATCTTCACAACAGCGATCATTTTCCTATTGTTATCAAAATTTGTTTGAGGAAAAACACTGAGAGATATAGTTTTACAGGAAATTTCTTATGATTTCTGATTGGAAAAAATATTCTAATATAAGACAATGAATTACACCAAAGACCTCAATCTAATAATATAAACGGAGAAGCCTCAATAATTAAAAAAAAGCAATAAAAACAGCTGCCAACGTATCAATACCACAATCGTCCTTAAAAACAAAGTCCAATTTACAGTGGTGGAATAAAGTACTTTCTTTATTACGTGAGAAAAAAAATTAATGCGTGGAAAATTTTTAAAAAATTTCCTACAACATCAAATTTAATAACTTATAGGAAAAATAATGCGCAATTTCGTTAAGAATTGAAAAAACAGAAAAGAATAAGTTATGAAAATTTTACTAGAAAAATCGATCCGAATACATCAATGGGTGATATGTGGAATAAAATTAATAGATTTACAACCAAAAACTTTAAGGAACAAATATTAGCCATTGAAAAAACAATCAAATTGTAACTGATCCGTATGTTATAGCTGAATCCTTCGCTAATGAATGGTCTGAATACTCGGCTGACAGCAATTTCTCGCAACACTTCAACTATTTGAAAACAAATTCTCCTAATATATCCTACAGCGAAAAAATAAACTTCTATACCTCACAATTGGAGAAGGAAATCACTTTAAAGGAACTTTTGTATTGTTTAAAAAAGGTCAAAGGATCTAAACCAGGTTATGATAGAATATCATACGAAATGATAAAACAGATGGGATTTTTTTCAAAAAACGAGATTACTCGAAATTTATAATAATATATTGGATAAAGGCATTATCCCATTCGAATGGAAAACAGCAATTGTAATTCCTATTCCAAAAAGCAAAACCAACCCACTGGACATTAAATCGCACCGTCCTATATCTCTACTCTCTTGTCTAAGCAAAGTATTAGAGAAAATTATTGCCAATCGCTTATCATGGTTTATGGAAAAACGTTCTATTGTAAAAAATCAAATAGCATTTAAATGTGTTAGAGGATGTTCAGATGCTCTCTTTCACATATACTGATTCGTGACAGAAACCCTCTCAGCTCATAAGCATATTTCTATACTTTCAATTGATTTCGAAAAAGTTTTCGACATAATTGGTCTACACGTTATTCTTGATATTTTAAATAAATGGAAAATCGGACGCAAAATTTTTAATTATATTAAATCCTACCTCACAGATCGCAAAATTCGTGTTAGAATAAATAATGTTTATTCTTCATCGTTTAAGTTACACAACGGCATTCCACAAGGCTCACCTCTTTCGGTTGTCTTATTTTCTATAGCTTTTAATGAGATCAGTCTAATGATTAACCGCCACAAATATATAGATCACTGTATTTACGCTGATGATTTGTATATTTTTTGTAAAAAGAATAGTAATGCTGAATGCAACACGATGAGGGTGGCGTTGGCTGAAGTAGTTAGCACGTTGACTACAAAACCAAAGGTCCTGGGTTCGAGCCCGGTCTCTGAAAGTCATTAAAAATAACAACACCACGCATTTTTCTGATGTGCATTAGTGTCCTTTGTATCAGTTGTTGTGGGAAAAGTTCTAGTGATGCAGGCATAAAGCACTGGTCGGTCAGTAAAAACTACACCGACTTCATCAGATACTAATCCTAATGTAACATCAGAGCGCCCTCCTTCCTTGTGTAGCAGAATCATTGACGAAGTAAAATAATCAATAAAATAAAAATGGCTACTAAACACAGCTTCAAAATTTAATACGCCTCATTTAACATTAGAAGACGCTGCAACACTGTATTATCAAAAAGCGTGCAAAAAAAGCAGAGTAGTAAAATAATGAAGCTTTCCTCCTCCATCTCTTCCTTCATCACCTTTCTACTCTATCACTATTCTTCCCTATCACCCTCTCTGACTATCTTCTCTTCAACTAACAGGCAGCACAAAGGGATCATTTTATTGGACCCAAGCGAGTTGGTCTCTAAATTTCACCCTTCCTTACCAGCAGCTTGCTAACCTAACCTAACCTATGCAACACGATATTAAAAAATGTGTTAGAAGAAATTAATGTGTGGACATTAAAATCGGGAGCTAAAATTTCTGTCAACAAAACCAAAAAGCTACCTATTTGCAGAAAGAAATATTGTAACATAAATTCCCATAATCTGTGCATTGATAATACTATTGTTGAAAATGTAGATCAATTAAAAATTTTGGGTGTTGTATTTGCAAAAACTTACTTATCGAAGCAACATTATTTATATCTTAAAAAGTCGTTAACACAAAGAGTTAATGTAATTGGCTACTTATCTTCTAAAAAAGCTATATTCACATAAACACCTTAACATATCTAATTAGGACTCTTGTTCTAAACAAAATTGATTATGCTCTTTTTATCACTGGAAACACCTCAAAATCAAATATAAATATTTTAAATGGCATATATCATCAAGCCGTAAGATGCAGTATTTATGCATTTCGTACCACACATATAAAAAATCTTTTGGCTGAATCTGGTTTACCCTCTCTCGAAGATCGCATAGAGCCCGTTTAGATGAAGGGTGGCCTAGCTGCGACAACGCTTACGTTCTCTTTTGGAGTGCCTTCTTAAATCCACGCGAGTTTACATGAAGACTTTTTTGTCGCAATAGTCAGGCGACTTTTTGATATTAATTTGATCAATGCTTTTTATTCTTTCATTCGTAGCAGTGTTGCCGTAAAGGAACTAATTGTTAGTTCGGGAAATGCAGAATTTTTTATATTTTTTAACTTACTACCAAAATACAATAATTCCTTTTCTCTCCTTACTTTATTTCTTTATAATTTGTATATTATAACTGTTTATATCATGCATGTTATAAAAAGTTGATCTAACTGGCAACATTGCTTGTATATAGCATAACAAAAATACGAGAGAAAGAAATATGTGAGAGAGAAGAGTTAAAATTGTCGCTTCAGTTCCCAGCAGGGATGGAAAAGTTGGTACAATTGTACTATTTTTAGCACTATTTGAATGCCAAAAGTACCGTAGCACCCCAATGAACATTTTAGCACTATTGGATTTTTTTTTCTATTATGTAATATAAATACAAATAGCATTAAAAATATAGAATATATAAGTAACCAGTTTCGAGCGCAGGTTGATGTAGAAGTTATTAAGTCCTTGAGAAACGACAGGATATGTATGTACCTTTTGCTCGAAGGTATTAGAAAGGAAAAATTAGGTAAATGAAGCGATGTTTTCCGATATTTCAAAAATATGTTGGAGGAATGTTATCTATTCCAAATTCATCTGCAAATGTGAAAAATATATTTCCAAAGGATGGAAAAGTATATCCTAAATGTTACTTTTATATGAAGATCTCAGCAACTAATAGTCTTTTTTATACGTTCTGACATTAAAGAATAATATTAATTAATAGTATTAATTAATAATATTATAATCATTGAACTTCAAAGTGCCTTTTTGTCAATTGTTAAGCTTTTACACATATACTATGTGTGCCTTTTTAGTTAATTAATAGAAGTATTAAAAAATTAAAACTAAAGAATTTGGTACAATCGTACTGAAAAAAGTAAAATTTTTCTTGAAAATTAGTACAATTTCTAAATCTGATTTCTCATCCCTGGTTCCCAGTACATGCGACTTTTGCTACCCCGCAAGCTTCTCTTCACTTCTCGCCTACAACTCGACTCGCAGGCGACGTGTCGCAGCTAGGCCACCCTTCATCTAAACGGCCTCATATACGAACCCAAAGTAAAATAATTTTTCCCAATAATTCAGTAATTGACGCTGATGTTAGGAGTCAAAATTGCGCTAAATTTTGGGGAAACTCTTCGTCTTGCACATGTATTAAACCTTAACATTTCTAAAAAAACACCGAAATACTGTCATCCACCTTGGATTATTGATAACGACTTATGTGACATATCTTTATCCAAATTTAGTAAAATATACTGCTCCAACGACATTTTTACTCAACTTTATCTGGAGAAAGAGAATATGCTGAGAAGTGAAGGCTATAATTTGTATTTTACCGATGGTTCAAAAGTATTAAATGGGACTTCATCCTATGCAATTGTGGATGGAAGCGGTTCAATTCTTCGTTTGAAAATTCTCCCAGAATATACATCTGTGTTCACTGCAGAAGCAAGTGCCATAATCAATGCCATTTTTATTGCTATTGCAATAAACAGAAAACTGTCATATGCACGGATAGTTTATCAGTCTCTAAGGCAATAATTAATCCTCTGTCACGAAAATGGAACTTAATTAATTATATCTGATATGCTGAAAATCTTATGGATACCTGGTCACACAAATATTGTAGGAAATGACAAAGCTGATGAAGCAGCTAAATTTATAACAATGCTCCTATTGTTATGGAATATCAAACTGAAAAGCCAGATGTAAAACTTTTAATTAAAAATCATCTTCTTCTAAGAAAATTATCAGTTTGGTCCGATTATCATCATCCTCATTACAAGGAACTCAATTTGAACTGCTGTTACCCTATTTATCCTACAAATGTTAACAAACAACAAATAAAAGTTTTCTCACGCTTACGCTTAGGACATACATATGCAACGCACAATCATCTTATGAATAGACAAGCAACTTCATCATGTCCAAAATGCGGATTAACTTTATCTGTTGATCACATTCTACTTCAGTGCAGTGCCTTTACTAATATTAGGATCTCTATTTTTGGCTCCTCAAACCCAAAGGAACTCCTAAAAAATTGTACTGGATTCTGGATTTAGTTCATTTGTATAAACTTTTACTAGTTACTTTAAATTTCTGATACATACTACATTTTGTCTTTTAATTTTAATTATGTACATACACTATATGTATTTTTTATCTTTCTTTCTTTACTTAAGATATAATTTCTATTTTTAATCCGATAGTCTTTGCCGCTAGTGCTTTATAGTTAAAGATTTATTATAATTTTAATTGTAATAATATCTAAATTAAAAAAATAAATAAAATAAATAATAAACTTCTATTTTTGTCGCGTCCGTTTCTCGCTGACATTTGCTTATATCTTTTTACTATATTATTGATATCGCCCAAAAATTTTTTTTAAAAATATACTACTCCTTCATTGCTTTAAATCACTTCAGATATATATTGGATCTTTCCATTCCTTTACTGTTTTTTGCCTAACTAAAAGTGTGCGAATCTCGCGTCTGTCGCCTGGGAATCGCCCATATGAATATGCGACTCGAAAAATGAGAGTGGCATAGTCAAGAAGTGTGAGAGTATTGAATTTTTCTAGGGATATTTCAAATGAAATAGGATATTCTTCAAATGTGTTTAAAAGTCGTCAATATCTGAATTTAAGAAATATGCGCATAATATTCGTAATTAATGCCAACTGTTGCCATAGAAATTTAGCCGTTTGATGTTCTTGGCATATCCGAATTATATATATGTACATATGTATGTATGTATCTATATAAAGCAAACAAAAATATTGCCACCAATTCAACACGGAACACTTAAAATATATCAAATATCTCATTATGTCGATTTGACTTACGTTTAATTTCCACAATGCAAGCAAGCGAATTGTATAGAAAAAATATATGAAAAACACTAACATTTTCGAGCGATTCCTGCGACTTGCGCTTGCTTGCATTGTGGAAACTACTTATTAATCTTACATTCTACAGTGTAATCACGAATTTCGACTATTATAATATGTATATTTATATATATAAAATTATGTAATATTTTGGTGTTTTGTTCCTCAAAAAAAAGCGTTCCTTTATAATACTCATATACATACATCTATAGCACACTGAAACTTGTTCCGTTTCAAACTGTCTCCGACATACACTCCTATGTAAATAGATATACTCTAATGCAGCAATGGCCTCAAGTTGGCGATACGGGAAACGCAGTAAATTACGTGCCAAAGGTAAGTCATTTATATTTTTGTGGTATTAGATATAAAATTTATTGTGCTATTATTTAAGTTGGAAAGCGTATTTGAATTAAAAAGCTGAACAACCATATCAAAAATTACTTAGCTGTGTTCACATCTAGCCTTATTTTCGATTTAATCGTAAGCGACAAAAATTAAATTTTTCAGGAGAAGGCTTTTTAAAATATTTAAATATGTTTTTGTACGTAAATTGACGCTTACGATAAAATTTTACAGACGGTATCTTAAAAGTTATCAGCAATTTGACATTTAGATAGTTCTAAACTATGGGTAGGTAGGTAGGCCCATATAATTTTAATTTCAATAAAAAAGTATATTTTCGATAACATGTCGCTTACGATAAATTCGAATAAAAGGCTTGACATATCGCTCATTTACTCAAACAACGTCATAACTAAAAAACAGTTTGCCAGAAAACGAGTTTGCAGTTTTGAATTTACACAAACTTATTTTTCTGTCAAGAGTTGAGTATACAAGATATGTATGTACATATGTATATGATATCAGGTTTAATTCAGTATCACTAACTTTAAAATTCTATTTTTTTGAGCTATGACATTGTTTGTGTAAATGAACGATATGTATTTGTCATGTGGAATGTCAGTTTTTATATACATGATATTTCATGTGTATGTCAAAATCAGAGTTTTATATAGAGGCATCATTATTAAATCAACGTAAAAGTATGTACCAGCTTCAGACATTAATGGTAACCGGCTGTTTTCGAAGGCCACTAAACCAGCTTCCTCATCAGCGTTCTTTTGTGTTTGGTCCACTGTGTGTGGTGTCAGTTGATGTAGACTTCTGCTTTATATACTCAGCCATTATTGCAAATGGAGTATGTGAATTGTTTTGATTCATCGTATTACAATTTGCTGAAAGGTTTTTTGTAATGGAAGCTCATTTTTACCATATCTAAATTTACAACAGTCTTGCTATTGTCGTTTGTTCTTTACTAACTATGCACATGTTACTTAATTTGCTTATTTTTTGTTATATTTATGTTAGATGTAAAAAATGTATAGTATACAAGTATTTGTAATACATATTCTTACTTTTATATTTGTAGTTTCGCAAGATTCTGAAGATTATTACCGTTTGGACCCCAAGAAATCGTCTGCAGAGAATTGCTTTGATATTTATACTGCGTTGTGCTGCCGCGAGACGCGTGATACAAAACGCCTATTTTTACTCAATGGACTGGTCACATTATGTCAGCAGAAAGAACAGCAAAATAAAAAACAAATATCTTCAACAAGAGCAGCATATTCAGGATGCAGTGGCACGATTTCTGAAACAGCTTTAACGGCGATTTCCAACGTCACAGTATCCAAAAGTAACTTTGGTTTCTCCACAGAAGAGTTGCTCTATTGGTATGTTTTTATTTTTAACAATTTTCATACATTTATCTTTAGGTATAATAACACAAACACATAACATTCTTAAAATAATTGATTTCCTATAACGACTCTCAATAAGATTGTGGAAAAAGAAGGAACTACATGCAACCTTTCTTTTTTAATACATTCAGACATAAACTTATTCTTTTCTCGTTCGCTAGAATCAAACTTCAGATCCTTGTTATTTTTGTGCTGTACAGTGTTATTAGAGAATAAATGGTTACAAGCAATAATGTCCATGAAAAAAATTAATATTTTTTTATTGTTTCTTTATTGATGAACCTTTAAGAGTACTTTTTACTAATTGTCGATAATATGGACATAATAAATTCGATTTTTCGATAAATGTTTTCTCCTCTCAGTATGTCTCTGAGTAAAAATTTTCTACCGAATAGTGTCTTCACTGAGTAAAGATTCTCCCACATGCAGGCTTGCCGGACTTGATGATTTTCTCCTCTCGGTATATCGAATAGTGTCTTCTGTAATATGTAATGTTCATGGATTTTTGGTGGACATTTTTTCCATTTTCAAGTGAACGTTATTGCATGCAACCGAATCAATACATACAAATTCAATTTGTTTGACAAATTTAATCCATATTCTTAAATATTGAAAGTTTACGACAAACAATATTTTAAGAAATCACAGTGATCCCTGAAGCAAGGACAGTAACCACAGCTTGTACTTAAGCCACCACATCACGACAAGATAGTTATCCAGCTGGGGAAAAGCTACGATATTCTGCAAGATTATCAAACACCCAATACGGCCATTGTACTTTTGTGCACCATTCGAACTTCAAAAGCCATACGATGCATGAGTTAGGCTTTTGGCATAATAGACAAATGTTTCCATTTTTTATATATATGTATGTATGTATGTACATAACATCATCTAATATATAAAAATAAGTCGGTTTTTCCTTCCTAACGCTATAACTCCATAACGCACGAAGCGATTTCCACGGTTTTGCATTCGTTGGAAAGGTATCGGGCTCCGTGAGGTTTATAGCAAAGAAAATTCAGGGAAAATTTCAAGAGAAAAGCAGGAAAGCACGGGAAATCATTTTTAACATACAGCGCCATCTCTGATACATAGCATGTACTACAACGGTGCAAGCACGTGGTGTGTGAGTATACTTCACGAAAATAAGTACGTTTCATTTTGTTTCATTTTAAGTAGATGGCGCCGTGCGTGATACATTGTTTGACAGTTTGTAATACAAAAATTCAAGTATGTTGCATATTTTAAGGCGCTAGATTATAAAGGGTGTTTTTTATTGAGGTATAGAACTTTAAGTTGGCATCACTTTTTTAACTGGCGGCCATTTTGTCAGCTGTCGAGTGATTAATATTTAGTTTGGTTTGCCATTTCATCATGAACAGGTTGACAAAAGAACAACGCTTGCAAATCGTGCAAATTTATTTCGAAAATAATGGTTCAGTTCGCGAAGTTTACCGCAAGCTCCGTCCATTTTATGGTCGACAGAGCAATTAATTCGGTTAACCATGGATCGTTTTCGCACTACGTTTACTCTATGTGATAATACGCATCCGCTGAAGTCGCTCGTCTACGCCAACAAACCAGAAACGTTAGGGGACTTGGAAGCCAACATTCGTGGCGTTATTGCCAACACACGGCCCCATATGCTCGAAAAAGTGGTTGAAAATTGGACCTGTAGAATTGGCTTTATTCGAGCCAGCCGCGGCGGCCACATGCGCGAAATCATATTTAAACGTTAATGGCATAAAATTATCCTTCCAATAAAGCCAAATTTATGGACATTAAAACGATTTTCTTGTGTTTTATTTCAATTCGAAGTTCTATACCTCTAAAAAAAACACCCTATATATCTTCTATATATATAAAATCGCAGTGTGTGTTTGTTATTAACGCATGATTTGTGGAACTATAAGACCTGTGAAGCTGAAATTTTCAACACAGATTCGGGTCAATAACGGGTAGGTTTTCGTTTTGCGTCAGGAACAGAGAACAAAATGAACAAAAATAACTAAAAAAAGACAAAGGAGAACGAAAAAGAACAACTACACTGAACTAGTTCATATTGTTCACTTAGCAGAATAGTTCAATTGAACTAGTTCGTTCATTAATAGCACAACTCTAGTGTATATGTACATATATAGTACATATTTTACATTTAAATACATTATGTATTACTTTTTGTAAATTTCAGTTTGAGTGCATCCCTCGTTCACACATTTACGCAAGTTCGAGCGGCAGCTTTGCGTACCATCCGGTATGTCCTGAATACTATAAAAGATGTTAAAGTTTTTAATTCTATGCAGTTACCACATCTTGTATGTCGATCTATCGACTTAATGCTCAAAAATGATGATGAGCGGGTGCAAGCTTTGAAATTGGTGAGTTTGAGATACATTTATTTATTTATTAATAGATATTCTACAAAGTAAATTTGGTTGCACAAACATGGTCGGAGTAACTAGACCATATGTCCAAGATATTATTAAAAGTATTTTAAAAAAAGTTTTTGTGACTGACTATACACGACCTATGCGTTCACATAAGATATATATATGTACATATGTATATGTTGCAGAGCTGTAAATGAATCGTCCTTTAGGATTTTAATACGTTACGAATTAGCGAAATTTTGAATTAATTCTATTCACAACAAAAAAGAATTAATTCAATTGAATTTCATTCAAATTTGAATCAATTCAAACAATTCCTTTCCAATTCAAATGAATTTGTAAAATGAGTTGCAATTCCTTTTCATTTCAAATGAATTTGTTAAAGTGAATTGCAATTCATTTCATTGATTGTCAGTTCATTCAAATGAATTACAACAATGAATCGATTAAATTCAAATGAGCTAGTAATGAATTGCTAGTTATTTTTTCTAATTCATTTGAATTAATTCAAAATTAATTCAATTCAAATGTATTGGAAATGAATTGCAATTCACTTTGACAAATTCATTTGAACTCGAAATGAATTGCAATTTATTTGACAAATTCATTTGAATTGGAAATGGAAATTGACTAAAATTTCTTTCAATTCATTTTTTTGTGTGAAACTTTGCTAATTCAGTGCATGAATAATTCTCGAATTAATTAAAAAATTAATGATTCATTTACAGCTCTGATATATAGTTGTCGTATTTAATATTTTCGAATTAATCGTAACCGACAAAAATTACAGTTTTCAGGAGAAGGCTTTTCTATAATATTCAAATATATTTTAAGCTAAGCCTAGACGATATGTTGAATCAGCAAATATATGCTTATGTTCGTATGCATTAAAATAACAACAAAACCCGTTATCAGCATATGTATATGTGCCCTTAATTATGAAAGTGGTCTAAATCATATATTTCTTTGGTCGACTTATTTAGTAGATTGCATTTGAACAATTCAAAAAATATTTTTATATTATGCAACATTTTAATTTAGAGTTGTATTAATCTCGATTAATATAAATTTATTTAATATTTGTTAAAGTTTTTTTTTTAAGATTTATTAAAAAGTGAAATTTATTTGCTGGTGGTTAAGCGATGTCTATATGCATTTCATTGTTGCTTTAACAAATCGTCAGTAGAGTTCAACCACACATTTTGAACAGTTACAAACCTCTTATCTTATGCACAAACTTCCAAAAACTATTTGAGAATTCATACATAATAATAACCACGCAAAATAAGCGTGGTATGGTGTCATAAGTAAATTGCCAAATTTAAGAGAAAATATGGCAAATGGGGCAATACTGTTCATAAATGAGCAGGGTTGAAATATCAATTCTACGTGCTATCAAATTTGCCGAATGCCGATAAGCTTGCCTACACCAAAGCATATTTATATAAAGTATATGCAGGTCTACAACAACTAAGAAAGTACAAAAACAACAGGCGATTTGTTTGTGTAAGAATAATGGATGAATGTCAAAAACAGATGGATACAACCAGAAATGGGCAACTTGCATTACTTTTGCATAAGCACTGATTGAAAAACAAAAATTTGATGCTTGTAGTGCACTACTTTTTGCACTTAAATAAAATCTCTTAAAAGTAATGGATTAATATTGCATTAGCAGCTCATCGCATGACAAAAAATACACTAATTTTGTGTTGCCACTAAGCACATCATGAAGTGATGCAATATTATTGCACTATCACATATTGTACACAGTAAAATTGAATAAAACGTGAAAATATTTTTAGGAGATAGCACAAATAAAAAATATAAAATACACTAAAGTTCATTGAGGGCACTTTTATAAGTACGTACATACAAATTAACGGAAAAAAACTGTCAATATAAATACAAACTAGATTACAGAGCCAATTTAAAAAAAATTAAAAAATTTCATACTTCAAGTACGTTGCATCTCGAGCTTATTTGAAAAACCGAGCAATTCACAAAAGATTAGAATTTAGGTTTTCGTTTATTGTAAAGTTATATCTTAAAAAATGGTGATTTTATAAACGAAAAATTCTACCGCTTGAACAATTTCATCAAGTTTTGTCTTTCTGTCGAAAAATTATAAAAAACGTAGTGATATGATTTTTCGTCTTGGATGACGATATGTACATAGGAAAAAATTTACATATTTATGTATATACGTATGTTTTTATGTATGTACACATTTACGTTATATTTTGCACTATATGTTTCACCGATAATGCAATAATATTCATAATGTGTTTAGTGGAGCAAAAAATAGTGCACTAAAAATAACAATGCAATGTTGATGAATTACTTTGAAGGGATTTTAGTAAAATGCACGAAAAATTGCACTAATATTATTAAAGTTAGTGCTAATGTAATACATTTGCATTTGCATTGATTTGGTTTATTGTGGGAAAATGGTCAATGCATTTACTTACTTAATGCAATAGTCCCAGATCTGCATACAACAAAAAGAAAATGTATGGATAGACAAAACCAAAGTAAATTTATTAATTGATAAACCTTTAATATGTGAAATAAGTATAATAAAGAATACATATGTACTTTAATAATTAAATATAATTATTTTTAATGTTTTTTTAAGTAAAAATTTATTTAAACTTTTTCACATACGTTTTCAGTATACACAATTGTGTATAACAAAGCAAAACAAAACAAAATGGCGTACAAAAATTGTAAACAACTTTTGACATTCAGGCATTCACACTACACGAGAAAAAAATTATCACCTGAGTACTTGCACATACTTTATATAAATTTACTTTGGCCTACACTTTCCAACAAATCACATATACATACATACATATGTCGGCATACATACCCCCGTATTGGGTATGTCGAGTCGAATATTCGTCTACGAGAGTTTTGTCTTAGTTTAAAAAAAACTTCTATACGTTTGCTTTAATCTAGTACGAAATTGTCGTAGACGAATATTCGACTCGACATACGCAATAATTTCTTGTACTTATGCGCACTCATACTTATTGCAATGTTGTCTATGATTCATATTCACTCGAAAGTTTGAAGTGCGCATCGAACTCATACTTAGTCCTAGTTTACACTATGCAAGTCTTATTGCTAAGCTGATTAGTTTATTAGGAGAGAGAGAAGAGGGGAAAATAAACGTTTCTGTTCCCCTCCTCTCTCTCTTATGACGTGGAAACCAAAGCTCAATCATCTCAATGAAAGCTGCCGCAAGAAGCAAGGTAAGAATCGAGACATGAGTACCAACATAACGCCACAAAAAATTCAAAATTCGAATATACGTAACAAGCGAAAATTCAAAATTCGCGATACTTTTTAAACACACCTCGTATGTCTGGTTTTGTTGAGATATATTCAATGGATCATGAGCTGTATGTACATACGGTATGTACACATATGCTATTTTATTACAAGCTTTGTTACGTATTTGGAAATTATCCTACAGCTCGTGATCCATTGAATATACATATTTCAACAAAACCACACGCAAATATAGACGATACAGGGAAATATCTTTTTGAATAAAAAATCTACGTACAACTTGCATATATTATTTAAATTCACGAACAAAATATTAGGATTCTTTTTACAAAAAAAAAAAAAAAAAAAAAAAAAAAAAAAAAAAACAGGGTTCACAACTTTCTAGTGGAGTGGATAGTTATCATTAGGGAAAGGATTTTCATGCATTTAAAAAAGCGTTTTATGTACATAAAATATGTATACATTAAAGATATAAAAATATGTATTAAAAAGTAGTAAAATATGCATTTATTAACTCTTCAACATTTAATAACATTGAAAACTTAATTCATTGCTTTCTTAACAAACATTTTGTCAAATCATGTGGAATACAAAATAAACTTAAGAACAACTTTTATTTACGTAACTGAATAAGTATTTTTGTAAATTGTCAAAAGTAAATATTTCACGTTTTTTTTTCTGAAAAAAACATTTTTATTGTAAAAATTAACATTCCACGTCAGCAAAAGTTATTGGTGCATATTTGTGGAATATTAAGTTTCTAAATTTTAGCTGATTGAACTATAGAATATTGATGCAATTTCTTGCATTTCTTAAGTCCATATTTTTTGTATAACTAATTTATTTTTGATTTCTTCACCTATTCTGCTTTTCAGAGCACAAATTTTTTTTTACAGCATCTTCAATCAATTCAGCTTGATATGTTAAAGAATCAAAACCATCATCTAAGCTATAGTGTCAACACGAAAGCTATACTCTGGGTGCACAAATATCAATTCAGTGCTTAAGTTATTTTTTTCTTAATTTAAAATTTCTTTAACTTTGTTAATATATGTAATTATACTATAGGCTGTGGGGGAATTCGTATCCCTGAATATTTTTCTGAAATTAATACGGAACCGGTTTAAAGGGGCTTTTATCCCATGCTTTTGTATATTTTTTGTATTGAATTTTTCAAATGAATTGAATTTTCATCCCGTTGAAACTGTTCGTTTTCCTCTTTTTTGTTCTTACACATTCGTAAGAATTGCAAAAATACTTTGCACTAATCAAAAAACACCAAAATTTGTTTTATAGCATGAAAAAACTAAAAAATGTATTAAATATATACATATATATATATATATATATATATATATATATATATATATATATATATATATACATATATATACTCGTATATGTATATATGTTTAATTATATCATGAAATATGCTAAAATATGTATTTATTTCATATGTGCAAAAATATGCAGTAACAAATCGATGCCATTTTGTCGCAAAATTTGTTGATTCGCAAAGGTATTTTATTTACGTTGAACTACGACCAACGACAGAAAACATGTATTTACATGAAGATCCTATCCCTAGTAATCATGCTTAGCAGCAGAATCATCAACTCGAGTATCGGAAGGGGAAAACTGAGGAAATTAGTGACAAGAAGTACACCACAGGTAGGAGTTTTATCACCTCTATTGAGCGGACGGAAGATAGTTGCTTATGAGGATGACGTGGTTGTACTGGTAACGTGAAAGTTTCTTCCCACTATCCTGCTGGGCCAGCAGCAAAGGACTGGGAGTCAACCTAGAGAAAACCGAGCTAGTCCTCTTTACCAAGAGGTACAAAATAGATAGCTTTGTACTGCCTAAGATGGCAGGGGTAGAGCTGAGACTAGCAGAGGGAGCGAACTACTTTTGTGTTTTCTTAGATAGCACGCCTTCTTGGAAAAGGAATACGCAGGAAAGCCTAAAGAAATGGCTCAATATCTACTACGCATGCAGGAACTCCATAGGAAGGAACTGGGGTCTGCGACCGAAGATAGTAAACTGGATTTACACATCGGTTGTTAGACCGGTTATTTACTATGATTGTGTGCTATTGTGGGAGGCATTGAGGAAATAAAGTTACAGTATATTACTTGCTAAGGTTCTTAGGTGTGCCTCGCTGGGCATCACTGTTGATCAGAAGAGTGCACCTCAGGCTACCTTGGACGTCATTCTTCACCTAGTTCCTAAAGAAGACTTTGTGGTGAAAACGGCGACAAGAAGTGTCCTTAGACTCGATGATGCAGCTTTGAAGAAGACAGGAATAACAGGTCACACATCAATCTTAAATGAGATCAGTTTTAGTGATCACGGATCCGTAACCCCTGGGTTTACGGACGATAAGGTCGTTGAAATTGATTTTAGTAGAACAACCTCATTGGTAATTCCGGGGTATTGGGTCAAATCCGATAGGCTTCATCGTGGGAATTCAGCGGCTTAATGACGTATAATAGGGGTACTTCTGTGTATATATGGGGGGTTATATATTACAATTGGTACAACAACTGGTTCTCCGAGTGGAGGTGGTTATAGCACCACCCTTCCTAACTTAACCTAATCATGTACGCAGATTTTTTATACAAAAGTATATTTTCTTCTATCGTCAATATCTGTGTCTAGTTTTGTTGAAATATATTCAATGGTTCTCGAGCTGAGCTGTAGGATAATTTCGAAATACGTAACAAAGCTTTTAATAAACTGGTATGTGATGGTTAGATCCTTTGGTTAAAATGTAATAAAATGTAATACATATTTGATATAGAATGCAAACGGATTATAATTATCGCTATCAAATTTTTAGCGAGAGCCGTTGAAAAAATTATGTTCAGGAAAGATGTTGTGCTATTTATTCTAAACAAAAATGGTTATGTAAAATTTTTCTGAAAAACGCCGCATTTGAAAGTTGTGATGCCAAAAGTGCTTATAGTAAAAATAGGGAATTTTTTGGGTGAAAAGTGCAATGCGCATGGCCGGTTTTCACGCTTTCAGTGCAATTTTTACACACATTTGATTTTTTATAACCATTCTATCAGAAACTGCCTGTGGAGCGAACAAAATAAATACTTTAGGCAATTTGGGTGGTCTAACGTACATATTTAAAATGTATTTATTTATTTATTCTTTTATCTATTAGATAAGAAAAATGCTTGCGATATCAGCAGAAAGTATAAGTCCTGTTTTGGTACGTTGTCTTGTGTCCCTGGCGGATACTGGAATTGAAGAAAGTGATAATTTATTACGAGCCTGTTTAGCAACACTTTGTGAGTTTGCT
Source organism: Nowickia ferox (assembly GCA_936439885.1). Taxonomy (NCBI): domain Eukaryota; kingdom Metazoa; phylum Arthropoda; class Insecta; order Diptera; family Tachinidae; genus Nowickia; species Nowickia ferox. The sequence goes on from OW387025.1 coordinate 115,976,408, forward strand.
GTTTTAAATCCAACTCTGCTTATCTGTTGCGGCGGAGTTACTTCTTTAACACGTAATGTGTTGGAATGCCACAATCCACGCATAGCAGAAAGTTTAAGTGGTGTATTATTGTATTTGCTGGAATGGCCTTACACTCGTAGTATATCAGGTGTACGTTTGGATTGTTTGGCTGCCCCCTATTGCGACTTTACATATCGCCTAGGGATTATGGATAAAAATAAGTAAGTAAATTAAATATTTACCAATATACATACATATGTACATATTTATATCCTATCGATATACAGAGATGCCCGTGAGTTACGTTATACAAGCTGTCGACTAGCATTATTGTCCGTCTTACGCAGCTGGACTGGAACCATTGAATTCTGTGATCCCAGTAAACCTTCTGGTTTAAAAGCAATAGTTGAAGCTTTATATTTGAATCAAATAGAAGTTAGGGTACGTGGAAGTTATTAGAGAGATGACGAACATTGGACATAAATTAAATGAATACATTTTTCCGATTACAGAAAGCAATATTGGAATTGCTATATGAACTCTTGGGTCTTCCACAACCAATATGGACAGAGGACTATATTGTGGCTTTGCAGGCGGTTGATCCGTCAGATTTTCAAGATAATTGGCTTTTGAGTAATGGATTTGTTGCAGCCGAGGGTCGCAGTATTTTACCCAGTTTGGCTTCTAGTGCTCCAAATATATGTGAACAACATTTGGCTTTGCAGTTATACTGCTTTCTTGAGACTGGACTCGTCAATGGCCTTGTGGAGGTCGTTGTTTCGAGTGAAACTGCAGTGTCTGTTGCTGGCACTGTACTAATTGGAAAAATACTGCATTTAATGCATACACATCTTCCAGCCGACATATGTAGTAATAGCCCAACTTTGCCGACCCTAATAGCGCACGCAACACAAGGGAATCAACGAGCCAATGCGGCTATATCGGCTTTGCAATGCTATCAAAAGATGCTTAGAAATCGACCGGCTTCGAGCAGTTTATTCTTAGATAGTATTATACAAGAAGGCTGTAAGTTTTAATTTATACACATCAAAATCGATGAAACGAAAAATCATTTGATTGATATTTTTTATTGCAGCTCTTATACATACAAGACTGTTTAGACGTGAAATAAATGGTTTACCTATTTCCACTGGATTGCAATCGCCTACAGCAAATATAACTGTTAATCCAGCTGCAAATCCACCTGCAAATTCAGCTGCAAACCAAACTGCGAATGTAACTGAAGCTGCAGCTGCAACTGCAACTGCAACACAACCTAATACTGGCGTAGCGCAAATACAACCCGAAGGCACTAAAATAGATAAAGAGACAGAATCCAAACGCGTGGATTCTGTTTCTTCTAGTGACGAGTCAAACTCCCAATCTTCATCAACGAGAAGATCAAGCTTTCGCTTAAAATGTAAATTTCTACCATTTCTGGAAAATATCAAAGCAAATCGCCTAATTAAAGACTCGAATGTTTTAAATAGTAAAGATGGTACGGGTTGGGATTGGGAGGTTATATCAACTATATTAAGAGTAAGTATATTACTTTATCTTCTTCTTCCAAGTGTTAGTTACATTGTGTAAAAAATTCTTATAGTGTAATCTTATACGAAAATTGGAAGAGCCGAATCTACAGTTCCTGAAAAATCTTATTGGTTATTTCAAACCCACCCACAATCATTTTTCACATCAAGAACTAGTGCATGGGAAATCATTGCCCATTTACGTAAAAGTTGGCTTAGATTTAATTGATTGGTTATTGGCCATTAGCCCCTTCGAAAGTATTCGATTATTGACCGACTTTTTTACGGATGTGGCCACCCAATTGTTGGCTGTAACGACATCAAACCGGGCTCACGATTGCCTTTTCAGTCCCCAACATATGACCAACACCATGTGCCAGCAATATTTCTTACTTATTGGACGCATGTGCCGTTCACCGAAGGGCATCAGTATTTTAACAAATACAGCTGTATTTGAAAAGTAAGCGTTTTTCCATTGATATTTTTGTATTAATGCTTCAGTATTTTATATATATATATATATATATATATATATATATATATATATATGTTTCATTGTTTCAGTCTTATAAATTTGGTAGAAAATACAGTCCATGTGTGTTACGTTAAGCTAACTGTTTCAGCTTTAGATTATACATTGGAATCCATCACACGCAAGGTATTAGAAAGTGCGTTGACGTCTGCAAAGACCCGAAGTGGCCGCCTTTATTCTACTCAATTTTTAGTAGTTTTGTTACGTTCTCGAATACCAAACTTCGAAGTTTGGGGTATACCGTTGATTATACAACAAATGAAAGATCCCGATCGCAGTGTTGTGCTGGCTGCCATGGATGTTCTGGAGGAAGCTTGTCATGAAAAGGTATATTTTAATACATGCCTGCTTGAAATATTCATTACTTCTTTTATTTTGATTTCAGTATTATCTTGAAGAAGTTGTTAGTTTGTGGCCAAATATTAAATCTTTAGGCGATATGGGGCGAGTATTAATGGCACGATATTATTCACTACCTAGAGGTCTGAACCAGCCAAAAGCTCGTATAAAAGAAGAAATCGAGTACTGGAAAAATGGTTACAATAAGAGGCGAGCGCAAAATTCTTTCAAATAAGTTATACGAAAAGACTGGACATTCTAGATCGGTTTTTCTAGTTTATCGGTCTTTTTGTACGACTGAAAAAGAAAAGAACTGCTTTAATAATATTCCTATTGTTGTTTTTTTTTTATTTTATATTTACAAAAACAAACAGATACGTAATGCTGGTTGAAGCTGACACACATTCTAGCTTGACATTACATAATCGTAATGAAGACGGTTACTACAGTCGACGAAATTGCAATACACGGCCATTAATTATACCTCCAAATATACCGGCTCATTTGTATGGGCAGATGGTGCAAACAGCGCAGGGAACAACTGCATTGAAGAAGTTTGGTGATTTACCACATTTGATGGAAGTTGTAAGTCGTGGCAAATGTTCAGATGAATCAGAATGTCTGGAACTAAAGGCAGCTTTATGGGCCATTGCTCATGCTTCTACACATTCGAATGGAATTGAATTCCTTTTAGAATCTGGAAACAGGTATCTTCGTATACATATATTGATTGTAATTTGCCTTTTGCCTACATTTCGATTTGATTTTTTCAGAATATATGAAAGGTTTGTTTACTTGACGACAAAATGTGAGGTATATTCGATACGTGCGACGTGTTTTAACTCACTGGGTCTCATAGGTAGCACTACTGCTGGCGCTAACATTTTACTTAAATTGAGTAAATATTCAAAAACGGAAGATGTATTAATTATACTCATTTAAAAATATTCTTCTCTCCTTTGCTTTAGATTGGTTAAGTGTTCGACATGACCGAAATACTGTGTGGCCTGTTCACCATCCAGAAGACTGGGTGTTAGGTAATTACACACCCATGAGACATCATTATGAAGATATGCCTCCTTACAATTATAGCGGGCTAGAAGATCAAATTGATGGTTCCTATTATACTGGCAGCTACTGGAATTTACTATTAAGTAGTACTAGCACTAACCGTGATGCAGCTGGAGCGGCTAGTGCCAGTTCAGAGGCTCAAGATGCTAATACTACCACAGATAGTATAAAGACATTGGGAGAAGAGGTTAGTGGATACAATATCTCACAACTAATTAAATTTAGTTCGCCTCGAACTAAAATTGAGAAGGCATCTTCTAAGCAGGTTGCACCTACAAGTATTGCTCCTGGTGGCATGAGCATAAGTTGTACTGGCGGCAGCAGTGGAAACGTTTTACAGCCTTCCACCAAATCAAAAACTTTGCCAGAAGGTTCCTATTTACGTCACAGCAAACATCAACGCTCACTTTCTGAGTCTAAAACTACTGACGCCATAAGTATTTTGAGCTCTGGTACAGGAGTTGTACAGACATTGAGTACCGGCTTTTATCATTCTCATCGGACTCGTTACAACTCTTGTACTGATTCAAATACATCTGGTGTAAGTAGTTGTGAATCTGTTACAGGAAGAGCGGCAGCAGTAGGGTAAGCAACACAACATTGATCTACTAACAATTTAATATAAGTGCAACAATTGTAATGGCATAATTAATTTTTCTAATAGAGAATTTCAACAATTTCCTCTCAGTCCCATACCCAGTATGTCTAATCTTTTGGAAATTCCGTTGGGCCAATCATCTATACTTCGCCGTACTTCATTGGTAGGGAATGCCATCAGTCCAGTTGATATTAAAGGATATGCTCAATTGCGCTCCTTACGGCGACATTGCCGACCGGTTTTATCTGAATCAGCAGCAGAACTTTATGATATAGTTGATCGCATGGAACTGCTATCGTTTGCTTCATTTCGGCCTCGAAAGTCATCATTTGGAGATTCCCAACGAAAAATTAAAGTTCGAAGCTTGGATCGACAGACCTCTTTAAGAATGTTTGCGTAAGTTTGGTTTTGACATTACATACATATGTACATATGTACTGGAATTATTGAAAGTATGATTTTCGTTTACTTTACTTCTTTAGACATTTAGACAGCGAAGAATTGCAGGTACCATTGCCGTCATTAAATGTGCCAAAATTTTTTTCGCAAAATGACTTGAAAGGACCTTGTTATGCTGGTTAGTTTTTTATTAAATCAATAATGAAGTGCCTTGTCATTAATGAATTTTAAATTTATCAGGAATAAGCTTGCCAAAAAACCTTTTAGATATGTTCCCTACTCGCAATCTTTCACGAACATACGTTTCACAAGATATTCACGACCAAGATTTAGTGAATATTAATTTGTTTTCATCTAAACAACAATACCTTAACGATTCCGTTTATAATGAAGGTGGTGATGAATCTTCTGTTATATCATCTCTCTCAGATGTTTCTTCAGTAAGCAAGCGTTCTAAGTGGACTGGGCCCAAACACGGACGCAGTAATTGTTTGCATTGCTGTCGTCTGCGCAGGCTGCAGCGATTTCAGAATCAAACTCGTACAGATGGCGGAGCATCATCAACGACGTCGTTATGTGAAATGTACACAAATGCTTCCGCGGCATTAGTAGCAGCGGGCATACAGGCTACGGTTGCATTAGCTAGAAAAGGTGGAGGATCAAGCTCAGCCGCAGGTGCAGGAGTCCCTTCGAATAAGCAAGCTTTACAACAACATCACAATCAACAACAGCAACAGCAGATGAGCAATACTTCTTCAATACTGCGTCCTGATTTGCAATTCCATTCGCCTGAAAGCATTTTAAGCGAAGAAAGCTTACCAGATAAATTAACCGCAAACATTCTTTATAACGTTCAACGTTTAGCAAACCCTGTTAGTGCTAAACAATCCAAAATGGCGCTATTGGAGCTTAAGCAAAAGCATCCAGCTTCTTTTCAAGACATATGTCTATACTCCGAGGTATGCCGAACATTGGGACGCAGTAGTTACCGAATGAATGCGAGGCGCTTCTTGCAAGAGTTATTTTTAGATTTGGACTTCGATTCGTTCTATAATGAGCCATTTGACATAATTAGCAGAAAGGAGAGAGATTCTTTGAAAAACCTTGAAAATAAAGAAAGGCTTGTTGGAGCAGATAAATTATCTTTTCTAAAGGAACGAATGAAAAGAGACTTAAATTCTTATAACATGCACCTTGACAACAATTCTACAGACTCTCGGGTAGAAACAATTCAAACAGCAATTACAGGAAGTAATAATGTGATAGTGATTGGATCTCAAACGTTAAAAAACCATAAAAAGTCGCAACCTTTAGCTAGTGTTTATGAAGCGAGTTGTGAAAACTTAGTTCTAGATCCATCACCTCGCCTTAAAAAGTCATCAATTCCAGGAAAAGTAATCACTTCAAAAACAAATTTCAAAAATATTGCTATTGAGCCACCAACAGCTGTACCACCGAATTTGACCGAATACAATACTGAACTTAGGATAACATCGGATGATGACGATGATGAATATGAAAATGACGTTACCGAAGACAATGCAAATACCAATTTCCTGTCTGCTCAACTGCAAAAGCAACCGTCTAGCGATGAAATTGATGGCGTTTTTGCGCGTTCTTCATCGTCAGTGTCCAATCCCCCTCCCGCCTCTTCTTCAAATGTATTGCATTCAATACATTCAAATACTGCCTTTCCTTCTAAAAACAACTACCAGCCTTTAAATAGCAACAATAGTTATATGCATAATTCGACTCCTCTCACATCACCTCCTCTCTTAAAACCAATAGAAAATGAAAATACCAAATTTCGTAGAGGCCGGTTTTATACTCTAGAACTAGACTTGAGCTGTACTAAGAATAAGTTTCCTATAACTGATAGAACAAAGGCAAATATTTATTCTGGTTTTGTTCCGAAGACTGCATTCGAAAAAAATTTAACAGCACTGTCTCCATCATGTTCGTTATCCATTACATCGCCCATTAAGACAATAACAGCAAGCACCTCGCTACTGAGGCAGCACTCCTTAGGCTCTGAGTCCTCTTCGACCTACAAACTTCCTGTTTCTCGTTTCTCGTATACTCACGAAATAAATCCATTGCCATCAATATCAACAACAACTATGAATACCATTTGCACATCAAACGACTCTATTAATCCAAAGTATTTAATAACCAAAAGCTTAGCAGCATCCTTAGCGCAGCCTTTTGGAACGTTATACTGTGAAAAACGTTTACAATCGTCCAAATCTGAAGCTGTATTGATCCAAAATAATTCGCTTATCACCGTTACTTCTGGATCACTACCATCATCGTCTAAAGCTGGTAAAGTAGATAGCAATGCTGGATCTAATGATGCTTCATGTGCTGCAGCTAGTAAAATTAGTACGAATTCATGTTCTTTATTCAGTTATGAAAAGCAGTCATAATTGAATATCATTCTCTATTTATTAACTCAAATAATAATTACCGAAATGTAAATCATTTTATTACTAATTAAACGCGTATATTTAAACTTGTAAATATGCGTCCATACATACATACATCCCTCATATGTATGTATGTAAAAGAATCAGTATGAACTCTTTACCGACACAATTTTATAAAACGTACAAATTACACAAGTTTTTATTGGATGTCAGAGAAATGCATTTGGTAAATCAAAAGGCAAAAAAAAAACAAAGATTCTATTTCCAAATACGCAAGGAAATATCTCAATAGACTATCTAGTGAAGCTCCCTTTAATTTTTCTGTTTTTAAACATTGCCCCGAGTTATAAAATCTCAATATAAACACACGTTTTGTTACTCATAACGCTTTCCAGTATTATATCTCTTGAATTATTCATGCTCAAATATTTATGGCTTTAACAACTTTTTAGTTGCAATTTTTATTTTGGCTAAAAATTCGAATTGAAAAATAACCAATAAAATTAAATTTGCAATAACTAACTTTCGCAACAAATATTACATATGTATATATGTATGTACATACATACATACACATGTATGTACAGTGGAAATGATTGAAAATTATAAATTTTATATGTGATATCTTATTTGATATGATATGATTAAAAAATTATGACCATTCAACTACGAAAATTCTTTCTATTACTTCTGTAGCTTCTTGAAGGAGTTACATTATGGTTAAGTGAAAATAAAATAATAAACTACCAGTGATTTCACATATTACGTTCTAAACGAATTCATGTTATTCTTTAACTATTGATAATAATTATCGCAATAAAAATATAGCAGTTCATTAAAAAAATATACTCGTATGTATCTGTGTACATAGATGTGTATATTCGATCAAGCTCCGAACGAGTAACCTGTAGAATATAAAAACACAAACCAAATAAAACGAAACAGAGCTAGAACAAAATTGGAGTAACACATAACTGAAGTAAATTAACTTAAATGCCAATAGTTTACGTTTTTTCTAAAGCCTTTAGTACACGGCATGTAAAAAGCCACATGCGTATGTGGCCATGACGTCACGGGAATTTTCAGCATGTTTGTTGAATTTTTTAAAATTACTAGTACTGGCTACATGCCGTAAAATTTTGATAGTATTTTTCTTCCAAAATACAATTGTGACACGTAGCCGAATGGAACACATTTTCTGAGGCAGCACATCTGTAACCATGTGAATATCTACATGTACATAGGTACATATATTAATCACAATGGACCCAATTGGGTCTCCGAGTGGAGGTGCGGTATAGCACCACGCTTCCTAACCTATGTACATATCGTTGGTCACAAGTAGAAAGGCCCGAACGCAAATAACTGTAACTTTATAGAATGTAAAAACATAATAATAAACAGTACAACTGCTTGTACAACTGCGTTGTAAAACTGCTTGTAAAAGCGTTATTTTTTGCACTACAGGTAACCCTCCTATAACGCGTATTCCTATAACGCATTTTCGCTCCAACGCAGTTCCCAAAATGCTGTGTAACCCTCCTAAAACGCGTATTATTTTATCGCGTTTTCGCTCCAACGCTGTTTGATTTAACAAGTATATACAATCAAAACGTTCGAGAGAAATCATAATAAGTGATGAGGAGGAGGTTATGGCTCTAAATATTTTGGTTTTAATTTTTTTTTAATTTTATTTTTGTTTTGTTTTTTAAATATAAATAGAGTGTTATCAAATTACATTCTTAGGAACCTAATGCTAGGAACACAACTGGGACGAACGACGAATTTCATCCACGTCGACGAATTCGTCAATAAGCATTCGCTGCGCAAATTCGTCGTGTGAAACACAATAACGACGAATTTACTCAGCGAATTCTGCTCTCATAATTGATTAAGTTGTTGGTTTAGGCCATGTCAGATACAACTTTTGCTTCGCGTTGCGTTGAAGATTCGCTTTGACATCTAAGATGAAATGTACATGCTTATATGAAACATGTCACATAGTGTACTTTTAAGGCAAAGCGAAGCGAAAAGTTAGGCAACTCTCAACTTTTTGCGTGCTTTGACAATCAGTTGGTATAACTATCTTATTTTGTCTGGCCAAACTCGCATGAAAATATGAAGTTTCGTTAAACTTTTGATAAATTTACATAAAAAAAAAACGAGTTGGTGGTATCAGAGTAACCGAATTGTGTTGTATTTTATGCATTAAACAAAGCAGTAAAACAAAATTTGAGTGTTGTCAAAGTTTTTATTGTGTCATACACATTTTGCTTTACGATTTTCTGCCAACGTCACGCAAAGCGTTGAAATTGTATCTGACACCGCCTTTATTGTGTGTGCAAAGAGAGGAAATTGTTTTTTCGTCGTTCCTCGGTGTACAAAATATAAATAAATCTATCTCAGTGTTTGTCACGCACGACGAATTTCGTTCGACGGCGGTGTTGTGCTCATTTTCATATGCGCAAATGTATTTTATTTCTGATGACGAAAGTTTGCACCAAAAAATTCGTCGTTCGTTCTAGTTGTGTTACTAGCATAACTCCCGCGTTGTAGGAGGGTTACCTGCATTGCAATAAATTTTTGTGACGAGGTGCATTTGTGTAAAATGTATTGGAATCACTGAAAAACACAATTTCGTGAAAATACGAGTAAGGGCCTTTCTACCTGTAACCATCGATATGTTACTAATACACAGCATGTAGCAAATGTTTTCTTCGTGATTACCTCAAAATTACAACAAAGGCACAAGCGCATGTGATTTTTTATATGCCGTGTACTATAGGCTTAATTTTAATTACAACTGAAATTAATATCTGTCCCTCCTTATTTATGATGCTATGATTTACCGTTATTCCATTTTACTTCACAATGAAGCACTTGCAATACATTGCTGTAACAAAAATTTTTTCAACTGACCAATAAAATCAGAAAAACCTATGAATATTGGTTTTCATCAGCTATTCAAATTATTTAATACATATGTACATATGTACATAATTATGAATTCCTAAAATAATATGCGGATACTATTATTGTCTTACTGCAGCATTACACTTCCATACATAAATTTGAAAACAATTTTATGTAAATACATACATACATACATGCATATGTATGTGAAATATATTTTATTTGGATAAATATATATGTGCATGATGTTGTCAGTGCAGTTAAAAATATTTGAACACTTCTCGCAGGGATTTGCGATGATCTTTGAAAATCCATATTAAAGTTAAATAATATTAAAAGTCTTCGGCTGAACTTCATTTTTTATATTTTGATGAATAATTAAATTTTTATCAAATATGTACTACAAACATATCGTTACCTTAATATAGAAAGGCCCTAATCCATTGTTTTTGGGAAATCGAGATTTTTGAATTTTTCGATACTTTAATGCTCCTCTATCGAAAAATACAAAAAACTCGAATTAAAAAAAAATAATCAGGTACATATGTGATGAAAAACTATTTAGACACAAAAACAATTTGAAAACGATAAAAGGTGTGATATCTTTCCTATAGTCGTTTTTCCATAATTTTAAACTTGCTTTTAATAGTTTTTCCAAAAATTTTTGATAAATTTCTTTTCACAGCCCTATTGTGTGGTTTATATTTTATCTTCTAGTGTGCTTTTTGTTTTGAAGAGATGTGATGAATTTGGATCAGTTTTATGTATCATTTTTTAAGGCCATCTTAAGCTACTGACTTTTAAGAAGCGCACTAGAAGATAATATATGAACAATATAGTACGGATGTGAAAAGAAATTTTTCAAAATTTATTGCAAAAATTATTAAAACCAAAATATTAAATTACTGACAAACAGACTATAGCAAACACATCGTTTTCAAATTGGTTTTGTGTCTAAATCGTTTTTCATCACATACCTGACTGAGTTATTAAGGTAACGTTATGTGCATACATACATATCGTTACCTTAATAAGGAAAGGCCCTAACTCACTATTTTCTTGTATATGTACATATATTTCAATAGAAAAACAGCTAATGTAGTCAGGCATAAGCGGTTCGTGTAATCTTAAATATGAAAAAAACGCCAAAAAATCAGTTAATCTATTGGTGTCAAAACCAGGGATCGCAAATAACGATTATTTTCCAAATTTAAACTGAAAAAATCACAATAATAGAGAAGTGCTACGGGCACAAGGAATATACCACAATACTCCATGTTACATGGACTACCTATAGATGCAATGATTTTTATTTTTTTAATTTTTATTTATTCCTCACAAAATAAGAGTTATTTCTTGATTTTTATTTATTCCTCACAAATAAGAGTTATTTTGTGACTTTTATTTATTCCTCACAAAATAACAGTTATTTTGTGATTTTTACTTATTCCTCAGAAAATAAGAGTTATTTTGTGATTTTTATTTATTTCTCACAAAATAACAGTTATTTTGTGACTTTTATTTATTCTTCACAAAATAACAGTTATTTTGTGACTTTTATTTATTCCTCACAAAATAACAGTTATTTTTTGATTTTTATTTATTCCTCAGAAAATAAAAGTCATTTTTAAAATGTGTTTATTAATTAATTTAATTTAACAAATAAGAGTTTTTGCATGGACTCTGGCGATAAATTCGATCTTAAATCTGTCAATATTAATTTTAGCGCAGAAAATGCTCTTTCTACAGAGACTTGTGTTGCTGGCGTGCTATGCAAAACCTGTGCCAATCTGTACAGGTATGGATATATATATTTTTTTTCCTCCCAATATTTCATTACATCTGCATCCACGTCAATGGGCTTAGGATTGTAATTGTCTATTTCGCTTATCGCCCTTTTCATTTCCTCCTCCAGATCACCATCTGAGTCTTCATCCTCTGAATTTACTTCAATAGAGTTTAAGAACTCGTTTAATAATGAACACGTGTTTGTGTCTTCAGACGACGGTAAAGCATCTGGTGTTTCAGCGTTTGAAGATGATGGTAAGTCAGAAGACTTTTGCGTTGCATCATTCTTCACAAAGAGTAAAATTTATTAAATTCATGTACATTAGACCACCCAATGGGCCGAAGTTTTTACTTTATTCGCTAAAGCCCATATGACATTTCATTTTTCTTTCATTTATCAAGTTTCATTTATCAAGCTGGTAACTCTTATGTGTTAATTATGAAGGTGTTGAGATATTTAGTACATTAAAAAATTTTGACAAATCAAAAAATATTTTTATGTTATGCAACAAATTAATTATAAAATACATAAGAACCGGTCTTAAAACCCTAACCAGCACAAAAATGTGTTTTTCGGACAAAATCCGTACCAAATATAAGAAATCCGGTTCCAAACCGGATAAAAATATCTTATATTTGACGCTGGTAATGTAGCTTTCCATTGGTGAAAGAATTTTTAAAACCAGATGAGCGGCTTGGGCGTGAAAGCTTAGCAAAAAACAAACTCACTTTCTTATAAATTGGTTGTTTTTGTAAATGAAATAAAATTATTTGTAATAAAAAATATCAAATTTGTTTTTTTTTCAATTTAAATAGGCATATTTTGTAAAAAATTTCATTTCTACACGTTTCCAAATTGTATGAAAAATAATGACAATTCGTTACAAACAATATCTTTTTCATACAAATTTCAAAAGGAAAAAATTATTGTACGAATATATGCAGAATCTATACTAAAGTCTCTATTTTTCATTTTATTTACAAAAACACTGAGTTATTTTTTTATATTTTATTTACTGCCAGTTCATAGAAGCCATGTAAAAATTCTTGCTTGGCTATTTATATTGAAAACACAAACAAAGCACTCAAAATTTGTTTTTGATTTCAATGTAAATAGCCAAGCAAGAATTTTTACTTGACTTCTATGAACGGGCAGTTATTAGTTTAAAAATGACTTTTATTTTCTGAGGAATAAATAAAAATCAAAAAATAACTCTTATTTTGTGAGGAATAAATAAAAGTCACAAAATAACTGTTATTTTGTGAGAAATAAATAAAAATAAAAAAATAACTCTTATTTTCTGAGGAATAAATAAAAGTCACAAAATAACTGTTATTTTGTGAGAAATAAATAAAAATAAAAAAATAACTCTTATTTTGTGAGGAATAAATAAAAATCAAGAAATAACTCTTATTTTGTGAGGAATAAATAAAAGTCACAAAATAATAGTTATTTTGTGAGGAATAAATAAAACTCAAGAAATAACGATTAAAAAGTAATTTTTAAAATAAAAATTATAACCGTTACGGTCCCTGGTCAAAACTGAAAACTGTGGTCATGTTGTACACTAACAGCCTTATGTATAACAAAAAACTTCATGCCATTTAGCATAAATGGAAAATTGAACATGATCTTAACGAGTTCCTTCCTCCATACAATTTGGCATTAAAAACCGCATAATTTAGTTTTAACCCACTATTCAATAATCCTGTGATTTTTAATGTACAGTATGACGTTTTTTGTTATACCTAAGCCATCAAACAAATGCACTTCTTATGTTAAAAAGAATAGTAACGGTTTTGTTTTGAAAAATTTTAAATGTTATGGTCAGTGCTATAAAGCAACTAATTTTATGTGAAAAATACCGAAACATACATACATCACATTACCCATCTAGAGTGAATAAATATTTATCTGGACTGTAATAAGGATTTCACATTCGATTCGAGCAAGAACAATTGTTTCTTTTTTCAGCAAAATGAAAACGGACTAGTGATATGTAAAGTTTTCTGTTATATACTATACAACAATGTATCATAAATTGTTTCATCATAGCAATTTTTTAATTCCTATTAAATTTACCACATGAAATAATATTAAAGTTATGTTACCTATTAAACTCTAGCATTCTTGTATTATTTATATTTAAATTAAAAAACATTAATTTAGAAGTGAATAAAAGATAAAGAATACGTTAAGATCTTAAACTATGTATTAAAATTTAAGCAAAACATAAAATATTTGTAAATTTTTAAAAATTATAACAAAAGAAAAAATATAATTGCGATAAAATGGCTAATTCTTTAATTTTAGTCCTAGTTTACACTATGCAAGTCTTATTGCTAAGCTGATTAGTTTGTTGGGAAAGAGAGACGAGGGGAAAAGAAACGTTAGTTTTCCCCTCGTCTTTCTCTCCATCAAACTAATCAGCTTAGCAATAAGACTTGCATAGTGTAAATATGGACTTAATGAAATTTATAAGAAATCATATCAAAACTAACTTCTATGAGGATCTGAAGTCAAGCGTGTTTTTTTTTTAAATGAGTGCTTTTCATATAAATTTTCTACTCAAGTTGACCGCCCGCCTTGTGGAAACAGGGAGTTAATTTTACTTTCAAGAGTTGGATAAACAAGATATTTGTATGAAATTTTTACACAATATAAAGTCCTGGTTCACACACATCAAGTTTACCTGATCAGCTTTTGTTCAAGTTTCTTTTGAACCTGCATTTGCGTTCATACACTCCGTCAAGTTTGTTTCATCAAGTTTTAACAATTTGCGTTGTCGTAGAGTATGACAAAAAAGAAACTTGAATGGTACGGTCAAGTCTGTACCCCTCTCCATTCTCTTTTCCTCTCTCTCTCTCTCTCTCTGTCCTAAAAACTCAAGACTTGACGAGTCAGACCTGACGTGTGTGAATCAGGCCAAAGAACGGTATGAGGATTAATTATGCATCACTAATGCTATGTTTCTACTACGAGTTGAATCACATGCTTCGCTTCCTCACTCATGTTTATGAATCATGCCGTTTACACGGATTCATATTGAATCTACTTGATTCGCTCTCATAATTTTGTATGGCGAAGCAAGTTGATTCGCTCAATATTGGGGTGTGAAGCATGAATAGAGAGCGAAGCACGTATCTATAGTGGAAACATACTATATACTATAGAAATATTTCGATGACTGCAATTTTTTGCATATGCTGTTAGCATATGACAACTAGAAAAACAAAACGAAACGGGATGTGCCACCATAAATTGCGCCAATACTTCTTTTTGCTTCCCATTTACTTTATTTGTATTTGTTCTGGAAGCGATTTTCCCTTATTTATTTTTTTGCACTGTCTACTGGGCAATCTTTGTCTGGATATTCACTTTCCCTAAAAACAATTAAAATTATATTTTCTAAACTAATGTGCAGTTTCTACAAATCAGACAGACGACTCGTCTAGAGAATTTATATGAAAATCACTAAAAAAATTAGTGTTTTTCATATATGTCTGGGTTGTAGAAATAGGGGATAATTTTGCGAAATATAATATCAGGAAAATTCTTACATTTTTAATTATTTCTTCCTCTTTTCCTTTCTTTTGATTCTTTGGTTTGTTTCGCGGCAAAAAGCTAGAGTTTACTTGTTTTCGATAGTAGATTACCAATAGAGTGCAACTTCGAGTAGATACGTTTCCATACCGATTGCCGTGATCCACGTCGACAACAGTTGGATGACAAAGTACTCGATTTCGAAAGCAGGTGACTTACGACTTTTTGATATTAGAAATATGTATGTATGTATAAGTGAGTATAAATGTACATACATACATATGTAAGTATATACATATTTATACGAATACACTCGTACATACATACATACTATCCATGTATATATTTATTTTAGTCTTTCTGAAACTTCTAATTAAGTACGTAACGATTAATAATAGTGTTTTTCATAAATTCATATAAAAAGTTATTAAATGGCTACTTATTACATTCTAATAGCCTCATGCATAACGAAAAACTGGCATGAAGTTAGAATAAAAGGCAAAATTTAACATGGTCTTAACGAGTTTTGCCATACAATTTTATTTAAAAAGCACGATAGGATTTAATGGTGGATGTGTGTGCCAGGTTTTCTTTATGCATAAGGCTGTAAATATTTTTTATAATTATACTCAAGGCGAATTCATATTAGGTGGTCTCAACTGCTCAGGTGAGCACCTACATATGATCAAAAGTATAAATTTTTCAAAGCGAATTGAGCGGATTATACCTTATATAAATTTGCCTTGATTATACTGTTTATTTATAATACCTCAACAAAAGTTTAATGTTTCTTAAGGAACTGTTTTTTTAATTTTTAAGATAAAGCTACAATTATTTGATATTTTTGAAATGATGAATTTAATAATCTAGCTTAGACTTTAGTATTTAAGTACATATGTATATATTTAGTATATGTATGGATGTATGTACATATGTATGTGTGCACGTATGTATGGGTTAATTTGGAAAAAGTTTTTAAATCCTTTACAGCCGCATTGACGAACTTAGAAAGTTATCAACAATTTCGGCATTTTGATCATTCTAAAATATGGTCTAGGCCCATAAAATTTTAATTTCAATAAAAAAGTATATTTTCGACTACATGTCGTTTACGATAAAATCGAAAATAAGGTTTCTTTTAAGACAATCTAATAGATATTGTTGGCAAGGTAGTTTTGCAACGTTGAATGTAAAATTTTTTATAGTTTCATTAATGGAAATGTTATACAAATTGTCAGTTTTACAGGGACAAGGAAAATATGAGCGAGTGTCACTCTTGTTGTCATGTATGAACTTATGCCGAGTACAGACTATGGCAGTGTGTGACATCGCAATAGAGTGTACTAGTGGCAACGTTTGTGATTTCCGATATTTTTTGTTGTGTGGCATTGCTTTCCATATGAAAATACTCGGCATTAGCGACAATTTGTTTCGAAAATTTCCTCACTAATCTGTTTGAGCTGTCGCCAACAGGTCCTCCACGCCTTTCGTGCATCCGTCTTGCATGTCATATGAAAGACATGCCCAACTTTAATAATTAATGTCAATTATGCAAGTTTGTTTCCAGAGAGATTGTCTCACAATTCAACTATACACACACATACATTCATACATACTATGTATGTTCATACCCAGTCAGCATGTGGAAGATTGTTTCACCAAACTGAGTCTTTTTCGACTACCTTAGATGCTAAAAAATTTATTAATCAGTTCCGTAATTAAAATAAGACTCGAAAATGATTCCCACAAATGCTTAGAATTGATAATGCAGATGTTCAAAATTTGACTGTTTGACAAAGCATTGTTTTGGAGTCTTTAGAACTGGATAATTTTTAAGATTTTGAAGCAAGTGAGTTTTGTAAATTTACTTTTATTTCTGTCAGTAAATTCATGCAGTAAAGAGAAAATATAACAGTGTATTAAGTCTGTTATAAATAAGTGTGTTTTTTTACTTTTGTAGTAAAATGCAGTAAATGAGTAGTTACTACAAAAATTTTAAAATTTACTCTCAAAAAGAGTTGTTGCCGAAAAAAGTACGCGAACAGAAAATAGTAAAAATAAGTAAGATTAAGGAAACAGCTAACTCCAATTCCAAATAGTGCTGAAAAATACATATATGCACTTTTGACTATTTAAATCTTTTTCTTATTGGTACTCGATACAATATTTTGTATAACATGACCAATCTAAGAATAAATTTGTAATTTATTTTATGTAATATTTGCAATTAATTTCTTCTTGATTTTCTGAGTTGTTGTTGATTAAATTTATTAAAAATTACATGACTGCTTGTTAATGTTACTGACTACCTTAAAATCAAGTGCAGTACTAAGTAACCAGATACTTTACAGTTATACAACTCTGAATAATTAAAGTCATCCACAAAACAAAAGAATTAATAAATTAAATTATAAAATATGTATATTAACAGTTATTATTACCATTCTTTATAAATTATCTATTTTGTAATGACTTCCACAATTTGTACTTAACCTTTTCTAAAATTTTTACACTTTCCGTTTGCTTACTTTTTGTTTGTTTACATTTTGAATCATATACTTTCATCTTTTTAAACTTTACTACGACAAATTTCTGCAGTAAAAATTTGCAAAATACTCAACCAAGAACTGTCACTTTACTCTCTCAATTTGTTTTCTCATTTACTCTATTTTGGGTAAACGAACGCAATTCAGTAAAATGCAGTAAAGTTCAGTAAAAATGTGTAAAAACTTTTGAGTACGCGAACGCAATTAATATTTTTAAAATTCAAAAAAAATGGATTGAAAAGAAAATGTTCTAAGAGTTATTGAATCTGGACAAACCACAAACGACAAAACGATTCGAAATAGACTCGTAAATGGCCAGTTATTTGATTGAAAAATGACTCGGAAAAGATTCGGAATTGAATGATTGGAAGTACCATGATAAAATTAGTCGTAATTGATCAGAAACGCGGGTCATAAAATACTCTTTTAGAAGAGTCGGACAAGGTACTATTTTTTCCCAAGAACGAGCGCATAAATCATTATTTTAATCGAGCAGAGGAGTCGAAAAAGACTCGTATGTGATCAATGATTTCGTAAAAAGCTGACTGGTTATTTTATTACTCATACAAAACAAATTTTTAATATTTGATATAATAATCAAGGGATGAAATTAAAAACTAATGTTTTACAACCGTAAGACTTTTCTGTTGCGCTTTAAATCAATTATGGCCAAGCAAAGTTTATTCCAGTCATTTCGTAAAATTTATTATTAAAAGGCCTATAAAAATCACGCAGTCTTTCAATTGCGTCAATTTCTATATGGGGATGATTTCGTCCTTTGGTTTTGCCTAAGCAATGTGGCGTTGAACGTGCTTCTGATTTAAATAAGCAAGGAAATCCTTTTGTGGCATTAAAATAAAAATGTTTTTCAGTAACTATCCTTTTTAGTCCCAAGAAGTCTTGTACTCTTCCTATTTCGTAAGCAGGATCCATAATTAAGCGTTCGCCACTTATGAAGAGCAATTGCGACAGCTGAAAAAACTGTAACCATTTCTCAAGGTACCGAGAATACACTCCAATTTTGACAGGTCCCCAGTTAGTATCAACCACTGCGTAACTTCCATTTATGAAGGCCAGTTCTTCAAATCGCTTCATATCGTTTTTCTTGCTTGCTGCTTGTGTGTAATCGGATATGGCTCGAGTAACGGGATCTCGAACGACAACCAAAAGTCTGTAAGGAAGGAAACAAAACAATTCTGTTATTTAATTTACTTTATAAATTTATATAACTAATAAAATTATCTGCAATAAAACTGAGAATAATTAAAACTACTTGGCAACCAAAAACTCCTGCACAAATTACACTATGCAAGTTGAAAATTTCAACATGCTGGACAACACGCGCGTAATCCTAATTTGAATATGTTGACTTGGATGGTGTGCTATAAATTTTAGCTATTTTTTTTAATGTAGCAACATTATTTTTTGAATAAATAAAGGAAAACAAACAAGTATTTTGAAAAGGTGCTTTTGTTTAGTAACAGTACTTTTTTGACAAAAGTACTTTTTGGATGGTTTGGTTGATAATTAAAAAAATTGGAAAGGTACTTTTTTCAAAGGCAATTTCTTCTTATATTTTATAAAATAAAATTTTATTAAAGCGAACTTCTTTGAAATTTATTATTTAAAAAACGTGCATAACTTCTTTTCAGCTGGGGGTCTACTCTGTAGTTCGAAACGAAAGAAAATGCTTTCGAATTTGTATGTTATTAATATTACATTTCGAGAGCATTTGCTTTCGTTTCGAATTACAGAGTAGACCCCCTGTACTTTTTTGAAAAATAAATTTTGTAAAAAGTACGATATATACATATACCCTAACTCAAAAATCTAGTTTTGCAGAAAATAAGTTTTCAATCAAGATACATACATATAACAAAATGCTCTTCTCTCAACAGGTGAGTGTGCAAGCCAGTTGTATAAAAATTTTACAAAAGGTTAAATATGGTATAACGAATTTTTTTGTGTTTTAGTAGACTTTTTTTTTTAAAATGGACTCTATTGAAAATGTATTTGTTGAGGATATAATTTTTGATAATAAAAATATTCTCCGTCCTATAGTTTGTCGTCACCACCAATGTATCATCTGATTTCTAAGCAATATTTTTTACCCTTTAATTTGAGGGTGGCGTTGGCTGAAGTGGTTAGCACGTTGACTACGAAACCGAAGTTCCTGGATTCGAGTCCGGTATCAAACAGTCATCAAATAACAACACCACGAGTGTTATTTTACTTCTCTGTAAAAAAAAATTAAAAAATGTTTTCCCGGTACAAGTAGAAAAAATATAATCTGAAAATTGTTATCTAGAATTTCTAGACTATTTTAACCCTATTTTTACACAACCCTGGAAAATTTTTATGGAAATCACTCAAAAAACGAGTACTTTTCTTATAAAATTTCTCGACCCTCTGGATTGTGTAAACAAATTGAGCCACCTTTTGGATACGATAGAATATTTTTATTTTCGCTCGATTGCGCGACGAAAAAAAGGGTATTGTGTTTATCAATACCCTTTTTTTCGTCTGTATATATGTATGTATGTGTGTTTCTTTGCGGCACCGTGAGCCGATTTCGATGATTCTTATAGCAATCGATTTTTATTAATCCTGGGAGAGTCACTAAAGATATGACAGTAGTCAAAACTCAATATGGAGGCCGACAGACGTCTTTTTGTATATATGAAAAAAAAATTAAAGTCGGCGAACTGTATCAAAATGGATATTATTCGACAGGTAGTTTGAAATCATCTCTAGGTTTTTCTTATGATTTCTTATTTGAATGGCCATTTACAATATTTAACGGTTCAAAAGTTGTTCATAGTCGGGGTTTTTTATTTTTTTGTTATTTACTACTTGTTTCATCTTTCATAATCTTCTAACGTTATTGTTGAACTAAAATTAAATATGTATGTATATACATAGATATGCGCAAATGTATGTATATACCAGTATGTACATACATATATATATGCAGTTAATTTAAGTCTTCTAAGCAATTTAATTAATTTAATACATATCAATCTTAACTGCATTTTTTTACTAAGGTAAAAGTTTTTTATGTACATATGTCTTCTTTTTCTATAAAAAAAGTGTTGTAACGGGCACAGTCGCCTTTTCTATAAGGAAAGTGTGTTGTGACAGTCCACTTTTCTATAAGAAAGAAGACAATTTCATTCGTTATTGTTTGCTTTTGATTTATTCATCAAATATGTACATAAGTACATATCGTCACCTTAAATGCAAACGGACGTAACTACACAAAAATTCGAAATAGAGTCTTTGATTGATCATGGTTAATTTTATCAAACTAAATAATGTTCACGCAAATATTTAGACCTCTGCGATCAAAAATGACGACTTCATTAAATAAATTCAAACGGACGTAATTACGAATGCATCTTTTTTTTTCAAAGAACGTAACTAACAAAAGCTTAAAATAAAAAAGGAAACAAATGGTTAAAAACCTATACATAAGTATCCATACTAAAAGTAAATTTCGAAGAAAATTTTCAAGAATTTTTTGTTTCTCATGTAAAAAATATAAGTGTAATTGTGTCGGTTTGCATTTAAGGTGACGATATGTATGGATATATGTATGTATATACCAAAAGTAGAAAAACTAACTTTTTGAGCTACATACAAATGTATGTGATTATATGTTTACTTGCTATATTAAAACAGCAATAACTGAGTGTATTTATTGACTATGGAAAATTAAAATTTTTATTTTTTTTCCAATAACATACATACATATGTATGTATGTACGAGTATGTACATAAAAAGTTAAACAACACATTTCTTGGTAAAATAACTAAATTCTCATAAATTTTTAACTTGACGGAAAACTAAAGTAAATGACATTAAGTTAATAACAAATGTTCTGAGCGTACATCTTTACATTGTAATCCATTATAAAACTTGCCTCTGCCTATTACATTTAATAAAGTATTTACGTCGACTTGGGATGTTACAGAAATTTCGGATTGCTTGTCTTATAAATTTGTCTGAACCTGAAAGGAAAATCTTCTATAGACACCATCATAACTGCACCATTATGGGTTCTTATACCCACCATTTGGTACATTTCTATGCAAACTTCAGTTGAGATTAAACATAAAAAGCGGTCGTGGCATCTATTGCTGTAAGTTCTCATTATTACAGCTAAATTTTTGAATACTGCAATCAGTACTTTCAACTAGTATGTATTACTATTCAATAGTAATTTCCTGTGAAAACAGCCTGCCTATAACTTCCATTATAATTTTGTTTAAGCTACATACAATTGAAATCCCTTATTTAGGTTTGTAAGTATGAGTATTTACTTACTTCGTGTTGGGATTCATATGATGAACTCTTAAAGGCACTTCCTTGGTAACAAAGTAACTTGGTGTTTTTTCCATTGTTATTTGACCTTCAATTGTGTACGGCATGTGATGGCGATACCAATGCAAGCCTTTTTGATAATGCCGATCAAAAAAATGTACCTCGCAGCCGGCAGCACGAACATCAGGATGCAGTCGTATAAACTCTAAAAGAGCTCGAGTTCCAGATTTTTTTACGCCTATAATTAAAGTATCGGGTAAATGGCGCAATGGTCTGGAGCCCTGCTGGTGTATAAGGCGATACTTGGGTGAACTATCTGAAATGTGCGCCGATGATTTATTAATTATTGTATCTAATTGAGCTCCAAATAATGCTGACGGTGTCCTTGTTGATGCTGTGTTATTTCTCAAAGTTGTGTTTGTTATACTATCATTTTTGGTAATTGTAAGTGTCAATGATGTCGCAAAAAGACTCCTAAGGGGATTCTAAGCAAACGAGTTACATACATACATACATATGTATGTATGTATGTGAAATATATAAATATTTATTAATTAAAATTCTTTTTTCTATTCAATTACATTCTTTAAGGTGCGCCCCAGGTTCGCTATTAGACAGGAATTAAATGTGTACGTCACATATATTAACGAAACGCAAATCAATATTGCAATCACTAGACTGCGATTACTTAGGTTGTTAAACCAATTAACGAACATTTTCCGGATACTTAATTCAACTCGATTGAACGGATATTAAATTATCACTTAAACAAATTTTCTTTCACTTAAAAATCATTTTGAAACTACATTTTACAACACACTATGTTGTACATTTTTTTTATTCAATCAAATGAAAACTATGTACATACATACATACGCTTATCCTTTTTACACTCCCTTTTTTCTGAAACAAATTAAGGCAAAATAAATAAATTAAAAAGATAAAAGAAAACTGAACTTAACTCTTTGTTTTATTCATTCGGCTTTCATACGAAAAACAAATGAGTGCGAAACAAAAGCGGTTTAAAAAGCAAATGATAAAAACAGGAAATATCTACAAATACCGTTAGATGTCCATACTGATGCATACCGGCGCATAATCGTATTCGTACACACATACATACATACATACACACATTAGTAAACAAAATGGCAGAAGCAAAACAAACATGGCGAATTGATTGTATGAATACATAAATGCATATGTTTGTACATTACATACATATGTATGTATGTATTTATCTATACTTATCTTCTTCTAGTCAGCCTAGATCCATATGTGTCTATGTCAACACTCTTTTCTATAGCGACAATTGCACTAGTTGAAATGTCGACAACTTTCCTTTTATGCGCGAGTAGAGATACGTTACACACAACAGTTCTAGTGTATTTCTGGTAACATTGTCAATGAACGCGTCAATAGTTTGGTTTTCTTTTTTATTATACTGTGCAATATTGTTAAAATAGATTAGAGATGGGCGCGTGTTGAATTTTTCCAACACTGCACGGTACGAACACGAATGCTAAGATGTCCAACACGAACGAAACTGCACAACACGCACGAAATCAAATTGAATTGCAAAAAAAGCATTTTTTATAAACAAATAAATAAAGGTTCAGCCAGATAACTGCTTCGGCTGTGTGGCACGTAGCGCCGTCCTGTTGAAACCAAATGTTGCCAATATCCTCCTCTTCAATTTTTGTGAACAAAAATTCGTTCAACATGGCCCAATAACGATCGCCATTGACTGTAACGGCCACTCCTTGCTCATTTTCGAAAATTATGCCTCTGGACCAAAATCCGCTCCAAACAGTGACTCGTTTTGGGTGCGTCGGCTTTTCAATGTATGCGTGCGGGTTTTCTGTGCCCCAAATGCGACAATTTTGCTTGTTTACATATCCGCCAAGATCAAAATGAGCTTCATCTGAAGAGATGATTTTTTTTTGGCATAATCGGTATCTTCTGTAAGTCGATCGCAGGCAATATTTCCCAGCGTTGTTCAAGCGTATACACAACCATATTCGATCAGCGAAAGGATAAAACTAATTATCTGTCAAACAATTCACGGAATAAGCACTAGGTGAAAAAAAACGTTAGATGGCGGACCCTTTACATATTTTTATTTAATTTCAAAACTAAGCTTAAGAGACCCCTACACTATCAACATATTTTATGGTTTTACGTGTTTGACGATACAAAATATTAAATTGTTTCTTTACTGGAAATTCATTCATACATATTTCAACACCAAAAATTGTTTCGTGTCTATTTTGCTCAACACGATACGACACCACCACGCACGAAAACAGATTTTCTGTCATGAACACGTGTTGAGTCGTGCGTGTTCGTGTCACGAAAAAAAACACGACACGCGCCCATCTCTAAAATAGATACACATGTATGTACTCGTGTGTGTTTAAGTTTGTTGCCCTAACATCTAGAATTTGCAATCCGGATTAATTGCCATCAATGTGAAACTTGAAGCTCTATCTAAACCGTTAACAACAGTATTCAAAATTTTCAGCTCTGACTTAAAATGAATTATCAGTAAAACATCTTTATTGAATTTGATATAAAAATTCTTTGAACAAATTTTCAACAACTACAGAAAAGTCTTTCTGGGAGAAATACTTTCACTTTCTGTCTTTCTCCCAGCTAAATTAAGACTTTGCAAAGTAATCTTTGCGTCACGAGGTGGTAGTAAAAGCTATTTATATGAAATTTTTACACAAGATAAAATACGAAATGCCGAATTATTTTGCATTTTTAACTCAAAAAAACTTATTTTTGAGTTATGACACTATTGAAGGAAATGAGCGATATGTATATATGTATATAGTAAACAAAGCTAACGAGTACAATAATAAAGATTTGTTTGCATTTTTGAAAAAGAGCGTTATTATTATGAAACTTTGGCATTGTTTTACAGTTGTTTATTATTTATATTTATGCATTTATTTAATTTTTTGTCTAAAACCTCGTTTTTCTCTCAATTTCAGCCGGGTATTGCTGAAATGATCTTTTATTTTCCAGTACAACGCTTGAAACATTTGCCGGTATCTCCATTTGTAGGAAAAAATTTTTATTACATAATTTATTTTCATATGATTTAACCGGTAATCTATGAATGCCTAGCAGCCGATTTCGCATTTCAACCAGGCCTACTGAATCCACTAAAAAAAACTGTACCAAACAAATACTGCATATTGTTATACAAATTTCCATTGCACTTAAAATTAACAACTGCATCCACTCATTTTTATTCTCATTCGCAATCTCAAATTTTGATATTTCCATTAAAGCTAGCTCTAAAGAGTATGACATAGCTAGAAAGAGCTCTGTATATAGAAATGGTGAACATTCTATTAACATTTGTATGCCGATACTGGAGTAAACGCCCATACTTATGTAATAGAAACATAACAAAATGAAGCAATGCTCTGGAAAATCATCATTATATACTCCCAATACGGCTGCCATAATTGTTATTTTAATCAAACCAAACATTAGATAAATCAATTTGGGCTTATAGCGTTGTATCAATATTGAGCCTAACGCAGATCCAGCGACATACACGAGATATGGTAAATACAAATAACTAGTGTGTGTGAAACCATTGGTTGCGCGATACATAAGAGACACATATGTTAAAGAATAAAAGGAACATCGTTCTATTGCAACAACAAACGCCAAACCCACCACCAGCCATTGAATATTGCGCTTAAAGCAGTAATCATCTCGTCCCGCAAAAAGATTCATTATAGATCTTCTGGGAGCATATATTAATTTCTCTTCATTCAGCAAATTGAAGACAAGATCAAAAGAATTTTTATAATCTTGCATGTTGTATTGTTGTAGCACTTCATTGGCGATCACACAGGCTGCAGTAAATAGAGATACTGCAAATAGTATCCAAGCACAACGTTTCGGTTCCAATTCATTGAAGATTGTAAAACCGGCAGTAAGACCCGAAAAGTATATGGTATTACCAAGAGATATTCGGACAGGCCGTGAACCGTAGCAATCACACCGCAAAGAAATGTAGTTATAGCAGGGTAAATATATAATAACCATTGCCATGAATATAAAATAAAATGAAAGATCTGAAACATAAAATGCGAGAACATTACACGAAATAATATTCATACGATTAAGTAAATTTATATTACCTGTGTTTTCTGTGATTAGAAAAACTGCGCTTACAATGCTGCATATCAGACCGTAAAATACAATATAAAAATTCTCATAAATATATCTTTTCTTTTTATATTTTCGCAACGTCCAACATATGCCTAAAAGAATGCACAACGCGACCCCAAATATAACATACCAATTCATCCATAAATTTCCGTAGACGTGAGTGTATTTGCAATAATAGCCATGGTGAAAGCCACTTACGAAAAGACAGCCATAAACTGTACAAATATTAAAAATTTTAAAAATATACATATCGTTACCTTAATATAGAAAGACCCTAACTCATAATTTTTTTGAAATCGAAATTTTTGCATTTTCGATACATTAAATGTTCTTCTATGGAAATATACGAAAAGAACTCGATTTCAAAAAATAATGAGGGCTTTTCTATATTAAGGTAACAGTATGTACATATACACAATAACGCATATCGTACATTAAATCATAAACAGTCACAACTCAAAATTATCATAATCAGACCCCACTTTCTGAAATTCGCTAAAGCTAAAGCTAAAATCAGTCTTCTTGAACAGTATAAAATACCGTTATGGCTGTTTTTATGTAACATGCATGCGTTATTTATTTGGACATTATTAACAGTATTTTTTCCATTGTTGAACATCGGCAATTTTTTGAGTTATGACTGTTTATGATTTAGTGTGAGATAAGTATATGTATGTATCTAAAATAAAATCAAACGGAAAATGAAATCTTACTTAAAAAATCACAGAAAAAATACATTTCCAAGCACTTGCTGCCACTTCTTCAAAGTTCGATACTGTACTATTAAAATAATTTTATTCTCATATTTAATTGCCGTCTTTTTCTTTTCTATTTTTGTTCCAACAACAATACAATTAAAACCATGAACACGATACTGAATCACTATAATTTCAGATAAAAATACATGCGAGTATATACGATTGAGTATAAAAAATTTGATTGATTTCAATTTCTTAACAGCTTCCTATTCAATATTACTTTTAAGATACTTTCGATCTTTGGTTCCATAACAATTAAATTTTTATTTAGATTAAAAAAAGATACATACATATGTACATATACATACATAAATATGCATAAATTAAGTTTAGTTAATTTTTTGTTTTGTCAAAATTAAATCTACAGAAAATTCAAAGAAAATTTAACTAAGAAACAAAAGAATTAAAATAAAATCATGTTGTGTGTAAATCGACATATGTATATAAAACTCCGACAATAGCATTACGTAATATGTATGTGAATAGCCCCTTAATGGAAAAATAACATTTTATTTTTCTCTCAAGAGTTGGTTATACAACATATTTCTATGAAATTTTTGCACAATGTAAATATGTAACGATATGTGGATTAATTCTGCATTATTAACTCAAAAATCGTATATTTTTTAGTTATGACGTTGTTGTAGTAAATGAGCGATATCTATGTATACTACCATAACTCAAAAGCGTTGTCCTATATGTGTTTTTAAATGAAAAATTATAAGAAAATTATTCCGTTATTCTACGGTTAAATATTTCCAGTTCGTATACAAGCCTAATGATATGTTCCTATTTTCATCTCTATCAAAAATCATACAAATATTGAAATTTACGGCCTGTGCCGCGATGTCACTAGAAATCGTTTGATTGAATACTTATATTGAAAACAGCACCAAATTTTCTAATGTTATTGTTGTTTGCAATACAAGTTGCCGATCGAACGTTTGCTGATGACATCGTGGGACAGGCCGTTAGTTAAGGTAAAAGAGCTTACGCGGGAGAAGATCAAGATCATGAAGGAAATTTTAAAGTCAATTCTGAAAAGATGGTTGGGACAATGCCGATCAATCTAAAGTGTATAAAATATTTGATTAATATGTATCACAAAACACTATTAAATACAAATACAAATATTATCGCTAAAGTTCAGAAAATATGAAAAATTGAGTACATACAGGCAAATGCAGGTATATCGAACGAGGTCTCATTTGTTATACCGAAAAATTAGTTATATCGCAAATATTTTTTAAGTGTTATTTTTATTATTTTATTATGATAATATCATGTCTACAATATTATATTATATTTTTTATAATATAATAAAAAGAATGACATCAATTTGTTTTCAAATAAGTTACGAAAAGTAAGACTGCTTTGGGTAGAAGTCTACTGACGAGATCCATGAGCAAGAATGAAATATAGACATAGATGTTGCTTAAGCAAAAAAAAAAGCGAATATTCAATGTATTTAAGTTTTATCTTATCAATTGTAACAGAAAAAAACTCTTTATCAAAAAAACATTCATTTTTAAACAATTGATTTTACAATACAAGAAATCAGTTAGTAAGGTAAATAAAAAGCGACAAACAAAGTAAATAAAATAAAGAAACCAATCGCAAGGAAATTTAAAAATATTTTCATAGTATACAAATGTACATTTATATACACTACGATCGCCCGGTGGTCTAAATTAGACCAAATATCTGTACTTGAAGTACAAAACAAAATAGAAAGTTCTTTTTTGCAAGCAAATTAAAATCGCGTTTTAACCACTTTGTGTTACGAATTTTGAAAAAACATTTATATTGTGCAAAAAAAAAAATACCTTTTAAACCATATATGTTTCACCAATGATGGTGGACGATAAGATACTAAAGTGTACGACAAAAAAATATGTGCCGTATTTATGTATATATGTATAAGATATGTATGCCCAGTCAGCATGTGGAAGATTGTTTCACCAAACTGAGTCTTTTTCGACTACGTTAGATGATAAAAATCTGATTAATCAGTTCTGCGCTTAAAATAAATGCTTAGAAGCTGATTTGTTTAAAAACAAAATGTACAGAACGCACGCAATCATAAATTGATCACGCATATGCTCGAAATGTGACTGTTTGAATCATTGTTTTTCAAGCGATTGTAAGTACTGAACTGTCCCGAAAATGAGTCGAAATTGATCTGAAGCGCAAGTCATAAAAATACTACTTTGATACTTATAGTATCAAACCAAAAAAGTTTGTCTTAAGTAGAACAAAAAATAAGCAAATTAACTAACATGTGCATAATTAGTAAAGAACCAACGACAATGGCAAGACTGTTGTAAATTTAGAGATGGTAAAAATGAGCTTTCATTACAAAAAACCTTTCAGCAAATTGTAATACGAGGAATCAAAACAATTCACATATTCCATTTGCAAAAAAGTTGCATATATAAAGCAGAAATCTACATCAACTGACACCACACAGAGTGGACCAAACACAAAAGAACGCTGATGAGGAATGTGGTTTAGTGGTCTTCGAAAACAGCCGGTTGTTCCGTTCAACTATGTGTTTGTCAGAATATTTACAACTAACTTTGGTGTTATTTGTTCATTAATAATTATCACATGTAATTTGGCTTACAAAGCGATACGAACTTTAGCCTGATCAAATCATAAATATAGACATAAAAATACTCTTTTAGAAGAATCGAAGCTAGGGTACCATTTTCTCCCGAAATAAACAGTCATTTTATTTTCTACTCGAAAATGAGCGAACAAATGATTATTTTCATCGCGCGGAGGTGTTGAAAAAGACTCGAATATGATTATTAATTTCATAAAATGCTGACTGGGTGTATGTACATACAGTATATACATATGCTAACATGTATTACATATAAATGTTGTATTATAATTTAAAGAAGTAACGTGTTCAACTTTTCGTAATATTGTTTGAGGTAATGTTTTAACGAAAATAAATGTTTTTTGAAATGGTATTACTTTGGGAAGAAATAGTATATAAAATATTTCAATATGCGCCTGGTGTAGTTGGTGAGTTTATTTGATTTATTTTTCAAATTTATTACAATAATATAACTTTATTTTAATATAATTGAAGTCTGCCTCAGCTTTTTACCATCTGGTTTAGTATTTGGTTACACCCTTTCATCGTTTGTAGCTCAAAGAAATACTAATAGCGGTTTGATCGTTTATGGACCAACAATTTTGGGGACATGTGCGGGCTTTCTAACTGCCCTCACAATGTTCATTGTAAAATTTCTCCGTTCAAGGATAGTGTTTTGGCACACAAATATTCTGCTTGTGGCAGCAATACTTCATTTAATATCGAGTTGTTTTTATTTTGTTGAAAAATTCGGTAAGTAAAGAAGTTATAAGTTTTATTATTACTTTTACAGTTTGTAAGCCTTGTGCCCTAATTCTGCTCTGCGATGGTGTCGTCTTGTCTATGGACGGAATACTTTAAGACAATTACAGACAGTTAGCATAAGTGGCAAAATTGAGTATTGTGTTCACGAGTTCCCCCATTCAATTTGACAGTAAAAATCAGCGCATAATGTAGTTTAACCCACTATTAAATCCTAGCGTGGTTTTAAATGTAAAATTGTTTCGCCATGTTCGCAACTTATGCTAACTGCCATGAAGTTTCACCTTATACATAAGGTTGTTATTATTTATTGTTTATGCTTGGAGTTTTGTGTGTATGTCGTATAGGATATTTACACCTCCACTAAACTTAGATTTCAATGAAAATCTTTAACAAAATCTATACCGTTTCCATTATGTCTTTTTTAGAGTTAGGGCCATATTTTGTTAAACGAAACGCTAAGCGTTGATATAATTTATATTGAAAAAAATTAGATTACAAAAATTTTTGCACATGCAAAATTTGTCAAAGGCATTACGTTTTACAAAATAATATCGTATCCAACACTAAATGTCTGGTTGAAGTCTACTGACAATTTGTTAAGGCAACGAAGCTTAACCACCAGCAAATAAATTTCACTCATACATAATAATAATATACAATACTAATATAATTACTTACTTTTTGAAACGATCTTTACTTTCAGATAATGTCGGAGCTTATATTGCATATTTGGCTCACAGTCTAATCTTTTTGTCTGGTCTAAGCTTTCTCCATTCAATATGCGGAAAATGCAGCCGGGCAATACTTTTGTCGTTATGCTTTAGTTTTTACATATTGGGCATGGCTTTGGCAATTAGCGTAATTGGGCGCTCAGCAAGAGTTGGCGAAAATACTAAAGGCATTTATGTTGACTTCGCAGCGGTATATATTTCTATCGCAGTTATAACATTGGCTCTCTTGATTGGCTTGAAGATTCTCTGCTATTTAGGCACAGTCGATTGTGAAAATAGTATGGACAATGAATTTCGTATTGCGAACTCCAATGGTAGTATATTTGAGAATAGAGACATGATTGTCAAGAGAATAGAATTTTTTTACGTTACCAAAAACCAACAATGGAATGTATCGTTGCTTCTCATCTTCATAGAGGCCATACAATACTCTTTGTTTATTTATTTTACATTTTGGTTTTCCCTCAATTCAGGCGTAAGACTAACAGATGTGGCCGGAATAGATTCAATGTTTTGGGTAGTTTACTCTGGAACAGTAATCAGTACTTTATGCTTAATATTCTTTTCGGCGAAGGTTCTATTTGTTACTTATCAATTAAGCTTGGTTGTATTAACTATATTAAGCATGATAATTTGCAATTCGGTGAATACGACCGTGCCTTTTTGGATAATCCTGCTTTTTTTAGGTTTGATTTTTTCAAATTTACAAATACTAATAGTTGAGGTTTCACATCTGCTTTATATGGAACTTTTTCTTTATGCATCGTACGCATGCAAAATGATTTCGACATCAATCGTCTATTATTATTTTGTATCGGATTCGAATAATTCTTATTTTTATTCTACCGACATAAGTACTTTAATGTCCCAAGGATTTGTTTATATCATTATTGGTTCGCTATTAGCCTTAGTGGTGGGAATGAAAGTTCCTCGAACACACAAAACATCTTTATTTGAAATTCAATATGGACTACTTGGCATAATATTCCAGAAACATCAAATAGAGCAATTGAATGTAAGATATTTAAATGATGGAACCATTCCAACCATAAGTAAACCGTAACACTTTTGTTTATTGTATTTACATATACATACTTATGTAGATATGCACATGTACTATGTGCATATACATACACACATATGTACATATTTCTTTATTCTTTATTTACTTGTAAAATAAACGTCCTTTACACTAAAAAAAAATAAAATAAATAAATGTTTTTCAATAAAGTTATGAATAACAATAATGTATGTATCTAATTATTTTCTTACGTTTTCAATTCGATTATCTACTTAATCTTAAGATTTTAACTATAGTTGACCGGTCCCAAAATAAATTACCATTTCCCAATGGAACTGTATCACATTCGTCAATTTGGTAACATAAAGACTCTAAAAACGGCAAAACAATAAATAACTTTATATAATTTCTGAGGTAAAATTAAAAATGTTCAATTACTAACCCATTATATCGAGAAATCTGCTTAGAGTAACATCATTACGCACTGTGGCAGCTAAATACATTTGAACTTTATCTTCTTTCAACTTAAAAACGTAGTTGATTGCGGAAGATAAAGCTTTGAAGCTAGATTCATCATAAACAACGTCCGCCGCTATTATAACATCGGGCTGAAGCAGAGAAATTTCAGCGGTGTCTTCTATGTGTTCCCAAGGAAGTACTAAGCATTTTATTACGCGGGTATCCACTTTATATCTGGTTTCATGATAAATCGTTTCGGGAAAATTTCTTTTTAAGCTTTCGCGCATAAGTTCTACGCATAAATTACTACCATCAGTGAGTAACAAATGTCCAGGATGACAAACTTTCAACATAATAAGCCCGCACAATCCTGTTCCTGCACCTAATTCTAATACACACTTATCTTTCACCACATCTGGATTTTCGATCAAAAAATCTGCAAGTGCCAGAGAAGCTTGCCAGCTACAAAGACCTGTAGTACCTCCAGCTACAAAGCTTTTAGATTCTCGCAGCGTCAAATGTATTCCGGGATTTATAATATAATGCTTGAAAGCAAATTTGCTTGAGCAATCGTTGTCTGGATCTTGCTGCATTCGACAAAAGGTTTCATATATTACATCATGGACTTCAACACAGTTATTTTCCAAAAACAATATTAGCTTCTTAAGGAAATTTAGTTGATAGCTTAATTTAATGGGAAATTCTTTATTTAATGAGGAATTGAATGTGTTATCCATTAAAGCTTTCTGTTGTTCCCAACTCAAGTCTCTTGGGAAGTCCTAAAAAAGCAATAATTAACGTAGGACTGTATGAAAAATTCTAATCCATACATACTTGCCATAATATACAATTTATAGGATAACAGCATAAGAATTGCCTTTGGATATCATTGAGGAAAACGTTGAACATTTGTTCTTCCAATTTAGTCATTTAAATAAATAAAATATTTATAAATACGTACAAGTACAAAAATTATTTTGTGATATGAGTAAGGCGCCACCAGAGAACGAAGCCGATACTTATTTGTCAGCAGCTGATGTAAACCATCATCGGTGCCGGCTAAAGACGACTTGTCGTCGGCTGGTTACAGGTTTGATGGTCTACTTTGTGGTTTGATGTATGGAACATAAAAAAATTTTTGTTATTGATTGATTATATATATATATATAAATAATGTGTCCTCTTTTCAAATTCGTTATCAGTTTTTCATTCTTGAATATATCAGGAGATATAGAGGTGCGGCACAGTATATTCAAAATACATTATGTCTGCATCAAACCAATAACCAACAGACGATTTGTTGAACTTTTAAAAAATAGTTTTACCGCAATCGACAATTATTGGAATATGTGACACATTTCCAACGTAAAACTTTTAATATTGTTATTCGCCATTTTATGATGCAAATTCTACTCAACGAACGTGAACCAAACCAAAGTACAAAACGCGGCGGCTGAGACTATCCTAAAATTGCCAGCAGCGGCTTGTAGGCGACTCCCACCCGATCGGCTTCGTTGACAAATAAATTGTTCATTACAAAGTGGCAGTCAAGGCGGATTGACATCAGGTGATCCTAATTCCCCAGCTGACATAATTTCTCTGCTGTCAATCAATGCAAAAGCTTGGAAATATTCTGACAGCAGGAAATTTTACACTAACAAATATACAAGGCGAATACACAGAGTTGCAAATTAAGACCACCTGATATCTATTCGCCTTGATGGTAGCTAAAAATCAGCTTATGAGTAATCTCGGTAATAAGAGTACCCGCTTGATATGTCAATTCGTTTTGCGGGATGTGTAATCCAAACCGAAGGAGAAAGATTTCATACTGATTGCACATAAGGTAGACTTAACGCAATTCATACCAAGTATTATTGCAAGTTTTGCAATGTGAAAAAATGTACATGTGTGGACGCCTTGGTTTGATGCATTGACAAATTTATTGTCAGCTGTTAGTTTAGAATCACACAGGGCATGTCAATTTGCCTTGTTCACACCTGAATTGTCAAACTTGACTTACCATCGGCATTGTCAACTCGGTGCGTTTCGCACCATTTTGAGTGATTTTTGAATTTTTTTTTGCGAAAAATTCCTTAGTTGGTGCGTGATGCACTTTTTTTTAAATTTCGGTGCGTTTTTTCATTTTCGGTGGCACCAACGAAAATTTAATACAACAATTGGTTAAAACGGGAAAATTCTTGTTGTGAAACTTACCAACTTCCTGATATTTTTTTTATTTTGCAACATTTTAATTTAGAGTTGTACTAGTCTCGATTAATATAAATTTATTTGTTATTTATTAAATGTTTATTAAGTTTTTTAAAGATTTATTTACTATTTCGGATCAAAAATGCGTATGACATATGTATATAAATATGTACATATCGTTGTATTTTGTGATATCGTCACCTTAAATGCAAACGAGCGTAACTATTTTTTACAGGAGAAACAAAAAACTGTTTCAAAATCAAAATAATAAAGTACGAGTATTCTTGAAAATTTTCTTCGAAATTTACTTGTAGTATGGATACTTATATGTCTTTTAACCATTTATTTCCTTTTTATATATATTTCAACTTTTCTGCTAGTTACGTTCTTTGCAATAAAAAAAAATTGATGTATTCGTAATTACGTTCGTTCGATAATGTCGTCATATTTGATAGCAGAGTTCTAAATTTTTGCGTGAACATGTATTTTGATAAAATGAAGCATAATCAATCAAAAGCTCGATTTCGAATTGTTGTTTTGTGTTGTTACGTCCGTTTGCATTTAAGGTGACGATATATACTATCTGCCTTATTCATTTGTACTACACATTTGTTAAGCTTTTTTAGGTTTTACATATTTTTTTTTTTAAAAACCCTGAATTGTAAAACCCTGTTTTATTTTAAAATTTTTATTACAAAAATATTAAAAATATTATACTTTTTATGGAAAATTAATTCAATAAACATTTCAAACTAAAAAATAAATTCTAAACTTGGAGCGTTTTTTTGTAAATGGCGCGTTTTTTTCACCTTTTTGGTGCGTTCTGAAATTTCAAAGTTGACAACGCTGCTTACCATATATATTTCCTTCCAAAGCATATTCAAGGCGAATTGCAAAAAAGGAGTTGCAAATCGAGACCACCTAGTATAATTTCGCCTTGGGCATATTTAATGTGCCTTGCTTCGCGCCATCAAGTTTCCAAGTGTTCTTGTGAAAATAAAACTGAAAAACGGAAATAGGCACAAATAATATTAAAAAATATTGATATTAACATAAAAACATGCATATATACATGTGTATGTGCTGTGCATAAAAATTAATTTTAGAAGTGTAGTTAAATTTTTTGCATTGCAATATAATTTACGTAGGATGCAGCCATGGACAACATTTTTTCATATATGGGAATTATTATTCTGTGGACACAGCATCAAGAAAGTTAAAGGGATGAGTAAATATCAGTTACTAAATATACAAAACATACATAATTACATATGTACACACATACATATGTGTGTAGCTACAGTTGCGTATTATACCCAATTTTAGAATTCCGTGCTTAGATCAGCCTATGCAATAGAAAACTGTTGAAAGTTTCAAGAGCAATGCCGGCAATTGTTATATTGCGCTGAACGTGGATCCTTCCGTAATAGATATTTATATGCATGTGTATGTACATATGTATACATGGCAATTTATTTACGAAAATACAATAAATGTACATACGTATTATCTACATTATTTTATTGCAGAGCTGAAAGCTACTCATCAATAGCTGCAGTGTCATGGGTTTGGTGCTGTACCGGAAGTACCTACTTTATTGTGCTCTTTTTTCCAGCATAATAAAAAGGAACAAATGACGCAAACAGAGATTCGCCAGCAAATTGGAGAAACGCAGACTGAGTAAGTACACTGCAAATGGAATTCCAATTGGATTCCAATTTTGAGAAAATTTCTTTTGTTCGCAATGTTAATTTCACTTACATGAAATGTTGCATGAACTACATTTAAGATTTTCTGTTATAAGTCTGCATAAGCGATGTTAAAAGTCTGTGTAAGCGGTGTTATAAGCCTGTAGTGTGTATTTGTGTGTCTGTCTGTTACCTCGTAGACAGATTTTGATGTACATATGTATTTTTTGTTTTAAAGGTGATTTGAGCCAAAGTGTTATTGCTATCTATCTTTGAATAAAATCGGTGCAGCCGTTTAGGAGTTAGCACCTCTTTTCTAGTATGAATATTTTTTCCTGTCCTGAGAGGTGATTTGATCTAAAATCGTTTAAAATCTGTTTGAAGAATATCGGTCTAGCCATTTTCGGGAGGGTTTTTAATTTTTTTATTTAAATGTTATAGTTGGTTTAATTTAGTTTTTTAATTTCAAAATTTCAAAGTGCAATTTTTCTGTTATGTACCAAATTCAATCATTGACTTTTATCGATCTCGAAACCAACCCACATTGCCCATGTTATTATTAATGCATAATGAAAAACTAGTATGGAGTTAGCAGAAGTGGCAAAATTGAACATGGTCTTGACGAGTTTTGCCATACAATTTTACATTAAAAATAGTAGTGGATTAAAACTACATTATGCCGTAGATATTTTTCTGAACAAACTAACGTATAAAATGCATCCATTAGTTTATTACATCCATTTATATTTTGAAGAGGATTTAATGGTTGTTTTATCCATATGGGACACATTCATCCCATACCAGTAATTTTCATCTTTGCATCAATAGACTACCAGCGATATTTTTGTTAATATTTCTAAATTGCAATAAATTTCTGGCGGTGTTCTACCGCCATTAAGAAGAGTTGCTACTATATCTGAGAAAACTGCCGCTAAAGTAACGATTGAATATCTATGATTTGTGCCTATAAAAGATTTAAAACAAATATTTTATGAGTATCTCCCTGTTCATCTAAAAATAAAAAAATAATAAAGATTCTTATTCTTTATTAACTTCAGTTAGAGCTTGATTAAAAATTGTTTTTTGCTCAGAGGTTAATTTTGGCAGCAATTCCTCAATCTGAGCATTTAAAGTGGAAGAATCGCAGTTCAGTTCTCTTGACAACTAATCTGCTATGCTTTCCAAACAATAATGCCAAACTTTCTTAAATCTTTTCTTTCCATAAAAATCGACTTGTCTTCATTACAAATCGAATCAGCAAAGGTAAGTTCGAATAGGAAAATCTGTTTTAGTCATAGCATGTTTTCAGATGGTTGCCATTTTCCATTAATACCAATACCTCACATGCCTCCCGAAAAACTTGGTATTCTTGGCTGACAATAGTTTTGAGATCAGAAAAGCATTTTGGTCTCTATATTGTGTAGTAGCATTCGTAGACGACAACATTATAAATTGCTTGCAATCACTCTATATATGTATATATACACGAACGAAAGTGTGACGTGGTCACCCTTTGATAGAAATTACACTTATCAAAATAAATTATTTCTGCATTCTCCAAATTAAGGGTCATTCCTGCTTACAAAGCGTTCTGTCTGTACTTCAGTTTTCAGATCTCAGCTAACACAATCCGGTTGCAAATTTAAAATTTTCTGATTAATAATACTAATTTTCTCAATAATAATACTAATATGCACGCATGTACAATAGATAAAATTAATATATTTTTTTTTTTTTTACGTAAAGTTGAAAAATACCGTAACGTAATGACTCGCCAGCTTTTGTCAAAAGAATATTTGGTTAAATAAATCTCAATAAAATTATCGGCATGTACCTGGGTTCTGTAACTTGCGAGAAGTTTTCGCGTCGAGAAAAATCAAAAAATTATATTGGTTGTTCTGTTTTCCAAAGGCTGGTTCATATAAAACCTGAAAGAAGCTTACAAGAAACATGAGCATGGAACTCAGTTTTTTGTTACTCATCCTGTGTTTCACAGAATGATAACAAACTTTTCGTCTTGAAAAGTTCTCACCAAAGTTACAGAACATAGGCACTGGCCCAAAAAATTAATTTTTGCTAAAGGCTGGTACGAAGTTCTTACGGAATTTCATGTAAAAAAACTCACGGAAATTCAGGTTGGTAAATTTCATAAAGAAATTTCCGTTA
This sequence comes from Nowickia ferox, assembly GCA_936439885.1. Classification (NCBI taxonomy): domain Eukaryota; kingdom Metazoa; phylum Arthropoda; class Insecta; order Diptera; family Tachinidae; genus Nowickia; species Nowickia ferox. The sequence continues at coordinate 116,015,024 of OW387025.1, forward strand.
CTTTGCAAGTACAGACTGTCAAAAGAAAAGTACACGGAATTTTTGAAATTTAATGCCTATCTTACGGATATTATAACTATAAAGTGGAGACTTTTTTCAGTCAACTGAAACTAAAATTAATGTTCATACAATTGTTTGGTCACGGAGTTTTTGACATTTCTAATTTTCATCAAATTGTAATTAATTTTTAGTGTTTTTGTGTGTTATGAAGTCAAAAATATACAAATTTGTGTGTATGCAAACATATTTTTACAAAAAAGGTTACACGAACGTGAAATTTCGTAAGAACTCCGCACCAGACTTAAATTGTAATTCTTCTTAGTGTTTGTTTGTTTGTTGTATATTAACAAATAAATGAATTTGTGTGTATACATGCATAATTCTACAAAAAAGTTATACGAATATTTTTCTGCGTAAAACTAAATGTAAATTTACAAATGTGAAATTCCTTAAGAACTGCGTACCGGGCTTAAACCCCTAAACTTTTTAATGTTTGGAAATATTTTATATCTTTTTAAATGAAAAAACAAGTGGTTGAAGATGTTTTCTTTACAAATAAACTAATTACAATTTTTAAGAGAACATAAACATAATTTTGTTATTTTCAAAAACCCTATGGAACAAATGTGTTGGAATTTTATTTAATAATACCTATATTATTAATATTGACATTTTATTAGTGAATTATTTACAGAATTAATCAGCTAAGTTCCCACATTTAAAGCATTTAAACAAAATCTTTTAACAATCAAGAAACATACGATACATATTGTATTTATGTATGTACATATTGTAATACTTTATAGACAACTAAACAAAATGGGTTGTTTACTTCAGAAAGTGCAATTATGCATTTTGCACATTTGCAAGAGTTGACGTGAATACCTTTATTATATTTGTAATCAATAAAAATCTGGCATCCCTGCACAACAGTGATGCAAAATGTGGCACAATTGAGCCATTTGTGGCACTTTTGAATGTTTGATGGCCTTGTGATACTCTCTAGGCAGTTTTGGCCATTTCAGTTCAAAACTCAACTAATTCCTTCAAACCTTTGGGTACACTTTTTAATGGAGTTTTCTCAGTTTTAAAAACTATTTTTATTTTTGCAGATTTTTATTTATACTGGTGGCAAGCCAATAGTATTGTACCACTTGCTTTTAAAATTTTTCCAGAGGTAACAGAAAAAATAAATAATTAATATCGCAAGTTGCAGAATTTTAAAAAGCTTAAAGATTTAAGTGGAAGTAAATTTCAGAAATTTCTACAATTAAAAATCTTTTAAGTAAACCTTTGCATATTTATAAAGAAAGCTTTCGACTGAATATTTATATTGAAAATAATTTACCGTTGAAAGTTTCTTTCGAAACAGGTCATAATACAAGAAATCGTCTTCATGTAAAAAATACTATGTCCTCTTTAATACAATTCAAAGATTTAATGAAATCTTATTCTAATAATTTTTATGATAAAGATATTTTAAAACTGAAACTTATTTGCTGGTGGTTAAGCGATGTCTATATGCATTTCATTGTTGCTTTAGCAAATCGTCAGTAGACAAACAATTTTTAAACAAGAGTAAATTTGGGAACTGCTGGACTAAAAATTTTTAAACAAGAGTAGAATGTTTTTTAACTAAAATTTATCTAATTTTTTTTAATACATACATATGTTCATATAAAATATGTATTTACTTTAATTTAACAAAAAATACTTTAAAAAAATTTGAATTTTTGGCGCTAATTTTTGTTTTTTCTCTAAACAAAATAAATAACATGTATTATAGTACTAATAAACACTTTTGTTTTTATTTAAATAAAAAGATTGTAATCAAATACATTAAAATTTTTTTTGGCCCTGTCAGACGTATTTTGGCCCTTTCAAGTTGTTAATTTGGTCCTAAATCAAAAAACTCAAAATGCAACACTGGTGCACAGACAGTTCACTTTTCTCAATCATTTCTAAAAAACGTATGAGTAATGTGATAATTTTCTCAGCATTCTTTATTGTGGTAATTATGATTTTAGCTTTTTCGAACAAATGCAACAAAATTGTGGTCAATTGAAATGAAAGAAGAAATATAAATAAGAATACGAGTAGTATTCATCTTACCTTCAACCGTAATAAGGTTTCTTTAAAAAATTTCTATCAATCCTTCATTATCAATGAAACCTTAAATAGTTTTCTTATTTATGTAAATATACATATGTATATGTATGGATGTATATACTTACAGACACACATTGCACATATCTATGACTTAATTAGTATATGTACATATGTTTGTACATATGTATGTATGTATGTATATAAAAGCCGTATCTAAAAATAGGAAAGTACTTCATAAAATATTTAGTTAAAAAAATCCAGCAAAGGCTACTGAAGAATGATTCACATATGTATGTATATTTTTATTAATATGTACATACTCAATTACATGTTCTACTTATTTATTAAATTCATAAGCCAACTGAGTTGTTGGAACCATTATTCACCCTGAGCCCACCTAATATGGATTCACATTGGGTGGTGCCAACTGCTCAATTTACTATTTTCGCCGCTTGTAATTTGAATATCCTTTAGATTTCAATACATATTTTTCAGTGAAAATCAAAAGTACCTTGTATGGATATACCTCGATAAAGAGTTTTGTTTATAATGAACTTAAACCAGTTAACTCTACGGAGTCCGTCGTAGTTGATCTCTTGTTCTAACCAATTGAAGTTGAGTGAGACGTTCGTGATTAATGTTAAAGTTTAAAATAATGTCTATATTAAACTCGACAAAAATTTTTCAGTTTTTAAGAAATTATTTTTGAATCAAAATAATTGCTAATTCCTACAACCTTTCCTCGTTAATTTTTAAGGCAGAAAACGAACTTCCGACGGAGATAGTTAAAAAAATTCCGACGGACTCTGAAATTTTCGAAAATTTCATAGCGAAATGTATTTTGATAGTCCAAAAAGTAAGTACGTCTTGATGAATTGCGTTGCTGCTTGGGAAATTACCGTAGACCTCAAATACTATTGAATAAAAAATTATTAACAAAACTCCAATGCCTAATTAAGTACGTTTACTTAATCCGCAACAAACAAACTTTTCGAATTCGTGTTCGAAAGACTCGTGGTTAAGTAAATATATAAAATTGCATCGAGCGAAAAAATTTAAAATTGTTCTTTTTAATTCTAGTACCAAACATAAGCGTAAAAGCGAACGAACTCATATCATTTAAAACTTCATAATTATTTTTTTTCCATTCCTAGGAAGTGTCAAGTCCATGTACACAGTGTAATGCATTGTTGCACAGTGTAATTGATTATAATCAATTCATCTGCATAAAAGTATAGTTTGCTTAACAAAGTTTACATAAACAAATCCTGAAAACGATGTTGCTTGCTGCACACGTACTAAGTTGTGGTAAATACACATGTACTACATATATATCGTTCATATCGTTCGTCTCAAGTAGAAAGACCCTAACTCAAATAATTGTAACTTTACAGGAGAGGGCAAAAACATAATATAAACTGTAATATTCCCAATGTAATTTTTTTGTACAACTGCTTACAAAAGCGTTATATTTTACACTATTGCAATAAATTTTTGCAACGAGATGTATTTCTGTGAAATGTATTGGAAGCACTGAAAAACTCAAATTCGTAAAAAATACGAGTTAGGGCCTTTCTACTTGAGATCATAGACTAGTAGATATGTGTGTATGTATTTCATTTATCAATATTATTAAATACACATACATGCATATTCATGTAGATATGCATACATAAATGCATAAGAAAATGCATATTTATTTACATTCATATGTACATATATACATACATATGTACAATGTAACTACTACATATGTATTTATTTATCTAAACTAAGCCAGGAAAATTGATTGATTACGTAGCAATAATGAAACTAGAAAATTGAAAATATTAAATACACTGTGCATCACTTAAAAAAGCACTTTAATTTTAAGCCAGATACATATTGTGGGATTAAATTTTTAAACTTAAATCGATAGTGTCATAGTGTAATATGGCACCCCATACCACAATCTCTCGTTCCCTGCTGTCTTAGTTGCAAAAACATTTCTTCCTTTCTTAAATCGTTGTCAGAAAAATATTCGTTCAAAATTGTTCAAATTAAATTCCTTATTTAAGTGATTCGTAGTGTACGTAACAACTGCCATATATAATTGTTTGTATGCCAAACTGGTGTTTATTTAATGTAGCTAAAAGCACAGAAAAACTTAAATGGCATATTTCCTGCTTTAAAAATTAATTGGAGAAAAACCAAATAAAAAACGCATTTATGCACAACTTGAATTAACAAATTTCCAGATATGAAAGAAAAACTCTGGTTTAATGTACTATATACATACATATCGTTACTCACAAGTAGAAACGCCATAACTCAAATAACTGCAACTTTACAGGAGAAAGTAAAAACATAATAATAAACAGTTCAACTGCTTTGTACAACTGCTTGTAAAAGCATTATTTTTTACACTATTGCAATAAATTTTTGTGACGAGTTGTATTTAGGTGAAATGTATTGGAATCACTGAAAAACTCAATTTCGTGAAAATACGAGTTAGGGCTTTTCTACTTGTGGCCACCGATGCCTATTTATGTATGTACATATGTATGCATTTTTGAACACAACAATTATAAAACGCTCATGCATGTTATATATGTACTTACATATCGTGCCATAACCGCCAAAAAAAACTTAAGCGACATAATTTTAGAACTTAATTTTTTGACCAAAATAGGTTATTTGCAATCGCAAGTAGTCGATTTTAGTAAAAAAAAAATTATGTTCGAAAAATGTGTCACTTAAGCTATTTTAGCGGTTATGACTCGATATGCACACATATTTAAAATGTATATTTTTATATGTACTACTTTAATATCACTGAAATTTAGTACTAGCTAAGTGGCTATTTACATATTACGTAACGCTATTCTCGGAGATGTGTCTCTGCATAACCCTACCTTATTCGTTCCCTCAGGTTTCGCCTCAGTGGCTACAGGCACCATAGCTGCCGCCACCTTCCCGACCTTGGTGTTTATCTTATGGTTATTGGCAGTGAGGATTGCTATGGACTTCTTAGAATCCTGTCCTCCACTCTTCGGCAGGTATACCGTGATGGTATGGTATGCCGGGATGTCTTTCCCCTATAGAATAGTGTCAAATTGGAGTTTGATCTCTGTCCTCTCCAAATGTTGACATGTTGTTTGCCACTGTCTTCTTGCGTTTGTTGGGCTTTTCTTGAGGTGTAATAGTTTTGCTACGCCTATTACTTGTCTGAACTTGAATTTGGAGTGATTTTCCTCTCCTAAGCTTTCCTTCTGGCTCCCTCCAGTGATAAACCCTATGTAAGGAAGCGCAGGTACTACCTAACAACTGCTCCACTGCCACCTTTTTTCAGGGAACCATCCAACCCTCTAGGTTGGCCCCTATCGGGTAGGACGATTGAATTTTTCCGCTTCCGTTGTGTCCCGAGCCTTACGCTCGATGTGAGGTCACCAGATTTTAGTCTCTGGACTGCAGTAGAACTCGTGCGTCCAGTATTCTTTATCGTAGTAATTGCTCATGCGACCATTACTGGTGCTCAGTCCGTCTAGACTCTTGCTCCACGTGATGGGCGAGCGTCGTAACGGCGATGTTATCGCTGATCATTATTTTGTTTTTATTTTTTCCTTTCATGTAATTCCCCCGAGTGATTAAGTAGCAGTAGTTCATGAGTTGTAACCCAAGCTTTGATTTTGGAGCTCAGTTTTTCCTCTGATACAAGTAGTGAGTCGGAAAATGCACACAAAATGATTTAATTTCTCTACAATTGATGATGCTGGGACGATATTATTCGATATACATTTATGTACGTACAATTTGCAATTATTTTGATAATGAAAGATAAAATGAGAAATGTAGTCAAATCTAAAACTAATTACATACATAACTTATAATTATTATTTGTTTTCCGAAAGTGTTATAAAAATATTTGTATTTGCCACTGTTGAAAAAGAAATATCAACACTTAATTCAAACCCCATAAAAAATATAATTTTCAGCAAATAAATCGAAATGCCAGTTTTGTAATTTATTGCAATTTACCAAGTGATTTATGGCATTTACTTACTAAAACTCTTATACATAGTTACAAAACTTTATTTTTGCTTGCACATACACACGATACGAAACATGAAAACTCTTTTCAAGTTGCAAATACTGAGGCATTACTTTGTAATGGAACAATGCAAACAGTAAATGAATAAAAATACTTGTATACCAACAACTTGAAAACATTATATACGTTATTTATATAAAATAAAAAGTTAAATCTGATAATTTTCATGTTCCAAACCTGTTTATTTATTTTTTCGATTGACAATTTAAGAAGTCCCTTAAAGCTTTTCAGTACAATTTGCGGTCTGTTTTTTAAGTATTATTCGTTAAACTTTTTGTAAAAAAAATAAAAGAAATATTGAGAAATACGAGTATCTACAAAAGTAAACTATGTACATTATTATTCATAGAATAATTAAAAAAATAGTATAAAAAATTAAAGCTTACACAAGCACCTCTTACTGTTAATTATAATTATTCTTCTTCATTAGTTCATGTAAAGACAATGCCAAACATGTATGCATACCTGTACACATGTCGTCGGTTGGTTACTGGTTTGATGTATGGAACAAAAATGTGTTTTCGAGAAAATCGATGAAGAATGTTTAGTTTATTAGTTTTATAAAAATACACGATAGAAGTTTTTGTTTAATAATAAAAGAAATAGATACATATTTTTTTAGACAAACTTAAACTTGATACACTTTTTACATCCAACATGAAAAGTTATTAGGATTTAAAGAAAAAATGACCAAAAATCTTTGTTAAGGCATGTCAAAATCATAACAACAATATTGTTCACTACTTGTTCAAGTAGTTTAAATTACTGTATATACATATTTAAGTAAAAAATATCAATTTTATTCATGCAACATGACATTTAAAGAAAAAACAACGGAAGATATAGAAGGAAGTTTGAATATATTTAATAAAAGAAATTTTATTTATAAAAAATAAATATCAATTTCATTTGATTAAAACATAACACAACAATAAAATTTTTGTATTTTGCTTTGAATCACGTTCGTTGAGTAGAATATGCATTGATATACATCATAACAATTGCTAATAACAATATTTTACGTTGGAAATGTGCCACATATCCCAAAAATTGTCGATTGCTGTAAAACAATTTTTTAAATGTTCAACAATTGTGGAAATGGCGCAATATTGCAGCTCTATATATCCTGATATACTCAAATATCGGAAAACTGATAACGAATTTGGAAAGAGGGCACATTATTCATACATAATCAGTAACCAGTAACCAACCGACGATGTATGTACTGTGCATGTATTTGCAGTTTTCCTGAATAACAACCTTTGCCGATTTTTGTAGATTTTAAGTTATTTGTGCCAAAATACACTAAAAGCTCTAAAACAGGAGTACATTTTTAAAAATGTAGACCCATTGGAAAACACACATATTCATGCGTAGTTCTTTGTGGCTATTTTCGAACACATCTAAAAATTATATTTAGATTCTTCTCAATCCACAAGAACTTGTAATTTCGTAAATTTAAAATCGGTTGATATGTAAGTTAGTTAGAGGCTGATAAGTGCATGAACGAAAAACCGAGTTTTTACCCGTAACTCAAGTTTTGGGGGTGTTTGGAAAATTTCAAATACAGATTGTTGTTATACTCGACAATACCTACCAGAAAAATTTTAACACGTCATAGGTATTTTTATTGTCACACAGTGTTACTTTTGATTATTTTTAACATTGATTTGAATTGTTTTTTTTTTTGAGAGAAATAAAACAAAAGATGTTTCACATAATAAAAAATTTAAATTTTCCCTAAAAATCTTTTACAAAAAATGTGTAACTGTTTTAACAAATTTACTTTTCGACAAACAAATATATAGTACATATACATATCGCACATTCAGTTCAATAGTGTCATAACTCAAAAAAACTAGTTTTGCAGGAAATACGTTTAAAGTTTTCAATTTACATACAACTCAATGAAGGCTTCTGTCACGAAGTGATAGTACAAGTTATTTATATGAAATTTTTACGCAAGATAAAATACGAAATGCACAATTATTCTGCATTATCAACTCAAAAAACGAATTTTTTGAGTTATGCCACTATTGAACTGGATGTGCGATATGTACTATGTATGTAGATAAGAAATGGGCAAATTTAAGGTTAGGAAGGCTAACACACTTTTTTTTTTTGATAAATTCACTTTTATTGATACCAATGTGAAGTAGAAAAATGGGAATTAATAATGTAATATGATGTCGGGCAAATGTCCACATTTAGCACGTCGGCAGACGTCCGCTCTTTTCTCAAAATTTTGAACCACATTTTGCAACACAGCTTCGTTTATCTTGCCAATGCAGCGCCGAATGTCATATTTCAGAGCGTCAGTTGTTCTGGTTTGTTCACGTAAGCCCGATGTTTAAATTAAAATTCACAAATTTCACAAATGAATGTCAAGGGATGACAGCTCAATTCTTGACATTTGATCATTTGATAGCCAATTTATTTCTTAACCTCAAATTTGCCCACCATTTACATTGGTTGCTGAAATAATGTAAAATCATGGATAGCCTCTAGTGTTAAGTAGGTGAATTATATTTTAGCTATTTAGCCATTTTATTAGTTATTTTACTTCCCCTTCGATTCATTGCCACAAGTATCGACGACGCAGGAGGTCGGCTGTGATATGCATTTGCATATATGTATGTACATTAATGCATATCAGCAAAATCTATGATGTTCATATCACTGAGTCTGGCCAGAGATATCACCTGGGGTTCGTGAAGACCATCATTTGCCTTGCATTCGTCACACTAACTACTGCAGCCAACAGCAGCAACAGCCAATTTTGAATATATTGTAAACTTTTTTATTTCATTAAAAACCCGACGCCATTATAAAAAAGTAAAATATGTGACTGGCAGACGAATTAGGCGTAACAATTGTACATTTTCTTTTGAGAGTAAATATGTATTTTACTAACTTATTTATTATGGATACGTACTAGTAAGTACGAGTATGTACACATGTATGAATGTATGTATGTAAGGATGTATACATATACAGATGTACATATGTACGCAAGCAGGAGCCGACGTTATTGTAAATATTTAAGTACATAGGTACATAAGTATGTAAATATGTACATATGTATGTATATTCATTAATTTCTAAATATTGTACTTTCATTTTTATATTTGTTAATTTAATATTTACGGTCAATTAATTGCAACAATCTATTTTTCTGCACTTTACCATCTACCAATTACTTTATTGTTATACTACATATGTACTACTTAATTCATACTAACTACATACCTATTTATTTGTTTTTTTTTGCCTTTCTGAGATTTTCATTGTATTCAATTGTCTTAATATGCTTTGAGTACACCTGGCATAAACAGCACGCAACTAAATCAAAATGGTTACTTTTTATTACAAATCGCTTTTAACAAAAAAAAAAAAAAAAAAAAACAATATTTCAACCATGATGAAATATTTAATCCACTGATGTGAACTCAATGCATACTACATACGTTATTTTTAACATTCACTAACCATACATACAAGCATATGTACATACATACATACATTTGCATACATATATGTACATACATACATACATATGCAAATATGACCTTCACCACAGCTGTCATATGGTGGAATGGAATAATGTCCCGGAAAATAATGTCCATGCTTCCATTTCCGTTAGAAATGGAAACAATGTCCAAACAAATAAGTACAAGGTGTGGCAAAAGTAATGTCTTATTTGCTCGGCAAACATTTGTATGCTTGTGTTGGAACCCAATGAAATAATTTTAACAACTCAAAGAGAAAACTTCAAAACCATCCAATAAGAACGACCAAATTAACAGCCATACAAACATTACAATGAAATTTTTGTAACGTACTGAAAATCGTTCGCAATACTACAAACTCTTAAGGCTCAGTTAGCCGACGGTAATGTAATGTAACTGTAATGTAGGAAACAGCTGATCGATATTTTTATATGAAAAGTAGGTTACGTTACATTACATCTCTATAACCATTTCCATTACTTTTCACATAACAATATTTATCAGCTGTTTCCTACTGTTGCAGTTACATTACATTACCGTCGGCTAACTGAGCCTTTAAAGTTAGTGACTGTTGTTTTTATTTATTTTTTTCTTTTTACTTGCTGTAACTCAACAATATGTCTGACAGTATGTCTGATGTATTAAGAATTATAGGAAATATGACACTTTAACGTGAGAAAATTTTTGCTGTAATTTATTCCTTCATTATAATCGTACATGCCATTGTGTACGTAGTATTTTTATATCGGTTGTCTAATAAAGTCTGTTATTTGTCTTTTATTTTATTATCTGGTTGTTGTCTTAAATAGTACATTCATATTTACGCATTTATATATGTATGTACAATGTGTATGTATACATATGTTTTAAGCGGCATGGCCACACATCACACTGACGCTTCAAACTCTGCTTTTCTTTGATAGTGTTAGTAAAATAAACTCACACGTATGGTTTGATGTGAGTTTGACGAATATCAAAACAATTTAGATTTTCACTACCATCGCGGCAGAAATTTTAAGCTAATTTGATCTGTGTGGGTGTAATTACTTCAAATGCCATTTGTGTTTAATTTTCGCAGCGACAACATTATCGTCTTTTGGTGACGCAGTGTGAAATATGAATTAAATGCCCACCCTTAATTATTATTTAATTATGCACTCAAAAACACAATTTCGTATTTAATTAGAACTTAAAAGAAATTACAATTTGATTACCAACTCAAAAAATGGGCATTATTAAAGAAACCGATTGACTAAAATTTTCATTTCGGATAGCTTAAAAAAATGTTTGCTCTTCTATTTCTTGGAAAAGTTTCGAATTAAAATTTTCTAAGGCAATTGTTGTTCGGACAAGGAAATCCGCTCAAATCATCTTGAAAAATATTTGAGTACATACAAATTATAATTAATAATAGAAAACAAAAGTTAAATTGTGAATAAAATATTTTTGATTGGGAAATGAAACAAACAGTTTTTCATTAGTAATTAGTGGTTACGCTTTTTTGGGCACATGACACACAGATGTAAACTCGGCTTTAATATACTTGTTGTAGTACTCATATTGTAGAATAGCAGTACTTAACTTCAATTAGTTTGAATACGATTTCCAAATATGGTATGAATACTACGATCAATTGTTGCAATAACAAGAATCAATTATTGTTGGAATCACGATCAAATGCAACGAATTCGCCTGATATATTGAAATGCATTCGAGATGCATGCAGAGACGGACAAGCAACATTTATAAATTGTTTAACGAGTGGAACTCTTTTGAACAATGCTTGTACAGCACTTTACTATGTATCGTATGCGTAATCCACGAAGAAGATATCACTTAGAAAAAAAGTACGTTTACGATCACAAAACAAATTTAAAACTAACTAACTTGCTGTTCATTGTAACTAAATATTTTGAATTACTTAAGTTAAAATTATTGCTGGAGCATACTCATAGTCAAAACAAACTACAACTTTGACGGCCTTATGTGGAAAAAACTGGCATGAAGTTAGCATAAGTGACAAAATTGAACATAACCTTAAAGAGTTTTGCCATAAAACTTCAAATTAAAAATCACTCTAGGACTACGTAATGCGCCCATTTTTAATGTCAAATTGTATGGAGGAACTCGTGACCATGAGTATGGGCCATTATACAAGTATTAAGGTGTTCTTCGACTGTGCATATTATGCACTGCATATTTACATATGTACGTATGTACGTTTTAAATTTTTTTTTTACACTACATTCGGGATCGTATTTCCCACATACAAGTGAATATTTTTTTCGAATATTTTCTTCCCAAAAAACAGTAAAATATAAAATAATATTAAGTTAATGGCACAAAAGCATTACTTTTAATTTAATGTAATAAAATTGTAGTATAATACAAAATACAAACTCCTTTTACAATTAACATTAAAATGTTTAGAAGTCTTTTTCCTTCATCATCTTCAATCTAGAGAGAGGAATATTGAACCACAAATCATGTCGATTATGGAAGGCAAGAAAGTCAGTCTTAATTATGTTTAATATTACAGTTTTTTCTCAAATTTATTGGGTGTGTTTGAGTTCCAGTAATTTGTTGATAGAACTTTAAATTTTTTCAAGGCACATAAAAATATTTTCACTCAAATTTTAAATAAAAGTCTTTTTAATTTTGTTGTTTTCGATATTTCGCTAGTCTTGTTGCTAGCTTCTGCAGGAAATAAGAAATTATAAAATTGTACGAAAAGTTGTCATACACAATTTTGGCTTTACACTCTCTGAATCATAATTGCGAATCATACCGTTTAGTCGGCACATCTGTCTGTTTCATTAAATTATTCTTTATATAACTTATATAACATACTATTTTCCAAGCTAACCTTTCCATGTTACGTTTGATTTTTTTTTTAATTTTTTAAAGTTTTGTTTTATATCATTGTTTGCACTTTATATTGTATTTTTGTTGGCAATAATATTTTGGTTTATTGTGCAGTTCAAATAAACTTGCGATACAAATTAGAGATGAGAGTGATTTGTCGTGTTTCGCAGGGAGATTCTAAATTATTCTTTTTGTTTCGCTCTCAAAATATTATTTGTAAATCACGTTGATCCGCTCATGATTAAGATATGAAGCAATGCTCCCAGATGATTTTATTTCCTCTTCTCAAAAGAATTAAAAAACTCTAAAATTCCAAATTTACACAAATATTTCACTAGATTTTAATTTGTTATTGTTATTATCAACAGTTATGAAATGAACTGAACTTTGCCCTAAAAAATTTTATCATCCAAAATTTACCCCTAAAAGAAAAATTCGCCTAAATTTAGGGCGAAACTCCCTAAACTGGTAAAACTGATGTGAAGCAATATTTTCCTTTTGTGTAGATATAGCGCTGCTTTGTGAATGTCGCCAATACTTGACTTGACGCACACTTAAATTCAAAGAAAGAAAATTTTAAAATTTAGTTTTTTTTTAATTTTAAAAATTTGTTTTTGTTAAAATGTAAGTATGCAACAAGTCGAACGTTGTTGACATTGACAAACCAGGAAGGAATTAAACATTTTATATTCCAATTCAGAAAAAATAGCACGTAATATAATAAATTTGTAATATTGATTCCGATTTATAGTTAGTAAAGGAAGTAAACGCTAATCTTAGATTTTTTGATATGCATTCGTGCCTATGCTAATGTATTTCACGACACCCTTCTTCGTGGAAATTTTTAGCAATGAATGCTCGTTAATAAAATGGATACAGAGGCCCTGTAACAGTATGATGTAACAGATTATGCAATAGCAGTTGTAAAAAAGAGCTAAGCTTAATTACTTGTTACTTCACAATCTCTCTCCAGGAACTATCCCTATTAGACACGAACACATATAAATACTTATATATCTTGGAAGCTAAATAAATTGCCTATAAGTTACTGCTCTAAAAAAATTAAGAGAAGCGGCACAAAAAATTAATTTATTATTTTAGGAACAATAGAAGGGAAGGGATTTGAACTTTATAAAGTAGTTTGCCCACAGGTATTGACTGTGATCGTTGATTTTCATCAGAAACAAAATAAGAACAAAGACAATTATTATTCATTGTCTATGATATGTTGTTCCAAAACATTATATCAAACACATATTTTTTATATATTTATTAAACCATCGTATAATGCTTTAATTTAATTATTATCATACAAAATACTGCTCTTAAACTCTTAAAGTATACTTGGTTTTGACTATGAACAATGGCCAGTCATAGTCAAAACAAAGTATACTTTAAGAATTTAATACTGGTTTTAAACTCTTAAAGTGTACTTTGTTTATGACTATGCTTTTTATTTTTCATTATCGAGGAAAACAACAAATTTTTAAGAAAATGATTTTGGGAATCCAAAAACTAGGGCGCATAGTCAAAGGCAAAACAAAGCACACTTTAAGAGTTTAAAACCAGTATTTTGTATGGTAATACTGGTTTTAAATTCATAAAGTATACTTTGTTTTGAATATGAATATGTGCCAAGTGCTCAAAAAAACTTTCAAACAAAAACGTTCTAAATCTTCTTACTGTATTAGGGTATAAATTCACATTGAATATGAAATTTTATAGCTGAAGTGAGAAATTTTCCTATGTTATAACTCGAGCGTTTAATACAACAACGACATAACTCAAAATTCCCTTTCAATTTCTTTTATTTCGATACATTACTCGATAGGTTTGGTTAATATTTTTTTTATAAACGCATTACTGTTTCGCACAAAAATTCACTATTTTGTCAATTTATTTTTGACTCACATGTCTGAGGACACATGGGATCTTAAGACGAATATAGCGATATCTACTAGATAATAAATAAATTTACAAAATAACAAGATATACTCGAAAAACAGTTGGCTGTCATGTGAAAAGTAAAAACGTAATAATAAAATACCAAGTTCTTTTTTTCACGAAAATTATTGACGGATATTCATAGTTAAAACAAAGTATACCTAAAGAGTTCAAAGCCAGTATTTTATATGGTAATACCGGTTTTAAATTTTGAAAGTATACTTTGTTTTGACTGTGAGTATGCGCTATTGAAACTAAAATGATATTTCAATTACATATTAATAGCTATTATCTTTAAAAAGATAAACTCTAAATTTTCTCCACAAAAAGATACATCCATTACTTTATCACGAATTGATCCAATATGAAATATAAATTCTAAATCAGCGCTTCTTTCTATCTGATCAATTTTGTTTTGTTTTTAACAGCATAATTTGACAGCTAAGTCTTACATCAAAATTGTATTATGTGTGTGTCATGCACACTTATTTCTGATTGTCCGTATGACATGAAAATGTGAAAATTTTCCCGACTTTTGATAGTTTGGTGTTTCACATTGAAATTTAACCGTTAAATCAATGAAAAGTCTAACGTTGGTAATTAAAAGCTGGTAGATCTGGCAGCTTTAAGCACTACCATCGAAATGAGAGACATAGATAATGTTAAAAAATGTTATTTCCCATTCGTGTTTTGGTTAAATTTATTTCAGTTGCTTTACGCCGGTCGTGAGATCAATGTGTGACATCATCGCTGCGCAAATCGTTCCAAAAGGTGTAATGAATGTTAACTAAATGGATGCATTTTTTATGAATTAAAAAAAAGAGAGAGACGTACGTGGTAGAAAAAAATTAAATTGAAGTGTTATAAAAAGTGAATATTTAACATTAAAAAAGTAACAATCCCAACGCTTTTGTTTACGTGTTCGTTCATATTAAAAGGAACAAAATAATAAACAACCATAATTACGTATTACATATTTACAGAAATAAAAATAAATAATATGTATGAAATATAAGTTTACATATTACATGTTACTTTTAGGATTTAAAATTATATATAAAAAATTAAAAAAAAACAACTTAAAAAATGTAAGTACCATGACAACATGGAATTGTTTATAAGTAACTTGTTATATGTAAGTGATGCATTTCAGCAATTTTCGCATCCAATTAAGCGCTTTCAAAACAAGTTCTTCGTTTTGCACTGCAGTGTTTTAGCAATATTTATTAAAATCGGTCCAAGTCTCCAAAATCAGGAACACCAACACTGTTAAAAAATAAACATAAAACCATGTGGTAATAGCCGTTTTTAACCTAAAATATTTAATTCAAAATGATATTCGCGTTATTTTAAAGTGATCTAAAATACATACATACATATGTACCTATTATCCGCCATTTGCATAATGTATAGGGTGTTTTTATTGAGGTATAGAACTTTAAGTTGGCATCACTTTTTTGTCAGCTGTCAAGTGATTAATATTTAGTTTGGTTTGCCATTTCATCATGAACAGGTTGACAAAAGAACAACGCTTGCAAATTGTGCACATTTATTTCGAAAGTAATGGTTTAGTTCGCGAAGTTTACCGCAAGCTCCGTCCATTTTATGGTCGACATTATCGTCCATCAGAGCAATTAATTCGGTTAACCGGTCAATTGGCCACCAAGATCGTGTGATTTGACACCATTGGATTATTTTCTTTGGGGATATGTGAAGTCGCTCGTCTACGCCAACAAACCAGAAACGTTAGGGGACTTGGAAGCCAACATTCGTGGCGTTATTGCCAACATACGGCCCCATATGCTCGAAAAAGTGGTTGAAAATTGGACCTGTAGAATTGGCTTTATTCGAGCCAGCCGCGGCGGCCACATGCCCGAAATCATATTTAAACGATAATGGCATAAAATTATCCTTCCAATAAAGCCAAATTGATGGACATTAAAACGATTTTCTTGTGTTTTATTTCAATTCGAAGTTCTATACCTCTAAAAAAACACCCTATATGTATAATTAAAAGATAACATTGGGCCTAATTAGTAATTATTTATTTATTTATTATATGTATTTCGACTTCGACGATCTTGCAGTAGATTAAAGGAAAACAATGTTCCTTAATAAAGGCCGGGGCACTATGAATCCGTCATACGTTAAACTTCGCCTTTTTCAACTGACATTAACGCAACGACGAAGAAGGTTGGCACAATGAGTACTTTATTGACCGAAGCATTTGAACAGCTTCAATAGGTTGATTCTCCATTTTATTCATTAAATTCAACTTTTTTTATTTATTTCGTTTATTTGTTTTTGTTTATTATATTTTTGCTGCCGCAAAACACAAAAACCTAAATCAGAACATACCAAAATAACCAACCAATATCTGTCAAACTACTCAACGTACGCAAAACGTTAAAAGTTGAAAAATTTTTGTACTTTGCGTTGACGTAGACATAAAACACCCTGCAGGAAATGGAACTTACACATGTCACGTCACGGTTACGTGACCGGTCCCCAAGTTATAGGGACTAGTCCGAGATCTGACACTTCCTATGAAGCGGACGAGTCACTTTTCCATGGGCATGGCCTAGGAAAACCCCATATACATACATATATATAAAATAATATAGTTTATATACATATACATAAATGTCTTTCCGACATTTAACTGTAAGAATTGAGAATTTATTTTTTTTATTTTTAAAAATGCAATTATATTTTAATTTTAAGCAAAGTCCTTTTTTGGAAGTCAAACTGACAACATTCTCACTAATCTTTCAACAGTATAAATACAGACTTACATATAGTTACGGGATTGGTTCCATAGTGACTTGGCGGTTCCATCCCTTTACTAACTACGAAACTCTAGTTCTTTATTCAAGATTATATACATATGTATGTATGCTGTCAAATGCTGACTAATTCTACTACTTTTCACTACTAAATATTACTCACAGCTTTCATTTGGATACTCAATAATATTCTATACTGTATACCGATTTGTTTTAATTTGCAACCTGTAGTATTCCCCATTAATACGAAACAGATCATTCATCATATTACAAAGTAATATGTATATGCTATCAATTAACTATTTCACGGATTAATCTGCCACGTTCGCCGTTAGTACGAAACAAATTCATTCATCAAGTCAGATAGTCTGCCTTTAAGCATAAAAGAAGTTGTTTTGTGAAAGTAGGCAATAGTAGGTTTCCATATACGTGTTTTGGAGCAGAAAACTTATTGTACAGATAACCAATGTTTTGCTACGTGTTTTCCCATACATTTTTCATAGCAGCAAAACACCTCAAATAAATTGTTTTCCTCCAAAACATGACAAAATTTGTCAGGGCAACACTACGTTGCTGGCTGAAACTTCGAAAAAAAAGCCGCAATATGCTGATAAGAAAGAGATGGCACTAGTACAGAATTTTAATTTTTTTAAGCAATTGCACAAACCACATCAGTGGTTTTTCTACGTTGTTTAAGGCCGTGGTAGTCTATCATACACAGTCGTGAAATTTTTGAGAAAATACAACCCTGGTATGATGGAGTTTATGAAATTTTTCAAAATACAATAACAGTTCATCAGATGAGGGTTGTATTTTTTCGTAGATCGTGCGATTGTGAATTTATATGTAAATGAGAGAAAAATTTACTAATCTTGATAAAATCAAATTGATCACGGAGCCCGATACCTTTCCAACGAATGCAAAACCGTGGAAATCGGTTCGTGCGTTATGGAGTTATAGCGTCAGGAAGGAAACCCCGACTTATTTTTATATATTAGATATGTATATATATGTGTATATTGGTTCCTTTAGCTCCTTATAAGGAGCATAGCTTCAGGTAAGGTACTTTTGCTTATAGAAAAAATAGGATTGGACCGAAAGTTAACGAAAGAGTTTTCTAAGTACACAAAAAGTTTTCACTTTGTTTGCTTTGATCTTAATTGAGTGTGAATGAAGCAAAAATAGACAACAATGAAACAAAAAACACACAAAACCATTGTACAATAGTTGCATAGACAGTTGCGTCAACTGGGCAATATTTTTATTGAACACTTCATAGTGCACCATTTAACAAACTCAAAATTTCATAAAATATTAAGTGATAATAGAACTTTTTACTTTTATATCCACTGTGAAAGATATTATTTTTATAGATATTTTATTTTTTAGTCTTAAAACAATAAATTATAAAACTTAGTGACATTGTCAGTAGCACTACTGACCAGGTGTACCCCAGCCAATGTAATCGCCTATTGACATTTAACATTAGCATGTCATTGAAAATCCACCACTGGACTGTAGCACTACTGACTAAGTAGTTTTTTTTGGGACCACATGAAGACATTGGCACCAAAGATTCACTAGTAAATTTTAGGGGCTCTAGTCTACAACATCGATATTTCCTCACTCGATGTCCGTAGTAAAACTGTACTGATTCACTATAGACACTGTCACCACCTGCAGGAAATTGTTTGTCATTTCTATTAAATATACATATATGTATGTATATTAAAATTAAAAATTTTATGTTTCGCTGAATTAGTAAAGTCAAACACCTACGTATGGATCTTAAAATGTGACAAATCTTTACCTGATGGCACAAAATCTTCCACAGGGTCAAAATTTCCATAATTGGCACCTTTCACTTAAAACTCTTCAATTTTCACATTTTATATTTTTATACAATATTGATTGTTATTTTATTTGTTTTTTATTTATTTTTTGGTGTATTATGTTTTTAATTATTGCTAAATACATTTATATACATATATTAACCTTATAATTCTATTTCTTAAGATAATTTTTATAAACACTTAAATTTTGCTTGACGTCACGTTTATTTTCAACAAACCAATAAAACATTAAGAAGAAGCATAGTTGTGTGTATCTGAAAAAATGTTTTCTACGCATTAAAACCATTATTAATAGACGCTCTGTTGACAATGTCACCAAAATAGTCGACAAAAGTGGTGACTTGGGGACACTTAAAAGCATGTTTTCTGCAGGGTTATAACAGTATCGCATGCGAACTAACACGCTCAAACAATCTACGTTGTTTGTTTTTTCTTTTACACATACACATATTTTTACACTTGTGTGCTGATTTTACAATTGTCATTCGGTGTGCACTAGTGAAATATGCTTCGGCACTACAATAACTAATGCCTTCGCTTGGCATATAAACAAATGCTGTTGCATACTTTTAATAAAATTGAGCACCAGTTTCAGTGTTCTCATAAAATCAAGAGCACCAAAAAGAGAGAACAATTCAATAATGTACACCATGAAGATTAAGCAAGCAAGCATCTTGTGCACAGCTCTAATATATACATATGTACATACTTATGTATGTATGTATATATTTTGCTTAGGTAGTCGGTTTTTATAAATTATTCGTTTTATTATTTTTATTTTATTTGCATTTTTGCTGCTGCTGTAAATATTCTGTAGTTTAAATTACCACCACAATTTTCAAGCTAATCTCTGCTAAAGAATACATAGTTAGTTTGTTTACTGCAACAAAAGAACTAAAAAACAAAAGCTGAAGTTAATTATAATTTTTAACCTACGATTTTACTCGTTGTGCTCTTTGTCAATGTGTATCTATGTATTACAACCTCATGGTACGAGTATAATAAATACTTTAAAACCAGTGGCGGACTTTAGGCATATACACGTTAGGTCGTGCCTACAGCGGTATAATTTAAAGGCAAACGAATGTTAAGTGTAATTAAAATTTTAAAATTTGAATGGATAAAGTTTGATTTAAATGAATGCGAAATTTCTATTAAATTAAGTAAAAGTAAGCTTGATATGACACTGCTTTGAATTGGCCAAAAGATTGGAATTCATACACATATATGTATATATGTATGTGTAAGTAGTTATATAAATTAATAAACCAGCGGTAAAAAAGAGAAGATAAAAGGTCTTCTAGAAGACTTTATATAGGAGGCACAAGGACTCCACTTCCCATTGCATTCTCATATCTTCTTTACATGCGATGTCATTGGGCAGCAGGCATTGCACGCTCCCTTCATCTAAAATGCCTGATAGAAAGCCTTATACTACAGGCCTCTTGAGAGGCCCTCTAATGCAATCCTTTTAAGAACCATTCTAGTGAAAGCATTTTAAAAATCATTCTAACGAAGCGTTGTTAGGTCTTCTTCTTCTTCTTTTTTACGAAAGACCTTTCTGAAGGATTATTTTTAAAGACAAATAGGAAGGTCTTCAAATATTTGTTTCCTGGACAAACAATAATTTTAATTCATTGTACATACATATACATATATTCAATAAGTTATATATTTATGAATATATGAAAAAGGTATAAAATATTTATTTAAATATATACCTATGTACTCGTATTTAAATTCTTATTAACTTGTATTTTTTTTAATTTTTATTATTTTTTCACTTATTTATTCCTTCAAACAACTGCCTCCGTCAAGCTTTACT
Source organism: Nowickia ferox (assembly GCA_936439885.1). Lineage (NCBI taxonomy): Eukaryota > Metazoa > Arthropoda > Insecta > Diptera > Tachinidae > Nowickia > Nowickia ferox. The sequence goes on from OW387025.1 coordinate 116,036,005, forward strand.
CACAACTGGATGAATTTTTGTTTTTCTGTGAAAAGCATCTATTGTATTGCTCAATCGGATAAAGATGCTTGTTTTGTAAAGATTTTTGTTTAAGGCTTTCAAACTTATTATGTTTGTATATTGTGATTCTCAATATAGTATTAAGAGTCTTACTATAAACATACGAAGTCTACTGATGAGCTCCAAAAGCAGGAACGAAATGCATATAGACAAGTGCTTAACCATAAAAACAAGCCAAATTTTCAAATTAAATAAATACAGACTTTATGTCAAATAAATATACTTCGGTATTTCATGTTTGTTTTTCTTTGTTTTTTGCTTTATATGATCTTATTTTTATAACGGTTTCTGCATTCTTTAGCAGAAAATAATAAAAACGCAATACTTTCTTCTTTCCCTTCTAAGAGAATGTAGGTTGGAATGAGCATTTGCTTTCTAGAAGGCATTTTGTGGAAGGCAAGAAGGAATTAGTATCTAATCACAAAAAGAAGTCTACCAATGAATTGTGAATAAAGTCCTAATTTGTGGATAAATTTCAACGAAATATGACTCATTTTATTTCTAACATATGATGGTATAAAATTTTAGAATACAATTTTAGATTTTTGAAATTTTCAATTCTCAGAAAAATTTGTTTTCTTGACAAAACTTTTTCAATCCAAACTCCAAAACTATAAAACCTGCAAATAATTGATAAGAATATGATTTGAAGATAGTTTTAGTGTATAGTTTTTTGGTGTTTAGTTTAATTAAACAACATATTAAAAGGGGGGAATAATTCTTACACATCATGTATTTATTTCAATCCTGCATATAACCAGTCTGTGTACCAGATTTGATTAAAATCATAAACATACAAACTTTCACATTTATAATATAGGGTGTTTTTTTAGAGGTATAGAACTTCGAATTGAAATAAAACACAAGAAAATCGTTTTAATGTCCATCAATTTGGCTTTATTGGAAGGATAATTTTATGCCATTAACGATTAAATATGATTTCGGGCATGTGGCCGCCGCGGCTGGCTCGAATAAAGCCAATTCTACAGGTCCAATTTTCAACCACTTTTTCGAGCATATGGGGCCGTATGTTGGCAATAACGCCACGAATGTTGGCTTCCAAGTCCCCTAACGTTTCTGGTTTGTTGGCGTAGACGAGCGACTTCACATATCCCCAAAGAAAATAATCCAATGGTGTCAAATCACACGGTGGCCAATTGACCGGTTAACCGAATTAATTGCTCTGATGGACGATTATGTCGACCATAAAATGGACGGAGCTTGCGGTAAACTTCGCGAACTGAACCATTATTTTCGAAATAAATTTGCACGATTTGCAAGCGTTGTTCTTTTGTCAACCTGTTCATGATGAAATGGCAAACCAAACTAAATATTAATCACTTGACAGCTGACAAAATGGCCGCCAGTTAAAAAAGTGATGCCAACTTAAAGTTCTATACCTCAATAAAAAACTCCCTATACTAGTATTATTAGTAGCATATGTAGTATGCGTAGAAGGTGCTACAAAATATTTTCGAGAGCTCGACTATGAGCCTGTGTTGAATTAGTTATTAATTGGTTAATACATAAACTTTACAATAACAAAAATTAAAAATTTTAAGAACCGTATTGGCTGGGCTGATTTTCTTCAAGTCTGGGCTAGAAGATATTAGATCAAGTCACGTTTCAAACGAAAAAAAAACAAATTAAAGTCAAGGACATACATATTCAACTAAATCAAAATCGGTCCATCCGTTTGGTCTGTACGTGGACTTGTACAGACACACTTATACACAGACATACACTACAATATAGCCGGGGGTTAAAAAAGCGGAATGATTCTAAAACCTTATTTGAACTTGGGACATTTCATTAAAAAATATTAAATTTTTCATTACAAAAATTTTCAAAAAGTCAAATTGATACTATGCAAAATTAAGACAACTTCTAAGAACAGTACTGGACAGTTTTAAAGATTATATAACAATTTAATTGAACAACGACCAAGCAAATAATATTACTGTGGAGTGGAATTCAGTTATAACGACCTCCGAGGGCTTTAATGATTTTGCGCATTATAAGAAAAATTTTATTATAAGCGGAGTAAAAAATGTCTACATATCAAACCCCTCCGATTTTCCAGCTAGACTGCAGCTGAGCCCAATTATTTGCCTTTAGATGTCCATGATGAAAAAGTTCTAGGCAATTATAGTACAGACGGCAAGCAAATCATGCAAAGAAGATAATAAGAAGAGAAAATATTTCATGAGAACGAAAATTAGTTTTTTTCTGCGAATGAATATAAAAATGTTTACATATTTTACATACATACATATATGTATTTATGTATGTATAAATTAACTGAATCAATTTGTAGTATTTGGTTTATTTTTGCTGTTGGTGGTTCCTATCTTACCTATGTATGTATTAACAGAGTAAAAGATACAATTATTAAAGGCCTGCTTAGGAATTTATTTAATTCACACATTCCACACTCGCTTCTATGAGAAGGCTGAAGAGAAGGAGTAACATGATTTGGTTTGTTTTTTAACAAAGCAAAAGTAAAATCCATTAATTTGGCGAAAGAAGCAAGAACAGAAGACCTACCCCGCAATGACAACGCGTGTAAAAAAGATATGAGAATGGAATGGAGCGAGCAGGCCTTGTACATCCAAAAGACGTAGCATAGAGGCCTTCTAGAAGGCATCCTTACTCCTTGTTTCCTCTGGGTATTAATGCTTTGTTTGATTGTGTGTGTATGGGTAGATGCATTTAATATGTATTTACATGTGTACATGCATATATACACAAACATGTATATACTTACAATGAAGTTTAATGTTGAGAAATTTATGAAACAAATTAAGAATTCTGATTTACTTGCCACCGATTTGATGACTACAGAACAAAACGACAAGCTTTTAATAAACTAGAATTGAACAACTTCTTGCTAACAAGAACAACAAAGAGCAGAAATCATGAAATGTTTAAGAAATACCAAAACGTGCTGACGTAAAATAAGGCAAAATAAAAAAACTGGTTTTTTAAAAATTTATATTCAAAGAGCACGAAGTAAAGAAAAAGACTAGATGTGTGTGTGAATGTGTAAGAAGGCCGTTTCTCAAAAGCAAATCTTTTAACTCCTTTTTGAAGACAAAAGTTGCTTTATCTTGTACATATACATATGTACATACACATACATGTGTTTGTATATATGTACATATATATATATATGTGCACATGTGTATATACCTTCACAATAAAACTTCTTCTAGAATCTAGATTTAAGTTAGTAGAACAAACAACGGTTTTTAATAGTACAGCCAAGAGAATTTCGATTTTATTTTTTATCATCCGCATTAGAACTACGAGTAGCAGGTACATACATACATATGTAGGTACATATGTAGGTATACATATTTATGTATTATTTGCAAATACAGCTCAGTCAGCAATTGGAAGATTTTTTAAATAGGTATTCACCAAAATGTGTCTTTTACGATAACCTTAGCTGAACAGAAACTGATTTATCGCGTACGAAGGATTCCGTACGGACATAACATATGTAACACTATACGAAGTTAGCCTACATAATCCAATATCTTAACTGATGTAGAGATTTTTATACAAATTTTTGAGTGTTGACGTTTTTTTAGTTTAAGCGCTTTTTTCTGCCGATTTTTTGGTTTTGGCGCTTTTTTTCGGGCTTGTTGCTATTTTTGCAGTTGCTTCTCAATTTGAGCGATTTTTTAGTTTTGTCGCTTTTTTCGTTTTCTACATTTTGCTTTCGTTTTGGCGATTTTTTTCGGTTTTTGGCGATTTTTTAGGTTTTTGGCTACCTTTTTACTTCTTGTTATTTTTTTCGCATTTTTTATTTTGGAGACTTTGTTCTGCTATTATTTTTACTTTTTAGTTTAAGCATTTTTAAAAATTTTAAAAGTGTGTATGCTTCTTATGGTTTCCAAGATACAGCCAGTTGTCAAAATTACATTAACTGATAAAATACCCTTTAATTCTGATTTTTTTAAATTTCAGTGTTAATTGCTCTAGTCTGCATAAAAACACACTAACCTTGAAAATTTCAAGTGTCTATACCTATATAATTGTCAGTATATTAATTACATTAAGATTTCAACATGTTTCGTTGCTGGTTTTAAATTCTAAGTTTAGAAGCACCTTTAATTTTTACCTGACATATATTTGTATATTCAGTCACAACTAGGATACAATTTTCACCCTCCAAAACAGTATTTTTCGACTCACAAGTGAGCACAGAGAAGCCGAAAAAGACTTGAATTTTATTAAAAATTTTTTAGCTGATGTATGTATGTACATATGTATATTATTACAATTTTGCAAATTCCATATACCTAATTGGTCCAAGAATATAATTACTGTGAAAAATTCATCAACTTCTTCCATGTTCAGGCATATCAGAGTATTTTGCGGTAGCGCAATAGAGATAGAATATATACAAATTTTGTTCTGTCTCTTTTCTTTCTATTGTAAATGGTTGCGGACGGCGAATCTCATGGCGAACATTGTTGCTCAGACATATGTTCGGGCATCCATGTCAGAGCATGGACGAAACATGGACATGAGCGGTCTCCATTAGCCATTTGCAATGTCCGACATGATGCCCATACCAAGTTCATGGCTAGTGGAGACCGCTAGTTAGGGAAAGCTAATTGTAAAAGAGTCTTGTAAGTTTCTCCACTCATTTTTGGCCTTTGAAATTCTAAATCGAATATACCATAATGATTTATTGCACTCCAGACTATAACTCCACCTAATTGTAGCTATCTGGGCCGTCCATATTAAATTTCTTTTTGTCAGTAGAAACCACGGTATTCAGGTATGAATACCAACTGGTATTTACACCGATATACGAACTTAACACATTGTATGAAAGTTAAATTCTGGTTTAGTTGGATTTAAACTAAAATTGTAATGTACGAGTATTGTACATATACATACATATGTATATACATATTGCACACTAAATCATAAACAGTCAACACTCAAAATGAACAAATTGGTTATTCTTGTTTTTATGTTACCTATGTACATAGGTGCTTGCGTTATTTGTACAGTAGCAACAGTTGTTTGCCACTACTCAGCATCTGAAATTTTTTGAGTTGTTACTGTTTATAGTTTAGTGTGCGATATGTATGTAATATAAACGTATAACATTGGTATTCGAGCAAGAACAATCTCAACTTCACAAACTCTGTGTCATAACTTCGAACTTTCAACATTCAATTTCATCATACCAATTCTTATTAAAAGTTGGCATGAAAACGCAGAAAAAAAACAAAAACCAACAAATCCAAGTCTTCTCTTATGTACGCCTGTCATCCGGCAGCCAGTTCTAAACTGTGAAGTTGTACATATGAGTATGTATGTATATATGTATTTATGTATGTTTTTATGTACTCGCACATGTGTATCTGATTGCAGACTGACCAATACACGTTATAGTTTTCAAGGAGAACTACTTGCCAAAATGAAGTCTGGGCTTATTTTAATCTTACAAACACATAAAACGAAAAATAGGAATCACAAGCAAGCAAAACTTTTTAATAAATTTAGCACATGACATGTAATTTAGATGCAAAATTGTAATTACCAAATCCACATCGGATCGATGACGTCTTTTCTTTGTTAATTGCAGTACATCAGCTAATTTAAATCCATACATAAATATGTACATGTGTGTGTATGTATGCTGGGTAGTGTGTCAATTGCAAACTAAATGCTATTTTTTGTTCCCGATATTTTATATTTGGGACGAAACAAAAACTTGCAAAACTTCTAAAACCATGTGCAGTTCTCGTGATTCTAAAGCGTCTAAATCCTTTTTATAGGTAAATAGTAAAGGCTTTTTAGACTTTTAGTGGGGCTATCAATTATATACTGGTTGATAGCTTCATTGCAGTCAAAATATTACAAATGCTTGAATGCATCTGAGGAAAGGCAATAGACCACCTATTTGTTGTACTATTGTCATTGCCAATGACACATAGGTATTTGGAGATAACTGGTTTGGAGCCAACACCTTCTATTGTAAAATCCTTGTGGAAATCGCTCAAAACATGCATCATGAAATATACTTCCATGACTATGGGACGGACCACTTCCGGTCTTACCTAAGACTTAAAGTCTCTTAGAGCATCTCAAATGCAAGTCTGTTAGAAAAATTAAGTTGCTTTAAATAAGAATTAAATTAATAAGCTTATTGTATAACAGAAGAATACAACTTTTAATATACAAATAAGAAATATATGGAGAAATATGATGTAAATAACACCCTTTAAATAAATTACGATAAATCTGTGCAAAACTTTTAATGTTATTCACAATTATTTCGAAACTTTAAAATGAAATTAAGTATCATCACTTAATTCTGAATAAAATCAAAACTTTTTGCAACGCATTTCCTTCGTGTGTAACGGTGAATCTCGAAAATTAGAACCATAATAATAAGAAATAACTTGAGTTTATATACTATATGTATGTACATATGTATGTAGTAATTGTTTTGTTATCCTCTTGAAAAATATGAACAAAAAGCCAATATGTCCATTTGAACGGAACATCATTTGTTTTTCTTAGAGACATTTTCTTAGGAATTAAAAAACATTCACATTAAATAAATAAAATTTCGTACTCATGGTCGTGGAAAACTTATTTGCCATCAATGTTTTAAACAACTGTTTAAATACTTGTACATACCCTGTCGGAAACTCAGTTGACTCTAAACTAGCTTTAAGTTAAGTATTTCGCAATTAGTTCGGGTTGACACTTGAATTATTTTTAATGGAAGCAACTAACTATTTTAACATTATGATGCTAATAGTCAATTATCCGACCCTGCATTAGACATTCCAACTAACTTAAAGTTAATCAACTAAATGTTAGCTTAAAGATTAGTTTTTGCAGCCAGCTATAAGTTAAAAACTCTTGCGTTGGCTTTAAGTACGGTTTTTTGAACTAATCCAACTTAAAGTTAGTTGCTTACACGTTAGCTAAAAACTAACAGCCTTGTGTCTAAGAAAAAAAAACTGACATGAAGTTAGCATAAGTGACAAAATTGAACCACGTGTTAACGAGTTCCTCTATACAATTTGACATTAAAAATCGGCGTATAATGTAGTTTTAATTTACTATTAAATCCTAGCGTGATTCTCAATGTGAAATTTTATGGAAAAACTCGTTAAGATCATATTAGATTTTTTCTTATACATAAGGCTGTAACTATTTTGTGTCATACTTGTTTTTCGAAATAAAATAACCTGCTGAAAATGTTTAATGATTTGTTTTAATTTCATTTTACAATATAAAAATTTATTAAAAACTTTTCCATTATGTACTTACGTATTTACATAAATATGCAAAATTTTATATTATTATTCATTTAACTGTTTTAAGTGTATGTATGTATTTTTAGAAAAATAAAAGGAACTGCATACATATTTTCAAAATATCATTGGAAAAGATTTAATAAATTATATAAGAATACCGAATTCCGTATAACATAATATACGAGTATACATATATGTATAACATAATATACTTAAGTATAATCGACTTTGGTCTTTCAATATTTTTAACAAAAATGTTTGAAATAGAAATGTTAAAAAAATTAACCAAAAACAAAATGTTTACTGTATAGAATATACATTTTGGAAAATGCATTTTTTGCGTTGCGTAGTAGCTAGCTTAAAGTCAGTTCAAAAAAAGTTAACTATAAGTTGGCTACTTTTGTAGTCAACTCCCCATTCTCCGACAGGGTACATACTGGGGTGATCGACTCGGTTTTTCAACCCGGGTTTTAACAATACGGTTGTCGGTTTTTTCAAAATATTGATTTTTCGAATGTCGAATAGTCCGGTTTTTTTACAATTTAAAAACCGGCTGAGTGGAATACTTTTCAATTTGTATATTTTGCAATAAAATTAGTTTTTACTATGTTAAAACTTAGACCAACGTGTTTTGTTGATTTTTTTCAGTGTAAAAGTTCTAAGGGTTTTTTGACCATGGCAACACTTACTGATAACGTGAAATTAAAGCCTAATTATTTTATGAGGTGGTAGCAGAGGCTAATTAAATTCGTCTTATGGTGTGCAATAGATGTCAAAATCCATTTGCAAAGTTTTTTTTTTAGTTTTGTTGACATTCTGCTTCATATTTTATATAGAGGTAGATATATACGTTTTCCATACATTGATATGTACATATATATATGTATTATATACATATGCGAGTATGTACCATACATAAGTATATGAAGTTAATTTTTATGTTTTACCTTTAATTTTTGTATTGTTTTATAATCAGGGCTATTCGAGAATACCCACGCAGAAAAATACAATCGGGTTAACGTTGGCAAAGCGTTTCCTAGGGTGGTTCAAACGTTGGCAAAACATCACAAGTTCTACTTTTGGAGTGTTGTGCCAACACACAAATGATAAACTCATGATGGGGTTGCCCAACTATTTTTTACGCCGTTGGCTAAACACTATGAAAACCACAATTTAGTGCTTTCCCAACATAATTTTTTTGTTAAGTGTAATATATTCCCAATACTTCAGACTCAAAAATCAATGTTTTCCCAAAAATTTTAAGCTTTTTCAGCTGGGCAGTTTTAAGCAGAATTCGTTTTAGAAGCCAACAGTTTCATTACTGCAGGTGTAAGGAAAAACTTTCAAATGTTACACCAGATATGTACATATATATTTTTTTTATTCTTACATGGGTATACAATTGAACGGAAAGTTTTTAAAATTTGAAATTTTAGCTTTTTGTTGCGATATGCCAGCCCGAGCTTTTATCAAATGCTGCAGAGGTCACACTGGATTTTTTCCTGCGAATGGTGTACCGTTAAGGGGAAACAGTCAATAAGACATGCGAATTTGAGAAAACAAATTGCGAGGAACGCTCATATTCGTCATTTAAAAATAAACCAAACCCTTAACATCACTTATCAAAAGAAGATAGCCCACTCCTGGATATTATTAATTTTAATCCCATAAAACACGTCGTTATTGATGAAATGCACATGCTTTATCTCGGAATTAGTAAACAATTACTTCAGAAGCTAATTGTAAAAAATTCATTCTCTTATATTTCACAAGAAAATGTATCAGCACTTCAACAAAACCTACTAATGGTGTCTAAACATATACCTTTTAAATTTCAAAGAAAATCACACGATTTAATGAATTTAGCAAACTGGAAAGCTACACATTACTTAAAAAAAGTATTATATGTATGTTCAAAAGTGTTTTGCTGTCAACCAAGTTCGCCACATTAAAATCAAAATACGTTCAAGAATTGTTAAAATCATTTGTTGAACTTATGCCTCGATATTACGGCCCTAATTTGCAAACTATGAATATACATAATCTAATCCATATAACAACTGATGTAATTAACATAGGATAGCAAACTTTATGTATACAAATGTGATATTTACTTAAAAGGCAATATATTTAACGAAACTTGATTTTTTACGTATCCACTGTCATCCAGGGACGTAGGATTATATATCGTTAAAGATTTAGACCAGAAAAAAATTTAAATGGAGCTAAGCATGGTAGATGTTAAGTGTATTCTTACCAAATGCCAAAATGAAACAGTGGCTATCACCTTTTTACATAAAGAACTTAATGCACATTAATATAAAAATAAATAAAGACGAAGAGAAATAAAAAATATAAACTTTTTAAAAAGCATTGGCAAATAATTTTGCAGATTGTAAACAGTAACGTTGGCAAACCGTTCTGGTTTCTTGAGTAAAAGTGTTTTCCCAGTGCTAAAATTTTTGTACGGTTGGCAATTTCTGCCTGGGTACATGCTTCACTTCTTCGTCGTCGAACGTTCACTTTCGACAGTTCGGTGTCGACAGATGCTAAAATAAGTGGGAAGAAATATCGTTTTCAGTAATCGATTTTTTGTAATCTCTTTTAAAAACATCAAAAACATTGAAAACAGCTGACTTGTATGCAGAAAAAGTTGAAAACAAAAAGGGATTTAAAGGAATAATTAATAAAAAACTTATCAGTATAAGTGCTAAGTAACTGAAAAAGAAACAATAAACAGTGAAAGTGAATTTATTAAGTTGTTTTATTTGTTTTAAAAACGTGTTTACATCTTTGAAGAACCTAAAAAGAACTTAATTGTGTTGTAGAGCCTGACCGAACGCCATTAAAGCTATTAACAGTGATAGACACCATATAAACACTTCGTATTTCTTTTTTATTTATTTATTAAAATTGGCGTCGAGCGAATATGACTCTTTTTTTTAATAAAGCAATTTATAATCAAAATTTTTGTATAACAATTTTCTTACTTAAAAAACCGGTCTACCGGTTTTTACTGAATTGTAAAAATCGAAACTGGGTTTTTCATAATTTCAAATATTCGAACTATTCGAAAACCGATTTCTGGAAAAAGTCGAATAATCGATCACCCTAGTACATACATACATACGAGTATATGTGTACGTACATAAGCATGTAAATGTAAAACAGAAACATTTTTCAAACAAACAGTGATATAATAAGGAGAAAAACTCTTACTTTCATAAAGTAGTGGCCAGAGTTCAGTGATCTCGTCGTCAGTTACATACATATGTACATAGTATATTGGTACAATAGTACGAGTGAACATATCTATATGTATATCTACATACATATATTTGTACGTAAATCTATAGTACCAGTAAACTAAAGTTTGATACAAATACTCATAGTAGTAAAGAGATACGAGCACACAAAATACATACAGACTTACAAATGATAGAAGTATGCAGCCATTGTCAACAGCGATGCTAACTTAGTGCTTTTGTTACTGTTGTTATTGCTTTGCCATAGCTTTTAACGCTTAAGTTTTAACTTTAAGGTAAGACCGCCCTGGGAGACTCGATACCGCGAAATTTTGCGACATGTTTAATATATCACACAGGACATTTCGCTGCAAAATATTTACATACGTTTTGACCTTCAAACAAAATGGGTGTAAGGGAAATTGTTGTAGTACCACTTCGTTTTTATGGGAGGAAGAAGAAAAAACTGGAACAACACACAAGTTCTAAGATTACTTTAAGTCACGGGGTTGTTAAAGTAGAGACTAATAAATTATTTTTTTTGCACAAATTTTATTTCTGAAAATTGTTTTCGTCCAACGAAAGTTTTGGAAAATTGTTTGAAATTTAATATTTATTTATTTATTTCTTAAATACTTTACAAAGTAAATTTGCAAAGTATTGTTGCACAAATATGGGCGGGGTCGCTAGACCATATGCCCAAGATGGTATTAACAGTATTTTAAAAAAGTTTTTGTGACTGACTATACACGACCTATGCCTTCACATAGGAAGTAGCAACGTGGTTGTTAAAGAAATTCCACAGAAGAACCGCAAGAATATACGGTTATCAGTGGCAGATCAGTCAACCAGTGCGAGCGAGACGCAAAACTCTCGAAGGCCAATAAACAACAGTGGCCTGGTTGCACTTAAGAGATAATTGCCAACGACGTTTGATGTTGACTCGCCCAGAGCTGCTTTACGATTGAAATTGAATATTAAAATGCACATACATACATAACTATGTATGTATGTTTGTATTTAAATACATATATTGCGGCGTGTCGATCAGCTGACTGTATCACACGAAGCAACAAAAGAGCAACGCGACATTTTTTCCTATTTTAATTATTTCTTTCTGTGAGATTTTGGTGTCGAAACCCCTATTTTTCCACCACTCAATTTCAAAAATCGTATGATGCAGCTTTGTAGAAAAAATATTTGATTACGTTGTTTTAGAAAAATTTATATTTGATTTTTGAAACATTTAACTAAAGTCCATGCAATAGTGCTAACTAAGAAATGATTTATATTTTAACGTAGTTTAGCGGTCCATATACATATATACATATCGATGCCTCAATATAGAAAGGCTTAATTAGACGTATAATGCTATAGCCATAACCAAACCAAAATTCAATTGGTTCAATTGGCGAGTCACCTATAATCAAAGTTGCCCATTAGTTTGGTTTGAACGACTGTTTATGTTCTATGGTTATGGTTATGGCACGTCTGATCATTCATTATTTTTATACATATATTTTTTATACCAAGATTTTTTAATTTTTCGATACATTAGATGCTCTTCTATCGAAAATAGAAAAAAATCGATTTCAAAAAAATAATGAGTTAGGGCCTTTCTATATTAAGGTAACGAAAAAACGATAAACAAAAAGTATTGCGTTTCCAAATAAAATTTAAAAAAAAAATTATGGCCAAATCTCTGAGCCTCTAAAATAAGGTTGTAGCTCCACTTTTCCCAAAGCTGTTCAAAGAAAAAAATATTTTCGGAAATACCGGAACAGGAAAAAAACTATAAGTTTCTTGGTAAAAGTGACAAAGCTTATCATAGAATTTAAAAAAAAACAATTGCATACTTTTATTCCAGGTGTTTATTGAATATTGAATATAAGAACAATATATTAACAATTGGGGCGAACAAGTGCATAGAGACAATTAAAAACGAAACCATATGCGAATTTCCGAATAATATTATAAATCATAACGTGTGACCAGAAAATTAATTCGCAAAAGTTTAAAAACTGTACTTGGGATACAGCAGAACTGTTCCTTGAAAAACATGGTTTGTAGATCATGTAATTTCAGTAATTCTTTCAATTAGTATGTATGAAAGAAGGACTACAGGAAGCATGCGTTAATGTTTTCTATAAAATGCAATAGACTTTCGACAAACATACACATTTTTCGCCGCTTACTGGTTTCATCAGAGCCTTCTATAACTATAGCATAGTTAAGACATGAGCCATCCAAACAAGATAGAGAAAATTGTATGTGATAAAATCGGTTTTTATTGCATGGGCGGTGGGAGTGGCCGATTTTGATGAAAGTCCATTTTTTCTTAGTTTAGTCAAAATAATGCTAGGTGCCAACTTTCAGTGATCTAGATCACTTTATAGTTTTAGCACAAAAATTTATAACGTCATTACACTGTGCGTCGCGTGTTTTTTTTTTTGCTGCTTCGTACAATATATTTCATATGAGTTAATAATACAAATATTTATATTTCGTGTTAAAGTGTCGCGTCGTGTCGCTAATAAGAAAAACTACCAATTTGTACTTTTTCAAGCTTTCAATAGTGCCTTAAGTGTTTTTAAATTTCTGGATACAGAAAATATATTTAAAAATATGGCTAAAAAAGTCAGCATCAGACAGCTGTGCTGTTATAATGGCACAATCCAAACATTGGATTGATATATGTATATGTACATGTACATAAATTTTGTTGAAGGAAACAAATTCTAATTCTAATGTAACCAAAGTTATTATTTGTTCTTATTTCAAACTTTCACAACGAAAAACAAGCTTTTTTACGCTTTTTTGATATCGAAATCACACTTTTCAGTGTCTTTCTCCTTTCTGATATGTCTTTACTCACAAAAGTTGGCATCACTCATTGTAATGCATTCACTTTTGAACAATAACAGCAACCAACAATGAGACGCAACACTTCAGTCAGTACTTACAAAAGTGCAGATCTTAAAAAGTAAAATTTAGGCAAAAATAAGAAAATTTCAGCTGGTTGAAGGAAAACGAACGCTTGAAATTCTTTTCTAGCTATTTTTACATACGAGTATTATCGGAAAATGTATTATTATTGCTGTCTTCCTGATAATACGAGTATTACCCCACATGAAATTGTAGACAAAATTAATAAATACGTGAGTGTAAACAGTGGGTCACAGCCTATTTCAACCACACTCTTGTAAGAAGATAAATCACACAAAATTTCGAAACGAAACAAAATATTGAAAACATTGAAATGAGGGCTTATATAATACTTCTCAGAAAAAAAATAGAAAAAAACGTAGTGAGTGCAATGAGAATTTTGATACTCTTCATGACTATTGACATATGTAAAGGGTGTTTTTTTTAGAGGTATAGAACTTCGAATTGAAATAAAACACAAGAAAATCGTTTTAATGTCCATCAATTTAGCTTTATTGGAAGGATAATTTTATGCCATTAACGTTTAAATATGATTTCGGGCATGTGGCCGCCGCGGCTGGCTCGAATAAAGCCAATTCTACAGGTCCAATTTTCAACCACTTTTTCGAGCATATGGGGCCGTATGTTGGCAATAACGCCACGAATGTTGGCTTCCAAGTCCCCTAACGTTTCTGGTTTGTTGGCGTAGACGAGCGACTTCACATATCCCCAAAGAAAATAATCCAATGGTGTCAAATCACACGATCTTGGTGGACAATTGACCGGTTAACCGAATTAATTGCTCTGATGGACGATTATGTCGACCATAAAATGGACGGAGCTTGCGGTAAACTTCGCGAACTGAACCATTATTTTCGAAATAAATTTGCACGATTTGCAAGCGTTGTTCTTTTGTCAACCTGTTCATGATGAAATGGCAAACCAAACTAAATATTAATCACTTGACAGCTGACAAAATGGCCGCCAGTTAAAAAAGTGATGCCAACTTAAAGTTCTATACCTCAATAAAAAACACCCTATATATGGGCGGGCACACAGGATTTTTGTTAGCTTAAGTCGACTTAAGAAAATGTAGCTTTATTATGCTGTATTATGTCCCAGTTGAAAGTTGCAGTGGTTACAATGCTTCATTTGCTAAGAAAGGATCACACTCAGTTAGAATGATGCGTTAGAGCCTTTTAATATCTTAACAGTAGCCCAATAACATCCGAAAATACAGCTTTGATTAAGTCGACTTATTCCATATTGCCACAGATATACACACATACTCGTATGTAGTTATCTATAGAAACGTTTTAAAATTAATACAAAACAAAGTAAATAAATCTGTTAATAAAAATTAAAAAAAAAGAAATACGTGCCTAGACTTTTTTTTATTTATTTATTTATTTATTTAAGAAATACTTTACAAAGTAAATTTGCAAAGTATTGTTGCACAAATATGGGCGGGGTAGCTAGACCATATGCCCAAGATGTTATTAACAGTTTTTTAAAAAGGCTTTGTGACTGACTGTACACGACCTATGCCTTCACATAGGAAGTAGCAACGTGGTTGTTAAAGAAATTCCACAAAAGAACCGCAAGAATATACGGTTATCCGTGGCAGATCAGTCAACCAGTGCGAGTGAGACGCAAAACTCTCGAAGGCCAATAAACAACAGTGGCCTGGTTGCACTTAAGAGATAATTGCCAACGACGCTTGATGTTGACTCGCCCAGAGCTGCTTTACGACTGGACTTTTTTTTAGTTTTAACAGATTGTACAAGTATGTGTGAAACTTTTTGAAATAGACTTAACAACAAGTTATTGATGTTGTTGGTTAATTTTAGTAAACAATGTTGCTTCGGTTGTTTCTTTGTTTAAAGAGAAAGTCTTATTCCTCAACATGCTGTTTTTCATATTGTAAGTGAAATGTTTTTATAATTCTCTTACTATTTCTTGGGAAACTTTATAATTGAATTAATTTTTAATTCGAAAAATTTTTACTAGATAGAAATACTAAACAATTTTATTCAAATAAAAATTTTCGACACCTTCTTGTTAAAATGTATGAACGATTTCTTTTAGAACATTACATATATACATGTACATGCATACATAGGTACAAACACACATACATATGTACATACATATGTACTTTTTTAGGTATGTACTAATATTTGAAAACTTCATCTATTACTGTAGGAAAGTTCTCACGTTTTTGTATACGAGGTTTTTCACCTTTTCCAAGAATTTTTTTGGTTAAGTCTACTGATGAGTTGTCTAACAGCAACATATATGCATACATACATATTCTTCATTAAAATACTTGTCACAAAATGAAAACAAATGATAATGAACGAACGTAAAGTGTGATTTTCATAACGTATTTTTGATATTTATTTTCAGCATAAAAAATAGTTGGTGCTTTGGAAAAGGTTAAACAAAACTACTCCAAATTTATTTTAGCGGAATAATAAAAATACATTTCCAAAATTCAGAAGAAACGGCGGAAAAACAATGTCTGAACGTCGTGGTACAAAAGCTCTAGAAGTGTGGTGCCGTCGCATAACAGAAGGATATCCTGGTGTTAAAATTGACAATATGACTACTTCGTGGCGAGATGGTTTAGCATTCTGCGCTATGATACATCATTTTAGACCAGAATTAATGTAAGTAGATGATGGGCGGGATGGGTGAATAAAAAAAATAACTAAGGCTATTACTAAAAAGATTTAAGTTTAAGCTGGTACTTCATAATTGATACCTGAACTTTTTCCAGTGTTGGGAATGCTTAAAATTACTAGTTTACACTTTGATTTTTGTAGGCATGTGATTGAAGAGCTGGAAGGTAGTGTTTTTGTACTTAATATTAAAAAATGAGTGTATTTTTACGTTTTTTCATTTTAATTGTAATATGCCTGCTTTATAAACGTTCGTCAATGTTTTTAAAATTACGAAAAAAAACGCGCAATCCGAGTGTGAAAAGAAGGAGTAAACTTGCCTTCTAGAAGTCTTCTGTACTCCTTATTTTGGATATACAAGGCCTGCTCGCCTCATTCCACACTCATATCTTTCTACACCCGTTGTTGTTGCGGTGTAGGTTTTCCGCCACCGATTTTGAAAGGCCTTGAAATGAATGGATTTTGCTTGTTATTTGGTAAAAAATCAAAACAAGAGGAAAATGTGAAAGAGTCGAGGCCTTCTATAAATCATTCTGTAGCAGTTAGATATGTAATAATAGTAATTGAATAAAAAGTTCCTAAACAGGCCGTTACTAAGGTCTGAAGTAAGAAGGTATTCTGAGCATACGCAATTTATTAAAACTGTAAATAAGCGCAAAATTTTAAAAAATCACTTGAGAATAAAATGCTTAAATCTGAAAATTATAATTGTATCTAGATCAGATCAGATTATTTCACAGAAAATTAACCAGATCGAAGAAAATAAATTTTGCTGAAGAAAATAAATTTTGCTGAAGAAATCCGAATACGAGTAGTATCGTATGCCCAAATGAAAACTATTGCGTATTACTGAGTAATGAGAAGTGGTAAAATTTGCCAGCAATAGTCAGATGGAATTCTTGTTCATTTGACATAACAGGTGTTTCTTTGTTTTGCTTTATTTTTACAAATTTAATCCAAACATAAATTTTTTAATCAAAATTAAATTTAAATTTCTTTCTGATTGGTTTCAGAGATTTTGAGAAATTGAACAAATCCGATGTGTATTACAACAATGCTTTGGCATTTACAACAGCTGAAAAATATTTGGGAATACCTGCATTATTGGATGCGGATGATATGGCCGCTTACGAAGTACCTGACAGATTATCTATTCTAACGTATCTGTCACAATTTTATCAAGTTTTTGCAGCACAAGGTAATTTTTCCTTTAATAAATTTTTAAATGAAAAATTCAATATATCTAATATTAACCCATTTTATAAAGTCGAACATCGAAAGACAAAGATGGATAACTCGCAAGTGCATTTATTTATTTTGTGTTGTGTTGTCTTCTTTCCAAATAAGTATATGTTATCGTTAATTTATAGATGTTTTAATTTCTCTTTATAAATAAACACTTAAATAGCGAGTCTTCCCAATGAACATTTTTCCTCTAATCGTACATTTATAAAAAAATTTAATTTTTGACAATTATTTTCCAGAAGCATTAAAATCTTAAATTGTTGTGTATTGATTCTCTCCTAAAATTCTCAAACTTTAATATTCTCTGGTAGGGTTAAAAAAAGTTAAGTCTAAAAATTTAATTAAAATTCATTTAAATTTTTTTTGTTGTGTATCGAACAATACAACCTTCAAAACCTTAAAATAAATAATTTTTCCACACAGCACGGTGTAACGGACCCGTCTCATACCTTAACTGATAAAATAACTCATTCTTTTACGTATATACTATATAATTAAAGTATCCATTTTTCTTTTTATTTCAAAGACTAAATCTTGGCGTTTCAGTAATATATAGATTAAAGTAAAGTTGTGCAACTTTTCTTTAATCTATTAAAGTAAAGTTGTGCAACTTTTCTGTAATCTATTAAAATAAAGTTGTGCAACTTTTCTGTAATCTATTACAGAAATGTCCAGATTTCCATCGTCAACGTCTTACATAAAACGTGTTTGAAGATAAATTTCGAAATTTAAAAACCAAGACATTAACTATCAAGTAAATTTAATTTTTTTTTATGGACATTTTTGAATTCCTGGAGAACGATCTTCGTGCCCTTTTTTGATACCCAGATATCAAAACCCTTAACATTTGCGTTTTTCATAAAAAATTTTCGTATACATATTTATTATATTGCGATGTGGCTACCGTAATAAAATTTAATGAATTCGCCTTCGCCGCCTATTCCTTGTTACCGCAAGGCAAAATAGTTTTGACGACACAGTTAAGAGAATTATTTAGAACAAATTACGACATTCGATATCCAAACTCAAGAAATTCGATATCGAGTGCTATAACTTGAACCCAGAAAAAAACAAAATTTTATATCGTTCGTATGTAAACTAATCCACCGGTCACACAGAAAAAAATGTTCCTGCGAATTGAAAAAAAAACAAAAATCTATTAAACATTTTATTGAGTCAATTAAACTTTTAATTAAATTAAATTTGTAAACAAAAGTTAATTGACTCAATTACATTTTTAATTGATTTTTGTTTTTTTTTCAATTAAACGTGTTTATTGCAGGAAATTTTTTTTGCTGCCCATCGACTGATATGACACAAAATGCACAGAAAAATGGCGTATCAAAAAAAAAGTATCGATTTCGTACTCTGGTAAATGTCTAAGGAAATTCGACACTTCAATTGAATGGCCCACAAAGTCTTAGAATATAGTTCCCACATCTGACATATTGTTAAGAAATGTTTGCTGGGCTTGCAATTAACGTTAATGTTGTAGTTTTATTGCTTCTGCTAGTACATATTTGTTTTTGTAATTATTATGCTTATAAAAGCGGAACTACTTCTCTGATTGTTTGTTTCTACATTTCGAGGTTGCATCGAAATTATCGTCATTATTTTTGTTGAACAAATGCTTTTGGCAGTGCTGCACTTTTATGGTGATTATTATATTAATAAAAAAAGTTTTCATAGTGTATATTCATAGTGTACACATGTACAGATGTATGTATGTATACGCGTGTGTATCTGTATTGTCCGAAAGAAATATGTATGTACATAGGAATGAAAAATGTATGGGGAAATCTGATTCGGATATTACTATGTTATTCACGAGATCTATCCACAAAGTTTGCATTCAAATTTACCATTTGTCTTAGTTTTTATGTATTGCTGCAACCAAACAACTGTTCCACTGCTCGAACACGCAGTGATGCATTTTATGCTGACTACAAAGAAATTGAGTGATTGTGTTAATTTGTAAACTTTTACATTTGTGAACACGTATCTGCTGTTAATTATTTTCTACAGTGTATTCTTTAAATTGGTTGTTTTAAATAAATATCTGAAACCATTATTGCTATAACTACGAATTAGTTTTACAAATAAGCGTCGTCCAGAAGCTTTTATTCATTTATGACGCGCATTCGAAGAAGAATATTATTATTGTAAGTTTCACTCACTCATTCATTGTGTTTGTTCAAAATAGTGCATCAGTTGAGACCAAAAGTAAAAAACAAAAGTACAAAAATATGTGAAATGGAAATACATTTCCAATTTGAGTGAAAAATTAAAATAAAATCAAAATTTAACTACGATGGAGTTATGGTTCGCTGATTCGTCAGAGGAAGATAAAAGCTTACGGAACTGGCTAGAGGCAGAAAACAATTGAGGTATGCTTCTATCGCCCTGAAAATCGATTTCACTGCGAATTCAATCAAACGACTGCGGCGTGATATCTTTCCAGTCTCTAAGTGAAACCAACTTTTAGATCTACACAAAGTAACCAAAATAGTGTAAAGTTGGGTTAAGCAATCAACACTTTTTTTATAACTTTTCACACTACATTACTGCATGGAAATCAAAACTCTGTTCGATAGAAAATGCGTTGCTTACTAAAAATGTCTATGGTTTTGAAATTTCATACTACCAATTTAATATATCGTCGTTGCTCTGACGTGATATTCAAAACTAAACAGCTATGTGTTAAAATAGAAAAATAATTTTATTAGAAATGCTTTGAAGCTGAACAACAAAATGAGTTTTGGGTATTTTTTGAGGCAATTCCACTATACCTACCAAATCTACAATTATTTAAGATTAATTTTACGAAATACTTATATAAATACTAAATATGTTTCAATACTTACGAAAACTTAGTAAAAAACACGTTGCTGATTTTGTCGGAGCAACGACAACGTAGATCGAAAACAAACTGCAACTCCTAAAAAGGACCATAATTTTACATTACCAAGAAGTTAATTTGTACAAACATCACTGGCGATGCTTTGTGTAGAGCAGATTACTTTTGTGTAGCAAAAACCAGTTTGTGAACATGAAAAAATATTTCATCTTTTTTACATTTATGTATATGACATACCTGCTTACACTGGAAATTACTTAAATAAGGGAAATACATCAAAATCTCTTTTGAAATGACTTTAGCTTTTGTTTATTTGTCGAAATTCAACTCACATAATGATGGCCTTCCAACTTCCGGCCAGCGCAATCCATTTAATTTAAATTTTTTTATTAGTGTTTTTATGGGAATTGTTACAATTTAAGTTTAACATTTGTAAACGCACTAATAATCCCAAATTATTGTTCTACTTATTTATTAATTTTTTTTTACTATTTGACTAATTTTATGAATTTTTTGTAATTTTTTTTTGGAATATAATTGGAAAAAAAATTGACTAAGTAGGGCCATAAACTGAAAACACTTGAATTGTATCCACCTAAAAAAAGACGGCTATAATTGTTAGAGTTAAGTATCGACAAATAAGCAATAAATAATGTTATTTCCATATACATATAGTATAAAAAAGGTTGCGAGACAATACAAACTTGAAAATCTAATATCTCTTGATTTTGACCTAATCTTTCAAAACGGTGTTCTACGGCCCAAAATTAAGTTTGGATGTCTCGGCGTTTTTCCAACCAACTTTAAATTAACAAAAGAGAATTGCAGAGCACATGAAACTGGACTTTGATGTGTTTCTAAGAATTTCAAATAATCTAAAGAATTTGGAAAGCAATTTTCCAAAATAACAAATCTCTACTGTTTTGCTTTCACTTTATTTGTAATTACCAGTTTTTTATGTCACATATGTACATACATACTCGTATGTATGTATGTACACACAATGTTCATTTGGTTTTAACTTTGTTTTGATACAAACCGAATGAAACGTGCAACTCAATTTGTTTTATTATTAAAATTTTTATATCTTAATAATTGTTGCACATGTATGTATATGCAAACACATACATACATTCATATGTATTTAAAATTTACATTGTAAATATGTTTGTACATACACGCATACATACATACATAAATCCATGCGTATGTACAAGGTGAGCTAAAAGAAATCACCCTATTGGAAGATGCTCCTATTTTTGCAAATGGCGCCCAATGTCAAATCTGTTTTGACATTTGTGAACTAGACAGATGTAGAATACAAGTGAACAAGCCATGGAGCGATACACTCCCCAAAAACGCGGAATAATCGTGTCGTGGCGTTCCCGGGTAGCCTCATCTCTCGTTTTGGCGATTTGCACTGGCCCGCAAGATCGCCTGATTTAACCGTTCCAGACTTTTTTGTGGGTTTTTTTGAAGTCCCGTGTTTACGTGAACAAACCCGAAACCCTGCAAGCCCTCAAGGATAACATTCGACACGAGTGCGAGAATCTGTCGCCCGAAGTTCTCGCCGAAGTGTGAAAAATGCCATAAAACGAGCAATCAATTGTGACGGCGCCCATTTGGCCGATATCATCTTCCCGACTTGACCAATAAAATTCTAAAGATTCAAATAAACATAATCAAAAAACTGTTCTTATTCCTTATATTCAAAATGTACATATGTACATACCTACGTACAGTATTTATATATTAATACTTGATTTGTTCACTGAAAATCATGTAAATAATTGGGTTCAATGACGCCATCGTATTGTGTTTTTACAAAAAAAAAAAAAAAAAACGTGCATAGATTGATAACATTATCCAATAGTAGTGAGAAAACAACATAAATGGGAGAAAGTTCACAAGACAATATTTCAAGCAACTTTATTTGTCACTGCAAATAAAATTTTTTTGTTAAGCCTATTTATAAAAGAAATTTGTGGTATGGATATGCATATGTTCATGCGTATGTAATTCTGTACATATGCGTGTATTTGGTATGTACATACATACATACATATACGAGGGCTGATCAAAAAATAACCGTTATTTGCAAATTTCGTGAGTTACGTATGTTCGATTTTCGCATTTTTTTTTCTGTTATGTTGGTACACATGTCTGTTATAAATGTTGGCAATAGCAGCCATTTTGGATTGTCAGTTTGTTTTTGACAGATAAAAAGGTTAGTCGTGTTTTGGTGTGTTCTTCGATTTTTTACTAAATTTTGAGCAAAAACAACGTCGCATGGACATCGCTAAACGTTGTTAAACGTTAAAATTCACTATTTGGATGTACATATGTACTCGTACATTGTACATATTACACAAATACATGCAGTCCCCAAAGGATAGAGAAGAAAAGTTTTAGTTAAATTTAACCGATTTGAAATTAAAAGTGTACCAATCAGCGAAAATTGTTAAAACAACCAGTGTGAAGTAGAAAAATAAAATTGCAAGCTCTAAAAAAACACCCGTTATCTATACATATCGAGACGTTTACTGCAAGAGAGTCATTATGGAAAAAAAACTTGTTTTACAGAAAACGAAATCAAAGTTTTGCATTTGCTTTTGATAGTTAAATAAAATGTAATTTTCTATCTCAATAGGTGAATATGCATACAAAATGTTGGTATTAAATATAAAGAAGTTAAGTTCAGTAATTCTGTAATATTAGCTGAAAAACGAATTTTTTGAGTTATGACTCTTTTGCAACAAAGGCTCGCTATATAAATCGTGATATGTCAAGAAATGCATTTGTTGAAGCGTGGTTCTGCTTTTTAACAATTAAAAGGCTAAAAAATAAAAAAGAGGAGGCAGTCATGTTTTCAAGAAAACTGAATTTTCCTAAGAAAAAATTATAAATGGGATTGTCTTGAGTATGGAAGTATGTAATTGTGCATGTGGTATGAATCATCTCCAATTATTTACACTATGGAGATGATTTCTTTTAGCGCTTGAGATATTTATTCAACGAGACAAAAAGACAACAAAAAGTTACTCAGGTGTGCAAAAACGAAATGTATAAAAGTATTGCATAATTAAGAAACTTTGGATACTTCCATTGCAAAAGTTTGCATCCGTCGTATTTCTTATTTTTAAGCAACGTGTTTGGTTTAAGTTTTGTCTATTGCATCATAGCTAAAAAAGCACGAAATGTTGTTGTAAGTGCCTTTAGCTTCCAACAGAACCACGAAAGTGAAAAGGTTAACAAAAATAAACAATACTTCTTATATTCACAGCAGTATTGCTAATTATTCGTGTTTTGTATTTGTTCGAATGAAATTTCACGACGAATAATTTTGAACTTTGGTTCGTATATTTGAATAAAAGAATGTATTCGAATAATTTTAAAAAAGTTCGCAGAAAACTACACGCATGCGTATCATTTTAATATTTTTATTAACAAACAAAAATAATTCATTGCAAAAGAAAAACAATAGATAGTCATTTTAAAACAGCAGATAATCCGACTTCTTGTTCTTTTGATAAAAGAACAAGTAGAAAAATATCTTTCGCAAATTCTTGATGTGATACTGAAAAAATTATTAAAAAGTATATCCAGTTTGTGTGTTCTTTTCTTTGATATATCCAAACAATTTAAATCAACCTGAAAATTGTTCACGATTTTTATATTTTTACAATTTCTTACTTGATAAAATCTTTTAGATCAGCTAATAAAACATTGTCAGTTACTTCAGAAATTTTATCTAATACTTCATCGTAGTTGAGATTATTTGCGAAATTTTTATCACAAAATACTCGTAAAATCAAAGTATTTGCTTACTCTTTTTTTTTCGCTTATTGTGGCATATTTTTAAAAGTTATTGGAAAGCTTAGGAATAATATTATTTATTTATTTATTTATTTATATCAATAACCAAACGAGCCGAGCCCATAGGGCTTTTGGTTAGATCTGTAGAAAATTAGTTATTTTTTAAACTCTTTACCGGGAATTGTAAGACACCTTCTGATTCAGGGATGGAAAAGTTGGTACAATTGTACTTTTTTCAGCACTATTTGAAAGTCAAAAGTACCATAGCACCCCAATGACCAATTTAGCACTATTGAAACTTTTTTCCTATTGTATATACAACATGAAAAAAAATTAATCAATAAATAAATAACCAGTTTCGGAAGCTGGTTGATGTAGGAATTATTAAGCCTTTAAGAAACGACAACATTTTTACGTTTTGCTCGAGGGTATTAGAAATTAAAAATGAATTAAATAAACCGATGTTTTTCGATATTTCCAGAAATGCTAGAGGAATATTATCTATTCTACATTCGCCTGAAAATACCCTATTCGTATCAACATATAAATAAAACCAAAGTAATAAAGACTGTTTGCTTCGATTGTCTCCAATCGAATCAAGGATGAAAAAGTATATCTCGTAAATGTTACTTTTATATTCAGATCTCAACAACTAATAGTCTTTTGTATACCTACTGAAATTAGACATTAATATTGTATAAAAATTAATATTAATTAATAATAATAATTAATGATATTATAATAAATTAACTTCAAAGTGCCTTTTTGTTAAATGTTAAGTTTTTACACACATACATGCATACATATACAAATTAATTTTACGTACGTTTTGAGTTAATTGAAAAAAATTAAGAATTTGGTACAATCGTACTGGAAAAAGTACAATTTTTCTTAAAAGTTAGTACAATTTGCAAATCTGATTTCACATCCCCGTTCTGATTCCATTAAAGAGACATTATGTTGTCAAAGCAAGACAACAAGATGCGTTTAGCGAACATACTCGTATATCTACAAGCAAGCTTACATAAGTATTTATAATTTGGAGTAATTTGCTTACTTAACATCCTATTGTTAACAAATTAAAAAGTTATGAAATGTAAAATACTTTTTATACAAAGTAATTAAGGAAATTGTTCGAATATCCGACAAAAATATTCGAATAATTTTTTATTCTAAAATTAAATTTTTGTTCATTCGAACAAAAATGAAATAAAGTTGTTCGAATGTTCGAAAAATTTTTGTTCGAATGACAACACTAATTCACAGCTGTCAGGGGTCAAGATCATTGAGGAAAATAAGATTGGAAGCATACTTAGAGTATCATAGAAAAGTTCAACTAAAGTTGCTATGAAACAAAAATTAAGTGTATACGTTTTTATGTTTATTTAATCTGCAGTTAGGAACTAAAAAATATATAAACAGTAAAATGTAACAATATTGGGTCCTTCAAAATAAGATTAGTCGAGAGTGCTTGCTCTGCGCCGAAGATACTGTAGAGTCCAATTCGTGACCATTTCAGTGTTCCTACTGCTTGCATTTGCGAATGTCTGGCTCATAAAATGCTACGCAAAATGAAAAAAAAATAACACAACCGCATTATTAAATCTAATTGAGACATTCTCAAACAATAAATATGTAATGTATTTACATGAATTTTTTACGAGGTGTGGCTCAGAGAACAGATTGAATGCCTTATTTTGTTGTTTTGAATGCAATCACTAAAAGCCTGCATATTGTTGTCAATACACAACATTTGGAAAAAAAACCAAGGCGTGGCGAATTATATTGCGTGCATTGCTTGTTGTATATACATAAATATTCACTGGTCTAGTCGAAAGCAACGAATACTCAGTGAATTGTACGAATACTTTTTACTGTGATTGAACACAAGGCAATATTGTATAAAACAAATACTCTTACATTAGTATTCATAAAACTATATATCGATTTGAAATGTATATGAAACAGTTATTTGAAATATATTTCAGATTTATTTTATTTTTTTCTAACAGGGTAAATATCGGCAATTATTTTCCTAAAATTTCCTCCCTCACACTGAATTTTTTAATTTATAATCATTAAAATCACTTAAAATAAACTTAGCAATTACTTTTGTTATTGCACAAGCAACGAATTTATCAAGTGTCAGCAATTGCGAATGGTTTCATTCTGTTCTCTGGTGTGGATAGTGGGGAAAACGTTGGTAATCACTTGTTTGCTAATCACATAAAACTGATAAGAACCGTCTAACGTCAAAGGGGGAAAAGTCGGTTAAAAATAGATAAATTTAAAATTCTCAGAATCCATTATTAATGTGGCTCGTCTGTAGATATTTAGCATTAACTTAAAAATAAAAAGTCGATATACATATGTATATATATATATATATATATATGTATATATATATATATATATATGTATATATATATGTATATGTATAAATTTATAAAATATGTATATTCAAAATGTTTTATTTTTATTTTTTAGAAGCGCACAACAGACTAAAACGTTCCTCGTCATCTGCCGCTGATGAAACCCAACTAACAAAGTCATCCGGACCACCATCCAAGGTGAGTTTTCATAACTTCAACTTTTAAAACAAAACAAAAAATAAAAATAGCACTTTAATTTTTTTTAATTGCATATTCTTAAAAATATTAATTTTTTTATTTGTGGTTTTGGCTGCGAATATACATATTTACTTGTGTATGTACAGATGTACATACATATCGCTCCTTTATTTTTTAAACATAGTGATATCTAAAAAATGCGCTTTTAGAATCATGAGTCATATTGATTTTACTTTGTGTAAAATTTCATAACAATTACTTGTATCTACTAATTATGTATAGTCACTTCTTGAGAGAAGGCAGAGTTGTAAATTCAAAACTTTAAAATCTTTTTTTGAGTTATGACTGTGTTGCAATAAACGAGCGATATGTATTATACCTGTTTATAACTCCATACTGGCATACATATCGCACTTAATCAACAAGAGGGTATTAACTCAAAATTTTAGAATTTTCAGTAGAGACGAAAAACTGTTTGTGGTTACATTTTAAGAGAATTTGAAAATCCGAATACATAATATATAGTAAGCAAATTCCATTTGAAAATATATATACATTGTTTTTATTTTAAAACCTTGCAATTATTGGGCAAGAATATCTATGTTTTGAAAAAAGTCACATTTTGAATTAAAATCGTAAAGTAAAACAAATTTTATCAAGAAAAGATTAGTCTGACTTTGCTTTGAAATTTTTACAGTATATAGATATTGATGTTGTTAGTTGATTTCTTGCAAAAAGTGAAATACCCTCTTGTTGATTAAGTGTGATATGTGTTTTATATTTTAAAATATGTGCATACGAGTACATACATATGTAAAATTACTTTCATCTTTTCACTATAATATTTTATTATAATCACAGCACTTTCTTAAATCTTCTCAAAATTATTTCATACTAATGCCAAAATCCATATTTAATAATTAACACACCATATTTACTAACATGTATTATACATACTCGTACATAAAAAATATATGAAATTTGCATATGGGCAATTCCACAGAATGTCACGAACGATGTCACGTACGTTGACCAATCAATTAAGCTTGTATTTCAGATCAATGCGGTTAGATTTTTCCTAATATTTTACCAAAGGTAGAGCTACATACGCTCCTCATAAGTACATAAAGAAATAAAGAACAATTTAAATTTTCTCTGAAATCCAAGCTCAAGAATTGCCCATATGCAGTTTTTTCTTGCCTCCATAACAAAAAATTTACCAATCGGACTCTATTGAGAGGACGCTATGATTTGCAACTTTTAAACTTTGCTTATCAGTAGATATTATATTTATAAGAAAACTACTGAAGATTTTTTTATTGTTCGTGTTAATTGTGCTTTTGATACCCACTTCTTTTATATATACGAGTATATTCTACATACATATTCATATTTAATTTAAATCCACAAAAAGTTTCCTTTTGAAAATCGGATGGGATTTGACTTCTCCATTAGCAGAACAGTGGACCAAGGTTGGTTAAAAGAACTTAAAATTTAAATGTTTTTCTCTAATGTTTTCTAAACTGTAAGCGTAAATCCATAAATACTCTAAAGTTTTATTTAGCTCTTAGATATGAAAATGTACTTGCAAAAAATCTTTTTTTTTATCAGATTAAAAACGTCAGCTTGACATAGATTTGAACTTTTCATAAACCCGAGCTTATCCGCTTTGCGGTTTTGTGGCTCCACCCCCTTTAAAGAAATAAACTTAAGCTCTGTGACACCTCCTCAAACGCTGTATGCATTTCATAACAATCTGACGGTGCGTGTAGAAACTACAGAATTATTTATTTTTTTATTGCCAAAATCCCCCGTGTGCTATGGTACATGTGACTACTATATATGTACATATGTATGTATGTATGTATATATAAATGTACATATCGCTCCTTTATTGCAACGTAGTCACATCTCAAAAATTAATTTTTCGAGTTAGTGATGCAGAATTAATCTTTATATCGTGTAAAAATTGTGTAAACATTTCATACAAAAATCTTGTTTACGCAGCTCTTGAGAGAGAAATAAAATTTTCTTTTTCCATTAAGCTGTCTTTAAATTGAAAACTTTAACTCGTTTTATGAGTTATGACTACGTTGATAAAAACTAGTGCGATATGTAATTAATGAACCTTCAACATTTTTTATCAGTTCATGAATTTCATTTATATTTAAAATAAAAAAGGATATGAATGAAGTTTTTATCTTATCTGAAAAATTAAATTAAATTTACAGCGACCTCTAAATATTGTTAGATTAACTGATACTTTAAATATACATAAAATACATACATACATACGTGCGTACATACATATGTACATATCGCTGTTAACAAGTAGAAAGGCCCTAACTCTTATTTTCACAAAATTGAGTTGTTCAGTGATTCCAATACATTTCACACAAATACACCTCGTCACAAAATTTTTTTGCAATATTTTAGAAAATAACGCCTTTACAAGCATTCTTACAAAGCGGTTATACAAGCAATTATACTGCATATTATTATGTTTTTACCTTCTCCTGTAAAGTTATAGTTATTTGAGTTGGGGCCTTTCTAACAGGCCTTGTTAACAGCGATATGCATATGTACATACTCGTATATACACATGTAGTACGTCTTAAAATTTAAAATTTAATATTCGTGTTCATATTCATGTGCCCTTCAGTAGAAATCTTAACAGAAGGTGAAAAAAATTTCTAAAATGTCACCTCCGTCCTACTATTAACACAACATTTATGGCCGAAATGGTATTACGGATGGCAACTAGCAACTAACAGCTAATAATTTCAGTTGCCATATTGGCAACCACAAATTTTTAGTTGCTGTATAGTTTTTAAAGAAAAAAGTGGAAAAAGATTAAATGCAACATTATTATTATTTTTTAATTTATTTTTTGCATATATATTTGAAGAAAATATGCTTTAAAGCTAAAACAGAGATTGTTTAAACTTATTTTAGGTAATAAGATGTATTCGCAGTAGAGGCGGTAATTAAAAAGAGCCGTCTAATAGATTAAATATATTGTAATTTTTATGCGTTATGGAATATTTTCATACAAGGATATACAATACCGTCGGCTTGGAGTGTAAACCTGCTAAATCCACTTTTTATAACATACGAAATTTTAATGCCATTTGAAAAAGAAAGAGACGCCAAATATTTATTTTAATTTATAACTTTAAATGTCGAAAAAAACTTAATTTATTAGGCTAATTCCTTATGTTATGTATAGAAAATTTTGACAATATTTTGTCTCTCCTGTAAAATTTGGTTGAAGTGAGTTAGCAGGTTTATACTCTAGGCCGTCGATATGTGAATGACTCGATTTTTCGCGCGAATATAGACCAAATTATACTTTCTTTCTCTGTCATTTTACACAAGTGTGCCAAGTGTTTCGTTGAAGCTACTATTAACCTAAAGAATTATAGGCGCATAGTCATAGTCAAAACAAAGTATACTTTAAGAGTTAAAACCAGTACTTTGTATGGTAGTACTGGTTCTAAATTTTTAAATTGTACTCTGTTTTGACTATGAATATGCGCCATAGTTATTTTTTAGAGTTTGTATTGTATTTAATTTTTGAAATAAATACCTTCGGCATTATTCTAACCCAATATTTAAATTTATTCCTTGCAATAGCGAAGTAGAAATTATTATGCAATTGCATTGTTATTATTCTGTGGTTTTTCTTAGGAATGAAAAGTTTAAAAAATCCTACATTTTAAAATTATTTTTCCGCAAATAATGGTGATAGTTGTCTCGTAAGATTTGGTTATTACTTAATTGATGTGCCTTACAATTTGGGCCTATTTTCTCTTGTTTCGTTTAAAATTTTAAAATTTATGTGCAGTTTGTACAAGTCAGGAAGGCGAATCGTCTACAAAACTTTTATGAAAATCATTGAAAAAAATTAATGCTTGCTTTAAATTTTATACTCAAGATGACCGTCTGTGTTATAGAATCAGGTGGTTAAAACGACAATTATATGCGGAAATGATAATACGGTGCTCAGGTAATACGGTATAATTTCAATGTAAATTAAAAACACTCAGAGAATAGCTGCCAATCAGGGACGGCATTGAGAATTTTAAAATTGTACTAACAACTTCCAAAAATTGTACTTTTTGACCCTAATTGTATTAAAACATTTTTTTACTTCTATTTACATATTTTTATTAGTTTTTATTAAAATAACCGACTTTGTTCTGGTTACCGAATCATTTTCACAAATTTGCTTTAAAGTTGGGATTTTAAAGCATATGGTTACACCTGTTTAAGTTGAAATTTAAAATATACAATTTAATAGCATGTGCTCTAGCATCCAAATTTAGAAGAAAAATGATTTGGAAATGGACCGGTTAATATTTTTTTATTTTTCGTGGCGTTTTACTTTCACAGGACTGTTTTCAAGTGAGAACAATATGAGTTTCATTGTTCAAAAGTGAAAATTGACATATGCAATCGTTAAAAAAAAATGCAGAGTGAAACGGGAGAGATTCCTTAAATGTACTAAATTAGTCATTGGTGTAATTTTGTACTTTCCGAGTCTGAATTGTACCAAATAAAGTACAGTTGTACCAACTTTGCCATCCCTGGTGCCAATGAATACCAAAAGCTTGCATGTTAAGAACTGCACTATCAGCACAATGTTATATGCAGACAGAACTTACCACATTTTTTAAATCTGGTTTTATTGCATAGCGCGAAGCTTTCGTATACAACGAAAACCTAAAATAGTGGCATCGCAATATTCTGACATTTTATGTTTTGCTATCAGTCAAGTTTAATTCTTTGGGAATGTATGTGTTGTGATCAGTGTTGCCAGTGAAATTTCGAGAAAGATACATTTTAGTTTCCAAAAAGATACAATTTGTAAAAAAATTTGAAAGCCCATTTTAACGTTTAATAAATATATAAATAATAAATATAAATATATAAAATAAATATAAATATAACGTTCAATAAATTCAATTTTATATTTATTTAAATCATAAATATTAGGCATGTAATTTTAAAAAATACAGTAATACATAACAAATTCATTTTTGTAAAAATTAATATACGAGTTAAGGCGCTTATACTAAGGACCGTTAACAATAAAAAATTTAAACTGCAGTTAACACTAAACTTAAATTTTAAACTATAGTTTGTACAAACTTGCTAACACATATTTCAGTTATTTTTTAAATTTCAATTTATATTTAAAAATTTTAGTTAAATTTGACTGAAACAATTTATTAGTTTAAGTTTTAAATGAAGGAAAAAATTTGAAATATGTCCAAATAAATAAAAATAAAGTCTACCAAAAACTAACAAAAAAACTTTTATTTGAAAAAAATTAAAATATGATTTTAACTATATTTTTTTGACCTTTTTAATTTATTTAATTATGTTTATTAAGCTCGAGGTCGTTTTCGTTTGATTGTAATAACTTTTTTCGATATTTCGTTAACAGTTTGTTAACATCGTCAGGAAATAAGCAATAAGCTTAATAAACATAATTAAAAAAAAAAAAAAAAAAAAAAATTAAAATAAATATTGAAAACATGTCTCCTTTCGACAGTGACCAACAAAATATCTTCCTCCATAGGTGAAAAGTTTGGGCAACTGTAACATATACATACATATGTACATATGTATATATAATTACCGAATTCCATTTTCTCTATATTTAATTCTGCTTATTTGCGTATTTGATTCTTAAAATTTCAAATATACATATAATTATTCAAATTAATTATTTTTTATACGTCCATATTCTGACTTTTATTCAATTCATTCAAAATAATTGATAAGTGCCCTTTTACATTTGGGAAATTGAAAGACAGACAAAGTTTGTAGAAGAAGGGGCGAAGATGCAGAGTGTGTAGTACACGACCCTCTGTACTGGACATTTTTTTGTTTCTCTTTTCTACTTTTCGCAATTTATTCTTGTTGCTTCATATGATTTTTCTCATTTCAGCGAATCTATGTATACTTGATGTGTATTATCAAGGCATATGGTATTTATGTGCATGTGTATGAGTAGCAATCGCGAAAAAGAAGTAAACAAACTACAAAATTTCTGTCTGTCTATTAATTTCCAATATGTAAAAGCTTCGGGCAAGAACAAAAGAGAATTGAAAAAATGTCCGGCAAGAAATGTCTCAAATGTAAAAGAGGACTAACAGCAAGTTAAGTAATTTTTGTTTTTTGTTAACGAATATTTTAAACCTTCAGTTAAAACAAAAGTTTAAGCTAACTGTAAGTTAGTAAATTTTCAATCTAACTGAACTTCGTGTTAATGGGGGTAAGGCGATTATATAAAAAAGTTTATATAAATTTCCTGAAAATAAAAAAGATGTTCATATTTTCTGTATATTTTGCGTACAGATTCAAAAGATACGAAAAATTTCGGGATTACACATGGTACCTGAAGTCATCAAAAGATACGAAAAGTGTATCGTTCGTATCCTAATGGCATCACTGGTTGTGATGCAATCCTATTTTTTTAGATTGATATTTTGGAATAAGTTATTAAGTATTTATGTATGTTAATGTAAATACTTTTCTTAATTTTTCTTAAATAATATAATTTTTTTATTTTACGATAGACGTTACCTACTGAGTTTAAAATTCAACAATATTTTTAATGTAATTACAAAATAAAAATATTTTTTTAGCAAAAATTTAATGTTTTATTGTATTGGCGATATTTGGCTATATTCGACAAGTCATTTGGCGAGGAGGCTGAGAATAAATCTGACAACACTGCCGGGGACGTCATTTTGGTGTTTATTGGAATGTCAAATCAGAAGAGGATTTTCATGATGGAACAACCTGGTCGGTGGCCGTGCGTGAGACACGTAAATAAAATAAATAAGCTTTCAAATATATACAGAAAAAAAGGGAAAGCCAACTGGAATAGAAGAAGCAGATAAAAAATGCGTACACAATTTGCAACAATTGCCGCAATATAATATCATCAATATATATTAATTTTAAAAAATTAATGTAGACCTTGGCGCTTACTTTTATGTCTCACCGTACACCATGTTCAAGATTTGAACGTTACACATTCAAATTTTGGATGTTTTTTTTAATGTCTGTACGTGTATGGGCAAGGCGAAAACACATCAGGTGATCTTAATTCACCAGCTGACATAAATTCTCTGCTGTCAATCAATGCAAAACGTTGGGAAATATTCTGACAGCAGGAAATTTTACACTAGCAAATATACAAGGCGAATATGCAGAGTTGTAAATTAAGACCACCTGGTATCAAATCGCCTTGTGTATGGGCCTGTGACCATGTTTACGCAAACGCGGCGAATTTAGATATCTTCATGTTCTTGTGAATACAACAAGCATAGATTGAGTAAGTAAATAGAAGAGGAGAGAATTATTGTTGAATCCGCCGCGTCCAGTGTTGTTAGATTTATTTTCAGCTGGGAGCACGCCAGATGACTTGTCGAATATCGCCAATATAATATACAAACATATACATTAACTTATAACTACTCAATCAAAAATATCTTTTTTATAGCTAAATTTTAATGTTTTATTATATTGGCAATATTTGGCGATATTCCACAAGTCATTTGGCGAGGAGGCTGAAAAAAATCTGACAACACTGCTCAAGTTTATTTCTTCTTTGGGAATGTTTTGACATTTCTTTTTTTGTTTTGTCATAGTCAAGTTTATTTCTTCTTTGGGAATGTTTGTGTTGTGATTGTGGTATTTTTAAAATTTGTTTTTTTTTCTCACTATTTAAAAATCTTGTGAAATAACATAAATATTTTTAAAGTACATAGTAAAATTAAATTATTTATATATCCTTTGAGATTGTTGCAAACAAGTTGTTTTACAAATTAAGCTGACACAGTAAAACTTTAATTTTAACTGTTCCGTATACTTCTATGTAAAGGAATCTGTCTGCGCCAGGATTATCTTTTTCATCGGAATAGGCAAACCTTTTGTTCTATTCCTTCATGTAGTAACATCAACTTCATACAAGGTGAGCAAATAATTTTGTATTTATCTGCTAGTTACATATTGCAACGTAAAAAAGGTCGACTTCATTTTTGTTTCTGTTTTTCTTTGTATGAGTCATTATTCAGCTTGAAAGTTATCTTAAAATGTTATTTTTGTTTTTTTGACAAACCTCATAACTTGTGACGTCAGCAATGAATGACTAGTTTAGCGGGTTCCAAGCTTTCACATTATCAAAACATTTAGTTATTTGGTTTAAACTCACATACAAAAAAAAACTTTCAAAATACTTTAACCCTAGAAGCACCACTACCCTCTGTGTGCTTTGTGATTCATCAAGTTTAATGGGCGATAAATTAAGTCATGTACGTACATACATACAGGTATTGGTAGGTATTGTTCAAAAGAAAAAAAATTATCTGAGTTTTAACTTATTTTAACAAAGTACAAAACTAAAAAAATTTCATAATTAAAAAATAAAAAGTGTTCAATGTTTGCACTTTCCAGCAAATCATGTTACATGAGTTTGATAGCAATTCATATATCCGTACCAATAGCACAAAAAAAATATGGAACAAAAGTTCAATTTTGCACTCGCCGCAAATACTTCTTTTACATTTGATGCAAGATCACTAAGTTTGATGTTTTTTATAATCGCAAAAGCTGCATATCTTCTACTTGTTCATCCTGGGGAAAACGATTTTCAATATTTCTGCGAAACTTAGTTGACATATTGGAAGATGTACAAAGTATCTTATTAATGTGTGGCTGGACATGATAAATATGCAGTTTTCGAAATTGATAATATCTATTATAAAAAGTGAGCGATAATGTCTAGACAGGGCATAATTATACCAGGTATTCTCGCCCCAATTCGTCTTAAAAAAATGCGTTTTTAGAATTAAAAAAAATGTACTGAAATGTATGTCTAGCATTGCGAGAAGTTCTAATTACACGAGGCGAATGCAAAAAAGGACACTTCCTTTTTTCGGCAGCTCTTGCTCCTATTTTCAAATATTCAATACAAACATACGAGTAATATTTTTATATTCTTCTTCCTTGATTTGACAAAGTTTTGATCTAGATTTAAGAATAATTTATATTATTAATTTTATTCCAGCCGCTCACAGTTTTAGATGGCCCTTTTCCCTCAGTTTAGACTTTTACTTAACGGCAGTTTAGTTTAGGAATATTTTTTTTTGATAAATCTCATTCTTAATCAAAGAACAAATGCTTAGAAAAATGGCGAGCACTAAACATTTCAAGATTTCAGGCTTGAGTGGAGAAAAGTGAACATAATTTAGATAATAGATGTTTAAACATTCGTAGATTTTAATTGCAAATGTTTATGCAAAATACAAAATTAAATTGAGCCAAATTATTTTATTTTGCATTTGTATTATTGATAATAAGATTATTCCTGCAAAACACTGCATTAATTCCGAATTTGCAAATATGTATACCTAATTTATATCATGCAGTTTTTCATGAAATTAATTACTTGATTTTTTTTGTGATTTTATCAAAATCCCTAATTTTAAAATCCCGAAATGTCAAAATCCCTAATTTTTAAAAATCCCCAATATCACAATCCTGATTGTCAAAATCCCGAACTTTAAAATTTCGAATTTTGAAAAATCCCGAAAAATAAAAATAAAAATTTTTTGTTTTTATTTACATATGAACATATGTATGTATTTATTTTTATTTAAATATTTCAATTGATGTCTAAAAGGCAATATTAATTGCAATGGCTTTTAAATACTCCGCTTTATCCATATATTCTTTGTTTTTAAGCACGGACTTTAAGTTTTTTTTATTGCGGGGAACTGTGCTCCCCGATTTTACTTTTTCGGTTGCTGTTTTCTAATTTTTTCATATTTGAAGTATGTATGTACGTACATATGTATGTATGTGATTGAAAAATGTATTTATTGATTTTAATATTCCGAATCATTGTGCAGTTTGGTTTTAAGAATCGCTCGATTTTTAAAACCAAAATTGTACATTCGGGATTTTGAATTCGGATTTTTGAATTAAGGATTCAGAAATTTGGGATTTTAAATTTCGGGCATATGATCCCAACCCAATTTTTTTATTTGTCAATAGGAGGACTGGAGAAGTAAATTAGTTCAAAAAAGTTGCTAAAAATTTTTCAAAAATCAAGCTAAATCATTTTTATATATGTTTCTCTCGTTTATAGCGCTGTTATTAGCAGTCGCCGACATCGACGTCACTTTCACACAATACTAAAAAATTGGGGCTTGTGTACTCGTTGTCGAAAACAACTGCCTCTTTTTGGCAAGTTTATGCTATGTTCTAGACCTTATGGAATATGAATAGATTGTCCAAACAAATTTCATAAAATTTTATGAAAAAATGCATAATGTTAAATTAGGTAATATACATTCAAATATAGGAACGATAATTGCGCAAATATAATAAACAAAGACAGGACGACAGGAGAAAAACATATTAACAGTAGGTGACAGAAGTTAAAATTGTAGAGATATAATAACTAAGATCAATTTTTAAAACGTAATTATAATTTACATAATGTACGCATAAAAATATTTGAGCAGTAAATATATTAAATAATTTGACGTTTTTATAGTTATGCTTATACCCTGAAGATGGACAAGTTGGTCTAAATATCGGAAATAAATAAATAAATACAAATTAATATAAAAGTAATTTAATTTATTTGCCAAAACGGACCCCATCAAGCCGAACATATACACATCTAATGCCCAATAAATTTATTGTCCCTTTAGCTGAATTTTATTATCTTAAGCATCTGCAAAAAGCAAGCTGTACAGCAGCTTTTCTATCTGGTTTTCATTTAATAGAAAAGAGAATTTTTCTCAGTTGCTGCTAGTTTATTTTATTGGTAATGGAGTCTTCAAAAAAAAAAAAAAAAAAAATAAGCGTATGAAATAAGCTGTTATGTACTGTACATATTGAAAAATTGGAGCATTTATTTTTGCGTTTTGTCACGCTTGACGTATTAATGAGCTTCAAAAAATTAATTTTTACTTTGGCAAAATACATGGACTACTGTTCACCAACCACTCATTTGCAATTTGATTGTATAATTATACATACATATGTAGTTTAAAGCAACAACTTTAATATATACGAGTACATACATACTACATACATACATACATACATACATACATACATACATACATACATACATACATACGTATGTACATATGCACTTGTATTCATCACATGTTTTTCAATTCAATTGCTTTAAATGAGATTTTAATTTATATGGCTGCAAATGGTACCTGTAGTTTCGAGTAATGAAGTAAAATAAGTCAAGAGAGTATAATTTTATTACGGCTTAAATTTAGAATTCCAACCAGATATTTTAATGACTTCTTAAGCATTGCATGTCTTGTTCTTCATTTTTGAGAAAACAGAGTTTTTATTAAATAAAAATATAAGAACAGAAGAATATTTTATTAAATATATGCAGTTATTTTTAACCCATTTACTTTGTTCGCGTACGCAAAAGTTTTTAAAAATTTTTACTGAACTTTACTGCATTTTACTAAATTGCGTTCGTTTACCCAAAATACAGTAAATGAGAACGCAAATTGAGAGAGTTAAGTGACAGTTCCTGCCTGAGTATCCAGCAAATTTTTACTGCAGAAATTTGTCGTAGTAAAGTTTAGTAAGATAAAAACATATGATTCAAAATGGAAAGTAAGCAAACGAAAAGTGTAAAAATTTTACAAAAGGTTAAACAAAAATTGTGAGGGTCATTAAAAAATAATTTATTTATAAAGCATAATGCTAGGAACACAACTGGGACGAACGACGAATTTTTCGGAGCGAACTTTCGTCATAAAAAATAAAACACATTTGTGCATATGAAAAAGAACACAACACCGACGTTGAACGAAATTCGTCGTTCGTCACAGTTGTGTTCCTAGCATTAATGTGATTTTCTAAAGAGGAGAAGACAAATTAAACTAGACTTTATTATCAGTCTATCTACTTGAGCAGAGATTGCTGTTAACATCAGCCATTTAACATGCAGTTTTAATCAAATGGAATATGAGAAATGATTATATTGCTCGTATATGCAATTATTGATTTGCCATTTATGTACCATTCCATTAAAGCGAACTCCGGTTGTAGCGAATTGTTGCAAGTTATTGTCTAGTGTTTTCTAAAACCGCTATTCTCTTAGCTGAAAAATGCAATAGAAAAATACACAAGAGGCTGTTAAGTTTTAATTGGTGTTAGCAAATTAAGTGAAAGTATGTTTTTAAAAGCTTTGTATATTTTTAAGATTATTTTGTTTATGTTTTGTTACTTTATCTGTAGAAATTATTTACTCCGATTGAAACGAATAAAACTGCCTGCTCCCAAACTCCACTGTAATACTAAAAACCCTTGAAAACTTCATTGATATACACAACTAAATATGAAAAAGCCGCAAGATTTTAAGGAATGCTTCAATTTATTTTAAATTCACGATTTTTTTTTCACTGCAGATAACTTCTTTTATAGAAGTGTTATTTGCTTTACTAACATTTTATGTACTTACTGTTTTCTAAATAAGTTTTTATTTTAAGCAAAGTAACTAACAATCAAAACCTTATAAAAGTCTTATGATCTCTTTTATATGAATTGTATATGTTTTCTTTCTTTTTTATTTCTTCTTCAAATAGGATGAAAATAGCCTGGACATAATCGGACAATATAAACCTGAAATATTTTGTTAATAATAAATCTAGATAATAGTTATGTTAATTATGTACAAATACATTTAACGTTTGTACAGTAAATGAAACAAAAGACAGAACATTCAAAGTGCAGATTATGAAATAATGTTAATTTGACAAATTAATGCAACTTCAAATAGTCTCATGAAAAGAAAGAAAAGCACTCGTAATACATACAAACAAGCAAAAAAAAGTATCTCACACATCAATTTAAATTTAAGAATTAGAGATAGCAATAACTAAATATTATTATAAATATTTGTTAATCGATACAATAAGTAGATTAGTGTTTTGTTTGTTTAAAATCGTACTCTGTTTTGTATGTTTTAAGAATATTGTTAGCTCATAGCAAATATACATATGTACAACATTTTGTGTTGAGATTTTTGTTCCAAATCTTATTTTTTGCTTTTGTTTCGCCGTTTGCGTATATACATACTCGTACATCACCTTCATCATTAATATTGTTGTTACTCCACAATTTCTGGACTTATTTTCCCTTAAAAGCAGGTAAGCCATGTTTTGACTTTAATTGGCTCTGACCAATTATAAACTAATCCTATACTAACCCAAATATTTATCGTTGGTCATTAAATACTCTCTCATACTATCTACTGCTTCGGTCTATTCTCCTTCCATATCCTTTCTCTCTCTCTCTCTCTCTCTCTCTCTTTGCTTATTTGTTGTTCTTAATTGTAACTTTTGTGCTCAAAGCTTTTTTTTTTATTAGTATGCTTTTAAAATACTTTTTAAATTATTTGTTTATTACAATAAAATTAATCACTGAATTTGTCTTGCGTACATACATACATATGTATGTATGTGCATACATTTATATGTATATGTACATATGTATGTATGTATATATAAAGGGTGTTTTTGTAGAAGTTGACGTTCTTAATTGCAATTAGATTAGTGCATCATTTTATTGAACTTCAATAAAATGACATACCAATCCGTGTTGGGAACTCAGTGATATGAAACTCCAACAAAAAGCACTCTTTGTATTATTTGTATTTAAATAGTGATTTTAGATACGTACTTAATTATGAACGGAATAAATAAAATAAATTGGAATTGTTCATGAAACATATTAGATTACATAAATAAACATATTTTTTGGCCGCTTTAAAAATTCAATGTATAGATAGTGATATTTAGTATTAAATTTTCATAATGGTTTATTTCTTTTAGATGGCTCATGTGGTTGGCGTTCCGAAACGCGACCCCTGCCGGAAATGTCAGTTGCCTGTATTTTTGGCTGAGCGTTTAATGGTAGGCAAAAAGGTCTATCATCGCACCTGTCTTAAATGTGCACGCTGCGGTTATCAGTTGACGCCGGGCAGCTTTTATGAAACTGAGATTGACGAGCAGTATTGCTGCGAAACTTGTCCTGATGAAGAACTTAACGAAAATAGCGTTGAGCAACGGATTATTCATGACGAAGTTACTGAAACAGCCAACTGCTTAAATGTTGAACTGAGAAATACGGTTAAAAGCGAAACAGCAACAACAACAACAACAACAACAACATCAAATACTTTGCAGTCTCCAATAAAATCTGTTCGAAGTTCTATAAAAGAGCGTTTAGCATTCTTCGAAAATCAGCGAGATGATGGGGATTCAGGTAAA
Source organism: Nowickia ferox (assembly GCA_936439885.1). Classification (NCBI taxonomy): domain Eukaryota; kingdom Metazoa; phylum Arthropoda; class Insecta; order Diptera; family Tachinidae; genus Nowickia; species Nowickia ferox. The sequence continues at coordinate 116,077,056 of OW387025.1, forward strand.
CAACTTTTGCAAAAAAGTTTAAGTGATGAGGAGAAATCGAAAAGTTTGCAAAGACTTGAAAGTTCCTCCGGAACGGTGGAAGTCTCATATAAACCTAACATCTCTTTGTCAAACTTTCTAGTTAATACGGTCGACTCTGAAGAACAATTAAGTGAATCGGCATTTTCTATTCAAAAAACAAAAGTAGAATCATCTGACTCGGAAGATGATACTGATACAAATATGTCTTTGCCACCCGAACTTCCAAAAAGTTTGCCACCTTTAACAGAACTAAATATTGAGAAGAAGCCTGAGGAAAGAAAACGCTTTTCAGTTTCAGCACAATTAGAATTGAGAGCATCACCAATTGCAACTACAACTGAACACTTTAATGAACAAGAACATTTTGGAATGGAATCAGCAAATAAAAATGAAACCAGCGAATTCAAAATCACTCTTTCAAATGACAATAATAATGATGAAGAACATGTGCATATTGAGAATAATTCCGAACAAAAAACAGAAAAACAAACGGATCAATTGCATCCAATGAAACTAGAAGATAATTTAGAATTTAGTGATAATGATTGCGTAACCAAAGACAAATATGCAGGCGTGCTTACCATAAAAACAACATCCGAGGATCTACAAGAGATGACGTATAGAAAAGATTCAGCTCAAATAGGTATTAATCTATCGGACGAAGTTATAACCGTCAGCGATAATGAAACCATTGAAGAGAATATCGTTGAATCACGCACAACCAATAAGGAAAATTCAAATATTTCTTTTGCTTCAGAAAACACTGAAACACCTGAACGGCATAGTGTGACACATGCTCATCTGCAACAATACGAAGTTATTACGAATAACAAGGAAAAAGAGAAAGAAGAAGAAGAATTATCTTCTGAAGAATTACGAGAAAATGTTATTGAAAGCGAACTTGTTACTAATAATACTGATATTGCATCAAAATTAATACAAAATGAAACTGATACTGATGAAAAGATAACATTTTCTAGCAAAAATGAACTAGAAACGGAAACAGTGCCTTCAACAAATAGAGAAAAAGACAATGAAATACTAGAATGTAATTTAGGCAATAAGAAAGAACATTTAGAAACAAGTTGTACACGAGAAAATATGGACAATGTTAAAATACAACAAACAAATAATAGCAAAACTATCATAGGAGATTACCCAGACGATCTAAATCCGTTTAAATCAGACGACGAAGAAGTTCTTGAAGATAATAAAGAAAATGTAGAGCTAAGAAAATTTTATACAATATCAACGAAAACGGAAAACTCAAATCCATTTGATTCATCAGATGATGAAGTAGAATTGGAAAAAGGTATAAAATCGGAAACATCAGTTGTTGCAACACTTAAAGTTCCTCCACCAAGGCCCCCACCTCCACGTATATCCAAAAATCCATTCGGAAGTGAAGATGAAGATGAAACATCAACTGAAAAATTCACTAGACGTTCCAGTTTAACAGGATCACAGAATAGAAAAACACCCGTACCAACTCCACGCTCAAATATGTAAGTTTTACAAAATTTTTACTCCTTGCCTCCTTCATATACATACATAATCGACATTTCCACGATTTCCTGAAAATAGATGAGCCCATTTCACATCACAAATACTCCATAATATGTTCAACTTACTTTGAATATTTCATACACACATGTACAATGTACATATGTTTATTTCTATGTACATACATATGTACATATGTATATAAAACAGTAATAGGCATGACAATTTTCAAAATATTATTACTTATTTACGTTTTAAAAGCACTGTTTCCTGGTGGTCTGGAACTGTCTTTCATCACGACACGATCTCCACTTCTTTCACAATAAAATGCCTCTGCTTTTGCTCACTATGCTTACTTCGTTATGCATAACATACAGCAGCTTGCAATTAATCACTCTTTTTTTATGTTTATCATTAAAACTTTCGTCTTTCTTTTTACAAATATATTCATATGTTTTTTTTTCTGCAGTGCTTCATTTCATATCAAAATGAGTTCACCTTATTGAACGCCATTGTGCCATAACATTTTCAAGTAAAAATTAGTCCTAGTTTACAGTATGCAAGTCTTATTGCTAAGGGAAAAGAAACGGACTTGCATACTGTAAACTAGGACTAAATAAAAACTTGACAAAAAATTAAACCGACTTTATGCACTAAAAAGTTAATAATAACAAAAGTATTATTATATACGTTAACTTCTTAACTACTTACAGTCGGTGCAAAGAAGGCAGAATCTATATTATTAGTTAACAACCTTATTGGCACAGACTGCAAATATTTAAGTAGTTAACGTATATAATAATGCTTTTGTTATGTTTTTAGTATATACATATATTTAAAGTCGGCTTAATTTATTTTTGCAATTACACGACCACTTTTCTGCTGGACTTCGGGCATTAACTATAAATTAATTTAACCAAGTTTGTAGACGCAATAATTAGTAATTACTTTGTATGGGAGGGTAAATATATTGAAATATGTAAGATGAAACAAAATGTGATAGGAACATCTTTTAAAGATGTTGGTTTTTATCCCTGTGTAATTTTTATAGAAAAGTTAACATCTTCGCAAATTAAAAAAAAGATGTTGGTTGGTCAATCTAAAAATCTCATAAGAAGACTGAAGTAAACATCGTGGTATTTTTTTTTATATATAGTGATTAATTTAAGATTATAGGTGTAATTCATAAAAAAAATATTCCTGATTTATAAGAGGTTTATAAAACGATTTTTCATAAAGTATTTGTTTCATAAAACAAAATAATTTTTTTTTAGCGATAATGCAGTAAGAATGCTGACGGTGTTTAGAAAATAAATTAAATAGATGAAAACTGTATTTGTGTGGCCTTTATTTATTTGCAATATGGAACTTGAGTAAATAAATGTTTTTAACAGGCAAAAAGCAAGAATACATGCATATCTACATTCATAAATACATACATACATATGTACATATGTATGTCCATGCATAAATATGGTGAATTTTCGAAATTTAAACACGATGTCTCTATATGGACGATTTTTAAAATAGACAACTTAAAAAATGTCACCATACATATTTGTTCCTTAAAAAGTGTTCTTTTTTTAATTTTCATTACAACAACTTTAGTTTGACACAATTTATGTTTTAAACATTTAATCAAAAGTTGTGCTCATAACTTTTATGTAAGTATGTATGTATGTAATTGCCTAAAATATACATACTTCTGCATGTACGTTTCTACATTAGGGTAGTTTGATTTGTATGGATGTAAAAAGAAAAGAAAATAATTTTACATGGACGTAAAAACAAAATTTTTAAAATTATGGTGATAAATTTGTATGAAAACTAAACCAAATTTTAAAATGTTGTTTTTACTTTCATGTAAAATTCACTTTGTGACGACGTGATTTATACAATCAGCCCATTAGTTTTGATGACATTTAAAAAATCAGCCTAAAAATAGGCAAGAAACACTAAAAAAAACATATAAATACATTGTTAAATACATACATATCGCTCATTTGCTTCAATATTGTCACAACTCAAAAAAACTAGTTTTGCAAAAAATGCGTTTAAAGTTTTTAATTTACATACAATTTACAATGAAGAAATGAAAAAATATTCTTCTCTCACGAGGTGGTAGTAAAAGCTATTTATATGAAATTTTTGAACAAAATAAAATACGAAATGCAGAATTATTTTGCATTATTAACTCTTATATATGTATCTCTTCAATGCAAATTTTTTTGTAGGAATTTTACATTCAATAACGAATTGTAACAACAAATAAATTCCTTTTTGTCTTGTTTTGTGCATATACATAATTGGCTCTATTCGTTTACGATAAGATGCCAAGCTCCCACAAATATTTGAACACATTACAGCAACAGTAAAATAGTTTCGTTTGCTTTAAATTTGGTGTTTAATCTAAGCGCACGATAATGCGCCAAACCAACTACCGGCTTATGTAAACTTAAAGCGTAAGGATACCTTATCGAGGTTATCATAAGCGATTTTTATGAAACTTTGTAAACATCTTGGACTATTGCAATGACACAATTTAAGTAGGACCACGTCTATCAAATTTTAACTTTTAATTAACGTACTTCTCCCCAACCAATGCGAAAGTTAGCGTTCGTATTAAGCTCTCATAATGACTTCCGAACTCTTGTACAATGTAATTAGTTTGTTTGAAGAGTATGCTTCCATTGGTGATATCCTACCAGTTTTCTGAACGAATAAAAGCATTGTACTCGTATATTTAAAGTAATCGCCAAAACATGGGTCGGCGAGATTTACAGTTGGCCTTACATTACAATACATATCTACATATGTATATCTGACCACAAAAGATAATCGCGAAAGTTTCTTGACTTTAGGCCTTGAATAAACTTACGACGCAGACACATGATTTAATTTGGCTTTTAGAACATTAAGACTTGGTTCACACAGGTCAAGTTTTCTTTGTCAAACTTTGATTTTATACTGAGAAAGAAAACGGGAAGTACTCGTATTTCTACAAAAAGTATATACATACATATGTGTTGACCAAGAAGACTTGGTGTGTCTGAACCAGGTCAAAAATAAACATGTATACGAGTTTTCTGTTTATTATTATTTACCAATTATGATTTAAAAAAGAAGTCTTTTAATAAATTTCTTCCTAGAATAATATTTGTTTGACAAAAATCGATCTTCCCTAATGTACATACATACATTTGTATATCTATATTAGATAATGTACATATATGTACATATACATATACTTGTGAACAAAATCTTCACAAAAAATATCTACTTACACTTAAACAATTATGTACAATTCTTCAATTACTCGCGGCAACACCTGCTACGCATGTCTTTAATCCAGGTTTTCGGAGAGAATTTTTAACCGACTCCGTCAGTTTTCATTTAAGTCTTTACAAAACAACAACCTTACGCAGAGTTTAAAGCAGACTATAGTTGAACATTAACGAAAAATAATTAATTTTTGGATAGTGGAAAGTGAAAAATATAAAAAATTAAATACAGTGTTTGTAATTAAATTTTGTACTTCTTAGTACGTGTCAAGTGTTATATAAAAAATCGCCGTAACCGGAACTACGTACAAACATACATACATGAAATTTTAATTGCAACTTGTTTGACAAAATCTTTACAATGTGCACACATGCATAAATACATACATACATATGTATATGTGTATATATGTACATACTGTGTACCTTGAGTTTACGCATGTGCTCTTTTGTGTTGACACAAACATACATATGTACATATTATAACTGGAAGTAACGGTTTTATTTCCGTCTTCATACGAGTATATACTTATATACATATGTACATGCATACATACTAACGATGGAAAGAATGTGAATTTTTAAATATTGCGAATACGAATATATGAGCAAATGTTCGCGATTACGAATATCGAATAATAAATTACAAATTTAGTGGCGTTTGTCTAGGTACATATTCCTGGATTAATACGTCTCCAGAATGAAATAAATACTAGACTTGGATCGAATTCATTCAGTCGGTGGAGGAAAATCCTCAATTTTCTGTGCAAGAACAAGCATAGCTTAATTTCCAATACTTACTGTTAACAAATTTCCCAAATTTTCGACATTTTTGTAGCAGTATACGAAGCCCTGCATGTGGACGACAAGCTTAAGCAACAAGATATATAAATTCTTCATATAAACAAGTCATAGTATAATGGCCAACGAACTGAAGTTTAATTAACATCTACTGGCACATACATACATATCGAGCCCTATTTTCGAGCTAAACGTAAGCGACAAAAATTAGATTTTTCAGGAGAAGGTTTTTTTTATAAAAATGGTACTCATAAATTACCATGCTTTAAAGCAGTGATGTCAAAAATAAAATTGTAATTGTATGTGTGAGAAAAGTTGTCTCCTTTAGTAAAGCAGCTAAAAAAAAAAAAAAATAAAAAGGAGCATATGTGGTAGAAAATTAAAAAATAAGAGAAAAAATTTAATAAAAAAGTTGGCACCGACCCATATTTTCCGAGGGCCTCTGAACTTTTCATGACTCCAACTCCACATATGCACTTTTGACTATTCAACTCTTCTTCTTATTGGTACTCGATACAATATTTTTTATCACACGACCAATCTAAGAATAAATTTGTAATTTATTTTATCTAATGTTTCCAATTAATTTCTTTTTGATTTTTCTGCTTTGTTTTTCATTAAATTTTATTAATTATTTAAATTTTTTTAGAGTTTTGTTTATTTTTTTGAACTTTTTTGTTTAAAACGATTATATTTTTTTAATCGCCCAACTTGACGTTTATGGTGAGTCAAATCGTGTTGTACAAACCCAAATAAACTGACAGTTTTTACGTTTTTTAATGAAAATCGTCCACACTCGTGTTCTAAAACCCAAAAAAAAAAAAATAATGGTAACATATTAGCGCTTATTATGGACGAGTCGTGTTCTACAAACAGGCTGTATGTTTTTTGACTTATGCTTGTGACCACAGATATATGGGATATAACATTGTGCGAATTTCTGCAAACTTCCACTTCATATCACCTCTACGTGAGAGCTGAGCTGTGTGGCACGTAGCGCCGTTGTGTAAAAACCACTTATCGTTGGTGTTAATATAATCCAATTCTAGCCAAAAAAAGTTGGTTCGCGACCCTAAAATTGGCAAACGGCGTGTAACGTTGTTTTGATAAAACAATTTTTTTATTTGCACGTGTTGTTGGTCGCTATATCTGTACACGGCGATTTGGCAAAACGGGCTGAATAAATGACAACCGATCATTCAACATACATATATGTATGTATGTATGTATGTATATAAATTTGATATATTCAATTGCTTTCAAGTAGGCGCTCATCTATTCGAAAAGGACGTCTAATAAATATTTACATATATGTTCCAATGATGAACCTGTATCACTTTTATGATTTAAGTTAAATGTATTATAGAAAACACGCATGCACATACGATTACATACATACATATTTCGAAATGTTAAAGTATAAATATATTCCCCCACATAAACTTAGATCACATTCACAGAACCCAACACCAGAAGCAACACCACGGTTGAGCACAAAAGTTAATACTACCATCGGTCTTTCTGAATCAACAACACCTAATAATTCCTCCTTACCAATTTTACAAAATTCCAGTGAATTTTACGGTAGTGCTAATTCACTTTACAGCAATAATATCTTGCGAAACTCTGATGTGAGATCATCAAACATTTCTCTAAATTTATCGGCCGGGGGCACAATTAGATCTCGAAAGTCACATAGAGCACCTTTACCTCCCGCTCCCGTAAGGGAGCTTTTCCCATCGAATGAGACCATTAACACCAGTTCGAAGACTTCCACTCCCAGTTCGAGTACCGTCAGTACTCCAAAATCGGCGCGTAAAAAGCGACCTGCACCAGCTCCGCCAAAACCGGCTAGACAAGTTTCCCAAATACAGCGTGATGTAGAAAGTTCGCAGCCAAAAAACTTGGATAATTACCCTCTGCAGATTGAATTTGACTCGAAATTATCCGACGAAGAAAAAGCTTTGTTGGAGGGTAAGACTTCACAGTCGCTGCACAAAGAATCGGACTTATCGCCGTCCAGCAGACGATGTTCCAAACGATTGATACCGCTTGACAAAGATCTAATTGAAGAGCACGGTTCATTGCAATACGTAGAAAAGAGCAACAGCCAGTGTGATGATTTGAAACAGCAAAATCAGCACAAATCTCTTACCGTGCATGAAGAGGAGCCAAACGTTGTGTATCGCCGCGTGTTAGTTCCTCTAAATTTGGAAACTCCAACGCACGAACATAATCCGTTGATAGAGGACTTGAGTAAATCACCTTCTCTCGGAGAGAGGCAAATGGAAAAGTTGAAAGATAATAAAGAAGCAAATAATCGTAATCGTCAATCCCAAATATCAGTTACTTCGTCGGGTGCCGATGATAATGATCCGCTATTTAATAAATCAGCACATGGCAAGTGGAAGCGCCGCAAGGGTCCTGCACCCGCTCTTCCTGTACCCCCTCGCAAAGTCCTACAAATGTTGCCTCTTCAGGAAATTAAACATGAATTGGAAATAATTGAAGTTCAACAGCAAGGTCTCGAGAAGCAAGGTGTTATTTTGGAAAAGATGATTAGAGATCGGTGCGAGGGGGAGAATGGCGAACCCTTAATCGGCAGTGGACTACCGGGAGAAACCGCAGACTCCGCATCTGGTTCGTCAACGGTTGAAAATTCAAAGGAAGTTGAAAATTTAATACTGCAACTATTTGAATTGGTGAACGAGAAAAACGAATTGTTCCGACGTCAAGCCGAGCTCATGTACTTGTAAGTGTTATTAATTAATATAACTATTTACATAAATATGAATTTTCTGTAAGACCTAAATTAAACTATTCCAAATATTATTTCGTTCTACAGAAGGCGACAGCATAGATTAGAGCAAGAACAGGCCGACTTAGAATATGAAATTCGGGTCTTAATGGCTCAGCCGGAGCGGAATAAAACTGATTCAGATAAAGCTAGAGAAGAAGCTCTCATAGAACGTTTGGTAGAAGTTGTTAAGTTGCGCAATGAAGTAGTAGAGTGTCTAGAAATGGATCGACTTCGAGAAGCAGAGGAAGATCAAGTAAATTACTCGATTTTATTAATTTTCATATTCTAAATATTCTGGTACATCCATTCGTCATTATAATTTTAGAGCATCAAAAAACGTTTGGAATCTCATATTGCAAAAAGAGATGAAGACTCGATTACCAAAAAAACACTGACCAAACTTTCTAAAAAGGAGAAAAAGAAACAAAAGGAAGCCAAGAAGCTTTTTAAAAGCAAAAAGCTTGATGCTGACAAGGTAAAATGAACTTTAAGATATTGCAACTGATTCAAATATTTGCACCTACATACATACATACATATGCAAATATTTATTTCTAACACTTGATTTTTTTAATTTTCCAATTAGGATGCTGATGAATCTGAAGTAAATGTGGATAAACAGAAGAAGAAGAAGAAGTTGTTGATATTCTAATATTCGTCATAATCATTTTATATTCTGCTATTATACCCTTTTCTCTCATGTGTGATAATAGGCCAACAAAGCTTTTAGTTTGTAAATTAATGCTAAAATTGGTTTCAAACCGATGATAAAAGTAATTTCTAATTTTTAGCGTTTAATAATCATATTATTTCCTTTTCGTTTTACAGATATGTATACATACATACATACGCATGTAAATACTAACAAATGAGTGTACATACATACATATGTATGTATGTATTCATATATGTATGTAGGAACAAACAACGCAAAGCAAACATCAATAAATAGCATTTATTTTCTTATTATGGGGAATTCCAAGTCAATTCTCACATTTGTTGACCCGATTTGTTCGAATATATTTTGATGCCTGCTAAAAGCAATGTGCGATGTGATGTAATCGATTTTTTAATAAATTCAAAATGAAATTAATTAAATAATTTATCTCATATATATTTGTTTATGTATATACATACATACTACGAGTGCGAATATTCAGGTCTATTCGGGAAGTCACTTTCACCCCAAACAGTGATGGATTTATGTATAGGCCCGCGAAGTCCGGACCTAGGGCGGCGTAAAATCTTAGAAAAATTTGAAATTTATAATTTTTGTGAGTTAGTTTCGCTTTATATCAATGAGAAATTTAGAATATAATTCTGACTTTACCCGCTAATTTATCGGTGCAATGTAAATTGTTTTAGCTCTTGAGTATACCATTGTGCACATTTGAGATTTAGAAACAGTTCGGGTAAGTGTATTCTTCATGTTTATTTACGACACGAGAGCGCACTCTAGTTAGGATGCATTGACAAGTGCTTTTAATTCTGCTTCTGAAAATGAAAACAGTCGCAGGATAAACCAGGACCACTCAAACACACTCCCCTAGGAGGTAATCCCCAGCACGAGCTGCTTCCAAATCGTCCAATCCCAGATAGGATGATGTATCTGAAATTTAGTTGCAAAATTCATCAGTCTGTCCCCAATCTTCACAACATGCACTAGGGGCTTCTACACAACTGAAGTCCCGTGCACCTTCAACAACGTCCCCCGAATTATCCTCCTCGTCAGACTCAAACTCGGAACATTCATCTTCAACCATGTAGTTTATCCTACATATACATATGCACGGTACCCTGCCATTTAGTAGCATATAACATTTCCCGAATACTATAACAAGCCGCCAGTACCCCCTCATTAATGTTAGGAGAGAACAATTGACGGACAATCTCATGAGCCCAAGAAGCATTATCTCCCGCAACAAATTTATCTATATCGATACCAAGCAGACACCTGGTATTTATATTAACTGCCAATAACAGATAACCTCTGCCCACTACACTACTACAATGCGACTTACAATAGAGATCGTAAAGCATAGCGCTTACATCTCTAGAAATTTCAGTTGGAATATTATTATTCATACACCACACGTAGGCACCAATGCAGGTCCCAATATGGGTGTAAGACTTTATAGTCTGCAGCATGTAATCCATCGCCTTGAGGAGGGTAATTGATTCTGCTGCATTTAAGGTGAATTTAGCACTGGTATCGGTGCCTTAATTAGTACGTATTTCTATCACATTATTAGCACCCTCCGAACATAGAGTGGTACGACATGAAAACATCGAGGAGACATGCAGATCACAGAGACAAGCTCTTATTCAACGCATTATTAATGTAGTTCACGGACACTGACTCACCAAAAGCTCGAGAAGACTGGAAATTATGTCTCGTATACGAGAAGATGGTACGTGCGGTCAACCTAAACATTTCACTTGGGCCAGTTTGACTAAACAACTTATTTCGCATACAGGCGTATTCCGCATTAAAACTGAGTGTGACGTCTGAGGAGACGACATCACCAAGCTCATATAATTTTATACGTTTTCGTCATACACCAGTGAATGTCTCCACCTCTATCACTGGTACATTGTGTACAATGGGGACTAATACAAAAATCCCTGTTTTAGTTTTCAGGTTCATATTAAAATAATGCGAAGCGTCAAATTCACTCTGGGGTTTAATAACTCTAGTTTTAGTCGTTATCTGTTTCAATCTATCACGATGCTGCACTGGTATAACACTAATGGAGCTACCCTTCTTTTCCATCTCTCTATGTTTATAAAACCAAGTTCTACAACACAGCTAATAATAATTTAAAGTAATTAATTTAATGAAAAAAAGTTATTGTGATTATTATGATCCTAATCGTAGAAAACTCCTTCCTCATCAAATGAGAATTGAGTGTATAGTTAGGTTAGGTTAACAGGTTGCTAAGAAGAGAAAGTAAATTTTCAGCTACCTTGGGTCCAAACAACAGGTCCCTTTGTGTTACCTGGGAGTAGGAAAGGGATAGTGAAAGTACAGATGTTGAAGTGACAGATAGATAGAGATAAAAGAAGCTTAATTCATTTTTAAATTTTTAAAACTCTGCTATTGTGCGTTTTGTTAATTTTTATAGCATCGTTGCAGCGCCTCTGGTTTTAAGTGGGCGTATTACTTCAAGCTTTGTAGAAATATTATTAGTTACTTTGCTTCGCCGGCGATTAATTATTACAAATATCGACGAAAATTCTTCACCGAAGCAACGCTGAAGAAAAACTGATTTTTGAAACAAGAAAACTGAACGACTGCTCAACTGTTTAAAAAACATCTAAAAACAGATAAATCTACACATTTGACAACGCTATTTAAAATACAGAATGAAAGATCGCTCACACTTACATATCCATATGTTTAAAATCGTATTATATGTATTTAAAACGGTTTTAAATATAATATGAACAGAGTGAACTGCGCTATTATTTAATTATCTATATTTTGGAAAAATAATTTTCGACCTAATTTTTGGAAATGAAAAAAAAAAACGAAAGGTTCTTCGGACGTATTAACCTTGTCGATTTTAATTTTTAAATTTGCCTATTTAAGTACTTCGAATTTTATTTTGCTATTGTATTCAGAAAGTATGTTTAAACACGAATAAAATTACACAACACTTTTTACCCGACTGCCAAGGAAGGATTATGTTTTGCAAGCTTACTTTGCAGATGTCGATTTCTGGTATCAAGGAATAAAAGTCTAAGACTAGATTTGATTAGAGAGCGCTAGCAGCAATGGCTATCGGCTCGGTTTTAATACCTTATTTGTGATCAAGTGAGTACGTTTTTTTTATTTTTAATCAAAGTATGATGATATTTACAATGTAGTTTTTGCAATAATATTGCAAAACATATTATATATATATATATTATAATATAAATATATTATAATTATTTATACGGTTAAGTTTTGAGTTTAGTTAGTTTCATAAAATACTAGATTTTGTTAATATTGTCTATGTATGGTTCCTTAAGGAGCTGAAGAAAGAAGAGCAAATTAATTTAAACTTTTTTTTTATTAAAGAATTAAAATATCGATTGCTGACTACATATTTGCATTAAAAGGGCAAAATTTGGGGTGCAATGCTTTTATTCGAAATAAGTTAGAAAGTGTGCGATTTGGCTTGGAATCCTCCATACAGTAGACGCGCAAAAATTATAACAACTTTCTTTTTGGGGTGATTCGAATTTAAAATTCTATTAAAAATATTGATTCTAATTTCTAGAAATTCGAATTACTGAGAGTTATGAGCGACCACTGTATACATACATACATATGAATGTATATCTTATATTTTAAGCTTTAATTTAACTTTAATATGCCTTCTGTTTATGTCTTGTTAATTTGTGGTAGTTTTTACGTCTTAAAGTATGTATGTATTTATTTTAATTTTTCATTATGTTATTTCTTTTCTCGTTTAGTTCTATTTATTCTTGAGTTACATGGTTTTCAAAAACTTTTTTTACTTTCAACAAAAAAGCATTCATATAAATATTTTTTATGTTATACGAATATAAAAATCAATAAAAATTGTTTAAAGTATTATTCTTACGAGTGATTGATTCAATTTAAAAGGATTTTATAGAATATTAAACTTTATAACTTATAAAAACATTTCATCGGCATTCCTTGTCTCCCTGAACCTTAATAAAGTATGTAATGGAAATCGAACAGCATCAAAACGTTTTTAAAAGATGTGATGAATTGCAAACGATTTCGTTCCCATTTTTGAGCCAATTGCACATTATTGATTTTCAAAAACCAGACTTAGGCTCTTATTACGAGTTGCATTCTGGTTTCGATCTCCGCTGGCTGTCGAACATCGAATGTCAAATTCTTACTATGTGGATCGAAAATTTCGTTATTTCTTAAAAATATAAGTGTTAAACAATTGTTTTTTTATTTTCAGGCAAACCCAAACACAAATTGTGAAGTATTTTTGTCAATATAATGCAGACCTAAGGTCGTATGGGGACTACACAATGCGAGCATCGTCAATTCGCTGTGAATTCCCAAGTGTATTTTAATTATTATTGTTATTCAATATTAAAATGGTTGCAAATTTTAAAAATCACAGTGAGTGAAATTCACAATAGCGAAATTTTTTGTCGTATGCACGTCATAATACCAAATAAAAATTCGTTCGATCTGCACTTACGACTGCAGTCGTAATTATAAGTTCAGTATTTTTTTATTCGTTTTATAGGAAAACCAGCGTTATCAAAACAATTTTTTTGAAAAGGTGTGATTTCGGATCGATTTTGAATTTCGATACTTATAATTTTTTTAGATTTATTCATGTTTTAATTTATTTACATATTTCTATATTCATATATTTGTCGCATCTTTTCCACGCTAGGTCCATGATTATCATGATTATCTTCTTGTTTGACCTCTGTTGGAGAAGTTCCCGTAAAACTGTCTATGCCTTTCATAAGGAGATTTAAAATTTGCGAAAAACGATGTTCTTGATCCAAGGTTTTAACTGAATATTTCTTATTCAATTCTTCACTTTTTATTGAATCATTTACAGTACTTGTATTCACCTGTTCCTGTTCACTTGATATGATATCACATTTTAGTAAGTTCGCATTATTGGAAACTGAAATCGGTTTATTCGATAAGCTTTCGTGTTCACCCCAACATCGATCACCAGCTCCATTTGTTCGATTATTTACAAAATTACTTTTTACATATTCAGCTATTTTCTGCCAATACTTCAATGCTCTATTTGACTCAACGCTTGTACAAATATCGAAATTTGTGGTATCAACGGCTTCTAAGTCTATAAAGTGAACATTTTCACTTAAAACTAAAGCCTTAGTGTTATCATTACTTTTGTCGGCTCGAAAATCGATAAAGTCAAAAGTTTTGCTGAACAAACTGTTCTTCGTAGGGATCGATTTAATTTTTCTACTAATTTTAGAAGAATTTGTATTGAAAACATTTTCATGCTTTTTCTCCTTTCTAAAATTTGGCTCGCTTATTGACTTGGATGTGATATTTTTATTACTATATTTATGAAGTTTCTTCAAATGAATATTTTGCATGTTCCAATTAGAAATTTCATTGCCATATTTTTTACGTTTTGAAACTAATGAATTGATTTCTTCGACTTGTTTTTTTGCAAATTGGGGTTTCATTTTCACGATTGATTTATGATCAAGTTCTATCAAGTTCTGCTGAGAATAATATAGGCCTAAATTTCTAGCATTTTTTATGGATTCCACACGTTTAGCTTCTTTGCTCTGTGGGATTTCCTTAGAATTTAATCGATGTGTTTTTAACTTACTGTTTCTTATCTCTTCGATTTGCCTTTTCAATTTGCTCAAACGAACTTCTCGCATTCTATTTTCAATTTTTCGCTCGTCGAATACATCAACACGTTCATATTCTTCCTTAAGCATCTGCAGTTGGCTATTCCTCGTGAGAATATCTCGAAAGAATGGCAATGCTTTCATTTGATTTGACATTGAATTTTTTTTAAGAATATTGATTTTCGCCTAATAAAAAATACGAGTATATACACATGAATTTATAATGTATTATTATTTTTTCTAAATGTTAGCTAACGACTTTCTATATCGGCAGCGTTTTTTTAATTTAATTATGAAATACGTTCCATGAAATACAAAACCAATTGAAACATCGACTGAAATAATATTTATTTAATTTTTTTACATGCCGGATTTGAAACACTCAAAGAAATTTAATTTAAAAATCTATCCAGCATTTCTTATAGAAAATTTTGAACATTTAGAAACTCTGCTTTACAAAAGGACATCGTCAAGTCATTTAATGAAAAAAGCCAATCAACTGAGCACTTTCCTAGACCTTCTTTAATAGAACTCGAGTGAACCGACTTTTGACATGACATGTTCTAATGGAGTTTACATAGTGTCTGCAATAGATATATTCATATTGTAAACAATGTCAAATTCAATATGAAAAACGAAATTGAATTTTAAAGATTTGGCTTGTTTTTATGGTTAAGCAATTGTCTATATGCATTTCGTTCCTGCTTTTGGAACTCGTCAGTAGACTTTAACCCAAAAATTTTTTGAATTTAGTTAACAAACTTCGTATGTTTATAGTAAGACTCTTAATACTATATTGAGAATCAAAAATTTTTTGGGTTACAGTCTAATGACGAGTTCCAAAAGCAGGAACGAAATGCATATAGACAAACTAGTTTTTTGAGTTATGACTTTGTTTGAGTAAATGAGCGATATTATTATGACTTCGGTGAACAAGTCGAATCGTATATAGCGAAGAAAAACTGAATCAAAACGCGCAAAGCAAAACATATTAAAAAATATTATTTTATTTTATTGTTGTTTTCAATATACATAAATTGATTAGGCTCGTTCGATATTGAATGCCAAAATTTGGCCTCAGGTAAATATTATTAATTACTTGATTAACTAAGGAAACAGTTCCAAGCATAGTTTTAATTTATTCTGAAAAGCTTATTAATTGTTAAAATTCATTTAAATATAACGATATCTTCAGGAGGGCTAAAAGCATCGGCATTTTTCTGTCGGACATTCAGATCCATAATTTAGGCAGGCATCCATGCAATAGGTGTCAGTACCCTCTTTCCCCTCTAGCTCTCCAATAGCGACACATTCATTTCTGTAAAAATTAATAATAAAGTATGTAAATGTAAAACGTAGTAAGTGTGTACTTACGGGCAATGACATGCTGTTTCTGGACAATTGGGTGGGTAACGTAAACAATTCGTTTCACACCACTGATCCATTCCAGGCAAACTGCGGAAAGCTTTTGATGCTATACACTTTTGGTCCCTGCAATTAGAGCATG
Source organism: Nowickia ferox (assembly GCA_936439885.1). Taxonomy (NCBI): domain Eukaryota; kingdom Metazoa; phylum Arthropoda; class Insecta; order Diptera; family Tachinidae; genus Nowickia; species Nowickia ferox. The sequence goes on from OW387025.1 coordinate 116,093,329, forward strand.
AGTCCAAAAGAAACAATTGTACTGGTTTATGAGTATTTACATGTGTATGTGTGTACGTATGTATGTACAAACATACAAACTGATACCAATTTGATTAAAGTACCATGGAGCTACTACCCACTATTTCAAATAATATTTTTAATTATTCGAAAAGGTTCAGTAGTTGAATTTGAGCTTCAAATATTACACACTTCAGATATATTCATATATGTACATAAAATAAAATTAAAAAGTAATAAAAAATACGGAAAGAAAATGTATTATAATAATTACAAACCCCATCAGGCAATTAAAGTCGAAAAAGAAAATGAAAACCTTAAATTGCGAAAAAAAATGAAAAATTCAACCACAGGTTCGCCGAAGAGTATGTCTGCGATATTAATAAAAACCTTGGTAATCTTAACTTATCTTTCAGATAAACGTTTGACCGGTAAAAGGGAAACAGTTTGGGACCGTTTGAGCAAAATCAAAAAAGCACCTAGCACCGAGAATGTTTTAGAATTAGCAAGATCGCGTCCCAATCTTACTTCTAAACCTTGTCAACATTTCCAACCGACCAGGCATTCGTCATTTAAACAAACCATACAACCGACGCGAAAGCCATTAATACAAACATCTGGTTCCCTAAACAAACGCTCGAATTCTCCTCAGAGAGAATTTGTAAAGTCCCAAAATGTTATTCAAAATTTTAACAACCCAACGTTTTTGCATTCCTCGCCCCTCAAAGAAATTGTTTCTGCCCGTAGTTTAGTTATAAACTCAAAATCTTCATCAGAAACCGAAGTTGACTTTTTCAAACTTCCTAATGAAGCTTTTATTTTTAACGATCGCAAAGCTAGAGAGTCTTCGGAAGATACAGATGAGGAATATATATTGGCTCCACTTTTACGTTTAGGCTCTGAAAGCAAAAGTAAAACTTCTATAAGAAGCCTAAGTAATGCTCATGACTTTTTGCAACATAAGAAATCATTGGTGTTGGACGATATTGAGCTTTTGAGAGGGATTGTTAAATCTGACAGCAGAAGCGAAAATTTGGAAAAAGATCCTCACCTTTTGAAGGAAATTTTAGAGACGCAGTTGAAAAATATATTAATGCAAGAATTTGTTGTTAAGGAAGCTCTGAATAAATTGGAATGTTCACTCAATTCGGAACAAAGTCTTTCATGCGAAACCAACAAACTCTCAAAGAAAATTTTGGACTGTGATGGTCACCACAAAGAAACTCAAAAATTCCAAATAGATGTTATATTTAAAAACGTTCCATCTTTGCATAAAGAAATTGAAATATTGAAAGCCTTGGGGGAAAAATTGGAAACCACTCTCAAATCTACAACATCCCACAGAACCAGGCGTGATGCAATGTCGCAGATATCGATTGCTTCGCCTAAGGATGTACCTGTTATGCTTAAACTTAAATATGAAGTGTATAATTTAAGTGCAGAAAAGTATGCACAAGTCTCAGCTCATCTATTTGGAATTCGTCAGTGTTTGGGAATAGTTAGTGAATATTGCATGGTCCAAAAATCAATCGCTGAACTGAAGTGTGAGTACAATCGCCCATTCTATGTACCAGATAATTCTGAAAACGTTCAGCTGATAAGAACATCATTTGAAAAGCTTAAGGAAACTCCAGATGAATTACTGCGTCATGTAAAGCCAAAAAGCTCTCAAGTCACATTTAATGTCTTGGAACAAGACTCGGTATTTTTTTACAGTGCACTTAATAAAAGTTGCAATACTCCTTATCTTTTATCTACGAAGCTGAATTATCGCGAAGAACGCAAGTTTCCAATTAAAGAAACCTTTTGTGAAGATGCAGAAGGCACTAATTTTTCGAATACATTAAAGCAACAAGTATTGCAAAATTGTAAAGATTTCGATGTTTGTAAAAGGGAATCTAAAGACACTTTGGAATCTCGCTGTGACACCGTCAATAAATTAGTGATTACACCAACCATTGCGGAGCCACCTATACGGGGAAAACAACGCAGACGTATAAGGCGTCGTGTGACACCAATGCCAGTCGATTACTATTATTGTCCAAAGAATTCATTCTTCAAAACAATTTTAATTGGATTTGTACAAATGTCGGTATTCATTGTATACATTATGGCTCTGACATATCCCGATGCAAAATGCTAAACTCTTTCTATATTTAACCTATATATTTTTCACTTTTTCTGTATTTTAATAAATGTTAAGATATTAGAGGAGTTAAATTTTACAAATTACATTGTAGAGAATTTAACTTTAGTAATATCCTTCGTTTTTAACGAACTCATTTTGAAATTAGTAGCAATGGAATGGAAAAAAATAGGTGGAACCTTCTTTAGAATGGGAAACTAATTAACTTTTATGTGGCTCTCGGAGAAAAACAATGAATACAAAATAATTTGGATTCTCTAGCACATATCGAATATTTTGCATACTTGCACATATACATATATACATATAACAAACACGATACAGCTCTTATGATTTTCATATCGGATTTGTGTCTAAATCGGTTTTCATCACATATCATCAATTACAACACATTAGGAAAATCGTAATATATGCATGTACATATATCAATTAAAAAGTTTTTGACCCCCGAATAAAAAAAGGGGTGTTATAAGTTTGTAGTGTGTGTCTGTGTATCTGTATGAGTCCACGTACAGACCAAACAGCTGGACCGATTTTGATGGAGTTTTTTTTTTGTTTGAAAGGTGACTTGATCGAGAGTATTCTTAGTTATGTTTGAAGAAAATAGGTTCAGCCGCTTAGAAGATATCACAATTTTCTAGATATATTAAGTTGAATATATGTGTTCTTGACGTCGTAGCTCCCAAACGGCTAGACCGATTTGGATTTGCTTCTTTTCGTTTGAAAGGTGACTTGACCTCATATCTTCTCGTCCATACTTGAAGATAATCTTGAAATTTTTAATTTTTGTTGTTACAATATCAATTAAAAATTTAGAAAAATTTTAAATTACGGGCCAAATTTTGTAAAACGAAAACGTTTAGCGTTGACAAATTTTATATGTAAACAAAATATGTACATATGTACAAAATTTGTCAACGCTTAACGTCTTCGTTTTACAAAATGGATATCTAGGATGTTAATGTCAACTCACTAGTAGACAAAAAAAATGGTCATGGGTGTGTAAAAACAGCCTATAAAAACGAAAAATAATTCATGATTTGCATTTGTTGAAATGCCAAATAATTATCAAAAGTTATGCACGTATATTTTTTATATAATAATTCTGCAAAAAAAACCAACTTCAATGCAAAGATCTGATAGAACATTTTCGAAATAAATTTATGGGACCAAACTGGAGTAAACTCTTAAAAAAAACAAATTTTTAAAATCTTAGATCGATAAGAAGTAAGTGCAATATAAAATTAAACTTTAATGGGCGTGCCTCCGCCCATTTTTTAAATGCAAGATTGTGTGTTTTCCAGAGCTAGCTCAGGGTGTGTTAAGCTTTGTAAATCGGTAAAGTAGAACCATGTGAAATATAATAATAATTACAAGAGCCAAAGCAATCAAATAAGTAAAATATAAAATCAAATAAAAAAAATTGTGGTCGTCTCCAATTGGAAGCGAAATGATAATCTCGATTTTAAAAAATTATGAGTTTTAGCCTTTCTTTATTAAGGTAACGATATGTTATTTATACAAAATTAATATTTCTACAACAAGTCTCTACCAGCCTAGTGTATTTTGATTTGACATCTATCGTTAGCATTGTTTCAAAATAACATCAAAGCCAATTAAAAGAAACGTTGATTCAATGAAAATATTGATTGAAATATAAAATTTTACAGAGCAACAAATGATTTTCTCCTTATCTGACTTTTGTCATAAATCTAGCTTTTAAATTCATGCAACTTATGAAAGTAATCTTCTAATTATTCTTTAATTATTTATTTTTGTTTTATTTAGTAATTTTTTTTTTTTAATCTTCCAGTAATTAGTTGTTATGATAAATTATGCAATGCACTTGAGGTGGAGGTACGAACATGCTATTGACGCGCAATTCCTATCAGAATTCTATAAAAAAAGTTAAAATTGTGTAAAAAAAATTACAAAACAAAAGTTTATGACTCATATGTTGTCTAAAACTACAAAAATATTATTCTTAGGGCACTGTCCAGCTCACGAACCCCAGAATTTTGGGAATCCTCATTAAAAAGACCGAACTTTAATTTGAGAGGAGTGACAAAAACACGTTTTTCATCTGCATACAAGGTGAGTCACTCTATTGTACATGCATATGTACATATACTACGTAAACATTAATTTTATTTGAAATTACCAACTACATACATACATATGCATGTACTCGTATACACGACCTACGACTCCGAGAATAGGTTGTGAATTGATCAAAAATGTATTAAAAAAATTAAATATGAAATGCAAGGAAAATAAATAAACGAAAAAAGTGTTAAAATTTAATAAGAAACAATTCTGTCGCGATTTGAGCTAACTTAAAGGAAAGTTATGGTTAATCAGAGACGAGTGACAACCGACTCAAAAGCTAGCTCATTTTACATGTTAAACGCTATTCAGTTTTTCAACGTAATGTCCTCAGAATGAGTCAGTACTCACTCACGCTGCATAAGTTTCAAATAACCACAAGTTAACTCATTTCGAGTTAGTTTTTCGCTGATAAAATTCAAGTGCACTATTAGTTAGCTGCAAACTGACTAACTAATGGTTGGCCCATAATGAGTTAGTTTGTGGCGCACCAAAAAAAAAAGAGTGTTTTGATGATGATTTAACTTACTAATTAATTATTAAAATGTTTAGTCAAGTTAATTTAATTTAAAAAGTTTTTAATTATATATTTTAGACACGAGAATGTGTATCGAACCGTGATTACTTTGTTTATCAGCCATCACACTTAGCTATTGCGCCATATAAAATATAGACGGCACATAGTTAACATAAACATGAATTTTATGCTGACATCTTCTCGTTAACCTGCATCAGCTTTAAGTTAGCAAAAAGTCAGTTCAATACTTATCGGGGAGAAGTTAGTTCTGAATTAGCTTAAATTTAGTTCAATAATTATCGGGAAGAAAACAGTAGTACAAAAAACAACGCACTCATATCTGTATCATTTATGAGTTAGTTCAGAAGCTAGTTGCAAATGAGTTAGCAAAAAGTCACCTATATTTTGAGCTAGCTAATAAAAATCCGACAGGGAATTTACTGAAGCGTTGCACACATGTGTGTGTCCGCTTGTTTAAAATACACGAAACACCTTTCCGCGTTCACATGTGTTGTGTACCCCCACCTTTCCAAAGAGGCAATCACGTTTTGTAGGATTCAAATACAGAACACCTGTACCTACATACATATGTTCATATGTACGTATGTGTGTACATAAGTATGCAGTATGCAATTTTAGCAAATATGCTACAAAGAGTGATTACCGCTATTGTTAAAAAGATAATAAAACATTATGCTAGTTACCTATAATAAAATCAAACTGCAAGCTTTTGTTCCTTAATGATATATGTATGTATGCATGTATATGTGTGTATATCGATGGCTTAATCTAACAAAGGCGTAAGTTTTTATTAGTTTTTATCGAAAATTCGAGTAACGCTCTCTTATATTAAGCCATCGATATGTACATATGTATGTGTGTACTTAATTTAATAATAGATATTTGCTTATACATATTTACAAAGCGTTTTTAATTAATATATTCTTATTTGAATTATTTATGTATATGTATGTACATATGTATGTGTGTGCATACATGCATACCCTGCAAATAACGCGACTAGTCCATACATGCATGTTAAGTCTACTCTGTAAGAGACCAGGACTAGTCCAAATATAATCCAAATCTATGAATGAAATATGGCCGATTTAACATTTCGATGTCCTATGGCTGGACCCCATGGTCCAACTTTATACTACATCGAACTAACCCCAAAACTACCCCATATGGAATAGTTATAGACCACTCGTATACAATTTGTAAGTTTTTTAGCAGAACGATCATAATCGTTTAAACACGAACACTTGTCGTGCAGCATGACTACATTACATGGGACCACGATGTAACCAGTCTGTTTCTTCTACATTGGACCACCTAGACCAATATTATTTGCAGGGTATGTATATACATATGAGTATGTATGTACATGCATATGTATGAATGTATGTGTGTGAATGTATGCAGATATTTATATACTATTTACAATGCGATTGGCGTAGAGCATTTGCGTGTTTGTATATGCCTATGTGTGATCGTCACCTAAATTTAAAAGTTCGCAACTGACAAGAAATTCAAAATACATTTTTTGATTGATAATGATGTAAATAACAAATATACATTTTCCTTAAAATTTTACACGGATACTTTAGAAAGTGATGATTTTATTAAATTAGAATAAAGTTGACATGTTGACACAAGTGTTACTTTCAAATAGATATCGCTCATTTACTCAAACAACGTCATAATTCAAAAAAAACCAGTTTGCCAGAAAACGAGTTTGAAGCTATCAAACTTACACACAACTTAATAGAAAAAGAAAATTTAATTTTTCTCTCAAGAGTTAATTAAGTAAAGAAGATATCTGTACTAAATTTTTTTTAGTTATGACGTTCTTTAAGTAAATGAGCGATATGTATGTACCTCTATGTACATATGTATTTGTTTTCTGAACTCGCTTTTTTATAGATTTTTTTTTAAATGAATTTTGTATATATTCAAACCAAAAAGGAGTACAAAGTAAGAAATGTAGTTTGACTAAATATGCATCTTATTGTTACTTAAAAAAAATTATGCACTTATGTACGTCTTTTTGGTCTAAGAAAACGCGATTCCAAAAGGCCGTAAGTTGGATCACATTGGTTTTCTAACTAAAAAATTTTTTCGCTTCTCCTATAAAAAAATAAAAAGTGCTGTTACGCATTTTTGGATTTTAGGTGACGATAAAAATATGTATACACTCGTATATACTTATGTATATGTATGTTTTTGTGATTCAGCGGTATACAAGTATGCACATATATATATATTTAAGTAGCGTATACATATGTGTATGTATGTATGTATATAATCCTTGTGTCATCCAATTCATATTATTTAAAGCTTTACGCGGAATGTTTAGTATGTACTTTAAAAATAACTACAATATTAAACTTATTTATGTATATGTATGTATGTAAGTAAGCATGTATGTATGTATTTGTTTATTAATGCCTTGAAGAGTTTCTATAAAAAGCAAAAACAAAAAGAAGAAATGTTGTTAAAAGGTACATATTTACAAGATAAATATTTAAATAATGCTTATAAAAATTATTTAATAAAAACATTGATAAGTTACCTTACAATCAATGGGAAAACATTTTTGTCCTCGGGTGCTCTATAGTCTCTATAGTACAATAAATATGGATTTCTATTGCTTACAAACAGAGGGGGTACACCACCGCCGGTATTTGAAACAATTGCTATATCCGCACAGTTACGAAAAGTTTCTTAAATTGGATTTTTGGAATGTTAGTGAGAGTTACATATGTATTTCCTAATTTATAGATTTAAATTTTCGAGACAAATACCTGCTTTGCCACAACCTACAGCTTCCGTTCCATTTGCGCATGTACCCCACATATTTGCCGTGTAGTAAGTCCATTGTAAAACACATTGCGTGCAAGTTACGTAGGGCGGTAAACGAACCCTATAACGGAAGATGTCCTTCTTTTTTGTATCACGAGGTATGAGGAAACGATGCTCACGGCTCCCTGATATATAAAGTGGATATCGATCAAAGCACTCTTGAGTGGCTTCCTTACGGAAGTTGTTATTCGGACACAAGGACATTTCAAAACGACCATAATGATTGGCAGTTAACTCAACTTCAACATCAATTTCCTATTGTAACCGAAAGAAAGAAAGATTATTTTCATTTTCATTCATTTCGATTTCCGGTCTATTAACCCATTCAGCATCCCAGCAAAAAATACTCGACACTTAGAAGCACTAAAAGCGAGACCATTAAAATATCACTTGCAATTGCGCTTTTATAATGCCTGATTTTTGTTCGCGATGAGCCACTTAGAAGCAATGCCAATAAATCATCCACCAAACGTGTACGTGTATGTACATACATACATACAAGTACATAGAATTGTGTAATGTTCGTGTACGATCGTATAATATATTTGAATGGTCTCGCTTACGTTATTGCTTCTCGAAAGTAACGCATTGCTTCTAACAAGTTTTATTGCTTTTCTAAGTGTCGAATATTTTTTGCTGGGTGTACTCGTACATACGTACATACGAGTACATATGTATGTAAGTAGTAATTGGATTAGAGTTAGTTTTTTGTGTTTTGCCTTGAAAACATTAATTTTATATAATTTTTACCTGGCCGGATGTAAAATATCTTGATATAATTCCCTTGGCGTATTCTCCACCAGCCTCATGCGGTCGTGGACTTCTCAGGTGATATGCATCACCACAGACTCCACATTTACCTTGGTTTTGTTCCCATTGCACCGCATAGCCACCACAAAATAATTCATTATCATTATAATTCACAGGATTAGGATAACCAAAACGCCACATTGCGTTGCGTGCAGGTGGATCCATTAAACGTCCATGACCGGATACCATAGTACACAGTAAAAGGCTGCACAACAAGTTCTAAATATGAGAAATAGTTATACTTATGTAAATAATGTATTTTCATTTTATATACAAAATGTATGTGCTATGTATGTATGGATTAATGAAAATGTGCATATACCTATATACATATGTACATACATACGACTTAGTGTGTACATATTTACATATAATATAATATATGTACTATTATTACAAAAACTTACCGTTAATAGCGATAAATACGACATTTTAGGCAGATGATTAATGATAACTCTGAAAAGAATCACAAATGTTACGTTTAAAGTATATACAGTCAAATCCCGATAATTCGTAATTGCAAGGGACCGGCCATTTCTTACGAATTATAGGGGTTTTCGATTTAGCGGGGTTTCGATTTAACGGGGTTAAAATAAAATAAATACGAATTAACAGGGGTTTCCAATTTATTTACTAAAACGATAAAAAAACATAAAAAACAAAAATTTTTTGTTTTTGTAACACCGACAGAGTTTTATGCGTGCGCTTTGACATATTTTATTATTCATGTAACAATCTGATCTTAAGAAAATAAACACACACACAAGCAAAAAGACATGCAAAAAAATTGCGGTAAAAAAATCAATCTTTCCATGTTTTTGTTGTTTTTATTACGAATTATAAGTGGTAGTTAGGATACAATTACGATTTATAAGAGGTAAAGAAAATTTTATTAAAAAAAAATACGAATTAGCGAGGGGACCAAAATGTATGGAAATTTTACGAATTAACGAGATTTTTTCAAGGGACCGACAGTTTATTACGAATTATCGGGAATTACGATTTATCGGGATGCGAATTATCGGGATTTGACTGTACATACATAAATATGTATGTACTTATGTATATGCATGTATATTGATATGTACATTATGAATACCGGTGGTATTCATAAACAATTGCTAAATTTAAAGCATTCTTTTAGGTGGTTTTCCAAAACTAAGTTCGTATGTTAAACTAATGTTATTGCTGTTATAATTTGGAAAAAGAGGACAGCCACTGGAAAAACCCGAACTTTTCCATATAGGTACATAAATGTAGGACAAAAAAATTGAAGTTAGCATAAGTGACGGTGACAGATGACAAAAAAACTGGTCAGTGTCCGGAAAAAAGAGAACGAACAACAACCCTAGTTAAACCAACATTAAATTTAATAATCGTTTATGAATACCGGCATATGTGTGTGTGTATGTATGTAAGTTCGAGTTTTTTCAAATAAGTGCAATTGTTCGAAAGATGTAAAATTAAGGCTTGTCAGATCTAAATTATGAGAAAGCTTGACATGTACATATGTACATACATGATGATGAAATATTTGAAAATTTTCAGAACAGTAATATTTTTCTTAAATGATAATCATTACTTTATTTGAAAAGCCGCATTTTCTGTGCCACCAATAATCAGTGCTGCTAAAGAAGTGGGTGGTGGCAAAGAAAATGTGGCACTGATTTAAATAATTTCTTAACCTTCCTTTAATGGCAACAAATTACGCTTTTAAAAAAGAAACGTTATTCTTTAAATTTTATCATCTCGTGAAAGGTATTCGCTGGAAAATGTTCTGTATAATCTCAATGTTCTACTAGGAGTTCCGATTACCATGACTAGGAAAATAAGACTCGCCGGCAAATATTTAATTTATTTTATTCATTTTTCTATCGGATAGGGTATTTTTTTAATAGGTGGATCTAAGCTCAATTTAACATAGTCTTGTATAAATGTACATAAGTATGTAAATCCAAAACATACATATAATTGCAAATAGCATTTAAGATTGAATCATAACAAGCTTAAAAAAAGCTTGACAATAAAGCAAAATGAATCAGTTTGTTCTTCATTCGTTTATTTATTTTGTTTTTTTACTTATAGTCACTCTCTTTTGTCAAATTTTGTTTAAACACCAGAGAAAAATTAAAAGAATATTCAGCAACATTTTGCCAAAGTAAAATTTCCTTGTTTGATAGGCTTCTTAAGTTTCATGGAAATTCGGAGTATGTGTGACGTCACACGGATACTTTTACTTAAATGATAACAAGCATTTTAGCAAATCGCAAAATTTGTATCACTTGATTAAACAAGTTTCATTGACGCACAATATATGTACATATACATATACATATACATGTTTGTATCCAAGTATGTACACGGAGAAAACAGTGCCTAATAAATGCCTCATAAAATAGAACAAAATTAATAAGATATCTCTATGGTTTTTTTTCAAGAAGGAAATCTTATTAATTTAATAAGGAAAACCTTTTTGAAAAAATCAAGAAGGAATCTTGTAAATTTTATTAGGTTATCTTATTGATTTTTTCTTGTTTTTATTAGGCGACACAATAAAAAATAAAAAAAAATTTTATGGCGCTATTCTTTGTACTTACATATGTATTTTCATTTAAATTCTATACCATACATGTATGTATGTAGTATATGTAGATGTTATTTATTTATACATACATACATACATAAATATTATATTACATATATTCTTAATTAACTCACCCACCATGAGAGGAGACAAGTATTGCACCAGCAACCTTCTGACTGATAGACAAGCACTCTAACCAATATGCTAACAGGCAGCCTGAATCCGCATTAAAATTATTGTACAAACATGCTTATACAAAAAAGATAAAGATCATGAAAAAAAATTTTCTCTATATTTATTTATAGATATGAAATAACAAGAAACCTAATAAAATCAAGAAGATTTCCTTATTAAAAAAATTAAGAAGAAGACGAAAATGGCAACCTAATCAAATCAATAAGAAATCCCTACATTATACAATTTATAAGAAAGCCTAATAGAATCAAAAAGTTTTTCTCTATGGATTGTTTTTTAGTTGCCAAAAAGAATGGAAATTGATTAAAAAAAATTGTGAAGAACAAGATTTTTTCTTGATTTTATATCGTTTTCTTCTTGATAAAATTAATAAGATTTACCCAATATGAAAAATCTTCGCTTCTTTCTGCTGGGATACCCCTTAGCCTAAAAACGTTTCATAGAGAAAATCTTCTTTATTCTATAAGGCAGTTTTTTCTCTGTGTACGCATGTACATACATATGCATTGATAAAACTGGTGCCCTGGACCTACCTCAAATACATTGCACTAAATTTGATTTTGCATATAACCAGAGGTACGATTTATGCACATACTATGTGCATACATATACATATATATATATACATGTCTACTATATTGCTGTTGTGGTTTAGTATTTCAATTCCTTTGTATAAGCTTTCGTAACAATTAATAAATTGATAATTTTTCACAATTTGAATGGACATTCGAATCAATAAAAACTACCACGCTTGTGATACCATTAAAGAAGAAACCTATAATAATAATTTGATTTTGACAGTTTGAAACGTTTAATATACTTACATATCGTTACCTTAATATGTAAAGGCCCTAACTCATTATTTTGTTGAAATCGAGATTTTTGCATTTTTCAAAAAAATAATAATAATGATTTAGGGCTTTCTATATTAAAGTAAGGCTATACACAGTACACTTTTCCAATTAGAATTTTTTGTTTTCCCTATTACTTGCTATTAGTTGGAGTTATTTCCCGGGAAAATTTCTCGCGGAATTTTATTCATAATTGCCCTCACGAAATTAAGGTATGCATATGCTTCTATACATACTTACATACATACATATGTATAGTATGTATTTATATGTGTCCTAAATTTAAATTATTTAATATAAGGAGAAAATATTTTTTTTTAATATTCTTACGTAGGATTGAGTTATACGTATATGAAATAAATCGTCTGACGTATTATGCAAGTAACTTTACTTCTCATGTAGTTGCGATATTTTAGTCAGAAAGGAAGGGATTGCATGCAGAGAAAGCACATGGTTGTGGCATTATTGCGGCAACAGTATTATGCTTGTTGCAGTACGCATGCTTATGTTGCTTTATTTGTAACGTAATTCCACACAACAAAAAATATGGAAAATGGCAAACTTTGCCACTAGTACACACTATTGGGATGTCACAAAATGTCATAATATGTACTCAACATTACTGTTGTCATTGTGTGTCATTAAGATTCGCTTAAACAAAATAGTTAATAAAATATAATAATTGTCATCACATAATCAAATTATGGTTACATACATATATTTAAACGAAATATGATTATTTTGAATAATTTTATGGCATGCAGTGTATCAAAAGCTTGTTTGTGTTTCAATGATATAATTTTTAAATTGGTTTTTTTATATTTACCTAGAACCACATAAATAAATCAGGGTATGCTTGTCTCAAACATGTTTTTTAGGGCCACTATTACAACTTAGCGTTAGTTAAAGATAGGATTTTATGAGACTTATAAAAAGTTGTATATTATTACAACTATACTTCTACCGAAAATGGGATACAAGTCAAAGGCAAGGTCTTCCTACCTGGTAGGTTACAGTAAAGTTTTAATAATGAAAATCACAGTTCACACTATGAATTTTTTTTTACTTTCGTTATATTTTATTAACATGCGTACTTTGAAACTATTTTTCTTTTCTGTAATATTTCCATAACAAAAAGTAAAATGTATTAACAAAAATGTAATAAATTTTTTTAAGTTAATATAAACTTCAAACAACTACGAATTAGAAAACAATAGAGAACTCCGAAGTACATGAAAGCGTGTAACACATCCAATCTTCTCTCTCCTCTCGCCAAAAATACTCACACTTTCTGAAAGAAAAATTTCATAGTGTGAACAATTCAATATGCGCAAGTGTATTTATTACTGGGGGTTATTATGTAATTCGATTCGAAAAGAAAACTGTTCGAATGTGTATGTTATTAACATTATAATTCGAAAGCATTTCCGTTCGAATCGGATTACATAATAACCCCCCTGTTATCATTCGAACAACATTTTTTCATTTTTGTTCGAATGAACAAAAATTATCAATTTAGAATAAAAAATTGTTCGAATAATTTTTGTAGAATATTCGAACAATTTCCTTAATTACTTTGTATAAAAAGTATTTTACATTTCATAATTTGTTAACAATTGGATGTTAAGTTATCAAATTAGTCCAAATTATAAATACTTGTTTTGTTTTCTTGCTGGGAAAAGATATGGCATTTACAGCTGCACAAAATGTAGCAGATGTTAATTAAAATATTTATAAAAGTCTATACCGTTTACACCAACTTTTTTGACTATTATCAAGATTTTTTATCCAAAACAAAACCCATTAACTGAAAATTGTCCGATCTTATAACATTTTTAAGCAGACTGTAGCTAATTCACTCATCTTTTTTATAAATATGTTGTACAGGGTATTAAAAAATAAATAAAAATATTAAATTTTGATTAGATATCGTACAAATCTACTGACAAAAGAGATTTTGTTTTGTATGAGAAATCTAGTAAACAGCAGCTAGATTTAGGTCGAAATCTCGTAAGTACTAGATTTCGAGGCAATGTAAATGCCCTATAAGTTTGTTATCAAAATTATTTGTTTTTCTTGTGTTATGTACTATTTTTTGTTTGTTAATAAAAAAAAAATTAAGTAATACACATGCGTGTCGTTTTTTGCAATTTTTTTTAAATTATTCGAATGCATTTTCTTAATCATGAAAATTCATTCGAACAAATATAAAACACGAATAATTAACAACACTAGTATTTATTGCTTCCACACATTTCTGCTTCTACATTAAAATTTTCAAATTGTTTTATGTGGCCTTTTGCATTTTCTGTAACGATATGTATCACCGTTGTATTTATGTATTCGGCCAAATGTGAACGAGTGAGTGTTGTCCCTTAATAAAAAGTGAATGTCCTCTTAATAAAAATAATGCGAGTAAATAATGTTGTTAAATGATTGCTTGTATATAAATTTAAATGCAGATGCATACGCATTCGCATACGTACATAAATATTGAGCTAAATAAACATTCAAGGTGGCTTGGCTATAGCCGTATCTCTTTTCGTGCCGAACTTTATATAACCTTTGCCATTAAATGCATATAAAAGTAAAAGACAAAGGTGTAAATTAAAACGGCAACAACTGATTTAATCATTATGTATGTACATATTGTATGTAATTCTTTTTATTATTTGCTGGTAGTTTTACTTTATTTATAATAATAAATAAATAATATCTACTTCCCACAATTTTTTCCCAAATTTAGTAGATTTTACTAATAAAAAGTAGAAAAAATCGAAATTTTTATCTTAGACTGAGTTCACATCTGGCATTTCATGTGTGCCATGTGCCCAAAAAATCGTAACCATTAATTACTAATAAAAAACGGATTCATTCAGACACGTATTTATTAAGTTAAACAGTTTCATACATATGTAACTAATAGACAACTTTATAGAATCCAACATGATTAGAAACTGTTTAAATCAATAAATACATGTCTGAATCAAACAGTTTTTCATTAGTAATTAGTGGTTACGCTTTCTTTGGCACATGGCACACAGATGTAAGCCCGGCCTTACACATAAATCAGTTCTTCCAGTAGATTTTTGAAAAGTATCCATGAATAACATTAAAAATTCATACATATGACACATTGTTTCAGTAAAAATGAATTGAAAGAAATAAAAACTGAGTTGTTGATATAAGCAATGGTTAAAAAAAGTTTGAAAAAAAACAGTTTTTATTAAAATAAAATTTGTGATTCTTTCAAAAACACATTTGCTCAATTCACAATTTATTGTCTTAAAAACTTCTAAGCATCTCCAAAAATTATATAACAAAAATAAACAATTTAAAACCCCCCCCCCCCCCCCCCCCCCCCGATATATCTAGAAAAGATGTGATATCTTCTAAACGGCTGGACCGATTTTCTTAAAACATAGCTGAGAACCCTCTCGATCAAGTCACCTTTCAAATCTTAACATATTAAATTCCATTCAGCCGTTTGGTCTGTACGTGGCCAAGGACAGACACACAGATACATAGACACACACACTAAAATCTTATAACACCCCTATTTTTGGTCAGGGGTTAAAAAGACAAACCTTAATTGTATAAAATTGGAAAACAAATCTCAGTACAATTAATGTTTGAAGAAATAAAGTTTGCTACAGGCCAAGAACTAGAATTTTAAGGTAAATGCTAAATTTGAAGCTATAAACTGTTAAATTGTATTTAAAATTTATTAATACTTATTTAATTGGTTTATTTATTAAAGCCATGAGTTTTCAAATTTTATTTCTGTTTATCAGATTTGCGACTGTATCCCAAACTCTGTTCAAAACGTATGATATTTTTTTTGTGGGACCAATATCTAATCAATAAAATCGCTCAAAAACATCACTATTTTGATTTTGTTTGGGATTTTTTGCCTTGTAACTGATGCCATTTATGCGATTTAAAACTAATATAATAAATATACAATATTTTTTGATAATTTTGACGTCTATCAGATATATCTTAATATCTGAAGAATTCCATTTAAATGAATTAAGGTTGAACGGTTAAAAAGACAGTTTACGGAAATAAAAAGTTCCATTTGCACTCACGGCAATTATATTTCTGTCAGATTTAAGCCTCAGCTACCGCATTTTTAATGAGCATTTACAAACCAGTTAAGCTGATTATATCTAGCAGTAGTGTTAGCTTTGTAAACTATTATTTTATTTTAGGAATATTACAATTTTATTAGCGTGTGCTGAACACGGAAACATAATTATGTTCATTTCAGCGATGGTCCGACTACTCTCTAAATCAGCATCTGAAGTCAAAGCCCGGTTCGATTGAACTATAATGGAATAATGACTATCTTGCTTTGATCGAATAAGTTGTTATAGTGGATAAAAGTTAAATTTTAAATAATTTTGTGTCACTTCAACTGTTTTATTGAAAAGTCTGCTCAATTTTGAAAATATTAAGTTATTATGGACCGAAAATATTTCCCCAATCAACATCTTTAATTGGAAAAAAATAAGAAAAATAGATAAAAATTTAAATTTTTTCAATTCAATTTATTATTTAATAAAATTTTTAAACAAAAGTTTACTAGACTCAATTTACTTTTTAGTTAAAAATGTAATCAATTAAATTTTTAAACAAAAGTTTAATTGGCTGCATTAAATTTTCCATTGATTGTTTGTAGCTTTTCAGTTAAAGGTATTAATTAGAGAGTATAATCTAAATTTACTGACAAATCTTTTATTTATTTTGATATTTTTATTTTAATTTAAGCTGTGTATTTGCACTTGTGTGAGTTCAATAGCCAACTCTAAGAATTTATGAGTTAAAATGCAGCTGAGGTCAGGTGAAAAATAAAAATGTTAATGTTAGAGATGCTGTTTCACTTTTAGGTATTGACACTTCTTTTATACACAAAAAAAAAAACAGGGACTAACATAATTCGCTCTTCCGTATATCACATACCGATGGCTAAATATAAAAAGGGCGTAACTCCATTTTTTTTCAAAAGAGCATTTTTAACGTTTTCTGGTAGCCAACGTATAATTACATCCTCTTTCAAGAAATCAGTACGCTACAGTTTAAAATAAGTCATTTATGGCCTTTTAAAAAGTTATTTTTGCGTATAAATGCTTTAGTTTTTATTCAGTTTTTTCCTTCTCCTATAAAATATCGAAAATTCTAGTTACGCCTTTCTTATATTAATCCATCGATATGCAGCACAATAATTCTCTTTCACACGCTTGTCTACCGCAAGTGATTCACAAATTTTAAATTGTTTGAGGTAAAGTATTTATTCGAGTATAACCGTAATAACATTTGCCCGGTCGACTACCGTACAAAAAAATTTTAGGTAGTCACCCTTGAATATAAAATTTTTTATCCTGCCAAGCCACAAAATACTGCCAATTTAGCTTTTTAGACAGTTTTATCTATTTAAGTTCCATAGAAAAGTTTTGCCCATTATTGTCAATAGATTGGATTGGGTAGGTATCCCCCGATCACTGATTTTTTCCAAACCCCACCTTATGTTCATATGTATGTACATACGTACATATTTTCAAAATTAAAGTTCATATACTCGTACATATTCTCAATTTGCTTTGGAGTATTTTGTGTATGAATTGGTACAATTGAATGAACGCCACAACTCTAAGCCATTCAGTTAATTCTTTACGCAAATCTAATGATTGAAAGTTTTCGTGATTTTGGTTCGACCGACCCAATTGAAAGACGAGTATTTGTTTAAAATATCACCAACATTTCAAAACATTTTGTAAAAAACTACTTTTTTATTTCGAGAGAATTAAAGTAAACTTTTTCTTTCTGACACATTAAACACACACACGTCTATTTATTTGCATTAATTCCCCCTGAGTTTTTTCAATAGTTAAGTAATGTTGTTAACAGCAGACTTTTAATCTCATGGATGCTTGTCAGTTTATAATTAAGTTGTGGGCTTTGATGGTATGCCTCAATTTTAGCTAAAATTAAATAAATCACGCCGCACAAAGGCAATGCAATTAAAAGATTTATGTAAAAGAAGATTATACGAGTATAATGGGAATTCAAGGATAGATTTTAAAATTTTTATTTACTAATTTTTTTCATTAAAAACGTAAAAGTTATTATGAGAATCGGAAAGGGATAGTGCAAATATAAAAGATGAAGTTTTTCCTTTTACAACTCTTCTGTTGAACGTGTTATTAATTTTTATAGCATTTTATTTATTACGAATACCCATGGATGAGATTACTTTGATATAGAGGTGGAAAACTAGTGTCACTATCGAAAGTTTTCGATAGTTTAAAAAACTTTATCATTATATCGATTCAAGACTATCAATAGTTAGAAAAACTATTGATATATCGACGATACTATCGTGATAGTATGAAACTTCTATGGTTCTCGTATAATGTATTTATTTACACTAAAAATCGAAAATAAAATATTTTTTAAGCAAAACCAAACAGAACTTTATTTCTCAGTTCAATAAATAGTTAACAAAACTAAAATAATTGTATGAAAAATAGGTGAGATCATTGGAAGAAATTTCAAGTCATCCATTTATTTTTTTTATGAAAAGCAATATATTTACATTTTTTTTGCTTTAGTCGTGTATCATTCATTTACTATCGATATTGACTAAAGACTATAGATTTTTTTTTCAATTATTAATCGATTGCAGAATAAAAACATCGATAGTCACAAATAAAATTAACTATCGATAGTACCAGGGTCTGGCCAGGGATCGAATTCAGTTTCTCGAAGACTATCATTTGCTTGGTAGTCAAGCATTAACTACTTCATCCAATTTGAGCCACAAAAAATTTTAAAGTTTATTTTTATAATATGTAGCAATAAAATGATATAAAGGCAAATGACTGAAAAATTGAAAAACTATAAGTATAAATTGCTTGTAATCTAATAAAAAAAAAAACGTACGGCCTGTCCCACGATGTCACCAGAAATCGTTCGATCGAATACTTACATTGAAAACAACAAAAAAAATTTCTAATGTTATTCGGGTGACATCGTGGCACAGGCCGGTAAAGATTTTGTCGTCAACTTCTTACACAAACATACTGTTAATGTTGCATTAACGTAGGAATTTTGTATTTATGCTTTAACTGTAACAATCAATTTTGAATACCCTCCCTAACTGTACAAATGAAAATAATATGTTTTGATGAAAATAAGAAAATCGTTTTTCGAAAACTCTTGTACTATTTTATAAGATTTTGGACTAATTTTGTTTAGCTACTGTGTAATTTGTATGATCTGTGGTGGCAACACTGCTCTATTCGTACTGGGCATTTTAACGGATTTCCGGGAAAATTATTTATTTCCGGTTTCACTGAAACGCAGAATTCATACATAACTTTTTCTCAATTTATGCCAATAATGAAGATTAAATTATTGAACATAAGTAGTTCACTTGTACTCGTACATATTTAAGTGCAGACTGTGATTACTTCAAATGTATTCTTTTTACCACAGTTTGGTTGTTATATGCTTAAAATGTTATTTTGTGTGGATGTTAATATCTAGAAATATGACAAATCGCTCCAACATACCTACATACATACGAGTACATACATACATATGTATGTATGTACATATGTGCATACATATGTATGTATGTACACATTTCGATATGTTATACAAATAATATACCACATGTGCACACGGATGTGTGTGTGTGTGTGTGTATATGTATGTTTATTGAACACATTTAAGTACGATGCCGGTTTAAGGAAGAACAAAAAATCAAAGTCACGGTATTATTAAAAAATAAGTGTCTTATTTCTCAAGCAATATTTATTATTTAAAATGTCTGCTGCGAATATAATAATTAAAACCAGCTAATAATAAATAATTCACTCATGTACATACATATAATGAATTGTGTATGCTCTTGAATCAATTAATTAAAATGTTAATCTTCCGATTATTTAAAAATGTACTTCAAATTGTAACGTACTTTCATAGCTTATGGGAGAATTCATATTCTCCCACTTTCAAATAACTAATCAAACAGAGAGTAGTGATAATAGTTTAATTAAATTTTAAATAATCTACCTACCAAGCCAATAAGTAGAATTTGACAACAATAAACAACAGTCTTCAACGTTAGTTGCGTTAATTTAAATAAATTCAATACCTGTCATTGGAACGTTCAAGACAATTGCAATTAATGCAATTTTCATATTCAAAACTAATCGATGATATTCAAGGTAAAAAGTAAAGATACAAGTATAAATTTTCGATAAAAGTTTTATTTTCTAAAAACGAAAGAAACACAATACCGTTTTAGATGCCAAAAAGAGACTTAAAATATGTAGATTTATTTAATTGTAAACGGAGCACATGAATAAGAAATTGCTTTCGGCAGCACATTTGGAATGTTTGCAATCAACGTTATCAGACAGCAAGAGCTATAAATGTATTCAATTAGTTTAAATAAATTTGCGAATGGTCAAGGTGGTTTAACAAGAATTTGCTTTCATTCGATAAATTATTATCTTCATCTATCCGACAGAAGATAAATAATTACTTTTTCTTTATTGTTGACAGCCGTGTGAATATGTTGAGTATACAAAAAAAAGGACTGCAATTTCGATAAATGTCGTCAGTCTGATTGCAAATACGAGTACCTTGTATCCATTTTATTACTTTTATCTTTTCTAATTAATTTTTTGTGCAATACTCTCAAAGCTTTGATAGAAATTGTAAGATGATTGGAGTTTTTAGTCTTTAAGCAGAAATCTAATACATACTGATGATTTTTTTTTTTGGAGATATATACACACAATATCATTTAAGCGCCGTTTTTTAAGGTATTGTGCATTTTTAAAGACAAAAATAGCTGAAGCTTACCAAAAAATTGATGGTTCAAAAATGGTGGCAACTTTTGGGACATTAAGACTGTAACAAGGCGGTGCCACTGGCCACACAAAACCACAGATTTTGTCTTTATTGCATGGGAAGTTTTGGTGTTTTAGTGACGTCAATTGGCCACCAAGATCATGTGATTTGACGCCGTTAGAAAATGACAGAGTTTACGCGGATGATCACCTAATTTGGAAACAACATTCGTTAAGTTATCGCTGAGACGCTGCCCGAAATGTGCGAAAAAGTGGTCGAAAGCTAGAGGCAGTCATTTAAATGACATTGTAATTCGTACGTAATGCCATCGTCCACAATTATAAAGAATTAATAGTTTCAACAAAATCATACATACTCGTACATATGTATGTGTGTAACTTTACTTTTGAAAAGATGGAGAACACTATACTTTTCAAAGAAGTACACTTCTAAAACGAAAATTTTCCAAAACCACATTTTTCAAACTAGTGCCTTTGTAAAAATTTACATTATTTAAGAGTAATATCGTTCAAAACTACATACCTACATACATATGTACATACATACATACATCGTAATAATAATAATATTAATAAGCAAAAAAGTAAAAATTATTTGAAAATGTTCCCCGTTCACGATGATATTTGAAATTACAAGAAGCATTTACATATTAATTTTTTGCAATTTCTTCAGTCAAAATACGCAGGCCCTTGCTCGTAACATCCTGAATTTTACTGCACACATCCGCTTAAAAAAGAGGGACACTACGGCTCTATTACTCAACACTCCAGATGAAACTGCTTGAAAATACTTTTTTTTTCCTTTTTAATTTTTGCTTAGCACGACTCTTATGTATTATTAATTTACTATCACTATGCTTATGTCCGACACTGGTCGGTCCTAATAATTATATTTAGATTTAACATTTGAACACTTTTTGTTAGTTCATATTTGAAGATACAATAAATAAATATACCTACATATGTATTAAAAAAAATATTGGGGCCTATTCTGGAAAACGCGTCGAAAAAGTGAAACCTTACATTAAAATAAAAACAAATTTTCAAAAATTGTTTTTGTTTGCCATACATTTCTATTTCTATTTTAAAAACGGTTAATTTTGTATGAGAAACAAAAACAATTTTTTTTACATTTACACAGTTTTGTTTTTGTTTTGCATGTAACTTTCAACAAGTCGACGCGTATTTCAGAATAGACACCATTAATTTTTTCAAGAATGAAGATAATCAATTATCATGTTCTGATGGATGTAAAACATAAATTGACTTTAAAGCAATTTTATTTTTGGTTTTCCTTTTGAAACGTTACTCTTTTCTTTCACCAAATATGGGCAAACTATCGATCCTCGTTTAAGTTTTATTAATTTCGTTGTGATATTTGAAGTTCATTTGTGTAAGTGGAATTTGTTACAAACACTATTTCTTGGCAATTGCCGTTAAGTGACTTATTTTTTATTTTTTTTTGATTTGTTGTTGTATGACAAGTTTGCGTCCAGTTATGCTGATTTCCGTTAGAACTTAAAGGAAAAATCTCGTTTGGTAAGTTTGTTTTTCGTGGCTCATGATGATGGTGCGTGCGAACAATATGTTAAGTTCAATGTTAGGCAATTAATTGGTTTTAGTTAATAGTAAAAATGTGCATGTGCGTACGTACATTTTGTAATATTCGCCAATAATTTACTTTAAAGATTTTGTTGGTACTATTCATAAGAATTACATGCATGTATGCATGTGTAAGTATATATGTACATACGTACATATGTATGTATGTATGTATCTACATATACATATATCAAAGTTACAATAAAAGTTTTATTACTATCTATATTTAATTTTATTTTATTTCAGTCTTTTTTAGAAAGAAACATGTTCTCGATTGTGTTGTATATATTTTTATGTTAGTTGCTTAGATTTCCATTATTTCTAAACCGATTTTTAAAATGCTTGTTTTGTTTGATGGATATTTTCGAAAAGAAGGTAAAGGTTACTTTATTGTGTGTTAACTAAAAAACGGTTTTAGCTTGTTGTAATTCTCAATTATTCGTTGTGAGAATAACAGTTTAGATGCTTTTTTTTCAAGATGAGCAATAACGAAAATAATGTATTTGCGTTTCAAAAATTCCCTTTAAAGTTTAACACAAAATTTGATATACATACATACATACTAATGCTGAGTACAATTTATGGCATTTTGTGGCATCGCAATAGTGTGCATTAGTGGCAACAAACAAAAAAGTATTGCACACATTTTGAAAATGACATGTGTGCTCAGCATTATAATCATTTTGCAAACATAATTGTACTCTTGTGCTAAAAAAATCTTTTCTTGGGGCCACACATATTAAAATTAAATGTAACTCCTATTTCATGTGTAGACTTGTGCCATTTAGTTCTTTTCAGTGACCGGTCATTTTAGTTCATTATTTATAAATGAACTAGTTCGTTCATTTAGTTCAATCGCTCTTTTTAGTTCAATGAACTAGTTAGGTATACATGAAGTGTCAAAATGTGTTCATTTAGTTCAATCAGCTTTTTAGTTCAGTGATTTGACATCTACATACATACATACACACATATTTTGTGGTCTTTGACAGACACAGATCTGTGATTAAAAAACTTTACGAAAACTAAAATTGATTCCCTTATTCATAAAAAATAACTTTGCTTTATAAAACAAATCTGGTTTAAAAATCTCTTAAATCAAAAATATTTTTTTGTGAATAAGTAAGGTAGTATAAGTGTTTACTTGTGGGTTCTTGTTTATTGCACTTGCGGTAGTAGCCAGCATTTAACAAAGCACACACACAGTAAAAAAGTAAAGCAAAGCGTTGAAAACATTTAGTTCATAGCTAGTGTTAGCTCATTTTGTGTCTTAGTTCTTAGTTAAAAAATTGAACTAGTGAAGTAGTGAGCGTAAAACAATTGAACTAGTTCACATAGTTCACAGTACTGAATCGTTCATTTGAACTAGTTCGTTCATGAACTATACAATACTATTCATGTGCTTCTATCCAACCGGTTCCTTCGAAACTTAGCATAAACCTTGTCCATGATCCCGGGATATAGGACCCTCTTAGACAGGCTGTATACATATATATCTATAATTAACCATTGTATCACGACATCAGCATTTCGTTGTAAGTGCGCCGGTACGATATCATCCGGCCCGGGCGATATAAAACTGTTTTTCGGCCGTATGAGTATGTCCCTATTTATGGGTATGTGCGGCGGATTAGTACTAAGTGATATATCTGTCAGATGCTCCTCCACATATAAATTGCATAGGGGAAAATGCGTGTTCATGAGTACTTCAAGGGTTTCACTTCCGCTGCTACAAAGTACATATCTTGATGAAGCTTGGTACAGTGTGAATGGTCGACAGAACTGTTCGAAGACGTAAGTCTGCGAAGTACTTTCTACATTGCTCCAGGAGTTGCGTTTCGCAATTCTTAGCATATTCTTAAAACGGTTTTCTGAGGCTTTGTATGCCGTCCAGATTCCTAATAAGACGCGATTTACGCTGTGCCTTTTCTGCTTGCCCGTTTCATTTGTTGTTGAGAGGGGTTGATAAGCTTGCGGGGTAAAACAAAATTCACGAAATACAAATTCGAGGGGACTTATGACATTTCTCTTTGCCTTTTTCGTATTCTCAGCATTAAGCGTGTACATAAATGCTAAAAAGGCAGGAAAAAAACTTAATGTAAATGTGCGTGACTTTTCGTAGGGGGCTTAAAAGAAACTTGTCAAAACAAGGCAGGCTAAAAAGGTATAGTGTGAAATGGCTCTAAGCTTTTTGCCATTTTAAAAGGTTTTTGCGACTTTGATCGACCATTCGCTACCACCGGGATGTCATACTATACCCCTCTGCATATTCTAGGCCAGCATGGTTCTGAGGTCACTAGGTTTAATGCTCTGGTGAGTACACTGTTTGCAATTTCAACGCTCTGCTTATCTTTAAAAGTCCTATTTATCTGCCTGAATTGTTATGCTCAATTGAATATATATATGTATATGGAGAAGGAATTATTTACTGAGATTTTCCATTTCCTTATTCGTTTTGAGTGCTGAGTACTTACTAGCTTAAAGTCTTGCAATTCCTTCCCACTTATTGTTAGGAAGATGGGTTCTGACTCGACGTTGACTACTTCTTGGACGTGCGTAAATTTTACAACTCTTAAACCCGCCGATACGTGAGCGTGCGTAATAAAAAATAATACTTCCTTCGTGAGCTTGCGCTGTTGTCGAATAATTTGTAGTGATCGTGTTGAGTGAAATATCTTTAAGCACAACTCTATTTAAAATTTTAAGTCATAAAATATTGTACATATGTATGTATGAGTATGTATATGGATATAAGTACAAATATTTATGTATGTATTATGTACATAATCATTATTACTTAAGACGTTTTAAAACATTGCCATAAATAAATGTTTAATAATGACAATTGTTTGATAATTTTTTTTTATATGCATATGTATGTACATATATAGTATATATACATATATATGTATATACATTAGATACATACATATGTGTATGAATATGAACATTCATAGTTACTTTTACTTTCAGTTATTATTAAAACAGAAACGTGAATTAATTTAATAATTTTTGTAATTACACTGACCTCTCCTCCCTCTTTAAAGAAATAAAGAAAGTTCGCAATGACGACCCAATAGTTGTAGGCAGAAAAATGCACAGATGGCGCGAAATTCGAGTTGTACTGAGTAACTGCTCTACTTTCTAGGGAGATAAACGTGAGACTTCTTTCAAATTCGAGAGGAGTAGAAAATTATAGAAAGTAATTGTTGCAAATATAAAAAATAAATTAGAAGAAAGCACGATGGCACTTTTGAATAGACAAACGTAAAAGTCCAATTTCATTTGAGGTCAATTGAATTGAATATTCTTCGATATTCGATTACATATGATTCAATATGCGGATCATTAATATTCCAATCAGAAATTGTATTTTATTTTTATTTCTTATTTTTTGTACATTCTCAAACACTACTCACTCACTACACTTAAATACATATAAATGCATATATGTACTCGCATTTACATACGTACATACTTACATATGTATGTATTTACTTATTCTGAGGCTTCAGAATTAATAAAATATAAAGGTATTTGACTTTGAAAAGTACATTTTAAACAAAGTATTCGTTTTTCTTTACTGTCCAGCTCGCATTTAAATAATTTTGTTTTTATATGCATGCGCACATACTCGTATGTAAACGCTGCTGCATACATACGTACATAATTACACACACTCACATACTTATTTAATAATAGAATTTAAACTGCACTCGCTTGCAAATATTTACATACATAATGAATACACACTACATAAATGAATATACACTAAATTTAAAAAGGATTTTTTTATTCTAACCTTGTAATAAATAAACACTTTTATTAATAATTTGTATAGGCAGCGTTACTTCCCGGTGAAGTTGCGTTGAGTTTGAGCAACCGTAACGTTCTGATGCTCCTTAAGATGTTGTGCAGAAATTTTGTTCGAAATGATTCGTGTGTTTAACTTCCGACTAACTTAGGAATATTATTTTTGCTAAGCAAAACGATAAAAAACGAGTTGTTGTTAAGTGTTACAGTATTGGTTCACCCTGAAACATATTTCGCTCGTGTGTTTTTATTTAAAAAAATCGCGTTGCTGTTACTTTGCGTTTTGCGCCTGCGCGTTGCCTCTGCAAATGTTTTTATTGAACTAAATGTTTAGATAGCCGGCCAGTTTGCACTACTGGGCTGACAATAACAACGTTTGCATGTTGGCTTCTTGGGTTAATTAATTTTTAAGGAATTGACGTAAAACATGCTTCACTTTTTTTCGCTCGTGCAAGTAATCTCAAAAAAAAGTTACATAGTTTTCTACTCACAATTTTACCATGCCCGTTGACTACGAGTGTTAACCGTGTAGTTGTGAAATATTATTTATGCGTAAAACGTACGTAAAGACGACAAATGATTCAAAGCGCACACAATTCGTGAAGGTGTTAAAGAGTAATTTTAATCTTTAAAATGACTGACTGTTGTTATTCTTTATACGAGTACTATCTATCCAAATGTATTGGAATTGTGGAGAAATGATGATGGAAAGAAACACTCTTGGCTTCGTTCTAATGTATTTATAAGTAAATTCGATTCATCAATATGTACCTACACTGAGTTTTTTTTTTATTTGTCTCGATAACGGATTAAAGTACGCTTAGAGTTAGTGTCGTTAATATTCGGATTTCACATTCATATGAAATTAAATGTCTGCCAAAAAATTATTACTATTTAAACTCTAATGTTTAGTTCATTATTTTACTTAACAATTAAGTATAGGGTCCGCCATCTAACGTTTTTTTTCATCTAGTGCTTATTTCGTGAATGGTAACACGTCTGATTTGACAGATAATTAGTTTTATCCTTCCGCTGAACGAATATGGTTGTGTATACGCTTGAACAACGCTGGGAAATATTGCCTGCGATCGACTTACAGAAGATGCCGATTTTGCCAAAAAAATTATCTTTTCAGATGAAGCTCATTTTGATCATGGCGGGTATGTAAACAGGCAAAATTGTCGCATTTGGGGCACAGAAAACCCGCACGCATACATTGAAAAACCGACGCACCCAAAAAGATGCCGATTTTGCCAAAAAAATTATCTTTTCATATGAAGCTCATTTTGATCATGGCGGGTATGTAAACAGGCAAAATTGTCGCATTTGGGGCACAGAAAACCCGCACGCATACATTGAAAAACCGACGCACCCAAAACGAGTCACTGTTTGGTGCGGATTTTGGTCCAGAGGGATAATTGGGCCAATGAGCAAGGAGTGGCCTTTACAGTTAATGGCGATCGTTATCGGGCCATGTTGAACGAATTTTTGTTCACAAAAATTGAAGAGGAGGATATTGGCAACATTTGGTTTCAACAGGACTGCGCTACGTGCCACACAGCCGAAGCTACACTCGATGTTTTGCGCCCTGTTTTCAAAAAAAAAAAAAAAATAAAGTTATTAACTGGCGGACCCTATATAAGTTTATGTAATTAAGCTTTGAAATCCAAGTTAATTTTTAAAATTTTTTAAATTTTACATTCATTCCATTACACATCAAAAAATTCAAATTCATACTTTTACACAACAAATTCATTTCTTTCAACTTCAAACTCATTCATAACAAATGTAATGAAATCAATGTTTTACTGTTTATCTGTCGAAGAGGAAAATACTCAAAATTTATATTTTTCCATATTTACTGTTACAATTTTTCTGTATTATTTTTTTATCAAGTTCAAATATTAATTATTTCTACCATTGTTGCATTGTAGGAGTAGTGGCTTATTCGATTAGGGGAACCTTTTGGGAACTTTTATTTTATTTTATTGAAAAACAAAAACAAAATTTCAAAATATTTTTCTTTTGACTTAAGGTGTAGTTTCCATATTACAAACAATTAGCTCGCCTATAAAATATGTATGCATAAAAGTTACACAAACAAGTATTAATTTAAAAAAATCAAAATATATCTTTAATCAAAAAAACGAAGTTTTTTGCTAACTGAAAACCACTGTGCAGGATTGCACACATTATGAAAATGACACCACAAAATGACTGCAAAATAAATGAAGTACAAACATTACCAATGCGCACCCTTTCAAAACATCATCGAAAAGTATTAAATACTTCGCAAACAAGCACTCAGCGCATCGCTTTCAAAGTTGATGCTCACGTTAAGAATGTTTCGCAGCTTTGTACATGTAAAGGATATAAATACCTCATCACAAAAGTGTACAAACTTTGTGTAGATACCGTGTGCGATAGATTTTACAAAGTGCCATCCGCAAAAGTAAAAAGAAATTTATTTGCATATGTATGTACATATGAATATGTATGCTTGCAAGTGTGTATAGATGTGTGCATACGTATAAACCCATTTGGCCAAATCGTCTTCGACGATTAATGACGACATTTTGCCTGTCGATTAGGTATTATAATCGACAATTTAAAGGATATCGTCGTTCATGACTATCTGAGCGACAGTGTCATACGTTTTGTCTTCAATAAAACTTTGTTGAGGACAATCTGCGCGACAATGTCCCTCGTTTTTCTTCAATAAAGCCATGTTGACGAGAATCTGAGCGTTAATGTCACAAGTTTTGTCTTCAATAAGGCTCCGTCGTTGAAGATGTCTTAAAGACGTGGCCAACTGGGAAATGCTTAATGTCTCTTACATCTTTCAATACTGTGCCCGGCTTAATGTACATATGTACATACATACATTCATTCATGTATGTATGTATGTCGTGACTAAAAAGTGGTTCAAAATTTTCAATTTAATTTCGTGACTTAAAGATGTAAATTATATTACCGTTAATTAGGGGTCGATAAACCAATGATTTTTATACCCATTTCATGAAAAAAACTGTATGTTTCAAACTTTTTTTAATTCTATATTCTATCAGTATACATTAGGATAATAGCTTTTTTTGTACGTCATACTCCCATATTAGATTTACCTTATAGAAAATAGTAATAATTTTAATATGTAAATATTATTTATTATTATTTATTATTATTATTATTTAGTTTATTAAGCTTGCTGAAGCTTAGGAACAACTGTTAATTTGTTTTTGTTCTCTATTCTTTCTTTATCTAATTTACTTATTATTGTAAAATAGATTGTGAGTAAATACATTGGAAAAAAATTAATTAAATACCTTTTTTTAAATATGGTATACCTACTTATAACTACAAATTATGTGCGAAAATTAAAAAATTAAATATTTGGACATAAATAATTTCAGTAAAAAACACCAGTTTTATTAAACACTTAATCGCGTTTGGTGCGTGAACATTTTTAACGATCGCGAAAAACCAAAAATGCGGTTCTTAATATTTTCCGATGCCCTACACGATTTTACCTTGGGAGGTATGATATTTGCAAAAAAAAATGCAAAAAGTTATAACCCTAGTACTAATGGGTACGTATGTACAAAAGTATCTAAGTATTTGATGTTACAATATTGCCGACATATTAAAAAAACTTGTAACGACTCAACACAAAGAAAAATATATGTAAGCTTAAGAATTATTTACTTACCTTTAACACACTGCGTAAAATAATTAATGATAATAATTTTAAATGTGTGAAATAAAATAATATGTACTACAAAAATAACAGAACGTTTATTAAGGAGTTACATAATTACAAGTTAATAATAAGAATACTTTTAATGCGAAATTTGAGCTTGATATTTTTCGATAATTTCATTTTTATTCGGTCGTAAAAATGACAATGCTACTCTCATATCGTTTTCTACATTTAACACTCTTGATCTTTTTTTTTTTGGGTTTATGGCTCGAACTTAAGTTGCGTTGCTAGTTGCGGAAATGGTATTGCGGATGGCAACTAACAGCTGGTAATTTTAATTGCCGTAGTAGCAACCACAAATTTGTAGCTGCATAGTTTTTAAATTAAAAAGTGGAACAATTAAAGAGTAAGTAAGAGTAAGTGCAGTATTATTTTTATTTTTTAATTTCTTCTTTACATATTTAAAGAAAATATGCTTTAAAGCTAAAAAAGAATTGGTAAAACTTATTTTAGATAATCAAATGTATTCACAGTAGAGGCAGTAATTCTAACGAGCCTTCTAATAGATTCAACATTTTGTACTTCCTTCTCTTCAGCAAAATCTAATTCCTCTTAACATTTATGATAAGTAATATTTTAGGCACTTATATTTAATAATTTTCTTTTTAGCACTTGTATTTCCAATATTTTGAATTTTTGTTTGCATTATTTTCAGATGCCAATCTGTCACAATCGTATTTTTGATAAGTTTTTGGCAACTGAAGTTTGGTTGCCATCCATAATGCTGAAAATCCAAATTCACACAATTAAGATGTGGAAAATTGCAATAACATGTTTAAAGTTTTTTGGGTTTCATTGGAAAATTGCATCTTATATTAATCCATGAATTAACTGATTCTTCTGAATCTTTTAAAATTGAATCTCGGTTATTAGAAAGCAAAATGAGTTCTTCCTCTTCATTCAAAGTTAAGTCTAACGCAGAAGTATCCGTTCTGAGAAATTGATTACAAACCCAATAAAATTTCTTTATATGTATCTAATTTTGGGAAATAATAAATAATTCTTGAGTTGAATGTTTACTTCAACATCGTCTTGTATATTTCTAATCTTGTGTAATGTGTTGTTTAATTATTGATGTTTTTGTAGAAAACATTATACTCGTATTAGGATTGCTCGAGCACATTTTCGCAACAATATGAACATAATTATACATCTAAAACTTAGCAGCGCACTTCTAGGATTTCGCGGAGCACAAATGTACTGCGGCCCACTGGTTGAGAATGACTGCATTAGAGTCTTTAAATATCTTATCGGCAGCGTCAAAAGTTACGAAAAGCACACTGCTTTTCTTAAGTCGAATTAAGCGATTATTCCATATTGCCATAGATTTTACTGGCTATTGATTTATTTGGCTTACAATATAATATTCATGTAAAAGCAAACAAACTGAAAAAGACCTACACACACATACACATATATGTACGCACATATAGATGTTTATTTACTTTACTGAATTTGTACTGAATTTGTAACACTTTGGCAGCTTTGAAACAAAATATAAAAAACTAAAATTTTTCTATTTTTATAATTTGATCAGGCTAAGGTTCGTATCACTTTGTAAGCCAAATTACATGTGATAATTATTAATGAACAAATAACAGCAAAGTTAATTGTAAATATTCTGACAAACACGTAGTAGAACGGAACAACCAGCTATTTTCAAAGGCCACTTTCGTTCTTTGTTCTGGTTTGGTAAATATACTTCATAGTAACAAACCAAAAAAGTTTGAATTAGGATTACCCACTGGTTCCCCGGCTGGTTAAAAAAGTTTCGAATTCGAGCACAGTGTAATTATCACATGTAGTTTGGCTTACAAAGCGAACGTCGAACTTTTTCTGATTTGATCAGGAATCATAAATATAGAAAAAAATGAAGTTCGAACAATAATAATTAAAATTAACTAAAATTTGTCGATATTTTAGCAATTTTGAGGCACTAGGTGCACTTGTTCGGGGCTAGTTTGTTTACATATTTATTTCTCTTCACTCAGCGAAAAATGCATGGGTATTAGAGTATGCACTCTGCTATTCGTGGCTTTATTAAATTCGTATTCATTTTGACACGCATTAAATAAAAATAATAGTTAATAATAGTTCCTAATATATTTACTCGTATATACATCTGCATGCATGTAAAATGTATATATGATATATTTTCTTTACAGTTTTAGGGCTATTTCTGACTTCCATTTTCAAAAGAGACATTTTTCAAGTGTTTTGTGCAAAAGTGCATTTGTATGCAAATAATATAACGATCGGTGTCGCAATGACCGTGGCCTACATTTGTCTCTTTTTGCATGTTTTTGTTTGGATTTGTAATTGTTTTTGGCTTATGCAAGTACACAAATACATACATACGAGTACATACATAAATAAATACATTTGTGTAGACGAAACTGTGCAAGATAAGTATAGGAAATATTTTCATAAAAAATAAACCTCGCGAGGATAAAAAAATTTTTTGGACCATTTGCTTATAATAAACTAAAGGTGCGGTCACACTTGGCAAACATTTGCCCAAAAAAAGCGTAACCACTAAATATTAGTGAAAAACGTTTTGATTCAGACATATGTTTTTTAAGTTAAATAGTTTCATAAACAACTAATAGACAATGTCATAGAATCCAACGTTATTGGAAACTATAGGCCTTATTCATAAAAAATATTTTTGCTTTACAAAAAGTTTATGAAACTGATTTACATGCAAAATTGGTTTTATTAAGCCTTAATAAGACAGAGTTATTTTTTATGAATAAGGCTGTATGTATTGAACTTAAAACACGTGTCTGAATCAAAATATTTTTTTCTATATTTAGTGGTTTCGCTTTTTTGGACAAATGCTTGCCAAGTGTGACCGTACCTTAATTAAAAACATTTCTAAGAAAGTATGTCGGTGAGAGTATTTAGAAGAATTTTAAAGTGTAAATTTTAAAGTGTAATTTGAAGTTTGCTTAACAATTGCTAAATTCGCATACTCAAAAAAATTTGCATTAATGTTGGAACTTGAGTCCGATAATAATGCTTATTAATAAATACAAAGTTCACTTACATACGAGTACATATAATGAAAATGGTTATTATAAGAAACATTCTGCCAGGTTCTGAAAAATATTTCGTTTTGAAATCGCAAAGTTTCAAAAACGGAAAACAGTGTTCTCTTTATCATAAATTCGGATAAAATATCTCAAGCATATGAAATTTTAAAACCAAATCAAAAGCTGTAATAAGTGAGCTTTCTAATTGGATTTTTTCTGGAAATTTGTCGGTTTCAAAACGAAATGGTTTTCAGAATCTGGCCGATTAAAAAATTACTAAAACTTGAAATATTTGTTTTTGAAATCGGAAAGCTTTTGAAATATTCTCATTGGAAATCTCGCTGAAATTCACGAAATCACCGAAGTGGTATTTACCACACATTTGGAAAAGTATATAAAAACGGAATTGAAAGAACAAGACGTAAAATGGTAAAAACAAACAAAAAATTTAAATAAACATCGTTTAAAGTTTAAAAGGCCGCAAGAAAAACCCCCCAAATCGTCGTTTTGACTGATTGTGATGTGGGTAACGAAAATCTATGTACTGCATAAAACATTATGTCCATTGTTGCAAAAACTTTAAAATAAAATTTTTCCTTCTTCTCCAAAAAAGCAAGCCTTTAAAACTTTAGGTGACGATATGAATGAATGTGTAGCATGTATATATCGTTACCTTAATATAGAAAGGACCTAACTCATTATTTTATTGAAATAGAGAATTTTTGCATATTTCTATCGAAAATTTCCAAAAAACTCGATTAAAAAAAATAATGGGTTAGGGCCTTTCTGTATTAAAGTAGCGATATGTATGTATATGAAAAACTACTACTTCATTTTTGAGAATACGACAAAATATTTCAGAATATTGTATCATAACTGGGTTTCGTTAATACAATTATGTATATATTTTGGACTAATTTTTTTTTATTAAAACATCTTTCATTTGAAACAAATGTCGTTTGGGTGAATGACCTCAGAGATAATAAGAAACCAACTATTGTATTTTTTCTTTTTTGGCAAATATAACAAATACATAACGCAGGCGTTGTTGTAGCACATTTCTTTTCCAATACAAATAATATTATTTACACATCCATGCATAAATAACATAAATAACCATGTACACTTGTATGTATGTATGTATGTATGTATGTTTAAAACTTTAAAATAAGTTTAAATTTATTTGACTTCTTTCTTGAAACGTAAAATTTATACGTTGTATTAGAACTATAAAGATCATTGCAGGGTGCCAATTATTGGTGTAAAATAAAATTAGAATATTTTGGAAACTATTTAAAAAGCCAACATAATTAACATAAATAATAATTAAATTTGCTAATGAAAACAAATAAAATAAAAAAGAGAAAACACTTGTCTGAGCAATGACAGCATCAGTTGGAACAAAAGACTATGCTAATTAATTAATTTATTAATGGTGCCAAAATTCAATATCTTCTTGAAATGGAATGACTCAAATAACGAAATATAGAATCAATAATTTATTTAAAGTAAAATTTACTTTGAGTACTTTCATAAAAAGGGACTTCACACTAAATATTGGGAACACAAAATCAGGAAAAAAGACAATTAACAAAAAATTATAAGAACGTTAGAAAACTAACGGCCTGGCCTATGCCACGATTTCGGCAGAAAAGGTTCGAGCAACAACTTGTATTGAAAACAACAATAAAATGAGAAAACTTGTTTTTGTTTTCAAATGTAACTAATCGATCAAATATTTTCTGTCGGTATCGTGGTGTCTCCACCACGTAAAAGTCTATGAAATTTAAAAAGAAGTACATGATAACACTACATAGTCTACAAAATTTTTTTGTCCTCGCAATACAAATATGTAATACGAGTATATAATATATAAATATGTGTAATAGAAAGAATTGAAAGGGCTAAATTGATATCCGGTTTCACTTTTTGTACATCACGTGCACATTTTTTGTAAGTTTTAATACAAATTAAAGTGTTCACTCTCACACAAAAAGGTAATATGAATAATTAAAATTTACATTAAAAAATTAATTAAATTTTCACCTATAAGCAATTTGATAATATCGATTAAGTTTTTCCACTCAATTAAAAATTTAATACTTTTTTCTGTGCTAATATACATACTTATGTAAGTATTCCATGATAATTTGATTCCATTGGTTGACTGTTAGATTTGGAGAAATGAAATGTATACGAGTATTACATCTGAGTTTTATAGCTGAAAATTCTGACTCATATACAAATATATAAAGCCTCATATGTCTGTGAAAATAATAAATTTTGCTTTCAAAAGTACATATTTATTTACATTTGACTTAGCCTCCTTCTTTATATTTTTGCCACCACGCATATTGTTGTTATACAGGCTTTAGTAGTTCTCAGTACGGTTTAACGAGTTTCTGTTTAGGAATATGAAATTTTATCAGTTTTTTCAAGAATTTTTAAAATTACTAACGAATTTGAGTTTGTGAAAATCGACGTAATTAGAACAATAGAGTAGTAAAATCGTCACAGTGTTATTTTTGGGAGCCATAACATCGAAATGACTATAAATTGTCAAATATGGCAACTATGGCTACAAGACGAATTTTTCACGCGAGCTCAAAAAAATGCAAATTGTTTTAACTTGAGGAGGCCAAAAACAGTCATGAACCAACAGATGGTTTATTAAAATAATTTTATACTGTATGATATTTGTTGTGGCAAATTAAAAGAAAAAATAATGGTTAAGGTTTATTTTTAACAACAGCATAGAATTTAATTTTGTGACATTTAATTAAATTTACCAGTTAGTTAATTTTTTTTTCTAGATCTGGTATTGAGTTCTCAATTAAGGATTATTATTATTTCAAAATTAATTTTAAATCGAAAATATATTGTTTTTATAATATATTTGGCATTGTCCGTTGTTTATTTCAAAAATAATCTCAAGTTCCTGCATGTTTTTTCTGTCTGCTTCGTCAACCCATGAACACGTTTCGATCTCTGATACCGTAATATCAGGAATATCATCTTTTAGTTAATGGCAAATGTAGCCCGTGAGATTTTATAAAATTAACGTTTAAATAAAACAATTCCATTAATATAAATAATTCAAATTATGTATCATGTATGTATGTGAAAATGTTGACATCTAAGAAAACATTTCCCTTTTTCATTAGAATTACATAATCAGTATAATGAAATATATATATAATATATATGTATATTATATATAACATTATAACTTGAATATAAAAAAATTAACACGTAAAATCCATAATTATCACATGCATACATACGATACATACATCTATCATTTTATTCATTTCGTCTTTCAAATCATTAATTTAGATTTTTTTAAATTAAATGCCACAATTAAACGTAAGTGCATTTAATTTTAAATTATATTGTTTATGCATTTTTTTCCTGGTTTCCTTTGTACGATTTCATTGTATTATATTTTATTCAAATTGGATCTTTGTTTAATCCACAATGAAAATATGTATACGTACAAACCTCCTCCCAAGTTTTTGTTCTGCAGTTCCTGCTTAATTACACTGACGAACAGGAATTTTTTTCTCATATATTTATGACTTGTTTTTATTTCTCTAAATAAGAATGAAATACATGAGTTTTTGTAATTATGTACGTGAAATTAAAAAAATGGATATTATTGTTTTTTTGGACTGAAGTCAATATACGGTTCACATTCACAAAGTGTCTAGAAAAGAAATTCAACCGGTGGAAAAGTAGTTAAAGCGTATCTACATACTTAAACCCAAAAGATCTAAGAAATCGAACGCAACAGAAATTGTATTGAAAATGGTTCCCCAGAGTTATTCAGGCATGTAAACAATAGCAGATTTTAATTCGATATGATACTATCATAAATACGAGTACAAAGTGCAATTTAGGTTCCCATGAACTTTAGTATTTAATTGGACGAAAAATATTGAGATTACATATGTGATTGAGGTGTTTATTAATTTAACGTGCAAAAATGCAGTGAATATAACCAATTGAAAATTTAAAAAATCCCCGTAAAACATTATAAAGGTAATTTATTCAAGATTGGGACATCAGGAAGAAGGGAAATATTTCGAACGAATAAATATTCACGTAGTCGTGATGTATAATTTGTGAACATATGTTCGTTCGCTCCTCAAATAATGACAAAATTTTATCTTTAAAAAATATCACCGTTTCCAATGATAAAGTTTTAAATAATACATTCATAAGAGTTAACGCGAATAAATATAATAAAATAAATAAATAAACAATTTTAATCTTTGTTTAGTTCATGCATATAAGAAATATAAACTTCAACTTATTTAAATTGATTTTCTTACGCAAAAGCTTAAAGGCCGTATTCATAAAAAATAATTTTGCCTTACGAAACGTTTAACAAACAAATTTCCATGCAAAATTTCTTTTGTGTATAACCTTTTGCAAACCAAAATCATTTTTGTGTGAATACGGCAGTAAAGCTCGAAGATGTAAGTATAGATTGTACATACATGTATTCTATCTCAAGGAATTTAAATTTAAAAAAAAAATTATTTAAATGCTCTTAAACTTAAAGTACCCATATTATTCTCATAGTGAAATTGTTTGTTTCAAAAAGAAGTCCCATTATTAATTGCCAAAATATGGTTTAAAGAACAACTAAAGGGAAGGAATGAATTAAAGTAAAATTCGAAATTGGTTTTGGTTTAGAGATTCACTAAGTAAAAAAACTTTTGCTATAAACTTCGAAGATTACTTCGAACTCAAGTTTAAAGCACTTCACTGTGAGATGTAATGTTGCCAGAAGTTTTTGTGTAAATATTCAAAAAAATTTATCGAACACACACAATGAAATTCTAATGTGGGTGTCAGGATGTACAGGGTGGCGCAAAATGGCCGAAGGGGTTCGAATTCCTCATAACCTTTTTATTAGAATTTTTTTTTTTATTATTTTTCTTTTCAGTATATTGTAAAGAAGATTTGGGGAATTTGTCCAGATTACCAGCAACGATTTGATTTTGCAATTTATTTTCGTCAAAAAGCAGAAGAACATCGTGATCTTATTCATAACATAATTATTAGCGACGAATCCCATTTCCAATTAAATGGGCTCGTTAATCGGCAAAACTGCAGGATATGGGCTACGGAAAATCCAAGAGTAGATAAACAGCTAGAATTACACCCACTTAAGTGTACCTTAACGTGCGGTGTTTCGTCGGAAAGGATAATTGGCCCATATTTTTTTTTAAATGAACACAGTGTCGCCGTTTCCATCACTGGTGTTAGATATCGTTGTTCAAAAGAAAAAGAAAAAAAATTATAATAAAAAAGTTATAAGGAATTCAAACCCCTTCGGTCATTTCGTCCAAATCTGTATTTAACCAGGTGGCAGCAGAAGAATATGCAAAAGCAAGAAATCACGAGTAAATATAACAAACTGGTCTGCACAGCACTTTTTAAAATATACTCAGAATAAATCATGTATGTATTTTGTTTTAATATTTTAAGCACTTGGGCGCATATTCATAGTCAAAACCAAATGTGCTTTAAAAGTTTAAAACCAACATTTTGCATAGTAGTATATACTGTAAGTGAAATTTATTTGCTGGTGGTTAAGCGATGTCTATATGCATTTCATTGTTGCTTTAACAAATCGCCAGTAGACTTCAACCACACATTTTGAACAGTCACAACCCTCTTATCTTATGCACAAACTTCCAAAAACTATTTGAGAATTCACAAATAATAATATTTTTGAAAACCACAAAGGCAAAATAAGCGTAGTAGGCTTAGAAACTCATACATATACTGGTTTTACATTTTTAGGGTATAATTTTTTTTTACTATGAATATGCACCTTTGTTTGAATGGTTTATTAAAAAGAAACAAAAATTTACAAATGAAACATTTTCACAGAGTTAAAAAAAAAGAAAATTTTGATCATCTTTGGCATAAATGTACTCAGAGCAAAAAATAGTCCGGTTCCGTGAGTTTTCTTCCACATGGTTAAATACACCTTGGCGGGTGCATTATATTGTATTGTAACTTGTAACAATGTTCCAGCTTAGAATATGTGGTAGATCCGACCGACATATTCATCTAGAATACAAAACTGAATGCTTTTCATGTGGCATATTATTATTAACGTTTTTTTTTTGTGTGCATTGAAAAATAGCAAAAATTATGTCATATTAGGTTCCAAGTTGGCATCAACGAAAATGTCCATGGACGTTAATGCATGTAAGCACCAGTTACATACAGACACATACATATGAACTGCTAAAATAATTAGAATTACTTCAGCAATTGCTTGCAAATATTCAAATATTTTCCGAAAGTCTTCAAACCATGTACTCGAGTTGAGTTGCTTAAAGAATGTTTATTAAATGCATTGAAATTCTTGTTAAAAATCATATTGCAATTTGTTGTAAAATCTCAA
This sequence comes from Nowickia ferox, assembly GCA_936439885.1. Classification (NCBI taxonomy): domain Eukaryota; kingdom Metazoa; phylum Arthropoda; class Insecta; order Diptera; family Tachinidae; genus Nowickia; species Nowickia ferox. Next base: position 116,132,927 of record OW387025.1, read on the forward strand.
ATATTTATACACTATAGCAAATGTCTTTAGGGAAGCTAAATTTGCCATTTTGTTCACTTAAAAATCTGGCGTAATAGACGTTGTGTTTCTAGTGCTTTTGATATTATAATTCATTTATTTAACAATTTAAGGACTTACCCCCATATTAATAATACTTAAAATGAATTTGAAATGTATTTTATTTAAATTTTTTCATACAAAATTTTCCTAAAATGGATTTCAAGTTAATTTTATTTGTTTATAAATATGGGGGTTACTGTCCTTTAAAAAATAACAAATAAGGAACTAAAAATGTAACCCAAATGTAGCTGACAGACAATAGAACAATAACAATATAATCCATGATATTATTATTGTTACCTTCTCTCGTGGTTTTCAAAAACAAGAATTATTTCATAAAATTTTTTAGGTGAAGCAAAAATCGCTCCAGCAAAATTTTTAATAGAAAATTTTAAAATTTTTTTTAAAGAAAAAGTACTAAGTTAAATAGATTACGGTACTTCCACGGCGGGATAGTATGTAAATCCATAGCATCCTTTCTTTCCTCCATTTCCTATTTACAAAAAGTTAAGAGGTCAAATTATACGTACTTAACACTGGGGAGTCTCACAACTTGATTCTTATATAAAGTAGTTTTGTCTTTCTAGGGTTAAATAGTGTCTTCTCGACTAAATTTTTCAGACTCTCGCCATACATAGCATTACGTCATTAACATATTTTTCAAAATTAAAACTTGTTAACACAACGGAAAATAGTTCAAAAACAATTTAAAATAACAATAATAAGCAGCCTTGTTTGTGTAATCATATTTGTGTATTCTCTTACAAAGTACATACATACGAGTATATACATATACATATTTCTTTAAGCTTTTTACTCGTATTAAAATGTGAACGCACAACCACACGCACATATTATTTTTCATGAAGTATACATATCAAAAAAAAAAAGACATACGCATGCATAGATATGTTTATATACGTACGTATTTACATGTACATAACGCACACTAAATCATAAACAGTCACAATTCAAAATTAACAAAATGGTTTTGCTTTTTTACAAACCAGTTAGTTCACTGAGCAAATCTCTAACGGCCGCAAGATTTTCTGTTACAACACAGTCTTCTTGAATGTTATAAAATACCGTTATGCCAGTTTTCATGTTACATATGTACTTGCGTCATTTGTACAGTATCAACGGTTTTCTGCCATTCCCCAACATCTGGGATATTTTGAGGTGACTGTTTATGATTTAGTGTGCGATATGTATCCTTGCATAGTACATATTTAAAAAATCTCTGCACTAATACACTAATAGCATTATTTTTTTGTTCGTTAACAAATGTCTTCCACCCCTTAAATGAAAAAGTTTTAAAGCTAAGACAATTATGTTGCAGTCCTTGATTTTATCAGTATGTTGTTAAATGTGTAGCATTTGGGATGTTGGTAATTTTAAATAAAAGAAAATAAAATCTACTTTTCCTCTACCATCACCCGTCTAATAAACGTGCTCCCTGTTCAATTTTATTTGAATTTGTGTCAACTTTCTTGCATGACAATTTCCTACAATAGTATTTCTTAACATAAAATTACGCGCTGATCTTTAAGAAAAAAAAAAATATTTTCCCTTTATTATGTTAATAATAACAGTAAAATATAGAAAAAGTTAATATAATTTTAATTTCAAACCAAATAACTTTTCCCAGGAAAAAGATGCTTGTGATATTAACTTTTTGTTGTGCTTGAAGAAAAACTTCTAGAATTTAATAATTCATAAATACACATCCCTACATACACACATAAATACACACATACACATTGTGCGTTCGGATTTTCTTGTTTTCCTAAGTACTCGGGGAAAAAGTTAAAATTCTAGGAAAAAAAGGCAAAAAAGAGGACACTTGTAAGTCATTGCAATTTCGTCACACTTACAACGGCACGAACATTTTATTTCTTTTAGGTCCTATTCATTAAAAATACTTTTAAAATATGTGTATGTATGTATGTATACAACGTTTATAAAAAGTATGTCTATAACAAATTTGATTTATAAACCTTTTATATATCGTCACCTAAAATCCAAAATAGCGTATCATTAAAAAATTCAAAATTGATTTTTTTATTGATTCACTACACCATATTACATTGTATGTGCACAAAATTTTGCAGGTCTTATATAAAAATATAAGTGCATGATTTTCTTAAACAATAAAACGTATCATCCATCACTCATACGAATTTAAAAAACTACAGAACACAAGGCAATTTCATATCAGGAATACTCAGCTCAATTCGCTTTGAGAAATTTATATTTTAAATGTCAACAAAATGAACTGAAAAATGTGTTTTGACATCCAACGTATTTTCAAATTACAAGGGGCGAAAATAGTCACAGTAAGCACTGACCTTGTAGTTATGTACTCGTATATTCAATTGAATTTCATCTTAGTTTTAGTACAAATTTTTATCATTCTGAAATTTTTTCCAAAAGTGGAAAGAAAAGCAAAAAAGTGTGGTAAAATCAATAATATGTGTACGCTTTGGCGTACGATCCAACAGGAGTCATAAAGCATTGCAAAACCAATATTAAGGATAACCATCAGCTTCATCCACAAAGGACTTTTTACTTGCCATCTGTCAAGTAGTTACAGCTTGAGTCAGGACAACTGTGAAAATAACACACTATTCAAAATGAAATGTTATATTGGAACACCCTGTACATTCAAAAACACATCGTTGTGGTGTAATACAGCAATATTAACAGTTTTGTTGTTAATTAATTTAAGCAACAAGATTAAGTTTTAACTTTCAAATTGGACAGTGAATCGCTCTGAAGGTACTTTAGCATTTAATACAAATAAACAAATAAAAAACGTTAAATAAGCAATACGAGTACATAATGCTTATTTAACCTAAAGACAGACGACTACTTTCCTTTTCTCTTTGTTACTAAAAATTTAATTTTTGTGAAAAGAAAATGAAGTAAAGAAATTTATTTAGGAATAACATTAAATGCTTTTACCAGTTTAAATGTTTTCTGAGTGTTTGAAACGAATAAGGATCGCTTTTTAACAGCTTCTAAAAAGGCTTGCATAATTTACAAGCGGGAAGAAAAATAATTCTATTGAAATCATTAAAAATATACAGAATTCATTTTGCCAAACAATGCTAAACTGTGAAATTCAATTAAAATAAAGTCTTAAGAAACAAAAAGGAAGCACACAATACAACCTCAAAACACAATCCCTGGAGCTTATGCTAAATGGCAGTTACTTTTTCAAGAAGAAAAATAAGAAATAAATTAAATACACACACGCACTATATATGTACATATGTATAGGTACATGAATAAAAATACACATGTGCACGCACACACATTAGTGATGTAACGAATATTCGTATTCTTATTTCCGACTATTCGCAAATATTTTTGTCAAATATTTTACACTAAAATGTGTGTATGAAAAATTTCAAGTTAATGGCAATAAAAAAAATTATTAATCTACATATACTCGTATATAAAAATTAATCCTTTTTTTTGGCACGGCATCACGCGTGAATGGCTGGACCGATAACCTCCATTTCTTTTTTGTTTTGTTTGTTATTGTCTGGAGAAGAAGAATATGATAGAAAAAATCATGAAAGTTACGCGAAACAGGGTTAAACTGGAAAATGTTTTACTGTTGGTATTTTTTCTGTTTTTGATTAGATTGGTATGAATATAGTTTAAAATCTATTCAGTTTCGCACTGGATGTGAACGAAGTCACTTGGAATGCTAGTTTGTAATAATTACAAAAAAAGGAAAAAACAAACAAAAATAAGCTAAAATTCATTTCGATTTTGGATGACAAGAACAGCGACCGAATGGCATCCACTAAAGCTTTGTTATAATGTTTACAAATTATGCACGAGGACGATTCAATTAGTCCTTGTGTTTTGATTGAAACACAGGTTTTTCGATAAAAAAAAATCATTTAGTTTTTCAATATAGTATCATTAACTTGCCTATTCACTGAAAGAATTGTGACTGAAAAATAGTCATAAGTTTAACATTGTGACTAAAGACTAAAATTTCCGATTCTCAAAACAAAATTCTATTAACATAAATTTTTAAAATAAAGACCAGGAATGTAGACGATCGTAGTAATTATGACAGGCACTTTAAACTTAATTAATTAATATTGCAAACTTAAAAAAAAACTAATTTGGAAATGGTATGTATGTGATATATATAAATTTGGCTGAAGAAGGAATCCACATTTAAAAAGGGTTGAATTGTTTTTTATGCCCATGGAACGTACCACAGCCCCATTTCAAGTAAGTAGCTATTTGATGCCATTTGTGACATTTTTTATAACATTTAGCTCATTCTCGTGGTGAAGTGAAATGTCCACAAACAATCGAAGAACAACCTGTGCTAATAACTCACTAAGCTTTTTCACTACCTGCTATACTCGCAGATTTTACTCTTCAATATTATATCTTTAGATTTTTTTTATCACCTTTTTTCTTATATTTATTCATTCAATATTCAAATGTCATAATTTTTAAAGTCATAATTTTCATTTAACATGCAATGATAAATATAAAATTTGGATTTTTGTGACTATGTTACGAGAATACAAAATTAAGACCGAGTCACAAGAGTATAATAACAAAAGTTGTGACTGACTTAAGACTTTTTCTGTGAATAGGCATGTAAAGCTCTATACGTTCTATGCTCTATACGTTCACCATGACTTTATTGGCTGGCGAAGCTACTTTGGCCTTCTGTGGCGCCAATTCATATCGACAAACTCACTGTTCGGTCTGTGGTATGTTTTGGTGGATTCACGTTTTATTCTCGCTTACGAAACAGTGCAAAAAATCATTGATATGGCGATTAAACAACGCTAAACACTCTAAAATCATTGATCATGGTGCGCATAAGCCGCATCAATCGGTGAATTTTGTATTTTGTATGTCGTGGAGTGAACGCAGTTTGGCAATAAAAAATTCGCCTATAAGTTGCGCGGATCGATTACTGATTCACAAATTAAATCTGAAACATGTGGTAGAGTTGCTCAAGCGTGAATCTATTCACTAAAAGCAGTACGACAGCTTGTTTGACAGTTAACCGTCTCGTAAGTTCTATCCATGGTAATCGCATCCCTGCAACTATGCAACACTAAAACCAACAACAGGCATTTTGTTTGTGTAAAAGGCAAGGCAACTTCATGTAAGGTATACTCAGCTAAATTCGCTTTGAGAATTTTATACTTAAAATGTCAAAAAAATGTACTGAAAAAGTGTGTTGACATCCGACGTATACTCGTATTCAAATTATAAGCGGCGAAAATAGTCACCTGATCTCTTGCGACCGCCTGGAATGGTTACGCCTTGTGTAAAAGGCATATTTCAACATCTGTTATGTCAAAAAATGAATGTGCATTGATAACAAATTTGCCCGAATTTGCCTATTGGTAAACATGGTAATAAAATCGCCTTGGTTCTATCGGTCTTAATAAACACTCTATTTGAGATTTAAATCACTTTCATAATTATGAACACATGTACATATTTTCATACATATGTACATACATATGTCCATATACATACGTACATACTTATATGTTTATGTACATATACACACTCATACATACTTAGTATATGTTAACCAGTTATTATTATGCCTCGATAATTAGGATATCCAATCATCAAGGCAAATGTTCGCTGGATATGACTGGGGGTGGCGAATAGTTTTGCTGTTGGCTTTTTTGCCGGAACTTTTTAAAGTGCCCATTACAGATGCAAGCAAAAAGGGATTTTGATTTTGTAAACTAATTTATTGTTTGTTTTTGTTTTTCCACTTGCTTGTGTTAACGCATCTTTCCGCTTTTTTTTCGTTAAATGAGTTCCGTGTTAAGTACATTATACTTGATGTACATTAAATACATGCTTATATGCTGACATACTTGTAGATACGTATATTAAGTATGTGTGAAATACGCCAACAACAGCATTAACAACACAAATGTACATATATACGTGAAATATTTTTTATTAAAATACAGCATTAGCAATGAAGTTTGTAGATTTTGACGGAAATTAAATTCTTAGAAGCTATTTTGTTAAAATTTCGAAGGAAATATTCTGTATATCGTTAAAATAATTTACTGGATAGCAAAGTCGAAAAGTTTTCGTTATATTTTTTTGTAGCGATATGACTGAATCTAGGTAGCGATTCAAAATTAATATGCATATGCACTTATTCAAAATCTCTATTCTTACGCAACTACTACACGAAAATATTTCTTATGCACCTTGTATTGCCTTCATTTTTCCCGAGTGCAAGTTTTTTTACGGCCTATAATTCAAAAATATCGTTATTGATGTTATGTAAAAATTTAATGCAAATACGAGTACATATTTTGTATACTCAACTCTTAAGAGTTGTTGGATAAAGTGGGCGTTATGTATGTATTTAAGCTGAAAGTCCGTACCATTTCTTCTATTCAATCAGGTACAAAACGCATAGAACGTATAGATGCATAGTACGCAAAAAGTAGGTTTACTTTATACTTTTGTATGCGTCTCATGGATCATGAGAAAAGGATGACAAATTATATTCCATTTTCAATGATATCGATAAACATTTTTGTGTCATCCATGAAATTGAATTCCATTCAATTTTCTTTTTTTTTCATAAAAAAAGTTTTTTAAAAACAGTTTCTCTGTAATAAAGTTCAAGAATGAAATACATTAAGCAATCAAGATGAAGAAGAAGCTGTGAAAAATCAGGAAATTCGTGTTCCTTTGGCTCGTGCCCTTGTAGCTCAAAATATTATGTACATAACGAATTATGTATTAACGAATTCCATACATTCCTTTAAAGTCACAATTTCATTTTCCATTTCTGCCAAAATTGTTTTAATGTGGTAAAAAGTATTTACACTACAGCTTATCAAAACAAAAATTTCGTAAAGCACAGAAACGCATATCACGCATATGCATAGAATGGATTGTGAGCTAAAAAGCTTTACTCGTAATAGTTGCGATTTAAATAAACAAAGAACAATGAACAAAAACATATTGAAGATGTAAAATTTATAAATTAATTTTTAATTAATTTAGTTTTCATTCTCGACTTTAACTATTAAACTGACGGATTGTTGGCTTTTTGTTGAGAACATTTCTTACTCAAAGTATGTGACATCAGAGGTTTCCTTGTTGTTGTTTTTGTCGTCTCTTAAACTTTAATCAGCTTGGAGAAACCAAATAATGGTGCTGTTGTATTGAGTTGCGATTGCATTTGTGATTTGTATTGTCTACGTTTTATTGTGATAATTAGAAAAGCCATTGTGTCACATCATCAAAACTCATTAATTTAGAAACATTGTCTCTATAAATAACTACAATTATCGGTATTATTAGTGAGTGCATTGTCGTGTATTTAAGTGTAGTCTAGATACTTAAAAATATACTTGTCAGTTAAAAAAATAAAAAAATAAGTGGATTATATACACAAATACATGCATTTAATTTTTAGAAGTACATACACACATATGCATGTACATATCTACTTTGAATTCATAATGTGAAGAGCAAAACTTAAAAAATTAAGTAGCTTAAAATATAAATATGTACATGTCCCAAGTACACAGACTTAAAATAAATACATACGTATGTACACACATAAATGAACTATTAAAAGTTTGTAAAGTTAAATGTTTAATTTCTATACATTCTTCTATCTTGCAATGTGTGTATGTGCGTGTGGAGATAATACATATTTATTTTTAGTTTGAGCTTGAATTCCCAGCAGGAAAATGTAATGAAAGCTACAGATAAATATACGCATGTGTGTATAAATGTATATATGTATGTATGTAATAACTGAATTAAATAATTTTTGTATAAACTAATTAATTTTTACGTTTACGACACATACATCATCGATTGATCACGATACTATCTAAATTTTTCATTTGTAATTGTTCGATTTTGAATGCTATATATAATCTGAAAGCAAAAGAAAAAATAGCATCCAAACAGCTTCTTACGGAAATCGAACAAAGTCTTTTGCTTATCTTTAAAAAAATTTTAAAACTTTTGCGTTGGCGTTTTTTGCTCCGATATCCGACTACATATGTTAAGAATAGAGTAAATGCTTACATAAATATTCCCGTGGTTTTCATTAATAACAGCGCATGTCCAAAAATTTAATTTTTCAGGAGAGTCAAAACGAGTTATTTTTGAAGCTACGATCGCAGTATCAACATTTTAAAATTTTTGTTTGCACTTTTTTTTTTATGAAACATTTTTTTTAAATTAATTTAAAAAAATCAAATATTATAAGCATCGAAATTGAGTTCTGACAAAATAAGTTATGTCAATGTAAGTGATTGAGGCTGAAGAAAAATAATGCCCGTGCAACCCCCAAGACGATATACATAGGTTGTTTTTGTTAGAAACAAAATCCTAACATTTTAAATTTTTTATTGTACTTCCATGCGGAATATACACAAATAACATAAGACTTAAAAAAATGATAAATTATGGTTTCTTATTAACTAAAAATATAAGGAAAAATACTTTTCAAATGAGTTCAGATAAAACGACGTAAGTGGCGCTATGTTTCTTTGTAAGAAAATAATTCTTTTGCAATTAATGTGGAGCAACACACTACGTTCGTGTTGAAACTTATTTGAAAAAGCGTAGAAGTTGTGTTATTGTGTTAGAAAAAAATGATATAGGTTCATATTTTTAAAAAGATTTGTGGACCTTTATGAAAATCATTTAAAATATAACAATTTCACATCATAAAAGCGAAATGAGAAAAATTGAACATCGTTGTTATTAATGAAAACCACAGATTCTTAGTAACTAAATACTTATATACTTATGTGTAATTATATGTATGTTCTTATATACTTTATATGTGTTTGTGCGCGTGCACATTTGAAGAGAGGTTGAACATTTTGAATTTTTGGATTTTTAATTTTGCGAATAAACAAAACGCTTTCAGGTTTCGGCAGTTATTTTATTTGACTAACTTTCCACCGATTTTTACTTCAAATAAGCATTAAGAAAAACGGTCCCAGAAAAACAATAAAATAAAATTTTTAAATATTTTTACAACTATTATGTACATAAATTTTTATTCCAAGTCCTGCGTACATTTTTGTATGTATACATACATTCATACATACATACATGTGCACATTTAATAATATGTGCATACGAGTACATGCATGCATTGACACAAAATATGCATACAAGTATGAAAACAAAACCATTGATGTCTGTACAAATCAATTATTTGGGGTTTAAAATCTATGGTTACTAAACACATAAATCGAAAACAAATTTGAGTAAAACAACTGCGCCAATGAATAAACGTTATGATAGAATAAAAATTGACAAAAAAGTTGGTGGACATACATATGTATATTGTAAATAAATCAGTGATAAGCCAGATAAACAATTGAATCAAAGCCGCGAATAACATTGTAAAAGTCAAATTTTGCAAAACCTGTTTTTCACAGATTAACGGTAACAATAACATTTTGCATTTTGCAAACATCAAACCATCCAAAATTATGTATCTTATCGCCGTCAAAATTAAAAAGATTCAATCAGTGAGTAACCAACAAAATGATACGAACGGGAATGCCGAAACTAATTAATAAATGTAAATGTATTTATTTTATCTCACTTACAATGTTATTCGCGGCATACCTTCAATTAGAAAAACTGAAAAATAGTTTAGTTGAATGTGTGGTAGGGAGTGCTTTTTTCATTTATGCATTTTGATTCCAAACGAAAAATAAATCGGTTCTGCATAGAAACATTAAAGAGTAAACAAACAAACAAAGAAACATGATGTTTATAGGTATAACCACAGTACAACTAAAGTAAAAAAATAAAATGAAAAAAAAATAAATAAGTGCAACAAGAAAATCAGCTTTTTGTGTAATGCGGTGCATTTCCACACACTGCACCATTCAATGTTTGGTTGTTTAACAACTCCCAAAATACGAAAAACACTACATTGAATGAATGTTAACGCAAACATACACACACATACACAAATACATACAAAAGTAAGAATTACATTTACAAACTTCCATTCATAGAACATTTGCATATAAACAAGACTCATCTCTAAGACCCATGGCGGTGGTTTCATGATATTTTGTGGTTCATTTGTGTTGTTGGATGAACAAAACTAACCAAATCAACCGAACACGACAAAGAACGCATAGTAAAGCAGAGAAACGCATACACTTTGCAGTCTTCAACTGCACACACAAGCACACAAATACGTTTCTGGTGGAAATAAAAGAAAATACCGTGAAAAACTAAACCAGAAGCAGAAATGGTGAGATCCAAAATACCGGTCAACGAAATGTGCTTTTTAGAAATGTAGAGCAGTAATGCGGTCGTTAACTATTGAAGTGTAATAAAAGTAATAAAAGCTGCAAAACCTTCTACGTACATTCGCACTAGTGTTGTCAATTACTCGAGTTTTATAACAAAGAATTTTCCGCTTTTGTTTGAATACTAGAACGAGCAAGGAAGAAAAAATTTTGTTCTCATATATTTTATTTTAATCTTTTTTCAATAAAAAACACCAAAAACAAAGTTACACAAGGAAAACACTGGCGCATATTCAAAGTCAAAACAAATTATACTTTAATAATTTTAAACCAGTATTAGCATACAAAATACTGGTTTTAAACTCTTAAAGTATACTTTGTTTTGACTATGAATATTCGCTAGTAATTATTTTAATAACACATGCTTAATTTTCTTTAAACATTTTTTTCATGAAATTTTTTCACATGGCAGTAGAAGAGGCCTGTCCCATTATTCGATAAGATAATTCAATAAAGATAAAGCTAAATTCGATTGCGTAAATGCTGAGCATATACAAAGTTAAAAATTTTTCCCAATGACATAAAATGCTAAAATTCAAGCATTTGCATAATCTTGAAATAAACATTTGAAAATTGCATTCGTAGCCGAAAATCCATAAATCGACTTTATAGATTTTTAGCGATAATCTCTATCGCTTTAGCTTTTTTTTAGCTTTAGCGAGTTACAGAATAAGGAAATTAACGTATTTATATATTTATGCTTTCGTTCCTTTATTGCAAAAGAGGCATAACTAAAAAAGCAAGTTTTGCAGAAAATTGTTTTCAGTTTTCAAATTTTTTTTTACTCTCATTGATTCTTTTTAGAATAATCATTTAAAAAGAGTCAATAATCCAGCTCTTTAGCTTGTATACGAATCTTTTTCTAATTTTTAATAAAAGAACATGTAGGGAAATTTCTACCACAAATTGTTGATGTTGGTGATTCGTTGAAAATATAATTAAAATTATATCCAGGTTCAATTTTGTTAACGATTTTTACATTAGTACATTTTCTCACTTTGTTGATAAACTTTTTTACACAAGTTAATGAAGCATTAACATTTACTTCAGAGACATGATATAGTTCTTGAACGCAATCGAGGCCATTCGCCGCAATATTTGCGTAATCTTTTGTGACCTCGAGCTCTTTATTTAGTGATATGAAAATTAAAAAATTTAGAAAATATGAAATATTGTTAGAATGACAAAACTAATCCGTACTCTACTGCATAGATGTATTGTGTGCAAGAGGATGTTTTCAAAAGTAGCAAGTTTTCATTAGTATCAGTGTAAATATGCACATATTTATATTTACATACATATATATTTTGCCAGTAAAGTCTTTTTGCCGATATGTCTGATGCTAGAAATACTCCGAATAATCTAAAAATGTCTCAGACATTTGGCCAAAACATTAGAACATTTTTCGGTACGTCATTTCTGCACATTTTCCGATTAATAGTCAGACAAGTTTGCACATTGTCTGAAGGAAATTTAATTTTCCTCTCTTTATCTCTCTCACTTTTATTCACTGTTCAATCTCTTTAGAAACATACGAATTTCGTGTTTGTGGCTGCATTTTGTCGTAAGACAACTTCTAAAGCATTGATTGCATTTTTAAGAGATTTAACAGAGTCTGGGGATTGTTAATAGCAATATATTTTTATATTTTTTTATATCTATCAGCATATTTGGTAAATTTTCTGAAGTTAATTTAAAACCTGCAGTACACGGCATGTAAAAAGCCCAAGTTCTGACTTAATTTTTAAGAAAATAACGAAGTTCTGAATTCAATTCTACTTTGTTGTGTGCTACTTCATGACTCCGTAATTTTTACATCGATTTAAATTTTTTTTCAATCCGAGAAAGTATAGTTTCCGTTGGGTCCTATTGTCAAACTAATTTGGGCGGGACCAAGTCAATTTTAGTGGACTTTCCCTTTTATCTTTTGTTCCCTTACTTATACGATTGTCATGAAACTTGTCACACACTTTGCGTTCTTGTGACAACTTAATCTCGTGCTTAAAAAGTGGACAGCGCCATTAAATTTCAGTTTTATATATCACGTACTTCTACTCAACTAACTCCAATGGAACTTGGCAAACCATCTTGTAATGACACAGTGTGTACTTAAAAAGTGCTGAGGGATACGATTCTACTAAAAAGATTCTTACAAAACTTGGCACACATCCTGAGCTCTAAAAGTTACTTCATCTTGAACTTGGCAGAGTGGTCGTGGTGACTTCCATTAAAATTTGGTATTATATTTTATGTATGTATATATTCCTACTCGTCCAACTCCCACGAAACTTTGCAAGCACTCTAGCCTCTTAATGATTTAATCACATGCTTAATATTGGCACTGATAAGCTGAAAATAAAAGATATGAATAGTGTCTGTTTTGTCATAGTTCGATTTATGGAAAAGCCTGATTTGGATGCATCAAAATTAATTGAAGAGCCAATCAAGACCTAAATTTAATCAAAATATACATAATTGCTGAACGAGATATAGTTTTTGCTCTGTTATAAAAAGTTAGCAATCACTTATCGTATATATGTATGAATATGTATGGAAGTATGTATGAATGTGTGCCTGTGTGCATATGCATTACCCAGTCATGTCTAAGGATTGGCGGAAAGATGTAATACATTTGCTTTAATACACATAGATCTATCTATATATATATATATATATATATATATATAAAAATCGCAGTGCGTGTTTATTACTAACGAATGATTTGTGGAACTATAAGACCTGTGGAGCTGAAATTTTCAACACAGGTTCGGGTAAATACCGGGTAGGTTTTCATTTTGTTTTTAACCCAACAAGTGCCCACTGTATGGAGTAATTTGTAGTTAAAAAAAATTATTGATGGTAAGACAACGTTTGCCGGGCTCATCTAGTATATATAGTATAAACTTTAAGTTGGCAACACTTTTTGAACTGGCGGCAATTTTGACAGCGATGACAGCGATTTATATTTAGATTGGTTTGGCATTTCAACATAAACAGACTAACGCCTGAACTACGCTTTCAAATTGTGCAAATTTATTTTCAAAATGATGGTTCTGTGCGAAATACGTATTGCGCACTACGTCCATTTAAGGTACACATAATCGTTCATCAGAGCAATTAATTCGATTAATTATGGAACGTTTTTGCACCACGTTTACTCTAAATGATAATATACATCCACAGAGACGTCTTACACTGCGTACAGAAAAAGTCATTGCTGTTGTAGAGCGTAACGTAAAGGAAGACCCGAATCAGAATATACGCCATGATTACTGACTTCGTTGTTCATCAACTAAATAACCATGATGTGGATTACATCAATAAGACAGAGCGACATGTCACGCAGCTCGTGCCACAATTGATTTATTGAAGAATCGTTTGGTAACCGCAGAGTTTCACGTTTCGGACCCGTGAATTGGCTTCCAAGATGGTGCGATTTAAAGCCGTTGGTATTTTCTATGAAGATATGTCCATTCGCTAGTCTACGCCGATGAGCCCGAAATTATTGCCAATATACGGCCACAAATGTTCGAAAAAGTCATTGAAAATTGGACCTTCAGATTAGACTACGTCCGATCCCGCCCTAGCGGTCATATGCGAGAAGTCATATTTAAAGTATAATGGCAGAAGATTGTCTTTCGAATAAAGTAAGTTACATGTCAATTTAAGAAATACATCTTTGTTTTATTCCATTTCAGAATTATACACCGCCATAAAAGCTACCCTATATTTATATATGCATATGTAAATAAATGTATGTATGTGTTTGTGTGTGTGCGTGCTTGTGTGTATGTATGTTCTTTACACTCTCTTAAAGGCTGTTTGCAGAAAAATTTTAATGTGGAGAATTCTTATTTATATTTCTACAGAGATGCTGTAAACATTTTCACCACATTGTGCGCTTGAGGTAATGTCCTGCAAAAAGCTTTCTTTTTCAATTATTCAATTCTCTAAAATTGTTAACGAAGCATGTGTTTGTTTTCAAGTCGCCTGGCAGACATGTAGCAAGTCTGCATTGACTTACATGGTGGTTTATGCCACATTTGTGTGTATGTATGTACATATGTATATGTGCGAGTATACTCGTATACATAGATATGTATTTTGTATAAAAGATAATTTATCTGCAAACTTCTGACCTTCTTCTTTTCCTACAGTCTTTTTTATTTGATTGAAGCGAGAATATCCAACTACAATAAGCGTTCATTTATAAATATGTACGAGTACTCGTATATGTATGAATAACTTCATCCAACAATTGAAAGTAGTTTTCTTGAGCCAATTTTATTTGCTTGTATGCATACATATGTATGTATACTATATGCTATGCGTATGCATATATGTAAGTATGCCCATGTGTGTATAATACAGACATGCACTGACCTTCCCTTTTGAAATGTTTTGAAGATTTTTAGAATTCTACCTGAGCTATTGTGCCGAACTGGCTTGATCGCTTTCGCCGATGCAAAAGAAAAGTATATAATTTATGTGAAGGTGTAGGGATAAGCGGGACTATAAAAGTTAAAGAACTGTAAGTAATATTGGTACAATTGCTTTTGTATTCCATTTCTATACCCATTTGGGTGTATGTATGGACATTAAGGTGGGTTGGAAAAGTAAAAAATCATACCTATCTTTATGCTAAATTAACAAAAAAACCTCAAGAGAAGAATATGTAATTTTAATTTTACGATAGAAATTAATTTTCTTCATAGCTTTTTAAAATAATCGAGTGACATCTATTCGTATATGTACATACAATTTGCAGATGTCTCTAAAATTTAAATTTAGTATTCGTATTCACGAATATCTACAAATTGACCTTCGTTACATTACTTATTTGTAAGTATGTCAATGTTTCATATAAAATTTTCTACTAACCGTTTTCGGTGTAAGTAAAAATTATTGTCAATTAATTTAAATGGCCTTCTTTCTAAATGCACGAGGAATACAATTTAATTGAAACCACTTTTTCCGTCGAAAGCTTAGGATCTCATTTGTAATTCTAATTTTATTCGAGTATACACGTACGTAAGTATGTACGAGTATATACAAATATGTACGTATATATGTAAACTTGTATAAAAAATGTAAAATGTAATTCATATTCTTCATTTTGCACAAAAGTTGAAGAAATTCATAATGGAAATACGCTGTTTGCTTTGAAATATATTTAAGTACCCAGCAAAAAAAAAACATAACATAAATTAAGTTGAAACATGGGTTCAAGTCATGACCAACAGGCATGATTTTTACATAAGCGTGTCACTGTATATCGTACGTTTGTGCGGGAGGTTGAATAAGTTGGTATTAATTAAAATGAATGGATCAAACCAATGCTTTTTCACTGATTAGGAGTCGCTTTTTCATAGTTTAAAAAATATAAAGTTCTTTTGCAAGTCGGTGATGAGCCCATGCATGTTTCCTACTTTTAAAGCTTTTTGGATATTAGTTTCCATCACTTGAATAATGACGAGCTTATTCACGTTTAGGGAAGCTTAGGAAAGCATTAAACATGTAATGATTAGGAAGGCGAGAAAAAGGCAAGCGCTTTGAAATACTTCACTTTTGTTGCTGGGTATGTACTCGTACTTTGCATACATACATACATACATACATATTGTTGAAACATTAAAAAAAAAGGAAAATAAAATTAAAGTACTGACACTTTCAAAGATAGATTGCTTAATGTTTATTGAAATTGTTTTCTCTTTTAATCAAATTGCCTGTTCCCTATGATTTTACTGACACTTAAAAGGTTAGGCTTACAAAAAAAATGCCAAAAGGGATTGTCCCTCGATAATGGCAAATCATTTGCTTTTCAATAAGGCTTACAAAGAAAAGGAAAGAGAACAAAATATTGAAAGCTATAAACAGTACTTGAAATCTTATATTTTATAATTTATTTTATTTTAATAGAGTATACATATGTATATGTATGTAAACACTAATTTAATAAATTTGAGTGGGAAAAATTAATTGATATTATCAAATTTTTTATATGTGAAAATTTAATTCATTAAAACGAAGATAGCCGTAGAATGTGGACACATAACTTGAAATGGAAAAAACTAATTATATAATTATCTCAATGACGTCATCAAATTTACTTGAAAACAAAAACACTAAACTGGAACTTGAGTAGTCAATTCAGAACCACAAAAGCGGCTACTGCACTATACCGTTGTACAATTGGACTTGAATGGGTTATTAACCCATTTGTTATCAAACCAATTGTATTTACCAACATGACTCCCGAAAAAATCACTTAAAGCTTAAAAGTGCTCTGATGAAAAACTGCTCAATTAGGTTTAAGCACTTTTTCCATATTGCCACAGATATAATGGCTGATTCTGGAAGAGTATACAAAAAATATACGTGTGCCGGCGTCTTGAAAGTTTATGTCTGAAACTAATTTAAATATACACACACGCGTTCAAATGAAAAAGGAAGTGAACGTAGTCACTAATATTCAAAAGCAGCAATGGCAAGGGATATCTGCTCATTGTTCTTGTGTTTTTGATTAAAGACAAAGTGCACTTCATTCATTTAGTAAAAAAAATAAAAATAAAAGCAGAACTGACTTCTCTACAAATTTAAGCAAATTTTTAGACTTGTGCACACAAAGAATGTCTTTAAATGTGCATCTACACACGTTTTATACACACATACATCAGTACATACTTACACACACGTGAACGTCCTGGTTTCGTTTCCGCAATAGATGTTTATCGTGGCAGATTCTGATTCTTTCTTTGCTAGAAGTTGTCTGTAGGTTGATTGTATGTTTGTTGTGTCGCATAAATATGTATGTATGTGTACGGCGTTAAAAATTGTTGTTTCGTAATTATTTTTATTTTGTGTTCTGTGCTGTACACAAGCAAGTAGTGCCAATTTTGCCACTATCAGTCACATGAGTTAATGGTGCCTTTTTAAAATCTTTTCCTGTTGTTGCCAGTGTTGTTACGGAAATGCATACTTTGTTAACAATGCAACTTTCACAGTTATATAGATGCATACATATGTATGTATGCACATACAAACTTTCAAATGAATAGTATATGCATGGACTTACATACATATATAACATACATACATGCATACATACGTGCATATGCATGACCCGTCTAAAGATGTACAATTCATTACAGTCTCAAATATGAACTCATCAACTAATGACATGTTGCATTACAAGAATGGGCATGAGCGGCACAGGATCTAATTTCCTACGGCCCCAACCAAGCAAAATTTTGTAAAGTGAAAAAATTCTAAAACAAAAATACTTATTTAATATACACATTTTTAGTCGTACACCTACACTCACTTCAAATCAAACTCGGACACTAGTATTGACTAAATTTGTTAATAAAAACCACAAATATATGTATGCATATATGTATGTGCTTATAAAGTAAGAACAAAATTAAAAGCAACATTTTATAAAACCTCAATGCTTATAAAAAAAATTTAGTCCAATGAACTGTAATGCTCAGCTTCACGACGGCGCTCCAAAAGAAGAATCTACTTAAAATAATAATCATTAATAGAAGATGATTTATTTTTTAAATATCACAAGTTTTGGGTATTTTTCAACCCGTTCGTCGTTAATGGGTTTAGCAGAAATGGTTTAAAATTAGAAAAAGTGGATGATAATTTAAAGGCCATTCCTTTATTTATCCATTTTGTACTTCAACCACTTTTTTACGTTTATACACTCATGTCCTGTATTTTTTATACATATGTATACAATATCCTTCACATACAGATATAAATATGTTATTTGATGCTTTTAGTTTTTCAATTTCTTAAGTGAAAAATATGTTTTTAACTCTCAAGTGAAAATTTCAAAATGACAAATTGCATTTATGTTTGTGCAAAACACCTTATTTCATTTTATTTTCATTCACTTCTTTTACTACATTCAAACACTAAAAGGTCCTCTGGCTGTGTACGAGTATGTTCATTTCAATGATAGAAAACAATGACTCACTCACTCAATTCCCGTCGTTGTAAGAATGCAAAAAAAACAAGAATTACTGCATTATTTTTATTATACGTTGTTCTTACCTGTGAGTTTGCAGTTTCTTCTTCTCATTATGTATTTACATATTTATGTATGTATGTATGTAGGTATACACATACATATGCTTCACTTGCATCTACAGTATCTACATATAATAAATCTTAAAATCCTGATGTGTTCTTTCAATATACTGTATAGCATATTTACATACTCGTATATAGAAAAGTTGTTGTCAAATCGATTTTCAGGATTTCGGACTCAGGCAGCGTCGGCTTATAAAATCGAACTTACGGGATAGATATCTATCTGCACACTAATAGATATCTATGATTATAAATAAAGGGCATAAATCGGTGTAATGATTCGGCAGATATCGTTGGTTATAATTTTGAAAAAAATTATTCAAAAAATCTATGAATTTTTACGCGCTATGATCTTGTTCAAACCGTATCCCACATCTTTTTTAATTAAATATGTCTTCACACAAAGACTTTTATTTATTTTTATTTATTTATGTATATATTTATTTGATTTTGTATGTATATATGTATATATATTATGTAATATGTACATATGTATGTAGAAAAAGGAGTATTTTAAGCGAGGTCATCGGATGTTTATTTAATTGTAACGAGTAGAGTGTTCCATTAACAATGGAAAACAATATCAGCCAAATGGCCATTTTTTCAAGTTTTCCGAAAATTTTCTATTACCAAATCACGATAACGATAACCTTACGAATTCCAATCAAGAGGTCTCGAATTGATTGTTGGTCATTGGCATAGAGCTTATCTTTCACGTAGCCCCAAATAAAAACCTTTAAGGTGGCCAATTGTATCGTTACTTCTGTGGCATGTAGCGTCGCTTATTTGTTGGTGAAATGCTCACTTTCAAAGATACCCGGCAAAAAAACTCACTCCAAAAAAGTCATGCAAGTGTAGAGTTTACGATCTGGAAGTGGTGCCAATTTGAATAATTTCTAATGATTTTTCCATATTGGAAGCGATTTTAAGGAAAATTTCCTTTTTGTAGTTCTATAATAATATTTCCATTTAGGAAAAGTGGTAAAAAGTTACCAATTTTTACAATTTGTTCCTTTTTATACAACTTTAAACTCAAAACAGTGTTTTCATGTAAATTCAAGTAAATAACTTTTAAATTGTAGACCAAAATTAGTTCATAAATTTCTTTAAAAAAATCGATTTAAAAAAAATCGTGGTGAGTATTTTCTTAAAGTATTGAGGAATTAAAAGGTTTTGTGTGACTAATATCTTATGTACATCATATTGTATGTATGCATATAATTTTAACATTGTAAACTTACTGACATATATTTGCATGGACTTGTATGTACGCTTCGTATCCACGTCATATTTAAAAATCCAGTTGAGTTCAGAGTCTGATGGAAATGATCTTGCTAAAATGCAAAATATCGGATCATTATTGCATGCAAAATTCTTTATATTAGACTGAAATTTACACGGCTTACAACTCAACCAAGTTTAGTTGAAATTGTAACAACTTAACTTTAAAACAACTTAACTGTTTTTTTTAACTTTTTTGGCATTCTGAATTACAACTAATTCTAGTTGGATTCGAAACAATGCTCGAAAAGAAAAGGTTTTTGTCTATGCTATGTTTCTTAAATGATGGCAACAATATTGGTTGACAAATGGTATTGGTTGGCGTCTGGAATAATGAAGCAAAGCTAAAGCGGCCCATCCATTATACAATATTATATATATTGCATATATTGTTGTACATATTATTGTCATTTTGACCTATACTATACAATAAATGGCACAATATTTTTAAAGAAAATATTGCCCAATTTTCCTGGCAGTGAAAAAGTAAGCAACATGGAACAATGTTGCCACCCCATTTACACAATTGTCTTGATTGTACAATAAAAATCAAAAGTCTTTTGATATTTGCCAATATATTGTGCCACCTTCGAATATGACATACACATTGGCGATATTATTGTACAATACGAAAAATTGTGCAATTATATTGCAAGTGGGTGGGCCGCTTAATACAACACTCGAAATACAAACCAAAATACAACTGATAAAAAGAAGTTGTCTCATGAACCAAACAAATGAACACTGATGATGGAATAAGCATGTTGTTCCGATCTGCTTGTGATTGTCTAATCATTACATAAGTATCGATCTGTTAATTTTTTTTTGGTTTTTGTTGTAACAAAATTTTATGAATAAATAAAATAATTATAAAAACCACCAAAGGTTCACTTGGCCTCTTCACGCTACGAACCTAAGCTTAACTTTACAACTTCAAAATTAAATAATATGGAAAATAAATATAATCAAAAGTATATAAATATCAAAAAAAAATTTAAAACTGATGCCACTCCACTACATTTGAATTTTTGCATAAATACGTGTAGATACGATGTATGTATTTATTTATTTATTTAATTACTTATTTGATTGCATATGCAAATATATACTTGTCTTGTTTTCTTTTTTAAGTTTCATTCACTCTTTTCTTTTTTTTCTTCCTGTTTAAGTGGCAACATTTGTAACATACTTTACGAATTGCCTGTTTTTGTTTGTTTGAATAGAATTTTACTCATTTTTTTTTATTTAAAAGAGTACTTAAAAAACAAGCACTTTTACATACTCGTATATACAATAGTTTTATTATAAAAAACTTATAAGAATTTGAATATTTAAATATTTTACACATGCAGTTATTTTTATTTAAATGCCAATTTTGGGTTTCTAGTTTAAGACTAGTTTTATTGTCGAACCGCCTCATGCATAAGGAAAAACTTCATCCCAGTTAGAATAAGTGTAAAAGTTGAAGATGGCCTTAACAAGTCTTACCAATTAAGAATTTCATGTGCAAAATATCAACAAATCACATATTTGATCAGAAAAACGTAAATTTCTTTCAATAAATTAAATTCGTCAAAGTATGAGGATACTACTCGTAATTAAGTAAAGTTTTACCCAACATGCAATTGACCGTTTGGAAGACAATTGAATAGATAGACTCATATGACTGGTTCTTCTAGAGCTGCTACTTTTATTATTTTATTATTTACATGTGCTCCAAGATTGAGTGTTTACTCATGTCCTGATCATTTTTTATATCTAAGTGTATCGTTCTAAAAATTGATATAAAGTTTTTCATTTAATATCATAAATAATTTGTTTTGCCAAATATGCGACGAAAAATTAGAAATTACCATAAAACGCCACCAAACTTATATTTGACTTTAAGAAAATTTTCAAAGGTAATACATTTATTTTTATCATTCCTTTTGATATGTAAAGTCAACGAATCATGTTATGAAAATATTACGTTTTAATACATTTAATACATTACATAAGTCGAGGAAAGTCAGTTTACATTCCGCTCAAATGCGGTTGCGGACTAGAGCAACCGAAAATTGTTTTTTAAAACACTTTTTATGCTGAACTTGAATCTGAGCTCTGTTTACTGCACGATATTTGTTTACCCTGCATAAAAAATACAAAATTAGATGTTCATATTAAAAAAACAAACGATTTATATTTCATAAAAATAGATGAGCAACTTTCGACTTTATTCACTAAACAAGAAAAAGTTTTTGTGCAAAAGATTCCATCATGAAAATCATCTCCAATACTCTGTTCAAGAGGACTTCCACTATGCTGTGGTAATTGCAGGCTGAGTATTCTTCTTTGAGCGCGCATTTGATGTTATTTCGGATGAAATATTTATGTCTGCTAATAAAGGCAAACTTTGGAGAGACATCAAACAGAAATACGAATGATTTTAGAATCAAATGTCCAAAGTGAACAAAAATAAACCTGTTAGGTAAATTCGCGAAGAATTTTATCATTAAAGAAAGATACAAAAAGGATACAAAATTTATTTTATAAATCATCTGTTCTGAAATGTGAAAATTTTGATTTAGCTACAACTGGCGTTTGAATATTGACAGTTGTGTGCGTTCAGTCGTAATTTGTCGGCTTCAAACGTGCCTTATCGGCAATGATTGATGAAAATCAAAAACTTTTGATTTATTATTATATTGACATCCCATTACACAGAAAAAAGTATTCACCAATTAATGTTTTCAATTAAGAATTTAATTGTTATAACTAAGTTTTTAATTTTATTAATTAATTTGAGTGGAAAAACTTAATTGATATTATCAAACTGTATATAGGTGAACATTTAATTAAGTTTTTAATTGATATAACAATTATTTTAATTTATATTACAAAATTCTTCGTATTACTTTTTTGTGTGTATTTGATAGTCTCCAACTCTGATTGACCAAAAAATTACTTTGTTAATGATTATTGTTAATTATAGAGAAGTGAACGGATGAACATGATTTGATACTAACGCTGCTCAACGCTCAAAATACAAATAGATTGACGGGTTTATTTGAACGTCTCGAGGAGAGTTGACGGATATTTGGATTTCCCGTTTAACTAAAAAACTGTTTGATAACTAAAACAATATACATGTAAAAGTCTTAACCTTAAACGAAAATGCATGAAAAAGATTAGCGCATTTTAAGATCTTTCAATAGAGTTTAAATTTAAATGTTTTGGAATTTAGTTCGATATGGAATGCTATAATTTACCTCCAGGTGTCTGTTTTGTCATAGCAAATACACATATTAATGTATGAAAAAGTAAATGTAAATATAATGGAATAAATAAATTGTATTAGTTTCTAAGCCTACTACGCTTATTTTTCTTTTGTGATTTTCAAAAATATTATTATTTGTGAATTCTCAAATAGTTCTTGAAAGTCTGTGCATAAGATAAGAGGTTTGTGACTATTCAAAATGTGTGGTTGAAGTCTACTGATGATTTGTTACAGCAACAATGAAATATATAGACAACGCTGAACCACCAGCAAATAAATTTCAAATTAAAAAATAATGGAATAAAGAAAAATTGAACTTAGGTGTGGTATAGTTTTTTTCGGCTGGTTTTTGGGAAATTTTCTATTCCCCAAAACCTAGTTACGATAAGCATATGTAAATTATTATACTATCAGAATTAATTTACTATTTTTTAAGAGTTTAATTCATTTCGGAAATATAGATATAATTAATTACATATAACAAATACAGTATAAATTTTGAGATCTCGACAAATTTCATCATTGCTCCCTCCCAACGCACAGTCTTTGTATATACAAATTACGAGTATATACAAATTAAAAAAGAACCAAGTCCAAATACAAATCTGTTCTTAAATACATACATGTAGTTCAAGAACTGCATAGTTTTAACACCTTAATTTTTTTATTACCGAAGTACTCGTACTCGTATACTATTTTGCAGCACCACAGCAACCTACATTGATTTATATCCAAGAGCTTACCATTTTCTTATGCCACAGAACAAGCCACAATAACCATGTAACAATTATAGATACTCAGATGCATAAACAAATACAGTCAATACTTACCTTGGGAAGAGTTCGATAGTCATACATACACACATACATATACATATGTATATGTACATAATACATTTTTATACACAATCCAATTTCCATACATACACTCGCATGTATGCATGCTGTGACACACGCACATGCAGATTTAAACGTTCGTGCCCGCTCGTATGTTTGCTCGCAAATGCAATTAAAATCAATGACCGAAAATAATTTGTTGCGATAAATGTTCCCAATAGCCAGTCGTTTACAAAAAAAAAAAAAAAAAATCAATAAGAATTTTATGATCAACAACGAGAACCAGTTCATACATAAACGTTATTTTTTTCGTAATCGAACTTATCACAGCACAGTGCACAACTGTTCACATCACTGGCCAATGTACAGTGTAATATTTTTAGAATACTCTTGCATAAGCCAATATGTGCATACATATATACATACATACATATGCACGTATGTACACGAATTCATGCATATGCATGTACTATTAAGTAAACAGATAAATTTCGGGAAGTGAAATTAAATTGGCGTTTAAAAATGTAGAAAATTAAAAAGAAATTAAAAAAATTTAAAGTTAAGAGAACCATACTACTATTACTCGTATACTATATCGTCATATAAAATTCAAAAGCCCGTCACTCATTAATTTTTCAAATCGAGTTAGGGCGTTTCTATATTAACAATATGCTTTGAAGTTACGGTCTGTGCTGATAACAATGGAAAATTGCCAACTTTTGTTGGAACAACTCTAAGCGAACACTAGTGCGTATACTTGATATTTTCTCATAATAAACAAAAGGTGATACTAGAACAAGTGTAGGGACAACAACTACAACCCTAGAAAAACAAATAACTGTAATTTGTATGAGTAATTCGTAATTATATTAGAAAGCTTTGATGATCAAAAAATATACGTGTGTCAGCTTATGAAAGTTTGCGGCTAACCCTATTTATTGTAAATGGGATGAGACAAGGGTAGAGTAGAGTTGAAATTGCTCCCTTAGAAATTTAAATCATTAACAGTTCCACTTCCAAATCAATTTGGAAGTGTAGTAGGTCGTCAAGCTGTACAAAAGTTGTAAAAATGTTGTTGGTAATTTCCATAGAAAAGTTTGCTACGACACCTACAATATCTTTCCCTATGTTTACTGAATGTCGTCGAACGGCATCAGGAATGCATAAGCTTATAAAAGTGCTAATGATTTTTAATTGCACGTACCTTAATTTTTCTTTATTGAGTTAATAAAAATTAGTGCAATTATATATGTATATAAATAAAAATTTCAATAGAATTTTGCAAAAAATGATAATTCGCGAAAAGTTGCAAAATTCAAAAAAGCCATAACATTGATTAAGAATTGCTAAAACTGTATGGAATGCAAAAAAAAGTCGAAAATGCGAAATGACGAAAATTGGCAAAAAGCTACCAACAGCAGGATGATAACAAAGTCGAATTGTCAAAATTTTAAACAAAGAATGCAAAAAATTTGGCAAAAATCGCGAAAATTACGTGAATTTGCTAAAACTTATTAACAGCGGGATGATAACAAAGTCTTATATTTTTTAAAAATCAGCAAAACTGTTAGAAGGCTGAAAGCATGCATAAATTCGCTTTTATCGCGAAGTTTGCAAAAATTCGCGAGAAGTTGCAAAATCGGAAGCAAGCTGGAATAAGAGTGATTGTCTTCTTCAGAATCGTGTGAAATTTTTTGTTTTTTTATGAAATTGTAATTTTAATTAATTTATACTCACCCGAAACCAGCATTAACATTTCTGCAGTATATTTTTCGCATAATGCAGACTTTTTTTTGCTTTTATTAATTCCAAACTATTTTCGTTATTTTAATATTTACATTACATATTCTTATTCCTTCTCTTTTTCTTTTTAAATGTTCGACATTTTTAAAAGTTTAGTAACACTTACAACAGGCCGTTCACAACTACCATAGTTGTAGTTAATACAATCTACAATCTACAGTAGGTTGTGAATTGAGTAATTGTTTTGTGTACAAAATTTTTATAGAAACCATAAATATATGAGTGCTTTTCATATTATTTTCGAAGCATGTTGCCTGTTTAAGTACTATTCCATTTACGAGGGGCGACAATTTTATATCTACATAATTACGAAAATGCAAATTTTAAATTATTCAACACTTTTAAAAACTGTTAGACAATTTCACACGACTTGCTGTCTGAATTAATAAAATTATTTAGAAAGAAATAAACATAAAAGCAACTACTGAACTTTTTCTAATTGTGTACTTTCTGTCCTTTTCAAGTGAATTTGGTATTTATTTGAAATAATTCTTCACACACGATTACCTAAGTATTTTTATGAGGGTGCCCCAATGTACTGGTGATAGTCCATCAGCTTCTAGTCGTATGCTCCGTGTGTTTACGACACAACAAAGAATCTGGACTACTATACCAAAATCGCCGTTCGTTAATTCTGCTGCTGAATGCCTCTGTCGTCGGTAGGTAGCGTACTGGCCTAGTAGTCGGAGAAGTGCGGTTTTTATTTTATGTATACACATGTATGTATATATGTACATATGTATGGATTAAAGCATAAATATATGTACATTAGAGCGACTCACTGAAAAAAAGTTTTTGTTACCCCTCTCAAATCAAAGATTGTTCTTTTTAATGGGGACTCCCAAAACATTTGAGTGCTCTAGCGATGACCGTTGTTGAGCTGAACCGTGTCTCAAGTTTTTTTTTTGCATATTTTCGTATTTTGTCCCAAGAAAACATATTAAAAAAAGTACATAATTTGAAAGTTTTTCTCATGCCGCTTCCAATGGTGCATTTAACTTTACTATTTGTACCATCAGCAATGCATTTGCATAGCAGGTGCTACTTACGAGTATATTAAAATAAATTCCAATCTTTGATTTGAGAGGGGTAACAAAGTCGCGCTTTTACCTCCATACAACGTGAATCTCTCTTCTGTACATATGTATGTGCCCTTAATTGTGAAAGTGGTATAAGTCATATATCTCTTTGACTGAAATATTTAGTAAATTAAATTATTTAATTAAAAATTGTAGTAGCCTGGATTTATATAAATTTATTTAATATTTATTAAATATTTATTGAAGTTTTTTAAGAATTCTTTAATATTTCAAAGCAAAAATGCACATGACTTAGACCACTTTCATAATTAAGGGCACGTACATGTATTACTTGATTAATCAAAGTAATATTTTAGGTAAGCATATCTTATTTAGAGCAACACATGTTTGAACTAAATGGCTAAGAGAATTTAATAAAATAACTACCACAAAAGAGTTGAGCACACATTTTTTTAGCCAACTGAATGCACTCGTACATGTGAACACATTCACATATTGTGGTGCTCACATTACATTTTTGTAAGGACGAATTTAAAAACGAGGTGAATATAAGGAAAGCATAAAGTCCCAAAAACAAAAAGCCACATGTTTGACACTTTTATGTGGGTATATGTAAGTGTATCAGAAATGATAACATAACCACCAGAATTAAACAACGGAAATGTATCTAACACAAAGAGGAAGTGAGCTAGCTGCTTTATGCAAACATGGTGGTGCACAATTTATGTACGAGTATGTATGTACATGTTAAACGACTTAAGGTCAGACATAAAAGCTATAATATTTAGAAAAGTGCATCTCTGGGCAATATTTTTTTCTATGTACGTGTACTTTCACTTACAAATGTATATGTCCTACGAAGGTAGTTGGTAATTTATTAATTTTTTATGGAATACATTTTTGTGGCTTATAAAAATGCATACATATGTACATATGTATGTATATGCATGATTTAAATTACGTTTTTAGTTTCTGTGAACTCATTTCCATTTCTCAGTTTGATTTAAACAGGCGAAAACAACGAGAGAAATGTCGTGTATGTATGTATTTGTATAAGACACCGTTTAAAGGTTTTGAGGTTTTAGTAGAAAAAAACTTTTAACAAATTGTGATACAATGAAGAAAAAAATTCGCGTATTCCATTTGCATTTTTTTTTTTTTTGTTCAACTTTATGAAAAATGTTAACCAACATTGATTATTTTTTACGAAATAATCAATATTAACCCTTGAAGCAATGCTACAATTTCTTACGTTTGTATGAACACCCACCAACACAACAGCATGTTGTTCCTTCCTGGTTATATTTGTTAGAACAGTTACAATTGTCTTTCGTGTAATTTGTTACTTAAAAATGATCACATGTAACAAACCACACATACAGATTTTCAATTGAACAGAAACAAAACAGCTGATTCCGAACGGAACAACACGTACAACCTAATTCTGCCTTTAATTGTTGCACTTATTTGCATCATGAAGACTCTTATTATTAAATAACAGTCACTTAGTGATATTTTGGATGTACATATGTACGTATGCATGTATATATGTATGTAAATGAAATGTAAGTAGTATATATGTACTTATGTATGTATTTGCCATCTCACAATGTGGTTTCCAATAATTTTGATGTTTGGCGATTACGAGTGGTTAGTTAATCTTAATACACACAATATAAGTATGTTCTCAATCAAAATATAATTTGTATTCGCTTTCATTTAACTATAAAAACTTGTGATATATAGTAAAATTAAATTGATTACAAAAGACCTAAAGCTTTAATAAAATTTGTATATATGTAAGTAGTAAAATTAATATTATTTATATAATTAGTCAGATTTCTATTTATATTCTTGGAACACTAATTTATAACGTTTTTTTTAAATTAAAATAAGGACAACAAAAAATTTTTGAAAATTACCGTATTTAATTGAATGAAGTAATAAATCAAACGGGAAACACAGGACACTGCGACCAAAGTAGATCTATTGTATCCCTTGCCAGGTGCTAGAGCACCTCATCCAGACCTACTCTCCTGATGAATCTCAGGATTGCCAGTGGGTCTAGTGTTGGCAGTTCCCAATCCTCCAATAGGTGCTTGCCCAATTGGATATATCTTCTGTGGCATAACGCTTCACAGTCCTTCAGAATATGCTCTGAGGTTTCATCATCGTACTCACAGAATCTGCACAGACTGTTACTCTCAATGCCAAGTCTGCTGAGGTGTTTTCTCAGTCTAAAATGACCTGTGAGGAAGTCTGTGAGCATTCTTAGATTTGTTTTTACTCAGGGACATGAGAGCTATGAGTTTTGCATGCCTCAACCCAATAAGATTGAGCCAGAGGTGTTTCCTATTACTCTTGATCTCCGTCGATATATCTTGTCCAATACGAGACCGCAAAACGGTTCTTGTCGGACCATGCGTGTACTAGCCCCTCTTCTGGCTATTTTGTCTGCATTTTCATTTCCTACCACCCCGGCGTGTCTAACTTAGAGGTAAACTCATATGAGCTTAGTACTTTTATGGCAGCCTGACTAACCGTATTTAACAAAAAAAGAGTTAATTTTGTGTTACTTAGGGAAAATTTCAGCAACTCTATATAAATATGAATTCATATTTAAATGCCGATTTTCATTAATTTTTGGTTGGTGAAATTGGTTATTAGTGTTACTTACATATTTTTTTTATAAAAAATGGTTTTAAAGTGTTTTCGAATTTTCCATCTCCCAAAACATTAAAAAACACTAAAATTACAGCAGATATCTTTAACGTCGCGGATGTTGTCTACAATTTTCGATAGTGCTCT
The DNA here is from genome assembly GCA_936439885.1 of Nowickia ferox. NCBI lineage: Eukaryota > Metazoa > Arthropoda > Insecta > Diptera > Tachinidae > Nowickia > Nowickia ferox. The sequence continues at coordinate 116,162,481 of OW387025.1, forward strand.
TCGGAGTTGTCTCTTGCCAGATTCATGATCTAAATCTATTTTATCCTTACATATGAGTGTATGTACATACATAAGTATATGTACATATGTATGTACGTGTGTATATGTATGTTCTTGTATTATTGAGTGAATGTTGAGTAGTGTATTTTCTTGGACAATCTTATTTATTTATATTTTCATATCATATAAATTACGGCAAAGAGTAAACATCTGTTGGCTATCAGAATATTGTAATTGAATTTCATTGAGTTGTAGTAGACTTGTATGTAATTTATTGACGTAATCATATTTTGTTCATACATATTAGAATGTTATGGCATATTTTGTGATACTAAAGAAAATAATTGTTCAATTCAGAGGTCTTGTTGTATTGCTTGGAAGAGAAAATTACAAAAATGTCTCTTAACAGAAACAAATTATGTATTTTTAAAATGTTTTTCAGCAAATATATTCACACAATTCCCGAACAAAAAGCTTAAAATTAAATTAAATAATACTTAAGTAATTCACATACGATATATTCCGTCAAGATATAGAATTTTATATACATATTACACTTGAAAGCAAGCTGAGTGTCCACAAATTACAAGTATTTGAAAAATTTCAAATACTTTGTGCGATGTGTAAGTGGGCTTATGCGCGAACATTTAAATTTTTTTCCACTTTCCTATGAAAGTGTGCTGTTATTGCACAGTGCACTTTTCTATAAGGAAAAAGAAGTGTGTTGTGATGGTACAAGCAACTTTTCTATTAGTAAAGTATGTTTACATTAGTAAGTGTCTATAATTTGAAATGCAGAATATTTAGTTAGTTTTTTATATGCCTATATTTCACTTAGTGCTTATACCAATTTCATTAGTAACCTTTTCAGCCATAGTTCTTAAAAATCACAGAAAGTTTTACACAAATTATTTAAAAAAACGTACAAAAATGTACCAAAAACAAGACCGAAAATAATCTACAAACAACCCATCACTGCGTTAACAACTGTCACTTAACAAGGTTGAGCACTTCTATTTTATGTGGATTGGTAAGTTAACCTTCGGCTAACGAGACCTTAATTCCCAATAACATATTGAGAGCTTTTCTATAAACAGATGAAGTTTTTTAAGCTTTTATCACGAATTTTTTGGTTAAAGTCCATTGATGAATTTCCTAATCAGAAACAAAATGCACCTAGACGTGCTCAACCTTCAACAACAACAACAAAAAAGCTCCATAAAACTTTTCCCCTCCCCTGTCAGCACACACTGTTTGTTTTTGGTTGTTTTGTGGCATTTGGATACTCACACACATGTGATGTGTGTGTTTTTATTTATTTATTCTTTTTTCTTTGTGTGCTGGAAAGTTAATTGGATTTTAAATGACTCAGGTTGCATTTATGTACATATATCGGACTTATTTAGTATGAATGTACTAGTGAATAATTTAAAACCACTAGCAAACATTTTGCTATTTATTTAATTTTATTCTGTAAAAATCAAAATGTTTCACATTAATAGTAAAGATCGTACCTTCAACTTCTGCTTGCTTTTGCTATTTAAATGAAAATTTAAGGAAGATAATTCCTATGTATATTTTCTTGCATTCATATATTAATCCTTTCACATGCTAAGTACAGCATCTCCTTTTTTTTAATCCTATTACATGGGCCAACAGTAATTTTTAACAAATTATGCAGACTTTTCATAACGGAAACAAAAGAACAACTAAGCATTAAAACAATGCAAATTTCTTATATGCCGTGTAGAATACAAACGTGAACAAACTCGCATTCACAGAAACTTTTACTCAAACCATTCCTTACTCTACTTAGTCTATCTTTTACATAAACACGACCGGCCATACCAAGTCCATTGCTTTCTTTATGCCACAGTGGCGTGAAAACAGAAAATGAAGTGAAACTTTGCGTTAAATGGTATACGAGTATTTTGTATCAAAATTTATTTTATTTCATGTATTATAAAGCGTTTTTGAAAGAAATCTTCAAAACTAATAAGGTAAGCTTTCAGTCTTCTTAAAATAAGAAAAAATTGAACTTCATAATATCAACGAAAACATTATCATAAATACAATAAAAGACGGGGGGGGGGGTGAAGTAGTTAGCACGTTGACTATAAAACCAAAGGTCCTGGGTTCGAGCCCGGTCTTCGCCAGCCAGTCCTTAATTAAATAACAACACCACGCGTTTTTCTGATGTGCATTATAATCTCTTTGTATCAGTTGTTGTAGGAAAAATTCTAGTGATGAAGACATTGACAGTGGGCACTGAAATACACCGCCTTCAGCGGATGCTAATCCTAATGTAACATCAGAGCGCCTTCTTTCGTCGGCATTGTGTAGCAGAATCATCGGCGAATTAAAATAGCCAATAAAATGGTTACCAAACAAACAGCTTCGAAAATTTAATACGACTCATTGACACCAGAGACGCTGCAATACTGCATTATTAAAAACGTGCAATAAGCAGAGTTGTAAAATAATGAAGCTTTCCTCTGCCTATTCCTTCACAACCTGTTTTCTCTATCACTATCCCTTTCCTATCATCCTCTCCCACTATCTCTCTTCAACGCACAGGTAGCACAAAGAGATCATTGTATTGGACCCAAGTAAGCTGTACTCTAAATTTCACCCTTCCTTACCAGCTCCCTGCTAACCTAACCCAACCTAACCTAAAATAAAACACCACAAAAAATTAGCAAATGCAGCAAGAGGCCAATTTCATTCAGCAACAGAAAATTATCATTCTATTAATGCAACATTTCATTCATATGATGAAGAAATATCAATGAACGCTCCTCATTAACTGAATGAATTAATTTTTTTTAGTGGTGGAACCAACTGGAATCGCTAGCATTAGATAGATCTAAGTGCAGATAATTTTTCTGATAACAAATAACTCAAGTAAATCTTAGCTTTCCAACATACAAGTACATACATACATATGCGCATGTGTATAAAGACCCAATGTGCACTTGCACTCTGTAAGTATTTTGTGCAACCATTATACGTATTTTCATTATATACTCGTACATCCTTAAAACATATAAAATAATATTTTTTATTACAGCATCACACACACATACGTACATACATAAATACTTAAAATCGCATAATCCATAGCGAATTGAGGATGGGATGAAAAATGAAAATGGGAGAAAAGTTTGATTCTGCTCTAACGTTCCTGATTCTTCATGTTCATTTTCAGAACAAAGAAAAAAGTGACATGGACACAAACATTTACACACTGAAATGTTTGTGATAAAAAAGAACAAACAAGTTAGTTGGCTTGAAATAACAAAAGATAATATGAAATAAATTATGAATATACACATTCATTCATATATCCACAGTTACATACCCATGTATGTATGTACTCGTATGTACATTTATTGAGTTGTGTGGAGAAATAATCCTTCAGATAAACATGCATCAGGCATAATCAAATGTTAATGGTTTATTTGCCGAGAGTAGAGCAAGTGACGGCGGATAAAATCCAGCGAATGATATAGCACAGAACACAATCGTATTCTTTACTCCGAACTTTTTTTGAATTGTTTGCTATGTAAGTCGCCCAAATTAAAAAAAGATGACACAGTATCGTTTCTCTGTATAAAAGTAAGAGCATTGAAATATTTATTAAGAAAAAAACTAATTATGTTTACATATATTCTTAAGATGTATTTATGCAAGTGGCAGCAGGTGAACTACAAGTGCAACAATACAATAACAATATGCACTTTTTTCTTTTTATCATTCAATTGGGCTAAAAAGTTCATATCGCTCTGTAAGGCAAATAACATGTGACAATTTTAAAGGAACAAATTGCACCAAAGGCAATTGTTAATTATTATGAAAATCAACAGCAAAACATCACAACATGCTGTTTTCGAAAGCCGCCATACCTTCATCATCAGCTTTCTTGTTTTTCGTCAATTGTATGTGTTAGCAATTGGCGTATTTTTCAATGCAAATGGAATATGTGAATTGTTTTGTTGAAATTGTTGAAAGCTTTTTTTTTTAATGTAATGAAAGCTCAAATTTATCATCAATAATTTACAACAGGAGGGCCAATGGGAAAGTGATGCGATTACAAATATTACATTTGTTATATAGCCAATCCTCTCCAAATGTCAACCTCACACACAGTCCACCCGAAACTTGGTTTTCTCTGTCATGCTAACGAGGCTCTGACGACCGATCGGGGGCGGTATAACCCTAAATGCAGCAACTCAGCACGCCTGGATGTATAGTAGACAGCCCCAACACCAGGATCGCACGCTATAGCCTAATCAGTCATTCGTCTTAAAACAATTAGATGACTGAAACCGTAAAAAGAAAAATTAACGGCCTTATGTTCCTTGCAGGAGTAAAAGGAAAATACATATGTATATAATTTACAACAGTCTTGCCGTTGTATTCTTAAATCTTTACTAATGATGTGCATGTCTGTTAATTTGCTTGTTTTTGTTATACTTAAGACAAACTTTCTTGGTTTGTTACTTTAAGTATACATACATACATATATCTGTTAAATTTTGCACCACCTTTTAGTTATCAACTTAAGTTAGTTTTTGCTTGTCTAGTGTGCTAGAGCTTGTCAAAAATATATGATATGGCTCCTAATTATGATCATTTTACTTTGTTATTATGACATGCATTCGACGAAGATGTCGCTGTTGTTAATTTTCCTCACTGTGATTGTTCAAAATATTTAATCACCTAATTGATCGATAGTCCCCTTCTACGAGTTAAAAATTATAAAAATTGCAGAAAAATACTTTTGCAAATTGAAAAAATACTCTTGCAAATGTAAAATTTTAAATAAAAGATGGGATGTGAGTTACATTTCTATTTTTTAATTATATTAGTATACTACATACATACAGGGTTGGGGAGTATTTGAAATACGTATTTAAAATACAAATACGTATTTTGTATTTGTATTTTAAATACATGACGTAGAAGTATTTTGTATTTTGTATTTTAAATACATGTCATGCAAGTATTTTGTAATTTGTATTTTAAATACATAATTTACAAAATACATTACATTTTTGGTGTTTTGCGTTCTAATGAATTAATAATGTATCATTCGTCAAACCAATAACAATTAGAATCGCTAAAAAACATAACTATACCAACTCTTACAGTTGGCATCACCACAATTCAGTTGTCAATTCTGAAGCATCTTGTCACAAGGCGTTTTATTTGCAGGTGGTACTATTACGACACAACAATTCTAACAATACAAAAACAACATGGTTGCTTTTGCTTTGGGAGATATATTTTTTATGAAGCAAATAATTTGTTCTGCTCATAAACAAAAGGAATATATGTTGTGAACTTGATGTTCATGTTTTCAGTGAGCTTCATTTCATTTAACAAGTCAACAGTGTTTCTCCCATTTAATTTTATAATAAAGTTAAAAAAATAACCGAAAAATATTTTGTTTTATACGATAACGATTAGTGAAAGGATTTTTTCTAAGTCAAGTTTTATTAAAACTAAAGAAAAAATCTTTTAAAACGTAAACATTTGAACTAAATACTATTTTTAAAAGATTATTTTAGAAGGTCCCTTTAATCTATTAAACAATTTAAAAAGCTCACTTATGTACTTGTTTTTTCATTAATACATATACATACATATGTATGTATATAAATTTTTACTCGTCTGATTTAGTTCAAAAATTGTTATTTTTGTTATTTTATCCTTTTTTCATTAATAAAATCTCAAAATAATGAATAATTTATGTATTTTTATTTATTGGAATTAATAAATTAATAATTAATAAGACCTGGATTAATTAATCGAGTGAATAACCCATTAAAACAAAAACCAGATTAATTTAATACCCTATTAAATACATACATACATATGTACAAAAAATTAAAGTATTTTGTATTTTAAATACATACATGACGTGGAAGTATTTTGTATTTTGTATTTAAAATACATGACCAGCAAGTAAATATTTTGTATTTTGTATTTTAAATACCGCAAACGATGTATTTTGCCCAACTCTGCATACATATTTATTATTAAATTAAACTCAGATGTAACTGAGATGATTGACAAAGTACGACACAAAGCGCTTGCCATTTTAAATTTATTAAATCTCTTTTTTGTTGAAGTGTCAATGTACAAATAAAATCTTTTCCTGTAATACGAAATTTGTAACTTTATTCCTGCTCGGTTGCTTTCCAGCAGCTTTTTCTGTTTAAAGATGCTTAAGGCATTAAATTTGCATTAATGTTCATTCCATAAGTTTGTATATTTCTGTGCAAGATTTGCCCATTTACTTCCTTGAGGTAAATTTATAAAATATGATTTTTTTCTTGTTCTACTATTTGACAAACATTGAAGTGATGTTCGTTCGGTTGAATCATTCACCGTTTTACATTTTTATAGTAAAATTACGAGTATCATTAACGCTGCCATCAGCATCAGCATCAGCATCAGCATCATCATCATCGTTGTCACAAATTGAAATCATATTTATTTATATTTTACCATTTTTTACAAGCGGAAAGAGGTCATACAAAAAGTAGAAAAAAAAATTTCACCCCTATTCTGCATTTCGATTACGTTTCCGCATTCACTTATGCAAAAATCGAAAAAACATTCCAACAAAATACTTAATTGTAAGAAAAAGAGTACGATAACATAAAAAAGTCATGATGTTTGTGGATCTAATGTGCTTAGAAAGAAGCTGAGTGTCCGAAACCATCCAGGTTGTTAAGGCAGAATATACACAATCGTAAAAAATTTAAATGAAACAGAATGCATAACATGAAAGTTACCAAACGGAAAAAATTTAAACTCGAATCGAAATGCAGAATAGGAGTGATTGACAGTTATATATTGCACACAAAAAAGTAATATGAATAATTTTGTAATATCAATTAAAATATTTGTAATATCAATTAAAAAATTAATTAAATTTCCACCTTTAAACAATATGATAATATCAATTAAGTTTTTCCACTCAAATTAATTAATTGAAACCATTAATTCGTGAATATTTTTTTCTGTGTGTTATAAAAATAATAATGATAATAATAATTTTGGATAATTATGTACTTTGACCAATCTATAGATACTATCCAATAATATTAGTTGAGTAGTTTTTTTTTTAGAAAAATATACCTCGGCAGGCAAAGATTAATACTATATTTTACGTGCTTCTACCTGACCGATTTTTACGAAACTTGGCATACACTTTGAGCTCTGAAACTGACGCCATGTTGAATTTATAAAAGTGGGCGGACACTAATATTTGCAAAATTGAGCATGAAAACTAAAAATTCAAAATGAGCTGTATGTAGTACATTTAAAAAAAAAGAGTACGATAACATAAAAAAGTCATGATGTTTGTGGATCTAATGTGCTTAGAAAGAAGCTGAGTGTCCGAAACCATCCAGGTTGGTAAGGCAGAATATACACAATCGTAAAAAATTTAAATGAAACAGAATGCATAACATGAAAGTTACCAAACGGAAAAAATTTAAACTCGAATCGAAATGCAGAATAGGAGTGATTCACAATTATATATTGCACACAAAAAAGTAATATGAATAATTTTGTAATATCAATTAAAATATTTGTAATATCAATTAAAAAATTAATTAAATTTCCACCTTTAAACAATATAATAATATCAATTAAGTTCTTCCACTCAAATTAATTAATTGATTAAGTTAAATTTTTAATTGAAACCTTTAATTCGTGAATATTTTTTTCTGTGTGTTATAAAAATAATAATGATAATAATAATTTTGGATAATTATGTACTTTGACCAATCTATAGATACTATCCAATAATATTAGTTGAGTAGTTTTTTTTTTAGAAAAACATACCACGGCAGGCAAAGATGCAATGTAAATAGTTTATCTGCTGTGAACTAGAGTTAGGCTGAGTCGTTCTTTTTCAGAATGGGGCCACGCCCATGAAATATTAGTATTAAATTATATGTACTTTTATTTATTCGATTCCCATCAAACTTGGCAAAGAGTTTCGCCTTTTAGAATGACATAAGCTTGTGCTTAAAGAAGTTGGCGTCCCATAACCATCCTCCTTAAAGATTAATACTATATTTTACATGCTTCTACCTGACCGATTTTTACGAAACTTGGCATACACTTTGAGCTCTGAAACTGACGCCATGTTGAATTTATAAAAGTGGGCGGACACTAATATTTGCAAAATTGAGCATGAAAACTAAAAATTCAAAATGAGCTGTATGTAGTACATTTAATTTTTTTATATAAAAAATGAATGATGTATTAGATGTTTAATCTTTTGATATTAAAAATTGACGACAAATAGCACGTTTATTTTTTTTTATTAAAAATGGACGATATATAGCACGTTTAATTTTTCGATATGAAAAATGGAAAATGTATAGGACGTTTAATTTTTCTATATGAAAAATGCAACAAATAATTATGAATGGACTAATGAATTCCGTATTTTACTTTTTTCTACAAAACGGCACCACATGTAGGCGCAGGGTACTCGCCTTTTGCATTGGTTTATAGAAATTTACCATGCTTACCCTCTGATACCATACACGACAAGCAAACATTTTTTAATCATGACGATTATGCACAAGAATTAAAACTCAAAAAAAAAGAAGAGAGGTGTCTTAGGATACCCGGTTATAGCTATGCTGCTTAGCTATATAAAACAAACTAATAACTAATTTACTTTAAGCATCAACTTTTTTGATATGAGTTGTTTTTGAGGCCTCCTACTGACAAATGAAAAATTTTCATGCAACTAATTTCATGAAAAAAATGCTTAATATAAATTAGGTATTAATGTGTTAAATCACAATGCAATAAAATTATGATGTCAAATTCGCTGCAAATATTTCAAAATGTTTCCATTTATTTCCCATTATTTTCTTTTCTAGCGGCGTACGATTAAATTACTGTATTGTTTGTGGCTGGCGGCGGCTGTTTGTCGGCGTACAGCCAATCCGCTGTGTTCTCTGGTTTGTGCTAATGTGCAAAAACAACAACAAAAAACAAATTGAACAATCCTTTTCATTGTTTTTGTTTCACTCACTTCAAAGAACGAAACAAAACAAACAATTTGTTTCGTTTATTTTTGTACTCTGGTTTTAACTACAAAGTAATCAAAACAAAAATAAATTTATAACTGTTATAGAAAATCACGTCCTAACTCCTTTATCGCACCATAAATAGCATAGCTATAATTACAATGCACCTTAAATAGGGCGAAAGAATTATTAATAAAATTAAAAGAGAAAATAATCACATCTAATAAGTACCAGAACAGGCTCAATCTTAACATAGGAGACTTAGTATTAGTTAAATTTGGAAATAGAAAGAAACAAAAAAGCCCATGTAAGGGGCCATATAAAATACCAGCAATAAGTAGAAATGGTGTAAATATAACAATAGAAAATAACGGGACGACAAGTTTTAATTTAATCAAATTATACTTGTACATAAAATAAAATATCCTAAGGTAGTTAATTATCTTAAAAATTATTCCTAAATATAAATGAAGTAATAAAATTATGTCTAAGCACTAATAATCAATCAAACTTTGTAACGGAACTACGAGAATGGCAGAAAAATTAGCTCCGGTGAGGGTGTAGTGTACCTCACACGTGTATAGTGCACACTACTGAGCAACACACAAATGTACTATGTATGCACAACAATAACTATTACTGCCAGTTCATAGAAGTCATGTAAAAATTCTCGTCTGCCTATTTATATTGAAAACAAAAACAAAGCACTCAAAATTTGCTTTTGTTTTCAATGTAATTAGCCAGACGAGAATTTTTACTTGGCTTCTATGAACTGGCAGTTAGTAATACATGTTGATCAATCATAATACTTGAGTGACACATATTTGAGTGTCAAATTAAATTGAGTGCATTTTTATGCATGGCGTTGTGATTGAACAATGAAAGTAAGTAACAGGATTCCTTTGCAACTTTCATAGTGGCGAAAATAACAAATATAGTATTGAATTTACTTCGAATAAGCTGAAGAGGTTAAAATTTATTTTCATATATAGTATAAATAAATAAATAAATACATAATAAATTTTCTGAAGCTATTGTAAAGTTATATTACTACCCGGAAGTTCACGGTTGTTGAAGGAGACTTCATGAATGTGCCCAAATCTATATCATCCGGTGTGCCACAGGGGAGCATATTGGGGCCAGTGTTGTATTTGATTTATACTTTTGATATGCCTTTGAGCAGCAATATCCATACATCTACATTTGCCGATGATACAGCCTGCCTTAGTATGCACGAAAACCCTCACGAGGCTTCCCGATATCTACAAGAACATATTACGCAGCTGGAACTATGATTAAACTTATGGAGAATTAAAGTTAACGAACAAAAGTGTGTTCAGCTAACATTTACCCTGCGAAGAGATACTTGTTCCCCAATTCGAATCAACAATCAAGTTGTTCCTCAACATTCACATGTTAAATACCTTGGTATACACCTTGATCGACGGCTCACATGGAAACACCATATTGACTCAAAGCTAACACAAATGAAACTTAAATTAACTCAGATACATTGGCTGATTGGTAGAAATTCAACACTCAGTATAGATTGTAAACTTTTAATATACAAGTCGCTTTTGAAACCCATATGGTGCTACGGAATACAGCTATGGGGCACTGCTTCAGCTTCCAATATAGAGAGAATCCAACGAAGGCAAAACAAGATTTTAAGACTAATAACATCGGCTCCATGGTACATCAAAAATTCAAATTTACATCGTGATTTAAATATGCCACTAGTGACTGAAGAAATTAAAAATACGCAGGCAAATACTTAATAAAACTCGAGTCTCATCCTAATCCACTTGCTCGTAACATCTTAAATTTTACTGGACACATCCGCTTAAAAAAGAGGGACACTATGGCTCTAATACTCAACACTCCAGATGAAACAGCTTGAAAATATTTTTGTGCTTAATACAATATTTATGTATTATTGATTACTATCACTAGTTTATGCCTGACACTGGTTGGGCCTAATTATTATATCTAGATTTAAGATTTGAAAACTTATTGTTAGTTTATTTTTTGAAGATACAATAAATAAATATACGCATGAAAAAAAACAAAAAAAAATATATATAGTATATAAGCTATGAAAATTTATGAATAAAAGAGACTTTAAATTCTTAAGCTAAATCGGCTGGCGACATCTGCCCTAGTTTTATTTTCTTGGTAACATTTTATCCTTTATCGAAACGTAGGATTGGAACATTCATTAGCATCAACACTTTGCCGGTCAATTAAAAGATGATCCTTTTAATTTTTAAAATTTTTTTATATATGAATTTAATTTAATTTACCTTTTCGATATTTTTTGATATGAAAGATGTACGACGGACTATTATACAACGTCCGATTTTCAATACATCGTTAGATTTTTATGGAAAAAAATTAAATGGATTATACATCCTCCATTTTTTATGCAAAAAATTAAATGGACTATAAATCGTGCATTTTGCTTACTAAAATTAAAATTTACTACAATCGTTAATTTTTTATGCAAAAAATTTCCCATTTTTCTCGCTAAAAATTAATCTTTTATGAAAAATTAAATGGACTATACATCTTTGATTTTATATGCAAAAAATAAATGGACTATACATCGTAAATTTTTCTTGCTAAAAATTATTTCATGCAAAAAATTAAATACATCGTGCATTTTTCTTACTGTATATCGTCCATTTATCATGCAAAAAATTAAACGAATGTACATATCGCTCATTTACTTCAATAGTGTCACAACTCAAAAAACTAGTTTTGCAGTTTTCAATTTACATACAACTCAATGAAGACAAAACATTATTCTTCTCTCACGAGGTGGTAGTACAAGCTATTTATATGAAATTTTTTCACAAGATAAAATTCTAAATGCCAAATTAGTTTGCATTATCAACTCAAAAAACGCAGTTTTTGAGTTATGCCACTATTGAAGTAAATGAGCGATATGTATGTATATTTATAAATCGTTCGATTTTCATACAAAAACTAATTTCATGAACAAAATATAATGGATTTATACTTCGTCCATATATCATGCAAAAATTAAACGGACTATACATCACCCATTTTTCATGTAAAATGGACAATACATCGTTAATTTTTATGCAAAAAATAAAATGTACTATACAGTGCAGTTTTCTTGCTAAAAATTATTTCATGCAAAAAATTAAATGGACTATACATTGTCAATTTTATATACAACAAATTAAAAGGACTATACGATACGATATGCAGCACGTTTAATTTATCGATATGAAAAATTTACGATGTAAATGTACCACTTTTAATTTTTCGATATGAAAAAATAATCGTGCATTTTTATAGCACGTTTAGCTTTTCAAATTTTGAAAGTGCAATTCATGCATACGTACATATGTATATCCGGAGGCCTTTTTTAGTGACATTGTCATAATGACAATTTTATAGACGAATCATTATCACATAATTATTATCAAGTTGCAATTTGGGCGAAAATATTGAAGATGAAAATTTAAATAAATATGAATTTCAGTCAAAGTATGCAATGCGAAGTGTGAAGTCTGATACGTGAATATTGTTAAAACAGCAGTGAATAAAATAATAAATATATAATAAAATTTGCAAAATAATTACAAAAAAAGTTGCAACTTAAACGTAGAAAGGCAAGTTTGTTGAAATGTAAAAAGAAATCCTAAAAATCTAGTGAGGTAAAAATATATAATTAAATATTCATAAATACATATATTTTTATTTTGTCAAGGTAACTTCTATGTGACGTTAGCTTTGCGTTGACTTAAACAAGAACTTCGAGAGAATTTTTGACGCACTGAAACTCTATTAAAATCTTAAAATGTGAGTATTACTGACAAGTTAATTTTGAAAATTAATATCTTCTTTTATACATATTGACATTTATTTCTATATATTTTCATAGACTGCACGAGCTTCAGCACTTTTGACGAATTTTTTGCCTACTTCCGTTCTGCTGTTGAGCAAAGCATGATACTCAAAAATCTATGCGTAACGAGTAAACAGCAGTGCGATCCGATTCAAAAATTACTTTTCCAACATAAAACAATTCAATACTATTAAACACATTTTAATTTTCGTATTTTGAGTTAATTCAAACGAAAGCTATTAAGTAGCGAGCCAATTGAAACTAATTGTTTATGCTTTGTGCGTCTGTAATTACTTTTTTTTAATTATATATAATAATTGTATAGTATCCCAGTAAAAAAATTGCTTCAAATAAAGCAGGTTTTTTCTATGAGAGAGTAAAAGTAGAGCTGACAAGCTGGCTGCTGATATCGCCGCTGCTGATTTTTGTACGACGAGTTCCCGGTTTTCAGTACTGCATTTTTTGCTCACAAAATCGCTTTTTTCCAATCTAATAAAACATGCAAATATAGCAGTTATCTCAAGCGCTCTTTAAAGGATTAATAATATAAACGTATTCAGTTATGCAAAAAAAAGCGCTTTTCAAGATTACACTAGCAAAATTTCTGGCTTTAAAACCTGCATTATTGTGGCGCTGTTAAATCACCTTTTTTTCTATAGTTTGCTTCATATCGTCGCTGTTTTAACTAACCGACCTAACTGACATTTTTTTTTAAAAATGAGTTAAGTCCTTTACTAGATTTTGCAAGTCATAATACACCTTGTCTACAATTTTCATGACCGTAAGCATTACTGTTGTGCCTATATAAGTAAAAAGATTTCAGACGCAGCCATAAGAATGAATGAATGAAACAACCATAAAAGCTGCTCTGCTGTTAAATTTTCAAAATGTTAGTTGGGTCAGTTAGTTAAAACAGCGACGATATATGTTCACTGCTGCTAAACAGCTCATATTTTAAAGTGAGTTATGATGCTCTTTATTTTCTTATTGCTTCAAAAAACATGAAAATTTTTTACTGGGATATTGCTCTCTTTTTGTTTGTATGTATTTAAGCGGGAAAAGTCTTTTGTTGTTGTGTTGAAACTTACGGACATTTTCATACATGGGTCCTTATCGTAGCTTTTATATATATATGCTGTTTCATATGTGAATTGCTTGCAAAAAAGTCCTGTAAAAGTCTTGGTTAAAACGACAAACACCACAATGATAATTCACACATGACTCCAAGTAATATTGTCCGCTACGTTAGCGACACAAAACATAAAAGTGTACTAATGAAAGTTGATGATATTGTCTGGTAGGACTCATAAAAAAGGGGATGCCTGCAGCAAAAAATCAACTTTGGTCATCTGTAACAGTTTGGACAAATATTTAAAAAATTCTTATACATATGACACCAAAGTAAAATCAACACTTGCCATCGGTGATTTAATATTGTCAGCATTTGTCACGCTGAATCACTATCACGTTCGCCACCGGTTATGTACATTAGGACTATAACCAAATTTTTGGCGTAGTACCACGGATTGGCCAAGAATGTTTTAGTAATGAAAATACCTGTCTCCCATCGTTTTGCGAAAAAAAAACCTCACGCAGGGAAGCAAGTTTCTAAAACCTTCCAAGAAATTTTCAACCGCGATGACTTGTAAACCGTAGGAAAATTTTTAAATCAAAAGCAGAGCATAGATTCCAAAATAGCATTTAAGTGATACGTATAGGAATATACACAAATATAAGGTGTAAATATTTTAAAATTTTCGTGAGATAAAAATGGTTGTTTTCAAACTTCAACACAATGCTTGCGTGAACTTTTATAACGATCCGAATAAATTATCGTATTTTTTAGTAATAACTTTTAATGTTCTACACGACTATACTATGTCGTTTTTGATATTCGCAAAAAGTGTGAAAAAGTTATGCCCTAATGTACATAAGAGTTTTTTTTATTGAGAACAAACATTAATATATGTTTTCCTTCTTATTTATGAAAGTGATGTGACAATTTTAAACTAAATTATTTAATTGTCTTTTGAATTTATTTTATTGAACATAATCATATTAATTATAGTAATTAATCGTACTTATTCTCATAGCATATGCATTGTGTTTTACGCATGTTTTAATTTGTGTGAGTGGCTGTGTGATTGTGTGGGTGTGTGCGTGTGTGTGTGTATGTGTTCGTGCGCGCGTGTACTGTCAAGGGAGAAGTGTGTCAATTGATTTCATTTTATCAAATTTTAAATAATTTTTTTTTTTGATTATTTAAAGTCTGTTCTATGATCATTATTTATTGTTATTTTATTTTTCTATGTTTTATGTTGTATAACTTCAAATACATACATATTATCAATAATATTATGCATTTTATTTAAATCTTTTTGTATATTTTTAAGTTTAATTTGTTTTGCGTTTTGCACATAAAAGTATAGGCTTTACAAGACTTAATACTTATAAATTTATATTATTTTTTTATTTAAAATTATTTAGCATAATAACTTAATTTTGTATCTTTTATTTAATTTTCTGTTTTTAGCTTTTATTTATTCGTACATTTTTTTAACATGATTGACAAAATATATTTATATGTATGTATATCTATTGCATAATTTTTTTGATTTTTTTTTTAATTAATTGTTTAAACTTTATGCTGCAAAAAAGCTTGAGTTTAAAAACTATGTTAAATTTTTGAGGGTAATGCTAATTTAAGTTTTATTTTTTTAGTTAAATTTGAATTATTTTTCAAACAAGATAACATTTGCATTTTTTTTTGTTTGTGTTTGTTATTTAAACCTTCGAGTTGTAGTGCTTGCAAGTTAATAATATGTATATTTATTTGCTTTTTTAAAAATACTAGTCAGCCGATTATTATTTTTATTTTTCTTGTTAATAAAATTTCAGGCAACATTTTTATAAAATCTTGATTACTTGTGTGTATTTATGTATGTAAATATATGTATAACACGATTTATGCATGCATGTATGTATGGATGTATGTATAAGAAAAAGAAATAAATCAAAAAATATTTGTAGGCATATTTAAGTACATATCTTTTATTTAATTGTTAAATTTGTCTTTTATTTAAATCTCTTAACTATATTTACATTATGTAATTTAAGCAGAATCAAATTTATTAGATTACGTTTGAAAACAAACCCCTCACCACTTATTTTAACTAAACTTTTAGGTTTCTTTTTACTTATTTACACAATTAGAAATTATATTTTTATGAAGATATTTTCATCATAGTTATTATTTTTATTTTTTTCTGAATAAAAACCTTTCTGTTTCCCTAACCAAGAATAAAACTTTGCAATGTGGACAGAATAGTTGTAATTACGTTTAAAATTTTTGGTTTCTTATGCATTTTTTAAATACATACATTAATGTATTGAAAGATTTTCTTTATATTACGCAAATTGTGGTTATTTGATTTGATAAATTTAAAATTTTCTTTTCGAAAAAATAATTTAAATTAGTTCATAAATTCAAAATAAAAAATTATATGGTATGGTGCACACAACAATGCAGTTTGTAGTTTTTAGATTTGCTAATGCTCAAACAGTTATTACATCAAACTTATGTAGTATATAAAGAAGACCTAAGAGAAGTTTTAGTATATAATTATAGAAAAAAAAAATATATAAATATATATACTCGTATGTATAGTATAATGGACAACAACCAATTTAGTAATGAGTAAAGACAATTTAATGTACATACATTGATAAATACACAAAAAGGGTTGAACAACCCAAATTTGGAGGGATTTAGGGTTTATAAAGGTATGGACATAAAGAAACAAGGTCTCAAAGACAACAACAAAAATATAAATGGACGTTTATTTCTGAATACTCAACACATAGTACATTATTATAAAACAGTCATTTTTTTTATTAATTTCTAAAACACTTTATGCTTTTCTAATGGACAAAATTTAAACATAAGATATAGGGAATCGGCTTTTCTTGTTTCTTTTTAGGCTTTTCGATAAAAAAATGTGCCTAAATTTTAAATTTTTAATATGTATGTATATACAAAATGCGAAGGTATTTTAATTTTAACGTTGCATGTATTGTATTTATTCAATTTAACTTTATTTTTAACTCGTATCTATGTATAAAAATTAAAAGTGCATTATGTTGTTTAAAAACCGACTAGTATAAGCTTTTACAGAATTTTTCACCTAAACTTTTTTTTTAATACTAAATGCTCTTTAACACTTGCCTCTTGAATAAAATAAGTTAATATTTATAAACTTTGATTTGTATAATTAAGAATCCGTTTTTTTTTTGTTGTATTAATGCTATTTTATTTAGTACGTTCACTTTTGGCCACTTAGTTTCATTTGTAACTCGCTCTATGATACGTTTACTTATTTAATGTATTTGTCATACTTTTTAAGTTGAATTTTTCATAAAATGGTTTGTTTCCTATTTAACTTAAGATTGTTTGGAACACTGTTCCTTTTCAAATTGCGATTTCTAACAAAATTGTATTAATTTTGAAAGTTAAAGCTAAAACAAAAATAATTTTTCGAGTTTCCTTGATAGAAGAGCTAAAACTAAAAACAAATTAAATTTCCTTGAAATTCAAGTCCTTCAAAAGGATTTTATGTTTGTTATTTGTGTTAATTTTTTAAGAAATCAAGTTGTGTTTACGACATTGACTTAATATTTCTTAGTAGCGCTGTTGATACTCGTGGTGCCACCGATTGAAATCGATATGAAAGACAACGATTGAACCAGTAGAAAGTCCAGCCAATAAATATCTGGGATTAAAAAAGCATTAAACATGAAATAGCGCTTGCAATAAATGTAAATAAAAAAAGTTTTAAAGACCTTTGATTGATTAATTGAACTTACTTTTGATCATGGGTTAGAGACAATGAGCGTATGCCAGCATTACAAGCCGGGAAAGCGTAGAGAGGAGCCAAGTTAAAAGTACGCCAAACTTCAACAATACCGCGGTCGCCAGCAGTCATTAAATATTCCCCATCACGTGAGAGCAGCATACACTAAGAAAGTAAACAATTTATAGCAAATAAACTCATCCATGTACAAAGAATTAAACTTGTACATTTAAGTATACTCGTATATGTATTTATGGAGTATATATTTTCTTATTCTGTAGGCTTTACCTGCAAATTATCGTTATGGGTTTCGTGTCGTAGTTCCTTTCCATTGATAGTATACGCTGCAACGTTACCCTTGTCGTAATTGACTACAATAAATCCTTCACGTGACATGGCAATTAATTCTGGTGAGTGGAATTCCACAGGTGGATCCAAGGAACGCAATAGATCACCAAAAGTAGTGTGAATAAGAACAGGACCGTCTATAATTAAAAAAATATATATAATTTGAAGTATTTTTGAAAATACTAGACACACTGTTACTTACTCATAGAACCTGATACCACAAGACCCAATTCTGCACTAATTACAACCGATGTGACGGCCTGTTCATGGCCAGTTAAGGTTGCTCTAGGTGTGGGAACATCACCCTCTCCGACAATGCTTTGGGTGCGAGCATTCCAATGCCACAAAAGTACAGTACAATCGGCCGAACCCGACGCAATATAACAATCAGATGTGATGTTGCACTCCGATCGCGCCAAGCATGTCACCACACCAAAATGTCCAAAAACTATTTGCACAATTTTCGCTGCAATAGAACAGTGCATTTTTTTTTAGAAAAAAAAACCAACTAAATATTTCTGTGTGCAAAAAAAAAAATTAACTTACCAGATTCCGTATTGAATACCCGAAAACTATTGTCCCAAAAACCGCAAGCTATAAGGAAACGACTATCTACGGTTACCACGAAACAATTGGATCGTATTCTCAGCATTTGACTAAAGTTGTCTCCCAAATGTCTGCGGTTCATCGGATTATTATTTGTTGTATTTTGAGCAGCTGCACAAAAGATGAGGGTGCAATATTATACATTTGTCGTAAATTAGTGTAAATTAGGTTAAGAGTTACTTACTCAAGACAGGATCAATGGTTAACGGTTTCATAGCTCCTTGTTGTTGGTTGGAGTCTGCATAGCTGGGACTTTGGACGGAAGCAGTGTAGTTACAGTTCCATCGATTAACTGCAAATTGATGGCCTGCTGTAACAGTAACAACCGAAGGTAGCGAAAGTTGTGGGTACGTGTTCGCTGATATATGTATGATAGGAGAGTTCTGATAGAATTTAAGCATTTGACACAAATCGTCGGGCATTGCACTGAACATCATAGGTGACAAGTGCATGGCAGAGCTTCTGGGCGGATGAGGTTCCATCAACAGTTGACTAGGTGTTTGGCCAAAGTTGCGTATTTGATTTTCAACAGCTTCCCTCATGACAGGATCTCCTATCGCCTCTAAGTCCACACTGCCTTCGTACGTTAAATAGTAGAAGACATTGGTGGCTCGAACAGCTTCAGGCCCCCTCTGCTTGTAGCCAAATATCAAGTCAATCCATTGGTGTAGTTGGCATGAGACGAATTCCGATTCTAAAGCCATGCGGTTGATGCGCACAAACTCTTCAGGTGTTTTCGCCCATGGCGGCAGCTCAACGTCGTTAACCACAGTACCATCTTCTCTATGACCTAAACGATAACTGGAGGAGTTGTAAAACATTTCGGGTAAGAAGTACCACTCTGGTATCAGTTCTTTGACGTCCGACGTATCACGTTGACAATTTTTCCAAGAAAGATTAACGGAGGAGAAAATGCGATCCGGATAGTCGAATTTTCCTCCTTGTAATGCAAGGAACATCGTGGTGAATGGCTCCACTCTTACCAACCAATTAAGAGTAAAACTTGCTGTAGAGTAATGGGTTCCATAATGAAATGGTGGTATAGTATCACTTTCCCACGACTCATAACGCTCCTCGAAGTAAGCCCTTCTTGACGGATTCAAGGCTCCTATGGGCTTCGACAAGTCTCGATAATTTGAGGGTAAGCTGAGGTCCAAGTCTTTGGTTTCATAATTGGTTAGAACCCAAGGGAAAATGGGATATTGATTTAAATCGTTGTATGTGCGACCTGCTATGGTATTAAGGAACATTAAGTATTCAAAATTGGAAATTTCGCGACGCTGCCACTTTTGAGTCATGTTCGAGTTACGCATCAACTGACGTGGCGACATCATCGAAGCTCGTCTGGTCTGTGGAATGCCATATTTAATACCCACTCCTACGCGCGGCAAAGCTTTTATTACTTTTTTAACGGTGTGTTGATCAGGAAATGCAAACAAAATTGAAGTTCGGGAGGCCAAAAAGATTTCCAAGGCGACATTTTGCAGCAGGTACCTTCTGGAAAAGATAGCCCTAACCTCGGAAAAATACCATTTACCATGTAAATGATCGCAGTACTTGAGAACCTCAGCCTCGATCTTATTGAATTCAGGGTGCTCTTCGTCGACTTCGAAAAACATTTCAGTACTCGTAATAGACACAGTACCTGGAGCAACTAGTCCGGGCGCTATAAGTTTTGCTTTAGTACTAATATTGACTGGACCAGTCAAATCAAGATCAAGTTCTCGGTCTTCTATTAGAAGTTCAGCATCATCTAAAAGATCGGCAGTGTGTTGAGTCGCTTGATGTGCTCGGCTTACAGCGATTTGGGTATGGAATTCATCTCGCGTCTGCAGTATAGCGTCCTCAGGCCCTCCATTTTCTAAGGCAGCTTTTAAAGTGGCTTGTGGGTGAGATGAACCACGGGGATTTTGAACCATGCGCTTACGTCTTCGAGCATCGTCTTCCCAGGCATCTAATTTCCAATAGGTTTGCTTTTGGACACTGCCCGAACAGTCACCCCAAGCACCGTGTCTATTACACATAATGTTACGCACTTTTTCCAACAATCTGCTAGCAATTACGTTATCTCTTCTGCGAGCGGCTGTTATCAAATGATCACACATTCGCTCCTCTTCTCTCCTCTCCAACAGAGTTTGGGCACATTGCGACTCGAAGTCGGCATGTTTTAAAACATCATCTGCTCTCATTCGATTTAATATGAATTCAGCTTCATTTGCTACTCGTACAATATGATCTTTCATTGCATGTGATAAAAGACGGCCTTCGTTAATTAGTTCGATGAAAGCAAGTCCTGCATGCTTTTGCAAACTATTTTGCCATTCTTGTGAGCAGAGCAACATAACCAGCTCTACGACGGAGTGTGAGTTCTTGAATGTTGTTAAACCCTTACCTTCCATCAGTAATTCCTGCCCGTGTGATCCCACCAAAGTCTTTGATAAGTAGTGTGCGAAGTCCACCATGATTTCCCTGAGTAAAGGACACACTGGGCCCAAAGCTACTTCCAGCTTCTGCGTAAGACTAGCTTCTCGCGATGGTGTAGTCATTGGCAGCTGACCCACCAGAGGTGGTTTCATAGGCAAATCATCTGCCCTGGAACCTCTTTGTGCACCAGCATTTCCCACATTGCCAGATACGTTTGTTGCATTCCCATAACCATCTGGCACTCTCACTACCGAAATCTCCGAGTCCGGTTTATCGCCCCTTTCGTTAACACCGCCCATGCCAATATTTGCTGCACTATGCATGTGACTTGAATGTGCTGCATGCATGCCGCCCATATCTCGTAGCTTTGCATCTCCCGACATCATTATACACGCGCTTGTTGCCTGTACACCCACATCTTCATTTAAGTTCACATCCGTCCAACTTTCGTCATTTGAATTTATAGGCTTACTATCATCAACCATAATTTCACTTGATGATTCCACTTCAGGAACTTCGTTTTCTGTTGAGTTCATATTCAGTGAGTTGCATTCCGAATCGCTCTGTAATAGGGATGACCATTGCGGCAACAAATTACTGGTTTTGCCAAATTACGCAAAAGTACCACTAATATCATCTACATATATATGTATATGTACTATGTCTGTATATACTTATATATACAGTATGTGTGTACATATACAGAAATATGACAAGGTACCGTACAAATACACGGATGCATGTACAAGTGCACATGCATACTTGCATACGTATGCAAACATGAAATTTAAAACATTGAACAAAATGTGCGTTTCAAAATGCATGTACATGTGTGTCAGACAAATACAAACTGATCAATTAAGCTGGTGGCAAATATCAAACACTATACAAACATACATATGGAAATAAATATGCATACATACATATGTATGTACATACTATGTATGTATATTTACAAACGAATATACTTAAATGGATACGTGCGAGGACGTGGACGCATTTGCACAGTTACAAACTAAGATAACAACAACAAGAACAACAATATTACTGATACTTTTGGTGAAATATTACTGAAGCCAAATCCTGCCATTTGCATATATGTGTTTGTGTGTGTGTGTGTGTGTGTGTGTATGCGTAGGGAACGCAATGACATCTGACAAGAATTGCTGAAAATTTAATATTTCCAATATCTACAATTTCTAAATATTTAGTATATCTCAACATTTATTGAATTTAACGCCCTGGCTCATAAATTTTCTTATTTTGTTTTTGTTTTCAATATAAATAAGCGAAAGAAAATTTCTTGTCGACATCGTGAAATTCAAAAACAAAATTGTTTTCGAGCTAAGAGAACAGGTGTTTTTTTTAGAGGTATAGAACTTCGAATTGAAATAAAACACAAGAAAATCGTTTTAATGTCCATCAATTTGGCTTTATTGGAAGGATAATTTTATGCCATTAACGTTTAAATATGATTTCGGGCATGTGGCCGCCGCGGCTGGCTCGAATAAAGCCAATTCTACAGGTCCAATTTTCAACTACTTTTTCGAGCATATGGGGCCGTATGTTGGCAATAACGCCACGAATGTTGGCTTCCAAGTCCCCTAACGTTTCTGGTTTGTTGGCGTAGACGAGCGACTTCACATATCCCCAAAGAAAATAATCCAATGGTGTCAAATCACACGATCTTGGTGGACAATTGACCGGTTAACCGAATTAATTGCTCTGATGGACGATTATGTCGACCATAAAATGGACGGAGCTTGCGGTAAATTTCGCGAACTGAACCATTATTTTCGAAATAAATTTGCACGATTTGCAAGCGTTGTTCTTTTGTCAACCTGTTCATGATGAAATGGCAAACCAAACTAAATATTAATCACTTGACAGCTGACAAAATGGCCGCCAGTTACAAAAGTGATGCCATCTTAAAGTTCTATACCTCAAT
Source organism: Nowickia ferox (assembly GCA_936439885.1). Classification (NCBI taxonomy): domain Eukaryota; kingdom Metazoa; phylum Arthropoda; class Insecta; order Diptera; family Tachinidae; genus Nowickia; species Nowickia ferox. The sequence goes on from OW387025.1 coordinate 116,185,608, forward strand.
AAAAAACACCCTATACAACAAATTGCTATTTTGTTTACTTAGGTTTACTTAGTATATGATTTGCCAATTTTATCAATAAGAGTACTACAAACATACATAAATACAAATGAAAATATGAAAAACTTTATTTGATAGGTTATAGAAATACTTATAGACAAAACAAGAAACGTTAATTAAATTAGAAACACGAAAATAAAACCCAACAAATCTGGTGCAAAAGGGTAAAGTGCTTAAGTCGAGATAAGCTGATTTTAAATTATAATATCTTAATACTTAAAAGTACCGCTGTGCAAATTCTCAATTATTTTGTGCGATTTTTCAGGAAGTTATAGCACAATGACTTGCTGCTTATCTTTTTTCAACTTATAATGTCATAGAGAATGAAAGCTTAATTTCGCTTATGCGTTGGTATATTCCAAATTTAATGTATTATTTATAGCGTGTTGAATGAATTTAAAAAAAAAACTAATTGAATTCCAAATTTCCCAATTTGACTGTAAAAGAATTTTTTTTTTAATTGACTTCAAAAGACAAGAAATACACATCGTCACCTTAAATGCAAAGGGACGTAACTACACAAAAATTCGAGATTGATTATGGTTCATTTTATCAAACTACATGTTCACGCAAATATTTAGACCCCTGCGATCAAAAATTACGACTTTATTAAAGAATGCATCTATTTTTTATTGAACGTAACTAACATAAATGGTTAAAAACATATAAGCATCCATATTACAAGTAAATTTCGAAGCAAATTCTCAAGAACACTTTATTGTTATTGATTGTGAAACGTTTTTTGTTTCTCCTGTAAAAAATATGTATAAAAGTGTAGTTGCGTCCGTTTGCATTCATACATATCGCTCACTTACTGCAATAACTTCATCACTGTTTATATTGTATACAAATTTTTTACAAATATCTTGTATACTAAACTCTTCAGAGAAAAAAATTTTTGTTTGCCATTAAGTTGTGTGTAAATTGAAAACTTTAAACTCTTTTTCTATAAAACTACTTTTTTTTTGGGTTGTCACATTACTGATGTAAATGAGGGATATGTATAAAGAAACGGGACACATGATATCTATGAAACTTATTGCTAAGAATTCAATATTGAATATTATTTGAAAAAAAAGACTGATACATGCAAAGCGAGCTGCTGTCACACTTCAAAAAATTAATTAATAATGACGCAATATTTTGAATTTGAAGAGATTACTCCCTTCATGTTCGAGAAGCCGTCAGAGTAGCTGTTGCCATTGCCTGATCAGGTTAAGCTCTATGGATTGTATTTTTTTTATCTTGTGCTAAGAAAAATAACGTACACAAATTGGAGTTGAGGGAAGTTAAGGTTCGGTCGCACTTGGCAAACATTTGCCCAAATAATCACAACCACTAAAGACAAATGGAAAACCTTTTCATTCGGTTAATAAACTCGTGTCTGAATCAAAAGGTTTTGCAATACTATTTAGTATTTGCTCAAGTGTGAAAGCTGAGGATTCATCTTTTGTCATAAGGAAGTATAATATTCATAATTCTCTATTTATATCAATTAATGTATTTCTTTTTTCTTGTTTTTGCCGGATAGTCTTACACTTTTCCAGCTTCCGGTGTATGTCAAATGACGATTATTTCATTTGAAACTTTGACGTCATTTTGTACGATCGCGGTTAAACAAAACTTTTAAACGTGTTAGAACACTCACATACATACATAAATAAATACACATACTAATGCGAAAAATCGCAAGATTTATAAAACTTTTTATTGTAAACTCCACAAATCCGAACAGTCCTTCTGTAAAATACTTTTAGGGTACATTGATTATTTCATTTGACAAAATTTGAATAAAGTACACATACGAGTACATATGTAAATAGCTCATTTAGTTTGACAGAAAACTAGTTTAAAGTTTTAAACTAGTTTACACACCACTTAATGGAAAAATAAAATTTAATTCTTTTTCAAGAGTTTTAGAAATTTTTACATAATTTAAAAAACGATATGATGATTAATTCTGCATTATAAACTAAAAAATCCTATTTTTGAGTAATGAATCTGTTATTTATGGAAAATTGTCATTTTTGTTGTTTTTAAGTGCGCTGGAGACGATCAAATAAATTTGTCAATCAATCATTAGCATCATTGTCGTATGCTTGACGCTCAAAAGTAAACGTACAAGTAAACACGTCAATCAGCATTTGCATTTTTACTTTGTAGCCCAATATAAACTTTTGTTCGACAGCGCACTTCTCCATCAATAACAAGAATAACAAAGTAGCTGATGTTTGTCTTTATCAATCAGAGTTGGAGACGATCAAATAATTAGGCGTAAAATAAAAAGGAAGAGAGGAGTCTTAGGACACCCGGTTATAGCTATGCTACTTAGTTATATAAAACAAATTTCATGTGTGAAATAACAATGCAATAAAATTATATTATATGATGATGTCACATTCTCTGCAAATATTTCAAAACATTTCCAAAAAAAACACATGTGTATTCGATTCATAACTTTATTAGATCACCTTCAGGGCACTTAGGCGTGATATATGTGAATGTATATTGTTGTTTCTAGGGTTATCAGTCCAAATTCCAACTCAAATCTAATTTCGCAGCTTTATTTTCTATCTGACTAAATACATATCACTCATTTACTCAAACAACGTCATAACTCAAAAAATTGTGCAGAATTAATCCCCATATCTTTCTTCGTTCGTATTGTGTAAAAATTTCATACAAATATCTTGTTTATTCAACTCTTGAAAGCAAAATAAAGTTTTATTTTTCCATTAAGTTGTGTGTAAATTGAAAACGGGGTTTCTGGCAAACTAGTTTGTTTTCAGTCATGACTTTGGTTGAGTAATTGAGCGATATGTACTCAATCGTTAATATTTCATATAAAAGGTTTGTACACGCACCTGCTGAGAAAAGCAAATGTTTTTATATCTTCGTTGAGTTGTTTGTAAATTGAAAAATTAAAACTTATTTTCTGCAAAACTAAGAAGCTTTTTTATGTTATGCCTCTGTTGCAACAAAGGAGCGTTATGTACTACATACCCAAATTTATATTTTTTCATATAAATTTTTTATACGGAGTTTGACTTCAGTTCGTGCGGAATTTGAAATTTAGCACAGAAAAATCAAGACTATAAATTTCAACTTCAGAAAAAGTTTGTAGTCGTAAAATATGTTGACTTTTAATTTTAGTTTTCTGTTTTTCACTTTTCAAAAACTCATATCTGACAGATCTGTCGATTCAAATGATGTACGAGTATGTATGTATGTATGTATGTATTAGTTAAACCTTTTTGTGAGCCTTTGCAAAATTTATTCGAAAAATTACAAGCATACATACATACATACAATACATGTAAGATTATAATGTTAATGAATCCATTCCGAAATGTGAATGCATGTAAATACAAATGTATGTATGTATGTATGTATGTATGTATTTAATCTCTTATCAGTAGTGGTGCAGGATAAAATTAATAAACACAAAAAACGAACACAAGGTGTTTACAAATGAATGATTGCTCTTGAATAAAAACGTGTTTTTGGATTAATTGAGACAAATGCGGTGTATTCTTTTAAATAAAATTTACTTTTTGTGACAATTTCTAATTGAGTGTAACAAGAGATGAAAATCAATCAATTGTCGTTTATTAGGTGAAGGGAATGTATTGATTTTTACCTTGGGCAATTTTTGTGGCACCACTGGTGTTGGCGGCGACAATGGTTGTTTTTGTAGTCTGTTTGTTTGTTTACTGTTCAATAATATAGAATTGATTACGGTAGTATTTTTGGGTGTAGTCACTGTGGTATCTGTTGTTGTTGCATTTGTTGAAATATTTGTTTGGGATTTCGGTTGCAGTTTGGGACTCTTTAGTTGAGTTCATTTAATTCAAAGTTAATTGTAATAAACATGCATATTAATTGCTTAACGTTTAATATCAAAAGCAACAAGTCATAATAATAAAAATAATAAATAATATCTTGATGTGATGTGATGTTCCTGAAAATCCTAAACTAACCGCATTGATCGAAATAAAATTTTCTTAAATTTCTACTTTTCTCCAATATGTATGTAGGAGTTTTAAATACATATTTTCAAAAATTAAATCCAATGTATTAAATATCACCCCTTTTAGATACGCAAACTTTATTTTTCAACGTATAAATTCAACTGAGAGAAAGACAGAGAGAGAAAATATTATTGCCCCTGTCTTTCACACAGCTGAATTAGGACTTTGCAAAGTAAACGTTGCGTGTCTAAAACGCACATATTGGAGAAAAGTAGAGTTTAATGTGGGTAATGGATCTTGAAACAGGATTCAATGATATTAAAATCTACACGACTCTCAAATTTGATTTTTTGAAATAATAATAATAAATATATACTAAAGATGCTGAAATGCGGAGGAACCTGTGTATATGACATTTAGTTAAATTTAACTTTTTAGAAATTCCCTCAACTTACAAACATATAGTTTTAGACAGTCTTTCTGCAGGGTTACCTTTGGAAATCCAAAAATTATTTTACAAAAAGTCGTTTTAAAAATAAAGTTGCACATTTTTTTTAATGAGATGAAGTACCGTCACTTAAAAGTGAATAAAACCAAAGGTGTTTCGATTATTTTTGTGGGTAAGAGCTTCAGAACTTCATGTCACTCCTTTTTTCTACGTCACTCTCTTCTCAACCCTTCTATTCGAAAATAGAAAACGATGCGTGCAACAAACTTCATGAAACTTTATGAAAAGTTTCATAATATTAGTCGATATTACTCCATATCTCTAAAACTATTCTGCAAAACTTGAGTAATACTAATGTATGCGACCCATTTATTTTATATATACATAATGGTATATTTGAAAACAAAACGTATCAATTTGAATTCAAAAATAAAAATTTAACTGAGAAATAGATTTTTTTTAATTGAGTAATAGATTTTTAATTTGAAAAATTTGCTATAACATACGATTTGAATTGAGTTCATCTCATTATTTGTATCATTCTTATTGACTATGTTTCGAATGCGAAAAACGCAACATGCATAAACTAAAATATAAATATCTACAACAACGTATAAACATGTTAAGAAGAAATATGCAAATTGAAAAAAATTAATAAATAAATATGTACATATATGCACTATACTCGTACATAAGAAAAAGTTAATATCAAGGGGTTAAAAAAATGCAACCAATGAATGCGTTAGAGAATAAATGCATTGAAAATGTGAAGAAATATTGTGATTTTTTTTAATATAAATAAATGACCTTATAGTAAATGGAAAATAAAAACTATTGGCAATAAATTTTTCTGGGAAAACATAAAAAGTTATTCTCTTTTCTTGCAGAGCAAAGCTAACCTGTAACTGTAATCGATTTTTTTTGGGGGGGGAAGGGTACTATCTATCTGAATAATACACTAACACAAATATACCAGCACACATACGAGTACATATCGTCGTATAAATTCAAAAAAGGCGTAAGTTACATTTGAAATATTTTACAGAAGAAGCAAAACACATTATAAGTTTAAGAGTATTTAGTTCTCAGTAGTATTTTTAATTTCGTTAATAAATTCGATATTTTTGCGCATACTCGGATAAAAATGTTGTGGGTAGATGGATTTTATATATTTACATCATAATCAATCAAAAAGACGATTCTGAACTTTTTGTAAGTTACGCCCTTTTTGAATTTACATGAAGATATGCATGTTTTGTATATGTACTCGTATATGCATTCAAATGCAGAAACTTGCAGAAAAATAATGAAATATTACGAATCAAGTATCTTAAATGGGAAGGCTTAAATGATTCAATTCAGATAGAATATGAAAACTTTTTAGCAATAACAAAGTTTCGAATTTTCATTTTATATAACGATATCCATTTTATTAAACGTGTAGAAAGAAGTAATTGTAATATCTGGGGATTGGAATTTTATTTTACTTTGCTTACCTTAATTGAAGGTGGTCCGCTGGAATGGGAATCATTATCTGCCAACACAGAGGGATTGTTTTCATCAACCACAATGATTTCGTAGTCACCATCTTGCACAGTACGGCCTCCTTTATAATTTTGCACAGATGATAAAAACAAATCATTAAAAATAAAGTAAAACGCAATGGAAGACTTTAAAAATAGAAGAACGATTTTATGATTTATATCACTTAAAACTTAAAATGTATGTACATTATATATGTATGTAGATAGTATGAGTGTATATTTAAATGAAACATCGCCTACAATAATTATGTGAACTGTTAGTAATGTGTTAGTTATTTATATATTTATGTAAATACATACGAGTAATAAAATTTAAAGAAATTTATTTATGTACGTATTATAAAATATTTAATTAATTTACATGTTCTTAATTTAATATGACATTCCTTATCGAAACACTAATCATTTGCACATCGGACAAGTGAAGAAATTAACTGTTTTAGTTCGGTGAGTTATAGTTTAAACGATTTAAAACACATTTTACAACATGGTAATGGGACGTTATTACTGTCGTCGATAAAGGAAGTAAAAATATTGTTTATATGAAATATGAATGCAAGCAAAACAATAAAAATAATTTACACTGGTCATTGTCGAAGTTTTCATTTTATAGTGTAATTAGTGTGGTGTACGGGTACTCGGCGGTGTACAGTTGAAAAATTTATGAGCAGAATGAAAAACTAGCATGAAGTTAGCATAAGTGACGAAATTGAACTAGGTGTTAACGAGTTCCTCCATAAGAAGATCATGTTAAATTTTACCACTTGTGCTAACTTCATGCCAGTTTTTCATTAAGGCCGTTAGTGTACATGAATCTGGAGAAACTGATTAACGCTACCAACTTATCCAGAAAATCATCTTTATTTAGCGATGAAGCTAAATTTTGGCTTAACGGGCTTGTTAATAAACAACTCCACTGCATCCAGAAAAAGTGCACCGCTTGATGTGGTTTACACGCTGTTGGTGCCATCATTAGACCTAATTTTTTTTAAATTAAGGCGGAGCTCGAGTTGCAGTACCACGATCAATGATTTTTGTTTGAAAATATGAAAATACATTGATCCGGGCACTATGGCGACCGCAACCGTCGACTTACTTAAATCAAAATCTGGCTATAGGCTGATTTCGAGAAATAGACCTGTCAATTGGCCTAAAATTTCGATTATTCACCTCTTGATTATTTCCTGTATTTTCACGTCAAGTCAAGTGGTAAGCATTGTTGAGAGCATATTTATTTATATGTGAGAGCATAAGAAAAAACGCTGTTAAAATAAAATAGATTCTATCTCTCGACTGCTTTCTGGGGCTGCTTTTTTGTGTCAATTTGTATGGAAAATGTGTTTATGCCGCAATTCTGTTTGATCATTTATGTCTACTATGTTCCCTAATCTATTTAACAGTTATGCACATTTATATTTGCTGCGGGGAAACGTAAATAACTATGCAGACAACATAATTGTTGACTAGTTGCGGAAGCGAATAACAATTTTTTTGGTTGAAAATCTCTGTGGATTGCCATTGAAGAGCAGACCCTGAAGCAACCCATACGAAAGAAAGCGCCAGAATTTTTTCCTTACATGTTTTGCTGGTATTGAAATGAGAATACAACACAGATGAAATTTATTAAAATATACTTTGTTTTAAAAAAAATATTTACGGATTTTAATGAAATAAACATGCGAACTAAATATGAAAAATATATTTTTTGTTAAGAAGTTTCAGAGCTGCAGTGGGCAAAATAAAGAACTTTAAGTCCTAGAACATGACGAAAAATGCAGAGTTCTGTGAGGTGGCAAATTAACTAATTGACATACTCCAAGTATTCCTGAAGGTGAAACTTTGTATTGCTTTGAAGTTTTACTCGGGCAAGTTTCCTTCAGAGAAGCAGTAGAGACAATAAACTTGCAAACCCCGCAAAAGTTTTTGTCATGAAGATTACATACTCGTACTTATATCAAAATTCTGGCACTTGTATGACTTGAACTCTCCAGAAAAGCATAGGCAAGTTTCAATCACAAGTATATTGAAAGAAACTAAAGTATTTAGCATAAGCCAAGCCTTGAAGAAACAACAAAATGCTGACTAAATTAACTTTATTTTCTTCCAATTTGAATCAAAGCGGAGAATATTTTTCAAAATGTGAAATCTAAGAAATGCTTTGCCAGTTTGCTCTCTCAACTGTTTTCTTAGCAAATCGCAAGCAATACGAGTGCGTTTCTGAAAATATACTAAAAGTAGTTTTGCGAATTTCCAATTGTGTGAAAGTAAATCCTGTATCACACTATCGGCACAATGTACCGATTTTCGTAGGTTCACTGAAATAAAGTCATATAAAATAAGCTAAATTTGCCTTATTTCTCAACTATTTGAAATAAAAGGACATAATTGCATCACACTGCAGTGGTAACAAAGCCATATAGACTTGCTTCAGAACTGATTGAGTAATAATGTAATTTTTGCTTATTACTTATGACTTTATTGCAGTGAGCCGACGAAAATCGGTACATTGTGCCGATAGTGTGATACAGGCTTAAGAACATGCATGTTAGAATAAAATTTTAATGCAACAATTTATTACAAACATTTTTTTTAGTAACAAACCAAAAATTTTTTCTTTAGGCCTCATTAATTTTTACTCTTTGTTGTCGTTCTGTGCCGTTCTTTTCTGTATAAAATATTTTGCAATTACTTTTTCTGTGCAAGGAATCAGCTGGCAACCTAGAAAACTGATTTCAGTTGTATACAAAATATCACAACAAACTAATACATACACACTTTTGGCTGTCACTTAACGTTGAATTCTATTTTCTACAGATTTGTCCGCAACAGAACTATATAAAACAAACTAATTCTGGCTTTAAGTAGAACAAAAATAAGTAAAGTAATAAAAATGTGAATGATTAGTAAATATCAAACACCACAACAGCAAGACTGTTGTGAATATGTGATCTTAAATTTCTGCTTTCATGACATATAAAAAAAGCTTTCAACAAATTGGAGTGCAACGAATCAAAACAATTCACATAATCCATTTGCATTGAAATATAAGTACGAGTATGTACATATATTTATAGCTGAAGTTTGCACCAACTGACACCACACACAGTGGACTGATTTTGTTACATACTCGCTGTGTTATAGCCAGTTAAGAAGCAATGGGTCTGTTCGTAAATGCATCACTGCTCTGCATCATACGAGCTGATAATCTTTTTCAGTAGAAACCATATTTGCAGCCCATATTTGACAGTTCTTGGTGTATTATCGACTTTAGTGAAGCAATTTAGGAAATTTTAATTTCTATTTGCAGCGCAGTGATACATTTACGAAGAGGCCCAAGGTGTGAAATAAAATTTGCTTGCAAGTTAAATGTTGTAATGTACATATGTATGTATGTATGTATTTTTGTGCTTTTAAGGTGCATAAAAATTGTGCAATCAGTAAATATGTACATAAGTACACACACATGCATATCGAGCCTTCGCTGCAATTAATCGTCATATCGTGCTTTATATTGTTTAAAAATAATAATTTTCTTTTATCAAGTTGTTAATAAATTCAAAACTTCAAACTCGTTTTCTGCAAAACAAGCTTTTTTTTGGAGTTATTACTCTATTGCAGCAAAGGGTCCATATGTATAAGTAAGTGCATTTTATTTTAAAATATTAATGCATAAACAATGAAGTCAAATAATCATAACATAAAATTAGTTTAGGCTCTGCTTAAGTATTTCTTTTGGCCTCAGCAAATAAAGAATTCCCTCGAAACAAGTGAATGACAAATACAAAAAAAGAGGTAGCCGTTTTACTTTGGTACATACGTAATGTATTATGTAAATAAAATAGGAGAAAAATCGACGATCAAGAGGAGCAACCAAGGACGGAGCCGAAAACTTAAATGAATAAAAGATGTCTTAAAAAAGGATACGAAAAGAAAACTTAGGCTTGCTCTTATTCTTGTGCTCGTTCAAGTTCTTAGAAATAAAAAATAATATTAAATATTTACATCACACATCTATAAATTGGGATGAAAATAAAGAAGAGAAGAAAAACACGAACACAATATGCTTCTAGTTGTATAAAATAAAGCAACCAAAAAAGAAAAATAAGAAAAAAAAAAAAAAAAAAAAGAACGATTAAAGGAGTAACTCTCATTAATACCTGTTGCAGTTGTGGCACGGCCATTATAGCGATAATTGTTATTAATGCCGTTATTATTTTTATACACTGAAGAAGCTCCTATTGATGACGCTGCCGATACTGCAGCGGATGAGGCAGCGATACCTAAACCACCTACATGCATTCCACCAACACCACTAACAACAGCACCTGATCCCAAAACATGACCATTACGTATATGACGACTATTATTCATGATGGCCATAGAATTGTGATTATTGCCATTATTACTGTTGCTGCCACAGCCGGTGATGGCGCTGCTGTTGGCGTTGTTGCCATTTGTGACCGGATTGCCAACAAGGCCGTTTAACATGACATGTTGCGTGTGATAATCAACAATGCCGTTCGGATGTGATGTCGTGCCATTTATGCCATTCATCATTATGCCTGATGGTGTGCGCATGTAAGACTGCTGCGAATGGTTGTGATAGGAGGAAGCACTACTCATATCTATGCCGCTACTGTTGCTGGCTATGACACCACCGACGATTCCATTGAGATCTGGCTGTTGTTGATTTTGTTGTGGTGTTGAAATTTTGCCATTTAACACTTGATTGCCATTCATCATACTGTAGTGGCCTCCTCCTCCTCCTGCAGCATGTAATTGTTGATGTTGCTGCTGCTGTTGGTGTTGTTGTTGTTGTTGTTGCTGATGTTGTTGCAGATGATAGTGATGTTTTTGTCCATGTCTATGTGCGTTGGCAGCATGTTGGTGAGGCTGTGAAGCTAAACTTGAAAGAGAAGATGTTGAAGCTGGCTGGGATGCATTTGTTGAAGAGGTCGAGGGACTTGTTGATTGAACTGCTAAAGGCGGTGATGGGCAATGGTTTGCATATGATGAATTGTTTACTGTATGATTGTGATTCGGATAAAACGGCTGCTGTTGTTGTTGTTGTTGTTGTTGATGTGTCATGTAATGATGATTGTGTTGCGAATGACTTATTTGTTGCTGTTGAAGCTGCGAGTGGTGTGGCGGCGATGGCATTTGTTGTTGATAATAGAGTTGTTGTTGTTGGTGATGTGGTTGCTGTTGCATTGTAGGCTGTTGTTGCATGTTTGATGCTGTTACATGATTATGATGAGAACCGGGTAAAAATTGGGGGTACACATGATGTGACCATTGCGGAAATAGGGGACGACCTGACGATTCTACTCAGCGAATAGCGAATTTAAAATTTTAAACAATATTCCAAATGAAGAATATCGCACAAATGTTTTGCCACAAAATAAAAGAACACAATTTTGGAAAACATAAAATTGGGGCGTATGTTGTTGGTTTTAGTTTTATATAAAAAATAGTCATCCAATTGAAAACATAATTACAATAATGAATTAAAATTCGATTTATTATCATGTAATTCATGTTGATCATGTCACAAACAAACAGTTGTTGGGAAATCATTGTACATTCGATGACATTTCCATTGCATTTGAAATATTTATTTACAAAGTCATGTAGTAGTTGTTGGTTTAACACAAAATTATAATTTTTTTTTTCATTATAATTTAATTTTTTATATTTTTTAATTTTTTTTTTTAATTTTTATTTTTATATAAATATTATTATACAAAAAATCCGAATTAAAGCAGCATGGAAAATTAATACGGAGAACAGAGAAAAACAATATAAAGAGGATGAAATGGTTAGCAATACATCTAGCAATGATATTTAAAAAAAAAATAAAGAAAAAACGAGAACTTTCATTAGACATACAAAAATGAGGAGGAAAACCAGACCAAATGAGAAACGTTAAACGTTTGCAAGGAATAATGAAAGTTTTTTTATTTTACATTATTTAGTTTCTTTCTGTCTTTGTGTAGAGGGTAACATTGATATTTCAACATAAAAATCTATTAAATGTGTTCAAGTCCAACATCAAACTGAGATAAGACGACTAATTAGATTTCTAATTGCTTTTCTAATGTAAGTATGTATGTAAATGAAAAAAAAACATAATAGCTACCCCCTTTTTACAAAATTATTTATAAAAAAAAAATAAAACGAAATAATTAATTGTGAATTGAAAACAATGAATATATAAATACAAAAGTATACATATTTGCATTATTCCAGACAACTATCGTTCATAAAAAAAAACGAAAAAAAACAATATACATTTACAAATTTTGATTCTTTTGATTGAAATGGTGAAAATGTTGTGCAGTTTTTTTTAATAAGAATAAATTGTAAAATGTTTTGGTTTATAAGTAATAATAATACATAATAAACTTACCTGCTGTGGCCCTTTGCATGACCGGTGATTGTCTCTGAAGTTGAGGTTCGGCTGGAGGCTCAAGAATATCACGATATTTCGATACCATTAATACAGATATAAAATAAACAATTGCCAGTGACAGGAACTGTGCTTGTTTCGTTTCTTCCTAAAAAATTATAAATTAAGGAAAAATATGTACATTTCAAATTGTAGGTATCTACATAGTTCTTAGAGAACAATAAAAAAAAATATCTTCAGCAATTTATTATTTCAGTTTGTTCACACATTAGACACTCTATTTGTTAGTTCGAATTATTAAAAGATATTTTTATTGCATACGGAAATGTTAAATAAGCCATAAATGGATGGAAACTTCTCCGCACATACACACATTTCCCATGTTTTTGTGGTTATCACGGTAATGAACCGTTACCTTAGTACTAACTTAATATTATTACCCCTATCGTGAATAATAAGTGGAAAGTTTGTTCCCCTGAAATTTTTATTCCCATATAAAGAAAAAAATTATATCTTAGATATCAAAAAACTCGTATTCCTTTCCCAAGACTGTGTAATGGTTGTACTATCTGATGTTTAAAGATTGGTACAAGTGTGTGTCGTGTCGTGGTGTATATTGCCCTATAGTCCCTTCTTTAGTTTTTACAGTAGGCGCTCAAAAGAGGTGCCAAAAGTTTGGAGAATTTAATAATAAAAAAAACAAGGCAAGATATTGCCAGTTTGCGTTTAGAAATTAAAGTCTGATTTATTGGATATTTACTACACTTGTATACTATTTTACATTTTATTATTTTTGTGTTTTTTTATTTGTAATTAAACAAAAGTGTGTCATTTAAATTTTATAAAGTAAGCGTTCTGTTAATTATTACACTGAACTGTGTATTATGATACAGTCTATTACAGTAAGTGAGGTACACTACAACTGTTAACAAGTGAAAAGAATACGAGTTTTCTTGCTCAAGAGTGAAACGAAAAATCTAAAAGTTCGAAATCGTCAATTTTCAAATTGTTTTCTTCTAAATTCAGATGCTAGAACACATACTATTAATTTGTATTTTGTAAATTTCAACTTAAAGAAATGTAACATCAGAACTCACAAGAAAACATGTGAAAACGATATGGAAGCCAGAACATAGACGTTATTTGTTTGCCAAACCCAATTATTATTAATTTAAATTCCACACAACAATGAGAAAAATTTTAAAATGCCCTTAATCACCTACATATGAGTATGTATATTATATTAATATGCGCATGAGTATAATGGAATTAAAATGTCATCATTTGTACAAATAAGTCCCGGTACAGAATTGCAATTTTTGTTGCAGCAATTCTTGCATATCTGTGAGAGTGTTGAAATAGAAATATATACATTTTGTATTCCTCTCTCGCTCTTTTTCATTAAAAGTAAAAAAATTTTGCACTTGCAAAAAACTGCAAGTATGGACCAGGACTAAGAGTCCTTCCAGCATACGAATCACTTACCACATCTCTATAAATGACAGCTCTTAGTCGATTAACGTCCATATCTTGTAATAACTTCTCAGGATCTTTAACTGGAGATAATTGACCTGTTATTGATTCCACAATATTCTATAAATGTAAAGATAAAAACAAAAATATTTAAAACTTCTAGAATATAGACTTTCTAAAAAGGTTTTAAGTAGAATGAGTTAAAGAATATCTTTCATAAAAAGGATCATTTATAAACTAATTGTAATTCAATTTTTCATTTTAACATTTTGACATTTCTACGGGAACGTTAATAGAATTCATGTTAATTATTTTCCATCCACTAAGACAAAGATTAATTAGTACACTTAAAAAAGTTTTAAAATCAAAATGAAAAAAATTTTAATTTAAAAACGAAATAGAGCTTTGGCTTGTTCAACGATATCGAAAGACTGCGTTCGTTCGATAATACTATTGCGTTTGTTAAATAATACTAATTTCGTGTGAAATCAAACATGTTTCTCTACAAGCATATAGAACAATTTTCCGGTATAGAGATAAATGTGAAATATTATTTCAGTGTAGGCTTTTTTCCGCAATTCCTTAATCGTAATCCTTAAAAAGCTATTAATCGATTAAGCGATTTGCCGCTGCAAATGCAATTCTGCAATGTGCACTGGATGTACCTCGCATGCTTAAATTGGAATCGTCATACTAATTATAGCGTTTGATGTTAGAGCTTAACGGCCTTATGTATAATCAAAAATTGGCATGAAGTTAGCATAAGTGGCAAAATTTAACATGGTCTTATGTATGGTGTTTTGCCATACAATTTTACTTTAACTGCCTTATTCTTAAAAAATATTTCAGGTTTATTAAGCGCTTATTTGACATATTTCTATGGGAAATTTGTCAAATAAACCTGTAATAAACCTAAAATATTTTTATGAATTATACCGTAAATCTCATACTAGGATGTAATCGTGTGTTAAAACTACATTATGCGGTGATTTTTAATGTCAAGTTGTATAGAGGGACTCGTCAACCCGTAGTTCAATTTTGTCACTTATCGTAACTTCATGCCAGTTTTTGATGATACATAAGCCGTAAATGTTTTAACTTATGTTTAGCTACGATAATTATCGATTGTAATACAAGTCTGCACTATCTAATGTGACAACACACAACACAGACAGCTCTGTTTGGTATCAACCTTTAACGAAAATTCTTCTTTAAAACATGATCCGGAAAGAATTTGGACTAGAAGATGTTAAGGTTCAATCAGACGTGCCACACTTATTGCCATATCCATAACCGTTGCCATAACCATAAGTATATTTGCTTCACCTACTAGTGCTGCCATAACCATAAACAGCTGTTTATGTTTTCATTTGTTTATTCATTTTGAAAGTGCAACAACAAATATGTGTAAGCAGAAAACAACTTTCGTACTGTGTCTTCGTCCGCACAAAATCCCTATTGCATAATAATATTTATCAGTATACCTACAGACATATACATACCCATGTACATATGTACATCAATAAAACTTTGCTTTAAATTTTTTCTTAGAAACAAAATTAAATTTGTTACCTTGGGTGATGCTTGGGCACCACGTATGAGAGCTTGCAGGTGGGCAGCGCCAGGCACGTCCCGTGCCATTGCACCAACGTTATATCGAGTACGTTCCTTGCATTCGAGGCAATTGCGAACTGCACAAGTGCAAACCAAGCGAAGGCACTGGCGTAATATGCCACCACTCGACATATTCTTTTCGGCTTCCAATTCCCCGAAGTTCAATGACGTTGCAAAAATCAGCACATCAGCCATGTTAACAAGACGTTGTAAAAAGGAAACGGCAACCTCAAGTGGCATACCTTGAGTTGGCTCTAAAACATCAAGCTCAGACTAAAAGTGAAATAAAATTATATTGAAACGAAGCATAATTATGTTTGTAGGTATGTATGTATGTAAATTTAAATAATTGTTAAATATGGTTTAATTTTATATACATACATGTACATACATATGTATGTATGTACATATGAATATAATTTCTATATTAAGTTTTCAATTGTAGATTCATAAAACGTACATTTGGTGATGTAGCCGATGCCAATAGAGGCAGCAAGCCACCACAGGCAATTATTAAGTTATCAGCCAGCTGTGAAATCAAATGCACTGTGTTCACAACAAATATCGCATTCTCGCTGGAATTGACAAAATCCAGAACGCTTTTCGTTGAATGTGAACGCCAGACTTGTATGTCTGTTTCCAATGAAAATAAAACATCGGAGAGCAAACGCTGATGTATGTAAGACCACTTGAATTCTGGTATACGGAATGGTGGCCTTGTGGGTCCCGGACTAAACATGGGGCGAGTTGAACCAGACTTTGAACGTTGTTGATGATGCGTCGTCTGTTGTTGTTGTTGTTGTTGTTGCTGCTGCTGCTGCTGGTGCGCATAACTGTGTTGTTTGTTATCATCTGTTAAAAATATAATAAAAAAGCGAAAAACAAAAAAGCATGAACCATTATTTCATTTAGCAGGTCGTAACATCACGGAAGTAAAAGATTAAAACTCTGCTGTTTTTTCATTTAGCAGCAGTTTTTCGATGCAAAATAACCCAAAATCTTTTTTATCATAATGGATCTTTGAATCACATTAGTTATTGCATCTAAGGTTCTTTCTAAAATATAGTATGTGTACACAAACCTCAAAACTGCTATAATGTCAATATAATTCACAGTCCATATTTTAATTTTAATGAAATGTATAATATGAACGACAAACTCTTAAACTTTCAACCAGAACCCAAACTTTGGCCCACTATGTAAGTCGCTGTAGACATCAAGTCCACAACGACGTCTTAAAAAAATAAAATAATAAATATTTACCGAAATGCTGATTTTCGACTTGGGTGCTGGCACTTTGCTGTTTTTGATGTGGGACCTGAGAAGATATTTGTTCCTCACTTTCGTGTATGGACTGAATAGTTTGAGTTTCCTGACAGAGTACCGTCTCTGGTTCATTACGCGTATCGCGTGTTGTTGTTAATTCTGACTGTAGGTTGCTTGGCTTGTCTTCAGCATGGTCAAGATTTTGTGCAGTTTCCGATTTTATTGAACTTTCGCTTCCATGATCATCCAACCGGATGCTTTCTGTTGCATTTGCGACCGAAGTAATCGTTTGTTCCACCAAATCATCAACAACAGTTTTCACTATATTAACTATATTTTCATTTGTTTCATCACTGTAAACTATTTGATCTGATCCCTCTGCTGAGTTGTTTGCAACGAATGAGTCTATAGAAATCGCTTTTTCGAAAGCAGACTGTATAACATCTTCCACAATTTGTTTTGCGGTTTCACTTAGATTTTCTTCAGATGGTAGTTCTGTGCTTAAGAGAAGTTCATCACTTAAGGCATCATCGGTCTTGTCTTTGATATTTTCTAGGTTTTTATCTAGGTGCTTGGCTTGTGCAGAAACTTCTATAACTTTCTCTATTAACTCTTCCACAATGTCCTTGACTGCAGCGGCTTCAGCGAGATCTTCATTGGCGTTCGCTAGTGACTCGTCTAACATAGAAGCGCTCGATACCGTCGTTTCAGGACTTAGTGAAGAGATTTCTTCTGCAGTTTCCACAGTAGAAGATAGAGATGAGCTCACTTCCAATTCAGATAAATCTTTTTGTGTTGGTCGTTCGCTAACTATCGGTGTAGTTCTACCTTTACATGTCGTTTCGATTGCATTGTTATTTAACTTGTTCTCCTCGATCGGTTGAGTTTGTTCAGTCTTAATCGAACCTTTGCTAGTATTTTCAGGTATTTCGTTTGTTATTTGATTATTTGCATTTATTTCTGTTAATAGTTTTTCCGTGGCTTTGCCAGTTAGATTGTTATTAATAAGGTTTTTGTTATTAAGCTGTGTAACTTTTGCTTGTGTTCCATTGTCATCAACACTTGTTGCTAAATGCTGTGAGGACAGTTCTTTGATTTGCTTCTTTTCATTATTTAAAACGCCTTTTACTACTTCATTTACCGCCAATTCTATTTCTTCATCTTTTATGACTGACGATGTTTCTTGCAATTCATCGGCTAATATTTTGCAATCACCTAAAGACTTCTCTGGGTTGTTGAGTACCGATTCAATATGAATCTCGTTGTCGTTTGGATCTGACTTCTTTGAATTTTCAATTTCCAGTTCCTCTAAATCGCCATCGCCAATATTTAATGCTTCTCTTAAGGCATCGCGTCCAGTAGGCGATATTTCGGCGGGTATTGTAACATCACTGTCATTTACGGTAGTGGAATCGTTACCATAGTGTTTCACGGCAGTGACTATTATCTCCGATTTTATGTGCTCGTTATAAACATCACTCACGCTAGATATTCCAGATTTGATAGTTTCATCTCCGATTGGGTCTGTAGATTTTTCACACAAATCCGATTCATTTGCGCAATCACATTTGCTTTCTACTTCGTCTATTCCCTTTTGCTCTGCACTGGCAGCATCCCTCTCGCGTTCATGATTTATGACCTCGTCTATTTCCACCTCATCCTCAATGTCCTCATCTACTTGGGGTACATCTTCCAATGATGCTACGGAAACAGAATTTTTCACAATTCTATGCTGCTGTTGCTGCTGCTGCAACTCCTCGCGTTCCCATCCACTGATAGTACTAATTGGCCTTGCCTGTCTCAGGGCGGGATCAGTTATATTATCCGTTCGCTGCCTCTCGTAATGTTCATACATTTGAGCAAACTGCAATTTGAACTCTTCGTAGGAAACCTTCGAGTGTACGATGGCTAAAGTATCAACCCAAACTCGCCAGCCTCCATATTCATATTTGATCGCATGATGCAAAAGCATACGAAATAAGGAATAAACCATATCGGATATCTTTTGCTCTTCTGTATTTTTGGGATGAATATACGCCATCGCTATTAACCACTCTTGCCACACGGACATTTGAAGGACTGTGCGTCTATTTTCGCGGTTGCTGTTACATAATAAAGTCATATCTGAAAGAAACAGCTTCTTCACTTCAATCAAAGATTCGGTTTGCTTCGATTGCCTGATTAATGTTGCCACAACTTTGAGCATCACTGGAATTAAATTAAAAAATAATAATAAACAGAAAATATGTAAATAAAATGTGTAATACATATTCTTGCAACTCTTTCATTGCTTCACCGAATAGTTAAGTGATTATTTGGTGTCATCGCGTAACAGTCGAATGTTAAAGTGTTACTAAATACAAATACGATTTTTTTTATATAATTATGACCATTTAGATCCACAAGGTCGTAACTCAAAAAACCAGTTTTAGAGATAAAGAGTTAAAAGTTTTCAATTTACACACAACGTAGTGGAAAAATGAAATTTCATTTTTCATTCAAGACTTGAGCACACAAGATATTTTATTTTTTTTTTTTACACAATATGAATAACGATATGAGGATTAGTTCTGCATTTTAAGCACAAAACTGTAATTTGTTAAAGTAGGTGAGCGATATGTATACATATGTACGTACACACACGTATGTATGTATGTATGTATGTATGTTTGTAATTTCGTATACAATTTTGTGAATTTGTAGGAAAAATAAATCATATTTTGCATATTTGCAATTCCCCTTCAAATCGAAATATACTGAATCAGCCGTTTCTAAATAAAAATTCGCCGGCAGTTTTTTTTCTTTTTCCTTGTTCCCATATTTTAAAATATTATTTGAAAGCTTTCAGGGAAAATTAAATAGTTGCAAACAAAATAGCTCAGTATTATTCCCGGGGGAATATTTAGAAGTGGGCAGATTGTGATGCTTTCTGTCAGCGTCGATTCACGAAAACACATTAATTTTCACTTTCGTACAAAATTTTCAATGGTAAAGAGTTCGTAATAAATATGAGAACTAATTGCAGCTTACTTGGATTTTCTAAGCGATAGTGGCTTTCGGGCTCTGGATGTCTGTTGTACATTATATGCTGTGATATATGCTCGGTCATTATTTCGTATAAGACGTTGTAGGTCGGCATAGACAACGATTCTTCATACAACAGCAAACGTTCGGCTAATAACGTGTATAAATTGTGTGGAGACATGACATCGTACTTTCTTCTAAAAGCAATAAAATGGAAATGATAATAAATTCACATAATATATGTACATATCTATATATAATAAAATGTTTAAATACGATGAGAAGAGTTCGTAACAAAAACATACAATCGACATACTTATAAGTGCTTCTTGATAGAAAGAATCCTAATAGTTTGAGGGCTTGCAACCGTATCAACTGGCTTTCAGCAGCTAGCAATTTAAAAATACTTCTAACGCCATGTTTAACATCAAAAGCAGGTACCATCGAGCTGGGATGCTCAGACATAAGCGAAATTAGCATTTGCAGAACATCGTGTAAATTTTCATCCTTCAAAATGTCAATAAAAAAATATTCGATGTATATAATTGCAACTAATTGCTAGAGATCTTTAATTACCTCATGCATTGTTGTCAAATAATTTAAAATGCTTTGCAGTTCATCTTCTTTGACACCCTGACCTATCATTATCAATTGTTTTAGAAACAATAAAATATATGCACGTATTGCTAAGATGTCCTTTTGAGCTGGACGGGGACCATCTGATAAAAAAATATATAACAAAAAATAAGAAAAAATAAAATAATAATAAGGAGTATGACGAGATATCAGTTTTTGCTCTGTTTTCACTTACCCAAGCCCTTTGGTAAAATACCACTTTTAGCACGTGGATTCACAACCCAATAATAATATTTTAAAGTATGCACTGTTTGCAAAACAGTACTAACACGACGCACGTTGCTATAGATTTGTGTATCGCTCAAAAATTCCGTTGCTAAGTACGAATAAAGACGAGCTTGAACATTTGCTGGTGTATAAATCCACAAGGCAGGATTAAACAAGACGTGATCCAAAAGCTGCCACGTCAAAAACGAAAAACAAAACAACTACAAGCAAAAGACAAATGTTTAACTTCAATTAATTCTTTTCGAATATGCACAAGTTTCTCATGAAATTAAATATTTTACCAAAAGTTAAAAAAGTACATTGAACAAATCGATAAGAAGGATAACAATACAACAATATTAAATAATAATAATAATAACAATAATTAAATATACATACATGTTTATGCACACATTGTGTCGATTATTTTTATTTTATTTGTTCATTTATTCATTTCACAATACAAAAAGTATGGATTTATTTGATTTTGTAGTTTGATTCAAAACGTTTAAGTGGTTATTATTTTATGTAATAAAACAGCATGCAGCAACAAAACATTTTCATTCCATTTTACAGCATCAACAATATTTATTTAATTATTTATGCAGTTTAGGTAACGATAAATTAACAATATTGTATGAAAAAGAAACATAGAAATAAAAAAAAACAGATATTATTTGTAATGAGACAACTCTATAAATAAATTAATTTTGAATCTTATCAGAGTTCCTAAACGCATGTTGCTTTGCATACAACAATATTTTCACTTCCTATGCGAGACTGTGCATTTCATTTGCATTTGTTTCTTTGCCAAGTATTCTGCTTTACAACATGCGGTTAGGAGGACAGCCAAACTATTTTTGTTAAGAGTAATTAATAATAAAGTTTAATTTTTTATTTTTACCGCCTGGCCAACGAAGTCCACAGGAAACTTTCTATCGCTTATTTGTATTGAAAATTAAAACAAATTTTTTTATTTTGTTTTCCTTTTTAATATATCGTTAGCTTAATATAAAAATGCCCCAACTCATTTTTTTTAATTG
Organism: Nowickia ferox; assembly: GCA_936439885.1. Lineage (NCBI taxonomy): Eukaryota > Metazoa > Arthropoda > Insecta > Diptera > Tachinidae > Nowickia > Nowickia ferox. The sequence goes on from OW387025.1 coordinate 116,207,300, forward strand.
AGAGTTTTGCATTTTTCAATACATTAGATATTTTTCTATCAAAATATAAAAAAACTAGATTAAAAAAAATTAGCTATGTCCTTTCTATATTAAGGTAGCAATATGTAAGAAAGCGACATCGGGGCCAGGTCATTAATTTTAAGTTTGAAACATTGAATATGAAATGCATGACAATGAGATGGAGGTATACTTAAGCCGAAGAATGTTTACAACGAGCTGGCACGAGAGCAGCGGTTACAATTTCCCACCATCATACTCGTTTTAACAAAATAAAGCGCAATTTATCCAACACAAAAAACATTTAATATGAAAAAAAACATAAAGAAATTCTATTTTTCCCAACTTGCAAAAATGCAGAAGTCTGAAATTTAATTTAATTAGCAGGTATAGAAATATCGCTTATCTCTAGTACAGCGGAAAAAGTTCGATCATTGTCCCATATGCAGTGATGAATTTACATACAGGAATTGTAAAATTATTTTGTGGTTTGTTAATACTTTTTGATACTTTCAACCAAATCTACATTAAGCATGACAATTTATTCAAAACACTTAAAAACGCAGTCTAATAATAAACAATCTGATATAAGTAAAATATAAAAAAATGGAAGGATTAAAAAACAATTTTAATAAATATTTTTCTTTGAACTCTTTACACTACAAAGAACGTATAACATGTAATTGTCTTTTAGATCAAAGTTTTCACCTGGTAGAACTGTTTGTTAAGATGATTTGTTTTTGGCAAGTGTTTTTGGAAATATATTATTTGTGTGTGGGAACAGGATGACAAGCAGTCGTGGGGTAGAAATAATGATAATAAGTTTTAGGCGTTTCATTCAAAGAGCCAGCGATGTTTGAACATAATTTAGCATTTTTAGTTGAAAAGAGAAATAGGGTAAGTTTTAAGTTTCGATACGAAGAAAAAAGTTTGACAAAGAACAAAACAAAAAGCAATAAACATTAGTTATCATTAAAGAAAGCAATAATTAAGTAGATAAATATAAAGGAAGAATGAGATAAAAATGAATTGATAAATATGTCTCCCCAATGTGCGTGAATGGAAACGAAATTAGCATGCTCAACTTTAAAAATAAATTTTTAGCAGGAATTAATGGATTGAGAATGGCTTGCAAGCAAACTTTAATTGGGTTGCCGGTTACCTGAAAGCAGTGTTACAATAGGTAATTAGTAGTTTTCAGCAACGATTGGTAACCGAACTGAAGTATCACGCGGTCCACACGAAACACAAATTCTGCAACAATAACTCTAGCATCATCAACACGTTTTTTTTTCATTTTAAAGCAAGTGCTGATCATTATTTTTTTATTATGACAATAGGGGACTCATTTTATTTTATTTCCATTAATTTGGTGTACCACCATATGTTTTTGGGTACTTATGTATGTAGTTATTTATAATAATAATTTAGTTTTTATTAAAAAATTTATTTTCTAACTCAAAAGCCACTACAGGTAATGAAATTTTGTCTGTTTCACACAAACACAGGAAAAATATGCACTACATTTCTCAATATAAAAAAAAATATTTTAAGAAATTATGACATTAAAATAAAATGCATTTTGCAGCTATTATATTTAAAAGCAACTACCTCTTTCCAAAATTTAAAATTTTCCGTAAAATATTGTTACGCAAATGCGCGTGAACAAACCTAATACAACAATGGAAATGTCCCAGAAAATATTAGCTTAAGGACAGAATACACAAGTACACAAACACACAAGATGATTTTGAAGTAAATATTCAAACCACTATTATGTTATATCTTCTTCTTATTAAGGAATGTGCTACCACAAATGCACTTAAGCCCATGCAGAAGAGTGATGCTTTTACAATGATGTTCTATTTGTCAACGCACATCCACATAAACCAGCATTACGAACTGTAACACGAACTAATGACGTCTTCGAAAGTTTAAAATTAAGAGGCTGTTAAATGCGCTGAGATTTTCTAAATTTTGCATAATTTTGTGTAAAGAACAGTGAAGGTAACATCGTGGAATTTCCACACTGAGTTATTTAAAATTTTGTGTGCTTTAAAAGCTTTTACTATCGGTAGTACCACGACAAATGTAAGAGGCTTACTTGAAGATATACGATCTCGTATAAACAAAGGTCGTGCAGATTTCAGTTCACTCGCGAAAGTATGTAGATGGACCCAAATTTCGAAGGACACAAAAATAAGAATATTTAATGCAAGTATCAAGTGAGGAGTGCTGCAAGCAGTTCACGTAAAGTCATAAATCGCTTCTTATGAAAAATCGTGCGCATATATTGATTGGCCCAATGAAAATCTATGGGCAAGTAAGCCACACACTCAGAAGGCCACAAGACAACATGGCGCGCACAACTCTTGTTTCGAACCCACAGGGAAGCCCTAGAAGAGAAAGACCTGCAAATACGTGCAGACCAGTTATTGGTTCCAAAATATTCAATCTCTCAATTTGGAATCAACCATGCATCCTCCCGAAATTTCATTGGTATCGATTTGATTTACTCATTTTTTAAAATTGGCTTTTGGAAAAGGGATTGTATTTAATTCATGCTTAGTGTGGACGGAGTTTTAACAAAGCATTAATATGAGCGAACATTATTTTTACTTTAGTCATTTATTAAGCATGATAAAAAAGTCTGTATGCAGTGTTTGTGGGCGTCAAATATCTCGCATCACTAAATTCGTATGCAAATATGCACGAGTATGTATGTAAGTATTTGGTATCATAAAATGAATTTGTATTAAAAACAAACATTTAAAACATTATAAATAAATAAATAAATTACTTTTTTAAAGGGATATCGCAAGCCCATTTTTAACTGTGTGTTTTTGTGTTTCGTTGTTTCAATTAAATTAAATAGAAATGAAAAAGAAAACAAAGACAATCAAAATTAATTCTTTTTTATTCAAAAAAAAAAAAAAAAAAACACAATAAACATTGTCATGCATTGTCGATTTCATAATGTCTATACATGTATTTTAACATGCTGAAGTAAATTATCTTATATGAATGCTTGAAATAATTCATTAAAATTTTTTATTTGGCAAAATTTCCAAATTGCATAAATGCCTTCAAATATTTTATAAGAATGTGCTTGTTAGAGGAAAATGTCTTTCTTACCTGTTTGAGTAGTAAATCACTATTGGCGGATAAGCATGTGACGAGATATTTTGTGAGATTAAGAAATGAACCTAAAACTTCCAGAGTTAAGTGTTCTCTTGACGATCGTTGGAGCATAAAAGAGATGACTAAAAAACCACGGTTTTGTATCATGTGCTGCTGTACAGTTTGCGAAGTTTCAACTAATTCACAAATAAAACCGAGAAGTTTCGAACTGCAAAAATAACAATTATTTAAAACTATTGTCCATAGCTCACACACACATACATAAGTATACATATACATACATATGTATATACAAGTGTAATACATAAAACGAAATAAAGTTCATATATACATACATACATATACATATACACATACGTACCTACATACATATGTACATATGTACATATGTATGTATGTATGTACATTTAAAACATTTTTAACATACCATAATGTTGGATCACGTTTCATATCACTAATGCCCTCATGAGCCATATCCAACTGTGAGAAAAGTGGAAATAAAACTTGAATACCGCCTATAGAATTTAATGTACAGTGTATAGAATGAGTAATAACAGCCTTTACATCCTAAAACACAAATAAAAAGAATATAAAATGAAAGTTTAATAAAAGAAATTACCTGGAGCATATTTGCTTTAATAATAAAAAATGCTACTTCATAAAATATGTATGTATGAAAGAAAAAAAGGGCAATAATAACGTCGCACAGTGGGTTGCTTTATATACAAAAATCAGAAAATCGGAAAATCCATCCATATACGAGGTTTGTGATAAAACTATCCGGCTTGGCGTATAGATGGCAGCAGTAGTTTAAAAAAAATACTTTGGTGAAAAGTGGAAGCCTTATAGAACATTCGTTTTAAGCTTCAAGGCGTTACGTTTTTAGCATTTTTTTGGAGCCATCAAAAATAAACCATATCAGTGGATTTGTAAACATGGCGAAAATTCGTCAGCATTGTGTTAATTAATTCAATGCTTTCTTTTGAAAGTTCTCAGTGCATTCAACATTCAAGATGAGCTAAATTCTGCTTCTTCATATCGACTAAAAATTTTTGAGTGGCAAAGTTTAATCGAGGGCATGCGTGCTGCTAAGCCATAAGCTGAGCTGTCCATGCCAGAAATGGTTACGAAAATCCACAAAATAGTATTGGATAATTATCGGCTTAAGGTGCGAAAACTTAAGGATGAGAAAGCTGTGCGAAACATGGGTGAAACGATTGCTCGATAGAGTATTTTTCAATGGATGAGACACGGATTCACCACTTTACACTTGAGATAAAGGATTAGTCAAACGAATGGACTGGAATGGAAAAATTGTGTTCAAAGAAGACGAAAACAGTCTGTTTTTTTTGGATGCGCGTTGAATAATATAACTTATTGCGGCGCTAAAGTGATAAGATTTGACGACAATGAAAATATTGTTACATCAAGATTGCACATCCACTAAAGATCGAGTTGCTTCACCGCACACCTTTCGTACTCCAATTTGTAGAAAACTTTTTATGTTTTATGTTCTTTACCAAACATGCAGATAGTTATTAAACTACATTGCATTTTAATTATATTTATAGCAAAAAAATTATTTTTCAAGGCCAAGGGGATGGGAGAGATCGACATACACTTCTACCACCGATTTCTTTTAAATTTAAAATTTATCTTCATATATATACAAAGCAATGCACTGTGCATCGTCTCACAAGAAAGACTGCAGTAATTTTGCGCCAAAGGCTCAATATCAATCAAATAATGCAAAATTTAGTTTGAATAAATGAAAATTTTCTTCGTTTGCCTTTTTGTTCATACTTACTTGCAACATAAGAGCGTGCGGAGTATGTACAAAATATGATACATTTCCTTTGGGTGCTGACTGCAAACAAAGCTGACCATCGGTTGCCACTGGATTGTACATAAACACAATGGCATTAGACAACTTCCCATCATACAGAACCTAAACAAAATGAAAATGGAGAAAGAAAAAATTATACATAAATGTATGTTTGCACATTTATCTATATATACACACATATATAATTCTGTAATCGTACTTATTTCTATTCAACTACATGTATTATGAAAGTTTTTCCATATATTTTTATTGTGAATAGCAATTGCCAAAGCTTAAATAAATTTTATTATACATGATAAAAACATTTGTTTTGTCCGTTTTCTTGACTTGTAAAAAATTGTGCTTTCAAATACTAAATAAAGTATTTAAATTGAATTAAATTAATTATAGTTAAAATAAAGTTAATAATTTTCAGAGAAATAATTTCTAAGCTAGGCTAAAAGTCAATTAATTTTAACTCTTTCTTTTGTTTTTGAAAATCAAAACGTTTTCTTAAGCTTTTCTTATGAGCAACATATACTAGACATAAACTTGTTATGAAATAGAATACGAGAAATGGTTTTCTTGTATGTAGAATTATTGATGTGCCGTGAGTGCTTTAATGGTGAAGAGCACACTGGCAGAGAAAATGGAGCTTGTCTCCAACCAGTCCAATTCGAGTTTTCTTGACTTCTTTAGAAAATCGCATCAACTAATAAAAAGGCTCTCATTTCTAGTAAAAAGAACTTAAGCCTGATTTAGAAAGTATTCCTTGAATTAAAGTACAATGCAATTGTTAAATAAATAAGAAAATAAATAAAGATCTAACTCAGTAACTTTGTCGTTTTTTCCTGTCTTCTAGGGAAACGGCTTTTATTTCCATTCCACTTAATTTTTAATGTTATATTTTATTTTTTACTGCCAGTTCATAGAAGACAAATAAAATTACTCGTCTGTCTATTTATATGGAAAACAAAAACAAATTTGAGTACTGTCTTTATTTTTTTATTTTCAATATAAATAGACAGACGAGAATTTTAACTTGTCTTCTATAAACTAGCAGTGGGAATGTTTACTCCTCATTACTTATATAAAGTACACCAGACTCCGCACTGACTGTTGTTGCCATCACTATCAGCAGCAGCTGATATTGTTTTTATTGCCATTTCATTCAGCTTGATAGAATGCGAATTGATGCTTAAACATGTCAGAGAAGAGACAATGTCTTGAAGATTATTTAAAATTTGACATTATACAATGCCAAATAAAATAAAACACGATGTATTTTTAAACATATTTATGAACTTGTATAATCACATTTTTAATCAAAATAAAAAATATTCAATTTTCAACTGAGTCGTTCAATTGAATTGGTTCTTGGCCACACACTTCATAAACTGAATTGAAAGATTTTCATTCAACTGTCAAATTTATATTTGTTTTCAGAATTACAAATTTAAAAATTAAAAACTTCTATTGCATTCATTCACTAATTTTTATATTTTTTATTTAAAATTCAATGAAACATAATATGTACAATTTTAAAAATACTTCAATTTTTCTTTACAAAATAAAACTGCAAGAAACTCAAGCACACACAGTAAAATCGCATTGGAAGATTTACGAGTCAACAATCAAAATCTTTTGATTTTTCTTTAAACCAACTCGACAACTGCCAAACTAATCAATTGACAGAGCCATCCATACACGCCTTGGTTTGGATAACAACCGACTCAGTTGCCAATTGAATTGAAACGTTTATAGGGTCCTTAACTTATTTGCCTTTTTAACTCAACATTAAAAATTAAAAAAAAAACATTATACATCTTTGATTTCAAAGGGGGTCCGCGACAAGAAAAAAATTACAAGGGATCCGTGAACAGGAATTTCGTGGGAATCCCTGTCATAAGATACCATTTAGGCCATCAGTGCAGAAATATTTTGAGTTGTACATGCGTGTGTGTGTACATCACAGAAAAAAAAATCATTGCATCGGTTATTTATGATGTATTCAACTGAATATTTCTAAGGAACAAAAAAAATTTTTTTGCAACTATTTCCATTTTCAATTTATTTCGTTATGGTGAATTTGTGTGGAAGTTATTTTACACAGCCAACCAATACACAAAATTGTTTATTTTTTATTTCGATGTGATAACTTGTCACAAGTTTCACAAACGAAGTACTGGAGCGTGATATTTCTTAAGTTCACTTGAGTATAATTTCAAAAGAAAAATATTCGTTTTACGAAACATTGAATTTCAATTTATTTTGCCATCGGAAAATTCTCCAAAATCTAAAATGTAAGGGACACCCTTAAGTGTGTATGGTGTCGTGAGTATGTGCTTATTTTCAAATGCCGTTTGTATGTTTATGTTCTCAATTGATTTGTTTCAATAGTTTACACTCCAATAATTCCGTTAATTAAAAAAGTAAAATAAAAACTACTCGTACATCTGATGAATTTGTAGCTTTTTTTACAAGATCTCTCTCCATCATTGAACTAATTGATTTAGTTGGGGGAGGTGTTTTGCTATTACGAGTACAAACCATGTTAAATAAAGGAATTAAAATCCTGTGCCAAGTAGAAAACCAAACAAATTTGCATTTAAATTAAAAAGCGATTTGATAGATAAAGCGCAGTCTGTAAAAGTTAATTTTTATTTTTTACACTCAAAAGTTGATTGTTTATTTGTTTCCACGAAACAGTCAATTGTAAGAAACGATTTGAAAAAGCGAAAATTAATGCATTTTATAAATAAATTATACAAACTTTTATATGTACAGGTAGATTGGATTTAAAACAAAAAATTTAAGCAAAAATAAATCTGTAACCGCAGGAAACGAATATAAGCGAAAAATTTCAAATTTAAATACATAAAACGCAGATGTTATCAACATCAATGAAATGGAAGTTTAATATTTGTATCGTTTTTTTAGCAAAATTAATATTTTACTTATTAGGTAAAGTTCTAGTTGTTTTTTCAAGCACATTGAAGTTAATTTTTGATGCACATACGTAGTTCCTAAGTACATTTCACTGTGGCTACTTCAGACCATCAGGGAACATTCACCCAATAATTTCTTAGAACAACTGAAAACAACAACAAACAATGTTATTCAGCAGGTGTTCATTTGCTTTTTGAAAAATTTTCTTGGCCTACTTTATTTGTAGTTTTGTGATTCTCAATGTTTTATTGAAAGTTTTTTCATTAGCATGTCAGATTTTTTCTTAATTGTGGTGGTAGTCTACCACAAAAAAACTTTCTCTAATTCGCATTCGTTTTGACACGCGTTAAACAAAAATAAGAGATTATAACAACTATTTATTATATAAAGCTGAGCAGACATCAGCTGACTAATTTTTTATAAAAATAATTTCATAAAATATCAGTTGCAATATTTCGCAACTCCTTTTTGCGACCTCGTCATGAGTGATATATGTTTGTATGTATGTATGTATGAATATAAGAAAAAAGTCAACAATTAACATGGACACATGTATGTATTTCAATTTGAACAAACAACAAAATTATGATACTGAAATTTTTTAAAAATAAAAAGTTATAACTTCCAATTATTTATAAAATTTTGTGCCGTATCCACTCAACTATTTCAAAAAAAAAGTTAAAAATATGTTTAAAACAAGTTGCATCAACTACAATATATAAAAATTAAAGTATTAAAAAATCTGAAATTAAAAAATTATTTGTGCAATTCACAAGCCTGTGGTATTGCTTAAAGTTGTATTTGAAAAAGAAAACTTGAACCGAAATGTTTCAAAACGAAACCGAGTAATTCGTAATTTGTTTTTGTTTTGAGATTGTTTTTTCCAACACACATTTAGACCATACAATAAGGCTTGTAAGCCGAGCAAATTTTAGCAAATCGAAAATACAAAAAAAAAGTTAATTTAGTAATAAAAATTTTTAATTTTTTTTGTTTCATGTTATTTTTAAACCTACTGATATCCTGTACCTATAATGCTTGCGTAAAAAAATAAATTCTGTGAAAATTAAACAAAAATGTATCTAAAACAAATCTGTACCAATATGGAATAAGTATGAAACATACCGAAGAATAAGCTAAGTTAAGCTTTTGTTCCATTTGAGATTATAAGTCGAAGAAATATAAGTAGCAAGTCATTGTGAAATCGCACAAAATAATTGAGATTGAGCCCAGAGGAACTTTTGTATGTAAAAATTGCACCGGTGTCATTAACTCAAAGTTAGATTATCTCAACTTTTTGCCACAGATACATATATTTTTCGACTTTGTTAGTGTCAATCAACTCTTTTCACAGCAGAGCTTTTTTATATTTCTTGCAGATTGGGGACAATATGCCGTCATTTACGAAGTGTGTTGTTTGTTATTTTACAAATCATTTCGTATGGAATTTTTGTAGCACACAATTATTTAGATTATAATAAAGACGTGGAGGTAGTCCCACGGCTAAAATCTATATAAGCACAGAAGGCTTAATTGTAAGAAAAGTAATCTACAACCCAAGTAGTTCCACAACAAGGACATTTGCGGAGGACCTTAACGAAGTTTGCCGCCGTTCACACAGAAATGTACAGAAATATTTTAAATTCATGTATTTGAATTACACTTAAGTTCCCAGGACAAACGAGCAAGGTGCTACCAATTTATACATTAATTTAAACAAAAGAAACCAAAATTAAAAAAAAAATAAATTAAAAAAATCTTACAGCCTTCAATTGATTTATTTCTTCCATATCGCCAGCAAAGGCTTTTATGTACTCCAAAGTGTTAACAGACGATGAAGACATTCTTCGCAATTTGTCTAGAAACAATAAAAGAAAAAAAGAACCAAAAGGAAAACAAAAACAAATACAAAATAAAGATTAACAAAAAATAAAACGAAAATAAGAAATAAATACCGAGTGAAGAAGTTGTGGCAGCGGGTACGGGAATGTGACTTGAAGAGTCCGTGATTTTGACCAAATGAGTTTCACTTGATCCTGTTGCTACTGCTGTAGTTGTCATTTCGTCAACTTTTGTTGTTATATTGTGACTATTGTTATTTGCTAAACTATTTTGGGCTAAAGCTGCACTTGCCGTAGCCGATGACGAGTGAACCTCTGTAGAATTTGCAACTGTTGTTGCACCACTCGTCGTTAAGGCCTGTAAGACAGCATTTGCATTAGAACTTCGTGCCGCTAAAACAGCACGTATCTTTGCAAATGCTGCCTGCAAGTCCAATTTATCGTCTGCCCAGTCGATGGACTGGACATCGGCTTCGGCGACCAAGAGTGCAGCTGTATGTTGGTTAGGAGTTTGCTGTTGTTGCTGCAGCAACTGCTGATGACTCACCCTTTTATGATTGTCCGGCAGGTTCAAATAGCACTCATTGTCGAAGCGGAATTGCGACTGGTGGTGGTGATGTGCATGTTTATTTAAAAAAAAAAAATATAAAATAAAATAAAATTGGACAAATACGCAGAAGTTTTAAAACGCATGTATGTTGGCGGTGAACGATTTTTATCAGCATTTTTAGTGACATACAATAGTACAGAATAGGGAGTGCAAAACAATTAAAGTTAAAAGTTTTTTTTTGGATTGTAACAGAGAGAGAAGGAAGAAAAAAGGAAATGTGTAAATTTTGCATTAAATATTTTATATTTTTTACAATAATATGTACAGAACAAATTTTTAACGAGGGGTTTGAAACAAAGAATATTGGTGATGAATGAATGTTGAATTTACAAAACAAATGATGAGTGAGTATTTACCTTATAACCTGGCCCGAGTCGATGCATTGCACAGATTTGTTGGGTGGTTAGAGCTTCACTGAATAAGTAAATTGCGGACATTTGGCCACAAAAGACACGTTCCTCATCCAGCTCCGGTGTAGCCCCAATGTAGCATTTGTCAAATGGCTTTAGGAAATCGGGGAAACAAAAATTGTATTCATATTTAATAACCTGATGAAAATCCACTTACATCGTTTGTGGAGACAAACCACGCCATTTCGGTACTGGACGCTAATTGTCCGTTAACTAGGCACTTTATTTCACTTTTTGTCCAGCGATTGTAAATGTACACAATTGCTATCATGTACCACTGTAAAAAAATATATATGTGTTGTATATATTAACGGCCGTAATCTCAAAAAAATTAATTTGTATTTCAAGTGAGCTTTAGTAAAAATTTGGAGCAGAAAACTTGTTTTTCTCAAAACCAATGTTTTGCTACATGTTTTCCCATAAATTTTTCTCATCAGCAAAACTCCTCAAATAAGTTTCTTTCCTCCAAAACATGACAAAATTTGGCACTAATGGCTGATCAAACATGGCACTAATACAGAATATTAATTTTTTAAGCCATTGCACAAACCACATTAGTTGTACATATTTATAAGTTGTTTATATGTAATTGTGTGAAAAATTTACTAATCTAACAGCCCTTTTCAAATACAATTAAAAGCTAACAGGCACTTTAACGGTAAGTTTTGTATGAAGAACTTGCCGATGAAGTTCATCTTAATCATACATTGTGAAAAGGGACGTAAATAATAAGGTTTGCTTTTACAACAGTATTGCCATTGTCGTTTATTATTTACTCATTATGCACGTGGCTTATTTTTTATTTTTTACTTGGATTTTTATTTTTATCCTTATCCTTACTAATATTATAAATGTGAAAGTGAGTTTGTTTGTTTGTTTGCAACGCTTTCGCGCAAACAACGCTAAACCGATTTTAAAACTTATTTCACCATTAGCAGCGTTAAATATACGATATTTTTTATCCGGTTCAGAACCGGTTTTTTTATATATGGTACGGATTTTTGTCCGAAATACACATTAGTGGGCTGGTTAGAGTAATTTTCGTTTCGGGTTTGATTGTTTAACCAGTTTTATGTCATGACCCGGGTAAAAGCTAGTATCTTTATAAACTGTAGAAAATTAAACATCTGTATGTATATTTCATCCAATATACATTTCTAAATTTATTATTTTTTATTAATTACTTGTTATTATTATTTATACACCTTTATTGAAATTAGTAATACATTCGAAAACGTGAATAGTCAGTCCTCCATATAATTAGAAAACAATTTGTTCATCACGGATTTAGTTGGGTTTAGGATTTTAAATGAATGACTTTTGTTTTTATTTAAATAATATTATGTAAAAATTGACATACCTTTCTTGGCTGGAATTCGTATTTGACACAGTGTTGAAATCCTTTGCCTTTAATTTTCATTGAGGTAAGTACGAGGCAATTACCGACAAAGTGAGCAGTATATCCAACTCCTTTTGATGTCTTAAAACTGTTAAGAATACCGAAATGTTCTTTCGTTAATTTATTAATATCTATTATCGTTTTATTAAAATACGAATGTGCAATTTATTTTAAATGAATTGAAAATAATTTGCGACATTGTTTTCAGTTTTTTTGCTTTTGCTCTGACGACTGAGAATGAACTTGTAAGCACGATTTTTGCTTCTTTTACTGAAAAACTTGAAATAATCTCACATCTCACAAATACATCTCCATATAAAATTAAATGAATCTAATTACTTCTCTATACGAGTACACCCAGAAAAAAGATTGGTTGAAAAATTATTAGGCCGATAAAACATTAGTTGCATCAACTATATTTTGACTTACGCTATAAATTTTCTATGAATCCAAAAAACAATCCATGTTCATTAACATGAGAGCTAAATTGTAATAATGATATGATTATGATAATTCTTAAATTGATTAGATCAACCGATCGAATGCTTTTATCATGACTAAATAACGGATATGATGAAACAATCGAATAAAATATTATGGGCCACACACTTACATTTGAAACAACAACAAACTATGAAAATTTGTTTTTGTTTGGATGTAAGTGTGCGACAAGTCGAACGTTGTCGACATCGTGAAATTGGCCCTTTTTAATGGTTGTTGAGATTGAATGATAGTTAAATGTAATGAGCGGTTTGATAACAGCACCATTAAAAGATTCTCAGCTGAGCTCTGTGATGTTGCAAAAACTCGATTGGCAAAAAATTCGGTTCTAAATCTGTTTTCTCAACGTGAACGCCGACAAAAATAATGTTACGAAACGAACCGTGTAAATAAGAGCACATCTCATCTCATCTCATGGAGTTTAAGACCGCTGTTGTCGTCTATTATAATATATGAACATAATTTTTCTTTACGTCGTTGTTTGTTGGAGTAAGTCGAATCATAACATTTCAGAGCAACTTAAGTATCGGAAAAAATGCCTTAGTACCGCTCTAGGTAAGCGATCAATGCGTACGTATGAAACTGTTTTCGTACACGGTTCTTTCCGGTCCATTTCGTACACTATTTCAAATTTCTAATGGAGTTATCTTTTGTAAGAAAAAATGTTATACAAAATTATTCAACAACTACTCGCATTATCTTGAAGCTTAAATTGATAAAAACTAAATCAAATTATTGATTGTACATAGAATAAAACAATAAATATATTACAAGTAACTACATATGTAGTATATATTTAAAGATTCCAAAATAAACTTCAAATCGACAAGAGATCCATTAAATGGATACTCGCAAACAAAAATTCTCTAACTTAAAGCAACACAGACATTTTTTATCAGCTAATTGAATCAATTCATTAATTTTTTTATTTTTAATATAAGAGATATAAAGAAAAACTTACCAATAGAGGTAGGGTTTCTCACGTTCAATATTCACGGAGTTAATTGGATCCAAACGAAACCAAGTGGTAAAAGTAAACCCGTTTTCATATGGCCATTTCGCCAGCGGTGGCAGAACCATTGCCTGCAAACAATAAAACACCAAAATAATTAAATAAGTCAACAAAAAATTAATTTGGTAAATTTAAATCTTTGTAATCTAACACAAACACCTATAAACGTTCATATTCCATTTATATGTTCACTTACTTATTGTACTATACATTGATTAACAAGTGTTAGTGTAAGTGTAAGTGGTAAGCATACCTACGAGTATATAGATAACTTACGGATCCTTTACGTCCGGGAAAACTAAAAAATACATCCGGACCATTACGATGAGGCATCTGTCTTAAGACATTTAACAATTTCGCTGAATGACGCGGCCATTTCCCATTTACAGCCTTCATGGTGCCAAACAACAGTTTCAATTCTTTCACTGTAATACTGTAACTGGCCAAAACTCCCAACATCTCAATAAGAAGATCTGAAAGCAAATAAAAAACAAAGAAAAACGTCAATGCTTAACTTCAAGTGGTCTTAAGTTCTTAAAGATAAAAATTGTAAATATGACCTACAAACGTTAACACACACATAAGAACATGCATATGTATGTTAGGATGTATGTATGTATATACATATTTATGTAGTATATACCTTAGCATTTATTTCTTAATTTGGGAATGAACGAACGTTTTTACGAGTATTTCTCGTTCGTGTTCACTTTTATCAGTTTTCTCACGTTTAAATACTTTTTTTTAAATCGGAAGCTTGTATCAATTTCATTTGGCATTGGTTTCCACGCCACGCAACTTCTACTTTCCTCACCAATATTCTACCAACTTTTGTCTATAAGATCTTGCCTTAATACAAAAGAATTTTATACGTTTTTTTGCCAGTTTAATTTTTATGAACATCCCGTCAGTGAATGAATTTGCTTTGAGACGCCTTCCATTGCTTTTTTTCTTCTCAGTTTTATCATGCATCTTCCAACGTTGATTGTGTGCTCATTAGGCTTTATTAATTGTGCACGTGTTGACTGCATAATGAATTTATATACATGAGTTAAAAAATAGAAAAGGAATCACACAGTTGAGCGAACAATCTGTCTTCTAGTATTAAAGAAACAGTTGGAATTACTATTTAAAACACAGACATTCTACACACACAGCCATTCGACAGAGAGTGAGAAGTCTTGTAAGCAACTTAGATTCTTCGAAAGAAAAAGATTAACATCTATGAAACATATTCAAAATACTATTTTTTTAATACTAAAAATTCAATTATTTCACTTTAATTCGATTTCACACGGCCTGTATGTTAGATCTGATATCGGATATTGCAAGACAAACAGTGAATTGCGCTACGAATCGTTTCCTCATCCGCGCTTTTTCCCCCAGAATTAGCCTCGACTGACTACTTTTTGTTCCCAAACCTAAATAAATGGCCCGGCGGAAAGAGGCTTGGCTCCAATGATGACATCATCTCACAAACAAATACTTATTTTCACGACCTCGTTAAACCTTATATGTTTGAAGGAATAAAAAAGAGACTAACGTAAGCTAGAAAACGCACAATTTAAAGATGTTCAATTTCCACATCCGAAAGCGCTTTGCGATTGATTTGTCGACTTTGGACTTTGTTCATTGGACGTTAGGTTTGCAGAAACATTTAGGATTTTTTAAGATCTTATTACTAGAAATCTAGCTTTTTAAAATCGCGTATGTTTCAGCACACCCTCGTACGTTAAAAGATAAAATGCTTTTTTTTTAGCAAAAAAAGTGTGTTTCATTAAAAAATTCACGGACTTACTTATTCTCTGATAATAACAATTAAATGGAATTAATAGAAATATTTAGCAAAAAAAAATCGTGTCAATATCCCATACACATGGTGGTGGTTTATATTGCACAAGGGACATTGAAGACGGTGAAATGGTAATGGTGAATATTCTGACGAATAAATGCACTTAAATTTAACTGATCAAAGTGAACGTTGTTACAATATCCATGGTATTGGCTGTTTTATGCTTAAAATCAATGACCATCTGACAGCAGATACTACATAAATATCCACTCATTTTCCTGCTGTGATGCAGAGGGAGGAATTGACTTGTGGTTATAATTTTCCATTGGAAGATGGAAAATATCCTGCTCGTGTCTTAATGGAATAGCAATCATATATTTTACACTATGTTTTACATACCAACTCCTAAAGATCACACTTCTTTTTACAATAAGTTCACTATTTATGGGAAAAATCTTATGAGCATTGATTTAGCTCATGTTCATCACTTAAGAACTTTATAGCTGAGAATTTATGCTAAGCAGTTGTGACTGTATCAAACGATTGTATATCGTGTAATCCAGAAGTCAAAATAAAATATTTATCGTTTTAAGGAACAGAATTTGTAAATTCAAACAAAGTGCTGTGGTAGAGGTCTTACCGATTCTCAAATATTTGTTGAATTCGTCAAGAAGTTGGCGCTTATTTTTTCTTCTTCTCCCTAAATAATTACATTTTATCTCTATTAGTTTTTCAATTAACCAAACCAAAAATGCTTTTGCTGTTTGAACAATTTACTATTCGTTGTCGATTTAAACTCATCGGCTTCTAAATAATCCCTTTATTCTGTAAAAACAAATTATCAAAAAAGTTTTGGCTCGTCTACTCGCTCTCAAAAATAATTTCACGCTATTGACAGTCTATTTTTGTTCTCTGAGGTCTATAACGAGTAGACAACCGCAAATGTATTATTACAATAGGTACATTCAGAACAACTATATTAATGGTAGAAGTTGTCGTATCGTTTAAATCTGGAAGTTAGTTAGTAAATATGTGAGGCTGGAAGCGAACGTGACCGCTGTTATTGTATTTATCGTTGCTTTATACATGTGTGTGTATGTATGTGAGAGAGAAGTTAACGTTTGCTCCATAAAAATCAATTTTCTGTAGATTTCTACCTCACGTACGTTACGATACATATTAAATAAACCGCAACATGTTTCATTTGTGTTACAGATTTTGTCAGCTGATTCGTAAACTCACGATACGAATCGACTAAAGGTTGTGTGCTGCTGGTTTAAGTCATCGGTTTCTAAATAATCCCTGTTATTCTGTAACTACCTGTCGACGTCATCACAATACATATAATATGAAAAATTGTTGGCTTTTCTGCTCGCTCTCAGTAACAATTTTATGCTATTGACAGGCTATGCTTGTTCTGTAACGGCTGGCAAATAGCATGAGTCAGTCAAGAGCAGTCAATTGTTTCCTATAACGAGTAGACAACCGCCAATTTTTTTGTACTGCATTGACGTGACGTCGACAGATAGTTACAGAATAAGCGGGAATATAAAAAAGTAACAGACTTTAGTAGTTCATTTATTTAAATATGTAATCAGTTTTGGTTTCCTTTGCTCTAATCAATATTTTGCAGATGTTGTTGACAGCCAATTTAATTAATTTTGCCATATTTTCCTTTATAACAGTCAAATGTTTCAGGCACTCAACAACACTCAACATGAAATCTTGTTCGTCTATAATTTCATATTCGTCAAAAACTCCTCTGGCAGAAGCATATGAAAACTTCTATTTAGGAAATCTATTGCTGTTCACTGCTGTGAACAAAAGACATTTGTGTCAAGCATCAATAAAGAAATTATATCAAATTACCATAATCTACTTTGCAAAGTGCTACACGTATGATATGGTCGTCATACATGCACATAGATAAGCATACATACATACATATGTATAATATAATATGGTACTCGTATTGTACACAAATTCAAATGTATGTATGTACATTTATGCGTATGTGAGAGAAATATTCATGAATATATGTAAATAAAGGAGTATGAAATTTAACTAATTTTGCTAAATAACAAAGCAGGAATTTATGGTTTATATTAAACTACTTCAACGTGGATATATATTTGCGAGTGTGCATGTGTACGTGTGTTGTGTACAAGTACCCAGCAGGAAATGTCAGTAGTAAAACTGTACTGATTATACACCAGACTAAGTATCTACATAGTTCTAATGGGACGGACAACACGATGACACATATTTTTCTCTTTTGGATTTAAAAATTTATAAACATATCATTATAATTTGCAAAGATACACGGATTGCTATGTGTTTTACCAAATAGTAAAGGAATAAAAATTAAAAAACTTACTTTAGTACAACTTTTATGCGGGTATATAAAACGCTTCTCAAAATTTTACCATTTTTAGAAAATCTGCTCACTTTGCCACATTTTAGACTGGGTGTGTAAAAACTAAAAGCCAGATTAATTATACAAAACGTATATAATATATTTCGTAGCGAATTTAGAAAGAAATAACTTAGAATTTTGTAGAAAAATTTACTATATTCGTCCAATGCTGGAAGTACCGTACGTGCATTAATCAATTCAAAATTTCAACTACAGTTATTTTTTATGTGTAAAATTTTTAGTTTTGTAAAATTTTTTTACAAAATCATTCAACACTTACACCCATATTCATAAAATTTAGAATTAATTTAAAATTTATTTTATTTCAAATGTTTCATACAAAGTTTTCCTAAAATGGATTTCAAATTCGTTTTATTTTTTTATGAGTATGGGCGTTTAGGTCTATTTCTGTAAAAATGTAGCACTTTTTCACTCATTTCAAAGTCTGAACTTTGATTTATTTCAAGGCTACATGAATTCAGATAACTGAAAAATTTCTTCTGAATCTTCTGGATTGTTTTAAAAAATTATGAAATATTTTTTTCAAAATTTTGGCCATGCTATTAACGGAGATATTTACGAAATCGGGAAAAAACTCGAGGCCTAAACTCAAAAAAAAATCGCCTCGAAATATCTTTGAAAATATCAAAGATATGTTGAAAATGTTTGCTTGTTTTTTTTGGTTAAGCAACGTCGATACGCATTTCGTTCCTGCTCATGGAACTCGTCAGTAGACTTTAACCCAAAAGATTTTGAAATTAGCTATAAAACTTTGTGTGTTTATAATAAGACTCTCAATACGTTATTGAGAATTACAATATATAAACATAATAATTTTTGACTTTTTGCCCACATTTCCTTTGAAGACGAGAAATTGCATCTGAACTCTGTACCTGAATTAATGTCGAACAAAAGTTTACAGATCGATATAAAAGAATTAAATCATTTATTAGAAGAATCATAAAAATAATCATAAAAAATAATACATTTTTGCAACGCCGAATGATGGTTACGAGTGTTAATGCTTAAAATTACAGTAAAATATGGATCTAACTATTTCGGAACAGGAGACATTCGTACAGTGTCGAGTCTTGCCCTCCGATTGGTTTCAAAGTTTGATAGTTTATACACTTTCACTTATACACCGTTATTCCAGTTGTCGACTTCGAAGTCACTTTAACACAATACCAAAAAATTGGGGATTTTTTACTCGCTCTCGAGAACAATTTTGTGCTACTGACAATCTAGTTCCTTTCCATGAGGTCTAAAAATAGCATAAACCTGCCAAGAGGAGTCAGTTTTTTTCGACAACGGTTACACAAGCCCCAATTCTTTGGTATTGTGTTAAAGTGACGTCGATGTCGACAACTGGAATTCTAAAGTACATTCACCAACATCAATCAATCATATATTGCACCCTACATTACTTGAGATGGTAAACATGGTGTATATTTCCTAATATATTACATATGAGAAATTTTTGAGGTTTCCTAACAAGAACGTTCCAACATTCCGAATTTTATTTACATATTTGTGCCAAGTGAATACTGCATATTACAAAATGAGTTAGAAGCATTTGTAAGATTTTTATCTTGAGCCATCACACAGAGAATATATTTTCACTGGGTAATTTGCTAAGAAGAGGGGCGTTTGTAAACGAAGACGTCAAGTCATTAACACCACCTGCTTAATTGTCTTTTGTTGCTGGTTAGATTGACATGTTGACATGTTTGTATAATTTTCAGTCAACGTGACTGTATGTATGTCTGTCTGTATGTTGTATGACTGCATGTGAGTGTATGCACAGGAATATGAATTCGATAAAACTAAGAAAATTCTTACAAAAGTTAATACAATACACACACAAATTTTTGCAAGTGAACTTTCGAACTAATTTCCCATTAGATTATGTACTATACTACTCCCTTACATACATACACATATGCAAACTTATACTTCGCATATGTACGTATGCTCCCATGTACATACATACATATGTATGTCGTTCTGTTCAAAGTTGGTTAATTATATCCTTTTTGTTTTATTAGTTTATGTTTTCGTCACCTTAATGTGGGTACGTATTTGTTTGTATGCGACTCGACTTAAGTTCACGACCCTTTATGAACATTTAACACTCACTTGAAAATACACACTCCGCTTGAAATACGAGCAGTAGTAGTACATGAAAGATGGATAATGTTTTAAGTTGTTGCGTGGATTTGTCAATTGAGAGTTTATTGTGTAAATAAATTGAGTTTGAGTGTCATGGTCCTTTTGCTTTCCTCTTTCTTTTTATTTGTGTATTCGTGTGTCACGTTTAGATGACGTGCTTCTAGGACACAAAGGATTCTTTCTTCACTATGTAAGGAGAGCATATTCATCTTTATAAATTGCAAACACACTCGCACAAGTACAAGAACATATTTTGAACATGGAATACATACACTTTGTTGTGTGTTAAAAATTATAACTTTGACTTGACATTGTTTAATAATCTAACATAACATAACAAATTTGCAACATTTGTTTTTACTTTACCAAACCCATTATTTCTTTATAATCGAACTT
The DNA here is from genome assembly GCA_936439885.1 of Nowickia ferox. Taxonomy (NCBI): domain Eukaryota; kingdom Metazoa; phylum Arthropoda; class Insecta; order Diptera; family Tachinidae; genus Nowickia; species Nowickia ferox. The sequence continues at coordinate 116,227,761 of OW387025.1, forward strand.
GTACTGGCAACGGGAAGTTAATAAAACAATAAAATAAGCTATTTGATCAGATTGATAAAATCGTATTGAATTTGAAAGAAAATTAGTAATGACTTACCAACTTACTTTTCCACACAAACTACCTACCGTCTGCATTACTTTACAGCATTTATAAAACGATAATAGTAAAGAAAAAAAAACAAAATAATTTATTCTCTGCGTCGTGTAGTAGTAGAGCGTGTGCTTATCATGGCGATAGTTATATGCTCGCATCCTGTAGAAAGCATGTTTGTTTTCTTTAAATTTGTAAGTGATTTGGCCAGTGATTAAAACATTTGACTTCTATCATAGAAAGCTTGCGTTTGATTTTTATTGCGGTTTGTGTATTCAATGACTTCTAAGTTTTGACAACTCGAATTTATTACTCGTAATCCAAGCTTGTAAGCACTTACCTGCAATGACTTCGCCATCATTAAATCATGATTTAAAGCGACAAAGTACAAATAGTGTGAAGTTATTCATATCTTTATTAATGTTGGGTTCTCAATCGCAACTATTCCTACTGGGTCATTCGCAAAAGTAAAATTGCTTTTTTACAAAAAAAAAATAAAATATTATTATCAAATGCATTTAAACATGCAGCCACAAAAAAATATGTACATATGCGACAAGCATTAAAACTCTATGTAGCTGTTTTGTGAACCATGTTTCCATGTTTAAACACATTACAAAATTTGTTATTGAAGAGTTTTAGGTTTTGTAATCTTTGACTTGAGTCTCACTTGTTTTTACGTATTACGTTAATAAGAAAAATTTATTATTTAAATTGACGTCAATAAATTTATAATTAAACTTAATAAATCCATAATGGTTGATTTTTTTTTTTTTTTTTTTTTTGTAATTAAACAAGAATCGTCGTATTTGGCATTGTACTAAAGGACAAAAAAAGGATTTTGTCCTCAATAATTAGCAATTTAACTCATTGCTTTGCCATCAAAATTTTTGCTGGGAATATATATATATATATATATATATTTAGGTGTATGTACATTTATCTTACCTGCTACCACAGTTTCTGATCGTTGAAGTCTTACAAGGACATGTTCTATAAGTCCAACATCTGTGCAGGCTTGTAAATTTCGCACGCTTTTCCGCAAAATTGCAATGAACACACTCCATATTTCCGCCTAAAAATATATAAAAAATATACTTGGTTTCAATCATAGTTATAAAAGATGAAAAATATTTTTGTAAACAAAATTAAAAAGTTGTGTACCATTAACATAATAGAAATGGAGACATATTTTATTAATTACAGTCACTCACACACATTTTGAGGATTCTCCTTTTAACTATCTATATACAGAAGTTATTTTAACATTCAAGTTGACAAAATCTCCCAATATTTATTTTTATTTTTATTAAAAGTCAGATTTGTTCCAAAAAATCTATCCCGAAATTTTTACACAGTCTGATCTTTAATTACAACTTTATAAGAGTAATCAAAGTGTTTCAATACGAATGGAGGTCTTCGATATCGCAGTTGTGGTCCAATGAGGAATGCCTTCTCTATCACACACGATGAATGTTTCCATTAGTAGATGGAGGAGAACAGGCTAAATAAATTTTTAAAGACAGCTGGACCAAACAAATTAGATAAAAGAAACAACAACAATTATTCTGCTGCAGTGCACATGCCTAATTGCTAAAGCATATACAGTCGGCTCTCGGTAATCTGAAATTTAAGGGACCAGAGAAAGAGTTCAAATACGCAACACCTCATATTAACAACAGTTCAAATTATAACGATGGAGAATGTAGAAAATATTCAAATTAACTAAAGTTTGATTAAAAATTTCAATTTTGTTTTAAATTTTTCCAAATTCACAAATATAAATATGTAATTACATAATCATAATGAAAAAGTTTGCAATTTTCTGTTGAGTGGGCGACTTCAATCTATTTTTGTCGAATGAATTTTCATTTTTGATGCCTTAAAAGAGCCATAATAAATAATAAATTTTAAAATTCAACTTCACGTATTGAATCATGCGTACTGATCATGAATCCAAACAACAAGTTTGCGCACTCAGCCCTACAAAAAAAATTTCTCTGCGCATCTACGTCAATATAGAATACACATGTGTGTTTGTTGTAAAAAGTGTGTGAGAGAACGAGAGAGAGCACATTCCACAAACAAATGTATGTACTTTGTTTACAACAAAATTCTATGCCTACGTCACAAGCAGAAAATAAAATAACGGAATGCGCAATCTTATTTTCTTCTTTTCTCGTATGTATTTTTGATAACAATTAATAGTAAATTAATTGAATTAATTAAAAAATTCGACATTGTGGGAAGAGAGGGAGTAAGATTAAACACGATCCTAATAAGAAATCAGAAAATGTGCAAACATGTTATACTGTTGCGCTTAAACTGTCTGTTATCTAATATCTGAACAAATAAATTATATTATCGCTGAATATATGTATCTGATCGTAAAATGTGACAATGTGTGTGTAAAATAATTATACGTGATATTTTGGATGTTTCGAACTAATTGCGCTATTTAATTCCACCCATTTTAGGTGAAACAAATGATTTTTTGCACCTTAATCCGTATTGCGACTCTGCACCGCAAATAGAAAAATATATTAAGACCTGAGAAGCAAATGCATAATAATTTTTACAATCATCCCTCAACTTAATTTTTAAATTTCATGTCCATAATTGTTTAATCCTTAATCTGCGAGTTCAGTTTTATTTTATTTTTTTCACTTTTAGAATTTTTATGACAATTCTTTCAACAAGTTTAAGTATGTCGTTGGCATTTTTAGTGTTGTAAGTAGACCTGCAAAATAAGCACAAACAAAAGTATGTACATACATATGTACAAGTGTGTATGAGTGTGTGTACTCGTATATCGAATAAGCATAGGATTTACTCTCTGTTGTATATTTTAAACTTACTGGCACAATGTTTGAGGTACATTTTAGTATTTACATCAAACTTATGTGTATGAGTACTTCCATGAGTACGTGCATATGTTTGTATGTGTTCACATTGTTGTAGTTCTCAAATAGCACTTTCGGTGGTTATTGTTGAAACTGGTTTTGACAGGAATTTAGGTCGCAGTGCACAGCATTAAAGTCATCAGAGAACTTTTTTAGTTTCAATTTATTTATTTGTACGTAGGAAATCATAGAATTTTTAAATTTAAGCACATAGACTTTTTCTCCTCCTCTATATCTTTTTCTGACGTGTAAAAACTTTTTAATCTCTTTCTACATAAACAGATGTATTGAAAATATTTCGAAAAAGTACGCAAAAATACCAAAGTAGTTTTGTCAGACGTTGAATCTAAAGTATTAACATGAAGAATTTTTGTTTGTATGAAGAATAAAGAGATTCAAAACCCAAAAGAATGTTTGTTGTATTTAAACATTTTGTTTGCGGTTTTTTAGCTTTTTATTTTTATGTGTGTAATTCTCATAACATTTTGGAAGTTTATAAGCAATTCTCACTTTTTATTTTAGTAATTTGCCAAAAAGTTGGCCCTAAAATGTGTGAAATTTATAGCCAGTTTTTAGGATTTAAAATTTGATAGGAAAAAGACTTGGCGGCAAATTACAGCATTCGATATCGATCGAAAAGTTCTATACAGACAATTGAAATTGTATGAAAATTGGTTCGATATGGAATGCCGCAATTCAATATCTGTTTCGGTATTCTAGTCAAATTGACAGATAATAGTTGATATGAAGGAAGTGAAGCACATAGGGAGTTCATGAAAAATTTACTCATTTATGATGATATGTCCCATACACATAAAAGACTAATTCATCACTAGATTTTGCCAAAATATCATGATACATCAATGTTTTTCCGCACATTGTGTTAAACAATTATTACGCTGCACAAGTGAAAAACTGCTGACAGTCAAATTTTACAATGCGTAACCGTTCTTCATGGACCTAAAAACATATGTTTTTTTTTGTACAGCATTAATTTAGATTTAAGCTAAATCAGCTGTTTTTATTGTGGTAACGAAATATTGCGAGATGTCGAGAAGTAGATATCTGTAGATTAAAAAAAAATAGTTTAACTGAAATCTAAAAAATTTCAAATTCATTCAGCTATAATTGCAATGTATATGTGTCAGTTCAGGAGAAAAGTGCTAAAATATTATTATTTATTATTTTATTGAAATTTTTTGAAAACACCACTTTTAAACTTTTCATTTAAATAAAACACGCGAAGTTCTTGATTTCATATCAACTATTATCTATGGTCGTTTCCACGGCTGACCTGATATAGTCTGTTTTTTTTTAAGATGTCTGCTTATTATAAGTTAAAAGTGAACAATAATTTAAAGTATGAAACAACTTTAAAATATTCAAATATTCCATAAATTATTCTAAAAATATTTAAATTTTCTAAGTTAAAGTATTATTTATTATTTATTTTAGCAGTAATATTTGCTCTTCATTGCTGTTCCATTTCAAAAATTTCCCCACATACACAGTAGAAATTATTCTAAAAGAAATTTCGAACACACGTTTATTTGAAATAAAATTTAGTTTCAGTAAATTGCTTGTTCCAATTTTATTTTATACAAAAAAAAATATGTATTTACTAAAAAATTTTAATTCATACAAAGAAAATTTATTTGTTTTTTAATTTCAGTAAAAATTTTGTTTGAAGGAAACAATTTTTTAATTGACAAATTAGAGTTTGTTTTTCAAACAAATTATTACAAATTTTTGCATTTGAACTTTCAAATTTCTTTGCAGGACCTGAATTGAGCAAATTATATTTGATTCAGAGAATTTTTAATTGGAAATTAAGTTTGTTCTGTATGCCCTGTCACCACGTATTTGCTATTTGCTATTTTCCTTCAACCTGATGATACTTTTTTACATGCTTTCGGGGTTAAAATATTTTAATAAAGAATATATGTTCAAGAAAATGAATGAATGAATGGATCATCACATTAATGTCTTTGGTATAAACACTATTTTGAATTTTAAAGTTCATCTTATTAATCGTATGGATGATATAAATTAAAATTTATTGACCAAAAAAACATTAACTTTTATTGGAACAATTTGCACTTGAATAATTGATAACTCTAGCCAAAACAGGGCAGTTAAATCAAATATTTCTCCCATATACAATATAGACCATCGAAGCCCACTGCCTATGGAAGCATACAAATTTTTTTTTCTTCTAAACTGCCTATAAATAAGTTTGAATGGATGTGGACAGGGATAATAATCGATATATGTACATACATATGTACACAGTATAAGCAAGTCATATTATAATGATATTTGTTTATGCGATACTGACAACACACATTTGTAAGCCAACATGGGGTGGCTCAATGAGCCAACGAGTTGATATGGAGACGTATTTATGTATGTGCATGGATGTACGTTTGCTTAACCGTTCGTTGTAGGAATCAGTCATGCCGTTTGATTAAAATTTTGAAATTTTTTATTCGTGATAACAAATAGAGCATCATTTGTGCAATAGTATCCATTTTCTAATTGAATACAAGAAATAACTTGCTGCCTCTAATAAACGTTTTATTTTTACATCGCATTTCGGTTTGTAACATTGAAAAAATAGTCTCAAAATTATTGACATCAGTAATGAACGAAACAGTATATTTTACTTTTGTATTATTTACTCGGAATTCAGTTTTTACGTCTTTTTGCGACAGCCTCTGAAAAAGTTCAATGCCGAACTCAAGCGCATTTAAAGAGGTTATTTACTACTTCCGTTCCTTTTGATAATTAACAGCCGTGTCACAGGTTCCGTTCTGAATGATTTTGTATTTCCGTACATTCACTATTCCGTTCGAATTTAATTTCGGTGCTTCAGATTCTGATCGTGTTTTTAACAATCCGAAATTTTTTTTGTTTTATGTCACAAGTGTGGCAATATAATTTTATAGTACAGCATAATGTGGCATAAGTTTAGGCGTTTTCAATTTTTGTTTAGTGTGTGAATTACGTTTCCGAACGGAATTGAGATCTGTGACATGGCTGGTTATAATCATAAGAAATTGTTATTATTCTTTTTTTAATTTCATTAAAGGGGTGGCTTTTCACAGATAAAACACAAATACCTAAACAATGTATTTGGGAAAAAATTTCAAACCGTAACTTTCTACGAATAATATAACGTTTTTTTGTTCTTAAAGAAAATCGTAACTGTCTCAAACAGTTTCCTGGCAACACTGGTACAAAATGTATTCAATATTAACTGAGTGCAAAGGAGGACATTGATCTGTCGTTTCACATTAAAAAATATTTGAAGAAATTTATTCATACGTGTTGAATTTGATTTTAGTAATTTAATATTCCATTTTACAATACGGATAGTTTACGCAAACTTATCCAGATGCATACAAATGTATGTGTGCGAGTGCGGATGTGTGATGTAAACTGAGCAGGAGGGAAGAACCAAATAGCAACACTTTTTATGGAATTAAATAAATTAGATTTATTTAATATAAATATCTTTAGGAATTTTAGTAATGGATAGTAGCTTTTGATGGTATACCAGTATGTACGCACCTATTACTAAGAGGTCATGAGTACTTTCAAGTGAAAATTTATATTTATGAAAATCAGACCTTCTGAAAGCATCACTGTGGGGAAGGTGTTGGATTTCATTGCATACAGGTAAATATTCGCAAAAAGAAGTAAGAATAAAAGTCCTTATCATTTTACATAGCAATTGTCATTTATTGTATTATGTTTGTGAGCACGTAGATGAAATCATTGATATATATATATTATAAAATAAAATATAATTACATATTTATGTGCTGTTACTTGGTTCTCTATTAAGTGGACTCGTAACGACCTTAGCACTTGTTTATTCCCAAAAAGTGGATGCTATATTCGTAAAACATTTAGGACAGCATGCACAACATGACGAAGTTTATGTTTTTTGTGATTAATATACATACATACATATCGTACATTTTTTGTTAAGCGTCCTTTTTGCTTTCACCGAATGCTCTTCGTCTTCTTCCTAAATCATAACTGAAAGCAACTTTGGTGTAACATTACCAACCACAAAAAGGGCAAAATGTCTGCTACGTAATTTAACAAGCTGACCCTATTCTGGCAAAATTTAAAAGGTTTTAACCCAAATTATGAGACATAATAAATGTAATATAAGTATTTTCTCTCAAATGGCATATCCTTTTTTATACAGACTTTCAACTTATTATTATTTATGCTATTAAATTCACTACCACCACGGCACTTGTGTTTCTGAAATATCGATTGTGTTTCAAATACTTTGTGTACTTGAAAATGAATGATACATATTTGTAATGTTCACACCCTTGCAAGTTGAGGTTCAAAATCTGCATTTCACTTTATATGTTAATGTGTTTGTTTTGTAAAATGGAATTTCTTTTGCTTTTTATTTTAATGTGTTGGCTAAAATGGATTAATGGAAAAAGAGACGAAAGTTAGAAACTGCTTATAAATGGAGAATCTAAATTCCATTTAAACACTTAAAATATTTAAAATTTACCATTCTAGTTCCCAGTCTCTTTTCATAATATAAAGCGAAAAGTATTTTGCAAAACATGCCAAAGTAAGAAACATTTGATTAAATAAAAAAAATTGCAACAACTGATTGTTATCTTAATCGAATAGAAGTTGCAAAATTGTCGTTTATATTGATGGCTTTCTTTATATTCGGACGGGCTTACATTAAAAAAAAATTATCGTGATTTCCTCAGAGACGCCCACCTTAATCTTGCATATCTATGTGTACGCATACACATATCTGATATACATTTGTGTATGTGTATGTATTATGTACATATGTGTACATTTTTAGCATCACTTAGTGTATTATCTATATTATGGCATTTCTTCTTCTTCAAAGTCCTTAGTGAAAAAAAAAATATTAGCAGGAAGTGCTGAACAATTTTAGGCCGTTTGATTTCTTAAGTGGTATCGCTAAATAAATTCTTTGACTTAAAATAAGTCAATTCAAAGAAATAAAAAATAAGAATAATAATAATAAATAATAAGAAATAATACGAGAGCAAGTTGATAATTCCGTGACTTTCGGCGTAAAAAAATTTTCAGCAAAAATCGCATTTATTTCAAACTCGATGGCTTATATTTACAGAAGAATAAAATGTATTTGATACCTATCTATTTTAAGAAAAATGTTTATGAAAGATTTTAAATAACATAAATTTGAGGCTATCAGCGCAAAAGTGGTGTAACCCCAACCTATTTAATTACTTAATTGCTCTATTTAATTAATAATAATATTAATAATACTTTGCTATATTATGTTCTGTTCTGCATTTTCTTTTGAATACATTTGATAGTTAGTAATATGAAGAATGTATTTATCACCTGAACAGCAAACAAACAAAAAAACGATGTGGTTTACACCACTTTTGCGTTGATGGCCTCATTCGTAGCTCATTTTATGAATATGAGGAGGGGGAAGGATGGAATATTTATATTTATGTGGTAATAAGGAATAAGCGCATAAGTCGACTTGAGCAAAGCTGTGCTTCCAGAAGTTTGAATTTACCACTAAGAGATTAAACGGCTCTAACGCAAGATTCTACTTTCGTGTGAACCTCTCTTCGCATATGAGTATGTGGGATTTTTGCCACTTCAAATTTCATCTGGGACATAATAGAGAATAATAAAGCTAACTTTTCTCAAGTCGGTTTAAGCGATTATTGCTTACTGATATAGATTTATTCCAGTGTCCTTCTAGTCCCCAAAATTGGCATTTGTTTCAAATCTCTGGATACTATACTAGATCGGGTAGCTGTTCGTAGCCCAATTCATAGATTTTTTCCACAAGTGTGCAGCCGCGCACTGTTCTGATGGAAAAACACTTTTTTTTGCTAGATGAAGTCGTTTTTGCTTAAATCAATAACATTCCTTTTCAAGGTGACAGATATGAATGACACCTTTGGTCATAGCCTTGTTGGCCGAAAAGCCACCTTAGTATTTTTTTCATTTGGTTTCCCGTGTTACTGCCAAACATGGCTTTCAAGTGACACACGGTTGAACTTGTGGGCGCCCCTGTGGCTGAGTGGTAGCGATGCTAGTCTCTCAGTCCAGAGGTCGTGGGTTCCATTCACGCCATAGACCCTGGGTGTTTTCCGCAGACAAGTTATAAAAAAATGTGAGGAAAGGCATCACCCTACAAGCGGATAGCTTTTTCATATCCAAATATTTTATAAAGACTACGGTTCCTCTATAACATTTTGACCATTAGAGTTGTAACTTTCTTAAGTGTTCAATTATAGCTTCTTTTAAAATATGTACGTGTAAGCCTCGAAATTATAAGTATAATTGTTAAGACGATAGCCAATAGTTGCTACTGCTTTGTCTTAGTTTAGTTTATTGTAATTTTATTTATAATAAATTAAAAATAATAATAATAAGTAGAATTTAATATGATTTAATCTGATCTCTGCAAAGTTACAATAATTTAAAATGGCCTGTCTGTCTACCTTTCAGTACGAGCATTAAATTTAAAACTATAATATTCTCTTTAAATTTATAAAAATTTTTCTAACTTCAATACTTTGCCAAGAATGGATAAGTTGTCAAAACAAAAAAACTAATAGGCAGTCTGATGTGGAAAAATAAGAACCGAAAATATAAACATTGAATTGAATTGTTGGCAAGAAACCTCATGCACTTGTACCTGTTCCTTTGAGCACAGCGGAATAATTTTAATATTTTTGTGATTTTCTTACACGTGCACACCGTATCGGTTTTGAAACTTTACCATTACCATTGTTTATATACTCGTGTGGTTGTCTCCATGTGTACGTTTGTATGTATGTATGTATCTGCCACATGATTAGCAAGTCCAGTTTTAACTAATCGAGCTCATTTACCTGAGTTTGATTCTTCTCTATATGCTTTAAATCTGAGTTAAGAATACAGTTTTGAACAATAATCCGGTACATCCGAGTTCCTTTCAATCAACTTCGCCAAACTTGTTTTATTTTTTTTTTTTTTACTTTCAACACTTATTTTGAACGTCTTTCCATTTTATTTTCTGAGCAATATACAAACACTATTGTTAACTTTAGAACGTGTTTCCTTACGAAAATTCATAATTTCAACCCACTTTAGCTTTGACAAGCGCTTTTGAGTAGGCTGTCAAGCGTTAAAAATAAAACTCACTCTAACACTTTTTTATGTCACTGCAAATAATCTTAAGCACTTTCCTGATATACACATGCATGTATGTATGTATGTACATAAGTGTGTATGAATGTGTACTTGGCACTTCCATACACACACACATACTACACACATGCATGGGTTTGCAAATATATTTACGATAATGATACGCATGTGCATGTTCTTATTACGCATTTAAGCATAAAAAGGTTTTTTGTATCCTTTTTGTGTAAGTAAAGGATTATTTGTTGAAACTAAATTACTAAAGGTATGCAAACAGGCAGTCAGTCAGTCAGTCGCTCAGTGATTTTGCCATATTCTTAAATAAATTATGAGAGTGTTTATTTTCCTCTGATTTTTCATGGTTCTGCGATTTAATGTTATTGACTTTAAAAATGTTGAGAGTGGGAAATGAGTAAGCGTGCATGCTTTTATTATGCGTATTATGTATGTATGTGTGTGTACATACATATGTGCATATGTGTATGTACTTATGGAAGTGGGTTGGTGTATGTAGGCATGTGTGTAAGTGTATGTATGTATGTGCATAAGGTTTAGCACGTTGCTCATGGGCATAATATTGTGCGCACAGTGTAAAAAGCTTGTTTTCAATTAAAATTTTTTCAAACTAAGGAAAGTTTCGAAAAATATTTATATGACAAGTTTAATAATTACGTATGTATGTACATTAGAATGGCCGTTAGTTGTAGGGATATTTTTTTCTTATATTCTCTCTCCCCCCCCCCAAAAAACGGTTTAGTTTTATGTTAAAAAAAATACAAAAAAATTTCTTAGCGATAAGTTGTGTTTTAGGGGGTGCGTCCGCTCCACAAAGTTGGCCATCAAGCCCATTTATTCAATGTAATATTTTTTAGTTTTTTTTTGTTTTTTTAGTTTTTTTACTATATGTATGCATATGTATGAAATAATTTAATAGATATAAGCTGTTATTGTGCATGCTTAATATAAATAAATTCCATATAAATATAATTTTGGTCTATACAACTTTTGTTATTTTTTTTACTTATTTTCTAAAATATTAATTTTAGCAAAAAACTTTATTTGAGACTAATGCTGTTCACTAGAAGAGCTAAAATATTACCATATACTCGTATCATATTCTTGTAAAATTTTTTTTTAAAGATAATCATATGCAAACAAATTACATTGATGAATGGGCTCGATGGCCAAGTTTTTGAGCGGACGCACCCCCAAAACCCAACTTATCGCTATGAATTTTTTTTGACATAGAATTGAACCGATTTGGGGGGAGCGAATATAAGAAATCAAAATCAAAAATAAAATAGCGGCCACCCTAATGTACATACACATGCATTCTTACAAGATCTTGTTTGAAATAAATAAGATAATGTATGTGTGTGTGTTTTTTTAAAGAAAATTAAGTAATTTCAATTATTGGAAAAATAATACATACTTATGGATAAATCCTGTGTTGCAGACTAGGGATGCAACCGATACCGATATATCGGCGATACTGCTGGTTTTCCGATATATCGATGTCGGCGATATTTTACTGTCGATACGCCGATACTTCTTATATTTTTCTTTAGAGTTTTTTGAACAACTGAAACTGAAATGTATTGACAATTTTGATGATTTTAGAAAATAAACAGTATGACATTTAGTTTGAATTGACTCATTCAATCTTACACTGTTATTTTGTGAAAAACAATAATTAATTTTTTGTTAACATGAATTGAAATTCAATTCTTTTTTTTAAGTCTTATTAATATCAATTTTAAATCTTGAGCCAATCTACACTGAATGCCAACGTTTATTTTGTAAAATCATAAATATTGCAGACGTTTTGTAGTTTGAAAATTTGAATTTTAGAAACTGAAATGTACTGAAAATTTTGATGATTTGAATGGCTCATTAATAATCACTGTTATTTTGTATAATAGAAGAATTATTCTACTTGAGTTTTGTTAATTTTTACTTGAGCTCAATTTAAATATGCGTATCGGTATCGGAATCGGTATCGGCGATATTTATTTTTGAGTATCGGTATCGGATCGGCGAAATGGCGTATCGTTACATCCCTATTGCAGACGTTACATTTTTACCCATATTTTTTACGCTTGGAGTTGGTGTTCTGAATGAGATATTTTCATATCACTTTCAGCAAAAATAGTTCTTTGGGTGTACTTTGAAATGACATTTGAGTACTTACTCAATTCTTTTTGAGGGGGGAAAAATCGTATCGAAAGTATTGTTGTGGACGTTGTGAAAAATAGAAGTCGGTTTGGAACTCAACGTGTATTTTTTAGCATATTTTGCATAGTAAGCCAACAAATTCATATACGTAAAAGAAAGAGGAGTATTTAAGGATATTAAAACAGTTCTAATAAGGATAATAAATTTCTAGCTTCGTCCCAAAAATTTTAATTCCGCTGTTGCGGACTAAGCGTATGCCCCAAAAATACGACTTGAGTGTAGGTGTTGCCCTTCCATTCATAAAGTGATCACCGGAAAACATTATCCTTTATATATTTTGAAGGTTATATATACAGTACATAGTTCCAGCAAGAAACGAAACTCTAAAATTCTGCCCTTGGTACGAAATTTTCGGATTTGTCCATATGTATTTATTTATGTATATTGTTTATGACTATTAATTAATTGATTTATGAAATTATTCAAATATTTAGGAAAAGCTTAATTTGTATCAATTTTACACAAGAGTTTTTTTTTTTTGTTATAAAATAAAATTTGCATACACATGGACATATTGGAATTTTTATATGAAAACTACAAAGAAAATTAAACTTTACTGAAAATCACTGCAATAGGAAACGCTGTAAATCGATATTTGAATGAATGATATTGTTCTAACGTTAAGTTAATTTATAATTCCACGTTTCCGTAATTTTTTTTAACTTTGCAAAAGCTACAACCATAAGCAAAGTGCGTGATTAAAATACACAAGGAGGTGAAGTTATAACTTTCAACCGTGGTATGGCTTCTACTTTAAATATTTGTTTATTTATTTGTGTGGATGACGTGCTAAAGTCAGCAAAAGCAAACAACATACGAGTATAAAAATGAAAAATAATTTAAAATTACGTATTGTTGACACCACATTGTGCGAAATAAAACATGATGGGACGGAAAGTGTACTTAAATCACCGCAACTAATAAAGAAAATGTCACGTAAAGAAAGTCAACTTTATGAAAATACACATACATACCTATGCATATGGAAATAGATGTACGTATATATATTTATATATGTAAGTACATATACATGCACATATGTACAAACATATATATCCTGCAGAAAATTTTGGTGAGGAAATGGGAGTGATACCAAAAGTAGGGAGTACTGTATGGTGCAATGAAGACATATCGTGTATATGGTTACTTATTCACCATTTTCGTGATGTATCGTCTTATGGCCTTAGGTATAAGAAAAAACTGGCATGGAGTTAGCATACATAAGTGGCAAAATTTAACATGATCTTAAAGAATTTAGCCATAAAACTTCACATTAATAATAACGTAGTGGGTTAAAACTACGTAATGCCAATTTCGTCACTTATGCTAACTTCATGCCAACTTTTTCGTATACATAAGGCAGTTAATGTTTAGTCAATTTAATTAGGACTCGGTCTATCATTGTAGTAAACGACGAAAATGAACAAGTTCGATGTGGTTGGATCCAGCACCAATCAAATAGTATAAATATAATGTTAATTATTCCCTCCAATGTCACCGTCAAGTCGCTGTGGATACAGGCCCGTAACTATACCTAGATATTAACCTAAGGTATTTATTTATACCTTTGAAATACGAGTGCACCAGTGTTCGAGTGAGTAGTATGCAAGCCTGTCATGTTGCAGGTTGTTAGTGCGAATCCCAAAAAATCTCTACTTAAAAATAAAATATATTTGCATTTGTAACAATAAAAAATGTATAAGTTGTCGCTGTTGCAGTTAAATGTCGGAATGGCATTTACATATATATAATTTATATTATTCGACGCCGACTAAGTCCCTATAAGATAGTTCAGTGACCAGTCACAAGGTGCATACAAAGTATCAATTTAGCCCATTCTAGGCTATCATGTTCATAGCAAGTATTAGATCTAGGACTGATCCCTATAAATTCGGGACCGACCACGTGACTTGTCTGGTGTCAGTTCCCATTTGCAGATGGGTATGTACAACACACTATTAATGCTGCAGAAAATCTCTTTATTAAATTGTGCCTGCATATTTCTTCTTTGTTTGTTTCTTTTTTTTGACATGAAACGTAATTAAATTTATCAAAGCAGTCATACTTATGTACGGATGTATATATAAAAAATTTTGATAAATAAAATGTTTGGCTCACCTGCAAATTTGGTGGACAATGGTCCAACAGCTCTAGCATGTGTTTAATATTTTGGGCGTCTTGTATAACAAAATTTAACTCCATATCAAATTCACCACCAACGAGCTGCAATTAAATAAAAAAATAAATACACTCATAAATAAATAATTATTGCAAAATGTAGTTTGCATACTAGATGAATAAAATCGTCTTTATAGCAAGAAAAACATTTTATTCATTACTAAATTTGTATGTATGTATGTATGAAAGTATGTAAGTATGTATGTATTACTTATTTGCATTTATTAAATGTTAATTAATCTTACTAGAACTTTGTAAATCCCCTTATTTATCTATATTAAATGAGCCTTGTGATACGAATATGTTTATATGTATTTGTATAAAAAAGCTCATTTCTTATTCGTGATATCTAAATGCATGTGTATGTACGTATGTACATACATACGTACAGATGGATGTTCGTTCATCTGCTGGGAAAACGATTATATGTTTCATAGCAACGCAAGTTGCTTTTATCAATTTTATGCAAAAAATAAAATAAAAATAAACCAAGAGATAAAAAGGCAAATCTCAAGAAATTAATGGAAAAACTAATTCAAACACCATGAGACATCTTTATCATTTCAATTCTCAAATACAAGCGCACACTGTGAAGAGCCCAGGAGAATAAAAATGCGGGTGTTCGTTGGCATATACATGTATTTGTGTTAAGTGTGTCGTCATTCTTACACACACACACAAACACACGTAGTTGTACGCAGTTGCGGTACTACTTATCATTAGAATGTGAGTTTTTGCTTTATTTTTGGATGAATGTGTGTGTGCTTTCCTGTTGTGTCTAGTTGCCAATAATCCTGGCGCCACTTTCCAGAGTCTTCATATTTTTTCAAAAGAAAAGGCGAACAAAAAAGATGGCAATTTATTTGTTTCACAAACCGTAAAAGAATTGAAAAATAAGAGATTCTTTAGGATAAGTGAAGTTTGGCTTCAACTCCCTGCAGAAACAATTACATTTATCTCTTGAGATAGTCAGCAAGAATGTATTATGTGTTAAAACCAAATGCAAACTATCACCCAGCAAACGCGATCTAATTGTAATTCAAATTGTTATCAAAACTATTCTAATGTCGAGTACACACTATGGCATTTTTTGACGTCGCAATAGTGTGTACTAGTGGCAACGCTAATCGTTTAAGTACATATAGTACATACATATATATTTTTTATATATTTTTCTATATAAAAAAGTATTACAGCTTGAAGGATTTTTGCTATTTTGCAAAATACAGGATATGTAAAAAAAAAATCATTAAAAAACAATTTCGTAAACTAATAGCATACATATTTTTTATAAATAACAACATAAGAAATTTTGTTTATTGCCTTTATTTTTAATTTCAAAACGAATGAATGGCTTTTTTCTTTTTCTTTGTATTCGTTGGGTAATCATGGATACACTTACAAATTTATATGAACAATATACATACATATGTACATACATATATTTGTATGTGCACATAAATAAAAAAATAAAGTAATTCAATCTGAAATTTAAATCCAAAAAGTAAAGGCAATAAAACTAATTTTTAATAGAATATATCGAATTTCTTTTAGTAATTTTGCAACCATTGTTTATTAGTCCTTTTGTGATTATCATACAAATGCAAAACTCGAATGGTATCTTTCGCTCTACGAGTACCACGACCGTCCGTCGTTGCTCTAATGGAATGTCCAGTGCAAAGTTATGCATATATTATTAATTTTTATTTACATTTATATGTTTGAAGATTTCCCCAAAGTGTTTTTTTATATAGAAATACTTCAAAACGCAACTCTCACACACAAAAACTTATTTCACTCGAAATTTCAATGCGAAGGTTTAAAAAACTTTATAAATATTGATATTATTAAGTGATTGAGAATAGAATTTTTACAACTGAATAGATTTTTACTGCATAAATTGAACTTTGAATTACCGCATGTCTTTATAAAACGAACGAACGAACAGAACTTCGTGTGAGAATTAATATTGAAAACAAAAATAAAATTTTTAATATAAATTTACAAACAATAAATACATTCATATGTATGTAAATATCATCCCTATCCAGCAAAAAATTGACATACAAATCATTAGTTACAGTATTGATAAACTCAGCTCTAAGTAGTTCTATTTTAGGTGAAACATCAATGAATTTAACACATGATTGTCATAGGAAGGAAGTGATCCAAAAAGCGAATGGTATGCACTTAACCAGACCTTTTTTAATTTGAAATGTTATATTAATATATTTAGCACTTAGTTAGAGGCTTGAAATTTCAGGTACCCTCCTACAATTTAGTTGGCTATGAACTTTTCGAAAAGAAATCCTGGGGCGGATATAGAAGGAAACTTATTAGAATATTTTACTGCACACATCACATTCGTAACACATATGGTCTGGTCAGACCCACATATGTTTTGTACTTAAGATGCTGTATTTGTTAAATTTTTCTTTAAATATTTATTTATTTTTGTTCAATTATTTATTGTTATTTAATCAAATATATTAAACACACAAGCTAGGAGCTCTACTTAGCTCTCAATTCGGCAAAAACCACAAAAACACGCAAATAGTTCCATCTAGCACTTGATTCGCTAGGGACAAGTTTTATCAAAAGTGTAGTTACAGTTTTTATATGTATTTATACTTTTCACATTTAAAGGAATAAATTTATGTATTTCGAATTATTTACATTAAAAAACAGAGTGGGTGTGGCTAGACCCATGTGTTACGAATGTGCAAATCAAAACATGCGTCAGACGAAGGGTTAAAAGGTTGTCTAGAACTATTTTTGATACGAACAACAGCGTTTGAATATTGAATTCAGTGCCTGTAGTGATTGGTATGTATGTAATGAAAGCGGTAAACTTTTAGAACTAGTTCCGAATTTTGTTGCTGGGATATTTTGTGCAGTTGCTTAATTTGAAATCAAATTTTGTATGAAATAATGTTTTTTAAGTGGGATTCTAGTTTAACTTCTAATGATGAAGAAACCAAGGAACACCTTAAACTTCAAAGGAAGGTTATAACCTATATATGCGGAGAAGATTAGATATTTTCAATTTGCTGAATAATAAGTATGTATGCAAATGTGTGAACTAAGCAGTTTTTCTGGAAATATGCGGTCCCAGTAAGGGAGAGCAACTTCTTTTTTGCAATGATTATATGATAAAACAATAAACCCAATTCCGCAATTAACACTTCAAACTGTTTACTGGTTGATATTTTTATCTTTTTTCATCTTAAATAATATTTTTTCAACATCTACGAGTAATGGCAATGGTTGTGTCGACAAGAATAGAGTCACTTTAGCACGTCGCCTTTGAAAATAAAAAGTGGCCGTCAGTTGTATTCGATATCTATGCATAGTAAATACGATTCATTATAGGGGTGAATGCTTTGCTTTCATTTTAGTTTCCCTTACGCCCATTATTACAACTTTCCAATAGTTAAAGAGCAGGCATTGAACTCATCTGAGGTACAGCTTATTATTGCGTATGGATTTAACATAACCACCTGAGCTACAATACAAGCTATTATTTGTCCTACAATCCTAAAATCCTATCTTTAATTATTGGTAAGTTGATATAATGGGCCTTAGCATTTTAGTAAAACAAGAAGTCCTAGTTATCTGTTTGTTTTTGTTTTTTTGTTTTTTGATATCTACGAGTATTAACAAACTCAACTAAATATAAGATTTTTAACGATAATAAATGTTGTACGTTGCAGTTATTACATTTTGCACTAAATATGACATAAATAACGCCTGTAACGTCAATGATACATTGGAATGGTATTACCCAGCAAACACTTAGGAAGTAGAGATTCTTAAAAATACCTAAAGCGTGTTTTAAAATGTGCTAGAGATCAAATCGCACATCTTAACATTATTTTATTCTTTAAGGGGGAAAATACTTGTGCAAAATTTACTTTGTTTAATTAATTTCATAAATCTACAAACAAAAATGATTGTTTCTGACACACTGATAACACTTGAATGTCAATTCTCACTCCTACATCATTCTATAAATATGTACATAAATAATATGTATCTATATATATATATATATATATATGTGTGTAGAAAAGAAATAAAATACAGAAAGAAAATATATGGATGTACACACAACGGACATTCATACAAACATGTATACATAATACATATTTGCATATAAAAACCTTAAGAAGACACATTTTTATCTATTAACATGTCACTTCAAATATATTGCTGTCATGAACGATACTTTTTATAGACTTCATTTTAAACAAAATTGTTACTTTTAAAAAAAGTAGGAGTAATATTTTATACTTTTTTTAAGCGTTTGAGTATCGAAACTTTAGAATGCTGCGAGTATGATTCCATCTCAGAAGGGTGCAAGTTGACAATGTCAACGTCGCGACGTAATAAAATGAAAAATGATGCTGTTTATACGTGTACGTGTACATACATATGTATGTATGTATGTATGTATGTTTACATACACAAGTATTCTTTACGTGCCGAGTACAATGAAGGCTAAAAAGTGCCCCCACAAAATTAAAGACAATTTCAAAGAAAAAATAAATGGTAATAAAAATTAAATTTTTCTAAGCCTGCCAAATTACTCAACACTCTCCTAGTGAAACCAAAAGGCAAACAAAACGAACGAAATAAATTTTACATTTATTTGGGTTATTAAGGTTAAAAATTAAACATCAAAAGGAAGCAAAAGAGATCTGTATCGTGTTAATTTAAAATGGGGAATCTTTTTTGTTAAAAATGGAAGTAGTATACGAGGCAACATCAATAAGGCATAACTAAGAAGTTAAAACTGTGCAAATTCCCCTTGAATATTTAGATAGAATTGTTATTGAAAACTATACATTGTTCATGTCACACACACAGCATTACATTGCACAATTTATTGTCAGTTATTTCTAAAATCATCGCTGAATATATCGCTTATATTTCAATTGTAAAAGTGACCACAGGGGCTACTGATTTTGTAACCTCTATTTTTCCCTCAGTGTAGTAAACTTCTTCACCTTTTTGATAGTAATTCACTGTTCTTTTTTAATATTTTGCACCCTCGGATGATAAAATTCTTGGCCCAGATATTTTATTTTTATTTTTTATTTCTCATGATAATCGTTAAGTCGAGTCCGCGTGGTATGATAGAGATATGATATTGCTTGCTGCTCTAATCTGCAATTCATTAAAACAACACGTGAACATCAAAATAAAAATGAAAGAAGTGCGTTGGCGCTTTAATCCGGCCATCACTCTGAGTGATTCTGAGTAATTCTACATTATTGTTATGACATATAACAAAATGTATCAGTAAAATTTATTTTACATAAATAAATACCCGCAAAAAAAAAAAACGTTCATACTTATCAAGAAATCAAAACCTTGCTGCTTTTTTTTTGGGAAGATCGTCAGATAGCCTTTGCGAAAAACATTTTTTAAACAATTACAGACATTATGTCCTGTTAGTTAAGTTACTTTTTTCGGCTAATGTTTCCTGATGAACATGCGCATAGGAAATAGAAGCCCCTCTAACACTATTAATAAGCAATTGTAATTTATTAAAACAAAGCGACAAATGACATTAGAGTCGTATCCTATTTAAGGAATGAATCATTTAATCTTCGCAGTATGACTGACGTGTTTTCCAATCATTTTATAGAGCGAAAAAAGACAGACAGCAGAAACTGCCATTTTTTGCAGTGAAACGGATAGGAAATAAATAGTATATTTAAACAGGGTATTACAGAAAAGATCAAAACTAAGAAAATTCATCAATTTCATATGATTGACAGCAAAAAGTTTCGAAATATTCAGCCCAAGAAAAAGGTCACATCATTTTGCCATTGATTGATTGATGCTTGAAATTTGAAATGAAATATGGTTCGTACTGTATTTAAATTATAATGGTCTAATTCATAAAAAATATTTTAGGTTTATTACAGGTTTAGTTGACAAATTTCCCATTGAAATATGTCAAATAAGCGCTTAATAAACCTGAAATATACATATTTTATGAATATGGCAGTAACAATTTAACGGTAAATAAAAGAATACTATTTTACATACATTAAAAGATACACATCTACATGTATTTTGTTCTTTCTTATGCTGAGTACACATAATTTTGTGGTGTCATTTTCAATGCCAGACAATGAAAAATACTCGAAATAAGCAACGTTGTCACTACTACACACTGTTGCGTTATCACAAAACACCATAATGTGTATTCAGCATGTTTTTAAGAATCCGTATGTCTGTTTGTCTGTTCATGTTCCTGACCGGAAAAAATAAAAGAAGCAAATCTTTAAAATTCATAATTCTCAATAATAATAAGGAAATTGTGCATAGCATCAGTGACACAGAAGACAATTTTAACTCTGTTTATTCGCTTTGTCCGTTCATAAAGTAAGCCACAAACCACAGTGTCCTTCAAATCCAATATAATAGCCCATGCCGTCCACAGTGCGGATTTTAAAAAAGGAATCGCTTAAAGATTTGCGGAAAAATAATTTTATGGAAAGCAATTGTTTTATAGTTTTATTTTTTAGCTTTAAAGCTTTAAAATCAAAATTGATTTTTTGAAAGCTAGTTTAACTCCTTTTTCAAACGTAATTTTGCTTTACATTATTTCAAACTATGGTCATAATAGTTTCTTAATCTCAGAAAACTAAACCGTTTTTTAATTATTGATATTTTTTTACTTGAAAGTAGGTTTTATTTAAATGATGGTATAATTCAAAATAAAACAAAAATAGTACATTTAATTTAATTTTTACGATGAGATCATTAAAAAAAAAGTTGGTATATGTGAACATAAATATATATTATCGATCTATGTTCCAGGCAGTATATTTTCTTACGTGGTGGACAGCATATTAGCCTTTTATCAGTTTGTTTACTGGTTCTCTAAAGTATCAAAAGATTCGGTTATAGAAGGTCTCTCCTTCTAAGAATTCTCTTTATTTTATATCTATATAAATAATGAAAAAGATATACGAGTACATATAAAGATTCCAACAACATCATAATTTAGTAACAAATTTAAAATTTTATAAGAACGTGTAGTCAGACAAATAAATACCTTTAGCATTTACCCTTGCCTCTCAGGCAACACAAAAATTAACGTCCGCTCGCAAGTTTGCCAAGTACAATGGTTGTACAACGTTCGTGCTCTTGCTTGCACACGATTTTAGTGAACTACGGAAAAATAGTATTCGTGCGCTTAACAGGCGGGTTTAAGTTTTCTAGGGTTAAAATCATTAGGGTTTCCTTGACGCATCGCAGCTGAGCTCTTATTCTTGGTATAGAAAAATATTCCCTTGCTAATTTTGCCAGGATGAACAATAACCGTGCACTGAACACTTTTCGGGTATTGAAAACATTTTTAGATCTTGGGAAAATTAAAGTAAACGAAGAAACACATTTACGACTTCACAACTGTTGTCCCACATCCTCATACACGTACCATTGTGTACATATAAGTATTCCGAGTACATATTATGTACATATATGCTTTGTTTTAAACAATTGTCATTGTAAAAAAAATTAACACCATCAAAGAAAAAATATAGCTTATTCAAACACAATAAAACGTTTAACAAACTTCCCCTAAAAAAATAAATATTTGAAACTGCACAATAATACCAGTTTCAGAGAAGTACTGGGAGTACCACCATTATTATCTTCAGCTGTATCTTTGTCTTTTCATTTTTATAATTTTCATGAAGAAACGTATGCCAATTGCGCTAGTGTGCGTTCGTGTGGTGGTTGCATACGTTTTAACACAGAAAAGTATTTCATTAATATTTTTTGTGTAGGAGCACACACACATCCATACATACATACACATATACATACATACATACATATGTGTATCCTTTTATGTCATTGGTTTGTTAATATTTTTATGCTAACTGGGGTATTTGTTAAGCAATTATGTCACTTAACTGTTTTTCTTTTGTTTCGTATACTAAAAGCTCACAAATAAGAAAG
Source organism: Nowickia ferox (assembly GCA_936439885.1). NCBI lineage: Eukaryota > Metazoa > Arthropoda > Insecta > Diptera > Tachinidae > Nowickia > Nowickia ferox. Next base: position 116,250,360 of record OW387025.1, read on the forward strand.
AATATTTATGAAAAAATATAGATTAAATTTATAATGAAAAAGCATGCTTTTGACTGCTGCTGGCTGGTGTTTGTTAATGACAGGCAAACGAAATAAATTTTAGTTTAATATTTTTATCACATTTTCCCCCAAAATTAATATTTTACTTCTTCAGTAAGATATTATTGATTATTGCGGATTTTAGCTACATATTTCCTATGCGCATTAGCTGCTGCTAATGCAGATCATGAGGGAGACTTTACCCACACAGCAAAAAATTGCACATTACCATTACAACTACTTGCCATATAGTTGGTCGCAAGTAGAAAGGCTCTAACTCAAATAATTGTAACTTTATATGAGAAGGTAAAAGCATAATAATAAACAGTACAACTGCTTGTACAGCTGCTTTGTAAAACTGTTTGTAAAAGCGTTATTTTTTACACAATTGCAATAAGTTTTTGTGACGAGGTGTATTTTGGGTGACATGTATAGGAATCACTGAGAAACTCAGTGTCGTGACCGGTTTTTTCTGAATTGTAAAAACCGAAACCGGGCTTTTCATAACTTCAAATATTCGAACTATTCGAAAACCGGTTTCTGGAAAAAGTCGAATAATCGATCACCCTAATTGTGATGGTTCCAGGTTTCGTTCACACTACCAAACATTGCTTTGAAGTGGTCACACGGTTGCGCTCATGGGCAAGTGTGTGGAATAGGAGCACCCTTCGCGCGTACAGCTCTTTCATATACAAATATTCGTGGAAAATATGACGTACCCCCTCGGTTGAGATGCCTAGAGCCTCAATCATCTCCTATGCATTTTATCGACTATTTCTGGCGTCAGGAATTTCTTTGGGATGACCTGGGCTTTTGGACTACAACAACATTCAGTTAACCACTTTTTAACCTTTAAAATTGATGCCACAGAGTCCCCGTAGTGCTTATCTAGCCTTTTTTGGTTTTACGTAAAATATAATGTTTAATCATGTTTTCCATTTTGGTTAAAATTAACGAGATAGTGCACGTTCAATGGCTGTCAAAAGCAAACTTATAATAGAAGCAGTTTCTCTAAAGTGCGACACTAGTCTTATAATAGATAAGAGTTAAAGGGACCAGTGTTGGGTTTCAGTTACTGATCTAGAAATACAAACAGTCACGGAATTATCAAGCAGCCCTCTTATTATGTTAAACTTTCATTTAAACAAATGAGAAGCTCAACAAGAACTCAATTATGCACATTTTTTTATTTTCTGGCTTTACCATTACCCTGCGCAGGTACAACGATAATTTTAGGGAAAAGTGCGCGAAAAATATTTAACTTAAATTTAATAATTCCCAAAGCACCACGAAATAAACCTTGGTTTGTTAAAAAAAAAAGTTTAATTAATTTTGTTTTGACTTGTTATAGCTTTTTGTATCTTTAAGGCTTAAATTAAATAGAAATATATGTGCAAGTATTTCAAATAATAAAAAAAGGTTCAATGCTGCTCAAATACAAAGTTAAACTGTACAAATTGCCAATACATTAATTAACAACCATCATCACGAACTCAATTCAATACAATTATTTTTTCCATCACTTCTTTCTTCCCCATCCATTCGTCGAAGCCCTGTTATTAGCGAGTGATTGTTTGCAATCTTTCATTGAGTTACAACAAAAACTCCCAAATATCCACAGACATATCGCGTGTTTACTCAAGCAACGTCATAGCTCAAAAATTCCTCATGTCGTTTTTTACATTGTGTGAAATTTACTTTCAGCTCGTTTTCTGGCAAACTAGTTTTTTGAGTTATGACGTTAATTGAATAAATGAGCGATATGTATAACTTTAAGGGAGCTGTTTCTTCACTTTCCCAGCAAAAACTTTAGCAATTTTGGTAATAAGCAGTAACTTTGTAATGGGTTACAATGTAACGAGTAGCACTTATTTGCATCATTATTTTGGTAGGACTAAAATCTACTTGTTTTTAATGAATAAAAGAAGTACATAAATATGTACATATGTATATACGAGTATGTATTAATATCATCATCTGAAAGTTGTTATTTAAAAAGTTTCTTGCTAATGAGAAATAACACATGTTGCGTTGAGTGTTTGCACATGACAACATATTAGAATCTCACAATTTCAGTGTATTGGAGACCCGTGGTTCTAATTTTTGAAAGTGTTGTTTTGATTGTTTTTATTTCCACTAGAAAATATGTTTTTTCTATGATTTTGAACTAAATAGTCGAAAAACAAAATTAAAACTCTAAAATTAGAACAGTTTCTAATTTCTGGATTTTATTTTATTTTGTACTTTTACTACAAATTGTTCCTTTTTCGCTCAGTACAGTAAAAAATAAAACGGAGAATACTCGAGTTATTTGTGGTGTCTACAATTCGGTCATATGCGTGTGAAATTTGACATGCTTGTACAAATTTGGGTTAGTTGATGACCGAAGGTCAAAGTGAAGTGTTGATACACATGAAAGTTAAAACAAATGTCAAACAAACGTAAAAAAATACCTTATCTTTGGATGCTAAGGTTAAAATATTAAAAAGACTTAACGATAAAGATGAGAACGCATTAACTGCAAATGATTGATGGTTTTCCAATGGTTTTCATGGAATATGGTTTTTAAAAATTGGTGGTGATATACTTTCGAGTGATGTTGGTGAGGTCACTCCATATCTACACAGATTTCGTGCTGATTTATAATGCTGATGAAGGCGGATTATTTTTGGTTGACTTCCAGATAAAACATTTCTCGCTGCTTTAGAAAAAAGTGCCCAGAGATTTAAAATTCAAAAAGAACGCCTTTCAGTTTTTTTATTTATTTATTATTTTTGTATTATAATTTAATCATTTATATTTTCAGAAATGCGAACTGCCCTTTGCACAATGTGGTTTTAACTTGTGAGGTTCTACTGTATGTATATTATAAATAATTTTTTTACGTGTATTTTTCATTTATTTGAGTACATATTATTAAGTTTAGTCAAAATAATATTTATGATATTTATATACAATATGTATGTATGAATTGAATACATACGAGTATATACAAATTTTTAATTGAAGAAAAGTAAAGATATTTTTAGAATTTGTATGAAACCACAAAACATACATAAATATCACTGATGTTATTTATGCAATTAGGCCTTAATCCTGAGTACACAATACGCCATTTTGTGACATCGAAATAGTGTGTACGTACTAGTGGCAAAGGTTGTCATTTCCGATAGTTTTCGTTGTGTGACTATCACGAAATATGTAATTATTAGGCAAACACTAGCACCATGTTGTTTTTAAAGGGAGCTACACGCATCACATCAGCGTTGATATGGTTGGTCCACTGTATATGTGATGTAAGTTGAAGTAATCTTCATTGGAATACGAGAACTATTTAGAGTTCAACGGCATCCCATTTTACTCGAGTCTGCCAGTCAAGTTGCGAGTACTTGCCAATACTTTTTTGCATAATAGCATGCAAAGTTTTCGTTGTGTTTCCAGGCAAACAACGTCACATGTACTCACTTGAATCGAACTTTAATAAGAAAGAAAAAATTTCAAGGAATAAAGAAAAACTTTATTATTTGTTTATTGCAAACTTGCAAACAGAAAATTAACCTGAAAACTTTTTCATCTGAAGTAAAAATATATTACAAAAATTAAATAGTCGAAGCATCAACAAACACATGACAAGAGCACCAAGAAATACTGATGTAAACCATTACGTACATACGAGTATATGGGATAATAAGAAAAGGAAGCCAACACGCAATGACGTTCTGAAACTTTCAAACTGTCAATGAAGCACAATTAGTTAATTTGATTCTTTGTAGGTTCCCATGGTTAAGAAACCTCAAACTATTTTCAATTTGTTCTGTGTTTTTCTTACAATTCTAATTTTCCTGCTCCAGGTACAGATACCATTCGGTTTAGTACGAAAATGATTCGATTTGAGTTGACTTGATTTAATTTTCTTCAATTCAATGGAAAGGAAAGTGTCTTCAATCTTCCATTATTCCTACTTTTTGTTGACGTTATATTTGGCAGCTCATAGTTTTCTATTGTTCCCTTTTTATATAACATTTACAGATTCTAGCTATCATGTCTGCTTTCTTCTTCAAATGCCCATAGTACATACCCTGCAGTCGGAGTAGCTACCAAATGTCTAGCTATTTCCTTAACAACCAATTATTACCACTAACTACCAGCCTAACTACTATCAATATAAACGACTGACGATTTTAACATGGGGATGACATTGACGCTAGTCCATTTCCACCATCTGCATAACCTTTCGTCAGTGTTTTCGCTATTCAATACAATTAATTTTTCTATTGATAAAACAATTAACTATTTTCAATTATTTGTTCTTTTCCTTTTTTTTATGCAACGTTTTAATTGACTTTTGCAGCTCATTTTAACTTTCTAAAATAAAAGCAGTTTTTTCACTAAAAATTACACGTTCACTGACCACGAACTTCCAATTGTAAATGACGCCAACACAAAATCAAAATAATTACTTAAAATAATTTTTTTCTTGTTGATTTTCTTTGGAATAACAGTACAGTTTTTTTCCACTCGCAAAAAAATTTTTGAGGTTAAAGGCATTAACATATGCATGAGTGAGAGTCAAAAGACAAACTCTTGCATTCAGTCGGTTTTTCGTTAGGGAAGTATCTAATGATTTTGAGTAAATTTCTACTTTTAAAACTTCAGGGTATGTATGCATGCGTGTGTGCGTGTGTGCATACGACAGATTATTTTCTTCCCCTTTAATCACCCGCCATTGTGTAAGTTCGTCGTTGCGGATAAAAAATGTTGTTATGCATGACAGCAGAATCATACACATATGTATGGATGTGTGTCTATATACATATTTTAGCGTTTTTATAATACTGCTTATATTCCTACATTCCTACTTAATATGTACGTATACATACATACCCTGTAGGAAGTGTCAATAGTAAAACAGTATTCACTATTGACTTTGTCACTAGTACTACTGACGAGTTATACCCCAGACAATGCCTTTTGCTATAGACATTTAACATGTGCGTGTCATTGAAAGTTTACTTTTGATGTTCTTAGTATTGACTGGCATGGACAACATTATGGCACCGACAAATTAGTACTCAGTTATCTCCGCCGAGAGTGTTTTTCTGATAAATTGTTTTCTACGCATTAAGAGCAAATATTAATATTTAGACAAAATTGTATCTACCAGTGGATACACTTAACTCCAAGCTTCCTACAGGGTATCAATGTATATATCCATATGTAAAATATCTTGATTTCGATTACAGGAGCAGAACCAGGAACACACAATTTGTGCATAAAAACATCTTGAAGTTGCTACACAGTCAAATAAGCAATCAGTCTGGAATAAAAGAATTTCTTTTTTTACTTCTCATATACAGTACCACCTCCCAAGTCCGGAAGCTTTATTCAAGATGCCAAGACTTCAATTGAAAATGCTCAGATGTCTGCTACTTCGTATCTTACGAGTATGATCACATGACTGCTTGACGTTGAAGGGAACTCAAAATATGACAATTTGCGGTCTGGATGTGAGAGGCCGTACTGTATTGTACTTACAAAATTGTATGTGCTATAGTATTGTTTATCTTCCATTCAAAGTGTTGTTGCTTTTCTTTTTTTACTGTTAAATTTTTTGTTTCTTTTTTGTTTGTTTATTGCTTAGATGAACGATATTATGCTTAGACAAGCCATTTGTTTAGACTTCCTTTTAGTTTGCTACTTCTTTTCTTGGATTTTTAAATGAAGTTGCAGGTTATCGTGTGACACCATCATCAATTCCACTATACAAGTTGGATACTCCATTACACATTTTGTTTATTTACCTCAATTGCGATTTGCTTTTGTTTTACTTAACTTAACAAATCAGCAGCGAGTAGCAGCTTCTTCCTGATCTTAAAAGTGCAGTAAACATGAAGAAATTCTTTTCAACAATTTAGGTGAAAGAAAAGTAGAGATGAATCAGTTAGAACCATCTGTGTTAGCTAAATGAATATTCATTTACATCACTTTAATACTTTCGAAACTAAAATTTTCGCATGAATGAAAAGAATACGGAAGATATAAAAACTAAAACTACGAGCTTTCAGAAATCTTATTTATATCTTAGAAAAATTCTTATACAAATTTGGTTTAAACTTTAAATAATGCCAAGAAGTCATTCTTTGTTCATACTAGTGTTGTGCGATACTGTGATTTTTTAATAATGTTGCTCCTTGTGAACGTGATTTCTGAATCGTTCGTTGTTCTTTTAAACTGTGACTTTGATCACAGTTTAGCACTATTTTGTTTGTAGCAATTCTGTTATTTTGGCAAAATCTAATAAGAAGAGTAACAGTGAAATTAAACAGTTACTGTGATCACGGTTTAACACATTTCCGCTCTTCTGCTTTAAAAGTATTTGTTGGTATTGGTATTTTGATAAATACTAATAAGAAGAGCCACAAAAAACAATTACCAAACAACCCCATCCAAATATTATGAATTGTCGTATAAGCAGTGTTGCCAGTGAAATTTCAAGAAAGATACATTTTAGTTTCCAAAAAGATACATTTTGTAAAAACTTTTAAAGTCCATTTTTAACGTTTAACATTTATAAACATACCATTTTTATTTCATATTTAATGAATATTGTAAAGAAAATGATATCGTATAAATTAATTTTTATATTTATTTAAGTCATAAATATTAGGCATGTCATTTTTAAAAATACAGTAAGCAAACTTTAAAATTAATTATATGTACATAACTATCTTTGAATGTTATCAAAACAAATTCATTTTTGTGAAAATTAATATAGGAGTTGAGGCGCTTAACCAAGGCGATTATATCAAAAAGTTCATAAAAATTTCCTGAAAATAAAAAAGATGTTCTTTTTTCTCAAAAAAAAAGTTTTCATATTTTCGGTACATTTTGCGAACAGATGCAAAAGATACGAAAAATGTCGGGATTACACATGGTACCTGAAGTCATCAAAAGATTCGGAAAATGTATGTTTCGTATCCTAATGGCATCACTGCGTACAAGAGGCAGAGAGACAGAAAAATTGCAAATACAATAATGAAAGAGCTATGTATACATAGTTGCCAGAAAAGACGATTTGACACGATTTGACGATCTTTTCTCGACAAACTGTGAAGGTATAAAAAAAGTTTCATGTGGTAGGTTTATGTATTGTAAAGTAAGCATACAAGAACATCACAGTTTGTATGAAATAACTATATTTTCAAAACCTGTTACTTGATAAATTCAGTCACAGTTGTCATTAGTGATTTTTCAATCGCTGTGAAAAAGTAGCAGGTTTCGAAAAATCGCTCATCTCTAGTTCATACTTACAAAAAGAGGTATACAGCGAATGAAGCAACAAAAGGGAATTGAAGTAACTTTTTGGTACAAGCAAGTCCGTGCTCATCTTTTTTTCTTTCCTCTGTCTCATAAACTTAGACTTGTTTCAAGAAAAACTCATGTGTCTAAGCCATCACTCAAGAAATTTTCGTCGAGTTCCATTTGCTTATGTTAACATCATCAAAGCTGATCGAACTTTTCTTAAGGAATCGGCTGCTTTGTGCGCTATTTATTTAAAATTAAAGAAGAGCAAATAAATAGTTGTGATGGATGTTGAAAATAGGATTATAGCCGATACCAACACTGGGATAGCGATATTTAACTGTCTTCTTCTTAATTTCTGCTTGGATTTTTTTTTTGACAAACTATTTAATTTTCAATGCACATTTTTTGCATAACAACTAAGAGGAATAATACGTTAAAAAGCAGAGCATAAAATCATAACAAAATAGTGCAATTCTACAATAAAAATTCTCAGTTCACACGATTGTTAGCAAAAATTGTCAGATACGAGTTTGTGGTTATTCGTTGCTACACTCAAAGCATTGGATTGAAATTTTGAAATTTGCCAATTATCAATTGTTTGTGCTAAGTGTGTGTTAAGTGTTAAAAGTGAATATATAAATTATTATGATTTTGGCTTCATATGTTTTATTTAATCTTTGCCTTTTTCATTTTTTTAACTGTTTTGTGCGGTGTTGCCCATAGAAAGAATTCTCTGAAAATTATGCCGTTGTCTGACAAATTTCGGACAGTTATTTCACAGTGATAACGAAATATGTATGTTTACACGATTGCAAGATGTCTAACAGTTTGTTTGGTAGCCTTGCAATGAGCTGAGAATGTGCTTTATCGTAGTTGGCGTATTTCGACTTCAACTACGACATTTTGATCCTAGATTAGAGAAAAATGTGCCGATGCTCTTTAATCAATTACAAAAACGTCATAGTCGAAGTCGAAATACTAGAACCAAAATAAAGGGTTTGTAAGAAATCTGAAACACAATTTACTGACAATATTCTAAGATCTGACAATCGTCTGTATACAGCTTTAGCCGTTTTGCTTTGCGACATAGCACAGAAACGTTCTCTAATTGCTAAATCTTGTACAGACTATTCAAACGAATTTGCGAAATCGTCTATCTCCGCAAAAGTTGAGGACACACATAAGAAAAACAATTTTCTCGATTGTTTAATAAATCAGTTACATACTCGTGCTCAAATATCTCAAATAGTTTTATGAAACGTATTTTTTAAGAATTTTTTGGTTTTTTTTTTCTATGTCCGTATATTTTTCTGTTATTATTAACATACAAAAATAAACGTTTTAACCAATCTGAATTTGTTCAGTTCACAAGCTCGAATTAATGTCGAATGCGTTGTCTAATCGTCTAATTATAAAATATTTAAACTTTTTGTTAATAATTTTCATATACGATTGAGTTTAATATGTTTTTCAAATAGTACTGTTAAGGTCAGGTCTGGAAATATTCTCTATGTTAAACTAATTTGTAAAAATCCTTTAACTATGTGATGACTAGCACCAGAAAATAAAATCATCCTAGTGATAAGTGTACATTTAATACATTTCAAACTATTTTAATCAAAACTGCTTATAGCGAAAAACTTATAACCATTTCGCATCAAATTAAAGTTCCCATGCATGGTTAAATTTTATACCACATACTGAACCCTTCTATTTTTGGTGTCAATCAAAAAAGATTGATATCAATCAAAAAGGTTTTATATCTTTTTCTCGTTGCATTGGAATGGGAATAAAAAGAGATGAAAACCGCCTGATTTGTCAAAATAGGCGATTTGTCACTTTAGGTTATCAAACAAATAAATATTAAATAATAATTAAGCACAAGTGATTTAATATACACATGCATATTTACATGTTTTGATCAACTCCAGATGTATCACGTTCTGTATCACTATTTCACTATACATATCTTATTTTATGTATGTACGTATGTATGTATGTGTGTTATTCCTCAGCCATTGTACTCGTAATATTATGTTTACATTTGATGTTTTAAACAGGGTTTTGCAGGAAATTAATCTTTTAATTGAAAGTAGATTTTCTTGTCAGGATATTATGTTTTAGATATTTGTGGCAAAAATAGAACATGAAACATTTTGCTCTGTTAAAAGTATTCAAAAAAAATTATCTCATAAAACTATACCCACAAATATTTGCAAATATTGATTTGTGGCAAAAATGTGAATACATACTGAAAACTTTGCTTAAAGGAAAAGGGAACAAGAAAAACTTTTGCTTGAACAATGCTTGTGGATTCTATAATTTCATTACAATTCTTTAATACACAAATGTAAAATAAATTTGTTGATGCTGAAAGTATGCTTTGCTTATCTTTTATTTGTATTAAAATCGTAACCAAAAGTATGTATGCATGATTTAATTTTTGACCGCAAAAAGGTTACAAATTCTTAAAAAATTTCCCTTTAAGTATTTTATAATAGAATGTTTAAAATCAATTTTAAATGAAGAAAGTTTCACAAATTTATTTATGTGTTCTTTTTAAAAGGTCAAAAGTAAAAAAAGATTCCTTAATTTTCCCTTCTTAACATAAATACATGCATACATACATATGTGTGTATATGCCAGTGATGCCATTAGGATACGAAAGATACATTTTTCGTATCTTTCGATGACTTCAAGTACCATGTGTAATACCGACATTTTTCGTATCTTTTGCATCTGAATGTAAAATGTACAGAAAATATGAACATCTCTTTTTTTTGAGGAAATATGAACATCTTTTTATTTTCAGGAAATTTATATGAACTTTTTGATATAATCGCCTTAGTATAAGCGCCTCAACTCGTATATTAATTTTTACAAAAATGAATTTGTTTTGATAACATCCAAAGATAGTTATGTACATATGTGCAATTAATTTTAAAGTTTGCTTACTGTAATTTTAAAAATTACATGCCTAATATTTATGAATTAAATAAATATAAAAATTATTTTATATGATATCATTTTCTTCACAATATTCATTAGATATGAAGTAAATATTTTATGTTAATAAATGTTAAACGTTCAAAATTGAATTTAAAATTTTTCACAATATGTATCTTTTTGGGAACAAATGTATCTTTTTCTCCAAATTTCACTGGAAACACTGGTATATGTATATGAATGTGTATATGGGTCAAAACATAGTTGCGACAGGTTTATAAGAACGGACAGACAAACAGCCAGAGGGTTAGAAACGTTCATGCAGAATAAAGCATGTGAAGTCATTTTATTATTTTCATTGCCAGATTTAGCATCATCTTCTTCGCAGAACTTAATTCAAGGAAAAATCTATAAATAACTGTATATATATTTTTTTTTTTGCATAAATGTACCCAATTATGTGTTTTATACATATTTTATCAACTATAACACATTTGACCAAACACAAAGAACGCTGATGATGAAGGTGTAGTGGCCTTCGAAAACAGCCGGTTGTTCCGTTCTACTACGTGTTTGTCAGAATATTTACAACTAACTTTGGTGTTATTTGTTCACTAATAATTATCACATGTAATTTGGCTTAAAAAGCGATACGAACTTTAGCCTGATCAAACCATAAATATATACTCGTAATAAATAAATTTATCGGCTCACCGTTAATAGGTTCTTCAAAGGTCAAATTTAATTTCACACTAGAGATGGGCGCATGTCGAATTTTTCCAAGACGGCACGACCCGAACCCGAATACTAAGATGTCCAACACATACAAAATACATACGGGAAAATCTTTCTCAATGCGATAAAAATAATTTTTTTATATTCAAATACAATTGAACTTTTATAAATTGAACTTCTATAAATTGAAGTTTCTATAAGTTAAAGCGATTCGCATGGCAACAGCGCCAAGCAGTCAGATTTTAGATTTTTTCCTATTACTTGAACTTCCATAACTTGAATTTCTCTATAACTTGAAGAAAAAGAATAGTAGAGAGCTTTGCAAAGATTCTATAAATTGAATTATTTGTGTGGCAATCAAGGCGAATTCGCTTTGGTGGCAATATCATTTATGTTTATAGTTGGGTAAAGTCCCGAAATTACTCAATATTTAATATATAATAAATTATATACACATTTAAATTATTTTACTGCAAATAAAACAGAATAAAAGTTAGTAAAAATATTTTTTTATTATATACTCGTATGCAAAACTTTCGAAACTTACTCCATAACTTGAAGTCTATATAACTTGAAGTTTTTTGTCTGGATAATGGTGATTCAAATTATGGAAGTTTAACTGTAAATACATATTTTTGTTTAATTTCAGAACTTTACGAACAAATTTGCTGGTGTTGCTTGTTGGACGATACAAAATATTAAATTTTTTCTTTATTGGAAATTAGTGCATACATGTTTTAAACCTAAAATTGTTTCGTGTTTTTCGTGTAAATTTTGCTCAACACGAAATGACCTGAAGACGAACAAAATTAGACTTTTGTCATGAGTCTTGCCTGTTCATGTCACGAAAAACACGACTTGCGTCGTTCTCTATTTCACACTATGCCTTTTTATTCAGCCTTGTTTTGACAAATTCCTTTTCAGCCCCCACAAAAAGTCATGCACATTATGACTTTTTCCTCGTGCATTTCTTTGACGTTTATGGTGTTTTTGTTGTCTGTGAAAGGAGAGCAAAGTGTGTACACTTTATATCAGTCTTTTTTATTTAATTTAAACCACAAAATATGTATTTATGTACGTACATACATCAGAATAGGAAATGACAGAAGAGGAAATATAACTAAAAGTATGAAGAAGGCAAAGAGAAATGTCAAAAGTCCCAGCGAATTTTCATTTCATGCCTTTTGTTTTACGGCGCAAACTTAGGCAATACGAAGTAACAGAAAAGAAACGTAATTACATAATTTGATAACTTTAATGTCCAAATAATTAAAAAGTATGTATTCCAATAAATAAATTTAATAAGATTATGAAGTAAAAATTTAACATTTTATTTTTCTTCTGTAGAAATATTTCACCATTCTGGCGTCATGATTTTCTGGCAACACTGCTTTAATACGTTTCTTATTTTATTTCATTTTACTTTTTGTTTTTCTATTATTATTATTATTATTATTATTATTATTATTATTATTATTATTATTATTATTATTATTATTATTTATTTTGTAATATGTAATACTCACCGAGAAAGCTTTCAGGAAGACTAAACATTGTATTATGCCCTCCATTGTGTCGCCGGTTAGACAAAACGTACCCGTTAAATGTCTGCCTTTGCGACCGACAGTAGCGGCAGCCAAGGAGGCATGGACGAGAGCACGTTGTTGTCCTTTCGTAGTTGTTGAATTAACACTAAGAGCGCGCGGCAAGGGAGCCGCACGCATTATGCGTTCCAGGGAGTCCATAATTTAATTAAAGTTTTGATTTCAAGTTGAAATTAAAGTCTTTCTTTTCTAACCCCAACAACGGCAACATAATCTAATTATTTTAAGAATTTATAAGCCCGTAGATACACAATTGCTTTTTGGGATTTCGATTATACTTTTTTTTTGTTCTTTTTGTTCTTCTTTTACATTCAAACACCTTCAACATCTACTTGGTAGATATTTATTTGTTTTTTTTTTTGTTTGTTTCATTTAAAACTGCTTGTATTTAATTTTAGTTTGTTTTAAATATTTACATGTTTTAAATAATTTCAAATACTTTATCAAACTTTTAATAACGTTCAAGTGTTGTTTCTCTCTCGCTGGAATCTAGCTTTAAAATATTATAGAAAAAAACAGCGTTTGTTTTTCGTTAATTTACTTCGAAAAGTTTGCAAATAATTTATTATTACATTGTGGTGGGATGAAATGAGTTTTCCGGAAAATTAATAAGAAAAGGCACACTTATATTTTATGGTTCTTTTGTTATTTGTACGTATGTGCATGTGTATGTATGTATGCACTAGTATGTGTGTATGTATATGATTTATTTATTTATGTAATAAAGCATTTACGTGTTCCACGAATTCGCACATGGGAGTTTGAAATCGTGAATTTTTCTTATGATCAAACAAGTTTATTTCATTCTAATTTCTAAATCATGTACATATATTCTAATTTTTTTTTTAACAAACACAACCCCCAGAGTCTATGGAGGGAATCGAACCTACGACCTGTCAACACGCTATGAAAAGCTCATCCAAACTTAATCGTTATAGTTTCAATTAACAAAATACAAAAAAAAATTATATTTAAAAATTAATAATACAACTCTAAAGAACCAAGTGCTAAATATTTCGAACTGATAGCCATAATAATTTTAAGCCCAAATAGTGTAATTCAGAAGCAGTGCATATGTCGATTATTTTCAATGTTTCTTACATACATATGTACGTATGTATGTAGGTTTATTCCCATTGATTGTATTCGAGGTCACAAAATTGTGGTTCTCATGAAGATTAGGCTAGGTTAGGAAGAAGAAGAAGAAGAATATCCACTCGGACACCTTTAGGTCCGTTGTGAATCCCTTCAGACTTATCCCGTTTCCCAGACTCGGGCAATGATACCTAATGTTTTCCAGTTTTTCTGGCTCAACCTCATCATCGCATAGTCAAATCTCTCAAAACAAAAACTTTTTATAAATAAATTATTTTTGTTTAGAGATACATAATTGTAATTTATTTGCTGGCGGTTGAAGTCTACTGATTATTGGCGAAGCACCAATGAAATATATAGACAATGCTTAACCACCAGCAAATAAATTTCAATTAAAATAAACTTATGACAATATGTCGAATAATAATTTTCTTAAATATTTGTTTAGAGATATTTTGAATGAAGTTTTCTTTTAAAATACAACTTTGAGGAATACAACAAGGCTTGTGAATTGAGCAAATCTTTAAAATCAAACATCTTTATATCTATTTAAATTTCCTTAAGTTGTAATTACAAAGGCATTATTGGTCTCTTTGCCTTAGAATATAATTTTCGTATTTTGCATTTTGTCACAAAAAGTTAATATGTATGAATTTATCTTTAAATAAGTTTTCCCATCTTGACATTGAACATTCAACATTGAACAATATTTGTTGTTCGCATGAGTCTAATCAAACTATATGACGTACAAAAATTTAATTTTCAATAACAAAAATCATCAAAATACATGCTCAAGATAAATAAGTTATTATGATTGAGATGAATCTGATAAGAACCATCAGAGAGACTTCGCACCCTCCTTCTGATTAATGTATTTACATATAATAATCTCAAAAGTAAAAAATTCCACATATTGCATGTCTAATTTACAATTACAACATTACGACTTTATTAGATACACTGGTGAATTGAAAAAACTGAACATTTTGGCAGTTAACTACCACACATATTTTCGCAACGTTCTAATGCATTGTTTAGCGAAAGACGATCTTTCGTATTTGAAGGGAATTAGTAATATTTGCATTAAAAATCACATGCAAAAATTGTGTACATTCACACATCTTTTATATATACATATGTACATACGAGTATACATATGTATACGTTTTTATGTATTTTGTTTGTCTATTAATTTTCACTTTTGAAGCAGAAGATATTGTTGAGCACATTTAAAAGCTTAAAAAAGCACATAATGGGCGTAACTTGTGCACAAATTAAATTATTTCCACATTTAAGTTCGTTTAACATCTAAAGATGTTGGTGATGAGATCTACAGATTTAACTGTGTGAACACAAGTACATCCACATGAATTATAATATATACCTATATATGCATTATGGTGTCGATTTACATGCATTTGGCATCATTTTGGCCTCCCGCTTCTTTTCTCCCTCATCATTTAATACAATTCTGTCATAAAGCCTAAAAGTATACTTTGATTCACACACAACACTTGTTTGTTTTTCCTTGTGTCTACATTAACGCAAATGCACACACACACATATAAGGACTTCTAAATAAACATACATGCACATGCTTGTATTGTACGTGCATGTATGGGCTTGCGTGTACGTGTTGGTTTATAGAATAAATTGAATAAAATACCTGTAAACCAGATTTACAACGCTTTTACACTCGACAATACAAAGAAAATGAATAAAAAATGAACACAAAAAACAGCACTTCAATTGAAATACAAACAACCAACAAAATAAAAACTACCACTACCTAAAAATGAAACAAAGTGAAAACAAAATAGAACACATGCATCATAATGTATGAATGTGTTTAATTTTACATATACACACATACAAACATACACATCATGCACATATCCAAGTTGGCCAACTTGTCGCAGAAGACACTTTCATCAACGACTACTTGGCGAAATTTCGAAATTTGTCACATACGATATTTTTCGATTACAATCTTAAAGTTTAGGTAAAAGAGAAACTACTGAACTTGTCATGCATCAAACTAGTTGGTGGATATTGTCTGTAAGATATTCTTGCAATGTTCAATGTAAAATTTTGTATAGTTTCATTAATGAAAATGCTAAAGAAATTGTCAGTTCTATAGCCACAAAGAAAATATGTATGAGCGTAAGTGTCGCTTTTGTTTTAACTTAGCGAAAATTTGTTAAAAAATTTCCTCGATGATCTGATTGAGCTGTCGCTAACAGATCCTCCACGCCATAACATTCCCGTCTTGCAAGATGTCTGAAAGACATGGTCAACTGGGGTATATATGTGTGCGTGTGTGCATGTTTTTAACGTTTTTTGCACTCTTTCTTCGTCTCTTTCAAAAGCCTGCTTTCTTTTTATCTTACAAGTTGTTAAAGTAAACAAAAAAGAAAAAAAAAGGTTTATAAATGTTTACCTGTAGACACTCGTACAACAGCATCGAAAGCAAAAAAAGAAAAAAGTATAGAAACAAAACGAAATAAATGATATAAACAAGCAAACAAATAAAACACGCCTTAATTTAAACATATACTCGTATCCGCATTCACATTAAAAAATTTACACAATTTAAAAGAGTACTTTTGCAAATATCGAATTTTATACACGAATTCCATTATTGTTTGTTTTTCTGTTGCGTATTTTTCTAATTTTCTGATTCCTTCTTTTTTAATTTTTATTTTATTATGCAAGAAATATCCTCAAGAAATTTATGGCGTCATAAATTCATTTGCAAATCCGCACACACACCGCCTTGCACAGATACACATTGAAACACACATACGTACACAAGTATGCACACACATACAAACTAATTAACCTGCAAATGGATGTAAGTACTTTTTCTAAAACCAAATTTTGCTTTTGCTCCATATTTATTGAATAATTTAAACCCCCTCTGTTGTGTTCTAATTTTTATTATAAAATTTTTTAAAGAAATTAAGTTTCAATAATAAATTCAAACAAATAAGAAAGATCTGCAAAAATTTTATGTTTCAAAATGTTCTTTCGTCTTTTTCTTAATTTTATGAAAAGGGTCAGAAAAATTTATCATTTCAAGTGTGATTTATAAATTTAATCAATCATTTAACATCGTTTCCATGTTACCAACTGTGTTTGAAAAAGGAAACAGCTTAAGCCTTCTTATTCTTAGTTCAAGCTAAAATATGAAACAAGTTCAGGAATTGGAGTCGCTTTCTCTATGCTTTTAATTTAGGGGAATTTGCTTTGCTCGTAAAATGAAATTTAATATAAAATTATAATAAAGAATATCACTCAGAAATAGATGAAAGCAAAAAATTATGTAATGCTGTGTAATTCAATAATTTCTAGCAAAACGTACATAAGTACATACATACATATATTTGTATGCAAAGTATATAAACAAAACGTAAACCTACATCATCTACATCATTAAAATGAGGAGCATCATTTATGAAATAGAAACTTTACACACATAACCAAGCAGTTGGCACTTCCAAAAATAAAAGTACAAATACAAAAGTTCAATATTACTTTAACTGATAATAAGTTTTAGCTGACATTAAACGTTGATTAAAATGCAAATTAGGAATGGGAGAATGTGTGTGAAATTGTGGCTGCATTCCAAGGCGGAATGAAACATTTGAAACATTTTTGCGAATTACACCTGATCGTTTTGCACCTCATAAGTACTTTTCAAAAGAATTTTAATAAAGCAATCTTCGAAGTAAAATATTTCCTTTTTTATAAATAAGGAATTGGCATACAAAATTTATTTTGTACACCTTTTGTAAACCAAAATTATTTTTTATGGATGCGGCAGTAAACATTTGTGAATTTGAAGTTAATTTAATAATTTTATGATTTTTTGTTTATATAAACTTTTACTGCTGCATAAAGAGCTTATAAAATATTGGTGGAAATTTATTTCATCAGACCGCCACTCATTCCCCGCAAACACTCCAGCGTCACATAACTTCTGGCAGGAAAACAGTCGTCTCCCGACAATATGAATTTCTGCTGCACCTCTTTTCTTTACTGGGGTACCGCGCACATTTTTCAACTTCAAGAACTCTAAAGTGAGCCCACTTCCGAAGCTCAGACAACCATAATCATCAAAAGTGTGGGGGCAAGAAACCATCCTGAATTGGTGAAAATTAAGAAGTGTGATTAAATAACTAGAAAGGTATCACGTTATTGAATGCTGCCAATAAATTACCAGCGTTCCATATTCTGCAGCGAATATTAAAAGTTTTATAAACCATACCAAGAAAAGAATAGGCAGGATTTAGACCGCGAAGATCGTGAGGCGCTCACATAAATACAACTCATCATCGAGCAATCCATTGACTTCAACAGCAGCATTTATTCGTAGATGTGTATTGAATCATCAAAATTAATTTTTTCTGGTTTTTCTTTGACTTAACTGGTTACTCAGTTCAACATGTAAGAAGTTTTTGGATAGAGAAATATTTTGTAATTATACTGGTTGTTCCATTTTACACAGGGTTATTCATATGCAAACTTAAATAAACTTACAAAAATATCAAGAAATAGAGTTTTTTGTTTTACTTTTCTCGTATTCGTTGCAGAAACGAGTCACCAGACGAAAGAGAGCATTTGTTGATGCGCACTGTTCTTCGTGAACTTTTTTAATCTGTAAGTAATGATTCATTTCAAATAAACTGATCAAAATACTGGCATGTAATTGCTAAAAAATTCTCTTAAAAACTTTTTCATTAAGGAATTTTAATGATACACATTTCATAACTTTAGCGACCTCTTAACAAATATTTAAATAAGCACGCCTTTTGTGAATAACAAGTAGAATTTTTGTTCCCATCTTAAAACTCTCGGGAATTTTTTTAATAAAAAGATATGCACAAAGTTGTGTTTTTAAATATTGGGTGTGCACTCGAAAAAGATTCTTTAGCATACCACCACCACCGGTAGAGGGAACACTTATTCGCGATTGCAATTTCGGGAAAAGGGAAATTATTTCGGGGAAAAAGTGTTCACGATGCGCTGAATGTTTATTTATTTATGTGAAGAATGCTTTCAAAAGTTTTTCCTTGCGATTTCAACAAAAAATCTTTCACTTCAGGCTATGATTGAATCATTGAATCATTTGAGTCGAGTATTGCTTCAATCAACAATTAAAGTATACATTTTTGCTTTAAACAAATTAAATTTCAATTAAAACTATTTAAAAAGATTTAATTTGTTTTTCTATTCGTTTCATTTATTTTTTCATTTTAGTTTGGCTCAAATAGAATTGCTAAATGAAACCTCTTGCCCTCATTCATTTCAGTTTATTCCTTTCAAAGGAGATTGACTGAACTAAATACTCCATTTGTTCGGCTTTTTCTTCTCAAGAGTTTACTTAAAGTTTGTAACAAAAAAGTTACAGATGTCTAGCTCATCATCCATTATATTATTCCTGTATTAAAAGAAAAAGATAAACGGCAACAAAAACCAACAACAACTTTTTATGCAGTAGAACTAATGAAAACAAAAATAAAAGAGAACTGACAGAATTAGTTTTACTGCTCCTGCCCTTTATTGTGGTTCGTTTTATATTTTCGAATCAAGTTAATCAATTTTTCAAAGAAATTTCTTATCGCACTATGCTTTATATTTGCATCGTCATCTTCTTGGCAGCAATCCTAATAAGGATAACTATGGGCATTAACCACTGCTCCGACTACTAATAGTTGAGTATATGTCAAGTCAAAAGAAAACCTACATACAAACATGCGGACATACACACATACAAGGACAGACATAAATTATTTCATATATTTAGCCTTCGACAGCAAACAGTTCAATTTCCTATTGGCTGAAGGATAACCAGAAAGACTGGGCAGTGCACAGAGAGTTGGAAGAAAAGCTTTCAAAAGATGTTGCAAAAATACACTAAACGAGTTTCTAATTTCACTTTAGCGATCTGGACTTCTTGTTCTTCCCTATCTAGCGCTTGGAAATAATTTGAAAATTATGTTTCAGTTTGTTTGTTAAGTGGGTGGTTATGACCACAAGAAAAATATACACGTATGTACTATTATACCTATAGAGTAATTAACTCGAGTAAAAAATATTGAGGGTGGCGTTGGCTGAAGTAGTTAGCACGTTGACTACAAAGCCGAAGGCCGTGGGTCGAGCCCGGTATCCAACAGTCATTAAATAACAACACCAAGCATTTTTCTAATGTGCATTAGTGTGAATTGTACCAGTTGTTGTAGGAGAAAGTTCAAGTGATGAAGGCATAGGCTTCAGCAGATACTAATTCTAATATAACATCTAACATCAAAGCGATCTCCTTCGTTGTGTAGCAGAGTCATCGGCGAAGTAAAATAACAAATAAAATTTCTACTACACACAGCTTCAAAAAAATTTAACATGCCTCATTTAATACTAGAGGCGCTGCAACACTGAATTATTACAAATGTGCAAAAAAAAAAACAGATATGTTAAAGAATGAAGCTTTCCTCTATATCTTCCTTCACCACCTGTCTTCTTTATAACTATCCCTTTCCGAAAGAAGGTAACACCTAGTAACAGTAGTAGGCATTCATTGCCTGAGTGTTACTTCTCTTAAAAAAAAAGCAACAAATATAAACCCACTTTGCGCGAAGGAACATTGATTACTCACCCCATTCAAGTGATAAATACGGACGAATTGCCATCGCACGACACCACAATTAATAAAATGAAATACATGTTAAAATTAAAAAATTAAACCTTTCATTTCTTTCAACATATCGCTTAAATTAAAATATTTAATAGCGAATTATCGCCAAACGAAGCAATTTTAAAATTTTTTTTGAATCTTAATTTATGTGTTGGCCACCTGGCGATTTATAAAATATTGGGCGACTTTGGTGGCTATTGTTGTAACCAAAAATTTTTAATTATAAAGATTATAAATTTGGTCGCAAACACATGCATTAATTTTAAACCGAATACGTATAACTATAAAAAACCAACAACTATGTTCACACACATTTCTTAAATTACACAGCACAAACGACTCAACTCAAATTTACAGATTGTGTGAGATACAATCATACGCATGAGTATAAAAATACTCTTACCATCAATCGGATACACATGCGTATACACAAGCCCATTTTATTTACACACACATACACACAGCATGTTTTCAAACATCCAAAACACATTTCCCAATCAATTTTATATACACAAACGTATGCATGCGTATATTTTTTTGTCCTACTAAATATCCATGCTCTGAGTATAAGCATACTCCGACCGACTATAAGTATCACAGAGAGTCAATGGGCTTAATACGCATGTGCGAAGTACAGATACTCTTGTATGTTGGAATCGGCTATAGTCATAGTTGCTTGAGAGAAAATATGTGAGCGTACGAATTGTTTGCGCTACAATTATGATTATACGCAGTTACTAAAAATAAGAATACTAACTTTAATAAATTTTCAAGAAATTTATTATTAATAAATTTTTTTTTGGAGTAATCATTGTCATTGTCTCATATAAGTATGTAAACATAAGTGTGTACGTGTGTATATATGTATGCGTGTATGTACGTATGTGCATTATATCTTATCATGGAGGTGTGAGTGAGGTGCCTGGTTCAGATGACAAAGGAAAGGACGAAATTTAATCAAAACTGGTTGGTTATTTTTGGTACGAGTATAATTATTTAAGACGCTAAAAGCAATAATCAACTTAAGTTGCAAACATGAAATTAATGAATATTTTTCATACATACTTAAGTGAAATCGTGAGTGTGAGTGAGGTTACTTACGAAAACATTTACTTATATGCGTGAAATGTTTGAAAATGCGTGAATGTGTTTTAGGTTTTAATAAAAGTGCATTTGCGATAAAGTGCTTAAAAGTTGTATGTTTGTGTGCTTTTTCTTATGATTTTTCTTGTCTTTTTTAATTAGAAATTTTAGCTTTTTTCACTCGGTAATACCTTTTTGATTATAATTTAATAATTTTTCAGCAAATCTTTTACCAATAACGTTTTTAGCATAATTTTTTTGTTTTGTTTTGTTTTTCAATTGTTTGTTTTTTTAGAATTTTTTTTAGATTTTTCAGATGTTTTTCTTTATATGATTCTAAAATTTCTCCGATATGCTATAAATGCGTTTGACGCTCACACATTGGCGGCGCAGACGTTCACATTCAATTTCTCGAAAATCGGCATGGGATGATGAGCACGACCCCACAGTGAACGTTCGGTCCTCGTTTATTTCGTGTTCAGAGTAATTGAGGGAAGCTTCTCCTTGGGTGGAAGATGCCTCGGAGTCGTCAACTTCTTCTTCGGAAGATAAGTCGTGTGAAGACAGTGTTGTTTGTGAGTTATGTCGCGAGAGTATTTTTGGGTCGTCGTCGTTACTGTTGTTGTTGTCGTTATTGTTGTTGTTGTGATTCTTTAACAGCGCTCTTTGCAAATCATGAGAAATCGACAAGCCAGCAGAAGGTTCAGTGTCGGCTGGTATTTGTGAGTCGAATGAGTTGCGCTGTTGCAAGAGGGGTTGAGTGGTGATCACACCAGCAGGATTTCCCAAAATATTTGGGAATTCTGGAAAAATTCGGTTATCGGAGCCAGATGTCGAAAACTTTGAGAGTAGAGACTTAGATGAATTTTTGTTTTTCAGCTGCTGTTGTTGCAAATAATAAAAGTCTCTGGGCAACGACGAACTATTGTGTAATTGTTGAGTTTCCAAGACACTACGATTCGCTGGCCTGAATCCGCTTTCACCACTGACTACAGCGCTTTCGACGGAATTTAATGCGGGAGTACTTACAGAATAGTTTTCAGATTCAGTTTGGACTTGCGCTCTCAAGTCACTTATAACACTGGCCGTAGAAGCGGTGGGCGTTGTGGTCGTTGACAGGTTAAATCCAGCGGCAGCTAGTTGAGCACTTAGCAACGGAGTTAAATTAGCTAAGAATTGTTCCTCTTGTTGCTTTTGTCGTTGTTCGTCCAACTGACGGCGGTAGGCATCAATTTGATCACTTGCAGAGGGTGTTGCACTATGAATGCATCCTTGAAAGAAATCCAATGCTTCATATAGTATAAAACACAGACCCAGGACAAGAAATGTCTCCATCATAGTAAACTGAGAGCCATTTGGCACTTGACACAAACCGCTGAGCTCTAAGAAATTCAAATATTTTGCTTTCTGGGGGTGTCTTTTTGTTTGTCTTTCTCTAAAACATTTCAAAAGCACTTGTAATATTTTGCATATTTGATTTTGCATTAAAATTTCTTCATGACTAAAAGTGATTATCACAAAAGCATTATTAATTAGGTGCTGCTGGAAAGTCAAAATGTTGTATTAAATATTATTTTTAATTATTATTTGCAAGAATTTTCAAAGCAAAGTGTGCGAAATTTGCCGCAGTAACAAAAAAATAATTAAATAAATGCATCTAAAGATACTTAAAAATGAACATGCTTTATGCAAAGAATTATTTTAGTAAATTATGAGAAACAAAAAGTGTGTATGTGCAGGAAAAAAATAAATAAATTAATCAAGACATGTTAAGGCAAGACATTTTGTAATTATGTTTTGAAATCGGTAACGTAAGGACAGCTTCTTTCTTTTTTAAATTGAGCACATATAAGACTATCCAACTCTATTGACGCAATAGAGCATCGACGCAATGTGGAGTGTATTTCGGCGTTATGCCGCTACCACAATGGAATGCTTTCTAACGAAACCAGGGAACTTATTCCCGTAACCCGAATATTTTCATTCAGAGCATATCTATTTGTTGTCAATTCGCTCCTTAGCTGTACGATTCATATATAAAATAAACTACCTGAACCTGTGTCTCCTGCTACTTTCAATGCCAAGAGATTCAAATCGAATATCCAAAAAGACTACTCGCTATATTCTCCTCGCAATAACCTATTTTTCTAGTTCTAGCAAAACTGCATGAGTAGGGCCATCCCCTGAGAACTAGTCCCATTAAAATTATAAAAAAAAATACACTACGAGTATACTAAAGTATTTGATTATTAGCATTATAACTTTTTCGAAGATCCAGAACTTATGATTTTACGTTCTCAGCACATGAAAATTGCTTTGGAATTTGGTTGTGCTCTTCTGCGTTCGTTAGGATTCGTTAAGACCACACATGAAATTTTTAATATATTTTATATCATTATGTTTATTGTAGTCGGCAAGAGTTTGTCCTGTTTGAAGCAATATTCAACCCATTTTTTATGCCGACTTACTGTGAATCCTTTGGAATCTAAGGAATTCACGGAAGAGGCTTAGATTTGTAGATAAACAAGCAGCGAGAAAACTCTAATAGAGTTTCATTTAGTTTCATATCATGTCATTAATGTGGCTAAATTATAAAGACAAAAAAGATTATGACAAATACAAAAACAAACTACGCCGCTGTTGTCATTCTCAACTTAATTGAGTTTGGTTGTCTGAGCATGAAACCTACTCTCACACAATCCAGTTACTTTTCAATACTCGTATTAAGAATCACAAGCAACAATTGCAAACTTAATAGTTATTTAAGTTGTGAATGATAATACCAATGTGCAAGCTAGGTTGACTCTCAGACAACCAAACTGTGTGCAAAAAGGGGCTTTAAGTTTCAATATCGAGTCATCCAATCGCACGAAATGCTTTGGTCATTGCTCATTTTGATTTTACGTAAATAAATATATCGAATTTGTTAAAACAGGGAAAATATTTATTTATCTGTTAGTTTTTGCTGTAGACTTTCAATGCTGAATAAACCCAATTAGAAATCTTTCGAATTTAATTTATCGACTTTTCTTTAACCACACACACACACACCATATTCCAAAAAATTTTAACACATTCCACCTCCGTTCGTTCGTATGCCTACGTTCATCTAAAGTTTAAATTCTTGGCATTTTACACATGTGTTGGTAATCTTAAGTAATTTCATTTTAATTAATATACATACATTCTTTATTAAGAAATTTGTTTCAGAAGTTTCGTTGTAAAATTCAAATTAATGTATTAAGGCAATATTCTATTAAATTATACACTCTTCAAATTTATTATTCCATTTAACGTGTCTTTTAACTGTGACACCTTGACTTAACTTTACTTTCTTCCCTTCATCCCGAATTTAATTTGATACAACAACATCAGCAACAAACAAACACAACGTCAACGAAGATAACATCAGCAACAGAAACTGTCTTTTTTTAGCAGTTCATCTCTATCCCGCTATTTTCCCCCTTAAAACCTCACACTAGGACAAAATGGAAGTAATTGAAATAAGAATGAAAAAAAGTGGAATGAGACGAGACGAGGCACTTTGGCCACAGAAACCAAAATCAAATTTACCCGAAAACTTAAACACGAATGAAATTTCATTTCTGGAAAATTTTCTTCCGTCTGATGACAAGATGGAATGAAAGGAAAAATTTTAAATTTTCAATTTTCAATGTAGTTGGCTCAGCGGAGTGCTTCACACTGCAACACTACAATATTAATACATATTAAATTCAAGCATACACACACACACACACAAACATAACTACATATGTATAAGCATCAACCCACGTACATATACATGTACCTCTACGAATGTACGATTATGTATCTATGTTTGAATGCATGTTAATCTTATATTTATGAAATTAAAGTCCATTTGGAATTTGTTGTTCTTTAATATTTGCCTACAACGTATAGTGCGTATGTCGAGGTGTTAAATATTTCATCTCTTTAGAAACCGAGTTAATTTAACTAATTTACACGCGCTTGTATACGAAAGTGGAGAACGCATAAATAATTTGTTAATCCTGTTTCCTGGCAGACAAACCTAAACAAAAGGGCAGGCTTTGTGTCTATACCGCCTAACGCTTACGGTCGTCAAGCGGTGTCGTGGTGTCTTCTCGGCGCACCTTTGGCTTTTTATCCATAAAACTTATGTGTTACTACCCAATCTCTGGCAACAGAGGAACGGATGTGCACATTTTAATAAAAGGAAGTAGCTTTGCTATGCTGCCTTGCGGGTGTGGCGTCACCTAGAACTGGCTGAGTTCAAAAGGGAAAAGAGCCTTTCGGGGGGGGAACTTCGAGGTCTAACCGTTGGCTTAAAACTGATACCACGGATTCCGGTGGCCCAACAGCCAAGCTGATCTAGGAGTTGGATGGTTGTAATGTGTCGGCATGGTCCTTTACTGAAAGATAGATTTCATGTAACCCCACGTAGCTTAATAGATGAAGGTACTGGATCGTGTCCGACTCAGGTATTGAGCTGTGCCGCTGATTTGTGCATGTGCATACAAAAAAAAAAAAATAACAAAAATGCATTTCAGATCGTAAGCATAAAAATAAAAAAAATCTTTAACTGCATGCCAAAAAAGAAAACATCACTGTGTGTCATTGGAGTTCTAAGTGATGTTTTCTCCACTGGATGCAGTTGTTGATTGGTTGCAGGTTTTTGTTTGATCTGATGTGATGCACGAAGAATTATAAAAAAAAAAAATTTAAATGAGAAGATTGTCATGCGTAGGATTATAAGGATATGCGGAGGATCATGAGAGACAAGGACGGACGGGATCAAATGTTTTTAGAAATTTTGTTGGTGCCATTGAAAGTAAAAAGCATGATTAGAACATCGTTTTTTCATTTTGCTTTTACTATTTAAACTTCATTTTTCTTTTTTGGTTGTGTCAAAAATTCTAATACCACTTAGGGCTAGGGAAATTCTATTCACTTAGGAAGTATCAAAATTTTCTTTACAATAGTAATTTGCTCACGTTTCACACACGCCAATAGAAAAACTTTCGTGCATCAAATTTAATAGTGTGACTTTGGTACAACATGTGGTAAAAGGTGTAACCCAGTTCACGGGATATTTAAAATTATATCTGTACATATAAAAAACCACATCGTCCTTTACTTTTTATTGTACGCTATGTTTACCTTTTATTGTATTTTTCTGCAATACAAAATTAAATCATTTATTTCAATATACGAGTACATACATATTTTCAATAAAACATTTTATGTTTTACTGAATAAGTATAATATGTACATATGTACTCGTATGTATGTATGTATGTATGTATGTATGTATGTTAATTTTGGGAAAAACCATGATACACACAATTTATAGTGAAATTAATATTTGACTTATTTATTTATTTAAAACACATTTTCCAAACAAAAAATTGTACAATATCTCTACACAAAAATGGGTGGGGTGACTGACAGTAAAAGTTTTTTTGTAAATGGCTTTATGACTGACTATAAATGATCCATGCCTTGGCATAGGGAGTAGCCAGCAGTAGCGGTTGACAACGAAATTCCACAAAAAGACCGCAACTCTGTACAGTTGAGGCGAATCAATTAATCAGTGCAACAACTGAAAGCCTGACCCCACTTAAGAAATCGTTAAAATGAAGCGATAGATGTTTTTCAATCCAATGCTGCTTTACCACTTTATTTGAGTTATGCATGTATTTATGTATGTATGTGTTTATATATGGATGTGTGTAAATGATCAAATAAAGAAAACTCATACAAGATGAACAAATAACTTGCTTTTCAGCTGTGATTATGTAAATAAAAAGTTATTGACAGGCAGTGTTGTCATGCAAAATGCATTTTTTCACACACAAAAATTAACAAATTTTCAATACATAATATTAGTAATGTATGCATGTACATAAGTATGTATGTATGTGGTCTATAGCAAAGGTTAATATATCTGCAAGAAATGCGAATAGTACAATTGTACTGACTCGGTTTTGACTTTGTCACCAGTACTACAATACTTTGTGCTATAGACATTTAGTATGTGCTTGTCATTGGAAATCTACTAGTAACACTAAAACAATTGACTAGGTAATGACTGCGTAGTTCTTATGGGAACATGGACACATACCAACCAGACATTTACTGGTTAATTTCTATAACTTACGTACATACAAATTTATGTATATTGACAAGTTGTTGACAATTCCACCACAAATATACCATATCAGTTTTCTCTCTTTCTTGTATACTGACGGATAGAAAAAACTTATAAACAATTTACGTACTGCAATTCTCACTAGAATATGAGTGATGACATGAAGACACTTGGTCGCACGCAGTCTCTCTGCAGGCTCCCTTTATAACAACAAAATTCATTGATATGTACACATAACGAAATGTCGGTGATAATATTGTAAATATGTATGCATATTAATAAAGTTATTATTTATATGTTGCTTCATTAAATTTCTTTTGATGCAATGAAGTTTTCACTACTATTGTTTTATTTTTGAATTTCCAATTTCAATTTAAACAGTTTTTTAATAAAATTAAATTTTTATTTATTTCAAAAATATATCACATAATTTATTATTTGTTTCATTAGTACTCGTCCATACAGTGAAACATTTGCTGCGAAACATTTTTGATTTCTCTTTTGAAACTGCATTCGTTTTGCAGCTTAATACATTTTCTCATATATTTCTCATGAGAATGACGTACTCACCAAGAACTGCATGTACATAAAACAAAGTACCCTTTTCCATTCCTCTTTCCCCATTCATCCACAAACTCAAAAGTTTCGCGCAAATGTTTCACTGTATGGACGGGGACTTAATAATTAACTGCACATCAGTTCAGCTGTATCAACATTGATAAAATTTTCTTTAGAAAAATACCTAAAGAAAAACTATTTAGTATCTCGAACAAGTTGAAAAAAAATAAAAAGCAGTTTCTGAAGGTCGCACGTAGTCGCTTTTTATCAACTTTTAAATTGACGAATTGCAAGTACTCGTATATTTAAGAGCTTCAAAGAGGTTTCAGTGAAAAAAAATTAAAGTACTTCTTGAGGAATCACCAGTAAGTGAATACGAGTATTTATTCAGAAGTTTTTTTTTTTGATTTTTTTAGGCTAATATTATATTTTTGTTTAAAAAATACCTACATGCATATATTAATTTAAAAGAAAGATTTATGTAAAACTCGAGTAACACCACCCGCCTGCTGGACAATACAATAATATACATTTACGTCTTTGTAATAGAAGTAAAACCTTCTGGAAACTATTACAAATCAATGCTAACAATGCAAACTTAAATGACAACTAAATAAATCAAATGATAAAATGTATTTCTCATCAAAAAAATTTAAATAATTCAATCACCATCACAGAGTGTGCTGCGTATAACTTATATGTTTATAAATTTTTCGATGTTTTGTTGAAACTATCAGTGAAAGTAGACCTTTCCAACGCACATATTGGTTTATAAATATGTTGAGTAGTCTAAGAGTTATACAATTTGTAGATAAATATACACACATAATATAATAATAATTATTTGTATCAGTCGTAAAGCAGCTCTGGGCAAGTCAACATCAAGCGTCGTTGGCAATTATCTCTTAAGTGCAACAAGGCCACTGTTGTTTATTGGCCTTCGAGAGTTTTGCGTCTCGCTCGCACTGGTTGACTGATCTGCCACGGATAACCGTATATTCTTGCGGTTATTTTGTGGAATTTCTTTAACAACTATGTTGCTACTTCCTATGTGAAGGCATAGGTCGTGTAAAGTCAGTCACAAAAACTATTTTTAAAATACTGTTAATACCATCTTTGTGAAAAATAATAAATTATTTTTATACATGGGAGCTCTTTTGTAATGGTCTACAAGTTGATCTAAAGAATTAAGCTTACGTGGGCCTATGCTGCACGTGGGGTGCATGGACATTTCATATAAATGTTTATTGGGTCTCGGGTACTTCAGAAAACCAGAGCTATCGCCTATATTAATTTCACTGCCACGTTTACAAAAGAACATGGACACGTGCTATAACTCCATAAAACAATGGTGTATATTCTGGAATACGCATCAACTTGGTGAAAGTTAAATGGAAAATTTTGTTTGCTTCTCATAAAAAAATCACCGTTTTTAAAAGAGAGAGCAACGTGTTTAAATTTTTACGTCTCTTTCATTTAGAAATGTATGGTATCTAAAACAATTTTTGAAACTTTGATTTTCTTTTAATGAGAATTTTCACTTCTTCGACGTGTTTTATAGAAAAACAAACCATGATTTTCCGGCAATATTTGGCCTTTCCATGGATGGTGGTGAGTTTTTCGTTCGTAACTTTATAAAAGTAATCAAAAATTTGTTCCTTTGCACTTGTGAAAATGAACATACGATAATTTAATTTTTATGATCGTAAAAATTACTTTGGATTCAAAAAGACAGCTTTTTCCAATGACAAATGATTCAGATTTGCACTAATTTCAAATCACAAGTTCGGGAAGTCAATACTTCATCGGAACCTTTTTTTACTGTCGTAGAAAAAGTAACAATTTTCCAGTATAATTGAACCCGGTTAATGTTTTATTGCATATTTCTTTACGTTAAAAATCAATTATAAAGTCAATTCATCATTTTTGGAAATTTTTAAAGGCCATAAAAAGTTATTACGCGTGCATAATAGAATGAAGCTGTTTAGACGTTCCGGGTTGTAAGTAAACTCAATACTAAGGAGTTCAAAGACTTCGTATATTCCAAATGTTCGCTTCACGACAAGTGGCCCATTTCCTGCTTCACAAATGCTGTTTCAGATGTGCAAATTTCGCACCAACCAATAAAGGTATGTATGTGTGTGTGCGTGTGTGTTTGTGTGTGTGTGTATTAAGGAAATTTATGATGCAAATGAAGCTTTCGAAACTACAATATTGCAATTGTTCTGCTCTTGCTGAGAAGGTCACTGCGACAAAAATTTTAGCATGCTCAATTTTGTTGCACTTTGTATTTACGACCACATTATTTTCAAACATATCAACATTTATTTTATGTTTCTTGCACTTCCAAGCCATTAACTTTTGCCACACCGGAATGCGATGCAGCATTTATAAGCAACGAAGAAAAAAACTCAGTTTGAATGGAGCAAACAACAACATGAGGAAACACATAAAACTACCAGAAAGAACCGCTACCACCAGCACAACAAAAGCAAAAAAGCAGAAAAACAACCATGAAGTAAATAGAAAACGACATACTTTTAGGAGTTGAACGAAAAATGCAAAATTGTGTATGAAATTAATTTAAATTAAATTAAATTAAATTATGTATTATGTAAGTAGTGTTGAAATATTTATTTATGTTATCAACTATACAGAAGATACTCATTATACGCATTTACGTCACACTATTGTAATCCAGCGAAAATTTCCCAACACACACACACACATACCACACGCTTATAATATGTACAGAAGTTTGTAGGCACGTGTATTGTGTGTATGTGTGTATCAGGCACACATACACACAATACAAAGCGAACAAAATTTTTAACAGGCTGAACTCATTTCAGCATGTCATGGTCGTCCTCGGATTTAACAACAACTGCAGATAGTGAGAGAGAGAAAAAAATGGAAGACAAACGCTCTTAATCTTTGTCTTCGTGCCTTCTGTAGCATATCTTTAGGCAAAAAATAACACAATTTGGTTAGTTTTTTTCCTCTTCTCTATTTCATTAAGAAAGAATATGTGTTAACTTGAAACGTTGTCGTAAAGACGAAAGAATGAAATGTAAAAAGACTGTAACAATAAAAAATAACCTAGAATTTAATATTTTATTTTTTGCCGTAATGTGTTAACCTGCTTTCAATTCGTTTAATTTTTACCTTTTTCATATTTAAGTGGAATTACAAGTACCCACAATACATACACATGTACTCGTACCTTTATGTATATTTTATGGGCATATCAATTAAATAAGGCTGTGTGTGTGTGTGTGTGTATCTGGGCTGAAGCACAAACAGATCAACTGTGTGTGTGTGTATTTATGCATATATTTGCGATTTAATTAGAAACTGATAGACAATAACCTTCACCTTCTAGTTGACCGAATTTCTATAAAATTTAAAATTATTAAAGAAAGCACCAGTGTTATTATTTGCCTACATAATATATACTCGTTATAAATAACCATGTATATACATATATATGGGTATGTATACACATACATATATGTCATCTATTTCAGTTATTTAAAGCATATATATCGGTGGTCAAGCAATTTTTTTAGAGTTTGACGCTACCGCTAAGAGATTTAAAGGATATAACGCACGATTATACTTCTGTGTGTTCAGAACAATAATAAGATATTATTCCATATTGCCACAGATACATATATTTATTTATGAGTTTGAGATTTTGAAATTTTTCAATTATGTCTTGTTTGAAGAAACTTGCAAATATTTTACTAAAGTTTCATTGCAACAATTAGCGTCCATCACATTATCAAACAATTCGCCGTTGAAACGGAGTTCAACTGCTGTAAATAATGTGAATTGTTAAAGCCTCCAGAGAATAATAATGAGTCATCAAGCTCAAACTAATTAAGCTTGTCTAAACAGAAGATAAATAAATAAAATAAAACCACAAATAAAATTTTTATGGTTTTTTTTGCCGAATTACGTTCCACTGCTTGGATAACTTCCACCTTTATTGGAATAACAACCTAAACTTATTTTGTGCATATGTATGTATGGATGTACATATGGATATACATATGGATATACATACATACATAGAAACGCGTATTTGACATATTCAAAGAATTTTCAGCAATCATTTGCAATAGATATAAATAGACGCTGTCATTCTGTCAGCTTAGTTATATTTTTGTCAACGGTGAACATATTTACAACCTCGACATGTGCAAAGTTGGACATTTTGTTAATTTTTATAAAAGTTTTATTCAAGTGAAAGAAACTACTACGAATCAGACGTTTGTGAAATGAACTCATATATAATTCGGAATCAGCTTGAAATTTCTTCATGTAATGTCAGGCCAAGTAAATGGACTGTAAGAATAGATGATAAAAACTATTTTACTGATTTAGCCCAATGTTCAAACAATTAGGTTCTCATCATATTTCAATGTTTTGAGGTCCTGGGTGTCCATACTGACTATTTCCGCGATGATGTCCACATGGGTGTGTGTGTGTGTGACTGTGTGGGTGTGACTGTGTGGGAGTGTCTGTGTGGGAGTGTCTGTGTGTGTGTGAGTGTGAGTGTGAGTAAGAGTGTAAGCATCTCAAAACTTAAGAACGGGTCAACGAATC
This sequence comes from Nowickia ferox, assembly GCA_936439885.1. Classification (NCBI taxonomy): domain Eukaryota; kingdom Metazoa; phylum Arthropoda; class Insecta; order Diptera; family Tachinidae; genus Nowickia; species Nowickia ferox. The sequence goes on from OW387025.1 coordinate 116,283,181, forward strand.
GAAAACAAATTTGCCGCATTCGAAAGATGTTGAGCTCACTAAGAGCCATTTCACACTATGCCTTTTTAGCCTGCCTTCTTTTGACAATTTTCTTTAAAGACACCTTTTTCTTCATGCCTTTTTGGCTTAACGCTGAGAGTACGAAAAAGGCAAAGAGAAATGTCATAAATCCCCTCGAATTTTTATTTCGTGCCTTTTATTTTACCCCACAAGCTTCTCACCCCCTTTCACCCACAAACAAAAAAAGTCTGTCTGAACAGGCAATCAGAAAAGGCACAGTGTAAATTGAGTCTAAGATGTAAGATAGTGAATCCATTCGGTTCAAAAGATTTCGAAAATAAACTTTTCACAAAACTTTTTTTTTTTTTTGACAAATTTTAACCTGCTTTTAACCTCAAAATTACACGTCTAATTTGCTTGAGGGATATCATTGACAAAGTAATAACTGATAACTTCAAAAGTCTTCCCCATATCGATTTTAGATACTCAATGTTTTTTACAGACAAAAAAAGGATTCCAGGTGTGGCAAATTTAACCAAAATCTGTTAGCTTCAGGATTCTATTTATTTTTAATTTTCAGTTGCAAACTTAAACAAAAGTCAAGCTTTTAAACTTTAATGTCAAAACATTTGCTTCTTGAAATTTGGATTCACTTATTTTATATTGACTTTACAGTATTTTGAAGAAGTAATTATTATTTATCTTGCGAATCAAGTTCTAAGTTCGGCGCTGAATTAAAGGAGGACGAAGTTCCACCTTCTTTTGTTATACACTGCGTTACAGGCTTCATTGGATTGAATCATTTCATCTGCCAAGAAATAATCAAAATATCTTGAATATAAATTTAGACCATTGCTTGCAGTCTTCGCTAATTTCCTAATTCATTATTCTATTGTACGTCTGTATACATTTATGTATATGTATTTATTGTATTGGTATTTAACAATACTGGAGAGATACAATAACTTTAGCCCATAAATATTTATTACTTTTGCCATTTATGTACATTTACACGAGCAGCATAACTGTTAGACAGATAAGCTTTTGCCCACACCTCATCCCACCGCCCCCCCCCCCCACTCCTTGCTTGATTGCCATGAAACATGTAAGACAAATATAGTTTTATGATTGAACACATACAAACACACATACATATTTATGGCCATACATACATACAAGTATGGAAACATGTTGATTACAGTCCATTAGAACACCCTCCTTTTTAAAAAACATGTGAGCTTATTTTATAAATGAACGAATGTTTGTGTCTATTGTCTGCTTCTTAATGCAAATAGACTCCTCGTTAAGGATTCTGAACGGCAAAAACAGTTCAATGTACAGAAATTTTACTTTCTAATCGTATCTAATACTCTCTATTGCTCCTACGCAAATTATTAATTCGTGAAAATGATCTGGCGATAAATTTTGGTTTATACGTGTATCTCTAAAGGATACGAGTACATCATATTCATTCAACTAAATACGTGTGTAGGTATGTGGTTCCATTATGTTTTAGTATGCGAGGAAGTGTATTTCTTTTCTTACTGCCTGCCCCCATTAAAATACGTAACGTAAGAAAATAAACACTTTTGTATACAATTATATGAATGGGATTTCTAATGGCTATCGCTCGTTATTATTTATAAAACGCTTAAATAAAAAAAGAGCAATAACGCCACTTAAGTGTTAAAATGGTTAAATTAAGTGTAATGTTAAAATTTAGGCATTTATGTACACACATTTATAAATATATGATTCAAAGAGAATTCTTCTTAACTTTTTATCTAAGAAAAAAATCTAACAAAAAGTACAAACAGCAAAATTTTCTATTTCAGTTGAAAAGAAAAATATTCTAAGATACAGTAAACTTGTCACTTTTGCAGTTTTATTCAAACTTTATGTGCAAACGCTCTTGTATCTGTAACTACATAAATTGATTCAATGTTGACACAATTTTTCAATTTACAATTTTCTCTTATCGCCCGAAATCGATGTAAGAGAGAATGGAGCACACAAGGCAATAAATCCAAAGCATAAGCTTGAAGTCGACTCCATTCATTCTTGTGTTTTTGAATGTTCATCGCTTTTCCTTTCATTTTTTTTTTCAAACACACTCTGACAAGTTGACAAAAAGTGGAAGTTATCATAAAAGAATATTCGTATGTACATATGAAAGATATACGTATATATGTACATATGTATGTAAGTATGTATTTAGGCAGAAAGATGGGTAAACCAATTTGTTTTCTAGGGTTTCGTACACCAAAAGTGAAAAGGAACTCTCTTGTTTTCGCTACGATATCCCTCTGTCTATCATAGGCTGTTTTCTCGAGAAACGTAAAAGCTACGGACCTGAAATTTTCACCGGTGTACCAAACAAATATAACAGTTAAAAATTAAAGGGTGTTTTAAAATTAAAAATTTTTGAATACTGATGTAATATAACTACAGACAGTTATACACGAGATAGACTCTTAAAAGTTGATGTATTTTTATGCAGCGTAAAACAATTGACATTGAATTTTTTAAATCAAAATTAAAGGGTATTCTATCAGTTAATGTAAAAAAGTTTACCGGGTATCTAAAATTTTTTTTTAATGTCTACGTCAGTACCTTGATTCAGCATTTTTTATTACGATAATAGTATCGCTATAATAAAATTTGTCGACTTGCTATTCAGTAACACATTTTAAAGCTGTCGGCTGAAGTAAAAAAAGTAATATAACAAGCACGAATTCATTAAGTATTTCTTTAATTCTTCTTTATGCTTTTCGCATATTTTGCAATTTTGTGTGCAGGGATGCCACATGAAATACAATTACATGGCGAGTAAAATCGAGTTTTCATCACTATTTTTACGATGATGGATGGATGTATGTTAGTGAGTGTGTGTGTGTGTGCGTGTGTGTTTGTATATAAATATTCCATAACTTAAGAATGACTAAAATGATCAGAATCAAGTTTACGGCATTCTGATGGTATTGACCTCGCTTAGATTTCGTGATATATATTTTATGAATTTAACAAAATGATGTTTTCAAAAATAAAATGGATTTACCAAATAAATTTTGTATCCGAAATCTAATTAGCTTTCAAACTCGAAAAAAACTTTGACTGCTGTAAATTTGATTAAAATCGATTGATTCGTTCGACAGATGTCGTTGAGGAAATATTTCGAAATAAAAAGTTCTTGCCAAATCGATTTTCATAATGCATTTACTTTTTTGGCCTAGAGAAAAATAAAAAACAAGAAAAGTATCTGCGCAGTTTGTGATGAAATAAAAATTTTCAATAAATCATACTTCCAAGAATTTTATACAGTTGAAATTTAGATAACAGTTGAAAATTTAAGATTTTGGTCTAAAATTCATCTTTTTTTTTATTCAAAGTAATTTTTATAGACAAGAGCCCAATTCGCCATCAAATATTTCTTTTCATTTAAAATTAACAAATATTTTTTGTCGAGATTATTTTCAACTCGTTTATATCTGCAATTAGCATTCCTCTTGATTTTGAACCGCTTAAATGAAGAAAATGGGCACATCCAGAGAATTTATCTTTTTGCCAAATTGTAGCTTATCTTATTATTCTTATTATTTGTTTCTGTGCGACACTCCAAAATTTGAATTTATTAAGTTTAACTTGTATTCTGTTGCTGGTGCGTTCGAAAAAGGGTCGTAAAAAGGTGATTGATAAGATAAAAACCTCTAATTTTAGGAAACGAAACTGACAGACTTTATCTTATCTGACTACAAAATTTATATATATAAAAAAAAAAAAAAAAAAAAAAATACAATGATTTGCCTTTGTTTCAAAATATGAAGTACAACGTGTCAATAAAGAATTAATTAAATAACTAAAAATACTATTTTTTATTCTACGCGTACCATTCGCACACAAATTGTCTGCCTCTTCTTATTATTAATCGCATGTAATTGGCTTTTTGATTGTACATTTTAGGGCTGGTCTTAAAAGTGTGTCATAAGTTGAGCAATGAACTGTCGGTAACAATATTTTTATGATAGTGGGCACGACAACCGCATCCGCCGTTGTCTAGCTACACGATTATGTAGGACAGTGAGTACCAGCCTTTAAGAGAACTTTCTTGACCCCTTTGGAAGAGGAACGAAAATTGTCATACTCAGAAGTATTACGGGAATAAATTATTCCATTAAAATGTTCCTCCTAAAATTTTACATAAAAGTGCTGAACAATTCTTACACGTATTCTTAACCACATTGAACTCACTGCAAAGGTCGCAAGTTTGTTCACAAAGGAAACAAAGCTTCAAAGGTTGTAGGAGTGCATTATTTCAAATGATTAGTAATACGAGCATGTGATTCATTACCGATATCTTTGTATGTAATAAAAATGTTCGATAAGCTCAACCTAATTTTAAACAATTGGCACTTGTTCTTTTTAAGTTTATTTTTGGGAATTGATTTAGTCAATTTTAAATCGCAGAGTAAAATTCAACTAGAATTAAGAAATTTGAAGCAAATATTGTCTGTATTTTTTTTTTATCAAAGCACATCATTATTAGGTTCTAGTAAAATATTATTTACAAATTTGATGAGAGATAATAATTTTGAATTTCATAATAAACTGAAAGTGATGATTTGAAAGCAAATGTAAATGCAAATACAAATGCACTCGTCATTTGTGTCGTTATGTAACAATTTTGTGTGATGAATTACCTTGTTAAATTTAAAACCTCAACAAATTTGTACAACTTGTTAACTTTGTCCTTTAGCGGCGTGAGGAGGGAAATGCAATCGTCGGCCGTATTGTATAAAAATGGCAGAGTGAATAAATAAATAAATGAAATGAATGTACACACATACAAATTTAATTTTACATGTGTATTTGTGTGTCGACATTGGCATCGGATACTGCAACAACAAAATGTAAATCGAAAAGTCCTCATAAAACTTTCACAATAATGCAACTACAACAACGCAAACTCATGTCAAGTTTGTTCGAATGTTGAAAAAAAAACAACTGAAAATGATAAATCCGCATAAACTGCCAGCAGAGCAGATAAAAACTTATTTAAAACATGAAAAAAATGAACCTTTTAAGCCGATAAATGAAAGGGCCGTATTTTTCACATTTAACAATTTATAGATTTAAAAATGGAGGTCAAACGATTATTCTGTTGGGTCAAGCATTTTAATTGCTATCGATATTCCACAGAGAGCATTTTAGTGAAATGCAAACGCCGTAACATTCGCAAAAGCTAAGCATGGAAAAGCAAAGAAACTAACCAGCGAAAAAATTACGATTCTGGAAACAGATGCGCCAACAGAATCAGTCGGGTACACATTTAGATTCAGTTAACGCGAACATTGAAATAGACAATGTGTGAGCAAAAAGAGTTTTGTACATTCGTTCATATACGAGTACACTAAATACGAGTATGAAGACACAGTGAAGCGAAGACAGCAAGCCGTCAGTTTCGATTGAATATTGTAGCGCATCATTGGATACTTTGGGAATAAAATAATCACTTGGTTACAGATTTTCATTATTTATGGCTAATTTTATTTTAAAGCATGACTTAGCACCTTTTTCTAACTACGAACAGATTTGTTAAATCTTTTAAAAAAGCTGTACGAGATAGAGAAGGACGGTAACTCGATTTTAGATGTGTGCCGTACCTCTCAAACGATTTAAAGTAATTTTAAGCGACTGGACCGGGAGTGCTTATGGTTATAATTGACATGTCGTTTCGATATTGGGAATGAGACAGCAGCGTCAATTCAAATTTAAGGGATGTTAACCATTATAGTATCGGAGTTTTTTAATTCTTATTTCGTACCCGTTGTTTCCACAACACGGGCGGTCGACTTGAGTAGAAAATTTATATAAAAAACACTAATTTTTTTGAGTGATGTAATACAAATTATCTAGACGAGTCGCCTGCCTGAGTTGTGGATACAGGGTAATAATCTAAAGAAGTTTTGTCAAAGATCTGCTAAAACACTGAGTAGATTTTCATTTAATTATATTATTTTCTATTGCTTGAATGAATTTTTTAACAATAGAAAAATTAAGAAGTGTTATATTAAATTGACCTTTCAAAAGTAAAACCGCAGGAACGTAACTGGAAATCTATTTTCATAACCTTCATGTCTTGTTTCTGAATCATCATTATTTTATTGGTGTTTTGACAAATAATAATATAAAAAGATACATATAAAGGGTGATTTTTTAGTAACTTTTTTTGGCAACACTTGTTTACTTTGGTCTACAATTTAAGACTTAAAATTAAGCAACGCTTGCAGATCACTAAATTTTATTATCAAAACTCATGCTCGGTTGAGAAAGTTTGTGTTCAGTTTGGACGACCTTCAGAGACGGCCATTCGGAATCTCATAATTAAATTTTGCACCAAAATTGCATCATTGAACATTAAACACACATACGTAGGGTGGGGACAGAGGAAAATATCGCCAGTGTTGATGATGACCGTGAATTATCAATTCGGCGCCATTCGCAACAATAAGGCCTCTGTTACTTTTTTTTTTGCCCAAAATGGAACAGCTGGAGTTGGCTAATATGTGCCACGTGCCACACATTACGCGAAACAATGGTCCAATTGAGAGGCGAGTTCGATGAACAGTTTATTTCACGTTAGGGGCTGGTGAATTGGCCGCCTAGATCGTGCGATTTTACGCCTTTAGACTATTTTTTGTGGGGCTATGTTAAGGCTCATGTCTATAGGACAAGCCTGAAAGACAATATTGAAGAATTTATTCGTGAGATACCGGTGATATGAGATGTAGAAATTAAGCCAAAGTAGGACCCAGCATATGAACCATTTCAGACAAAAAATTTACATGAAATCATCTTTAAACATTGAATTATATAGATCGTTCTACCGACTCATAAGGATTTCAAAGGATTTCATACATTTCTCTAACTTGTTATAATATATTTTTTTTAAAATCACCCAATATAAAATGTACCCTTATAAAATATGGAAAATTGCCGAAAAAGACTTTGTTTGTTTTTTTTCGACTTTACGTCCGTAAATATAATACAAAAGAGTGTTCGGATATATATGTGGATGTTTTTATGTGTGTGTGTGTGTGTGTGTGTGTAATATAAAGCTTTAATAATCCTCTTTAGCTTGCTTATGGTAATTTAAAAAATATGAATACAAAGGACATGCATCCTTTCAGGAGAACATCCTACACAAATGTTTATAAATAACATTTGCACAATATTTACTAATGCAAGTAAATTATAGGTTTATCTTGCTTATGGATATTAAAAGCATCAAATAGACAAAAAAAAACAAACAAACAAACACACAAACAATAATAATGCAAAAGCAACAGAAAACATCCACAGATGCCCAATTCATCTGTTGTAGTTTAAATTTAATCTAACAAATAAAAATATTATTATAAATATTAATAATTATTAATTAAGGTTAAGCATTTCAGCTGTTAAATAATAGAAAAAAATATGACCAGAAATTATTTTATAAAAGTTTGACACACACACACGTGCTCCAATTTCAACAATTACAGTTAAAGAAATAATGGCAGGGAAAAAATCATACAAATTTCGAATCATGATAAGTGATTGTAATGTGTCAAACGACCGGACCGAAACGTTCCTTTTCTGATGTACATATTAGGATATTCAACCATTTAACCGATTAACTGTTCGATTAATTTGAAATTTGCAATTTTCAATTCAAGAGTTAATTTGGTTACTTTCGGTCGATTAACCGATTAACCGTTTACACAAAGTTTAATATTTTTATAGTATTTAAAAATATTTTTTATGAAACAAATAATCGCTTCTTCTCATATACAAAATGTGAGATTGGTTTTCATGCAAAAAAAAATAAGTATGTTGAGCGTTCTAAATCAAGTTTTATTAAAACGAAGAAAAAATTTAAGTTTAAAATTTGTGAACGCACTTATAGTCCCAAATTATTATTTTACTTATTAAGTAAAATAGTTTTTTAATAAAAATACATTAAAATTGATTATTGAGGGGTTTAGCTGGATCCTTTGCATTTCACTGTTGCTAATTATCTTAAAAATCTTATTGTTCAAGTTACAGAACTTTCTTTCTTACTTTCTTCATCGCCAATCGGTTTTTACCATAAATAATTATTTTCATATATTAAAGCGTCTTTAATGCGATTTTGATGAAAAATTGGACAGTGTTTACGTAACCCTCATGCACGCATACGACTTCCACGTTGACAAATTTATTTTCCAAAATGATACTTTAAATTTTTTTTTATATAATTATAGTTCCCTGTAGAAATATATTTTTGTATGTAGATGCATACATAGCACATGGCCATTTCTACAGAAAAGTCCAACTTTTGTCACGTTACGTCACCAAGTAATTAAGTTTGTATTTCGGAGCAATGCTGTTCGATTTTTTCCAAGCTTTTACAAAAAAGTATTTAAAATACAAGTTTTTCTTAAAAAAAAAACAGCCTACGTTAGCAAGCAACGCCACGTGACAAATTTTGGACTTTTACGTGGAAATGCCCATATGTACTTTTAATCCAGGTAGAAGTCATCAGAAGTATTTTTCATATCACTGAAATATTTCATGAAATATTTTCTCAAACCGAAATGGTGTCAAATGTTCGGTAGTTACGGAATTTCTTAAGCCAAGTACGTATTTTTCAAGAATTTTTAAGAAAAAAAAACACATATATTTTCAAGAATCTTAATCAAATTTGAGCCTGGACTTTATGTGAATCTGCGAAATGATTGATGGAAGTACGAAAAATATGCTTGGTTCAAGAATAGTTTCGTATCGCCCTAATTCTCTTCATGTAACTCTCTGACTGGAAAAATTCAAAAAACAAGTCAAGAATTTTGCTAAATTTAAAGATTTCTTTTGCATATTAAAATCATGCATCCTGCGAAATTGCTCCACTTTCAGCCGTCGTATAAATGCAAAACCGCACAAATTTTCAATAACAAAATTCCAAAAATAAAACCTGTAAGCTGCAAATTAATGGCAGATTTTAAAATTATAATAAATTTATGTTATGATGATAATTTCTCTTATGTTATGATGATAATTTCTCAATAATTAATTCATTGTAACTGTGGTAACTGCGGCGGGCTCGTACAATTTTTTATTTTTTTTTGTCTTTTTATTACTAAATAATTAGTGAGTCTGTGAGCAAATTTTATTAAATAAATGAAATTCACGTATTTCAGGAATGAACAAATCTAGTTTTTGCTCCTTTCCCGGACATGTTTTTTTAATTTTCTTTCATTCATTACAGTGTCATTGGAATGTAATGATGATAATTATAATGGAAATGTTAAATAAAAACGTAAACCGTGAAAAAATTAATCATACACACAGATATTCATTGAAAATATAAAATAAAATATATTAAATAGTGCACAGAAACGAGTAAGTATTAATATTAAACAATTAAAAAAAGTGGAAGTTAGGCAAATATTCGCAAATTTTATTCTGAAAATGGCATTGGAAAGCTTGCAAAAAGAAAGTCTATTATTATTATTGTTACAGAAAGAAAGGAATTAAGTAAATTTCTTACAAATTTATTTGTATGTATTTTCAATATTTTTTTATAAATCACTTTACAAATTCTTTAAAAAAAGCTTGAAGCATTTCGCTACACTGGTTGCTGAGCAGCAAAATCACTATAACTTTATTTCGTTGTTTGAGAACTTTTTATTTGCACATTTTTTTCATGAGTTTTCAATTTGGTCTAAAGTTGTGTAAATTTTTTTTTACTTCTATTCGTTTTCTTATTTAACTTTTATGTATCAAAATTTTAATTTTGAAAACAGCTTATGTATGTATAACTAATTGTTGTACACATGTATTTTCTTTTTTCTTTTTTCTTTTTTCTTTTTTTTTTTTTTGTTATTATTATTATTATAAAATTTGCATTACTTTTTCCATTAGATGTCGTTGTGGGTCTTAAATAATTAATTTATTTTTATTATTTATATTAACAATTTATTGGCGCGTTAGACTTATTATATTAATATTTTTTTCAATAATTATAACAATAGCTTAAAAGTTGTATGCATGTACGAGTATGTATGTTGTATTAAAATAACATACAAGTGTACACACTAATCGCCTAGACGTATGTATTTGCATACCACACATACAAATAATAATGAATACACATGATTCATTTAAGCATTTCATAACAATCACTCATTCGATATAAGAAATTCTTTTTGTTCAAAATTTCTTAAAATTTTTTATTTTAATAGCGAACGAACTTTTTTTCTTTTCAGTTCACGACTTCAGACATTTGCTTTCTTGGGGATGGGATATTTTTTAATCTAGCTTTTATTATCTTTTCATTTTCCACAATCACTTGTAATTCCTTAGCACTCCTTTACAACTTCTTGCCGAGCTCTGACCATTTAACGCCCGTATACAAAAACAGACTGAGCTCAATGCAGATTTTATCCCTTGCAAGAAAATCTGTTTTATTTCAGCTTTTTTAAATTATCTTCTCTTTAATTGAAATTCCAGGAAAAAAAACACCAGAGTTCAGATAAATTATAGACAAAGTTTTCAAGCATCCCCGTGTTTAAGAGGCAAAGAAATCTCTTTCATAAACTTCTCATCTTATCACACACGCGGTACACCATCCCATATATAACTCTCTCTTTCTGTATCTCGTTCTACCTCTCTGAGTGCTCACTTTTTTATGCACATATTCACCACTTTGTCATACGTTTCGGAAACAAAAAAGCTTTTTTTATCCTCTCAGCTGCAAAAAGGATACCAGTGACATGCGTATGTGAAATGTTTACATTACAAAAACATATGCTCTGCCAAAAAAGGAAAAAGGGAACATTTCGCGCTAAAAATTATTTCAATCTGGAATGCATAATTACAACTGAAGTCATAAATCAAAAATAGTTAAAGCTCCCATTACTCCCATACACACATGTGAGTGTAACAAAACATTTAATTGCGTCAACTTAACGGTAGCGTTCACGTCTTCACCCACTCATATTGCAATAGATTATTATTTTTTTGATAAAAAAAAACATATGTATGTACTCGTAAGTATGTGCGTATAAACAGCTGAATAATTATCAGTAACATTTGTTAAAAGCAATAAGACAATCAAAATATTTCGAATGGCAAATTATTCGCATTTCCCCAAAAAAAATGTCAACGTTTTAAATTTTCTAATGAAGAGATTTATTGAAGTTTCATAATGACTTTTCCTGATGTCCAGGAAATAACTAACAAGCAACAAGCCACCTGTACCAGAAAACTTACCTCGTGAGGTATTCACAGCATCCCCGTAACCGTGCGGCATCATACGCAAATATTGGATAACCACCTCAAAATGCGATGACCTGAAGGAAGGTCTTAATATGAGCATAACGAAATATGCTGATGTTTCCCAATCAACACTTGCAGTGCTTTAAGTTTATCTGCAACAGAATTCTACCCAGTTCAGACAGGAATTCACCAACGAAAATCATGTATAGATCACATAAAATGTCTTTGGATAATAACAGAGCAGTCAGTAGAATAGAGATGTCCCCTATACTTAGTCTTCATAGATTTTCAACCCACTGTCACACGCAACTATTTACATATTTTGCAAACTCTTGAGTGCAAGGGAACGGCCAAGGAAATTATATACCTGATAAAAACCATTTACAATAACGCAAGCTGCCGGATCTCTCACCAAGGTTGTGTTATAGGGAACGTATATCTGTAAGGGTTGGTGTAAGGCAAGTATGCATCTTGGAAATAACACAGATTTGCATTATGCTGACAACATATCAAAAATTCACCAAGAAACTGACAAAACCGAATTGAAATTCAACACAACAAAAACAAAAGTAATGGGAATAAAAAATGAGAACGTTCTTCTTCGTATCTTCTTTTACTTAGGCAGTGTTTGGACAACATCGGTAGGCTGCGGCAGACAGTCGTTCGCCAAACCCCATATTGCAATCCACTCACGTCTCAAGGATAACCAAAACCAAGCTCTTCAATTCTTTCGTCAAATTAACGACACTAAGTTACTGCAAGTCATTGAAAATCTCTATCTCTGTTGAATCCTGAGAATATTTTGTTCAGTAACTGTGTTGAATGAAAGGTGAGGAGCTGACACTAAGGACCCATACACATATAATTCCGTAAAAAAATATGGCGACCGCTCGGTCACACACTAAGTAAACCGACAAGAGATATAGTCAGGTAGGCGATCGAATTAAATCCCCAAGCATCACGCAGAAAGGGCAACCTGGAGCCGACAACTTGGCCTGGATGCCAACAATCCAGGAAAAACCTGAATCGATCTCAAGGCAGCGGCATCGGATAAACCAGCTTGGAACAATTTTTTTATGCCCCTAAAAACCTCATAATGATTAAAGAAAACTATATAGATATTATGACTTCTTACCTTCTTCTTACACGGAAAAAATGGTTCACTAATTAAAATTTTCAAGTAAGAATTTAATTCATTCAATTAAATTTTTAATTGCTTTAATTAAATCGCGTAGATAAACTTAACTAATATAATCGAATTGTTTATAGGTGAAAATTTTTTTGTATTAATCAAGTAAGAATATAAGTTTTCATTTAAATATAAGTCAACAATCCTAGAGAGAACATAATTCGAGTTCGGTAGTACGCCATTGTTCATCTCCATGTATTGAAATTTTGTCAAAGCATTACAAACCGCTGATAAATAGAAGTTTGGTCGTATTCAGTAGTTGCAGAGCAGACATCAACCGCACTACAGAGCGCAAATATAAAAAAAATCTATTAATATATCTGAATTTTGGAAATTAATTACATTTCAATGGTTAATTGAAATATATGTAGACACACAACTGTATTAATCGACTCAATATTTCAACACAGAATACTCCATTTACACTTCATTAGACTGCTAATGAAAATCATTAACTTCATTATGACCAGCATATGATTTTATTGAACATTTCATTTTAAATTAAATTTACGAGTAGTAAGCAAACTTATGCAATGAAGCCAATTCTGCGCTCACCTGAACACGCAATTTATTCAATTAGAATATTCACTTCAATAATTATAGTTTTTCTTAGCAATTTTAGCTAAATTCACACCAAACACGCTTGTTTACTAGAGTTCATTAAATTCATAAAGTTATTCATACATTTTGTTGTTACAATATTATAAAACAAAACAAAAATATTATTTACTTATTTATTGTCGCCTTTTTGTGTAAGAGATTGACGATGGAAATCTTGACGTTTCTGTAATAGATTAAAAGAAACTTGTTGAAATTTTCTTTAATCTACTACAAAAACGTCAACGTACTACACAAACAGACTGTAAGAAAAAGCAGCGGGCACTTGATTTTTTTTTAAATGTCTACATCAGGTAAGATACTGGATTATATACGCTAAAGTTTGTATTAGCATTAAATATGTAGTGTCCGCACGGAACCTTTTGCGTGCAAGTCAAAGTCGCACAATTTCACATTGAAAATCACGCTAGAATTTAATAGTGGGTTAAAAATATATTATGCTCCTATTTTTAATGTCAAATTTCATGTGCGGAGGAACTCGTTAACACCCAATTCAATTTCGTCACTAATGCGAGTTCATACTAGGTGGTCGCGAGGGATCAGGTGATTATTTTCGCCTCTTGTAATTTGAACATACGTTGGATGTCAACATACCTTATATGTATTTGCCTTGTTTTTTCTTATACACATGGTTTACCAAATATTCAAAAACATACTCGTATTACAGATCCTTTAAAAAAGATTACTGAACATTCAGTATATAATGTTAAGGATGCATTAGAATTCAGATAAGGAATGATGAAAGATCAGCTTCATTTGATGTAGTATCTCTATTTCCTGTTGATCTCGCAATAAATACTATAGAGGAAAGATGTTTATTTTTACGTATTATGAGGTTATGCATAGGGGACAATAGATATTTTCAATATTTTCTACTGAATTAAATGTCATTTATGCATGTATTAAGGACAATAAAGTCTAATTAACAAAAAAAAAAAAGATCAGATCAGTGTTCATCCTAAAAACCATTAAAATGGCAGCGACATTACGATTTTTGGCTAGGGATCATACCAGCAGAGTGTCGAGAATGATTTTAACCTGGGACTGTCAGAGCCCGTGATGTCAAAAGAAAAGTTTGTCAAATATATATCGCATCCAGTAGCTTTGCACTCTGCTGTGTTTGTTAAAAAAAAAACATTTTAACTTCAAGTCCCACCAAATCAATAAAAAGAATTCTGTCATACAATATGGTTTCCAGTCCACTGTTTACCTTTTTGTCATCCATCACCACTTCTAATTGGTAGACTGAGAGGATTTATTGCAGTCTCTACACTTTCCCACTGTTGCTTGAAATTGTTAGGAACACTGCCTATGCAAGGTCCTCTGGAAAGAAATGGATTCTTTTCCAACTATGGCAACACCTTTTAAAATTGGTTGGGGTAGGCAATTTCAATTTTTTTCTGTTTGATAATATCTTCCACTTTTTTTACTTTTATTAATTTTCATTTTATACAACTGAACACGATAACAAAAACACCGACGAGAAACGACATCAACGTAAAATTTTCTTAACCGTACTGAAGACGATCAACTAAACTCATCAATCACATAGTTGTGTAAGTGCAGTAATTTTTGTCAGCTACATGTACGCGTTATCGGCAATGGCTGATGAAAATGAAAGAGTTTTGACTTTTTATTCGATCGTTTTCAAACATGACAAAAAACATGAGTTTCTTTGTGATTTTTTGTTAATTATGGAGAAGTGCGAGGACGAACAAAAGCTTATATTGATGTACAAAGTCCATTTATACATCTACACTTACTGACTGACCTGCTTATTTGATAGTCTCCAGGGCACTTTATAAACTATCAAGCATGTGTTGACAGTCATCGACAAATGACAATATGTACTCTCAACAGTAATAGGGATTTGCAACAATCGATTAAAATCGGAGTTCTGTTGACGACCCCAAAATTACTTTAACCACTTTTTGTCTAGTAAAGGAAAAAATTACACAAATCAGAATACATACCTTGGTCGGAATTATATATAACATTCCTATATTGGATGGATATTTTGCACTCCTTATACGGCTTTATTATCAAACACAAATAATATTAATTACAACTTACCTGAAAAAGAAAAAAGGACAAATATTAAATGAGGAATGAGTTAAGAAAATTATGCAAAATTTAATATTGTGTCTAAAGTATATATTTTACTTTTGTGAAAATTATTGATTTTTCCAAACTACTTATCAAAAAATCTTCCTTTCCCACAACTATTTTGAAAAAAAAATCCTTTAACATCTTTTGGTTACAGTTCAATGTATTTTCCGTTGTTTGTGGGTGTACGAGTATTATTCTAAAAAGTTTTAGATATTTTTGTCTCAATGAAATATGAATGTATATATTGATGGTCACAAGTAGAAAGGCCTTAACTCGTATTTTTCACGAAATTGAGTTTTTCGTGTCGTGTCGTGTTGGAAAAATTCAACACGAATCAGTGTTGCCAGTGAAATTTCGAGAAAGATACATTTTAGTTTCTAAAAAGATACATTTGTTCCAAAAAAGATAAATTTTTGAAAAAATTTTAAAGTCCATTTTTAACGTTTAACATTTATAAACATAACATTTTTATTGCATATTAAATGAATATTGTAAAGAAAATGATAACATATAAATTCATTTTAATCAGAAATAATTTCTTAGTCGGGCTTAAGTTCAGTAATTTCAATTCTTATTGAATGAAATATTTTTTATTAACTAATGTGAGTTTCTAAAGAAGAGAAGAAAAATTAAATTAGACTATAAGCTGGGGGAAATACCGATATTTTTCTGTGCAGCAACTCACGTCATCAGCACCCAAGTCTATCTACTGGGGTAGAGATTGTTATTAACATCAGCTATTTAAAGCAAATTTTTAATGAAATGGAATATCAGAAATATTGTGTATACAATTATTGATTTACCTTTGGCAAACACATTTGTAAGTATCACTATTCATTTTCTGTTTATCCGTTTTTTCATTTTTATATTCAGGCTAGCACGAAGTCATGTCACTACCCAGCTTATAGTCTAATTTAATTTTTCTTCTCTTCTTTAGAAACTCACATTAATTAATAAAAAATATTTCATTCAATAAGAATTGAAATTACTGAACTTAAGCCCGACTAAGAAATTATTTCTGATTAAAATTCGCTATAATTCAACTAAACATTTAAAATTGTTTCCTATAAATTCATTTTTATATTTATTTAAGTCATAAATATTATGCATCTAATTTTTTAAAATACAGTAAGCAAACTTTAAAATTAATTATTGTACATCACTATCTTTGGATGTTATCAAAACAAATTCATTTTTGTAAAAATTAATATACGAGTTAAGGCGCTTATACTAAGGGGATTATATCAAAAAGTTCATATAAATTTCCTGAAAATAAAAAAGGTGTTCATATTTTCTGTATATTTTGCGTACAGATTCAAAAGATACGAAAAATGTCGTGATTACACATGGTACCTGAAGTCATCAAAAGATACGAAAAATGTATCTTTCGTATCCTAATGGCATCACTGACACGAATGCCAAGATGTCCAACACGTACGAAACACGCACGCGAAATTTTTTCAAAACACAAAACTGCACAACACGCATGAAATCAAATTGAATAGCAAAAAAAGCATTTTTTTATATTCAAATAGGTACATATTTTGTTTAATTTCAGAACCTTAAGCGTATTCGTGCATACATATTTTAACACCAAAAATCGTTTAGTGTTTATCGTGTCAATTTTGCTCAACACGATACGACACGAACATGCACGAAAACAGATTTTCTGTCACGAACACTTCGTGTTGAGTCGTGCGTGTGCCCATCTCTAATTCCAACACATTTCACACACTTCTTCACAAGAATTTATTGCAATAGTGTAAAAAATAACGCCTTTACAATCAGTTGTAAGAAGCAGTTGTACTTTTTATTACTATGTTTTTACCTTCTCTTATAAAGTTACAATTATTATTTCTACTTGTGACCAATGATATGCATGTGGTATGTAAGCAGGGCTGCCAAATAAAATTATCAAAAAAATCGTAAAAATACTGTTCAAATATAGAAAGTCATTATTTCATATATAATAAATCGTTAAAAAATTGGAAATATCACAACGCACTTTTTTAATATGTGCATCCATACATATACATACATATATACACATATTTCATTCTATATATTTATTAGGAAGCAATCAAACAAAAATATAACTTTACAAGTTATCGAGATTCTACTGTAATTGAACCATATACCAATAGCTTTTTATTTTACATTTATTAAAAGGTAAATTCAAACAAACAATTTTTTAAGAAATAGTGGGCAAAACTATTCGTCTTTTAAAGAGCATACATATATAAATTCTAATATTAACTTTTTTCATAAAAAGCTGCCACACTTAGATTATTAAAAAATCGTAAATTTGCTATTTTTCAAAATCGTTAAAATGACGATAAATCGTCAAATCTGGCAGATGTACATGTACATACATACCTTTTCCTTAATATTGAAATCGAATTTTTTGTGTATTTCGGTAGAAAAACATTTAATGTCTCGCGAAAAATGCAAAAATCTCAAGTTAAAAAAATATATTGACTTAGGGCCTTTCTATATTAAGGTAATGACATGTATGTCCGCATATTTAAGGTAAATTGAATTGAATTAATATTAGATTCCCTTTGGATACGAACGTATGTGGGAGGCGGGATATTAATAAATCGTTATGTTGATTATGTTGCAAATTCGGAATAAATAAACACATTTACTACGAAGAGTACATGAGGGCCAAAATAAAAAAGTATTGTGAGTAGGATTTTTAGTTTAATAATAAAAACTACAGGTTAACTTATTCTTTTTTTTCACATTATTTTGCTACCAACAACAGAAACAGCAAACGAAATGTTCATCTTTACAAGTTGGCATTGAGACAAAAATGTCAAATACAGCAACAGCAACAGCAACAAAAAAAGAAAAGAAAACAGCATCAATAATCTTTGATGACACACCCAAATTGATGAAAAATAACAAAAACATTTCCAACAAATCACCTCACCTCCGATAACAAAACTGAAAAACACCATCTCCTCTCTCTCAAACCCTTAAACATTTTCATACATACATTTGTATGTTTGTATGTTTACACGTAAATATGTAAGTAAAGAATGGATGGGACAGTGATGGGAAATGAGTTTTCCATTTTGTCATCAAAAACAAAAATCTTTAGAGTACTTTTTTGACCACAAGAGTAAAAGACTTTTTTTGTTAGTGAAATTGTTTTATTAACAGAAAGCTTTAGTTATTATATAATTTAATTTTTTGAAACCACTAGTGGAAGAACGTGTTTTATTCCTCTCAATTGGACATAATGATTTCCTGTTCATAATTACAGGGTTTCGGACTGGAGAAACTCAGCTATTCTTTGAGTAATTTTAAGTATTGAATGCAAATCTTTTCTCTATTTTTTATTGAAGTTCATTATAGTTTTCAATATACAGCAATACTGACCACCGAGATAAATGTATTCGTATATGTGTATTCATTTGTATAAGAAGCCGATTGAAGTTCGGCACTCTGGTGCCACTTTGGCCGACTATGTCATACAGGCCTTTGGTTATGAGTTGCATTCGATATTCGCTGGCTATCGAAAATCGGAAATCGAACGTCAAACTCATATTATGGGCATTGAAACTTTCGTTGAGCAACGAATTTTCTATCAAACAGAATTTCACTTTCTATGAAGTATTTTAATATGAAAAATTATTAAAAATCTAAGTGTCAAACTATTTTTGTCGATTTTATGTTGATCTAAGGTCGTAAGGAGAAAACAATTCGAAAGGTTGTACTTATAGAGGAAAATTTTTAGTTTGCTGTTTAGGATGTACATATGTATGGCTTTAGTTTTATCTGAACTAATATGAAGGCTATTGCTTAACAGCCAACTATAGAGCGTTTACAATACATCATTGATAGTGACCTGCAAATCATGGGAAAATTAGACATCTCTTGACCACAATAGTTGAATGTCATCTGCAAAAGCAAATGGTTTCGAAAAAACAAAAGTATCGAAGATGGTGTTAAGAAACCATACAAACAAGACAGGGCCATGAACTGATCTTTGAAACTGCTCAAATATTACTTGTAATAATTTTGATGCAAGACCATTAAGATTGACAAATTGTGTGCGATTAATAACATACAACAGGTCGAAACATGCAAGGAACATTAAAAAAATTACAAACGATAACAAGATGTCATCAGAATCAACAACAAAAACGAAAAATGCAGGAACAAAAAACTAAGTATCGCATGCTACGGTGTTTTTTTAGTGCAATAGTATTAAAAAAAGTGTGATTGTATCAACTTTGGCATCACTGACTTGGAATTGTTTGCAGGTTGTAGTACAAGCAGTTGCTCCATGTTACTTTTTGTCAAACATAAGGAAAGACTCCTTTTTGTCACATTCTATTTTAAGAATTTCGAATTGAAAAAATAAATTATCTTCTATACTAATGTGGGAACACATACATATATGTGTATGTGGACACATATATACATATGTGTGTACGTATTTGTATGCATGTGAATAAACTTTGTATTAAATAGAACATATTTGTCCTCAAGTGCTTAAATGGATGTAAGTTCAAGTGGAAACGGATCACTGTAAATTCTGTATTATAAACAGCCAAAAAAAAAATTGGGAAAGCATCAATCTTTGTGAACTCCGAGTTATCTAGAGCATAAACTTTTTCGCTTAATAACACAACATGTAGTGTACTCAAGAGCCACGAACAGATGTCTACAATTGATAAGCCATATGCTTTCAATACTCATTCCCACATACGAGTTCAAAAATTGAATTGGTTTCCTGCAATAAATTATTTAACAATTTGAAGCGAGAAAGAACGGAAAGTTAATTCCACAAATTATATCTGAAAATACCAAATAAATTCTTGCTGGACCCACAAAGCCAAAAGCAATAGTTTATTTCTTTAGTTGAGAGATTTTAATAGTGAACTTTAACCATGTTCTTAATTCTTCCTTCCTTTCTTTCTTCCTTCACATGTTTAAATCATTTGTTAAGCAGCTTCATTAGAAATAGCACATTTATTTCCATTAGTTTTTGTTTAAGCCTTATACGATACGTTGTTTTTCTTACCTTCGTTTATAACAATACTTTTGTAGTATGAAATCTATGAAAGGATTTGTTTTAAAATCAAAGAGCGCAACTTTCAATGTAGGCGGTAAAGCTTTGATAGCAGTAGGAGAAATTGCAGCTACAAGCCATCAATTCTTGACCAATGAACCCTAAAGCATTCGCATACGTTATTTCCTATTTCCCCATTCATACTTCAATTTATACCCTTAATCGTTCAATAAACAATTGACTTCTTACTTTATATGTACATACATATGTAATACACACACTTACATACATACATGTGTATACTTTTATACCCGGCAAACATTTTCTATTGCAGTAGTTGCCAAGAAAAGACATCACTATAATTAAACTATAATTAAAAAGTTGCAGTTAATCAATTCAGTTTTGCAAGCCGCTACGTTAACGTCACGTCATTTTGCCAACAAAAAAATTTAATTTTCGTTTCGTTTCGTTGTCAGCAATCGACTACAGTCCACAAATTCTTCTTTAAGGGAATGTTAAGTGGCCACTTCTAGCCTACAGTGACATGACAGTGAACATGTTTTGTTGTGTCATTTTCGAAATGTGTGCAAGGCCGTTCACATTATTTTTCTTTTTTTTTTATATGGAAAGCAATGCCACACAACGAAAAATATCAGAATATCACTATTGCGATGTGCCAATATGTCATAGTGTGTACTCGGCATTACATATACTATGGTTACACTCAGGGAAAAAGCAAGCTATATTTAAGCTAAACTGGGTTAAAACAAGCCGAAAACGTCATGAAAGTCTGTTAAGCTGAAAAATTCCAAAATCAAGATGATAATCCTAATTTTAGAACGATAATTTTTAAATTTTAATTGAAGAGTGTTTCCTCTTAATTTCTATTGTTTAAAGCTTTATTTTTCATTTAAAGGCGATATTGCTGGTTTCTTCTTTAAAAAATTACAAAACTACAACGCAATGAAAATGATGGACCATCTCGTTTGGCTCCGCTCAATATTTGCCGCAACTTATTGTTGCGGAAAAAGAAAACAAAGCACGTTATCGCCATACGTTACTTCAGAATTTTGCTAGTGTGACAATTTTCCAAGCTTTCATACCAAATTCATCTGGCAAATATTCGTATGTAATTAGAACTCTGTTAAGTCGTCTATCATATCCAACTGCATAAGCAATTAAATACATGTGTATATTTTTGGGTTTCGTTAAAATAACGACTTATAAGATGATATTTAATAATGATGTTTAATAAGTAAAAGCTTCTTTTTTTAAGGATAGTTTTACAAATAAATCTAGCCGTTCTAAAAAAATTTGGGTAGAACTTCAAGGATTTCCTGTACCCGTTAATGATCAATTTCAACCTGTTCTTAAGAAACAATTTTAATTGTTTAGCAAACAAGTAAAATATTATTTTTGAGAAAAAATATACAATAAAAATAAGAAACTTTAACGTTTAATTTCTCCTAAATTATAAGCTATCTTCCGATAGTCTTCCAGCAGACCAACATGAATGCATGTATGCGTGTATGCCTGTACATACGAGTATGAATGTATTTAATTTTTATTTTTGCTATAAATTTTGTGTTGCATACAAGCATTTTGTAAAGCTTTGTTTCATTTTGTATTCGATCCGAATCCATTTTTAATGAATACATTGAACAATCGTATTTACATCCGAACATAAATACAACATACAGGCCATTTCATTTATAATAATGGCTGCAAGGATGAGAGCGTTTATTGCCTCAAAGCTTTCTATGTTCAATGAGCATTGTTCATCGGTACTATTTTTGCTTTGCCGAAGAAAAAAAATGGACATCATAAAAAGTGGGTTTACATCACGTTTTCTTTGATAAAATTATATTGCTGTTAGAGTTTTTCTTTTCCCGGACTTTTTCATTGCCCGGGAAAGCGGGAACGACTTTTTAGGGTCCGGGAAATTTTTCCCGGGAAATCCCGTATGAAAAACACTAATTGCTGTACAACCTTTATGAAGTCATAAAATGTGGTTGGATCTCTTATATACTTAGTTATTTCGTTTTTCGCAAATACATTTAAAAAAAATAACAAAACATATTTTATTTCAATAGCAATCGCCTTTGAAATTATTCGCTTTCAAATAATTGTATGTATTCGAGTTCTTACTCGCCCCGGCAGAATGCTATTTTTGTAATTCCAGCATCTTGGGCTTATTTTATTCCGTAGTACAATTTAGTCCTAAAGTAGTTATTGGTGGAGATTTTCGAAACCTCGTTGGTGTGAGTGTGGTTTAAAATCAAATCTCACGAAAGAGTGAAACTAGTTTATAGATTGAAGATGATATCTCTAGGTGCTGTTGCCATTCGACCGAACTCCAGCGAGGAGAATATTCCAATGTCATTTTTATCTGGTCGTTACAATATTAAACTTCTGATTTCAATTTTGGAAAAAACTTGTCTTTTTAACAAAAATTCATTTGCATGACAATCATAAACTAAACGAATTAAAACCACAAGAAGTTATGACGGACGGTCATGGTGACATGATGATTCGATCAAAGCGAAAATCCGAAGAGTTGTTAAGGCTTGAGTTTAAAAAAGACTTTAAATTTTAAAGAATTTGTTGAAAGAAACTGCGTGCGCAAAAGGAGTCTAACATCTTTATTTTAGATGATTGTCCTTACTTATAGAAGTTTTGAACAAAAGTCGTATAATCGATCTCCCAAATTGAAGTAATTTTTTCAGTTGAATAAAACGAAATAAATTGCTCACTCAGAAAACGTTCTCAATATAATGTTGTTACACATCTTTTTTATTTTATACTGATTGAAAAAATTAAAAAATTTATTTCTGACGAAATGGATGCTTTGAATTCTTTTGTTGGTTTTCGAAATTAATGTAAAATTACTTAATTTATGAAATGTCATAATGTGTGGGAAGTTGTTTAAATTCAACTTGATTTCTGCGAAAATCACAAAATTATTTGATGTTACAGCAGCCTGAACGAGAGCTATTACAGAAAATAATCCCCTCGTCTCCCCAGCCAAGCGAAAAGAATAAGAACAGCAATATGTGAATATGTTAAAATTTTCTTTTTCTTTTAAATTTAAACACTTTATGTAAACCTCTCTCCAGTTTAACAAAATATTTACACTTCATTTAATATCCTCAAGGATGTTGTGTTGTATACAAACAAACATTCTCCTGCGAAAAGGACATACTACAAGTTGCAAAATATGAATTAAGAGCACAGCATTGCACATTGATTTCACAATTTTTTCCATTCTTTCTTTTCACAGCATCCATTGTCGTCATTTTCTGTGCAATACACTTCAAATGCAATTTTATTCAATGGGTGATTAAGAATCAATTTTCTATTTTTCTTTTTTTTTTTTTTTTTGCTTTTTATTTTACTATCGCAAACATATGTACGAGTATGTATCTGTGTAACGTACGGTTGTTTTTACAAAAGCGCACGCACACATTCATTTTCCTAGTTAGATGTGAACACACACACACACACACACACACACACATATGTTCGTATTTATGAACGTACGTAGTAATAACCGTGCACTGGGAAACAAATTTGTTAAAGGGCCTTTTGAAATGCAAATTTGTATTTGCTTAATATAATAGAGATGTGAATATTTTATGCCTAATAGCGACTGCTTATAGGGGCTTATTGAATTCATAAAAAGTATTATCCATTCCTTTTTTTTTTCTTCTTTAACCGACTTCTAAGAAAATAACACAACCGAATGGAGAACCTCCTCTTCAATTGGGTTGTATTTTTCAAAATTATTTTATGCTTGTGTCTGTGTTATGTCATTTATTAAAAGGAGGGCTCAGCAACACACACAATATTTTTTTATATAACTATAACTTTGTGTACTGCTATCCATTCCGAGTGCAACGTAATTTGTTATCAACTTTAGACTTTTGAAATTACAATTACTAACTTTTAAAAATACGGCTCTTTAACTTTAACTTAAATAATTCTGCACAAAAAAACCGACTTCAATGCAAAAATCTGATAGAAGAAGATAAGAAGTAAGTGAAATAAAAAATTAAATTTTGTAAATGAAAGATTATGTATTTTTCGGAAAAGCAGAACCACTTAAAATAGAATATTAAATTCTAATGGGCGTGACTCCGACCATTTTTTTAAATGGAGACACAATTCTATTTTAGAGCTCAAGTTGTGTGGTAAGTTTCGTAAAAATCGTTTAGTTAGAACCGCGTGAAATATTATAATAAATTTTAATGGGCGTGACCCCACCCATTTTTCCAACTTTCAAATTATTACAAGAACCAAAGGTGTTTGATACGTTTCGCAGCAATCGAATAAGTAGAATATCATAAAATTAGACATAAGAAAATTTGTGGGTGTGTCCCACCCACTTTTTTTACAATGGGACCAATGGGAAGCTATACCCTCTCATACAAAAAAAGAATTTTTACAATCGGTCTAAAATGTACCGAGTTATGAAGTACACCGCCAAAAAAAATAGAGACGAATTGATAACCTCCTCTATTTTTTTAAGTCGATTAAAAATTGGCTCTTAAAATAGTCCCATTGCTTCAAATTTTCTATAGAAGATAAATAAATGCATATTTATTCCTTGAACAAATTTTAATTGTTTACTTTAAAGAAATATGAGCATTTTCTGCATTTTCTGCAAAATAAAAATCAATCATTACCCCGGAAAAAAATATTGCCCCTATCACGGTTTTCAACTAAATTCAGTTTGGTCGTCTAAGAGTAGACCAAACTTACACACGACCAAACTGTGATAGGGAACGAAGTCTTAAAAAAATAATTTTGGAAAGTTTTTTTTTTGTTCCGGCAGAAGAGAGAAACGCTTTGATATTTGTTGGATCAACTAAAACTATATGTAAAGAAATCTTTGTATGTGCCGATACTGAAACTGTTAAGCAAATTTTGTTATTAGGCATAATAAATATTCATAGTTACGATTCTTCCATTTTTTCTGCTTTTTATATCGCACCAATCTGTAGCTAGAAAAACCCAACCACAGACCCAACTACTAAAAAGCAGTTGTGTATACTCAACGTTTTTCTCAACCAAACTTACGTAGAGTTGTAAATGACAGTGCCAAAACACAACTGAAAAGTCAACTGACAATTTAGTGGAGAATGGCAATGCAAATTTATCAATCCCAATCAAACTATTTTAAAAGTTGAAAACCGTGATAGGGACATTTATATTGATATTTTCTTCAAATATTTCTTCTTTTTTTTTGGAGAAACTCGAATGTTTTTTGACGAAAGCAAATGCTAAATCTATTGCATCAAAACTATAACACTAAATATAACCAATAAAACTACTACATTATTTTGATGTGCATAAGTCGATAATCGAATGGGCCTTCCCACAGGCCACCAAAGTGTCGTTGTTGAAATGTTATCCAGGGTGCCAAAGCAACTGTTGCTATTGAAGAAAAATATGTTTGCAGTAAATTTTTATAGTTGAGAGAAAAAAACAAAATTAATAATTGCGGAAAGGACTTCATGTGTAAATAAAAATTAAAAGGACTTTTATTTTAAAACAGTCTGCAGTTTTTCATTGTTATATTTTGAAAAAAATAAATAAATAAAACGAAAATTTAAAATTGCCATAGAGAAAATATTTACAAACATATGTACATATGTACATCATCCATATGCACGAAGGTATATATGTATATAGCCACATACATGCGTGTATGTATGTATGCACATTAGAGAGACATTAGAATTTGTGAAAAATATAACTTTGAATTTTCCTAAAAGTTCAAATTATTGTAAAACTTAGTCTAAAACTTATATTGTGGAAATGTGAGTTAAATCTGACAACTTCAATCCCATGTTACATTAGGACCAGAGTTCAAATATTCGCAAATTTGCAAATTTACTAACAATTCATTAGAAAATTTTGTAATGTTGCACGGATTTTTCTGAAAATCGGCGAAGGTGCTCTTTTGAATATGTTAAAGTGTATTAAAATTTTTATTTTTTCTGGAAAAATTAATCTTTTAATATCATGTGGGTCAAACAAACATAAACATATTTTGAAAAATTATATCAAAATATTTTTTTTTTTTAAATTCAAAAATATTTGGCAAAATAATTGCAAACATTTTTACAGCTTAGTTAGATATAATAAAAAATAAACAAAGTAAAGCCATTAATAATCGTAAAAAAAAGGTAATTTCTCAAGCTTTGGATTAACAATGACGCAATCAATCGCAGTCATATACATACTTTAAAGTTTAAGCCACAAATTTTCGAAATTTATGGAAAAAGTAACTATGAAATAATATCTGTGAAAAAATATGAAATCTATCTAATTTTGACCCACAAGGATTAATTTTCAAAACAAAGTTTAGGATATAATTCAGAATATTTATAACAGCATCCTTGTCGATTTTTAGAAGAATCGGTTTAAAATTTATGAAGTTTGCAAAATTTGAACTTTGACTTAAATTTTCACCGAATTAGTTTTACAAAAGTCACATCATAAAGTTGAATTTTCAGTGCTACTCAAATCTACGTACTCCATTTGCAATTACATACAAAAGTAAATAAATGATGATTTTCATTCACGGATTTAAAGTTTAGATACAAATCTTTTAGTTATAATTAATTCCAGGTAGAGAAAATTGAGGCCAAAGGCCAAATTAAGTCTAACGTGCAATTTTAAATGCTGGTTCAGAGCCATTATTACAACTTGCCTTTAGTTAAAGGCAGGTTTTTTTCGGACCGATAAATGGTTTAGCATTATAAAACCTTCCATTAAATGTTATTATTATTAAAAATATTAACAATAAAAAAATTCAAGTTTTAATAATGCAAAGCTATTTATCGGGCAGATAAGGTCATACCTTTAACTAACGACAAGTTGTAATAATGACAATTAGTTGAACTAAACTTAAATTTACATGTGGTTTAAACTCAACAGCAGTAAATCACTGCACCATTCATTATACAGCTGTTTTGCAGCAGACTATCAATTCTTTGTACAACCAGAAAGGCAATTTTACTTGGCCAAGTAGATACATGTTTGAATCAAACAGTTTTTCATTAGTAATTAGTGGTTATGCTTTTTTGGGCACATGGCGCACAAGAAATGCCAGATGTAAACTCAGCCTAAATATGATGATATTTACGCACAAGATTAAGGTCGTTATTTTGTAAAGCGAAACGTTTTATAAAGGATATTATAAAAGTTTTCGAATTTGAGCAATAAGATTCTTATATTTAATATTAAGTGCAATATCTATTAGAATTTCTAATTTAGAACATACTGAAAATAAAAAATATAATAATTGAATTCGTTTGTTTAGATTTAAATGTAATAAAACTTTTAAGTTCCACAAAGCTTGATTAACTCAAGCATGAGTTTATCTCAGAAAACCCGCGAATTGCCAGATTTGCGCTTTATTTTTTTCCCTTTCCCAGGAAGTCAAAAAGTCCAGGAAATCTCCTGCCCAGTAAGCGCTCAGTTTCCTTTTGTCAAAATAACAATATGATTTTCTTTTGAGAAAAATTACCTAAAGCAACTAACTTGGTTGTCTTTTTACAGCAATGACTGAAAAATCAACTGTATTTCTGCAAAAAGAACCAAAAATAAAACAGAGAAATATTTCAAAAGAAGAATAATTGTTGTATAACAGGCCACACAGAGCAAAAAATAAAAACTAGCACAAATACTCTCGCATCTAAAGTGTATCAAGGAAACCAACATTTGAGCAAAATATTTAGTGACACAAACACTTGTCATGGAGCCACGGTGCAAACAACTACTCGTGCACACATAACAATGACAATGTTTTTTAAAATATGTTTATGTAAAAGCAAATGAAAATTTATTACATTTTCATCTCAGCCTTGTTGATATCCTTCAACAATCAAGCACACATACATAAATATGAACATACAGACGTACGTACGTATTAAAGAGAAGGGGGCAATTTTTGTTAATTTATGTATTTATTTCTTTTTTTTTTTGTGATCGCGATGTTATGACGATGGGTAAAAATATGACTTATTTTAAGTTTTTAGTACGACTTCAATTTTTTTTTTTTTTTTTTTGATTATTTTAGATTAGTATTTTCGCCTATTAATAGTTTCAACAAAAAAATCTCTAGTGAACTACAGTAAAGGCAGAACTAAGGCTCAGTTAGCCTACTATAATGGAATGTAACTGTAACGATAGGAAACAGCTGATCGATATTGTTATGTGGATCCAGCTAAACCCCTCAATAATCAATTTCAATGTATTTTTAATAAAAAGTTTTTTACTTAATAAGTAAAATTATAATTTGGGATTATTAGTGCGTTAACAAATGTTAAACTTAAGTTATAACAACTCCCATAAAAACACAAATTATTTATTTTTTATTTGTTCTATCATCATTAAAATTAAAAAAAAATATTTATAGGGGTGTGCTGGAAGACGTGCGGTTTGATGTGATCCGATTTCCAATTGATTTAACGATTTTGCGAATTAGAAGTTAAGTTAGCAGCAAATAATTTTGACATTTATGATATAAAAGAACAGAGTTTGTTACAAGAAATCTGTTCGATTTTAATACCAAAAGTTTTACTCAAAAATAAGTATTGCAGCAAAATATTATTTATATAGTTTACTTTTTAAAGATGTGCAATTTACGTGTAAAATTATTAAGGGTAATTCCCGGTTGGGGTAGTTTTGAGCAGCGCTTAAAAACTTCTAATTTGTGTATTTTCTTTTGCTTTTGCTTCTGCTTCTGAAAATTCAAGAGTCACAGTAAAAGTTAACACAATAAACGAATAGATATACAAAGCGAAGAGCTTCAACCGCCCACATGTTCGACAAGTTTTTTGTTTGTCTGAATGCTGCTTTAAATAAATTCGGAAGTTAACGTAGTAGAGATGTTGTGTACTTTTTTTTCTTTTGGTTTTGCAGTTTCAAAACTTTTGAGGATGTGCGATCTAAACGCAAATTATGCGAGTATAGAGTGTAGGAAGACTCTGCGCGACGGACTGTTTTGCACACATACCAAGCGATTGAGTCCTTCTCATATTTTTCATGTTTTTTTTTCAACACTATAACAACAACGAGACAGCAAAAAGGACCCTTAAGAATGAATTAGTATACATACATACATACTTGTGTACATACATATAAAAGTCGTACTAACGAAGAATAAGTACTTGTTCTCTGTGTGGCGACTGGTTAAGACATGACGACTGGTGTTGATGTGACCCGCAAATAAAAAATATAACAAAATAGAAAGGAATAAAAAATGAAATAAAAAATATAATAATAAATGAATGAAAATATATGAGAATGAGTATAATGAAAGTGATATGATGGTGGTTGGTGATGGTTGGTGATGGTTGATGATTGTAATGAAAATTACGATGGCGATGATGACGGTGTTCTACAAAACAATATGCTTCGTAAAGTGAAGAAAAACACATCAACCGCATATAAAACCTCTATTTTCCATCTCAGTTTATGTCTTCATTCATTGTTAAAAAGTAACCGCAGGAGTTATCCAAAAATCCTTCGAGTGCATACACTCATTTGTACCAAATAATATTTTGCAAACAACATTAGCTTTCTAAACTATTTGGCTGATGACAGCATAAAGTTAAAATATGAAATTACTGAAATTGTTAACGATAATATGTATTTACATAGTAACAATTCTTTATTTCTTCAATTCTCAGTTGATGATTAATAACGTGTACGAGTACAATAACTTGCCAGTGATTTAAAACTTTTTTTTTTAATTTTTATTCGCAACAAAGCCATACAATCAAAGATAAAATATGTGCCATTTAGCCAATTTATTTAAACTGAATACACGCATGTTTTGTGGTTACAAATAATCCTTTTTAATGTTGCTTTGCTTTATTATGTATTTGTTCACATATTTTTAATTATTGCCAGCATTTGTGTATGAAAGGTGGTATTATTATGTTCCTTTTTGCTTGTCCAGTAATTTATTATTTCACTTTGACTCTTAAATGAAGTGGTGTAAGTCAATCTTGAGGAATCATTTCTTTCATCGCTTCAAAAGTATCAAATAATACTTCAAATAATAATAAAGAAGCGTTTCTAAATTTATTTTACTTCTGCAAACTATTGGCGTTTTCTTTTTTAAAGTGCAACATTTCGTTTGTTCTTTTTTACATAAAAAAAATTATTTAGCAATAAAAGTCACTTTCTAATGAATACAAAATTTATTTCCTTCTCTTTGAAAGTACATAAAAATGTTGACTTTATTTTTCAAAAATAATACACCATAACCTAATATCGCACAGTGGAACGTAAATGAAAAAAAAAAATTAAATAAATATGTACTTCCTAGCAAAACCACTCGGCTTTTTTCATAAAATTTTTCATTTTGGTTTAAAATTTGGACTTGTTGTGCCTAAAGTAAAGAAAAGATCAATTGTAATTTTTTTTTGCCATGATTTTAAAAAAGTTTGCAAAACCTGAACTCTTCTGTTTTAAATGGGTTACCTTCTCATCTAGTTGAGCAGATATTCCGTTTGGAAAATTACAACTTTACTTTTCCGATCTGCGATAGTCGAATTAATTAACAACAAACAGACATTCGAAGAGCATGTTAAATGTTTTAACTTCTTAAAAGTTATACGTCGTTCAAGGTAAAAAAAAAGTAAAAAACTTTATATATGAGTTATTCCATTTTGACGATTGTGATCATGATACATACTCGCATTTTTTTATACACATCATTCAAAATATAAAGTTTATAATTTTATAAATTCAGTAAAGTGCGACTTTGACTTGCTCACGAAGAGTTCTGTACGGACACAATATATGTAGTACTATACGAACTTTAGCTTCGCGATTTTTGGCGATGTTTTTAGTTTTGCGATTTTTTTCCATTTTTTTTAATTTTGGGATTTTTTAGTTTCAGCGTTTTTGCAAAATTCAACAGTTTGCATCTTACGTTCTCCAAGATACAGCCAAGTTCTCAGAATTACATTAACTGATAGAATACCCTTTCATACTGGTTTTTGAAATTTCAGTGTTGTCTACGTAAAAATACACTAACTTTGAACATTTCAAGTGTCTATATATAATTGTCAGTGCATTACATTAGCATTTCAACATGTTTCGTTGCTCGCTTTAGAACACCCGGTCATTTTTAACTGTCACATATTTGTCACAAGGTTTTACAAATGCTGTGAAATGTTCAGGTCTGTAGCTTATACGGTTCTCGAGAAAAGAGCCTGAGACGGACAGACAGACGAACATAGTATCAAAAACAATTGGGTTCCTTTTCACCGTTGGTGTACGGAACCCTAGAAAAGAGTGCTGTTGCTAAGTATGTTAATCTTTAATAACATTTAATAATAAGTAGCCAGTAGTAGTAGACGGGTGTGACTTTACGAATCTCACTTTTTACAGAATTATTACATTCAGATCTGACCCTGTGTTCCTCCATGGAAGCATAGGAGAATATATGTATATTATAGTTCAAAATTTTCTTTATTTTCCTTAAGTTTCTTCCCTTGTTTCCGTTTTCTATTTCTGACATCCATTGAAAAATAGCACTTCAACATTACTGCTCACTGTTAAACGTGGCGATATACAATTTCCCAATTTTCTGGTTAGAAAATTTTTTTTATTTATGTAAATATTTGCTCAGATTTGAGGAAGATGAAAACTTGGCATACTGTTTTGATTTATTGGAAACTTTTTCATGCAATAAAGTCTTCTCCTTATTACGAATTTTTATACACAAATTGTTCGTTGCTTTATCTGCAGTTTTATCTTTGTTAAATATTTTTTTTTTATAAAAAAAAATACATACAGTCTTAGCCTTATGTTTGCTACATCTTTTTTGTTGTGTTTCTTCTTTTGCTATTATTGAATCCCAACAAAGCACAAACACAACAACGAAGAGCTCGTACTGCATAAACCGGATGCAGAATGAAAATCTGCTTTAAATCGCTATATCCGTTTGCTTGTTGTTAGTTTTTTATGTCATTTGTAATGTTTCTGCTATTTTTACATTTTCTTTATCCATTTCTTCATTCAAAACATTCTAGTTGCAGCAGCATCAGCAGCAGCAAGTGTGTACGTAGTATTTACGTTCCAGTTGGCATGTAATAGCAAAGTGTACCTGTAGTTGAAGGCTAAAAGGATTTCCTGAAATAAGTATATGACAATGTACTCTTTGTGCTGCTGCACGTAATTTATGCATAAAATTTGTTATTTATTATTTGTAATGAATTTGTATCAGTGAAAGCATAAAAAAGAGAGCAGGTTAGAGTATACAGGATATTAAGAAATCAAGTCACTGATTAATAAGACATTAACGTCGGCATTCATAAACGATTATTAAAGTTAATGTTGGCTTAACTTACGACTTTTGTATGAGAAAACCGATGAAGAGTTGTTTGTGAAGAATATCACTTTTAAAATTTAACAGATTTTGATACCATCCACAATGGGTACAAATCGAAGTAAGTGGGACAGTTAGAATATGCTAAAACTCCTACCAGTTCCATTTCCCTTATTTGTGTTCTCATCCGAACTTCAGTGATTTTATGTCAAATAAGCTGGATAAGGTCCAAATTTTTTTGTAACTGCAAAGTGACCGAGTGAGATATTGGTAATAATTTGTTTATAAATGTTATATAGTTAAATTTACCAGACAAAGAAAAAATCAGCTAAATCCAAATTTGCCGAATACTCCTCAAATATAAGTACGAAACGTTTTACGCTAATTCGGCCAATGGGCTGAAACACAAAGAGTGGCGTTGGCTGAAGTAGTTAGCACGCTGACTACAAAACCGAAGAGCAAGATCGCTAACAAAACGATTAAATAAAAACAAACACCAGTTGTTGTAGGAAAGTTCAAGTGATGAAGGCAAAGTCACTGGTTACTGGTCACTGAACTATATCGACGTCAGCGGATAGTAATCCTAATGTAATATCGGAGTGCCCTCCTTCGTCGGTATTGTGTAGCAGAATCATCGGTGAAGTAAAATAACCAATAGAATGCTTCGAAAATTAAATGCGCCTCATTGACATCAGAAGCGCTGCAACACGGCCTTAAAAATAAAAACTAAGGTTAAAAACAGCAGAGTTGCAAAAGAATGAAGCTTTTCTCTATCAAATTCTTCACCACCTGTCTTCTCTATCACTATCACTTTCCTAAAATACCTGGTAGTAGTACAAGCATTCATTGCCTTAGTGTTACTTCTCTTTATTAAAAAAAAAAACAAAATTGATATTGATTTCGATTTTCCATACAAAATTTGGTGCAAGCGATTAAACTCATTTTTGGTTGAATGGTTTCGTAAATAAGGAAATTTGTCACAGTTGGAGTGAAGATGTATAAAAACCATTACATCCACAGAAAACTATTATTTGGTTTATGTCTTCAAAAACGATTATGGGCAGAATGTTACTGTCCAAGGTGAACGGTGTAGAGAAATTAAAAAACTTGTTTTTTTTACCTGAATTAGATGGCATTAATCCGACTAACATGTGGTAACAATAGAACGGAGCCTCATGCGGCACACCGTACGCTAAAATTAATTTACTCAAATAATCAAAAAATCAGCATTAAAAAACTATTGACGAAATGCGGCAGCAAATTCTGCGAAAAGTGCACTGTCATATTGCGCCAGCCATTGCGGTCTTTTGTCCTTTATTTTAATTCGTATTTAGATGAGGTGAACTGTATACATTTTCAAACAACTTTTTTTATAAAAAAACAAAACTCAAAAACATTTGAGCATCTCAAAAAACTCGCAAAAGAAACTATAAATCTTTAGCTTTTTTAGTTACGAAACCTTTGCTATAAAAGTAGAGACACTAATCGTGTTCAACAACCTTCCATTTCAATAAAACTGCTTAGTAATTTATCTAACAGAGGGCAGAATGTTGCTGCAAATAGAAGTGTATTAAAAACGTTGTGCTTATTACTAAAATAGTGGGATTTTTTGCTCAAATCATTGATGGCGTGTTGTAACACAAAGAGCAAATTCTTCGGTAGCTTTTGAACTAACTGCCTACGAACTTTCACAATTTTCCTAACTTTTTATATATAAAACGGAAATAACATTCGCAAGCCTGCAGTCTGTTACACTTACATACACACATGCATACACACGTATTTATATCGAGTTAAATGACAGATGCTGCCAAAATTGATTTTTGTTCCTGCACAAAGAAAGCTTTTTTGGTCACTTTACAGGAAAGTTTTAAATCAAACACTTGTAAAACAAATTGTGTTGTTTATAAAATATAATCCTTTTTCCTTGCGGCAGAGTGGGAAGGAGATTTTATTGTCTGGTGTGGCGTGCCGCTGTTTATAAAAAAAAATAAATTTTATATATATTTATGTGTCTATGTATGTATTTTATTATAAAGAAGTGATTATAATGAGGGATTATGGGAAAAGTCTTTAATTGGGCATCCACGGTTAATAAATAACTCTACTACGTGCCTTGTTTTACGTTTTGGGATATTTTCATTATTTAATTTTTGTATATAAATAAGTAAGTAGAAGTAAAGCTGTTGCAGATGAAAGTTCAAAATTGAGTCAAAGGCAAATTTATACGTAATTAAGGAAGGTTCAAATACAAATTTTAATTTCAATTATTGATTTCCGAAAATAAATACAAATAAAAAAGAATAATTTCATCAGTGTTTAAGTACTCGTATGTATTAACGGTCTAATTCATAAAAAATATTTTAGGTTTATTACAGGTTTATTAAGCGCTTAATAATCCTGAAATATTTTTTACGAATAAAGCAGTAAGAAAATTGCAAATGTGAATTGAGGCATTCCATGACAAAACGTTGTAATTCCACTTTTTAAGTTGTTTGTTTTTCTTTTGCCGAATACTATTCTACGCATTAATCATGTTTGTTATTCAATACCATATATGTGCATATAAATAAGGCTTAAGGTCAAAATGAAATAATTCCACGTCTATGTAATAAGCAACCTCGAGATATTAGTGAAGAGTAAGAGGAGCCAAGTTTCAATACAAAATTTCGCTCATCGAAAGTAAAGGGATCAAAATTTCGACAATGCATATCAATACAATGCATTATTATGTCATCCTCAGGATAATTGCTTAAATATTTAATTTTATTTTAGGGACGATATTTTTTAAATGATTCAAATAATGGACTTCATTTTTTTCTTTTTTTTTTTGAAATGTTGATTAGTATTTGAAAAAAAATTCTAACCTGAGGAATGCTGCAATATTGAGAAATTAAAAAGAAAAAACATATTAAAATTAAAAAACTTTTTTATAAAGAATTCTGGTTTTTTTTATTTATTTAATAAATACTTTACAAAGTAAATTTGCAAAGTTTTTTTTATTTTTTTTTTTGAGAAATTTTAATTAATCTCGCTCCAGACTTGCAATTTTTGTTGCAGCAGCTTTTTATTTTTTAGTGAAAAAGAACGAGAGAGGAATACAAAATATATTGCTGCCATAAAAATTTGTCCTCTTTCGTTGTGTAGCAGAATCATCGGCGAAGTAAAATAACCAATAAAATAAAATGGCTACTAAAAACAGCTCCAAAAAAACTTAATACGCCTCATTTAGCAACACAGGCGCTGCAACACTGCACTATTAAAATTGCACGCTTTTAAAAAGCAGAGTTGTAAAAGAATGAAGCTTTCCTCTATCTCTTCCTTCACAAACTGTCTTCTCTAACACCATTCCTTTCCTAAAGAAGGTAACAGTTAATAATAGTAGTAGGCATTCATTGTCTGAGTGTTACTTCCCTTTATAAAAAAGTCTGGACCGGTTGTTGCATTGAATATTTTTGTTTAAATTTAAAACGTTTATAAAAGTTTCCTTTTACAAAATAAGATCTTAAGGTTAAGTGGAAATAATATAAAGCTTAGCATTTATAATTAAAATTGGTTTTCCATCTGAAAATTTAAAATATCTCCCCAAGATCCAATAAGCCAACAAAGTCTATGTAAGTCCAAACATGTGCACAAATGTTTATTTTGAGTTTATTTTAAGTTGCCCTGGGCTCCTCCTTTCGTATCTTATTTCTTGCAGTTATAATCACTTTAATTTTAAGCAGCTTCGCACATTCTTTGCCTTTCCTCGTTGTTTTAGTAGCAAAACTTTTTACTTGTCTTCCTTTCCATAAGCCAAACAAAAGAAAAAAAGAAATAGCTAAAAATAAACCGCTTGCCAAAACAACGCTAACAAACCACACAAATGAAAACGAAAACAACTGAAACGAAACAACGAAACTTTTAAAAATTTTGTGTATCTACGATTACTGCTCTTCTTCACTTTTATCTCTGCATTTAAATTGCTTTTTTCAGGGCAAGAAAAATTTTAGAAAAATGTAACTCAGCTTCTTTCAACAAGGATGAGCATATACCATACGAATATTTATATCACACACTGTACGTATTGTTGAACTCGTAAGATGCAATTTTCTGCTCAAAACTAATTTCATTGGCATCGCGGTTGTGTAGTTTTTCTTGACTTTTAGTAAAGTTTGTTTTGTAAAGTCCTTTTGGTTGGCAAACAAACTTAATTGATTTAATTAAGTGTTCTTATCCATATGTCTGCTGTTGCTCAATTAAAGCATTAGACTCTCACATTTATTCCACTCAATTTCCAACGCAAGGAGACCGTGTACGCATCTTAAGATATAATTTTTTCAGCGCTGTTTTTGTCACTCAAAATTTAGTTTAAAATAGTCCCAAGCTGACGTGGGAAGTGATTTAAAATGCCACAGGTGTATGAATTTCAACAAAAATGTTCGAACACTGAACAAAGTTTAATGGGTAATGAACAAAGCCAAAATATGATTAATAAAGCTAAAATGACAATCTATCAACATGAGTGATGTTTCAAAAAATTCTAGGAGACAAAAGTAATTCGATAGAAAAGGAGTGTCAACTTCATATTAACATTTCACCTATGTATGCTCCTCAAAGGAGAACGTAGTTTTACTTCCTTAAAAGGAAAAACAGTGTTTGCAGTAAAGAAAAATCTTAAGGAAGAATGCTAGACATTAAATTTTATTCACGGAAGAACGCACCCACTCACCAATCACACGCCCCTCAACCATCTTCATCAGATCTGACGAAATTCTCAGACATTTTCATTTTCTTTTTATTGAACAAAACATTTACACTTACCTATAAAGAAAGAGGAATAAAAAAAGGAAAAAAAAGGAAAAAAGGAATGGACAAATGAATTACAAAAACTGGTTCTGCACCTCAACAACAAATAATTTTAAATTCAAAACACACAAGTTTTAAGCATTAATATGAAATTGAGCAAAACACTGTCCTGCTATTGAAGGGTAATATTTGGGTTTTGTCAAAAGGAACACTTTCCGTAGCACGTCCGAACTTAAAAAACTTAAATTTTTAATAAATATTTCACGTAGAAGGATGTTGATTGCGAATAAGATTTCTAAAATATTGTTCTTTTTTTTTTTTGCTGCACTAACCCATAAGCCTTTTCGCTGTATGCTCCGACTTTTTGAGTTTTCGGTTTTATCGAGTCCTACGGTGACAATTCTTACTGATGTATTCCTCAACATCAGCCAGCATCTTAGAAGATTATGTCGGATGGTTGCTTCGCATAAGTTCTTAAAAGCAGCTTGGAACTCCAACAGGAGGATAAAGTCTCTTTAGGTTTAGTTAAAGAACAAGAAAGGAAGCGTACTTTGGCACATTCCATTAAAAATGGAATTTCAATAGTTATTCCTTTTTACAAACCAAGCTGTAAAGAATTATTTACTGAAAAGCGTTAACAAATTAAAGGGAAAAGAACAAACGAAAAACTTAATAATGAAGGGGGCAAGGGTGTTCTAGCAAACTTGTCTATAATCTAGACTGTGGAAAAAAGTTATTTCTATATGCTTGTACTTTGCTTTCTGCGCTCTTCTTTCAATAGGTGCTTCATTTCAACTCGTTGCATAAATATTCTAGAATTGCTGTAAAAATGCAAATTTAATAAAAGCCAACGAACAATATTTTACATATTTTTTGTTTCCTTTTTTTTACTTTTTGTATTCCGCAATCATTCGTCCCTGTGTTTGTTTGTTGCGGCTCCTGCAACAATATTTTGTTTATTTTTTTTTTTTTTTACTTGATTGTGTTAATGAGAGTGGACTTTGATACTTTCTGTGAGCTGAAGTGAAGACATCATTGAGTCTGAAATTATTTTAGGAGACTGGGATAAATTACAGCATAAAACATATAAAAAATGTACGAAAACTCAATTAGAGTTAAAAATGCGGTGGATTTGAAATGCACTTATTTCACTAAAATCAATAAAATGTTGTCTTATTGTTGTGTGCCACACAAAAACGGCAGACAGATTGTACGATTTTCTCTTTTCACTAATAGTTTTTATTTGAACGCAAAAGCATCAAAGCTGACCCGCAAAACTATTTATAAACAGGCTTTTGTTTCACATTTCGTTTAATTGTGCAATAAATTTAACTACAGAGTCCCATAGTCATAGTCATAAAGAAAGTATACTTTAAGAAATTAAAACTAGTATTATCAAACAAAATACTAGTTTTAAACTCTTTAAGCATACTTGGTTTTGACTATGAATATGCACCATAGTATTTAAGTATTTAGTTATTTAATTCACGAGTATGTTTTACAGAACAAAAAAAATGCTTTTTTATTTGTGTCCTGGTGCTTATTCCAATCAGTTCTCCATTTTTAATGCAATGTGTGAAGTGTTGTCAAAGATAGTCGAAGACGCCCCAAGCCCCAATTTCAACTTGATTCCTTCAGATCAGCAAAAAGTTTAATTAGTGTAGGAACATAATATACGATGTCAATGTCGTTGTGTTTGTTTTACCTTTTAAAAACGTATTTCGTAGGTTCAAATATTTGCAATTAGACAAAAACTCACCAGTGTACAACTCTTATCGAATTAGAACACTTTATTTGCTCAATACTGATATTAAGAGCTGATAAATGTTAAATGATACACTGCTGGAATGTCAAGCTGTTAACATCGTTGTTCTTTATAGAAGATTAATCTCTTGGCTGATGCATCGACTTTTTTATACTTAACATACGAAAGTCAGAAAGTCTCAACACATTCAACAGATTCACGTCATTAGTTTGTGTTACAATTCGTTCAGTTGGTTGTGTCTGGCGTCTGCACAGGCTTATGTGTTTATGGGGTTGTATATTTCTAAATAAGCAGAAGGTATAACAGAATAGTTGTTGTCATGCTTTTTTGAATGTTTACTTCAACATCATATTGTATGTTTGTGTGCTTGAATACTCTTATCATGTTCTTTTGCTAATAATATCTTGATCATTCTTATTATTGTTGACAAATATTTTTATGTAAAACAGTAGGTACAAAACAACGAAAAACTTTTCTAGATTTTGCAATCGGTATTAAGTACTGTTTTAATGGCTCACCAAGTAATGAGTGGTGCTTACTTACAGACATACCTAAACAAGTGCAGCAAGCGTTGTGTCTTATGGCGCTTAGAGTTAAGCCTAAAATTCCATACCTTAACAAGATCGTTAACGTTGTGTAATGGACAGTAATATTAACTTATTTTGTTTAATAGAAGCAACAATAAAAATAAAATATGGAGATGAAACCGCTAGAGTAGCCAAAAAAATACCCAAAATGTATTGCTTTTTAAAAATATATTTAAATGTCTGCCGGATTTTCCAATTGCAAGGCGTTGCCGCCGCGTTGTTTCAGTTTGCTTCATACAAATTGTATTCGCATTAGAAGTTTTGAAAGCTAAAAAACGTTTGCACTTTTGTTTAGGTATGATTGTTAGAAAAGGACTTGTCGCAGTTGTTGCTTTTATTTTTCCAGCACTGCAAATTCGTGCAATGACACTGATTCACACTCACACGATTGGCGTGAATCACAAGGCGGCGTATATATTTACATATGCAATATGTATGTTGGTACATACAATAAAATTTTGTACATAAGGCTGCCTTCATGCAATAGTAAAAGTGAACTGACCTTGCATTAGGAAAATAGCAATATTTTCTGATTATGTATGGCAATTTGTTATGGCTTTAAGTCATGTATATGATGGAATCAAACACAACTGGAGCGTATTGAAATTCTCCATATAACTTTAACAGTGAGAATTGAGCCATTCGCACTCATCAGGTGGAATCCATTTTATTTTCCAGGAATTGTTTCCTTTGGTGGCATGCATAATTATGTTCTCTGTTTCGCAATTTATCTTTAAATAACATGTGTGTATTAAATAACAAAATATCTCATGATACAAGATTGTTTGTTGGATATACATGCATATGTATGTACATATGTATGTATGTACGAGTACATATCGCACATTCAGTTCAATAGTGTCATCGGTAAAAAAAAACTAGTTTTGCAGAAAACACGTTTAAAGTTTTCAATTTACATACAACTCAATGAAGGCGTGAGCAAATATTCTT
Source organism: Nowickia ferox (assembly GCA_936439885.1). Lineage (NCBI taxonomy): Eukaryota > Metazoa > Arthropoda > Insecta > Diptera > Tachinidae > Nowickia > Nowickia ferox. Next base: position 116,323,867 of record OW387025.1, read on the forward strand.
TCCCCAGGAGGTGATAGTACGAGCCATTTATATGAAATTTTTACGCAAGATAAAATACGAAATTCCGAATGTTTTGAGTTATGACACTATTGAACTGAATGTGCGATATTCAGATTCATGTCAGCGAAAGCATGTAGAACAAACACTTGTTGTCAATTAAACCTCCACAATGTCTCTAAATAGTTATAATTGCAGGAGAGTACAAGCCCATATGCACACAAACACACACACTCCTTTCAAAGCAAAAACCTTAACATCTGCAATCTAAATGTATAACGAAAAATAACTACACAAAAAGATTCCCTTGATAATAATTTGTACGCTGGTGTGTAGGTTCATTTGCTTGTGTCGAATTGTACGTTTAACACGTTCACGACCAAGTCGCAAAGGCTCAGTGAGCGAGTGAAACTGGTTACAAAACAGCCAGATTTACTTTCTTTGCACTCTCGCAACATTGGGTAACTGTTGTAAGTCGCTCGATTTTCAAATGCTTTGCCATCACAAGAAAACGTTAGAATGAAGTTATCATACGAGTAGTTATTCTAATCACGCGTGCACGAACAATTCACGACATTTGCACATCTCAACTTATAATAACAAATGTCCAATATCAATATGAAAATGAATCTTCGATTCTGTAGAGAGATGCAAATGTGCCCCTCGCGGTCGCAAGTATGTTAAGTAGCGACTACCGTCAGAGAGATAAGATTTTATTTGTTTTTTTTTTTCTTAGTTTATTTTCTATTTTTTTTTTTCTTTTTATTTGCTCAAGAGCTCCATTATTTTCTTTTATAGTGTATTTACATGTATTTATTACATCAAAATTGTACACAGATGACATGTTTAGTGAATGTCGAACACACAAATGTGTGTACCACACGCGCATATTCACATATCACACGCATTTAAATCTTACTTAAATGTTTTTTTGATGTTGAAATGATGTGAATCTCTGAATATTCTATTTCAAGTTAAAATGGAGTGGAAGAATGTTTCACTACACATACTCGTAGACACTGAACAATATACAATAGAATATTTTACTAAGGGGTAAATATCTTTATTCATACTCGTATGCCATAAATAAATATAAATAAAACAAATGAACAGAAGTGACCGCATTAAGTGTTCGTCCAGTTTTGAATATGAACATAAAATTCGTTATTACCCTCACTGTATTTAATTTGCGAGATGTCGCAAAAAAAAGAATAAGAAAAATGAATTTTAACTTGTGATTTTACTTGTTTTAGTGCAGCCGACTGCGAATATCTTTAAAAGTTGCTACTGGTTAGCAAGGTCGACAAGTTTTCGTTATATTTATTGTAGCGATACGTTTATCGTTATAAAAGATACTGAACCCGGGTACAGCTGGTGGCATAGTAATCACCCTAAAAATTATTATACTGAAAGGTCGAATTTGTTCCCATATAGAGACAGAACTCTACAAATCCCATGCAGTACAGTTTAAATTGCTTTATACATGTCGATACAAGGGAAGCATTATTTTATTAATGGTCCTACGAAGGCAAAAGTCAGCAAATTTTACCGTACAGTTTAGAATAAGGTGAAGTCATTCATAACTTTCGCATCCCTATAGAACGTTTGGCAGTAACTTTTCAAAATACTATTGGTAAATACTTTTGTTTTTAGTCCTGAAAATTTAAAACAGAATGCTCTTTCATTTGCATGACTCAATGTAATGATGAATCTAGCAATGTTTATTTCTGAGGCACTTCATATGAGACGCACTTGCAAAAAGATTTTTTTATATCCTTTAATAATTTTAATCAAACCAGTTGAGAGCCTTCATAAAAAAACATACAATGGACAAATAGAGTTGGCTGAACATTTGAAATAGAATAAATTTCAGTTCAGTTTCAACAAATCCTCATTCCCAAAGAACGACTGCTTAATAAACGAAATAGAGAAACAAAGGCCAACAATATGCAAAAGGATAAATAAAAACATAACGGCTAAAGGATACTTTGTGTAATGTTTTCATTCATTATTCGAAATGAAGAAAAAATTGTGAATAAACCAGGAAGCTGATGAGTGAGTGGCCTTTGCACTGGTCTACCATGCCTTTAAGCTTTAAGCTTTCGACAAATTTAGTTTCCCTTTAAATTCAAGTTATAATTGAACAAATGATTGGGTGCATCTAAAATTTCTGCTTCAATTATAATGCATATAGTTTTTTCATCATATGCTTTGCAAAGAAGAGAATTTAACTTCCAGTTAAATTCCAGGAAATATATTATTTTATTTTATTTCACTTTATTCATTTTTTTTTTTTGGTTTTAGTTTTTGTTTTTTAATTTTATTGTCGTACTATAAAGGTTCTTCCAGAACTGGAGTTTGCGCATTAATCCAAATAATATTGAACTAAAAACTTGAAACTTTTGTAAAATATTTTTGTTTCAAGATGATACAAATATTGAGGAACTTTCATATGCCAGCTTTCTTTATCACATAACAAAAATTTAAAAATTTAAGGACTTTGAAAGAATTTTGCATAAAACTACAAAAAGAATATAAAAATCCAAAGAAATTCTGAGTATGCATGTTTTAGAAGACTACATGGGCATTAATCAATGACCAATATTACCGGCCCGCGTTGACTGCTTCCCTAAACAAAACTACGTATTCCCCCAAAAAATACTTGGTTCAAATTCATACTTTCCAGAAATAGATTCATGGACAATAATAAAGGAACACCCTGTCTACAAATTTGCATTAATTTTTTCCCTCTCGATTGGCTCATTTACTGGAAGTCCTTGAGAAATATTTTAATCGAATTTTTATAGCCTAACAGAGCTCTGTGGCCTTGACACAAACCTCACGATTGGCTCATTTACTGGAAGTCCTTGAGAAATATTTTAATCGAATTTTTATAGCCTAACAGAGCTCTGTGGCCTTGACACAAACCTTATAAATTTTTTTTTTATTTTTTTTTAGTACAAATATTTATTTATTGTATCTTCAAATATGAACTAACAATAATTATTTAAATCTTAAATCTAAATATAATTAATTAGGCCCGACCAGTGTCGGACATAAACTTAGTGATAGTTATAAATAATACATAAGTAGTGATAATCAAAAAGGAAAAAAAAATAAACGTATTTCAAGAAGTCCCATCTGGAGTGTTGAGAATAAGAGCCCTTGTGTCCCTCTTTTTTAAGCGGATATGTCCAGTAAAGTTCAAGATATTACGAGCGAGCGGATTAGGATGTGACTCGAGTTTTGTTAAATATTTGCCTGCGTATTTTGCAATTTCTTCAGTCACTAGTGGCATATTTAAATCGCGATGTATATTTGAATTTTTGATGTACCATGGAGCCGATGTTATCAAACGTAAAATTTTGTTCTGCCTTCGTTGGATTTTCTCAACACTTGAAGCTGAAGCAGTGCCCCATAGCTGACTTCCATAGCACCATATTGGCTTCAAAAGCGACTTGTATATCAAAAGGTTGCAGTCTAGGCTGAGTGTTGAATTTCTGCCAATTAACCAATATATTTGAGTTAGTTTAAGTTTCATTTGCGTTAGCTTAGAGTCAATGTGGTGTTTCCATGTAAGCCTTCGATCAAGGTGTATACCAAGGTATTTCACTTGTAAATTTTGAGGAACAATTTGATTATTGATTGTATGGGGGAACAAGTGTATTTTCGTAGGGTAAATGTTACCTGAGCACACTTCTGTTCGTTTACCTTTATTCTCCACCTGTTTAACCATAGTTCTAGCTGGGTAATATGTTGCTGAAGATATCGGGAAGCCTCGTGAGGGCTTTCGTGCATACTAAGGCAGGCTGTATCATCGGCAAATGTAGATGTGTGAATATTACTGCTCAAAGGCATATCACAAGTATAAATCAAATACAAAGCTGATGAGATTGTTTCAGGCATACTCATAAGGTCTCCTTCCACAACAGTGAATTTCCGGGCAATAATGTAACTTTCCAAAAGATTTAGAATGTTTATTGGTAAGTAAGTCTTTAATTTTAAAATTAGGCCTTCATGCCACACTTTATCAAATGCCTGAGAAACGTCAATAAACAGCGCAGAGCAATACTTCTTTTCTTCAAAAGTTTTTCGTATAAATTGAACCAATCTATGAGTTTGTTCAATGGTGCTATGCTGACTTCATGAGTAACTTTTCAAAGAGCTTTCACATTGTTGACAGTAAACTTATTGGCCTATATGACTCAGCCTTGGTAAGATCTTCGCCCGGCTTTGGAATCATTTTAACCTTGGCAAGCTTCCAGCTGTTTGGATAATACTCCAGACGTAAAATGACATTAAAAATTAATAACAGGATTCTAATTACAATACGAGGCAAGTTCATCAGCATCTGGTTACTAATTTCATCAATACCAGGAGCTTTTTTCGGGTTGAGTTCAGCAATTAGTTTTTGTACATCACGCGTCTTAAATTTTATATGGGTCGAGGGGTAGCGCAACTACACTCGGCAAATCAACAGCACCAGAACATGAGTTTGGGGTAAATACGGATTTTAAATGCTCAACAAATAATTTACCTTTTTCAGAGTCGCTTCTTGCCCAATCTACGGGTGTTTTAAGATTTCTAGAAGCGCGCCACAATGAGTAATTAGATGCTGGTGTGACCTTATAAATTGTATAATTTTACTTCACACACATAATTTTATTCTGGTTAGGAATGAAAGATGTCTAAGGAGTTTCCGATTTCGGGTCTTAATACCTGAGTCTAGGATGAAAAGTTCTTGTTTCCCCTAAATGTGATATGCGTACTTGTACCACGAAATAATCAGTAGTGTAGCAACAAAATTTTTAATATAGTCGACTTTGGGTGGATAATGCCTCCTTGTTCAATTGCAATAAGGCACAAGCAAACTGAGATTTCGTTATATAATTTTTTGTTTGTTTTAGAAACACTTTTTATTTCTTTGAATTATATTTTTCTCAGATCTCTTCAAGCATTTTCACACTTGAATTATCCTTGAATTAAGTCAAAAAGAAACTAAATTACACATGTTTTAGTTTCATCCGCATTGAATGTTCTATTAAATTTTCTATGAAATTCAGTCGCAAAAAAATAATCTATGAATTTCCATTAATACGAACAAGTACAGGGTGTCTCGAAAGAAAGTTTATAAAGGGTCTTTTTGAAGCGCAATTGTTCTTTACATTAAAAAATATATCACAAAAAATTAAATTTGTTGGAAAGATCAATACAATTGAAAATAAGTCCGGGCATTCTGAACGTCCAATTTAAGGCCACTTTTTCGAGCATCTCTGACTGTATGACACAAACAATACGAACAATATTGGCATTCAAGGAGTCAATTGTTGCTGATTTATCAGCATAAGGCAGTGACTTACGTGGTCTCACAGGAAATGGCCGAGAGAAGATGTCAAATCGCACGAACCTGGAGATAATTTACAGGTCTATTTCTCGAAATCAACTTGTCGCCGAATTTGGATTTCCTGTTGAAACTACATATCCTCCGGATCATATTTTCAAAACAAAATAGTTTATCATGATGTGGTAACGATCTCCATTGGCTGTAACGTGAGCTACGGCTTCACTTTTGAGGAAATGAAGTACAATTTTCTGTGTGTAATGGAGTCTGTAAAATCTGATGTGGATTCGTTGCACTCCCTACGCGACAATTTTGTTTACTAACAAAAAGTTTATAAAAGGTTCTATTGGGCTTAAAAAACAACCTTCATAAATGAATAACAACTTGTTTTTACAGAATGGTGCTTGATAGCGAAAAACTTACTTGGTGACACAACCGCTAGATTGAAATCCTCTGGAAGAGGAAGTCCTACACAAGTGCCATGTTTCAGCCCTGAAGGAAATTAACACAAGCAGAGCATACGAGTATTTAATAACTAAAAATTCAATTTTATGTTGAAAAATGGACTCTGATGATGCATCTAATGTCAAATTCATATTATGAGCTGGAAAGTACCATCGAAAATTTCGTTTAACAACGAATTATAAATCGAACAGAATTTTGCTCTCGATGCTGTATTTTAAAGTGATAAATTATCAAGAATCTCAGTGTCGAGCGACTTTTGACCTGTATACAGCGTGCTGTGGCAGAGCACCAAATAGAAAAAAAAACACAAATAATCAATTAAAAATTTAATTGAGTCATTTAAGCCTTTGTTTAAGTTTAGTTAAAAATTCAATTAAGTCAATTGAATGTTTGATCAAAAATTTAATTAATTAAAAACTTTAATTGTCACAGCTAAATTTTAATTGATTTTTGTTTTTTGTTTCAATTAAAGGTGATGAGTGGAGAAATATTCTTTTGGTGCATTATTATATTTCTTTGTTTACGTAAAATAAAAAACTCATTTCTAAATATTTTTCAAAAAGTAAAAAAAAACATTAATATGAAAATTGTCCAACAAAATTGTGCAATAGAGTTTATTTCGGTGCACACACACCGCAATTTTAGTTGAGCAACTTTTTAGTTCATGGGAAAGGAGAGGAAAATATAATGGCCCCCTCTTCACAATCTTCTTCTCTCCCTTCCAAAAGCTTATAAGTTGCTCAACTAAAATAGCCGTGTGTGAACTCAGTATTTTTGATGCATGTTTGACTTTAATCAGAAACTTTTACTTTAAGACACTTCAAAACAAATTTAAATAAAACTTTAGTTTTTTAGAGAAAAATTAACTGTTGCAAATGCTTTTATCATACAATCATGTATACGAGTACATTTCAAATTGTAGTCCTCAATTATAAATTCTTTCTTACCTTTTTTCTTCGATTTAAATACGAGTATTTATACAATTTTTAGAAGTTATGAATATTGTACATACCTGCAAATAAAAGAAACAAATTTGTATTTCATTAGTGGTTCTTTAGTGATTGTAAATAAAAAATTTGGTCGATTAAGAAAACAGATCGAAATAATGGAAAATTTTTTTATTTATTTTATATATTTACGGCAGTCAACTAATTGGATTTTAGCAGAAATCGCAAATCTAAAATAAAAGTATAATGCTTGATTTGCTAAAAACTAAACACGATTAAAGAAGTATTATTTTTTATTTTTTTTTCACATATTATATATTCAATGTATATAATTATGGAGGTTACCCTGTTTAGGGAAGGTTATTATTAACTTGATAACGCTATTTCGCAATGTTGAGTTAATTATTAAAAAAAAAAGTTATTTTTCTTGAGAATGGTGTTCTTAAAATGATTAACATGTGAAGAGTTTGAAAATATTTTAAAGATGTAAAACATACATATTATATACATGTGTATTTTCTATTGAGCCAGTTAAATTGTTAAAAAAAACACTAGTATTCGAAAGACTTGTAAAAAACCAAGGAAATTTAATTAAAATATATTTTAACAGTCTAATTCATAAAAAATATTTTAGGTTTCTTACAGGTTTATTTGACAAATTTCCCATAGAAATATGTCAAATAAGCGCTTTTTTATTTTATTTTTAAAAATTTAATAAACATCTATTTTGTTTAAAATAAATAAATATGTGAAGCTCAGCTGAACGACAAAGAAATCTATAAAATGTCAATGCAAATAACGAGATGCAACTCAATTTTCCTATAATTATAGGAGTATTTATATTTATGGATACGTTAAATAGAACAGAGTTCGACAAATATCTCATTGGTATTTTCTTATTTTTAGCACTCACATTTACACTTTCAAAAGGATTTGCACAGGGTATAGTATTTAAGCCTACTTGGAGGGCTTTTTGCAATTGTGTCATACTCGTATCGGTTCTAACAACACGCTTTGATTTGTTAACGAAATATGTATGCAAAAACACAGAGTTGTATATAACTATTCCTTTTACTGCTCCTGCAAGGAGCATAGCGCCGTTCCCATGCACCCATGAAACGAAATTTAAGTTACCCAATTCTGTACAAATTGTAATTCTTTTATTTTAATCTGGCATACTCGTAAGTATCGAGCTGCAGGGCAATGCAATCATTGTCCATATGAAATTGACATTGTCCATACTAATGTCAGATATAATTTTGATTGAAAGCCTAATAAGTAATAAATACATGTACATATATGACGTTGAAATCTATTTCTCTGAGGATAAGTTTATAACCTGTTTAGCACAGAGAGATTCACAAATTTTTTGTTACCTCTTCTTTGTCACTATCGACTACATGAGGACCGATAAAGACCAGGTTGGGAACCACAGACATAAAACTGTAATGAATTGCATATACACAGTTATATACACACTTCGCACACATACATTTTTACAACACACACACACGGCAGGCATTTATGGGTGATTGATTATTAAGACACAAAATTTAGCCATGCAAGCAAGACCTGCCTGACGAACCGTCTGCCTGAATTATTGCTTTTCTATATTCATGCACTAACTTAGGAAAACCGTGCGAACACCGTCCATGTGAATATTCTTATATGCATGTGCTATACATACACGCACAAATATTTATATGAACATATGGACGTATACAGTAGTACCTCTTAAGTGGGCATGGTAAAATTCATAATTATAATCGCATGTAAAATGGGAATCACAAATAATTCAATCAAAAATTCGGAAAATATGTGGGAAATCAACTAAAAATTACGTCGTGTAATTTATTTAATGGAACAAAAATATGGAAGTTCTTATGAAACGTTTAAAATAAAACTTACTCATGCGTACTCAGCGAATCATTTAAATAAGGAATTGAATTCTACCAATTTTAAACTAATATATTTAGGGGAGAATTACAAAATGTTGGACTTTAAAACTCCATAGTCTTACAACTAATTTGGTGAAAATTGTGAATGCACTTTTTTCAATTTAAAGAAAATTTACTTCTTTTTTAATTTGCTATTGTACTCGTAAATTAAGAGTTATTTAAGTTATAAGGATGTCATGTACTTCCATTCTTGTCGTTCTAATCAATGAATGTTATAATGTCATAAAAAATAAAAGCTCGTATTGCTCTGTTAGCCAAATTATATTTGATCATTTTTAAGGAACAAATAACACCAAACTTAATTGCAAATATTCCGACAAATATGTACTAGCAGAACGTAACAACATGATGTAGTTGTTTGCATGCGACACACACTTAGGCAGTGCATTAAAGCGTGAAACTTATTTAGGCGGGCGTACTTAAGGGGGAACTACTGTAGTTTTCTGTTTAGTATAATAGTATAATTGAACTTAAGGACTTTTCATTCCACAATGCAGAATCTACATACATACACACACAGTAACACGAATACCCCCATGCATACATATAATCGTACATGATATATAAAAGAATAAAGCCTTGCAACAACATTTTGTTCATTCTGGTGAAAAGGTTGGGGCTTGTCAGATTTTTTGATTTTTTTTTACTCCTGTAATAAAAAAACAATCCATTTTATTTTGTAGTTCACTTGTAGGCATTTGAGGATCAAAAAATGTGTTCTGATTGATCGTTTCAAGACTCTTCCATTGTCGTACTCTGATCGCGGAAGTGTCTTCTACGATTGAAAATGTCATCGTGGAGAAAAGCAGCCATTTTGAGACACCACACTACGAGAAACATTTTTTATTAAGAACAATTGAGAATAAAATTCCGCGGAAAAGGAAAAGCAAAAAATTCTAATTGGAAAATTGAGAAATTTCTCGAGGAATTTTATTCATAATTGCTCTGATTATCTTGTCGTACGTAAAATTTTCTTATTATTCTTAGTGAATCCGACATGCACTAAAACTGTTAAAGAGCAGATCACAATTCGGAATGCAATATATACGAAGAAGTGTGACTTTTTAGTCAATGGCTGAGTAAGTTAACTTTGAAATGTTGCCATTCTACTATCGTCGATAATAAAAGTTATTCATTTGTATGAACTGACGAATCGAATCAATTTAAGAGCGAGACTCCACAGGTTGATGCCATGTATCAGTTAAAATAAATAAATAAACTGTAATATGACATTCGTGCTCATGAGTTTTGATAAGGATATCAAAAATTCAAAAATTAACGTATTCTAGTATTTAATTTACTTAAATCGAAAATAAGAACTTTATCAGCATATTCAAAGAGATTTCCAGTCAATTACGAAACTTAATTGATCCAGTGTATTGATTTATGTCAAATTTATAAACATTTGTTTTGCGTTAAATAATTTGTGATACTCCAAATCATTTTCATTTAGTCGATGTTACAAATGATTTATTGACAAATTTCGAATTTCCAAAGGAAACAGCTGAACAAACATCGATGAGCTCGTAAAAAGTTAAAATTAAAAACGATTTATGATTTAATTTTAAGTCGGTATTAAGGATAAGTGTGTCTGTCTGTCAAAGAAATATTATTACAGTGACTGTATTAAGTATACGTACGTTATGTTTTTCTTTGAGGAGTTAAATTTAAAATTTACCACAGACATGCGTATTTATTAACTTGCAAACATAAATTGTTTCGCACACGCGGTAAGCAAGGGTTTCTTTCCTTCTGCTTTCTGAAAGTGTTTCAAAACGAGTGTTTGTATCCAAAGCTTTTGTTCGTTTCGTTTCGTTTCATAGCAATTTACACTCGATATGACTTTAATGGAAATGTAAAAACAATATTGTTGTCTTTAGTATTTATAAAAATTCACTCGCATGCAAAAAATTTCATAAAATTGTTGGTGATGAATAGAGCTTTCATGATTATTAAATATTATTATATACTCATGAATGACAAATCACACACCAACATTTACAAATACAGAATGTGTTGCACAAAATGATGTTGCTGATGTTGTAAAAACATGTAATTTATTTTGAAAAAAATCCAGAAATTTTTCAAAGTAGTCTCTGGATTAAATGCAATTAGGCTTGTTTTTGTTGTCCAGCTTATGATTGCTTTACGTACTCACTCTGCATTGGTTTAAGTGTCGTTCGCGAATAATAGTACCGAGTTACGGCTTTTTGGTGGCGTCACTTTCACCACACGCATTCGTTTTGTTTAACCTTCATGGATTTTTTATTAACACGCCACGACTTACGAATTGATCTAACCTACAAGAATTATTGAACACACAAATTTGATATTCGAAAATAAAAAGAGGATTTTAACATAATTGGGATGACTTGATTTTGAATATTTAAATAACATTTGGATGATTTAACCGATTTATTTGACCTGGTCGAGACCATTAAATACTTTAGAGACTTGTGGAGACCAACGATACAATAGTTAGTACTCCTTCTTCACATTGTAAGTTTTAGGTTGAATTGCAGTTTCGGGAGGACGCCGCTATATGGATGATTTACCCTGGCAACATATGCATAATTAATAGCTAATTTTAAAACACAAAAAAAATTCTTGTCTTGAACTTAATAAAACATTTTTACTATTTGAGAATTCAATCGGCGTTTATTTTTTACACGGTTACTCAAGAGAGATTAAACTTTAAATAAAGCAAAAAAAAGTGGAAACATTATTTTTATACATCGTCTACATGAGTGGACGGACAAACACTGTAACGTTTGTGGCAGTAATAAAAGTGTAAACTGTAAATTAAATTGCCTTTTGTTGCTTGAAGGTGTGAGTTTGCGTGCACATGCATACAAACATATTCATGTATGTACACACACACACACACATGTGCGTTTAAGTATCAATGTGCATTTTAACGCACGTAGTGACAGGGATTTTCTAGGCAAATACGTCTGCGGCACCACGAGTCAAATGTAGAGACGGCAAAGTTTTGCCAGTAATAAATATTAGTTCCAAACAATCTGCCATACTCGTATTATGCAGATGGACCAATAGACACAAATTGCAATATATTCTTGCTTTTCACCCAGACTCTTCAGGGCCATTTATTGAGTCTGTGAATTTGTAACAAAGCAGTTTTCGAATTATTAACAATTAAACTACTTATCTTAAAATTAAATATTTTCTTTCTGAAGTGGAAAATCTTCTCAATGTACATATTGAGTTTTGAATTGCTGCGTTCTCAATCCAGTCGATTAAAACTGATTTTAGTTGAAACCTAAACGGATTGGATAGTCCACAATGTCCAGTTTTTCAAGGAATGTATTATTCAGGAGTGTTTCTCTTTTATTTTGTGATGTTTGCCACTAGAAATTTAAATTATTTGTTGTTCATATTTCATTCGCAAAAGTGCGAATGAAGAATTTAATTTTTTTTTTGCACAAACATTTGGTCTAGTGCAAGCCGTACAGAAATGTTTATTTTTTCCTCCTTGAACTTGCTTGACTGACTTGCAATTATGCAAGACAAAATTGTTTCCTTTTATAATACGAAACGAGATTTGAAGGAATAATTAAATTAAGTATTAAAGTTGTACGCTTCTCAATGTTGTATTAAAAGTTCACCGAACAAAGAAAAATGTTCTGGAGTATCTACTCGTATAACGCGCATTTTCGAAAAGATTAATAATATTTTTGAGAGCATTAATCGAGAGCCAATTTTATGCTTAAAACTATATCACAATTGCAATTAGTTTCCTTGGTAATAGCGATCCGAGTAATGGAAGTATGTGTGTACTTTGATTTCATTTTTATTTTTAAAACAATTCAAATTTAAATCTTCATATTCAAAGGCTTTCAAACTTTAATTACTTTCAAAGTTGATTTTAAATTTAAGTTCTAAATATTCATATGTATCTGAGAAACATCCTGGATTACCTTATTAAATTTAATTTTCAATATTCCGCAAATTAAGGAAATCCCCAAATTATACTCGTATGTCTTCTTCAATACCAATTGGTTTTCAGTTAGGCTTGAAAAAAAAAGCTTATTCCCATCGACACATTAATATTGACACATGCTACTTCCTGTTTACCCTCGAGATGTTTTTCTTTTGAAATTGCTGCACTAAAAGTAAAAAGAGATGTAAAAATGTGTACATGAACAAAAACAAACTGTCACTCACACAAGTGCAAACCCATAAAATCATCTAATTTTTGTAGACATCAACTTGCACACAAACAAAAAAGAGAAACAAAAAGCTATTTATACCTTTGGGCTGACACACCCGCTTTTATAACAGAAGCAAAACAAATAAAACAGAATGAGGAGAAGGAAATATTTCTAATTCTAATTTTTGAATCAAACATGCTCGAATGTTTGTACATCTGAAAGTGTTCATATATTGTGATGCCTGCAAGTGCTGTTCAATACATGTTTGTATTCTACACGTACACGCACACTCCTTCCGAAAAGGATAATCAAAAAATTTAGATTAATTTTTCTTTTTTCTCAAAAAGTCATTTTGTTCAATTTTTAGGCGGATGCGAAGAAAAAAATTGTACTGCAATAAACACGTTTAATTGTAAAAAAAACCAAAAATCAATTAAAAATTTTCTTGAGTCAATTAAACTTTTAATTAAATAAAATTTTTAAACAAAAGTTTAATTGAATCAATTACATTTTTAATCGATTTTTCTTTTTTTTACAATTAAACGTATTTATTGCAGTAACATTTTTTTTCTGTGCACTTTGCCATCATTTCCATGACAAACAAATGTTCGAATAAACGATCGTTGTTACTACTGAGCGCCCAAATCAATTTTCATTCGCTTAGAACGCGTAGTTTCGATATCATTGTACCGGCAGTTAGTTTCTAAACTAGTCTGTAAGGGCTATTACCAAAAGCACATAGAAATATATTTTTTATCTCTGAAGTTTAGAAGCCCTTATTACTGATGTAAATTTATTGATTTACACCGTTTCTAATCATGTTGAATTCTACAAAATTGTCTATTAGTTATGTATGAAACTGTCTGAATCAAACAGTTTTTCATTAGTAATTAGTGGTTACGCTTTTTTTATGTGCATGGCACACAGATGTAAACTCGGCCTTATAGAACTAAGAACGCAATGATGACAGAAGTGAAAAATTAACTTTTGAGGAAATATTGAATACAACAATTAGTAAAGAAAAAGCTGTTTTGATTCAAATAAAATGGTGAAAAAACTGAAAGTCCCTGGAGATTATACGAGTATAACACTATTTTGCGCAGATAGTGATCGAGTTTTTCATTGATAGCAGTTGTTTAAAATAAAATAAGCAACAGGCTGTCAAACGATTCTACGAGTATTCTGTACTAAAGCTTATTTTTAAAGAAATATTTTGTAAAATATTTTTTATATAGAGTAAGTGTGGGTAATGTGGTATACCCATTTGTTTTTTGGCTATTATTTGTAGAGTTTTTATTCAAATATGGTAGATTTTCGCCGGTAAATTACTTCAAGTCTTACCTTAATATCAAGGAAGTTGTGAAAGCTTTGATCATCAAGTTTCATTGATATTTTAAATAAGCTTGAAAAATCCATCACATATCATCACATATCATTGAAAAAATGTTCGGGTAATGTGGTATACTATGGTCTGCTAATGTGGTATACTATCTTGTGTCCGCACGTGTCAAACCCCAGTACCTGGAATCCATTTGCAGTAAGTATTTTACTAGCTCATCCTCCATTGATGCAGTTAAAATTGGAGGCCGGCCAAGTTTAGTTGACAAAAGATCCTCAATGCTTTTTTCGCTTCTGGACATCTGTTGTAACATTGTGTGGGGGAGATTAAATGACTTTGAAGCCAAAATAATTCCCATTAGGTACTCTCTTACACCTTGAATAGCTTTCTTCATATCCTTCGCTGCCCATTTCCTAATTTCACCCTTTTTGGGCATGATTGTTCTAATGAGTGTTATGTAGTACACTATACCACTTTAGCCACCTTCGCCTATACCACATTAGCCGCCCTCGGGATTATTAAAATAATGATTAATTTTAAAATACTAATTAAACATATAGCTTAACTGTAAGCTCTATTCTCTAAAAAAGTACTCACCTTTGACAAAATTAATATTTAAAGCAAGCGCTTTTCTACAAAAAAAAAATAAATAAAATGCATGCAAAAAATGTCAGTTTTGCAACTATTTTTTGTAAAGATATTAAAAATATAAATACACTCACGCACTCTTAGTTTGCTGAGATCATTTAACTTTTAAGCTTGGTACCGTTATTGCTATGCTCTTAGTTTAAGAAGAAATCAACTATACCACATTACCCGCCTATACCTCATTACCCGAACTTACTCTAATATAATTTGTTGCACTTGGCATTGCATTTACTTGCACGTAACTAGCAAAAAATTCAAAACAGCATTTTAAATTAATTATTGGGTGTTACATCGACACACACAAATTTAAATAATTGAAACTTTACTTCACTCACTTGAATGTTTTTGTTTCGTTTTTTCTCTCTCCTACAAAATTTAAAGAATAGTAGTTTGGTGATTTTGCATTTCAGCTAACGATATGTACTGAACGGAAATTATATAATTTTTTTGATTAACGTGTTCATAAAACATTATTATATATGTAATATATTTCAATGAATTATTATTTGTTATTTCCTTTTTTTTCCTTCCCGGGCGAGAATTCCCGCGAAATTGAAAAATCATTTCCGCTTTCCCGGGAAAGGAAAAAGTCCGGAAAAGAAAAACGCTAGTTGGGAGTGGATCACTTTGCAATTAACTTTTTGCCGTCAAACTTGCAAATTCTGCTATAACGAACTATTAAAACTTGAAACTAATAAACTTTTCCTACAAAAATTTCCAATGTACAGACATGCTTTTGATATGCTTCCTGCTTTCTATTGTGTCTTAAGGATCAGATCATTTAGAAAATATAGTAGGAAAAAAATCAATAACAAACAATCAATTTTATTTCTAAACCAATTTTCTTTTTATATTCTCTTGATTCCCCATCAACTTACTTTTCGTTTTGCTTGTATTAAATGACAAATATGTATGTAGTAGTTTAATAGTTTTGAAAAGCTCTTTTGCTATAATCTTGAACCCCATTTTTTAAACAATACAATTAATTAACCTCTCGCTACCTGCGTCCTCTTTTAAGCCGAGTGCATTTCGCTTGCCTTGTACTGTCTTAATTGAAAGATGTGAATAAATAAAGCAAACAAAATAAAAACAGCACTTAACATTTGCAGCAATCAAATAAAAATTAAATGCCGTAATTTTTAATGAATGCGATAGAACAAAAAAAAAAAAAGAAAAACCAACATAAAGAATACATGTTAGCAATGAGGGAATAAATCAGCCAACGATTCGTACGCCGTTCGAGCAACAATAAACGTAGTTTCCTTTTTCGTTTTTCCGTCTTTCCACCCATCCCATCCATACCCTTCGCACCACCCAACCAACATATCTAAAGTTAAAAACAAAAGAATACAAGTGCTTAACAGATTTATGCATATGTACTCGTACATAATTTTAATTCATACATTTGAAGAAACATAAATGCACAAACACATACACACATTCATGATTAAGGACATACAAACAAAAAAGCATTCCCAGAAATAGTCAGTCACGTATGTATAGGGTCTTTCAACAGGAGCTTTCGAACTTTTCCAGTTGACAGATGCCATAGCTGCTGTAGCTACATCTGTCTGTATATTGTCTGTCACTTGTTCAGTCTATTTTGCCAAATCACCACGTGAAAATTATAAAATTGGTATTCTATTAGGCCAACGTTTAACAACCACGAGTGTTATAAGTCAATTATTACCAACTTCTTTTGTCCAGAATTGGATGATATCGACACTAACGGTCCCACACAGCTACTGGCACAATGGCATACAAACACAGAAAAATATATCATCGAAATGCAACAAACAAAACAAATTGGTATTATTTAATTTAAAAATTAACAATCATCATCGCAAATTTAAATGTTTGTAGTCAATTATTTGTTAAATTATATCACAACGGAATGCGCAGAAGAAACATAAGAAATCATATTTATGATTTGATCAGGCTAAAGTTCGTATCGCTTCTTAAGCCAAATTACATGTGATAATAACACCAAAGTTAGATGTAAATATTCTGACAAACAAGTAGTAGAACGGAACAACCGGCCGTTTTCGAATGCCACTACACCTTCGTCATCAGCGTTCTTTTGTGTTGGGCCCACTGTGTGTGGTGTCAGTGGATGTAGATTTCTGGTTTATATACGCAACTTTTATTGCAAATGGAATATGTGAATTGTTTTGATTCATCGTATTACAATTTGCTGAAAACTTTTTTGTAATGAAAGCTTGCCATTGTCGTTTGTTATTTACTAATTATGCACATGTTAGTTAATTTGCTTATTTTTGTGCTACTTAAGACAAACTTTTTTGGTTTGATGCTATAAGTATATTTATATTTAGTTTTTTTTTTGCCACATATACTTGGATATTAATTAATAATCAGTAAAAAACAAAAGACAATGTCAAGACAAGCAAGAAATCGTTTCGAAGGCTATGATTGTGTGCAAAAAATATTGTTAATATAACAATTATGATAATCAAAATTTGTATGGAAATTCAACAAATCGCATTGTTAATATAACAATAACTTTAAC
Organism: Nowickia ferox; assembly: GCA_936439885.1. Lineage (NCBI taxonomy): Eukaryota > Metazoa > Arthropoda > Insecta > Diptera > Tachinidae > Nowickia > Nowickia ferox. The sequence continues at coordinate 116,341,261 of OW387025.1, forward strand.
TGAAATAACTTTGAAATCTAACAAAAATAATTGTTGAAAATAAAAATTAATTTAATTAATACCGGGCTCGAGCCCAGGACCTTCAGCCAACGCCGCCTGGTTTCTGTTGACGTCTGCAAAATGGTCGTCACTAAATTACAAAATTGTTCTTGAGAGCGTGTAGACCAACCCTAATTTTTTGGTATTGTATTGACGCAACGTCGATTTTGACAACTGGAATAGGGGTGAATGTTTGTTGCTGAGTATTTCTTTTCTAATTTTTTTGTAACGCTTATTTGACAAACTGTGCAACCGCTGTTTTTGTTTTGTATGGAAAACTAAGAAATTTTACAATGAGCTGCAAATGAAAATTATTTTATAATTTGTAAATGAATATTTTGAAATTATGGAACCGGTACCGCGCTTCTGTAACTTTGAAAAGTTTTTGCGTCGAGAAAGATTAAATAATTGGTATATTGGTTGTCCTATTTTACACAGAGTCATTCCTATAAAAACTTAACCAAACAAATACAAAAAATATTAACAAACAAAATTTGTTTCGTACTCATCCTGTATTTCAAAGTTAATTATAAATTTTAAATTTTCAAGAAATTTTCACTTTCATTAGAATCAATCTTTCCCGGCCAAAGGTTTCTTTCTTCCGGAAGTTTTAAGCTGTTGCTTCAATCTATCTATCTATTTTTATAAACTGGCATAAACAATATCAGCTGCTTCCAATCATTTTAACTTAGCAGCACTTAATTTGGTACAGCGAAAACTAGGTTGCATTTCATAAAACCTACTTAAAACCAATTCAAAAAAGGCTTTAAGCTGGTTTTAATAAAAATATTTTGTGTGGTCAAATTAGGTTATAACGTAAAAACTAAAATTTACTAAAACCATGTCAGCGTGCAAATACTATTATGCATTAAGATAGAAAGAAAGTATCGTTATAAAGGGAATGAATATACATACATACAGTATACAAAGTTCATATTCATACACCCACAACTTAAAAAAAAAGAAAAACTCTTGTAATTAAATAAATAACTATTAGTACGTTTATACGCACGGCTTATTTGCAAATAAAACTGTAAATTGTTGCCATATTATTGTTTTTATTGCGACTTACTAATTCAGAAAACTATTCACGATTAACGCACTATTTGCAAATAAAATGTTTGAGGTTGCCACACTTACAAATGTTTGCTAATAAAAAACAAAACATTTATAAATATTGCACAAAAAACCATTGATAGAAGAAAATAATGGCAATAAAATCTAATGATTATTTATTACTTTATAGATTTACACAATTTTTTTGTAAAGATGAGCAACATTTCTACAGAAGTGCTACCAAGTTTTTATATATTTACAATGCCGTATAAACAGTGAGTTATTTTATTTGCAAATATTTTTATTTGCAAATAGTGCGCGTATAAACGTAGTATATGATTACTCAATTGTGGGGGATATATAAGTCAATTATGATCAGTCAAACTTGAGTAATGTTTATGCTATCATTGATTAGTAAAAAGCACTGGAGTGAGCAGTTCAGCTGTATGTTATATTCATTAGTTAGAGAGAGATGCAACATCACATGTACACAAAAGTTTCCATCACATTTTTTATTTTGCCCTTAATAATGTGATAGAAACTTTGTTCTACGCAATGATGAATATATCCTGCAAGACTTCCGATCAAGTGACCGGTCAATTGTCTGACACTAATCTTGCAGAGTAATTAATATTATGAACGACATAAATGTGAATTATTTAGAGAAACTTTTCTTATTAAATCTTTGGCAAAACATATAAAACATAAATATATTCATGCAATCGCGTAACAAATCTTCCAACAACTAAGACTAAGAATGTAATGTGCTGGCACAAGCTATTAGTTGGGATAAATTGTTGTTCTTTTTGCTTTTTCCATTGCGTGTAAAACACCAAGTTAACGTTCAAAAAAAGTTTATAGCATCCTTTATTTCTCACGTTCTCTTCCGTATCGGTAGGAAGTGTATCAACACCATTAGTGTTCCTGAAATTAAATGAATTTCTTAAACGGAATAACAGACGCACGCGGATACAAGCACATTTTACATGAAAACTTAGTTGGTCACCCAAATAAACGCAAGGTTTTAAAACATATAGAACGGCTTAAAGATCAAGAAATGCGTTTCCATTTAGACCAAACAATCAGAGCTCCAAAAGTTTTATTTTTATCTTTTTGACTTATTGTGGTTTCTGAAGCAGAAACGACAAATAAATATATTCCGGTATTTTTTAAACTTTCAATTTCTCTAAATTCAAGAAGAACGAAAAATTTTCCGGGATGCAATTTTTTTTTGGAAATTAAATAGTCAGACCTAAGCGTTTGCATTTTGCATAAAATTCTCTCATCTCAATCATATTTTATTTTATTTTATAAGTTAATAGCTATTATAATTTTAGCGCAAGTTTAATTTTAAGTATAAGGATATACATACGAGTACATGCATATTAGCGATTAGCATGTCCTTGTACCGATTGAGGCAAAAAAGTATCTTCATGTTCTATATATGTACATATGTATGTACATACATATGTACATACGAGTATGTACTATAAGGGGACAAGATATTATCGTGCGATTAAACATACACACAACCATGAATTATCAGTAGCAATACAAATATAGACATACAGTTGCAATGATGTTGCTTTTCCGAGTGACTGCTTATGTTTAAAAAAGCAAAACGAAGGGAATAAAATAGAAGAGCAAAAATAAAACTGGTTTGAAAATTATAGAATGGAAAACAGTGGAATAAAATGCATACTTCATAAGCTTTTCCACATTCGTGCAGTTAGACAAGAACAAAATGAACAAAATCATCGTATGGATGAGAGAAATACGTGTACAAAACATAAATCTGTAAGTACAAAAGATCCTTTGGGTAAATATGAATTGCTCTTTTGCATAAGAACACACAAGCACACTTACTGGCATCTAAATTGAAATAATGCAAACAGTATAAATGAAAAAAGACACAGTGAAAAAAATAAATGACTTTGAAAAACTAACTATGTACTACTCTTTACTTACGAAAAATCTTAATTCGCTGGAAAATACACACATGTGCACACATGCATGAATACTCGTACATACATTTCGCACGTTTATTATAACTCTGTCATAACTCCAAAAAGCTACTTTTGGAGAAAATAACCTTAAAGTGTTCAATTTACATACTCATATACATAACTAAAGAGGTGAGTGTGAAACTTTTACATTAGATAACATCAGTGTTGCCAGAAAATGATGATGAGAGAATGCTAAATCTGTCAAAAAATTCTGCTAAAATGTTCTACAGAAGAAAAGCATAATGCCAGGTTTAAATGTAGAAAAAATTATTGAAATGGCTTTGAATTTCATGCTTATACAAACCTATTAGTATTTGCAGGTATTTTTAGAGCACATACATACATATATAAAATAGTTAATAATTGGTGTTTTTCGGAAATGTTACAATTACGTTTAAAATTTTTTTACGCACTATAATTTCAAAATATTATTTTACTTATTCAGTAAAATATTTTTTAATTATAAATACATTTAAATTGATTATTGAGGGGTTAGCTGGATCCTATGCGCATTTCATTTTTGCTAGTGCAAGATCATCAGGGACCTTTAGCCTGCAATACATGTACATTTATGAGAAAAATCCTCTATACAGAAGAATATTTTTAACAAATTACAATTTTTTATTAAAAAAAAATTCTGCCAGAAAGCATCTAGCAGAATTTTTTGAAAGTTGAATGCTTTTCAAATAATGAAAATGCCAGATCTGGCAGTGAAAATGCTAAAATGGCAACAATGAATAGATAACATACGATATGACGAGCTATTACAGCGCGCTGCAGCGTTCCTCTTTTTAAGACACAATTTTCAGTACAAATTTAATCAATCATCAATATGATGATTATAGTTTCGTTATTTTAGCTCAGCTTCTGTTAATTTGGCGAAAATTTGGTAAGGCACAATAAGAAATTTGTTGAAATAACATTGAATTTCGACTTCTGTAGTTTCTTCAATTTAACGGAAAAAAAAATAGTTTCAATATTTTTCAATTCAGTTGAAAATATACAAACAAATCGCACACCAAATCATAAACAGTCACAACTCAAAAAAATCCCAGATGCTCAGGAGTAACAAAGAACTGTTGATACTGTACAAATGACGAAATTATGTAACATAAAAACAGGCGTAACGGTATTTTATATTGTTCAAGAAGACTGCGTTTTCTTCAGTGAACTGGTTTATGACAAAATAAAATCATTCTTATAATTTTGAGCTGCGACTGTTTATGATTTAGTGTGCGGTATGCACACTAAATGCTTAGAAACTCCGAATTTAACTAGCAGAGACACAAGCCAGGGGTCGAATCGTCACATCCGTGAACGTACAACACGTCACGTAAAAACAACATTTTCGGATTATGAAACCCCATTCAGATTATACAATTGACGTGTCAGTTAATTTGTTTTCGTACGATTTTCGATACGATCACGGATGTGACGATTTGAGCCCAGAAATTGTACACATCATGTTTTACACATAACAGAACACTGTTAATTATTTAACAGTTAATTATTTAACAGCAGTTGTTAAATGAATTATTATATATTGAATTTTTAATTTTTTAACTTTTACGCGACTGTAAAAAGAAGTATTTTTTTGCTGAGCCTTTTAGCGATTATTTAAAGTAATAGGTTTTGTTTTATTATCTACCAAGCTTCATACAGAATCTCAAAATTTCTTCAAATCTCATACCAGTTTTTAGTTTTTTTAGTTCGCGTTCACTTATACAACTCTCTTGGAAAAAAAAATTGTCGCCTCTGCCTTGTCGCGTACGTATTTGTACTTTACCCATTTTAAAAAAATTAAAACAAAATTTTCATATTTCATAAATCTACACACAGCTTCATTTTCACATTCACAAAAAAAATCTTCATAAATTGTCTCTTTCTTATGTGTGTATATTTCTATAAACGAGCCTCCGAAAGAGTTCCATACAAGTCTACAAAATTAATGTTATTGCCTTAATATACATTTTGGCTTGACGCCAAAAAATTAAAATTGAACTAGTAGAGACAAAAACCAAAACTTTTAGCAGGGCCCATTCTACAGTTAAGAATATAGGATGGCAAATATATCAATACTGAGAAGCACTTATTGGAAAATATGGTCCAAGATTTGATTAATGAAATTATACACGTATATCATTAGCTATATTTCACTGAAATCGGTTTTGAGTACTTACACACCACATGACGACTGGCATGTGGTGTAACTGTGCAGCCATTTGCAATATTTAATTTTTACCTGTTATTGACCTCATTAAGTGATGCTTTTCTTTTAATATATTTAAGCTCTATTGTTTCAATTTCTAAACTTAGGCATGCTTTTCATGTTTTATTTACTTTACACTTGAAATTATATTTACTTGACATCGTCGATAGAAAACGTATATGTACGTACGTATGTACATTCTGCTCTATCATTCCACCTTTCATATCATTCTAGCTGTTAACAACCCAGGAGCAAAAGTATCTGTAGCAAGTTGTTTTCCACAAATTCACATCCATGCAAGAACATTACATATACTATTCAGTAAAATATTTTTTAATTATAAATACATTTAAATTGATTATTGAGGGGTTAGCTGGATCCTATGCGCATTTCATTTTTGCTAGTGCAAGATCATCAGGGACCTTTAGCCTGCAATACATGTACATTTATGAGAAAAATCCTCTATACAGAAGAATATTTTTAACAAATTACAATTTTTTATTAAAAAAAAAATTCTGCCAGAAAGCATCTAGCAGAATTTTTTGAAAGTTGAATGCTTTTCAAATAATGAAAATGCCAGATCTGGCAGTGAAAATGCTAAAATGGCAACAATGGATAGATAACATACGATATGACGAGCTATTACAGCGCGCTGCAGCGTTCCTCTTTTTAAGACACAATTTTCAGTACAAATTTAATCAATCATCAATATGATGATTATAGTTTCGTTATTTTAGCTCAGCTTCTGTTAATTTGACGAAAATTTGGTAAGGCACAATAAGAAATTTGTTGAAATAACATTGAATTTCGACTTCTGTAGTTTCTTCAATTTAACGAAAAAAAAAATAGTTTCAATATTTTTCAATTCAGTTGAAAATATACAAACAAATCGCACACCAAATCATAAACAGTCACAACTCAAAAAAATCCCAGATGCTCAGGAGTAACAAAGAACTGTTGATACTGTACAAATGACGAAATTATGTAACATAAAAACAGGCGTAACGGTATTTTATATTGTTCAAGAAGACTGCGTTTTCTTCAGTGAACTGGTTTATGAAAAAATAAAATCATTCTTATAATTTTGAGCTGCGACTGTTTATGATTTAGTGTGCGATATGCACACTAAATGCTTAGAAACTCCGAATTTAACTAGCAGAGACACAAGCCAGGGGTCGAATCGTCACATCCGTGAACGTACAACACGTCACGTAAAAACAACATTTTCGGATTATGAAACCCCATTCAGATTATACAATTGACGTGTCAGTTAATTTGTTTTCGTACGATTTTCGATACGATCACGGATGTGACGATTTGAGCCCAGAAATTGTACACATCATGTTTTACACATAACAGAACACTGTTAATTATTTAACAGTTAATTATTTAACAGCAGTTGTTAAATGAATTATTATATATTGAATTTTTAATTTTTTAACTTTTACGCGACTGTAAAAAGAAGTATTTTTTTGCTGAGCCTTTTAGCGATTATTTAAAGTAATAGGTTTTGTTTTATTATCTACCAAGCTTCATACAGAATCTCAAAATTTCTTCAAATCTCATACCAGTTTTTAGTTTTTTTAGTTCGCGTTCACTTATACAACTCTCTTGGAAAAAAAAATTGTCGCCTCTGCCTTGTCGCGTACGTATTTGTACTTTACTCATTTTAAAAAAAATTAAAACAAAATTTTCATATTTCATAAATCTACACACAGCTTCATTTTCACATTCACAAAAAAAATCTTCATAAATTGTCTCTTTCTTATGTGTGTATATTTCTATAAACGAGCCTCCGAAAGAGTTCCATACAAGTCTACAAAATTAATGTTATTGCCTTAATATACATTTTGAACTAGTAGAGACAAAAACCAAAACTTTTAGCAGGGCCCATTCTACAGTTAAGAATATAGGATGGCAAATATATCAATACTGAGAAGCACTTATTGGAAAATATGGTCCAAGATTTGATTAATGAAATTATACACGTATATCATTAGCTATATTTCACTGAAATCGGTTTTGAGTACTTACACACCACATGACGACTGGCATGTGGTGTAACTGTGCAGCCATTTGCAATATTTAATTTTTACCTGTTATTGACCTCATTAAGTGATGCTTTTCTTTTAATATATTTAAGCTCTATTGTTTCAATTTCTAAACTTAGGCATGCTTTTCATGTTTTATTTACTTAACACTTGAAATTATATTTACTTGACATCGTCGATAGAAAACGTATATGTACGTACGTATGTACATTCTGCTCTATCATTCCACCTTTCATATCATTCTAGCTGTTAACAACCCAGGAGCAAAAGTATCTGTAGCAAGTTGTTTTCCACAAATTCACATCCATGCAAGAACATTACATATACTATGCAAGGCTGGGAGTCTTCCTCCCACTCACTCATTAATACGGGTTTACTGCATGTTGTTGCGTTCTATGTGGCCATAATATTTAGATACATATGTATAAAATGTATGAACAATTTATTTTGTTCGTACCCACAAGCGTACCGATTAATCGCTATCCGATTAACTATTCGATTAATTAAAATTGGTCCATTTCAGGCGAATATACAACTAAGCAATAGTGTAGAAATAACGCTTTTACAAGCAGTTGTACAGGTTGCATATTTTATGTGTTTATCCAGCAAAAAAATTTGCCTACTAGAATGCAAAAAAAGTGTATGTATTCTCCAGTCGTAAGTACTTACAATTTGACTGCGGTACCCTATATTTTTTGGGTTATTTTTTGCAATTAATTGACAATTTTTTCTAATAAAAATAAATAGCATTTTGTAACAAAATTATAAAACCTTTCTTTGGGGTTGTTAAAAATAATAATTTTACATTTACAGAAAATATATGTGAATATGTACTCGTATATTGAAGAATATGCGAAAATAATTAAATTTTGTAATAAAAATTAAGTAAACCAAAGTTATTTTAGTGTTTTCGAAGCTCATTTTCTCGGTCAATAAATTTCTTTAGATATATTTCATTATTAACTGTACTTTCACGTATTGATATAAATAAGTTATGAATAAAACATTACAGGACAGTCATTATTATACGCATAAAACAATTAGGTAAATAAGTACCAATCATTACTTTATAAGCCATTGAAAGAATCTTGAAAAATATTTGCTGGAATACGAGTATTTCATTTCATCCATATTGGCCATTAATAACACTGTGGTGGGTAAACCCAATTCAGTGGTGCTAAAAATAATAATAATTTAAAAAATAATTAAGATTGAAAACTTGGTACCTAATGTACATACATCGATTGAAAAAAAAACATGTATTGATGAACATGCGTCCTAAAGAAACTTTTTAAAATAATTGGAATTTTTTTAATGGCAATTTTTTCTTAATTTTGACAATTTTTTAATTTTTTTGCAACTTTTTCAAAAATTTCTTTAGGACACATGTTTATCCATAATATCGATATAAAACTTAATATATGTAGAAATCTGGGAAAAAGCTGTTAGCACCAGCGCATTCGAATTAGGTTTAACAACCGGGTCCCCCGCTTGCTACATTTTTGAACTAGCACAGTCTAATTAATTACTCTATAGTTTTTCAAAAAAAGTAAAAATTTTATGCAAAAAGTAATTCAAGAGTGTATTTTTTATCTTAAATAAATTCTAAGTATTTCCAAGGATATTTTCAATTTCCAGGAGAACAGAGACACATAGAAAATTTTGGAATTTATGTATTTTGTGCTCTTTTATGAAATGCAATGGACAATAGACCCCTTACAATTGCAATTTTTTATAGAAAAATTTTATTTTTGGATTTTGTTACATTTTGAGGAAATTTGGCAATTATTCATTATGAACAAATACCAAAATATATAAAAATGTTGAGTCGCCCAAAGGCGATGAACAATCAATCAATTTTTTACGACAGTTTTTGGGCAATTCTACATCTTTGTTTTTCGGACGGTTTGCACAGCCTGAATTTCTAATCTTTTATTGTTTATATTGAATTTTTTTATTGTTTTTATTGAATCTTTTGTTTATATTGGTGGTATTCGATGTTTGATGCAAATTGTCTTGCGTAAGTGCAAATGCAAAATATTGTAGCTTTTCTTTGGATTGCGTGTGTATTTTGTTGTTGGATTTGAAAGAAAAGCTACGATATTTTGCATTTGCACTTACGCAAGACAATTTGCATCAAACATTGAATACCGCCATTATTTTTATTGAACTGTTTGATAAATAAATATTGAATTTTAAATTATAAATTCATGTAAAATATTTGTACATATCGAGCCATAGCCGCTAAAAAAAGCTTAATTGACACATTTTTAGACCTCGTTTTTTACGAAAATTGATTGTTTACGATCGCAAATGATCGATTTTTGCCAAAAAGTTATGTTCGAAAATTATATCGCTTAAACTTTTTTCGCGGTTATGGCACATAACATATCTATGTTAGCATGTGTATTTATTCTAAATTTGGAATATTTTTGCAACATTTGTAAGCAAAAAATATCGATATATGTATATAAATATCGATGTTTAAAAAAATATACATGTATCGATACTGTTCAAAAATATCAATACGATATACATATATCGATACATTTTTTTCATTTGCCCATCTCTAGTCGATAGTATGGGTTCGATAGTACTACCAAAATGTAACAAAAGACTACACTAAGTTTGGCGATTTTGGTTACCAATTTTTGTATGGTTCTCCAAAGATCTCGACAGTCGCACTGCCTTCAAAAAATGTTGTGATCAGTTTTTGGCCAAATGAAATAAAACACATTTGAATGAGTATAAATAAAGCCCGTTTGGCTTAAGCTATTATAAAACGATGGGCAAAAGAATTCAAAGACCCGCTCATTACTAAAACTTTATACATATCGCTTGTAATACCGTTTTTGAATATTGATAATCTATATGAGACCCGTTCTACAATGTTCACATCGAATCCGTACAAAAGCAGTTCCTTATATATTGTTTAAAAGATATCTATCGATACTTTGGAAGGGTTAACCCTCTTACTCATCAAGGCTAGCTGAGATCAATTTGCCAACATTAAAAAGCCGAAGAAGCCATTTATCACTTATTATCACCACTTATCCAACTAACTTTGCAATGAATGATTCTTGGAGAAGATTATGCTGCTATTTGAATGACATGTCCCGTTTTATGGATTTCTCATCTAATTTGAACGTTATGAAATGTAATATTATTGTTCACTTAAATAGCTAATTTTTTTAAATTAATGTTTTACTAAATTGTATGTTCTATATCAGTCTGTAAGGAATTTTTCTATCGACTTGTAATAATAATAATAATTATTATTATTAACTCCAAACACGCATTTTTCGAGATATGTTTACATTGTTGTATAGGAGCGATACGTACATAAGTAGAAAAATAAAAGTGTTGTTATATATTTATTTTCATTTAAAATTCTATATTTTTATGTTTTCGAATGTGAAGTTCTATCAATTTGTTCTTAGCAAGCTTTTGTGCCTTGTAACGTCTGTAGGTTTAGTCGGCTCTAATTTAAATGGTTTTTTTATATAATGTTATATATTTATTTAACTCAACCATTACAATGAATTAAATACTAGATTTGTTTTTAAATCCGATATAATTTTTAAAAACAATATCAAGTTTCCTCAGAATTGTTTCAATACTTTCGGCTTTAATAGCAGACAATTTCATCCTGAAATCATCCATTAAATTTGGTAGGAGTGTGTGCTTGTACAATCGTTCTACAATTCTACAACAATTTAACCGAATAAATTTGCAAAACACATTAATAATTTGTCAACTATAATTTTTTTGCTGTTTGAATTTTTGAGAAAATATGAAACAAAAATATGTATTTGCACTAACAAATCGATGCCATTTTTACGCAAATTCATTGTTTCGTAAAGATATTTCGTTCTTGTCATTATCAGGGTTAAAGGGAAAAACATGCATTTGCATGAAACCCCTGTCCCTGGTGATGACTGTAGGAGTAAATATATACTTATAATTAAAGATGTGTATTTACTTACCAAATGCAAAACGGTGTTGACAACCTCTCGATTGGTGACTTGGCCAACTTCGATTAGACCGATAAGTACAGCAAACTTTAAGTTGTCGGCAGTAGTCATTCTCACAATTTCATCCGGCCGTTTAATTTCACTAAACGGCGGATGAATTAAGTCCGCCATGCTGAATGATTTGTGGCTCTTTGTGTAATTACTCTTATTTTTCTTGTTTATATAATATTTTGAGTATAAATCAGCTTTAAATTGATGCCAGATATTTTAGCATTTTATTGTTGATCAATTTATATGTATGTATGGAAATATTTTTTAATACTTTGTTTTATTAAAACATTTGACAATAATGAAGCACAAGCACAACAATTTATTTATTTGTTTATTTAATTTTATTAGCCATTTATGTTTAATTGTTACTTTTTGCATTAAGTACGTTGTTAGATACAGACATTCGCTTGTTGTTATAACTTTGAGTAATGTAAGTTGAATTGCACATAACTTTACAAATTGGGTTCACAAATACAACACTACAAGCAAAAATAAAAGAAATGTCTCAATACTACGCATTCTAACTTATAACTTAAGAGTTTAACATGCATAAATTTTATTTGCAATTTCTTTATTTACATATATGTATAATAGTTCTGTAAATATTTATTTCCCACCATTTCAAGCATTATACATATTACAAAGTTTAAATGAAAAATTTAATTGATATTCGAAAATCTAATAAAAGAAGTTGCGAAGAGTAAGTTTGTCCGTTGTAGTTTGCATTACATTAAAAAAAAATCCTATTATTATATTAAGAATTACATATTGCAACATAAGAATATTATAAAAACTCAGATTTGTATTCATGAAAAAATAAAATGTATTTGAAAGCTGTTTTAAGAAAATTTGGCATGAAAAATTTTAATTTAATTTAATTTTTTTTCAAACTCGTTTTAAATTTTATGAATATGGGGGTCAATACGCATAAACATATATTATCAAATTAAGGAATTCTAAGGAATTGACTTGATTGACGGAAGAGTTATGCTAGGAACACAACTGGGACGAACGACGAATTTCGTCCATGTCGACGAATTCGTCGATAAGAGTTCGCTGATATTTGATATAATTGGTTATTGTGTGTGCAAAGACAGAGAGAGAGAGAGAGAGAGAGATAGCGTACAAAATAGAAATAAATCTATTGCTACTTTCGCCGCGTATGACGAATTTCGCCCTACGCCATGATTGTGTGCATTTTCATATACACCAATGTGTTTTATTTTTGACGACGAATATTCGCGACAAAAAGTTCGTCGTTCGTCGCAGTTGTGTTCCTAGCATTAGTAATATGCTTTGAAATTCGGGTAAATTTTTCATGCTGAATTATTGAATATTGAATTTTTTTTCTAGTGCTGAATCGGAAGGTAATATTCGAAATGAAAATGTTTTCTTGAACTTCGACCATTTTAATGTTGATGTTTTTACTGGAAACTACAACTTTGATTAAAAGTGTTTTTATGCAAAAATTTTATATGAGTGATGAATTCAAAATCATCAATATAATATTAACTCTGCGTCTGCACTATCAATAAAATATGGGAAAGATCTGGTCCAAAGACCGGCGCAGAAGTCGAAAAAGCCCGTCGAAATCGCTTCCGTGCCGTTATCTCATCATTACACTTGTATCGAACTCTTGCAGTAACTCGTTTGGGTTTGATCATAGTTTGGTGTTTAAAATGAACGACTGGACGAGTTGGACCCAGCCCTACTCATCAGCATTGTCAACTTTGAAACTTCAAAACACACCAAAATGAAGAAAAAACGCGCCATTTAAAAAAACCCGCACCAAATTTAGAATCGCTTTTTCATTAAAAATGTTTATTGAATTAATTTTAAATAAAAAGTATAATATTTTTGCACTAAAAATACAAAAATAAAACAGGATTTTACAGTTCAGGACTTTTAGAAGAAGAAAAATAAAGGAAAAAATAACAAAATAAACAAATTTTTTGCATTCATTCTTATTAGACAATACATTTGTTTTTAATTTCATAAATTAAATTCAAAAGATTTTTAAAAGAGATCAAAGATTAATGCGAGTAGTAAGGACTCAAAATTAATACTCGGAATAGTGCACTATTTATCCTTTTATTCAAATATTTTAATTTTTTATCGTGACAGTACTTTGCTTTTGCTAAACAGTTCAACAGACTCGACAGCAACTTTTACTACAAAAACAATTACTGTGATAATCTAAAAGGGACAGCAAATTTAATATAATAAAATATTTATTTTTCTTTACCTAATACCAATCGTCTACAACACAGAAAAAAATACCATCGAAATGCAACCAAAAAAAGAAATTAACAATCATCATTGTTCATATAACAAATTTAAAGTTGTTTAGTCAGTTAAATTACTCAACAAAATTATTTGTTAAATTACATGTAGAAGAAACATAAGAAATCATGTTTTGTGTGTATTCATTCACCCTTATTCCATTTAGCGTCGTCATCATCGTCATCAATTTAATATCAACATCAATTTTTATCGACGTCGTCATCAATTCGATACAAAACTTGTATTCCATAACAGCAATGTAACGATGTCGATTGTTTATCGTTTTATAAAGCACATCTCTAATAATTCAGACAGTTGGTCTGTTTTATTTTCAGTTTTTATTAAAAAAAATTCTTCATGACTTTAAGCAACTAAAATGTTTTTTGTCCCCGTTTGTAATTCTGATCCGAATGATGAGGAAAATAAAAAGAAATTGATGTTACAAAGAAAATTAATAAGGCAGAAATCTTCTTCAACATAGATTTTCCCTTTCCTTTTAAAGGATGCTAATAATCGACTTTAATTTTTTTAATTTTCAAGAACCAAATCATTACTTTCAAGAACTTCTATTTCTAAATTTTAACATTCATATGGCACTCCCTGAACAGCTCCTTCAGGGTTTAGTTGCTTCTGAAAGCCATAGCTTCTTCTAAGTGTTATTTGTTTATAAATTCCACCTCCAGTAGACGTGCACTCTGCCTTGTTTGTGACTAACTTTTTTTTACCTTAATTTTAAATCCCGCCAAACCTTTAAGAAAAATTTTGTCATGCAACAGTCCTCTTAGCGCTATTCATCATCTTACCTTTTGCCTGCTCTTTTCCATTTTTTTAATTTAAGATCTTTATTGAAAAAAATTCAAAAGGACTAAAATCAGAGTCAATTTAAATCGATGCCGGCGTTAACGTTGCGTACGGCATACCAAAAATGCATCGATAAATCTTGATATTGACAATAGGCATACCGATTTACAATAATCGACACAAAACGATATCGTTTCGTATTGATGACGCTAAATGGAATAAGGGTGATTGTTTGCGCATCTAATAAAGTGTTGCTCTTTAGCTGAGAGCTAAGTAAGTTAGTTTATTAGTCCAGAGGTTGCCGGTTCGACTCCGCCCAAAGACATTTATTGTTTTTTGCAGACAAGCCAAAAATCGGTTCGTGATTGTGTATAAAAAATATTGTTAATATAACAATTATGATAATCATAATTTGTACGGAAATTCAACAATTCGCAATGTTAATATAACAATAACTTTAATTGAAATAACTTTGAAATCTAACAAAAATAATTGTTGAAAATAAAAATAAATTTCAACAAACTACATATTTGTTGATACATTTAATTGAAAAAATTTTTCAGATTTTCCTTTAACTTACAATTTCGTTAATTGTATTTACAAAATCAAAATCAATTAATTATTTAATTGATATAACAAAAAAATTAATTGTTTTTACAAATCTTTTTTTCTGTGAACGTTGTGTGTTGTGGTCTGTAAAATTTATTGTAAAAATGTTGCACTATTGAATGAAATAGTTTTGAAACATGTGTATGTTATTGTACGAAGATTTTTTTCTCACACCGCGTGGACCCAGCTTAGTTTTTGACCGGACTTGTGTCCAACAGATCGAACTAGTTCAAAAGAGCTGTTGGACACAACTCTATTCGATACTCATCATTAACATCGAGTTTGACCTTTTATGTTAGAAATTTTCAAACGAATATTATCTGTCAATTATTACAATATACTCGTCGTATACTGCAAGCAGTTGCATTAGTGCTTACATACATACTTATGTATTTTCTAAATACATATGGTTGTACATTTATACTAGTGGGTTCGGCATTTTCATACATTGGTGAAACTCTAGCTCTAGACAAAACCTAAATGGATTTGAAAAAAATGCCTTCACAAAGAAAAATTACACAGGTCAACACAATTTCTAAGGCCCGTGCTGTGATGGTTAATTTGTGTACATATGATACTGAGCTCCAATGCCTATAAATTTGTTTTTTTTTTAATTGACTCTGAATCTCGAGATTTTCCGTTATAACGAAAAAAGAGGATGCTGCATCAGATAATTTGCATTTATTCGAGAACCACTTCTTCGATTACATAAATTTTTGTAAATCAATTTAAAATACAATACAGTACACATAAAGATAGAATTCGAATGTGCTAAATATACATATGTAATTTACTGCTAAAACAATGCTAAACGCTCCAATTTAGATTAGAGTAATTCAATGCCAACATGGTACCTTATATATGTACATAGGTACGTATTTGTATTATGATGAATACCAATTCAATATGAAAAATGAAATAGGTATAGTTACATGACTACACACGTTTGTATGTGATTTTGTATATAACTCCCTTAAGCATTTAGAACCAGACTTTTCCCCTAAATCAGTACGGCTATTCGTAAAAAGTATCACAATTAAAATTTCCCTAGTAAATTCAGAATTCGTACGACATCTCGAAACAGTTTTAGGAATTTTCTCAGTCAACGAGGTTAGATTTCTTGTAAATAACTCATATGACCAACCAACTCATATGACACGACTTCGATACATTATGTACATATGTATGTACATAAGTATTTTTTCTAACAGAATTCTATTCGAATTTTCTTATACCATTTTGCAAATGATACTTAATTTTTTTCACAGGTTACGCAAAGAGAATGAAAAGTTACGAAATAGGTATGTAACAATTGTAACCAAACGGCATCACTGTTAACCACTATTACCTTTTAGAGGGAGTAAGCAAAAAATAAGAGAGTAACATTTTGTGCTCATAAAAACAAAAAGATGAATAATACAAATACATACCTATATAGGTATCTATTTATATATGCACATATATATGTACGTACATATATGAATATGTAAGTATGTATGGACTTTTATCTGTGTTTTTACTAATTCTTTTTCATTACTTTTCCGTTAACTAAAAAATGCCTAGGACTTGAAAAATAATTTTAAATTATTGTAATTCAGGAAATACCTACATACATACATACTTTCTTTCTTATTTAGGAATAATATTAATAAATATGTACCTAGGTATGTAATGTAATTTGCTGAAAAACAAGACAAGTTAAATTCAGATGGTTGGTGTGAGACAGATACATACATACATGTGTACATATACATATTCGTATGCACAAAGTTATGTACATACATAAGTGCATATTTGTATAGTATGCAGTTTATATGTACTT
Organism: Nowickia ferox; assembly: GCA_936439885.1. Taxonomy (NCBI): domain Eukaryota; kingdom Metazoa; phylum Arthropoda; class Insecta; order Diptera; family Tachinidae; genus Nowickia; species Nowickia ferox. The sequence goes on from OW387025.1 coordinate 116,358,162, forward strand.
TTTAAACACTTGTATTATTCAAAACGAACAATATAACCTCACTTTTCCTTCATACAGATTTATTATTTATTTAAAGCCGCAATATTCTTCACTTACTTTTTTATCATCGTTATTGGTGACTATAAAATTGTTAATGTTAATGAAAGTAAGAAGATATATATACATACTATGTATTTATGTACATACATACATATGTATGTAGATAGATGGATATGATATTTTTAAGTGCATAATATTTATCACTAATAGGTATTGTTTCCAATAAGGGAAAAATCAATGAATGAGGACTAAAACGTAATAACAAGAAAAAATTGACAACATTTGAACCCGAACTACCAACCACTCTTTCCTACAAATTTAAACTCACGACACCAAAAACAAGGAAATCTCCCTTTCACTAACAACATTTTATTTTAGCATTACTCAAAGATAGAATCATAGTTCCTGTGTTTTTTTTTCATTTCTATAATTTAACTTTAATAAATATGTTAATAAATTATATATAACGCACATAGATAAATAATATAAGTAGGTATGTGCAATGTGAGTATGTAGTATGTATTTGCATTACTTTAATAATTTAACTGCTATCTGTATCTTTTCGATTTTTCCATCTTCATTTTCGGTTCAAACACACACACACACATCCAGACGTGTTAACTTACTTAAATTTCTCTTTTCACTTGAAAGAAAAAACACTCTCCTTTAAATGAATTTGGAAAAGTCATGCAGATTTTTTTTTAATTTTTTTCACTAACCACTATATTTCACTTCGTCATAATAATTATCTTTAATTTTATAACATTTGGACAAGTTATTTGAAACAAATTTGTTTCTTCTTATCATATGCTGCTTCTACTGATATTCTTATTTTTTCACTTGCCAAGAAATAACTAGATAAAATTTATTCGTTCAATGTATCTCCCGTATTTTATCGAAAAGAACAGACCACGAACGATACTCACGAATGACTAAATTCTTATTGGACTACCACCTTTTATGTATTGGTTTATTATAGCGCTCCGACACAGCGTTACCAGACTCTTTTTCCAAAGCCGTTCATCCCAAATAAAATAATGCAAATCTCGGAATTGCAAAATAACACTCGCTCGCCTTTGAAGTGCGATAATATAAAGAAGACTTAAACATTTTTTTGTTGTCATTTTTTGATAACACGTTAATATAATAAAACTATATTTAGTACAAAATTAAGATTTTATTGATTTGTTGTCTCTGATATATAATAAATAAACCTGGTATCGCGAACGGAACAAAATTTAGAACTCGTTACTATAGCATCTATATATAATATAATTTCTGACAGCTATTTTTTAAACTAAAGTGGAATAACGTGGCCAGGGATGGACAAGATGGTGCAATTGTGCCATTTTTAGCACTATTTGAATGCCAAAAGTACCCTAGCACCCCAATGACCATTTAGCACTATATTACATGCCACAAATAGCATTAAAAATATTGAATCTATAAGTAACCAGTTTCGAGCGCTGGTTGATGTAGAAGTTATTAAGTCCTTAAGAAACGACAGCATATGTATGTACTTTTTGGTCGAAGGCATTAGAAATGAAAAATTATGTACATGAAGCGATGTTTTCCGACATTTAAAATTTTTTTTGGAGGAATGTTATATGTTAGAAATTCATTTGCAAATGTGGAAAATGTAATTCCGTACGAAAGAGAGAAAGCGACTACTGAATCGACTGTCTCCAATTGAATCAAAACAAAGGATGCAAAAGTATATCCTAAATGTCACTTTTATATTCAGATCTCAGCAACTAATAGTCTTTTTGTACGTTCTGACATTAAAGAATAATATTAATTAATAGTATTAATTTATAATATTGTAATAATTGAACTTCAAAGTGCCTTTTTGTCAATTGTTAAGTTTTTACTATGCGTGACTTTTTAGTTAATTAATAAAAGTATTAAAAAATTAAAACTAAAGAATTTGGTACAATCGTACTGAAAAGAGTACAATTTTTCTTGAAAATTAGTTCAATTTGTAAATCTGATTTCGCATCCCTGAACGTGGCTTTATATTGATAGTTGTCATGTTGACATATTTGTGTTCCACCTTTCGTAACAACCTTTAGCATAATTTAGCACGGAACATTTAGAACAGGACCTCTTTTCCTACCATGTTGTAGGGAATTTGTTCAAGTAAAAATTGTATTAACTTCCCAGACTTTCGTACATATTATCCTATAATCTATGTATTAATAGATATATTTTAGTTTTTAATAATCATAATAGAAATCGGAAGTGCGTAAAATTATGATATATTATATTTTTTAATGCTCATCATTACCAGTCTTAACTAATATATACTAACACATATATTCATAAGTACTTACTACATTACATGTATTTACTACATTACATGCATTATGTTATAAAAATTTCACCATTTTTTAATATAACGTTAGAAAAAAATTATTTGTTTATAAACAAAATAATTTTCGATGCGGGTGTTATTTATTTTTTTTAGAGCAAAAACAAAAATTAGCGACTAAAATTCTAATTTTTTAAAAGTATTTTATTATATTTTATATTTATTTATTTACAAGACTTGGCAAATACATTAATGTAAGTACTAAATATATACTATATATATACATATATACATTAGTGTATATATATACTATATACTACTTATATTATATATACATATATGCATGTACGTTGCAAAAAAAAAACTTTAGTTAAAAAACATTCTGTATGTAATTCTAATTTTATTATACATAATCCGTAAATTCTTAGTGCAACAGTTTCTCAATTTACTTTTGTTAACAAAATTTTTTTGTGTTTTAAGTTTTGAAATAGATTTCATTAAATCTTTCGATTGTATTAAAGAAGGCACAGTATTTTTTACATGAAGACGATTTCTTGTATTATGGCCTGTTTCAAGATATCGAAAGAAAACTTTCAACTGAAAATTTATATTGAAAACAAAAACCAATTTACTGAAAATTTTTTTGTTGCTAAGGCGACCTTCTTTATTTGTTTAAAACTATTTTTCTTTTTCCTATTTAATTTTTGGGCTTTCAAGGTCCTTTTGCTTCCTAATCCATGTAAATAAAAGAATATTTATTCATTTCCTAATCCTACATTTCGTTGGTATTTTCCAACTTCTTTATTAACATCTGGAGATACTGACCTAAATTCATTATTTATTTGTTCTGTTTATTTTGGAAAAATTTAATAGCAAGTGGTACAATACTATCGGCTTCCCCACTTAAAACATGATCTGGCACAGATTTAGGAAACCAGTTTAAATTAAAATCTGAAAAAATAAAAATAGTTTTTAAAACGGAGAAAACACCATTAAAAAGTGTACTCAAAGGTTTGAAGGAATTAGTTAAATTTTGAGCTGAAAGGGCCAAAATAGCCTAGAGAGTACCACAGGGCCATCAAACATTGAAAAGTGCCACAAATGGCCCAATTGTGTCACATATTGCATCACTGCTCCGAAAGTCGCTTTGCTCTTTGTTCGTTTCTTTTATTTTTTCCTTCGTTCCGATATAGCAGGGATGCGAAATCAGATTTACAAATTGTGCGAACTTTCAAGAAAATTGTATATTTTTCCAATACGATTGTATTAAATTCTTTATTTTTATTTTTTTTAATACTTTCTTTGTAATTAACTAAAAACTTACGTAAAATTCATTGGTACATGCATATGCATGTGTGTAAAAACTTAACAGCTAACAAAAAGGCACTCATGAGAACTCTTAAAATTGCCATTTGTGCAATTGGGCAAACTTGCGAGCCTGGTTTCACGAAGCTCCTTTTGAACTTTTGAGCAAACAGTTTAGTAAATTTGAAACAAACGTCAAAAAGTTCAAATTTTTCAGTTTTTTAAAATATTCAAATATGCTTTTTGGACGTAAATTGTCGCTTAGTCCTAGTTTACACTTTGCAAGTCTCACTGCTAAGCTGATTAGTTTCAGAGAAAGGGAGACGAGGGGAAAAGAAATGTTTATGTTCCCCTCGCCTCTCTTACCATCAAAATAATCAGCTTAGAAATAAGACTTGCACAGTGTAAACTAGGACTTCGATAAAATTTTACAGCCCGTATCTTAAAAGTTATCAAAAATTATGGCAAAGTACAAAAATCTCTTTGAAAGAACTTATTTCAATAAAAAAATATTTTCAACAATTTATTTAAAATTTGTTTGCAATATTTAATTTTTTTTACAAATTATAAGAAATTTTCTCTAGTCTTAAAGAAAAAAGCAGCATCATAAAAACTAAAATATTCTATTCAGTCAATAAAAATAATTAAACTTAGCACATACATACATCGTCGGGTGGTTACTGGTTTGCCGCATCAATAATGTATTCTTAATATCTGTGCGGCAAACCAGTAACTACGCGACGACATATGTACACTGCGTTTCGATATGAAAGTGGATCTGAAGCATCCCTCAATCCTCTTCCTTGACTTGACGTCCCAGAGCAGCAAAAACTGCAGTTAATGCAGATATTTCAAGTATTAATTGTTAGATTTTGCTCAGTTCAATTAAAAAAAATGTAGTGCCTTTGAAATTATATTTTTCTCTTCTAATGTTAGATACAGACTTAGGCCGAGCTTACATCTGTGTGCCATGTGCAAAAAAAAAACGTAACCACTAATTACTAATAAGAAACTGTTTGATTCAGACACGTATTTATTAAGTTAAACAGTTTCATACATAACTAACAGACAATTTTGTAGAATTCAACATGATTGGAAACTGTTTAAATCAATAAATACATGTCTGAACTTTTTTGGCCACATGGTACATGGCACACAGCTTGGCCTTAGCAACGTTTTTATGCAACCAGCCAGGTTGCATTGTCGGTCGCATAGTTTGTAGTCTTGTTTATGGTTGGGTTTGAAGTTGCATTCGAAGTTTCGAAAATATCAAAATGTTTTGATGTTTATAGGTTGCATTGTAGGTTGCAGTGTCTGTGTCAAAATATGCAACATGTAATATAAACTTGCTGCGTAAACACGTTGCACAATATTGTCACATTTAGATTTAAAACAATCTAATTGCCGATCGAAATATGGAGAAGATAAATAAAATCGATCGAAATGAAAATTCGTAATGAAAACAACATCGATCAATTTCTGTGACAGACCTGATTGTAGGGAAACAATTTCGATAATGCTAAATTGATCACTAGGGTGCTATAATACTTTTGCCTATCAAATAGTGCTAAAAATGTACAATTGTACCAACTTTTCCCTCCCTACGATATACATACATAGTGAAAATTTTTCAAAAATAAGCTCTGATAAAATTAAAACAAAATTCAAGACAATTTTTGAAAAAAAATTCGGTGTGTTGTCTTATGAAATAATCTTAAAGTGTATACGTATGTGCATATGTAAGTATGTACATATGCACGTATGTACATATGTACATATATACGTTGCAAACATAATTAACGGTCTTATGTATAAGAAAAATTTGGCATGAAGTTAGCATAAGTGACGAAATTGAATTAAGTGTTAACGAGTTCCTCCATACAATTTGACATTAAAAATGGGCGCATTAAGTAGTTTTAACCCACTACTAAGTCCTAGGGTGATTTTTAATGTGAAGTTTTATGGCAAAACTCTTTGAGGCATGTTCAATTTTGCCACTTATGCTAGCTTCACGTCAGTTTTTTCTTATTCATAAGGCCGTAAGAAATTATAGACATGAAAATATACTTCTATTTTTTCTTTGTTCGACAACTAACTCAGGTTCTAGACTCGGCAGGTCTTCTTGCCCAACTTTTGATTTTATAATGAGAAAGCAAAAGATAGGTATACAAAAGGTATATATTACTTTCTCAACTCTCTAATACAAAATCAGAAGTTGAGCAAATAAAACTGCCGAGTCTAAAACCAGAGTAAGCAAGTATCGAACCAAATTAATATATGTAGTTTTTGTTACTCCTCTCAAATTAAGTTCGGTCTTTTTAATGAGGATTCCCAGAATATTTGAGGATCTTGCGATGGCCGTGTCTAAAAAAAGGTCTATTATTGAGGTTTCTTTTGCATATTTTTTCAAGCCGCTTCCACCGGTGCACTAAAGTTTACCATTCATACTATCAGCAATGCGTTATTCCATAAAAACTACGATTTTTTAAGCATTTTCACAGCAGGTGAGATGATTGATAATTAATTCCCTTTTATTAACTATTGCTTGAGATGCAATATGGGATTCTTGCCTTTACATATTTCTTTTATTAACCAAATGAGAAGGTAAGTTATAAATGCACTTTACACAGTAATAATTAATTTGAGTTTTTATTCAAGTTACTTCAATATTCAAATTGGTAAATATGCACAGAAAAAATAGACAAGAATTATTTTCAACAAAACCATGTTGTTGAAAACAAATTTAACTTCAATAATATTTGTCATTAACTCAATACGATATTTTATCAATACAGCGCATTTTAAAATATCGTTTATGTGTATGGTGGTGTTTATCTTGCTTGTTGGTTGACCCAACGCGGTGAACTACTATTGTTGTTGTATATTTTGATTGCTCGTGTTGTATACGTGTGAATTCCGACAAGCAGCCGAAAAACGTCGTGGCTTGTTTATTTTACTCAGCAAAGTTATTTTTAAATTATATCAACACAATCTGCACATCTAGAAGAAACATAAGAAATCCTGTTTTGCGTGTATTCAATATTTGTGTAATTAAAAACGATTTGCTCTTTAGCTGAGTGGTAAGTACGTTAGAGGTTTATTTTTACAGTATCTTACAATACTTCAGTTTTATAAAAAAGCGCGGTTTTAATAGTTGACATTTCAAATGACGATGTTTAAGAGTTACCAAGTAGTACACATTTTTTACGATATTAAAATGCATAAAGGTTAATGTCCAATTGATCTTGGACAAAATTAAAAAAAAAATTATTATGTTTTAATAAAATATATATATATATATATATATATATATATATATATATATATATATATATATATATATATATATATATATATATATATATATATATATATATATATATGTATTTATAGAAATCTTTAGTAAAAGAAAAATATTTTTTTGTGAATAAGATCTTAAAACTTTTATACCATGTCAAAATGTGTATAATTAAATATTTATGTGAACAAAAAATCGAGTCTGGCAATAGTATTTTTATATGGGTGTTGCCAGTTGAATAAAATTTTCTTATCATTCCATTTCTGTACCAAAGTAAATTTATATCAAGTATATGCAACTACTCAAGTGATTAATTTTTTCTCGTTTCGTGGCAATGCATGAATGTCAAAAGTTGTTTACAATTTGCGTACGCCATTTTGTTTTGTTTTGCTTTGTTATACACAATTGGGTGTACTGACAACGTATGTGAAAAAGTTTAAATAAATTTTTACTTAAAAAATGTGTTACAAAACATTTAAAAATAATTATATTTAATTATTAAGGTACATATGTATCTTTTATTATACTTATTTCACATATTAAAGGTTTATCAATTAATAAATTTACTTTGGTTTTGTCTATCCATACATTTTCTTTTTGTTGTATGCAGATCTGGGACTATTGCATTAAATAAGCAAATGCATTGACCATTTTCCCACAATAAACCAAATCAATGCAAATGCAAATTTATTACATTAGCACTAACTTTAATAATATTAGTGCAATTTTTCTTGCATTTTACTAAAATTCCTTCAAAGTAATTCATCAACATTGCATTGTTATTTTTAGTGCACTATTTTTTGCACCACTAAACACATTATGAATAGTATTATTGCATTATCAGTGAAACATATAGTGCAAAATACAACGTAAATGTGTACATACATAAAAACATACGTACATACATAAATATGTAAATTTTTTCCTATGTACATATCGTCATCCAAGAGGAAAAATCATATCACTACGTTTTTTATAATTTTTCGAGAGAAAGACAAAACTTGATAAAATTGTTCCAAGCGGTAGTATTTTTCGTTTATAAAATCACCATTTTTTAAGATATAACTTTACAGTAAACGAAAATCTAAGTTCTGATATTTTTTCAATTGCACGGTTTTTCATATAAGCTCGAGATGCAACGTACTTGAAGTATGAAACTTTTTAATTTTTTTTTAAATTGGTTCTGAAATCTAGTTTGTATTTATATTGACAGTTTTTTTTTCGTTAATTTGTATGTACGTAATTATAAAAGTGCCCTCAATGAACTTTAGTGTATTTTATATTTTTTATTTGTGCTATCTCCTAAAAATATTTTCACGTTTTATTCAATTTTACTGTGTACAATATGTGATAGTGCAATAATATTGCATTACTTCATGATGTGCTTAGTGGCAACACAAAATTAGTGTATTTTTTGTCATGCGATTAGCTCCTATGCAATATTAATCCCTTACTTTTAAGACATTTTATTTAAGTGCAAAAAATAGTGCACTACAAGCATCAAATTTAAATTTGCACTAAAATTTTTGTTTTTTAATCAGTGCTTATGCAAATGTAATGCAAGTTGCCCAGGTCTGGTTGTATCTATCTGTTTTTGACATTCATCCATTATTCTTACACAAACAAATCGCCTGTTGTTTTTGTACTTTCTTAGTTGTTGCAGACCTGCATATACTTTATATAAATATGCTTTGTTCTGTACAATTGTGCCAGAGGCAGAGAATTTTCCTTTTTTGAAGGAAATTTTTCCAACGCTGGGAAGATGCGATAGATTTATGTTAGTCATGTGGTGAATCAGGGTGTCTACTGTGTAATTCGAAACGAAAGAAAATGCTTACGAATTTGTATGTTAATTACATGCAAATTCTAAAGTATTTTCCTCTTTTTGATTTACAGAGTATACATTTTAGAAAGATTGAAATTTTATCCAAAATAATTACTTCTGAAAGAAACAATGCAATACAATAGCTGTATTGCCTACTTCAACTTTTAAATTCATTAGCCAAAAGAAAAATTTCATGATTTTATTAAATTAGAAATTAATAATTACACCTCGCAGGCTTAAAGCCTATAGTACACGGCATATAAAAAATCACATGCACATGTGGTTCTGAAGTAATTTTGACGTCATCACGAAGCTACATTTGCTACATGCCGTGCACTAGTAACATATGCACATGCAGATATTCACATGCTTACAGGTGTGCTGCCCCAGAAAATGCATGCAGCTACATGTGTCACATTTTTATTTTGGAACAAAAATATTTTCAAAATTTTACGGCATGTAGGCACTACTAGTAATTTAACAAAATGCAAGCAATATGCTGAAAGTTCCCGTGACATGATCGAAAAATCGTTGAAATCACGATAAATTATAAAATAATCGTCATTTTTTTTCTTTTAGTACTTATATGAACATATATATTAAAAATTTTTTGCCATAAATTATTTATTTGATATATTTGTAATTAAGTTATAATTAGTTGTTGTTAATAATTTTGTAAACCACAGATTTTGTTTTCTATTTGTATAGTTGTATTTACTGTAAAGTACAACTAAAACTGTAATTCTTATGTTTCATCTAATTTGCTTATTATCATATGTAATGATAGATTGCAATTAAGAAATAATATATATAAAAAAAAATTTCATACTCGAAAAATCGTCAGAAAAATTGGAGAAATGAAAATTTACATTTTTTTAAATGTATACATACATATATTTTATTTTATAAATGTATGTTTTTATTAGAAAACAAAACATAACAATTCATGTTCATGTATGAATTTTAAACTAAGCCATTCGCACAGTTTCTACTCTCTCATAACTTTGTTCTCATATTATCACTTCAAGTAGAAAAGCACTAACTCAAATAAGTGTAACTTTACAGTAAAAGGTTATACATAATAAAAAGTGTAATATTCAAATTGTAACTTTTTTTATACAACTACTTGTAAAAGCGTTATTATTTACACTATTGCAATATATTTTTGTGACGAGATGTATTTGTTTGAAATGTATTGTAATCACTCAATTCGAAAAAATAGAAGTTAGGGTCTTTCTACTTTGACCATCTATATGTATGCATGTATATATGTATAAGTGGATAACATTTCTTTCAATTGAACCCATATACATACGTTCGTACTTTCATAAAAATTTGCAATTTGGAAGGGTAAATTTAAATAATAAATGTCAATATTCTATTTTTATTTAACGCTAAACCATCAACAAATACATTTTTTGAAATAAAATAATAAATTATTAAGAAAGAGTCTGCAAAACTACACCAAAACCTTTTATTGGGTATACGAGTACATACATACATATATTAATTATAACAATAGATTTTTGGACTATTGAAAAATCGTCTATTTTAAGGCCAAAATTGTCGAATCGTCATTTTGCTATTTTCGGGACCAAAATACGTCAAATGACGATAAATTGTCACATCTGGCAGGCGTGTGCTTGGGAAATATTTTGTGCACAAAAAAGTATTTTTTTACCAATAGTACGTAGGGAATTTTATACTGGCAGTGCTGGTTAAGTGAATATGGCGAAAGAAGAAACACAAAAACTGTAAAATACAGGTATAAAAATTAAAACTCCAGAAAAAAGTCGCAGTAATATAATGAAATCTTGCAATAAATTTTTAATATCTTATAAAAATAAAAGCTAACTGGTGCACAGGAAATATATGTATGCAAAATATACAAACACACATACGTACGTAAGTACATACGAAGTTTTAAATTGGGCTATGTATGAATTTTAATAATACATAATAGGAACTAATGGGTGTGTGTTTACTTTCCTTGACTTTTGTTGATACTTGATGCACATACATTCATATATGTATATATATTTATTTATGTGCAAACGTCTATTTAAATATGAAAATTACTTTTTAATAAGTTAAATATTTCGTACATAATCACCCCTAATTTTATTAACATAAATCTATTCAAAGGAATATGGATAAAAGAAGTTCCGTGTAGCCAATAGGTATTAAGAGTTAGTTTGTATATCTATCCCCTTCCCATTAGTGGTGCCATCCAAGTGATATTAAATGTATTGCGTTTTTTTAAAGTGCAATATGTTCCGTTAATATGTATATACATACATACAAGTGTATTTATGGCTGAGTGAAGTTGGTAGCTACATATCGTCGGTTGGTTATTGGTTTGCGGCACAGTATATTCAAAATACATTATGACTGCAGCAAACCAATAACCGACGATATGTATGTAGCTACATATTAAGATTCTTCGCTAACGAAAACTAGTGTAAATTAGAAAAACTAAATTGGCAGCTTTGTATACATGTTGGTGGATGTAAACATTCATCGTACGTATTTATGTATTTGCTTACAATCCTGTATTAATTTTATTTTTTTTTCGATCAGCTGCTTAGTATATTTTAGTAGACGAATGGTGGTAAATAGCTTGTTTGCCTTTTTGGTAGATAATTTTGTTCTACTAGACCCAGTTGTGTTTTAAATTTCGTTGAAGTCAGTTGTTTTGGTATCTCCTAAACTGCCCTAGCAAAAGCAGAAAAATTAGAAAATTTATTAAAAGTAAACAAAGGAATCAAAAAGAGAAACAAAATATTCCATGAAATAAAGACAATGGGGAAAGAGTAATAAAAATAATAATGGAAATACAGAGATGAAAACAAATATGTAATAATGAAAACGCAACAGAAAAAAATAATTTCGTAATTTTTAGTTTCTTTGTTCGTTCAACGAAGTAAAACGACGTTTTTCTTAAGACAAATTTACTAGAAAAAATTTTGGTAAATAAAGAAGAATATACCTGCATATGTATATAATTTAAGTTAATTAAAGTGCTTACAAATAAAAGAGTTTGCAGTTAAAGCTGAAACGCAATTTATGGAACCAATAAGAAATATGAATCGGAAATAATATTTCCTTAGAAACTACGTTCATTGTGTGTATGCCTGCACAAGTAGGTGCATAGTACATACATATGTATATGTATGTATGTTTGTGATTAAAAATTATGAAAATTATCTGCTAAATGCTTATGTTTGTCAAAAATTTCAGATCAGTTAATACAAAAATATGAAAATTAACTATTTCGTCTTGTATTTCATCATTTTTGACTTTGGCCAAGAACGAAATCTGCATAAAAAATTATAAATATGTAATCCGAAAATTACAACTTATACAGAAGAGCAAAAAGATATAAAAATATATTTTGTGAACATGTATGTATGCATGTGTATCTAAAATCTACAAATACTGTGCAAGGAAGAAATAAAACAAAGGCAAAAAAGAAAAAAAATAAATAATAATAGCGACGTCGTCATCTTCGTTCCAACAGATGATTTTTGTTTTGTTTGTCGTTCTGTGGTGATAATGATGATGTTTCTTTGTTTAATAATTTTGACTAAATCAATTATAGGTATGTATGTAAATATTAGCTTTTGTTTTGATAACTTGTGCAAAATGTGTACATTAATGTTTTGTATGTTCGTATACAAAAATACAAATATGTATGTACATACATATATTTGAGGTGACCAGCAGCTAGGCATATTTTTTCCCAATAATTATCACCTGGTGAAATCGTGTATAATTATACATACATACAGTAGACCGCAAAACTAAGAACACACCACCCTATAATTAAAGTTTCTTCGATTTTTCTTATTTCATAAAATAAGCGACAAAAAACTACTAAACATGCAAGACCAAAGCATAATAATAAATTAAATCGAAAAATTATGAGCTTAATTTCATTAATGTAGAATAATAAAAACAATATTAGAGAAACATTGTTAGCTCGAGCCGCAAAAGTAAGGAATCACCTTATATATTATGGGGATTTATTTGCTATACAGTGTCTTGAAAAAGACAAAGTTTTCCCAATATGGGCTGTGGGCCTTAGGCATTGTCCTTTAGAAAGTAGTATCCGTTAGGTAAAAAGTATTTTGACGTGAACTCCTATAGATTTTTCTTCAATTTACGTAAATAGACATATTGGTCTAAAGTATTTTCAATAAATACAAGCTTTCCAGCACTTTATGATGATATACAGCTCTATACCACAATACTATATCTTCCATATTTGGTAGTATTTCAGTATATACATATATATGTAGCATTCGCAGCACCTCTTCTGCTACGTCCAACCTTTAAATCGCCATTAACATTTGTTTGGCCATCAGAGACGAATATATACTGTGCTATCGAACAAAATAGATATTTGGCCGCACAAAATTTTGAAAAAGTGACTAATGCATAATTATTATGAAAACTAATAAACAGAGAATGAGGCATTGTGGGTGGCACTTAGCTTTGCGTTATTATAAACTTCCAGAAGTTGTCAATTATACTTGAAAGCGTTGGACAAGAAGTTGGCCAGTAGTTTTGTTTTCAAATAAAAATTAATCCTGGTCGGTATTGTAATAAAAATCTAAAATGTCGGCCTTACCTGGTAGCAAAAATTTTGGGTCGAACAAAAAAAACGCGCATTGTCAGCAATAGATGTATCGTATGTTGTTCCAAATATGCAAGAATCACGGTGAACAGTCACAACTCTTGTTAGAAAAAATGATATACATATGTATTCGGAAATCTTGTCCACAAATCATATAGTAATTTGTTAGTGTGTTTTATTAACTATAATTTTTCTAACGTCTTTTGTTTGTTTTTTGCTCATATTTATTGGTGGGTCAAATTGACTCACAAGACCATGGAAAGTGTAAAATGCTGAGGAATGCCGAAGGGTTAAAGTCAATTAGCTCAAAATAATATTTGTGGCAGATGATATTATTAAAACTATGTTTATTATTTACTCATAAAGTTGAATATAATACAAATCTGTGGTAAAAAGGAAGAAGTGCTTAAGTCGAGATAAGCTGATTTTGAGTCAATGGTACCTCCGTAATCTTCATATTCGAAAGTACCCCTGGTCAAAATTACAATTAATGTGTGTAATATTTCAGGAAGTTATAGCACTATGACTTGCGACTTATCTTTTTTAGACTTCTAATCTCATTTGGAATAATAGCTTAATTTGGGTTATACATACTTTGGTATATTTCAACTTAAATGTATTGCTTATAGTGTGTAGAACGATGTTTGCTTAAAATATAGCGGTTAACAGAGAATTTCCTGTATTAACTGTAAAAGATACAAATTTCTGAAAATCGACTTAAAAACTTAAAAGTACTCTCCCGCAAAACAGTAAAATATGACTTAAGCACTTTTTCCTTATGGCCACAGAAATAAAACATGACATATTTCATGAAAATCAGTGGGTACATTCTTATTTTATTTCCGATAAAATTAAACAACTTAGTTTTGAAAAAAAAAATCAGAAAAATTCATCATCAACTCATCGTTAGTTAAATTGTAGCGTTTTACTTTTGAAGTTGTATCGTTTAAGTTTGTATCTAAGTTAATACAAACGTCAGGCTACCAATGAATGTGTCAGGTGTTAATATTATGCATTTACCAGAGTACCAATGTACACATACATATTTGAAATATTTCAAACATATTTTAATGTTTGTATCAAACCCCTACAACATCATATAAACTAAACAAAAGCAAATTAAGACAAAACTTAGTTGGTATGTAAGTACATAGTATACCATACGAGTGTAAGTGAAAAGCAACACACAACACAATCAGTGGGTTTCCACCAGCTTTTGAGCGCTTCAAAGTAGTAGTTTGTACCTTTTCTGCTTCTTAATCCTTATGCGGGTAATTTTAAATTTTATGATTTTAAAAGAAAATAAAAAAAAAAATTATTTTGATATTCTCTTGTATTCACAATGTAAAGTTAATAGCAAATTGCAGTGCTTGTATTACTTTATCGTTTATTTGAGACCTTGATATATAGGATATATAACTATGATTATGAATTTTTAGAAACGGAAAAAAATATTTGATCCGGTTTTCTCTGCTATGATTAAAAACTCTGTTTTATCATACATATGTATGTACATAGTTTCTTATGCACAATTTATTCAGCTCACATATGCACATTCATATGTATGTATGTATGTATGTATGTAAATAAGTATTTGTGTACGTGCACTTGCGCAAGTGCAAGTGGAATGAATATCCTTTCTATTCCACTATTAATGTAGCTGTGTTACTGCCGTATTCATAAAAAATATTTTAGGTTTATAATAGACTTGTAATAAACCTTAAATATTTTTTGTGAATACGGCGGTTAAAGTTTGCCCCGTAATTTCTTTTTATACATAGTACCCCCCCAAACCAAATGTTTCGACGTTTTCCGAAGTCAGACTTTTCGTAACGAATTCGTTAAGACATTTTGGTAGTTTCTCTGAACAATTTTTTTTAATAAAAATTTTTAAAACATTCAATCTTTGATTTTTAAGTACATAAATAAAACTCTGGGAAAATGTTTGTTTTAAATAAATATCTATAATAAATAAAAAAGAAATGTAATAAATATTGAAAAATGTAAGCATGTATGTGCAAATTATGGTAAAAGTAGTCGAATCGTATCGTGAGTTTACGAATCAGCTGACAAAATCATTGACGTAAATTAATCATGTTGCTGTTTATTTAATATGTATCGTAACGTATGTGAGGTAGAAATCTACAGAAACAGCGATGCCAACTATTTATAACCCAAACGCGCTATTCCCCTTCGCAAAACGCGCTAGAACGCGCTAAGTTACAGCATTGTCAACTATTTATAGCCAAAAACGCGCTATTTTGCTACGCCCTAAATTAAATTTTAATAAAATTTGATGTATGTACATATGTATATGTGTATTAGTAAATACAATTGACTTTTTTAGAAGCTCTTTTCAGACTTTATAATATTGTTTCTTCGAAATTATATCCTAAATCACTAAAATCATTTAATACAGAATCGGAATTGCCTTCCAAGTAATCGAAATCCTTTAAAACTTTGTAACAACTTACATACATATATAAATTGTCGAATAGTTTTGCGGTTCAAATGCTTTTACAGCTAGAATAGATGCTTAATAAGTTAATGCTGAAGTACGGCTAGAATAGATGCTTAGTAAGTTATATAAATTTTTTTGGTCACGAGTACGAGTACATATTTTTAGTTGTGAAATTTCAAAATATTTGCCATTTACAGTATTAAAAGGCGTTTTTAATTCTAACCACAGTCAAGAGAATTTTATTTGCGACAGCTGAATCATTAACCAATTTAAAAAATTTTATGAGTTTTGACTACCAAAAAATTCGTTAAATTTATTAAAAAAAAAAGTAAAAAAGATATTGAACTGAAATGAATGATGTACCTAGTAAATGCGCTAAGACGAAAAAAAACGCGTTTGGCATAGTTAAAACGAATAAAAAGAAATAGTACCTACATGTCGTTACGAATTCGTACCGACATGTATCGATTTCGTAACTACATATCGTTGCGAAGTCGTGTCCAACCATTTCACACAAAAATTGTAACGATTTCGGTAATATTTCGGTTCCGAAATCGGAAGATTTTGTCGACTAGTCGTTACGAACTCTTTCTGAATTCGGAACATTTGGTTTGGTGGGTCATAGTACATATGTATGTACATATGTATGCATGCACATAAATTTTGTTTATATATAATGTATGCTTTATTGCTTAAAATACAGCAATATTTACATATATTTGGAAGTCGTAATGTAACGAAAAAGCATTAGAACTATTTACATATTTACATACATACATACATACGCATGTACATTGTATATTTTTCTTTCCGTAAATCTTAAATATTGATTTTTAACAGATTCTTTCGCTTATTTAATTCGCAGTACTTGTTTGTTTATATTGTTCTTTTAAGTATCTCCCCATTTTTGCTACTTGTTGTTTCTACTAAAATATTCTTAATTCTGAAATATGCAAGTTTTCAATTTCTGTAAGATTTGCATATATATATACATATGTACATACGAGCATACATACATGCACATGATTTATTTATTTATATCTAGAGTATAGAACTACTTACTTATGAATAAAAAAAAGTTAGCAACAGTTTATACACTACCAGCCTTATGTCTAATGAAAAACTGGCATGAAGTTAGCATAAGTGACGAAATTGAATAAACTAGATGTTAATTCACTATTAAATCCTAGCGTTATTTTGAATGTAAAATTGTATGGCAAAACATGTTAATTTTGCCATGGTCAATTTTGCTACCTACGCTAACTTCATGCCAGTTTTTCATTACGCATAAGGCTGTACGTATGTATGTATGTTCATCTAAGAGTCAGACGAAGTAATCGTAAAATGATGGAACTTAAAACGTAAGGAGTCTTTGAAAGTTTTATAATGAAATGCTTCCTGCGAATATGAAGGTGCAAAAAGTGCACATTTTAAGACATGCTCATTAGGTTTGATCCCAAGGCATATCAAACAGGTACATGCATCAGGCAAAGTGCTCATCCGCTGATTTTTTGTTTACACGTTTATAACGAAGAATTCATTTGACAATTACTTTTGTGCCTTGTTTGATGCATACAATTTTTTGACAATTACTTTGTAAAACTATTTGAGATGCACAGAGTTTCACCTAATGCGTGTACCTGTATTTAATGTGCCTTGTTTGATCCCGTACTTTTTGGGTAAAGTTCGGTAAAATGAGCACAAGCTATAATTTCTCTTAATAATACAAAAGTAAGGGATCACGAAAAACCAAAAATTTTACTATAAAAGCCAACGTGTGTATGTATGTACACAAGTAAATACATACTTATGTACTTACACACGCATGCGTTTACTTACATGCTGTTGCATAAATAGAATGTTTTCTTTCTTAATTTTATATAAAAACTCATAAAACTTAGTTCAACACTAGTTTATAAACCTTTTTGATACAACTTTTCAAAGTTTTTACCCCATATTTATAAAAAAAAAATAAAATGTATTTGAAATCCATTTTAAGAAAATTTTGTATGAAAAATATGAAATAAAATACATTTCAAACTCATTTTGAATATTATCTGCCTTATTCATAAAAATATTTCGATTTAATAAAAGGTTTATTAATCAAATTTCCATAGAAAAAATGAGTATAAGGATTAGTGTTTAGGACAATTGAATTTTACTTTGTTATTGGTTTTTTTCAAACAGCTGATTGATTTTCTGTGTGCCAAAACTTTATGTACGGGCTCAGTATTGACTCACTGAATCCCTCACCAATATGTATTATGAGATCTAAAATCTCATACACAATTAGTCATAGCTGAGAAACCAACTAGAAGCAATCTGAAAACTTGAAAATTTTAACTAGGCGGTCCTTAAAGCTCAGAATTAAAAACTAAAATTAAAGCGTGGCCGTGGGTGCAGTGCAACCTTTAAGGTCACAATTATAAATTAAAAATAACGGGTTTCAACACAAGCGGGCGTGTCGACGCCTATAAAATTGTCATCTTAAGCTTTATGTACTTCGGCCTTATCTATTGAAAAAAGTAGTTAGGGTCGGATCCATTAACATTTTACGTTATACTTATGCCCCGACTCTGCTCGACAATTGTGTCGTCTTGTCTATGGACGGAAAAAGAGTCGCAGTTGTGATTCTTTAAGACTATTATCTTAAAACAATGTATCCAATCCAATACATGTTTTTTCATATATTTTTCAAAGTTTCGTATCATAAATTTAATTTAATATAGCGTCATCGACATCACAGTTTTATGATACGAGTATGGATTATGCGCTAATTCAGTCAAAAGATTTGTTTTTGAATTTTATAAATCAGTTTCTTCGAAATGATAATGAAAAATGAAAATATGTTTACCTTGTTTTTATAACACAAAAATTAAACGCGGTCCTTCAGACTAGTACTTGCTTTGTTTCGGTGCAAGTGCATTACAACATAAATTTTTAACCATAACTTTTTTGTTGCAGGCAAACGACTTCTCATTTGATTCGAAAGATCTACATATGTACATAGACGTACATAATTATAATAAGAAATAAAAAAGCAATAAATACTACTAAATCGAGTTCTTTTATCGAAGAGATTGAAAACTGTGCACAAGAAAACCAAGTTGATTTATTTAGTAAATCATATAATTAATATTTTTCTCATATAATTGATTTTTTCACTCTCTTGGAGTAGTTTCTCCGAATGAGAGATTTGAAAAAATCGCTTGGAATATAAAAGAGAAAATATAAACTACTACGTATGTCGGCTGATTCCCCCAGGCGTTCTTCTGGTAGTGCTTCACGAGGCGTGATGGCCGTCCCAGCCATAGTACCACCACAAGTTGTTAGCGACCGATCTATTTTGGATTCTGCTATTGGTTTCATTAACGAAGTTACTTTAGCCCATCCGCCTCCCATAGACCCGAAAGATACTATTACATGGGCAAGATTTGAAACAACGGCCGATATCAGCGATCCACGTTTTGGAGAGGACTGGGAATTGGAAGGCAATATAGCGCCTCCTCTGCTTCTAATCTTGGGGTATGGTTTAGGTGTGCAAGTTTGGGCAATACCAGCCAATGGTGAAGCTGTTGAGGTGCTTTCTTGGCGGCATGGAATAGTTTCAGCTTTGAGAGTGCTTCCAACCCCTTTGTCGACAGTAGCTGATCAAGGAAATGGTCGTGCCGATGAACCCGTTGATGCATTTGGGGACAAAAGGCCTTTACTTGCTTTAGTAGATGGTACTTCAACTGCAGGATCTCACCCCCAGTTCTGTGCTGTAAATTTCATATCTCTTAAAACTGGAGCGCAAATGAAAACAATCAAGTTTAAGAATCCTGTCATTGATATACTGGCTAATCGCTCTTCCATCGTTATTACTTTTCATGAACGCATTGCAGTTTTTGATGCTCGAACATTAGAGGACCGTTTAGCTATTACAACATGTTACCCAAGTCCCGGGTAGGTCTTGCTAAATATGTATTAAATATTTTCAAAACATGTATTCGCTAAACGTTTTTTTATTGCCTTTCAGAATCAACCCCAATCCCGTCACCTTGGGTCCCCGATGGTTGGCATATGCCGAAAATAAACTATTGCACACTAAACGCAGTGGAGGTGGTTGTGATGGCGATGGAGTAGCAAGTTATACAGCCACTGTTTTAAATGCATCAAAATCTTTGGTTAAAGGCCTAAGGGAGTTGGGGGAACAAGTCGCTGCTGGATTAACGGGTGCTTCTGGCAGTGCGGGAAATTCGAAGAATCCTTCATTTGATTCTGTTTCCGGTCTTGATACAAAACAAGCTGGTATAGTCACCATTATAGACATCAAGGTATGATAGAAAATAAAACTATTTCCCATGTCCTTTTCTTAGCTTATATTGAAGTTGGCAAATAGGAAACAAATTAAAAATATATATTTAAACTAATGTAATAAATAATTTTTGAATCAAATCAAGTGAATGTTAAAATTCACTGAAATTATTAAGATTTTTTTTTGGGAATTTCATGAGTGTACCATGAAATGCTTAAAACTCAAACATACATATTTTAAAAATTTCAAATTTGACTTGGATAACTATTTTAAAAGTGTCGGATCGTGATTAACTTTTCACTTACCAAAAATAAGTTGGTCATGTACGATCTACTTTGTTTTAGCAGTACACGAACGGAAGCACGCTTCTCATTGAAATTTCGAAAACTTTCGAAAACTTTTTGATATGACTTCGCAGGAAGTAGAAAAGATACATTGAGAGATACTTTGGAAGCAATATACAGAATACATACATATCGCTGTTAACAAGTAGAAAGGCCCTAACTCAAATAACTGCAACTTTACAGGAGAAGGTAAAAACAGTACAAGTGCTTGTACAATTGCTTTTTAAAACTGCTTGTAAAAGCTTTATTTTTTAAACAATTGCAATAAATTTTTGTGAAAAGGTGTATTTGTGTGAAATGTATTGGAAGCACTGAAAACCTCAATTCCGTGAAAACGCGAGTTAGGGCCTTTCTGCTTGTTAACAGCGATATACACATATACTAGCGATTTGCGAACATTCTTAATAGTATTCGAGTTCCCAAATATTCGGTCATTTTTAGATATTCGTATTTGCCAAGTTCAGACGAATGCGAATAGGAATAATTATTTTTTTTAAATAAATGCCATAAAAATATTAGTTTGCAATAATTAAAAAAAAAAATTTATTTCAATTCAAATAATAAACAATATTCTTGTAGCCAACTTAAAACCAAACAAAACAAATTTCTTGTACAATTAACATTTGCTTAATTCACAACAATTTGTATCGTGTATATGTGTATCAAATACACTTTCTGTTTTTTTAATTTTGAACATTGACGGCCGTTTCTTTGCACTATTGTGCTGAGCAGTGCTGCCAGAAAAATTTTGCCTCTTGTTCCCAATTTAAAACCTCATGTCCCCAAAAAATCCCCATTTCAAAAGAAGAATCCTAATTATTGTTCCCAAAAATATCAATATCAATATTGTTGTTTGATATCATCTTAAAATGATGCTGTAACTCAATCAATTGCTCCAAAACTCTTTGCACAGCTTTTCCATGAGATAACCATCTAGTGTTTGATATTTGTACAAGTTTGTAAAATTTATTTGAGTCCACACCTAAATTAATTAAATCGAATATTGGTTTGTACTTAAGCATTCGCAACGGAGAGTGCGAGAAATAACAAATAATTCGACAGAACTGGGATTTTTGGTGCCGAAAATGGCAAAATGCCGATTTGACGAGTTTTTCCTTAAAATATACAATTTTTCAATAGTCCAAATAGGGCATCTTTTTATGAAAATTCTACTGTTAGAGTTCATATACATACGCGCATACACAATAAAAGATTTTGATGTAGTTTTACAGACTATTTCTTAATAATTTAATATTTAATTAAAAAGAATTATTTGTTGATGGTTTTTAGCTTTAAATAAAAATAGAATATTGGCAAAATTCAAAGTTCGGCTGAGTGGCACGTAGCGCCGTGCTGTTGAAACCAAATGTTACCAATATCCTCCTCTTCAATTTTTGTGAACAAAAATTCGTTCAACATGGCCCGATAACGATCGCCATTGACTGTAACGGCCACTCCTTGCTCATTGGCCCAATTATGCCTCTGGACCAAAATCCGCACCAAACAGTGACTCGTTTTGGGTGCGTCGGCTTTTCAATGTATGCGTGCGGGTTTTCCGTACCCCAAATGCGACAATTTTGCTTGTTTACATACCCGCCAAGATGATTTTTTTTTGGCAAAATCGGCATCTTCTGTAAGTCGATCGCAGGCAATATTTCCCATCGTTGTTCAAGCGTATACACAACCATATTCGTTCAGCGGAAGCATAAAACTAATTATCTGTCAAATCAGACATGAGCTAAGTGTTACCATTCACGAAATAAGCAATAGTTGAAAAATAAAAACGTTAGATGGCGTACCCTATATGTCTGCTAAATTAAATACCCAATGAGAATAAAATTTATTTTCTAAAAAATTTTAGAATCCTATCAGAGATTATAGTCCTACATCGGGTGTACCAACGTCTAGTAATCAAATTGCTGGAAACGACTCGACTATAGCCCATTTTATAGCCCATTCTGAGGCTTTGGTTGCAATGGAATTTGATAACTCGGGAATGCTCTTAGTAACGGCTGATCGTAGAGGGCACGATTTTCACGTGTTTCGCATTCAACCAAATCCGGTAGGATCCAGTCTAGCAGCGGTCCATCATCTATATATTTTACATCGTGGCGATACTAGTGCCAAAGTTCAAAATATTACGCTCACATTGGACTCTCGCTGGGTTGCTGTTTCAACACTTCGGGGCACAACGCATGTGTTCCCCATTACGCCTTATGGAGGTACTATGGGCGTCAGAACTCATACGTCCTTGCATGTGGTTAATAAATTATCTCGCTTTCACCGTTCTGCTGGCCTGTCCGGCGAAGGCCGCTCCAATTCGCCAATTTCGCATTCGGAAAGTACAACATTTTCCCAATCATTACAACCCTATAATAATTCCACTTTGCCGCCTTTTCCGCGCCCTACCGTAGTTATGCCATTGGCGCAGTTAAGGCAACCATTCGCTATAGGATCCCCTCCAGGATCAGCTTCATTAGCAGGAGTTAAGTCTGTTGGTAGTGTCTCGGGAACAGGATCGCAGCGTCAAAGATTATCTTCATTGTCAGATGATAGTGGCAAACCGCTAAGTGTATGTGCTATTTTTGCAAAATCACGATCTTGGCTTCTGGATCCCCCGAACGTTACTCGAGAAGCTCCTCATCGTATTCAACGCAAATCTGTTGATTCTTTGTTTGTAATGGCTGGACATGGAGCACTTATACAGTACGATTTAGGAACCAAGCTTGCTTCAAGTTAGTTTGATTCGTGTTTTTTTTTCATTTTGTAATATTTAAATGAATATTGAATTTGTTTCAGATGTCGCCAAAGAAAAAATTTGTGATGATACTCCTATTGAATTGGAAGTCGAAGCAAAAGCTCAATGGAATCTAGGAAGACGTAAAGAGGGAGCTCAAGAGATAATGCCACCATTGTCGTCTGACAACTGGTTAATTAAAAATCGTAATTCTTGCATGTTAACTGATAGCACTCGCCAATATGACGACTTAGATGAAAGAAGCGAATCCTGGCTTTCACAAGTAGAAATAATAACACATGCTGGACCACATCGACGTCTCTGGATGGGACCGCAGTTTGTATTTAAAACATATAACACACCAAGCGGGTAGATATTTGTTTCTAAAGTAAAACCAATAATTCGTTTATGTAAATTCATTTAACCGCAAACTTCAGGTCTAACTTGAATCATGTTGACATTGAAGCCGTAGAAATTGGCACAATCAAACAGAGTTCTACTACTTCTTCCGAAAAACTCGATCATTCAAGTCCTTTGAACATGCCCTTATCTGCAGCAGGACGTTCAAGTGCTGTACCAGTTCTTATCGAATCTGGCTCTTACAGTAAGTTTAACATTTCTATTTGAATTAGTCGGATACACTTCCTAAAGCCTCACTAATATCAGGTAGCATTGAACAAAGTCCCAAGCTAATGGACCGTTTCCGCCACGATCATTTAGATTCGGATTATTCGGTCTCTCATGGAGACTCTCGGCTAAAAGAAGATTTAGCTGATGCAATGAGGGAATCACCTTCTGCAACGGTTTCGTCTAAAGATGCCGGTAAGTACTACATACGAGCATATTGTTTTTCTTTCTGTCTTGTATTCATATTGCATTAATTTGCTGGCTTTTTAGTTTAATCTATAAATTGTTCTTTGTCCTATTGTTTTATCATTGGTTGATTGTAGTTGGTTTTAATTGTGTGACTTAAATATCATATAAAACATTTTAAAAATGTTATATCTTAGCAAAAATTGCTTGACAATTTCTTAAGCTGGTATTAATCAATAATACATATTCACTATATCGTCGGTGGTTATTGGTTTGCCGCAGTAATAATGTATTCTTAATATACTATACTTAATATACCACCCGACGATATATAACTTGGGACAGAAATCATGATCTCTTTCTTATTGTTTTCCATTTACTCTGGCAATCTTTTTAAGATTTGAGAGTAAGTTGCCAAATGTAAATAAAATGACAATAAGGTGTGTGCATAATGGCACCACTGACTTTAATTGCTCGAGGCTGCATGCCAAAGACATTGATGGAAAGGTAGATATACAAACAAGAGATATTAAATGATACTTCAAAGTGCATCATTGGTTGTATCATAAAAATTACATAGATGGCTTGATGATAGATAAAAATATGATTGGGCAGGCAGACCTTCCAGGCATTTCGGAATTATCTGTCTCCACGTTGATAAGAAGATTGCCATAACACAAAATTCGCATATTTACATATATGTATGTACAGTTGTTCAAACGCATAATCGTACAAACACTGCATTAAACTCTAGTATACTTTTTCAAAGGATAAAGGTCTGTGCATAAGATTAGAGGTTTGTGACTCTTCAAAATGTGTGGTTGAAGTCTACTGACGATTTGTTAAAGCAACAATGAAATGCATATAGACATCGCTTAACCACCAGCAAATAAATTTCACTTATAGTATAATTATGACAATATGTCGAATAATAAATGTCTTGAAAAAACAAAGATTTTTTTTTCAAAACGAATAATCGTACAAAACTAAATCTTCCTAAACGAAAGTACAAAACCTTTTAATTAGTACTCAGTTGATAATCCTTTGGTCTTTAGAATATCATTCAAAAGTTTTATCATTGATTCAACCAAGTTGTTATATATTTTCTAGGGAACTATTGTACTACTCAGTCTGCAGAGTTTTTTATTTGATTCGTATTTTGCAACGTTGGAAACCGAAATAAATAACGGTATCGATATTGATACCGGTACAATTATTTTTTAAATTTCGGTATCGGTAACGGTATCGGTATTTTTTTATATACTTAGTGATATGCGAATATCCGTATTCGAATTCCCGAATATTCGCCCGTTTTTAGATATTCGTATTCGTACTAGCCAAATTCAGACGAAACAAATATTTGAATATTTCAATTCAAAGAATAAACAATATTCTTGTAGCCAACTTAAAAAAAAACAAAACAAATTTATTCTACAATTAACATTAAAAACGGTAAAGGAAGTACTTTTGTTGACCTCAAAAGAGCAATCTTTAACTTTAAATATAAAAGTTTAGAAGCATTTTCTCCATCAAGCCTGTTACAGAGAAGGGTGTAAAGAAAATCGGATTGAAGACGGCTCTGTTTGGTCATCTTTAAGTAAATCTAAAATCTGCAGTGAAATTATTTCAAAGAAATTCATTTCATATTTTGGAACAATAAAGGTTGCAATGGTAAACAATATTTCATTTTCTAAAAGTGGACATTTTTAACGAGTGCACTCAGCGGGATGGCTTTAAACATATACTTTTGGGGTGTTTTGGGAGATATAATGACTCAAAATGATATCCATTACCTAAGAAAGGAATGGGATTTATTGTCGCTTATTAATATTCGTAAATTTTTTAAATTTGTTTTATTAAGGTCTGTTTGACCACTTCTTCCACCGTGCGAAAACGTCTAAACGTATGTAAAATTATACAGACCCGTTAATCTAGCACAAAAGGTAATTAAACAACGTATTTGATTTTTCTTTTCTTAATATTTTGTTCTTATTAAAAGACTAAATTTTTAATGGATAATATTTGTTCGAAAATTATTTGTCCATATTAAAATATAAATACATAAAATACTTCAAAAGTGGAGGGGCACAGGATTTAGTTTCCATTCATTTAATAGTTGTTTTATAAAAATGTTTTCTTTGATTCTGTTGTATAAAAAAAAAAAATAATATCCTTTTGAAAATACGTCTATATGTAAAAGTTTCCATTCCAGTTTCCATCGCTCAAAAATTATACGTTTTAGCCTCAAGTGGGCCAACAAAAATTTTAAAATCATATCCATGCAAGAATATATTTTTTGAGAGGACACTTTCTTGTGCCTGAGAATTGGAAGAAATATTTTCATGAAGCTCTGCGGAACCATTTCGTTCAATGTACAGTCAAATTCCGATAATTCGTACCCCGATAAATCGTAATTCCCATTAATTCGTAATAAACTGTCCCTGTTCTTGAAAAAATCCTGTTAATTCGTAAAATTTTCATACATTTTGGACCCCTCGCTAATTCGTAATTTTTTTCCAAATCAAATCTAATCTTTACCTCTTATAAATCGTAATTGTATGCTAACTACCATTTATAATCTAATTTTGTTTTATATCAGGATAATATAATAATAATCCGAAGGATAGCTTTATCGTTGCGGGCATGTAGCTCATAGTTGTCAAAATTCAAAAAGGTTTTGTAGTTTTTTTCGGGAAGATTTACTTTTGTACAATTATGCGTTTTGACAAACAATCTTTGTTCATGAAAATGTTGAAAATATGTTAAATTTAAGCACATGATAACATAAATGATACTTTGAGAAATTAAAACTACTTTTTTTACTTCAAATTAAGCAAATTTATGCTTTGAAAAAGTATACTAGAGTTCAATGTAGTGTTTGTACGATTATGCGTTTGAACCACTGTATATATTAATATTGGAATTTTGCTTTTCTGTCTTCGGCGTAATTGTTGTTATAAACCAGTAAAAACAAAGTGCAAAAGAAACTAACCCGAAAAACTTCATCTAGTTCTTCAAAATTGCTAAAACTTCGGAAATTTATAGTTTTTTTTATACATTTTTTTCACCATTTTCGGCTCATAGCTGCCAAATTTAGTAACGTAATCTTCAGAAAAAAATATTACTTATAATACAATTCTTAATTCTTCAGAACATTTTAATACTGGAAAAGGATTTTTTTTTTAAATTTTCAGCTGTATTTTACATCGAAAATTCGAAATTTATAAGTTCATAAACACGAAGTTGATAATTCATTCCAGAACATTCCACACGAAAAGGAATTTGCACCAAATGATTTCAAAAATGTGTCACAGTGTCGTTTTGAGATTGAAACAAATTATGAAGAAATTTGTACTTAATAGAATGCATTTTTTTTGTAGGAACAATCACATAAGTGTACTGTTCTCAACATTTTTGAAATGAATACTAAATAATACGTAGAAGTTCTTCTTTCACTAATGTCTATGACCATTACCAATACAAATTAACAATTTCTTTCTGTTAATTCATATTTTGTTTAAGAAACATTTTGTGATATATTGAAAACCAACTACAAATTTCAAAAATGACGAATCTAAAAGTATTAAAGTGAATATAAAAATATCTTTAACGAAATAGACTAATGGCCATTTTTACAACGATACAAAAGTAAACTTTAAGAATTTAAAGCCAGTATTTTGTATAGAAATACTATTTTTAAAATTCTTAAAGTATACTTTTAATCGTTGTGAAAATGGCATTAAGATTAATAGAAGAAAAAAATCACATATTAAGTAACAATAAAATCTTTTAAGTATAATTATTATAATTTTTTTAAATACACTAACCTAATTTGGAAGTCTGTTTGTACAAGCTTTTCCTCTGCGAGAATTTAGAACATTGTTTGAAATTCGCTAAAAAACTAGTTTTTTTTTGAGTGTACGAGTTTGTAATTTTTGTAATTTTAGTATGTATACGTTTCAGGACGAGAAAGTTATTTTTGATCAACTGTAACTTTAAAATCATTATAGCATGTCTCTTATAATGTAACTTTGTTTCTTTTTTGTCATTTGGAAAATGTTTGGTGAATGTATAAAATTGACTGACGTTTACAATTGATCATCACGTAAAGAAAAAAAGAAATATTGCTAATCAAAATTTGTATATGTATGTACGTCTATTTTAAATGTTTATGTAAATACATTTAGTTTTAATGTCGAAACATCTGTATCAGACTTGGGCAATTTCAATTACATTTGTTTAAGTTACAATTACATACTATTGTAATTGAGATGTTATCAATTACAAAAATGTAATTGTAGTTGAACAATTTTCAATTAAAATTACAACATTAATTGCAAGTACAAATTATATTTGATTGTGATAGTCTTTTTATCGCGAATAAAAGTTCACGTGAAATGTATTCCCTTTCCCTAAAATTGAGATCGCCAATGTTTGCGTTGTTGTTGTATCAGTATACAATTTTCTAGTTTTGTTCACATTTTGTTCACGAGAAATATTTCCCGTGAACAAAATGTTCGCCTTTTATTCCCAAAAAGGGGTGATTTTATAGTGAAATTTTGCATGAGCTAGTGTGAAATGGGTGCATTGAATGAATAGCTATTGGGCTTAATTACCAGTGTCGTATTTCGACTTCGACTACGACGATTTGTAACAGGCTAAATAGCATTGTAACATTTTTTCTTTATTCTTTATTGTTTGTCGAAATACGACACTAGTAATTCAGCCGATTATTTGGTAATGTGAATGAGATAGTTGTTATAATTTTTGAAATTTATTATTAACTGCAATTGAAAATTTTTGTAATTAATAAAAAAATTACATGTAATTGTTATTGATTTTTTTCAATTACAGTCACATTATAATTGTAATTGAGGTTTTCCACTATAATTACTTTTTTTTTGCAATTAAAAAATATATATAATTGTAATTGAAAACTTTTGATTAGAATTACAAAAAATATTGTAATTGATTTGTTTATCAATACAAAGTGTAATAATTACTACCCAAGTCTGCTATATATGTATATATGTATGTACGTATGTACATGCATGTGTGTAAGTCACTAATGCATTTAAAATTGTAACAACTTAATAAATTAACTCCTAAGAACACACATCAATTCTTAACCTAATGAATCCTTTGTCCAACCTCTTTCAATAAAATTAATTATCTTATAAATAAGATGCATTTATTTCAGAGAACTATGAATACGATGCTTGTGTATTTTCTTAGTATTTATGAAACAAACAAAAAACAACATCTTCTTCTTAAGAATTGTGAAATGTCAAGTGTTGTATGCTATAAAGCGGAGAAATATTGTTTATTTTTCCTGTTTGAACAAAATTGATTGAATGAGAAAAGAGCAAGCAGAGAGTAAGAAACAGAGAAGAATAATATAACACTGCTAAATGAGGAAAGAGTATGTTTCACATTAAACAATTAATAAAAAGCCAAAGTTTTCCCTAATGTTTAAATGCTTCGAAAAAGATTTTTATAATTATAAGTTCCTTGCCCAACACCACGTATTGCATACATATTTCGGCCTTAATGATGAATTGTTTGTTCTTTTGTCTCTAGACATGTACATATGTATGTATGTATATCGATAATGATGAACAGCGTCATGGTTTCGATTGCGCTAAACAAAAAATAGTCGTGTTATAATCAAAATTTTTTGTGTACGTTCGATACAAAATTACATACATACTACATGCTTATGTATGCACCTATGTACATATGTACATACATATATATATATACGAAATATATCGCAATAATTAAAACGGGTTCGGGAGTCTTTTAGCTTTTGTATGCATCTGTGACTTAATTGATTGAGATATTGTTGATCAATTTCAATTGCAGCATGTCCAACTTGAATATAAAAATATTTTACTTTGTTCTTTTTTTATTTTATGCTTATAAGAAACACATCCACAATTTTTTAATCACCCACCTAATTCACATTTTGTTTAATATAACCCTTGTTTATATCAAATTGATTATTTTTTTTTTGTTAATGCTAAACTTTTGCTTTTCTTTAAATTAAATCTTGCACCATCTATTAAAGTTAAATATAATTTAAAAAGTTAGTATTATCTTAAGAGAATAACTGATGCAACCGTTAAGAAAAATTCGAAACGTGTACATTTCTTTAATAAACCAAATCAAATTGAATTCATTCACATTTAAACTAAAATGCCTTTGGCTTTTTTTTAACAATTTTGTATATATGAACTGCTCTTTCTTATGCAATGTTTATTTTTCTCTTCCTTTCTCTATCTTTGCATCTATGAAGGTGGTCATGTTTGTGAAATTGGCGATTCAAGTGATAATGTTGCTTTCTACGACGCATTAACGGCTGAGGACGATCAAGTTTATGTGCAGGCTCATTTAGCATCTGCGGCCGCTTTGGCTAGCGTTCTCCCCAATATTCATTCGTATGACAACAGTTCGAGCTATGAATCTCAAGATTTAGCAAAAAAGCCAAAAAACTCAATTGAGAAAATTGTTAATCCCTTAGGAACGGTAACGACTGTTACATCTTGTCTAACGGCTGACGTTAAAAAAGACATTTTGGACGAAGTCGTTTCACAACTGGCCGCAGAAGACACGATAATACATGAAAATTGTGATGAAAGCCTATTCCGTCCAGTTGTTGCGATATTTTGTGACGAAAAGACTCTACTTCAGAACGAAGAAGAAGCCCGACAGAACAGCGAGAAATATCAGCCCCCCGAAAATATAACCAGTAAACTTATTGTGCCTGTAATAGCTAAAGATCTAAATGACGAGTTGAGTAAACGAGAAAAAGAAAAAAATAGTGCAATAAAGTGCAAGGCAGCAGTTCCCAAAACTAAAGCAAAAGAACAGAAAAACTTTGATGAATTATCATTATTAAATAGAAAACCTAAGGAATGTAAAAAAGCAAACAATGTACGTGAAGCAGAAAATGTTAAATTTTCATGTTTAAAACGAAATGAAATGAAAGCGAGCCCCGTAATCGAAGATATTTGTAAAAATGAAGAACCTGGATGTTCAAAAACTACGGACCGGTCCGTGGAAACATCAGCGGCAATAAAAATTGCACCCAGTAAAAGAATAAGAAAGGAACCACGTGTTCAAGACAAACGGCCAGATGTCGAATCTACTGTTAGTACTCAGCAAAAAGTACAAAAAGAAAGCAAAGGAAGTGATATAAATATTAATAAAAATATTATGAAACAGGTTGAAGTTATTGAAACAAAATGTAAAACAAATCTTTTTAGTGGTAACGAACAAGACGATGGAAAAGAGATGGTGGGTGTAGCAGGCATCTCTAAAAAATGTAAAAAATCCGAAACTGACCCCGTTCCTTCTAATCCCGAACAAAGTGAGCCAATTAAAGCCAAGACGGCCAATGACAATCCATTAAACAAATCAGAAGATAGATTCGTCCCAACACCTCACAACTCTACTAAAGCTACTACCACTGCCATAAAAGACTCTATCAAATCTAACGAACTGGAAATAACTGACAATAAGATATCTAAGCAATTCAACGT
This sequence comes from Nowickia ferox, assembly GCA_936439885.1. Taxonomy (NCBI): domain Eukaryota; kingdom Metazoa; phylum Arthropoda; class Insecta; order Diptera; family Tachinidae; genus Nowickia; species Nowickia ferox. The sequence goes on from OW387025.1 coordinate 116,389,775, forward strand.
TCAGAAATTAGGTGATAATGATCTAGTTGAAATGCAGCAAGCAGAAGCGGAGATAGAAGTCCACGAGATAATAGAAACAAAATTGCCGGAAGGTAAAACTGATAGCGAAGAGATAAGATTAACAACAAATCCTTTTGTATGTAAAAAAAAAGATAGATTAAAGTTGGAAGATGAGCTGGAAGGTTCGAAAAGCATAAACGAGAATCAAAGAACAATTCAGAAAAAAGATAGCCCTCAAGAGAGAGATGACAATCATTCATCAAACGGTAGTAATTGGATTCAACCGAAGAAAAATGGAAAAGCTAAAGGAAAATATCCTTTAAATAAAGAACAACAAACAACTGTAAACGATATGTCCGTTAATTTCGAATTTAATAAAAAAATCATGTCGGAAGATGACAATAGAAAAGATGTTATAACTGATTGTGTACCTCTTAATGCAAAAAATGCCTTTAAAGATAAACCATGTAAGGCAAAGTCTGATGATAAGGTGATCAAAAAGACAATGGGTAATGAACAACAGAGCTCAGATTCTGCCAAAGAAAACTATTGTGAAAAAGATAAGCAAGTTAACAATCCTGAACAGATTGATAAGAAACGGAAGCTAGACTCGTTGGAGATTGAAGTTAAACCTGAAGCACTTCAAACGAAATATGCGAATGATGATGGAGAAAAAAATGCTATTGAACAGAAGATAAGAGCGGAAAGAATAGTAAAAAGTGAAACAAAAGACGCAACAATCAAAAAACTTTGCAAAGAGACTGGGCTAAATAAAAGTAAACAAGAAATAAATAAAGAAAATAAAACTAAACCATGCCATGAATTACCTGATTTAATTACAAATACTAAAATCATCACAAGTGAAATCAAGAAAAGTACTCCGACACTGAATCCAGCTTCGCCTAAAAAAAAAGGAGAAGAAACCCCCAAAATCGAGACTAAAAAAGTCTTAATTAAAAAAAGAGTATCTGATCCAATTGTAATTGATAAAAAAAATGAAGAAAAAAGGGAATGTTATAGTAAAAGTGAAAATATTAAGGAGAATAAAACAAAATTATCTGAGGACACTTTGGATGCGTCCTCAATCAAAATGAAAATTGAAAAAAAATTGCATAGTCCAATCATACCGCCGGCATCCGCCTGGAAAACGTTAAGTGGTGCGGATATGATAAATAAAAATTTAAGTAAATCTGACAGTGAATTTAATAAGTTTCACCCATTGCTTTCTGCAAGCAAAATAAATAATTCTGAAAAGTTACTACCAGAAATTCCTACTCCAGCTGAAATGGAGAATCAAACAAATTTAGATGAGTTTTCAATACTGAAAACATTAGACGCGTTACCACCGCTACCAGCTCTTGAGCCCTTGCAATTAATGGGAGAAAATGCTAAAATCTCTCCAAGAGACATTAGCTTGATTACATTTGAGAGTCCTTTGTTCGAAAATCCGTCATTGCAACGAAAAATAACTCCAACTCCTCGCGGATTTACGGAACAAAATTTGATTATTGCACTTTGCGGGTCTTTGCATTATGAAAATGAAAATACTGAAATCCCTGAAACATCGCCCACATTCTCATCAAATCACTCTTCTACAGCGTTTGAAGACAATTCCTTAGCCGACTATAAATCTCTGACCGAAAATGACGATCCCTATATCAGCCTGGAGCAGAGCTCCCAAGACACAAATACGACCAACACCAACACAACCAACGAAAAGTGTTTCTCATCATCAAATTCATCGGGTTCGGAAGAAATTGTCGCAATGGAAGAGAAAAAAATGACAAAAAAGCAAAAACGTAAGAAGCAGCAGCACCTAAAGGATTTGCAAGCGCGGAAGCAACAAAATGACCAGCAAGAAATAGATGATGAAGAATTGAGACCTTTAATAGCCATGACAGACTCACAAGTTGACCACCAACCGACTAATGATTCAAACGAAATCTTGCCAGCATCAACTGCAAATTTTGACAAGAATCCTGATATGACGATTCACCCACTTATATATTCGACAACAACAGACAGTGAGGGTCCTTTGCCAGCCACAACATCAGATGACAATGTCTTTTCTATCCCCGTTACAGTACCCCACAATCCACACAAAATAAAAACAAAAAAATTAGAACACAAAATCAATTTAATTGCCGCAATTGAAGCAGCAACATCTTCATCAACTTCATCAGCAGAAGAAAGTGGTGTTGAACTGGCAGGTCGTTCTACCCTCGAAAATGGCGAACCATCATTGATGTCGGAATCAAATAATATATCAACTTCGACTATACAACTTCCAATGATTGCGAACTGTCAGACAACAGTGGGGGCGTTGAAAAAGAAAACCAAAAGACGCAAGAGATAAGAATTAGCCATTTGTTTGTTTTGTATTTCTTGTTTAGTAGCTATTTATTATATTTATATCGTATATTTTCGATATTTTGTAGAATCGGCAAATATTTACGAAAAATCAAAATCGTTTAAATAACATCTGTTGATGAACAACTAGGCTCGCATATTTATAGCGTCAAGATATGCCAAAGTCATCATGTGCACATAAACAACCACAAATTATTTTTCATGCATTGTATCGTCTATTAAAATACAGTAGTGTAAACTTGTTGGTAATTTTCATATGAAAATGAAATACCCTTTTACACTTTAATGATGTTTTTTATATGTTTTTTAAAAGTTGTATTTAGTGAGAGAGAGAGAGAGAGATTCTCAGAGATTATTTATTTTGTATGAAGCTTGATCTTCTTTTGTCATTTAAATACATTTAGGGAGTTCACAAAAGCGTTTTAAAATATGTCTTAATATTGCAACGTTTAAATTTTAATACTTTAATATGGTATGGCAAGTTTGTAATGTTAAACTAAACATGTTAAAAATGTCAGCGCAGTTGTAGTTGATGAAAAAATATTTCTATTTTTCGCAGAACAAAAGCTATTTTGAAAAATTTATCTTACAATAATTTCTAATTTAAAAAAATGTTATCTTAATACGTACGAAAAAAAATAATTCAATCTCTCATAAGCATTCGTACAAACATGAATTTTACTCACTCTCTTTCTCATATTAAACACTAATGTATAAATAATATAAAAATGTATGTGTGTTTGCCTGACTTTGATATACACACAGTATGTGTATTTATATGGTTGCCTGCTCACAATGAAAAAATTAAGATGGCACAATGTTGCCACATTAAAATTTTAATATACTCATTGTGAATTCCCTAATTATTACGCTACACACTGGTTGTTCACAATCAAAAGGACAGAAAGTGTTTTGATACAAATTGTTGTGAATTCAGCAAATATGTAAATACATGCATATGTCCGTCAGTACATATATCGATGTGCAATGGCAATTGCAAAAATCTGTAAATTACAAGCAAATCATAATCGTCTTAGGCCCAATAATTGAGTTCTCAATTATATGTCATTTAGCTAATTGCCACTTAAATTTAAGTTGCACTTAAATGCAGTTTCATTTTTTCAGTCATAAAAATAAATGCTCACTTAAATACTATGAAAGTATGGTAGCACTGTGAAATGTCGATAGTTCTAAAAGAAACCAGATGTTTAATGTAAATAACAAAGTTAGCTTATCAACATGTAGAAAGTTAAAATTGCATAAAAAGAACATCCGATGTTCATGTACATGTTTTCAATAAACACACACAAACATAAAAACATATGGTATGCTCGAAAAACTTAATTAGAACTTATATACGCAAGGTTGGGCATTTAAGTATTATTTAAGTGTCTCTCAACTTTGCACTAAAAAAATCAATTTGTTACTTAAATGGCACTTAAAGATAAATAACATATAATTGATCAGTCAATTATTGGGCCTTAGACATATACAGACATTCATTAAAAAACTTTACGAATTGATGAAAAAAGTCGAACAAATATATATAAACAAATAGATATATCCGCATCAAATGATTTTTAATATGACTTGAAAACTGCTGAATCAAAGATTTATTGTTTCTATAAACATCAGTGCACGTATACATGTATATGTACATATGTATATTAGCCTAGGTAGTTACAAACCCAGCTAGCCTTTTCAATCGCTCGGGAGAAACTTTTACATGTAGACGATTCATATCCAACAACCGCGATATTAGTCGTAGATGCAATCATTTGAGATTTACTTAGAGATTATCTTACAAATCTTTTATGAAGAACATTAAGAACCTTATGTTCATCTTATATGAACCATTGTGAGAGTGGTAACATAATTATTCGATAACGATTTGAGGAATCGTACAATACTCGGCAGGCTTTTTGTTTTGCAAGTTAAATATAAAAAAAACATGAATTTTTTTAGTAATTAGACGAAAGAAAAATTAAATAACAAAAGTAAGAAATATACTGAAAAAGTTAACCGAAGTTTAACGAAATTTCGAACTAAAAATTAACAGCCTTATTTATAAAAATTATTAAGGCTTTATACAAAAGGGTTTTTAAAACAAAATTTCATACAAAATTATTCTTATTAAGCCTTTATAAAGCCTTAATAATTTTTATAAATAAGGCTGTAAAAATATAAACAGACCGAAAACTTGAAAAAATAGTTTAATTGAATAAATATGTAAAAAAGGTCGAAAAATTATGCCGAGTACACACTATGGCATTTTGTGATATAACATTAGAGTGTACTAGTGCAACGTTTGTAATTTCCGATATTTTTCGTTGTGTCGCATTGGTTTCCATATAAAAAACATAATGTGAACGGCATTGCACACATTTTGAAAAGGACACCACAAGAAATGCCAAATGTGTACTCAGCATTAGATACATTTTTTTTAGTAATTATTAATAAAAAACTGCTTTATTTATTGATTAAAGCTTATTTAAAAACGTAAAGTTAGAATCTTTCTAAAAAAAAAAAAATAGTTTCAAAAGTTAAAAAGAAAAGATAAATTAATTCAAAACGTAGCACAAAGAAAATGATACACTGTACGTATGTTTGTAGATGCAACAGCCTCTTTACATGGAAAATTTTTGTTACCTATGTTGAATTTTCCCTTTTTAAACGTGTATCGTTTCTGTCTGACATGCACAAAATGGTGCCGCAAGAACTTTGAATGGCACAGATCTATGAAAAATTCAATTAATTAAAAGAAGTAGATTATTTTAAAAGCTGTTTACGTACCTGCAATAATTTAATAAATATCCCTACAAGAATAGTATCAGTGAATTGACTGGTCATTTGATCGGAAGTCATGCATGATATATTCATCATTGCGTAGAACAAAGTTTCTATCACATTATTAAGGGCAAAATGAAAAATGCGATGGAAACTTTTGTGTACATGTGATGTTGCATCTCTCTCTAACTAATGAATATAACATATAGTTGAACTGCTCACTCCAGTGCTTTTTACCACTCAATGATAGCATAAACATTACTCAAGTTTGACTGATTATAATTGACTTATATATCCCCCACAATTGAGTAATCATACATGATTGATATACTGACAGCAAATATATGTACTTTTTATTTTATTTTATTTGCTTTTTTATTATAAAAAATAACTAAGATACACAAGTAAATAACAGATTTAAAACAAGAAATACAAATAAGCAAAAACACCAAATAACTTAAGCGGTATCTAGCCCTCTTCACACCTTTTCACTTCCAACGCATCTTGCTTTTTACAAATACCTAAAATTTTGAAAAGAAATATATATTAAATTAAATTTTGTAAATTTATTTTATTTTTATTCACTATTGTTTTTACTTATCTTTTTTAGCACTTATAAATTTAATTTTCACAGACAGTAAAAGTAAACTTTAAGAATTTAAAACCAATATTTTGTATTGAAATACTAGTTTTAAAACTCTTAAAGTATACTTTTATTCGTTGTGAAAATGGCCCTAAATAAATACTTCACTTTTATATATATCTTTAATTCTTATAAAAAATATAAAAAAAAAATACTTGAATCAACCGACAAGATTCTAATTCAAAACTTAAATGAAAGCATTAGCGAAGAAATGAAGTGAATAACAGGAAACGTGAAAATAAAAAGAACAAACATATTTTAGATAAATGTATCGTCGATTAAACATTGCAAGATTTATAAGAGTGAGTTACAAAGTGTACAATATCACTCTCCAAATAATCATCACGAGTTGTAAATTCAACAGCATCGCCTCTTAAACACCTCTTGGCTAGCTGGGAACTACCATTTGGGATTTTTTTTAAATAGAAGTAACACAGGCAATGAATGCCTACCACTTTTACTGGGTGTTACCTTCTTTAGGAAAAGGATAGTGATAGAGAAGACAGGTGGTGAAGGAAGGAATAGAGAAAAGATTTTCTTTTATAACTCTGCTTTTTGCACGTTTTTAGTAATGCAGTGTTGCACAGCCTCTGGTGTCAATGGAGCGTATTAAATTTTCAAAACTGAGTTTAACAGCCTTTTTATTGGTTATTTTACTTCGCCGATGATTCTGCTACCCAATACCGACGAAGAAGGACGCTCTGATATTACATTAGGATTAGTATCCGCTGAAGCAGGAGTAGTTGAGTGACCAGTATCTATGCCTTCATCACTTGAACTTTCCTACAACAACTGATACAAAGGGACAATAATGCACATCAGAAAAATGCGTGGTGTTGTTATTTTCCTCTGATCCAAAGTTTTTCATACATAAGTACGTAAATGTACGAACACTAATTGTGCCACTGTCGAGCATTCAGTCAAATCCGAAGACAAATCTTCTATCATAGGGACTCAGACTGGAAAATTTTAAGGAAATATATTGAGGAAACTGGATTCTTAACCTGACCCAGTTTTTAAGGTGTTTTTGGTTTCTTTATTAGGAACTCGAGGAGGTCAACAGTGCATCACATCCTTCTTTAGCATTGGGGCTGCTGTAGCTATATGGGCAATATTTGTGGACTCAATCATAAGAGTAAGCACGTTCGTTCTTTTCAGTGTCACTGCTGGAGACATTTTTGCCTGGAAGTAGTAGCATTATATGTATGTATATACCCTCAGGATTTTCAGCGATGAAAATTCTGGCTACGTGCTTGTATGGTAGATATTTGAAAAAGGATAACAACTTCACATATACTATATATCAAAACAACATACGTACAGCACTGTATGAAAATGCTACAACAATAAATACAAGAACAAACAAATGTTTTCTGTCTTAATATAGAATTAGAAAATTATGAGCGTGTTTTGATCCCCATACAATATCTAAGTATGTATAAAACAAAATCAGGAATCAAAATTATTTCTTAAAACAAACCATGTAATAATAATTATAAATACATACATATGAATGTATGTATGTATGTACCAACCAAACCAAATGCTCCGAATTCGTAAAGAATTCGTAACAACTAGTCGACAAAATTTTCCGATTTCGGAATCGACATATTACCGAAATCGTAACGGTTTTTGTATGAAATCGTTGACGCGACTTCACATCGATATACATATAGTTACGAAATGGTAACGGAGTACTGCTTCACCGTTATGTTGCTGCTTTTGTCGAAATAATTTGCATAAACATCCATATTTATTGCATACTTACATTTTTTAATATTTTTTACAATTCTTTTTTATTTATTACATTTTTTTAAAACAAAACTTATAAATCAAAATTTTAATGATTTAAAAAATATACATATGTAAAAAAATTGTTCAGAGAAACAACCGAAATGTCTTAACGAATTCGTTACGAAAAGTTTGAGTTTAGACAAACTACCGAAACTTCTTAACGAATTTGACTCGACAGGTCTGACTTCAGAAAAAATCGAAACATTTGGTTTGGGCGTATGTATGTACATCCATATGTACATATGTATGCACATACATCTGAGCACATTTTACTGTAAAAAAATTTAAATAAATAATTATCAAGTGCACAGTCTAAGTAAAATTTATAATTTGTTCAAAATTAAAAAATAAATCCAAATTAAAAATAAAATTGGATTACATTTTGATTGTCGCAACGTATTCTATTCTATCTTTATTACTTATGTACATACATATGTATGTACTTATGTATGTATATCGTTATCTTAAAAGAAAAACTTGTAACTACCTATGTATATATGGATGTGTGTGTATGTTTAAGTTTCTGCAGTAATGAGGAAAAAGTGCTTAAGTCTATTTATTAGTTCTTAAGGAGAACTCTTTTTAAACTGTAACGACCGATTATAAAAAAAAAAAAAAACTTAATTTAAATTTGTTTTAACGTACAATTCAAAACCAAATTATTTTCTTTTTGAATACGGCAGTAAGTGATATTTTCTTAGACTATTCTGTAAATTGAACAAAGTTGTTCTTTGAAATGAAATGTATTTATTTCAAGTTGTTCTTTTAAGACGATAATATGAACTAATTAAAACCAAGTCAGTTCACTTTTGCAATTGATGGTTCATACTTACGAATACTTACGAATATTATATCCCCTTTTAAATTGTTTCCTTTAAAAATCAAGGTATCTTATGTTAAAATTTGTATTAATTGAATTAATGGATTTTTTATTCCACATATTGTGAATTTTTTCAACCCAAATCTATTCGCCGCTAAATTTAGTAACATTCGCACCTTTTCTTAAATTTTCTAAAATTTCTGATTTTTTTCTTTTAAGTTAAAAACTTGTGCTCTGTTCTATGCATATTTAAGAACTTTTCGCGTTAAATTTTTATTTAATAAATGAATATGGAATTCAAGCTGAATGTGAGCACAAACAATCCTTGTATGTAAGAAATTTTTATTGACATTAAAAAATACAAGAATATGTTGTTCATATTTTAAATATTTTGCTTTAAATAAGTTGTTCATATAATCGCGAGTTCACTGCATAAACGGTCTTCCAGTGTGGACTTCTGAACTTTGAAGCTACATCTGTCAAACTGGCTGCCATTTATTAAATCTGTTTTCCCAAATCACCGTGGACAGACATAGTGTTCAATAACACGTGGCAAGCGATAAAAATGTTTTATCAAAATGGTGTCCGTGCAGGTATTCTGCACGCGAGTTAAAACACTTAAGTATTTTTTGAGTAAAAAAATTATTTATTTCTTGGAATACTAACGTCCAACTTTATTCAATAATATTTTAAAACTTTTTTTTGTAATGTTCACTTAGTGCTATTTATAATCAGGGCAATCGTGAATAAAAGTCCGCGTGAAATTTCTCCCTTTTCCAATTAGAATTTTTTTTTCCAGAGAAAAAATTCACGCAGAATTTTATTCATGATTGCCCTGAATAATATTCTTATAATGCATCATGTGCATAATATGTACATACTGTCTGTCTGTCTATACAATGTTTGCTTAGGACTATCATGATGTTGCCAGGATATTCACAAATATCGTGGTGGCGTCATGTCTTTGTTATTAGCTTGGTAAATTACTGATAAGGAAGAATATTCATGGCATGTGTTTCTTAAGCTTACAGTACACGGCATGTAAAAAGCCACATGCGTATGTGGCGATGGCGTCACGGGAATTTTCAGTATGTTGGTTGCTTTTTTTTAAATTACTAGTAGTGGCTACAGGCCTTAAAATTTTGATAGTATTTTTGCTCCAAAATGCAAGTGTGGCACATGTATCCGAATCGAACACATTTCCTGAGTTAGCATATCTGTAAGCATGTGAATATCTACATGTACATATGTTACTGCTACACGGCATGTAGCAAATGTAGCTTCGTGATGACGTCAAAATTACGTCAGAACCACATGCACATGTGGTTTTTTACATGCCGTGTTCTGTAGACTTTAGGCTGAGTTCACATCTGGCATTTCTTGTGTGCCATGTGCCCAAAAAAGCGTAACCACTAATTATTAGTGAAAAACTGTTTGGTTAAGACATGTATTTATTGATTTAAACTGTTTCCAATCATGTTGGATTCTATAAAATTATCTATTAGTTATGTATGAAACTGTTTAACTTAATAAATACGAGTATGAATCAATCAGTTTGAATTAGTAATTTAGAATTAGTAATTTTTTTACGCATGTGTGGCACATGGCACACAGATGTAAACCCGGCCTTAGGTACTAATTACGTTGTCTGCTCAAGTAATATCGGTTTTTCCAAATAAATGTAAAACGTAATTATCAATTTCTTTATTATCAATTTCTTTATTATATGTGTTAACTCGGGCGACTTGAGGTCGAGGTCACCTCACGTGGAGGACGTTTGAATGCTCGCCACCCAGCGAAGCCGCTGCGGAAATTTTTACGCTGTCATCTTCCATACATAATGGCTTCGATAGGACATTCAAACGAATAAAACATTTCGGTGGTATCGCACACGCACTTTGTTTCATTAAAATTTAAAGATAGGAAGCGCTTACTGAAAGACCGATTATGTTTATGAAGCATAATATGTAGTTGGTCTCTCCACAGCTAAACCGTGAATAACACGGCATCATTGCAGAATAAAGAAAATTTCTTAAATTATTTAATTAAATAAAAATCGTTCATGTACCGATCACAAAGTAAATCGCAATGGACCCAATTGCGTCTCCGAGTGGAGGTGCGGTATAGCACCACCCTTCCTAACCTATCTCAAGGTACGAGGTTTGTTTAAAACGTATCGCGAATTTTGAATTTTCGCGGGTTAAGTAAATTCGAATTTTGATTTTTTTTGTGGCGTTATGTTGGTACTCATGTCTCTAACGAGCCAAAACACGTGCAAGCAAAGCAGCTGTCAACAATTCACTGAACATTCAAAATGGCCGAAATTGTCGGCATAAGTGAGAGACATGAGTACCAACATAACGCCACAAAAAAAATCAAAATTCGAATATATGTACGTAACCCGCGAAAATTCAAAATTCGCGATACGTTTTGAACAAACCTCGTATGTATTTTAGTGTTTTGGTTTTTCTTTATAATCGAAATTATAAAACTTGTGGGGATAGTATGTTTTGATAGAAAACATAATGATAAACCAAAAGTCCGATTTTTTTGTCAGCTACATAGTTTTTCATTTAAGATAACGATATGTGCATAAGTATGTATATATATGCAAGTAAATATGGATGTGTGTACCTTACATATCGAGCTTTTTTTCGATTTTATCTTAAGCGACATGTTATCGAAAATATACTTTTTTATTGAAATTAAAATTTTATGGGCCTACTCATAGTTTAGAATTATCAAAATGCCAAAATTGTTGATAACTTTTACGATACTGGCTGTAAAATTTTATCGTAATGTATTTGAATATTTAAAAAAAAGACCTTTTCCGGAAAACTTTAATTTTTGTCGCTTACGATAAAATCGAAAATAAGGCTCGATATTTTCTCAGAAATGTAGTTTCAATTAGTAACACAAATAATTAGTTTTCTTTCTGACAAATTTCAACAAAATTCAAAAATAAAAACTAGTGTTTTGAGTTCAATGAGTGAGTTGGAAATGTTGCAAAGAAAGCAGCGGGTGAATTTAAAATGAAATAGAAAAAATTCGACCCTAGAGTCTGGAGCTAGTTGTCGTGAGAAGAAATTATGTTATCGTTATCCCTTTTAGTATTTTTTTCTATTTAATTTAAAAAATAATAATTTTCGTTCTCTGGATTGATATAAATTTTTTAATGTAAATCATAGAGTATTTATTTACCAGAGTGTTGTTGAATATTTTAGTTTTTCTGATTATATGAATAAGATACATACATACATACATACATATGCATACATATATTTAATTAAAGTTGTGGTATTGATAATTTCTAAAATGTAAATATTAGTTAAGTAACGAAAAATAATAAATAAATAAATAATAACAATTAAAACAAATGAATCGAAAAACAAAAAAGGCTCATTATTCTTCAATTACTTTTTTAGCAAAGATTTGCATTTAGAGCCTTTGCTTTAATAGAGTCATAACCCAAAAAAACATATTTTGCAGAAAATTAGTTTTCAGTTTTGAATTTACTAACAACTTGATGGAGAAAAGCATATTGACGTAAACTTTGAACTTTAGTTCGAACAATAAAAAAAAATACAAACGGCAACACTTTGGAACCCAATAACACGGATTTTTAAAATCGATCTAAAAATAACGGAGTTATAAAGTAACACACATAAAAAAATAATACGAATTGAGAACATCCTCCTTTTTTAAAGTCAGTTCTTGGTCCAGACTTGCAATTTTTGTTGCAGCAATTCTTGAATATGTGGGAGAGTGTTGAAATACCAATACAGTAATTTCCGCCTAGTTGATTTTCTAAAAACGCGCGGGTTTTGCTGCAATTAAACGGAAAAATCATTTACCCGATACTCTGTTAATTGATCCATTAACGCAAAAGAAACCCCGTTTAATTGAGCATTGAGATCAATAATCCGGAACATGTTACAACAATCTGCAATGATTATGTACATACATACATATGTACTCGTATGTACATATGTACTCGTACACATGTGAATATGCAATGTAAAAAGTATTAGATTTTAAGACTTGGCACTTCTTTTTATGTAGTTTTACCAACAACTATTTGTGAAAATTTTCAAGTATCAATTAACCGGCAATTTTGTTTAGGATTTCGGAAAAGGGATTTTATTTAAGACTCAATTAAACGGAACTCATTTAAACGGGTATTTTTGCATGGAACATTTTCATTCAATGTTTCTTAAGGTGGGATCACACGATCCCAAATCAAATACGTTGCAATCACATGATTGTCCCATTTTATAAAAATTTTATTGTCGCAGATTGGTGAAGAATGAATTTGTGGTAATAATTGCTGAAGCTCAGCCACGCGATTGTTCTAACTTGCGGCAACAGAAACAAACAGCTAGTTTGTTGGTTTTTAGTCTGTTTTGTTTTACTTGCAAATGGTTTTTTTTAAATAATTTTTTTTCTGTTTTGTTTTGTACGTCAAAATGGTTTATTCGTTCAAAAGAAATGAAATTGCATCTGCTTTTTATATTTTGTGCTCAGGAAATATACAAAGCAGACGCAATTTTCGTTCTTTTAAACGAATAAAAACTAAATATGTACATGGGGTTTTCAGTCGTAAAGCAACTCTGGGTGAGTGAACATCAAGCGTCGTTGGCAATTATATCTTAAGTGCAACCAGGCCACTGTTGTTTATTGGCCTTCGAGAGTTTTACGTCTCGCTCGCACTGGTTGACTGATCTGCCACGGATAACCGTATATTCTTACGGTTCCTCTGTGGAATTTCTTTAACAACCACGTTGCTACTTCCTATGTGAAGGCATAGGTCGTGTACAGTCAGTAACAAAACCTTTTAAAAATACTGTTAATAACATCGTGGGCATATGGTCTAGTTACTCCGCCCATATTTGTGCAACCATATTGTGCAAATTTACTTTGTATAATATGTATAAATAAATAAATAAATAAATGTACATGGGTTAAGATTGGCTCACAGTTTTATGTTAACGTTTCAAATAAGTTATAATAACATATAAAGTAAGTTTAAGTTTACGGTACTTATGACGACACTTGGAACACACGAAAAAATAAATTAATTTAAGAAATTGTCGCGTACTTTGATTGACGCTCGAGAACACATAAATATTAATGCATTTTTAACATTTAATTTAATCACAATTGGTGCATTGCGGCAATTAATCGTGAAAATCAATTAAGCGGAAACTACTGTATAAAAAGTTGCTGCAACAAAAATTGCAAGTCTGCCTCTACTTTTGTATTGATAGTTGATAATGTAAAGAATGTATGTATGTAACACCAGAACAGTAATCAAAAAAAAGTATGTTACACCTTTGCGCTGATGCCGTTATTTATTCACCCACGAATTGCATATGTTCTATTTGACGTTTACTGGTACGTCCAAATAAATCTGTGGTTTTCATTAATAACAGCAAATGTCAAAAAATTAAATTTTTTCAGTAGAGCCAAAAAAACTTCTTTGTAAAACTTATGTATATAAAAAAAGCTAGAAGTAGTGTTGTTGTTTCAGGGGAAAAAATTAAGTACATGCGTCAATATTTAAAAAAAATTTCTGAACTTTCTAAAAACCATTTAATAAATAACAATTTGATATCATAAACTCTAACGGCCTGGTTTACGTGGCTGCCCACTACACGCAGGCATTCAAGTAGAATCTAGAAGATTCCGTTTTGAAAATACTCTAACGGTCTAATTCATAAAAAATATTTTAGGTTTATCACAGGTTTATTTGACAAATTTCCCATAGAAATATGTCAAATAAGCGCTTAATAAACCTGAAATATTTTTTATGAATAAGGCAGTAAATATTTCATCATATATTTCATAACATACTCGTAGATTTTTATCCATGAAAACCACAGGAGGCTTATTCTGAATTGCGATGCGAAAATCAATGCAATGCGAAAATACATAAATGCGAACAATTGCTATTCTGTATTGCGATATTCGCAAAGTTCTTTTTTAATCGCATTTCAAATGGTGGCAAGTCGGTATTCTACATTACGAAAACAAATGTCAAACAAATGTCAAATTCGCAAAATTTATTCGACAACAAAATACCATTCGCAAAGTACAAACATGTAAGTGAAAGATAATATTTTATTTATTTATTCATTATATATTTATTATTTAATTCAGGGAAGCAAGCAATAAGACCACCAAACCGCGTCAATTTGAAATAATGATAGAATTTATGAATAAGCACAGCCAATTGGCAAAAGGCCATTTGAAAACACCAAATGCACGTCAGTCGGCAAATATTTTGTGGCAAACGTTAACTGAAGAACTAAATATCAATGGACCACCTATTAGAGAAAAAAGTATGAAATATATAAACCAGTTCAAAAATATTTGACTTCAACTTTAATTTTAATAGGTTTGGGCCGATTTTAAAGTACACACCAAACAGAAGCTTAGACGAAATAAAACCGACATTGGCGGCACTGGCGGTGGCCCATCAAGATGTAATCCACTGTCTCCTTTAGAGGAGGTGTTGGTAGCCACCTTGACCAAGAAATTTTAACGCAGCCGCTAATTTGATAATTGGCGGAATTGCACTTGATTTCGTAGTATTGCATTCCGAGCTAATATTATTTAAGACATATACAAATGCTTCTTTATTTAATCTAAAATTTTTTATAAAGCTGAAAAAATAAATATTCTGCATAAGTAAACGTTTGTTTTTCGCAAGCATCAAAATAAATTACATTTTTCCATTCAAGCTTAGAATATCGGATTTGCTTCTAAGCAATCTTCTCTGTATCCTTTCATTTTGCTCATGCCCTTCTTCGTCGTCGAACCACAGTACTACAGAATCCAGTTTTATTTTTTTTTTTCTTACAGAATTTCCTAAATAAATTTTATAAACAATTTTCGCAGCCAAACACAAACTATTTATTTATTTTTAATTTGACGTTTGTTGACACTGACGTTTATTTGAGCAGCGTTTCCGCGATTTGAAATAAATTGCGAATGCGATTGCGAAAGTCTACCAGAATACCAATTTTCTTTCGCATCGCATTTAATTTGCGCATCGAATTGATTTTCGCATCGCAATTCAGAATAAGCCTCCAGAAATATTTTTTCTTTTCATTAAATCAACATGTTATAACAAGTATAACGACTACCTGCATAATTAGATGATTGTTTACGCCGTCCGAACTGAAAAACAATTACATGCCTATTTGGTGAAATTCTGCATAACATTTCAAAATATGTATCAAAACTTATCCATTCGTACCGCACAGTACACACAAAAACCAAGAAGGAAATTACTCTGACTTTTTCGCGGCCGTTCAAATGTTTCTCCTGCAAATTCCTCCTCATTAATCGCTATTATATTTTTAACATTCACTCTAGTTTATTATGTTTATATTGTTAAACGTCCTTAAAATACCTGAAATTTTGTACCGAAAAATTCAAACATTTTAAGTAAAGATTTTTTTTCATATATATCACCACCTGCCAGCTGCTTGGTGATGCTAAAAATGTTGACTTTGTGCTTACTGCACATATGTACATATGTATGTACATACTAAAGGGCTGCGTAAGACGTTCTAAAAGTTTTGTATTCTATTTCACACTACTTCCAAGCACAGTGTTCTAGTGTAATCATACATAATAAAACAAAACTAACAAAATATGACTCTCACTAAAATAAAGCAAGCATCATTTGAAAAGTTTTTCTCTACAGTTTTGTTAGTGCTTATGTTTTCAAAACAAAGAGCGAGAATGAAACAAAACAACAGTAAATCACAGCAGAAACATCGAGTGCAATAGAACACGATCATCGTAAACATGCAAACTGTGTAGGTATGTATACTAATATTGTATATGTACATACATAAATTGAAAATAAAAATTAACAAATTTTTATATATAAATGTACATACATAAGTATGTATGACATTATTTCATTGTAAATAAAATCTCTCTTCAGCTTTCATATTCCTAACGAAATGCAAATGTTTCTTTTATATGGAAAATTGTGTTTGCTATCATAACATTCAAGCATGTTTTGAATGTTCTATGTGAATTTTGATGTTCTATTTATTTTTTGCTTTGAAAGGCTTTGTTTTACGTCAACATTGTTCTATTGCAGTTTTGTTCTGTACTTCAGTATTCTTATCGTAAAGCAAAACACATCTCTTTTGGAAGTATTTGTTTTACAATAATAAAAATTACAATAATTAAAATTAATGAGATTGCTTGTAAGAAATTTTTTTAAGGCTTGTGCCGCACTCTAGTACATACAGTAGAGCGCAAAACTAAGACACGCCACCATATAATTAAAGTTTCTTCAATTTTTCTTTTTATTTCAAAATCTAAGCAACAAAAAACGACTAAACACACAAGGCCAAAGCATAATCAATAAATTAACTCGAAAAATTATGAATGTAGAATAATAAAAAAAATCTTAGCGAAACATAGTAAGCTCGAGCCGCAAAAATAAGGACACACCTTATATATTATGGGGATTTATTTTAACAAATAACAAAATATATTTTATTTGATTGTGTAAAGAACTTATTTAGTCACTCGCAATATTTTTTGTCGTTTGCGACCTAATTTTACTCCCATATATACAAGAAAATCGGTTTTACTTAAGATTTGCTTCCGATTAGGCGCATTCCAGTTTTTTGTTTGATAAACAAGCTCAAATGCTCGATTTGAGTGAAATCTGGACCTTGAGGAGTTCTTACTTGCTATATATATGTGCTGTGGACTTTGAGACAATGTCCTGTGGAAACTAGTAATCGCTAAGTAAACAGGCTTTTGACGTGAACTCCTACAGATTGTTCTTTAATTTATGTAAATAGACACATTGGTCTAAAGTATTTTCAATAAGTACAAGCTTTCCAGAAGTTGTATTATTTTTTATTATTCTACATTTATGAAATTAAGCTCATAATTTTTCTAGTTAATTTATTGATTATGCTTTGGCCTTGTGTGTTTAGTCGTTTTTTGTTGCTTAATTTTTGAAATAAAAAGAAAAATTTAAGAAACTTTAATTATATGCTGGTGAGTACAAGTTTTGCGGTCTACTGTACATGCATGCAAATGCGTAATGTTTTGTTTAATGTTTAAAAAATCTTTTCATTTTCAGATTTACTCTTTTATAAAGTCGACAGTGGGGACGAAGCAAATGAAATGAATCACATTAATGAAATATTTGATACTCAGAATAGTAATACTGTAACTACAAAAGCATCCAGTGAGTTAAAAAAATGTAAAAACAGAAATCAAGACGCAAATGTCACAAACGTAACGGAAGTGCGAAATTCGACATGTCGAAATGTTAAACAAAATAATCAACATCAGCAACAACAATTGCAATATTTAACGAATGATGCAATTGACAACTGTTTTGCTAACGATGGTGCATCAACTATTGTCAACATCGACCTGTTCGATGATCAGTTGAGTACAAGCAGCAACAGCAATACAAGTCGTTTCTCAAGTGAGGATGCACCTTTATCCACAACCACGCCACCGATTAGTTTAAATGGTGTTATTGATAGAAATCTAATGCATTTTCCACCACATACAACAGCTTCGCTTGATACCAAGCGTATACACTACGGCCGCAACAGCATGTCGGGAGATATTCCAAGTTCGGGAAAAAATTGTGACACTTCAGCTGATTCCACTAGTTATGCTAAATGCGATGATGACAATATTAGCAATGTAAGCGGTGGATCGTTGTGAGAATTACTGAAAAATCCTTCACTTGCAAGGACAACAATTATGAGTAGAAATTTTTACTTTAATCGCCTATATAAAAATATATTCAACAATAATCACGGTAATAGCAATACAAATTAAAATTATAATGATTTCTGCCACGTTCAAACGTCACTTATTAAGCTTATGCATAATTCCATTTAACGTTCTGTTCTGTTCAAAAGTCGAAAAATCGAAACGTCTTCACGATTATTTTCTTTTCATCTGGCCATGTTTAAAATATGAAACAATCTTAAAAACTTAAAACTAGCATTGAAAACAACTGAAACAACTCTTAAATTACTTTAAGGGTCTGTCCCACGATGTCGACAGAAAACGTTCGATCGACAACTTGCATTGAAAACCACAATAACATAAGAAAATTTATTTATCGAACGTTTTCAGTTGACATCGTGGGACAGGCCGTAATAATTGAAATTTGGTTTGTGATTATTGTTCCAAAGAACTATTATTCAATTTCTGTTAAAAAAATATTTATAAGGGAAAATTTTTATGCAAATTTCGATAGAGAATATCATGAAAAACAGCAACAGCAGGTGAAAATAATTACATAATTATAGAGTACACCCTTTTAGGAACTCCTTTATGACTATTGCTTTTCTAGACTAAAAAAATTCATTAATTAGCTTTTAAATAATTTATTAAATTTTTTACAGCAAAAACATAAGCCATATGAATTAAATGACTAGATCTTTTATGCGTGCAATAACATCATAAGGAACATCAATTAAAAAAATTCATATCTCGCGGGGTGTTCATGACTTATTCATCGTTCCTTCACAGAACGTTTTTGTATACCGACCGTTATGTGTGATTAAAAAAAATTATGACTTT
Source organism: Nowickia ferox (assembly GCA_936439885.1). Classification (NCBI taxonomy): domain Eukaryota; kingdom Metazoa; phylum Arthropoda; class Insecta; order Diptera; family Tachinidae; genus Nowickia; species Nowickia ferox. The sequence continues at coordinate 116,408,788 of OW387025.1, forward strand.
CATACATTCAATTATCGTCTCAATCAGAAAGTAATTGTTTTGAGGGTATTTTGGGATGGTTATAATCGGGGAAACCACAAATATGGTCTAAAAAATGTGTATTACATTTCTATATCAGAATAAAAATGTTTTCAACTGAATTTTGGATAAATATTCTCTTAGATTATCAAATAAAAATCGTTACCGGTCACATCTAAATTGTAAACTTTTATACATTAAAATTTTTCTTTCAACTTTTACTGATGTAATCGGGGTAACGTCCGCTACAAATAGCAAAACCAAATTTTTATTGAAATTAACGTCCAATATTTTTATTGAATTGTTAAAAGTTTACTAACTATGTAGTGAGGGATTTTATTCAAAGCAACTGTGTTAATTAAAAACTTATACGAGTATAGCGCTATATTCATAGAACATTGGAAATGAGGTGAGGGGAAAAATAAAAAGTATGACCAACATATTTGACTAAGCATATTAAAATAAAAAAAATCTACATATCAAAATATACCCTACATGCTTCAAGTATGCTCTAAAAATAATAAAAAAATGCTAAAAATAGGCTTGTAAGACTGATATATGCAAAAACATGATTATAAGCGTAAAATATTCAAAAATATGCACTAACAAATCGATGCCAAAATTCATGAAAAGCTTTGAAACAGATAAATATTTTATATCCGCATTAAATACGTCGCGCAAAAAACATGCAATTGCATATTTGCGGTTTCCCTGGGTATAACCAATAGAAAAAAATACATAAAACCAGTTTTTTAATTCGGGTGGTTTATCTATCATATTTTAGAATAAACCCTTCAAATGCGGTTTGGTATCATTTCCAGTATTTTTCATTTTTTTAAACTCCCTGCGTAACATGTATATTTTTTGTATCTGACGACTGTCAAAAACTTCTTTTTGTTTTGCTTATGGTACAATTATTGTTGTGCTTTTGACGTTCTTTGGTTCTTCACATAGCTATGGTTGTTGTATTGTTGCTGTGCAAAAAATCCTAATGAGTTACCTCTTGTATATTTGCAACTTAGATTATTTTGTAATTTTTAAAAATTCGATTACACTCTAAAAACCTAAAGTTGTTTGAAATAAGTCTTTAAATTTTTTTTTTCAAATATGAGATAATATTTAAGGGGTTCACCACATCGGTTAGGAAATAGTAAGGTAGCATTTCTTACCCGACTGTACGACGCCTATGTATGTATGTACATACATATGTGTGTTCCTTTGCGGCATTATATGAACCGATTTTGATGATTCTTACATCAATCGATTTCTTTTAATCCTGGGAGTGTCACTAAAGATATGACAGTAGTAAAAATTCAATATGGCGACCAACAGACGCCATTTTCTAAATACGAAGAAATTAAAAAGTACATATTTAAATATATCAAAATGGGTGTAATTCGACAGGTATTTTAAAATCATTTTTAGATTTCTCTTATGATTTTTAATTTCGAATGGTCAACAATTAACAATTGTCATGGTACAATATAATACACCACTTATAGATACATTTATTGTTATATTTGGGCATTCAGAATCGGCAAAGACGAAATTATTTTTTTGTTTCGGCAATCCACTAGCCAACGGCATATTTATGTACGTACATTATATGTACGTGTATTATATGTATGTATATTTCTTTGTGTTTTGTTTTTCAGACCCGACAGACTTAGTTGTCAAATGGGTGATGCTGATATGACTTTTAGTCCAGCGGTAAATATTATTAGTATCGGCATAAAAAAATAAAATAAATTTGTACATAGTAGGAGTATATACGAAATTGTTCCTTTACGGGGTAAACAGGGCAGTAAGAATTCAGCTTCGAACTTTAAACTAATATAAAATCAATTAATTTAATTTCTGATTACTTTGGTGGTTGTAAGCCCATCATGAAGGAATGTCAAAGACTTTGCATAACAAAAGTTTTTGCTTTTTTTCAAGTTTTCTGCTGGTGGAGCGAAGCGGTTTTATATAAACAAGGACTGAACACAAAGTAATTAGAGAGAACTTTAAGTAAAGTTTGTCGATTGCGATTGAGTCTTTGAACAGGCTGCGTGCTCACTGGTATTTAGTTTAATTTAAAAAAAAATGTTAGCCCAATTCACCAACATCGCGATGCATCGTAGCATGTGCATAATGGAATAGTATAACGTATGGGCAAAAAAATGCGGAAATAGGCAATATATAAAAAAAATGTTTTAGCGATTCATTTTTATATTAAGTTTTATTTATTTAATACATACTAGGCAATTTACAAAAAAATATTGGCTCCATAGCAATTTGCCTTCCGAACTTTTTTTATTACTTCAGCCATTGACCTCTAAATTCCCTCTGTGTCAATGCTTTTTAGCTCTTTTTTTATTTTTTGGATGAGGCAATCTACATTTTTTGCACGGTATCCGCTTTTGTAAACATTTCGTTTCAAATTTGCCCAAAAGGTTTCTATGGGTCTTAGCTGAGGAACATTTGGTGGGTTACTTTCCTTCGGTACAAAATTGATTTTTCAGTTATTCAAATTGTCTATTGTTACCTTGGCGTAGTGAGATGACGCTAAGTCTGACCAAAAAACTATTTTATCATTTTGATGATATTTTTGGATAAATTTTTCAAGTTTTGGAATGCATTTTTCATTATAAACATTTGCATTTACTGCCAATCCACCCTTGAAAAAAACTGGTTCACTGATGCCACACTCGCTAATCGCCAACCACAACAAAACCTTTCCAGGGAACTTTGTTTTACATATATATTTTGAGATTTTGGATGCTTCGTGTTCGGCAGACTCAAAATAATATTTTTCTTGCCACTCGTTACCTTCTACTGTAAAATGTGATTCATCATCCATTACACATTTGTACCCCGAGTTTGAACTTTAGAGTCGGCACTTCCAACCCGAACCTGGCTTTCTTTCTACACTTTTATTATTTTCTATCATGCCTATTGTTTTGTAGATAAATGTCTTTTTAAATCCCATGTCTTTAAAATGGTTGACAATATCAATCTTTTTTTTGGTGGGATTTTCATTAAAAAATTTACATATCAGTTTACGTCGGTCTAATTCGTTTAGCGACATTAGTTGTAGTCTTAAATATTTGATTTAACATGCACATGTTTCTTATTTAGTATAATGAATATGATTATACAGTTATATTTTATGAAAAAAAAATTCTTTGTAAACTAAAAGTAGTTTTTGTAATACTGCGTTGTAAAATTTCCGTATTTTTTTGCCCATACGTTATTAAATACTCACTACTTAGCAATTATTAGTGGTGAGTATCAATATACTATATGTATCATTTTACAAGAATAGCCCAATTCTAATACTAAGAAATATGTATTTGAATGTGAAAGTCTTGGATAGATGTATTACTTATGTGATTTACGTATATGTACTTGTGAAAAAATATTAATTGTACTGATTTTTTCATGGTAAAGCGATTTACATAAACTTCATTCCAAACTTATGTTCAAAGTATTTTTTGTTGTCTGGCACTTTGAAAATTTAATATAAATAAAATATAGAAAAACATAAAAATATAGTAAAAAAATACATTATGTCGCACTTAATCAGCAAGAGGGAATTAACTCAAAATTTTTAAAATTTCACTTTTTGCAAGAAATTAACTAAAAACTAACAACATCAATATCTATCTACTGTAAAAATTTCAACATATTCCGATTACTCTGTCATCTCGAAAACCACATTTGAGACCATTTTTGTGATAGTGAAGTGACTACCTTTATATCACCAAAAAGGTATTATTTTGAGTTAATACAAAAGTGGGCAAAGAAATGTATCGTATACATATTTTCATAAAAAGGTATTATTTTGATTTGAGCCTTTATTCAAGTTAAAAATAATCAAATTGTTTTATTTAAAATTTGGTTGTATTTTGAGTTGATACTGTTTTGTTGATAAAATTTGTTTTACTTTATGATTTTAATTCGAAATGTGACTGTTTTTATGATAAAATTGCTCACATTTTTTGAGTTGTGACTCTTTTAAATATACATAGATATTTTTCCCCAATAATGTAAATATATTTTCAAATGGATTTTCAAACTCTCTTAAAATGTAACCACAAGCAGTTTTCGTCTCTGCTGAAAAAATTTAAAATTTTGAGTTATATCCTCTATTGATTAAGTGCAATGTATGTATGTGAGAAATAAGTATCATAAGGATTATAATTAATTAGCTATACATACCTACATAATAATATTTTTGTACTGGCTTCTGTAACAAAAATTTCTTTTAAAATAATACTAGTCAAGTAAGAAAAAAGGTGAATTTTGAATATGCTGAGTTTTTTACTTTTAATTTTTTATGGCCTTATGTTAAAATGGGAAAATTTAATGTTTTGTATTTAAAGCTGATGTTTTTCTAAAAATAAAAATATACTTATTTGCAAACAAAACTATTTATTAATACTGAACCCACCCACTGTTTTTACCGGTATAAATGTACATACTACATATTATGTATGTATGTACATATATTATGCCGTGTACACATTATGGCATTTATGACATTGCAACAGTCTGTACTACTAGTAGCATCGCTTGTCATTTCCGATAGTTTTCGTTGTGTGGCATTAGCTTCCAAACAAAATACATAATGTGAACGGTATTACACACATTTTGAAAATGACAACAAAATAAATGCCAAATGTGTACTCAGCATTAGTCGTCTGCATGAATCTACTTCCCTCTCGAATTGCAGTACGGCACCACTAGTAAAAGCATACAGCAGCGATGCCGATTTAGCGCAATTTGAATGAAGTCAATAACAATTAATCTTATTGGGAATGTCAACGTCGACGTCGACATCACATATTAGTCGCCATCACATCGATATGTCTCGGCTCTCAATTAAATTTTACATTGGCATTTCCTATGAGAATTGTGTTGACGCTGTCGTGTTATCGATAATGTAAAGGAAATAAATATCATCCCTAAAAATTTTGACGTTTGATTGATATATTTGATTGTTGAAACTTAAATAAATTTTTTTCAAATTGTGCATAAATGTTTTTAATGTGGATTTCAAGTAAAAATTTAAGTGATTAAGGCAATAAAAGAAATGATTAGACTTAAAGATACGACATTTATAAGTTGACAGATACAAAGTTAAAAAAATTCACAAAATTTGTGATTAGCTTAGAACGGAGCAAGGCACATTTACTACAGGTACACGCATTAGAGAAAACACTGTGGCAACTCTGTGCTTCTCACATAGTTTTACAAAGTAATTGTCAAAAAATTGTATGCATCAAACAAGGCACAAAAGTATTTGTCAAATGAATTCTTCGTTATAAACGTGTAAACAAAAAATCAGCGGATGAGCAATTTGCCTGATGCATGTACCTGTTTGATATGCCTTGGAACGGAGATTGTTATTTTACTTAATTACAGATTTGTGGACTATTTTTGCTTAAACAAAATGGAGGAATATAGTAAGGTCAACATTTATTTGATATGACACAAGAAAACGCTGCATTTAAATTTTATGAGAAAACTGACTTATGGCTGTGAATGGGACATATCCAAATTTAGGAATAACAAAGTCCTTATTATAACGGGAAACGAGTTTTTAGTCTTATTGTAATGATATTAAGAGAAAGTTAAAATTTTTTTCTTTATGATATACATACATATTAGGGGATTCATTTATTCGCGATCTTGATTTAATCGGTTAATCGCTCGATTAATTCATCGAGTGCATAAATTACACACCCCACGAAATACAACTTTTTGTTTCCTCTTCAAAAATTCATACAATTTTTTCATATATCTAAGTACATTAAAACAAACTACATCATTGGTTTTTTTATCACGTCACATTTTTTTTTATGAGCCTACCTAATATTTTCACGAGGTATGCCAGTATAATTCACCATAACTGGAAGGCAGTATATCCGGCATCGTGTAACTTACAAAATTTGCTTCAAATTATCTAAATATCGTAAGCTAAAAAATCAATGGTTTCTTAGTTAATCGTAAAATAAAACTGAAATTAATTTTTTTTTTGTAAAAATTTAACAATTTGTTTCTTAAAAGCTCATAAAAAATTCTAAACTGCAAAATGGTGAACTTTTGGTCATTGTCTGTAAAGGCAAATGTGTTAAGAATAGAATACGCTAAACATTATGAAAATCTGGTAAAAATTGTGGACTTAATTAGTAATTGAGTGAAAACAAACTGATTAAGAAACGATAAGTTTGTTCATAACGAGAAAAAAGCAAAACCTGTGTTATTACCTAAAGTGATGTTTCGTGAGTTTGGGTGTTTTCACTAAATTACTAGTATGCGCATTCATTCCTTATTTAAATTTTTTGTTGGTTGTTATTTGAATTTATTTTTCATTTTAAATATTTTTTAAACGACTGAGGCCGATTCAAACGTGTATTTATTGATTTAAAAAGTTTCCAATCATGTTGAATATTACAAAATTGTCTATTAGTTATGTATGAAAATGGTTAACTTAATAAATACGCATCTGAATCAAACAGTTTTTCATTAGTTAGTCCTAATTTACACTATGCAAGTGTTATTGCTAAGCTGATTAGTTTGTTAGGAAAGAGGGACGAGGGGAAAAGAAACGTTACTGTTCCCCTCGTCTCTCTCTCCGTCAAACTAATCAGCTTAGCAATAAGACTTGCATAGTGTAAATATGGACTTACGCTTTTTTGGGCACATGACACACAGATGTAAGCTCGGCCTAACCGTGAAAATTAAAAAATTCTTACTGCATCGTTGCTCGGGTTTGCACAGCGATTATGATCGTAATCGAAATCGCGACTAATCGCATCGTAATCGTAATCGAACAAATTAAACTCATAAACATTTAACTCATAAAAAATTTCATAGGCGCTTTAACAAATCATCAGTAGACTTCAACCATACTTTTGAAAATTTTAAAATCTCTTATCTTATGCGCATACTTTAAAAATCATCTGAGAATTTGCATAAGCTTTTTGGAAATTCCAATAGAATAAGCGAGTAGATTCAGAAACTTATACAAAACACAAGAACAATTTATAACCCTATCACGGTTTTCAACTTTTCAAATAGTTTGGTTGGGATTAATAAATTTGCATTGCCATTCTCCACTAAATTAACAGTTGACTCAAGGCGAATTCACATCTGGTAATCTTAATTCACCAGCTGACATAATTTCTCTGCTGTCAATTTCAAAACGCTAGGAAATATTCTGACAGCAGAAAATTTTACACTAACAAATATAAGAGGCGAATACGCAGAGCTGCAAATTAAGACCACCTGGTATCTATTCGCCTTCAGTTGACTCTTCAGTTGTGTTTTGGTGTTGTCATTTACAACTATGCGTAAGTTTGGTTGGAAAAACGTTAGTATACTGTATACACAGGTGCTTTTTAGTAGTTGGGTCTATGGTTGGTTGTTTTTAGTTACATAAATCGTAACTAGAAGTATTTGTCATGCTTAATAACAAAATTTTCTTAACAGTTTCAGAATCGGCGGTATACCGGACACATACAAAGATTTCTTTAAATATAAGTGATGCAACAAATAACAAAACGATTCTTTGTTCTGCCGGAAATTACTAAAAAAAACCTTCCAATATTATTTTTTAAAGAATTCGTTCCCTATTTTCATTATTCCTTACCTTGCATTGGGTAGTTCAAGAGGGTTGGAATCATCACGAATCTTTCTTTTGATACGTAGCACATTTATAATTTCGACTTCGTTTTCATCGTCATAAAATAAATTTACACATATTTGTACCCATTTGGTATGATTTCTTTGAACTAAAACACTCAAAACCATATTATTTCTAAAAGTTTGTGTTTTTTTAAATCACACAAATTAATTGTTTTCTGTCAAACTTGATATTTTAAGTTCAATTAAAACACAGTTGGGGTTCATAATACTAAAACAGTTTGGTCGTGTGTAAGTTTGGTCTACTCTTAGACGACGAAACTGAATTTAGTTAAAAACCGTGATAGGGGCATTAATTATATTCTCCCAATTTTATTTATGTAGTATATTTTCTTGATTAATCGCAATTAACCGATCGTAATCGTGATTATAAAAATTTGTGATTATTTGCAAACCCTAGTCGTTGCGAAATATGTTCTTAAAAAACAATATGAAGCAAACGTCAATTGTTATCGAAATTCGACGACATTGTCAACCCCAATGCTACTATTGCGCCGTCGACTCTATTTGTGGTGACGTTGTTGACATTCGCAATTAGGGTGAATATTTCAGTTCGATAATTTATAAACTTAACTATTTTCTGGTAGCCAAAACATTTTGAACAAATTTATAAATTAGTTTATGATTCAGCTCTCGAAAACGAAAATCCCCTGACTGTGCCAACTAGATGATTTTCCGTTTAACATTTGTTAATGCACTAATAATCCCAAATTATTATTTTACTTATTAACGGCCTGGCCCACGATGTCGACAAGAAAGTTTCTTTCGCTTACTTACATTGAAAACAAAAACAAATTCTCTTGTTTTGTTTTTGTTTTCAATATAAATAAGCGAAAGAAACTTTCTTGTCGAGATCGTAGGCCAGACCGTAAGTAAACTATGAAAATACATACGTTGAAATTGGTTATTGGGGGGGTTAGCTGGATCCTATGCGCATTTCGCTGTTGCTAATGCAGATCATCAGGGAACCTTTACCCAAAAATTTTTCCATTGAAATATTAGTAAAAAGAATATTAGATGTGTATGTGGGTGGTTTGAATTAAAAATGCATTTTAATACTGTCACTGGCAAATATTTTGAAATTTCACAACTAAAAATATATTTTCTTATAATGAACACATCAAAGAAGGCACATCATCGACGTTGTATATGAAACGGAAAGAATTAGTCGCACAAAAGGATATTAGAAGCGTATTAAAAACTAAGTTTTGCAGTTTTAATTTTTAATGAGTTTTTAAAAGAGGAAAATATGTTGAACAAATATGAAACCGTTGATAATAAAGTAAAAGAATTATTCATATGGAAAGAGTTTGAAGGTAATTTTATCCCGCATATTTTGGTGGTACGCTTCGCGTTAGGGCATAATATTTTCGAGTTAGGGTGAAATATTTTGATACACCTAGCGGAAATAAGAGAAAAACTGTGGGCACAGTACTTCTCAGCTCATCAAACTCCTCCGATTACAGTTTTTTTTTCTAGGAGTGTCACAGTCAGTCGGTGGAATTAATGAAAATACTTACATATCGTAAGCTTCAACGGAAGAGCATCTTTTTAGTATTGCGGGAGAAAGAAAAAGCTTTATAAAATTGTTCATGTATCATTGCTGAAAGAATACGACTTCACACACACAACTATGTAATTGATGCATTTATTTGATCGTCCCCAGGACACTTAAGAGTTACTTACTTATGTACATATACTCGTATAGTCCTTTATTTGATGGAAATCGATCGATTTCAAATCGCATGATTTCAATATAACAAATTCCACTGAAAGATGATTTATTGATGCTTTCTTATTATTTTCGAGGCTTAAATATTTTATTGGAACTTAAACTTGATTTCAATGTATCGTGCGATATAAATACATAACACCTACTTATTTGGATATTATTAGTTTTGTCATCGATTTCCATCACATACCGAAGTACTCGTATATGTGTATGTATGTACGCATGTACAGGTACTTTCAGTACTTCCAATGTTGGAATGGGTTAATTACTATCGATAGTGCAAAAAATTTTTAAAGATAAACATCGGTATTCACTAAAGCGAAGTTATCGATAGTGCTATCGATATTTTGTCACACGTTATGGTTTTATTCACTACGATTTGAATCACTTGCTTCTCTCTCTGAATCATGATTGGGAAACATACAGTTTACACGTACTCGTATATCTGCATATTTCAATTTGACCCTTTTTATGAGTTATTTAATTTTTTTACCTACTACGTAATATTATTTTGCCCTGAATGACTTCATATTACAAATTTTAAATATATAAAAAAATAATTATACCACTTGCTGTTTTCGAAGTTAACCTTTCTGTGCTATGTTTTTAATAATTTTAGTTTTATTTTATTGAAATTGTATGGTGGATTGTTATTAGTTGACTATGTAATAACCCCCCGGGAATTATTATGTAATCCGATTCGAACGGAAATGCTTTCGAATTGTAATGTTAATAACATACACATTCGAACAGTTTTCTTTTCGAATCAATTACATAATAAACCCCCTGTTACTCGTAGTTCAAATATCGTCCCTACCATGTCAAACTATTCAAATTTGTACTTTTCATAAAGTTGGCGTATTCCTAAAAATGATAGGCTTAAAATATTTATTATTGAGCTATCTATCGTCTATGAGAACTTCAGCATTTTGAAACGAGGCATATTCAAGAAATTAGGGTACCAAGGTAACCAATCCAAAAAACGAATTTTGCATATTGGATAGTTTGACGATATGTACATTTGCGACACAAATTAGAGATGAAAGTAATTTTGCGTGCTTCGCTGGGAAATTAAAAATTAATCTTCTTGCTTCGTTCTCAAAATTGTGTGTGCGCACGAAATCAAACTGAATAGCAAAAAATCATTTTTTTATATTCAAATAAATACATATATACATATGTATGTATGTACATATTTTTGTTTACATTCAGAACTTAAAGCTAAAGAGACTCATACACTGCCAACAAATTTTCTGGTGTTGCGTGTTTACAAGTCAAAATATTAAATTATTTCTTTATTGGAAATTAATGCATACTCGTACATATCTTACACCTAAACCCGACGACGCACGAAATCTGATTTTTTGTCACGAACACTTCGTCTTGAGTCGTGTGTGTTCGTGTCACGAAAAAAACACAACACGCTCCCATCTCTAGTGGCGAATCAACTTATTTCGCTCATGATTGGGGTGTGAAGCGTGAGTAGAGAGCGTAAATAAATTTGGAAGACTATATATTTTTTGATTGGATATATTTCATGCATTTAACATTTTTTTCTAGCGGAAATAATAATAATAAAAAATTGCAATAATTGCGGTCGCAAATAATTTAGATAGTTTCTTTTGATCTCTAATAAAAAAAAACTCAAGCATATCTGAATAAATTTATGTATGTTTGTTATTCTAATAAAAAGAAAAATATTAGAAAAACCTATGTGAGAATTATTTAAGATGAAGTTTTAAACTTTAGAAGTACACATGTGAATATACATAAGTATAAATACTATTTTTAAAACATCTTGTAGACATAATAAGAATTTTAGCACACATGTATTAACTTAAATAAAAACAAATACTTTTTAAAATAAAAATATACATATACATACATACATACATACATACATGCATGCATAAATAGTTTAAATAAAATAAAACTTATGTAAATGTATTTCAAGAAAAGAAAAATATGGATATACATACATAGTTGCATACCTTAAATAGTTTACTTATGATATACATACATTAAAATAAAAAAAAATACAAGTTAAAAATTAATGAATGAGAAATATTTTGTACGATATTCAATACACTGTATTAATCTTTTTTATTTCCATATCTATACAAATAAGTTTCACAAATATTTTATTTTTACATATATGTTGTATATTTTGTATGAAGCAGACAGATATGTACATATAAATATGTAGATTAAATTGGTCATACTGAGTTTTTTATACTGTTTAAATTCAAAATTCAAATGGAACTCGTTGGCCAACGTAATTTTACTAATTGTTGCATTCGTAACGATACTAGTGATGTAACGAATATTCTTATTCGCAAATATTTGCCTATTGCATTCGGATTCGTATTCGTTTGTTTGTGCCACATTCAATAAAATAAATAAAGTGTAAAAAATTTAGTACATAACACAAAATATTAATTTGGCATTATTTTTATTTGTAATTAAATAAACTATATTTCGCAAATTGAAAAAAGTTTGTTTGTTGTCGTTTAAGCACATCTAGATGCATTTCGTTGCTAATGGAAATTGTATTACAAATAACAGATTTATTTTCAATAACAATGAAAAAAACTTTTAACTATTTAAGGTCGTCACAATGGAAATTTCCAAACTAAAGTAAAATATTTGTATTTACGGTGTTGTAGCGGTATAAAATTATTGTAAACGGGGAATAGGGAAACAAACGTCGAATTTTTGTATATACAGTATTTTAGTGATATAGCACTACTAAGAACGCGGTATTTGTAAACGTTAAGTCATATTTTTGTGTTTGCAGTACTGTGGTGGTATAAAAATTTTGGAAGAGTCGTAATTTTGTATTTAAAGTGTTGTGGTGGTACATATTTTTTGCGGAAAAATTTTTTCGAATGGAATTTGTGTATTTGCTTGGATTTTCAAATTCACTTGAAATATAACGACAAACAGTATTTGGCCTCTACTGAAAATTGTAGAATTTCGATTTAATACCCTCTTGTGGATCAAGTGCCATATGTATGTATGTCGTATTATATTTTTAGTGCATATACATACATACATACATATGTATGTACGAACAAAAATTATCGGTAATATGTATAAAATTTTATGATGTACGATGAAATGCGTGTTGAATAAATGGGAAAGTAAGAGGCTTGGAAAAAACTGATAATACATACCGTTAGAAAAGATCGGTGCTATTTTTTCTAATTTATTGTTATTAGGCGTGTTTTATTATTTTCCCGACAATAATAATACAGTAACTTTAGGATAGAAATGTGTTTTTTAAGTAAAAATTTAATTGTTTGTGATAATTTTTGTTAATGTACTCAACCAACCAAAAAGAGTATTAACGCAAGATCCTCTTCAATTAAATTTTAACGGCAGTATGCAAAATAAATTAACTTGCATTTCATCAAGTGTGCTTTAGTCAAAATTTGTATGCAAACTTTTTTAACGTGCACTTCAAACCCAAATCATTTTCTTTTGCATACGTTAGTAAATATTTGTATTTTCAGACGTACATACATATGTACATATGTACATACGAGTACATATGTATAAATCGATAAATTTTATATTAAATGTTATTATTCGTATTCGCGAATGTCTAAAATTTTATATTATTTACATCACACATGTATGTACATGTATGTACGAGTATAGCACATATACAGACATACATACATACATATGTACATTTCAATAATAAAACGCAAAATATAAAACAAAATAATTTATATTAAATTACTGGTATGTAAGTATACATATGTATATCAAGGTAACAAATGAAATTCAAAGTTGGATAAATATGTACATGTGCACATATATACATTTCTATGTTATTGTATGTTTTTTATGTATGTATGTACAGTGGCGGGAACTTGTGGATACATTCTTACCAAATACGACATAAGACCGAAGTAAATAAAACCCATAAAACAAAAGAAAAAATCCATCAATTTCATCTAGGTAATTAGCGGAAATCGATGGGATAATGAGAAAAGAAAATTATCTTTGCATCATAAGAGTTAATATACACATTTACATGATTTTGTGGAACAAACTAATTGGATTGCAGAAACAATTCAATTTCGTTTGAAACCAACTGAAAATGAAACCAAGATAAAATTTCACTTTCATTTCATTTTACGAATGTAGAACCTAGGCGTATGTGTTTTATTTCGGTTTTATTTGTATTTGGTAAAATTTTTTTGAAAATTTTGAACGCGTTTCAAAGACTTGCTTAAAAAAATAGCAGCTTTTTAAAGGCAGAATTAGTTTTTACTTTACAAGTCGTTAGTTTTTCTGTTTCGTTCTGTTCAGTTCTGTTTCATTTTAAACTGTGAAAATTAAAAAATTGTTAATTGTAAGGACAGCATAAATTAAAACATTTTGAAATAAATTGTGATTCTGTTTTTAAATTAGACATTTTAAATTTAATTGATTTTTAATCAGGAATAATATTTTAATCTCTACCCCAGTGGATAGACATGGGTACTGGTGAAATCCGTGGCTGCACAGAAAAATATCGGCATTTCCCCCAGCTAAAAAGTCTAGTTTAATTTTTCTTCTCTTCTTTAGAAAATCACGTTAATTAATAAAAATATTCCATTCGATAAGAATTGAGTATATTGAACTTAAGCCCGATTAAGAAATTATTCCTGATTAATTTAAAAAAAATTAAATTGTTACCAGAAAAACATAAAATTATATTGAAGCATAACAATGCACGATGCAAAACTCCTCACTTTAGTGCAAAACTATGGCCTTTCTAGTCAGAAAGAGCTGATACGTTATAACAGAAAAAGTAAGTACAGGAATTTCCGCTTAATTTATTTTCTAAAAATGCGCGGTTTTTGGTGCAATTAAACGGAAAAATAATTCAACAGATACTCTGTTAATTGATCCATTAACGCAATTAAAAGAAACCCCCCTTAATCAAGCATTGAGATCAATAATCCGAAACATGTTACAACACGCTGCAATGATTATATATTAAGATTTGACACATCTTTTTATGTAGTTTTACCAATAATCATTTGTGAAAATTTTCAGGTAGAAATTAACCGACACATTTGTTTCGGATTTCGGAAAAGGAATTTTATTTAATAGTCAATAAAAAGGGTAATGCAATTAAACAGAACTCATTTAAACGGGCATTTTGCCATGTGTCTTATGTATGTGGAACATTTTCATTCAAAGTTTTTTAGAACAATTAACCGGGTAAATAAATTATGCGGGGAGCAATTAAACGGAAAGTACTGTATTGAAATTTAGAAGCAGAGCTGCACAGTACAGAACAGTAACAGAAAGTAAAGACTACTGCAGCCGTAACACGCAATTATTATTTATATTTGACAGTATGTACTAATTTTTTTGTTTTCCGGCATTTCTCCTAACATTAGTCTTGTTTAAACTTTCTCGTCTTCTGCAGAGATTCGCATTAATTAATAATAAATAGTTTCTTTCTAAGAAACAAGAATCTTATAATACAGAGGATTACTCTCTATTTCGAACCAAAAAAATTTGCGTTGAACAAAAAAAAAATTAGAAATTTTTGGCGATGACATAAAACACTAAAATTTCGTCGAATCACATTTTTAAGCCATTGCTTGATTTATCAATACAGGTCTACTTATGTATTCGAAACGAAAGGAAATCATTGTAATTTGCTGAACAGCAAATCCGCTTGAATACACTGATGTGTAGGAATATGTACATATACATACATATATAAATAAATATTACCTGATAAAGCGTGTTTTAGAGTGTTTAGATTCTCACAACTTTGAGTTGACATCACTGCTTTATTTGAGCACCCATTTAACAGCTGATAGTTGCTTTTTGTTTAGTTTGCTTTGAAATTTAATTTAATTTTTCTTAATTAAAATAATGGTTCTACTCATCAAACTCATCGTGCACTTCTTCCATTTTATGGCGTACATAATCGTCCGTCAGAGCGGCTAATTCGAGGAACAATAGATCGTGTGATTTAACCCCATTGGATTATTTTCTTTGGGGTTATGTTAAGCCGCTTGTCTACGTCGATAAACCACAAACAATCGAATACCTGGAAATCAACATTCGAAGAGTTATCTGCGAAAAGTTGTTGACAATTGGTGTTCCAGATTGCGCCTTCTACGCGCCAGCTGTTGCGGCCACATGACAGAAATCATATTTAAACATTAATTTCATAAATTTATTTTTCCAATAAAGCCCGTTTCATTGATATTAAAAATATATTTCCTTGTTTTATTATGATTTAAAGTTGTGTCACTCTTTAAAAAATACCCTTTACATATTTAAATTTAACTGAACTAGAATGAATTTTTAATCAGTAGTAATAATAATTCTAAATCAATAATTGTAAATACAATAAAATCATTTCTTATATTCCATTTCATTAAAAATGCATGTTAAATAGCTGATGTTAACAACCAATCTCTGCCCAAGTACAGAGATAGATAGACATGGGTACTATTGAAGTGCGCGGCGGCACAGAAAAATGTCACATTTCCCCAACCAAAGTATAGTTTAATTTTTCTTGTCATTTTCATTTCATTTTATAATAATTGAAAATACTGAACTTGAGCACGATTAATTTTATATTACCTTGATTGGAATTTTTGCCTGTGCTCTACGCTCCTTAATAACTATCTGGTTAGACTTATTTGAAACTGATAATTTTAAAATACATACGAGTATATGCTAGTGTACCTCAATTGTCAAAACGTTATCGCGTTTGTATGTATCGTTAAGGGGTAATTAAAGCAATACACACGTCATTAGTTGTAAATAAAAAAATTATACAATGGAGATGATAACCATAAAAATAATTTGGGACATTTTCGTTTCTTTTTTTGAAAGTGTATACATACATACATACATAGTACATATTTATGTAGGTACATACACGATCAGTTTGATTATTCCATGACTTGGTGAATTTCAAGCACATCAAATTTCAATGCAAACTACCTACCACATTAACTGTAACAACCTGGTGGTAGCTTACTGTCGAATTTTGGGCAAGCAGCAGATTTTAGTTTGCTTTTAACAGTCATTGAAAGCAGGCAATCTTGTTAATTATAACGGAAATGGGAATACATATAAGAATTTCGTATGCTGGTCAATTAGAGTTACCAGACGTCCACGATATATGCACATATGTACATACATACTACATGCATACATATCGCTCTTTTACTTGAACAACGTCATAACTCCAGAAAACTAGTTTTATAGAAAAAGAGTTTGAAGTTTTCAATTTCCACACAACTTAATGGAAAAAGAACATTTAACAAATGGGCGCAAGGTACGAAATTTAGTTCCATTAAGTTATTTAATTATTGCGTGCTACATAGTAGTTAGCTGCAAGAATCTACTTTATTTTTAAATCACTGTAAGGTATGCTAGCGATAGGAAATAGTGCTGGCACAGTGTATTGAGTACCGGATATCGAGTAGTTGGAATATTTTTCGGATACTTCACACTCAAAAGTAAATACTCGATATTTTTAGAGTTGTATTTTAAGTGAATTTTATTGGGAGATTCAAATGATAAAATGCAAGTCCACCTACAAATACGAGTACATTGCTATCAAAAATAAAAAAATTAGCCTATTTCGAAAAATTCTTCGCCAGCGTTGGCCTGGTCGTGTTTTAATGTCTGAGAAAAAAATATTTTTTCAATTAAAAAAACCAACTGTAATTACGTGGAATGATACTTCGTGCAAGCATGAACATAAGTTGAAAATGGAAGCAGAAATTAATTCCATTCCATTGACTGATCTCTGCGTAAGTAGATCGAAATGGGCGGTGATGAAGTTGGGGTTGGCACAAAAAATGCTACATTTCATCAGCCAGAGAGAATGAAATTACTGAACTAAAAACCTTGAACAAGAAAAATTATTCCTGGAGTTAAAAATATTACTTTAATTGCTTTAAAAGTATGGAGTAGTATTGAGCACCCAAATGAAAAATATTTTAATATTATTGAGTAATGAAAAGTAGTAGAATTTACAGGCACTAATAGGAAACTATAATAGTTGCTTTAATCGAGATTTTCCAATAGTTTGTAATTAATATCAATGTTACTTACCATTAACTTAAAGAAGTATGAAGAAAGTAGTGATTTTATTAAGAGAAAATGTGAGAGAAACAAAACAGTGAAGATTTTAAAGTTCATTAAATTAAAACGAAAATGCACATTCCAGTTTATATGCAAATTTTACTGTGGTTTATCATTACGTATTCGCATTCATCGGAATGCATGCGAACGAACACTGTATATACATACATACATCGCCGAAAAAATTTGCCTCGAATGTTAGTGATTTTCTTTCTTCAGCATATTTTCTTTGGGCTTCATTGCAGAGGCTGTTAAATTTTGGTAACCCCCAAGTAGACAAGATTTTTTTTGCATGTAGATGTATACATACATATGTATGTGTGTAAATGCTCGTATGTACACACTATGTTTGTAAATATGTTTGCATGCGTATTATCCAACACTAAAACATCATAATTTTTTAATTATTTATACATACATACATAGGTATATATGTACATATGTATGTACCTATGTATATTATATTTGACAATTCAAATATAAATATGTAAATTAAATTGTTAACACGGATCCTTCGACTGTCTCGTATAAATGATGCAAAAATTTTGTTAAGAAATTGTTCACTTTGCACAGGACAAAAGTCTATAAAATTCCGGGACTAAATAAATAATTGTTAGATTTGACAGAAATCTGTATGTGTTTACAAAATCATATTAATGTTCAATAAATCGTCGGAATGTTACTGGTTTGCCGCACAGTATATTAAGAATTCATTATTACTACCCGACGAAATATCAAAAAGTCCGTGCACTTTCCATTTGAAGTCAGTACTATCCAGCGGAAGGACACTAGAGATATTTACCAATTTAATTTTTTTAACAAACAAATTCATGTTGGACTGATTAAGAACTTTGACTACATCTAAATGGGGCTTTTTAAAGAAAGACCCCTTTCGCACACGCAAAGCTTAATTTGAAAAAACCTTGTGTTAAATTTATGCGGAAACCTTCGAATCAAATCAAATAAACATGATTTTTGAAAATAACGAATATTTTGAAGTGCTGTTCGATACATGCTTATACATGTACGTGTGTACATATGTATGTGTGTATGTTTTTGTAAATACGAGTACAACATATATGTATGCTTATGGACACAACTG
Source organism: Nowickia ferox (assembly GCA_936439885.1). Taxonomy (NCBI): domain Eukaryota; kingdom Metazoa; phylum Arthropoda; class Insecta; order Diptera; family Tachinidae; genus Nowickia; species Nowickia ferox. Next base: position 116,427,462 of record OW387025.1, read on the forward strand.
CATACATACATATGTGTATATATGTAGATAAATATGTATGTATGGATATGTGTATTATATATGTAGATTAATTGAAGTAATTAATCGCTAGTCATTAAAAAAATTAATTATCAAAGATTAATTCAGAACCTTTTCTACAAACTTTTGATAAGCAAGCTGTATAAAAAGCAAGTACCTACCTACATCCACACATAAATACATATGTATGTATGTATGCATGTGTCGGTATGAATGAGTATGGTTAATTTGTTTATAACGATAATTAATAATAAGAAGAGTTACTTTTAAAGCACTGAGTTGCATTTATGTATGTACGTATATAGGTAGGTATGTATCTACGTAAATACATATGTACGTATACCTATATGTATGTAAGTTTGTGAGTACAACTAAAGTCTCTTAGAAAGCGGTTTATTGTTTTAGTAACGCGCTGGAAGTGCTGGTGAATAGGTGTTTTTAAAGATCAGTGATCGCATTTTTAAATAAGTAATACCTATTAAATATAATTTTAATTACATATGTACATACATATAACCATAAAATAAAATACCAATCGTTTTTTTAAAATGAAGTAAGTTGTGAAAATGCAAATGGTAATTGTAGGCTGAAAATACATAGTTAATTACTAAAGTGTGGGTACATACTCGTACATGTGTACATACACATCTGTAAATATCCATCTACAGTAAAACCTAAAAAACACATTTCTTATGATGTACATTCATACATATGCACATACATATGTTTGTATGAACATTTTTAACATACATACATACCTTTCATTTTTGGTTTTTTTTTGTTCGCAAACGTTATTGAGCTGAGCCTAGTGTTTTCTCACGAATAGTTTATAAAATTTACATGTCGTTCCCACAATGCAAACAAGCGACTTGTTTAGAAAAAATATACAGTACATACCTACTTAGGTATGTATGAAAAGCACTAAAATTTTTGACCGATTCCTAACAAATTTTTGAGACAAGTCGCTTGCTTGTATTGTGGAAACTACGAGTAAACAGTAATAATTTATACCCTGAAGGGAACGTGGGGTTAAGAGTCCCCAAGTCACCACTTTTGTTGAATATTTTGGTAACATTGTCAACGGAGTGTCTATTAATATTGTTTTTAATGCGTAGCAAACATATTTTCAGATGCACATAACTATGCTTCTTCTTGTTTTATTGGTTTGTTGAAAATAAAAGTGGCGTCAAGCAAAATTTAACTGCCTTATTCATAAAAAATAATTTAGGTTTATTAAGCGCTTATTTGACTTATTTCTATGGGAAATTTGTCAAATAAACCTGTAATAAACCTAAAATATTTTTTATGAATTAGACCGTAAGTGTTTATAAAAATAAGTTTAAGGAATCAAATTAAAAGGTTAATATAAATGTATTGAACAAAAATTAAAAACGTACACAAAAAGAAAATGCTAAAATTAAGCAATTTTAATATAAAGGTGCCAATTATCGAAATTTTGTTTGACCCTGCGGAAGATTTTATGCCATCTGTTAAAGATTTGTCACACTTTCAGATCCATATGTATGTATGTAAGTGTTTGACTTCACTAACTCAGTGAAACATACAATTTTTGATATACATATGTATATTTATTTAATAGAAACGACAAACAAAATCTCTACTTGCTGGTAATATGCTGAAGGAATAAATGAATTAGTTCCTCTTATTGTATGTTTTTTATGCATAAGTTCCATTTTCTATAAATTTGTTTAATAAAATACCATCATGTGAACAAAATATGCAATTTCATTATCAAAGGTGTATACTAGAATTACTAAAATGTGTTAGTGACTATTTGTTTCCAATGTCTTCATATGGTCCCTAAAGAACTATGTAATCAATAGTACCAATGTCAGTAGTTGATTTTCAATGACACGCAAATGTTAGATGCCTATAGCAAAAAGCATTGTGCGGGGTATAATTAGTCAGTATTACTGGCGACAAAATAAATAGTGAATCAGTACTACAGGGTATAAACGAATGTATGTAAATACAGTAGGCAAAGAAAAAACTTGTACAGCAAACGCTCTGCTCTTCTAATCAAAGTATCTCTGTTGCTTTGTAAGATTTTAAGATTAAACCAAAAGCAATTTCAAGGCAAAATAATTAGCTTTCTATAAAAAATCTTTCATTTTATTAACACATTTATTTTAATACTAAAAAATAACCTAACATAAAATAACACTATTTTCAAGAGCAAAAAAAAAAACTTGTACACTAACTCTTCCTACAGGAAGGAGCTATGAAATATGTAATACACTAAAAATTAGCACTAAATGTGGCCCCGTCTAGCATCTGATACATTATTCTCATAGAATGAACTGGGTTTTTGGTAATATTTTTTCTTCACATACGCCCACAGAATCTCGTTAATACTAAGGCCATAGCTCTAGGGAGGATGTGCCTGCAATTTGTTTACATTGGATGGAAGCCATTCTCTTATTATTGAGGACGAATGCTTCTGGTATTTATCTTGACCTAATCAATCATCTCCAGTTATATTTAATTAAGTAGCTAACTGTGCTAAATTATCTTTTACTATATTTAAATAATCCGTTTTATTCATTGTACGTTCTATAAAAACCGGATTTCATACACCATTCGATCCCACTGAACCCCATATCACCACATCACACCGCCGAAGCATCAACGTTTTATTCAGTCCGTTTTTTGATAACTCTGACAACTTTGTGTTGTTACTAAATGGCGGCACGTGAAAAATTATTTGCTAAACAAGTAATTAGTTAAAAAATACTCAACTATTTACAAAAACATTTGTTGTTTAAAAATAATAAACCAATAAAAAAGCATAATTGTTCGTAATTTTGTACAAATACAATAATTCACTGATAAAACGTCAACCTTAAGCATCTCAAATGTAATATGAACTGTTGTGTTTAGTTTTTTAAAACACTTACGCTTAAACACGTTTAAGACAATAAGTGTGAACATAGTAGGTGTGTTCATTTACTTTCCTAGCAGAAACTTGCAACGAGAGAGCAAGGCAGAAATTTACAAAAGTACTCTCCCAGATACGAAAAAGTAAATGAACGCTTTACTTGTAAAAACTTGCAGGAAAATTTTATTCATGTCAGAACCATGGATGGAAATCATGATACAATTGTACTTTTTCTCATGTATTTTGAATAATCTTGGTTGCTAATATTTTAAATTACGAAATTTTTACAAATCGACATTTAATATGAAGTACTTTACACAGCTTCATGTATTATTTACTATTTTTTATGCATTTTTCATTATTTTTTAATTCTATTCTATTAATAAATACAAAAAACCCATTTTCCATCTCTGATCAAATATGATAAACAAACAAAATTCTTTCACAATAAAATTGCATTTATGTGGCTTTATGAAAGAAAAACAATAAATTAAGAAAATACGCTTTCTTTTTACATACATACGTATACATATTTTTTCAATAAAGAAATTCACATTTTTGAGTTTTCCTTTTTCAGAAATAATTTTTTTTGAAATAATTAATTTGAAAACAAAACGCAAAACAGATGTTTGAATAATTATTGCAAGTAAAAATTTTACTTGTAAAAACTTTCAAGAATTTTTCTGTCTCTCAATTTTTTACGCTCTTTCGATGCTCTCTCGTTGCAAATTTTTTGGGTGAATTAACGCTTTCTAGTAACAATTGTTACAAATTTGTAAAAAATTTTAGTAAATGAACACAACTAGTATAAATGCATTTGACAGAAGTCGGGTTGTCAGATATGGCGACTTCTCGCCAAGCATGGCGATTTTGTCACCTTGTTTGGCGTGTAAATTTTTTATTTGGCGACAAATTTATTGACGATTTTTGGCTATTTTTTTATACAAAATTCCACTTTAAAATTTTTATAATTCAGAAAAATTAATTTGTGGAAGGAGTAAAATAAAACCCATAGCCTTACCTTCCATCACTTTGGAAAGTGTAGAACATACTATTGCGATTCGGAGCAAGCAGCCTTACTTATGTTGAGTTCCGATACAACCATATACAACCATTTTTTGTTAAACTTAAATTATTTTAAGTTTTTAGTTTAGCGAATAGAATATTATGGATTTAAAAAAAAAGTTTATTTAATATTTCAGATTTATTATAAAGAAAAAAATTGCATTATGGATTATAATATCAGCGGTTGTAGTAGTGGCAATAATATTAGGTATAGTATTTGGTCTTAAGGGAAGTACCGGTCCGCGAATAGCGGGTGCTGTTGTATCCAATGGTAGAGGATGTGCAGAAATAGGAAGGCGAGTACATAAATATGTTTATATAAGCATTAAATACAAATATATATGTAAATGTTTAGTCGTTTTAATAATACACTTTTGATTTTGATCTAAAGTCAAATGTTATATGACGGTGGTTCGGCCGTAGATGCTGCCATTGCAACACTGATATGTGAAGGAGTTATGTTAACTCAAAGTATGGGAATTGGCGGTGGTTTTATGGCTACTATTTATATAAGAAAAACAAGAAAAGTTGTGACATTAAATGCCCGTGAAACAGCTCCTGCTGCCGCTCATAAGGATATGTTTCTGGGTCAAACTTCGATAGCTGGTGAGTGCTAAGTGAAACAATTTTGGTATTAGATTGTTATTTAGCTAATACAACCTAAAAACGTTAAAATAAAAGCTTTGATAAATTTAGATTTTAAAAAGTGTTTCATAACCATTTTGCAGGAGCAAAAGCGGGCGGAGTTCCTGGTGAATTACTTGGGTATTGGGAAATGCATCAACGATATGGGCGCTTACAATGGAAAGTTTTATTTCAACCCAGCATAAAACTGTGCAAAGAAGGCCATTGGGTTTCAAAGTACTTCGCTGCTGCTCTGTTATCTAAAGAAACTGCAATTAGAGATGAGCCCACAATGGCCGAAATATTTGTTAAGGAAGATGGGTCACTGTATAAAGAAGGCGACTACCTCAAACGGCCTGCACTAGGAAATACTTTAGAAAAAATCGCTGATAAAGGAGTTTCCGAAATGTATGATGGCGGCGAAACCGGTAAAATGTTTGTTGAAGATATAAAAGAAATGGGAGGCATAATAACAGAGCAAGACTTAAAAAATTATAAGTGAGTAAAGGAGCTATACATTAATACCCTATGAGGGGACTTGTCCCCGCATTGATAACTTTTAACTTTTATTTTGGGATAGGTTTTTGAGAAAAGTTATTTGAGGATTTTTTCTAGTACACTCTTACAGAAAATATAGTTTTTTGTGAAATAGCACACTGTCTTCAGACAAATATGATTCACTGTGATATAGCGTGCTGTTCTTATAGAAATGATGGTTGCTCGTGAGATAACATACCGTTCTTATAAGAAAATTGATTCTGAGATAGCACACTGTTTTGATAGAAAATATAGTTGACTGTGAGATAGCATACTGATCTTATATAAAAGATGATTGGTTCTGAAAGAGCATACTGCTCTTGTAGAAAAGATGATTGGCTGTAAAGTAAGCCTGCAAAAAAGCACACTTTTCCTTTAAAAAGATGGTTGACTGTGAGACAGAACACTGTGTTTACAGAAGAGATGGTTGACTGAAAAACAGCACAAGCTTATTAGAAAAGAGACGATTGACTATGAAACAGCATAATGTTCTTATAGAAAAGGTGGTGAACTGTAATGCAGCACTCTCTTCTTATAGAAATTTGGTGAATATAAGATTTCAAACTGTTCTTATATGGTTGAATGTGAGATATCACATTGTTCATATAAAAAAAGACTGTTGACTGCAAGATAAAACATTTTTCTTATATACAAGATGATTTGCTGTTCTTACAGAAAGTATGGTTGATTAAGAGATCGCACACCATCCTTATAGAACGATGGTTGAAATGGAAAAATGATGGTTATGGAAAATATGGTTGATTGTGAGATAGCACACTGATCGATCCTATAGAAAAGATGTTTGCAGTAAGTTCAATAAAAACTCTCTTTTTTTTACACAAGAATACAGGCTTCCAAGCACAGTCAAATATAAATAGAAATAAATCTGGGAGTCAGGCCATTCTTTGACTCTGTATGTCTGATTATTATGTTTGCCAATCTCCTAAGTATTTCCCAGAGAATTTCGGCCACTCTTCCAACATTGGAGTTCAGCCAAACTCTGATGTGTTGCTCTAGAGCCCAATCTTTTAGTTAATTTTTGAGTTTTTGGAAAGCTTTGTCGTTTTCCTGTGTGTTGTTATTTAGTGATGACATCATCATGACCAGCTTATCCTCTTCGTTAGCAGCGATACCCTGATGTCCTGGAGTCTATATTATCTCTATATTTCCATAACTTACATTGAAGAACATTTCGAGATTTAACTTTTTGAATTTAAGGCCCCGATAACTTGATTGGTAGTCTATTGACAATTTCCTTTAGCCATTTAATACCTTCCATACTAGACTTAATTTCAGTCCGGTATTATGATTCGGCAGATGAAAGAATTTACCCACATTTCGTAGAATTCACTGCCCGATCGTTTGCCAACTTTTGACTCATCTATATGGTACAGTTTTTAGGATATTCCCCATTATTGTTGCTCTCCCCCATACCGTACTGTAGTATAGTTATTAAGGTTCACAGACAGACTAATCCAGAATCGCCTGAAAATGAAATGAAATAATATTACAACCAATAAAAATCCATATTGTACAAAATTTGTATGTTTTAAGGGTTAAGTGGGATGATGAGCATCATGTTGTGGCCAATGTAACAGGAGGTTATAAATTATATACAACTCCATTGCCGTCAAGCGGTGCGCTCTTGGTATTCATATTAAATGTTTTAAGCGATCTCTATATCAGCAATGAAGAGATATACTGGCATCGTGTGATCGAATCATATAAACATGCATTCGGTCAGCGCACAAATCTAGGGGATCTTGAGAATGAACCGGAAATGCATGATACCATTAAAGAAACCTTCGAAAAATTAATCAGCCAAGATTTTGCAAATGATATTCGCAATTTGATATACGATAATAAAACTTTCGATGACATGGCGTATTACGGTGCCAATTTTACAGTTGTAGACGATCATGGCACAGCAAATATGGCAGTTTTAGCAGAAAATGGTGACGCTATCACCGTTACGAGTACTATTAATAACTACTTCGGTGCAAAGGTACGCTCACGTAGAACTGGAATCATATTGAACGATCAAATGGACGATTTTTCAACGCCTGGTTTGATTAACTCTTTCGGTGTACCAGCATCTCCAGCGAATTTCATAAAGCCTGGTAAGCGACCAATGTCGTCCATTTGTCCAACCATAATATTAGACAACGAGGGCAATGTTAAAATGCTAGTGGGCGCTGCCGGTGGAACGAAAATAACAACCGCAGTTGCATCGGTAAGCAAAAACGTCAGATAAAAACTTGTCGATTGTTATATATGTACATACATATGTACGAGTACATACATATCGTTGGTCTCAAGTAGAAAGGTTCTAACTGAAATAATTTTAACTCTACAGGATAAGGTAAAAACACACCAGAAATTGTAATATTCACAATGTAACTTTTTTTGTAAAACTCCTTGTAAAAGTATTATTTTTTACCATGTTGCAATAAATTTTTGTGACGAAGTGTATACTCGTATGTGTAAAATGTATGGGAATCACTTAAAAACTCAATTTCGTAAAAAATACGATTTGGGGCCTTTCAACTTGAGATCATCGATATGTATGTATGGATAGTACATACTTATACATATTTATGTAAATATGCATGTACAAACATTTGTATGTACATGAGGATATCGTAAAATAAGTGTGTATGTTGTTATGCACTATAGATATGTACATATATACTCATAAAGAAATGTTCTTAGGCTATTATCAAATATTTGATATTAAATGAAACTCTGGAACAGTCTGTCAATGATGGCCGGCTACACCATCAACTGGCACCAATGCTTATAGCTGCAGAAGCGAAAGTACCGGCAAAAATACTTAATTACTTAACAAAGGTAGGACATAATGTTAATATTTCAGAGGGAGGCGGTTTTGCGGCACTAACTGCTATAGGAGCACGGACCGGGCATCCAGAACCTCTTTATGATCGCCGAAGGATCGGTAGCACGGCAACTATAAAAGCGCGTAATAAACTACATCACTGAAATATAAAATTTTCTTCGTTTCATTGTTGTACTCGTAAATGTGAATTAATTGATGGTGAGTGTATTTGACCGAAATCCAAATTTCGTTTGCATGCGCTTGTTTAAAAAGCTTTTCACTGACCTATATTAGGAACTTCGACAGGGATTAGTCAGTAAATAATGTATTTATTAATCACTTTGTAATTTTAATTGAAAAAACACTAATATGTATGTAAATATTCGAAGAATTTATGTGGAAATAATAAACACCCTGATTTTTTATCCAAATTGGAATTGTTATAATTTTTTTCCCTTGTGTATGCGTGTGGCTTGCGTTCCCTTTTTACAGTGGGAAACAGAAACTTCCGTAATTTTTAGAATTTTATTGGCTTGACGGTTGCCAAAATGTTATTATGTATGGCAACTGACAACTAACAGCTGCAAGTTTTAGTCAAAATTTAATTGTATTATTTTAAAAGTTAGTTTAATGAATTTACTTTTGTTTTATTTCTATGTTTCGTCGCTTGTGTTGAATATTCTTTTCAGAAACAAATCTCTAAGCTAAACCTTGAGATCCCATTTTAAAATAATGTTCCTATTTGCAATGAATAAACTCAATATTGATAAATTATTATTTTTTATTTGTTAATAATGTTACATACATACATACTTATGTACATATTTGTAGGTTTTTGTATAAAAATGCTTTTTATTTTATATTTACATTAAAAATTTAAATTAAAATTATTAAAATTTTGTTATTGTCGAAAGTGTAGAAATATGAAAATGTATCGTTTCAGCGTTCTTAAAATAGACAAAATACTTGCAATAAGTTTGTTATGTAAAATAGTATAACGAATTTTTGTATGAAGTATATTGTACATACATATGTATGTATGTATTTATATCTGTGGCAATATGTATTAATCGCTTGAGTGTCCCAGTTGAAAGTTTCAGTGGTTACAATGCTGCATATGCAAAAAAAGTGTCACACGATAGTAGAATCATGAGTTAGACCCTTGAATATTGAATTGATTTGTTTAAGTCGACTTAAGCGATTCTTTTTTTTATATTACCACAGATATTAATACATACATATTGATAATAAATAAGAAAAAAATAATGGTTACATACACACTAGGGAGATCGACTCGGCTTTTCAATCGGTTTTAAAACCCGGTTTTTTCACAATACGGTTGTCGGTTTTTTCAAAATGTTGATTTTTCGAATGTGGAATAGTTCGGTTTTTTTTACAATTTAAGAACCGGCTGCGTCGAGTACTTTTCGATTTGTATATTTTGCAATAAAATTAGTTTTTACTATGTTAAAACTTAGACCAACGTGTTCTGTTGATTTTCCGAAGTATTTTCTTTCAGTGTAAAAGTTATAAGCGATGTCATTTTATGAGGTGGTAGCACAACCGAATTAAATTGGCCTTATGGTGTGCAATGGATATCAAAATCCATTTGCAAAGTGTTTTTTAGTTTTGTTGACATTTTGCTTCATATTTTATATAGAGGTCCTTGTCCATACATTCATATGTCTATATGTATGTTCCATTCATAAGTATATGAAGTTAATTTTTATGTTTTACCTTTAATTTTTGTATTGTTTTATAGTATTTACATGAACTGTTAATCTTTTTTTTAATAAAGCAATTTAAAATCAAAACTTTTGTATAATAATTTTCTTACTTAAAAAAACCGGTTGACCGGTTTTTTCTGAATTATAAAAACCGAAACCAGGTTTTTCCTAATTTCAAATATTCGAACTAATCGAAAACCGGTTTATGGAAAAAGTCGAATAATCGATAACCCTAATACACACGCATGTAAATCAAAATATTAAGCCAACTCAAAGCAGTATTTGCCGCATTCAACGCAGACATAAAAATATTGATGGAATTCACAGTTTGCTATTTCACATCTTGTAGCTTTGGCGAACTTTTGTTAAATTTAAAACACGATAGTAGATGTTGTAATTGTATTTTCATATTTACAAGAGTTGGTACAGAAGAAGAACAAGATAATAATACAAGATAAAAATACTCTCAGAGAGTCTCTATCCCTGTCTCTCTCTCTCTCTTGTGAATTTAACAATAAACATTATTTAATGATGAAACAGAATAAAGTCTGCAACTTCAGAAAAATCGCTCCCAAATTAATATAGCCCATAATAACATCGTCGGCAGTAACTTCAAATGCTCTCTAATTTTTGTTTTATTTTTTTTGTGCTTATTTTTCTTTCAGACCAACCTATATTACGACGCAAAGTGCAACGTAATTTAGCGCTTAGCTTTTACGCTGAAATGAGTAACCTAAATTAGAGCGTTAACGTTGCGCCAGAAACAGTAATGTTTACTCACTTTGATTAATAAAAAACTCTACATAGAAATAAGAAATAAAAATAAAAACGCTAAATTGACTTGAAAGTAGCTAAAGTCACATTACTTAACAAAAACAACAGTACTTTTGCAGCCAAGTTCACTTCTTTACGTGCTGTCAAAATTGGATTTTCCAATTGCAAAGCGTTGACGCTGGGTTATTTCGGTTGGTTTCATACATTTTGTATGGCCATGAGAAATTTTGAGAGCCAGACAACGCTTTGCGTCGTAATTTAGGTTGGTCTGTTTGTAGTTTTGTTTACAAAATGTATGAAATTTATTGAAAGTATGGTAACATTTTTGAGAGAATATTTATTTATATATGAGAGCATAAGAAAAAAAAAAATAAAATAGATTCTATCTCACGACTGCTTTCTGCGGCTGCTTTTTTGTGCCAATTTGTAAGGAAAATGTGTTTATGCCGATATTCTGTTTAATCATTTACAATAATACAGAACAAAAGGTCACTCACGCTTGTGCATATTTATGCTTAAAATGCTAGTACGTGATTTAAAATTTAATATGAACCATTGTCAAAAGGCACGACCTATTTACAATTCCATCTTATAAATTAATATTTAAGAATTAACTAAAGGTTTTTTTCATTTTTGTATTTATTTAAATACATATAGTCTATAAAAATACTACATATTTTTTTAATGAAACTGAGAATAATAATATACTGTTTCTGGGTATAAAAATGTTTCGTTTTTCAATACTTTTAGCAAAAAAAAAAATAATAATAACAAGAATTATTGTATTTCAATAGAAAACTTTTATATAACACTTAACTGCCATCAAACAGAGGACTAAACGCGCAAAAATTAATAACGCTTCTAATTGATTATATTTTTCGGCTTCTTTAAAAACAATAAAATGAGTTTGATAGTGTCAAAACAAAACGAAAATAATTAATAATTACACAACCCAACATTGGTATCCCCCTTAATAAATTAATAAGCAATCCGGATAGGTATTAGGTACCAAGCTACAGAAAAAATATTTAAAAAAATTATATCATCCATAAAAAAATCAATTGTTTCTTGCTTATTCATAAAATAAAATTGAAAAATAAATTTTTTTTATAAAGATTTAAAAATTTGTTTGCTAAAAGTTCATAAAAAATTAAAAAACAGCAAAATATTGAACTTTTGACCATTGTTATGAAAATCGGCAAAAAAATTTGCCTGTATTACCCTTCAGTTTTAAAAGTAGAAATTGACTCAAAATCGTTAGGTATTTTCCTAACGAAAAATCGACTACCAACTACAGTAGCCACAAGTAATGCAAAAGTTCGCCTTTTGACTCTCTCACTCATGGATATGTTCATGCCTTTAACCTCCAAAATTTTTTTTTGCGAGTGGAAAAAGACTGCTGTTATTCCAAAGAAAATCAACAAATACAAAATTATTTTAAGTACATAATTATTTTGATTTTGTTTTGGCGTCAGTTACTGTTGGAAGTTCGTGGTCAGTGAACGTGTAATTTTTAGTGAAAAAAGTGCTTTTCTTTTAGAAAGTTAAAATGAGCAGTAGAAGTCAATTAAAACGTTGCATAAAAAAGAAAAAGAACAAATAATTGAAAAATGCATTAATCACCCTTATCGGGAATAGAGGTTCACGTGAAATGTGTTCCTTTCCCTAAAATTGTGATCGCCAATGTTGGCGTTGTTGTTGTGCCAGTATACTATTCTTTAATTTTGTTCACCACATTTTGTTCAAAATATTCCACATGGACAAAATGTCTTTTATTCCCGATAAGAGTGAATAACTAATTGTTTTATCAATAGAAAAATTATATCTATTCATTAGCGAAATCACTGACGAAGGGTTATGCAGATGGTGGCAATTGACTACCGTCAATGTCATCCCCATGTTAAAATCGTCAGTCGGTTAACAAAATAGCTAGACATTCGCTAGCTACGTCTACTGCAGAGTAGTAATTTAGGAAAAACACCTAAACTCACAGAAATTACTACCGAAGGTGATTTTTGTGAATTTGGGTATTTTCACTAAATGACTCATAAAGTCTACAATTTTTAGCCACTTTCTTTCTTCTTTTTTTCTGAAGAAAAAAATACAACCACAAACACTATTCAAGCTTGTTTTGAATTGGCTCTCATATTATATTCCCATGCACCCATAATTATGTATTTAAGTATGTACACACGCATGTGCAGTGAATGCTTCAATGAAAAAATGAAAACATTTATTGGCTTAAAATGATTTTTATGAATAAATCGATTTAGCTTAATGCCCAATGATAGTTGGCTACGAAACAAATGGAATTTTACACATTTATTCCTTCTACTAACCTAAACCAAGTTATTCATAATGGAGTGTTTTTATGTGTTTTTTTTTACAAAATTGAAGTTACTAAAATATTATTCAAATGAAATTTGGCTCTGCAGTATCTAACAGAAAATTAAAATAAATCGGTTTTAATTTAAATCAATACTTGGAATCTTACACTCTAATTTTAAAATACATTCACGATTGTATAAATAGAAAAAATCTATTGACTATGTTTTCTTTGTGGATAAAGAACTCTTAAGTTAAATAAAATAATTTATTTTTTATATCTATTAAATATGTATGTATATCAAATATATTGAGTAGTACTTATTTAATTGCTTCGTTGTTTTGATTTGCAACATTAGAATTGTTCTAATGCATGTAATTTTAATTTGTGAATATTGCAGCCAGATTTTATAAATATTATTGTTCTACATTAATAGTTATGACCATAGTTGGTCAATAATGTCCTCCGCTGTGTCGGTGATGCTCTCGCCGACCCGTCGAATGGTCACGGTATTCGCCATTGCGTGAAGAACCATTTTTGTGATGGTGATGATGATGGCGCTTTTTTTCTTTAGATATAAAATTAGGTTCTATTAAAAATAAGAAAGCAAAAAAAAATAACAAATTTTCGAAATACCTTTCAAGCAAACATCTGAAACAACCATTTCAGAATTTTCCCGCAGTCCATAATTGTCTCGCCCAACACTAAAATATTTAAATATAGATTTAAAATCTAAACGAATAAAAATTCTTCTATGACTGCAATAATTTAATAAGAATGTACATGATAATATACTTTTTTAATCAAAATTTGTGCATAGCATGTACATATATGAATGACAGCAATAATGTAATAAGTACCAATTTTAAAACTGACGTGTGCAAAATTAGTTATTTTTTAATTGTTTAACAACCATCTACATATATAATATGATGAACCTTGAAAATAAAAGAAAAAAAATATTATATTACCGTTCCAAGTTTTCCCTTGACCGCTGCATATTTTCCCGTAAATTATCTCTTGATCGAGTCATGCTGGGTGGATCAAGTGTTTCTTTACGACGCAAGGCATTGTGAGAACTATTTTTCGATGCAGATTCGTGTAAATTTTCCCAGGCTTGTCTGTAATACCTTAGAGCGATAAAATTAAAAATAAAAGTTAAACAAATACTTCGGCATATACATATGTACATATTTTAATTTTGTTTTGTTTTCCATGCCTTTGAATAAACTTTAATAATTCTGTTTGAGAATGAGTCCAAACATAGTCGGCCAAAATAAGTGCGATGCAATCAAAAATTATCGTCTGTCTTAAATTTAGCCTAGTTTTCTTTGATAAATTAGCAGATGTAAAATTAGTTGTAACTTGACGAATGCATATATATATTGGTCACTGAAGAGTGCCGGCATCGATGATCTACACCAGGTACGTCCAAACACACATACTCTGACATTTGCGTTTCAGGCAAGCAACTTTAAAAGCTCTTACAATTTGTTCTTGGTTCTTTGAAAAGTATGCAAAAAGCATTGTTGTCACCAAGATCAGTTTGTCTGTTGTGCTCTTTTGTAGGTTAGGTTAGGAAGGGTGGTGCTATAATGCATCTCCACCCGGAGATCCAGTCCTTAAGCCACTGAATTCCCATGATGAACCCCCTGATATCCTATAGTTAACACTTCGATATCACTAATGCTCTCATGGAAACGTCTGCTCAGCCATCTAAGCCTATGACGTTGCAGCTTTGGGCAGTGGCAGATAATATGTTAAATTTTTTCTGGTTTCTATTCATCCCCGCACATCCTAAAGAAATCTGGAGTGCCAGTTTTAAAAATACTGGTCCTTGCTCTTATCGAGCAGTTACCAGTCACCGCGCCTATCACGACTCGCATCGCCTTTCTATTCATATCCAATAGCAGTTTGGATCTTCCTGAGTCAAGTTTTTGCCACATAGCCTTCGAGACTCTACAATCCTCCTTATTTCGCCATGAACATTTGGTTCTGCTCTCTACCCAATTACTGAGTTCCCTGTAGTAATGATCTATCGATCATTTCACCGACCTGTCACACATTCCCTCATCTAACGCCGACCCTATTCTTGCCATGTCATCGGCGATTTCATTTCGCTCAACCCTGCTGTGACCAGGAACCCAACATAGTCTGACATTATATTTATCCATAAGCAAGTTGAGGGCTCTCTTACAGTCACTAACAAGTTTCGATTTGATATTGTATCCATTCAAAGCTTTTAGCGCTGCCTGGTTGTCGACATAGAAGGTTACCTTCTCACCTTCAGCTACATTCCTGACCACTAGTTCTATGGCCTTGACGACCGCCAAGAGCTCAGCGTGTAAAACGATGCATTCATTCTTTACTCTTTTGTAAAACCTCTCACATTGTGCATATTGCTTGGACGTAGCTGATCTATACTAATGCACATCACAGCACTATTCTTCGTCGGTATTGTAACTGAATTAAATAAATAGTTTACAAAGTTTGTGTGTCTATAATACACCAGAGACGCTGTAGCACTGCACTAAACATTAATAAAAACCCGGAATGACCAAGTTTAAAAAAGAACTAGTTTTCTCACTTCACCGTCGGTTTTCTCTCTACACTACCTCTTAAAAAACTTGAGTTTAAAGTTGTCCGAACTAAGGCTGGTTTAAATTTGAATATTCGAACGAATTGTTACTAAGAAATCTTATTCGAATAAATTTGAATCAAATTCCTATTCACAAAAGTGAGTGAATTTAACAATTGCGAAATTTTTTTCTCGACTGTGCTTATGATACCATCACCGACTACAGTCGATGATCGAAAGCTGCTCATAATTAAAAAATTTTCATAAACAAATTTGATTTTGAGCTTAACTCGTGGTTACACAATCAAGTTTTGCTTTTCAAGTTTCAATGCACTCACACTTTTTTAATAATATACGCAAATTTTTTTAATAATACACTCATACTTTTTATAACTTGATGCGAACTTTCTTTAAAATTCTCTATTCAGCTTGTGTTGTGCAAGTTTCCTTTAATCTATTACATAAACGTCAAAAGATAAATCGAAAATAGTCCTCGATATACGTGAACATTTTTCAAGTAAAACAAGCCATCATATTTCATTAAGAACGGTGTACAATTAGGAGGCTGTACTTTATATTAGTTCCGTTTTAAAAGCTCCGTTGCATAAAAACAAAGGGTCTGTTGGTTTTTAATTACTTATAGATATGCTAAATAATTATAATTTGAGCCACCTTAATGAACATTAGTAAATTCACAAGTATGAATTTTATAATAAGATTTTGAATTTAAACCAAATTGCACAGACGAGGTAAATATTTTTTAAGACAAAACTAAGGGACTGTCCCACGATGTCGACAACGTTCGACTTGTCGCACACTTATATACATTTGAAACAACAACAAAATCTTAAATTTTTTTTATTTTTTTGAATATAAGTGTGCGACAAGTCGAACGTTGTCGACATCGTGGCACAGGCCCTAAATTCTGTCGTGCAATTACTTCCATCTTTCGGGCATTTTTATCTAACTCCTTCTTTGGAAAGATACATTTCTCTATACATATTTATTTGCTACCTACTTATTTTCAAACAAAAAACATGTATACATACATACCTGTTTAAACCATTTCTAGAACCTGAAGTTGAACTGTCAAATGAAGCAACGGTATTACAGTCTGGTGAGACTCTGTGTCGATAATGTTGAGTTGTGCGATTTCTAAAAGAATATAAACACATGGATTAAAAGTATTATTATTTTGATTTTTGGTAAAAGAAAAGCTAAAGATGATATTGAAGTTTTTGATTGTTAGATACAAAACAAATTTTCATAATTTTTCAAACTCATAGACAGATTCCATCTACTGAGGGTTAGAAAACAAGATCATAGCTTTGAAATTTTAATATTTTTTTTGTTATTAACAAGACGTGCAAAAGAAACCGAATCCATTTGCCTCATACATACATAAACGTGGTTAAAAAAAAACAAAACCAAACAAAAAACGGCAGACGTGCAACAGCAACAGGCGGCATTTGCAAGTAAATTCTAAAGTGTAATTTCTGAAGATTAATTGTTTATTTGTTTTTTTTTTATATTTGGTTACCACGTTCAAACTTTTGTAGCTTAGAAATGCTTCTTACTTGATTGACTTAAAGCTACATATTTTGCATATTTTATGGCCGTAAATTTTTGCACATTTTTAATCGATAGTTTCGTGGTTCGCTCTGACAATGTTGAAGTTATGTATTTGTTAATCTTTGGCACTACATCTTCTATTATTCTAATTACGTACATATGTATGTAGTATATTTACACTATATAGTTAAATGTGTATGTATGCAAATTCTTATTCTCCTATTTCTTAATTAATAATGTTCTCAAAGTTGTGTAAATTTGTCTTCACTGTTTTTTATTCTCGTCATCATCCTTTTGTTGTTGTTGTTGTTGAAATTCGCTGCTGAATATTCCAGCTCTCGCTGCATAGCTGCGTCCACAAGTACTCAATTCTCTTCGGCCCAACTTTTGATCATCAAAGGGCAATGCTAAAACACTGTGCCACAAAGCATTTGGTGATTCCTTTTTGATACTTGAATTTATGCTGTAGTGGTCATACAGCCTTTGCGGCCTTATATATTCCGCGTTTCCTAAATATGATTTTGTTGCTTCAAACGAGGAAGCATTAAATTGTGTTGTCATCATTCGCGGTGGTGGCATATAACGCAAACGGGACTTAGCCATACAATATGGTGGCAATGAAGGTGAATAGGGAAAAGGTTTTGCATTGTGCCGCCGTTTGCTGTTTGAAGTGCTAGAGAACGAATCAAAACATTGACTTATGGAACAACAACGAAAATAATAATAACAATAATAATAAAAGTAACAATACAGTGGAACTTGGTTATAGCGAATTTTGCGCAACTGGGTAATTTTGTTCATTATAGGTTCGTTTTTAACTGGGTAAAAATACGTAGGTTTTTTTCAGAAATAAAGATATGCAGTTTGAAAAGCCTGCAATTTGTCTTTTGATTTACTTATCTTTGCATAAAATAAGTAATTCAAAAAAGCTAACAAGGCATAACCGAAATACTGAATTTTACAAACATACTTTCGATTTTTTATTTTTCACATAAACCATGTACATACATGCGTATGAATTTCTATGAAGTTTTATTTACAGCAATTAAAAAAAGTTATTTTTTAATGGAAAATTTGCTTGAATCGAACTTTGCTATAAACGTACTAATCTGTATGAAATATTATTTGGAAATTGTTGGTCAGAAAAAGTTAATCGCTATACGAGATAATCGTCATTCATTCTAACCGAACCCCACTGTAGTAAGGAATAAAATAAATATTGTGATTGAATTGACCAGTGATGCCATTAGGATACGAAAGATACATTTTTCGTATCTTTTGAAGACTTCAAGTACCATGTGTAATCCCGAAATTTTTCATATCTTTTGAATCTGTACGCAAAATGTACAGAAAATATGAACATCTTTTTTTTGAAGAAATATCAACATCTTTTTTATTTTCAGGAAATTTATATGAACTTTTTGATATAATCGCCTTAGTATAAGGGCCTTAACTCGTATATTAATTTTTACAAAAATGAATTTGTTTTGATAACATCCAAAGATAGTCATTTACATATAATTAATTTTAAAGCTGCTTACTGTATTTTTAAAAATTACATGCCTAATATTTATGACTTAAATAAATATAAAAATGAATTTATATGATATCATTTTCCTCACAGTATTCGTTAAATATGAAATAAAAATGTTATGTTAATAAACGTTAAAAATGGAAACTAAAATGTATCTTTCTCGAAATTTCACTGGCAATGAATTGGAATTGACTAATCCATTAGAGGTATGGACGTATCTCTCACAACGCAACAAACAAAGCTTGACTCGATGCAAATTAAATTCTATTTACAATCGAAAAGAAGAAAATATGAAAGATGTTTCTGCTTGCGTATTTGATAACCCGCACAGAAAAGTATCCTATTTTGGAGAGCAGCATTGGTGGTAAGATAGAGAGAACCTTTGAGGTAGTAGGGGGTAGATGGGGGTGGAAAAAACCTGCTATATCGTGTCTGAAAAGTTACAGCAGTGAGAACGCCTGGAATAATTCGTAGAAATGGGAAGTTCTTCGCTATCAAACATTTGATGACAAAAACAAAAAGTCCTGTCAAAGACTTTGATTTGACTCACAGAGAGGATTGCGTGTTGAAATTTTTATTGAGCCCCGCTAGTTAATTGTACAAAAGAATATTGTCCGCGCAAAGTTAATCTCGAATTTAAAAGACGCTTATGTTATTTTCTGGTTGCATTTTTTTATGTAACGCGTGTCAATAATCTATTGAGACCTTCTCTATAGTCATTGGAGTTATAATCTTTTCTGAATCGTGGTTGCAGTCTACTGATGTTTTGCTTAGATTTTAAATTTTTTTTTAATTTTCTGGTTGCTTTTGAGTTTTCGCATATTATGTATATAAAAAATAATTTCTTGGATTTATCTTTGGTTAATTTCTTTAATTTGTGTGATTTTATTTTTCACTCGGTTCAAAATCCACCAATTACGCCCAAAGAACTCGACCCGCTACTAAAAGCTATTTTCCAGTCTAATAGTCCTACATAGCTACGTGAAGAGCTAGAGGAAGTTTAAAGGATTTGGGTATTACAAATACGTACAGCGAGCGCTTCAGGTAATAATCTACCAAATTTTAATCATGATGTTTTAAGGTATTATCGCTCAGTTGAATACAGTTCCTTAGTAGCTATTGGACTTGCGAACTCAGTTTCGCTTGAAATATAAAAATCAAGCCGTTGGATTGTAAATTAGTTCTATTGGTTCCACCACCAAAATCAACATATTATACTCATTGGTTTCAGAAAATTCATCGTATTCCACACACTTCCTTAACAAGAATTTATATACATATGTATGTACGTATGTAACATATCGCCCATTTATTAAAGCAAGGTCATAGCTCCAAAAACTAGTTAGCCAGAAAACAAGTTTAAAGTTTTCAATTTATCTTTAAGAAATTTATTATTTCACATATTGTCATAATTTTATTTTAGGTGAAATTTATTCGCTGGTGGTTAAGCATGTCTAAGTCTACTATGCTTATTTTATTTTTTTTGTGATTTTCAAAAATGTTGTTATTTGTAAACTTTCGCATGGTTTTTGAAAGTTTGTGCATAAGATGAGAGGTCTGTGGCTGTTCAAAGTGTGTGGTTTAAGTCTACTGATGATTTGGTAAAGCACCAATCAAATGCATATAGACATGCTTAACAACCAGCAAATAAATTTAATTTTTCAATTTACATACAAATTAATGGAAAAAGAAAATTTTAGTTTTCTCAAGAGTTGAATTCGCGAAATGTTTGTATGAACTCTTTACACATTATGAATAACATTGTGAGGATTAATTCTGCATCATTAAGTCAAAAATTAAATTTTTATAGTTGTGACGTGAGAGATATGAATGTATGTTAGTACTGCTTCCAAATAACTTCATTTGGATCAAGTCTGGTACCTGTGTCTGTTTCTTTTCATAATTTTTTAAAAATATAAAGTAATAAGCCGACAAAACCTCTTAGACTGCCAAAGTTCAATGACTTTCAAACAGAACGAAGTCTGTCGGATAAACTACTTAATGAATAATTTCATATAAATTACTGTTAGGAGTAGAAATGACTGGATAAATCCATACGTGAAATTCAGGCAGAAGTGAGAATTTTTTCTTTTGAAAAAAAATGGAAAATGCAAAAGTAAAAATTCAGTAAATTAGTTGGCGTACGGAAATACTTTGCGCTTTTATGGTACGTTTGATGCAATTATGTAAACTCTTATGAAGACTTTTAATAATAATGTTATTAAAAATTGTGAAGCAAAACGTACCTGCGAACTAAAATAACTATAGTTGTAATTACAGCAGCAAGGAACACAAATCCTCCAAATGCACCCAATGCAACAATCGCACCTAAATTCAATTTCGCTTCCTTGGTTTCTTTGCGATCTAGATTATCGACTGATATGGGTACGTTGACTTTGGGAGACTGATTATGACGAATATTAACACTATCGGAAATTTCATTGTCCTGAGGATGGGCATTTTGAATAACATTTTGTATATTTCGGGTTGATGTTTCCACTATTGAAGAAGGAAGACGAGTGTGACTTTGACCGTAGCCGTATGGTTTCGAACTGCTTGTGGAATAAGATACAGTGGAAGTAGGGAGTTGATAAATCGTGGTAGTAAGAGGTTTCTTCGGTATAAGCAGTGGACGCAATGTACGTCTGGGAGGGAACTCTTCTCGCACTGTACCAGGAATCACGTAAGTAACTTCTTCATCAGATTCAGCTAAAATAATAGGTATTTGTTTGTCTGATACAGAACTATGGCATACAATTAAAACTAAACCTTTTACCTTCACCGTTGATTTCCACATGAGGACTTTGGTTCGTGGAGTGAATTGTAGTGGTAGTTGTTGAAGTTGAACCAGTTGGTTTTAAAGCTTTCCTTGTTGTTGTACTGATTTTAGGCCTATATGATGTAGAGGATGGTAAGGAAGCCGTTGGGGACGGCGGAGGAAGTGTTAGTGGTTCTAGTTTAATGCAACGTGGTAAAGCACTGCTCCATTGTCCTGAAGATAAACATGTTATTACATGAGGTCCTTCAAGTCTGTACCCAGCAGGGCAGGAGATTTCAGCCTCAGATCCGTAGAAAGTTCCATTTGGTGCCGAAATTATTGTATTGTAGTAGTTTCCAGGCAAAGTATCACACTCGACAACTAAGCAAAATTTCATAATTATCGAAAACCACTAAATTTTGTGTTATTATTAGATCACACTTACTTTCACATCGCGGTGGCGGACCATTCCAACGTTCATCAAAGTCACATGTTAGTAAAGCCCTGCCCACCATTTCGTAACCTTCATGACAAGAGTATTTTACTAAACTCAAGTATCCCACAGTGTCATTTAAGAGGTCATATGAACCGTGAGGTATAGAAGCGGGCAATCCACATTCAATATCTGTAAGAGAAAATTTTCTATTGAAAGCATTATTTTAAAATATCTAAGAGACTTACATTTGCAGACGGGAGGAAATTCATTATAAAAGCCCGTGTCTAAGCACGTTCTTGTCGAAGGGCCAACTAATAAATGATTTGCGTCGCAAGTATATTTGACTTGAGCTCCAACTTCAAATCCATTCTCTGCAATCATTGTGGAATTGGGTGGCTGTTCGGGTCTACCACACGTTTTAGGCTGATGTTGACAAATGAAATTTAGCATCGTGTTGCAATTCGTGTCACTCCAAAGCCAACCTTTAGACCCATCAAATCTAGCACAGTCTTCATCTCCGCCTGGATGATTCCAAAATGAAACTGATACTTCTTCACCATTAACCCATTTCCATGTGTTACGGTCATCGGCGTCACGAACAGCACCCATCCAATATTGTGAGCTTACATCACTACGATGCCGCCGCCATAATTCCCAGCTAATAAAACCTTGAAGAGCTGGATTACTTTCGCTTATTAATGTCCCACCACGTGAACGACAAAATGATAACGAATCCAAGAAATTCAATGGTTGCCTATTGTAAAAAATGTAACATTTTCCATTATACGAAGCCAAAGCACCAGGAGGCTGATCTCGGAATGTCGGACAACGTTCGATTGGGAGTGCTTGATCGGTATAAACAAAAGATTCACAAATCGAAAGTGAATTCGGCGTGTTGTTTTCTAGGTGAACAGAAACGAAAGCACCAGGCATTGGCGGATTACAAGGCAAGAACAAAGGCTGCCCTTCCTCCAAAAGCCCTGTGAAGCGATTGCATATTGGGTTTGTTCCCAAATCTGGCCGGTTATTACCAACGCGGACGACAATAGTCGCAGGTTTGTTCCCTAATCACAAAAAAATTTATATCATTCAATTAAAAACTACTGTAGTCTTAAATTTTTATCATACCACAACATGATTTTCCGAAATCCAATCGCACTAGTTGCACCATGTACGGTTCCAAAAGGTTGACGTACCACCACGGTGATCGTTCAGGTTTCGTGAGAGAGCACGTTTCTGGTGTAAAAAACGCCGAAGTTGAGCCATCTATTGCTTTTTGAGGAGCTCCAGTGCCTTCAGTTGAAATTTGCATGGGTGCCTTCCCGGCTGCAACGTTAAGTACTGCAAATAAAAATATATTGTACGTAAAACTATATACATACATAGTTCGAATTGCCAGCATGACTTGTCTGTACTAAAGTTGTCCAAAATTAAGCCATACAAATTTTTATTTCCATTCAACATATCGCACTTGTTCCTCTGAAGGGAGTCAACACAAAATTCTGGAAAATTCATATCTCTACCAACTCTAAAAATCTTACATAATTTTCTCTATCGAAAAAGTTTTTTGTTTCTGCTGAGAATTTTAAAATTTTTAGGTATTCGAGGAGCAAGTGAGATATGTATAATGCATATTTTTATTACGTGCGTACTTGTATTATATTTTTGGATTCATACATAAATTTTCCTTGTGGTAAAAAATTATTTGATTTTAATTGGAAACTAGCATTTTCCCGCGACTTCGTTCGCATCCAGAAACAAACTGAGAGGTCTTTAAACTGTATTTACACCAATCTAATCAAAAACAGAAAATATACCAACAGCTCAAGTTTTTCCCGTTTTACCCTGCACAAAGTTCTTATTTTTTTCATATTCTTCTTCTCCAGTCAATAACAAAAAGAAAAGAAAAACGGAATGGGGACATCCTGCATCCAGCCATTCACGCGTGATGCCGTGACAAAAAAAGGAATTATTTTGAAAATAATATCATTATATTTATAAACTTCTTATTCTCATAAACATCAAAAACATGTCGCTCTTTTACTTGAAGTAATCCTCATATCGATATGCACATTTTGTAAAAACTTCATGCAAATATCTTGAGTATTCAACTCTTGGGTAAAAAAAATAAATTTGTCTTTTTCCATTAAGTTGGGTGTAAAACTTCAAACGCATTTTCTGTAAAACTGGTTTTTTAGTTATGACTTTGTTCAAGTAAATGGGCGACATGTATTTAATCTTAGTTGAAAAAGAAGTTCTTATATAATGTTCAGATTCCAACTCGAATATCAAAAATTATATATACTCGTATTGCGTATTTTTAATAACAAAAATATTTAACTGAACAAGTAAAATAATAATCTTGGGAAAAATAGTGCCATAAAATACCAAATTTAAAAGCTTTTTTTATTCTAAAGAAATCGCAAAGTAGTAATGTGAATATTTTTTGTAATTGTCTTTCTTAGTTTAATTATTTATGAGAAATGTTTAAGATCAAGGTTTAATTTTTTTAAATAACGCATTTCAATAACATTATGAGAGTTTTTCTAGAAATATATGAAGTTACTTTTTAGTTTTTTTTTCAAGAATTTTTCAGTTGAAGTCTGTTGCATCTAGGCGTGGTTAAGATGTTTTAAGACTTTCCTCAAACGTTTTTTTATTTAGTTTTTTTTTTGTTAGCAAAAATTTTTCAAATCATAAAACAGCAATAATTTTGTATGTAATACACACTAAAATTATTATACAAATTACTACAAATATGTATGGGAAAGAACCTTCACATGATATATTGCATAAAAACAATACTGTTTCAAGGTTTATATTAATTAATTACGACGAGTCCTCATTCACAAATTACATTTAAAAAACCAACAACTTGTTCACACAACATTTATCGCCACACGTAGTAGCATTTTGCCATATTTTAATTTAACACACAGATAAAATTATGTTGCACGACTAAAGTTAAGGCCAAAGGGTAAGATATCGAATAATTCAAATTATCTCAACTGATCAAAATGCCCGTCACTATCAAATTAATCTCTTTTTAAAGACAATAAATCACATTTTCTATGTGTATATCCAACAGTTTTTTATACTTTCGGCCACGCACAGGGCAATTTATTTCTTTCCATTTTGAGCGGTCTCGTAAAAATTCTACCTTCGAAAGGCCAATTACCACCAAAGATGATGAGCGACAATCGTGCTTACTGACTAACTATTTGTACGAGAATTTTATTTCAATATGCATATTTGGGGGATTCAAACGGTAGTCATGATTTATAATAATAACACGAACAAATATGACAAATATACTGTGAGCAACCCCTTATAATTTACAATTATAAATATTGTACTTATTTTTATTTTCGTTCTATCACCTTTGTACATTGCTAACTCTCTCCCTTTTTCTCTCTCTCTCTATCTCTCTCAATTTCATTGCTAACCTATCTGCTTTCTACGTGTAGTTATGACAAAACAATAAACAAAGCTCAAAAAGTCTTATTATTGTATGACTCTTTTGTTTGAAGCTCAACCACAATTTTTTCAAACTATGTATGCTAAAATATTAAGACATTATGACAACATGACCTAATAGCACACCGTTTGAATCCGTCAATTATGTGAGATAGTAAATGCAAAAGGAATTTGAGTATTTCAAGATCTAGCAACTCTAGCCTTAACTATTCTTTCTAAAAAAAATAAATCGTACAGTTTTCCTAATTTAGTTTTCTATTAAAATCTGAGTTGAGTGAAGGATTAAGTTATTTTCATTCACAATATTTTCGCAAAAAAAATTCTGCATATCCTAGATGTACACATATGAGGCATTATTCGTGAAGCATACACCCAATTTTTAATTTTTTTTTTTGCTGAAATTCCTTGATTTTTGGCATAATTATGCTTTCAGTACAAAACCTTAAATGATCAATTCACATTAAAATTTTTCTAACTTAGAAAGGGTTAATGGATTTTAAACAAATTTGTCGAATTAGAAAGATGTTGAGCTCAATTAGATGTCGTAAGGTAGTCAATCAATTCGGTTCGGTAGATTTCGAAAATTTTCGGAAATAAAATTTCTATCCACAAAACTTTTCTCTTAAACAAATTTTAAGCCACTAAGGCGATCGAGTTCAAAATCAAATCACCTATTAACCTCAAAAATAAACCTACA
This sequence comes from Nowickia ferox, assembly GCA_936439885.1. Taxonomy (NCBI): domain Eukaryota; kingdom Metazoa; phylum Arthropoda; class Insecta; order Diptera; family Tachinidae; genus Nowickia; species Nowickia ferox. The sequence continues at coordinate 116,453,320 of OW387025.1, forward strand.
TATATTGCTGCCAATTTGACTACAATCGGGTGATTCGTTCGAGAAATATCGCTGACGAAAATTATAAATATGTAACTTCGTCAAATTGATTAGATATTCACTGCCGTTTTGTAACGAATGAATGAATTTTTTAACAATGAAATGAAGAATAATAATTTATTGCTGAACGGAAAATACTTACCGCAAAAAGGTATTCCTTCTGGAACCCAAATGCCTTTATCGCAGACTCGTCTGGCTGGTCCCAATAACTCAAAGCCTCTTTCACAAGAGTATGACGCAATAGCGCCATCTGTCAAATTAGCATTAGAAAATACCACTGTACTATGTGCTGGTGAGCCCGGAAAACTACAACGCGGCGGTTCTGGAATAAAAAGAAATAATTTTTAATCTTTATACATTTTTGCTTTCATTGAAAAAAAAATAAAAAATAAAAATGAGATTAATATGATTTGAATACTCGTATGTGTACATACTTACGGACATATGTATATGTACGAGTACATATATGTGTCAAGAATAACATGCTAATAATATGCGGTTTCAGTTTTTTAAACCTGGATAGTTATTGTGTAGTTCGATTCGAAAGAAAAACTCTTTTAATTTGTACACTCAGGGAAAAGCTGCAACTTATAAATAAGAACGCACCATATTAATTAAAAAATTTCAATATAATAGAAAAATTATATTAAAATACTTTAAATCAATAATGTTCAACTTCGAGTTAATGTTGATTCGATTTATTTATGGAATTATTTTTTTGAAGTCTAAACATATTATTTTATATTTACCTTTATGTCATTAAATTCTCCGTTAAGTTGAAATTTAAATTGCAAAACATTGAATTAATAATAAACACATTAAAATCTAAAGGACATCACTTTAAATGAATGTGTAAACCATATCATATCAATAAGACGACAACACTATTCCAGAAGAGTTCAATATTAATTCAGTGCCGAAAAATATTTCTATATTTAATTTCATATTAAAATCATCAAAATAAATTAATATTGTTTAATATTGAAATGAAAATTTTATTCATGACTAGACATTCGTTAATGTTTTTTATTGAATCAATGTGGTTTTTATTAATTTTAAATTGTTTTTTCTCTGGGTGTATGCTTTTAACATATAAATTCTAAAGTTTTTTCTCTGACTTATGAACACTATTTTCATAAACCAGATCCATCGCCGCAAGATGGGTTCTGTGAGCCAAACATAATTACAGTTTTGTTGAGTTTTCTAATCTAAGTTTAATATTCACTGCTGCTCCATTGATAGTACAATCCATAATATCCGAATCTAATGAAATGTTGAACTGAATTAGTTTGTTTTTTTGGAACAACATGTTCTAAAAACTCTACTTAGACCCAGACTATAACTTTTGCCATTTGAATTGTGCAATTGACATTTATATATCGCGTACTTCTAGTGCTAATCCACTTATAAATTGTATTCTTGATCATTAGATTTTTCAAAACTCAGACATTGTGATATATATTGTTTTTTTTGCTTTCAAAGTCATTTAGTACTAACTTCATTACAATTGATTATCTTATAAGTAGAGTATGTACAGTATACATTGTACACACTATCGAACATGAGTGACAGTTTTGCTCAAATTTTAGATTGATCGATAGTTTGAACACGAATTTCGTCAGTCAACAGTCAACCACAGAATTTTTTGTGGTTGAGTGACAGTCAACGGCCATATTGGTTTTTGACTGATAGTGTGAACCAAAAAGCGTCAGTCAAGATATTTTTGTGGCATACACAACACAAGATGTACGCGGAAAATTATTTTTTTAAGAAATTTACATATTTTTATGAAATGCAACACTGTGTGTGATGTTAAAGACAAAATGTTAACACAAAATCGTACGAGGAGTTGTTAGAGATAAGAAAACATTAAAATAATTCATTATAAAAATTTTTTTGTTAATTGTTGTTGTTAGCAATAATGCGCATCCAATTTGTGTTTTTTCAATTTTTGTGTGTCCAATTTTTTTAAAGGAAGGTTTGGGTGTCGAACATGATCGATAGTCTGAACAGCCAACACTATCATTCACAACTGATGAATTTTTGACTGTCAATCATGTTCGATAATGTGTACCCCACTATAAATTCGTGTTTTTCAAACGTAATTGATAACACATCCCCACGAAATACAACTTTTTGTTTCCCCTTCAAATATTCATTTCATTTTTTCATACATCTAATCATTAGATTCTAATACTATGTTTCCGCTACTAGTTGAATCACATGCTTCGCTTTCTCATTTATGCTTATGAGTCATGCCGTAAAGACCTTACCAAGGCTGAATCGTACAGGCCAATAAGTCTACTATCAACAATGTCTAAACTTTTCGAAAAACTGCTTATGATAAAATTGTCCCCAATTCTAATTGGTAGTGGGTGCATACCAGACCATCAGTTTGGTTTTAGGAGTCAGCATAGCACCATTGAACAAACGCATAGATTGGTTCAATTTATAAGAAGAACATTTGAAGAAAAGAAATATTGTTCAGCACTCTTCATTGATGTTTCTCAGGCATTTGATAAAGTATGGCATGAAGGCCTTATTTTAAAATTGAAATCATATCTACCAATAAATTCTCTGAAGCTATTGGAAAGTTATATTACTACCCGGAAGTTCACGGTTGTTGAAGGAGACTTCATGAGTGTGCCCGAATCTATATCATACGGTGTGCCATAGGGGAGCATATTGGGGTCAGTTTTGTATTTGATTTATACTTGTGATATGCCTTTGAGCAGCAATATCCATACATCTACATTTGCCGATGATACAGCCTGCCTTAGTATGCACGAAAACCCTCACGAGGCTTCCCGATATCTACAAGAACATATTACACAGCTGGAACTATGGTTAAGCTTATGGAGAATTAAAGTTAACGAACAAAAGTGTGTTCAGCTAACATTTACCCTGCGAAGAGATACTTGTTCCCCAATTCGAATCAACAATCAAGTTGTTCCTCAACATTCACATGTAAAATACCTTGGTATACACCTTGATCGACGGCTTACATGGAAACACCATATTGACTCAAAGCTAACACAAATGAAACTTAAATTAACTCAGATACATTGGCTGATTGGTAGAAATTCAACACTCAGTCTAGATTGTAAACTTTTAATATACAAGTCGCTTTTGAAACCCATATGGTGCTACGGAATACAGCTATGGGGCACTGCTTCAGCTTCCAATATAGAGAGAATCCAACGAAGGCAAAACAAGATTTTAAGACTAATAACATCGGCTCCATGGTACATCAAAAATTCAAATTTACATCGTGATTTAAATATGCCACTAGTGACTGAAGAAATTAAAAAATACGCAGGCAAATACTTAACAAAACTCGAGTCTCATCCTAATCCACTTGCTCGTAACATCTTGAATTTTACTGGACACATCCGCTTAAAAAAGAGGGACATTATGGCTCTAATACTCTAAACTCCAGATGAAACAGCTTGAAAATATTTTTGTACTTAATACGATATTTATGTATTACTAATTACTATCACTAAGTTTATGCCTGACACTGGTTGGGCCTAATTATTATATCTAGATTTAAGATTTGAAAACTTATTGTTAGTTTATTTTTTGAAGATACAATAAATAAATATACGCATGAAAAAAAATAATAAAAAAGCGTAAAAATCACTGAAGTGAAAAACGAGTGAAGATTAAAACGAGTGAAGTTTAATAATGTTTAATATTTTCTAAGTTATTTTCTATTTCGGCAATAGTATCATCTTTAATGAAATATATCAGACGAAAAACGTAAAATTAAAAGTTTTTCTAAAGTAATTTTAAGAAATAAAAAAATTTCTTAAAATCTCTACTTAGTGCTTTTTCTTAGTTTGGCACTAATGCTAACAAATTGGAGTTTGAGTCTTCAAAAAGCACTAAAAATAGTGTCAAAAGCACCAAGTTGACATCGATGGTGTGAAGCAAATATTTTGGTAACTAAAATGAAGAAAACTTCCTGTTGCTGGCTAGTAGGCAGTGTGATACCCTTGTAGTCGCAGGTTCGAATCCTGGAGACAAATCAAAGTATTTTTTTTATATACATTTATATATGTATATTTATTTATGTTATGACTTTTCAAATAAATTATATAATGTCGAATTAATTAGATTAATTAAGTAATCTTGAATTAAAATTTCATTAATGACGGTATGTATTTAGTGTGTATCTAAATTATATTTGAGGTTGTTGTGGCTGCAGCGGTAAGCGCGTTGACTACCACGCGATGGGTTCCAAGTTCAAATCATACAAACATTTTTCTGACGCCTGTACCAATATACACACGTAAGTTAAACTATTAATAAAATACAAATGACTACATTAAATTAATGAATCAGAGTCATTACAACAATGAATTATGTTGTTATTATGCCTATATGTACACGGCATGTAAAAAACCATATGCGCATGTGGTTCTGTCGTAATTTTGACGCCATCACGAAACTACATTTGCTACATGCCGTCTACTAGTAACATGTGTACATATATGTAGATATTCACATGCTTACAGATGTGCTGCCTTAGAAAATGGGCTCGATTCGGCTACATGTGCCACATTTATATTTTGGGACAAAAATACTATAAAAATTTTACGGCATGTAACCACTACTAGTAATTTTAAAAAATGTAACCAACATGCTGAAAACTCCCGTGACGTCATCGCCACATACTCATGTGGCTTTTTACATGCACCTCAGCAATGAAATACTGTCATGATGATATACATGAAAAATGTTGTTAATTCAATGAAAAAGTTCGTTAAAAAATTTAAGACTAACTTCACTTCATTGTATAAACTAAAAGGTTTCATTGCAATAATTACATTTTTCATTTAAAATATAAAAAACATGTCATTACATAAATGAAAATATTTCGTTATATATATGACATTTTATCAGCTGATGATACAATTTTCTTAATGCGAATGAAGCGTGGCATTGGTTGAAAAACAATGACAAAATAATAAATATAATGTAAAAAATCATTGCATTTACGAAGGGGTTTCTTTCAGTGTTGTACTGCTTGTCATTATTATTTTTTACCTTCTCCTGTAAAGTTACAGTTCTTTGAGTTAGGGCCCTTCTGCTTGTATGTTTATACATATTGCTCCTCTATTGCAACATAGTCATATCATACGCATCTTGTTTTAACTTGTGTGAAATTTCATATACATACATATGTACATAAATATGTACATATCGAGCCTTAACCGCTAAAAAAGCTTAACCGACAAATTTTTTGACCTCGTTTTTTGACGAAAATTAATTATTTACGATAGCAACTAATCGATTTTGTTCAAAAAATTAAGTTCGAAAATTATGTCGCTTAACCTTTTTTGGAGGTTATGGCAGGATATGTATGTATATAAGATGCCTGTACACTCACCTTTTGAGAAAAGAAAATTTTTTAATATCCTCATTGAATTGTATGTCAGAAAATTTTATAATAATTTTCTCCAAAACTGGCTTTCTTGAGTTATGACTATGTTGCAATAAAGGATTATTTATAGTAGACAAGCCACCCAATCAAGTAAAACTAACAATTTTCTATGCAGGTTTAAACAAGAAAAACATTTTTAGTTAAAAGTTGTTTTCCAACAGCAAAATATTAAATTCATTCACCGACTGTAATTATGCGCTAGTCAATAAGCACAAAAATGTCGCTATAGGTACCTAAGAGATACATAAAGGTATAGAAGCATACACACATGCACATAAATATGTATTAATATGTACATATCTTGAATTAAGAAAAATTAAACTTTTTCTACTACATGCAATATTACTTTATTAACCACAAATCTATTGTAATTTTAATGCGTAATGCATACATATGTATGTATATGTATGTATGATTATTATAGTTTGCTCCACATTTCACGTGAAATCTTGTCAAAATACACATAAAAAAATTAACATGAATTGTTGGAATGTTTAATGTTAAACCCTTAAAAATAATGACAATGAATCGTTTATGAAATCTGATTTGTTTTTACTATTTTGTTTTGTTAAATCCAAAAAGTAAACATAATAATTTTTAGGGTTAATAATATTTAATTTAAGTCTTATTTTAGCTTAAAAATTTATTATTAGTTTAATTTACATGTTAATTTTTGTATGAATTTTTATTTATTTTAATAATAAATAATATGATTTTATTCGCAAAAATTAGTATTATTAATTAAAGAAATTTAGGACCCTATTGTTTTCGCTACGATGTCCGTCCGTCCGCCACAGGCTATTTTCTCGAGAACCGTAAGAACTACTGAACTACAATTTTCACAGAATATGTAAAACTTTGGCAGCTACAACAACAAATATATGGCAGTTAAAAATTAAAGGGTGTTCTAAAGCGAGCAACGAAACATGTGGAAATCCTAATGCAATATACAGAAAATTATATAGACACTTGAAATTTTAAAATTTACTGTGTTTTTATGCAGACTACACCCATTAACACTGAAATTTAAAAAATCAAAATTTAAGGGTATTCTATTAGTCAATGTTATTTTGACTATGTAAGTTTGTCAACTTGCTGTATCTTGGAAACCGTAAGAGTCAAACTCTTGAAATTTTCAAAAAGGATAAAACTAAAAAAATTTAATACAAAAAAAAAACGCCAAAACGAAAAAATCGCCAAAAACCAAAAAAAAATCTCCAAACGAAAAAAAAACGCTGAAACTAAACAAAAATCGCTAAGACTAGTATAAATCGCCAAACCGAAAAAAAGTCAAAAACGAAAAAAACGCCAAAATTTAAAAAACGCCAAACCTTAAAAAAAATTCGAAATCCCAAAAAAGAAAAGGCACCAAAACTACAAAAATCGCTAATACTAAATAAATCACCAGGACCGAAAAAACGCCAAAACAAAAAAAACGACAAAACTTATAAAAACGCTAAGAAACTAAAAAAATAACCAAAAACAGAACAAATTACCAGGTACTTAAAATATTTAAAAAATGTATAGATCAGATAAGATATTTGATTATATAGGCTAAAGTTCGTAAGTATGACATAGAGGTGAGCAAAAAAAATCGATATATCGAAGTATCGATATTTGAGAAAATAAATATCGATATATATCGCCGATATTTCAAAAACCGATATATCGCTACATGGATTCTTATTTACGAGTATCGGGTTCCGATATTTTTAAGACCTCTGGAAAATGTTTTCCTTTCCACCAAATTTGCAATCGTGAATAATTTTTACCCGGAAAATTATCGCTTTTTTGATTCCGCTTAACATGAATAACATTTTTCACGTAAATTTTTTCACTTTTCCCTTGGTTTTGTTCACTTTATTTTTGCAGACGAACTGAATTATTACATCGAATAATTTAAATATTTCTCTTCGAAATATGTACTTTAAAAACTATAAATATAATAATAAGATTGGTAAGTAAAGTTAGGATTGTTAACAATAGTTGCCTGCAACACCTTTTTTCATTGAGTATGAATCTCTTTGGTTCACACACAGTAAATTTCATGGTGATGCACCGCGGTGGTATATTAAAGAATTTTTTCTCTTGAATTTAGAATATTTAAAAACACAACTTTAAAGTTAAAAAATTTAATTTGGAACATAAAGTTTTTGTATTTCTTGTTATTAAACTTAATCAATTCAATAAATTTTTAAGCTTTACAAATCTTTATACCTTTTTTACATTCACTGGGACAGATAGCGGGGAAAAATTTCACGGGAGATTCACGGGAACAAAAATTTCACTTGTTATTCACGATAGAGCTGAATAACACCCAAGGCGCTTCTATAAGGCGACCCCACTAAGTCATTCGATTTTTTATTTGTTAAGCTAAATGTCAAATTTGGTTTGTGTGGGTATAAGCCTAATGGCAGAATTAGTTTTTATTTATGTTCTGTTACGAATCAGCTGACTCTTTTTTGCTTGTATTTATTTTAAATTTAGGATATTGCTGTAACATTTGTAGGCAAAAATATCGATATATCGAAATATCGATGTTTTAAAAAATATCGATACTCTTCATTTAATTTTGAATAAAATTAAAAATGATGTTTGGTGATATTTATTGTATCAAACAATAGCTGAGTTAATATTTTTATCTCAGTACTATTATTGGCCAAAGTTTTTGTCTTATCACATTCATGTTTTTGTGCAGATCTCACTCCACTTTTAAGATTTTTTTATCATAAAACATTATGATCCATTTTAATTAGTCTGGTCCCGACTTTTTTTCAAATATTAGTTGTGTGAAAGTATGAGAAATTTTGTATAAAATTTTGCTGGCCATGGCTCCACACACTTTTAAATACACTATTATATCATTACGAGAGCCACAATTATGTGCAAAGTATTCTAAGAACCGTTTGCATGGAAGTATTTAAATAATGCAGGCTTGTGCGAAGTTTCGAAAAAATCGCTTAGGCATACTTCTGTGAATAAAAAATCAAAACTTTATGGGTGCGAGCAAACATCAACAGAAAGTTATCATTTTATGGGCGTAGTCACGCCCACGCACGATTCTAGCAATAGAATCACTTGTGTTGGTAACGTTTAAAATAAATTTTTAATTATGATTTTCAATGGACGTGGCCCTGCGAAATTATAAATTTTAGCTAGTTGATAATTAAATTAATTCTTTTATTTCTCCCTGTGTACTCGAATGTTATGTTTAAGTTTTAAAGCTATGTATTAAGAATGAACCGTTAGCAATAATCATAAATGTTTTGAATTAGTCTTATAAAACTAACCAACTGAAACGTAGTTACATACATATGCGTGCGAGACACTGTATAAATGTCAACTTTCAGTAGTACAAAATAGTTTGCTCCACAAACAAAACCTGTCTGCATGAGACTTGTTTTTTATACAAACATTCATGCATGTGTAGTACATAATCAAATAAATTAGATTTATAGAATGCGGTCAAATCTAAAATAAACCGTAATCAATGACCGAAATTATATTGAATGTTTTGGTAAAATGTTACAACTTGAGTGAGGGGATATTATTCTTTGGCGAACATATGTACATACATACATACGAGTACATACATAGTATATAAAAGAACTAAATTCAAGAAAGATGAAGCGAAAGAGATAACCAGAAATATCCATCCGTAAAATTCATACTAGTATATACATACATATGTACATACATACGTACATACATATGTATGTATGTATGTACATAACTTGGTAGATATTTGTTAAAACGTGTATGTCCGTCCGTATGTACGTTACGCTTAAATGCTTGAGCTTTTAAATGAAAATTTAGCGTTTTTAAGTGGCATTTTTTTCGACGTTTTCCAGAAACCGGTTATCGAATAGTTCGAATATTTGAAATTATTAAAAACCCGGTTTCGGTTTTTACAATTCAGAAAAAACCGGTCAAACGGTTTTTTAAGTAAGAAAATTTTTATACAAAAGTTTTGATTTTAAATTGCTTTATTGAAAAAAAGAGTTAACAGTTCATGTAAATACTATAAAACAATACGAAAATTAAAGATAAAACATAAAAATTAATTTCATATGCTTATGTATAGTACACGTGTATATAAACATATGTATGAATGTATGTACAAGGTGGATATCTACCTCTATATAAAATATGAAGCAGAATGTCAACAAAACTAAAAAAACACTTTTTGCAAATGGATTTTGACATCCATTGCACACAATAAGGTCAATTTAATTCGCCTCTGCTACCACTTCATAAAATAATTTCGCTTTAATTTCATGTTTCAGTAAGTGTTTCTATGGTCAAAAAACGCTTTGAACTTTTACTCTGAAAAAAAAATAATTAGGAAAATCAACACAACACGTTGGTCTAAGTTTTAACATAGTAAAAACTAATTTCAAAAATATACAAATCGAAAAGTATTCGACTCAGCCGGGTTTTAAATTGTAAAAAACCCGTACTATACGACATTCGAAAAATCAACAATTTTAAAAAACCGAAAACCGTATTGTGTAAAAACCGAGTTTTAAAACCGGTTGAACAACCGAGTCGATCACCTTAGTACCTACATGCATCAAGATGTCAAATTCCGATATCGGAGACATTTCCTCATAAATCGCAAATTTTTGCAGGCAACAAAAAGCTAAATAATAATAAATTAAAGCTCTTTAGTGCTACTTATTTCAACATTAATTTTAAGCCATAGTCAAAATGCAGCCTACATAAATATTTGCCCATTATTGGTTTGACCCATCGACTATTTAAACAAAATTAGTTAGGTGTGGGGTATATATATTTCGAGTATCTTTTTTCTGAATCCAAAACACGTTTCGCGAAATTAATTATGGTTTCTGAGATATTTAGCATTCATTTTGATCCATTTCAACTATTTTAAGGTTTAATAAGTATTGTTTTGCTGTACACACATGCCACAGTTTGGCGTTTGAGTCAACTTCTTCATACAAAAACATGCGAAGTAAAGTTAACTCTTCTTTTGCCGCAAAAAAAATTCAACGGCGACTGTTAAGCAGATGCAGCCGCCGATTAAATGTTTTAATATAAACTTATTAACACTAAAATAAAATAAAAGAAACCTTAATTATGCATATTTGATTATAACATAAATCATTTAATTTCATTCTTCATATTAAATACACTTCAATTACTTGTTTTCCTTGTAAGTGTGTAAGCGGATCGATAGTTAAAAATATTACGGCGGCGGCTTCTTGGTCGGCGTTAAACGATCGACTTGTTTCATTAGAGAGCAAGAAAAATAAACAAAACAACAAAATTCTTAATTCACAGCAGTAAAGTATGGAGCACAAAAAGCTACTTTTTACAATAAATTAAGAAAAGTGGGGTATGACAAAACGTAGTTTTACTTTTACAATAAAGTAATATTAACTTCTAACTTTATTCGTGAAAGTTCACTAAAATTTACATATTTTAGACCTTAGGCCTTTATACTATTTTACTATTTATTTGGAAATAAGGAAAAAGTAATTAAATAATACATTTAAGATGAAATATACCAAAGTAGACTGAAGCACTTTTTCCTTTTTGCAACAGATTTCATATGCAGGGATATTTTTACACTGGGGTATACCAATTTTACTTGTTTTTCTAATATTTATTTCAATTATACATAATACAATTCTCATTTCTGCTTTGAAAACATTTCTTCAATTCACAACCTCAGTCGTATAGTTTATCGTTAAAAACAAATTTGTTGTAACGTTATTTGATCGTATTTTTATGTCAGAAATTGAAGTTGGCATAAATAAATGTTTGAAATTAAACCAGGTATGGGAATTTTAATTTGATACGCTAAATGTAATTTAAAAAAAAAGTTTGAAAATTAAATTGAAATGAATTAAATATATATTTATCATTGCAAAGAATTTGTCTTCTGGTGTAAGTTATCATATATTTAAAAGATTAATTGGACAAATAGAATATTCCCATACATGGCCTCAATACCACTGCATATTTGAAAAACACTTCAAAAATTTAATTGCATAGTTAGAAAACACTTTTGTATGAAAATTACCAACAATAAAAATACAATATTGTATAATTATACAATTAGACAACGCATACGATGTTAATGCGAGCTTGTAAACTGAACAATTGAAGCGAATCCGTTAATAACTTTGTAAAAGAAAATTTTTACAAAACCAGTTTTTTCACAGATTACCGTTAAAGGTACTCTCTTGCGTTGTTCAAACATCAAACCATTGAAAATTATGCATCTTAAGTCAGTCAGTGGAAGAACTTTGTAAGTAACTAACAAAATCATCCAAACGAAATTGTCGAAAATAATGATAAATGTAACAGAGATACAAAAAGAAACGTTAATGCTAATTATAATTATTTTCGATAAGCTAAAAACGTTAAACGAAAAAACCCAGCAAAAATTACTGCTTACCAGAAGCGTTTTTGTAAGGGAGACAATCTTACAGAATCACTTGCTGTTGCGCATTAATAAGGCATTTTTTTGTTCGAGATGAGCCAGCTAGAAGCAATACATTTAGCTTCCAAAAAGCCATGCATTTTTTTTGCCTTATTAAAGTGCTTCAAAGAAGTAATAATATATAATTTTTATGAGAGCCCGCCTTACGTTAGTGCTTCTCAGAAGCATTTTTCTAAGCTTTTGTTATCAAATAAGCAACACATTGCTTCCCTCAGTTGTTAGTGCTTCCAAATAAGATTTTTTTTCTGGGAACAACTTGTTTTAAAATACGTTTTTTGGCTCTCCTGAAAAATTATTATTTTGCCACTTACAACGTTATTCGCGGCTAACCTTCAATTGTTTGATTCAGTTATGCCTATGATACATTTGTTTTTATGTTATTAAAATATATCATGTAAATAAAAAACAAATTACACTGTAAGTAAAATTTTAGCTTTCGAAATGACACAGAAACACGCCCAAACACCCCAACTTAATTTTAAAAGATTAGGTCAACATCAAGAGATATTTAATTTTCAATTTTGTGTGGTTTCTCAAGCGATTTGTTGGTGTTTTAAGTAAAATCTCTTTTGAAATGACTTTAGCTTTTGTTTATTTTTGAAAATTGAACTCTTATGATGATGGCGCTTCACCTTCCGGCTAGCACAGTTCATTTATTTTTAATGTATGGTACTATTTAATCCAATTTTGAAAAATTTTTTTAATTTTTTTTATATTGAAAACAAACATGAAATACCGAAGTATATTTATTTGACATAAAGTCTTTATTTATTTAATTTGAAGATTTGGCTTGTTTTTATGGTTGAGCAATTGTCTATATGTATTTCGTTCCCGCTTTTGGTTGAAGTCTACTGATGAGTTCCAAAAGCGGAAACGAAATGTATATAGACAATTATTTAACCATAAAAACAAGCCAAATCTTTAAATTGAAAACAAAAACAAATTTTCTTATTTTGTTTTTTTGTTTGTTTTCAATATACATATGTCAATAAGCAAGGCGAATTCATACTAGGTGTTCGCAAGGGATCAGGTGATTATTTTCGCCCCTTGTAAATTTAATATACGCTGGAAGTTAATACACATTTTTCAGTAATTTTTTTTGACATTTTAAGTATAAATTTCTCAAAGCGAATTAAGCTGAGTATAGCTTATATGAAATTGCCTTGTACATAAGTAAGCGATAGAAACTTTCTTGTCGACAGTCAGTCAGTTGTCAGTCCTTAAGCTCGGCATCATGATACAATAATACAGGTAGCCGCAAATCTACAACAAATTTACAATAAATAAAACAACAGGACTTTTTATTGCTGTTTTGTGATGACAACTGTCAAAAAACCAAGAGAAAACAAGAGACATGTTCTTCCGTTTTCTTGTGGCTTTGCAAAGCTTTATTTGTATTAGTACAGTTTTAATAGGCACCATGCGCGTGTATTGATTGCATGTTCTCTTGTATATGCAAAGCTGGTTTGTATTAGTACAGTTTAATAGGCACTATATAGGTAAAACGTAAACAACAATTGGCAGATCACATCGCAAGCAAACTCCATCAGCTGGCGCTTCGAGGTTACCTGTATTATCGTATCATGCTCGGCATAAATATATATTGAAGAAATCGCTAAATAAATAATTTACAATAAAAAATAATATGATTTTTGCTGCAATTATTTTCGCTAGCTTCTCCACTGTTTTTCACTTAAACATTTTCTGTGCAAAATTATTTTTCCTGTTCAAATTTGTTCAAGTTCTCTTTACAATGTTACACAAAACGAGAATCGATGGCGTTATGTACTCGTAGCTGTGAAAAAGTTTTGTTCTTTTTATTTCATAGCTTCACAGAACAGGAATCGGAAAGATTGTAATATGGTCCTAAAGGTAGGATCACACGATTGCCGCAATGCACCAATTATTGTTTCATTTTATATGCCAATCGTGTGATTTTACAATTTATTACCTATCGAGAACAATATCGTGCTGATTTGCCGCAATCAAATGCAAATCTGATACGGCAATCGTGTGAACCGTTGATAGGCAACCATGCCCCTATAAAAATGTTAAAAATGCACCAATATTTATTGTGTTCTCATGCGGCAATAAAAGTAGCCAATTCGCGACAATTTCTTAAATTAATTTACTTAAGAAATTGTCGCGGTGTTGTCGGAAGTACCGTAAACTTAAGCTTACTTTATATGTAATCATAACTTATTTGTGAGCCAATCTTAACCTATATATCTATATATTTACGGCCTTATGTACAAAACTGGTATGAAGTTGGAATAAGTGACAAAATTTAAATAGGTGTCGACGAGTACCTATATATAATTTGACATTAAAATCCGCGGCATAATGTAGTTTTAATGCACGATTACATCCTAGCATGATTTAAATGTAAAATTGTATGGCAAAACACGTTAAGACCATGTTAAATTTTGCCACTTTTTGATTATACATACATAAGGCCTTCAGTTTTTATTCGTATGAAAGAACGAAAATTGCCTCTGCTTTGAGCACAAAATATACAAAGCAGAAAATTTCATTTCTTTTTTCTTTTCACGTACAAAATATAACAGAAAAAAAATTATTTCTTTTTAAAAGTAACCCATTTGCAAGTAAAACAAACAAAAACTACCAAAACAGCTGTTTGTTTCTGATGCCGCAAATTAGAACAAATTCATTCTTCGCCAATCTGCGGCAATAAAATTTTTATAAAATGGGGCAATCATATGACTGCAACGTATTTGATTGGGACAATTTTATTATTGTACACCAATTCAGCACAATAAAAATTGGGTAAAATTGGTGTATTTGCGGCAATCGTGTGATCCTACCTTAAGAGTAGCTTCTCGATGTTAAAAACAATTTAAAATTTTGTGAGGACGGATCCTAGATAAGAAATGAGCTGAGAGAAAAATGAAGCCGCAGTCAAACCACTAAAAAAAATTTAATAAGAAATACAGACCAATATGTACATATAAATATGGAAATATGACGAAAAGTAATGGACTTGGATTGGATTTGGATTGTTCTTAATAGTTAAACGTAAAATTGCGAACTGTTAAGAGGCAGCAACACTGGTGTATTAGAGATGCCTGGTTTGGAAATTGGCTGGATCCATACAATCAATCACATATTGGCCTTATATACATAGTATATATAATAGATATACATACATACATATGCCGTATACATATCTATCTACTGTAAACGATAAAAAATAATTTAAAGAAAATGTGGAAAAAAGTTGCAACAGCAGTAACAGAAAATCCACTATTCCAACTGATGCTCTAATAGCAGAATGAAAATATGTACAATGTACATACTCGTACATATATATACATACATATAAGTATACTACATACAAACATAAATATATTTTTTAAGTTAAAATTAGGAATGTAACGAAACCAGTTTAGCGAATGCGAATGCGAAAGCGAATAACACATTATAATTTTTGCGAATGCGAAAGCGAATGCAAATACCTACAATACGTTAAAAAATCACATGAAAATAAATTTGTATAAGAACATGAAGATGATACATGTACTACATGCAGCATTTTATTTAAACTGAGTCTTGGAGTGAGCAAATATTTATTAATTTATTAAAAATGCAAATTCTTTAAACAGAAAGACATATGAAATTATATTAAAATAAGTATAGATAAGAATTGAAACTAAATTTACAAATTGTTAGGCAATGAACCCATTCGCACTTTGGCCCTAAAACCTTGTACTCTGTTTAACATTTCATGTGAAATGCTGTCAAAATACATATGTATGCATTAAGAAAAAATGGAATAAATTGTTCATGAAAATGCAGAAGTATTAGAAAAAAACATATGAAATATACTCGTATCTTCAACATTTTAAGTTTTCATGCGAAATAATATGAGTGGCACTTGTTTCGCGTGGAATTTACATTTGGATTTAAATTTTTTTGTACGAAGTAATGAATGGTGCTCAACATTTTTCAAAAGTTTGAACAGACTAGTCTTAAGTAGAAAATATTTTCGCACAAATTAAACACTGCTTTTCTTTTTCAAAAACTGAAAAATATTTCCAAACACCGCCGGATTTTGGTTTCATTTTGATACTTATTTATGAGAACTTATTTATAGAAAAATTTTCCGCTAAAATTTGAAAGCTTTAATTATAATGCTTTACTTGTAAGTATATGTATCTTTTTCATGCTGACTTAAAATTATTTTCGTGTTTTTGACGTTTTGTTAATCGTAAACTATTTTCTTAGAAGTAAAATTTTTTTATGTGTTTAGCATTCGCTTGAAATATTCGCATACATTTTAGCAAATAGCAAAAGCAAGCGAATAATTTGCGAATACGAAAGCGAGTGCGAACATTCGTTACAACCCTAGTTAAAATCAAGAAAAATTACATAAAATTAACAACTCAGTTCTATTCATACACATAGAAATATAAAAAATTGTGTTTTCCTTCCAGATTCAATAAAATCTAGACCACAAAAGAACCTGTTAACGAATGTACATGCCAAGCAAACGTTATGGTTTGATCTCAATGCAATTTGAAAAATCGTAACTTCAACCAATGTATTTTAGGGTGGAGTCATACGAGTATTGAGGAGTTTTTAATAAAAATTTAGAAAATGCTAATTTTTTATACATACAAATTTCTTAACGCAACATCACTTTTTTCTTAGATTAAAAAATTATTAAAAATTCATATGATGAACTAACTTGTCGCTGCTTTAAGTATCGAAAACAATCCGAAAATAACATTTGGCATCAAATTGAAAAATACTCACAGACTTCGATCAAGGCAAAAAAAAAATGATTTTAAATACGTTTATATCAAACGATTCAACCTGCGTGTGTTGGGTACTTCCGCTGCGTAAGTATGTTTGCATGTGTGTATGTGTAGGCCAGTGTAAAATACGTTAGAATAATAGAATATTTTACAAAGTTACGTAATTGATTTATGGTTGTTTTTCCTCTTATATTCCACATGATGATAAAATAAATTCCAACAGTTTTTCAGAAAGGAGAACAAACCTCTTCGCAAAAACGATGACATTGCGTAAGAAAATTTGCAATGTATGTATGTATTTGATTTTGTGTCTACTGATTGGTTTTTAAAAGTATAGTGAAATTTTGTTATAACGAAATTCATTACAAGGAAAAACTCAATATAACGAATATTTTCTGGGTCCACTGAAAAATCCATTTTATTCCAAAGTTTTTCATATAAAAATACTCTAAAAATGCTCTATGACTCAAACGCAGCGTCACAAACGTATTCAGTTTTGTTTTGATCAATTTCTATGCGCTAAAAAAATTTTCTATAATTGATGGCGTTGATCTTGCTGACAAATTTAAGCAAGAAATTACTGAAGAGTTCACTAAACCCCATACAATTTTAAAAAAATTGGGAGGCTATTTGCTACGCAAAGTCCTTAAAGTGCAAAAGAAAGCGCCTTGCTGAATACCTTGAACAATGTTTATATCGTATATGTGATGCTAAAAATGAAAGCTGAACTGTTTGAAGCATGTTTGGGAAACAATGGGCCATAACCATAGTCAGCAAAAAAGTTTACTTTTTCAGCTTTAGAATGCACTTTTTTAAAAAATGAACTTTCGACATATGTACCATAGACGAGAAAAACTGCACTTTAAAGGAAAAAGTCGGTTCTAAAGTTAAAACATGCTGAAGCTGTTTTTGACTAAGTTAGCATCGACTCTGGCTTTTTACTTCAAGACAAAACACATTAAAATAAAAGAGAAAATTTAATAAGAGTTTTGAATTAGTGTAATAAAAGTTATTAAATGAATAAAAAATAAAACAAAAACAATTTGTGTTGCAATATAAGTGCACATGTATGTACATATTATGTACATAAATGTATTTATGTATGTACACATGCATATGTATGTATTTTCATAACACATCGTCAGATGAGAGAGATGTGAGAGTTTTCGATCATATGAAAAATTGCCAATATTTGTTGTGGCACCCAGTTAAAGTCGATTCAACTTAACACACACTTTGTTTTTGACTATAGTAGAAAAATATTTAGAAACAGGTTTTTAATTTTAAGTTGTTTCTAAAACGAACCGACTTTATTCTGTGACTATGGTTATGGCCCAATGATTTTAAAGATAGTAACGGTTGGGTTGATAGGTTTAAAAAGATCCATGATATCGAGTTTCCACGAGTGGAGAAAGTACCAGTGTAAAAAAAACACTGTTACCAAGCTTATTGGGAGAATATGAGCGTGCGGCTGTTTTTAATCAAGACGAAACTGGATTATTTTTTAAATTTAAATTTACATGCAAATCCGAAACTATTTTCCTTCGTTTCGAATTATGTACAGAGTAGACCCTCAGGCTATATATAGTTTTTTGTAAAATATGTACAAGTTGCATTTAAAAACAAACTATACTTACAACGAATTTTTTTCGTATTTCTTAAAATTTCGTTATATCAAAGATTTACAGCTACAAACATATGTATGTATGTGCACAACGAATCAGTGGCTTTACCGAAGTATTTTTCGATTCACTTCAGCTTCGTTATACCGAAATTTTACTGTACTCGTATGTATAGATGCATGTATTGTTAAACAGTTAAGTATCGTTTTAATAACTTAAATGATTTTATGGCAGAAGTGATACGTGTGATTGGATTTGTATGTGCCTTCGTATTGTGAAGAAGCAATATCGCAAATCCTCGGTAAGTAAAATGCATACATACTTACAAACACCTGTTTGTATTCTTGATAGCAACATACCTGATACTGGAGTTCAGCAAAGAGTTCAGATTAACTTTGACTATGCAACGTACAGTGGCTCATTTTGACTTTTTCCATTGCAAAAAATCATAGCTTTTGAAGTAAAAAGAGATATTTGAAAAATTTATTTATGGAACTCGTCAGTAGACTTCAACCCAATAAATTTTTGAATTTAGCTAACAAACTTCGTATGTTTGCAGTAAGACTCTTAATACGTTATTGAGAATCACAATATACAAACATAATAAGGTTGAATATTTATTATTTGATTGGGCTAAAGTTCGTACCGCTTTGTAAGACAAATTAAATGTGATAATTATTAATTAACAAATAATACCAACGTTTAGTAGAACGGAACAACTAACTGTTTTCGAAGGTTACACACCTTCATCATCAACGTTCTTTTGTGTTTGGTCGACTGTGTGTGGTGTCATCCAGCAAAAAAATTCTAATTTGAAAGCACTAACAACTGAGGCAAGCAATGTATTGCTTACTTGATAACAAAAGCTTCGACAAATGCTTCTGAAAAGCACTAACGTAAGGCGGGCTCCCTAACAACGTTGAAAATCATCACAGAAAATTTTTCAAATTCGTAACTTTTGTGAAGCACTTTAGAAAGGCGAAAAATTTATAGCTTTTTGGAAGCTAAATGTATTGCTTCTAGCTGGCTCATCTCGAACAAAAAAAAAATGCTTTATTCATGCGCAACAGCAAGTGATTCGGTAACATTGTCTCCCTTATAAAAACGCTTCTGAGAAGCAGTAATTTTTTCTGGGCAGTTGATGTAGAATTCTGCTTTTTTATATTCAGCTTTTTATTGCAAATGGATTACTCAGCTTTTTTGTAATGAAAGCTCAATTTTACCATCTCTAAATTTACAACCGTCTTGCCATTGTCGTTTGTTCATTACACTCAGGGAAAGGCTGCAACTTAAAAATAAGAACGCTTCACATTAATTCAATAATTTTCAATATAATAGAAAACGTATATTGAGGTACTTAAATTAATACAGTAAATTAATATCCTTCCATATTAAAATAAGAAATTTCAACATGACTAGACTTTCGTTAATGTTTCTTATTAATTCGATATGGTTTTTATTGATTTTAAGTTGTTTTTTCTCTGGGTGTACTAATTACGCACATGTTAGTTAATTTGCTTATATGAATTTGTGTCAAGTAATCATTATTATTACTTTCTTTTATTATTTAAGTTTTTTTTTGATGATATAGTTAGTGACTAATTATCTATCCGAACAATCAAATTTGAAATTAATTGGTATCGATTTGTAGTTGAATATGTTTGCATATTTCGAAATTTAAAAAAAAAAATATTTAAACATTCTTATGAATAAATTCTATAATTAGTGAGTTAGACTTTTTATATTCAAAATATATTTTTTATGCACAGTCACTACACTTCTGCAAGGGCAAAAAAAGAAGAAGAAATAAAAAAAGTTAAACAATATCTCCATTGGCTTTCATATTTTGAATCAGGTTAAAATAACTTGAAAAGGGAACTTTCACCGATAGAAATATCATCGTTGAAATACGCTCCCTTAACTTCAGTAGATGTTGAACGCAGTATTTCGATGTACAAGAGCTTCCTTCGTCCTAACAGAGTTAGTTTTTCTTCCGAAAATATAAAAATTTTTTTTTTGTAAACTTTTTTTTGTGCAAAATTTTTCTGATTTTTGTTTGAAGGAGTTTTTAAGTTTTATTATATGAATTATGATGTTTGTTTTTGTTTTAAATACATAACAATAAAGAATTGAAATAATATTTAAAAATTAGCGAAATTCACAATCATGTGCATTTGAGATGGCAAGTTTATGCAGCTGTAAACTTACTTACTTTGTAAAACAAAATCACAATTTTAATTCAATTTATTTTTTAGAAAATATACCGATTACGATTTTTCTCATCTCCACATATTTCCGCAGCTTCTTGAATATAATTTTAAAATTTTTTTATTCGGTCTTTCTCTTTTCATTCGCGTTTTAATTATTTAATTTTTTATTTTGTAATTTTTTTATTATTTATTGTGTGTCTCTCCGTGTCCACGTACAGGCCAAACGGCCGAACCGATTTTGATTTAGTTTTTTCTGTTTCAAAGGTGACTTGATCTATGTTTTAAGAAAAACGGCCCACCCGTTTAGAAGATATCACATCTTTTCTAGATATATTCCGGGGTACGATAACATTTGGTCATTTTTATTAAAAATAATAGGAATTTCGTAGATCGATTGAAATTTATATATTTTAAGGATTGTTAAACTTTTTGAATAAATTTATAAACAGTGTTTGGATGAACTGAATGCTGAACCAGTTTAAACTCTCAATAAATCAAACTTATTGGGAATAAAGGGCAAACATTTTGTTCACGTAAAATATTTCCTGTGAACAAAAAATGGTGAAAAAATTAGAAAATAGTATACTGGCACAACAAAATGCAAACATTGGCAATCACAATTTTAGGAAAAGAGAACACATTTCACGTGAAATTTATTCCCGATAAGGATGAATGTGTATGAAAGCATCATGAAATTTGTGTAAAAGATAACTGAGGATCACACATATCTAATGTGAATTCAAAAAGATTTAGTAGAGGTCAACGGATTTGCTCACATTCTTTAATTTATGAAGCTTTAAGAGATAATACACATAATGATCTAATTACACTAATTAATGGCGTCTTCACTTTTTGGCCAACAGCTTATTCAGACTTGGTGATAGCTCTAAACTATATATGGCAATAAAGTTATCCAGCTGACCATAAAATAAAAGCGGTTCGAATAAGAAGTCGGCAAACTAGGGAAAAATCATTGATCTGAATCTGAATGTTAACCGTATCCAGGATCAAAACAAATACAAGAGGTATAGTAAAGAGCGTTATAGGTTGGAACAGAAAAATCAATACAGTTTCGATAATTTCTACAGCCAAAGCCTCGATGATTCCATATCGGTGGCTTAGTATAAGAAAGGCGTAACCTGACTTTTCGAAATTTTACAGGAGAATGAAAAAACTGAACAAAAACTAAAACATTTACATGCAAAAATATTTTTGTTTACAATAAATCTTTAATTTTTGCAGTAACGAAATTAGCAGGGTTTAATTATCTGTTGGCTACCAGAAATCGTTCAAAATGCGATTTCGCTTTTTTTATACATATTAAGCCATCGATATATGTACATTGTAGACATACTTATGCATAGAAAGTATTTACTTTGTATCCGTATGTCGATAAATATTTTGTCTGCCCTTCGAGTTTCTAAAATATTTATGTAAATGAGTTACAAATAAAATTGTAAAACTTGTTTGCATCTCTGTAAAGGTAAATGATCTCAAAAGTAAAAGTGAAATTTCAGCTTAAAACTCACATAAGCTGTGTGTGGACACGTATGAATGTTTATGCATCTTATGTACGAATGCATGAGTTCTGCACAAACATACATACTTGCATAGTAAACACATACACAAGCAAATATTTTTTACTCCGTGTATAATTATACCCAGAAACCAAAATAAAAAAATTTTAAGAAATATTATGTGAAATTTTAACACTTTACAAGTAACCATCTTTATTACTTTTTGCAACTTTTTCATGAAAAGTAAATGGAAACAATGTGTCTTGTCTGTCTTTCGATAACTGTCATGAGATTTTCATTGTCTCTTTTTTTCTTGTTGTATCCGAAAATAGCGCGGCTCACGTTTTTAGTTCTCTACCCACTGAGCTATTGCTAAATTAAATATTTAAGGCCTAAAATTGAACACACGAAAGTATTTACACCTGGAAAATACATACATATGTATGTCAACATAGAAAAAAAAAACTTTCTTTTATGTAAAACCTTATGTCTAGCAAAAAAAAACCTACCAAGGATTTTAGTTCTTTCCGTAGAGTTATAAAATTCTTGATTGAAAATTGTATTGTAATATGTACAAAAGTTTCGTTGATTTTACAAAAGTTTTTCGCAAGATGTTGCATGGATTATTTTCAGTGTACTCGTATGCATGTAATTATCTACATATATACCCAGCGAACATTTCTTTTAGAATTCGGTCAGAAATTCTGCATTATATAGTGAAATGACAGAAAATTCTTAAATGCCTAGAAAATTCTAAACGAATTTTTGACTTCTCTTCCAGAAAATATTTTTACTTTTGCGATAAATTCCCAACACGAAACTGCACAACACGCACGAAATCAAATTGAATAGCAAAAAAGCATTCTTTTATTTTCAAATAGATACAAATTTATGTTTAATTTCAGAACTTTAATCTTAAGAGAACCCTGCACTATAACAAATTTGCTGGTTTTGTATATATTCATATTTTACACCTAAAATCGTTTCGTGTTTTATCGTGTCAATTTTGCTCAACACGATACGTCCCGAACACGCATGAAACCATATTTTCTGTCACGAACACTTCGTGTTGAGTCATGCGTGTTAGTGTCACGAAAAAACCCTGACACACGTTATAATTAACTATGTGACACAGAAAAATACAGAGAAGTAATGGTTAAATAACACCTACTTTTTAAAAATTAGTTCGGTTTAATATTATCGAAACTTAGTTTCGGCAGCAGTTCGAATGTTCTGCTAAATGCCTGAGGGAATTTTTTGAACCAACTGAAACTTTAAAAGACAATCAAACGATGTCTTCTTTCAAAGTTCAAAATTTTTTTTTTAATTTAAAATATGACTTCGAAAATTGTTTACTGGGTAGTAAGTGTTAGGTAATCATTCAAAATACTTTTATACATAACTACACACATACATATGTATCTATGTATATATGTGCTTACTTAAATTATTATTTATGATACGCGGTTTAACGCTTGTGCAAACAAACATTTGACGGAAATGAAACCAGCATCACTTGATGTGCATTAAGATATTTGTAAGGAAAGAAGTTGTTAATCTAATATTTTCCCTTATAAATTTGTAACGTGATATCAAATTAATTAAAATTATAAGGAAATAAAATGTTTAGGTATGTGCTCGTAACATTGTATTTTTATATTTGGTGTGAGCATGAATCTCCCAATTCGTTTGTACAAGTTGTAAATATGTACATACTCGTATGTATGTATGCATTTATATTTTTTTTAGTTGTAAGCGTACGAAATGTAGCACACGAAATGTAAAAAGCCACATGCGCATGTAACTCTGACGCCACAGGAATGTTCGGCATGTTGGGCTTATTTTCTAAATGAGGCATAGTATACATGAGGTAAAATTTTCATTATAAACGAAATTTGTTTTGTCCCAAAGTTCAAATGGGACGCATGTAAGCGAAGAAGACACATTTGTAGATCTAGCATATGTGTCAAATGTAAATGGCTACATGGTTTTTGTATGAATTCTATCTATATTTCTGACCCAGAAACTTGATGGTTTTATCAATATTTCACGTTAGCAAGTCTGAATGATTTGTATGTACTCGTATATCACCGATCTGTTGTTATTTTTTTAGATTTTTGTGAATTGTATTTCAGATGCCTTTCGGAATAACCGAAAATAAACCTTCTTTCATCAATCCTTTTCCTTTTTCACATATGAAACTCTAATACTTTCTCCTTCTTTAACACAAATTTTTCTTCTGATATCTCTTCCTCTTTGTCAATCTGTCCCTCCTATCAACTTTAGGTAACACAAGGTGAACACAACTACTTGGTACCTTGCGGCATGTAAATTTAACCCAGCGAAAAAAATTGAGAATTGTTATTCAGGCACTACTTTTTCTCTAAAATATCAATATGCGTGTACTTTTGACTTTGCAGGAATCGATTATTAACAACATTCAGGGCCTAATTTTGTAAAACGGAACGCCAAGCGTTGATTACTTTAACTTATGCGAAATTGGAGATCATTTGTAGTTTACGAAAATTCTTGCATGTCTTGATTTTTTAGGAAAATGAAATCATCTCATTATTAGATTTTTATTTATAAAAAATATATTGTTTAAAAAGACATTTAGGAAAAGAAAAAAAGGATATACGAAAAGTCAGATTTCCTTAACATCATGAACATGACTTCGGATTCACTGAATATGGATAAAAAAAGAGAACTTCTCGCAATGACAATCCTATGTAAAAACCATCAGAAATTATCAAAATTTCCACTACTACCGGATCACAAGTGCAAGATCTTAATGACTTCTTTGGAAGCTCTTTTGTTACTGGGAGCCTAATAATACCATCAGTCTCCACTACAAAGATAAACAGAAAACTTTACAAAAACAAAGAATTTAACGAACATATGTATTGCTTGTAGTGCTATTCGAAGTCGGTTACAACAATGTAAATGCAAAAGTATGCTATGTAACATTTATTTCAAGTAACATGGCATTTAGACGAAGACTTTTTGCCAAGCCTCTTTTATTCCGTTCTCTCTTTGGTTTCTTCTCTTCTGAACACTTTTTACTCCGTTCTTTGCAAAAACCACGCTAGAAAGTCGCCATGGAAGTGATAAATGCAGTCACACTACTGACCGGTTTTTTTCAATCACTGTAATTAAGTAATAGATAAAAAAATATCGCTCATCTCTAATGTATGTATGTATGTAACTTCACACTCTATCTCTTCCTTCACCACCTGTCTTCTCAATCACTATCCTTTTCGTAAAGAATGTAACACCTCATAATAGTATTGGCATTCATTGCCTGAGTGTTACTTCTCCTCCCAAAAAAAAAATATATTTATTATATATATGTAGATATACATATGGATATTTACGGCAGTTCCATACAAAATAATAACTGATATAGGTATATAAAATACATAAAAGCGATAACAGCATAAGTGAACTTAGGGCAAAATCAAGTTAAATCAAGTTTACGCTAAATCTTCATGTCTCTAATGAAGTTAATTGTAAAGATATAAACAAAACAATATTGAAAGAAGTCTTAAAAAAGTCCAATAACATTTATAATAAACAGACCCAATTATACTAAAAATTACATTTTAATAAAATATTGGGAAATTCAGGTTGGTCATTTTCATAACGAAATTTCCATTTGCTAGTACGGACTTTCAAAAGAAAAGTACACGGAATTTTTGAAATTTATTGCCTATCTTAGGGATGCTATAAATATAAGTGGAGACTTTTTTCAGTCAACTGAAACAAAAATTAATGGCCTGTCCCACGATGTCACTAGAAATCGTTCGATCGACAACTTGTATTGCAAACAACAAGAACATTAGAAAATTTGTTATTTTCAATATAAATATTCGATGAACGATTTCTAGTGACATCGAGGGACAGGCCGTTAATGTCCATACAATTGTTAGGTCACGGAATTTTTGACATTTATTATGCCATATGTGTCCAAAAAAGCGTAACCACTAATTACTAATGATAAACTGTTTGATTCAGCTATGTATTTATTGATTTAAACAGTTTCCAACCATGTTGGGTTCTATAAAATTGTCTATTATGTATGTATGAAACTGTTTAACTTAACAAATACCTGACTGCATCAAACAGTTTTTTATTAGTAATTAGTGGGTACTCTTTTTTGGTACATGTTTGACAGATGTGCTGTGTTTGGGTACATGTTTGACAGATGTGTACTCAGCATTATTATTATTTATTTTTTGAAAATTAAAGGGTCCACCATCTAACGTTTTTTTTCAACTAGTGCCTATTTCGTGAATGGTAACACTTAGCTCATGTCTGATTTGACAGATAATTAGTTTTATCCTTCCGCTGAACGAATATGGTTGTATATACGCTTGAACAACGCTGGGAAATATTGCCTGCGATCGACTTACAGAAGATGCCGATTTTGCCAAAAAAATCATCTTTTCAGATGAAGCTCATTTTGATCTTGGCGGGTACGTAAACAAGGAAAATTGTCGCAATTGGGCCACAGAAAACCCGCACGCATACATTAAAAAGCCGACGCACCCAAAACGAGTCATTGTTTGGTGCGGATTTTGGTCCAGAGGCATAATTGGGCCAATGAGCAAGGAGTGGCCGTTACAGTCAATGGCGATCGTTATCGGGCCATGTTGAACGAATTTAATTTTTGTTCACAACGGCGCTACGTGCCACACAGCCGAAGCTACAATCGATGTTTTGCGCCCTGTTTTCAAAAAAAAAAGTTATCTGGCGGACCCTTTATAATTAATTATTAGTATTTTTATGTGTTGTATATCAAAAAATAAATGAATTTGTGTGTATGCACACACAATTCTACACAATAGGCTACACGATTATTATCCGTAAGAACTCCGTACCGGGCCCTGGCGTTAACGACAAAATTATTTTTAATTTGCCTATTTTGATTTAAAACGATAGAATTGGTTTTTCTTAAAACTATGTTTTTCTACTTATGCTGTTATTACTTGTGACCACAGATACATATGTACATAGACATAGATGCATATACAATTTATATTAAACATAGATATTTGTGTATATACTCGTATATACGAGTACATACATACTTCAATTGTCTTATGCGAGACGGACGAAGCACTTTTTAAATTCCAACAGCAAAATAGTGACCTTGAAAACCCTTTTGAACCCTTATGTTGCTGCAATGAATGTAAATAAGTATGTACAATAAATTTAAAAAAAAATAAATAAAAAAATCAAAAAAAAAAAACAACATTCATACTACTGAGTAAATAAACAAATTAAATCAGTTATGTACAGCAGCTTGGATTTAAACAATATTCGGTTAAAAAATACCAAACAGTTGAATCGATCTGCACGATTTATTACAACATTCAATTGGTAGACGCAGCCGTTAATCAATAATCTTTAAAATTTTTAAATTAAATAAAAACATAGACATAAACATGACATGAAAAATGGCCGTTAACATGTAGTGTGCAAGTCTATCGGTCTGGGGTCGTAGGTTCGGTTCCCACAAACATACTCTACTTCGTTACAGCGGGTGTGTGAATTAGTTTGTTAATTATCATGTTCGTCAAAATAAGTTACTATATAAGTTATATAATAATATTTATGGCATTAAATAAATAAAAATTAAATGATGTGTAGTTGAGTCGTGGTGAATTATTTGTAAATATTAAATTTAAAAAAATACCCATTGTAGTGACCGAAGTTAATAATTATTTTGAAGGTTTTTTTTATAATTTATTGTATTTTAATTAATTTAATTTTATTATAAAATAATAAATTAATGTGTACTAATCCAAGTTTTAACAATTAATAATAAAAAATTTAAATATAAAATGTTATTTAAAAAAAACAAAGAATACTTAATTTCTAAATTATACATATATTAAATTTAACTACCTACACCCATAAATGACCTGATAAAAATAAGTGACCTGTAGTGCGATTCAGTAAATTTTAACGATCCTATAATTGTAGTTTTGTCTATACATTATGTCGCTTGCAATAACGATTGTGTGATTCTGTAACTTCTTTTTAACGATAGTACGCAGCTGATATTTTCTGTTGATTTTTGTCGATAAAATTAACAGCACATAAATTATTGTCGCTTAAATAACGACACAGCTGACATTAACCTACAGCGAATATCGTTAAAAATGATACTGAATAGCAAATTCCATAAATTTTCGCTATAATTATAAAAAAGTTAGTGAATCGCACTACTGGTTAGAATTTATTGTCTGGTTTACTTCAAATAGTCTTCTGTACAGTAAGGCAAATAAATAAAGGTGTTTGTTGGTTACTATGATGTGTATAAAATTAAAGCACTAAACGGTTTTGCCAAATGGGAAGATTAATAAAAAGGGTTTGCTGTAAAAGTTTAAGATTTTTCTTCAAGTTAGTACTTATTTTCCTGAACACAATCGTATATTAAAATGAAGTGCATAATTTTACATACTTTTTATTAAGATTTTTTTGTACTCTATCCTGAATTAATTTTTGTTTTAACTTATCTTGCTATGAAGAGCTTGTGGCAGTAACAGAGGAAATTTTCAATGGTTTCTTCCTCTATATTCAAAAAAGCCACAGCTTGAAAACAAAATCATGTAAATTCACACTCCTGCGGGCTTCCAATTTGCACGAAACCCGTTCTCGGACTCGAAAATTGGTAAATGATAATGGTTTTGTGAGAGCAATGTTCTTCTTCTTGCACGAAACAGGCCGTTCGTTTTCTTTGCAAATACTTACGATATTTCTTAATTTTCTAGGAAACTGAACTCAATGTCATGAATCATTAAGTTTTTAATTATAAAATATATATATTAATTAAAAACATCATAGAAAAAATCAGATTTACTGCTTGTAATGACAAGTTCAGGATCTTATTGACTTCCTTGGAATCTCTTTTTTATTAGGAAAATAACAAAGACATGTTAAATGTTCATAAAAAGTAAATAAATGGAAAGTTTCATGTAAAAAAATTTAAAAACAGGTGGTGAACATAGTTTTATAAGTTTTTATATGAAATTAAGAAAAAAAAAATATTCTATATACATAAGTACTCTGAATCATGTAAATACGTACGTAAATATATATATATATATATATATATGTAGATGCATTTTATGATAAAAATTTTGGTTTTTCGCGTTCCGGTACTTTCGTGCATTTTTTTTATCTTATTGAGAGAAATTATCGTTAGCTCTCATTTGACCGAACCTTACCCAAAAAGTAAAGAAACAGATCTATTATCGTATTATTATATGTATGTACCTATCTATTTCAATTTTGTTTTTACACAACTTCTTATGGCAACCTGAAATTCAGCCGTAGCAGACTCAATTGTGTAAAAAGCCACCAGCTTACATTTACCCACTTTTTAGTGTTACAGCGTTGGTTATTAACTAAAAGTTATTATTGTATTAGCTACTTAGTACTGCTTGTGTTGAGCAAACCGTTAAAAAATACTCACGAATTGCAGTATTCAGCAGATATACATACATAAATACATACATACATGCATATGTATGTGTATACAAAGAAGAATCAGGTGGAAATTTAGCATAGCGTAGTAGTAAACATTGCCACAAACTTCGTATAAGAAAAAAACTAACATGAAGTCAGCATAAGTGACGAAGCGACGAGTGTTTAATTTTTTTCTGGTTTCTGATTAAAAATAAGTCCTTGCTTCTATTTTTTCTCTATTGAAGCTAAATAGGACTTCAAATATTTGTACGCATGACACGGATCTTATTACTTGTTAATATTTAAATTTTTGTTGAAAAACTTAAACTAGAAAATTTTTAACACCAACATTATAACAAAGTCAAATTTGCGCTGATTCAAATTCTCTTTTGATTTCAAAGATAACGGTTTTTAAAATTTTGCGGAAAAGTTTGAAACAACGGAAAAATTTCAAAGAGTATTAACGTTAATAAAACTTCAATTAAAAAAAACTTTAAACTGATGCCAGCTTTTTATCTAAATTTGGGACTTTAAACATTACAACATGCTTTTTAGAGGACACGAATCGTCTTAACTGTTAGCTATGGTTGCAAAACCGTACATTTAGTTTCAAACGCCAGAAGCGTGAATTTTTAAAACGCTCATGTGGTTTCAGCTGTGGCTTCTTTTTGCCGAAAAGTTCATACAAATTTATAGTGCAAGTACAATTTCTTTTCTTTAAATGTGAAAAGAACAATCGCTACACAAAATGTTCTTAAAAATAAATATTAAATTGTTCAAACTGCCTACGTGTGCGTTCGAAATTAATTCTACTATAGTTTTTTTTAGAAATTATCTTATAATACAAATGAAGTGATAATTGGCTTTTCTCCACTCATGAATTTCATTACAATTTAAGTTAGATAGTTGTAATTTCTTTAAATATTAAATCATCTTTTAATGCATTCCCATTTTGGTTCCAATTTATAAAAGGAAGTTTTGCCAACTGTGTTTCATAAACACCAACCGAGATTTTGTTTAAGATAAAGAGTTTATAATCTTACAATCTTTTGCACGAAATATTTTATATTGAAGAAAAAATTCCTTATCTAAAACAAATTTTTGTCGCCACGTTTGGCGAGATATCGCCATATCTGACAACACTGGTCTACAGTAGCAATATGCGATGTATGACATGATGTTCATGCTACTGGAGACCCCCAGTAAGCAAAATAATAATAAATCCAATTTGCTCATATTTATTTGTTTTTATATTTTTTTTATATTTCATTTCCTTTCTTGTCCTGGTTCTGCCATCTTGTAAATTTAATACACCTTGCTTACATACTTACTTAATTCGAGGCAAGTTAGAAGTCTCGTTATTAAAAAATAATTTATTTTATACACTCAAGCAAATATGCATGTACTATGTCGCTGGTATTTATTTTGGCTCCTTGAACAAATATTTTAATTATTGATTATCGATGAATGCGTATCTACTATCTATGTATGCCCGTGTGCATGTGTATGTGTGGATAATGAGAAATATACTTCAAATGTGACACTCACCTATGTTTTGTGCATCAATGCGCGCATAATAGCCTAAAAGGCTGATGATGAGCAATAATAAAGGTGTTGTTATTTTGGGCATGATGATGCTTAGCAATTCTTTTCGTTTCAATGCAATGTTTACAAATTTTTGGTACACATGTGTTAAAAGCGTTTGTTTTCCTTTTCAAAAGTTCACTTAACGCAAATTTACGGCTATTTTTAGTTTATTAAAATTTTTTCTTCTTTCCTCTTTACTTTTCCGTTTTTAAAGTTTGTTATGTTCAAGTTAACGAACAGGTGGATTTTGTAAAGATGTGAAATGTTTTCTCGTTGTTTCTTATAAAATGTGTGTCACCGTTACACGCAGCAGGTTGCAATAAAAACTTAAAAAAAATATATTTTAACATTTACTTAATAACACAAACTTTCTTTTTTATTTTTATGTTTTTGATTTTGTTTTCTTTTCAAGTATTCAGTACCAACCATATTTATGTATCTATGTATGTGTATGTACGAGTACATACTTACATAGATATTTTTTACGTTAACAGGTACCTATTGCAAAATTATTTATATTTTTATAAATACTAGCTATGTGTAAGTTTTTATTTTTTTTATTTAACTTTGTAATGAAATTTATTTAAAACTGTTATACAATTTATGTTCGTCTTCGAATAGTGAGTGCTTTCCGTTATAATACTCAAGTGGGACTAAAAATTCCAAGCTTGAGATCACAGGCCTTAAGTTTTAACGAAAAATTTCTTTCAAATGCAAAAACAACAACGGCCGACCAACATACAGCGAATGAACACGATGGATCTATGCACATATCTATTAGCCGACGAAAACAAGTGTGTAGTAAAAGTTGCAGATGAAAGCCATTAAGTATACTACATACATAAGTATGTATGACTGTATGTACATTTGTGTGTGTTAACAAAATTAACCGTTTTACCAACAATAACAATAACAAAAACAACAACAACGACTTCAAGCTTCAAGCGCCTCGTTTACCCGCGTACTACGACCATCTCTTTAGCCAGCTCAAAGATAACTAAAGTTTTACTTTTAGCTTCCATGACTGCTCATCATATCACGTTACACATAAATATTTGCATACATACATACCTATGTACATACATTCATATTCTTAAAGTTTAAGCCTTAAACACACCTTTGTATCTATGTAAATTTAACGTGAAACACTTCGGAATTGAAATACTACATATTAGATGAATAAATAATGAATGAATAAGTAATGCTATGTTTCCACGACGATATTAAACACTTTATGCACTCAGTGAATCATGGTTACGAATCATTGCATTTGCATGTTACATTTGCGCGTTCTAAGGCAGTGATGCATTTTGAGTTTTTTAGTTCAGGGCTAATTTAACGATTTAAAAGAAAACGAAAAAATTCGAATCGTCGATTTACCCAATCAGAACCAATATTTATGTTTTTGAGTAGAGATTGTTAATACACATTGTTAACTTTTAAGCAAATGGTATACGAGAAATGGTTTTTATTGTACGCACAATTTTTGATTTAAAGCTTTTGTTGTTGTTTCAATACATCTTTAAAAAAATAATTTATTAATAAAAATTAATAAATGAAAATACCTCAATACTATATATTTTCCCCTGGCAAGTCCCTGAATGCCAAGATATCCGTCCAAAAATCAATATCGATTGCCATGCCTAGTTAAGAAAAAGCCGATATTATTTAACAAATCTTGATCAAGAGTCGTTAAGCAGCTCTGGGCTGAAGAACAGCTCTCGCGTCATCGTAATTTTTTCTTAAGTGCGGTCAGGCTTGTGTGTGGTGTTTGGCCTTCGAGATTTTTTCGTCTCGCTCGTATAATCTTGCGGTTCGTTTGTCGAATTTCGTTGACAACCACGTTGCTATAGTCAGTCGTTATAGTCAGTCACAAAAACCTTTTTAAAAATACTGTTAATAACATCTTGGGCATATGGTCCAGTTACTCCTCCCATATTTGTGCAACCATATTTGGCAAATTTACTTTGTAGAATATGTATTAATAAATAAATAAATATCTTTTTTTTTAAAGAGAAGTAATACTGAGGCAATGAATGCCTACTAGTATTACTAGGTGTTACTTCTTTAGGAAATGGATAGTGATAGAGAAGACAGGTGGTGAAGAAAGAGATAGAGGAAAACTTCATTCTTTTTACAACTATGTTTTTAATAATGCAGTTTTGCAGCGCCTCTGGTGTTAAATTTTTGAAGCTGTGAATAGTAGCTATTTTATTGGTTATTTTACCTCGCCGATGATTCTGCTACACAACGAAGGAGGGCGCTGTGATGTTACATTAGGATTAGTATCTGCTCAAGTCGGTATAATTCAGTGACCAGTGGCTATGCCTTCATCACATGAACTTTCATACAACAACTGATACAAAGGGATACTAATGTACATCAGAAAATTGAGTGGTGTTGTTATTTGATGACTGTCTGATACCGGGCTCGAACCCAGGACCTTCGTTTTCGTAGTCAACGTGATAACTACTCCACCCACAAAGTACTTTGTGTTCAAGCTCTCCACACACATATGATTTTTACGTGCGACTTGTGCGAATAGAATTTCTCCACACACTTTGAACAAATCTCATTACAATTAAATTAAACTAAATGAATTAAACTTCGATAAATTCAGTTAATAATTGTTTGCTACACATTTCTATAGGAAAAAAATCTGATTAAAAATAAGTAAACTAAAACAAACAGCACAGTCCCATCAGACGTACAAATCATACGTTTGCGGGTAGCTTTATTTTATTTTTGGACTACCTGTTTACATGATAGCATTCCGTGTGAATACCCGTATTATGTACCAATTAATACTTGGAAGAAAACCTACTAGTCCGATTCACAATCTTGTGAATTTCAGATTGCAAGTTTCCCATCAAAAATACGTTATTCATAGCTGATTTGTCTAAAAAAGAGAATGGTTATCACACCGATTATGAATATTCCCTAGAAAATTTCTTTCTCGCTTTTCTCTTCCCAATCATTTGATCCATGGAAAAAATATCCCCTATTCTAAATAACCTGGGAATAAGCAAATACGGGAGAATCTATGCTTACATTTTATTCTGCAGTAACGCAAGAGTTCAGTAATATAAATTTAATAAAAAAATTTATACTTTCATTGCCAAAAGATTGTGTGTAAATATATCTATTATATCTATTTTTGCTCAAATAAAAAAAAATAAAATAAACAGCGTAACCAGCATGCTGAGGAAGTGAATCGAAAACTGAGTCAGGTGTGGATGCGAATGAATTAAGTTCCCCATGATGAAATTGTAAATTTTATAAAAAGGTTTTTCTGTATTGAAAATATTACAGGATAAGACATCTTCCATTTGCCTATCATGTGATTTAGTGTGTCCTAGTAGTTTTTCTGAAGGCAGAAATAGTTCGTGTTTTTGAAGCGCATATTTGCACGGAAAGAAGATGGATAATAAATAATCCAGCGCTTATTTAAACTTTTTCTTCTAAATAAATGCCTACACCATTGTTTTACAACATAATGATTTGCTCGTGCATTTACATAATATATGCAAGCAATGTTGTCAGATTTATTTTGAGCCTTTTTGCCAAATGACTTGTCGAATATCGCCAAATATCGCCAATATAATAAAACATTAATTTAATGTACAAAAATATATTTTGTTCTGTAATTACATTATAAATATTGTTAAATTTTAAATTCAGTAGGTAACATCTATCGTAAAACATACAAATTATATTATTGAAGAAAAATTAAGAAACGTGTTTACATTAACATATAAATACTGGAGTACAAAAAATACTTAAAAATAATTTATACAAAAAGATCAATCCAAATAGGATAAATTGAACTTGAACACCAATATAAAACTTATTATTTAAATCTTGTGATAAAACTGAAGTAACATTTACTGAAATGTGTATTTAAGTACACATATCATATACTTGAAGTGGTAAGTACCAGCAGCATCGTCGTATTCATACACTCTAGGCGAGAGCTCGTGCAGGCTTTTTGGTGCTTCATTATCAAAATGTTGGTTCTAATTAATAAAAGAAAGTTTTCCCCACTGTGTTTCATAAACACCAAATGAGATTTTGTGCGCCATATTTTATTAAACTTCTTGAATTTCAGAAAATTTTGTTTGAGATAAAGAGTCACAACATTGAGAATTTCATGCACGAAATATTTTATGTTGTAGAAAAAATTCCTTACAAAAAAATTTCATATATTTAACATTATTCTATTTTATTGCAATCGTAAAAATATAGCCAAAAATATCGCCAAAAAGTTAAAATATCGCCAAGTAAGTCGCCAATCGCCATTTCAAAGTTTTCATCGTCACGTTTGTCGAGATATCGCCATATCTGACAACACTGTATGCAAGTATGTAGTTTTTTTTACAGAAAAATATATTTTCCTCTGTCGTCTATATTTTTGTCAAGTTTTGTTGAGATACTCGTATATGCAATGGCCCACGAACTTATAATAAACTGGTATGTGATGTTTTGATCCTTATACTATTAAATGATACATATTTGGACCAAATGTAATAGGGCTATATAATCCACAGATCTTACTATATAAAATAATGAAAACGGATTATAATTATCGCTATCCAATTCTAAGTGAGAGCCGTTGAAAAAAGTGTTCCCAAAGAATTTATTTTCATCTCATTAAAGGACCATGATAGGCCATAGTTACGGCAAAATTATGTACAGGAAAAATGTTGTGCTATTTACGTCCCTTTTCACAATGTATGGTTAAGAGTTAACGTGAATTTTAACTGCAAGTTCTTCATACAAAACTTGCCGTTAAAGTCCCTGTTAGCTTTTAATTGTACATTGTGAAAAGGGCTGTTATTCTGCACAAAAATGTGCGATGCGCATAGCCGGTTTGAACGCTATCAGTGCAATTTTTACGCACGTCATTTTTTATGACCACTCTATCGGAAACTGATGGTGGAGCGAATAAAATAAATACTTTCGGCATCCCATACATTTTTTGAGATGTGTAATGTACATATGTGACAGCGCATAGAGAAAAGGACCTAAGGGTAAAAAAATCAATTTTCAATATTTTTTTTTTTTTTTATGTGGACAACATCTGAGCATCGAATGAGACCGATCCCATGCCCCAAAAGTGTTCCCTCCCAGAGATATGCGCGTTTTATTCAGTGATGGTACACCAAAGACACACGTATTTAAATCTTTAAAATGGCTCTCCTGAACAAAACCGGTTTTTACCCTAGGTGCCTTTCTATTTGCGCGTCACATATATATATATATATATATATATATATTTATATGTAGAGCTACAATTTTCACCCCATACAGTGGACTAAACACAAAAAGGCTGATGATGAAGGTGTGATAGCCTTCGAAAACAGCATGTTATTCCCTTGTGCTAGAGTTTGTCATAATTATTTACAATAGCCCAATTCACAATCACCACTTAACAATTCTTAATGGTGAGTATCAATATACTATACCATTTTGCACATGCAACGATGCAAGACCATTTGCACAAGATTGTGAATTGGGCTAATGTTTCTTTAGTGCAATTGTTCCCTTCCTTTTAGTTTGGCTTACAAAGCGATACGAACTTTAGCCTAATCGAATCATAAACAGATTTTTATATTATGCAACGTTTTAATTTAGAGTTGTATAAGCCTCGATTAACGAAAATATATTTAATATTTATAGAGGTCTCTGTAAGATGTATGCATTTAATATTTCGATGTAAAAATTAATATGATTTAGACCACTTTGACAACTATGTATGTATGAATATGCATACATGATGCACTTAGTCGTACATACGTACATATTTACATACATTTGTATTGTATATATGTAGTATATGCAAGAAAAAGAAAGAGTGAAAAGAGAAATTACACTGAATGTTTTTGTTTCTGTCACGACACGTCCACAACAAAATGCTAATTAAAGTTGTGGCTAATTTCTACACTTTATCAAAGAAAATTGATCGCGTAAATAAATGTTCTTTTTTTAAAGCAATCTGTTTTAATTTATTCCAACCACATAACCAAACAGCCATAACAGAAAAAACCTCGATTGTTTCAGTAAAATTCGTACATTATAACCAAAAATAGTTAGCGCGTGCCCAATTCAACAATAAGTGAAATTGGCACGCATTACTATTTAAAGAATTGTCAAAAATATTTAAAACTTTTTTGATTTCTAAGTGCAAATAAAAGTATATAGAAGTATGGACTACCCCCAAACACACCACAGTGTTTTGTTCCCATATAACAATGGGACAAAAAGAGAAGGAGTTGACTTAGGCTTCTGAAATTTGGTACAATATTTACATTCACCTTAGTTTAAAAAATTAAGTTTTGAAAAAAGTAAAACATTTTTTAATTTGCTACATTTTTCAAAATAAAACTGTATAAACATATATTTTTTGTAAACATCCTATTCGCACTTTGTGTGTTAGTTTTTACCGTAACGTCGAAAAGTACCTTTCGTCCTGTCGACACTTGACTTGGAAGAAAATATGCAATAACTTTTACAAAACTTAACAGAATTTCAAGAAAGTTGGTATATTTGCACAAATCTAATAGTACAGAAGTGCGCGTGTCTATTTTTGACTTACTGTCACGCACACTCACGGTGAGAATTTATATACTCACTCAGATGTGCGTGACTGTCACGCAAATTTTCTACGAAAACATATTTATTCTTGAATGATTACGCCCAATCACGAAAAACATGTATTTTAGTTGTCACTCACTCTCACGTCGAAATAAAAATATTCTTTTATATTTTATAAAGAAGTTTTAAGATAACATATAAGCTCGTGGAACAAATCCTAAAATCTTTCAATAATTTTTGTTTCAAAGGTCACAGGACATTTTTCAATTGAAATTTTTATTTCCAAATTAAAATTTTTGCTATTAAAGGTCGTATTTTAATATCATTAGTGACATTGTATATTTGAATATACTGGGAGATATCTCCAAAGTCTATACTTTTTTTATATGATGGTCCTGCTTGAAGATACAGCAGGATCTGAGGCTAGGAACAAATGAGTTCTTAAATCCTTATGAGTACTTATCCGAGAGTAATTTTTAGCATGCGGCAACCGCATCTTTCCCACATTTTTGTGACTGGCTTCTAACGCTTCTTCCGAGAACCCGCCTAGAATGTACTTTCTATTATAACTGGTGATTTTAATTATCAATTTTAAAATAAATAATTACAGGAAAGTTGTAATGGTCGTAATACGGGTATGATAACATCATTTCCATCAATTAAAATTTTGTGTACAGTACTTGGCATATGATACCATCCATAATGAATTAAATACATATTTCTAGTCACTATTTGAAAGAGTTTATTTATTTATTTATTTAAGAAATACTTTACAAAGTAAATTTGCAAAGTATTGTTGCACAAATATGGGCGGGGTAGCTAGACCATATGCCCAAGATGTTATTAACAGTTTTTTAAAAAGGCTTTGTGACTGACTGTACACGACCTATGCCTTCACATAGGAAGTAGCAACGTGGTTGTTAAAGAAATTCCACAAAAGAACCGCAAGAATATACGGTTATCCGTGGCAGATCAGTCAACTAGTGCGAGTGAGACGCAAATCTCTCGAAGGCCAATAAACAACAGTGGCCTGGTTGCACTTAAGAGATAATTGCCAACGACGCTTGATGTTGACTTGCCCAGAGCTGCTTTACGACTGAAAGAGTTTATGTTTATTTGCAAACCACATAATAGCACTCTTAGTATAATACCAAAATTGTCAATAATTTATTTTTTTAAACCAGAATTTCCGTCATTGATATTACCATACCGAGACTTAATTTGATCTATTATTAAGCATGTTCTTGTTTTAAATTTTCTTCTGAATTTGGATTCTATTTTCTAAAAAACATTTAATTCATTTATCCTTACCAATTCGCCAGATTTTAAAAGGAATTCGGCAAGAAATGCGCAATAAGCATTGAAAATATTTTATTAAGCAGTGAGGTAGTCAGAGACGGTATTTATAAGTATCCGTATTTGGAATTTTGGAGAAATTAAAGTTAATCATTTTCGTTGGCAGAAGAACACCTACAAGCAAAAAATATCTGCATTGAAAATTTTTGTACAAATTTCGTGATATCATCAATTTACTCTCCTCCCAGATTTTCAATCACTGAGGATCAATACGAGAATTTCTACAAATCTCTTGGGCCTTGTTTCGTAGCAGCTGGCGACTACAATACAAAACATACGTTCTGGGGTTCAATTTCAAAAATGGGCTTAGGCGTCATTTCGAGTGGGGAGCCCACTTACTGTCCTACTGACATACAAAAAATTCCGGATGTTATAGATTTTGGCGTCATGAAAAATATCTCTAGGGATTTAATTCATGTTAAAGATTCCATAAATCTCTCCTCCAATCACTAAGAAGTGACTTACCTCACCCATATGTGAAGATAATCAATCGTGTTAATTTCCTGGGGTTCAATTAATAAGCTAAGAAAATCCGAAGATATTGAATTTAACGTTGCCAATCTTAACGTAAATATTAAATATGCTGCTGAACATGCCACTACCTCCTGCAGACTGGAAAAATATCTATAGTTCAACTAAAAATTTAAAAATTGTCTCACTTAAAT
The DNA here is from genome assembly GCA_936439885.1 of Nowickia ferox. NCBI lineage: Eukaryota > Metazoa > Arthropoda > Insecta > Diptera > Tachinidae > Nowickia > Nowickia ferox. The sequence goes on from OW387025.1 coordinate 116,493,085, forward strand.
AATAATGGGCACGTGTCAAATATATGATCACTTGGCAATCACAGTTTCATATACTGGAAAGTAAAATCAACTGTACAAAGCAAAAACAATGTAACATAATATCCACTACAATAATACTTACATGTATGTACCGACGGTACATCGAATAAGTAAAATAATTAATGTGATGATCGTAAAAGATAAGCAAGAATAGTTAAACATACTTAGGTATAGTGATATAACTTCGTGGTAACCTGAATAGAAAATGGGAAAACGGATAAGCAGAAAATGAATAGTGATACTTACAAATGTATTTACCAAAGGTAAATCAATAATTGTATACACAATATAATCATTTCTCATATTCCATTTCATTAAAAATTTGCGTTAAATAGCTGATGTTAATAACAATCTACACCCCAGTAGATAGACTTGGGTGATGATAAAGTGCGTGGCTGTACAGAAAAATATCGGTATTTCCCCCAGCTAATAAAAAGTCTAATTTAATTTTTCTTCTCTTCTTTAGAAACTCACATTAATTAATAAAAATATTTCATTCAACAAGAATTGAAATTACTGAACTTAAGCCCGACTAAGAAATTATTTCTGATTAAATATCTAGAAGGTCTCGATCTCACATCAGCATCTAATTACTCTTTATGGCGCTGCTAGAAATCTTAAAAGAACCGTTGAGCTTAAATCACCACTGCGCACTTCGAACGGAGGGTGGGCAAGAAGCGATAGTGAGAAAGGTAACTTATTTGCTGAGCATTTAAAATCTGTATTCACACTCCCTATTCATGTACGGGTGCTGTTGATTTGACGAGTTTAGTTTCTCTACCCCCTCGTCCCTTAAAGTTTAAGCTGCGTGAAGTAGAAAAAATTATTTCTGAATTCAACCCGAAAAAAGCTCCAGGAATTGATGGAATTAGTATCAAGATGGTGATGAATTTGCCTCAAATTGCAATAAGAATCCTGCTATTTATTTTTAATGCCATTTTACGAATGCAGTATTTTCCACATAACTGGAAACTTGCGAAGATCAAAGTGATTCCAAAGCCGGGCAAAGATCCTACCAAGGCTGAGTCATATAGGCCTATAAGCTTACTATCAACAATCTCAAAGCTTTTCGAAAAGCTGCTCATGACTAAGTTTTCCAAAATTTTAGCTGATAATGGGTGCACCATCAATTTGGTTTTAGAAGTCAGCATAGCAAAATTGAGCAAACGCATAGATTGGTGCAAATTATAAGGAAAACATTCGAAGAAAAGAAGTATTGTTCTGCCCTCTTCATTGATGTTTCTCAGGCATTTTACAAAGTATGGCATGAAAGCATAGTTTTAAAATTGAAGACATATCTGCCAATAAACATACAAAAACTTTTGGAAAGTTATATTGCTGATAGGAAGTTCACTGTTGTCGAAGGAGACTTCATGAGTGTGCCTGGATCTAGTATTCTGGAGCCAGTCTTGTATTTAATATATACTTGTGATATGCCTGTGAGCAATAATATTCATACCTCTACATTTGCTGATGATACAGCCTGTATGAGCATGCATGAGGCATCCCGCAATCTCCAGGAACATATTACCCAGCTGGAAATATGGTTGATCTTATGGAGATTTAAAGTAAATGAGCAAAAGTGTGTCCATATAACCTTTATCTTAAGAAGAGATACTTGTTCCCCCATTCGAATCAACAATCAAAATATTTCTCAACATTCTCAAGTGAAATACCTTGGTATACACCTTGATCGAAGGCTTACATGGAAACATCATATTGACTCTAAGCTAATTCAAATGAAACTTAATTAAATCAAATATATACATACATTGGTTGATTGGCAGAAATGCAACACTCAGCCTAGACTGCAAACTGTTAATATACAAGTCGCTTTTGAAACCAATATGGTGCTACGGAATTCAGCTGTGGGGCACTGCTTCAGCTTCCAATGTAGAGAGAATCCAACGAATATAAAACAAAATTTTACGTTTGATAACATCGGCTCCATGGTATATTAAAAATTGAAATTTACATCGTGATTTAAATATGCCACTAGTGACTGAAAAAATTGCAAAATACGCAGGCAAGTACTTAACAAAACTCGAGTCCCATCCTAATCCCCTTGCTCGTAACATCTTGAATTTTACTGGACACATCCGCTTAAAAAAGAGGGACACTACGGCTCTAATACTCAACACTCCAGATGTAACTGCTTGAATATACTTTTATTTTTTATTATTTTTTTTTGCTTAGCACGACTCTTATCTATCATTAATGTACTATCACTAAGTTTATTTCCGACACTGGTCGGGCCTAATAATTATATTTAGATTTAAGATTTCAACATTTATTGCTAGTTCTTGTTTGAAGATACAATAAATAAATATATGTAAAAAAAAAAAATAAAAAATTCGTTTTCACTGCCTTACAATTAAAACACAGGTTTGCAGAATTTGTATTGCTTAAGATATTAGCAACCGCACTATCCACCATTGTACAGTGCATTTCGTATGAAACAACTAAAGCTATCCCATTTATCTAAAATATATCACATTTCAAGTTTATAACATGCATTGCAACCACTTTCATTAAAAACCTTTTTTATAATATCTTGGTTTTATTTTTCTAAAATAACTTAATCTGCAGGCCGATAAGTAGATAGATGTTCTTTTCAACCACAAATCTTCCATAATGTTATTATTACATTCCTTTACAATATCAATAATGAAATAAAATGTATTTTTACAAGTTTTGATGCATATGTATTACCTTAAAGGCACAAGTGCAGTAAAAATAATAAAAATGGCAAATTAATGTGAGATTATTCACCTTTTCGGATGTATTCTAGAGTTGAACTATACTTTCCGAGGTACTAGTCGTTAAAGGTTTTAAGTTCACTTCTGCTAAATTTTCATTCACAGATACAGGAAATTTTTAATCAAAATAATTGTTCAAAATTTTATTTTCCGATGAAGCCCATTTCTGGTTGAATGGGTACGTAAATAAGCAGAATTGTTGCATTTGGAATGAGGAGAATCCACAAGCTTTTGTCGAAACACCATTACATCCACAGAAAATTACAGTTTGGTGCGCTTTATGGGCTGACGGAGTCATTGGCCATATGTCTTCAGAAACGATGATGGTGAGAATGTTACTGTCAATGGTGAACGGTATAGGAACATGATTCGAATTTTTCGGAGCTCAGTTACGTGGCATTAATCTTGCTGATATATGGTTCCAACTGGACGGAGCCACATGCCACACAGCGTTCGCTACAATTGATTTACTCAAAGAAACGTTTGATGAAAAAATAATTTCACGTAATGGCCCAATTAATTGGCCACCAAGATCGTGTGATTTAACCCCATTGGATTATTTTCTTTGGGGTTATGTTAAGCCACTTGTATACGTCGATAAACCACAAAACAATTAAACACCTGGAAATCAACATTGGAAGAGTTATCGGCAAAATACGGCCGCAAATGCTGCGAAAAGCTGTTGAAAATTGGTGTTCCAGATTGCGGGTTCTACGCGCCAGCCGTGGCGGCCACATGGCAGAAATCATATTTAAACATTAATTTCATAAAATTTTCTTTCCAATAAAGACCGTTTCATTGATATTAAAAATATATTTCCTTGTTTTATTATGATTTAAACTTGTGTCACTCTATAAAAAACACTTTACACTTTACAGATTTTACAGCCCCCTTTTAGCTTTAGAATACAAAAATTTTTTGCTTAAAATTATTTTCCTCTTGAAAGCGTATTTTATTTTTATTTTATAATTTGTTAAGGTGTTGTTGTTATTTTTCAATTGATTTGTTTTTTAAGTTGTGGTTAGAATTAAAATTTTTTTGCAAGTTAATAGAAGATGCTATTAGACTTCAAAAACAGGAAAAAACCAGAAGACAATATTTTTCTTTTTTTTATACAATATTCAATTAAATTTTAGGAATTTTTTCACGCTAAGTCAATTACTTGCGATTTTTAAAGCAATGAAAAACTATTGGAATGCAACTTTTTAATTTCAAATGTAAGTGCATTTTATAGGGAATATACTACGCTATAAAAAAATAAAAAACTTTGATTCTTATTTGAAAAACACAAACACACAAAAAACTACTTAATTTGTGACTTCAGCGCACTCTGGGCGAATACAATTTTTTTTAATTAAAATTTGTTATTTACTAGTTTTTGTTGCAAACAGTTAAATAATTTTTTTTCAAATGTTTATAGTTTTTTTCCTTCAATCTCTCTGAAAATTGGAGAAATTCGAACCAAATTGGATCATTTGGGCTTGTAAAAAAGTACATATTTTTCAAAGTTGTGGCAAAATTTTCAAAAATTTTTCCTAACAATATTAGAAAATTTAACAAATAAACAAAAACAGAAAAAAAACAGAAGACCATATTTTTTGTTTCTTTTTAATATTCCATTAAAGTTTGACGTTTATTTAGTTTTAAATTAAATAATATGAGTTTTTGACTCGGTTAATAATAATTACAGAACTTTCACTCTTCCGACTTTTTCGGATCATATTATATATCAAATTATAAAACACGTTTAAAAAGATATTCAAATAATTATATTTACAATAAGGGTTCTATTTTACCAATTTCCGAATATGCTTTTAATTTTTTAAAACGATTTATTGAAAAACTATTTTATTTTGAGGGCAATATAATGCAAGTTATGATTTCTAACGAATCTGAATTTAGTTGGTCAAATACAAATTATCTTTCTGCAATAGGTATTTTGCGGGAAAATATTTCTGGACAAGACTTTTACAAGGTAGTTACTTCTGGTACCCACAGAGGTTAACATGTAGTTTTTTTTTAATTTAGTTTTAAGTTTAGTTCTAAGTTTATTCTGAATAGATCACTCTATTAGAAATTGTAAATAATTCTTTTTTTTAACTTCATTTCTTTAATAATATTTCTTTTTGCTGTTTATGCACGTTGAATTAATCTATAGTAACATTTAAATAATCTAATATATAAAAATAAGTCGGGTTTTCCTTCCTGACGCTATAACTCCATAACGGAAGAACCGATTTCCACGGTTTTGCATTCGTTGGAAAGGTATCGAGCTCCGTGAGGTTTATAGCAAAGAAAATTCAGGGAAAAGTTCATGAGAAAAGCAGGAAAACGGAAAATCATTTTTCACATACAGCGCCATCTCTGATACATAGCATGTACTACAACGGCGCAAGTACGTGGTGTGTGAGTATACTTCACGAAAATAAGTACGTTTCATTTTAAGTAGATGGCGCCGGTGCGTGATACATTGTTTGACAGTTTGTAATACAAAAATTCAAGTATGTTGCATATTTTAAGGCGCTAGATTATATATCTTCTGTATATATAAAATCGCAGTGTGTGTTTATTATTAACGCTTGATTTGTGGAACTATAAGACCTGTGAAGCTGAAATTTTCAACACAGATTCGGGTCAATACCGGGTAGGTTTTCGTTTTGTTTTTTAACCAACAAGTGACTACTGTATGGAGTAATTTGTAGTTAAAAAAAATTTATTGAGGGTAAGACAACGTTTGCCGGGCTCATCTAGTACTTCATAGTTTTAAGTTCTCTCATTCATTGTTAAAAAAAACTGTAATGAATTTTTTTTAGTCTCAATAAAATTTATCAATCAATCAATCAATCAAATAATATGATTTTTTATGCAATAAAAAATTAGTTAAAAAATATTTTTTAAAACTGTTTATATTGTATTATTTTTATACTCTTAGCTATCGGAAAAATTAAACTTTAATCTTTTACTCCAAAAACTGCAATTAATACAATTGTTTGAATGACACGGTCAAAACTGAACTTTTTGCTTAGTAATTAACCCTCTGCGACTGACGTGATATACTAGTTCTCAAAATTCTAATGACGTAGGTAGACTACCAGGCACCATTTCCATGGCTTATATTTTCCAAGTTCCGCTTTGTAAAACTAATAAAACCATTTTTATATATTGTGCATAACAAACAAAAAAATATTCCGATTATATTTCTCGTTTAAAATCAATCATACACGATAATTTTCTTTCAGATATGATATTTGAGAATCTACATATATAATAGAAAAATTAAAAAAATCTGAAAAAATATTTCTATTATCGGATTGAGTTTTCTGAAATCGTGCGATTTCAAATCGATTCGGTTTACAGAACTGCGCCGATAATTTATGTAGCAAAAATTTTAAATTTTGCTAATTTGCACTTAAATGAATCAGCCTTAAGACTTGAAATCATATATATGTAAGTATATAAAAACTACGGCTTTTCTTGACAGGTTTCGCAAAGAGGCTTGGAGCACTGGAAGCAAATTGGCTTCAAGCAATCACAACAGCAATACCTTGTTAATCTTTTTATCTTTGGGGGACAAATTGAACACAATTTTCTTCCACTTAGTAGAGTAGATTAAATAGTTGGTGGCGGAAGGGGAAGATCTTTGCCAAGAACCCTTGGAACTTGCCATGTGTTTGAATGTTCCATAATAACAAACCTAAAAAAAACAACAATTACGCTGACGTCTTGTTTTGTAGACACTAAGAAAATATAATAATTTTACTGACATGTTGTTTAGGATACACTATGAAAATACATATAACAAAAATACTGATGTGATTGTCTCTCAGACAACTACCTTAATATTGATGTGGTTGACTTGCGAACACTTTTTCGCTTATACTGGCAAGTTTGCTTTCTTCAATTGATCTAAACACAATAACATCCGCATGAGTACACAATAAGAAGGTACAGAGGAAGCATCTACTTTGGAAAATAACGGTACAAAATACTCTTTTGTGTTTGTTGGTTTCTGCTAGACTAGTACATCAGTCGCAGAGTATTAAGAAGAAAAATTCACTGACTTTTACCCCATCCTGGAGCGGTCAATAAGAACTAAGACTTCAAAGTTCTTTCAAACTGGTTTGAATTATTATGTTACCTATCGAACAGCATAACTTTAATTACAATATAAGACATGATTATTTATTGCATTTTTTTCTAGGGAACAAAACACTGTGCACGTCATCACGGAACTACATCACACTAAAACTGGCAATTTTTTTCAACAAATTCATAAACCAACTACAATAACAATGGGCTACAGAACACCACATCAGAGATTGGCAGAACCATACTGTTGGAAGAGTGGCTAAGATCCTCTGGGGAAACCCAAATAGGAAAATGCAAAAAAGATACTGAGACTAAAAAAGCAAAAGGATTTGTCATTAGATACGTTTTCGGTTTACTTATCGGGAACTCGTCTATTTTTTAAAAATAGAGCACTCAAAGTGCTTCAATGGGCCAAATTGGCTTTCTCTCTTTTCCAATCTAATATTTATCTTCTAACTAAAGAAAATTATAATTTTTGATTTATTTTATTTCAATTATTAAACACTTAACTTATATCTACTCAACACAATATGTTTGTAAAACATTTTTAAACCATTATAAATCCCTTAAGGAGGACTTAATTTTTACAGCGATGGTGAAGAATAATTTTGTAATATTCCTAAATGGATGATTTTATGAAATTATTTTCGGAAATAAAAGAAGTTGCTAAGGTTTTTTGTGCCATACCAAAAAGTATGTTGTACTAGTCATATTTTCCAGCAGATAGTCGTTTATTCGATCTTAAGTAATATCTTTTATCTTTAAACTCAAGTTCAATGTGCACTAAAAGTACAAGTGAAAGTATTTATTTGTACACATTTCATACAGAAAAAGGTATGTTTGCATACATCTGTAAGTATGTATAGACATATTTCCCAGTCGGCCAACTTGTCGCAGAGCACACTTTCATCAATGACTACTTAGGGGAATTTCGACATTCGTCATGCACGATATTTAGTATAGTACACAATATATAACAAGAGTGACAGAGTTGCTCAAATTTTGGTATGATCGACAGTATGAACACGAATTTCGTCTGTCTACAGTCAACCACAGAACTGTTTGTGGTTGAGTGACAGTCAGCGCCCATATTGGTTTTTTACTGATAGTGTGTTCAAGAAATTTCAGTCAGGGGATATTTTTGTAGCATAAACAAGAAAAGTTGGACGCGGAAATTTGTTTTATTAAGGAATTCATATATGTATTTTTATGAAATGCAAGGGTGTATAAGATGTTAAAGATAAAATGTTATATAAAAAGTCTTTGTTAGCAATAACGCGCATCCAATTTTTTTCTTAAATGAAGGTTTGTGTGTCAAACATGATCGTTAGCCTGACTGTCATTTTCATCAGTTTCTTTTAAGACAATCTAACGGAAACAGTACTCAAGAGACGTTAAAAGAAAAACTACTCAACTGGCCATGCATCAAACTAGTTGGTGGATATTGTGCGCATGCTAGTCTTGGAACGTTCAATGTAAAATTGTGTATAGTTTCTTAATGAAAATGTTATAGAAATTGTGAGTTCTACAGGGAGAAGGAAAAGATGAGCAAAAGTGTCGCTCTTCTTATCATGTTTGAACTTAGTGTCCATTTGTTCAAAAATTTCTCAATTATCTCTTTGAGCTGTCACCACCAGGTCCTCCACGTCTTAACATTGTCGTGCATCCGCTTTGTAAGACATGGCCAACTGGGTTCTTACGAATGTTAAAATATGCGACAGATACATATGTATGTACATCCATACATATCCATGCATATGTAGATACCCAGCTAGGCTTTTCAATCGCTGACGAGCTCATATTTTAATCGTGAAAGGTGCTTCGCACGGGAGAAACTGTTACCAAAAACGATTTGTGTACAAGAGCCGCAGAAGGCGCCTTTATTAGTGGTAGATGCAATCGTTTGAGATTTATTTAGGGATTATCTCACAACTCTTTTTTGAAGAACACTGAGAATTGTATGAGGCTCTTTAACGTTAATCTTATATGAGCCATTGGGAGACTTGTAAAAGAATCATTCGATAATGAATTGGGGAATCGTAAAATACTTAGTATGCTTTTTATTTTGCAAGTTAAATATGAAAAAAAACATTAAATTTTTTAGTACTTATTAATAAAAAACTTTTCTTCATTAATTGATTAAAAGATATTTTATGTACATACATACATACATATGTATGTAGATGCAGTCAATATATATATACATAGAAAATTTATGATCATGTACTATGTTGAATTTAGCTTTTTTAATCGTATATTGTTTCCACCTTTGGAGTGCACAAAATGGTGTTGCAAGAACTTTGAATGGCAAAGATCTAAGGAAAATTCAATTAATTAAAAGAGTAGATTATTTTAAAAGTTTTTTAAGTAGCTCCAATAATTTAATAAATATTTCATGTAAAATACCAAACATATTAAATTAATATGTACTTCACTTTAATATGTATACATATCTTTAATTATTATAAATAATAAAAAACGCGATGTTAACAAACTGTTAATGAAATATCGAAAAAATAAATTACAATTAAACAAAAACGACCTCGAGCTTAATAAACATAATTAAATAAAAAACACACTTAAAACAACCGACGAGATTCTTATTCAAAACTTAAACTTAAAAGCATCAGCGAAGAAATGAAGATAAAATAACAATCTATAACAGTAAATATGAAAATAAAAAGAACAAACATATTTTAGATAAATGTATCGTCTATTAAACATTGCAAGATTTATAAGAGAGAGTTAAACATAAATGCTACAATATCACTCTCCAAATAATCAGCAAAATATTCGTTTAGGAGTTGTATGTTAAACACCATCACCTATTTAACAGCTCTTGGCTAGCTGGGTACCTTTATGTATACATAGTCATGCACACAAATATGTTTATTAACTGGCACTGTTCAACCGTTTTGTCGCTTATTTTGTTATTCTTCTTTTAAATATTTTTTCAGTTCAACATTTCTGTTGTACAAAAGTAATAAATAAGCCAATTTTAAAAGTTAAATGTGTGACTTTTGAAATTGAAGTTGTCATTTTAAAATTTTCTTAGTTTTTGGAAATACATACATATGTACATACTCGTAAGACGCCGTAAGATAAGACTTCCTCAACAAAACAGAGAATTTTATCAAGTATACTCGTACATATTTTAATTGCTAAAAATTTAATTTTTACATATGTATGTGCATGTTAGATATACATACATACATATATACACTATATAAAGAAAGTATACCTACATAAGATTAAAAAATTTTAGTTTTGTAGTGACTTTAAAAAAGAAGTGAATCGCCATTGGGTTATGTTTTTTTATTTGTACATATGTACATATATTTGTTAATAACTCCTTCATTTGTTAACCGATTTCGAAGTTATTACTTTTATTTTAGAGGTTATAGATGCCATTTAGTTCCATTATCATAGAATTGGTCCCACTGAAATTTCTTCCTTAACTGCATGTGCTACTCATATTATTTCTAGGATCATCAATAGTAAATTTCACGAACTTCTACTTATTCTAAACTTGGCATGCAGTTTGAGTTCTTAAGAAGGAATGACCTTGCATTTAGAAAGTGAGTGAGTTCACGCCTATTATAATTTTTTATGTACTTTTATCAAATCAATTCCTACGATAAGAGAATTTAGCACACACATACATACATATGTATGTACCTTAGCCTTCTGTAATGACACATTGAGTCTAATTACGAGTGTCGTATTTCGGCTAAGACGATTTTGTACTAGATTAAAGAAAAAATATTGCAATGTCCTTTAGTTTAATATAAAATCAACGTAGCCGATGTCGAAATACGATACTCGTAATTAGGCCCTTTACATTTACACACAGAAACCGGTTAAATTAATTTAGAAAAAATTTTTGTTTTGTTTGCATTAAGATTAATATATATAAAATAAATCAGCGTTGCCATTTCGTGCTTTACGGGTATTTTTGGTGCTTTTTTCTTTCCTAAGTACCGCAAACTTTATTAAATACCCGTTTCAGAAAAACGTGTATTTATTGTGCTTTTCACTACTTCCCGCAGTGCTTTTTCAATAATAAAATTTTTGCAACTTAAACAGAGCAAAGAAGCAAACGTTTCGACTTTTCTCAATAAATTTTTTTAATTCCTTATAAGATTATTTTTATTCATTTGTTAAACAAAGATTTTACTATTTTGATTCGCATGCTTGAACGCAGTACAACAACGTGGATTTGTCATTTGTGCAAATTTAAGAAACAACAAAAAATTTTATAAGTTTTTATGAAATTAAACATTTTTCTCAAAAGTAAGTTTTGGAAAAACAAATATATATGTAGAAAAAGCTTGGAAGAATTATCGAGCGTTAAAAGGTCGATAATGCAAGCAAAAGATGCGTTAAAGGCATTATTCATTTGATGCAATTTTATTTAAAATAATTGCCCGGTTAGGGATTTAATATGTCACAGTCAAACAAAAAATAAAAACTTATTTATATAAAACATAAATAACAGAATATTTAAATTGGTGCTTTTTTACACGAATTTTTTTTAATTTTTACCCTATTTTTATATGTTCACAGTGCTTTGGTGATCCAAGAGTTGACATCACTGATAGCAATAAAATATTGTCCACATATCAATCGCTAAACTTACGACGATTAAAAAGTGTTTGCCCTTAAAAAAATATCGCTACAAATCTAGTTACAAACAAATAGAAGTTGAGCTTCCACAGAAATTTATGATATCTTAAACAAATTTCAGAGAAAACGAAAAATTTGGTACTGTTGACAAATACAACAAATTCCTTCCCAATTGCACATGAGCTTTGTTACATTGATATATTTAACCAAGTCGAGTCCATACTAGGTGGTCGGTCGCAAGGGGGCAAGGGGTGACTATTTTCGCCCCTTCTAATTTGAATATACATTGGATGTCAACACACATTTTTCAGTACATTTTTTTGACATTTAAAGTATAAATTTCTCAAAGCGAATTCAGCTGAGTATACCTCCTTATATGAAATTGCCTTGTATTTAACCAAATTTTTAAATAAAATTAATGTTAGAGATTACACTTAAGTAGCATATGGTGTTTTATTTTTTACAAAAAATTGCTACATTTCCATCTAAGAAGCGTATTTTGATGTTGGGTTCTTAAAACTTTTTTGTTATCTATAAGGGTGGTATGTTTTATGCTAAAAAAAACACCCTCATGACCCGTACAAAACGATAGTGTTGTTATTACCCTGTAAAACAGTTGACATTTTTTATGCATAACGTTACATAACATGACATTAAAGTTTTGAATTTGTACTTATATACACATATGTATTACACATTCTTTTAAAGAATTTTTCTATTTCTATTGCTTTAAAACCAAAAATAAGAAAACATAGCATTGCTAATGCTTTTAAAAAAGCGATTATATGTACATACTCGTACATACATATGTATTTCATAAGAAAGACATTGTTCTTAAACTTTTTGAAAGAAGTGGTTAAAAATGTGAATATGTCTGCTAAATTACTGAACTTTTCCTTGTCATTGTTATTTTTCGAGAAACACCGTTTCACTGTGTTTGAAGAACAAACTAATCTGTCAGCTGCTAAAAAGAGTGCGTTCTACATTTTCATATTTCTGTTCTTGTTTTTGTCATATGTGTGTAAAAAGCATTTTCACAAGTATGACAAGATATTTTATACATGCACCTTTAAACAAAGTGGTAGAAAATAAAACACCATTATTGAATTAGTTTTCCGTCTTTCCGTTATTACTAGATTTTATCCATGTCCTTATTTGGGCAAATGCTTGCCAAGTGTGACCGTATCTTCATTCACTATCCTACATAATCAAACGACTTTTGAAAAAAAATACAACCCTGATATGATGGAAGTGTGTGAAAATTTTCAAAAGACAATAACAATTCCCTAGATCTGGGTTGTATTATTTCAAAAGTCGTACCACAAAGTAGACCAGAGGTGTCACGAGCACAAAGTAAGACGGAAGATAATTGTGATTTTGTGGTGTTTTTAGAGGTCTTGCTCACATTCATCAAATCCTCTTTACTTTTTCTTTCGCGTGGTATTAATTTAAATTAATTACATTTTATTCCTTGTGGTCTGATTCGCAGCCTAGTTTTTGTAAATAAATGGTAAAAATTAATATTTGCGAACGAATATGCTTAAAACAAAATCTCTAATCATTTGAAAACAAATTTTAGTCACTTTATTAATAATAATAATCCTTTTCGCATTGTGTTTTTTAATTCAATACCACAAATTGCTCCATTTAATTTTTTGCAAATGTTCATGTGCTCAAGTGTATTTTCAATTTATGCTTTGTGGTCTCATTCGTTGTTTGCTTTTTGCAAGTTGAAGTTAAAAATTAATATTTTTGAAGGAAAATGTTTAAAATTGAGTTTGTAAGCATTAGGAAACTAATTTTAATCACTTTTATAATACTAATAATATTTTACACATTGTTTTATTTAGTTCAACACTGCAAAATCTTTCATTTAATTTTGTAAAAATGTTCAATTGTTCATTTCAATAATTATACATTTTCTGCTGTTTGTTTTGATTATTGTACTAAAAATATTCAATAACAAACACACTATATTTGTCCCTTTTTAACAGTGATCAAATCAGATGATTTGAGCTTTTTTCTTAAGTCACTTTGTGAGTCGTACGATTATGCAGAATAGTGAATACCTACTAACTGGCCTTAAGGAAAAATCGAATATGAGAAATATTTTATTAAATTTTTTTAAAGTTTCTTACAATCGTTATGTACTGTACATTTATTTGTTAAACGATATACATACATACATACATATTGCATAGTTGCAGGCACACATACTTAAAAAATTCAACACATGCACATTATGTCAAATTCAAGAACTTTCACTCCCATACATACATACACACATACAAACATACATATATATATGTACATTTCTTTACATACTTATTCAAAATATTTATGATTCACACTCCAAAATCAAAATTTTACTTTTATTGCTGATTTCTTTTATCATATATGTAAGTACGTAATAACTATGTACATATGTATGTATGTATATGTATTTACTAGAGATGTGCACGTGAGCGTTTTTTGACTCACGACACGCACGCTCACGCAGAAAAATATTTTACTCACGCACTTTCACGCACGAATGCTCTTGAAAATTTTCACGATCACGCACGCTCACGAATAAAATAATCTTAATCACGCACGAGTGGTTTACAACTTATCACGATCACGCACGCTTTTGAAAATTTACATATATAGTTCAATTTGTATGTTATTTGGGTTGAAAAATAGGTTCTTACACATGCATTGCATCATGGTTTTGTTTAAAAAAATTTAATTTTGTCTTTCGAAGGTTTTTGTCTGGTAATAATAAAATAAACAATTATTGTTAACTATAAAAACTATATGAACTGAAACGGATTTTTTGAAACAATTAACTGCACGACTGCTCAATAATTAAAAAAACTGAGAAAAACAGATAACCTGCACATTTGGCAATTACATTTACCCTGTAGGAGGTATTCATTTGCAATGAAAACTTGAGTATGTAAAGCTGAAATCTACATCAACTGACACCACACACAGTGGACCAAACAAAAAGAACGCTGATGATGAAGGTGTAGTGACCTTCCAAAACCACTGTACCTGCATTCTGTAACGTTTTTCGAACCGAAAGTCGTAATATTTATCGAGATATTTATTCGTTTGCGATAACGATAATATGATTCAGTAATTTCATTTTTACGATAGCCTCTAGCTTTATCTTACTCACCATTTAATTCAATATTATGTGGTATCTCTGCATAGAAAATGTGAAATAAGCGAAAAGTATAAACAATAAAGAAAAATTCAATGAATTTGAGCTTGTGATTTTATTTATTTTTTTCCTCCAACCTAAAAATGTGTTACGGAATAGCAAAGTCGGTAGATAAATTTGCGTTATATTTATTACAGCTATACGATTATCGTAATGAAAGTTACTGATTATCACATATAATTTGACTTACAGAGCGATACGAACATTAGGCTGCTGACAGAGTGGCCGCTGGAAGCGAAGCGAAGATAGAAGGGATTATATATGTATGTGCTATATCATACTAGAAGGTGTCAGAGTGAACGCTATATTGCACAAAGCCATTTTTTTGTTGATATTTTTGTTTGTTTGTTTTAAAAAGCGCTTTTGTATGAAATGGATTAATTCATATTGCGATATATTTGTTTGTAAAAAAAGAAAGGATAATCAAATTTCATGATTCAAATGCCATGAAAAAATACAAAAAAGGGAAGAAGCTACAACGTGCTAAAAACCATTACATAACCTGCTTTGTAGCACACACTCGCATCTAGCTTCGCTCGCACTCTGACATCTTTGAGCGATCACATAAGAAACCACAGGCGATGGTTTGTAGCACATTGCAGCAGTTTTCATATTATAGCTTCTAGCGCCCACTCTGTCAGCAGCCTTAGCCTAATCAAATCATAAATATAGATTAAAATATAATTAATTAGAAGCAAATGATATTTGCAGCAGTACTAAATATATGCCAAGTACTTTGTAACAACTATTATGTATGGTATTTATGTACAAGTAAAAAGCGAGCTGTAGATAACACTTTGACACAAGCTTCACAGATCAGAAGGTTACAACGATCAACTAAAGTTACAACAAATTTTACGTGTGAATGCAAAAGGTGTGCCTCAAATTTTTTCATTGACTAATTCAAATTGCAAACTTAATAAGTAAATATTGCGTATATTTTGCAACGTGAGTACTCAAACAAACATGCATATATGTGCGTATGTACATATGTCTGTACATACATATGTATGTAAGTATTTATTTAAATGCACTTTGCATAATAATATTTAACTGAAAAACTTTCAAGAAATAAAGTATTTTCTCTTTGTCATTTGTTTGCTTCATTTTCAAGGTGTAGTTAGTGCCAGTGTATTGTTTCATTTCTTAATTTTATAGAAAAAATGCGATGTGCTTATTATTGGATTCAATTGTAATTTGGTTGCAGTTACTCGAACACGGATTTTTCAATGCAGTTAATTTAACGTTAATAATTTTCTTTCACATTACATAAAATTTTCGACCAAATATTTGAATTCTATATGGTAGTCTTTTGCACAAATATATTTATATCGTCACATACAGAACGAAAGGGCACAAACAATTGAAAAGTTAAAAATTGCGTTATTGCTTGATAATGGGACGTTGGCAATAGTATACACGTCATGATAGATTTTGACGAAGTTCAAAAGGTCATGTCAGAGTTTTAAGACAAATTGCTATCAATTAAGTTGTTTTTGTAAAGACAAAAGAAAAAATGTGTGCATCACGTTTCAAGTATCTACATATACGAGTATGACTAAATAACGAGCTTGATGTCACAAGAGAGTGCGCAAATACTTTAGGCCAATTCATAATTGGATTATTGCCTCTTTTAAATTATTATTTTAAAAGGAATCAATGAGACATTCAACAATGCAACATAGACATACATATCTCAAAAAATTAGTTTTGATCTTAATAATAAAAATTAATTTTGTGTATAAATTTCATAGAAAAGATTTGTTTATGCACCTTTTAGAAGAGAAAATATTTAAATATTAAATAGAAAACTTAAAATTTATTTTCTGCAAACTAATTTTTTCCAGATATGCCTCTTTTGCAATAAATACTTATATTTTTCAACTAATTACGTTTGGTTTTTAATAATATTTCAAGGTTTGTTATTAAAATAATTGTTTTTCTTGTGTAATGAATTGTTTTTTTTTTGTTTTTGTTGATTCGAATAAAATTTTTTATTTTTTGTTCTTCGATTATTCGACCAAAAGTTCAAAATTATTTATCTCTACGAACATTAAGAAAATTATAAAATTTTATTGGAACAAATATAAAACACGAATTATTGCTAACCCTAGTTAATATGCAGTAGTGTTCTCAAAGTATTCGAGTTTAAGGTTATTCGGGAAAATGTTCCCATAATTATGAAAGTGGTCAAGTCATGTACGTTTATACTTCAAAATTTTAAATAAATATTAAATCGAATCAATAAATATTAAATAAATTTTCATTAATCAATACTATTACAATTTTAAATGAAAAAGTTTGCATAATATTAAATTATTTTTTAATTTATTTAAATTTAATTCAATAAATATCTCGAAACAAAAATATATAACATATATCACTCGATTTTTTTTTGGTGTTTTAAAATGAATGGCTAGCATATAAAGCTAAATTGGCAAAGCAAGTCCTCAATGCCTACTACGCATACAGGAACTCCATTTGAAAGAAGAGGAAAGTCATGGAAGATTACTTGTTTATGTTCAGAGGTGCGTCTCGCTGTGCATTACAAGTCGCTGCGAATGACAGGACGTCATTCTTCACTTACTTCCTATAGAGGACTTTGTGGTGAGAACAGCGACTAGAATTCTCCTTAGACTCATTGAAGCAGATTTGGTGAGGAGATGAGTGGTAGGTCACACATCAATCTTAAATGAGATCAGATTTAGTGATCGTAGATCCATAACCCATGGGCTCGCGGACACAGACAATAGAACACCCTCAGTGGTAATTCCGGACAGGGGTTGTTGGGTCAAATATGATAAGCTATATGAGAAGGTAACCCCCTACGTCGACAGCCAGGCAGAGCTAAATCCAAACTAGTTAGTGACTGTAGGAGAGCCCTCAACTTGTTTATGGACAAATATAGCGTTCGACTATGTTGGGTTCCTGGCCACAGTAGTCTTGAGGTGTTAAATGAGGGAATGTGTGACACATCTAGGAAATTACCAATAGGTCAATATTACAGGGAACTCAGTAATTTTGTATAGATCAGGCCATGTGGCTCAGGAAGATCCAAACTGCCACTGGATATGAATTAGAAGGCAATTCGAGTCATGATAAGCACATTGACTGGTCACTGCTACGTAAGAGCAGTTATGTACGGGCCTTAGAAATCGTTTTGACCTGTGTTATCTAATCCGTAAAGCTACTTAATTTCGTTTTTCACACAAAATTTGATACAGGTTCTTTGTTTCATTTTTTTAATAGGTAAAATATCGAAGACCAGCCAAAACACGTGCAAGCAAAGCAGCTGTCAACAATTAACTGAACATTCAAAATTTTCGGCATACATGAGACATGAGTACCAACATAACGCCACAAAAAAAAATAAAAATTCGAATATACGTAACCCGCTAAAATTCAAAATTCGCGATTCGTTTTGAACAAACCTCGTATGTATGTATGTCATATATTATATACATAACCGGACCTGAGATCCCGCTTTTCATAGGTCGATTCCGCCCCGATTTTCTATCCCGCTTTATTTCACTTTTTAGAATTTTGAAATTTTCAATCTATTATTAGATTTTTATTCAAATGAAACTGATAAAAATGCATTCCAATTATTTTTCTAAGTGTACTTATTGCTTAACTAGCTAAAGCCCTGCGTGCTTCGCTACACCCCATATACGTTTTAAGATTAAAAGAAATTTTTTTTAGAAGTGCTAAATTCTGTTAAATTTTGAACTTGAGGCTCATTTTTGAATTCTCCAATTTTCAGGTATGTGTCTTATGTCTTTTGATGTTCAGGCTGTAGCTGTATAGGGAGAAAAAAAAAACGAAAGACTTAAGACCTAAACTCGAAGAATATGAAAATTCGGTGGAATCAAAATTTAATGGTGACTTTCGGATTGAGCGTGTCAAATTCGAACATATAGAGCTAGTTTTTAACATAAAGATAAACTCTACTTGTCAGTTAACTGTAGTTTAAACTTAAAATTTTGTTTGCAAATAAAGATTATCCAGTTAATAATCTAGATTTAATCGAGCATTATTGCTCAGTTAAACTTAAGTTAGAACTGCTAAATGATAAATATATGAAATGAATATTACGCAGTTGAAAAAACAGGTTTACTAAAAACTTTAATAAATAAATACACTCATACATAAATAAAATAGATGTTTGATATGACGGCGAAGATTTTAGTAATTATGAAGCCAGAATAACTTGGATAGGCCAATTGTGAGAAAAATAAGAGAGATAAAAACACGTCCAAATCATTTATGAAGTGGAATTCTTGCAAAGATTTCGTTTAACAAAAAGGTCAATTGGAAAGAAAGTCTATTTCATTGCATTTAAAATCCAAAAAAACATTCGTAACGCATGAGCTGAAATTTTCAACACAGGTTCGTGTCAATACCCGATAGGTTTTCGTTTTGTTTCTGATCCGACAAGTGACCACTGTGTGGAGTAATTTGTAGTAAAAAAAATAATTGCCGGGCTCAGCTAGTTATTTAATATTTATCGATGCGAACGAAGACTTCTCACAAGTTGCGGAAACGAGATATAGATGTGGCATTCTTAAAAATATTTTATGTAAATGCAAAACTTAATAAGCGATGTGGCACTTCTTTAAATTTATTAAAAAAAATTTAATAACTTCTTCGTCGTTGTAAGAAACATAAATTTTATTTATGTTTTACTTTATGTAAAGACAAATCTTTAGGAAAGACGATATTCATAAAAGTCTGTAGTTTCCAGGAAAAGGTTACCTTTAAAAATAATATCGGATTTGTAATCCTACAATTTTGAAACCATCAATAATTACAATAGAAAAATAAACTATTGATTTAATATTGCCAACAGAATACGTAGGAGCTTTACTAAAAGGGTGTAATAATGGAACAGTATTTTCAATATTGTTGGAATGGAAAATATGTATTTTGGGAGACTTTAAGCAGGTTTTCATAAAACCAAGACCAAAATCAATATAGAATTGCTTCGACAAATTTTGGCAGTAACTTTTTTGTAAAACTAACTTTGAAATAGCTAATTGTTCTGACAATAAGATACGACATGCAATGTGTAAAAGTAAACATGGCTTAATTATATCTGCAAATATTTTTTAAGACCATCGGTCTCGCATATAACATAAAGAAACGAAATTGTGCAGCCTCCGTATACACGTCAGATTAAAATTAATATCAACAAATTTTCTTTTTATATTTACAACGTCTCAATGTTACGAAGTTGTTAATGCATTGTTGTAAATTTGTATATGTATATGTATTATGTTGCGGAAACATTGGAAACAAGAGTCAGAAGACGGCCATTTGGCGTTCGCATTTTAATGTTGAGTTCATTAACATTTTGGTAAATATGATGTTGTCATTCTATCATTGTGACGACCTTATAAATTTGTATTTAGAGTATTGTGATTTGAAAACAAGAGCCGGAGGACGGTCATTCGGGATTATACTTTTAATGTTATGAGTACATTCAAATTTTGATAAACAGAATGTTGTACGGATGTTAGTTGTACCCGCGGACCATCGTAGCAACGTCGTGCTGATTGTCTTTTTGTTTCTGGGTAACGGTACTTCGACCAACTGTTCGATAAAAACCTTAAAATCAGCCCATACCTATTAAAATTAGCTGAAATCAAATATTTCTGTGCTTTAGATATTTCTTACCTTTTTCCATCCTGCAGGTTCTCTAATTTAATTCTTTTGCCAATTATTGTTACAATGCCTTTTCCGAGCGAATTGCATTTAGTGTTTTCAAATTGTCACGATTTGGACGTCTTATTGCTTGTTTCCGCACTTTAAATGCGAATAACAAAGTACTTTGCGAACATCGTAACACAGAATAGCGGTAGTTCGCATTTATATATGTACATATATTCGAGTAGCATTGACTTTCGCATTGCAATACAGAATACGTCCTCGTCCAGACATGCAATTTTTTTAAACTTCTGCTTTGAAATTGCATTAGCGTCCACACTATGAGATTCTAGTTTTGCAATTATGTATTAAAAGATTCTATTACACCAGAAATTTCCCTGAAAAATTAACAATTCTATTTACTTTTCGTTACATTTTGTATTTGTGAAGAAATAAAATAAAATAAAACGTTGAATACATTTAAATTAACAAGTGCGAGTTTCAAAACAAAAGAAAATTGCAGAGCAAAAAAAACATATTCAGCCCAATTATGAATATTCCCTCGGAGAAAACATTCCTCCAATCATAAATTCTTTGGGAAGAAAAAAGAGTAATACGTGGCATCACCGCATTATGAAGCTCATTGTTTTGCTTGTTTGTGGACATTTTCTTTCTCCCTTTTTTTTAGTGATAGAGAGAGTCAACAAAATTATTAAAACTCACTAACTTGAAAAAATATGTAAAAAAAAGTTTATAAATGATTTATTTGGACATTATTTGTGTTTTTCCAAATAAAATAACTATAAAATAATAAATTTTGTTTTAATGGAGTATTAACCATGTTTTTATGTAAACTCCCTTCTATTTTGCAAGAGAAAGATTTTTAGTGAAAAAAGCAAGTTCAACTGCGTTCATAATACCTACTTTTTCCCCGAGGTTTATTTAATCCCGCATTTCGTAAAAAAAGAGAAAAAACAAATTCATGATAGGAGAAAAGTGAGAAATCTCGTGCCAAAAAGATCGATCGAGTTTGACTGAAAGGGCAAACCTAAAATGGAATTTCACAAAATTATAAAAATATTTCTTTAACAATATCTTATTTATTGTATAACTCAACAATACTATTAAAAACGGCAGCAACTAGATATAAATATATTGAGTTTCTACTTATTTATTTATTTTTTCAGTTTAACAATAAATACATACATATATACTTATTCATACCTACAATAACAATTAAACTTAACAATTTAATATATTGTGTAAGGGTTAATTTTATAAGGCAGTGCTTCTTTATATTAATTCATTAATCATGATTGTTACTCCATCAAAATTTTTAGCAATGTTTTTTGGTCGCTAAATTTGTAGTTGACATAGTGAACAAATATTTACATACATACATACATACTCGTATATCGTTTAGATTCTAGTGGTATAGCGGAGAACAGCTTCTGATAAATACTTAGCCAAATATGTTCGAATATAAATTGTTAAGCCCATTGGTGATAGATGATATAATTCCAGAATCGCTATAAGATTGCGCTGGTCGATAGTGGTGGCTAGAAAGTGGTCCTGGAAGTGGTCGATATAACTGAGTAACAGGAGTACTATCTGTTCGCTGCAAAAAGAAAATGTACATACATACATACATATGTTATATGTATATGAGAAAAAATACTGTTTGTCACAAAATGCTGACTACAAAAAGAAGAAAACGTGTGGAAAAACAAAATTAAAGTAACCCAACAAACGAAACGCCTTGAGAGAAATTTAACATGATTTGCTTGCATTAGCCTTAAGCAGTCTTAAGCCTTAACCTTTGTCTCAATATTTTTATTATCGTTTTACATAATTGTATATTAAGTTCCACAATAATTATGTTTTTTATAATTTAAGTTTTTTTTATTAGTTTTGGATTTTTTTGCAACTTAATGTAACTTTTCTCGCACTGAAAGAACGTTCGAATATATTTAATAAATTGATCATCTGTTATACCCCCTCATAAGGTAGCATCTATAAAATGTAGAAATTTAACGATAATTTTTTAAATTTTTTTTAAAACTTTTTGCTTAATTTACGTCTTATTATTTTTGTTCTGCTTATTACGAAAAGCTAAATCCCCACTATTTATACATACCGCACGCATTTAATCAACAAGACGGCATTAACTCGAAATTTTTAAAATTTCACTTTTTGCAAGATATCAACTAAGAACATCAATATCTATCTATTGCAAAAATTTCAACGTATTCCGATTACTCTTTCATCTCGAAAACTAAATTTGAGATGTAGTGGACGTAGTAATGTATTGTATATTTTCACAAAAAGGGTATTATTTTGATTTGAGCCTTTATTAAAGTTAAAAATAATCAAATTGTTTTATTTAAAATTTGGTTGTATTTTGAGTTGATACTGTTTTGTTGCTAAAATTTGTTTTACTTTGTGATTTTAATTCGAAATGTGACTATTTTTATGACAAAATTGCCCACATTTTTTATAGATATTTTCTCCCAATAATTGCAAGATTTTAAAATAAAAACAATGTATATATGTTTTCAAATGGAATTGCTTAATATTCTCATAAAATGTAACCCCAAACTGTTACTGAAAATTTAGAGTTAATACCCTCTTGTTGATTAGGTGCGACATTAGCTTTTTCTCAAGTTGTATCGTATGTTGGGAAATTTATAATTCATATGTATGTATATGTGTGAAATTGTGATTATTAATTTACAACGTTTTAAGATTTTTACTTTTATAGGCTTTCAAACACTTTTATTTAATAATTTTTACACCTTGAAATTTTTTGCACATATTTTCTTTCACTGCATAACACATTTTGTTTCTTTGAAATTATGTTGAAATTTTTTATCATCAATTTATAAAAAATTTTATTTTTATATGTTTTCAAACACGGCAGAATTAAGAACAGAACAATAAACGAAAAAATCAATCGCGTACGAAAATTGTAAACAAATCTAAATTGTATCTAAACGAGAAAAAAATTTACCTTATATTGATAGAACTTGGGAAGTACCATATATATACACATATATATGTGTTTATACCATGGTTAGTTCACTTAAAAATATCACTCATTTTTCTTTTAAACTTTGAAAAAACCGTAAAATTATTATTTTTTGTTCTTAATTCTATAAGCTCTAACTCAACAACGGAATAAGAAAATACGTTATTTTTTGTCTCTTGTTTTTGGAAAAAATAAGCATCGCTAAACAATCGATTGGAATAGTTTTAACAGAACTTTAGTGGTAGCAGTGATACAATTTCTTGTTATCCATATCCGAGAAGGGCAATTAATTGCACTGAGAAAGTCCAGTAGCAAAACAAGTTCTCTTTCTGTGGTAGCCATAATTAAGAAGAGGGATCATTCATACCGCTTGTAGGATGACTACTATATATGCTGAGCAGGTCCAGCGCTCATAATAGTTTTGTTTTTTAATTTAAACTGGTACCCAAGAGACTACGAAGAGTGCGGAGTATGACCAGTACCAATTGTTTGAGTTCTCCACAAAGACAAAAATTAAGTCAACTCCCGCTTTTTATTGTTTAATTAACCTTAAGAGAGTTACGTGTGAATAAAGAGATTTAAGTTTTATAACGATTCTCACTCGGATTGACTCTCTTTTACTCCTACTCAATGAAACAACATAACCACCCCGGAAATCGCCATTCCCTAACATTTTGAATTTTTGGTCATATCACCAAATATGTACATATGTATAATAAATATGTATGTATAATAAAAGTGTAGAGAAAGAAAAACTAGCGCGAGAAAACAATGGCTTTTAAAAAATGTTTTCTTTTAGCAAAAACTATTATAAAATTAATAAATATTAAAACTTCTTACCATAGAAGGTTGTAAAGTGACATTTAATAGAGTTGGATGCTGCTCTACAACTACAAATTCAACATCGCGTGGAATAAATCCGTCAGCAAAAACCTAATGGGTAAAAGCATGTATTATTTTATATATATACATACATATATATATTTTTTTAACTGCACTGTGCGACACAAAAAATATAAACTCCTTCTCGTGTTGAATTTCTCGAAGTCTTTATAAAAACTAACAAAAACCTATTTGGGTTTTGCTAGTTTATCTCTCGTTTGGATTTTATGGCCTCATTTATATTTTGGCTAAATCTTGGGTTTTCCGAAAAACTTGCAAATTTTCTCAAGGGTATATATTAAAGGGCTACGTAAGACGTTCTAAAAGTTTTGTATTCTAGTTCACACTACTTCCAAGTGCTGTGTTTTAGTGTAACAAAACATGAATCTCACTAAAATAAAGCAAGCATCATTCGAAAAGTTTTTCCCTACATTGTAATTGAAAAATTAAAAAATTTGATACCCATATTGCCTATATTAAAAAAAGATAAAATATATCGCGATTTTCGCGTTTTATGTGAATAAAAATTACAATAAAAAAATAAATTTATATTATTTTAAAACAGATTCAATTTGAAAAGCAAAACATTATTTCCAAATACATAGAATTTGTATGAAAACCCGAAACGAAAATATGTATTTAGCTAAATATCTCAATTAGTAGGTCGCAAGTGGTCAAGTTTTATATACCATTGGATTCTGCTTCAAAAACTCTTTTCGATGATACCAAATTTTATTTATGTCGTCTTGGAGCAAAGTACAAAAAATTCGAAAAACTGAAAAAACACCTTTTTTAAAAATTGTCCAGCTCACGGATGGTCAACGCTAGAGCCAATATATTTTGGGAATCATCATAAAACATATCAAGTTTTATTTTCAGAGGGGTAACAAAATCACTTTTTTCTCTTCCATACAAGTTGAGTCGGTCTACATTAGGGTAATAACTTTTGGCAATTTTTGCAAATATCAAAATTCGACAGATAGGGCTTAATAGTCAATGGAAAAATAAGAATAATTGCATTTTTACTTTTACGCAATCGTTAAAAAAATCGTTAAATGCGATGAGGGAGGTATTGAAATGTATGTAATTTAAATAACATTTAAAATAGTTTATTGAATTTTTATTGTTATTAAAAAAATTCGGAAGGTTTAAGAAATTCAATCTGGGCTAAGATATCGGTTTTTGTAATCAGTACAATATTCTCCATAGGGTAGTGTCTGTCAAATTTTTAGACAAAAAGAAGTTATATGCCTAATGTACATACATAAAATTAAAATAAAAATTAACAAATTATTATATAAAAATGTAAATAAGTATGTACGATATTATTTCTGTGGCAATAAATAATAATGGCTTAAGTCGAAATTTCTTGTTTTGAGATATTAAGGGTTTTGCCTTTTTTTTTGTGTTTAGTTTTTACATAAAATGTTTCCATGTACAGACCAAACGGCTGGCCGGATTTTGATTTAGTTTTTTCTGTTTGAAAGGTGACTTGATCGAGAGGGTTCTTAGCTATGTTTTAAGAAAATCGGTCCAACCGTTTAGAAAATATCACATATTTTCTAGATATATATTAATAATATTTTAATTTATGTTATTAATAATAACATTTTATAATTGAAATTTAGCTGAGTGATAGATCTTGAAGAAGAGAATAAGAATATGTAATAAAATGAAAAAGCACTTATGTCAACTTAAGCCATTATTATTTATTGCCACAGATTTCATTGTAAATAAAAGCTCTTTTCAGCTTTCATCTTCCTAACGAAACACAAATGTTTCTTTAATAATATAAAATTAATATGGAAAATTGTCTTTGCTATCAGAACATTCAAAAATGTTTTCAATGTTCTGTGTGAGTTCTGATGTTCTATTTCATTTTTGTTCTTAAAGGCTTTGTTTTACTTCAACATTGTTCTACTACAGTTTTGTTCTGTACTTCAGTATTCTTATCGTCAAGCAAAACACATATCTTTTGGAAGTATTTGTTTTGCAATAACGGAGCAATAATATACACACCCATTCTGAACTCAATGAGATTGCTTGTAAGCCATTTTTTAAGGCTTGTGCCGCACTCTAGTATATATGGGAAACCAATTGTAGACTGGGAGGAAAAAGTGCAAAACAAACTAACCCGAAAAGAACTCCATCTAGTAAAATTAAATAAATGTAAAATTCAGTAACGTAATCTTCAGAAAAAATATTCCTTATAATCCAATTCATAGTTCTTCAGAACATTTTAACACTGCAAAATGCTTTTTTTTTTAATTTTCAGCTGTATTTTACATCAAAAATTCGAAATTTTAGTTTATTAACTAATAATAATTCATAATTAATAACTAGGTTTTGAAAAACACAATGCAATTTCTTCAGAAAAGTTTGTTTTGCACTTTTTTCTCCTAGTCTATAAGTAAAATTATGCCGAAGGCAAAAAAAAATTCAATTGGTTTCCGAAAAATAGCCGTGAGACAATTGCATGTTCCTCGTAAAAATTAAGTTTTAGCCAAAAAGATTTTAGTTTAATGGGACCACAAATATCCGAACCCGGTTTTGTTAATTTCTATAAGTACTTCGAGGATTTCCACACGAGAAAGAGTTTGTACTATTATGACTTCAAAAATGTGTCACATTGTTATGAACAGAATTTTTCAAATGTATATACCTCCAATTTGTAGTAACCAGGCAGCAATATCCTCCAAAATTCTCCATATTTAGTAGTCTGGAATCCGACATCCCTGCCCTTAATTTTTAATAAAGCCTTTTCGACAGGCGATTTATTTGTATCAAATACAAAGCCTTGTACTCCCCTGTGTGCTTCAGCCAAAAATTTTATTAAAGACTAAGGGAAGAGTTTGTTAAAATTATCTTGATTATTTTATTAATTTCTTTAATTTTTTATCTTACCAACTGATTGTCTTCCCAGTACTTTTTTAATTCATATGCTGGTGGGTATTTACAGCAAGATATTTCCAGTGTTACTTCCATACAACCATACCACACATATTGATAATCTTGCATACCTCCAGTCAAAGGGTACCAAGCCGCGCCATTTGTAATGCCATTTTCGAAAGCAGGTGTAGCAGACTTACAAGCTACGCCCCTAGACATTTTCCCGTGATTTTTTGCATACACCAAGGAAAGATGTTTGAAAACATCATCGTCGGGTGTTAGAGAAGGAGCTGCGGAGTATGTTTGGAACACTGACCCCAAAGGACATGTAAAAGTAATAGTGGAAAAATAAATTATTGTTACTTAAATACATATTGAATTATTTGTAAAAATTTAATAGTACAAAGAAACTAGTATGACATATTGGATAATTACAATTGTCAATATCAACTTATGTTCAAACCTTATTAGTATATTAAGACTACTCACTCGCACATAAGGCTGATGATCTACAGATTCCTTTTAATCGCCATATTGGGTTTACATAAGTAAGAAAATTGTAACAAAACTTTATAAAACTTATAGCAAATAAAACATTGGGCCGTGTGAATGAAAAGGTAGTTAAAGCTAATACTAGCAAATTTGAATAAAAATTTCAGTTAAAGCTAGTACTTTATAAGTAATTACTGGTGTTTTTCTACTTTTTATTAATAAATTAGTGTGTTTTTGCCTTATTTTCATTTAAATTTAAATTTTTTAAGAAATTTATTATTCGACATATTGTCATAATTATATTATAAGCGAAATTTATTTGCTGGTGGTTAAGCGATGTCTATATGCATTTCATTGTTGCTTTAGCAAATCGTCAGTAGACTTCAACCACGCATTTTGAACAGTCACAAACCTCTTATCTTATGCACAAACTTCCAAAAACTATTTGAGAATTCACAAATAATAATATTTTTGAAAATCACAAAAGCTGGGTTTTGTATAAGTTTCTAAGCCTACTACGCTTATTTTGCTTTTGTGATTTTCACAAATATTATTATTTGTGAACTCTCAAATAGTTTTTGGAAGTTTGTGCATAAGATAAGAGGTTTGTGACTTTTCAAAATGTGTACTAAAAAATATATAAAGTCGATTTATAAATTTTGGGCTAAGAATGCAATTTTTAAATGTGTATTACTAAACTGCTTAAAAATTTATTCCGCCGAAATTTTAATGTTTTACGTTATCGCCAAAAAGTTTTAAATTTGCATTTGTTTAGCATTTTAACAATCGATATTTGGCTTTAGCAAATTACAGACATAAATTTCGAACTTCATTTTTTGACGAACATTAGACTTGTGTCATTTAGTTCATTTCAATGACCGGTCATTTAAGTTCATTATTTATAAATGAACTAGTTCGTTCATTTAGTTCAATCGCTCTTTGTAGTTCAATGAACTAGATAGGTATTAGTGTATTCATTCGGTTAACCGTTAATCGGTTAACCGGTTAGTTACTTCTCGATTAACTGATCGGTTAGTTTAAAATTGGATTTTTTCGATAAACGGTTCAACCAGTTAATTTCAGTCGATTAACCGATTAACCGACGTAAATTTTTTTCCATATTTTGTAGTATTATAATGTATTTTTGTATGTTTAATTATTTGTTTTGAAATTATTTTTCATACAAGCAAAGAAGTAATTTCAGTGATTGTAAATAGAGGGACTTATTAAGTTTTTCTTTAATAATTTAATAAAAGCGAATAGTACTTTTTCCAAAGATTTAATTAAGGGTTAGATTTATGGAGATACGAATTCAATTATTTTATACCTACACTCTGAAATATTTCTTTCTAGCAACAGTGTTCTAAAATACAGTAAAAAAACGAAAGCTAAGAAATTCAGAAATAAACTTTTTTGCAGAATGTTCCTCGCTGATTTCTGTCAGATGATGACCCCCAATAGAAGGAACTATCGATAGTAATAAAAGAATGTTCTAAAAAAATTAACCGAAACAATTAGTAGCTATAAAGATTAAAAAGAAAACAGGAAAGATTTTATATGTTTAGAGAAATCCAGGAAAAAAACTGAGAAACTAGATATTATGTATTATAGATTGCTTTCGATTTCCTCAACATCTACGATAATTAAAAGAAAGATTGTGTTAGAAGATCTCTTTAAATTACTGAAGTAACTAATATAATGACTTCACAAGTTTGTTAATTTTTAATGAATACATATTAATGCATTTTTTGCTTGATTTAGTTTAAGAATTCTTATGTGTGTGTCTTTTCGTTTTATTTTACTATTAAACTTAAATTAGTAAATAATTTATGCACTTTTATTTGTTGAAATTAATTGGCTTATGAAAAAACTTTATGAACCGGTTAACCGATTAATACCGAAATTAACCGATTAAGCCAAAAACTCGATTAATTAATCGAGCGATTGACCGATTAAAGCGAAAGCCCGATTAAATGAATACCCTAATAGGTATACATGAATTGTCAAAATATTTTCTTTTAGTTCAACCATATTTTTAGTTCAATGATTTGACATCTACGTACATACATACATATCGTTAGCTAAAATGCAAAAAGACGTAGCTAACAAAAAATTGAAAATCGAGTTTTTGATTGATTATTATGAATGCCATTAAAAATTACGCTTTTAACAAAAAAACAAGGGGACGTAAATATAGTTTGTTTACTTTGCTTCTCTTATAAAATTATTTATTTATTTATTTATTTATTTATTTGTATGTTCAAGTCCTGTACAACAAGAACTAATCTTATATTTACAGTACAGGAAAGTAGTATCCATAACTAAATTACGGCAGCAAACATATAGACATTAAAATACAAATTTACAAAACTAACAAAATTAATTAATTAATTGTATATGTTATAGGAACAATATTTATGAATTTCTAATTCGAAAAGTAATTAAATAAAAATTGCTTAAAGCTAGTTGCGTTGCTATTAACTTGTTGTGTATGTTATATTATTAGTTAGTTACGTCTTTTTGCATTTTAGCTAACGATATGTATGTATGTATGCAGATATGTTGTGGTTAAAAACAGATCTGTGATCAAAAAACTACGAAAACGAAAATTAGTTGAGATAACTTTGCTTTATAAAGGGTTTAAAAAAGGGTTTTTTAGTGTGAAAAATTGTTTTAAGAATCTCATAACTCAAAAACATTTTTTGTAAATAAGGTACTTATTATAAGAGTTTATTTGTATTCTCTTGTTTATTACAATTGTGGTTGTAGCCAGCAATGAACAAGAACTAAATACATACATACCAAGGCCTATTTATTAGGTCTATGCAACTCTACAAAAACACATCAATACAAAAAACAACACTATGTTTAAGTTGTCAGAAACACACACGAACATGAACTAATTTGTATGGTGCAAACAACTTTCGACAGTTTAAACACGAAAACACTGAATATCATCTGGACGATTGCATTGACCTGATAAATAGGACTTGATACATATGGTGTATGGTGTAGAAGAAAAGCACACACAGAGTAAAAAGTAAAGCAAAATATTGAAAACATTTAGTTCATAGCCTCTGTGTTAGTTCATTTTGTGTATTAGTTCTTAGTTCAAAAATTGAACTAGTGAACTAGTAAGCGTAAAACAATTGAACTAGTTCACTTAGTTCAAAGTACTGAATCGTTCATTTGAAATACATAGTTCGTTCATGAACTACACAAGACTAACGAACATCTATTACGATCGCTAATAATCGATTATCGTCAGAAAATGATGCTCGAAAATAATGTCGCATTAGCTTTTTTGGCGGTTATGGCACGATTTGTAGACTGACCTTTATTAATTTTTTTTTTAATTTTTTATATTATCTCCCACTAAATTGGTTCAGTTTTGTGCAAAAAAAAATAGAAAAAAATTTAATAGCGATAAGATGTTTTAGTATTGCTAAAATTAATATTTTAGAAAATAATGACGAAAATAACCAACAAAATACCAAAAATTATATTTACCAAAATTATATTTATATGTAAATTATTTATATTATGAATGTACAATAAGAGCTTATATCTGTGACCCGGTCTATGAAAAGGTGGCTTATGACTCAAAAAATTATTTCACTTTTTTATATGTATATTTTATATGTATATATATGTTTTTGAGTCATAAACCACCTTCTCATAGACCGGGTCACATCTATTAAATTATTTCATACATATACATATAGTAAAAAAGAAAACTAAACAAAACAAACTAAACAAAAAATTACATTGAATAAATGGGCTTGAGGGCCAACTAAAACACAACTTATCGCTATGAAATTTTTTTGTATTTTTTTTACATAAAACTGAACCAATTTGGGGGAGAGAATATAAGAAATAAAATAAAAATTCTCCATACAACTACCGGCCACTCTAATGTACATATACATATGTATAATGATTTTAATTCAACAGTTTACTAATTCTTGTATAATAATTATATAATAATATGAAAATATTTTTCCATCTACTGATACCAATAAATTAATGTTCAGACAATTGTTTGGTCACATAACTTTGGACATATAGCACTTTGTAATAAATTTCTTTTCGTTTCCATGTATAGATTATATTTATTTAATTGTCATATTTCTTAGCTTTCGCTGCCACTTTTCAGCACTAGCTATGCAGCACTAGCAAAGACTTACATATTCACACTTTTTGTAGTTTAAACTTTTCAAGATATGTAATACTGAAAAGTTAAAGCTAGTACTAGTGCTTGGCACTTTGTAGTATAAACTACATTTTTATTCACTCGACCCATTAAGAGCTACATAGTATATAAATTAGACAAACTCGAAAATAATTTTCGTTGCTTTCACATGAGAAGAAATTTTTTAATTTCTTGCTTGCTTAATAGTTTAATTCAAAGAGGACGGTAAATTTTACATGTCGTTGTCATTGAAATGGGTCACGTGAGTAGTTTGCACTATACATTAGGAAAACTCTATATATAGTTATCCTCTGTAAGAAAAAAGTTTGGCGACCACTGTTCTACCAATTTTGTATTATGTGTTGATATACGTCTATTAGATTGTACTTTCATCATCCTGGAATCTCATTACAAAAAGTGCATAAATAGAACGCGAAAAACATCATGCAGGTAGTTTTTTTTAACAAAAAGTCTTCTAACAAAATGTTTAATAACTCAGTCAATTTCTAAGGAATATTTTAACGCAAACTTGCGAATTACTCTTAATCAATTATGTTTTATAAATAAACAATATGGTTTCAGTATAAAAAAAACCCGGTTGAGAACGATTTCAAAGTAAAAGTGTCGAAAAAACAAAAAAAAAATATATTTGGTAAAAAAATAAAGACATACGAGTACATATGTATATCTGAAATTTGCTGAAAGAAATATATATGATTCGATTCGGTCTTAGTCTCTTCTTTCGGTTTCGGTTGATATGTAAGTTAGCTAGAGGTTGATAAATGCATACGGGTAGAAAAAATTGGTTTTTTCCCGTGGAGGTGTTTGGAAAATTTCAAATACAGATTGTTATTATACTCGACAATACCTGCCAGAAAAATAATAACACGTCATAGATATTTTTTTTTGTCACACTGTGTTATTGGAAAGGTAAATTACCAGAGTCGCATAAAGGATATTTTTTATCCGGTTAAGAACCGGTTTTTTATATTTGGTAGGGATTTCTTCCGCAAAACATATTTTTGGGCTGGTTAGAATAATTTGCGTCTCGGGTTTGATTTTTTAACCAGTTTCGAAACCGGTTTTTGTGTATTTTTTAAACCGATAAACACTAGCGGAGCAGCTGGTAAAAGCAAGTAATTTTTATACATAATACTGTAAATAATACTGTAATTCTTTATTGAAAAAATGGTATAAAATATTTTTTGGACGTTAACATGCAGAAAAGGCTAATTAATTACGTTAATGAAAAGACAAGTGATTTCATTCCGAAAATGTTTTGGTTTTTTTGTGCTTGACGGATTGAATTCCGTTTTCGAACGAAAATGAGCTCTGTGACATGGCTGATTATAAATAATTTGAACACAATTTTGAAATAGTTTGTGAATAAAATGTTCAAACAAACAGGAAATAGAGGGGAAATATTAAATTAATAAATGATCTTTGAAATTTTATTTGACCTTTTATTTTATAATTAGTAACTATTTTATTAAGCTTGAGGTCTTTTTTGTTTTCAATAAAATTAACAATTTTATTTATCGATATTTCGACACGCCTTTGTATGTCTTAATAAAATAGTTACTAATTATTAAATTAATAATTAATTAATTAATTTACATTTTTTATTATTTTTATCCGTTCTGATGATATGTCGTGTTTTAGACTCGGCAGTTTTTCTTGAAGCAGTTCTCTTCAATTCTCTTTTAAAATTGTTTTAATACAGCGAATGAAATAACAAAGTAGAATTGAAGTAACTTTTCGGTACAAGCAATTCAGTACCCCTCTTCTTTCTTCTTTCCCTTCTCTCCCAAAAACTCAGACTTGCTTCAAGAAAAACTGCTGAGTGTAAAACATGAGTATGGGTGTCAAATGAAAGTGAATTTCTAGATGAAGTTAAAAAATAATGAAATCGGTCCAAACACAATATGGCGGAGAGGACTCGTTTTTATCTACTCCCGTGATATGGGTATCAAATGAAGGAAATTTTTGAGAAGGAAACATAAAATATGGTGAAAAAAGCTTGACGATTAGAATTTGATATTAATTCTCCCATGTGATAGTGTGCACATCTTAGAACTGAACCCTATCAATATGTGTCTCAAATAAAAGAACCTGGTTATTATTTATTTATTTATATTGGACTTATAGGTCAATTAAAATATATAACAAATGTAATTCCTGAGTAAGATAACAAGTTTTTCAGATGACTACAAAAAAATACCGGATGAAAATGGATATTTTCAGACCAAAAACACATCTATCAATATGGTCTCGAATAAGGGGGCTTATGAGTACTCGTAGGTTTAAGGAATTAAAACCAAAAAAGTCTCAGTTGATTATAATATCAAAATGACAAGTGGCGTGCACTTTTTATATTCGAACCCTAAATGAAAAAGCTTGGTACCATTTTTTTAAATTAGTTGTAGTGGCTACATACCTTATGAGCCGTAAGAAAAGTTGGTTACGAAAGACAAGAAAATAATTTATTAATAATCTTAAAAATATATAGTCAAAACAAAGTATACTTTAAACATTTAAAACCAGTATTACCATACAAAATAGTGGTTTTAAGCACTTAAAGTATACTTTATCTTGCCTATAAATATGCGCCATCATTTTTCCAATTTGTTGTTTGAGTAGGTACATAATTTCACAGAAAAAAAGAAATTTAAATTCTTCACCATTTTCGAATGACATCGATAACATGTTATGAAATTTTTATTTTTGCAAATTATAATGTGTGCAAACAAAAGTTTTGACGGAAGATTTTTTACATTAAATTTTTAACATTTCACTTTGCAGACGTATAATTTGATCCATTGACAAATGTCTTTAAATATTAAATTTAATAAATGCTCGTATTTAGTTGTGTTCGCGAATGTTGTTTGCCTCAGATATTTATATTCGTCAGGTACTAAAAATTTACATTAATTTGGTCCTTATTACATATTTATGTATACGAGTATATGCACGTGGGTGTTTTCTTATTTTACTTTATATATACTTACTAGCATTTGGAGTGTTGTCATATGGGTAACTTGCTACCAAAGCACCACCATGCAAGCTGCCACTTAAAACAAATTGTATTTTTGAAATCCAATCTTTAACGGCATCTGTTTCTGGCTGTCCTCTTTTATTGTTTTGTTTAAAATAATCGGGAAAATTACGATTCAAATCAAAACCACGAGCATTATATCTGTGAACGATACATATAACGTACAAAAAAAAAACAGGAATTTTAGACAAAGTAAAAAAGAAATAAATTAAGAGAAAAAATAATTTTGTTTTAAATATCTCACCTTCCTTGACCTCCATCACAAGAACCTTCTTTAGAAACAGCAAAACCATCTGGATTCATAGAGGGAAGTATGTGAATACGTGTGTTATCGAGCAACCATTTAACGTATTGGTCAGTGTCATAGCTTGTTACCAAATATTGAATTAAATGTAATAATAATTCCCGACCAACTGGTTCGTTACCATGAATATTACCAACGTATTTGACATCAGGCTTTCCCATCATATGTTCATAGGGAGATGAAGACACAACTAATACCCAAAGATCTCTACCCTGTATGGTTTTTCCAATTGAATATAGAGCTGTTAAGTTAGGATACCGTGCGCTAGTTGCCCTAAAAATTTAAATTTAGAAACAAATTCCTTTAAAAGTTTCATTAG
The DNA here is from genome assembly GCA_936439885.1 of Nowickia ferox. Classification (NCBI taxonomy): domain Eukaryota; kingdom Metazoa; phylum Arthropoda; class Insecta; order Diptera; family Tachinidae; genus Nowickia; species Nowickia ferox. Next base: position 116,528,613 of record OW387025.1, read on the forward strand.
TTTTTTTTTGCAGCCAGAACCTTAAAAATCTAGTAAGTTCTTCGTGGTTATGGTAAACAAAATCCAAGTATTGTACATCTGGGATATACGCTCGTGGCTCTGGCAGTGTTGCTTCGGAATCTAAAATATTTAAGTGACTTCCTGTCTCATTTTGAGCGACGGATTTATAAGATGTATATAGTACGAGTAATAATATAAATGTCATACGCATTTTGCTGCTTAATGATGAAGACAATACTTTGCCAATACTGAAACGAAAAATATTAAATTAAATAAATTTTTTAATTTAACTTCATAATTTACTATATAAAGGGTCCGCTATCTACCGTTTTTTTCAACTAGTGCTTATTTCGTGAATGGTAACACTTAGCTCATGTCTGATTTGACAGATAATTAGTTTTATCCTTCCGCTGAACGAATATGGTTGTGTATACGCTTGAACGCTGGGAAATATTGCCTGCGATCGACTTACAGAAGATGCCGATTTTGCCAAAAAAAATCATCTTTTCAGACGAAGCTCATTTTGATCTTGGCGGGTATGTAAACAAGCAAAAATGTCGCATTTGGGGCACAGAAAACCCGCACGCATACATTGAAAAGCCGACGCACCCAAAACGAGTCACTGTTTGGTGAGGATTTTGGTCCAGAGGCATAATTGGGCCAATGAGCAAGGAGTGGCCGTTACAGTCAATGGCGATCGTTATCGGGCCATGTTGAAAGAATTTTTGTTCACAAAAATTGAAGAGGAGGATATTGGCAACATTTGATTTCAACAGGACGGCGCTACGTGCCACACAGCCACACACTCGATGTTTTGTGCCCTGTTTTCAAAAAAAAAAGTTATCTGGCGGACCCTTTACATATATACATATATCCCTGGCGTTGCGACTTTAAATTAATTTATGACTCTAGTTATAACTACATCAATACGTAGAGTAAAAGTGAGTCGGATACGCACACTAGGGTTCTACACAACTGTCTAATTTTTTGATTTCAATTGTTCTTGGTTCTTGTTTTTGGAAAGACTCAAAATTACCAGAAATCGTGAAAACTTTAATCCTTTCAATCCAATTTTTGGAAACTATGTATAGCCTTTGTGGTCTTTTATCTTTCGAATTTCATAAAAATAGTAAAGGCTAAAATTAAGCCGTATTTTAGCCATTAACAATGATATACGAGTACGATATGTTGAGATCAGCCGTTAAATGGCTGAAAAAAAAACGAAAAGTGCGGTATTTTGAGGATTTTTTTCTGTGTTAGAAACTTTATTACCATATCTTTCATTCTAGGGCGTGACTGGTAGACATTTTCTTGTTCTGTATTGGTAACGTCCTAAGAGTGCCAGAAGTTGAGAAAACAATATTATGTTTTCTGAAAAAAAAATGTGGTCGTTGAAAACAAGTTATTGTTATTTTAATAAGGTATTATTTGTATTTAATAATTACATTATTATGGAGGGTGACAGGCAAAACTTCAAATTTGTATGTTTCGGAAAAAACACACTTATGAATATGGTTCTCAAATAAAAGATTTTGATGGGAAGGTATAAGGAATTAACATGAAAAGTGTATCAGGTGCATAGAATATCAAAGTGGCGGAGCATGTGCATTTTCGATTTGAACACTTTATGTGTGGGCCTCCAGTGAAGAGGCTGGTTAGTGACTTTAAAATACTTGGCTAAAAAAGTAGCGGAAAAATTTCTATATACATATATATATATATACGAGGTCTGATAAAAAAATAAACGTTATTTTAAATTTTTTCAAAAAGTATTTATTTATTCATCAAGAACTATTTTGTCCCCTTCAAAGTAATTCCCCTCAGATATAATACACTTATGCCAGCGTTTTTTCCAATCCTCGAAACACTTCTGAAACGCGCTTTTTGGTATCGCCAACAGCTCCTGCTTCGATTTTATTTTATCTCCTCAATCGTAGCAAAACGCTTTCCTTTCATCGGTGTCTTCAGTTTTGGGAAGAGGAAAAAGTCAGCGGGGGCCAAGTCCGGTGAATACGGTGGTTGAGGCATGATAACGGTTTTGTTTTTGGCCAAAAACTCACGCACAAGCATTGATGTGAGAGCTGGTGCGTTATCATGGTGCAAAATCCATGATTGTTTTTTCCACAATTCTGTGCGTTTCTGACGAATTGCTTCGCGCAAACGGCGCATAACTTCAAGGTAGTATATATATATATATATATACGAGTATATATACGAATATATATATATATTTTTCTATATTTCTATATTTAATTATTTTCATAAAATTCAGTAGTACCAACAAAAACCTACCTGATCTTCATTTCAAAAACAAGATTATTGGAATTGTTTACTAGAATATCAATATAATATGTTATCTTTTTTGTTCAAAAGCAATTTAAATATAATATAATGACTAAGTAGTTATTTAATTACATGCAAGCGGTATTTAGTATATTACTGAAATGGTTTTGGTGATGACATCTTACCAAGGCTTTGCTTTAATGGAATCAAGATTAATGTAATATGTCTAATTAATTACAACATTCCGCTTAAACTATTGATTTTTTATGTTGTAACTGTTTTTTTTTTGACAAAAGAACTTCGATTTAGTAAAATTCAGATATAAAGCACAAGCTAAAAAGAAGAAATAATGAATTATTCAAAATAAAATTGTAAAGTTAATGAGTCTATAGACAGGAGCAAGATCCTTGTTTGTAAAATAGTGTGTAACGCTTAAAAACTAAATGGTTATTTTACATGTTGGAAAAAGCTATATAATAAAGCTCGTTATAGCCACATTATATGTACTCGTGCTTGTTTATATGTATTCTTACTTGTTTTTTTATAAACGTTAGACTTTTAAAGCAGTATTGAATTTCTGATAACGTTTAACAATTTAATAAAACCACACATAAAATTTTAATTTATAACGCATATTATTGTATCTTTGAAGCTTATCAATTTGATGATTAGACCAAGTTAATCTCTATTCCACTTACTGCACAGAAGTACGAGTACATAAATAAATAAAATTTAAAAGAAAAAAAGTTCTGATCACTTCAATTTTAAAGGCAATGGTAAGTAAACGTACATTTTTAAAGCTGTTGGCTCTCTTAATGACTGCTGCGAGTAGCGCAGCCATACCCAGCTCTAGAATTTGGGGTGGAGCTGATGCATCACCTGGAAAACATCCATGGGTGGCCTCTGTACGTGTCAATGGAGCGCATGTTTGTTCGGGATCTATTATTAACAATCACTGCATTATTACAGCTGCTCATTGTGTTTCATCGTAAGATAGTATGAACTTATTATATAGAAAAATTATTTATTTAAATTTTTTTATTACTCTAAGTATTGAAAGCTCCAAAGTAACAGTCCGCGTTGGCAGTATTAATCAATTCGCCGGAGGTCAAGTTGTTAAAGTTAAATCTATTGTTGAACACCCGTCTTACGGAAATTTCCTGCACGACATTGCTGTTTTAAAATTGGACCAAACTCTAACGTTCAGCGATAAAATTAACAACATTTTATTGGCAACCCAAGATGATGTTATTGAAGAGAGTACACCAGTATCTGTTACAGGCTGGGGACTTCAAGAAAAAGGATCATCTCCTTACAAACTTCAGCACATTTCAATGTCTGTACTGAATAGTACAGAATGTGAGCGTCAAGCTGGGTATGGTTATACGTCTGTCCTATGCTTGGATCATCCCGAAAGTACTGGAATTTGTCAAGGCGATGGCGGTAGCGGTGTCGTTAGTGGTATGAAATTAGTGGCTGTTGCAAGTTTTTCTTTCGGAAGTTGTGGAACCAAATACCCGGATATATCAAGCAAAATTTCCTATTATAGCCCATGGATTAATAATGTGATTGGGGAAACATGATAATTTTATTAGAAATTCTCTTGAAGCTGAACAACAAAATGAGCCATGTGTAGTTTTTGAGGCAATTCCGCTATAACTTTACTTAAGATTAATTTTAAGAAATACTTATATATATAAATGCTAAATATGTAACAATATAGCGTTGCAGTTCCTTATAATTTCTTAATTAGGCTAACAACATTCACTTCAAAAACTAATCAGATTTGTTTTATATTTTAATTTGTGAATTATAATAAACATTCCCCGATGCAGTTGTTTTAAGCGTAGTATTCACTGTCAAAATGCATGATCAAGTTCTACACGTAAGGTTGTTATGTGTATGTAGTTTGATAATTGGGTTGCGTTTAAAAAATAATAATAAAAAAAGAAAATTTGTTTTTGTTTTCAATATAATCGATCAAACGTTTTCTGTCGACATGGTGGGACAGGAAATGTAATTTAAATAATACATATAAAGTTAGGAACATATGTAAGTAAGTTTGTAGAATAACTTTGACATCAATAAAAAATTCAGTACGCAGTTGGATTTTAATTATTTTAACTAAATATCAAAGTTTGTTTAAATATATTTTTCAATATAATCGATTAGATATCAAAATATCAAAGTTGAGAATAATTAGACAGGAACAAATATTAAGAAAAATATCACGCATTTATTTTTTGGTTATAGATGATACCCGCACGTTCTTGTTTTCGCCAAGGATTATTCCCGTTAATAAACTACAATGGGAAAGGTTTTACATTTTTCACATTTAGGTAGGCATATGTATTTATTTTGACAAATTAGGTGTTTTTCTCTTTTCATTTCCAATCCAATGATCAGAAATTAGCGTTGTAAACTATACATTTTTAAGATTCTTAAGATCAAAAGTACAACATATATATATATACATATATACATACAGAGCCGAACAAAAATATTCACACAGCACCCATCTTTGATTTCGACTTCTTATATAATTTGAATAAAAAGATACAGCCGGATAAGTTCTTAACATTAATATTTGTTTATACGTTTCTTATATAAATATGAGAAAACTAGAATTTAGAATGCTGCTTAAGCGAAATAAAAACAAATTTTCTATATAAGGCACGAATTCAGGTGGAAAATTAAAATTTTGTAGGGCACTCTTATTTATTTATGAGCCAGTTTTTGGTTACATCAATTCCAATAACATCTCAGTATTTCTTCAGAAATTCTTCGAAATATGATTCGCTTTTCCACTCGTCTATCAAACTCATCCGAAAGATTTTTAATTAGGCTCATCTCCGGTGACTGCGGTGGAGATGGTAGAAAACCTTTTGAATGATCGTCAATCGAACACATTCGTTCTCTTGTTAAAAATGGAAAGACTTAGTTTCTCGATGCTGCCCAACAGATTTTCTTTTAAGATATTGAAATAAACTGTTTTTTCCATTGCTCAGCCGTTGAAAATTAAATTCCCCACACCTACTGCAGCCATTCCTCTCCACATCATCACGGTGGGTGATGGCACTAATAATATTGTTCTTCTTCTCGTTTGAAAAATATTACACGGAAATTAGTACGCTATCCCAGAAGTCTTCACATGAATTTTGAAATCATGTGCAAATCTTAAATGCTTTATCTACTGCTCTAACTAATATCTGGATTTATCTTCTTGATCTTCTTGTAACTGGAGAGCTGTAACCGGTACTGTACTAGGTTCTTCTTAAAGTTTTTGAGCGATTTTCCTTATTAATATATCTTAGATACTCTGTTGTAATTTTCGGATATTTTCTATTTTCCTTGCAATAAAAATTGTTTCTTTTGAGTTAAGCCAGTGCGATGGGAAGTTGAGAAGCTTGTAAAGTCCTTAAATGTTTTTATAATGCTGGCTAAAGTAAATCAGCTTCTTTTCACTATTTTGCTCATTTCCACATATAATCTTTTTTGTTCAAGGATGTCTAAAATAATTTTTTTTCATCTTCTGTTATTTTCTTCAGTTTATGGACCGCTTTTCAAAACTGAGTCTTTTAAAAGCAATTTGTTAAAATAAGTTTGGCACAGAATGTCTTATAACGACACTTTTCAATAATATTCGATAAAAAATGTCATATACAAAGAAAAAGTTTAAATTGTTGTGTATTTATCACTAATATTATCATTTGTGTCAATACTTTTGTCCACTTAAAATGGTACTTTAATTTATAAATTAATATATTTCTTGTAATTATATTTAGAATATCGGATTTCGCTAGGTGTTTTCGTTTGAAAAATATTAATGTTCAAAATTAAAGTGAGGTGCTGTGTGAATATTTTTGTCCGGCTCTGATCTCGTATATCCGTATTCGTGTCTCTGATCCCATAAACTTTTATTGTATATCCACATTAATGTTGCGTACATTGTGAGTATTATAACCAGTCAAGTTTTTTGCAAAGTAGTTAGATACATACATACATATGTACGAGTATACATTGATATAATTCTGCAACATCTCAGAAACTATAAGATTGGAAATTGCACAGATCAAAAGAAAGTGTTCTACCTTATTTTTTTATTTTGTAATAAATAAATAGTTGGTGAAGAAAAACTTCGGCAATACTTTATGTACATGGCCAAGGTCAAAAATAAAAGTTTCAAAGCCTATTTGTGGATTTGGATTTTCTGAAAGCTTATGATATGTAGGGTGAGGCACCCTACATGACACAAAGTAATAAGTAACTTTTATTTCTATTCAGCGTAAATAATCGTGGACAAAAGCAATATACTAACGATTATATCTCTAATGCAAAATGATTTATAAAATTGATTGTGTTATCGTTGACTTTCCACTATACTATATCTAATTGTATTGTATTGTACTCGTATATGTACTATGTGCTTATGTACATATTTAATACAATTTTATTTCAAATTAAAACATGATGGTGTCAAGACGTTTGGTCATTTTAACTTTGGAATTTTTTGTTGTTTCAACATTGGGAAATCCTACTTCTAGAATTTGGGGCGGAGAAGAGGCTTCTAAAAACAGTTTCGCGTATGTATCATCTGTGCGATTAGATGGTGCACATATTTGCGGTGGATCTATTATTGGAACTAGATCAATTTTAACAGCAGCACATTGCGTCGTAGAAAATTATAAAAGGTAGTAAGTAAGAGTTATAAATTTAAAGTTAATAGGATTAAAACAAATCGTTGAAATGAACGTTCTATATTTTAGTGTCTCTTTAAATCGCTTGGCAGTACGCGTTGGAAGCACTAATCAATTTTCAGGTGGGAAGTTGTATTATGTTTCTGCAATCTCGGTTCATCCTAATTACCAAGCTGAAAAAAATGATATTGCTGTTTTGACATTGGAATCGCCTTTAGTGTGGACAGAGCGTGTAGCTATGATAAGCATAGCTAGAGACTCTAAAGATGAGCCTGCAGCTGGTGCTTCAGTAACAGTGGCTGGATGGGGTGAACAATCCTCTAATGTGTCATCACACAAACTACACACCATGCCATTCACTATTGCCACGGATGATGCATGTTCTGATGCATTTAGCAAAAAAGATGTTTCCAACATTTGTTTAGCGCATGGTTTAAAAGAGGGAAGTTGTGTAGGTGATGCTGGCAATGTTGCAGTATATAGAAATAAACTGATTGGTGTTAGCAGCTTCGTTGTGGGTGCTTGTGGTTCCCGTTACCCAGATATATTCAGCAACATTGTTCATTACGCATCTTGGATTGAAACTGTATTAATTTAAGTAAACAACTGTTACTTCGCATTAAAAAATAATTCAAATCATTTGGGAAATCAATTAAAAATAAAACAATGTTACATATAAGCGAAACCAATTTGCAACCATTTTTGAGAATGATTACTAAATATGTGTAAGTCTTTTTTTTTCTTCTTCTGAATATAAAAGACTTTCATTTGGATTATTAATACACGCCATCCATAAGTAAGGGAATGAATTTGTACATACAAATGTACATATACATACTCGTATATGCATACATACATAATTTTATGTTTAAACTTTCTTGCTATCAATACTGTTTCATGATAAGAAACACATAGATATATATTTATTTTAAGATTTATTATGCCTCAAATTGCAGTTTACCTTACAGTTGTTGATATTTCTTGGTGTCGACAAAAATTTCAAATGTATGCAGTACTTAAAGAAATTTAACCGCTCTGTCTGTATTGCGAAATTATTTTACGCCAGAGAAAAGTCTTCTATATGAATTAACAGAAGTTATTAGAAGTGTTAAGTTAAAACGGAACTTTAATGACATAATAGATGATTTTATATGTCTCGAGAGTACCTGAAAAGGATTGTTTTCTAAAATGGATTGCTTTTTATCTTCCCATCATAATTGAAAGAATTTTAGCAAGTCAAAATTTATTAAAACTAAATAGGAGATCCTCAAAATAAAAGCTGTAGCATAATTAAATCAAACAAATATAATTTTAGATTTTCTAATTTTCTTAAACACTTTTCGTGAATTTTAAACAATTTTGACTTTGCGGTTATGCTGCTGTTAGCAAGTTTTATTTTTACCGAATTTTTAGAGTTTTAGCGATTTTTAGTAAAACTTGTGGCTTGTTTATTGCGAATTTTTAAAATTTTCAAAATTTATTCAAAATTCCTGCCTTTTTACGAGTTTAAGCGACTTTTAATTAAATTCCAGACTTGATATTGATTTTTGCATTTATTTTTATTTCAAGTATGTAATCATAATTCTTTTGGAGTTAATATAAATATATGCAAGTGATTCTTGCCGCAGTGACTATTTGCATAATTTGGTATACATAGGCTACAAAAATATCTATAGCAAGGCAGAGATTTTGAGTAGAACTGCTAGGTCGCCAAATTCAATTGTGTTTCAAAAGACGAGCTTACGCAACGAATTCTTGAAGGCAATTTTATACCAAATACATATCAAACGATTAATAAAATATATTGCAGAGTATGGAAGCACAAAAATGGGCAGAATAACTAGACTAGATTTTAAAAAAAGTTTTTGTGACTAACTATACACGACCTTCACATAGGAAGTAGCAACGTGACGAAAAACTTTCGAAGGCGAAACACACGCAAGCCTGACCGCACTTAAGAAATAATTACGATAACACGAGAGATGTTCTTCATCTCGGAGCTGCTTAATGACTCATAAAACAATTATGTATATTTTTAAACTTTGCACAAGTTAATAAAGTATTTTTAAACTTTATAATTTAATTAAAAAATGAAGTTAAATCATATTTTCTCTAATCCAATCAATATTATAAGTAACATTAGCATAGCCATCGGGCCTAGAGCTACCACATTTTATGACGACGAAACCAGCAACACCAACTAATTTACCATTGTACGTAGCAGGACCACCAGAATCGCCGTTGCACGCACCACCACCTTTTTCGTGGTTTAAACAAATCAACGCATCTGTGTAGAATCCTATTTTTCTAGCACAACTACCTTTGGATAAGGCAGTTACTTTGTGGTATTGTAAGTATATAGGTAAATTAGCTCCAGCATGAACCATTAAACCCCACCCGGATATGATGACAACTGAACTTGCGGAAACTTCGCCGTCAAATAATTCAATGGACTGTATATTATCGGAAAATTCCAAACTTTCTTTTAATTCTAAAAGGGCTAAATCGTTATATAAAACGTAATCAGGATGCACTGTAATACGTTTCACGGCGATAATAATACCACCAGCAATACGATTGATGGTTCCAGCACGAATCGTAAAGCGTTCAGCTGGATATCTTGAAAAAGTATAATTAAATAACAATTACATATATGTATGTATATGTACTATTTATATTATTTTAATTAATAACCATAAACTCACGTCTCCTTAGTTGCGGTAACTACACAATGGGCCGCTGTTAAGATATATCTGCTGCTTACGATGGAACCTCCGCAGATGTGGCTGTGATCCAGACGTAGGGAAATTTGATAGGGAAATTGTTTTACTGCAGCATCGTTACCACCCAGTATGCGATTAGTTATTGGACTTGACCGTATATCCACCAACAAAACCGTTAACACCAGTAAAAGAGTGAAATGCGACATTGTGAGTTCGACGTCTTCGAGCAAAATCAAAACGAAATCACATACATATGTAGTCATAAGTTACTTGTTTCTTCACTTCAAAGAATTCATAAATAACATTATAAATATTGATATGATATTATTTGCACTTGATACTTAACCACCAGAAATACGAGTACGATTTTAAATATTCGCCTTTTCATGCAAACGATAATTTGTGATTATCATGAGAGGCTACCAATGAAAATTTGACAGCATTGTAAAATACTAAATCAGCATTGTAAATACTAAAATAAAATCCACTATCGTATCTGCGTGCCAAATTTGGTGGAAATTCTACACACACACAAAAGTATATTGACAAATATAACCATATTTGTCCATCAAATAAAAATGATCAAAACAACTAATACTCGTATAAAGTATATAATAAAATTTTACCGAAATATTTGTTATAGTACAATTTCTGCGGTTAAGTTATATATAAATAGTGCTACTATATTTTATGGGGTAACATACAATTTATGAGCCGTTTCTTAAAGTCAAATTGTATGGAGAAACTCGTTAACACCTATCTCAAATTCGTCACATGTGATAACTTCATGCCAGTTTTTCATTATGTATATATAAGGCTGTAAATAGATATATAGGGTGTTTTTTATTGAGGTATAGAACTTTAAGTTGGCATCACTTTTTTAACTGGCGGCCATTTTGTCAGCTGTCAAGTGATTAATATTTAGTTTGGTTTGCCATTTCATCATGAACAGGTTGACAAAAGAACAACGCTTGCAAATCGTGCAAATTTATTTCGAAAATAATGGCTCAGTTCGCGAAGTTTACCGCAAGCTCCGTCCATTTTATGGTCGACATAATCGTCCATCAGAGCAATTAATTCGGTTAACCGGTCAATTGGCCACCAAGATCGTGTGATTTGACACCATTGGATTATTTTCTTTGGGGATATGTGAAGTCGCTCGTCTACGCCAACAAACCAGAAACGTTAGGGGACTTGGAAGCCAACATTCGTGGCGTTATTGCCAACATACGGCCCCATATGCTCGAAAAAGTGGTTGAAAATTGGACCTGTAGAATTGGCTTTATTCGAGCCAGCCGCGGCGGCCACATGCCCGAAATCATATTTAAACGTTAATGGCATAAAATTATCCTTCCAATAAAGCCAAATTGATGGACATTAAAACGATTTTTTTTTAAAGTAACAAATAAGTGACAGTTCATTTAATAAATAAATAACATGACATCTACCGTTGCATATTGGGAGAAGAACAGTCCGAGAGGGTGACAAGAAAAATTTTGAGGGACGGAGATGGCATAAGTATATTTTAATGCGTACAATATTTTTATTGTGCATATTTAAAAATGATGAGCAGATTCTTAGCTTTGAACAAAGAGGCTTTTCGGGTGGTACTCAATACCATTGAAGGGCACCTACAACGTTCAAAAATTTCTCTGTTGTTGGAACTTAGCGGCCTCGCTACGTTTTTAAGCTGAAGGATCCTATCAGAGGTCTTTTGGGAAGGACTCCAGTATGAGTCTTGCTGTGGCCATATTTATATTTTTTTCCAATTTTTTGAAGATTAATAAAAGAAAATTTGCGTTCAAATTTTACTAATTAAACTTCAAAAATATATTTTTTATAAATACTTTTTTATTAACTTTAATTTTTACAAGTTATATAACTAGCCAGCCAGTTAATTCCGTCAGCTGTCATCTGATTGTTTTATTTCCAATTAAAAACCGATAACATTGGATTCTCTGACACCTAAATCCGATAAAAATTCAAGTTCGAACAAAAACCGAAAACATTGGATTTCATGACACCAACATAATTTTTTTGCCGGTATTAAATCCAATTCCGATAAGATTGGATTCTATAACAACCCCGAATAAAATTTTTACGGGATTTATTGGCGAGGATTATCCGTTAGCTACTCGTATCATAAATCGTTCATCCCAATCCAAAGGCCATCCAATTACATGCCTTAATTCAATGTCTATCCTGAATTAAGATTTATAGGCTTATTAATATAACACCAAAGGACCTTTCACTTATCATTTTGCAATACTGATTGGCACTTGGTTATTTGATATATTTGTCTATAGTATTTACTAACGCAGTTTGCAAAAACTAAATATAAGCAGAGACAAATTTTAACTAAAAAAATTAAATTAGAGTGGACAACAATTTTTATTACTCAATTGAAGCAATTGAAGGGGGCTTATTGTAATAACATCAGAAGCCTGCCTAATTAAAAAAAAAAAATGCTTTTATGAGGTTTTTTTATTTATTATAACCATCCCAACATCCTCTCAAAAGATTTAAGCTATTTTCCAATTAGTTTATGAATTAGACGATAATTCAGTTTTAACATTTCAATGTTTTTGTTGAATTTTTCTTTTTTGTAATAACATCATAAGCCACACCAATTTTTCATAGTTTAATTCAAAATTTTGAATTTTGAAAAAGTTATGAATCAAAAGTCAACATTTTTATTTTAATCACGCATTAATGTGTGGATATGCAAAGACGTTTTGTGAAGGAACGATCAATTTTGCGGCTTATGATGTTATTGCACACAAAATCTCAAGTAATTTAATTTATATGTATGTTTTTTAGTGTACTACCAATAGCACTTAGCAGCATTACTTGGTAGATAGAAGTTTTGTGATTCCCACTACACGAATTAGCATGATGAATAACCACTGCCCTAAATGGTTCTCCTGCTACCATACGATTTCTAGTTTGTCCATAGTATTACCCTCTTATGCAAAAACGATTGTTAAATTTAAAGTTGATTTATCAAATGAATTTTGTATGGCAAATCCGGTTTTAACGCATGCTTTAACTTTAACAATCATTTTTGCATAAGGGTGTAAATCTTCTGCAAGGCTTTAGCCTTAATACTACTACATTTATGACTTATTGCAACTTATGTCTTTTTTGCGCTCAGAGTTACTACTAATCAAAGTCACAAAACGTATTCTATTGGCTGGAAATCAGTTCGGTTTTTCTGCATAATCATAATGATAACAACGTTGCACCAGTTTCTTATCAAACAGTTTACTTTCTGATACAAATGCTGACATAACATTTCAAAGGTTACTTTCTCACATATAGGCAGCGTGACCATATTAGTTTTATGAAGTTTATTAAAAAATTTACAATCGAAGATGAGGGCCAACTTGGATTATGCGGAAAAGGAAATTACTACATACTATGGTGCGGTTTGAGGAAACTTTGCGCAATGGGGTTAAAAATTCTTGGAAAAGGGTATATCGTCGATTGGTTATTGGTTTGCCACAGTAATAATGTATTCTTCATATACTGTGCGGCAAACCAGTAACCACCCGACGATTTTCCCATAAGCCAGTTTATCCCATAAGCTCAGAAGCGCCCACCCTTATCAAAGTAAAACAAAAATTTCGTTATAAATAAAATAATGTGCATATCGTCACATGAAATCCAAAAGAGCATAACTACACTTTTAAGCTTTTGAAAGGAAAACCGAAATAAGTTCAAATCTCTTTACTTCTAAGTATCACTTTAGTTTTCGTTAATAAAAGTCTTATTTTTAGACAGTCCATTCCGGTTATTTGGAAATTATTTGCTAATTAAACTGAACTGAATTTTATGTACATACTATGTTCTCAATGCTGGTGACAATCCCTTTTGTTGAATCGACACGTGGTTTCATTGGGTTATTAATTAAATATATTTTACATACGAGTATTGCATAAAGTTGATCTACATGGTACATCCAACTAATGAAAATATTTTTTTTTGACATAAATAAAAAGTTTAGTTTCTTTTTTTTGGTTTGAAATTCCTTTTTTTTTTTTTGAAAATTCATATTCATTAAATTAAAATAAATTAAAATTTTAAAAACCCTCCAATACATATAGAAAAGATGCGATATCTTCTAAACGGCTGGACCGATTTTCTTCAAGCATAGCTAAAGCACTCTCGATCAAGACACCTTTCAAACAGACAAAATCAAAATCGGTCCAGCCGTTTTGTCTGTACGTGGACTTGGTACATACAGATACTCAGGCACACACTACAAACTTACAAACTTTTTCGGTAGCGGGTTAATGTGTTTAAAAAGTATTTCATTTAAAATTTTTCATACAAAATTTTCTTAACATTGATTTCAAATACATTTTATTTTATTTTTTTTTTTGAATACTCATATAAGCCTAATTTTGTTAAAAAAAAGAAAAATTTTGAATGAAACCTTGGTATAAAAAAGGAAAAGTTTTACACACAAAAATATTTTACGTGAATTGAATGAAATAAAGCTGGCAAGCAACGACAATTTTCGATACAAATAATTTTTTTCGTTTGTGCATGGCATCACGGATACGATTAAATAATCAGAGCAAATAAGAACAATTGGTAACAAAATAAGAACGACTGGTAACAAAATAAGAACAATATGCTAATAAAAACAAGAACGGTTGTAATAAAATAGTATCGAGTTGTTCATAAAAAGTTTATTCCAACCGTTATCAAGGTAAGCACAAACGGACTTAATTCAATTTTGATACCAAAAGTTATACATACCAATTATGAATTTTCCCGAGGAATAATTCTCCTATTCTAAGTAGCCGGGGAATAAGCAAATACGGGAGAGAGTAAAATCTGTATCAGCTGTTTAATGTTTACATTTTATTTGGCACTAACGCAAGAGTTCAGCAATATAAATTTAACAAAAATTTTATGTTTTCATTGCCAATAAGATTTGTGTGTTAATATAAATATTTGTTTTTGCTTAAATACAAATTAAATAAACAGTGTAACCATTCACGGGCATGCGGAATAACGTTGTGCTGAGAAAGTTGAGCAAACACTGAGCCAGATGCAGGTGCAAATGGATTAACTTCCCAAGGAATGCATGTACAAAGGAAATTATCAATTTTATAAAACTTTTCTTATCGGTCTTGATAATGTTAGAAGAAAACAAATCTTCCAATTACCTATTATGTGAATTTAAAGATGTGCATGTGTGCAGGGCTTGGATAAAAATGCCTAAAACAGGAGCAAATATAACGTTCCGGTGCTTATTTAAACTTTTTGTTCTAAATAAATGATAATCCCATTGTTTTAAAACAAAATGTTTGGGGAGAAAACTCTTAAGAAATTCTCCCTTCTCCCTCACATTTAGAAAGAATACCTACCTTTTTCCCGGGAAAATTTTAATTCATAATAGGAGGAATGGGAAAAAACTCCCGGGGAGTATTTTTCTGCCACTTTTTTCCCTGTGTACACATATTTTTGAATGCAAATGGAATATATGAGTTGTTTTTATACATCTTATTGCAATTTGTTGAAAGCTTTTCATGTAATGAAAGATAATATATGTATAACAATCTTGCGGTTTTGTTGTTTGTTCTTTACTAATCGAGCACATGTCTGTTCATTTGCTTACCAGGGATCGCAAATAAAGATTATTTCCCAAATTTAAAATAAAAAAAAAATCAAACTGAAATGGAAATGCTACGTGCACAAGGAATACTTGGTGTAATTGTTGTTACATGGACTATTTTTAAATGCATTAATTTTTATTTGTTTAACTGCCAGTTTATAAAAGACATGTAAAAATTCTCGTCTGTCTATTTATATTGAAAACAAAAACAAATTTTGAGTGCGAAAATTTTTACTCGTCTTCTATAAACTGGCAGTTAATTTTCGCTCTGAATATAACAATTAACTTTTTGATTTATGTATTAATTGTAAAAAAAAGCTCCCGAACTAGCAAACTTTCAAGGCGAAATCGCCATTAATAAAACTCTTGCCATTTTCATAGGTAACTGCCAAAATTTATAAAAAGTTAAAATTTAAAGTGAAGTTTCCTTAAAATGTGTAGGCCAAACGTTTAACTTTTATCACAACTGGAGAATTCACAAAATATAAAATAACCCATCTGGAATCCCTATGAGTAAGAGTACCAGAATCACACGTTTCCATGGGGAATATTTTATGAAAAATATTTAAAAATATGTCAAAATATGATTGATTATAACATTTACATATGTATGTACAGTCAGCGACTAAAGTTTAAATACACACCAATTGCTTAATTTTTATTAATTAAAAAAAGGTCAACTATTTAACATATAGTTATAACAAAAAATATAACAAGAAATACAATAAAATTGGGTGAACAAAAGTTTAAATACATGTTGAGATACTTTATAATGAAATTGAATTTCGCAAGGAAAAAGGTCCGACAGCTTGCGAAAGACGTGGCAGAAGGTATTGTTTCTGGCCATAAATTTTTCATAGCATTCTTTAGGTTTCCCTTGCTAGTAACTTCTTCCTTTTTTACACAACCTTCACTACATTCTTTGCATTTGATTCTCTCAATGCCACGTCGTTCACATACTTCAAAGTATGTACTTGCAAATATTTTTGTAGATTGCAAAATGATGTAAATGAATATTTTTTGCAAGATTTGAGTACTTCTAATTTTCAAAATAAAATTTAAATATTTTATCATAACAGTCGTTAAGCAGCTCTGGGTTGAAGAAGAAACTCTCGCTTTGTCGTAATTATTTATTAAGTTCGGTCAGGCTTTTGTGTGTTGTTTGGCCTTCGTCTCGCTCGCACTGGTTGACTGATCTGCCACGGATAACCGTATATTCTTGCGGTTCTTTTGTGGAATTTCTTTAACAACCACTTTGCTACTTCCTATGTGAAGGCATAGGTCGTGTACAGTCAGTCACAAAACCTTTTTAAAATACTGTTAATAACATCTTGGGCATATAGTCTAGTTACTCAGCCCATATTTGCGCAACCATATTGTGCAAATTTACTTTGTATAATATGTATAAATAAATATTTTATCATAATTTTTTTATTGGCTTTGCAAAATAGCATAATCGGCCATGTTCTGTAAACTGAATCCAAGTAATTTTTTTGTTTATTTCAAGGTCTAAAAAATAGAAAACTACTAAAAAGTGTGAAAAAATTCGCTATTTTTACATTTAGTTTTTCTAAATCGAGCGTTTTTAAAGCGACTCGATTTACAGAACATGCAGGAATATTAGTTTACAATATTATAACAAATTACAGGGCTAATGTGCCATTAACATCAAGTTGTAAAAGCTGTTGTAAATAGATTGATTGTCATATTAATAAAATAAATTAATACTACACAAATAAAAATTATTTGTTTCTTAATACATTTTGCATAAAAGATATGCAATTAAATTTTTTGTACGTAAGAGTGAAAATTTCGAGCGTTCTAGATCTGAGAAATGTACAAAACTTAAATTAAACTTAATATACTTAATATACTTATACGATCGCGGTCTAAAAACTATCCGGCAAACACAACAAATTTGAAAATTTATTTCTTTATTTCTCAACATAATCTCCTTTTAGCTAGATACAATTTTCTCAGCCACATTCAATAGCTTCGATACTCTATTTATATTAAGAACTGTCCAGTTCCTCAAAATAGTCATAAACCGTAGACTCCACTTGTTGGCAAATCTTTAAAACGGAGCAAGTACTTTTTTCAAGTTATTTGGAAGTAGAAATAATTCGAGAGAACTGAATTTGGCAAATAAGGTGTATGATGAAGCAATTCGAGCTTTAATTCATTGATTTTGGTCATCGCAGTAGTGGATATAATAACTGGTGCATTGTCCTTATGAAACAACACTTTATTTTTGGCCAAATGCAGCCTTTTTCCTTAATTTCATTCCTTAGGTTAGTTTTGATTGAAAAAGGGGTAATCAATATTGACCCAATCCGTTTCGGATTACACTTATGCTTTTATATCATGTTGCGCGCTCTTAAAAAGAGATATTGTGGAGATAGATACAAAATACAGAACCATAACAACCTAACAATCTTAGTCAAGTTAGGTACCTAGTTTCTTCAATATACTTTTTAGGTCATTCCAGTCTGAATCCCTAAGATATTCTATTTCTGGTATATTTTCCAGATGGAAGATTTGTCTTCTAATTTGACTGAATGCTGGACAGTGACACAAGTAGTATTCGAAAGTTTCATAATATTGTCACTCTTCTAACAGTATAGTTCTGTGGTGAGTTGTTCTATAGCTCATGTTTAAGTTAATTTTTGAATTCTTGAAAAGTTTTGGCGTTTTCTAATGTGATATTATTTAGTAATGATCTCATCTTTGCAAGCTTATCCACATCTTCGTTTCCAGAGACACCCTAATGCCTATATTATACATATGTTAACTTCATGCCAGTGTTTGATTATACACAAGGCCGTTAATGCCTTCCGTTACAGCACTGATCTTAGTATGAAAGACTGTATTATGATTCGGCATGCGAAAGAATTTACGTATTACGACTCATGTCGTAATATTAGCTACCCGATCGGTTTCCGTCCGTGTAAAGGAAAGTTCGGTGGTTATTCAATTCAACTAATATACATATGTATGTATGTATGGGTAAATCCATGTCAAATCGATTAAAAGTTAGACATAAAAAGGTTGTGAAAGAAAAAAAACATATCTTAAAAAGGAAAAAAACATCTCCTTCAAAATTTCAGGATCTTTGAACAACAGTTAGGGCTATTACTAAAAAAAATTGTGCAAAAAAATAAAGGTTTTTGAGTAAGTCCATTTTGAAAATTTCAAAACTTTGCAGATATTACATTTTTCCAAAAAATAAAAATTGTTCTTACATTTTTTGTAGCCCCAAATATTCTAATTTTCTACTTTTTTCGTTTAGTATATGTACTCGTATGTATAGGATGAAAGAGACCCTCTGACCAAATTTCATCCAAATCTAAAGGGGTCGTGTCTAACTCTTAATCGATTTGACATGAAATTACCCACATGTGTTACGGTGATTCAGTTACTTTGTACATACCTGATTGGGATTTTATCGCATATGACGGTGTTAAAGTATGTATTACACTTCCTGTAGAAGGGTGTATTTTACTGAAAAATTAATTCTTCTCCGGGAATTCCCGAAAAAATTCTGTGGAATACAAAATCCTAGTGGGGCCTTTTTTAAAGATTTCGTTAGAATTTATGAATGTTTTACTATCCAGGAATATTAATGTAAAAAGAATAGAATGAAAATTGATGAATGATTGAATTGCTTTCGTTTCACTTATACTTGGTACTTTTTGGAAAAAAAAAAAGTCGCACAATATAAAACTTAACTAATCAGTGATTAGATTAGCTGTTAATATATAGTTATAGGCAAACATCTAAATATAAAAGCGTATATATATTAGATTCAATTTTATAAACAGGTAATAGTTAGAGACTCTTATAAGAATGTATAAGTTTTCGTTAATAGTAATAATTTACATTCAGTTTGCTTTTCATTCTAACGCTTCTTCCACTAATCGCGTAGTTGGAGGTGAAAATGCAGATGAAGGACGTTTCCCTCATCAAGTATCTTTGAGACAAAATGGGTCTCATAAGTGTGGAGGTTCCATAATAAGCAATTTGTTTGTTTTAACAGCTGCCCATTGTGTTGTTTTTGCTAATGATCAAGGAATTTATATCCCGTAATAAAAATATTTTGTTTTGGAGTAGTTTTGCTACTATAAAAATTTTTATTTCAAATAGGTACGATCCAAGTATCTTTACTGTGCGAGCCGGTTCTATAGATCGTTTTCAAGCTGGTGTTTTGATGAAAGTTGCCAAGGTTATTGTTCATGAAGATTATGGAAACTTTTTAAATGACGTTGCTCTCCTATTATTCGAAGAGCCAATCATATTTTCAGAAAATATTCAACCAATACCCTTGGCCACTTCGGAAGTTCCTGTTGGAGCAAAAGTTATAATTTCCGGATGGGGTCGCATAACTCATGGTGGTGATATACCGCGGAACCTTAAGTGGAATGAACTTACTGCCATTTCTCGCAAAGAATGCAAGGAGAAGATAAACTGGGATGCAGACTCTCTCATTTGCCTGGCACACACAATTAATAATGGTGCTTGTAATGGCGATTCTGGTGGTCCTGCCGTATATAACGGCGAAGTTGTCGGTATTGCTGGTTTTGTTTATGTCGCTTGTGGTACATCTTATCCTGATGGTTATGCCAAAGTTTTTTATCATGTTGACTGGATCAAGCGTAACTCCAACTTGTTATAAAATAATAATAGATACATGTGCATACGTATGTATATAAAGATTACTTTTTATATTAAAAATAATATGCTGAGTGGGGGGCGATCTCCTTTTATTGTTTTTTTTTTTGTTTTTATTTTTTATTGAATTACTATTTTATAGAATTGATGAAAACTGATGTTATCTGACCAAATGTTAATGCATTTCAGGAAATTTTAAAATATTTGTTTTAATACAATACTAAAGTTTTTTTTAAAAGAAAAAGGCTCCAAACCGTAAAATAAATTTATGTTGTTTTCAATAGGAAATTTTCTGTGCCATTTTTTATTGGAGACATTATGTCTGGAGCAGAAGAAATTCATCCAAATTCAAGAATATACTCGTATAGGTTTATTACCACCAGCCACCAAGACTAAATAAATCGTAGTTTCTTGTCTAATTACTTAGTGGTAAATAACAATATCCAATAAAATCGAATTTAAAAAAAAATCATTATATGTATTCATCATTAAGGACTCTTTTACGAAAATGTTTTTTTTTCGTTTTGGCTTTTTACATATTTCTTAAATTTTCGGCAAATATCTCGAAAATTTATTGTATTTCATATTTTTGTTTAACGCGTCTAAAAATGAATACCAATTTAATTTCAAATCAAAGATCGGTCTTTTTAATGAGGCCTCCCAAAACATTTGAGGGGTCAAGCGATCACCGTTCATGAGCTGGACCGTGTCTAAAAAGGTTTATTTTGGAAGTTTTTCGTATTTTATCCCAAGACAACATATTGAAAAAAGTACTTTGTAATTGAAGTCTACTGAAGCCTAAACAAAAACAACAACAAACAAAGTTTTATATATAGTGAAAATTGCAAAAAAAAATTATATTCAAGAGGTATTTGAAAAAAAAATTATGTAAAAGAGATAAAAATGGACTTTCTACCAATTGATATGTGATGCACTTATGAGAACACTTACTCGTATATTGTCCTCAGAGTGGTGAATCGTAATCACACATGAGGAGACCAGAATTTTTGTTTGCGTTGCATAGTGTAATTACTCTTCAAGCAAAGTATGTCTGTCGCAGAGAAAATGATAAAAGTTTGAACCTGTCGCCTATAGTGTGATGTAACAAAATGATTAATTATACAGAAACAAAAAGAAAAAAAAATAGCAACACAAAAGGTCGTTGTCAATAGTTAGTTGTACGAGTATATAAAAGTAAATTTAAAAGATTGATTTTCTTATTAAGTTAACGTACTTTAAATTTGTAGACAAACGCCGTAATGAATTTTAATATTTCCGTTAGGGAGTTAATTTGCTTAATTTGGCTCTTTAACGTTAGTGCAAAACAACTTGGCGGGAAAGGCGAAAGTTTTGTACCTGTAACGCAGCAACCATTATTGTATTTCCCTCAACCACGTATAGTTGGAGGACAAGATGCTAAGGATAATCAATTTCCATATCAAATATCTCTACGACAACATAATCGTCATATTTGCGGAGGATCTATAATATCTGAAAGCTATGTAGTGACTGCTGCACATTGTGTTAGCACAGGTTCTGGAAACCCCATACAAAAGTAAGACCTGTACGAATAAAATAGTTGAAAGTTTCCTTTAGACTGTTTGAGTTTTAGTCTGATTTTAAAAGCTAACTCTAAAAATTTGACAGTTAAAATTCATATTGTACATCAGATGGAAATAGACAAGGTTCTTCTTCCATCTGTGCTCAAACGAAAAAATAAGATACGAGTATTATAGAATAGATGCCCAATTTGACTTTCAATTATTGAAATCAGACGAAAACTAACTTAACTAATGAAATCTGTTTTTATAGGACCTCAGCTTCTGTGATAACAATACGTGCGGGCAGTAGGGAAGTCAATTCCGGTGGTGTAGTAGTGGGAGTTTCTGAAATTAATATTCATCCTAATTATAAAAATTTTAACAATGATATTGCAGTCCTGAAACTAGAAACATCTTTCGAGTTTAATGAAGGGATACAACCTATACCACTGGCTACAAATAACCCAAAAGCCGGTGCAAAAATTGTTACAAGTGGTTGGGGTCGCCTACGAACAAATGGTCCTACTCCGCAGATCCTTCAATTTAATACTTTAGTTTCAATTAGTAACGACGAATGTAGACGCCGTATTGGAAATGTACCCACATCCATATTATGTTTGGGGCACACTTCGGGAAATGGTGTTTGCAGTGGTGACTCGGGGGGTCCAGCAGTCCGCGACAATCAGTTGGTTGGTGTAACCAATTTCGTTGTAGGTCAGTGTGGTTCAAATGCTCCCGATGGGTACGCAAGTGTTGCCTATTTCGCTAAATGGATTCAAAGCATCACAAACTTGAAATAAACCTATTTTTTGTTATAAATTTTGAGTAATAAACAGCAACATGTGGAAGTAAACTAACTAAGTGTGCATGTACTTTACGTATTAATCACATATTTTTAGTTAACCCGAATTGTCCCCGTGTGTTCATATGGACACGCAAATACACTGTTGCTATTATTTGGAATAACGGTTCAGCTTGTATATGAACTAAAAGGTATCAAAGCTTAATTTCGCAAAATTTCAATTCAGTCTCTAAGTATTTGTTAATAGGAACGCATCATCAAGTTGAATAATTAAAAAACAATGAGTAAATCGAATAATTTTGAGATACAGAAGTAAGTATTGATTTGTATTATCAAGAGTGTTGTTCATAATAAAATAAA
The DNA here is from genome assembly GCA_936439885.1 of Nowickia ferox. Lineage (NCBI taxonomy): Eukaryota > Metazoa > Arthropoda > Insecta > Diptera > Tachinidae > Nowickia > Nowickia ferox. The sequence continues at coordinate 116,551,316 of OW387025.1, forward strand.
TAATAGTGAATAATAAATTTAATCGATTTTGTAATATAAGTGTATCCTAGCTTTTGAAAATATTTTTTGTTTTAGGTTTAGTTTTTAAAGATTTTTGTAACTGTGTCCATATGGATACACGGGTACTAACGCAGGCTCAATTATTAAATAGGATAAAACAAGTTTTTGCATAATTTTTTTATTATGTTTCTGTTTTCTTTTTTACGTTTTTACAAAATAATAGAAAATTAACTTTAAAAGAATTTTTAGACTACATTGAAGAAATAGATAGTGGAGTGGACAGTGATGAAAACATTGTCCGCAGGGTTTTTATGAGTCTCCAGAAAATGATGAATATTTTAGTGGGGAGGATGATGCAGAAACTGAACTAGAAGGTGTTCCAGATGATTTGTATACAAACCAACTAAAATCAAGTTGCGAAATTGTGCTACAAAGTGGTCGTAGAATATCTACACTAGATTAAATTCAAAAGTGTCAATCTGAAGTAGAAGTGGACGAAATACTGCAAAACGTTCTTGACAATTCTTTTTTAAATATATCTGTTGATCGTCTGGAGTCACCTGAATTACTTTTAAAAGAAAAAATAGCTTAACAGCAAAAAAGTACTACATTCGCATCCAAGAAGAGAACAGTTTTGCAGACAAAAAAGGGCGATAGGAATGAATTTGTGTGGAAAATTAAAGATAGCAAAGATGGGATGATTCCAATATTTCCCCAAGATGTTAGAGATGGGTAGATAATAACGTAGTAAATGTGGCTTCCTCTATATTTGGCAAGTTGCCCATGTCTAACGCTTCTCGGTATTGCCGAGAGAAGAAAACAAAAGTCGGCATTCCACGTCCTTCTTCCATAACAAACTATAATAAATTTATGTGTGGTGTTGATCGCATGGATCAAAATGTGTCACTTTATAGAATTGCATATAAAGGAGAAAAGTGGTGGCAATCAATTTTCACTTGGCTAAACGATGTTTGCGTTCAGAATGCTTGGCAGTTATCAAGAAGAGAACACCCGAATATGTCACAAATGGAATTCAGAAGCCAAATAGCAATTTTCTATTGCAAGCACTATGGTGCAAAGCCAGGTCCTTCAATAAACCGAAAAAGGACACAAAACTCGAATACACCCCAAGTAACACTACGTTTTGATGGATGTAGTCATTATGTTGTACCGATTGAGAAAAAAAAAGTAGGTCGAACAGCTTGCAATAAGTGTGATATTGCCTCTGCGTTAAATGTTTCTTACATTATCATACGGAACCTGATAAATGAGCATTGGAAATGATATTGTAATCCATATTTAATTTTGAAATATTACTTTAATTTAAGGCCAATAAATTTTATTATTTTGTTTTAAAAAAGTTATAATTAAAAATCTTAGTATTAGTACCGGTGTGGCTATTTGGACACGCCACTTATTTGCTAAACTATATTTAAATAAAAAAAAAATATTTTTTATGTAACAAGATAACTCTACTTATTTTATTTATGGCAAGAAAAAATTAATTTTTGACAAAAAAAGTTGTGGTACAATTCGGGTTAAAGTTGTTCTAATATCACAGATAACATTTAATTTAGAAATCTAATAAGTTAAACACAGAAACTCATTCAAAACTCATTATCGCATATTTTCAAGACATTCAATTGTTTCGGAAATTTTTTTATTAAAAGAAAAATAACACTCTTGTGTTGTCATTTTCAAATTGTGTGCAATGCCATTCCCATTATGTTTTTTATATGAAAGTAATGCCACACAACTAAAAATATCGGAATTGACAAACGTTGCCACCAGTATACACAATTGTCATGTCGCAAAATGACATAGTATGTACTCGGCATTTGAATAGTCCTGATTCACACACGTCAGGTCTGACTCTTCAAGTCTTGAGTTTTTATGAGAGAGAGGAAAAGAGAATGGAGAGGGGTACAGACTTGATGTGTGTGAACCAGGACATGCCAACATAAATACATACATATGTACACATCGCACACTAAATCATAAACAGTCTCAACTCAAAATTTTCAAAATGGTTTTATTTTTTCATCGACCAGTTCACTGAACAAATATCTGACGCTCGCAAAAATTTCTTTTGCAACAAAGTCTTCTTAATCGATATAAAAAACCGTTATACCTGCTTTTGTGTTACTTACTTGCGTCATTTTTACAGTATAGACAGTCTTGAGCAGTTCATGAACGAACTAGTTCAAATGAGCCATTCAGTACTTTGAACTATGTGAACCAGTTCGATAGTTTTACGCTCACTACTTCACTAATTCAATTTTTGAACTAAGAACTAAGACACAAAATGAACTAGCACAGAGGCTATGAACTAAATGTTTTCACCCAGCTGGCATTTTGTATCATAATAGAATATTTTCCGAATCAGCTTGACGGGAAAAATAACGGCATATGAGCTCATTTCTCGATCATAATTTATACTCCCATTATGAGAAAATGGTACCCTACAGATGAATCATCCCAAAGAATCATTTATGATACGATTTGCTTATTTACTTTTGAGCAGTTTTCTGGTAGTATTTAAAGCATTGGGTTTCTTTTTGCGGTTTCTTTGCATTTTGTTCCTCTATTTTCAAGAAACCATTATTTCATCATATAAATGAATCATAAGTGAATCCTTTTTTTAACACCCAATTGATACATCAGTTTTTAATCATCCAAAGTGATCCGAGGAGAATCCTATAAGAGATTTTTGAAAAAAATTATCATCCAAATGCTAGCTGGGAACAAACAACTATACCACAAATGCAATAAACAAGAAACCACAAGTAAACACTTATCCTACCTCATTCACAAAAAATATTTTTGATTTAACAGATTTTTAAAACAAATTTTCACACATTTTGTTGTAACATACATATGTATATAGTTTGTATATATTTATGTATATATTTATGTATATAGTAGTGATGTAACGAATGTCAATTTTTAATATTCCCGAATACGAATACGAATATTTGAAACGACATTAGCGAATAAGAATACATTGTTATGAAAAAGAACTTCATACTCCTGTTGGCGTACTTTAAAGTTAATAAAATAATATGATACAAAGCACGAACTTCTATAAAAAATTTAATGGTTTTATTTAAATTTCGCTTAGTATTTATACATTTATTCATTTATTTTTTTTTTTGGAAAAATATTCGTATTTCGCCTGAATTTGGCGAATACGAAAACAAATGTTCGTGCACCACTAGTATGTAGATGTCAAATCATCAAAACTAAAAAGATGATTGAACTAAATGAACATATTTTGACAATTGATGTATACCTAACTAGTTCATTGAACTAAAAAGAGCGATTGAACTAAATGAACGAACTAGTTCATTTATAAATTAATGAACTAAAATGACCGACCGAAATGAACTAACTGAAATGAACTAACTGACGCAAGTCTAGACAGGACAGTTTTTTACCTGTTTACGAGTTATTGCGCAACATGTGTGTTACCTTCTTTAGGAAAGGGATAGTGAAGAGAAGACGACAGATGGTATTGAAATATTAAATTATTAAGCTCATTTTACAACCATCTTCGTTTATGGTTTGCACAAATTACATGTCTATCGGCCATGTTCTGAAAAACATTTCGTTTAGAAATCGCAAAATTTTCAGAACAGAAAACAAACAGTATTCTTTTAATCGGATAATTTATGACATTCGAAATTAAGTTCGGATAAAATATCTCAGCACATGAAACCTTAAAGCCATGTGCTTTCAACATGATTTCTTTTATTAATCGTCGACTTTGAGATTCATATATATATATGTATATATGTATTTCATTTGAATTTAATTTCGAACGTTGCCAAACACCAAACAGCTTTTTATTCGGTTTTTGGTTTTTTTTAATACTGTGAAAAAATATTAAATATCAAAAAAAAGAAAATAAGAAATATCTTGAAGAAGTTAACCAAAGGTTAAAGAAATATCGAAATAAAAAAATAAAAATATATAAATTGACCTAAAGCTTAAAAAAAATAGTTTCATTAAACATATAAAAAACGTCGAAAAATTAGATAAACAATAATATAACAATGATTCAAGAAATTCTGGTAAGGCTCTGAGTAAGTATAACTATGAAAATCGCTTAATTATCACGCCTCTTTTCAATTGAATTCGGAACGAAAATGTTCGAAGTTGACATGAAAATATTAATTTGTAAATACAATGGGTTTATTCCGCACGGAATATAGAACTTTTTTTGAGTTATGACGTTGTTTGAGTAAATGACGGACATGTAAACCACATACACATATTTTCATACCCTGGATTTTAACATAGAGAATCGATTCAAGCGCATGCGGTCTATATGAAAGTGTCTGTAAAGCAAGTGTATCTACAGATGTGAAACACAAAAATATTTGTCCGCATATTGGGAAATAAATACTAAAAAACACCAATTGAGAGACATCCACTAATACGAATAACTGTGACAATGTTCACTAATATGAACATTTAATTTTAAATTTAGACACATATGTATGTATGTCTGTCGGGCCTGTTCTGCAAATCACGATATGTCAAATCGCGGTGATTTCAAAAAATTATTGAATTAAATGACGAAAACTTAAAATACAATAAAATCCCACTATCAAGTCAGCTATTAGTAGCTTACTTTTGAAATCACGTGATTTGAAATCACTGTGATTTTCAGAACAGGCCCTTATGACTTGATTTATTCCTCTAAAAACTTAAATATCTATATAAATTTTAAAGTTAATTGAAAAAAATTATTATGTGTCAACTTTTATACACTTACACACAAAAAAGTAATATGAATGAGTTTGTAATATTAATTAAAATATTTGCAATATTAATTAAAAAATTAATTAAATTTTCACCTATAAACAATTTGATAATATCAATTAAGTTTTTCCACTCAAATTAATTAATACAATTAAAAATTTAATTAAATCAATTAAATTATTAATTGAAAACATTAATTGGTGAATACTTTTTTCTGTGTACTGATATATTAATACACTCAATAAAAGTCATAACGGCAATAGATATGTAAATAACTTTTCGTTTTCATATCGATGTCGCTTCGCTGCGGATGGCGTATGTGAAATTTTTCGAGTCTGAGATTATTACATAATCATACGCAAAAAAATGGTAATACGCAGATGTTCTGTATTTATTTGAACTACTATTATGCATTTTTAATTCAGAGAAAATTTTATTTATTTAGACATTTTAGTTCAGTATTTTCAATTATTTTTCATTAATCTGTTTTTCTTTAAGAATGCAAGAGAAGTTAGTTTAGATTTGTTGGGAAAATTTTGAATTTTCGATGCCACCACGTACTCCATCAGCCTATCATTTTATCTTCTTGGGTAGAGATCAGTTATTAATATGAGCTTTTTAACATGAATTTTTCATGTATAGAATACGAGAATTTTATTTCTAAAAAAAAAGAAAGTAATTATAACTATTCATTAGACAGAAATAATATTAAAAATATGCAAATTAAATGCTATTTCGACACAGAAATGCACACTGTGCATTTTTACACTCTGGAAATTTATTTACAAACCTAGAGAGTTTGCCCAACAATTTTGACTCGTGAACTTAAGTTGTTCAATTGTTTCTCATGAATTTTTAGACTTAAGTTACACTTTTTTCATATTTTCATAAAATTTTAAATGAGTTTAAAACGTATTTTATTTTAAATTTTAGCAGTTTTCACAAACGTTGAAAAGGGGCTTCATGAAACAAGTCTCACAAATTTGCCCAATTTAATTAATAATTAATAAAATAATGTCATTAAAACTAATGGTGGACATAGTGGCTACTAATGTCATTTAGCTGTTCCAATAATATTTTTGTGTAAAACTACTCAATAATCCTTTTATTTTCAGGATCTATTTTTGGGTACCTATTTTAATGGCCAAGTGAATTTCGTGTTTTTTTGAATAGTATGCCAATTAATTTAAAATGTTACTTTTTTATGGTTATTTTTATTCAGTCTAATGCTGCAATGAATGAATACGAGGTCTGATAAAAAAATAACCGTTATTTACAATTTTTTCAAAAAGTATTTATTTATTCATCAATAACTATCTTGTCAAAGTAATCCCTCAGATATAATACACTTATGCCAGCGTTTTTTCCAATCCTCGAAACACTTCTGAAACGCGCTTTTTGGTATCGCCAACAGCTCCTGTTTCGATTTTATTTTATCTCCTCAATCGTAGCAAAACGCTTTCCTTTCATCGGTGTCTTCAGTTTTGGGAAGAGGAAAAAGTCAGCGGGGGCCAAGTCCGGTGTATACGGTGGTTGAGGCATGATAACGGTTTAGTTTTTGGCCAAAAACTCACGCACAAGCATTGATGTGAGAACTGGTGCGTTATCATGGTGCAAAATCCATGATTGTTTTTTTCCACAATTCTGTGCGTTTCTGACGAATTGCTTCGCGCAAACGGCGCATAACTTCAAGGTAGTATTCCTTATTGACCGTACGACTTTGTGGAAAGAATTCATGATGCACCACGCCATTGGAATCGAAGAAAACAGTGAGCAAAACCTTCACATTTGACCGAACTTGACGACCAGGACGAGCATCGTCATTGACATCTTCTCGGCCTTCCTTAAACCGGTTATACCAGAATTGAACTTGTGTTCTGCTCATAGTAGACTCGCCAAACGCCACAGTCAATATTTCAAATGTCCTTGCGCATTTAATTTCATGTTTTACACAAAACTTAATACAGTTTCTTTGATCCATTTTTTCGAATAGTAAAAAATCGAAGAGCAAACCAAAACACGATTAATCTTTTTATGTCAAAAACAAACTGACAATCCAAAATGGCTGATATTGCCAACATATTTAAGAGACATGTGTACCAACATAACAGAAAAAAAATGCGAAAATCGAACATACGTAACTCACGAAATTTGAAAATAACGGTTATTTTTTTATCAGACCTCGTACAAACGAAGATCGGCTATTTGTTCACATAAAATGGAAAAATATGCATTATAGAGGTCGTACCTATTTTAATGGCCATATGTGTATATGTTAAAAAACTTAACAGTTAATAAAAAGGCACTTTGAAGTTCGATTATTATATTATTTATTTTAGGACATATAATGTTAAAAATATTTATTATAATTTCTAAAAACCATTCAAAAAAATGTATATGTTAAAAAACTTTTTTTCAATTAATGTTTATAATATTATTAACATGAACAAGTATTGTAGACTTATACCTATTTTGTTTTATAACCAACACTTTTCAAAAAATTGTAAAAATATTTTTATGACACACATTGTTATTTTTGTAATTGAAAGGAGAAAAAAGAAAAAAAGAAAAATTTAATTTCAAATATAAAAAAAATATCCTGAAGAAGTTAACCAAAGGTTAACGAAATATCGAAGTACTAAAATAATAATAAACATTGACCTAAAGCTCAAAAAATTAGTTTAATTGAATTATTTATTAATAATAATACTTTAATTTCAGAAGTTACACAAAAGACTATCAGTTTTTGAGCTCTAGTAACATTTAGGATATACTTTTCCATCCTTTATTTTGATTCGATTGGAGACAGTCGAAGCAAATAGTGTGTTTCTCTTTTTGGTACGAAAATACCCTATTCACATTTGGAGATGAATTTAGCTGAGATAATGTTCCTCTAGCAATTCTTGAAATATCGGAAAACATCGCTTCATTTACTTAATTATTTTATTTCTATTACCTTCGAGCAAAAGGTACATAAGGACAAGGAAAAGGAGTTGGGCATGTTTGAAATTTTAGATGCTTTGCTCCCACTCCCCATTCCACAAAGACTTTATATGCGTTCACAATTGGTTTATTGAATAAATATTATTTTAGAGTAAATTCATCCTGTTGGGGAAGTGGCATACTTTGTTATTCATATATTTTTATATAAGATGCTGTAGAAATAAGTTTATTACGCATTAACTCTCTTTAAGAGCCAAGTTTAATTGAAGAAAAAATAGATCTATGCAATTGAATTAAAAAAAAACCATTTTATTAACATCTAAAAGCACATATATATACACACATCTTTTAAAAAAATAAATTAAAATTCGAGGTAGTGTCATTCATAAAGTGTTCACCGGAAACCATTATCCTTTATATAGTTTGAAGGTTAAATAAACAGTCCATCATTCTTTAACAAATACATATACTTAGTTGTGACAACTCTAAAATTCTGCCCTTGGTATACATTTTGAAATAGCTGCCACCCTAGTGAACGTTTTTATTTGTTTTACTAAATATTTATAAGATGTACGTCCGTCCATTGCATCTTATTCAACCTTCACCTTGGCAAAGCATTGCAATTCAAATCGAATGTACACATGTATGCATGTGTATGAATGCTTATTTGTGTTTAGTAAAAATGTTAGTGTAATGCCGAGTACACATCTGGCATTTCTTGTGTTGTCATTTTGTGGTGTCATTTTCAAAATGTTTGCAACGCCGTTCCCATTATGTTTTTCAAGTGGAACACAATGCCACATAACGAAAAATATGGGAAATGACAAACGATAACACAAGTATACACTATTGCGATGTCACAAACTGCCATAGTGTGTACTCGGCATAAGCATATGTATAAAATGTACGTATGTGTATATTTAAAATCTTGCAGCCAATTCTCTCTGCAAACATGACTGCTTTAGCATCCTTGAACTTAACTTTCACAATTGAAAAAAAACATTATAAAGCAGCAACAATTTTCAATAACATTTTTTTGTAATGGTACATGTTCGGGATGTCGTAGTAAATATGTATATTTTGTATACATTTCAAACATACATACATACTTATACATATGTATATGTACCTTTTTTTTGGATAATTGTAGAAATTTCTTTTTTTTAACGTAATACGTACATATGTATGGGGGTTTTTAAAAATATTTGCTAATGTTTTTGTTGATGGTTTTGAAATTTATTTAAAACCATTCAGGTATGCTGGGTGTGCTGTAAAATTCTTTGATTCTTTTTTATTAAAAAAAATTAAATTGATTGGCAAGTTAATTTTCCGATTTATCAGTTAGATATTTTTTTCTTTACCGATAGTAGTTGTTTGTTCATATTATAAAATTTATTAAGTTTCACTTTGTGCTGAATATGAAAGTCGAAAAGAAACCGATTTCTGACTTAGTGCTCTTAGTATCACCACTTACGTGCTACAACGGTTAATATTCAACTAAAAGTTGTCAACGATTTTCACAAGACATAAAGCCATACAGCCAGTAAAGTTTGTTTATTAATCTCATGAGCAGCAATATTCATACCACAAACCAAAGCTATCCAAACATCGAAGTCAGTCTGACAACTCAACCAACCAGACACAAAATTGTTACCAAACTAACCAAAACTATCCAACATATTTAAAGACTTGTTTTGTATTTACCCAGTGAACATTTTTTTAGCAATCAATTTTTAACAAGCTATCAGAAAATTTCTGAACCTCTTTATGAACAGTTTATCAAATACTATCCGCTAAATATCACATTAGTTTGCACACACATAAGATAATCAACAAAGTCCCAATATTTTCTGAACACTTTCATCAGATGTTTCTGTTAATTATCTTTTCGAAATTCAAATATTAAGGCGTGTATGTTTAAGAAATTTAAGTGTCGGTAAAAACTTTTATTGTAATCAGGTATTATTTTATGACATTTTTCGATAAGTTTGTACATTTTCGGATAGTAATTTCACTAATTTTGTTTTTTCTTTTACAATAAGTCAATCAAATGAATTTTTTAACTAATGCTTATTTGCTCTATGATTTAATTGTGTCAACTTATTCACAGTAATCAAATTAACGTTTTTGCACGTGAATTTAAAAGGTTCAAATATATATAAAATAAATAAATATATAAAGTAAATAAAAAATTGACAGTACATATAGATTGTCAGTCCATATAGTTTTATAAAACTGGTCAGAAAATGTTACAATTTAATATCAGAAGATTTTCTGACAATAAATTTATCTGAAAACATTGTCAATTATCAATTGTGCGTGTGCTAAATGTAAAAACTAAAAATTATTACAAAAATGGTAAAGGGTATATATACGAGTAGGTTTGTTTTCTACTTTCATTTTTCTTTAAAAACAGGTGTGTGCATTATTCCCAATATAAACATTCTCTTACAATGATGCCATTGTCAGATGCATAAACATCGCACATCTGACAGTAATAAAATGCCTGACAAATATCTGACAACAATTTCATTGTTTTCATACGATTGTCAGATGTCTGACAATTTGTTGTCATCTCATAACACAGAAAAAAGTATTCACCAATTAGTGTTTTCAATTAATAATTTAATTGATTCAATTAAATTTTTAATTGTATTAATTAATTGGAGTGGAAAAACTTAATTGATATTATCAAATTATTTAAAGGTGAAAATTTAATTAATTTTTCAATTAATATTACAAATATTTTAATTAATATTACAAACTCATTCATATTACTTTTTTGTGTGCATATTAAAATGGACTGACAATGACTTTTTTTGCAAACGTTGTCAGACAAGAATTGCTATTTCACACGGTTGTAAAAAATTTTTAGTACATTTTACTGACAATATTGTAATGTCTGGCAATTAAGTTAAAAAAAATTAGTGCAATTATAATGTATGTAAATAAAAACTTCAATAGAATTTTGCAAAAATGATAATTCGCGAAAAGTTGCAAAATTTTAAAAAAGCCATAATATTGATTAAGAATCGCTAAAACTGTAAGGAATGCAAAAAAATTCGCGAAATGACGAAAGTTTGCAAAAAGCTACCAACAGCAGGATGATAAAGTCAAATTGGCAAAATTTTTAACAAGGAATTCAAAAAATTCGGCAAAAATCGCGAAAATTACGGGATATTTTTTAAAAACAAGCAAAACTTTTAAGAGGCTGAAAGCATACAAAAAGTCGCTTTTATCGCGCGGTTTGCAAAAATTCGCGAGAAGTTGCAAAATCGGAAGCAAACTGGAATAAGAGTGTTTGTCTTCTTCAGAATCGCCTGAAATTTTTTGTTTTTTTATGAAATTGTAATTTTCCCTAGTTTTTACTCACCCGAATTAAGATTTCTGCAGTATATTTTTCGCATAATGCAGATTTTTTTTTTGCTATTTTCGTTATTTTAATATTTACGTTATTTTTATTATTTTTCTTCTTTTTTTAAATGTTCGACATTTTTAAAAGTCTGCAACACTTACAACAGGCCGTTCACAATTACAATCTACAGTAGGTTGTGAATTGAGTAATTGTAAAAAGATCCATTACATTTTCTGATATTGTATCAGTCGCTTTTACAACTTTTTTTTCAGACATGTCACAAATTCTTTTAGAGTTTCCCCATAGACTTCGAATACTAATCCCACCACTTGCAAAAAATGTTAACTGGGTAGACAATTACACCAACATGTGTAAGTATGTATGGATATACTTACCTACTCACATAAATATGTAATTTTCGTATGTGTTTTCGTTTTGTTAAAGTCGTACATTGATACGTATTGATGTGTATATGTAACCATACATATTTATGTACTTACTTACTTAAGTATGACATATCGTCATTGCAGACGTAAAGGCCTTTTAAAATGCAATGAAGTTAATAATATTTACACAGAACAAAATATTCCAAAAAAAAATTCAAACATCAAATCAATGCTGGAAATACGGCCCGTCCCACGATGTCGATAGAACATGTTCGATCGATTACTTACTACATATTGAAAACAAAAATAAGTTTTCTTATTTTATTGTTGTTGTTTATTGGCAGTCAGAAGAGAATTAAACAGTTTACATTAAAATTTTAGGGCCTAATTTTTTAAAACGAAATGCTAAGAAAACAAAAAATATATTGAAATAATTTTAAACATTCACCCTTGTTTTATTATTATTTATTAAAAATTAAAAATGTTTTTTTACTTGTGAAATAAATTTAGAATTGAGTGATCATGAAAATACAAGAAAACAAAACTTCATGCTAAAACGAAAGCTCTTGCGAGAGAAATTCGACATACATATTTAACCGTCAACAATATTTCCAGAACGACTAAACTGGCAGCTACGGTAAGATCTTTGGCACAAGGGTCATACCAACTTGGTGTTGGCAACGACCGCAAAGTTTAATTTTTATATTGCACTCTTTACGAGTACGGTCATTATTTCCTTACCTTTTGCCATCTATTTCCTAAACGTCTCGATGCGAAGAGAGCTACGATAACTACGATGTCGGAAATTCAGTTCAGCAAACAACTAACGATTTTAACATTGCGATGTCCTAGGCGGTAGTCAATTGTTTCACTCTGCACTACTTTTTAACTAATATAAAGTAATGGTTTGAACTATGTATCATCACACGTTGTATAGCCAACGCGCTACTACCCAGCTAAGGTAACATCTAAAATAAAACCAGCAAAATGTTAATATAAAATTGAAACGAGTTTCAAAGTAGCTGAGAGTAAATTTGTTGGCTCTCACCAAATTTGATTACGTACTCAACTGAAGAATTAATTTTGGATTAGTTCTGGATGACATTGTAGTTAGCTTTTAGCTAGTCTAACCTAGGGCACAGAGGATACCAGAGTTGAAGAAAGTGACTTAAGAAAAAAGCTCAAATCATCTGATTTGATCACTGTTAAAAAGAGACAAATATAGTGTGTTTGTTATTGAATATTTTTAGTACAATAATCAAAACAAACAGCAGAAATGTATACTTAGTGAAATGAACAATTGAAAATTTTTACAAAATTAAATGAAAGATTTTGCAGTGTTTAACTAAATAAAACAATGTGTAAAACACTATTAGTATTATAAAAGTGATTAAAATTAGTTTCCAAATGCTTACAAACTCAATTTTAAACATTTTCCTTCAAAAATATTAATTTTTAACTTGAACTTGCAAAAAGCAAACAACGAATGAGACCACAAAGCATAAAACGAAAATACACTTGAGCACATGAACATTTGTACAAAATTAAATGGAGGAATTTGTGGTATTGAATTAAAAAACACAATGCGAAATGGATTATTAGTATTAATAAAGTGACTAAAATTTGATTTCAAATGATTAGAGACTTTGTTTTAAGCATTTTCGTTCGCAAATATTAATTTTTACCATTTATTTACAAAAACTTGGCTGCGAATGAGACCACAAGGAATAAAACGTAATTACTTTAAAATAATACCACGCGAAAGAAAAATTAAAGAGGATTTGATGACTGTGTGAGCGAGACCTCTAAAAACACCACAAAATCACAATTATCTTCCGTCTTACTTTGTGCTCGTGACACCTCTGGTCTCCTCTGTGCCTAGGGTTTACACGTGCAAGTGCAAGGTCGATAAATTCAATACACTCAAACTCTTTTACTCTTACTTTAAGTACATTTAAAAGCTAATTTGATATTTTTTCTTAAATATTCTTAAATCGAGCAGTTAATAAATTTTTGAGACATAAATATCTTTGAAACAATTCGAATAAATTTTAATACTATCTGGTTCTCTTCAAATTAAACTTTTTAATGTATGGAGAACTCCGCACTGAAAACTAAACATGAAATTTTCGTTGATAATACATACACAGAACTTACATGCAGGGACTTACACGTTTAAACGCAGTTTAAGAAAAGTTAACTCTAAGTTAATTATTTTTGAAGTCAACGACACATTTTCCGACAGGGTATATGTAAACACAGCAAAGACAAGCACTTTTATATTTTCCCCACATACATACACACATATGTATTTATTTATGCAAGTAAATGCATAAAACGGTAGACAGATTTACTTTTGCTATAATTATTTTTTGCTAGGCAGCGTTACCATTTGTCAAGTTTTACCATTTTTTAGAAGTTTTTCGACATGCCAAAAAGTTTTTTTAAAATATAATAAATCTGTAAAGTTTTTTATAAATACATAATGGCAGTATTCGATGTTTGATGAAAATTTTCCTGCGTTAGTGCAAATGCAAAATATCGTAGCTTTTACACACATAATCAAAAGAAAAGCTACGATATTTTGCATTTGCACTAACGCACGAAAATTTGCATCAAACATCGAATACCGCCAATATAACTTTTGCAGTATATTGGATGAAAATATTAAGTGATGTTTGTATGCAATAAAAGGGTCTTCTATTTTCTCGCGAATCCCGAGATTTAAATTTTTTAATCCCGGGATTTTCGGGATTCAGTCAATCCCAAAATTGTTGACTAAGTTTTGTTTGTTTTTTTTTAAATAAATTCATCATGACCTTCCCCCATGTGAAGATAGTACCGTGGCAACACAATATTGATCTTTTATAATTGAAATTTATTTTTCTTTTGCGATTTTCAAAAATATTATTTGTGAATTTTCAAATAGATGTTTACTATGTAGTATGAAATAATTATAAAACTTTTTTTGTGAACCTCGTTAAAAAGCGGAATCCCGAAAAATCCCGAAATTTGATTTTTTGAAATCCCGAGTTCCAGGATCGTAAAAACGAGTCCCGATTGACATCCGTAGTAGAGAGACATTTAAATAATACTTAAATGCTCAACCTTGCGTATATAAGTTATTTTTAAGTTTTTCGAACATACCATATGTTTTTATGTATGTGTGTTTATTGAAAACATGTACATGAACATCATGTGGTCGTATTAAAAAAATTTCGTTTAATTTTCATATACATATATATAGAATATGCAGTAAATAGTTTCATATCATGGAATAAATAAATAGAACAAGTATTAATTTAAAAAAATCAAAAAAACACGACTGCGACCAACTTTGTACCGTTCAATATACTAAACGGTCATTCGAAATGAAAAATCATAAGAGAAACCTAAAGATGATTTTAAAATACCTGTCGAATGATACCTATTTTGATGTAGTTCGCCGACTTTTTATTTATTTTTTCCTATTTACAAAATGGCGTCTGTTGGCCGCCATATTGAATTTTTACCACTGTCATATCTTTAGTGACGATCCCGGAATTAAGACAAATCGATTGACGCTAGAATTATTAAAATCGGTCCACGCGTTCGGTTTATGTATATAAGCAGCGATGCCAATTTAGCTAGATTTAGCGCGTTTTAACTATGCCAAACGCGCTTTTTTTCGTCTTAGCGCGCTTACTAAAAAAAGCGCAAAATTAGCGCGTTTTGAATAAATTCATCATCATTTCAGTTCAATATTTTCTTTTTACTTTTTTTGCACAAATTTAAAAACTTTCTAGTAGTCAAAAAAACTCATAAAATTTTTTAAATTGTTTAATGATTCAGGTGTCGCAAATAAAATTCTCTTGACTGTGGTTAGAAGTAAAATGCGTTAATACTGTAAATAGCAAATATTTTGAAATTTCACAACTAAAAATATGTACTCGTGTACTCGTGACCAAAAAAATTTATATAACTTATTAAGCATCTATTCTAGCTGAAATACAAAAAGCATTTGAATCGCAAAACTATTCGACAATTTATATTGGAAGTTGTTACAAAGTTTGACAAATAAAATAAAAACTAAGTATTTCGATTACTTGGAAGGCAATTCTGATTCTGTATTAAATGATTTTAGTGATTTAGGATATAATTTCCAAGAAAAAATATAATAAAGTCTGAAAAGAGCTACTAAAAAGATCAATTTTATTTACTAATACACATGTACATACATCGACTTTTATTAAAATTTAATTTAGCGCGTAGGAAAATAGCGCGTTTTGCCTATAAATAGTCGACAATGCTGTAACTTAGCGCGTTCTAGCGCGTTTTGCGAAGGGTAATAGCGCGTTTGGGTTATAAATAGTTGGCCGCAAAGGAACACACGTACATACATAGGCTTATGAACACAATACACTTCTTTGCGTCGTGCAGTCGGGTAAAAATGCGTTCGGATGCTCTTTTGGTTTCATAAAATATGTTTTTATGCAATTTTAACTTTCTACATGTTGATAACCTAAAGGTGGAAGTACATAACACGCGTTCAATGCGCTAATGCGATACAAACTACTCCCAAAATAGTTGAAATATTGTGTTTTCATAAAGCAAATTACATAAAGAAGTTTATTAGAAATTCATTTTCTTATTAAACAATAGATAAAAAAATGCATTAAATATTTAAAGAAAAATAAAACGTAAATGCAAGACCAAAAAATAGCCGGCAAATGCTTGAAATTTTACAACTAAAAGCCATTTTTATAGCGTTAAACGTTTACCAAGCAAGAAACGCGTTGCCGCGTAACGCGTGGTATGCAGCGATGCCAACTATTTATATTTATAACCCAACTCACCTTCGCAAAACGCGATAAGTTACAGCATTGTCAACTATTTATAGCCAAAAAAATTAATACAGAATCAGTATTGCCTTCCAAATAATCGAAATCCTTAGTTTATATTTTTATTTAATTTGTCAAACTTTGTAACAACTTATATAAATTGTCGAATAGTTTTGCGATTCAAATCCTTTTTGTACTTCAACTAGAATAGATGCTTAATAAGTTATGTGTATAAACTTTTTTGGTCACGAGTACGAGTACATATTTTTAGTTGTAAAATTTCAATATTTGCCATTTACAGTATTAAAATGCGTTTTTAATTCTAACCACAGTCAATGGAATTTTATTTGCGACAGCTGAATCATTAACCAATTTACAAAATTTTATGAGTTTTGAATACTAGAAAGTTGTTAAATTTATGCAAAAAAAAAACAAACAAAACATTGAAATGAATGATGAAACGCGCGAAACGCGCTAAATTGGCATCGCTGGTGGTATGTACCTCCACCTTAACTTTGTTACATAGTGTCCACACCTGATGAATTTATATCATGATGAATGTCAAATTGATATCATGATGAAAATTCATCACGTATAGACTCAATTTATTAATATTATAGCAGCGTTATGATATAATCATCAGAGCTCACGGCCTGATAAATTCATCTTGATATCAAATGTCATTTTATGTGTTACTGTGCATTTAACGTTTATTTCTTAAACAATTTTCGTTTAAAAAAGACGGCAAATTAGATATTTTTGGCAAGTATTTTTCAAATATTTGTTTGATTGGCTTTTCACACAAGAGTCTAATTTTTATGCCGCACAATTTGTGTTCTTTTTAGAACACACGAGATTAATTCATTTGACATAGAAATGTACACGTGCAAACAGCTTTGTGTGTATTAGTGCTTTTTGTATTCATTTAACATTTGCTGTTTTTTAAGTTGTGTGTGTATTGGTTTTGTGCTGCTGATGCGGGGTTGTAACTGGTTGAAAAATTATGCTAACCACAAAACCACTCTCTTTGCCCCTCTCACCAACAAACTGGCATGTTATGCCAGCACAATTGTTCTCCTTTGTGTTGATATTAATGAAAAAATGACAGTTGCTCTGCCGGCGTCATATTACGAGTTATGATATAAAATCATCAGGTGTGGACACTATGTTATTTACATTAAACATCTGTTTTCTTTTAGAACTATGGACATTTCACAGTGCTGCCATACTTGCATAGCATTTAAGTGAGCATTTAATTTTATGACTGAAAAAATGAAACTGCATTTAAGTGCAACTTAAATTTAAGTGGCAATTAGCTAAATTACATATAATTGAGAACTCAATTATTGGGCCTAATTGTGTTTACTCCCTCTTACGTAAATTTTAATAAAACAATGTACAAATAAAAAAATATATATATGTACATATGTATATGTAGGTGATATTTTTTAAAGATCTCTACATCTAAATAAATAATAAACTTTATTTTATGTTTTTTATTATATAATGTTTTTGATTTTAACCGTTTTTATATTTTCAAATGTAATGAATTCCAAATACATTTCTATGTTTTCTTTTAACATTTTGGTGCTTTTGTAGAAAAAAGTTTTTTGTTTGAAATTTTTTTTCAGATGTAAATAAAAAGTTTTTAAAAAAATATATATGGTAACGCTAAATCTAGGTATTGTGGCAAACATCATAAGCAAGTATAAAACAAACACCTTTATACATATTTTCCATACATACATATGTACATATGTGCAGATTTATGCAATTTAATTAATGCATAAAACGGTAACAGGGTTGTTTGTTTTATTTTTATTACAAATATTTTTATAATGCGGAGTTGTTTTGTTTCACAAACCTTTTGTAAACTAAAATAATTTTTTCTGAATACGGTAGCTAGTGCTAACACTTGATGAATTTATATCATTCATTAATGTGAAAGTCAATATTTAAAAAAGCATGGATCTCTAATGAGTTTTACATGGGCTTGTCATTGCAAGAAGTTGTCTTTCACGATTCCTAATCACCGAATTGGAAGCAATATTAAAAAAAGTTCCTTTTTGGAGTATATGATAATTTCCTTTGGGGAAAACGGTAAAAATTTTCCATTTTCGCAACTTTTATGCGAATTTAAACGAAAACATGACTTTCGTGTAAATTTTAGTAAATAGATAACCATTTTTAGACGAAAATTAGTTCATAAACTACTTTGAAAAATTTCATTCTTTAAAATGCATCGTTCTATTTTCTAACTGATTAAATTATATTTAAAATAAAATTAAAGATATAATAAAACGTTGAGATAAGTCCTAGCTTTAAAATCGCCAACACAACGATAAATCCTCATATGTGGCAACATAAATTGTAACCACATTTCATTCGTTTATTTTTTTTCTACATTTAGTTCAACTGAATTGTGGAGTAGTCCACAAGTAAAGACGGTTAAATTAAATTTCTTTTGTTCAATCTCAACCGCACGTAGTATTATTAAGCAAACAATAAAATATAAATTAATCATTTAAAATAATTCAGTAATTGCGTGGTTTAATTAATTGTTTTAGCTTCACTTATTAAACACATAGCAGATGCACTTCATTGTGGTGTCATACTTTCAACATTAATTTAATTTTTAAAAGGGGTGTCTGTCAATCCGCTTGACTTTAAAATACGTAGTTTTTTCTTCATATATGAGATACAACAAATTGTTCGCAATATTTACTATACTGATAAACAAATCATGGATTTGTACATTGTATGTATGTATGTGCAAAGATATTATACGTAAAATATATGTACATACTTATACTTATCTATGGATGTAAATACAGTACAATAATGTGAGAGTTATTTAAAATTTATTTTTTTCAAATGTTATTGTGCTGTGAATCAACTAAACAGATTATTTAAAAAGAAATTTTTTTTTAATTATTATTGTTCGAACTTTATTTGTTTCTATATTTATGATTTGATCAGGCTAAAGTTCGTACCGCTTTGTAAGCCAAATTACATGTGATAATTATTAGTGAACCAATAACACGCAAGGTAATTGTAAATATTCTGACAAACACGTAGTAGAACGGAACAACTAGCTGTTTTCGAAGGCTACTAAACCTTCATCATCAGCGTTCTTTGTGTTTGGTCCACTGTGTGTGGTGTTAGTTGATGTAAATTTCTGATTTATATAAGCAACTTTTATAGCAAATGGAATACATATGTGGATTGTTGTGATTTATCATATTACAATCCATCATATTACTTTCTATTTTGTTTTTGTTTTGTACTTGCTAATGTCAAAATGTCGAACAATCAATCTAATGTACATATATGTACATATGCATATATGCATGCACTTACGTACATATGGAAAGAGTAGTGCTAGCAAATTATACTACCTTTCATTTCTCAATAATACTCAATAATTTTCATTTGAGTACTCAATACTACTCAACGCTTTTAACGGCTTTTTAAACTTGCAACCCTTTATAAAAGTAATTTTAATTCAAGGAATATTTTTTCTTATTTAAGCTTCTTAGCTCAGTATTTTCAATTCTCAACTTTCATTAGAAATGATCATGTTTTTATTAATTGTAATTTTCTTTAAGAAGACAAGTAAGTTCATGTACGAGTAGACTGACTGAGGAAACGGATGATTTTTTGTGCCACCACTAACTTCAACAGCACCCACGTTGTATTTACTTAAACGGAGATCAGTTATTGACACCATCTATTTACATGAACTTTTTGTGTAAGAGAATTTCATTATTTATTTATGTTCAGTTTAGCAAGTTCAAGTATATTTTTTTTTAATTGAAAAAATGTTTTTTTCCCAGACATAAAAATACGATCATTGTATTTTTAAATAAAGTTATATTTTTTCATCTAAATCTTCTATTCGAATTCGCTAAAAAAAATACAGCTCTGAAAATATCGAGTAACAACTTTTGAGTATTGCGTACCCGAAAAATATTGCAAATACTCAATACTCGATACCCACAACTCAATACTTTGCCAGCACAAATGTAAAGTATCTCCGCAGATAGCACCCTTTAAAAAAAGGTTGGACTACGCGGTCCACTCTAGTTAAAGTGCAGTATATTACATATTTTCACACGGGATGTATTCTTACTTTCACGGTTATAACCGTTCTTCTAAAGTATTCGTAAGTTGTATGTGAGTGATTCAAAACTATTCCATATTTGGAGTAATTAAGAAGTAGTATGACTCACCATACATACTTGTATGGACTAGTCGAACTCTTCGCAAAGCGTTGGACTACGTATCTCAAACGGACTACTGCAAGGCTCTATGTGTTGCATGTCGCCAGCAAAAAAAATTCTGATTTGGAAGTACTAACAACTGAGGGAAGCAATGTATTGCTTATTTGATAACAAAAGCTTCGAAAAATGCTTTTGAAAGCACTAACGTAAGGCGGGCTCTCACAAAAATTATATATTATTAATGCAAAAAAATTCATGGCTTTTTGAAAGCTAAATGTATTGCTTCTAGCTGGCTCATCTCGAACAAAAAAAATCGCTTCTGGTAAGCAGTAATTTTTGCTAGGTCATTTCACACAAACGTTTTCTGAAACGTAACAAATGCTGCTATTTTAACGATTTTAATCGCTCTTTTAAAGCACTTACAAATGTGAAAGGCCTGAAAATACTCCATATTAAGTAGTTGTGTTACCATGTGTACCATAACTACGACACCGACATCATGTTTCCTTATACCATTGGGTTTTGTTATTTTTGAAGTAGTCTTAATAAATATGTATGTATGTATACCGAAACTTGCACCGATAGGATCCTATTTAGAGGTCGCTATAATTCGCTACTTTTATACTCTGCTTGCAATGTTACCTAAAGCAAACAGTATGGTCTAAATAAATGGATATCTACTCTGCAATTAAAAGCGAAATAAAATACTTTGGAGCTTGTATGTTAATTAAATGCAAATTCGAAAGCATTTCCGTTCATTTCGAATTTGCTTTGATTGTTTTAAAAGTAAAAATGTTCTTGTGCTTTTTTCCGAGTTTTTATACCCCACCCCACCCCCTTTGGTAACACTTTTTTACGAAATTTTCGGTATAAATTTTCTAAACCGTAACAAATGACGATGATATTATTATATTGTGTACTAAACTTATGATCTTATCTTATGATCTACCTATCTGTAAACAATTTCCCATAATGTACTTGCCTCACTCTCAAATTGAAGGGCTCATATGCCACTTGGCCGTACAATAACATAAAAAATTAAAATAACGTAAACAAGTTATTACACTCTGATAGTCGAACATTTGAGCAAAGGTTCTGATAGATAATCTGACATAGTTTGGGGTCAAATAATCGAATGGTGGTCGCTTTGTCAGATTGGTTAGAGTTTTCAAGATATGGGCACTTTAATGTTTTCCTTTTGATAATCTAATTTATACTCGTATTAACATAAGATACAAGAAGGCAATTTACAACATATTTTATTATGTGCTGACGTTTGTTCTTTACTTTAAATTAAGTTTATTTGTTCCTTATCAAATTCATATTAAATAAATAATAAAAATTTCAACAGTGATTTGACTAAAAGCTTCATTCAGTAAAAAAAATGTGATCAAAATTTAAATAAAACGAAAATAGTTAAAAAATTTAAAATTTAAAATGTTGTTTAATGCAAACATAAATACATACATATTTATGTACATATAAACTTTTTTTGTTCACATAATTTGCATATACATATGTATTAAATAAGACTGAGAAACACTATCACTAATGTCTACTGAGGCTGCAAGTTTTCAAATCACCACTAAACTAAACATTAGCAAAATGATTGCAATAATTTTGTATTATCACTATGTGTTAGTTGAAATTGCAAAATTAGTGCACTACTCTCATCTATATATCGCTGGTAACAAGTAGAAAGGCCCTAACTCAAATAACTGTAACTTTACAGGAGAAAGTAAAAACATAATAATAAACAGTACAAGTGCTTCTGCAACTGCATTGTAAAACTGCTTGTAAAAGCGTTTTTTTACACTATTGCAATAAATTTTTGTGACGAGGTGTATTTGTGTGAAATGTATTGCAATCACTGAAAGAATTCAATTTCGTGAAAATACGAGTTAGGGCCTTTCTACTTGTTAACAGCGATATGTATGTCTATATGTACATATATATCCATACATACATATATAAATATGTATACGTATGTATGTATGCATATAGTGTATATTTTTTGACCGCATTTATGTTCAAATATTCGATCTTGGAATGTGATTTGTATTTCCCATTGTCAGGAAAAAATGTCTGCATATACGAGTATGTAATTAATTCTGTTTGTTGAGTGAGTATCTGAAACAGTAAACAAACAATCAACTAATTTGTCATAACTTTCTCTAATACCATTATTTATAATTAAATACAACTAACTAATTTTAGAATATAAGCGCAATTTATGGAATTTGAAAGTAATTTATGGAAAAATAATCATTATATGATGGAAAACAGTTAGTGTGGTTGGAGAAATCAAACTAAATATATACGAGTATGTTTGTACGTAATGCACAAGTAAAAGGTTGAATTTCATTGTTAAAAATAAATGTCTACAAGTTATACAGGGGAACAAAATTTTTTTGTGGTCTTTTGCTTACCTAAACGTAAATATCTACCGGTATTTACTTACTTATCAGACGAGTCAGAGTAAAGCAATAGTGTAACTGAGCTCGAAAGTTGCAGTCCTACAATTCAAGGTTTTCTCACTTCGAGATTTAAATTGATCTAAAACATCCGCTGAGCTTCTTGCGACAAGGCTGATGTAATAATATAAATAATAATTTACCCAGAGATCGCGACATTCTTTCATATTTTGACGCGATGAATGAGAGGTTTATTGTAATAATAAATGCTCCGAAGTTTCCAAAAACAAGGAGATAATATGAGCAATAAATTGCATTATTTGCACAGACATTTGGATAAATTTCCTGAAAACCTGCGTGATGATTATAGCAAAAAAATAACAAGAGGACTGTTCCACCAGGACATCGAGATTATGGAGGAAAGATAAAATGGCTGTTGGCATCGCCATATAATGGCAGCCGACTGCAGGAACTTGCTAAGATATTGTCCGGTGCAAAAACACCGTAGAAAACCCGTTGAAAATGTTTTTCTTAATTCTTATTGATAAACTGAAAAAAAGTGTTTGTTACCCCTCTCAAATTAAAGATTGAGTTTTTTAATCGGGACTCCTAAAACATTTGAGGGGTCTAGCGATGACCTTTCGTGAACTGGACCGTGTCTAAAAAAGGTCTATTTTTTAAGTTTTTTGCATATTTTTGTGTTTTGTCCCAAGACAACATATTACAAGAAGTACATCATCTGAAAAATTTTTTCAAGCCGCTTCCAATGGTATAAAATCAGCAATGCGTTATTCAATGCTACTTGTATTAAAATAAATTCAATTATTTTTTAAGGATTATATGATTTAAGCCATTGTTAATTTATTTCTGTTGTTAGTTTTCGCGCGAACTTTTGCGAACACTATCATCGGAAATAAATTAATTCAAATTCAAATCAACTAATACAAAAATAATATAGGGTGTTTTTTAGAGGTATAGAACTTCGAATTGAAATAAAACACAAGAAAATCGTTTTAATGTCCATCAATGGAAGGATAATTTTATGCCATTAACGTTTAAATATGATTTCGGGCATGTGGCCGCCGCGGCTGGCTCGAATAAAGCCAATTCTACAGGTCCAATTTTCAACCACTTTTTCGAGCATATGGGGCCGTATGTTGGCAATAACGCCACGAATGTTGGCTTCCAAGTCCCCTAACGTTTCTGGTTTGTTGGCGTAGACGAGCGACTTCACATATCCCCAAAGAAAATAATCCAATGGTGTCAAATCACACGATCTTGGTGGCCAATTGACCGGTTAACCGAATTAATTGCTCTGATGGACGATTATGTCGACCATAAAATGGACGGAGCTTGCGGTAAACTTCGCGAACTGAACCATTATTTTCGAAATAAATTTGCACGATTTGCAAGCGTTGTTCTTTTGTCAACCTGTTCATGATGAAATGGCAAACCAAACTAAATATTAATCACTTGACAGCTGACAAAATGGCCGCCAGTTAAAAAAGTGATGCCAACTTAAAGTTATATACCTCAATAAAAAACACCCTATAATATAATTTATGTTAATATAAGTAGCACCTGCTATGAAAATGGTTGAAAAATCGTAGTATTTATTGAATAACGCATTGCTGGGTACGAATTGTAAAGTTTAATACACCATTGGAAGATGTTTGAAAAAAAATTTCAGATGATGTACTTTTACGTTGTCTTCGGAGAAAATATGAAAATGTGCAAAAAACTTCAAAAACAGACCTTTTTTAGACACGGTCCAGCTATCGAACGGTCATCGCTAGACCCCTCAAATGTTTTGAGAGTCCCCATTAAAAATACCAATCTTTGATTTGAGAGGGGTAACAAAGTCGCAGTTTTCACCTCCTTACAACGTGAGTCGCTCAAATGTACATTCATATATGTATATTTATGTTTTTATGATTAATTTTATTATTCTTCAGCCTGATTTGCTTTCACTTTGATAATTTTAAAATTGTAGCATGGAGGCTCCTATCTAGTCAATACTTTTAAGTGTTTCACTGACATTGTGTTCAATATATTCTTTAATTACATGTAGCTATGGTAGGTGCTACCCCTACTGCCGTTCCTAGCTCCGCAGCTTTCAGATATGCAAACTGCCCTCCGCTTCTTTTCCTCCCATCCAGCCAGTTTTTGCTTCGCACAATGGCTGCAAAATGACTCACACCAGGTTTGAAGTCGGTAACAACACTCGTTCCTATCGTGTATTGGCAAAGAGTATACGATTTAATATAAAAAAATTATTTTCAAAATCGGTTTACAAATGACATACAAATTCTTATTAAAAGTTATGCGCATGCGTTGGATAAGGTACAGTGAACCAAAAAAGCATTCTCAAAACAAGAAATTCGCGTTCTCGTTTAAAAAAATGCTTCATTTCTAAAATAAGAATATATTTTTAACCCCCGACCAAAAAAGGTGTGTTATAAGTTCGTAGTGTGTGTCTGTGTATCTGTGTATATGTGTGTCTGTACGAGTTCACGTTCAGAATAAATGGCTGGACCGATTTTGGTTTAGCTTTTTCTGTTTGAAAGGTGACTTGATCGAGTGTTCTTAGGTATGTTTGAGGAAAATCGGTCCAGCCGCTTAGAAGATATCACATATTTTCATCTTTTCTAGATGTATTCGGGGATTTTTAAAATTTTTAATTTTTGTTATTAATATATAATATTGTTATTTTTATAACGAAGCAGTTTTAAAACAACAACGTGTGCTTTGATTTTAAAAATTAAACAAATTTAGTTTTATTTCATGAACGTTTTGTTTTAAAATTAAATTGTTTCTTCTTGTTCTTAAAACTTTTTTTGGGTGTAGTTAATGCAGAGATATTTGTTTCAATTACTATTCATAGCACAGTTAATTTCGATTATTACGAATTATCGCGTAAAACTAACTCTTTTTTAAGTGTTGTAAAAAAACCAGCAAGGACACTTAAAACGAACAAAAAATCTAAATTTATTGTGCGGTGAGTTTTGAAACAGATATTCTCTAAGCTCCAAAATAAGTAAACGACTATAATTTCTTTCTTAAATTTAATGAAAACTTGTTTTAGAAATATTTGTATTTTTCTTTGAATTGTTGAAAATATTTACGCAATTTATAACGAACTTTGACTATGACGAAAAAAAACTTTCAGGTCCTTCGAAGTTCGATATGCGAGTATTAAGGGCTTTCATGAGAAATCTTAAAATTGCCATTTATGCAATTGGGCAAACTTGAGAGACTTGTTTCATGAAGCCCATTTTTAACTTTTGCGCCAACAGTTTATGTAAATTTGAATTAAAAGTCAAAAAGTTCATTTAATAAAAATAAAATAAGAAAATTTTTAATTTAAAAACATATTTATATACATAAGTGACCTGCTCACGAAAAGGGACCTCTACACCGAAAAGAAGTATTGAGAAAAACGCGTTTAAAAAAAAGCGCTTCGAACGAATTTGACTATGACGAAAAAAAACTTTCAGGTCCTTCGAAGTTCGATATGCGAGTATTAAGGGCTTTCATGAGAACTCTTAAAATTGCCATTTATGCAATTGGGCAAACTTGAGAGACTTGTTTCATGAAACCCATTTTTAACTTTTGCGCCAACAGTTTATGTAAATTTGAATTAAAAGTCAAAAAGTTCATTTAACAAAAATAAAATAAGAAAATTTTTAATTTAAAAACATATTTATATACATAAGTGACCTGCTCACGAAAAGGGACCTCTACACCGAAAAGAAGTATTGAGAAAAACGCGTTTAAACAAAAGCGCTTCGAACGAATTGTTTTTGCAAGAAATAACTTTACAGGTGATTTGTAAAAAAACTAAAAGACATAGAAACTTGCGGTTTGCGGCATTTGAAAGAGCGTCCTATAAGAATCAGTCAAAAAGTACGGCGCAGAGGTCCCGTTTTCGTTTCCCGTTGTCTGTTTATATCACATTTTTAATTTTTTTATTAATTATGTTCATCTTTACAGGTGATTTGTAAAAAAATTAAAAGACATAGAAACTTGCCGTTTGCGGCATTTGAAAGAGCGTTTTTTTCCTATATCACTCAAAAAGTAAAAAAAATTTGTTCGGCGCAGAGGTCCATTTTCGTGGAGCAGGTCACATATGTACATATTTCTATAAAAATAAAAAAGTGTGTGTGTGTGTCTAAAAATACCTAAAGAAATCAAAAAAAAACAAAAAGTTGTTTACAAAATGCACAATTGTACAGTCAAAATTATTGGGCAAACTTATCAGGTTTGTGTAAATAAACTTCCATAAAATTTGTGATATTTCATTTACGAGAGTATGAAAATCACAATTGCACAGTTGGCGAGACTTTTGAACATTCTCATGAAAACCCTTATTATTTATTTATTTTTTTATTTATTGAACGAGTGGAACGCCGTAGAATATTAAAATTAATGTTACCAAGGTTAATTGAGAGCATTATGTGTAAAAAAATATTCTCGCATTATATTCGACACGTAAATGATGAATGAGAATAAAGTCTGCAACTTCAGGAAAATCGCTGACAAATTAATAAAGTCCATAATAACATCTTCGGCAGTAACTTCAAATGCTCTCTAATTTTTGTTTTATTTTCTTTTGTGCTTATTTTTCTTTGTATTGAAAGTATGGTAACATTTTTGGCAGAATAAGTATTTATATGTGAGAGCATAAGAAAAAACGCTCCCAAAATAAAATAGATTCTATCTCACGACTGCTTTCTGGGGCTGATTTTCTGTGCCAATTTGTATGGAAAATGTGTTTATGCCGGTATTATGTTTAATCATTAAATGTACTTTGTTTTACACATTGCACTATAGTTCAAATCACCCCTTTTTCTGTGCTAAATAAATAACGCCTACCAAATCGTTGTATTCAAACCAAATTCTGAAAGAATTTTATAAGTGAGAATAACTCTATTAAAAAAATTTAATTTAACCCATTAGCGACCAAAAATTAGCACATTAATAGCAACAGTACATACATATACTCGTATGCATTAATAAATTTGAATTTTAACAAAACATTAGCTAATTATTTAAATCTAGTTCATTTAGTAAATTTAAATGAAAAAATCCTCTTTATTTTCACTAATTTCATCAACAGTACAGTTGTTTTTATACAGAGACCAGCTGACTCGGCAAACGTTTGTTTCTAGGTTAGAAAATAATAACACACTCATTGTAAGTGTGTGAGGATGTAGTATTTGAGTGATAGATGCAGGAAGTGCTGCGAACGATGGCGGAATATAAAAATAAAAAAACACCAAAAATTTATTGTTTAAAATTTATTATAATTTATACTTATATTAATTGTTTTCAAATTAACTCAGGCCAAATTTTAAGGCTCTTTCCCCTTTCCCCGGTCCTATTCTACCAATATTTTGAATTACTGCGCACCTTGCTCTCAAAAAAGTCCATACCAGATTTGAAGACTCATTTATATAGCTTTCAAGATATAAGATTATTATTAACTACTTTGTGTGGGGGTGCCCCTTCCTAAGGCCATATTCTACCAATATTTTGAATTACTTCGCACCTTGCTCTCAAAAGAGTCCATACCAAATTTTAATACTCTGACTCCTATAGCTTTCAAGATATAACTTATTTCGTTCGTATGGGCGTGACACATCCCACGTGGTGGTATGAAAAATAGATTAAAACCTATTCTCAGACCTGCCGAATACACATACAAATCGGTCAAGCCGTTTCGCAGACTTCAATTACCAACACCATGACACGAGAATTATATATATATATATATATATATATATATATATAGATTACCTACTGAAAAGAGGCATTAATCGCAAAACGCAAAAAATCTCACTATATATATATATATATATATATATATATATATAGATTACCTACTGAAAAGAGGCATTAATCGCAAAACGCAAAAAATCTCACTATGAAATAAATTGCAAATAACTCATTGATTGTTACTTAATTTATACTTTAAATTTGAAAGTGGTCAAATAGGGTCAACATTTTTGAGGGGCTGCATAAAGTTAATGTTTATGATAAATTATACCGTCATTTAAGCTAATGAGTTATTTTAAGGCATAGCGATATAAAACATAAATACTTACTTGTCGCTTTATTTTTCATTTCACAGCAATGAGTTAATACCAACGCAATTCGAGAAAAACGCACTTAAAGTTGACTTAAATCTATTGACTTTGATGCAGAAATATGCGACAGTGCTTAATATTTCCCGAAAATTAGAATAAAGTGTCTTTATTTTAAAATGTTGACAATTGAAAATAATGTCAAAAAACTAAATGGTCAATTTCGTTTTTATTACTTTTGCACAGAAAAAGTGATCATTTGACCTAATGTGCATTGGCAGAATCTGCTAATCCTAGACCAACAGTTCCCAAATAGCGGACCGTGAAGTTGGAAAGTAATTTTGAAAATTAATTTTCATTCCATGTACTCCTTTTTATATTGAACTATTTTAATATGTAATTGTTTAACAGAAAACATAAGCATTTTCATTTTAGATGGATTTAAGTACATATATGACTTGAGTAATCCTAGAGTACCTAGATGTATAAAATGACTTTTTTAGAGCACAAACGATTATTCGCTGGTGGTAGTCTATCTGACTCACTGGGAATTTCAGCTTGTTCTGGTAC
The DNA here is from genome assembly GCA_936439885.1 of Nowickia ferox. Taxonomy (NCBI): domain Eukaryota; kingdom Metazoa; phylum Arthropoda; class Insecta; order Diptera; family Tachinidae; genus Nowickia; species Nowickia ferox. The sequence continues at coordinate 116,580,880 of OW387025.1, forward strand.
AACGTTTATCAGTAGCCAAAATAAGCCTACATTGTTTGTTGACCATCGTCAAGCATACAATCCGAACGAAATATTCAATTCTTTCCCCTCTGCATTGTCGAGCAACCATAATGAGTATAACAATATTGCAAACACTTCAAAAAAACTTCAACGGATGATGGATCACTCAACTTCGGGCACCAATGATTATAATCGTGTGAATGCATCTGAAACTTTTTTATATCTAAATCGTAAGTTGGTTAATTTTTCATGTATTTTTTAACAATATTAACATACATACATATATACATATGCTTCATTTTAAAATCAATCAATATGATAAGATAAAGATATCCTGGTAGACATAATTTTTAATTTTTTCTAGAAATATACTAATCAGTTTGATTGCAACTAAACGATGACGTAGAATCCACAACATTGAAAATGCGTATTGATACATACATACATGCCATACATGCATGCATACCCTTTAGTCAGCCTAGAACCATAATATTATGTCTCTATGTCAACACTCTTTTCTCTAGCGACAATTGCTCTAGTTGAAATGTCGACAACTTTCCTTTTATGCGCCAGTAGAGATACGTTAGAGACATCAGTTTTAGTGTATTTCTGATGACATTGTCAATGAACGCGTCAATAGTTTGTTTTTATTTTTTATTATGTTGTGCACGAGGGTCACTAAAATTTACTAAAGAATCTTTAGTTCAAATGTTTCCATATTGCTGTAAAAGAATAGTGCTAAAGTCTACAGGTAGATTTTCAATTACAACCCTATGTTATTTGTCAATAGGCTATTACATTGGTTGGGGTACACCTAGTCAGTAGTACTATTGGAAATGTTACTAGAAATCACTACAATTTTACTATTGTCACCGAGCGAGGAAATATCGATATTGTGGACTAGAGCCCCTAAAATTTACTAGTGAATCTTTGGTGCCAATGTCTTCATGTGGTACCAAAAGAACTACTTAGTCAGTAGTGCTACAGTCTAGTGGTGGATTTTCAATGACAAGGTAATGTTAAATGTCAATAGATGATTACATTGGCTGGGGTGCACCTAGTCAGTAGTACTACTGTAAATCACTACAATTTCACTATTCGCGTTTCCTGCAGAGTGCATATGTACATGTGTATGTATGTATGCAGCCTCTGTGTCTCGAAAATTAGGCCCAATTTTAAAACACGGAGTGTAGTTTTTAATTCAGCATATATAGGTTTTTATTCTCAAATTAACGCTTTTTCGATTCAAATTCAAACTTTTTCAAATCAAACTCAATTTTTTTCAAAGTGATTTCAATTTTATTCAAAACAAATTAAATTATTTTCAACACAAATTAAACTTTTTGCAAATCGTATTGAATATTTTTCATTTCAAAATAATTTTTTTTTTTCATTTTACATTAAATTATTTTAACTTCAAATTAATTTTTTTTAATTAAACGCAAAATACTTTAAAAAAAAATTTTATTTATACAAAATTAAATTTAAAATAAGCTTCAATTATTTGCTATAATGGATGTAGCTGTTTTTGTTTATACCAGCTATCTCGGCTGATTCAGCAATGGTTTTTCCTTCGTTATAAAACTTGATCAAAATATTTTTTTTATCTACGCTAATATGGTTATATTTTCCACGTCTTCTGCGATGACGATCAGGCGATGATATTTCACATATATTTTCCTTGGAAGAACTATCTGCTAGAAACTGAAGCCGATGATAATTTCGTACATTCGATACACCAGAACTAGCAGCGCGACTACTTTCTTCGCTAGATGACATTTTTTTTATTTATTTAGTATTAATATAAGTTACAAAATGAGAACTTCTTTAAAATTGTAAGAACTTTAATTTCACTTTATCTACCAACTAATTGACTCAGTAGTCATTAACCGACTCATTGTAAACTAAACTTTAAGTTGTTTGAAGTTTTTTAACACTAATCACTGAAAATGAAACGAGGAATTAGATTTTATTCTTGGCAGTTTCAACCGTTGTTTGTTATAATAAAAAAGCACCTTGTAGTATATTAGAGCAGTTTTCAAATGAGATTTTGGATTGATTTCGCTGGAATGGTAATTATAGACTGTTTAAAATAGCTCATAATACTTCACAAATTTCACTTACATTCTCAAAAATGTTTGCGTACCAGTTTTGTGCGTGAAAGGGTTAACCGGCGTTTCCATTATTGTACTGGAAAATATTTTCCAGTATTATAAATAACACAATAATAGAAAAGGAATCACGAATAAAAGAAAAAAACAAGTTTTTAAATCTTTCTGCATTGAATTCGTGGAAAAATTAATTTGAAGTGGAAAAAATTGAATTTGAAAAAAAATTTAATTCTAAAAGAAAAAAAAAATAATTTGAAATGAAAAGAAATTAATATGTGTTGAAAATAATTTAATTTGTTCTGAATAAAATTGAAGTTGCTTTGAAAAAAATTGAGTTTGATTTGTAAAAAATTTAATTTGAATGGAAAAAGTGTTAATTTGAGAGTAAAAACCTATACATACATACATACATATGTATGTACATAAGTATATATGTACATCAGTGCTGTCCACCGAAAGAAATGTATTCGTGTATGTGTATTCATTTGGATAAGATGCCGATTGAAGTTCGGCACCCTGGTGCCACTTTGGCCGACTATGATATATGTATGTACATTAGAGTGGCATTGAAAATACAACTTTTGATTTTCATTAAAGCCCAGGCCAATTATTGTAACACTTAGTGCCATTATTACAACTTGCCGATAGTTAAAGGCACGATTTACAACTTCAATTCTTGTTTGTTATTATTATAAATAATAATAATATTTAATGGATAAAAAAATAATAAATGAAGGTTTTATAATGCTAAGCCATTTATCCGTCCAACAAAATCTTGCCTTTAACAATCGGCAAGTTGTAATAATTAATGGCCCTTAGTCTAAAACGTGAAGGGTGAAAATTTGAGCTAAATCGGACTACTCTAATCCGTGCCCCACTGGGATTTTCCGGGATTTCGGGATCTAAAATTTTTTGGAAAATAAATTATTTTTTTAATAATATTGCTTTAAAAACAAATTTTTGTTATTTTCCTATGTTTGTTAATAAGGTCGAGTTCGTTTTTATAAAATTGTAATTGATTTTTTCGATATTTCGTTAACAGTTTGTTAACATCGCCATTTCAATTACTTATTTCCTGATGATGTTAACAAACTTTTAACGAAATATCGAAAAAAATCAATTAGAATTTTATAAAAACGACCTCGAGCTTAACAAACATAAGAAAATAAACTAAAAAGGTCAAATAAATTTAGTTAAAATTTAACAACAAATTTTATTTTATTTATGCATTTTAAAAAGTTTTATGTTGATAATATATTATTACAAAATTGTCTTTAAAGTTAAAAATTTTTTAATACGAGTATGAAATAAAAATCAGAATAATTTTTCTCGTCTATTTTTAAGTTGATTAATCACATTTGATGTTCGAGAATTTATACTGAAAACAATAACTAAATATGAAAATTTGTTTTGGTCTTCAATATAAATGTTTTTTCTATAATCTAAACCAAAACGAATGACACTACCGCTTAAGTTCACTTACGAAAATTTTTTGATTCACTTTCATTCACAGAGAGAATAGATTGGTTAAAAATCTGTTGGAGCAACAAATATTTGATTATGTATTCCAATATTCCATATTTACTATCAATTATCAATCAATTGTACGATTTTTATATATTTATAAACAAAATAATTACAATGTAAATAGAACTCTCACAATAGTTTTATTAGTAATAACAATTGATTCCGTTTATTTCTAATAACCATTTTAAAATATTGGTAGACACAACTGAATTAAATTCAAGTTAGAAAGTAACGTAACTGAATATTGGCGTTTAAAATGAAAAAAACTATTCCTGTAAACAATATTTAATTTGAAAAAAAAATCGGTTATTGTAACTAACAAATCATTTGCCGTCGTGCTGAAATTCTATTGAAATAAATGAAAAGAAACTTAAATACTTTATTGATGTTCTCAACCGAAGTTTTTATTCTGAATACGAAAGGAAAAACATATTTTGTTGTCACAATTGAGTTATTCCTTATTTTGGAAAAATTTTAATGTTTTATGAACAAAAAATAAAAATTATATAGAAATGCCAAATTATCCCGAAAAACAAAAAATGTAAGGACATTATTATATATGTATATCGCAAAATAATCGAAGTGTTATTACTATTATTCTGAAGTGAAATTATTTGTGCAAATAATATGTAGTTTCTTGATAGGAAAGTATCTCTGTGTAATTAAGCCGAATACCGGCAACGGATGTTACGATGCACCACGCGGATCAAAAATTTGCACATTTCATTCACTTCAGAATATAAGCAAAAACTTAGAACAATATGCGATAAATTTAATAATGTACTTACTTTTTTAATTTGCAGAAATTGTTTTTATGTATGCATGTATGTATGTACGTATATGAGCCATGTCTACCAATGATTCCTTTAGCAATACCAAATATATTGGTTGTATCATTTAATTATTTCTATAGTCACAATTAAAATTTCATTCTAAAAATTCACCTATCGCTACTGAAAAATTGGTGCTTACAAAAGCTAAATTCGTTCATTACAACAGAATTGTGTATTAGTTGTTGGAACCGACAAAATTCGATTGGCTACAAATTCGGTTATCACAACAAATCTGTTTTCTCTGTGTACAAATAAGTTCCAAAAATATTATTGTTTTGTTAAATTTATCTATTAACGTTTTTTTAATTGCGTTTGATCAACAACAAGTGGCCTTTACGGTTATTACATATACCAAGCATTGTATCCTTTTTTATATATTTCGTCACGACTACGACAACCAATAAGGCTGAGCATGTCGAAAAATTAAAACAAATATAAGCACAATTCTAATCAAATTCAATTAATTACGTCTAATTATCACATTTTTTGCTTTTTCGATTATCGTAAGCGAAATGTTATTGAAAATAGACTTTTTATTGAAATCAAAATTTTATGGGCCTACCCACAGTTTAGAATTATCAAAATGACATAATTGTTGATAGCTTTTAAGGTACTGGCTGTAAAATTTTATCGTAAGCGACAATTTACGTACAAAAACATATTTGAATATTTAAAAAAAAAAACCTTCTGGTGGAAACTTTAATTTTTTTCGCTTACGATAAAATCGAAAATAAGGCTCGATATGTATGTGTAGCTGTATTCAATATAATAGGAGTGCTGCAACCAAATATTTTTCGACGTAAAAGTCGTTAGTGGAAACTTCTATACTGCGAAAAATTATAACATATTTTTTAATGGAATCTAAGAAGCAAAATTCATGAAAGATTTTTACGAAAAGTCTTTTGTGTATAACATAATTAAATAGTTTTTACATTTGCTACTTAGATGAGTTGATAAAAAAAATAGGAGTGCATGGGATTTCTTTCAAATAAAAATTCATATTACCTTTTAATATAAAAAAAGTGAAAAGCTAGTTTTAAAATGGTACGGAATATCGTATTTTGTAATTTAAAACCATAATTATACATCTATTGGGACGATGAAAACATTATTCTGAAGAATAAAGAGCATTGATTAATGATCTTCGAAAAAAAAGGAAAAACATACAGAGAAATTAAAGTAATTCTTGATTACTCTGATCAAATGATAGAAAATGCCTTATCTTATGAAATTAAAGCAGAAACTCACGACCGCAAACTCAAATGAGGCAATTCCGCTATACCCACCAAATCTACAATTATTTAACATTAATTTTACGGAATACTTTATAAATGATAAATAAATATGTTTCAATATAGCGTTGTAGTTCGCAAAAATATTGAAAGGTTTCAAAATAAAACAGTTTTTTTTTGCTCTCCTGAAAACTTAGTAAAAAACACATAGCTGATTTTGTCGAAACAACGACGATATCCTTCTTTTTGTTTTCAAAATAATTCTTAGTTGTATATTGCAGTACCCTTGATGAAATTAACCGTAAGAAAGTAGTTAATTTATTTATCACGAACAGTCATTAAATTGTTAAAAGTACACGAATATAAGTGTATGGGACTTTTAAATATTATAAAAAATTCCATAAAAATTTATAAATAGTTTTTTATATAAACATTGCTAAGAAATCCCGAAAACGAAATCCCGGAATTTCTCGTTAGTACATACGTATGTACATATGTGTATGTATGTATGTATTAAAGCTTTCAGTTTCTCAAATCGTGAAGATCGTAAGCAAAAATCTTTATGTTTCTGTTTGCACTTATTATGATTTGATTTCAGATCTCAGTTTTCGAGATTTTTGTTAGTATTTTATATCAAACTTCACCTACTTTAATGTGTATACATACATACGTATCGCTCCTTTATAGCACCAAAGACATACATATCTCAAAAAATGGGGTTTTGTAGTTAATAATGCAGAACAATTCGTTATATCATATTTAATCTTGTGTAAAGATTTCATATAAAAGGCTTGTATACACACCTCTTGAAAAAATAAAATATTTTTATATCTTTATCGATTTGTATGTAAATTGAAAACTTAAAATGTATTTTCTGCAAGACCAGCCTTCTGAGTTATGCATCTGTTGCAATAAAGGAGCGATACGTATGTACATATGTATAAGTATACATATATACATGCATATGTATGTACATATGTAAGTGTTTCGAAATGTTTCCTTTCCTTTTTTATGAAGACAGTAGCTGGCCACCCCGATTAACTAACTATTTTCAATAACGATTTTTCACCCCTATGTTTAGCAACATTGTTTACATGTATGTATGTATGTACACGTATGAATTTGTACGCTTATAGTGGTTACCAAATTTTGAAATTCGTGTAATTTCCCTTACGGTATTTTAATAAGAGAATGCTGTTAACTATTCAGTGTTTTTTATAACATGCGCAGAAGGTATTTCACTGGAATGATAACATACTGGAATTTCTCAAAACATAACAAATATCGAGCCATAACCGCTAAAATAGCTTAAGCGACACATTTTTTGGACTTCGTTTTTTTGATGAAAATCGACTATTTACGATCGCTAATAATCGATTTTGGTCCAAAAATTAAGTTCGAAAATTATGTCGCTTAAGCTTTTTTGGCGGTTATGGCACGATATTATAAAATATTTATTTATACTTTGAAGTTTGTTTGATACTTTCTTAGTTCAGCATTAAATTGAATTCCAATTCAAAATACTCCCACATTTACGTACCATCCATATACACATATAAATTTATATGAAAATGTACCCTGTAGGAAGTGTCAGCAGTAAAAAAGTATTGACTCACTGTTGACTTTGTCACATGGGGGGTCTACTCTGTAATTTGAAACGAAAGAAAAGGCTTTCGATTTTATTCGTACTTATTATTAAGATACAAATTCGAAAGTGTTTTCTTTTGTTTCGAATTACAGAGTAAACCGTCACCTTTTTGCTGTAGATATTTAAAATGTGCGAGTATTATTTATTATTATTACTTTGGTGCCGCGCGCCAGTATGATTTCTTGCGATCATGGAGATATAAACTTTCTTTTAATACACCTTGTATATACATACATACATACATCCATATATATATAAAAAAATACATATTTACATGCATTACATTCATTAAAAAAATTTAAAAATTGTTTGTTTTCAAAAAATATTGATGAAATAAGTGTAAATGTATCTATGGCTGCTTGTATATTGTATGCTTGTTATTATGTATGGATAGTAACACACATGGATACACATGTACGCAACTTCTGTTATCCTTTTAAGAGCTCTAGTTGACACCAAAAAATTTAACACAATCTAGTTCTGTACTGGAAAGCGAAGAGAAAACGTAATATTTATTTAGTTTTTAAACAAATGTTCATAAAAGGGTCGGAAATATTTACTGAAAAATTATTGATTTAAATTAGAATAACTTCCTCAAAAGTCATACATTAATTCATGTATTGAAACCTAATTTCTAACCAGTAAATAATTAAGTGAAAATATAGTTTACAAACAATTTTACAATGTGTAAGTGCAAAGTATTTACATATATGCATACATATGTATGCATGTATGTACTTTTTTTTAATGTTCAATTACGTACTGAAAATGTTATAAAATTTTAAAGATTTCATCTTTTCTAATTTAGCTTTAAATACAGTGCATATGTACTATATGTTAATATACATATGTATATGTAAATAATTATTTATATGCATACTTTTGTATGCATATATTGAGTTATTACTGAAACCGTTTGAAAAGTATCACAGATATGTACATATGTATGTACGAGGTGTGTTCAAAAAGTATCGCGAATTTTGCGTTTTTTCAAAAATTCAGCTCTTTTTTTTACTTTTATTTATCAAGCTCTGTTTTAAAGTTTTTAAATCATGTTTTCTTTTTCAGTTAGAGGAATATGTACATATGTATGTACGTCCGTGTAAAAATTTGTCGGGGTGGTTTGGAAAACGCATGAATTGAAAATGCTGAATGCCAAGTAATAAACTCTTTAAAAAAGCTTCGTAATTGTTCAATTTCTATAGTTTTTTTGTGTCTTGGATGCCTTAAATATTTTCGGCAATCTTAACTTCTAATACACAGAATCATCCAATCAATAGGACAGTGCTTTCGAATGTGTAAGTCACACGCTTTCAAATCGGATGTATACTTACATTTGTTTCCTACAGATACAAAAATCCCTTTTAGCCACAACGAAGCACTAGTTTTTACTTCGAAATCCCTAAATATTATCGAAGCCTCTTAAAATTAGGTGCACTTGAGGCATAAACAAGCTAAAATAAAATACGCATCTTTTGAAGAAACACCCTAATAAATATACATAAATATATCGTTACCTTAATATAGAAAAGCTCCAACTCATTATCTTTTTGAAATCGAAATTTTAGCATTTTTCGATACATTAGATGTTCTTCTATCGAAATATACAATGTGTGTACAACAACAAACATGATTTAAAAAAAATGAGTTAGGGCCTCGTCCTCCTGTTTCTGAATCTCCCAGCAATAATCGCCAACGCTATATGTAAGTCTTTCAATACGTCTCTTTAAAACTTAAATAAGGTCTGATAGTACAAATGTATGTTACAAACTTTTTGTATGCGTACATATCGCCGCTGTTCTAACTAATCGACCTTACAAGCATTTTACACATTTTACAGTAGAACACTTATTATGTTTTTGGTATAAAATGTAATCATTTCCAAGCTACATGTTTCATTTATCCGGAATGCTCTGGAAATTTTATTCAGGATTCCACAACAGCTAATATAAATTTTATGTGTGCAAATTCCTTAGATTAATACTTATTACAATTGGACATAATTTATCCCAAAAACTAACGCTTAAATTTATAAATACATATGCACATATCATTACTTTTTTGAAACCGAGCTTTTTGTATATTTCGATAGAACATCTCGATTTCAAAAAAGTAGTGAGTTATGGCTGTTCTCATCACGGAGGTTAGAGGAGTGAAAAGCATTTTTGACATAAACTAATTTCAAAGATATGTATTAAAACATACTTTTATGTAAATAAGGATATGTAGTCTCAAAAATCACCTTATATCAAAATTGCGAAAATATTTGCGGCCTGAAAGGTCTCTGAGTGTAAGTACTTGAGCACTACCCTTCCAAACCTAATTTGACTTAAATACAAGCAATGAAACTTCGTTAATTATGAAAAGAAATGGAGGATTTAAGCAGAAATATGAAAAATATTTAGTTACTTAAACAATTTTGAAGGGCTTTATTATTTAAGAGCAAATTTCTAAATCATGCAAACTTTCCCAACTTATAACTGTGAAGATAATTTAGTTAAAATCTTTAAATATATTTGCAGCTAAAACGCCATCTTTTGACAAGGACCGAGACTACATAGGCTTCGCCACCTTACCTGAGCAAGTGCACAGAAAATCTGTTAAAAGAGGTTTTGAATTTACTCTCATGGTAGTGGGCGAATCAGGTCTAGGAAAATCGACTTTGGTAAACAGCTTATTCTTGGGAGATCTATACAAGAATCGTTTTATGCCACCGGTAGAGGATAGAATCGAAAAAACTACACGAATTGAGAAGAAAACTATGGATATAGAAGAAAGAGGTGTACGTTTACGACTAACTGTAGTCGATACTCCTGGCTTTGGCGATTCCGTAAACTGTGAAGATAGCTGGAGAGTATGCACGGCGTATATCGATGAACAGGTAAGAAAAAGTAGGAAAGTAGTTTTTGAGGAAAACATATTATCATTTCGGCTTTTTGTTTGTTTTTGTAGTTTCGCCAATATTTTACGGATGAAAGTGGGTTAAACAGGAGAAATATACAAGACAATAGAGTACATTGCTGTCTATACTTCGTTCCACCTTGGGGTCATAGGTATACACACACACACACATATTTTTTTAAGAATTGTCCAAATTTAACTTTAATATGCATTTCACAACCGCAGTCTACGGCAAATGGATTTAGATTTATTAAAGCGTTTGCATCGAAAAGTCAATATCGTTTTAGTTATCGGAAAGTCGGATTGTTTGACTAAGACAGAGGTACGAAATTTAAAGGAGCGCATTTTAAGAGATCTTGAAGACAGTCACATTCAATTGTATCAGTTTCCCGAATGTGATTCCGATGAGGATGATGATTTTAAGCAACAAGACCGCGATTTGAAAGCTTCTATTCCATTTGCTGTTGTAGGAAGCAACGCTATTTTAGATATAGCTGGAAAAAAAGTTCGGGGCCGCCAGTATCCCTGGGGTGTTGTTAATGTTGAAGATCCCGAACACAGTGATTTCATTAAGTTAAGAACTTTCCTTATTTCGACGCACATGCAAGATCTAAAGGATACGACCCAGGATGTGCATTATGAAAATTTTCGTGCACAGTGCATTTCTCAAATATCCCAACACGCCTTGCGAGAACGTGGCAAATTGAAGCGAGATTCGATCAGTTCTACAAATGGATTTGAAGCAGCAATTTCCGAAACCGACCGTTTGCTCTTGCAAAAGGACGAAGAAATACGACGAATGCAGGATATGCTCACTCAGATGCAGGAAAAACTTAAACAAACGCACATCATGGAAATGAAAAAGAATGATACTGTCATTGATGTTTAGAGTTTAAAATTACCAAAAGAGAGACGAGCATTTCAGCGCTTTACGTCTTTTCTCTGACTTTCCTTCATAAGCTAATATGAATTTAAAACAAAAATCACTAATGAAAGCCATTCATACAAACATTTATTGTGGATTTTTAAAAATCAACAAATTTATTATACATAAATACATACATTCATATGTATGCCTTCTTACGAACAATCCCGAAAGGCGAGTAGCATATAATAATTACTATTTTTTTTTAAATGGCAATGCATTACTCAATGCATTCATAGACAAATTGAACTTTATTAATTAACGGCTTGCTAATTAGCATATAAACTTTGTTTGCTTAATTCTAACATAAAAAATCAATAAAATCAATTAATAATTTATTCATACATATTAGCGATTACAAAAAAAATTGATTCTAAAACTAATCAGGTGAATATACCAAACTTGTGTCACAATAAAACACTTCATTCAGATGATCAAAAAGTACATCTGCCAAAAATAAAAAACAAAACTGATGCAAAAAAATCAATTTTATAAAAAATTTATTTAATTTTTTAGTCTAATAGTTAAAATTTATACTTTAATTGGGTTTTAAACAATCCGGCATGTTCTGTATTCCACGTGGTATTAAAAGCTGAGCCACATAAAAACCTTCCTTTTTCAACTGACATTAACGCAACGAAGCAGAAAGTTGACACAATGAACACTTTGTTTACGGAAACATTTGAGCAGCTTCAATATATTTGTTCTCCATTTCATTAATTAAACTTAAGTTTTATTTATTTATTTTGTTTCTTTTGTTTTATTTTATTCTTGCTTTTACAAAACACAAAAACCGAAATCAAAACATAGCAAAACAAAACATTTAGCTCTCAATGCTTCCAAGTTACGCTAAAAAATGTGATCTGTCAGTTGAAAAAGGCGAAGTTTAACTTATGATGTATTCTATTTGATTCGGCCTTGTGACGTTCGGAATTGCCATAGCATTGTTGTTATAAATACACATGCATTTCCAACAACATTGCTACCGCAATTCTGAACTGTTATCTTTCATGTGGAATGCAGGACATACCCTTATTATGGTTGCATGAAACACAACATTTTACTTCAAAATAACTTTAATAACTTTGTTAATCAAAATTCAACTATTTATTTCCGACAAATTTTTTTCAGATTGAAATTCTTTCTCGCTTTATATTTACATACATATTTATGTGTATATAAAAATAAGTTTCGTCTGAACAAAAAAAAAAAATTATGTCTGAAACAAATGTGTGAATTCACCTTAAGACATCATACGTATATTTTTTTATAAAACACACACATGACGTTTGGAAAAAAGTTGTATGAAAATTAAAATTTTAGCATAATTGCACAGTCTTACAAATTCGAGCTTTTTTACTTTCTGAGAAAAACTATGAAATCTTAAAGAAAAATACGGTGTCCTCGTTTTTCTTAGTGGCATGCCTAATATTTCCGCTAAGTATTCGAAAACAATATGCCCCAGTTTCGGTAAACGGTACAACAATAAAATTACATTATTTATGACTCATAAAAAGTTTAATTGCAAGAACTTTTTTATAGAAGACACATAAGAATGTGTATGTAATATGACAGACATTTCACTCATTTCTCAAACAACGTCATAACTCAAAAGATCCATTTTTTTATTCAGAATTAATCCTTATATCGTTATTCACATTGCATAAAAATTTCATACAAATATCTTGTTTACACAACTCTTTAGAGAAAAATAAAATTTTCAGTCTCCATTAAGTGGTGTGTGAATTGAACAATTTTAAGTTTAAACTCGTGAGCGATATGTATATATGTACTCGTATGTATGTAGTTATACATTAATATATAATGAAATTCTTCAGCAGTATAGTGAGAAAAAATATGTTTTATAATTATGTGAATATCTATCTATTCGTATATCAAAAGAAAAAAAGATATAACAATGGCCAAGAAGAACATATTTGGGAAAGGGCGAGTGAGGTGTTTATAGACGAAGTAGTCCATATATATACGAATAAAATTATCCACGTGTCATGAAAATCTTAAACAGGTGAAGATTTTTTAAAAAGGAAAAATTTTTAATTTTGTATACAGAAACCAGTTTTTTGATGCTAATTTCTGAATAACAGAAAGTAATTATTGTTATTGAGTAAAAGAATTATCTTATCGAGGGTAATTTTAATATGCATACTTGGATGCTTTGCTGATCGCATACTGCTTTCGAGTTATCGTGAATATATTGATGTACATAGCGGAAATATAAGACGTGTTAACAAAAAGAAAAACTGAGGACATAGTATTTTTCATGGCATTAAACTCCTTAAAGGATTCGTAGTTGTACTCAAAAAGGAATTCTACTGTCCGTCTTTTTGATTTAATTACCTTACAATAACTTTCAAGCGACTGTGATTTTATTATTTTTTAATAATAAAATTAATTTGACTTTGTTGTTTTTTGTATTAAATATAAAATCGAGCCTTTTTTCGATTTTATCGTAAGCGACATGTTATCGAAGATGTACTTTTTTATTGAAACTAAAAGTTTATGGGCCTACCCATAGTTTATAATTATCAAAATGCCAAAATTGTTGATAACTTTTAAAATTCGGGCTGTAAAATTGTATCGTAAGCGATAATTTACGTACAAAAACATATTTGAATATTTTAAAAAAACCTTCTCCTGAAAAATTTAATTTTTGTCGCTTACGATTAAATCGAAAATAAGGCTCGAAATGTTTTTTTTTACTTTTAAACAATAACTATTACTACACCTACGATTACATTGTGCAAAAATTTTTTTTATCTTACTTGATATTAGTAAGAGGAAATAAACTAAAATATGAACTAACTATCTTTGTATATTTTAATTATTCTAATATACATACATACATACATGCATACATATGTACATTGTATGTCTTTGGACAGTAAAAAAAAGAAGAAAAACAAATACATACTGAAAAGTCTATTGAGATATTGTGCTTTGCTTTCCGAAGAAAATCGCAAGGAAATATTTGATAGCTTCTGCAAAATCTCTTAATTAACTTAAATTTTTACCTTTAAAAAACCCCTACTCAGATTAAATGCATCGTTTTCTTTTCATTTATGCAGTAATGAATTTTCGTTGTTTATTTTATTTATTTATTTATTTATTCGTACATGCTCTACAAAGTAAATTTGCAGAATATGGTTGCACAAAAATGGACGGAGTGACTAGACCATATGTCCATGATGTTAATAACAGTATTCTTAAACATGTTTTTGTGACTGACTATACCCGACCTATGCCTTGACATAGGAAGTTGCAACGTGGTTGTCAACGAAATTCCACAAAGGAACCGTAAGACTATACGGTTATCCGTGGCAAATCAGTAAACCAGTGCGAGTGAGACGAAAAACTCTCGAAGGAAACACAACACACACAAGCCTGACCGCACTTAAGAAATAATTACGATGACGCGATAGCTGTTCTTCAGCCCAGAGCTGCTTTACGAGTGTTTATTTTATTATTTTTTGATTTCTGAAGTAAAATGATTTTTTTCGAATTTGCAAATGAATTTTTATATTTTATATTCAAAACACAAAGAATACATTGAAAAACACAGTTTTACTAAATAGCTGTTTAATTATGTTTGGAAAGCAATATTTTTCAACCTAATTATAACTCTTATTAAAAAACCTTAATGTACTTACGGCTTTTTGGTTTCAGAAAAAAAGATTCTAAAAAGCTCTAAGAACCATTACTAAAAAACTACTATTATTTTATAACTTTTTTTATTAAACCAAATCCTCATTGATTTTTTAATGATAATTCTGAAATTTGGCACCTAACAGTTAAATAGTCTTAAGTTTATAAGGGTTTTTGCTTCTCCTGTAAAAAAGTAAAAATTGTACTTGCGGCGGCCTTTTAGATTTTAGGTGACGATATTTACGTATATCCTGGCTAAGTTATTTATTTCTTTTTTTTTGAAATGTTAATTTCCAACAAAAATTCTATGGCAATTCCTCACGTTTTAATTTCACGTGGAATTCAGAACATACCCGCATGTTTTTTTTAGAGAAAACTTAAATTACGCCAAATCAAAAATAAGAATTTAAAAACCTAAATGCAAACATTTTTAAAATGGAAGAGATAAAGTAATTTGGTTACCACAGAAACATTGACGAATTACTAAAAAACTCTTAGAACTATTTGCAGCAGTAGTCTTGCTAAAGGATGTCGAAAACCGGTAGAAAGCAATCGAAGAAGATACATGAGTTATTAAATATAGAGATTTTACTTATGGATTAGTTAGTTGAAAACAAAATAAATTTATCTGGTTCTCAAGACTAATATTTATGTATTTATTACAGGTGTGTTTCTTTACTCTACATTGGAATCCCGCGTTCCCGTACTCGACAATTGGGTAAATGAGAGAAGTTTTGTGAGAGTAGTGTTCTTTTTCTTGCACAAAACATCCCGTACTTTTTCTTCGTGCTAGTTTGGGCAGGTAGAAAATCAATCAGCTGTTTGAGAAATAATAACAAAGAAAAATTAAATTTTTCTAAATACTAGAAAAATGGAAAAATTTATGAAAATATATTTAAAAACTAGTGGCGAACAAAAATTTATAAGTTTTTATATGAAATTAAGACAAAAAACCTTCTATATATGCTGAATCATGTAAGTAAATATGTTACACATTTACTTATTATATCCTCTTAAAACCTGAGCATGAATCTATTGCTTTTATTTGCTCATTTGTTATTTTACTTTCATTTTTTAGGTCTGTTCCACAAGATTTCGTACAAGTTCGGACTAATGAGAGAAAAAAGAAAATTACTCTCTGAATATGCAAAAGTTATCCAAAATTGCTGGAACGCAAAAAACCATAATTGCACATCTTGAAATACTAATGTTGCTTACATTTTACATTAAATTTAATTTAAGTGATTTTAGTCGCTTAAAACGCATAACATTGTAATAACAAAAATTTTGCATCATTGGCAACAGCTGTAAAAAGTAAATGAAAATAAGTTCCAACAAAGTAAAAGCTACGAGAATTATTGAAAAAAACATATTTTTATATTAAAGAAATGGAGAAATATGCACAATTGTACTTACAACTTTGTTCAAAAAACTTCCATTTTGCTTTTTAATAAATTTGTATGTAAAAACTTTTTTCCTATATTTGCAAATTTTCTGATTAATTTTTCAGTTTCATATGTAAATAAAATACAGCTGATTATTTAATTCTTGTCCGAACTTATCCAGAAGAAAAAGTTCGTACTAGTTTGTACAGGAAATGAAAAAAATTACTCTCTCATTCGCTCTCACAATTGCACAAAAATTGCTATCTGGAACGCTTTTGGATAACTTTGTACAAGTTCGGACTGTTTTGTTATGCATCTGGAACAGACCTTTTATTTCAAGTCGTAGAAAATAATGGTACGCATATGTGAACCTCGGGTCTTAAAATATTGTTAATGAGAACCAAAAGCCTTAGGAGTTATATTTTAAAATGCATTAACATATACTTCATTTCACACATATGGTACGGAAACGTGAACAACACATCGGATGGCGACATTTATTAGACGAACTTGCCATGTACATGTATACAAATCGAGGTAGATAACCTACATGCACAAAAATATTTCTGGTTGTGGAGGTAGCTTTCTGTATAGTGTTTCCTTGCAGAATGTTTATTTTAACACTTATGGCCATGCTCTGCAAGATCAAATCTGGATTTAGAAGATGCTCTTGATATGGGACCTCATTTTGAACCACTATTCAACTATCATCAAGTGTTAGAATTTCCTTTATGTCACAACTACTCTAGAGAACCTGCACATCATCAGTAATGTCAGGTCAACAGTTATTTGTTCCTTTATTGTGTCCTCGCTAGTATTTACTTCATTGTCTGACTTCATCTTCACCAATCCATTCTTCAGGACTCCCAAGAGCTACAATGACTTCCGAAAGACTACTTGTTCTCATCGTTGTCATTATCTCCAGAGAAATCCAAATCTATGTCGGTAAAAATAGCTGCAATCTGATGGTCATCCAATTCCAAGCTAAATAGATCGATACTTACGTAAAGCAATTTTTAGATCCTGAGGTTCAATTATGTGTACTAAGAATACAATGTAATATTTGATCGAAAAAATCTTCAACAAAATAAAAGTTTACCTATTCAAACGCTCACGCAATCACTCTGCTTTGGAAAACTAAAACTCATATCAATCTAATTGATGAGTTAAATTTGTTATAATATTTTTTTACACTAACTCATGTCCTACTAGAAAACTTATTAAACAGTCGAATTAAAATTAAAATATAAAAGGTACAACTGACAAAATGTGCCATCTATTGATAGTTACTGAAGTAAAATATTATCTAGAAGGCAAAACAAGTAAAACAAATTCAGTCAAGATGACTCTACTTTTTAAAACTAGCTCTAATTCAAGGTACACATATCGCACATCCAGTTTAATAGTGCAATAATGCAAAATAATAATGCATTTCGTATTTTATCTTGCGTAAAAATTTCATATAAACAGCTTGTACTATCACCTCGTGAGAGAAGAATATTTGTTCATGCCTTCATTGAGTTGTATGTAAATTGAAAACTTTAAACGTGTTTTCTCGAAAACTAGCTTTTTTGAGTTATGACACTATTGAACTGAATGTGCGATATGTGTATCCATGGTCTGAAGAGGATATGTACATAAGTATGTGTTAAGTTATGTGTATACGTATGTATATACATACATGCATTGACGTTTCCTTTCGTATTAAAATTTTGCTTTTTCGTGTTCCCGTACTTTTATTTATTTTTGCATATTATTGAGAGAAATTATAGTTTGCTCTCATTTTACCAAACTTTACCCAAGAATTAAAGAAACACACCTTATATCAGATGCTTTTAGAAGTAGAATATACATATATTACTTATGTATATGTCCGATTACATTCCGCTTTCGAAAGCAATTATTTTATAAATTTAAAACATTTTATTTCGTTTAAAATATAACATACATACATCGTTGGCTTAGTCGGCAAATATGCTAAGTCCACTTTTTATACAAAGTGAGTTTTCAATGTAGAATGCTAGTATAACTCACAACACATCATTTTCAAAAATTAAAATGTCGTTATGTGGCTTTTTCTTGCTGTTATGCAGCGTTAAGCAAATATGCTAAGTCCAGAAAAAAAAATAAAAAAAAACTGTTAAGGCAAGACGCAAACAATCTGTATCTAGTGCATTTGCATTTACTTGGCAAATATCGGCCTCATGTATGTATAATAAAAAACTGGCATGAAGTTAGCATAAATGGCAAAATTTAACGACGTGTTAACGACGAGTTCCTTTATAAAATTTGACATTAAAAATCACCGCATAATATAGTTTTAACACACGATTACACCCTAGTATGATTTTTAATGTAAAATTGTATGGCAAAACACGTTAAGACCATGTTCTATTTTGCCACTTATGCTAACTTCATGCCAGTTTTTGATTATACATAATGCCGTAACTTTTTTGTGTTAATTTAAAATAACAAAATTAATAGTTTCGGTGTCCTCACACACATTAAGTTTCAATAAATTAAGACAGTTTTTTGTGCCTCCTGAACAATTAAAAAAATATATTAACGCATCAACAGATACAATACGAAAAATAAGATAAAAAAGTGTAACTTCAAAGAACGAAGTGGTTTCGTTATCCGCCAGAAAATATGATAGGTATCAATATCTATCAATCAGTTAAAATTCTTAAGATATACACAGAGTATATACATACAAATAGACCTTGGATATCATTTATAAGTATGATTTTTTTTCGTAATCAATTTATTTTAAATAAATTAAAACTTGGCAATAAGCCATACTTCAAAAAAATGTTTCTTTAACAAATTTAAATTAAATGGATTCTAAACCGCGTGACAAATTTTATTTTTTAATATTTTGCAGAACATTCGCAATCGCAGGTTGCTTTATACTTTTTCCCTCCTATTTTATAACTACAATTACGGCGAAGGCAAAAAATAAACAAAATTTCAATTGGTTTCCGGGATATATCCGTGGGAAAATTGCATGTTCTTCGGAAAAATCAAGTTTTATCCAAAATATAAATGAGTCCCTAAAATACGAAACTGGCAAAACCCAACTATGGTTTTTCAGAGTTAAGTTAAGAATTCTATTAAATCGATTGCAATTGATTGTTAATATAGTTTATTAGCGCTATTCTCATAATTATTGGTAAAATATTTCAATATTTTACTTTTTAGGCAATTTAGTTCATATCCTTGTGCAGCCTTAGGTATTGTAATGTATAAGTTCAATATTTAAAATATAATCCCAAACATGAGTTGTAAATAAATTCATATTGGAATTTCTTATTTTTCACCACCGACCAAATAAGGGGTGTTATAAGTTAGTAGTGTGTGTCTGTGGATCTGTGTGTCTGTACGAGTGACTTGATCGAGTGTTCTTAGCTATGCTTTAAGAAAATTGGTCCAGCCCTTTAGAATATATCACATCTTTTCTAGATAAATCGGTGGTTTTTAAAATTTGTAACTTTTGTTATTAACGAGTAAATAAGTTATATTTTCAAGTAATTTTTTTATCTCCCAATATTGAACACAGACGAATGTATTTATGTACATACTAGAATAAAATGTTTAATAATAATAATAATAATAATGCACTTACCGAAATTTGGGGAAATTTATGCTTTTGTGAATTTTTCTATATAGGAATGCAGCCATTCCTTAAACTGTAATAAATATTTGTCTACTTCTCCAACCGAAGTGAAACTGCCAAAGTGAGGTGGCGAGTTGTTACTGAAACTAAAAATATTTTCAATAAAGTGTTCACACATTATTATGGCCGCTAATGCGTCATCAGGTAATACCACATTACGCATAGAAAGTTTGGCGAAAGATTCAGCAAATTGTTTAAGCATAGCATACGATTGTGTTGAAAGGCAATCTTAGTTAGGGAAAACAAACATTCATTATAAAATGGCTGTAATAAATATTAATTTAACACACTATTACCTTGTCTAATAGAACGAGAGGCCACGAAGTAGTTTCTTAATAAAAGCGCTGCTTCTGGTGACAAGTCTACATTATTTTGTGATACACATACCAGAAAATTGCGCATATCGTCTTCGTTAACTGATAAATGATCCACTGTCGATTCAAAAACTCTAACAGAGGATTGCTCTAAAGTGTAGTCAATTAAAGCTTCATGATTGTCGTCGGAAACAAAAATAGGTAAACCAAAAATTCTGAAACGAAAATAACATTATTCTACATTTTATCAGGAGATTAGTGGTTTCTTCTTCAACATACTTTAGGAATTTATTAAACATTTGTTGGTCCTTAGCACCATATTTAAATGAACGCCAGTGGGTCCATATTGCTGTTTCTAAGGGAAGGCTCGATTTTTCCAACACAACGTTAGAACACTCAATGATTTTAAAAATAGTGTCAGATTTTTTTACTTTTAAACGACTCCAATCCCCAGCATAGTAAACTCCTCCCCGAGCTAATAAAACGGGGTCTGCTTCAATCCAATTTGCATTAGAAAATGATTTTGTTTCATCAATTGGACCCAGAAAGCGGGATCCGACTTGCCCAATATTTGTCATCAGATAATCTGTCATATATGTATCGTTCGTCATAGCGACGATAGGTATGGGTGGACGATTTTCATTGCTCTGGCAAATATTTTAAATGTTCCTGAGTCATAAACAAAACAAAGAATGTCATATGTAAACTTACCCCTATAGAAACCAGGCTAAGGAGTAGGGCCATTTTTAGGGTTACAAAACACTCCATTGGCACACGGTCTTGGCATAACTGGGAACTTAATGAATAGATAAAAGCAAAATCTGAATAATTATCCTTTACAACATCATATAGTTGTCTAACTGAACAAGGTATCGACGAAGTATCTATTAGTAGATTTTTATTGTTGAAATTTTTATTCGTAATGCACGGTTGACTATTATCTTTCTCGAATGAATGGCGCGAATTCGTCTCGTTTTGCGGCTGCAGTTTTAAATTCTTAATTTAATATAAAACCAGCAATAAACAAGCGAAATTTTTAATATTACCGTTTCCTGACACGAATGTGAATCCCCAAAAATATGTTCAGATTGCGTTTTATCGAATATAACATCCATTTCTACTGTGCCACCACAAAGATTCTTGTCAAATGAAAGACATAGTTTTGTACCCTGATTATAATTATTATCGTCTTCTATTCCAGCAATATCAGATGATTTTGTATTATTAAAATGGCCAAAGTTCTTCTGGAGAGACATTTTTGAAGTATTTGCATACAATTCCTTGGTGTTCGCCGAAAAACTTATTTCCGTACGAGGTGGACATGAACGAACAATTTTCCCATGTGAATTCTCCAAATCTGATTTATACTCTAATTGTGTTTGATACTGAAATACGATAAGTAATTATTTGAATCGCTTTAGTAACAATTTTTTATATTGCATACCTTTTGCCGAACACAGTTCGAACTATCCAACTTATTGATGTAGGATTGCTCGAAATCTGATACGAAATCAATTTGTCTAAACAGGTCATCAACTTCTTCAAAGTCATACTCTTTTCTATAGGAGCTATTGTTTTCATTCAAATATTTTGTTTCAATTTGTTTTCCAATTAAATCGCAGATATTAGTGCAAGAAGTATTTTCGTTAGTATCCAATTCCGTACAAAGCTTATCTTCAAAATTAGTTTCATCCTTATCCGGAACTGATATAGCTGAGATGTTATAAGTATTTAATGGAGAAGTCACAGTAATCGAGTGGTCGCTTGCATTTATAGGCATATTTAAAGGCGAGGGTGACCACTGGTTATTTGGAGAATAACGATGAAAAATTGAAAAGTCTATCTGGGAGTCTAATTGAGACGACAATTCCTCGCGGTTTTGTATACCAAGGCAATTAAGGGAATTAGCCCAAACGTCATGTTTAGTTACATTTAAGTTTTTTTCAATAGAATTTTCGTTGAATATTAAAGCATCAGCTGGTTGAACTTGGGTTTCTGGTGGGCTGTCAAACCTTAAAAGAGCATCCAATTGACTTTCTGACAGTTCTCTAAGAGAGTCTAAATTGATATTAGATTCCATGCTTCAAATTCTTGTTTTTGAGAAAAGTAATTGTAATGACCAAATATTATATATCGATTTCCCAGAATCAATTGGCAGTCAAAAACGTGCTCTGACACTCGAACATTTACAGAGCGAAATATTTTATTGAACCGGCGTGGCGATTCTAAGCTTTCAACAGGTAATATACGTAGTAAATGAGAGTTTTCGATGTATCGAAGTTTCGTATACTCATTCATGGGATGACTACAACTTGTACAAATCGGAGCTGTAAAAATAGTTTTATTGTAGTTTAGAGTACAAATGCACGTATGTACATACATAAATACGTGTGTATGTGCATACTAGAGATGAGTGAGGCTCACGTAATTTACATGAATCACGATTGATCGCGCATGATCGGAAGTATATTGTTTTTTAAATCACATGAGTGCATCGCATGAAAGTGAATGTAAAGAAGTTAAGTGTAAGGTAATGTGTATGACTGAAACATTAAAATGTTTGGCAATATGATCTGAAATTTCAGCTATTAAAATTCTGTCAGCAATTCTTTAAAAACTATTATTAATGGGCAGGCACAAAGACTTCGTACATGGACTTCGTATTTTAAGCATATAAAATATGACATTAGAAAAGCAAAATATCCACTTATTTTTTTTTTAATTTTTATTCAAACAAAATCATAAAATTTTTTCCCAAAATTAATTTTTAGGTGTGTTTCTTTACTCTACATTGGGATCCCGTGGGATCCCAATTTGCACGAAACGCGTTCCCGTACGTAAATGAGAGAGGTTTTGTGAGAGTAATGTTCTTCTTCTCTTGCACGAAACAGCCCGTACTTTTTCTTCGTGCTAGTTTGGGCACGTAGAAAATCAAGCAGCTGTTTGAAAAATAAACAATGACAAAGAAAAATTACATTTTTCTAAATACTAGAAAAATGGAAAAATGTATGAAAATATGTTTAAAAGCCACAGTCGTTAAGCAGATTTGGGTTGAAGAAGAGTTCTCGCGTCATCGTAATTATTTCTTAAGTGCGGTCAGGCTTTTGTGTGTTGTTTGGTCTTCGAGAGTTTTTCGTCTCGATCGCACTGGTTGTCTGCCATGGATAACCGTATATTCTTGCGGTTCTTTTGTGGAATTTCTTTAACAACCACGTTGCTACTTCCTATGTGAAGGCATAGGTCGTGTATAGTCAGTCACAAAAACTTTTTTAAATACTGTTAATACCATCTTGGGCATATGGTCTAGCTACCCCGCCCATATTTGAGCAACAATACTTTGCAAATTTACTTTGTACAGTATTTATGAAATAAATAAATATTTAAAAGCTAGTGGCGAACAAACTTTTATAAGTTTTTGTATGAAATTAAGACAAAAAACCTACGTTCTGGGGTTCGCGTCTTATCTCACCCAGAGGTCGAGCGTTGTTCAACACAATTTCAAAAATGGGCTTGGACGTCATTTCGAGTGGGGAGCCCACTTACTGGCCTACAGACATACAAAAAATTCCGGATGTTATAGATTTTGGCGTCATGAAAAATATCTCTAGGGATTTAATTCAAGTTGAAGCTTCTCTGGATCTCTCGTCCGACCACTCTCCCACGATCGTTTCAATTTGTAGCCCATTAAGAAGTGACTTACCTCATCCTTATGTGAAGATGATAAATCGTGTTAATTGGCTGGGATTCAAAAAATATCTTAGTAGTCATTGCACAGAAAATATTACGCTAAGAACACCCGATGATATTGAATCTAACATTACCAACCTTACTGACAATATTAAACAGGCTGCTGAACATGCCACTACCTCCAATCCGCAGACTGGGTTTAATAGAATTTATTCTACTGATATTGAACGTCTCGTGTGTGAAAAAAGAAGAGCTAGAAGGGCATGGCAACAGCACAGATCACCTCAACATAAAACTAGGTTTAAAGAGTGCACTAAACGACTCCAAGAGTTGCTTGCATTTGAAAAAACTGCATCTCTTAAAAATTATCTGGAAGGTCTTGATGTCACACCAGCATCTAATTACTCTTTGTGGCGCGCTGCTAGAAAGCTTAAAACACCCGTCGAGTTTAAACCACCTCTGCGCACATCTACCGGAGATTGGGCAAGAAGCGACTCTGAAAAAGGTAAATTATTTGCTGAGCATTTAAAATCCGTATTTACCCCAAACTCATGTTCTGGTGCTGTTGATTTGCCGAGTGTAGTTGCGCTACCCCCTCAACCCATAAAATTTAAGACGCGTGATGTACAAAAACTAATTGCTGAACTCAACCCGAAAAAAGCTCCGGGTATTGATGAAATTAGTAACCAGATGCTGATGAAGTTGCCTCGTATTGCAATTAGAATCCTGTTATTCATTTTTAATGCCATTTTACGTCTGGAGTATTATCCAAACAGCTGGAAGCTTGCCAAGGTTAAAATGATTCCAAAGCCGGGCAAAGATCTTACCAAGGCTGAGTCATATAGGCCAATAAGTTTACTGTCAACAATGTCAAAGCTCTTTGAAAAGTTACTCATGATAAAATTGTCCCCAATTCTAACTGATAATGAGTGCATACCGGACCATCAATTTGGTTTTAGAAGTCAGCATAGCACCATTGAACAAACTCATAGATTGGTTCAATTTATACGAAAAACTTTTGAAGAAAAGAAATATTGTTCTGCCCTCTTCATTGATGTTTCTCAGGCATTTGATAAAGTATGGCATGAAGGCCTTATTTTAAAATTGAAATCATATCTACCAATAAATTTTCTGAAGCTATTGGAAAGTTATATTACTACCCGGAAGTTCACGGTTGTTGAAGGAGACTTCATGAGTGTGCCCGAATCTATATCATCCGGTGTGCCACAGGGGAGCATATTGGGGCCAGTGTTGTATTTGATTTATACTTGTGATATGCCTTTGAGCAGCAATATCCATACATCTACATTTGCTGATGATACAGCCTGCCTTAGTATGCACGAAAACCCTCACGAGGCTTCCCGATATCTACAAGAACATATTACACATCTGGAACTATGGTTAAACTTATGGAGAATTAAAGTTAACGAACAAAAGTGTGTTCAGCTAACATTTACCCTGCGAAGAGATACTTGTTCCCCAATTCGAATCAACAATCAAGTTGTTCCTCAACATTCACATGTAAAATACCTTGGTATACACCTTGATCGACGGCTTACATGGAAACACCATATTGACTCAAAGCTAACACAAATGAAACTTAAATTAACTCAGATACATTGGCTGATTGGTAGAAATTCAACACTCAGTCTAGATTGTAAACTTTTAATATACAAGTCGCTTTTGAAACCCATATGGTGCTACGGAATACAGCTATGGGGCACTGCTTCAGCTTCCAATATAGATAGAATCCAACGAAGGCAAAACAAGATTTTAAGACTAATAACATCGGCTCCATGGTACATCAAAAATTCAAATTTACATAGTGATTTAGATATGCCACTAGTGACTGAAGAAATTAAAAAATACGCAGGCAAATACTTAACAAAACTCGAGTCTCATCCTAATCCACTTGCTCGTAACATCTTGAATTTTACTGGACACATCCGCTTAAAAAAGAGGGACACTATGGCTCTAATACTCAACACTCCAGATGAAACAGCTTGAAAATATTTTTGTGCTTAATACGATATTTATGTATTATTGATTACTATCACTAAGTTTATGCCTGACACTGGTTGGGCCTAATTATTATATCTAGATTTAAGATTTGAAAACTTATTGTTAGTTCATTTTTTGAAGATACAATAAATAAATATACGCGGGGAAAAAAAAAAAAAAAAAAAAAAAAAAAACCTTCTATATATCGTCGTTAGTTTGCTGCAACCATAATGTATTTTGAATATACTATGCTGCAAACCAACCGACGATATGCTGAATCATTTAAGTAAATAAGTACATGTGTATATACATAAGTATGTATATGCATACATGCATTGACATTTCCTTTCGTGCAATATTGTTGTTACATAGTGTCCACACCTGACGATTTTATATCATAACTCGTAATATAACACCGGCAGAGCAACTGTCAATTTTCATTAATATCAACCCCAAGGGGTAGACGTTGATGATTATATATCAAGATGAATCAAACAAATATTTGCAAAATACTTGAGAAAAATATGTAATTTGGTAGTTTGGTAGTTTAATTTTCTGGTCACAAATAATTGGTGTGCCGCCTTTTTAAAAGAAAATTGTTTAATAAATAAACGTTAAATACACAGTGACACATTAAGTGACATTTGATATCAAGATGAATTTATCAGGCCGAGAGCTCTGACGATTATACCATAACGCTGCCATAATATTAACAAATTGAGTCTATACGTGATGATTGGGACATGCGTTGGCAAAGATTTTTTGTCATTTTTTCTTTAAATCCTAATAACTTTTCATGTTGGTTGTATAAAGGTTATCAACTTTAAGTTTGAATAAAAAACTTATTTACTTTTCGTACCTATTTTTATGGCCACGTGATTTTCGTATATTTTTTCGCATAGTATGCCAATTAATTTAAAATGTTACTTTTTTATTGTTATTTTTATTTAGTTTAATGCAGAGAAGATCGAATATTTGTTCACATAAAATCTAAAAATATTCATTTTTACAGATTATAAAGGTCGTACCTATTTTATTGGCCATATGTGTATCTATTACTTTTATTATTAAACAAAAAAGTATATCGTGTATTTTTGTAAAACTAATGAATTTGGCTTACAAAGCGATACGAACTTTAGCCTGATCAAATCATAAATATGGAAACAAATGAAGTTCGAATGATAATAATTAAAATTAACTATAATGAACTAACATTCTTCATCGATTTTCTCGAAAACACATTTTTGTTCCATACATCAATGTGTATGTTTAGTTTTTTATATTTTTCTTGCATATACATATTTATATATGTATGTATAATTTTTTAGCGCCAAAATTGAAAATCAGCTGTTGTATATATTTTACTGGATTTTAAAATTTTTCCGTTCGCGTACTTTTAATTTAGGCGCTTATTATGAGGCGCATTCGATCTTCATATTATCTATGAGCATCGAAAACTTTTTTGAGCAACGAATTTTCTATCGAACAGAATTATAACTTCGATGAAGCATTTCAATATAAAAGTTATTAAGGCTTAATAAAGGGTTTATAAAAGAGATTTCCATACAAAATTTTGCTTATTAAGCCTTCATAAAGACGAAATATTTTTTTATACATAAGGCAGTAAGTGTTAAACGATTGGTATTTATTTGACACCCAAACACAAATTGTAAGGAAATTTTAGAACAAATAAATGCCGATATTTACGCTGTTAGAAAAAAAAGTAAAATTTGGAAAAAGTAAAATAGATCTGATATGTATTTCAAATAACTGTTTCATATAAAATTTCAAATCAGTATCGTGTTTTATTAACACTAATGTAAGAGTATACGTTGTATACAATACTACGTTGTGTTCAATCATTCGTATTCGCACCATTCACTTTTGACCAGACCAGTGAACTTTTATATAAAACAAGCAATGCACGCAATAAAATTCGCCGCACTCATGTCTTTCAATTGTGCCATGCGTTGTTGTTTTCAAATGTTGTGGATTGAGAACAATATTTAATTTTTTTAGCAAAATATGACAAAAAAAACTTTGTTTTTATCAAGCTTGATACCAAATTATGAAAAAATATTTATTTTCTTCAAAATATCCAAAATTATGAACCAACAAATCGATAGCATTTTCACGCAAACTAATTGCAATTGCATACTATAATTAATTTCAAGAAGAATATTTCGTGAGTACTTCGTGAACGCGGGTATGCGAAACCGCGGGTAATTTTTCTTTACATTACATCTTTTATTTTGAGCGTGTACGATTGCGTGTGAAAAGGCACTCACATTTCCATCTATTATGCACACCAATTAATTCTTACCATCCAATAAATGGGTCCTTATTTTATTTCGTTCGCAACCAGTAGAGCAATACCAAACAGACTGCAAACTAAAAAAAAATATGTATGTACTTTTAAGGTCTTTTTTATAAAAATTAGTTCATATTTATATAAGGTTAATTAAAACAAAATATCCATAAGGAATTTATTTTCTAGACCTTTTGTTAACCATAATTACGTTTTATGAATATTGCACTTTTATACATAAAAAAGTTTTTTGGATTCTCATTGGCCTTTTCAAATCCGTAATTTATAGATTTTGTAATACGCAATCCGCTAGTATTTCTAATTTTGTTTACCATTTTTTTCACGGCAAATACTTCAAGTAAGTAAATTATTTAAGATTGTTTTTACTTGTATCATTTATGTAATATATATACTCGTATGTATGTATGAATGGACTAGTGAATCTTTCATACTAGAGTACATATGTAAATTCATTATGAGTTGGAACTTTCTCGGTATTCTCAGAATACCAGAGCACTCTGAATTGTTTCAGCAAGTTAATAACGCCGAAAATAATATTGAATCAATCAAAGAAATACTAATATATTTATTTCTAATAAAAATTCCTGTTCCCAAGAAGATCGATATGTTCAGTTCTGTTGAAAGCACATATCGAAGTAGAAAGGCCCTAACTCGTATTTTCACGCAACTGAGTTTTTCAGTGATTCCAATACATTTCACACAAATACAACTCGTCACAAAAATTTACTGCTTTTACAAGCAGTTGCACAAGCAGTTTTACAGTTTCTATTATGGTTTTACCTTCTCCTGCAAAGTTATAAATATTTGAGTTAGCGCCTTTTTACTTGAGACCAACGCTATTTACATACATACATACACATGTAATTTAAAAATTTTAACATCGTCTGAAAAATAATTTCTAATTTCTAAATTATGTAAATATTTATCTAATACGTTCAGACACTCAATTCACAATCGAATTTTTATATGATAACTTCAAAGGGGGCCATAACTGGAAAATATGAATTTCCCATAAGTTTAGTCCTTAATATTTTATTTGAGTACTTCCGTAAAGTTAATGTAGATCCTTATTATAAAGCGCATTCGATTTTCGATCTTCGGTGGCTATTGAACATCGAAATTCGAATGTAAAATTTATACTATCTATGAGCATCGAAAACTTTTTTGACCAACGAATTTTCTATCAAACAGAATTATGACTTCGATGAAGTATTTCAATATAAAACTTATTAAGGCTTAAAAAAGGGTTTATAAAAGATATTTCAATACAAAATTTTGCTTATGAATAATAATATTAATAATATTTTTTATAAATAAGGCAGTAAGCGTTAAACGATTGGTATTTATTTGATACCCAAACACGAAATTGTAAGCAATTTTTGTCGATGTTATGTAGACCTAAGGTCGTAAGGACTAAACAAAACGAAAGGTTTCACCTATGGAGGAAAATCCTCAATTTTCTGTGCAAGGCCGTGTATTTTAATATTCATTACTCTGTATGATTCTTAAGCTTAAAATCTTAAATCGTTTGCAAATTTTAAAAATTACAGTGACATTCTTTGTCGAATGCTTGTCACAATACAAAATGAAAATTTCTTCGATCAGCACTTTCGACTACAGACGAAAATCGAAAGTTGCTCATAATAAGAGCCTTAAGTAGAAGCGTAAATAATAACATTATAAACTCAATGCACTCTACACCTTTCTCTACAGCCAAGGCTTCCATCTATAGCATTCTCCCCAACTAGAACACGGTAGACTAGTACTAGATAATTATGTACTTACACAACTTTCTCTGGTTCCGATATTGCCGATAGTATACCAATAACCTCAGAAATACCAGACTGATACGAATTTGTATGCGGTTGAAAACATAAATTCTTTTGAAGAGGTAAGCCCTCAAAACGTATAAGTACGTGAACCTGATCAATATCAATAATTTTCTCAATGTCTTCAGTTTGTGAGAACTCTTTCACAGCAGCCCGTAATACAGCGAATACGCAATATTTCACAGAGTTCTCAAATTGTATTGGCTCCTCAAGTAAGAAATGTAACAAGTCCAACGAATGGTTCAAAATATCAGAATAAACGAACGGTAATTTAATGACAACTGCTTTAAAGCTGTCCTCTGGACGTTTCGATGACTGATAGCCTTCTACAAAATATTTTGCTACACCTTCAATGATTTTAAAGATGTTGGTGTTGCGAATATAGGAATCAACTTGGCGTTGTTCTTGAAACCTACACGAAATTTAATACATACATATATAAAATATTGCAGATCTATATAAATTATTGCTTACGATTGTGAGAGATAAGAACTTCCAATATTCTGTGCTTCTAAATTCGATAGAACTCCAAAACTCGAATAAGAACCGCCAACCATTATTTCTTGAAAAATAATGATAATGGCAAAACTACAGCTGCCATATGGATTATAGATAAAATCGTCTTATTTGAGTAATGCCACCTGTTTATTTCACCATAACACAAAATATATAATTATAATCACCCTGTTAATGTTACTGGTTAAATGTCTAAATGATAAGTAGCATATCAGAAGGCAAATTACGGCATTAGATACGATTCGAAATTTAAAAATATTCCCAAATAAACTCTATTGAAATATTTCGTAATTTGATTTGAACCACCATGTGAATTTTCTTTCTTTTGTAGTCAAATGCTAAATTAGGTGTGCCTTAAAATATGATTTTAAGTTCATTTTGAAAAAACACGGTACAAATATTTAGTTCTGAATGGAGTTGGATATTTGTTTCAAAAGACATATCCTCGATGTTACTCAGCATTAACAAATGATATGAACATTTATACCAACGAAGGAAAAGTAGTTTTTGAGTTTAAGCTTGTACTTGTTGCTGAAATAGGAGTACCTACTAATTGATCTGCGTTGTGGTATGCTTGGCGCGCAACTGTGTGTTTATATGTCAATAACAAGTGAAAAGTGAAAAACTACTGGTGCTGCAAAATTCAAAAGCTGTGTTTAAACATTGAAAAATTATGTATATTAAAATAATACATAATCTGCAGAAGTTGAAAAATTAATAACTCTAGACAAGTAATTAATTATATTCGTAAAAACATTACGGCAAACATACGATATTTGTTGTTTCAAATGATGCAATGGATCGAAATTTTCTCAGCATGCTATCGTGTGTAAATACTTGATTTTTACAACATTTGATGTAAACAGCAACAGAAGTGTCGAATGCTGTTTCAATGTAAGTAGATATACACATTTCATTGGATATTATCAGTTTTGTATATATACCCAGCGAATACCTGAAACTGCATTAAACGTTAAATTTGTACCTGAATTTGGCAACGTATCGAAAATTGTATGACTGGTTTGCAAGAAATTGGACATCTTTATCTGAGGAAGTTCGTAAATCTATTACAATGTTTTAGAATATCTTCTGTGAATTTTAAATGAGTTGTCAGCGGAAGTCTTAAAAGATTTTCCGTCATATTTGAACAATGTCAGCAAAGTATATGGAAATGATAAATGTGTTGCATGTAAATATGTATGTATGTATATGTACATACAACGTACATTCATACGCATGTAAAAGATATGGGTACAATTTGAAATACCTTTCTATTGTATATAAGATTGAAATCCATTGCAAGCCTAATGCAATTAAATAAATGTTAACCTCTTCTTACATTAAACCCATGTTTATAAAAAAAAACCGACCAATGTAACGGTACTTAAGCAAGACTTAAGTCTTTCGTGTTTTTTCTCCCAATTCAACTACAGCCTGAACATCAAAAGACTTAAAGACACATACATGAAAATCGGAGAATTCAAAGAAAATTAGAATTGTATCCAACAGCTCTTTTGAACTAAAATGAGCTGTTGGACAAAAGTCCCGTCAAAAACATCAATGTAAATTAAATGGTTTTGAAACAACTTTTGATTCGAACGCTCTCAAAGTAGTTCAAAAAGAGCTCTAACTCTAAAGAAAATGAGCCTCAAGTTCGGAATTTAACAGAATTTAGTACAAAATCTATAATCCAAACACTCACTGGTTCAGATTATCCGAATAGCTAAATGTTTCGCACAGACTAGAAATACATATCGCTCCTTTATTGCAACATAGCCATAACTAAAAAAAAACCAGCAGAGAATGTGTTTAAAGTTTTCAATTTACAATATAAAATACGATATCACTAATTATTCTTTATTATTATACTATACTATACATACTGTCAAAATGTGCCAAATCATGTCCCATGAATTTAAATTTTTAATCGCATCGATGAATTTAAATTCAAAAGTTCAAAATAAAACAAAACAACGATATGCATTCATGTTTTTGTAATATGTAATAAATAATTTTATGTTTTTATACAAATTTCTTCTTCATGCTCTTCAGGAAAATAGGAAAGATTAAGTAGAACATTCCGCACATACGGGTTTATTTCCTTCAACGGCAAACGTGGATGTTGCTATAGGATTGGCACATTTCTTAAAAAAAAAAATTAGAAAATTGTAATAATAATTTACTAATACATACTTACAATATTTAAGAATAAATACCTTGCATTTGAAACAATGCCTGTGCCACTTTGCATCTAAAGCAACAATAGAATTTTCCGTAACGGGCTTTGCACAACCCGCACATCTAGGAGCAAATAATTCCTCAAAGTCAGTTTTACAATAAGCTTTTCCATCTCGCTCATAAAAAGAAGAGCCTGTTAGAGGTTTATTGCATTGTCCAGCACAGGAGAAACATTCTTCATGCCACGATTGGCCTAGAGCCTGAACTGTGCGCTAAAAATTGCATAAAATACTTTGTATAGTTAGGAAATTTTCATATATCTCTTTCGCTTAATTAAAACAGTCGCACATATAGACATTCAGTTGTAGTTTCCACATTGAAAAAATTAAAATTGGTAATGTGGAAATTACGCACAACTGAGAAAACTATTGCCACAAACATGGTTTTAGTAAAATATTTTTATTACTTTATTGCATCAATCAGACTTGAGCTAGATACATATTAAATTTGTTTTCTAATATAAACTCAGTCGAATAGTCATGTAAATAAGTTGTAATATATCAAAAATTATTACAAAAACAACGAAATTTAAAATTATTGACAAAACGACTATAGCAAACACATCACACCTTTTAGCGTTTTCAAATTAGTTTTGTGTCTAAATCCTTTTTCATTACATGCCTGATTGAGAATTGTATTCTACAATATAGTAAAGGCTGAACAATAAGCGTGGCATTTCGAAAAAAATTTGTTTTAATCTTAAAACGTATATCAGGAGTGGCGAAGCACACAGGGTTTTGCGTAGTTAAGCAATAAGTACACTTAGAAAAATATTTGGAATGAATTTTTATCAGTTTCATTTTAA
The DNA here is from genome assembly GCA_936439885.1 of Nowickia ferox. Lineage (NCBI taxonomy): Eukaryota > Metazoa > Arthropoda > Insecta > Diptera > Tachinidae > Nowickia > Nowickia ferox. Next base: position 116,614,500 of record OW387025.1, read on the forward strand.
TAAAAATCTAATAAAATTTCAAATCTCTAAAAAGTGAAATAAAGCGGGATAGAAAATCGTATTCGAATTGCCGAATATTTGGCCATTTTTAGATTTTCGTATATATATTTTTCAAAAAAAATTAAACAAATAAATGCATCAATCGCAAACGAAATTTAAATAAATTGCTAAAAATATTAGTTTGTACGAATCCATTAAATTTTTTATAGAAATTTGTGCTTTTTATCATTTCCGAATGCTATTTAATGACGATCATTAAAATTTATGGTAGTTCTTATTAACTTTAAAGTACGCCAACAGGAGTATGAAGCTCTTTTTCTTAACATTTTTTTTCATATTGCAGGTGTAAATAGAACCCCAATTTAATGTCTATAAATTTCACATATAATATTCGTTTTCGTATTCGCGAATATCGTTTCAAATATTCGTATTATTATTCGCGAATATCAAAAATTGACATTCGGCACATCACTAATGCATACATATGTAAGTCGTGAATAACACCAAAAATATAAAAGAAGTCCCAAATATATTACTAATTTATGAGATATCAGAAATAAATTGTTAGCAAGTGTCCAAAACACAACAGATTAGATATTTTGATAAGCCGTGGAGGAGAAATTATTTAAGAGTATGTTACTTTAATTTTTGATTTGCAGTTATTTCTTATGGCGTTCTTTCTAGAGCACTGTACAAGAAAGTCTAATTCACCTTTGGCCACATGCCAAGTCTACTGCTATCAGACTCTTAGTTGGTATAACTTCGAAACCCAATGCTGAAATTGTTTGCACAAATAAAGAAGAAAAACTTTAATTTTTGAGACATGAATATTTTGCAATAAATGAGCATTTCTTCATTTCTTTTCATAAGAGTAATTAATATACGCACCTCCGAAATTGAATTTTTGCATGCATAACACATTTTAGAATAATTTTTCATAAAACATTTCGAGCACACAGGTTCGCCATCTTGAATGTTAAAGGTGGACTCCTCAATAGGCAGCTCACAATCCTTGCAAGCAAAATGTTCTGGGTGCCAAGCCTTACCCAATGCTGTTATAATGCGATGTGTTATAATTTCCTTGCATTTGTAACAAATTGATTCAGACTGAAAAGATAAAGAATGAAATAAATACATATCGATGGATTAATATAAAAAGGCGTATCTCGATTTTTATTGCAATCGCGTTTTTAACGTTTTCTGGTAGCTAACGTATAATTACATACATATCTACTTAAAGAGCTAAGTAAAGCTTAAAAATATTTAAAAGATTAATAGTCACTTAAAAAATTATTAGTTTCCGGCCGAACATTCGGTCTCGATTACATAGTTCGGGCAGAGTTCTGTGTTCGGAATTTTTATCGAACGCCAAATTTTTTTATGTGCATACCCAGGCAGAAATTGCCAACCGTACAAAAATTTTAGCACTGGGAAAGTACTTTTACTCAAGAAACCAAAACGCTTTGCCAACGTTACGGTTTGCAATCTGAAAAATTATTTGCCAGTGCTTTTAAAAAAAATTTTATTTTTTTTATTTTTTTTTATTTTTATATTAATGTACATTAAGTTCTTTATGTAAAAGGGTGATAGCAACTTTCTCATTTTGGCATTTGGTAAAAATACACGTCACATCTTCCATGTTTAGCTCTATTTCAACTTTTTCTGGTCTAAATCTTCAACGATACATAATCGTAGGTCCCTGGATGACATTGGATACGTAAAAAATTAAGAGTATCGTTAAATATATTGCCTTTTGAGTAAATATCACATTTGTTTACAGAAAGTTTGCTAATGAAAATTTTTGATATAACCATGATATTACCATTACTTAGTCAACAGATATTATCGGGAGGAATTTAATTTTATAGCCATAAATGTTTACAAAAGAAAATAGTGTTTTCGAGTTAACTGTGTCTATAATTTTTCGTAGTGATTGTTTTCTATTTTTAACAAAAGGAAATACCTACTAATAGTATATTATTGGAGAAACTGTTAGTATGGAAAATGTGCAATTTCCTTTGAATTCGCTATTGGATTTGTAGTTGATTTAACAATTGACTTTAAATGCCCCACACTATTTCCAAAGTCAAAGCTGAAAATTGTGATAAAGGAGCTCCTAAGTTAATTACATCATCTGGTATACGGATTACATTATGTATATTCATAGTTTGCGAATTAGGGCCGTAATATCGTGGCATAAGTTCATCAAATGATTTTAACAATTCTTCAACGTATTTTGAATTTAATATGCCTAACTTGGTTTACGACAAAATACGAAGTAAATAAAATAAAAAAATTTTTGTAAATTTCAACATCAAATACCTTTTTTAAAGTAATTGCAACATCATATAACAAGAAGAAACGGAATTCTGTAGCTTTCCTCAAACTGAAAAGGTATATTGTTAGATACCATTAGTAAGTTCTGTTGAAGTGCTGATACATTTTCTTGTGAAATATAAGAGAATGAATTTATTTTACAGTTAGCTTTGGAAGTAATTGTTTACTAATTCCGAGATAAAGCATGTGCATTTCATCAATAACGACGTGTTTTATGGGATCGAAATTAATAATGTCCAGTAGTGGGCTATCTTTTTTTGGTAAGTGATGTTGCGGGTTTGATTTATTTTTAAATGAATATGAGCGTTCCTCGCAATTTGTTTCCTTAAATTCTTATTGACTGTCTCCCCTTAACGATACACCTTTCGCAGGAAAAAATCCAGTGTGACCTCTGTAGCATTTAACAAAACCTAGCTAGCTTATCGCAACAAAAACCAAAATTTCAAATTTTAAAGTTTTTCGTTCAGTTGTATACCTATGTAAGAATAATAAAAAAATATATACATATCAGGTTTAACATTTGAAAGTTTTTCTTTATACCTGTGCTAATGAAATTATTGGCTTCTAAAACGAATTCTGCTTAAAACTGTCTAGCTGAAAAAAGCTTAACATTTTTGGATAACATATTCATTTTTGAGTTTGAAGTATTGGGAATATATTACACTTAACAAAAAAATTATGTTGGCAAAGCACTTAAATTGTGGTTTTCATAGTGTTTAGCCAACGACGTAAAAAATAGTTGGGCAACCCCATCATGAGGTTATCATTTATGTGTTGGCACAACACTCCAAAAGTAGAATTTGTGATATTTTGCCAACGTTTGAACCACCTTAGGAAACGCTTTGCCAACGTTCACCCGATTGTATTTTTCTGCGTGGGTAATTACATATTTATTCTGATATGTGATGGAAATCGATCGATTTCACAAAACTATTAATAGCCAACTAGGTGTTCTGTAGATCCAACTGCAAATAGTTAAGCAGTTAATGCATATAATAATACTTTTGTTAGTGCATAAATTCGGTTTTATTTTTTAAGGTTTTTTCGTGATGTGTATGCATTTTTGTTATTTACGTTATATCTTTGTTAGCACTTCGAGATTGGAAATCTTTACTCAAAGGCTCAAATAATTTAGACAATTGAATACAAATTGAAAATAGATTTGTCAATTTACAATTATTTGAAATTCAATGACATAAAAGAATTCATTCATTAATTATTACATTATGAATTTTCAAAATTACTCAACCCAGTGGTCACTTATTGGACCAAAAACAAAACAAAAACCTAATAGCCCATTCAGCGTATCACGAAATCAAGTAATTTCACAATTTCAGCCGAAATCAAGTTGAAATTAAGTAATTTCCCATACATTTTGATAAATCTCAGATCACATTACTTTACCGTTTGTAGACAAATTTTCAAAATTCTTTTTGCATATGGAAAAGGTCTACTAATGGAACAAAGTGCCCACCAAAAAAAATCATCAAATAACTTTCATTTGTGGACCAATATTCAAAATTTGTTCTTGCTTATAGAAAAGGTTCACTAAAAGTTTTTTGTTTGGAAAAATGGAGGTGGGGGAGGGTATAGCAAAGTACATCGGTATGTATACTAAGAATATTTAAAAATGTATAAGGACAGGAGATGAGCAAAGTGCAACTATGTAAATAGTTTAACTACAATTTGTCTCTAAATTTGTTTTGAAATTTGAAATTATAATTTGTCAGTCATGCCGTGTAATAATAATTTTGATATTTGAATACGAAAATCACCGATTCAATAACAAAATTATTGAATGACGATTGGCATATTTGATAAACAAAATTGTATGCACGTGAATTGGAAATATACTATATTTTTTCAGTCAATAAAGAAATGTAATAGTTCAAAGAAAAAAGTTGTTGAGTGAAATATTATTTTTAGTGATAATTGTTATTGTATGATGAATGCCACGATTTTCAACAACTTCTTGTTTGTAAATTCATACATATATGCAGTTTAATACTTGATTGCAAGTTTGAATCAAATACATATGTATAGAGCTTTGTTGACTTATGTTTCCATATTTAACAATATAGTTTTTTGATATTTTTTTTTTGTCCTGGGAAACTAAACAAGTTTTAATACAGACCCGTGTACCACAGCTTCAAAGGGAACACTCAAATGGAATACGAATACGAATTTTTCCAACACGACACGACCCGAACACGAATACCAAAACGTCCAACACGTAGAAAACACGCACGCGAAAATTTTTACCCCCCTAACCAAATGTTTGTACTTTATCTGAAGTCAGTTTGCCTGAAATCAAACTTTTCGTAGCGAATTCGTTAAGACATTTCGGTAGATTCTCTAAACAATTTTTTTATACAAATTTTCAAAACATTGAAACTTTCATTTTTAAGTACATAAGCAAAACTGTGAAAATTTTTGTTTAAAATAAATACATACATACATACATATGTATATATAATAAATAAAAAAACAACTGTAATAAATATTAAAAAACGTAAGTACTCGTATGTGCAAATTATTTCGACAAAAACCGCAATTTAACGGTGAAGCGGTACTCTGATGTACATAGAAAAAGAAATCGTACCAACATGTCGTTACGAATTCGTACCGATATATCGTATTGATTTCGTAACTACATATCGTTGCGAAGTCGTGTCAACCATTTAATACAAAAAACGTAACGATTCCTGTAATATTTCGGTTTCAAAATCGGAGGATTTTGTCGACCAGTCGTTACAAATTCTTTACGAGTTCGGAGCATTTGGTTTGGTGGGTACATACATACGTGCATATGTATTCATACAAATACTATTTCTGTATAATGATATTTGATATTTATTTACTTACCATAGTTAGATGTTTTACTTAAATTTTCCAGTTATTCCAATAATTCCGTCAGTTGTTGCTTCGCTTTACGCAGATCTCAAAACGTTTTCCTCAATGAATAAATAAAAGTAAATAAAGTTTACAATGCGTACTTATGTATGTACATATGTATGTACGTATGTAGGCACATTTGTATGTATAATTCTAAAGGAAATTTAAACTAAAATCAGTGTTGTGAACATAAAATATTTTTATCTTTAAAAATAAACATATAAAATAATATGGAAACGTGTTCGAAACAAGTGTAATGCAGACCTTATTAAAGGTTATACGAAAAAATATATATCATGAATACGTATTTCCAAAAATTATGGTATAATTTCAATGCAACTAAAGTTTTACTTGGCTTTAATGTTTGATAAAGCTCCTAAAAAATTTGTAAATTGACTATAACGATGAAGTTAATTTATATTTTTCGAATCGCCACCTTAAATGCATAAAATAAAGTATAATTTTTGTATATACTCGTATATACAGTTAATGCTTGCTTGCAAATTTTGAAAGCAATGTGTTTAAATCAAATACAGAATTTTGTTGACAACCATTTTGATCAATTCCGATGACTTTTTTAAAACATTTTATATTCTAAGTGCAATTACTCAAAAAAAATTTCAAGTTTACAACAATGAAAGGAATTTAATAAATTTTATTTGTGGACGTAAAAAGCATGGCATTGTAAATAGAACTTTACATAAAAATTTTTTAGAAGTTATTCGTACAAAATTCAAAAGTTACAGCTCTTTTTCAAGGGAAAAATCCCATTGGCATGTATGAACATATGTACGCTTGCGTTACATGAAAAGCAGCATGGCTTTGAATCACAGTACCAAAATTCAAGGAAAATAACCCGTGTTCTAAATAATGACCATTAATTCTACTTAAAAAAACAAATAATTTCGTGAACGAAAAGGCAGTAACATAACGTAACATAATTATCTTTTGGAAAATATTATTTTTATTAATATACCAGCTGAACACGAAAAACGTTGCCTTACGATCAATTTATTTATCTTCGTTATGTGCATGTACTTTTTGTTATTTGTTGTTACATATATCTTTGGTAGCAAAAAGGTTTTGATTCAATAATTAATTGTACACATGTTTACTTTAATGCACGTTTAAGTAAACGTTAATTCCATTTTATCACAAGATTTAAATAGCAATTTCGATCTCGATGTTCAAGTTTAATTCATCCTATTCATCCGTTCGGAAACGGAATTGAACCCACCTCAAAATATGTAGTCCTAACAAATTTCCGTATTTCAGTTTTCTTTTTTAGGCACCATCTAATACAAAAATGGGATGGATTGAATTCCGATTCCGAACGGGAAAATAAAAAACTACAAAATAGTCTAAAAAAAATTCGCTATTATTATATATGTATATGTACGTATATGTATGTATATTATATAATATATACACCAACAAGTAACATTAAAATTTAATACACATTAAAAGTCTCTTTCATGAAAAAAGTTTAGTTATGGCTAATGGTTTGCCATTCGCATATTCATTTATCACCTCAAAATATTACATATTTCATATTTTTGCAAATTTTCTGTTCTTTTTTAATTTTAAAAATTCAACCGGTTAAAAAATCACCCTTTATTATTAATTACGTTTGTAAAAAATACCCCTCATATGCGAATTTATTACTCATAATATTTTTAAATGTAGGGTATTTTAGTAGAAGTGATTTTGAAACATTATGCACCACACCTTTTTATTACCCAATTAATTAATTTTAAGTTATAATTAATATTTCGAAAGGAATTTACGGTTATAGAAAATAAGATTTTTTATACAACTATCAGTCATACTAACGTACATATGGAAATATCTACATACTTACACATACATACATATGTATGTATATATGTACATATAAATATGTAAGTATGTTTATGGGGTTGTACACAGAAAACATTTTACTTTGTATTCAATTGATAAATAAAAAAAACTAGATTTTTACCAAAATGTAACCTACCACAGAATTCTTGAACATTTAATAGAATAAAAAACGAATTTTTTCTTTATTAAAATAATGTCATAAATTCATCACACCAAATACAGATTATAATAAAACTTAAAATCAATTTCAAAAACATGTTTGTAAAAAAAACCCTGTCATAATTTTTTCTGTGTGCATACATACATATGTACATATGTATGTAAATTTGTTTGATTGTGCCAAATATTTTTTCCACAGTTCGAAACAAATTAAATGAGTCCATCTCCAAGTAAATAATTTTTGTTTACAACGTATTAATCATTCAAGCTACTATATGTACATACATATGTATGTACATACATACATATGCATGTACAAAAGTAATAATTATTTTTTTAGTATTTGTATTTTTTATTTATTTATTTAATGCAGGTAAGAATGTAACAATTCGCAATGAAGGGTGTAGGTATACCTATAAGCAAGTAACTTTATAAATATTTATGCATATGTACATATATACGTATGTCGTTCGAATACTTTTTAAAATGTACGTTTAAATCGTTGGAAGTCGCGAAACAAACTAAACAATGTGCTAGTAAACAGTCATTAAACACGAAAAACTCAAATAGCTTTATTACTGACGATGACGACAGCGGATAAAAAAAAACAAAAATCAAATCAAATAGTATAAACAGTTCCACAGACATAATAGAAGTTAACCAGAACAGAGGAAGCGTCAGAAGTGCTGCTGAGTTGGTACTAAAACTCTGCAATGAATATCTTGAAAGACATTCCAAGATACGCTCTTGCATTTTAACTCTGTATTAGTGCATTCTATGCACAATATTAACACGTGTTTATTGTCAAAAAGTTAAGGCAGAATTAGTATTTTTTTTCTGTTATGCTACGAATCAGCTCGTTTGATTTTGAAAATAAAAAGCCTGTTCTATTTCGTTTTTTCGCTTGCGGGCGAACCCAAGACACATCAATCAGGTACCCCCCATTCTACGTTGTTGGTATATATGACCATCAACTTGTCAATGCAGAGTAACATTGTCGGAGTGTATTGGATTCGTTAGTCCAATCGTATCGTGCTGTTGCGTATCAGCTGACAAAATCCATATCATTTAATAAACATGTTGATGCTTATTGAAAATGTATTGGCAAAAAAAAATAAATTTATATTCGTACACAAATTTAATTTAAGAAATCAGATTAAAAACTAATGCAATTATAAAATAAAAATAGAACGTTTTTATACTATCACTAGTTTTCAATATAAGTTTTTGCAGCAATATGAACTTTGTTTCTTAAAAATATCTAGAGAATTCCTTTATTTTTAACCGAATTTTTATTTTTTCTATGTTCACCGATTTCTCCGACATTTGTGAAGTTATTTCAAAAACTATTTTTCTATATGAAATTGTATACTCCAAAGGTGGCCCCATTTTCACCAATATCTATAAAACTAATAACTGAATTATCCCTTTGATTATTTGATTTATTAAATAGAGTAACAATGTATAAAATCGTACAAGAATAATAGGAATATTTTCGTTATTTTTTTTATTAACGAGTTTTTCTATTTTAAACGTTGATGATATACATATGTACATATATAAATTTTGCGTACTGTATGTACATATTTTCTTACACACTTCCAATTCACCAGTGATAAAAAGAGTTAATAAAATGCAAACTATTTGGATTGCAAAAACGATTTTATGAGATATAATATATGCATACAATTTGATATACACACATACATATGTATATGGCTCCATATATTACATCGTGATCTATATGAGTATGTATGTACCCCCATATGAAGAGCTTCACAATTAAATTTCCATATATGAACTCATATATTATAATACAGTTCATATATTAGTCCATATATAAATCCTTATATAATATTTTCCCATGTATATTCCTATACATTTCCATATATGAATTCATATACACATGTACATATATGTATATTTATACACATTCATACATATATTAAAAATATATGGACCATACATATTTTTTAGCTGGGTGTACTTTATTTTTTAAATTCTTTACAAAAAAAATTTTTCGGGCTCAAGCATAATTTCAGAGCTTATGGGGTCAAATATTTTTGAGATTTTTCCCAGATTTTTTAGAAAAGGTTAAAGGTCGCTCATTAAAATTACAATTTTCTGTAATTTTTCCATAAATTTTGTAAATAACGCTTCATGACTTAAATTTTAATTTATGCAAATGAAAAAAAAAACTAATGATGTATTTGAAAAGTCAATTAATTTTAAATAATTTAAAAACATTAATTTTGAATTTGCTCTTACCGTTCTTGAGTTATAACCGTTTTCGGCTTTGTACCTAGTTTATGTTTATACCCATCAAACAAACAAAATCAAACTTTTTGTTTTGTTTTGTTCAAAAATCATTTATTTACGATGTAGTTGTATGCCTTGTAATAAATTCTAAAAATAAGTTTCAGAAGTTGTTACATTGATGTAAGTATTATCTAAAGCAACACCTAGTTCTGCCACATTATTTAACACTTTTAAATGTTGAACTTTACGATTTCACGAGAACTGTTACGGACCTTTTGATCTATTTACCACAAATCTTTAAGGTTTTTTGCTATTATGCTGGTTCACTTTGTAGTAGTATATTTTTCGATTAAATGTAATTTATGAAATCTTTGTAGTATATCAGGCCTGTCACAAAAACCAAATTCGATCGAAATGATTTCAATTCCGTAATTAGGTTCTTCAGAAAACGAAAAACGAAGAATTTTCTCGAAATGAAACCACATTAAATTTAATCATCGGAATTGTTATTTTGTGTATGTGAAAGTATAAAAATCTTTTTGAAACAACTTTATTTCACCAATGAAAAATTTTGTTCAACAATTTATTTAAAATTGGTTGTGTTATTTTTTTTACATATTTAAGGCATTTTCTCAAGTCTTAAAGAAAAAGTGCAGCATCATAAAAACTTAAATATTATATTCAGTCTAATAAAATAACTTTAACACATACACCACCTTTTGATATGAAAGTGGATCTAAAGCATCCCTCAATCCTCTTCACCACAATTTTCCGCCAGTGTCATGACATCTTTGGACATCCAAAACTGCAGTTATTGCAATTACAGACATTTCATGCATTAATTTTTAAATTTTCTTCGTTTCAATAAAATAAAATCGTGCCTTCGGCATTTTGTTTTGCTCTTCTTAAAACCTTATGTTTTTTCTTTGGTTTTGTGTTGCCCAATATTGCCACATTTAAATTGAAAACAATCGGATTTCTGCTTTTTCGGAATGAACAAAATCTATCGAAATCTGGAGAAGGTAAAACAAAATCGATCGAAATGAAAATTCATAAGCACAGTCTGAATCGAAAGGTTTTCATTGGTATGTAGTATGTAGTATGTAGTTAAGATCTTTTGGGCAAATGTTTGCCCAAGTGTGACCGTATTTTTACATACGTAAATTGTGGCTTACGATAAAATATTGCACCCTGTATCGTAAAAGATATCAACAATTTGCCATTTTGATAATTCTAAACTATGGGTAGACCCATAAAATTTTAGTTTCAATCAAAGAGTTAATGTTGCTCAGGACTAAATCGAAAATAAGGCTCGATATCTATACATGTATGTATGCAAGTAATTATCTACTATTTCTGTATAATGATATTTGGTGAATTACCATAGGTAGATGTTTTACTTAAATTTTCCAATTTTAATTTCAAGATTTTGACGAATAATTTCTTATATAACGTACAATATTATTATAATTCCATCAGTTGTTACTTGGTTTTATGCAGACCTCAAAACGTTTTCCTCAATCAATAAATAAAATTTACAATACGTACTTACGTATGTATATATGTAGATACATGTAATTGTATGCATAATTCTAAAGGAAATTGAAACTAAAATCAATGTTGTCAAGGTCTATTTATAAGGTCTGTGCTAGTCATATTCCTCATTAGAAAAAGACAACGTAATTTCAAAAACAAGTAAAGAAACCGTGTGGAAAGACAAAGGCAAATTATATTTATTATTAGCCAAGGAAAATTCAAATTTATGGATTTTGCGTGAAAATGGCATTTCGTTTTCTCCAAACGAGAAAGAAACTATTGCCTGACGTCTTTTAGATACTGTATGTGTAAATATAATTTAGGGCCTAATTTTGTAAAACGCAACGCCAAGCGTTGAAAAATTTTATATGGGAAAAATTTAAAATACAAAAACAATACAAAATTTGTGAAAGCTAAGCGTTGCTTTTTACAAAATTAGGCCCTTAATATTGTGAACATAAAATATTTTTTTATCTTTCGAAATAAAAATATAAACAAATATGGAAAAGGATTCGAATCAAGTGAAATGTAGAGTTTATTAACCCATTTCATCCCGAGACTAAATTTTTATATTTAATTTTTGAAAAAATAATATTTTTTAGGTAATTAGTACCGACTGATTTCAAAAATCTGGTAAAAATAATTTCCGAGTTTCCATTTTCTCAGAAAAGCTTGATCGAAATTTCGAACACTGGCACTTATCCTATATGTCAGCATTGCTAACAAGTAAAACATTTGGTTTATTTACTGTTTTATTAATTCTTTTATTATTCTTGAATCAAATGGTACAAAAACTGTTAAATGTTGTTTAATTTATTAAATTTATATTATTATTTGAGGCATTATTTATTTATTATTCTTGAATCCTTTCATTCCTTTCAGCCATAGATTTTGCATTCTTTTTGACTTATAGATTTTTCAACTTTGTATTTTGTAATCAAGCAATGGAATTTCCAAGCATTCACTACTGCCGAATTCAAAGTAGTGCACCACAAAGGCCAATACCACCTCTTTCCACGTACATATATCGCTAGTTCTGGATTGCATTGTCGTGCAAATCCACAGCTCCCATGTAAAATGGCTGGCTGACTATACATAACGTATTTGCCAGCTTTTGGCTTCTTTTTTGAAGTCGGTGCTTTTTTTCAACGTTGAACATTGTGCAGAGGTAAGACTTGATCGAAATTTGTTGCCATGGTGACCTCTTTGTTGACCTGCCACCTACATCCAACTCCTTCATAGACAAAAACTTTTTACGTGTACTCATACTTACCTGTTCAAAGGACAAATCAATAACAAAAAAAAAAAACAATATAAAACCAACAAGAAGTCGAAATTCACTATTAACTTGTACATGAAATATTCAAATTTATAATAATATATAAAAAACACTCGATAAAAAAGAAATATAATAAAGAAGAGCCTTCACAACTAATGCGAGTCAAATACGAGTATAACAGAAAAAATAAAAAATATCATTCAAGTGTCATCATCAGTCAGTAACTATAGGATAAACGCCAGCGTTCGAAATTTCGAACATATGTGAAGTCAAGCATCTGGATGTAAATCATTTTTTATGTTTTATGATATAGTTATATTTTTTAGCAATAGTTCTTCATGATTAAAATTTAATTTATTTTTTTATATATTAAATTAGTGTCTTAAAATATGGGATGCAGAAATATTCCCCTTGCATCGTGGGAGAGGGGGTAGTCACGGGGCGATATATTTTTTTATTTGCTGAGAGATGAGACTTAACATTCATACCAAAAATGTTGGAATAATTTTAATGTAACAAGAGTTTTACTTGGATTTAATGTTTGATAAAGCTCCTAAAAAATAAAAAGCTTATCCACTTCTTTCCCAATTTTAGAGGTTTCAATTTAAAGAAATATCAACTATACTGAACCAAAAACCATTCTTAAACAATAATTTTGCGTTTCCGTTTTATAAATGCTGCATTTTTTAAAATCATTTTTAAAATAAGAATGTTTCCTATAATTTATATATGTATACATATAACATTGTTATTTTTATAACGAAGTACCCAGGTAGTAATTGCGATTTTGTGCAAAAAATATGTATAATCTCAATACTGTAAATACTAAATTACGACTCTTCCAAACTTTTTGAACCACCACAGTACTGCGAACACAAAAATATTACTTTACATTTACAAGTATGTACTACAACACTGTATATACAAAAATTCGACGTAAGTTTCCCAATACCCCGTTTACAATAATTCTATACAGTTACAACGATATAATACAAAAATTTGACTCAAGTTTCCCAATACCCCGTTCACAATAATCCTATACTGCTACAGCACAATGTTATGAGTACATTCAATTTTGGTAAACAGTAGTTGTACCAGCAGACCATCGTAGCAAGGTCGTGCTTATTGTCCTTTTCTACCTGGGCAGTTTCAAAGCAAAAATGTGCGCTTTCATTTTAAAAATTTAACTTTTTGTTAAATATCTTAAAAACAAACATTTTTTTTAAATTTCCGAAATTACAGTTAATTATAGTAAGGGCCATTTTCACAACGATACAAAAGTAAACTTTAAGAATTTAAAACCAGTATTTTGTATTGAAATACTAGTTTTAAAACTCTTAAAGTATACTTTTATTCGTTATTAAAATGGCCCTAAATATTTTAAAAAGAAAGATATTTTATTATTATATCAAGAATATGATTTTTTTAAAATAACAAATAAATTCCCGAGTAACATTTTACATTTGAATCGTGTTGAAAAAAAGAGGATTAATTTATTAATATGGTCAAGTGTATTTTAATTTCTATTACCCTGTATGATTCTTGAGCAGAAAATATTAAAATTATTGCAAATTTTAAGAATCAAGAATTTTTGTCGAATGCTCGTCATAATACCAAATGAAAATTCATTCAAAGATCAAAAGTAGCTCACAATAAGGGCCTTTGAATCCATAGTGTGTTGTAAATATGAAAGTAAAATTTTAACATTTTTAATTTTAAAACGAACCATCGGTAATTTGAAAATTCTCCATTATTAATTTAAAACGTTTCATTTTTACTTTAAAAATAATTAATCCTTACTATCCTTACACATATTACAAATGTGAAAGCGAATTTGTTTATTTGTTTGCTACGCTTCCACGCCCAAACCTCTAAACCAAATTTGAAAATTCTTTCAGTGTCAAATATATATTTTATTTTTCGGTTCGGAACCAGTTGTATTATATTTGGTACGGATTTTTTCCGAAAACACATTTTTGGGCTGCTTAGGGTCATTTTCGTTTCTGGTTTGATTGTTTAACCAGTTTTAAACGGGTTTTTGTGTATTTAATAAACAAATCAACGGGAGCGGAGCAGCGGTTAAAAGCTAGTAATACTACAAATGTGAAAGTGAGTTTGTTTGTTTGTGATGCTTTCATGTCCGAACCGCTAAACCGATTTAGAAAATTCTTTCACCAATTAAAAAAATAAATAAATTTTAACTTTGAGCATATTCAACTTTTTATCAAGGTTGTTGTCTTTTTAAAACAAAAGAAATAAATAATTATTTTTTATTTCGAGACAAAATTAGTTCTATTTCATAAAGGTTTCGTTTTTAAAATGAAATTGTTTCTTCATGATTTTAAAACTTTTTTTGGGTGTTACTCGTAC